>JAQPPZ010017037.1:0-2653965 GCA_028583015.1 Wollemia nobilis
GCATGTTCTTTGTGAAGTTCATTTTTTTGGGCTAGCATGGCGCCCAATGCCACCTCAATAGCTAAGATGTATAAGTAGAATGGCACTCCTGGTCTAGGTGGTGCCAATACTAGTGATGAAGCCAAGTATTGTTTAATGTCATCAAAGGCTGACTAGCACTAGTCATCCTAGTGAAATGCTACCCCCTTATGCAATAATTTGTTCATGGGTCGGCACTTGTCACATAGCTACGCTATGAAGTGCTTGATTGACGCGACCTTTCCCTGCAGACTTTTGAGCTGCTTGATGGTAGTTGGGGGAAGCATTTCAAGGATTGCCTTGACTTTGTTTGGGTCCACCTTGATGCCTCGCTTTGAGACTATGAAACCCAAGATTTTTCTAGATGTGACGCCAAATACGCACTTCTTGGGATTCAGTTTGACTTTATGTTCCATGAGGCGATCGAGGATCTTGCTTAAGTCATCAAGATGATCTGGGCACAAAAGAGATTTGGCCAACAAATCATCCATGTAATCTTCCAAATTTTTATGCATGTAATCATGGAATATGTACGTCATGGCACGCTATTAGGTGGCGCCAACATTTTTAAGGCCAAAGGGCATGACCTTATAACAAAATGTCCCCCAAGGCATTGTGAATGTCATTTTTAGTTGGTCCTCGGGATTCATACGAATTTTATTGTATCTCGAGAAACCATCCATGAGGGAAAGCATTTCGTGTCCCGTTGTAGTATCTACCAATGCATCGATGCTCGGTAAGGGAAAATCATCCTTAGGACTCATTTTGTTTAGATCTCAAAAATTAGTGCATATGTGAATCCTCCCATCGAGATTTTTGATGGGCACCATGTTGGACAGCCATGGTGGGTAATCCACACAGATGACAAAATTTGTATCCAACAGCTTTTACAATTCATCTTTGACCATTAAGGCCACTATTGGGTGCATCTTACATAGTTTTTGCTTAACTGGCTTGACTGTCGGATCAAGTGTTAGATTATGCGTGACTAGCTACGGATCTAGCCTCAACATGTATTTGTAGGACCATGCAAAAACCTCCTTCTTCTCTTTGAGAAGGGTAATGTAGTCGGCTTGCTCTTTGGGGGATAACCTTACCCCCAGCTTGATAATCTATGGATTCATTGGATTAGAGTCGATGTCTACGTCAGTCATCTCCTCGACCAACATGTGGGATACATCCTACAACTGGTGTGGAGTTGGGATTAAATGGATATCATTTGCTGAGTTTAAATCTACTTTGGGAACCTTGGGTTCCTCTTTAGCATGGAAGATATCTTGAGTTGGCCCTGGGGTAAAACAAAGCATTTTACCGAAAGGCCAATACTCTAATGGAGATGGAGGTGAATTGACACGATCCCAGTCTATGGCATCTATGTCTAGATACAACGACTATGCAGGATCGGCTGGGTTATGGATGGGGGCGGTTAAGTCAATGGAGATCATGTTGATGAAATTATTTTGGTCTCCATTACCATGGGTGTGGTGACTCAAACATTCTGGATGTTCTCTGTGCTCCGAGTCTGGCTCTAGAGGTATTGGCATGAATGGATTGGCCCTATGTGCAAATAGGAAGTCAATATCTACCCTCGACATTGATGTCACTATAGGGTCTCTGGGCAGAAGATATTCTCCATATGCCCAAAGTGGCAGATTCAACACTTGTTCCCATCGTGTTGGGTCTACGTACCACTCATGCCCTGGCACTATGTTTAGTTGTTCAAATATGTTGTTAATCTCTAAGGGGTATTTTTGCTGCATCTATCGCATGTGATTAAGATATGTCATTTCTATTTCATCTTCATAATCACTATCGGAGATCCAAAAGCCTTCATTGGCTTCGACAACTGTTTGAGGCATTAATGGCTTGTCCTGCTCGAGCAAATTGATCTAGCCCCATTGTGGTTGTTCCACTCTCTATGGGGGGACCTGATTTTCTTGACGTGGCACTTGCTCGATTGGAGCATCCAAAGGGAACATGGTTAAGAGGCTTTCTTGATAATCATCCATGGGGACAACTTGTGAGTGATTACTATCTGATTCAAAGGGATCCCACGATGCTACCTCATATTCTAACTCGTCCTCTAAATATCCTTCCTCCTCTTGTCTATACCCCTCTTGTAGGTGAGTCCTCAAAATTTCTCCTCTCTTGAGCAAAGGGAAAGGGTTGTTGAGGTCAACAAGGTTGGTTGTCAATAATGGGAGGTAATCTCCCAGTGTATATGTTGTGTTAGGGTTGGCATACGGATCTGATGCCAATCCCCCCTTGTTTCCTATCCTTAGGCCTTGTATGTTCTCTACCAAGATGTCCAAGGGTAGAGGGTGGTTGAACCTTACCCCTAATTTGTCATATGGCATCTGATATATCGGTTGGTAGAGGACCTGCACTCCTTGCTCATATCTGCCTAACCCATATCCATGCCAATTGCATTGACCAAGGTATCTCAAAGTGAAATCTAGGTTGGACAAATAATTGACATCTTCTACAAAGGGCTCTTCATCTTCGTCCTCTTGCATGCATGGCTTAGCACCATGATCAAGGCCCCCATACACAAAGTTTGTCTGGTTTGGCGGGTAGCCTAGAGGAACAATAGTATCGATGGGGAGGCAAGGTCTCCCCATGTCCTACATGGACTCCAGTGTGGGTGTTGCTATAATATTTCACACCAGATACTCCCCTAGGCCCGTATTGGCCATTTCAATGGTGATTTTTGGCGATTGAGGGGGAGGGAATAGAAGTTCTTTCAGAGTCCACTCCATGTCGGGTGGACTGGGATCCTTGACTTCCATTCTGCTAGGCATCTCCTCAGTAGAGATAGTTGATACTAATGGTGGTGCCTCTTCCAGGGGTTTCTTCCCTTTGTCCTTCTGTGTGGCCATCGTAGGTGGCATCGTCGATGAAGGATCAGACGATGAAGATGGACCCGACTGTGGTTTTGATGGACTTGTCAATGGGGATGCCTACAAAATCAAACCCTATCTAGATGGATTCAACTAAAAATCCAAATGTGTTGATGGAAGGGTCGATTGCGGCATCATCTACACCGCATTGCAATACTTGAAGGGTTCTAAGTCCGTCGGGACTACATGTACCTCCCCTTCAAATGTATACTTTAAACACTGAGGAGCTATCGAAGGGACACACTTCATGTCCTTGATCCATGGCCGACCTAGCAAGATGTTATAGGCCATCTCACTTTCCAAAATATGGCACAATGTAGGTATAGTCTTTTGTCCCACTTGGATGGGTAGGACAATTGTGCCAACTGTCGAGCATATTGCATCATTGAATTCTCGTAGTGTATATGTGGAAGTCATAATATGAGATGTTGGCAACTTTAGATGTTTCAATGCCACTGTTGTGATGATATTATTGGATGAGCTAGTGTCTACCAACACCCTCTTATACAAAATGACCCATGTGATAACGTGCAGGGGTGGATCCGCCATGTCATCAGCCACTGATTTCACTTCATCTTCTCGAAATGTGATGACTGGCTTCGTGCATCATTTGACATGTCCCACAAAGTTTTTGAAGGAATTTGCTTCATGGGGCTGCAACTCGATGGCTTTCAATATCTCCATTAGAGCCTCCCGATGGGGCATTGATTATTGTATGAGCTCGTATATGGAGAGCCTAGCCGACATGGTCCTCAAGCTCTGAGTGAGTTTGGTCCAAATTGTGGCCATGGGTCTAGGCAGATGGGGTTGCATAAGGTTCTATTGTGGTTGTGACATTGTTGGTACCTCACCTATAGTTTTTGCGGGGGCAGCTGTGCTCGGATACCTCATGTTCTGAGTCACTATATTGATCATCCCTACATATCCCTGCATGGGGCAGTTCTGTGTCACCTCGTTGACTTGTAGGGTCTTTTCCTGTGCATCATGGGCATGCAAGGGGTCCTTATAGACCTCCATTTATTGGTTTCTTGGTGCCACGGGACTATCCACCACTAATGTCTTGTTATCTATTAGGTCTTGCACCAAGCCCTTAAACTTCCAACATGCATTAAGGTCATGTCCCTTTCGCCTATGGAACCTATAGTACAAATCTTCCCTGTAGCCCTTAGGTTTTGGCATGTTGGGATCTATGGGTTGAATCTCAGGCAGGTTGATCAATTTTTCCACTGACAAGCAGTCAAACAGGGAGTCTCTGGACTCTGCGTAAGGTGTGAATTGTCGCCTAGGGCGACGTTGTTGATTTTTTTCTTGCCTCTAATTTTCTCGGTCATAGCTATTGAGAGGCACCACCTGATAGTTAGCCTTTTGGGGTTGTGTTGCTTGTGCAGGCTTAGGGACATTGATAGCAACCTGATTGACCGTAGCGGGTTTCTATTGTGTGGTCCCTATTTTGGTGTTCTTAGACCATTCTTTCTTCTTTGGCTTGGCTATCTCACAATCCTAAATCTTGATCTCTTAAATGATTCTATCTTGTGCCAGAGCTTCCTCTAAGGTGGCATATTGTTGTAGCTGCAATAACAAAGAGATTGATCTCAAACAGCTCTTTGAGAACATTTGTGTGAGATCGAACATAGGAGGGAGGTAGGGTAGCTTTGAAAGTAGAGTCCTCCACTGATTCCCATAGGTTGCCATGGTTTCTTCCTCATACTACCTGAGGTTGGCTAGGTTGCTTAGTGACACCTTCTTCTTGGTGTTGAAGGTGAAGCGTTCGAGGAACGCATCCACTAGCTGATCTAAGTTGCTAATGCTATGCTTTGGCAATTGAGTAAACCAATATGAGGCAAGGCCTACGAACGTAGTGATGAATGTTCTTAACAACAAAGCATCATTATCCTGAATGCCAAAGCATTGGCTCAGGAATCTAGTCACATGCTCCTGGGCATCCTCCTCACCTCTAAAGATTACCAACTAAAGCAACTTAAAGTGTTTAAGGTAAGGGGGTGTAGGCACTGACGGATGCATAGGATGACTGTGAAGTTGGCGTAACGTGGGATTTTGGGACCCAGAAGTCTTGGTTTCCATAGACTTCAAATGCTCTAGCAGTGCTTTATATGCATCAAAATATTTAATCTCTTCCTCTTTAGTTTGCTCCTATTGTGGGTTGTGGGAAACTTGAGGCCTATGGAGGGGTGGCCGGATAGCAGCCCCTCTGCCTTGGTAGGGCATCTCGGCCCGCTCTTCTTCTTTCTCATACTCCTCATAGGCCTCTTAAGGATTTTTTGGATGAGACCTATGACCATGGGTGGGTCCCCATGGAGGGAGCCCATCATTGTTCCTGGGAGTGGTCTCCCACTCAGGTCTAGGAGGTTTTAGAGTAGCACTTGGTAAGGTTGTGGGGACCTGTCTCGTACAAAGGGGTTGTGCCTCTCATATGGTTCTACTCTTTGGGTGCGAGGGGTTGGAACCCTCTTAGGCACCGTGTTATGGAGCAGATCATCTATTTGGCATCGAATGCACTCTTTGCTAAGGCGATATAGATGCTCTAGCTATTGGTAGTCTTGCTCAAGCTACATGATTTGTGCTTTGTGGGCAACGTGTTTGGCGACTACCAGATCAATTTGTTTCACCATATTTAATTTGGGAGGCCTAGATGCCTCTCCTACACATTTATCTCGATCGCGATGATCCAAGATCTCTATAGGGCACTTCCCTCTATCGAGGTTGGCGGTATTCACTTGAGGCTCTGGCCTCGATAGGTGATTCTGGTAAATAGCAAGTGTGGAGGTGCATTGCTCTCACACTGTGTATTGCTCTTGAGGAATGTAATGGTTTTCCTCGTGCTCCCTTTTGTATATGTGAAAGGGGCGGGTAGATTTGGCTCACCCTGCTTGA
Source organism: Wollemia nobilis (assembly GCA_028583015.1). NCBI lineage: Eukaryota > Viridiplantae > Streptophyta > Pinopsida > Araucariales > Araucariaceae > Wollemia > Wollemia nobilis. The sequence goes on from JAQPPZ010017037.1 coordinate 5,811, forward strand.
AGAGCCTTGTGCTCTAGATTTGGCCTTTTACTCCTAACAGTGATGGGGGATAAAGGAGGGACAACATAATCATGTGGCCTCTCCTCATGGACCCTATGTTGTTCTAGCACTTCATCGTGTGGTGGCCACTCATACCGAGCTTCTAAGGGAGCCTTACCATTTATGTTGAGTGCCACGTGTAAGGAATCCTCCTAAAAGGGGCTATGATGGATGGGCGTGTCCCTCAAAGGGGTGCCTCTATAGTCCCATTCTGAAATGGCACGACGTGGACTCTCTTGTGGGTCAGGCTACCATGGTAGTATGACCAAGTCCTTGGGGCTATAGCGGAGGTGACTTGTACCCCCTTGTACACTCTCTGTAGATTTTGCCCTTGATTGGGCTTGGCTATGGGTGTACACCATGGTGGTGCTCTCTTACAATATGCATAGATTTTTATTTCTTTTTATGATTTTTTATTCTACACTAAACAGAAAAGATCACACATGCAAAGCAATGATTATCTCATTTAAATATTAAGGTGTGCCCTAAACCTAGTTTAGTGTGTTTTGATTTTGTTTTGAAAGCTTTTGTAAAGGACATTTAAATGCAATATGATGGCTCTTATGACTCCCAAAAATGGTCACCCCTTCGATATACCATTTCCAAGCCGATATACCAACCTCTCTATATACCCGCCCTTATGTGAGGGAAATTATTGGTATGTGAGAGCAGATGGTACGTGGAACGTAGGTGGTACGAAAGGGGAATCACCCTATTTTTGACACCTACCATAGAAGACTTATCCTCATGCATTGGGAATCACCCCAGCTACACTCGGTTAGCTTTCATCAGGATTTACGTCTAGCAATAGTAGAGATCGGGATTATAAATGCAAAATTCAATCCAAGGTGGTGATGAAATCCATCATTGGTCTTGATCAAGGGTTGGGGTTTTACGACCAGCTCCTTGGTGTTTATGTTGCCACGTGATGTGTGGGGTTCTTTTTATTTTGCATGAAATAAAATAAACATGCAGTACAACTTTTCCTAAGCAAGCAAAGAACCAAAAAAATAGGAAACAAAAAAAAAAAATGTAAGGAGTTCAAGACCCCTACCTCTTCTCTGCCCAAATCTACTGGTTTTGAGTTTCTATCCTGAAACTGCATAGACAGCTATTCGTCTTAGGGAGGGATGAATTATAGGACTGTATTCATCATAGGGTGGGGAAAATTCCCATTCGTCCCTAGGTAAGATGAATTCTAGCTCTATATTCACCATAGGCAGGAACAAACAGTAGTCCAACGTTTTAAAACTCGGTACCTTCAAGCAAAAACAACCAAGTTTTGATCAGATTTCTGATCTTAAAAATAGAGGACAAGATTCCCACCGTGATCGCCACTGAAAGCATGAGGATATGAAAGCAAAAAGGAAACTCCAAGTGTGATGCAAACAGAACTAAAATTAATGCTAAATCCTATGAATTGGAAGTGCATGAAAGGAGGGAAAGCATGAACAAATCAAAACAAAACAAAAATCCAATAAGGAAGACAACCCTTTTATTGATATGTTTCAGAACTTGGTTACAATGCGCCTCCTCCCATTCTAAGGGCTAGGAGCATTAAATATGTGTTCTTGTTACACCCATGGATGATATTCCTTCTTTCACGTGCCCACATGTAAAATGGGCAGCCCAAACATCACCGCTGCTTGCATTGATGAGTCTTGACTCCTTGATTCTCCTCTAATGTCCAGATCTTGCATTCAAAGAAACAAGAAACATTCAGTAGCATCTGTGGATGAAATAAAGCATGCAATCCCCACGCCTTTTATTAGTGCATCAAAACACCACAAGGAAAACACTACAAATGGAACAGTTAGAAAATTCACCATAGTTTTGTATTTGCTCCTGGGCGGGACGAATAGACTTGCAACAAAACATCAAAAATGTATTGCCCCAAATGTCACATCTGGAAAGCTCCAAATCACCTACAAAGTTGGGGGTTAGCTAATTGGGGGTATTTTGGGAAGACCCAGATGGTCAGATTTTCCCAATTTAGCCTCCATCAACGGGAATTTTATGATGCTACCTGCATGTTAGCAAAAGCGAGAAATAATGGAAACATGATCAAAATTGCTCAAAACGACATGAAATTTGAATGACAACCTATCTAAGTAGTATATAATTAAATGCAAGAATAACATAAAGGAAATATGCCATATATTTTTTATCACTCTGGGGCAGGGCGATTAGGACTGTAGCAGTGTGGGGGGGGTGCCCAGGGGCAGGCTGCCCACCGTTTGGGGCCTGATTTTAGCACAAATCCACTTGGGATGGGCCCAAAACCTCTTGTGGGGTATTTTCAACAAAATTTGTGAGATATTGTGGCCAAATTTTGGGTTTTGGTTCTGTATTTGCGCTTCCAATAACCACCCTATGACCTCCTTTCCAAAAGAGATCAAGGATGTGAAAGGCACAACTCAAAAGGGTGTGGGTGTGAAAGTAAAATGACAGCACTTCATTGCTCCAAAATGCCCCTTCTATCCCTCATTTGGGGTGATAAGACTCACCATTTTATAGACTTGATGGGCTCTTTAGATGAGCATGTAGAGGCGCCACTTGGCAATCATGCCTCTCCAGGGGAGGGAAGATTCCTCCATGATTAGGGCCTTCATGACTGCCCTTGTAATTGCCTCTAACACTCAAAAATGGTCACTCACACTCCCATGCAATGAAGGAAGAATTAAATGGCGGATCTGAGCTGCCATTTGTCAAGATTTGACTTTTTGCCCGTCAAACCTGCTATTTGCCCCACCCTGAGGTGAATACTGCTAATCATCCCTGGGTGGGGCGAATACTAGTTTTTAATTGTCCCTAGATGGAATGAGTATCGAGCAGAGTGCCTGAAGGTGCCAAATTGACCTCTAATCTTCCAAAACTATTGTGTGAGTGGTTAGGACCACTGTTTAACCTCTAGGGGCTGCCCTTGGGGCTGTGTGTGTCAATGCGATCAGTGTTTGCAGTCACATAATCGAATTGGTGTTGTTTTGGTGTCTACAATATATATATTAGGTTGGCCATCTATATCAAATCATCCAAGAAGTAGAATAATAAGCATAGATTCTAAGGAGAGAGCCCCCTATAGTGGCAAAGCGATTACAAGGGAGCCCCCTTTGAGTGGCCTGCGATTACATTTACATTAATTTGTTAATAATTTTATAGTAAGACCTTGGGGTCTTACCATTTGGTATCAGAGCCATGTGGGACCCACTCATATGGGAATTGCTCAAAGATCTTCATCAAATCACTTATGTACGTGAGTATCAAAATCGGTTTGAGGATATCACCAAACACAACATAATATTGGATGAATCAATTCTCATCAATGGCTTCATTAGGGGATTAAAAGAGGAAATTAGAATGGAGGTGACAAGGTTCAATCCCTATACCATGATGCAAACCTATGGATTGGCAAAATTAGCTGAAGATAAAATCAATGCACAACAACAATTAGGGAAACCACTTATGGAAAAATTATCGACCACTTACATCGCTCCCAAACCTATGCATAATGGAAGGGCACAAAGCACATACACAACCCCCAAATATAACCGAACTTTATGAATTAAACATCTTAGCTTTGAGGAGATGAAGGAACGATGAGAAAAAGGACTCTGTGATAATTGTGATGAACAATTTGGACCCCACCATAAATGTGCTACACTAACATTGTATTTATTGAAGGAAGTTGATCCCTGTCTCTCCATAGAGCAAGCAGATGAGGTAGTTGTGTCTGAAGTGACCAGTGCATCTACTCACTACAATGAAGACAATGAGGTTGATGTGCAAGAAGTGATTGATGTACCAAGCAAGGATGAGGTAGACATACCCAAAGTGATCAATGCTAGCCAAACATGCACTCTACAAGACCTACACATACCTTCCTCACCAATAGTGAGTTCTTGCCATATGACCAAATCTATTCGGAACCAACGTAGAGTGACTACACACTCCTTCTCCGTTGGCTCTACCAAGGAACCAAAAAAGGATATGAAATCATTACCATCACTTTTGATGCATCATTTTGAAGTATTTGAGGAATCCCAAGGGTTGCCCTCCCATCCTCATCATGATTTTCCTAAGGAATATTCTACTATTGTTCTTGGAAACCCCTCGCTAATGCTTCATCCTTCTCGATATCCCTACCTACAAAATGATGCCATTAAAAGAGTCCAAGAACTTACACAAATCCTTCTTAGAAAACAAAGGACAAAGCTTCTAACTTTGAGCTTTGAGGACAAAGCTCTTTTTAAGGAGGGTGGCATGTTAGGATCCTCAATCCTAACATTATTAGTTAGTATTAGTTATTATTATTAATCATTTAATTATTATATTATTAAATTATAAAGTGAACCATCACAACCCTTCATAATGTGAACCATCACGTCTCTTCATACATGAACCATCATGTCTCTTCACCAACGTAGCTTTAGGGTAGATATATATATTAGGTTGGCCATCCATATCAAATCATCCAAGAAGTAGAATAATAAGCATAGATTCTAAGGAGGGAGCCCCCTATAGTGGCAAAGAGATTACAAGGGAGCCCCCTTTGAGTGGCCTGCGATTACATTTACATTAATTTTTTAATAATTTTATAGTAATACCTTGGGGTCTTACCAACTTCCTAGTGATTGATAATATCTTTTCAATTTGAGAGTTTGTAGAATACCTTATCTTTTCCAACTATTTTGAATATATTTTTTGATAGTAGACTTAGCTTTCTATATTTTGCTTTGATTTGAATCCCTTTTGTCTCCCTAATGATTTGATGACAAGTTTAATATAATGTTCAACTCCTATCACCTTAAATAAATGTTTTATTTCCCCTTGTAAATTGCTTAAAGAGGCAATTTCAATGGATATGACTCACAATACTATGTCCCTTCTATTTGTAAATGAGACTAATAAAAATAATCTTCCAACTTTTAATCAATTCCAAAATTGGATTCTTTTACCCTTTGAACAAAGAAGTTTCTAAATTTCTATAATTTTAATTTGATGTAGGATTCCTTATATCTCCCTAGTTTAGAAATTTAGAAAAACTATATATTTACAAATTAAACTTCACTTCAATTTGTAAGTCTCCTTGTTTTATTATTTGCATATATTTGAAGCAATAATAGTAATGATTTTAATGCTTCTATTTTCTACTCCTTTCTTAAGGCATTCAATATACTTTCTAGGATATCTTTTAACACCTTATTACTCCTATTATTAAATAATCCTAGAGTTTAAAAACTCAAATGATGCCAATTTTAATATATGTCTTATTACTCCTTAATGCTTTTAAAGATAATGAGGATAAATATTACCTTCTAGGTGCCAAAAATTCTACATGCACTATCACTGTATTCTGCACTCAAATGACCTGCAATCAACTCGATCTTTATGTATTAATGGTCTTTGACTGCAATAACTCCTCAATATGCTCTAGTCTTTGACTCCTTGTTGCTCTATGTAGTATCTTTATGCACTCTTCCTCCCTCTAATCATGTGCTACCTTTTCCTTATAATGCACGCACTATATAAGTATCCATTGGACTTGCTTCTCCTTCTTTATTCTAACTAACATGCAAGGTGGCTAATGTTAAGTGGTGCTAAGAGTCTTCTATTCCTTTATAACATATCCTATAGCACCTTTCACTTCTCCAATGCATATACCAAGTGGCACCAATGTATCCACTTCTTTCTTCAACGTTGTCTGAGGTATTCTCCTTGCCTAACATTTCTTGAGAGCACTATTTTACTTGAGTGTAGCCTCTTCACTATCGATGATGACACGGTCTCTAATGGCATGTAACATCTTCTTCACATGGAAAGTTCTCTTCAAACACTTGGCCTTATCTTCACATGCCCTAATATTGTCTCAACCTTTTCCTTTGAAGTGTCTCATTGCACTTCTTGTAATTCCTTAACACATGTGAATATCTTCATTTCCTTCTATGGCAGAGGGTTCAATAAATTTGGTGGTAATCCTTCAAGGATCTTGATGGTGTTATAGGATTTAAATATCCTTTGATTTCAATGCTTCTTTCAGGTGCCAACTGTGTAAGGTGGATGTTGGAAATGAATAACTCTCCCTCTTCTTGCTTGATTGGTGCAAACTTGATGGATTAACTTGCAATGTTGTAATAGTTTTTAATGTTGTTACGTGGCCTGAATGAGGATGCTCTCCTTGGTGTAAGTCATTGATATTACATGGGTATAATGGATATATTGTATTAGTTCCTACTGATGATTTCTCTAATGTATTGTTTTCTTTGACTGCAATGCTTGGGATAAACCTTATTGTGATACATTTCCTTACCTTCACCAAAGGCTCTTGAATGCTAGGCATACCTTACCCTACCTTCACCAAATTATTTTGAATGCTTTTAGTCTTGCTATTTATTTTTTCTACTTTTAGCTCAATAGTCCTTAGATGAGTATGTATTTATGAGAAATCTAAAGCAACCTTTTGCTTTCTCTTTGTTTATGACTTCTTCTCTAAGAAATATTTTATTTTCTTGTATGTAAATATGTAGTTTGATGATGTCCAAGATGTATCCTTTCCACCTTGGAGATACTAAACCTTAGATCTCTATTTAATGGCTCTAATATGGTGCTCTTGAAACCTTAAGATGCACTTATTTAAATGCTTGCCCCCTTGTACATTAAAATGATTTCCGTGCCTTCATGAAATGGTGGCTTCTACTTTCTTTGCAAGCTATGATAATTTTGGATTCAATATTACCTTCTAATATTTGGCAACTCTCTCCTTTCTTGGTTACTTTTAAATTATGATTCCAAGATTTTCAATGATAATGCTTTGCACTATAGTATATGTAAACCTATACTTTAGAATAGAGTCTTATTTAATTTTAATAGATAGTAGGATGTTGATATTTTTCTCTCTCTTGAAATATATCTAACTCATATTTTCATGTGTAGGTTTGAACCTTGTAAAATTAACTTTTGCACTACCTTAAAGACTTTAAATTTGAAATATTTTCATGCAAATTTAATCCTTAAAATTTTATGCTTAGTAAATTTAATAATAAACCAATTATAGGTGTTCATTGTTTTGTTCATTTTTTTTTCTTTTGTCTTCTTTGTTTTTTTGTTTAGTTTTTTAAGGTAGGCGGGTTCTTTTGTTTTGTTTTGTTTTTGTGTTCTTTGTGTTGTTTTTTGTTGTTCTTGTGTTTTTGTTGTTTTGTTTTTTTTTTTTTTTTTAATGTTTATTGTTATTGTTCTTGTGTTTTTTTCGTTCTTGTTCTTGGGTTTCTCTTTGTTTGTGTTGTTTCATTTTTTTATGTGTGAGTGTTTTCTATGTTTTTTGTTTTTGTTTATTGTCTATTGTTGGTTGTTTTTATTTTTATTTTATTTATTTTATTTTATAGGTTTTGGTTGTGTTTATTTTTCATGTTTTTTTGGGTTGTCTTTGTAGTGTTCTATTGTTTTTGTCTTGTTTGTGTTTTGTTATGTGGTTCTTGTGTTTTTCTATGTGGTTTGTGTTGTGGTTTATTTTATCTTATTGTGCGTGTTTGGTTGTGCTTTTGGTTTTGACACACTCAAGGAGTTTTTTTTTATTTTATTTTTTTATTTTTGTTGTTATTTTCTTTTTTTAATTTGGTTTTGTGTGTTTGTTTGCTCCTTGAGTTTGTCAAAGGTGGTAGGCTAGGTCCAAGTCCTGGGTGTTTTTGGTGGAATGGATACCCCTACCTCCTTGGGTATTACCCGAAAGTGGCATCCCTTTTTGGGATGTTTTCCACAAATTAAAAAAAAAAAAAATTAATAATAAACCAATTATAGGTGTTCAATTAATGAACCTTTTGCACCTTAGTTGCATACCTTTTAGCTCCAGTTGATGATTGATGATCTTGGTGATTTGGATAACCTAAATGCTGCCCTTTGCTAGATGAATTTTTAGCTCTTCCTTGTTGTCCAAAAGTCTCTTTAACCCACCTCTTTTCATATTTGAATCTCCTCTAACTTGTTGCCCAAAAATATAGTTTGATGGCTTCAACTCTCCTTGAAGATATACCCTAAAAATATGAGACTTAGCAGCTATTGATGCTGCCCAAAATACTTCTTTCTTGTTGTCCTAAAATCTAAAGTTTTCATATTGCAAAGCATTCTATTTATCCTCCAAAATGTTGTCCTTGAATCTCACAAATTTGGTATGAAACTCATCCAAATTGCAGCTAAGATTTTCCTTCAATAAACCTTCAATTTTTTATTGTAAAAATAGCAAACCTCCTTCTTCAAGTAAGCCTTCAAATACTCTAAAGGTAATCTTCAAACCTCTCAGGTTTGGTAGTTTCTTCTAGCTCCTTTCTCTTGTCAAAAATTTGTCTTCAATATTGGCCTATTTGTTGGCCTTCATCTCAAGAATCTAAAAGTCTTGAGGTCTTTGGAAATCCTTTCTAGAATTTGGCAAAATTCTTTTTTCTTTCTTTTGGGCTTGTTTTTGGATGGTGAAAATTATTCCAAATCCTTATTTATCAAGAACTTCTCCTTGAGTTCTCCTCAAATCTTCTCCAATGGACTTCTTCAAGTCTCCTTTAATGAGGCTTTCCAAGCCTTCTCCTTCTATCTCCTTCCAAGTAACATGAGGCCTTCTCCTAGGGCCTTCAAATTATATGGCTTCTATTTTTTCTAAAAATTTAATGAGATATTCCTTGATCTCTTTAATCTTCAACTATGGAATTTTTGCAATGAGATCTCTTTCTTGGATCTTTGAAATCTACGACTTCTAAAATATGCAATAGGACCTTTGCTAGTCCTTCTCTATCTTCAATATTTAAAATATGGAAGTTCTTCAATGAGAACTCATTTGTATCTTCTTCTTCATTCTAAAGTCTTCAATATTCAATGGAGATCTCCAATCTCCAATCTTCTTTGGGACTCTTTTCCTTGAGTCTCTTATTTCTTCAATGAGATATCCTTTCTAGGACCTCCTCCTTAATTTTTAGTCTTCAATGTGGCTTCCTTGGCCTCTATATCTCTTCTTAATCTCCACCTTGGAGCCTTGAACCTACAAATATTGCAATAGGACCTTTTTCCTTAGGCCTCCAAATATTCAATCTCTAATTTATTGCTTCAAGTAATGGATTGATTCCAAAGAAGATATTATTCCTAGTTCTTGTAGAAATCTTCTCAACTTTCTTTGAATTAACTTTTCTACAATAAAGTATTAGAAAAAACTATAATGGAGAAATCTAAATCTCTAAATCTAGAGATAATGAATCTTCACTGGCTAATTTGACAATCTAGTGGAATAAATGTTGAGTCCTAGTCTTCATGAGTTTTCCTGCAACTCTGTTGAAAGACTCCAACCAAATAGAAATTTTTTTCTTTTTTTCCACTTTTTTTAACATGGTGGAATCGGTAATCGCCACGAATCCGGGTAGGTTGTCCAACTTTTTATGGCCACCACAATATTTTGTGTTGTCTACCTTGGAAGCCACCACACAAATATTTGCGCAGTTCACCCCTATAACCGTCATGCCATAATCATTTTAAACCTTTTACGCCATTGAAAGCACTAGGAAAGGGACAAGCATTCAGTCCGACGAGGCCCGAGATTTGAACCTTAGACCTCTGCCCCCCTTATGGGGTTTGGATGAACCAATTGGTCTACACATCGAACCTACCAAATAGAAATTTTAGAAATCCCAAAAATGTTATTTTTTATCTACTCTCAATCTCTCTTGTGGCTCTCTCTATTTTCTATTGATCTACCTAGTGCTCTAATAGTACTATTAGATTTTGATGCTATAAACTTAAAGGAAATGCAACAAAATGTAATGAAATAAGTAAGCAATGTTATAACTATGATAATGACTAACTAATAAGCATTAAAATATGATAAGAAACTTCAAAAAATACTCATGCAATAGTCATTAATGAAATCTCATGAAAATGTACAATGCTATGCAATGGAGGTCTCTAACTCTCCATATTTGCAAAAATGCTCTACACTGTATCTACTACTACTCTAACCTATGCACCCCAAAAACCTCTTATTATTCTACTCTAAGAAGGCCTATTTATAGTGAGATATGACTTTTGGCCTTCCATATTCCTATGACACCTCACTATTCTATTCTTAGGACTCATGTACATGTGGACTACATGCACATTTACATCATTGCATATTCTAATGATACTTGTGCATTTATTAAATTGCTTTAAGAAAATATTTAATTCCTAATCTAAGATAAGCTCCTAATCTAAAAATTTACCCATGATGGTCCATTATAAAGTACCAAATAATGTAATATATTCCAACAATTTCCATATAGGATATCTTGTCCATATCTAAGTAGAAGGAGAATATGAAAAAGACACTAGAATAAGAAAAGTAGTTAGGTTAGTAAAAGGTATCTATGGTATTGTAAAGATCTATCCCAAGAGTGGGTATACCTAACCCACTCTTTTATTTTTTTCTTATCTATAAAGATAAGTCAATCCATAACTATATGATAGATTCTAGAGAAAGCACTTCAATAATACCAAAAAAATTGGTAAATGCATTGGGTCTAGACTATCAACCCATAAACAAGATAGTGATGTAACTAAATGATAGTGTATTCCAAATCTTGGGGATGGTAGAAGAACCTTTGTTTACTTGGTATGCCTATCTAGGCCTAATAGTGATACAAGATATAGTAGTAATTGATATCCCTACATCTTTTGGTATCTGCTTATTGAGATACTTTAATTTTAAATTAGGGAGATATTTAAAATTAGACTAATCCCTCGTGGTCTTGAGGACTTGATACGGGAACAGGATAAAAAATTTATCCAAGTTGCTCTATTTGCATTACATTGAATACTTACAAACATCTAGGCTAAAATTCAATTAGATTTTGATATGAGAAGAAGAGGGGTTTGAGTTGGAAATTTGAGTCAATGAAGTGCATTCCTTCATCCTAGATGATCAAATGGACTAATTGGAAACCAAAATCTAATATCTTAGTCCTTGTGAAATATACAAATCTATAAGCATGGGCTAAAGCTCAAGTGTAAGCATAATTCTAACTTGATCATGGTCATGTACATTAATATATATATAAGATTTTTTATTTTTTTCTTGGTTTCTTTATGCAATATTAAAGACTTTTAGAATCATTAGACAACACCAAATATCTTTTACTAGATGATTTGAACTATAGCTCACACCATTTCCAAACACTTTCAACAAATATCATGTCAAAAGTTCCAAATATCATTTTCTTTCGATATAAAATCTCCATGAGGAGAATGATAAGATTTCAAATATCATTGGTTGGCAACACAATAGGAAACTTTCAACATAAGAAGAAAATTGAATCTTTGACAATCTAGATTAGCAACTTACATCTTTATAAATTCTAAAACGCAATAACAACCACTAATTTCTAAAGTATCCAAATATTACCACAACCGTGGAAGGAGGAAGAATGACGATAAGTGTTGATAAAGGTTATTTGATTAATTAAATCAACATATGGTTTTCAAATTTAGGGTGACTATTCCAAAATGAGTATTGAATAGCCCAATCAGGAGACTTTGCAAATGGCCAACTATGAATAGAAAAAAATTGTCTTTTCCCTCCAAGAAATTATATAAGGTAGAATTAATGTGCCCATGTGCACATAGGTGGCATTTGAACATCCAATAGCTCAAAAATGATGATTATACATCTAGAGACCTCAAAGAGCTAAAAGTAATGAAAAGAGGTTCATATCAAGGGGGTAGTAGAGAAGATTTTGTCATAGACTCTTGTGCAAGTATTGGAGGGAAAATATCCTTATCTTATCTATAAATAATAATTTTTTAGGCATTTTAAAGGATCAATGAGTTGCTTATTCAATCCCTAGGCTTTTTATATAACTTCCCTTTTATTTTATTTTATGTTTGTATAACAGTTTGGTCTTGAATCCTAGGTCATTTTATAAATATACTTTTGATCCCTCATTTATGGCATGATTTGTAACATTCATATTCATAGATATAGGGTGATGCAACAAGTTACACCCATACATAAATAATATCTTCAAATATTGTGGGCATGAATAATATTCCTTTATAAAGATATTACGAAATAGTTAGATTATTATAGACAAGATATTTATAGATTTTAGAAATTGAGCAACAAATATTTTAGCCATTCGTGGTGTTGAATTTCAAATTTCGAAAGGATCTATATGAGTGAGATTTTATCTCTTAATAAAAATGATGTAAATGATTTGACAATGGAAACTTAACAGTTTTAGGAAGATTGAAAATATATTTGATAGAAAGGCAAATGAAGAATATCTTTGATAGAAATGTAAGTTGGAAATGGTTTAATTAACGTGATAGAAATGTAATGTGATAATAATGTAATATTTTGTTTTTGTAATGGGATTGGAACCTAATAGAAGCCACACATAGCTTATTATAAAGAAAAAAAGTAACATCCATGCACGTGAGTTGGCTACAAATAGTTATAAAAAATAACTCGTGTTATATTTGTATAAATGTACCTTTTTTCATAATGTAATTTGTCTAGCATACATACTGACCCAACAGAAACTTTATGCTAAATTAGGAAATGGAACAATAAGTATTTATTGTTGGATTATAGGATTTAGGTTTGTCTAAAAATTGTTAGAACTTAAATTGTAGCATTGTTGCATTATATGGCTTGGAATGAAGTGTTAAGACTTTTAAATGTGTGGCAAAATCTTTGTATTGGTAACAAGTTCCTTACTTTGATTAAAGGTTATTATTGAATTGTTTGAGGACTTTATTTTTTATAGTCTACTTCATGACTGGTAGAATTTTAAAAGTTCATATGGACTCTTTGATAGTAAGAAATAACTTATTCATTAATATAAAAGGTTAGTTCATTGATCCTCTTGTTTGGACATCGATTTTCTTTGCAAGATTAAATGGTTTAATGGAATCATTTATTTTAAATTAGTTCAAAGAATATATATGATTATCTACTTGATCATTTTTCCTTTGAAATATAAATAAATTATATTGTGGTATTAATAATTTTACAACAAATGGATACTTATCTTTGATACATTTTGATATCTTTGTTGAAAGCATAAAAAAACATGTTTTAGATAGTTACTTATTTAGAAATATTGGTTTAGCTCCATTATTTTATCATATTATGAAAAAATAATACACTATCAAGCATATGTTTGATTACCACTATGTTCTTCATATATATTTGGCCCCATGTGCTTCCTGGTTAGGGGAAACAAATATATTACTTGGAATTATTTATGGTATGGCATTATCTTTTATTATAATTTGCATATAGCTTATAGTATATGTAGTAAAGATACTATGGAGTACTAACCTTAATAGTTTAAAAAGCACTTGGGCATCATTATTTTGATTGAATATATTCTTCATAATGTACAAAAAATATAAATTCTTCAATTGGGTGTGGTTTCATCTAAGACCAATATTACACTCAATTGCAAATCATTATATTCTTCATAATGTACAAAAAATATAAATCCTTCAATTGGGTGTGGTTTCATCTAAGACCAATATTCCACTTGTATCGCTCCAAATTTTTTGCATCCTTACCTTCAGCCTATAGGATCCGTGCCCGGAAGGATGATGGGAAAAGGATGTCGCGGTACCTCGGACTGAGAGGACTTGCGAAGGTCCCACCTCTCAAGGGAGGTGTATATTGGTGATTTTTCGACGGATGGTGGGTTCACCAGGAAACATTTAATGGCAGTTTCCATGCCTAGGTTTGGAATGTGTTTTTATGTGTTCATTTTTAGCCTTAAGCATTCATATCCTAGGTTTGGCCAAATGAATCTAAATTAATCTATATGAAAGTGCAGATTTAATGAATACAGAAAACAGATTTAAAGATAGAAAATAGAGAAATTACAGAATATAAACGAAGAATACCGATCCGAATGTCCGATGGAGATTCGATGTTTGAAGGCACGAGGATCGCCTCGATTTGACATGATCATCTGAGATCAGACAAGATCGTCTGAGATCTGATGAATTCGTTAGACGAATTCGTCAGAGACCTGCAAACAAAAAAATAGATGCAAAATACAAAGAATGCCCCTGTGATAACAAAGGGAAACAACACAAAATGACAATATGAATACTAAACAATAGTTATGAATAGAAATTCAATATTCTAATGAGAAATTATGATCTTATCATGCAATCTAAGCTATATGAGAGCTCGAGGGGTTCTCGAGGCTAGAGCACTGCATGGCTTTGTACAGATTGAGACATAGAGCATGTATTATTATTTTTTTGTTGATAGAGGATTGAGTATGCCGAGGTACAGATTGTGGCATACCAATCTAGTTTTGATGATGTATATATACTTTTGATATATATATTATATGTTTTTGATCATATGACTTGTGTTATGTGTATGTTGATGATGCTTTTATGTTTGATTGATTAATTTGATGATTGGATTGAGGATTCATGAAATTATGTCGTGTTGAAAATTTATAATTTTGATGTCATGCTGTAATATTTTAAATGAAATAATCTGATGTAACAAATGGGTCGTTTGTAATGTAATGTGATAAAAAATAAAAAGAGACTTCTAACAATAATTTCAAAGGACATTGTCGCTATTATAGACCATTTCATGGAGTCGCTGCTCACTCGGTCGTCAAGCTAATCCCAATTATAGAAATATTGTTAAAAGTAAAAGAGTGCTTAAGAGACTGTCTTAAGACTTTGGTGCAATGGTGCAAATGATGATGATGATGGTTTGTTTTCAGATTTCCATAAAAAAAAGTATGCATGAAACAATGTTAAAATTATTTTTGCTAGGCATAAATTCCTAAGTGTGATAAAAATTTTGGATAATTCCTTAGGAATTATACTATCATTGCAATTCTGCATGTTGACAAAATGACATGAAATAGTGATAATGTTTGTTCTTTTGAAAGCATAATTGTGTAACATAATGATTTAAGTCATATGGTTTTTATGATTTTAAATAAATGGGGAATAAAAATTGCTACAATGGTTTGCGCTAGGCATAGAATATGTAGGTATAGACTTATACCATCATCGTGAAAATCAAAGAAAAATAGATATTTTTATTGCAGGGTTGATTTTTTATAATAAACAGAAAATATGAAGATGAGGAATTGTGCTAGGCATAAAATTCCAATTTTGGTTTTGGAACTATACCATCGTCGCGAAAGTCGACAAAAATTATATATATATATATATATATATATATATATATATATATATATGTTTTGATTGTATATTTTTGAAAGAAATTTTGATTTTTCTATTATATAGTTGTCTTTATGCTAAACAACGGTACTTGAACTATTCCAAACAAGTTGCAAAAAGAATATTTCAAAGTATTTTGAAGACAAAAGTTAGATTTATAAGGAATCCCATGTGCATATGTGTATTCATTTCCAATCTTGATTTATCATAATGATACACAAAATCTCTCAAATACAAATGTGTGTGCAATTGCTTTGTGCATTTACCAGTTTTGAGCAAGATAATATGATACAAGTGATTTGAAGAAACCAAATAAGTGTTCATTAACCATGATGTAGATGCATATAACCATACTAGACTACTATGTAGGTCGGATTATCAAGAGCTAGCTAATCCATAAATAGACATAGGTCTGTACAAAAGAAGGTCGCTAATGTAACAGACATATCACCACGCTAGGAGTTACCCAAGGCCAAGCGAGGTTGGGCACAAACCACTTGTTATGGGGCTTACCTCACAGTTTTTGAATAATTGAGAATTCCAGGGATTCAAGCTCATCAACCCTTCTTTTCTTTTCAAAGGGTAGGGAAAGGGATTTTATTGCTTTCTGCTTTCTTTTGCTTTTCTTTTGAACTTTGCTTCTTTTTCTTTTTGTATATTTTTTTTTTTGCTTGATTTTTGAGATAGTGCTTAAAATATTGCTGTAATGAAATAAAATAACATTTTTTTGCTTTTTCTCTTTTTCTTGAACTTTGCTTTTTCTTTTTGTTCTATGCTAGGGATACTTACTCGGATTAGCTGTAGAGCAAGGGATTTTTATTTTGGGTAGGGGTGAGCTTGTCCTTTTGCCAATTCTCAAAGATTCTAGATCATGTGCATGATAGGATAGTAGGGGAAACTTTTCGCTCAAGAAATCACTTCTACTATGTAGCAAAACATGGAGATTACAAATATAATCATTTTATTGTGAAATGATGTGCTTGGTTTAAGTAAATAACAAGATCAATTCTCTATGCTCAAACTTTATTTAAGTGAATTTTGTGGACTTTGATATAAGAGAGATTAGTAATCATGCCAGATAAAATCAAGATATTTATTTTTTTGTGAGTGTGCAAGTGAGGGATTCCAAATAAATGCTAATTTATCAAAAATAATTTGAAACATATAAGCGCAACATTTGTAAGAAAATATATATAAATACTTTTTGAGAAGTTTTGAGAATATTGACTCTCTCTTTCTTCTTTATATTGTTTTGGTTTCGAAAGAGTCAAGCATATTGTTGTTTTTATATTTTTATCATTATTTTTTTTTTTGGTTTTATTTTTGTTTTTGAACAAAAAATTTAACAAGTGCCATAAATAAATGCAACAAATAGTTTTGAAGATTTTGATGATTATGAATGTTTTTGATGTTTTTGAATTTAAAAATTGAAAGAAAATATAAGATAGTGATTTTGAATTATTTTAAACAAATATATACAAGGATGAAATGACCAAATTTATACATAGTAACATTTAAGATGCAAAATATTCATGGGTTCTTTAAGTTCTTTACCATCTAAGGTAGACAATTTGTATGCTCTTGATTCAAATTTAGCAGTAATAATCTATGGTCCAAGCCAGTTGGGCTCAAACTTACCTTTAAGGTCCTTAGTTGCATTTGTATTTTTTTTATTTTCTTTTAAAACAAGGTCGCTGATCTCAAAGGATCGATGACAAAAAATTTTAGCATATGATCTTTTAAGCTTGTTTTGGTAAGCACAGAGATGTTCCAAAGCATTGATGCATTTTTCATCTAGGAGTTCCAGCTGACTGTGTCTGCTAGCTCGATATTCATCTCCTACTTCGGTATCTTGAAGTAGCAGAGCCAAAGAAGAAACTTCTAGTTCAAAGGGAAAAACTACTTCAGCACCGTAAACTAAAACAAATGGTGAAGTTCCCGTGGGGGTTCGAACACTAGTTCGATAGGCCCACAAGGTCGGATATAACCGAATGTGCCGAGCCACGGCGGTTTATTGACCAATCTTTTGAGAATTTTGATTAAGGTTTTATTAGATGCTCGCTTGACCATTACCCCGAGGGATAATAGGGAGTGGACCGGAGAGAATGTTGAATCTTGTATTTTTGGCATAATTTTTTAACATCTTTATTTTTTAAATAAGTTCCATTGTCAAAGATGAGATTTGCAAGAATTTCGAACCTACAAATGATTTGATTAAAAATAAATTTAGAGACTTGTGTGCCAGTGCAGGAAGCTAAAGGCATAGCTTCAACCCACTTCGTGAAATACTTAGTGGTGGTTATGATGAACTTGTGTCCATTAGATGACATAGGATTGATTTTGCCAATAATATCTAAGCCCCATTTAGAAAAGGGCCAAGGGGATGAAATAGCCTGTAGCTCTTATGCAGGCACATGGACAAGGTCAGCATGTTTTTGACACTTGTCGCAATGGGCGCACATACTCATGTGCATCTATTTCCATGGTAGGCCAAAATTATCCTATCCAAAGGAGCTTTTTAGCAATGACACTACCACTGAAGTGTCTTCCACAAGATCCATCGTGGGCTTCACTCAAGGCTGATTTAGGCTCTTCTAAGTTTAAACATCTTAATAGGATACCTTCAAAAGATCTATATAAAGTATTGCCAATTATTACAAATTGACTTGCTCATCTACGTAATAACCGACGCTGGTTGCTATTAGAATTGGCAGGGAAAGTCCCATTTTGGATAAAATCAAATATGTTCGTATACCAAGGTTCAGGAGTAGTTTCGTTGATTAGAAACACATCCAAAGGCTCTAAGCATGACTTATTTGAAGCGGGTTCCTAGAGTTGATGAATAATGATAGTGGCATATTCGTCATCTAACTCCAAGGGAGAGATGCAAACCATAGCTCGATGGTTGCAAGTTCAAGGAATAGCTTCCAAGGTAACTTGGTCAAATAGAGACATTAATTGTAAAACATAGGCCTTATATGGACGTATCATCTCCTGTTTGATAAACTTCATTAATTTGGTTTATAACCCGGTGAGAATCACCAAAAACTAAAAGGTGTTTAATTTTAGCGCCAAGGCATCCAAGGATTAGAGCTTCTACCCGTAGTATTGTTGGTGCAAGCAAATGTCAATTTGAAGGATAGAGGAATAAGATGTTTTGGGGGATATTAAAATAATCCCACCATGCATCGGGCTCCATCAAAGTATAAGGACCATTGTTTAGTGTGGTCTGCCTCTAATTGAAGGCATTCATTCAGAAACTCGATGACGAGGGGATGGGTAGACTCTAAGGGTGCAGCAGCTAATTGATCTACTATGATTTGACCCTTAGACTCCTATGAATGTGAGATCAAACTCACTTAGAGCAAGAACCCACTGTACCGATAAATAAGGTCGACTCATGAGTACCTCAAGGGATCGTATTTAGCAATGACATAAGTTTTTTGACTAAGCATATAATGTCGTAATTTTGGTAGAAAAACGCTAGACATAGTTTCTCTAACGTGTATAGGGGTTTCATAACGATGAGGTTCGGTAATATAATAATTAGCACGTTCTCTCTTTTCATCACAAGTGAGCTAACATAGATCCTAAGGTAATCAAGCTAAAATATATAGGAGAAATGGGCGATCAGTTTAGGGGTGAAATCATAGGTGGATTAAGGAGGTATTGTTTGAGAAGTTCAAAAGCTCTCTTTTGTCCCAATTAAAAGGGACATCCTTCTTAAGGAGTTTAAGAAAGGGACCGGTTTTTTTGCCAACTTATCAATGAAGCGGGATAGCTTGAAGTTTACCTTGTAAATTTTGTAACTGATATATTAGTAGGTGTGGGCATTGATGGCCAATCTTGAGAGGGTCAATTCACGTAAAGAACTAAAACCCCTAATAGAACCTACCGGATTTAATCGAATGAGATACTCTACTCAAATCATCTAAATGATTATCTTCAATAATAGAGCGAGCTATAATATCATCTACATAATCATTTAGGATATCATGCATCATATCATGAAAAATTAGGTCATAGCTCGTTGATAGGTTCCTGCGTTCTTTAAGCCAAATGGCATCCTTTCCAACAAAAAGTACCCAGGGGGTAATAAAGGTTGTTTTAGCCCGATCTTCGGGAGCTATCCGATTATACAAGAATCCATCCATTAAGGACATCATCCCCTCCCGATAGTAAATTCGATGATTTGATCCATGTTTGGAAGAGAAAAGTCATCTTTAGGGATCCTTAATATCTCTAAAATCTGTGAAACCCTAACTTTGGTAGCTTCTTTCTTGGTGACTAGAACTACATTTGGATCCATTCTAATCAATAGCTTGTATAAAAACAACATTCAGAGTTTTTCTAACTCTCCTTTAGAGCCACTTTGGGATGCATTTTTCTAAGTTTTTGTTTAACGGGTTTAGTCTGGATGGACCACTAGATGATGCATGACTACGAAGGGTCTAGACCTGCATATCTTCATATGTCCAAGCGAAGCCATCTTCATACTCTTTAAGGAATGCAATGTATTATTCTTGTTTTTATTCTATTCGCATATTGATTATGTGAGGATTATCCTCGTCAATGTTAATTTTATGACATTTTCTACCTCCATGTGTAGATCTCTTTCAAAATTAGGTGGGGGGGTGAAACACCCAATTCTTGTAATTCTTGTAAGGTTAATTTAGATAATTCATCTTGAGGATTAGTGGCCTCAAGTTGGGCTATAGTTGGTATAGAATCTCAAAATAAAATCCATTGTGTAACATCTCTTCAACAGACACATCATGGAAGATATCTCCTTCCAACTCTTCTCGGGGAATCATTTTAGGGTAAGCTATGGATAGCATGTTACATGAAAACAACTAATTTTTAAGAGGCAAATCATCACACCTATCCAAATAATCTTGATAACATATGAGATGATCATCATATTCAAAAGGAAAGGGTTGACCCTTACTAGGAAATAGGCCCACACCACGGTTCTACCTCGAAAGGTTCTTTCATGCCATTTTGGAAAGGTCCTAAGCCTTTCCCTTTATATCCCATTTTAAGCATTATGGGTTTAGCTTTAATATAATCATTGGTAAAATAACACGGAGCATATCCCTCATGATGAGTTTTAATGTTAGAGGGATGCTTCCCATCTATCCTTTATAAATGAAGGCACAACTCCTGACTTGGTAAGTACTTCCCATAGGTTGTGGGAGGCCCAAAGTACGAGGAGATGGTAGTAAATTATTTAAAAGAATTGAATCTTGCATGAAAGCATTTATTTTTTTTGATATTAAGGTTGTGGATAAATCTGGTAAAATTTCATCGAAAAGGGCATAATATGTAGAAGGATTATTCCCTATATCTTGAGATGTGGAAGGTATGATAGATGTGTCTATAGGTTTTGAATTTAAAGGGAGAGAACATGAAGGATTGGTTATATATTTAAGATCTTTTTGAGGTTCTAAAGTGATTTGTTTAGAAGATTGTTGATCTATATAGGAGGATGAAATTAATGGAGGGGAACTAGGTGAAGTTATGGGTGTGTATTTCATAGTTTTAGATGAAAAATAAGAACTAGGATGTGTGGATGAAGAAAAATTGCACTCTCAACGGGTTCTACCAAAGCCACATATCAAAGGGTCTAGGGTCACCATGGATAGTGACCCTTTTAAATTCTTTACACATTGGTGTAAATTTAATGGGCATTTTGATCGACCCAAGAGTATATTGTACGATGCTGGGCAATGTACAATAAACATAGTTGTTTTGAGGGTTCTAGGACCAACTTGCAATGGGATGGTAATAACTCCACACGTTTCTTGTGTTTCGTCATTGAAGGCTTTGATAATCATGTAAGTTTTCTTCATTTCATCACTTCTAAAGCCAAATATTTGGTAGAGTCAAAAGTGCAAATGTTTAGAGATGAGCCATTATCAATCAAGACTCTTTACATCTCCAATTAGAGTAGTAATGTATAAGGATTATCCTTATGTAAACTATGTTGTGGGATATCTTTATCCAAATTCAATACAATCAACCTCTCGAGTGATGATAGTATTGGCCATAGCGTTAGGTTGAATGTTTTGAGGTACCATCATTTGGATTAATGTAAGCATCAACTCATCCCTATGGGTAGGGAAGATCTTAATAAATCAAAATGGAAATTTTGGCTGTAGTATTGGATAATTGCTCATTAATATTGTAAGGGAGTTTAGGTTGAACATTAGGAGCATGATTCCCTTTATTGGGATTTTTCAAAACGAATGGATCCGATCCATTATTCTGGTTTGGTTCTTGTTGGGAATTTTGAGCTTGTTTTCAGGTGACGACTCTGATGGTACCTACAATGTTATAGTGAGACACGGTCTCGGTTGAGCATTGTGGCTTATTCATTAGAAGGAATATATTAGAAGAAGTTAAAGTAGTAACTCTTCTAGGAAATGGTTCTGGAACCATAGCATCCGTGATGGGTTGAATAGGATTTGATTCGTTTGAGACTATTCGATTGGTTTGAAGTGATGTCCACTTCACTTTCAACGATTCTATATACTAGAAGAAGTTGGAAAGTATGTAAAGGCCTGGTGTAACATGGATAAGGTTGTGTCAAATATTTGAGTATCCAGGTAATTGTTCGCTAATGGTTCCTACGTATCGGGTAGGAGGGGGAACATTATGATGTTTGATTTGATTGGCCACTTCTTTACCATGTCTTGGTAAAGGGTGTTGAAATATGTCTAATGTTTGATTAGCATTTTGATTTTGATTTTGGGGAACGGTATTTTGAGTATTATTAGGAGGGTTTTTTTTAGGTTGGAAGGCTTGCACCTCCATTTCATTATTATCAATCAAATCTTGTATTTTATGTTTCAACCTTTACAAGCATTGGTAGAGTGTCCGAGGTCCTCTATGGAAATCACGAGTAAGTTAGCTCTGTATCTGGGTATAGTAGGATCAAGTTCTCGGATAGCTGGTAATTGGATCAAACCTCTTTCGAGTAATTGAGGTAAAATAGTTGATAAGGATTGATTCAACCTAGTAAATTCTCGAGGAGGCTTATCAAGAGGTTTCAATATAAATTTTTCTGTTGTCTTTATTGCATTGATATTAGCAACATTTTTGCTATCAGTGACTCTCACCACACTTGTTTGTTTTTATATTGTTTCGGATGTTTTCTCATCATCCTTCTTCCTAATTTGGCCTCTCGTAATGAGGGCATCTTCTACTCTTCGAGCTAGATCTATAGCTTGATCGAAGGTAGTTAAAGTAGATGATAGCTCATAAGATATTTGTTCTTGTAAATTATTGATAAAAATGCAAAATTCCCTATAAGGAAGACAAAGTGCAATTTTCCTGTCAATTGCCTTCATCTAGCTAAGAAATTGACAAAACATTCATCCTTGTCTTGTTTTAAGTTGTATAAATCTTTAATGGTTACATGCCTCTCGATGTAGGCATTAAATTGATGGACAAATGATTCAGCTGTTTCTTCAAAGTTTCTCAAAAAATGAGTGGGTAATTGATAGTACCACTCTAATGCCATTCCACCTAAACTTTTGGGAACATTTTTAGTAATAGCAAGTCATCATGTGATATATCATGACATGCTATCCTAAACATGCGAAGATGCTCTATGGGATCTTCGGTTCCTTATATATAGGGGGATGGGCATGGGAAAATGCTTAGGGTACGGTTGAGCGACAACTATGGGATCCAAAGGTTGACTACGATCTCTCGATAATTATACGAGGTACGGTAGGGATCTATCGGTCCATACGTGAAGCTAATTGTTTCACCATGGCTTCCAGATTACTAGTTTGTCCCCCATATTGGTTTGGTAGGGCATTGACATGGGTTTTATGGGCATATGATGGAGGAACATGAAGATTAGATGCCATGTTACTATTGTGTAAATTGTTGGTAGGAAAAGTGTTATGAAGGAACTTTGAAGTTGTATTATGATGTATTCCAGATTGTTGAAAATTGGTATTTGGTTTCGTTTTAGGTTTTTGTTTACTTGAAGCATATTGCTCAATAGTTTGCGAAATAAAGTAGTGAAGGAATTTTTCTTTTGTGTGGGAATGATTTTAGGTTGAGTAACAGGTTCCTTAGGAGGTTGGGTAACCTGTTGTTTTGACATGTTTTGCATCATAGTGACCATATCCGTATTGGATGGTCCAGCCTTGTCACTTTCTTGATCAATGAAAGACAAGGGATTAGTGCGCACATCATACATATATTCCATGGCTGCTTGAGTGTTACTAATTTACCCTTTATCAATACGAACTGCCACATTAAGGGCGTCAATATTATCACTGAGAAATTTTTGGAGATGATTTACGTTGTCAAAAGCAATAGTTCCATCTGGAGCTACGCTAGGGGATGAGGGTCCATCCTCTTTAACACTTCCTTCTTGTTCCTTATCTTCACCTAGGTCATCTTCTAGTTGAGCTAGAGTTTTTCCTTCTGAATTTGGATCTTCAGGAAGGACATTTGGGTCTCTAGTTGTATCTTGTAACCAATCTTCTTCTTCTCTTATAGTTTCTTTACCATTCCTAAGTTTAGGCATGGTGCTAAATTTTGATTTCAGCAAAAATATATATATATATATATATATATATATATATATATATATATATATGCAACAAGTTTAAGAGGTATATATTAATTATATACCTACTACAATATTTGAAATGAAATGTTTAAGTTTTTGCTATGTTTTTAGTTTTTTTTTTTGTTTTTGAAATAATATTGTAAAGACAATCAACACAATAAATGCAAGAAATAAGACTGAAAGTAATAATCTAGTTTTCTATAAACAATTTATAAATATCATTAATGGGCTCTAATTCTTCAGGAGTCATGAAGTGTTATTTTTCAAATTGAAAGTTTTCTTTTAAAAATTTAATGAAAACGGCTATAGAAATACCATGTATTTCAAATTTTGATTGATAATAATAATTCTCACGACAATATTCACGATACAACATAGCTCTAGGAATGTTGTTCCATCTTCTTCTAATCATAATATCAGTTTCTAGGGATTCTATATGAACTAGAAATGGGCGCACCACAACTGTGTCTTTAAGATATTCCTCGAAAGTTAAAAATTTTGAAGATACAAGAGCTTTCCTATAAGCTAACCATCTATGGCAGGCTCTCTGAAGTTCATGATAAAAGACAAGTTGATGAGGATCCAGGATTCTATCTAGGACTAGCCTCTTGATTTGCTTAAGTTCTATTGACCTAGATGAAATGAAACTAAGTCTTCTATCAAGTTCGTTCCACAAGAGTTGATTTCTATCTGTTTCAGGCACACTAAGTACAAAATTGACTTCTATGGCTGCCAATTGGTTTTCTACATTTATAGTAACTGCTAATATTTTCTTAGGAGCTACCATCTAAACATGATATTAAACTTAAATGATTTAAAATGCATCTATGTTTTAGTTGTTCTATTTTTTTTGTTTTTGTCTTTGTTTTTGTTTTGTTTTCAAAAGGTTTACAATGCATTCACGTCGGGTTCACCAAAATGTATCGCTCCAAATTTTTTGCATCCTTACCTTTAGTCTATAGGATCCGTGCCCGAAAGGAGGATTGGAAAAGGATATCGCGGTACCTTGGACTGAGAGGACTTGCGAAGGTCCCGCCTCTCAAGGGAGGTGTATATTGGTGAGTTTTTGACGGATGGTGGGTTCACCAGGAAACATTTAATGGCAATTTCCACGCCTATGTTTGGAATGTGTTTTTATGTGTTAGTTTTTAGCCTTAAGCATTCATATCCTAGGTTTGGCCAAATGAATCTAAATTAATCTATATGAAAGTGTATATTTAATGAATACAGAAAACAGATTTAGAGATAGAAAACAGAGAAATTAGAAAATATAAACAAAGAATACCTAATTCGAATGTCTGATGGAGATTCTGATGTTTGAAGTAGTCAAGATCACCTCTGATTTGACATGATCGTCTGAGATCAGACAACATCGTCTGAGATCTGACGAATTCGTCAAAGACCTACAAACAAAAAAATAGATGCAAAATACAAAGAATACCCCTGTGATAATAGAGGGAAACAACACAAAATGACAATATGAATACTAAACAATAGTTATGAATAGAAATTCAAACAAATTATGATATTCTAATGAGAAATTATGATCTTATCATGCAATCTAAGCTATATGGGTGAACTCCAAATGCAAAATAGTAAGAAATAAGGAAAAACTAACTTAAATGCAGAATAAAATAGCAAAATGTATAAGAGAAAGTGCAAACTTTAGGCACTGATTGCCCCCAATGTAGATTGCATTCGAAATCGTTTGGAAGCAATGAAATCGTCTCGAATTGTGACAGGATCGTCTGAGATTTAAACGATATCGTCTGCAATGATCTGAGCTTGCTCTAGCTAAAAATCAATGAGGTCCCTGCAAGAAAACTTTGAAATAACAAAGGCAAAATGATGCTCTAGGTATTCTAATGCACGCAAAATCAAGTCACAGAGAAATTCAGCCAGGGGTTGGGAAGGGAAGGTCCTAAGGATTAAATAGGCTTAGGGGAGTAGTTAGTTGGTTGGAGATCATCCCTATTTGGGAGATCTCCAATGGGGGAGAGTCCATAACAGCACAGACACGCTTCTACCCATATTAGAGACCCGTTGGAACAGAAGCTAATTATGCAAAATCAGTTTAGGGACAAGATCATCTGGATGTCCTAGCCCAGATGAAACCATTAGATCTGAGGCGATATCATCTGATCGGTGACAATATCATCAAATGGTCAAAACAACCTCTAAAAATGGCACAAAAAATGGGGAAACGGATTACCCGATGGTTAACGGGCGGTTTGGGAGGTTAAAATTTGAATTTAAATTATTTACTATGATGAATGTAATTATTACAATTTCACTGCACCAATTTTAGGGTGCTACACCACTCAATTGCAAATCATTGCAATGACATTGTCACATTGGTGCTTAGGAGTTTAAGAACTAAACCATACCTTATTTTTCCTTAACCATATATATGATATTTTTGAGGTTTGAGACAATGACTCTTAGGAGAAGAACTAGGTTCTTGCATCTTAGTAAGAGTAATACAATTATGTGATGACAAAATATGATACTTTCAAAAGAGATTTAAGTATTCCTTCAAGCCTTGATCATCATTAATATTATTTTTTCTTCATCTAATTGTAGATACTGATAGCTTCTTTTGTTCATAATATTATGTGTTGATATTAGTATTTTTTTATATATATAGGGAATCGATTACATCCATAGTCCTTTTTTACTATCAATTCCACCTCGTTGTTGCTTAACTTGATGTGAAGTGGACCATCAAACTGCTCGGGATTGGTACCATTGTCATTGGACTGGCGTGCACTCAGTAGATTCAGGTTAGACTACTACCTTTGCAAAGAGGTATATTAGTATTGTTTATTGGTTGTATTGTCTTTGAAAGGACTATGATGTCCCCTTCAAGGCATAACATTTTTGTCCATAAAAAATAAATGCACTTAAAATGCCATATATATTCATTATTTAATTATTATAAAATATTGGATGTGTAATAAAGTAATTTCTAATATCTCTATTTATATTGGTAAAACTTTTATGTGAGTGTAATGCATTATAAACCCATCATATCTCATAATCACTATCAATTTGGGATAACCCATGCTCATATTTCTAAAAGAGAGATTTTTCAAGGATATTTAATGTAAGAAATGGATTCATTAGACATATGATTCAAATTTTATTCAATTTTAAGACTTTACCTTCAGTTAGCATTTTTATTAAGGGTTAAAATTTAAAGAGATGAAAGTGACAACAAGTGATTGGTATGAACCACAAAATTTGAATTGAAGAGCCTATGGTCATAAAACTTTATGTGGATTCACTTTGAAAATGCTTAATGCCACAAAAATCAATATAAAAATAAAATTTAGCATGGTACCAAGAAATTATGCACACAAAAAATATGAAGTTGTGATTATAATATGTAAAAATTCTATTTTATTAAAAATGTTTCATTTATAAAAAAAAAAATCTCTTATGGGAAAAGTGTTGTAGATATTCGCCTCATCTCATTTAAAACCCAGTATACTCTTATGAATTCACCCCACTAGAAAGGTAATATTCTATTCCTATAACTAAAAGTGTTAAGAGAGGTTTTATAGCCCACACCTATAAACACTATCATAGTACAATCATAGTGTAATGAGAGGACTTATTACTAAATGGCATAATTTGCACCTAAAAACATCCTCCTTGTATTGCAATTATGTAATAATTATAAGGCCTTAAAATATATTTATATATAAGGCTTTGTTTAAACCCACATTTCATAAAATATTATATATATATATATATATATATGAAAATTGAAATGGACCCACTCGTACTACATTATAATAAGCCACTTGTACTATATTATAATAATAACCCACTCGTACTACATTATAATAAATTAGCAATTGATAACATTCAAATTTATGTTTCTTCCTTGGAAGTTGAAAAATATAATTAAACTATTACCATTTGGTTTTTAAAAAATTTAATAAAATAAAACATAAAAATATACTATAATAAAATTTTAAATAATTTTAAAATGAAAAAAATGAAATTTTAAAAAATGAAAGCTGTAAAACCATTAGCCCTATTCAAACGAGTTGTACCTAGTCAAACGAGTTGTACCTACCCTTTAAGACATGCAATTTACAACAAAAACTTCATTCATGAGAGTAGGAAAAGTAAGCCTAAGAGAGGGTTTGTTTTTGTAAACTCCCTACTACATCTTCACTTCTAGATAAATTGAATAATGTGCAGTCTATAAATATTCTAGATCAAATTTGTGCCCATCAGCTGAAAAAATACTAAAAGAGAAAGCTTCCAATGAGATAAGGGTTATTAAAGTGGGAAAAGATAAAAAATAATACAAATCTCCAAAGACATATTTTTTTTCTTATAGTACCAAAAGGCATGAACAACAAATCAGGTTGAAAGTAAAACTAACATTTGGTAGAGCAGATGCAAAGTTTAGACAAGGAGGTAGCAACATGGATTTTTTGATGTATCAATCTCCAAGTAAGGAGTTGGGCTTGTGCCTGTAGTGATGTTTTCTAAATATTGTTGATAATGTAAAGCCAACTATTCTCCAAAAATTGTAGGTTCCACTTCTCATTATGTTTTTTCGAGATAATATTCTATTGAAGTATGCATAGTGATATTCTAAGCCTTTCAATTGATTTTTTAATCAAGTATATGTGGCTTATATTATGGCCACTTCCATAAAAATAATAAAACATCATAATTGTTGTTAGATCAATTAGACCATATCTAGCTTGTCTTTCAATTAAAAATATTTTTCATCTTCCTTAAATTGACATGTTTTCATTAAGATATAAGATCTCCACCCACCATTTTCCTTCTATAATTTAAATTTTGGTAAGATGAAGATCAACACCATGATTGGCTAATTATTTGCTACCTTGTTTCCTTTTGTATAAATATGTTGATATTTTCAAGATATTGCTTCCAAAAATAATTTATGGACATAAAAAAGAATGCTAATTGAAAAGCAAGGAAAGACGCATTGGACCAAGGTGAATCAAAAATTTTGATCAAGTGATGGCACCATTTTATAAAAATATTGACTAATAAAGGAGGGAAAAAGTTTTTATGGCTTACTAGACCTAAAATTTTGAAAATGTAGAAAGTACCAAAAAACATTGATGGATGTAAGAATAGAAAAAACTTCCAAAGGTCAAAAGTCAAAAAAAATTAAAGGAAAAAAGAAAAGAAAAGTTTTGAGACTCAAACCATGAGTTACAATAATTTTTCAAAAGTGGATAAAATAAAAGTTTCAAAAAGATAGAACATCCAAAAAATCTGACAAGAAGACAATAAAATATTCTGATGAAAGTCCAGTCCTACCTCAAAATTTTATAAAAGTCCAATGGTGGTAGATGAGAAAAATTTCCAACAACCATCTGATTGAAAATGAGTAGCGTGCATAGCCTTGGAAGATAAAAAGAAGCTAAAGAAGATAACATAAGCGCTCCTAAAAAGTAGTATATAATGTAGAAGTGGACAACATGGAGCAAGATCAGATCATAAGATATCAATGTTGGTGCACAAACTCCTAAAAGGTGTGGATGAGTTGAATTGATAATCCATTGTTGAGAAAAGTTAAGGATCATCTACTCGCATCAATTGGGCTTAGTAATCCAAGTAAATTGCTTGACCTATTAAAGGCAAAAACATGGTAGCCACAATAGCAACAATCTTAAATCTTATAACATAGACTATAAAAGGTGTTTCTAATAATTTTATAGGATCCCTAGGGTGGCATTTGAACATCCATTAACTCAACATTGATGATTCCATATCTAGACTCAAAGATTTAAAAGTGACATAAGGAGGATTAGATCAAGGCGATAGCAGAGAAGCTTTGTCAGAGACTTCTATACAAGTTTTGGTGGGAAGATCTCCTTATTTTATCTATAAAAAATAGTTGTTTAGGCATTATAAAGGTTTGGTGATTTTTCTTATTCAATCTCTAGGATTTGTATGTAACTTCTCTTTCATTTTCTTTTGTATGATAGTCTAGACCCGAATCCTAGGTTGTTTTGTAGATATTATTTTGAGCTCTTACTTTTGGCATGATTTGTAACATTCATATTCATATATATACTAGAAGCCATAACCATTGGATTTTTTGTCTCATTTATTATGTGTATGTATGATTATGAGCATGTATAAGATGTTTTGATAACTTCATTTTTTCCTTGTTTGTTGTATGTGTAATCTATGCTTAACTCTATGTGTCAAGAAAAATATTATTTCTTGTGCATTGTCTATGGATGATTCACACATTTATTTATCCCAATATTGTGTAGGAGAATCTTATGATGTTAGTGCATCACCCCCAATTATCTTAGTTTACCTTAGGGATTTTTTTACTTCCTAATTATCTTTTTTTCTTGTGGTTTCTCTTTCTCTTTTCCTTTGTTCACCTGATAGCTAGGTATATTAGATTAGATATCCCTAAATATCGTATCTTAAAATGATATAACATTGTAAAAAACCTTAGAGGTAGTCCAATCAAGTTTCTTATCATGCTCTCAAATATTCTCTACTATATCACTACATGTGAGGTACAACCATCTAATTATCTAGTTTCTCGTATCTGGTGACCATGAAAATCAGATAGACAATAGTTTAATGGAAAACTTGGTGGGACCCAATTGATTCATTTTAATTGGTGCCACTATCAAAAATAACTATAATATATTGAGACTCTGGTAGAGTTCCATGTCTATCTTCTTGATTTAAGCATCTAAAAAATCTCACTTGATAACTCTACGCAAAGAAAAATATTCAAAAAAGTCACTTAGAAAGATACTAGATTGAGGTTCTAGTGAAGATCTCAATCTACCTACTTAAATAGAGTATACAATATTCATCTAGCCACTCTGCTAAAAATATAGAATATAAAATTTTATGAATGAAATACCTATAACCAGATCCTTTATTAATGTTAATCTTCAAGTGTTTCTCCCACTATTTAACACCATTTTTAGAATAAGAAGAGGTAGAGACCAGATCATGGTTGCTAAACCACCTAGGACATTGTCCAGTTGGAACGATAGAGGACCATTGTGACCTCATACTCCACCTACAATGTAGAATGAGATTCCAATATCTGTATTAAAATATCTCCCATACTACATCAGGCAAGATATGACAACTCCAATTGAGCACTTGCAAAATATGATTAGTTTGTGTGTGCTTCATAATGTAACAGATAAAATATGGCTCTAGTATTTTGGTGGTGTTATTAAAAGGTAGGGTTCATGAGTGGTACATCTCACTTCAACCACACTCAATTTTTGACTAGGACCAGTGTGTTGCCTTGTTCATGGAAATATTTAGAGAGAAAGCAAATAAAGTCTCTCTCTTGGAGTAATTATCAACTATAAAGAGAGGACCAATGGAGGCTATGGATGATTTCAATGTTTGATTTCACAAGTATAGGCATAGAATACCTAATGATATTTTTCCCCTCCTAGGTATGGAATTTATATGTTATTTGAAGGCCTTAGATTCCTAAATCTTCTTGATGATTAAGGCCAGAGGAGGAAATTCTCTACTATACACCTATGGATTAGCCATCCAAGATGAAAATAACCTAATCTAGATTGGAAGGCTAGCTCCTAGCCCCCCCATATCTTTATTTCTTAGTGTTGAATCTCTATACCAGCCGCATTAGATCATTAAACCAACAACATTTCAGTAAACGAAGTCATACCTATAATACATGTTCCCCTGCCTATCCTAGTTCTCTCTACTTTAGATAAATTTGAATTTGAAGGAATGAAAATAATGCTCTATATAGTCACCAATAAAATGTTATCCATGAGGAGGCAACAAAATACCTAGAGTTTTTAGTATTAGAATAACCCAAGACCTCCCTTCTAGAAAGGCAACTAGGGTAGTAGACCGCCTTATAATGGCTATCCAAGGCTTTAGTTTTAGGTCAATTGGGATTCAACGTAGGAACATAGCCATAACTAGAAAATGTACCAATCCTAACCCCTCTACAACAAGTTCCTTATAAGCCCTCTAGGGAGATAACTCTCATCCAAAATAATTATGTGGAGTCCACTTCTTGGTACTACCCAACTCTAAATCCCTACTCTACATAAATCTATCTTGAAGAAATATTTCAATCATCCACCATGACAAGTGAATTGATGCTCCCTTAGGCTAAAAAATCTTATTTAGGGGTTGAAGCATTAGAAATAAGCCAAATTTTCATAGCCTCATCCCTCCTTGAGTTAATTTATGCACCTTTAGAACAAATTATGGTCACTTGGGATGAGGGAAGAATTCTACATAGTATTTGATAGAGTGGGTAATCCAATAGTAAAAAGGCTATGATTCCAATTAGACTATCTAATAAGGTCCAAAATATGAGTGATGGAAAGTAGGAGAAGAGCAACCAAATGGCCCCATAATTCTAAAAAAGTATCGCTTAGCCTAGAAAGAGACCTCCCACCATAGAACCACCAAAGTAGAATATCTGGAACCTATAATGGTTAGCAAGCCAAGTGCTCTAGAAGATCCAAGACAACACATACTCATGTCCAAATAAATTAAAATTCCTTAATCAATTGTGGACAAGCCCAAAATTTAGTAGATGTCAAGTGCTCCTTAAAAGGTTAATTCCCTTAGATCATTCAACATGGTGGATCATCTAAAGAAGTCCATGATAGTTGTGCTTGTTATATTTTTAACTTATAAACTTAAAGAAAATGCAACCACAAGTAATGAAATAAGAAAGCAATGTTATAACTATGATAATTTCTAACTAATAAGCATGAAAATATTATAAGAAACTTTAGAAAATACTCATGCAATAACCATTAATGAAAGCTCACAAAAATGTACAATGCTATGCAATGGAGGTCTCTAACTTTCCATATTTGCAAAAATGCTCTACATTGTATATACTACTACTCTAACCTATGCACACCAAAAACCTCTTAGTCTTCTACTCTAAGAAAGCCTATTTATAGTGAGACATGACTCTTGTCCTTCCATATTCCTATGACACCTCACTATTCTATTCTTAGGACTCATGTACATGTGGACTACATGCACATTTACATAATTGCACATTCTAATGATACTTGTGTATTTTTAATTGCTTCAATCAAATGCTTAAATCCTAATCTAAGATAACCTACTAATCTAAACATGTACCCATGA
The DNA here is from genome assembly GCA_028583015.1 of Wollemia nobilis. NCBI lineage: Eukaryota > Viridiplantae > Streptophyta > Pinopsida > Araucariales > Araucariaceae > Wollemia > Wollemia nobilis. The sequence continues at coordinate 38,827 of JAQPPZ010017037.1, forward strand.
TGGTACATTAGAAAGCACAAAATAATGTAATATATTCCAACACCCCCCTATATTACATTATTTGGGTATTAAAAACTTTAGTCTTCAATATGGATCTTCATATTTCAAATACTCTTTAGTTTGTATTGGTCCTTCTTCTTCTTCTTTGATTTGTAGATGACCAAGTAATCCATAGCTTTGTTTACCTCTCATTTTATTTTTCTTGAATCTTCTATTTCCCTATCGACTTTTATAATATATAGATCTTTCATTTTCTACAATTTGTTTCTCAGAAAATGCATTAGTGTTGTCTTGAAATACAACAATAGCTTGTGAAGTCTTAATTGAATCTAGATTATATATATCTTTGTGGATTGATCCAGTATCTTCTATCTCATTTTGTTTTATGATAAAACATATATTGACTCCATTTATATATCTAAATTCAACCATCCTTTTGCTCTCTACAAGCTTGTCTACTGAGATAAGATTAGATGTTAATCTAGGAACATACATTACATTAAGTAACAAGAAATTTGGAAATGTAGAATTGTTTGCACTTGAAGTAATTTTGCATTTTTTATGTGGATTATTGGGTGGATTTTGATCTTGCATCCTTTTTTAGTGAGTCTTGAGAGAGTATGTTCCTCTTGTTAATTTATCCATTAATTTCAAGAAGTTGTAGTATCCCTTATGTCTCCCAAATATTCAACTTCTAGATTCTAACCTTCAATATGGCTAAAAAATTTAGAGTTCTTTTTAGTCCTCTTTTTTATTAAGAATAAGTTTGATGAATTCTTTTGTCTTTAAAAAACTTTGAATTTGTCAACCTTATGACTTCCTAGTGATTGATAATATCTTTTCAATTTGAGAGTTTGTAGAATACCTTATCTTTTCCAACTATTTTGAATATAGTTTTTGATAGTAGACTTAGCTTTCTATATTTTGCTTTGAGTTGAATCCCTTTTGTCTCCCTAATGATTTGATGACAAGTTTAATATAATGTTCAACTCCTATCACCTTAAATAAATATTTTATTTCCCCTTGTAAATTGCTTAAAGAGGCAATTTCAATGGATAGGACTCACAATACTATGTCCCTTCTATTTGTAAATGAGACTAATAAAAATAATCTTCCAACTTTTAATCAATTCCAAAATTGGATTCTTTTACCCTTTGAATAAAGAAGTTTCTAAATTTCTATAATTTTAATTTGATGTAGGATTCCTTATATCTCCCTAGTTTAGAAACTCAGAAAAACTATATATTTACAAATTAAACTTCACTTCAATTTGTAAGTCTCCTTGTTTTATTATTTGCATATATTTGAAGCAATAATAGTAATGATTTTAATGCTTCTATTTTCTACTCCTTTCTTAAGGCATTCAATATACTTTCTAGGATATCTTTTAACACCTTATTACTCCTATTATTAAATAATCCTAGAGTTTAAAAAATCAAATGATGCCAACTTTAATATATGCCTTATTACTCCTTAATGCTTTTAAAGATAATGAGGATAAATATTACCTTCCAGGTGCCAAAAATTCTACATGCACTATCACTGTATTCTGCACTCAAATGACCTGCAATCAACTCGATCTTTATGTATTAATGGTCTTTGACTGCAATAACTCCTCAATATGCTCTAGTATTTGACTCCTTGTTGCTCTATGTAGTATCTTTACGCACTCTTCCTCTCTCTAATCATGTGCTACCTTTTCCTTATAATGCACGCACTATATAAGTATCCATTGGACTTGCTTCTCCTTCTTTATTCTAACTAACATGCAAGGTGGCTAATGCTAAGTGGTGCTAAGAGTCTTCTATTCCTTTATAATGTATCCTATAGCACCTTTCACTTCTCCAATGCATATACCAAGTGGCACCAAGGTATCCACTTCTTTCTTCAACGTTGTCTGAGGTATTCTCCTTGCCTAACATTTCCTGAGAGCACTATTTTACTTGAGTGTAGCCTCTTCACTATCGATGATGACACGGTCTCTAATGGCATGTAACATCTTCTTCACATGGAAAGTTCTCTTCAAACACTTGGCCTTCTCTTCACATGCCCTAATCTTGTCTCAACCTTTTCCTTTGAAGTGTCTCATTGCACTTCTTGTAATTCCTTAACGCATGTGAATATCTTCATTTCCTTCTATGGCAGAGGGTTCAATAAATTTGGTGGTAATCCTTCAAGGATCTTGATGGTGTTATAGGATTTAAATATCCTTTGATTTCAATGCTTCTTTCAGGTGCCAACTGTGTAAGGTGGATGTTGGAAACGAATAACTCTCCCTCTTCTTGCTTGATTGGTGCAAACTTGATGGATTAACTTGCAATGTTGTAATAGTTTTTAATGTTGTTACGTGGGCTGAATGAGGATGCTCTCCTTGGTGTAAGTCACTGATATTACATGGGTATAATGGATATATTGTATTAGTTCCCATGGATGCTTTCTCTAATGTATTGTTTTCTTCGACTGCAATGCTTGGGATAAACCTTATTGTGATACATTTCCTTACCTTCACCAAAGGCTCTTGAATGCTAGGCATACCTTACCCTACCTTCACCAAATTATTTTGAATGCTTTTAGTCTTGCTATTTATTTTTTCTACTTTTAGCTCAATAGTCCTTAGATGAGTATGTATTTATGAGAAATCTAAAGCAACCTTTTGCTTTCTCTTTGTTTATGACTTCTTCTCTAAGAAATATTTGATTTTCTTGTATGTAAATATGTAGTTTGATGATGTCCAAGATGTATCCTTTCCACCTTGGAGATACTAAACCTTAGAGCTCTATTTAATGGCTCTAATATGGTGCTCTTGAAACCTTAAGATGCACTTATTTAAATGCTTGCCCCCTTGTACATTAAAATGATTTCCTTGCCTTCATGAAATGGTGGCTTCTACTTTCTTTGCAAGCTATGATAATTTTGGATTCAATATTACCTTCTAATATTTGGCAACTCTCTCCTTTCTTGGTTACTTTTAAATGATGATTCCAATATTTTCAATGATAATGCTTTGCACTATAGTATATGTAAACCTATACTTTAGAATAGAGTCTTATTTAATTTTAATAGATAGTAGGATGTTGATATTTTTCTTTCTCTTGAAATATATCTAACTCATATTTTTATGTGTAGGTTTGAACCTTGTAGAAATTAACTTTTGCACTACCTTAAAGACATTAAATTTGAAATATTTTCATGCAATTTTAATCCTTAAAATTTTATGCTTAGTAAATTTAATAATAAACCAATTATAGGTGTTCAATTAATGAACATTTTGCACCTTAGTTGCATACCTTTTAGCTCCAGTTGATGATTGATGATCTTGGTTATTTGGATAACCTAAATGCTGCCCTTTGCTGGATGAATTTTCAGCTCTTCCTTGTTGTCCAAAAAACTCTTTAACCCACCTATTTACATATTTGAATCTCCTCTAACTTGTTGCCCAAAAATATAGTTTGATGGCTTCAACTCTCCTTGAAGATATACCCTAAAAATCTGAGACTTAGCAGCTATTGATGCTGCCCAAAATACTTCTTTCTTGTTGTCCTAAAATCTAAAGTTTTCATATTGCAAAGCATTCTATTTATCCTCCAAAATGTTGTCCTTGAATCTCACAAATTTGGTATGAAACTCATCCAAATTTCAGCAAATATTTTCCTTCAATAAACCTTCACTTTTTTATTGTAAAAATAGCAAACCTCCTTCTTCAAGTAAGCCTTCAAATACTCTAAAGGTAATCTTCAAACCTCTCAGGTTTGGTGGTTTCTTCTAGCTCCTTTCTCTTGTCAAAAATCTATCTTCAATCTTGGCCTATTTGCTGGCCTTCATCTCAAGAATCTAAAAGTCTTGAGGTCTTTGGAAATCCTTTCTAGAATTTGGCAAAATTCTTTCCAAATATTTCTTTCTTTTGGGCTTGTTTTTGGATGGTGAAAATTATTCCAAATCCTTATTTATCAGGAACTTCTCCTTGAGTTCTCCTCAAATATTCTCCAATGGACTTCTTCAAGTCTCCTTTAATGAGGCTTTCCTAGCCTTCTCCTTCTATCTCCTTCCAAGTAACTTGAGGCCTTCTCCTAGGGCCTTCAAATTCTATGGCTTCTATTTTTTCCAAAACTTTAATGAGATATTCCTTGATCTCTTCAATCTTCAACTATGGAATTTTTGCAATGAGATCTCTTTCTTGGATCTTTGAAATCTACTACTTCTAAAATATGCAATAGGACCTTTGCTAGTCCTTCTCTATCTTCAATATTTAAAATATGGAAGTTCTTCAATGAGACCTCATTTGTATCTTCTTCTTCATTCTAAAGTCTTCAATATTCAATGGAGATCTCCAATCTCCAATCTTCTTCGGGACTCTTTTCCTTGAGTCTCTTCTTTCTTCAATGAGATATTCTTTCTAGGACCTCCTCCTTAATTTTTAGTCTTCAATGTGGCTTCCTTGGCCTCTATATCTCTTCTTAATCTCCACCTTGGAGTCTTGAACCTACAAATATTGCAATAGGACCTTTTTCCTTAGGCCTCCAAATATTCAATCTCTAATTTATTGCTTTAGGTACTGGATTGATTCCAAAGAAGATATTCTTCCTAGTTCTTGTAGAAATCTTCCCAACTTTCTTTGAATTAACTTTTCTACAACAAAGTATTAGAAAAAACTATAATGGAGAAATCTAAATCTCTAAATCTAGAGATAATGAATCTTCACTAGCTAATTTGACAATCTAGTGGAATCAATGTTGAGTCCTAGTCTTCACGATTTTTCCTGCAACTCTGTTGAAAGACTCCAGCCAAATAGAAATTTTTTCCTTTTTTTTTAACATGGTGGAATCGGTAACCGCCACGAATCCGGGTAGGCTGTCCAACTTTTTATGGCCACCACAATATTTTGTGTTGTCTGCCTTGGAAGCCGCCACACAAATATTTGTGCAGTTCACCCCTATAACCGTCATGCCATAATCATTTTAAACCTTTTACGCCATTGAAAGCACTAGGAAAGGGACAAGCATTCAGTCTGACGAGGCCCGAGATTTGAACCTTAGACCTCTGCCCCCCTTATGGGGCTTGGATGAACCAATTGTTCTACACATCGAACCTACCAAATAGAAATTTTAGAAATCCCAAAAATGTTATTTTTTATCTACTCTCAATCTCTCTTGTGGCTCTCTCTATTTTCTATTGATCTACCTAGTGCTCTAATAGCACTATTAGATTTTGATGCTATAAACTTAAAGGAAATGCAACCAAAAGTAATGAAATAAGCAAGCAATGTTATAACTATGATAATGACTAACTAATAAGCATTAAAATATGATAAGAAACTTCAAAAAATACTCATGCAATAGTCATTAATGAAATCTCATGAAAATGTACAATGCTATGCAATGGAGGTCTCTAACTCTCCATATTTGCAAAAATGCTCTACATTGTATCTACTACTACTCTAACCTATGCACTCCAAAAACCTCTTATTATTCTACTCTAAGAAGGCCTATTTATAGTGAGATATGACTTTTGGCCTTCCATATTCCTATGACACCTCACTATTCTATTCTTAGGACTCATGTACATGTGGACTACATGCACATTTACATCATTGCATATTCTAATGATACTTGTGCATTTATTAAATTGCTTTAAGAAAATACTTAAATCCTAATCTAAGATAAGCTCCTAATCTAAAAATTTACCCATGATGGTACATTAGAAAGTACCAAATAATGTAATATATTCCAACAATGTCCATATAGGATATCTTGTCCATATCTAAGTAGAAGGAGAATATGAAAAAGACACTAGAGTAAGAAAAGTAGTTAGGTTAGTAAAAGGTATCTATGGTATTGTAAAGATCTATCCCAAGAGTGAGTATACCTAAACCCACTCCTTTATTTTTTTCTTATCTATAAAGATAAGTCAATCCATAACTATATGATAGATTCTAGAGAAAGCACTTCAATAATACCAAAAAAATTGGTAAATGCATTGGGTCTAGACTATCAACCCATAAACAAGATAGTGATGTAACTAAATGATAGTGTAGTCCAAATCTTGGGGATGGTAGAAGAACCTTCGTTTACTTGGTATGCCTATCCAGGCCTAATAGTGATACAAGATATAGTAGTAATTGATATCCCTACATATTTTGGTATCTGCTTATTGAGATACTTTACTTTTAAATTAGGGAGATATTTAAACTTAGACTAATCCCTCATGGTCTTGAGGACTTGATACAGGAACAGGATAAAAAATTTATCCAAGTTGCTCTATTTGCATTACATTGAATACTTACAAACATCTAGGCTAAAATTCAATTATATTTTGATATGAGAAGAAGAGTGGTTTGAGTTGGAATTTTGAGTCAATGAAGTGCATTCCTTCATCCTAGATGATCAAATGGACTAATGGGAAACCAAAATCTAATATCTTAGTCCTTGTGAAACATACAAATCTATAAGCATGGGCTAAAGCTCAAGTGTAAGCATAATTCTAACCTGATCATGGTCATGTACATTAATATATATATATATAAGATTTTTTATTTTTTTCTTGGTTTCTTTATGCAAGATTAAATACTTTTAGAATCATTAGACTACACCAAATATCTTTTACTAGATGATTTGAACTATAGCTCACACCATTTCCAAACACTTTCAACAAAGATCATGTCAAAAGTTCCAAATATCATTTTGTTTCAATATGAAATCTCCACGAGGAGAATGATAAGATTTCAAATATCATTGGTTGGCAACACAACTGGAAACTTTCAACATAAGAAGAAAATCGAATCTTTGACAATCTAGATTAGCAACTTACATCTTTATAAATTCTAAAAGGCAATAACAACCACTAATTTCTAAAGTATCCAAATATTAGCACAACCGTGGAAGGAGGAAGAATGATGATAAGCATTGATAAAGGTTATTTGATTAATTAAATCAACATATGATATTCAAATTTAGGGTGACTATTCCAAAATGAGTATTGAATAGCCCAATCAGGAGACTTTGCAAATGGCCAACTATGAATAGAAAACAATTGTCTTTTCCCTCCAAGAAATTATATAAGGTAGAATTAATGTGCCCATGTGCACATAGGTGGCATTTGAACATCCAATAGCTCAAAAATGATGATTATACATCTAGAGACCTCAAAGAGCTAAAAGTAATGAAAAGAGGTTCATATCAAGGGGGTAGTAGAGAAGATTTTGTCATAGACTCTTGTGCAAGTTTTGGAGGGAAAATATCCTTATCTTATCTATAAATAATAATTGTTTAGGCATTTTAAAGGATCAATGAGTTGCTTATTCAATCCCTAGGCTTTTTATATAACTTCCCTTTTATTTTATTTTTGTATAACAGTTTGGTCTTGAATCCTAGGTCATTTTATAGATATACTTTTGATCCCTCATTTATGGCATGATTTTCAAATTCATATTCATAGATATAGGGTGATATTTAAGTCCCAACAAGTTACACCCATACATAAATAATATCTTCAAATATTATGGGCATGAATAATATTCCTTTATAAAGATATTACGAAATAGTTAGATTATTATAGACAAGATATTTATAGATTTTAGAAATTGAGCAACAAATATTTTAGCCATTCGTGGTGTTGAATTTCAAATTTCGAAAGAATCTATATGAGTGAGATTTTATCTCTTAATAAAAATGATGTAAATGATTTGACAATGGAAACTTAGCAGTTTGAGGAAGATGGAAAATATATTTGATAGAAAGGCAAATGAAGAATATCTTTGATAGAAATGCAAGTTGGAAATGGTTTAATTAACTTGATAGAAATGTAATGAGAATAATGTAATATTTTGTTTTTGTAATGGGATTGGAACCTAATAGAAGCCACACATAGCTTATTATAAAGAAAAAAAGTAACATCCATGCACGTGAGTTGGCTACAAATAGTTATAAAAAATAACTCGTGTTATATTTGTATAAATGTACATTTTTTCATAATGTAATTTGTCTAGCATCCATACTGACCCAACAAAAACTTTATGCTAAATTAGGAAATGGAACAATAAGTATTTATTGTTGGATTGTAGGATTTAGGTTTGTCTAAAAATTGTTAGAACTTAAATTGTAGCATTGTTGCATTATATGGCTTGGAATGAAGTGTTAAGACTTTTAAATGTGTGGCAAAATCTTTGTATTGGTAACAAGTTCCTTACTTTGATTAAAGGTTATTATTGAATTGTTTGAGGACTTTATTTTTTATAGTCTACTTCATGACTGGTAGAATTTTAAAAGTTCATATGGACTCTTTGATAGTAAGAAATAACTTATTCATTAATATAAAAGGTTAGTTCATTGATCCTCTTGTTTGGACATCGATTTTCTTTGCAATATTAAATGGTTTAATGGAATCATTTATTTTAAATTAGTTCGAAGAATATATATGATTATCTACTTGATCATTTTTCCTTTGAAATATAAATAAATTATATTATGGTATTAATAATTTTACAACAAATGGATACTTATCTTTGATACATTTTGATATCTTTGTTGAAAGCATAAAAAAACATGTTTTAGATAGTTACTTATTTAGAAATATTGGTTTAGCTCCATTATTTTATCATATTATGAAAAAATAATACACTATCAAGCATATGTTTGATTACCACTATGTTCTTCATATATATCTGGCCCCATGTGCTTCCTGGTTAGGGGAAACAAATATATTACTTGGAATTATTTATGGTATGGCATTATCTTTTATTATAATTTGCATATAGCTTATAGTATATGTTGGATTATCTAATTTATAGCTCAATTTTTTTAAATTATTAATAGCTAAATTTGAATTTCCTTTTGGGGATGTATCTTAGTCTCTAAGGCATGCTACACTAGTAAACAAAGAAAAAAGAGGGAAAGAAATAAGTAGATTTTTATAGATACGTAATATATTGGGATTATATGACAAAACTTCTATACAACAATATCTTCATTCTTGTTTAGATGCATTGATTCTTTCATAGCCACAATTACATCCTTTTATTAGATAGGTAAGGAATGATAGGTAAGTTTATACTATCCTTAATGAAGTTGTACTCAGAAGTAAGTGTGATTTTCATAATTCCCCTCACGTAGACAAGACAACTCAATCCTATATTTTTATCAAAGTAGACATTTCTAAGCAAAATTTTAGAGTAAAAAATATACTTAGCCAAATTGTTGTTCAATGTGAAACTAATGTATCTCATTATAATTCTAATTTATATGAAAATTAAAGAGGTCTTATATTTATGTGGAGTAACTAATTGCATACAATTCTCCATGGCTCTTGTTTACCTTCCAACATGGTAGTGATATTTGATCCATTATTTTGGATAACAAGTCTAATTTGGATTCTTATGAGGATATGGTATTGCATGTAGTAAAGATACTATGGAGTACGAACCTTAATAGTTTAAAAAGCACTTGGGCATCATTATTTTGATTGAATATATTCTTCATAATGTACAAAAAATATAAATTCTTCAATTGGGTGTGGTTTCATCTAAGACCAATATTACACTCAATTGCAAATCATTATATTCTTCATAATGTACAAAAAATATAAATCCTTCAATTGGGTGTGGTTTCATCTAAGACCAATATTCCACTCAATTGCAAATCATTGCAATGACATTGTCACATTGGTGCTTAGGAGTTTAAGAATTGAACCATACCTTATTTTTCCTTAACCATATATATGATTATTTTGAGATTTGAGACAATGACTCTTAGGAGGAGAACTAGGTTCTTGCATCTTAGTAAGAGTAATACAATTATGTGATGACAAAATAGGATACTTTCAAAAGAGATTTAAGTATTCCTTCAAGCCTTGATCATCATTAATATTATTTTTTCTTCATCTAATTGTAGATACTCATAGCTTCTTTTGTTCATAATATTATGTGTTGATATTAGTATTTTTTTATATATATAGGGAATCGATTACATCCATAGTCTTTTTTTACTATCAATTCCACCTCGTTGTTGCTTAACTTGATGTGAAGTGGACCATCAAACTGCTCGGGATTGGTACCATTGTCATTGGACTGGCGTGCACTCAGTAGATTCAAGTTAGAATACTACCTTTGCAAAGAGGTATATTAGTATTGTTTATTGGTTGTATTGTCTTTGAAAGGACTATGATGTCCCCTTCAAGGCATAACATTTTTGTCCATAAAAAATAAAGGCACTTAAAATGCCATATATATTCATTATTTAATTATTATAAAATATTGGATGTGTAATAAAGTAATTTCTAATATCTCTATTTATATTGGTAAAACTTTTATGTGAGTGTAATGCATTATAAACCCACCATATCTCATAATCACTATCAATTTGGGATAACCCATGCTCATATTTCTAAAAGAGAGATTTTTCAAGGATATTTAATGTAAGAAATGGATTCATTAGACATATGATTCAAATTTTATTCAATTTTAAGACTTTACCTTCAGTTATCATTTTTATTAAGGGTTAAAATTTAAAGAGATGAAAGCGACAACAAGTGATTGGTATGAACCACAAAAGTTGAATTGAAGAGCCTATGGTCACAAAACTTTATGTGGATTCACTTTGAAAATGCTTAATGCCACAAAAATCAATATAAAAATAAAATTTAGCATGGTACCAAGAAATTATGCACACAAAAAACATGAAGTTGTGATTATAATATGTAAAAATTCTATTTTATTAAAAATGTTTCATTTATAAAAAAAAATCTCTTATGGGAAAAGTGTTGTAGATATTCACCTCATCTCATTTAAAACCCAATATACTCTTATGAATTCACCCCACTAGAAAGGTAATATTCTATTCCTATAACTAAAAGTGTTAAGAGAGGTTTTATAGCCCACACCTATAAACACTATCATAGTACAATCATAGTGTAATGAGAGGACTTATTACTAAATGGCATAATTTGCACCTAAAAACATCCTCCTTGTATTGCAATTATGTAATAATTATAAGGCCTTAAAATATATATATATATATATATATATATATAATAAAAAATAAGGCTTTGTTTAAACCCACATTTTATAAAATATTTTATATATATATATGAAAATTGAAATGGACCCACTCGTACTACATTATAATAACCCACTCGTACTATATTATAATAATAACCCACTCGTACTACATTATAATAAATTAGCAATTGATAACATTCAAATTTAGGTTTCTTCCTTGGAAGTTGAAAAATATAATTAAACTAATACCATTTGGTTTTTAAAAAAATTAATAAAATAAAACATAAAAATATACTATAATAAAATTTTAAATAATTTTAAAATGAAAAAAATGAAATTTTAAAAAATGAAAGCTGTAAAACCATTTGAAACTAATTAAAACAATAACTTTTATAAAGATTTAACAAAAATCCAAAACAAACTCACGTATCTATAATTGGGTATTTTTCCCTTAAACAATCAATAAAATTTAATGCAACCAGACCCATTATATTGTAAAATGTACTTATAATTATATCTTATTGTTTGATTCCCTTAAACCATAATTTCAATATTTTTAAATAATAGTATATAAACCTTTTTGTTAGACCCAGGTCCTCGGCATTTTTATTGGAAACATCGTCAAGAATTTCCGTTCCACTTGAGTACCTATTCTTCTTCCCAGCTTTGAATTGGACTCAAATGTTCCACTTGAATACCTAACATTAATTTTTTTAAATGTTTTTTATTCATACCATTCATTTCCGGCGCTCACTACACCATTCACAGTCTATAAATATGCTTCGTTATATGCTCTTCTCATCATTCACACAAGACTGCTCTGTCGTTTGTTCTTTTAGTTCATAGATCTAATAGGTTATCTCTGGTTATATTGTTTATAACAGTTTAACATTAGCTGTTAGGGTTTCGGGTTTTAGCATTCCAAAGTTTTTTTTTTTTTTTAAGAGATACAATGCCTTCGTTTTGGAGGCAAATTACTACTCCTCCACATGTAAGTTGCTCTGAATTTTGTGAATTCTAAGTTGTTTTTTTAAGTTCTTTGGTATAGAAGTCAATTATCTTGGTTCTATAATTCATTTTCTCTACATATGTTTGCAGTTTAGTTGATAAATTCTTCTTCTTATTAATATTTATAATAGTGTTTACATTTTTAATTGATTAAGAGCTCGATTTAACAGTAAAAGTGGTTTGTTTAAAATTTTAGAATTAAGGTTGGATGAACTTAAAGTATAAGAAAGTTTTTAAAAAAAAGTTAGTCAGAAAAAAAAAATCCATTAGAAGTACTTCAGCTTATGTTTAACATTTTTACATTTTCTTCTATTTCATATACTATGACTATATTTTTTTCTGGAATTATGTTATTAAAGCTTACCACTGAGAATTTTTTTATGGCGTTTAGTTTTATGATGTTTTTGGTATAACGCACATATCTTTTTCTACCTTACTTCCAGCCAAATCGATTCTGGATTCATAATCTGGCTTCCCATCCTTGTAATATGTGAGTTTGATATAGAATTTTGTTATTGTGATGGTAGCTTTAGAAGCATAAGTATAGGTTTTTATGTGCAGAAGTATAAAATGTATAGGACGTACATAAGTAATTACCACATCTTTATTAATATCGAGTTGTTTCATGTATAGGGTAGTTGGCTTTTTTTTCTTTCTAAAAGATGCTATTAAAAAAACTTGAACTTGTTTTCACTCACTTCTGTTGATTTTTATTTCTTATCAAAATACTGTCTCTTTTGATTTGAGTTGCAGGATTCTGCTTTCAATGTGAACGAGGATGCTTCGAGAACGTATAGCAGGTGGCACCCCACGAAAGAACAACTAACAACGTTGGAGGAATTGTGGTCCAATGGAGTGAGGAATCCGAGCAGAGATGAAATGGACAGTATTGCTGCACATCTGATGGTGGAAGCCAAAAGTGTGTTTTACTGGTTCCAGAACCAAAGAGCGCGGCGTAAGAGAAAATTTGAAAGAGAAGAAGTTTCAACTCCACCTGCACCTCACTTTCACTATCACTCTCAGCCTCACGTTCCTTCTATTTACCATGTTTGCCAAGAAAAGGAGGATGTTGTTCGCCATGTTGGTTCAAAGAAGACTGCTGCATCAAAGCCAATTAAGAATCCTTCCACTGCAACAACCAATGGTAACGAAGATAACAATGGCGGGAGGAACACCATTAGTGTGGAAGAAGTTACGGTGGTTCCTATTCTCGAATTGTTTCCTCTAAAGCCAGGAATGTGAAGGGAGAAACTCTTCGAAGGAGTACAGTGTCCAGTGAACTTATCATTCTTTTAGATGTTGGCATTGGTTATAATTACTATGTGCCTGCTTCATGTTTCTAATTTCTGCTACTGATTAAGGATTCGATAGTATTGTCAGTTAATGCAGCATGAGTAGGGATGATTATGTAAACGAGATTTTTGAGTGTTTTTTTTATTCAAATACAATCTTCTTTGAATGTTAAACGAGATTTTTGAGTGTTTTTTTTATTCAAATACAATCTTCTTGAATGTATGTGTGGATCTATGGAACCTAGAAAAGGTAAAACAAATAAATTTTTGAACAATTTCGATAGTATTAAATCATTTTTATATTATAATAATTGTTTTTTGGAATTGTTATTGAGCTTATAAAAAATATTATCTTGATCTTTGAGAATCATCTTATCTAAGTTTTGATACAATTAGTCTCATAAATCAATACAAAAAAGTTGTAAATTCTCGAAATTAATATATCTTGTAAGAATAGTCTTATCTATCCTGATCATCTACCTTATCTTTGGTATGATTAGTATTTTAAATTAATATAAAAAAATTTAAAATTTTGAAATTGGCAAATTCGTTCAAGAATCATGCAATCTTTGGTCTTAATGAATAATCCATCAAACTAATATTACGGTTTTATTTAACATTCCACCATGTTTTCCGTAATAATGGGTCCACATCATCTCTAATTATCTTTCTAAGAATGAAACCTAATAAAAAACCTACATAACAATTTTCATATCAATGGAAATTAAGAAGAATTAGTACATACTATACATTCAGACACAGCTATATAGTTAATCTATAGTCATATAGGTCTATAATATAAAAATATATATATTTTAATGAACTTTTAATGGCATACAAACATATTCAATAATTATTTGGTGCAAACCATAAAATACTAAATTGCAACCATAAGTTTTTATTGAGTATAAATTATTATTTATAATACAAAATTTTAATTTGTTTTCAAATTTGTATAGAATTTATTGGTTTTTAAAAGATGTATAGAAACTATGTACTCATTTAATATTTTTTCATAATATATATAATTTTAGGGTTTTTTTTTTTACCTATGACATGATTGTTGAATTGTAAGATGTTCTCTATTATATTATAATTGGATATCATGATATAAAATGAATTTTTTAATGTTTCTTGAAATTTTAGGTCATGCAAATGTCCATCAATAGTGCATCCATTGTCTTATGATGGTGCACATACTTTTGGCATGTATTCGCACTCTCTTGTACATACCCCAACATTGGTACATACCTCACAATTAAGGATCTATATTATAATGCAATTTGGACCCACTCATTCATACATTCTTGTTATTTTTTGTTAGTCTCACAATGACACTGAGAGGGGGGTGAATCAGTGTAGCTCTTTAAAACTTAAATCTTCAACACTCAAAGCCAAAACAATGAAAACATAAAATCAAATAAAGCAAGTATAACAAGAGAACATCACACAACACAAGATGTACCGAGGTTCACCGATTTGGCTACATCCCTAAAAATGACTGTTTGGACTCCCATCCAAATCCAGCCTTTGTAAAGCACCAACTTTACAATCAATTTACCAGCACCCACTTTTATATGCATCAACAGAAAGGAGCATCAACCCCTAATTTATCTGCACCAACAAAAAGGAGCACCAACCCCTCTACCAAGCACCCACTTGATTTTTATATTGATAATAAAATTACATATATGAATGTCTTCACTGAAACCAGAACCCTCTATGGTTTGTAAGCTTAAAATCTAAAACTTTTTATTTCACCCAGTATAACATCCCTCTCTCTGCATTACTCAGAATTTGAATCTTCTCTTCTCACAAAAAAAAAATGATTGTTCTCTTAGCTCGTTTTGCCAATTGCTAAACTCTTTTTAGGTATTGTGCAGAACTTTGTCTACGAACTCCTCTCAAAATTTCAGCCAAAATGGATATCATATGAGAAAGTTATGCCCAAAATATTGAAGTGATGTTTTTCACCACTCTCCAAAAATCACGGATTTTCACTCTTTATTTTTCTCCACACACACTTCTCTCTTCACAAAATAAAGTCCCCACTTTTCAATAAAATCCCTTGTCACTTAAAAATCACACACTTGCATTATTTTTCCCTTTTCAATTTTAAAAAAAAATCTTTAATGAAGCTTCTTAAAACAATATAACTTCTTTTTTTATTTTGAGAAGGTATTTCATCAAACACGTCACATGCAAATAATTGACATCTTACTCGTTCTCTTACTTCGGAGCCATGTGAAACCTCAAACCAAAAATGAAAGATGCTCTATTTGATGTCTTGAAGGTGTAAAAAACTGAAACTAAAACTTTGGCGACTCTGCAAGGTTGAAGCGGCCAACTAAAGTATTTTGCACAAGTGGAACAAATTGACATAAAAGTGACCTGTACTATTTTTGCAACAATCATAACTCTCACCTCGTAACTCTATTTTCTCTGAAATTAGAAATGTAGAATCTCTGCAATGCTGACTACATCCAATCCAAATCTCGCTACATAACTTCTTATGGTTTACCTGCACCATCTCCACAAAAACTGTTACTGACACACTTTTTCCAAAAAGAGTATTTTTGTGACAGTCTTGCAACGCTTGTAACATTTGCCTCATTTCTCCGTTTTGGTGGAAATTTGGAACACATGTTCTTGAAG
The DNA here is from genome assembly GCA_028583015.1 of Wollemia nobilis. Taxonomy (NCBI): domain Eukaryota; kingdom Viridiplantae; phylum Streptophyta; class Pinopsida; order Araucariales; family Araucariaceae; genus Wollemia; species Wollemia nobilis. The sequence continues at coordinate 54,769 of JAQPPZ010017037.1, forward strand.
ATAACGACCACCTCTAGTTTGAATTTTTCTATCAAATTCTTCTCGGGTTGCTCACAGTGCTTCTAAAAAAACTTCCCTTTTTTGACCTGTACAACCACTTGCCAAATCATCCTTCCAGATACCGAAACATCATCGATCAATCCAAACACCGTGCTGACACCTCCAACATTGTTCTGGACTATTTCCTGACATGCTGGAATGTTCCAAACTGATTCATCCTATCCAACTACGCCCGTGATGACTTTTGCAATTTTTTGACAACTTCCTGATGATTTTTTTAACTTTTGCAAATTTGCACGAACCTGTAACAACTTCACTCGAACATCAAAAACATCCTCATAAGCATTGAACATAACTATACATACTTTGAAAAACCTTCGAACAACTATCCACTGCATCAACCTGTCCATCTGAGTGTGTTGACAATAATGACAATACTGTCGCTGCAACTTGCTCAACAATCTCCCCCTTTGAAATTGTTGGCAACACACGCATAATTTCTTGTAACTCTTATCCCCATTTGACAACAAGACCAAAGAGTTGCTGCAAACTCCCCCTAAGTCCATGCACAACATTCTCAGGCAAAAATCATTACACGTAGAAAAAATCACAAACACGAGCAAAAAGATAAACAAATACACAAATGCTCCCCCTGAGAATGTGGCCCCAATAGCTATTCAATTATTTGGAAGTGTGACCACTCCTAATTTCTTGAGAACGTACTCAAATAATTCCTTGGGCAATGGTTTGGTGAAGATATATGTTGCTTGCTCTGTTTTTGGAACAAAATCCAACTTAACCTCACCTTTCGCAACTTTCTCCTTCAAAAAATGATACTGGATAGCAATATGTTTTGTGTGAGAATGCATAATCGGATTCTTTGAGATGTTAATGGCATTGGTGTTATCGCACTTAACTAAAATTGGCTCACTAAAATTAATGCCAATATCCTTTAGAGTTTGTTTCATCCATAACACCTACGTACAACACGTCGCTGCAATGTATTCTGCCTCTATTGTGGATAAGGAGACTGACTCCTATTTCTTACTGTGCCACGCGACCAACCTATCTCTAAGATAGAATGCACCTCGACTGGTACTCTTCCTGTCATCTACACATCCTACCCAATCTACATCTGAATACGCAATAAGGGTGAAGTCCTTATCTTTTGGATACCATAACCCATACTCCATAGTACCCTTGAGGTACCGAAGAATCCTCTTCACTGCTATCACATGAGTCTCCTTGGGACTAGCCTAAAATTGTGCTACCATGCATACTGCCTGCAAAATATCTGGTCTGGTATCTATCAAGTACAGTAAGCTCCCAATCATAGATCTATACATAGTTTGATCAACATGTGGAGATTTGTCATCCTTTATCAACTTGCAACCTTTCATCATGGGAGTGCTAACTGGCTTACAATCCTCCATTGTGAACTTTTTTAGCATCTCTTTCACATATTTAATTTGAGAAATAAATATGCCCTTCTCCTTTTGATTAACTTGCAATCCGATAAATTACAAAAGTTCACCAATCATTGACATTTCAAATTCTGTCTGCATCTTATTTGCTAAATATTTACACTACTCATATTTATCGTTGCCAAATATGATATCATCTATGTATACAAAAAGAACAATATGATGACCATTTTCTATTTTGACATACAAATTACTATCCACCATACCTTTCTTGAACCCTTACTGAGTAAGATAATTGTCTAGCCTTGCATACCATGCTCGGGTGCCTGTTTTAAGCCATATAACACTTTCTTCAACTTGCAAACCAAGTTTGGATCATCACCAAGTTGGAAACCATCTGGCTGCTCAATATAAACCTCTTCTTCAAGTTTTTCATTCAAAAATGTTGATTTCACATCCATTTGATAAAATTTGAAATTCTTGTAAACTGCTAAAGCCAAAAATATTCTAATTACCTCTAGTCTAGCCACAAGTGCAAAGGTTTCCTCAAAGTCAATACCTTCAACTTGTGCATAGCCTTTGCATACCAATCTTGTTTTGTTCCTGACTATCTGTCCGTCTTCATTCAATTTGTTCCAAAAGACACATTTCGTATCGATTACATTTTTATTTGTGGGTCTTGGTACTAACTCCCAAGTCTTTTTTTTCTTGATCTGATCTAATTCTTCATTTATTGCCTTTACCCAACTTTCATCTTTGCTTGCATCAACAACATTTTTGGGCTCAATGTTGGATAATAAAGAGTAGTTACTTACTAATCTTCTTCTTGTCTGAACACCAATCTGTGGGGTCTCTAATTATTTGCTCTCTAGGATGATCTTTCTGCCAGCTGCCTGTTTTGAATTTCTTGTTTTCTTCCACTTCTGAATCACTGTTTGAATCCTCTGAGTCAATTTTTGGTTTCTTTTTCGTTTTCTTTTTCTAATTTCCTTCAATGAACTCTTCATAAATTAGGTAGTTCTCTTCATAGCTAATTACGCATTCCCTTCCTTCATCAAATTTAACATCGACACTATCCACAATTTTCCTTAGCCTCTTGTAGCATTTGTAAGCTTTGCTTTTTGACGAATGGCCAAGAAAAATACCTTCATCCACTCTATCTTCAAACTTACCAAGGTTTTCTTCAGTTCTTTTGATGTAACACTTGCTGCCAAAAACTTTAAAGTATCTTGTTGTTGCCTTTTTACCAAACCACAACTCATAAGGAGTTTTACTTTCATGCATCCTCAACATGCACCTATTTTGTATGTATATCGCAGTATGGACTGCCTCTTTCCAAAATCTATTTCCTACTTTGCTCTCAGTCAACATAGTCTGTGTCATTTTTTGCACTGTCATGTTCTTTATTTCTACCACACCATTCTGTTGAGGTTTCTTGGTTGCTGAAAACTTTCTCTTAATGCCATATTTTTTACAATACTCTATGAAATCCCCTGAAATGAACTCTCCTCCTCTCTCTGACCTTAAACATTTAATCCTTTTTCTTGTTTGATTATCAACTTGGTTTTTGAAAACCTTGAACATCTCAGAAGCTTCTTATTTATGCTTCAAAAATAATACCCATGTCATCCTGGAATAGTCATCTATACAGAACATGAAATATTTGTCACTGTTTATGTTTTGCGTTCTCATGGATCCACATAAATCAGTATGTATTAGTTCCAAAGGTTAGCTTGTGTAGTGCTCTTTTGTTTTAAATGAGACTCTAGTTTGCTTTCCATTTTGACATGAAGCACAAATATTATTTGATGATTTGTCAATGGTGGGAATATCTCTCACTACTTTCTTTGAGCTAATTTTTACTAGATTGTCAAAACTGATATGACCGAACCCCTTGTGTCACAACCAATTCTCTTCTTCCTGTCCAATCAAGCAAGCTCCTTTTGAAGTCTTTGAGAGGGTGTATAGGTTTCCAGATGTCCTTGATCTAGTTGCTATCAACTTCCCATTGTTTTCCTTTCTGACTTCACAACCTTGCTTCTTAAAGATGACTTCATGAACTCTATCACAAATTTGACTTATGCTCAACAAGTTATGCTTCAGACCAACCACAAACAAGACTTCTTTTGATCTGATTTTTCCATCACTAAACTTAACTGAACCTCTATCAACTATCTTATCTCCATCATTATTTCTAAACTTTAATGAACCACCTTCATATTGTTGTAGCTTCTCAAATTTTTGTTTATCACCTATCATATGACTAGAGCATCCACTATCAAGTATCCATGGTGCGGATTTATTCTACACTTTAAATGTTGTCTGTATGATCAAGGATTCCTTTTCTTCCTTAAGTCGCTCTTTTTCTTTCCACTCAGGTTTGATTACAATTTTGGGCTCTTGTTTTGGCTTTTCTTTTTCAGTAGCTTGTGCATGTTTTTCGAGAAATTTTCTATTTTGTCTTATTCCATTTGGATGAAATTTTCTTCCCTGAAATTGATTTGATGCAAATGTACTTCAACAATTTCTTGCAATATGCCAAAAATTATGATAGTTATAACATTCTACTGCATAATCCATCAAAGGTGAAAAAGCATTTCTATTGGTAAAATTCCTTGGTCCTACATTATACTTGCAATATGAGACCTTATTTCCATAACCATTGCATTTAAAACAGTAACCAAAAAATATATGATTGAACCTGGGTGGTGGTCTTTGCCATGTTGTCGTAGGAGCCATAAATATTTTTTTTATTTAATGTGTGACATTGGTGAAGCCATCATTGTTAATTCTCCTTTCGTGCCTTCCATTATTGTTTTCCTTTGCATGATTCATTTTTTCTTGATCAACTTGTTTCTTCTCTTCATTCTTTGTGGATTCTTTATTTATGGCCTTTGATCCATTTGACGATTCTCTTTTATCAAAACCCAAACCAAATTTGATGCATGTAGTATTTTGGTTATTTATGATCTTATCCAATTTCATAGAACTTTCTTCATGTTTGTGATAACAACTAATTTTCTGATTCATATCTTCTAGCTGCATTCTTAAACCAACAATATCTTCTTTTAGCTTGCTGCAATAATCTATTTTCATGGTTATTTGCACTTCGAGATCTTCAGAGATTTTTTTGGATTCTTCTATCTGTACTTTCAAATTTGTTATGATTTCATTTGCATCCTCAAGCTTGCTTAAAATTTTCTTATTATGTTTCTTTCTATCTTCAATTCATCTAGAGTTGCAATTAGTTCCTCTTCCAAATTCACTTTCGCGTCAATTTCTTTTTCATCACATTCCTGTTCTTTTTCTGGTTTTTTTTTTTGAGTGCCATGAAAAGAGCTTCACCTGTTCCTTTTCAAAATCCTCACTGGAGCTATCTTTTAATAAACTGACATTCTTGGAGATGAAACTTTTCTTCTTGAAGTTGCTTTTTCTGAAATTTGTTTTTTTCTTCCAGTCACTTCTTTCTTTGTGCGATCCTTCATCACTTGTGTTCTTCTCATTAAGTGGACATTTAGCTGTAAAATGCCCAATGCCTCCATAGTTGAAACATTTAAATGGTAACTTTCCTCTGTATTTTCCTTTTCCCCTTTTTATTTTTCAAACAAATTTTACTTCCATTTCATCTGATGTCTCTTCTTCCTCCGATTCTTGTTTTGCTTTCATATTTTTATGGGCTTTAAAAGCAGCTTCTCTGTCTGTGGGTTTAGATTTTCCTATTCTCATCTCATATGCAGTCAAATAACCATGCATCTCATCCATAGTAAAATAATTTAGATCTTTAGCTTCTTCTATAGTTGAAACTTTAGAATCAAATATTTTGGGAAGGGACCTTAATACCTTTTTCACGATGATAGAATCTTTGATTTCCTCGTTGAGTCCTCTAATCGCATTAATGACTTCATTAACTCTCAGCATATATGCCTCTATATTTTCATTGTCATTCATATTTAATACTTCGAACTGAGCTCGATGTGTTTGTAACTTGGCCTCCTTGATCTTAACGTCTCCTTCATGAATGCTCTTCAGTTTGTATCATATTTCCTTTGTCGCTTTACAACCCATAATCTTTACCAGTTTGTTGTCCACTAATCCACACATGATAGCATTCTTTGCTTTTGAGTCATTCTCAAATAATTTCTTACCGAAAGCATCAGTTGGAGAAGTGGTGGGTATTGTGTATCCACTATCTACTGAATCCCAAATGTTGTATCCCAAAGCACAAAGATATGTCTGCATCCTGAATCTCCAAAATGTGTAATTAGTTTCATCAAATAATGATGCTTTGTTTGATGAGAAGCCTTCACCACCTACCATTATGTCACTTCCAAGATCACCCTAGTCGGTTAAGCCTGTTCAGGAACCTCACTCTGATACCAATTTTTAGTCTCACAATGACACTAAGAGGGGGGTGAATCAGTGTAGCTCTTTAAAACTTAAATTTTCAACACTCAAAGCCAAAACAATGAAAACATAAAACCAAATAAAGCAAGTATAACAAGAGAACATCATACAACACAAGATGTATTGAGGTTTACCGATTTGGCTACATTCTCAAAAATGACTGTTTGGACTCCCACCCAAATCTAGCCTTTGCAAAGCACCAACTTTATAATCAATTTACCAGCACCCACTGGAAGGAGCACCAACCCCTGATTTATCTACACCAACAAAAAGGATCACCAACCCCTCTACCAAGCACCCACTTGATTTTGATATTGATAATAAAATGACATATATGAATGTCTTCATTGAAACCAGAACCTCTATGGTCTGTAAGCACAAAATTTAAAACTTTCTATTTCACCCAATATAACATCCCTCTCTCTACATTACTCAGAATTTGAATCTTCTCTTCTCACAAAAAAAAATGATTGTTCTCTTAGCTCGTTTTGCCAATTTCTAAAATATTTATGGGAATGTGCAGCACTTTGTCTGTGAACTCCTCTCACCAAAATGGATATCATATGAGAAAATTATGCCTAAAATATTGAAGTGACGTTTTTCACCACTCTCCAAAAATCACGGATTTTCACTCTTTATTTTTCTCCACACACACTTCTCTCTTCACAAAATAAAGTCCTCACTTTTCAATAAAATCCCTTGTCACTTAAAAAGCACACACTTGCATTTTTTTTCCCTTTTCAATTTTAAAAATATTTTCTTTAATGAAGCTTCTTAAAACAATATAACTTTCTTTTTTTATTTTGAGAAGGCATTTTGTCAAACACGTCACATGCAAAGAATTGACACCTTGCTCATTCTCTTACTTCAGAGCCACGTGACACCTCAAAAGAAAAATGAAAGATGCTCTATTTGATGCCTTGAAGGTGTAACAACATTGAAACCAAACTCTGGCAACTCTGCAAGGTCAAAACGACCAACTAAAGTATTTTGCACAAGTGGAACAAATTGACATAAAAGTGACCTATACCGTTTTTGCAACAATCATAAATCTCACCTTGTAACTTTGTTTTCTCCTAAATTTGAAACGTAGAATATTTGCAATGCTAACTACATCCAGTATGAATCTCACTATATAACTCCTTACGGTTTGCCTATACCACCTCCACAAAAACTATTGTTGACACACTTTTTCCAAAAAATAGCATTTTTATGACAGTATTGCAACGGTTTTAACATTCGTCTCATTTCTCCATTTTGGTATAAATTTGGCAAACATGTTCTTTAAGATAACGACCACCTCCAGTTCAAATTTTTCTATCAACTTGGTTTGCTTGCAGTACTTTTGACAAAATTGCCCTTTTTTGGCCTGTACAACCACTTGCCAAATCATCCACCTAGTACCAAAAATGTCACCGATCAATCCAAACAATGTACTGACACCTCCAAAATTGTTCTAGACTATTTTCTAAAATGTTAGCATATTCCAAACTAATCCATCTTGTCCAACTGCGCTTGTGACGACTTTTACAATTTTTTGACAACTTCTTGATGATTTTTTCAACTTTTGCAAATTTGCACGAACAACCTATAACAACTTCACCCGAACATCAAAAACATCCTCATAAGCATTGAACATCATTGTACATACTCCGAATAACCTCCGAAAAATTTTCCACTACATCAACCTGTCCATATGAGTGTGTTGACAACAATGACAATACTGTCGCTGCATCTTGCTCAACATTTTTTATCTCATTAGTATAATATTAAAAAAAATTATTATTTTTAGGTTAATTGACATGCTCAACATTATAAATATTATATTACTCCAAATTAAACAAGTTTATATCAAAATAAACATTTACAATTAAAATTATATGATTAAAAATAAAAATTATTATAATCATAATAGTAATATGCAAAATATAAAATAAGTATATTAATTTTAAGTTAAATTTTTTATTATTATTAGGGTAAAAGAATAAGTTTTGAAAGGTTACCTAAACATTTTAATAAAATTTGACAAGAATATAAGCCCCGATATTTCTAAGAGAAACACAAACATTCTAAACAGACATCTTTCCATTCATATCAAAAACTTAGAAAAATATCCTGCATAAAATAAAAGTTATCACCTATTGAACACAACAAAAATTGTAGAATTTGAAGTAACAGAGGAACATACTTCATTTTAGTGTCTTGAGTTTTGATCCCACTATCTGCGCACCTGATTGAGCTTTATGGGTAACACTCTGCACCAATCTTAATAATCTGCTATCCTCAAAAAATTGAAGATGAGTTCTGCATAACCAAATCCAACCAATAGCTAGACAGGGGTTTATCTTCAAAGCCACCATAGGAATTACCACCAAGTCATTCTAGACACCACCATAAGCATCAAATATTGGTTTCATAGTAGCTTTATTCTAGATAAATTCTATTAGATAGTGAACTTTGAAGTCCTGGTAATCTGTTTTCATATACTCAAAGTTTGTAATCTACATCATATAGTCCCAATGTAGAACATCCAATATAAGACCATTAGTGAAATATGTGAGCTTCATACCAGCCAAAATTAGGATCACAAGCTACAATCTAGATAACACAAATAGGCACATATGGATAATAAACATCCAATATAATACCATTAGTGAAATATGTGAGCTTTATACCAGCCAAAATTAGGATCACAAGCTACAATATAGATAACACAAATAGGCACATATGGATAATATTTATGGAAAAAACTCTATGAATCTACCCCACCAACCTTCTATCCTTGGAACTACAACATATATTAATCATTAACACAGTTTAACTAGGTGGAATACCCAGGTTAAAACAACCTGGGAAAGGTACTCACCTACACACAATATATTCAAACCAAATATTTTGAAAGCAAATTTTTAAAAAAGAAGACCTAAATGACCATGGTGCTAAACACAAGAAATTTTCTATGAAAAGAGTGATACAAATAGGAGCTAGCATCACCAAAGTTTCTTATTTTGAAAACCATGTAAAAATGGGGGGCACCGCTATTAGATTATTTATACCATATTCTATTTTCAAATTTTCTTCCAAACATCGATTCACAGGATCGATATTTCATATTACTACTTCCAAGATCTTATTACATCCATCTATAAAATAAACTAGACAAATTTTCAAGGAATGAAATATTAATCATTGTGAACCCCATTTATTTTTCATGATCAACAATTACAATAACTTGCTAGGGGAAGTCTCCTTCCCAAATACTTATCTCTTCTTATGTTATTCTAAATTTTGCCATACAGGTTAAATTCCATTTGACTCCTATATCTTTTTTCATCAAATTAATCATGTTTAAGAAATCCCCTTCTATAATTAATTTTTTAGCCTAAATATTATTCACCAACTTTTTTTCCATGCACAAGCCTCCGCAAAGTGGCTAGACTAGTCCCCTAAGGATTCAACATAAGAAATCAAAATATTATCATTTTCATCTCTTATCAAACCTCTCACTCCAGTAGGTCCAACATTTCCTTTAGTTGCCCCATCAAAGTTCAATTTCAGCATACCACTCAACGGGAGAGTCCATTTTGTTTGCCTCCTTAAAACATTTCTAGGAGGATTAAACATACCTATCACTAGATCAAGACCCCAATCATAAATAATCATACCTTCCTCCTTTGATTACCAAACCTCTTCCCACTTAACTAATCTAACATTCTTCGTAGTTAGAGATAAAATCCTATTGGCTATAGCAAGAATACCTCGTCTTTTACCTTTAAAAATATGGCTATTTCATTCTTTCCAAAGAGCCCATAGAATATAAGAAATACTGAAGTCCCATAAAGAGTTAAGCCTCTTACTCTTGAAATGGGATTTCCATTGGAGATAAATATCACTAAGGTAGTTGGGGAAGACTCAAAAAACCTGTAAACTACTGAGAACCAGATGGAGGACTTCTTGAGCAAAGGGGTAGTTTAGGCTCAAATGGTTAACATATTTTAGCATACATCCACAAAGGATGAACCTATTTGGAAGTTGAAAATATATTTTCATAAGGTTATTCATAGTAAGGATATTATTTTGGTAGATGAGTCAAAAGAAGAAAGCAACTTTAGGAGTGATATTATTTAACCAAACATTCAAAGCCGATAGCCAATAAGTACTTTCATCTTCTAGAAAATAGTATCTAGATTTGATCGAATAGGTCTTTTGATTGGATAATTTCCACCACCTATAATCCTAAGCATTTAGGTTATTCAAGGAATAAACCTAAATCATCCCATCAATTTACTAAGAACCTAGTTTCTTCTTTGATCCAAACCTTCAACTTTAATTTGTTTGCATCTCAGTCTACTCTCTCCCCTTATAATGTAATCACTAACCTTGGGCCCATAATTCTAAGAAACTTCATTCTCCAAGATAGTAAATTCTAAGTCTTGATAAATAGGAATGTTGTTAAGCTAAGAATATTTCTATAAAATAACCTTGTTACTCCTTCCAATCTTCCATTGTAAACATTGTCATAAAAATGGTCTGATGGCTTGGAGATTATTCCAAAAGTTAGAAACCTTGGAAAAATATTTATCCTACAAAAAATCAACATCATCTCTCAAGTACTTGGCTTGAAGAATATTCACCCTTACCTCTTCATTTCTTATCATTTTTCACCCACACTCTACCAAGAGGACTTTATTTAATTTTTTAGTCTTCTAAAACCCAAGCCCTCTACTTCCTTTTTTGGCAAACCTATTCCTAAGCTACCTGTGGTAGACGCATTTTGCCCTTTAAACCATTCCATAGAAAATTCCTCTAAATATATTAATTTCTATCATAAAATTTAGCCAACATCTGAAAGAAGCACATAAAATAGACCAGGAGGCTTTGAAGAGAAGATTTCACCAAAAGAGCTTTCCTTGCCTAGCTAAGAAGGGATTATTTTCATCATGTTAGTTTCTTGGAAAATCTCTCCATAATTGGGCTCCATATATTATCCAAAGATCTGCCTTTAAACATGGGCATCCCAATATAAGTCAAAGTAAATTCCCCAATTCCACATCCAAAGATACCTACAATTTTTAACTACCTCTTGCTATGAGTGTTTAAAAATAAGATTTTACTTTTTGCAAAGTTAATTTTCTGGCTAGCCGCTAATTTATAGGTTTCTAAAATGGATTTCAACTCTCTTGCTTGTGGGATAGAGGATTTTGAAGTGATAATAGTGTCATATACAAACTACTGATGGAAGATATATCTAAGGGTGGAAGCAAGCTTAATACCATCCAACTTTCCTTCCTCTACAACATCTTGAGTTAGAATTTTATGTTGAATTAAATTGTGATTATTTTTAAATGGATTTTAGTGTTTGATATCAATTTGTTAAGATAGAAGTTTTAAAAATTATTAGTTATATTAAAAACTAGAGTTCATCATAGGAAAGAATTCAACATTTTAAATTTTTAATCATTTGAACACTATCAAGTAAATATTTAATATTTAAAATAATATATTTTTTATTTAACTTAATATTTTAAAAGAAAAAATAGTCATGAACCATGATAACCTATTGTAGTATCACTAGACACATGGTAATTAAAACTTGATACACAATATGTGAGTAAAACATTCTCACTAATTGGGCTTCAAACCTATGGGTTTAGATTATAAAGTTTATCTATGAAATTAAAAACTTGGATTACAATGTGAAACTTTAGGTCTCCTAATCCATTAGGATGAATGCTAAGATTTATCCTTGAAACCTTTATTTATGAAATGAAATTAAATTATGACACTCTTTACTCGCTTGTCATGAACTCATTGGATAATAAAGTAAATATATTTTTATCTTAAATATCAATTTTTATTCAAATATAATAATTTTAAAAAATATAAAATTGTATATGTAAATTTCATTAATTTAAATATTATTAATTATTTAGTTTAAAAATTAGTACTAATGTGTGATCAAGGAGTGAGCCTCGCCTTTTCTTGTTTTAGAAAGCAAGCAAGTGTTGGGAGTGCAACTACAAAGTAAGTGTGAGCAAGAAGCAAGTTTGAGCAAGGAGGCACTATCACGTTTTCTTATTTTGAATCTTTGAGGAAATTCTAAAAATAAAGGATTCTTATGAGTAAAATCTCTAGGTAGCATGGAAGAAGAGTTGTTTTTGAAAGTCCTAAATAACAATAAGGATTCCATAGTTGTAAGCATGGATACTCTAGTTGGGGATAAGAGAAAGCTCAAGTCTATGGAAAACAATAACCAAGTGGCAAATGTTACAACAAAGCTAATTATTTTGGATGAGATGATTGATCATAACATAATGATTCTAAAAATAAAACGGTTAATATATAATTTCCATGGATACTAGATAGGTTTTTCAGAGATTCAAACTTAGTTCAAGTGGAAGTGGGGTTTGAATTCAAAGTTATCAGTGACTTTTCTTCCAAAAGGGTATTTTCTCATCATCTTATCTAGTTCAAAAATTAGGTATAATACAATAGGTGGTACCCCATGGTTTGGAAGAAATGTATTATATTTAAGACCATGGAGAGAGAATTATTCTATGGAGATAAAAACTATTTTGAAATGGTTCAATTTTTTGGACTTTTATATTATCTTATCAAAATGGAGGTTTTAGAGACTAATGGAGGAAGTTCATCTAAGAGGGACTAGTTACAAAGGATAAAAGGTATGATGTATATTCCTAGATATATTTTTCTATGAATATTTCAAAATATTTACTATAGTTTATTAGGATTGAATTTGAATCAAGAGAATGGGATCAAAAAGTGTATTATGAAAACATTACATTTTGATGTTGCATATGTTATGATAGTGGACATGTGGCAAGAGATTGCAAAATGGAAATTATGGAGAAAGACATGAAAAAAATTAGGTATGAGATATACTTCAATATAAAGCAAGGAGATCATATTACAATAGAAGTTGGATTAGATCAAATATTTTCCATTCCCAAGAAAGTGGTAATGAAAGCCCCTCTATGTCATCAAATAGCAAAGTCCAAATAGTTTACATAGATCAACCATTAGAAGAAAAAAAGGACATAATAGATAACAAAGTATAATGGATAAGTTTAACTTTAGAATGAATTAAATGTGCAACGGAATATGGTGAGGTAAATTTTAACGCAGAGGAAAAAGAGGTCAAAGTTAATCTAGGTAAATCATCTTCATTTTGCACAAGTATCATAAGATCCCCTCCTTGCAATGAAAATAAAAGTAGTGTAGAGTATATTTCTTCTATTTTAACATTTCAAGAGCAACATAACAAATAAATGAGTATGGAGTATACCCATAGAAATTCAAGTTTTATAAGGAAGCATAAAAAAGTAATTACTATGGAAGATCATCCTTTTACTTTAAGGTTTCCAAGGAAACATTAAAAATAAAGTGTATGTGATGTTATTTCTTGCACTTTAGATTTTCTAGGGTAGCATAAACATTTAGAATATAAATCTCATTATGAACAACACAAAAAATAGAATAGATTGATAAATATTGAAGTGTTAATGAGAATGGAAAAAGAAGAAGAAGAGATTCAAAGAAAGAACAAAGATAAAATAAAACTCAAAGGGATATTTATTTGGAAAAACCAAAAAATATCACATGTTAATAGGAAGTGGGGCTAAAAACACATTTAAAAAGAATAATGATGATTAAAATTACATTGTGGAATATTAGGGGTAGGGTATTGCATAAGGGGTTGGACCCAAAATGTAATTGTAAAAAATTGGCAAATCCGTTTTGAAACCCTGGCGAATCCTAGCCAACTTCATATAGGAGGAAATGGCGAATTACCTTATTTTTTCACAAAAATTTGTAAAAACTTGACAAATTTGATAGTTTTGGTCGAACCAGTTGGAAAACATAGTTTGGAGCTAAATCAGGTGTAAACACGATCCGAGCTCGAATCAAGTGGAAAAAAGGTTCGGCTGAAAAGTATTCCGACTGGTTGAAAAAAGTCTTGGTTGATAGATCGGGTGTATATTAATTTTGACAAATGGATCATGTGCAAAGCAAGGACTAGTTAACGGACTGGGTGGAAGAAAGATCTGACATATAGACTAGGTGGACAACAAGCTCTAGCCAATGGATTGGGTGCAAGATAAGTTTCAGCTAATGGATCGGGTGTAACATAGATCCAGTTAACAAATTGAGTGAATTAAAGGTCTGAATGACTCATCGGGTGCAAAATAATATTCGGCTTCACCCTAGCACATGTTACACCACCAACTGCATGTCCACTAACATGTTTCCACGTGTCCGCACCACTCAATTTCTTTTTTTTTATTTGTGGAAAACATCCCAAAAGGGATGCCACTTTCGGGTAAGACCCAAGGAGGCAGGGGTATCCATTCCGCCAAAAATTCCCGAGACTCGGACCTGGCCTACCACCTTTGACATACTCAAGGAGCAAACAAACACACAAAACCAATTTAAAAATAAGTAAATAACAACAAAAATAATAAAATAAAATAAAAAACATGCTCCTTGAGTGTGTCAAAAACAAAAGCACAACCAAACACGCACAATAAGATAAAAGAAACCACAACACAAACCACATAGAAAAACACAAGAACCACATAACAAAACACAAACAAGACAAAAACAACAGAACACTACAAAGACATAACCCAAAAAAAACATGAAAAATAAACACAACCAAAACCTAAAAAATAAAAAAATAAAATAAAAATAAAAATAAAAAACAACCAACAACGAACAATAAACAAAAACAAAAAACATAGAAAACACTCACACATAAAAACACGAAATAACACAAACAAAGAGAAACCCAAGAACAAGAACAGAAAAAAACACAAGAACAATAACAAAAAACATAAAAAAAAAACACAAAACAACAAAAACACATGAACAACAAAAAACAAACACAAAGAACAAAAACAAAACAAAAGAACCCACCCACCTTAAAAAACTAAACAAAAAAAAAAAGAAAAAAAAATTGAACATAACAATGACCTATCTAGACCAGAAGACTATTAAGGCAAGAATCAACGAGAGGAAACAAAAGAAAGAATAGAATGAGCTAGGGAACTAAAAAAAACTGAATGAACCAAAGAGAAGCAAAAAAAAAAGCAAGAAGAAACTAGGTACCTTAGAAGCTGGAGCCATCCAAAGAAATGATAGAAAGAAGAGCTTCCCTAATTTGAGAAGCCCACCATATAGGAGGGTGGCCATAACAAGTAAGATCACCTTTGTCCAAAGCCCAATTAGCTAAAGCATCAGCACTCTTGTTTTGATCTCTGACCACATGATTGTAATCAACTTTCAAAAATCCCATCTGGATTAATTGAATCTTCTCAATAATTCTTTTTATTCTCCAATCCACCTTATGATTCTTAGAAGGAGTCTTCAAGAGATTAATCATAAGTTGAGAGTCGGACTCAACTAACACCTTTTCCCATCCAACCTTAGTAGCCTCCTGAAGGCCTCCGAGGATACCATACCCCTCAGCAAGGTTATTGGAAAGAATACCCAAATTCTCAGCAAAAGTAAAAACCAGGGAGCCATCTGAAAGTCTACCAATTCCTCCCACACTGGCTTTTCCAGGGTTCCCTCTAGAGGCTCCATCGGTATTGACTTTTCCAAAATCCTTAGGAGGAGGTTGCCAATTTCTAGTCCTATCCATCTTACTAATACTCACATTCCCTTTAAGTTGGTTGCCCTTAGAAGATTTAATCTTCAATATTTGCATCACTTGATCCCATCTTTGGTGGGAGTTTTGGGGGTGATTAAGGAGTTGATGGACTGATTCAACTAAGTTGGCTATGGTCTTTTGCCAAATATAGTGAATATCCTTCCTATCTTGATTAAAAATTTGGTTGTTCCTTTCATTCCAAATATTCCAAAGAAGAATGGTAGAACCCATCCAAACTAACTGCCTAATAAAATGATCAACACCCTCTTGATTAGGCCAATCCCTCCAAAGTTGTTCAAAAGTAAAAAAATTGGACCATTGTAAGCCAAGTAAAGTGGCCATTCTCCTCCATAGCTCGGAGGCTAAAGTACACTCAATAAAAATATGGTTGAGATTTTCTACATTCTCTTCACACATTTCACATCTAAAAGGGCCATGAAAACCACGCTTCATAAGTTGCTCACCGGTAAGCACCCTACGATGCAATAAAAGCCAATTAAAGAACCTCACCTTAGGCCAGAGCTTTTGAGCCCACAATCGAGAAAATATGTCGGAAGAATGGTTGGGATTATTATGGCATAAGGTCAAATAACCTTGAGCAACTGAATACTCACCCTTAGTAGTGTTGTTCCATCCAAAACAATCTTTTTCATGGGACCAAGAGAGGGATCTCATATGAAGGATGCCTTGGATATCTTGTCTTTGCCTTTCTAGGATTTGAATAGGCCGGTCCTCAATAGAGATCCAATATCTACCAACCTTTGAATTACCAGTATGGTACCGATAGTAATTAGCCACCTTTATCCAATTAGCTCGGTGAAGCTCCTCCATCCAAGGCCTCCAATCGGGAAACTGAGTTATCAAAGGCTTGTGACCATCCCAAGAATCTGTCCAAAAATTTGCCTGTTGACCATTATGAATGATCCAAAATAATTTTTCTTTATCAAATCCTCACCAGTCTTAAGAACTGCTAAAATGGGAGAACCTTTGGTAGGAAGTTGATAGCGAACAAGGTCTTCAGGACTTTTGTTCTCAGCATATTTAGCATGGAGATTATTGGCCCAAAGAGCATTGGGGTTATGCAACATCCTCCAATATAATTTAGCAGCTAAAGCTTTGTTGTTATTAATAGAAGACCAGAATCCTAACCCCCTTCACTCTTAGGAAGACATAAAGTATCCCATTTCACCAAGGCCCATTTTCTTTTCTCCTTAGTACCACTCCAAAGGAAACGATGACTGATTTGATCCAATTCTCGAAGAACAACCTTTGGGATATTCAAAATGGAAGAAACATAAATAGGAATAGCTTGAAGGACTGATTTTACCAAGGTGATTCTACCCCCAGAAGAAAGCCACTTGTTGGTCCACTTTCCAATTTTCTTCTTGACTTTGTCCAACAACCAATTCCAATATTTATTTTTTTGCCTTTGAATATTTATGGGAATACCTAAATAAGTGATTGGAAGAGAGGTCTTCTTATATCTTAATTTATCCAAGACCATGGATTCCTGTCTAGCGAGCGAGTGAAAGAAAATAACTTTAGATTTGTCTTCATTGATCAAGCGCCTGATAGCCTTAGAAAAATAGCTAATGATTTGCTTAATATTAGAAGCTTCCTTAAGCGTAGCTTTACCTAAAAGAGTAGAGTCATCCACAAATTGAAGATGAGAGATAGGTCTAGCTCCATGAGCAATGGTAACTCCCTCAAGGGTTTTGTTTTCCCTCTTTTTGGTTATAGTCCTACCCAAGCATTCAACAAGAATGATGAATAAATAAGGGGATAGCGGGTCACCTTGCCTAATACCTCTGGAAGCTGGGAATGACTGAGAAGGCCTGCCATTGATAAGAACTAAGTAGGAAACTGAAGAGATACATCCCATAATCCAATCCATCCAATCCTTAGAGAAACCAAATTGCCTCAAAACTTTGATAAGGAAGTGCCAATCCACTCTGTCATAAGCTTTGGATAAGTCTAACCGAATGAACATGGAAGGAGAATTTTGCATATCCATGGAATGGATGGCTTCCTGAGCAAGAACTATCTCATCTACTATTTGACGTCCTTCCACATAACCCCCTTGCTCTGGGGAAATAATCTTATGCAAAAGAGGCTTCAACCTTTACTGCCATGATTTTAGTAATGATTTTGAGAAGAACATTACATAAAGCAATAGGTCTAAAAGCTGAGATATGATCAACCTCTTGAGCTTTTGGAACAAGAGTAATATAAGTTTTATTGATAACCTTCAAAATTTCTTTGGCTTTCCTGGCTTCTTCCACCACCTCTAATAAATCAACATGAAGGATATCCCAGAACTCTTGGTAGAACTCAATGGGAAAACCATCGGGACCTGGGGTTTTCCCTTTTTGCATTTTAAAAACTACTTGTTGAAGCTCATTGATAGTAACAGGAGCAGTCAAAATAGAGTTCTCCTCAGAAGTGATAAGAGAAGGGATTGCTTGAAGAACATTTTGTTGTGAAGCTGAGTCAAGAGGAGTAGCGGCAAAAATATTGGAAAAGTAATCAACAACAATAGAGTTCATGCCATCCCAAGTATAAACAACATCTCCAGAATCTGATTTTAAGGAAGAAATAAAGTTGTGAGATCTTCGAGCTAGAAGAGATTTGTGGAAGAAATTTGTGTTTCGATCTCCTTCTTTGAGCCATTGAATTCTAGATTTTTGCTTCCATAAGATTTCTTCTCTTTTTTCCCATTCCTCTAAGCGAGTTGTGAGTTTAATTTCATCTGCACTTCTCTTCTCTGTGAGGCCATCTAAACGGATTTTCTTATTCAAATTTTCAAGATGAGCAATAACTTCATGTTTTTTTATGAACATCCCCAAACTCTTTCCAGTTCCAAGTCTTGATTTTGGATTTAATGTATTGCAGTATTTTGGCAAAACAGAACATCTTAGTCCCATGCCTAGGTTTACCTTCCTTCCACCATTGTTGCACATGAGGTCTGAAGGAAATGTCTCTAAGCCACATTAATTGAAAACGAAAAGGAGAGAAACTCACATTGGTTTTCCACATTTCCACCATGAGTGGCCAATGATCCGAACCAGCATTATTAAGAGTCTTCACTTTAGGAATGTGACCATGGATTAAGAAATTTTTAGAGAGCAAAAACCTATCCAATCTCTCCATTATACAAGCTAAGCCTTGCCTTCTGTTAGACCAAGTCATAAGGCCATTATCTGGTTGGATATCCACAAGATGGAGGTTTGCAATATATTCGCTCATGAGGTCGGTGCTTTTGTCCAAATTTCTATTTCCCCCCATTTTCTCATCCAGAGAGAGGATGGTATTGAAATCTCCTCCGATCAAGATCCAAGCTTTAGGAAAATGAGAGATAATATGAGTAATATCCTTCCATTGTCTTCTTTTTTCCTCCAAAGAAGTCGGAGCATAAACAGTAATGTAGAGCATAATCTGGTTGGAATGTCTACTTTGAATAGCTATAGCCAACAAACCCCAACTGCCAACCATATGGTGAATAACTACCTCTTTTGGGTCCCAAAGACAAGCAATGCCACCCGAAGTCCCTTGGGAACTGAGGGAAACCACTTTTCTAGGTGGCCAAATTTTACTGGCAATTGAGTCCATATCCTCCATTGACATCTTTGTTTCTTGAAGGAAAACAAGATGTGGATGATTTATCTGAATCATTCTTCTAATTTCATTTTGTTTTGAAAGACTCCCTTTGAGTCCTCTAATATTCCAAGTGATGATCTTCATTAATACCAGGGCTAAAAAAGTTGGGAAGGGCATTAATCTTACCTTCCTCTACAAGCTTTTCACCTTCTTTTACCATATGATATTGATTGGTCTTGCGACCTACTTTTTGATTAGAATCCATCTTCAATTTTTTTCCCTGTTTCTTGACTTATTCCAATTGAATCTGAGATGGCTTCTAACCTTGAAGAATGCTCGTACACGGCCAAAATTTTACTAGATGGTTCAACGGAGTCTATATTGGGACCTGCATTATTTGAAGTTTTGACATTTGAAAGATTGTTTTTCTTGTGTAAATTTTCTCCTTTTTTCTATTGAAAACCTTTGATTTGTTGGTTTGTCTCCGAGTTCTTCCCTTCATATTTAAATTGTGTTTCTAAGATTTTAGTTTCCATTATTTCCTCTTCCTCACTTGGGACATCATTTGTGGAAAGGATTTCAAACATATTAGCAAGTGACTTTGATTGATCCTTCATAACTGGTTTTTTCTAGTGTTCTTCTTCTTAGGTATTTGGAAACCTACTTGAGTTTATATCTTCTTTCTTTTGATCAGGAATTTTATTTGGGCAAGCATCGGCCAAATGACCATATTCATGGCAAATTCTACAACGAAAAGGAATGTTCTCATAGTCCACTACTTGCTCCCAAGTGTCTTCCCCAAATTGTAATGTGATCTTTTTAGGTAGGGGTTTGTCAAAATCCATTAAAACACAAATCCGAGCATAAATAATATGTTCAAAATTTTGAGTACAATCAGCGAGTCATCATAAAAGTTCCTAAAGAGTTTCCAATTGAAGAAAAAATAGTAGGATTCCAAAATTCAATAGGGAGGCCAAAGAGTCTAACCCACACGGGAGCTATAGAAGGCATCTCTTCTTCGGCTTTAAATTTAGTATGCCAGGGCTTCATGAAAAGCCCTGCCCTTCCAAAAAACCAAGGACCCCCTTGAAAATTTTTCTCTCTATCTTCATTATTAGCAAATAAAACAAGAAAATAACCATTTGGATAAATAGAGATTTGTAACTCACCTTTAGTTTTCCAGACTTTTGCAGCCCAGACTTTGAAAGCAGATAGACTCGGACGAAAACCCACGAACCGACAAATTAGTCCTCTTTTTTCCAAATCTTCAATGCCAGTCTGAATGTTACCCATATCAAGCTTAACAATAGGAGTTCCATCAACTGCTTTAAGACATCCTGACTCCATTTTCCTGGGATCAATCTTAGGCATTCTTAGAGGTTTATGGGAAGCCCTAAGATTGATATTAGCATTGGGTTGAGGTTGTCCACCATGAAGGGCATCCCTAAAATTCATTTTTGGGACTGAGTCTTCGAAATTCTTACCCTTGACAGGGGTTTTCACAGTAGAATTATTTTGTGGGTGCACCTTAGCACCAGATTCACTTGAGATATGAGCCATTTTTTGATCAACTACTTGAAACTTGTTTCGTGATCTCTTTAATCCTTGCCCTAGACGTCGTGGAAAGGTATGGTTTTCACTTTTCTTTTGTGCAGCAAATTGGAAGTCGTTGTCACTCAAGTTCACGGTATGATCTATTGAAAGATAAATTTCTAACCCATATTGGATCCCCTGCAACATTTCCTGCTAAAATATTGAGCATAAACCACAAAAATATTGGCCGCTAGGGCCCGAAGGCCCTAAAAACCAACCTCTGGAGCTGCTTGCACTCAACCCGAATGAAACCCTCGCATAGCCGCTTGCCAAATATCTCGTTCACACATAGGGATGCGCTAGGATCTGTGTTGCTCCAAATGATATGAAAATTGGTGGAGACGTTCTAGGGTTTTTCAGGCATCTACCCTCAAAATTTTAGCTCAATCCGAGTCCGGATGAGTGAGATATGGCCGAAACGAGTTCGGTAGTTTGGGTAGTCCTGATTTTTCTTTTTTTTCACAATTCAATCTATATTGAACTAACTCCTTCCTCCACCCCACTCAATTTCATCTATAAAAAAGGCATTAGTAGTTATTTTTTAAGCTTTTTTCTACTGCACAAGATCATAGCGAAGCTGCAAACCCTTCCTTCCCCCAAGCGACCATTACCCCACACCTTTCTAGAGTGATGGCCACCATGTGCACAACCTCTCAAAAAATTACATTCAAAAATTAAATTTACGTAGATTTCTTAACCACACCTGGGACAGACCATACATAGGTTCATGATGCAGGTTTTGAGGCTTTGACTTCTATGCCCCAATCCAAAATAGATAAAATCATTCTATACAATATAATCAAATGCTACAAAAATGATCTTAGGGTGGTTAGTCTATCTCTATAGAATAGAAAATTATATTTTACAATCAAACCCTCTAATATCCAGATATTGACTAGTCTTCCACAAAAGGGTCTCGCTTCAGTTTCACAAAAGTTAATTCTCTCTAAGAATGATAAGGCTTTCTTGGTGAGCAACTATAATATCTCTCCAAAATTATTGTCAGGTATAATTCTCTTTACTTCATTATCTTAAACTTCACAATTTAAAATTTGTTGTCACCTAATTTTTTTGTAGCATCTGCAGCGAAGTCCAAGACAGTTTCTAACAATGATTTCAAGGTAATTCTTGAATTTTTCCAAGCAAGACTATTTTTGCTTGGAAGAACGAAGATTCCATTTTGGTCATTATCTTATATTATCCGTTTTCTAGAGTACCACAAAATATTCAACTAGTGTACATATATTTTAGATCGAATCATATCAAAGCTCTATACTATTAAATGCCAGAAGATAGCTTCTACTCTTTTTTATCAACCTGTACAATAAAATATCATAACCACTATAAAGATCTAATAAACGTCATAAGCTAGCTTCTTCTCTCATTTATCGTCAACCTGTACAAGAAAATATCATGGAATGTGAATCCAGTTATATTACACCAATGACGGGTAAGTAAATTGTTTCAAGTTTTCTTGATTTATTACCATTACTGTTTAGTTGAAATTATATTTATTTTTTTATTTTTTGTATGTTTTCAGTTTTACACCCCACCCCCATGCACTCACACCCAATTATCTCCACCGACTAAAGGGCAACAAGAGATATCTTCATTGGTTAAGTGTGTTTTTACTGTTATGTACTAATTTTATCCACTTTAATTTTATTTAATAATATCTTGTTATAATGTATTTAGGTCCCTCCCAGCAATTTATTGAAAGAATGAAGGAAATGATGTCGCCACCACCACCATAACCCCCACCAGGATAACCTCAACAACAAAAGCAATTAATGTGAGGTCACATTGGTGGAAAATAACTTGTTGGACCAATATCACGAGGACCCACACCATCTAGGACATAGAATTCTACATTTCCACCCTTGTCATTTTCAACTGGTTGTTCATTGAAATATGTTTCTACCTTTGGATTAGATGTGCCAATATTAGATCAATATTATCTTTTACAGGGGAACATTGAAGGGTTTAAAGTGTGATAAATGTTTCAAAGACTACAAGAACAAGAAACTCTTGTATCTAAGGTACTTTCATCATCACCTTCTAACACCTTTGATCTTGTTCCTCAAATTGAGGATGAACAAGTTACTTTTTCTGAAAAGAATTTGGTTTTTGATAGTTTTTATGCATTGATCCTGATAATTTGATTAAAAATATTAAGGAAATGAAGGATTGGGAATTTCAGGCAAAGATCCTTATCAAGAAAATAAATACCCGCTATAAAATATATGATAAAAGGGAAGAAATTTTCTTCCCCATCAGAAACCATCCTGAGAAGCTTGCTAGGTTGTTACATAAAGCTCAATTAGGATCAGTGAACCCTTATGTGTCTTATGATGATCAAATTTTAAATACTATGTTGAACAGGTTAGAGAACCTAAATGTTGAAGCCCAAGTGTATTACAACCTATGGGCTTTTGATAAGAAGAAATTTTTAATCATTGATGCTACAAGCGATGTTGCTAAGGTGAGAATTTAGATGCAATAATGTTATCATTATATTGTGTAACATAACTCTTGACTAACTAAGGTTTTCTTAAATACTTTGCAGGCAAATTTTTAGAATTTACATAAACAAGTTGATTTCATGGCTGTTAATAGCAAGGTTGCAAAGAAATCAATCTTAAATGCAATAACAATGAAGGAGAACTTACAAGCTAAGGTCAAGGATAATAATTATTTAAAAGCAATTATAGTGGAGCACAAAATAGATCCAAATATCTTGCTTAAGAAGAAGCTTAAACAAAACAAATGTGTAGTTCTTGATACTATGATATGAAGGCAATTAAAACTATTTCAAAAACAACAAAGGAATATTAAACATCAATAGAAACAAATAATCAAATAGTTTTAACATAGAAAATAGGGGAAAAAATGGAGAACAAAGCATTGACTTAATTTCAATAAATGATAAAAAACAGTAAAAGAAAAACCAGTAATTAGATAACAAAAAAAATAGATCTTATGATTACAATTACTTCAACTACTATTCTCTATAAAATCAAAAAAATTACAGGATCATAGATTCACAATGTTTAAATAGAAATAGAGTACCTGGTGCAGGAAAATGTCTAGTTGAAAAGAGGTTCATTGGGCGGTTTGAGTGGAACAATCAATCTAGTAGGCGGTCCGAGTGGAATAGGCAATCCAATAATCGATCCAAATGGAAAAAATATCTGACAATTAGATCATGTGGAACAGATAATCTGGAAAACATTCTGGGTGGAACAAGCAATCTGACAATCGGTCCAGATGGGAAAAATGTTCGACAGTCGGATCGGGTGGAACAGGCGGTTTAACAGATGGTTCGGGTGGAACAAGCGATCCGGATGGGAAAAATATCCGAAAGTTAGTCCAGGTGGAACAAACGGTCAAAAAGTCGGGTTGGGTGGGAAAATATGTTTGAATAATATTTTGGGTATAGAACACTGTCTCGATGGCAGTCCAGGTATATAACTATGTCCGATAGTCATTCCAAGTGCAAAAAATGGGCCAGTTTTAGTTCGAGTGGAGTTTTGATCTAAATCGATTGGTTTTTACACACGTTTGAAGTTCGATGGAATTATGCAATAGATCGAATGTTTCAGATGTCTTTTTGCTTTAAGGGTTTTACTTTTCTCTACACTTGCTTAATATTCTAATAGTTTGAATGTTATAAATGAAAAAGTATCTCTGGCATGTTACTTATATATAGTGGTATAGTTGGCGAATTTGGCATGATAATTTAAAAATATTTAAAATTTTGGTGAAAATGGTCCATGACTTAGGCGGGAGTGTTGGCAAATTTAAAAAAAATACGTAATACTATTATCAATGCATGGCGAATAGACACCTAAAAATATTTTGACCCAAAAATTTTGAGTAAAATGGCCAACGTCTAGGGTCCCCCAAAATTACCAATTTGTATTTTCAAAAATGCTAATATTCGCCCAGTTTGCAAATATTTGTCATTGTGCATAATGAAAAATATCCCTAAAAAATAAATTATTAAAGAATTAATAAGTTGTTATAATCTTAAGTTTATCTTAATACAAGAAATAAAATTAAGTACTAAGCTATGTAATAATGCATTCAAAAATATTTGGAAGATGGATGATTGTCTAACAACTTCTTCTATATGAGCTTGTGGAGGTGTTGCAATAATTATACAAACTCAAATGGGATGAATAGTTAGTAGAAGCAAAAATTAATTAGGTTGTTGGCCTAATCTGCAACAAAGAGGAAAATATCAAATTTGGAGTTATAATTGCATATCCTTCAACTATAGTTACTCCTCATGATAGATGTTGGAAGGACAACCATATTTTTATCAAATACAGTAATGATTCATATTTGTGATCTATGATTCTTGGGAAGATATTGATGTAGTCTATCTTCTTTAGAAAAAAAGGTCACTCCTAGATGGTCTAAATCAATGTAATATTTTGCTTCATTTATCATTCAAATGGTCTTGTTCATCATCTTTCTAAAGTACATAAATTGAGATACTTGATGGAGACAAAGGACCCATTACATAGGATATATGGTGATGGAATCCAATGAATAAAATTATTTCATCATTAACCATCATAACATACAAATGGGTTAGTAAATTATCAAAAAGTAGCACTTGGGGTTGCAGCACAATGGTTCGGGCTTTGGCTCTTCTTTGGGAGGTCCAAGGTTCAAACCGTGGCATGGGCGAGTGTGTGAGGGGACGGGTGTGTGGTGGTTTTGTGTTAAATTCCCTATTAATAAGTATAGCTCTCAACTTTAGGAGGGGTCATGATTGGGAGGAAACTGCTCAACCCTGTACGTCGATCATAGGGGGTTTCTTACAATAACCAAATCCAAAAAAAAAATTATCAAAAAGCACTATAATCTAAATATATAGTAGGTCATTTTACACTAAGTAAATAAATTACTATAATGGGTAGATGGTCCCAAATTTTTTAAAAGAAAATTGTAAGAAATGTGTGGGGTCTAGGTGCTTCGTTAGGCTAGAAGGAGAAAACTGCCTCATGTAGCTCCTACATATAGATCTTCCTCATTAAGCTTTCCATTTATCCCTTTGTGATAATTGATGGAATAGTTTGAAAGGACTTACCATGAGCCTCCTTATATTTCCCAGCATCTAAGAAAATATCTTTAGAATAACTAATTTTTTCCTTCTTGTTTTCTTCTTCCTCGATATCGACTTAAAATATTTTTGATGTAATAAAAAGATAAATATAATTTGGCTATAGCATGAAAGATTTTTTTGTTTCTATCTCCTTCCTTAAGCCATTTCCCCTAAAAAAATGGGGACTAATATGACTCCTTTTTCAATACATTATTATAGTTAGAAATGTATTTCTACTCTCTCTTATAGTTTTTTATCTTAAATTCAATTCCAAACTTTTCTCATTGTTAACAAACGATTTGGTATCTCAAATTTTCATTTTTCCATTTATATATTTTATCTTTTGAGCAAACCTATACATAGACAATTCTTCAAAATTTGCTTCATCCCACCATAATATAATCATTTGAAAGAAATCAAGGTCATGGATCCATATAAACTAAAAGCAAAATGGCTTTGTATGACCATTATTCAATAAATCACATCTCAAAAGAGTGGGTTTTTTATCTCATCCTACTTGTAATAAAATGTTTGAAAAGATTGTATACTTTATTTACAACCATATATTGGATAACAAAAATATATTCAATATTTTTACTATATGATTTTTCTTGATGTATTCATTGATTTAGAGAAATGAAGGAATGACACCCCAAAATCCATTTGAATTGATAAATGAAGAAAAATCCTATATTAATTTAGACCATCTAGAAGTACCACCTTTCTTTTCCAAAGGAGAGACAACTACCTTGAGGCTACTCTAAGAATGAATAATCATAATGATCTATAATCAATTCTTATAACAAAAATATTATGAGGCTTTTCCAATATCTTTCATTAGCAATAACTATAGTTGGAGCATATATAATTATAACCCCAACTTTGATATTTTTCTCTTTTCTACCAAAGAGACAACAACCCAATTCCTTCTTGCTTATAGCAATTCTCCATTCCATTTAATGTTAATACTAAATTGTTGCAATACCTCTAGAAGCTTCTAAAGAATAAATTTCCAAACAATCCTCCGTGTTGCAAATATTTTTGAATGCATCGTCACATTCTTTTATGAGACTACAAAAGTGTCTCATTTTTCAAATAGTTTAACTCTTTTTTACTATTTTTTATTAAAATACCATAGTACCTGCCAAGTATTAATCATTATTTATGTTGATATTAAATGTTAATATAGTGAATTAAAGAAGATGTTTCCTTTAGCTATTTTGAATTGATTTTTGTGTGTTTTAAGGAATGGTTTATTCTTATTGAAGGGTAGAATAAAGTAGTAATAATTTTACTAAATCTTGTGAATAAGATCAAATAATCTAATGTGATTAGCAGACCACCCCTCTAGAGTAATTTTTGAACATTATCATACCTAAGCAATAATATAGCACCAGCTATGTTCCAAAATAATCGGTGTGCCAATTGGATGCTAGAACAACCCAGGCATAAAAATAATAGTGTATGGATACCGTGCTAAAATAGTAGAATGATAAGCACTCCAGAATATTTGTGCAAGGGAGGAAAAGACAAGTGGTCAACTTTTCATGGAAGAATTTGGTCAAGGAGGAGGAGATGAGTCACATGTTTAAACTAAATGTTGACCAATAAACCTAAGCATGGATCTAAGTTTATACACATGAATGGGGGAGTTGACCCACCACCTATTTTGGAGTTATTGAGCTATTGTATGTTAGATTAAGGTGCAATCACATGATGATGACAAGGACATTAATACACATAGATCAAGTTGGGTGAGCATGTTGGAGGTTTTAGATTACTTTAGATTTATTTCAAATTAACCAATAACCAATAAGAGTGCAGAAATAGAGTGAACTTATCAAATTTAAGTTGTTATAATCCAATTGGTCAAGTTTAACATGCAGGCTTATGTATTCAATTAAGAGATAGATCATTTCCTCAAATAAACCCCATTCATAGGATGACTAGTTAGAAATTAGGTTATGAATAATATTGTATGCCTATTGGGCAAAGTTAGTAGTTGTAATAGTTCATGATCAAGTTTGAATGAAAGATGCAGTAATTTGACTCTCAGTTTGTTGTCCTAATTCCAAATTTGTCTATGATACTTTGACCATATTAGACTAGTTTACTATTGAATTCTTCTTCTTCCTACCAAACCTCAGAGCAAGGGCCCACTCTTTGGAACAATGGAAGGGTTATTAGCATAAGTACTATGTTATTTATTTTTATAAATATTTTAGTTAGAATTCTTGATTTGTTGTTTTCATTTCCAATTTGTTGTAGATTAAATTTTATTTCTAATATAGTGTGAATTGCTTTACTTTTATGCAATTGTGTGTTGTTATTTCCATTAATTCTTACAATAGGATTTATGTTATATTTAGTTTTATTTCAACATTGAATTTTTTCTTTCAAAATTGAATTGTATTTCATCTCAATTTTTATTAGTTTAGTTCTTTTGAATTAAGTACAAGTTGCATCCAAATTTTATAGGTGATTTGGAGAGGAGAGGGCAATCCTCCAAGGGAGGTCCTAGGTTTGAATCTCCACCCTACCAAAAATTTGAATTAGGTACCCAAAATCCAATTGATAATGTTGGTGCGGGCAAGGTCGAGTGCAACTCCCGGGTGACTTTGATGGTGTAGAACCCCTTAGTCGTGGTCTCTCAGACCAAGGTGGCCCCACAAGGGGTTTTCACTTTAAAAAATTTAAGTACAAGTTGCTACTTGATTTATTTCTACATTTAGATTACAGTTAAAACTAGGTTTTCTTTTAGTAACATAGTGTGAAATTTAGTATAGTTTAATTCATGAACATTGCAAAGACATTGTGATTCCTAGTTTCCATTTATTAGTTTAGAACCATGATATCTAATATGTAATTCTAAAACCTATATTGCATACAACCTTAGGATGTCATCCTGGTCTAACAAAAGAATTAAAGGGAAAACATTAATGACACTTGTCACTTTTTGAAGAACAAATAAGTTGTTCAATGTTAATTATTTTCTTGTGAAGTTGTGTAGATTAAAATTCCTAGAATAGTTTTTAATACTTTAAAAAAAAAATTGCATAATCCACTCGAACTAGTACATCTCACACTGTACAGACCTATGGATCTAACTTTTAGTGGTTGTCAATATTTTTAGTTGCTTGTTGATGATCATAGATGATGAATGTGTTAAAAGTGTAATCTAACTTATGGCCAAGTCTGGCATTGTATAATATAATCTTGTATAAGCCTATGAGCAATCATTCTACAATTATATTTAATTTATTCTATTATTTATTATGTAGTCCCTTTGGGTCATAGTTAACCTTGTTATAGTTAAACCCATCTTATAACTTTTAATTAACCTAAGGCTTCTATTATGTACATTTAAGTTAAATTGTTTTATGTAATTGGGGTATTGGTATAAATACCCCACCACTCTATCTATCATATTTGAGTGTTTTCAATATTATCTATGGATAATATAGTGACTATTTGTGGTGCCTAAAAGTTT
The DNA here is from genome assembly GCA_028583015.1 of Wollemia nobilis. Taxonomy (NCBI): domain Eukaryota; kingdom Viridiplantae; phylum Streptophyta; class Pinopsida; order Araucariales; family Araucariaceae; genus Wollemia; species Wollemia nobilis. The sequence continues at coordinate 84,066 of JAQPPZ010017037.1, forward strand.
CCACTATGTATTTCTCTCTTTCATCCTTTTTATGATTTCTATATAAGATTTGAGTAGATAGACTATTTTTGTTTATTTTGGAAATAGTTGTGAATTCCTACATGGTATCAAAGTGCACATTGATCATCCTTGCTTAGCCATGCAAGAAGTCTACTTAGAGTATCCATTCCCTCTTTTGAGTTCCAAGGCAAATTTATTCTCAAATCTTCATAAGAATTTTTGGCATAAGAGGTGAAGAGGATATTTTATCATATCTTATTTCACCATCCATCCTTCTGGCATGTTCAAAGGATATGAATTTTGCCAAATATTTTAGGAACCATACAATGCAATTTGAGGGTAAAATTATTATAGAATTTAAACATATTTACACACCCATTTTTAAAAATCAATGACCCTTTTCATGCACCCTTTTTCAAGGAAAATTGCACCCCTTTTTAATAAGTGATGTGATGCCCTATTAAGGACAGAGTGCATGGTTCCACCAACCCAAATGATATGCCAATGTGAATAGATAGTTATGTATTAGCATTCTACTCTAGTTGGTTTACAAGTTTTATTTTGAACCCATTTTTTCCTCAAATAACTTTAGATATGATCGTATAAACTCTTCTTTGATCTTTATCTATATAGTTCCACAACATGGTGGTCTAATTAGCAATATTTAAGGCTATTTGTATTGGATGAGTGGTACAAGTTTAAAGCACATCCTTTCCTTTTGTTCTTTTTGTTTACTTGTGATAAATAATGCCTATATTCAAGGAGAGACTATATATTTCCTTCAAACAAGTAAAATTGGTGGAGTGGTTAGACAAGCCTTGTGTAAGATTCCTACACTCCTTGTTGGGTTTTTAACTAGATTTAATAATAGGTCTTGATATCCAATATCTTAAAAAAACTCAAATATTATAGCATTCAATATCTCAAAATAATATCAATGAACATTACATTCATGAAATAACAATATCAATCAATAATATACTCATAATATTATTATTCAATCAAATATACAAGATCATGTTACAATATTTCTTGATAATTCTTTGATACAATACATGGAGCTTTATCTACATAATATAACCTTACAAGTGATCTTTCAATACTTTTATTATTGCTCTTCTCACATATCCAGGAGATGCATTCTTTCCTATTCCTCACATAGGATAAACCTCTCATGTATATTGACTTTACATCTTACCACATACATGTGACTCTTCACTTGTATACTTGACACCTACACATATGACTTTTGAATTTCTACACACTTGCACACTTTATTACATGACACTTGCACACTCTACACACTTGCACACTTTATTACATGACACTTGGACTTTTCTCATACATTGATACATACTTTAGGGGAAATATAAATCACACACCCTAATATAATAACTCACACTCTAATCTAATATTTACAATAGTAAAAATGTACCATAGAGGTACTTTAGCATATATTAAATAATATAATACTCTCAAACACCCCTTTGTATTACATTATTTGGTTTGAAGACTTCAGTTTTCAATATTCATCTTCATATTGTGCCTTGTGTTCATTCATGGACTCTATATGTTGATCTTGCTAGGCAATCTTACACTGTGTTTGATCCTCTATTTGAGGTTCTAGAATTGACCTATTAACCAAATATTCTTCTTTGATTTGTTCTTTTTTTATCTTGGTCTTGGTTTTTGATCAAGAATCAAAAATCTTGAATGGCATTTTATTAAAATTGCAATATTAAATAGGTATACGAGATGCCAAATACAGACTATAACAAATCTTAGCAAACAAACAAATATTTTTTGACATTTTAAGTTGTTGATAAATACTAACAAACTAAATATTCTATGCCTATCCATATCATATGATGCATTTTGTCAATTCTTCATCATTTAATCATTATGTGTCAATCCAGGGCGGTGTCCAAGGCTATATACGAAAGTAGGGGTTAACAGACTAATTTTTAGTTCATCTAGATCATGGCCTTATTCATGGAATAGTTAGTGTTTTGGGGGTGTCAAGTGTCCCTTTTAATCTCCTAGAAACTAAAACTGAGTGCCTACTTATCCTTGCATAATTGAAATTCACACAGTTGCAAGAAAAGCAAATCTGAACTATTACAGAATTAAAAATGATAGAATTTAAAATAACAAAAATAGAAATCATAGAAATAACTTATAACAATAATGAAAATAAAACTTCACACCTGCAAAAAATGAAACCTAAGACAATGATGAAATTCAAAGGTTGGAAAGCAAATATTGCAAATCTATAGCAAACTGAATTAACCAAAAATTCTCTGATGCAAACTGGAAATACAAATTGGAAATGTTGAAGCTGAAACATAAAATGTTATGCTATAAAATCTATTCTAGATGAGTTACCTACCATGCATTCAAATTCCACATTATCCTAATCACTAACCATACAAAAACTATCAAATCTCTGCTGACCTGCTGCAGCCAGAAATAGCAGAATTCTGTCAGGTAAAAACCCTCCTCTAGACCTGGAAGTGGCCCTTGCTTCTTGAACCAAAAGAGGGCAAATAAACTTGCTCTAAACTATTAAGTCCTCACACTCAATGTATAATTGAACATAAATAAATGACAAATGATGCACCTTTATTTCATTCTAGCAACATAACAACAGTGCAAGGAAAGACCTGCAGACTACTGTGCTGCTGTAATAGACAATTACAATATCTAAAACTTCTATTACTTATTTCCTCTCTCCTCTCCCCTCTCTCAGACGGGAGAACTTTATTTATACAAATAAGGTACATTAAATATAAGGTTTAATGTTGTTACATAGGACTGTTACAACTATTTCAATTTTGTTCTTCCACAAATGCAAGGTTTTGACCCTTCAGGCCCTCTCCACTCAAGTTGTTGGCTTTCATCGATGAGGGACAGGTGTAAAAATGGATAAGGATACTTCTAAAATGATTGCAGTCACATTTTACCTCATGTTAATGGTGATTAAATATGCATTCAATCAATTTTAAACCCTCTATGCTTATTTCGGAGCAACTCTGAAATATCAGGCAGTAGAACAAGGTTGTTATATCTGGCAACAGAAGCACATGCGACCAACTGTGGCGATAGATATGGTTTCTCTGAGCACCTAGATGACTAATTCCACTTTTGGTTTGAGCTAGAGTGGAAAAATTCCATGCCATGTTATATATGTATAGCTGGCTGGAATTTGTATGGAAAAAGTCTAGTTTCTTGCACAATCAACTGTTGACAGAGTTCTTGGCACCTTTAAGTAATTTAAAAAAAATGGGCAAACAGTGAAATACACTTATGGAAGAAACATAAACCTTATGAATGAAGTACCTAAATATTGTAATACCTAAATTAATGCAGAATATACTGAAATAAACAACCAAAACAGAATATAAAACATGGACAAATTAGTCAAAATAGAGTATATGCACTTTCATCATTTTAACATGTAAATACCATCACATAATGCATAGTATCTCTAATATTAACATAAAATCACAACATAAGCAGTTCCAAATGGGTTTAAAATTTTATCAAAGTAGTCTTTTATGAGGCAATTTTTTGCCTCATCATTTCCCCCTAGCCTGTTCTACTGCATGTCCTCATGCATTTTGTTCTACCACAATAGCACAAAGATCCACATCCAGGTATCGCTCAACATACTTCCATAATCTATTTCCAACCTGATAGTATCCCTTGTGCGTCTGAATCTCCCTGAGCCATTCTTGAAATTGTTCTTCTAGGTGAGAATCATTATCAAAGTAGTATGGAACAGGAGTGATTATAGTTGGCATTATGTACCTGAGCCCAATCCACTGCTCCCTAACCTCAAATATGGTTTGGATTATGCTTTTAGCCCTTCTTCTTGACCATATTAAATTTTTAGGTGTGACAGGTTCTCACCCCATATACTTTTACAGACTAACAAAGCATCATCAAATGATGTTGCACAAAATGTTTGAAAGCCATCTATGCACACCTACAAATTTCCCAGGTACATTTTCCTTACCCTGTCATTTCTCATTAGTGTATAATGTTGATTGGTGGAAGTTCTATGATTTAAGTGGACAGGTCTAATGAGCAAAACAACTTGGGATTCTATGGATTTACTAGCCCTTTTCTCCTGCTCCCAGTAAATCTGATTTTGAAGCATTTATTGAAAAGCCCTCAGCTGAATATCGCCAATAAATATGTGGGGGAGAAAAATAACTTCAATTGGTAGAAAGAAATTATGAAGAAATAACTCACATAGTAAATTTTGGTGTTCTCCAGAGCTCTGCCAGAAAGCTTCCAAGAATTCACCTGGTGTCTCAAATGTGTGGGAGAGACCAGAGGTAATTCTCATTGTCTGCCATCGGAGGTACCTCTCCTTCAAAATTAAATCAGTAAATACGGCAGGCCTCTGACATTGAACCATGCATTCAGCAATTTGACATATGTCCTATACTTGCCCCTTTAATTTCTCAATTTTAGAGTCTTTCTGCTTTATTTCTTCTGTTAAGGTCTGCAATGAGGAGACATTTCCCTCCAATTGATGGCATTTGGTCATCCAATATGCTATATCCTCATTATATTTTACTAATGAAATTATTTCAGGTGACATATTCATAGGTTGCATCTGAGGGAAAATATTAACATGAATGCCAACATTTACTTTTTCTACTGCAGGGGATTCTGTTTGTATCCCCACTTCAACTAGATTAATTTTAGGAATGTTCATATTAACAATATTTTGGGGAATTTGTGGATTTACCTATTCTTGGACTATTATGGCTGCTTCTGGGGGTGTTGTTATTGTGGTCATCTGTTGTGGCTCCTTGGACACTTGCACAAGTGCCCCTAGTTGCTCATCCCCTAAATTATGTTGTGCCTCTTGTGCTTCGTCAGGTGCAACACTGCCAGGTGAACTTCTTTTTGCATTTCCTACTAAATTCATTAACAAACTAGCCAATTCATCCCCTGAGTCTATTTGAGAAGGTTGTTGTTCCAAAAGTGTGAGCCTAGCCTTTACAACTTCTATCTCTTGCCATAACTTGGCAATGATATTGTCCTTCTCCTTTAATGAGGCTTCATTTTTCTCAATTCGGACTGTTTGGGTCTTGATCACACTTCTGGCTGCATGTAACTGAGATTTAATATCAACTTCCTCCTCTTCCTCTGCACTTGAATCATCTTTCTCATATGCTGTTGCCTCAAGATCTTCTTTAGAGTCAGGGTAATCTACAAGGGATCTTGGTAGACCAGCAATAGTTGTGTCTTCTTGTGCTTCCCTTGTTTCAATTTGTTCCTCAGAATCTGAGGAATAATTGAGAGAAATAGAAGGCATTTCCTCTTCTACTGAAGTGTCCACATTCTGTCCAGAGATATCTACATCTTGGCTATTGATAGCCTCAGCTTCTTGCATAGCTTCCTCCACAAGCTGAGTATGGGTTTCAGAAACATCATTATGTTCCCTCTTCTCCTTTGTTTGCATCTCCTTTGTATCAGCAGCTTTTTGAAGCCTTGAGGATCTCCTCAACCCTGAAATAGATTGCTTCCTATTTCTTTTAGAACTAGGAGACCTAGACTCAAAAATTCTAGTTTCTTGCTGATTAGAGGGTTCCCCTTCTTCATAAGTGTGGAATGACTGTACATCCTTTGAAAATGTGACCTTTCTCTTTCGGTCAGAGCTGGCATTCCTTTGTGTTCTCGTTCGTGATGAGGGAGGTCCTTCTAGAGATGAAGGGGTTGTGCCAACAGAAGCTCCAGGTTTATGCTCAGGGTTAGGGTTAGCCTCCCCTGTCTCTTCTCCATAAGTGGGACTCTCAACAATGTTTTCTTCAACAAACTCATCCCAAGTATGGAAAAAGCGGTCAAAACTCCTAGGATTCCCCCTAAAGTGATGTTTGCAAATAATTTTGACTAACCCATGATGCTTGGGTGACCCCTGCCTGCCTGATACTTTTTAGCCATATTTGCAAGTTCTTGGTACAAATACAGATGCAAATTGACTCTTAATTCAGTGTTTAAATGACCATAGCAGAGGTTAGTTAAAATTTATAAATGATGACCAGAAATAACAGGGTATTGACCATCACAGGTTAGAAACCTGATGACCCAGACTGCAACTTCATCCCATGGTGGTTGTAGACTGGTTCTCTTAACTCCTTTACAAATATTGTTGCTTATTATGAACTCCGTAGGTCTGTCATTTTCCCCTCTAAATTGATTAACTAATTCTATTAATGTATTTTTTCCAGATTTGCCTATGTGAATCCCTTGCAGAGGCAATTCAGTGACTTGGCTAAGAATTTCAGGACTTACTTGAATAGTCATGTCATTGATTTGAACTCTATTGCTCCAAAAAGTGCACGCAAACTCTGTTGTTAAACCTTCTAAATGCCCATCAAATTTGTGCAAGAATGGCATAAAACCGCCTTCCACGAAGATTTGCATACACTCCTCATCCCTATGCAAAAATTCTATATTTCTTGGTTCAATTTTGTTCTTTTGTCCACCCATGGTGAATTTTTCGATGCCCTGTTTGCTTTAATTTGAAAATATGTCATAGGTTTTTTTCTCTCTCATTCTGGAATACTTTTGTCAGGGAAAGAATGAAACTTAAAGATGATAAACACATGCAAGCAGCGCCAGAATGATGAGAAATCATGTGACATGAGGTAAATATTGGCAAGTGGTGGCACATAATTCATCATTACTCTTGTTCTTCCCGCATGCAATTAATTTGTTTAGACATTTGTGGTGACACCTCCCATTGAGTTGTGTGCCAACCAATTATATGTGGTAAAATATTTTCATAGAATCCGTGCCTTGGAACCTCCAATTTGAAACCTGCACCTTGGTACAACTTCCAATCCTGATTGACGTAACTTTTACGAACCCATGAAAAATTTAATTGACTTTTCAGCCTGAGCCTCGTGGTTCTATAGTTTAAAATGAATTAACCATTTGTTAATTCATTTTATCAACTTTTATCATTAGCTTTATTCCTAAACAAGATATCTTCCAAAGTTTTCATTCGAGAGTATTTGTATGCAGTAGGTTTATTCCAGAGCAGTTTTATCGTTTCAAGAATATTTCTTTTGATAACCTTTCAAAACTAACTTATGTATGTTTTTATTCCAGTTAGGGATATCATACATCATACAAGAAGTATTCACACTATTAAAATAGAAAAAGGCACATGCCTGAAGAAACTTGTTTATCCACATTTTGTACAAATATTGTTTTTGGCTGATTTTGCGCTAACTCTTTACATGGTGCAATTTGAACTATAGTGAAACAAATGGGAAAATGAGTGGAACAAATTTTAACAATGATGGACTGAAGTGAAAATGAATGGACCAAAGGTGAGTAATAGTGAGAGTGAATGGAATAATGGAATGATGAAGAGTGAATGGAATAATGGAATGATGAAGAGTGAATGGAATAATGGAATGATGAAGAGTGAATGGAACAATGGTGGAGAGTGAGGCAAACATGTCGAAAAAACTGGTTTTCATGTAAGCCCAATTCAGATGCGCCTCAAAGAGGTTTTCACATTCTGAATTATTATTATTATTTTTTATATATATTATTTTTTTTCATTCATTTTTTTTTATATATATATTTTGGTTTATGTCACTTGATTGAGTCCATCTTGGAAGAAGTGGTTTCCTTCCAATATTGATACATCCAAGTTTCCTACTTGCTTGAGAAACTCCTCCTTGGTTAATGGTTTGTGATATATCCGAAGACGATGACCGTTAACCACCATTTTCCTTATTGAATCATATATTGGTGAAAGACGTACAGCTCTGATATTCTCACAATGACACTGAGAGGGGGGGTGAATCAGTGCACCTATTTAAAAAAAAAATTAAATCTGCAGCTCTTAATGCTAAAATAATGCAAGCTTAAAAATAGATACAGCAAGTATAACAAGATAGCATCACACAACACAAAATATAACGAGGTTCACCGATTTGGCTACTCCTCAAAAATTGACTGTTTGGACTACAATCCAAATCCAGCCTTTGCAAGGATTCAACTTTACAAATAATTTACCAGCACCCACTGGAAGGAGCACCAACCCCTGATTTATTTGCAACAATAGAAAGGAGCACCAACCCCTTATACCAAGCACCAACTTGGATTTCTATTTTTGAATATTAGATTGACATAAAAATGCCTTCTCTTTTTCAAGACCCTCACTGGTCTATTGCTCACTCAAATCAATCTCATAGAAGCATAAGGAGAATTGTTAGAAACTCAATATCTTCTATTTCTTACCAAAACCTCTCTTTCAATTTTTCAAGAATAAAACCAGGTTTTAGTAACCTTACTTACTGCACTTTTACAGTCCTTTATACTGGCTCACTCAAATGGCTCTTTCAAAATGACTCTACTTTTCCCTCCATTTTGCCATGCATTCTCAGCTACGTTCAATCTATCACACTCTCTCTGACGCGCTCTGTCTTTCAGCCGCTAATCTTTCGATCACGTCCGACGATCTTCTCTGCTCACTCTGACAGCCTTTTCTACGCATTCTGACAGCCTTTTCTACGTATTTCGATGCTCTATCATTCTTATCTTCTCTCTTTTGAATTCTGAGCTACCTTTTCACTTCTGCATGCAACTGCCCTTTCTGACACATGCAACCTATTAATGAATTTCTCTTTAATCAAGATTCTCGGAATATCCACCCTCTAATAGTCTCACAGAGTTATGACCCTGTAATAACCATTCTGTCTTTAATGCACTATTCTATAACTGCCACCTATAACTATAGTTTTGACTCCAGTTAACTCTTACATGTTTGGCTGTATGATTTTCCTCTACAACTTCCCCCTGCAACTGTCGTTGTGTATGCTTCTCGGATTTTACCCATGAAACTATGACATGTCGCGATATCATGACATTTCTGCCCCTTTGACTTTTTCATGATAGTTGACCGCGAAAACATGACATGTCGCTATATCGCGACATTCTTCGCCTCCTTTTCCTCTTCTCGGCATGCAACCGTGAAAATAGAACATGTCACGAAATCATGACATTCTACGCCTCCTTGTCCTCTTCTCGGCATGCAACCACAAAAATAGAACATGTCACAAAATCATGACATTCTGTGCCTCCTTGTCCTCTTCTCGGCATGCAACCATGAAAATAGAACATGTCACGAAATCATGATGCATTCGCTGCCTTGAGCTTCTTCTTCAAAATGACACAGCAATATAGAACATGTCACGAAATTGCGACACATTCACTGCCTTGAGCTTCCTTTCCGCATGCACCAACGAAATCAGAACATGTCACGAAATCGTGACACATTCGCTACCTTGAGCCTTTCTTCTCTTTCACCGCAAAACGGAACATGTCACAAAATCATGACATCTTTCGCCTTATCCTACTTCTTCTCGCATTGCCCGAAAACGGAACATGTCACAAAATCGTGACGCTTTCGCCTTTGAGCTCTTCCTCCTTGAAATTGTCACGAAATCATGATGCTTCTACTTCCATGCTCTTTCGTTTTGCTTCTGTCATGAAATCGTGACACTTCATCCTTCAGAGTCTTCTCTCTAGCACTTGTCACGAAATCGCGACATCTTTTTCTCCTTAGCTCTTCTCCTAACAAATTGTCGCGAAATCATGACATCTTTTCTCTCGCTCTTTCTCTTGCAAACATGTCATGAAATCGTGACATCTTTTTCTCCTTTGCGCTTCTTCTTGCAACTTGTCATGAAATCATGACATCTTTTCCTTACAAGCACTTCTTCTCCAAACATGTCACGAAATCATGACAGTTTTCCTTGCAAGTGCTTCTTCTCCAAACATGTCATGAAATCGTGATAGTTTTCCTTGCAAGCGCTTCTTCTCCAAACATGTCACGAAATCATGACAGTTTTCCTTGCAAGCGCTTCTTCTCCAAACATGTCATGAAATCGTGATAGTTTTCCTTGCAAGCGCTTCTTCTCCAAACATGTCATGAAATCATGACAGTTTTTCTACTTGGCTTCTTTTCTTCCAACATGTCACGAAATCGTGATACGTTTCTTTTCCAGCTTCTCCAACATGTCGCGAAATCATGACAGCTTTTCCAACTTTTTCTCTCTCCTTCGATATGTCGCGAAATCATGACAATTTTGACAACATCTTCTCTCTCCTCATCCATGTCACGAAATCATGACAATTTTGCTTGCACCTTCTCTCTCCTCCGATATGTCATGAAATCACGACAGAAAACATGTCACGATATCGCGACAGTTTTCTTACTTGTCTTTTTGCTTGATTTTTTGAATCTGGGCCACTTCTATCTTCTTGGAAATTCACTGTACATATTCTGACTGACCTCTAAACTCCTGTCCACTGCATCAACTAATCTATCTATCTATGTTGACAACAATGACAATACTTTTGCTGCACCTTGCTCAACAATCTCCCCCTTTGGAATTGTTGGCAACACTCATGCACTCTCCTGTAATTCTTCTCCCCCTTTGACAATAATACCAAAGGGCTGCTGCAGACTCCCCCTGAGTCCATGCACAACATTCTCAGGCAAAATTTGTTATCCTTAGTAAAAATCATAAATAAGAGCAAAAAGATAGACAAATATATGAATGCTCCCCCTGAGAATGTGTTCCCAATAGCTAGTCAGTTCTTGGGTAGTGTGACCACTCCCAATTTACTGCGAAGGTATTCAAAAACTTCCTTGGGCAACGGTTTTGTGAAGATATCTGCTACTTGCTCTGTAGTTGGAACAAAATCCAACTTAACCTCACCTTCTGCAACTTTATCCTTCAAAAAGTGATACCGGATTGCAATATGTTTGGTGCGGGAATGCATAACCGGATTCTTTGAGATGTTAATAGCACTGGTATTATCACATTTAATTGAAATTGGCTCTTTGAAATTAATACCCAGATCTTTCAGTGTTTGTCTCATCCATAATATCTATGTACAACATGTTGTTGCTGCAATGTATTCTGCTTTTGCTGTGGATAGAGAGACTGATTCTTGTTTCTTGTTGTGCCATGCTACCAATCTGTCTCCAAGATAAAATGCACCTCCACTGGTACTCTTTCTGTCATCAATACATCCTGCCCAATCTGCATCAGAATATGCAAAAAGAGTGAAGTCTTTACCTTTTGGGTACCATAACCCATACTCCATAGTACCCTTGAGGTACCTAAAAATCCTCTTTACAACTGTCACATGAGTCTCTTTGGGATTAGCCTAAAATCTTGCTACCATGCAAACTGCCTGTAGGATATCTGGTCTGGTGGCTATCAAATACAGCAGGCTCCCAATCATAGATCTGTACATTGTTTGATCAACATCTAGAGATTTGTCATCCTTGCTCAACTTGTAGCCTATTGTCATGGGAGTGCTAACAGGCTTACTATCCTCCATTGTGAACTTTTTCAGCATTTCTTTCACATATTTAACTTGAGAAATAAAAATGCCCTTTTCAGTTTGATTAACTTGCAGTCCGAGGAAATATGAAAGTTCACCAATCATAGACATTTCAAATTCTTTCTGCATTTTATTTGCTATGTCTCTACATGACTCATCATTGCTGCTGCCAAATATTATATCATCTACATAAACAACAAGGACAATAAGATTGCCATTCTCTGTTTTGATATATAAATTGCTATCCACCATACCTTTCTTGAACCCTTGCTGAGTGAGATAGTTGTCCAGTCTTGCATACCATGCTCTGGGTGCTTGTTTCAAGCCATACAATGCTTTCTTCAGCTTGCAAACAAAGTTGGGATTATCACAGAGTTGAAAACCATCTGGCTGTTCAATATAAACTTCTTCTTCAAGATTTCCATTCAGAAATGCTGATTTCACATCCATCTGATAAACTTTGAAATTCTTATGGACTGCTAAAGCCAGAAACAATCTGATTGCTTCGAGTCTAGCCACTGGTGCAAAGGTTTCTTCAAAATCAATACCTTCAACTTGAGCATAGCCTTTACTGGACCAATCTTGCTTTATTCCTTACAACTCGTCCGTCTTCATTCAATTTGTTTCGAAAAATCCATTTAGTACCGATTATGTTTTTATTTACAGGCCTTGGTACTAACTCCCAGGTTTTGTTTTTCTCAATCTGATCTAGTTCTTCATTTATTGCCTCCATCCAACTTTCATCTGTGCTTGCTTCAGTAATATTTTTGGGTTCAATGCTGGATAATAATGAGTAGTTACTTACAGCTCTTCTTCTTGTCTTAACTCCAACAGTGGGGTCCCCAATAATTTGCTCTCTGGGATGGTTTTTCTGCCAGCTGCCTATTTTGAATTTCTTGTTTTCTACTGCTTCTGAGTCAATATTTAAATCATCTGGGTCAACTTTTTGATTCTCTTCTGTTTCCTCTTCCTCATCTCCTTCAATAGCCTCTTCATAAATTGGGTAGTTTTCTTGATGAATAATTTCTCGTTCTCTACCTTCATCAACTTTAACATCGGCACTCTCCACAATTTTCTTCAGTATTTTGTTGTAGCATGTGTAGGCTTTGCTTTTCGTCGAGTAACCAAGAAAAATACCTTCATCAGCTCTATCTTCGAACTTACCAAGATTATCTTCAGTTCGTTTGATGTAACACTTGCTGCCGAACACTTTGAAGTATTTTGCTGTTGCCTTTCTGCCAAACCACAGTTCATAAGGTGTTTTGCTTTCATGTGTCCTCAACATGCACCTATTTTGGATGTAAACTATAGTATGAACTGCCTCTTTCCAAAATATGTCAGCTATTTTGCTCTCAGCCAACATGGTCCGTGCCATTTCCTGCATAGTTTTGTTCTTTCTTTCCACCACACCATTCTGTTGAGGTGTTCTTGCTGCTGAAAACTGTCTTCTAATCCCATATTTTTCATAGTATTCTGCAAACTCCTCTGAAATAAACTCTCCTCCTCTATCTGATCTTAAACATTTAATTCTTTTTCCTGTTTGATTCTCAACTTGGTTTTTGAAAGTCTTGAACTTCTCAAAGGCTTCTGATTTAAGCTTCAAAAATAGTACCCATGTCATTCTGGAATAGTCATCTATACACAGCATAAAATATTTGTAACCATTTATGCTTTTCGTTCTCATGGGTCCACATAAATCAGTGTGTATTAGTTCTAACGGTTTGCTCGTGAAGTACTCTTTTGCTTTGAATGTGGCTCTGGTTTGCTTCCCCTTTTGGCATGAAGCACACATGCTGTTTGAAGGTTTGCCAATAGTGGGAATATCTCTTACTGCCCTTTTTGAGCTGATTTTTACCAGATTGTCAAAGCTTATATGACCGAGTCTCTTGTGCCACAGCCAATTTTCTTCTTCCTGTCCAACCAAGCAAGCTCCTTCTGAAGTCTCTGAGAGAGTATACAGATTTCTAGAAGTCCTCAATCCAGTAGCTATCAATTTCCCATTTTTTGTCTTTCTTACTTCACAGCCCTGCTTCTTAAAAATTACTTCATGACCTCTGTCACAAATTTGACTTACACTCAGTAAGTTATGCTTCAGACCAACCACAAACAAAACTTCTTTAGAGTTGATTTTTTCATCACTTAACTTGACTGATCCTTTACCAACGATCTTGGCTCCGTCATTATTTCCAAATTTTACAGAACCACCTTCGTATGTCTGTAACTTATCAAATTTTTGTTTATCTCCTGTCATATGACTGGAGCATCCACTATCCAGAATCCATGGTGCAGATTTGTTCTGGGCTTTGAGAGTTGTTTGAACGATCAAGGATTCCTTTTGCTCCTTTTCTTTCCATTCTGATTTGATGGCAGTTTTGGTCACTTGTTTTCCCTTTTCCCTTTCATTGGCTTGTGCCTGTTTTTCGAGAAATTTTCTGTTTTGTTTCAATCCATTTGGTTGATATTTTCTTCCCTGATATTTATTTCCTGCAAAAGAGCTACGACAATTTCTTGCAATATGTCCAAAGTTATGACAGTTATAACATTCTACTGCATAATCTATCAAAGGTGAAAAGACATTTTTACTAGTGAAATTCCTTTGTCCTACATTATAACTGCAATTTGAAATTTTATGACCATAAGCATTGCATTTAAAACAATAACCAGAAAAGGAACGATTGTACCTGGGTAATGGTCTTTGCCATGTTGTAGTAGGAGCCATAGGTCTTCTTCTTCTTTGATATGTGACTTTGGTGAATCCATTATTGTCAGTACTCCTCTTGAGCCTGGCATTATTGTTCTCTTTAGCATGATTTGGTCTTTCTTGATCAACCCTGATCTTACCTTCTTTCTTTATAGGTTCTTCAGTTATGGCCTTTGATCCCTTTGAGGATTCTCCTTCGTCAAAGCCCAAACCAAATTTGATGCCTGTAGGCCTTTGGTTATTTAACATTTTATTCAGCTTCACAGAACTGTCTTCAAATTTATGATGACAACTCAATTTTCGATTCATCTCTTCTAGCTGCATCCTTAATCCAACTATGTCTTCTTCTAGCTTGTTGCACTCATCTATTTTCATGGTTAGTTGTACTTCAAAATCTTTAGACTTTTTCTTAAATTCTTTAGTCTGTACTTTCAAACTGATTATTATTTCATTGGCATCCTCAAGTTTTCTTGAAACCTTTTTATTCTTTTTCCTTTCTGTACTCAACTCTTTAAGTGCAGCGACCAACTCACCTTCCAGATCTACTTCAGCCTCATCCTCAAGTTTTTCATCACACTCCTGGGTTTCCTCTGTTCTTTCTTCTTCAAATGCCATGAACAAAGCTTCACCTGTTTCTTCTTCAGAAACCTCAGAATCCTCACCGAAGCTGTCTTCAGAAGAGTTGACATTCTTGGAAATGAAACTTTTCTTCTTGAAGTTTCTTTTTCTAAAATGTGGTTTCTTCTTCCAGTCACTTCTTTCTTGGTGTGACCCTTCACCACTTTTGTTTTTCTCATTCATTGGGCATTTAGTTGCAAAGTGCCCGATGCCTCCACAGTTGAAACACTTAAATGGTAACTTTCCTCTGTACTTTCCTTTTCCCTTTATTAGTTTCCTAACAAAGTTTGCTTCTGTTTCATCTGAAGATTCTTCTTCCTCAGATTCTTGTTTAGTTTTTATATTTTTCTGTGCTTTAAAAGCAGCTTCTCTATCTGAGGGCTTAGTTTGTCCTATTCTCATTTCGTATGCAGTTAAAGAACCATGCATTTCATCCATGCTAAAAGTATTTAGATCTTTAGCTTCTTCTATTGCAGAAACTTTAGAATCAAATCTTTTGTGTAGAGTTCTTAGTACCTTTTTCATGACAACTACATCTTCCATTTCCTCATCGAGGCCTCTAATCGCATTGATGATTCCATTGACTCTCAGCATATAGGCCTCTATGTTCTCATCGTCATTCATCTTTAATGCTTCGAACTGGGCTCGATGTGTTTGTAGCTTGGCTTCCTTGATCTTGTCGTCTCCTTCATGAATGCTCTGCAGTTTGTCCCACATGTCTTTTGCCATTTTACAACTCATGATCCTTATCAGTTCACTGTCTACTAACCCACACATTATAGCATTTTTTGCTTTAGAGTTGTTCTCAAACTTTTTCTTCTCAGCAGCATCTGTTGGAGGAGCAGTGGGTATTGTGTATCCACTTTCTACTGACTCCCAAATGTCATAACCCAAAGCACACAGATAAGTCTACATCCTGAGTCTCCAGAAGGAGTAATTGGTTCCATCGAACAGAGGAGCTTTGTTGGATGAAAATCCTTCACCACCGGCCATTGTGTTTCTTCCAAGATCACCTTAGCTGATTGAGCTTGTTCAGGAACTTGGCTCTGATACCAATTGATATTCTCACAATGACACTGAGAGGGGGGGTGAATCAGTGCACCTATTTAAAAAAATTAAATCTGCAGCTCCTAATGCTGAAATAATGCAAGCTTAAAAATAGATACAACAAGTATAACAAGATAGCATCACACAACACAAAATATAACGAGGTTCACCGATTTGGCTACTCCTCAAAAATTGACTGTTTGGACTACAATCCAAATCCAGCCTTTGCAAGGATTCAACTTTACAAATAATTTACCAGCACCCACTGGAAGGAGCACCAACCCCTGATTTATCTGCAACAACAGAAAGGAGCACCAACCCCTTATACCAAGCACCAACTTGGATTTCTATTTTTGAATATTAGATTGACATAAAAATGCCTTCTCTTTTTCAAGACCCTCACTGGTCTATTGCTCACTCAAATCAATCTCATAGAAGCATAAGGAGAATTGTTAGAAACTCAATATCTTCTATTTCTTACCAAAACCTCTCTTTCAATTTTTCAAGAATAAAACCAGGTTTCAGTAACCTCACTTACTGCACTTTTACAGTCCTTTATACTGGCTCACTCAAACGGCTCTTTCAAAATGACTCTACTTTTCCCTCCATTTTGCCATGCATTCTCAGCTACGTTCAATCTGCCACACTCTCTCTGACGCGCTCTGTCTTTCAGCTGCTTTCTTTTTGACGCGTTCTGACAGTCTTCTCTGCTCACTCTGACAGCCTTTTCTACGCATTCTGACAACCTTTTCTACGTATTTCGGTGCTCTGTCATTCTTATCTTCTCTCTTTTGAATTTTGAGCTACCTTTTCACTTCTGCATGCAACTGCCCTTTCTGACACATGCAACCTATTAATGAATTTCTCTTTAATCGAGATTCTCGAAATATCCACCCCTCTGACAGTCTCACAGAGTTACGACCCTGTAATAACCGTTCTGTCTTTAATGCACTATTCTGTAACTGCCACCTGTAACTGCAGTTCTGACTCCAGTTAACTCTTACATGTTTGGCTGTATGATTTTCCTCTGCAACTTCCCCCTACAACTGTCACTGTGTATGCTTCTCGACTTTTACCCGTGAAACTATGACATGTCGCGATATCATGACATTTCTACCCCTTTGACTTTTTCATGACAGTTGACCACGAAAACATGACATGTCGCTATATCGCGACATTCTTCGCCTCCTTTTCCTCTTCTCGGCATGCAACCGCAAAAATAGAACATGTCACAAAATCATGACATTCTGCGCCTCCTTGTCCTCTTCTCGGCATGCAACCGCGAAAACAGAACATGTCATGAAATCATGACATTCTGTGCCTCCTTGTCCTCTTCTCGGCATGCAACCGCGAAAATAGAACATGTCACGAAATCATGATGCATTCGCTGCCTTGAGCTCTTCTCCGCATGCACCAGAAAAATCGAAACATGTCGCAAAATCGTGACATCATTCACTTCCTTGCACTTCTCCATGCATACCAAATCACGAAATCGTGATCACATTCGCTGCCTTGAGCTCTTCTCTCTTTCGCCGCAAAACGAAACATGTCACGAAATCGTGACATCTTTCGCATCCATACATTCTTCTCCGCATGCCTCACGAAATTGGAACATGTCATGAAATCGTGACGCTTTCGCTTTTGAGCTCTTCCTCCTTGAAATTGTCGTGAAATCATGACGCTTCTGCTTCCATGCTCTTTCATTTTGCTTCTATCACGAAATCGTGACACTTCATCCTTCGAAGTCTTCCTCTATATCTGCTGCTGTCATGAAATCATGACATCTTTTCTCCTTGGCTCTTCCCTCTTGAACTGTCGTGAAATCGTGACATCTTTTCTCCTCTCCTCTTTCTCTTGAATCATGTCACGAAATCGTGCAACTTTTTCTCCTTAGCTCTTCTTCTTCGAACATGTCACGAAATCATGACACTTTTCCTTAGCGCTTCTCCTCACAACATGTCACGAAATCATGACAGTTTTCCTTGCAAGCGCTTCTTCTCCAAACATGTCACGAAATCGTGATAGTTTTCCTTGCAAGCGCTTCTTCTCCAAACATGTCATGAAATCATGACAATTTTCCTTGCAAGCGCTTCTTCTCCAAACATGTCGCGAAATCATGACAGTTTTCCTTGCAAGCGCTTCTTCTCCAAACATGTCATGAAATCATGATAGTTTTCCTTGCAAGCGCTTCTTCTTCCAACATGTCGTGAAATCGTGATAGTTTCTTTTCTAGCTTCTCAACTTGTCGCGAAATCGTGACAGCTTTTCCAACTTTTTCTCTCTCCTCCGATATGTCGTGAAATCATGACAATTTTGCTTGTGCCTTCTCTCTCCTCATCCATGTCACGAAATCATGACAATTTTGCTTACGCCTTCTCTCTCCTTCGATATGTCACGAAATCGCGACAGTTTTCTTACTTGTCTTTTTGCTTGATTTTTTGAATCTGGGCCACTTCTGTCTTCTTGGAAATTCACTGTAACTGTTTTGACTGACCTCTGAACTCCTGTCCACTGCATCAATTGATCTTTCTGTCTGTGTTGACAATAATGACAATACGTTTGCTGCACCTTGCTCAACAAGCTCCATTTTTAGATACCTCCTCAACCTGATAAGGTCCAAGCCATCAAGTATGCAACTTGCCAGGATAGTCTTCATATTTTGAATAAAACAACAAAGCCCAATCACCTTGTTGAAATTTTTGTTTTTGGATATGACTATCATGCCACAACTTGCATTATGACTGGATCACCTCGGTTTGGTGCAATGCATCCCTCCTTATACATTGAGCTACAGGATCTGGTCCGTTTGTGCCTGTGACAAATAAATACCAACTTCCAAAGCAGTTCGAAGAGTTAGTAATTCAAACTCAATAGGCAAAAGAGGCTTTTTACCATAAACCAATTCATAGGGAGTAAATCCAATAGTGGATTTCCAAGTGGTGTTATAAGCCCAAATTGCTTCAGGTAACTTCTCCATCCAATTCCTCCTATGGGTTGCTACAGTTTTGGTTAAGATCCTCTTTAATTCTCTATTTGTCACTTCAACTTGGCCATTGGCTTGCGGATGGTAGGGTGAGAATTTTTTGTGTTTGATTTCATACAACTTTGTAAAGGCTTCAACAACTTTTGAGGTAAACTGAGGTCCTTGATCAGTGGTGATAGAATGTGGGGCTCCAAATGATAGAAATATTTGTGAATACAGGAAATCAGCAACTTTCTCAACAACATTATATGAAATGAATGCAAAGAATAGGTCTATTTAACCTTTAGTCATCTATCATATATGAATATCCTTTAAACAAGACTTCTATATCTTCTATGTGTAGTATTTGTGAAAAGAGACATCCTACATACCAATGTCATTTATTACTTGGATTAAAATACATCATGAAAAAGCAATTTCAATCTACATAAGAACTTAACTTTGTAGGATAGATACAAGGGGGTAATTTTCCTCAATATCAATACCAAAATACTTCTCGAAATCCTACAAATTTGGAAAAAAAATCCTTGGTCCAAGCCATGGTCCACTTTAGGAACACCTCAAAAACCTTAGCATCAACCACCATGGGCATCATCCTAGAAATGGTCTCAACCTAGATGGATGAATCAACTTTAGAATCAACAAAATCCACCATGGTTACCTCCAAAAATGAAAGGTCACCAATGGGTATAATAGCACCAACTATACCATGGGCAATGTCGGTATCAAAACCAAAAACAAGGTTTGTTACCTAGTCCTACCCATAATTTCCCTTAGGGATGACAACAACAACAATAATTTAAACAACCTCCACTTTTGGCTCAACCTATGTCCAATCCCAATAATACTAGATAGGCAACCCCTATATATATGGTTGAATCAGAAGATACAACCATCTTAAATGTCATTCATTGTGAAAATATCCAATTACATTCAGGAAAAATACTTCATGAAACTACTCCACTTATCATCATAGAAATGGGAGTTGATGAGAATAAACAAGAACCATCTATGCCTAAGAAACAGTGACAAGAAAAATAAAACCTCTCTCAAGGTAATTTGTCCTCTTCATTGAATAAAGTACCATATTCTAAATGATTTGAAATAACATAAACAACTTCTTCAAAATATGACTTGGTAAATGAGTTAAAATTTTAAATATTACAATCCCTTTACTATATGATATGTACCTATGATTAACAAGACTATATAGGAAATGTGTATCAAGAAACAAGGAAGAAAAGAAAAAATGTATCCCAAAACCATACAAGTAGATGGAAAATTGGCAAACCTCCTTGCAGGAAATTTATTCCACCAAAGTATGGTGATCTAGGAAGCCCAGTAGTCAGATATCTAATATTCTAATTAACCTTGGGGTAGCTATTAATGTTATGAAAAAGGATACAATGCAAAATTTATAATTAAAAAATATAAATCCTATGTCTATAATATTGGAAATGGCTAATAGATTGATAGTTAAACCAAAAGGAATAATAGAAAATATTCCTATAACAGTTTTGACATAGGAATATCCAGTCAAATTTTTGGTATTATGAACCTAAACTACTATGAATCGTTACCCAATGATTTTTGGAATGCCTTGGCTTACTACAGTAGTTGCTTTTACATGATCATTTCTAATGGAATTGACTCAAAGAAAAAAAAATTATATCCTCCTACAAAACCTTCAGTCAAATTTTCTAGTAACTTATGGTTTCCTAAATCGAATGAGGAAAATGAAGAGAGCATTTCAACCTCGAGACCATATAAAAGAGTTATCTTTGAATATAAGACTATTTTGATCAATAAATTATATGACTTGAGACTTGAATATGAATCAGTTATCATTCATCAATTACTATGGAACGACAAAGAACAAGAGCCTAAGTATTTTTCACCCATTCAAATACAAGATAGATCTTTTAATTTTCCACATAGAAGGCACCATCATATCCTCTCATCCTTTCATTACCCTATATCAAATGTAATCCCTTCAAAATTACTTTTGATAAAGAAACTAGAATTTTCCATTCTCTTTTGCCACACCATTATCCTCTCAACTCATTGGTAAGTAACTTTTAATAAATCAATTTAGCAC
Source organism: Wollemia nobilis (assembly GCA_028583015.1). Lineage (NCBI taxonomy): Eukaryota > Viridiplantae > Streptophyta > Pinopsida > Araucariales > Araucariaceae > Wollemia > Wollemia nobilis. The sequence continues at coordinate 104,913 of JAQPPZ010017037.1, forward strand.
ATCATAGCACAAAATAAATTGAAATACAATCATGAAAGTTTTTTAATATCAATAGTTGGTTGTGTAATGATCAAGAAACAAAATTGTTTGATGTGCTAAGTCAATATTTCGATGCTTTTACATGGGAATACAAAGATATGACAAGAATTAATCTATACATATGTACTCATTGGATTTATACCGAGGATGTTAAACCTTTAAGACAACCACAAAGAGATTGAATCCTACTCTATAAAAATACTTGCATTGCCTAGAATTGTATCTACTATATTAGCTATGGTTGGATATTTATACAAGTCTTTGAAGTATTTTATTGCTAATAGAGCAAACTCTTGGTATCTTATAAAAGTGTTTCCATTATCCCCTTTCATTTCCCAAATTATGTTTGTATATTTTCTTTATTTTGCATAGTTTTGAAAAAATGTATTTTCATCCCTCTATTCTAGCCATAAAGCCCTATTTTTCATTCTCTATTTTGTCTCCTCTCATTCTAATAATTCTCTCTTCTTTTTTTCCAATTCTTTGACTTACCTAATTTCATTTTCTAAACATATTCCATTACCTCTAGTACTCTAAAGTTATTTTAGAAAAATATTGAATATCAATAAGTCTTACCTCTACTTCCTAGTATTTTGCTTTGGTCCAACCTAATGTGATATATATTTTTTCTCCTAAGACTACTAATGAACTAAAATATGGCTATCTCTTTTGAGGTTGGGTCTTAATGCCTTCATTATGTTCTTACTAAGTTTTGAAAACCTTCATCCCTCATCCAAATGGGATTGAATTTGAAAGGGGTTTGTGGTTTATCCTCATTCTTTCTATCTGTAAAAGGATTGGAGAATGATCTAACCTCCCCCTTGATCTATCCATCTTCTCATATTATCAAAGAAATCTATGAGCTTCTCTAAAAGTATAAATCTATCCAATATTTTGGATATTCCATGTTTTTCAGTTTAATTATTCCTCCATGTAAGAGCAAGCTTTGTTGATTCTATATCACATAGCCCAACACTCTAAATTTTGTGAAGTAAAAATAAGCTAGTGGGTCCATTTTGAGCTCTTCTTCGCATATTTTACTTCTTTTTGTAACAAAATTTAAATCCCTTGCCACCACTCTTTTCTCCTTTTTAGAAGATCTTGGTCAAAATGTTCCTCCCAAAAAACTTTCCTATATCAATATGGACCATACATATTTTGAAAAGTTATAATTTTCCCTAACTCCTTGGAGTGGAATTATGACACTACTCTTACTTCTATGAAGGAGTTTTCAAACAATTGGTAATAATCTCTCCATCCTAAGACAATTCCCCTAATTTACCATTTAAGTCTATTGCAATAAATTCCAACTTGGTAGGAGTAAATTAAGTATAGTTGTTGTCTTTCCTACCTCTAACATGGTTTATAATCAAGATAATATCAGTCTTCTAAATTTTAATGTCTTTTTAGGTCTATCTTTTTTTGAGGATCCCCAAATCCTCAAATATTCAAAGATATTATAATCATGGATTAGCTAACTCAATGGGTTGTCCTACTCTAAGTAACCCATAAATAGATATGTGTTTACCAGATATAATATCTTTCTTAGCTCTTTTTTGAGCTATTTTTAGATAGTAAATTATACCTACTAAGGAACCCTTAGTTTGATTGGCTTCAAATCTCAACCCCCTTTCAATTTGTCTAAAGCTCTTATCTCCTAATCCTTTTTTCTAAGATCTTAAAATATATCTTCCCACAAGAGGTAAAACTTTACATTGATATGAGGGACTAGAGGGAGAGGAAATCCTACTAATGGGAGATTTCCTAAGTTTACTTCCTTTTCCTCTCTTTGAGAGGGAAAGGTTCTCCATGAGGTTTATTTCTTCTTCCTTTTAATTTTCTAAATTGAACTCAAATAAAGTCTATTGTATTCTATCCTAAACTAAATCCTTGCTTGATCTCTCTATATGTTTATCCTCCATTGTATTCCTCATTTCTCCTAATAAGGGAGAAATAATCTCTTCTATCCTTCTCTTATAACTATTCTCAATCTAGTCCTCCAAAACTAATCTCAAGTCAAATTTGTATAAGGAAACAAATTTATTATTTTTATCATTCAAATAATCATGCAAAGATATTATTGGATTACCTAAATCTAGTCCTCCAAGCTCTTTTTCAAAGATCTGTATAGCCTCCCTCATCTCTTTTTCATCTCCCATTAATATTTGTCTAGTTGTCTGGTCATTTTCCTTTCACTAATTGAGTGATGCCTATGATTGTTCTTTTGGAGATCTTGAGGTTGTTGCTTGTCCCTTATCTACTTAAATTTTTGTTACTATTATCTTCTATGTTACTTGTACCAATTGGAGTTTAAACTTCTATATATTCATTTCCATGGATATTGCTTCTTCCTAGTTTACATTCTACTTTGAGATGACCATACTAGTGATAAAAACTGCATCGAAAGGTGACTCCAATGTAGTCTAATTGTTGTATGTGAGATTGGCTTCCTATAATAAGTTCTATGTTCTCAGATAATCCTAAACTTAAGTCCATCTCCACTAATATTTAGCTATATATTTCTTAATATCATTATACCAAAGAGTTCTCTATCTCCCTTAGCATATTTTCATTCCAATATTCCAATGCTAGTGCAAGTAACTTGACCCAAATAGGTTGGGCAGTTATCCTCTCAAAGCGAGGATCAAACCTAGGTGTCCAAGTTTCTAGAGTAAGGATAATATGACCCCATATCCATATTCTAATTTTTATACGTTTTACATCTTTTGCTTTATGGAATATAAAAGCTATCCAACATTTTTTCATTACAATGGTATGTTGGGAGATATCATAGCAACTCCAACTATGTTGACTTTATCCAATCATGAGGAGTTTTTGTTTTCATTGACCGTCCCATGAACCTTCCCACTAGAGCTTTATCTTTCAATAAAAAAATTCAAGCATCAGATATTTTCCCATTGCCATTTTAACTATCTCCTTTCATTTTTTGATTTAGTGTTTTCTCTTACCACTTTTCTTATTTAGATAATATGAGTTTCGATGTAAAAACTCTTGGTCTTGGGCCAGTGTTAAGTTTTAGATATTTACTTTTATCTCTTCTTCCCTCAAATTATTTGAGGGTCTAGTTCATGGAATCCTTTGTCCATTTATTTCAAATTTTCATAATCTCCTCTTAGAAACAAAATATTGATTTCTTTGAATGTTCAACTGGTCCCTCTGTATAATCCATTGTTTTTACTTCTCCATTCCATATTGTTCCATACAAGTTGCCTTGATCTAATAATCCCTCTACTCTACCCATGTTTAGGTGTTCTACTTTAGAATTTTTTGAAAATTATGACTGATCTTTAAGCTTTTTATCATTGACCTCTATCTTGTCTCCTTCATTTTTCTTCTAGCCACCATCTTCACTACATGCCCTTTCTTCATCTTATGGCTTCTTATAGCCATTTTTTGTTGTATTGTTAGCTTTCAATCATTGTTCTATTTTCTTCTTCCCAAATGTTAGTTTGTCCTCTAATTCCCTTATTCGTTGAATAACTCCATCGTCATTCCCTTCTAAAACCCTCTTTGTCCCTAGTTTCCACCCATTTCTTCCTTCTGGAACCCTCGTCCCCTATTGCCTAATTGAATTTTTTATAATCTAATGTTTGGATACTTTACCAAAAATAGTATGTACATGTAAATAAATAACCAGTTCTTACACCATCAAATTTTGCAACAAATGCAACTCCATAAAATTTAATAGCAAATGCAAGAAACCTAATAACAAAGGAGTATTTTATTTTCTTGAGCTCGACATGGATTTCCTTACTTCTACCATAGCTTTTGAAAAATTAATCACATATATTCGAAGAAAAGGATAATAAAGAAGTAGATAATATGAGTTTCTAAATTTTACTCACACAAATAACTCTTAAAAGTTTCATGATGTTCTTTGTTTTCAATTGTCATCTACAACATTTTCACTTTGAACTACTAACCAAAATAATATTGGGTCCTTAGGAAGGACCATAGATGACCAAATATTCCTCTAAGGGAAATCCCTAAGAGTAGGAAATTTCACTTGCTTCAAAGACTTGTATCTCAATTTGACGAAGTAATTACCATATTTTGATAATTTCTAAATTGAACTCATAATTTCATGAAAAAAATTAGATAGAACTTTTCAAGCATATTTTGGAGGTCTTCTACTACTTCTTTGGGGTCCTTTTCTTTAATCAAATTACTAATGGAAATCCAAGAATTGTAATTGTTGTTTTTTTTTAATTAGTTATATGGGATTGAAATGAACCCCACCCATACTACATCATCACCACATAAAGGTAACCAATTGAGCTATCACCATTTGATGAGATTTGGAATTATTATTGACATCACTATAATTTATGAATTTTGAACATTTAAAAGCTAAAAAGGATTGACCTAATGTTTGATATTTTGGATTGAAAATAAGAGGATAAGTCTTCAACCAAACATAAAATAAAATAAAAATAGATAATCCATGATCACCTCATACATTTCTTAATTAATTGCACATGATATGAAGTTCTATGTTTTTTGTCCCATAGGCAAGGTGTATTTCCTTGAAAATATTTTTTTAATTGGTTAAATGGGATTGAAATGGGCCCCGTTTGTAGTATTATGATCACATAGTAGTATTTCAAAAGTTTGATAATTATGCATGTATTGCTTAGCAAGATTTGAACCTAAGTCTCCTCCTTGAAAGTTGAGGAATATAATTGGTTGAGGTAATGTAATTTGATTCCTTAACAATCCTATTACATCCACATATCCAATATTTTATTTAAGTAACATTTTTCCTCAAACCTTTTCTTAATCTTTGAGTAATATTCAACCAAGAATTACTTCTAATGACAAACTTTTAAGTTTTAAGAAAAACATATATTATCTTGTGAGAGTGATAGGGGTAGTTATACATTAGTTGTTAGTTGTAGTCGGAGATCTCTTTATTCTTGTTTTTTGTTTGTATATATACATCTATCATGTCAATGCAAAGGTGTTTGCATATATACATTTGCCATATCAATGCAAAGTTGTTTGTATATATACATTTATCATGTCAATGCAAAGTTTATCATAGTTAATGTGTTTTATAACATTTGACATCAGAACTTCGATATTTTAAGGTAAGACCAATGATATAAAAAAAACACAATTCAAAGTTTGTGTTGTCCCTAAAGTTATGTAAAAGAAAATATTTACATTCTTTTTATTTATTTATTTTTTACAATAGCATCTGAGTGAAAATCAATGTTTAGGATCATCCAATTGCTTGCTAAATTGAACAATAAAATGCTAGCATATAAATTCCTACAAGACCATCCAATTTTGAGGAAAAATGGGTTGTACAAAAATGAATTGTGATACAAAACAAGATGTGATACATCATGTACCTAATGAATTCATCTAAGAAGTTGAAAATAAAAACTTAAAAGAATGCATGCATTGCGCCTACGTAATTAAGTAAATTGAGTGTGAGAAGACAAGACATATGTGTCATTATATGATGTTTCACGTAGATATTAATACACAAATAAAGGCTTGAATATATACGAAGATATACATCCCCTTAAATATCTCATTTCTTCACCTATAAAGTAACTAAATACTTACTCTGTTTGGTATTCCTTAAAATGAAATGCCTATTGATTAAATGATTTTTTTGGTATATTGATAAGTGGGTTTTGAAAGGACCCCAAAACCTTATTACAAAATGATCATCATTACAACTAGTTCAAAGGAACAACAAGCAAACCTGGGCATACCCAGAGGGCTACTCCCAGCCTCAAAAAATAGATAAAACTATAGGAAGATCCCAGAATACATAATGAACCATTAGGGTTTAAATACAACAAAGGGGGAAGACAAAACATAAACCTTCGATGATCTCCACTTGGGCTTCATTGGTGTCATGTTCATTCTTGAAGAGTTGCTTAAGCTTTTTGTGGAGTTCATCCATGATTTTGGCAGCTTGATGGTATAGCATCCAAGTTGCCTTGGTTGTGTTAGCGGTTGTAGAGAGATTTACTATGAAGCTGGCGATGTGATTGAGGATGGAACTTTGGAGCACTTACATAGAGCTCAAGTCATACATGCTTCCATATTCAAGATTCTAATCAGGGGACACCCTCAATGGGGTCCCCTTTGTCTTCATATTCTTGTAACAGGTGGAGCCTCGGACCTTTGTAGAGCTTTCATCATGCTTATTATTACGCACAAATTCTCTAAGAGATCGACACCTGAATTCATACCTAGAGTAGGATGAATCTTTCTTTGTTTAACCAGGGATCTTCATCTTTGATTCGGAGGAGATGTATTCAAGATCACCTTCATCATTGGGCATCTCATTGACATGGGTAACATGGTTAGGGCTATCCTTGGGAAGATAAAGGGGGGTTATGTTGTAGGTTATAATAGCTTTTTTAGTATGTTCTTTATACAGAATGAGGTGCAGGCCCTGGTGGGTCGGGTGGGATGAATTCATTTTTCTCACACTATCAATAGAGATTTCAATGGATCTATACAAGTAGTTGGGAATGTTGATAAACTTGATATCCCTAAGATGGTTTAATAAGGGGAGGTGGAAACTACATAAAGGGACATTAATATTATCAACAAATAGGTATTGCATGACAAGGATCATCACGCGATCCCAAGAAGAAGGGAGGTTCTCACAATACCACCATTTTTACAAGCAAGGTTTTTACCTTTATCGACGAAGTTATCTGTTTCCACCACTATAGAGTGTTTGTCCTACCTGATGGTTCACCCATCATTTGGAAGACTATAAAATTCATCTAGCATACAAACATTAATTTGGAACTCTAGACCCCAAATTAAAACTTTCTCCTGGTTCCAGGTCTTGACTATGTCATCGGATACCTGTTCATCATTATCGCTGAAATTTTTCAAAAAAGGGATGAAACCATGGGACCTAAGGATATTTTTTATTAAAAGATCAATTTGGAGTGACTCAGGCTCAAGAAGGGCCATGGGTAAATTGCAAGATATGGACCAAGGAAAAAGAGGCAAGAACAAACAATGAATCAGGTCATTCCAAACTATGGATTTATAGGCTTAAGCATAAAGCATATCGAAGGTTTTGGACTGAGATAAATCTAGAAGCCATTGCTGGCATAGATCAGTGAAAGGGATTGGTTCATGTGCCCTAGTGTGAAATATGCTTCGCATGGGAAAGGTACCAACATAGAAGGTTTGCACTAGGTGAAATAGTATCTTGGAAATGATTGCAATCAAGGATGGCAGTCAAAGTGTTTCAGCCATAAAAGGCTCTAATGACTACAACGAAAAGGGCATGGGGGTAGTTGCCAAACATGGGTCTACCAAAATGGGAGGGTAAAAGAAACATGGCAAAATGATAGAGGATGTGTGAACAAAAAGGGCTATGATGGATGACAGGGTAGATGATATGGATAAAGGGATTAAATTGGGTATCCACGTGGAAGGAAAAGCGATGACAATGATTAAACGAGGTGATCCAAGTAAGACGAAAGGTCATCATCCTGGCTCTGATTACAATTTGGTGGTAAGAACCAATCATCGATAAGAGATTCTACATTGGAATAGGGGTGAGGCACCCCAACCAGATGGCCATGAGTAAGTCTTCAAAGATATGATGGTAAATTATGGATAGTGGTATCGATGAGGGGTTGGGGAAAGTCATTACACCAAACAATGAGGGACTCCTGATTGGACCCCAAATTTGCTAGAGAGTTAGCCACTCAATTAGCTTTCCTAAAGACATGTTGAATTATGGTCTCAAGGTGTTGGTGAAGAAGTCTCTTGGAATCTGAGATGATGTTGCTAAATCTCTATGTTGAGGCTTTATCCCTTCTAGTGTAGTTAATCACATTTAGAGAGTCACCTTCGATGATGAGCTTGCAATGGAGGTTGCTCACAATGGAGAGACTACAGAGGAGAGCTTTGGCTTCTACAACATGGTTAGTTTGTGTGCCTAAGTTTTTCATGAAGGTGATGATAATTTTTCCACTATGATCTCTAACAACACCACCTCCTCCAGCTCTTCCAGGATTACCTTTGGAAGATCCATCAAAATTTAACTTTAGCCAACCTTCAGGTAGGGGACTCCATTTAGCATTGGCTTTGTTGATAGCTTGAGTTAAAGGTTTGGAAAGCTCCATGGATAGGTTAAGATATGCAACAATGGTGGCCTTAATACTAGGGTTAGGAGCTTTTAAACAAGGGATGATTTGAGTGTTTTTAGTAGCTAAATAGAGTACTTTGTTACCAATAGATATGAGGTCCTTAGAATTGTTGGATAAGGCTATATTATTATGCTCAAGCCACACCTGCTAGAGGAAGTGATGGAGGTAGAGGGTCCATAGGGATTTGAATTTGGTGTTACAAAAGGGATTAGACCATTGGATAAAGAAATCCATAAGAGAATTGGGCTAGACCCACACAATACTGAATATGGTTAAGATAAAGCTAAGGATTGTTGTTGAAAACTTGCACTCAATGAAAATATGATGGGTTGACTCCCACCCAGTTAAATACAGATATCAATGGTTTGAAATAATGACACCATGTTTTATGACATTTCCAATGGTTAAGATTCTATTTTGGGTAGCCAACTAGGAGAAAAAGCTAACTTTAGAAATGAAGATTTTGCACCAAATGAGATTGACTGAGATCGAACAAGCATGGATGTTGTCTTACAAAATGTAAGTAGGCTTGATAGTAAAAAGGCCACTATCACATTCTTTCCATATGGTTTGGTCAGGTGATTCCGAAGTGGTAATGACACATGAGTTAAGCAGGGAGTATAGGGACTTAGCTGCTAACAAGAGCTCTCTATTAATGTTGGAGGATGGGATGGGTTTCCAAGAAGTTTGGCCCTAGGTATACTTGATGAAGTTGGAAATATTTCTACCAAAGAGGTGATTAGTAAGAGTTTTTAAGACAATGAGATCAGAATCATCAAGAAGGGGATGATCACAATCCCAAGGGTCTTTCCAGATGTCAATAGTATGACCATCACCTAGCTACCATTTGATACGTTTTTGAATAATTGGTCTATTTTGGATGACCAAATTCCAAAAAGTAGAGCCAGGCTGAGGGATTCCTTCATCCATGAAACTATGGTGCTAAAGATATTTTCTTTTGACTATGGAGACCCACTCAATGTTAGCATTGGTGAATATTTTCCAGGTTTGCTTTACTATAAGGGTCATATTCATCTTATTTATCCTCCTAAAAACCTAGGTCTCCTTGAGCTTTGGAAAAGCAAATTTTATCCCATGCCACCAAAGGGAATCTTCTTTTGTTGTTTGAACCCAACCACAAGAATCTTTTTTGTATCTATTTCATTTTAGTGTAGACAGCTGCATGGGCTTTGAAAACAGATAAAAAATAGACAAGTATGCTTTGGAGATAAGCCAAGATAAGAGTTTCTTTAACGGATTGACTAAGAAGGGTTCCCTTCCAACCAAAAAGCATTTTATGGAGTCTTTCAAGGATATTATTCCACATGATATCGCTTGGGATGCTTGTGAAAAGGGGAAGGCCTAGGTAAGAAGAGGAAATATTAGCTGCAATGCATTCAAGGACATGGATTATCTTAACCTGCCAAGCTACAAGGGTGTTAATAAAATAAATTTTGCTTTTTATGTAGTTTACCTTTTGGCCCATAGCATCCTCATAGAGATTAAGAATATATTTAATGTATTTGGATTCAAAAACGGATGCAAGGGTAGACAAGATGGTATCATTAACGAATTATTGATGGGTGATAAGTCTTAGTAAGGATGTAACTTTGATGCCTAAGATAGCTGCAAGCTTTAAGAGATCTTCCCAAGGACTCAGGTTGGATAATGAATAACAAGGGGGATAAGGGATCACCCTACCTTAGCCCTCTATGTTGGAAATCTAGCCAACCATACATTAAAATAAAAATTCAGGCCGTTAGATGATGTTTTCAACCTTGGAAAGCATCACCTCTTAGAGGAGATAAAAAAAAATCGTAGAGCTTCGAAATATGTGCAATCTGGAAAAAATAGGCTCAAACAAACACCTGAGTCAAAATTTATGGCTGAAATACTAAGACATGTAATAAACACCGTCGATGTAGATCCAACGGATGTTATTTTCTAGGGTTAGGGTTTGCTTTGTTTTCTTCTTACTTAAGGTAGTTTTAGGATTTTCTTTTATGAAGAAGAATTTTACATTGTAGAAAGTGTGTGAGCTCTTCCAGAGCCTGTGAGGAGATTGTAACAGAGTACTGAAACTCTACCAGAATTATTCCAAATAATAAGAAGATAAAGTTGCTCCAATTTTTTTTATTGTATTATTGTAAATTCTTTACTCTAGCATAGCCAACAGCAGACCCATTGATGATAACATAGAATCATGTTGAAGTAGTGCAAGCTTTGATGAGGTCAAACCATTTGTGGTGGAAACCAAATTTTAGGACAACAAAAAGGAACTCCCAGAAAATCCTATCAAAGGCTTTGTTCATGTCGAGCTTGAGGAAGAACCTAGGTTTTTTGCTTCGAGAAATATAATGTAAAAGTTCATGGATGGTAATAACTCCATTTGTAATGGTTCTACCTTGGACAATGTTGCCTTGATAGGGATAAATAATGAGAGGGATAATATCTTTCATTCTATTGATCATGACTTTAGTTATAATTTTATAGAGCACATTGCAAAGACTTATAGGGCAAAATTTAGAGACAGTTCTACAAACAACGCCTTTGGGAATAAGGGTAAGGTTGAGTTCACATCCCTCGGGATGGACTTTTACTTTTGGACATCTTGGATAGCTTTACTAACATCTTTTCCAATAATATCCTAGCATGTTTGGAAGAATTGAGGAGAGAAACCATCAAGGCCTAGGGATTTGTCAAGTTGCATGGAGAAAATATCTTGTTTGATTTCATTGTGAGAGAAGGTTCTAGTGAGTCGTGCATTCATTTCAAATATTATGAGATTAAGGATATGATGAAGCAAGGACTCGTGGGATTAGGCAGAGCTAGGGGGTTGAAAGCCAATAAGGGATTCAAAGTGATTGATAGCTTCATATCTGATCTCATGAATGTTGGTGGTGACATATCCATCACTTTTAACTAGCTCCTTAATTTTTTTGGAGCTCCTATGCATTAGATTTGACATGTGGAAGAATTTGGTGTTGGCATCTCCTTCCTTGAGCCAAAGAGCTTTGGAATTTATCTCCAAAATATATCCTCCTTCACTAGAACATTATGATATTTAGCCATAAGTCTCCTTTCCTCACTCCTTATCTAGCTGTCGACATGTCCTTGCTAAATTTGATCTTCAATGATCTACAGTCTATCCTTGATGGCTTGTTTATTCTTGAAGATGTCAAAAACTTCTTTATTCCATACTTTGAGATTATTTTTTATAAGGTGAAGTTTTTGGGCAACATAGGAGATGGGTGGCCTTGAAAGGTTTTGGTTCCACCATTCTACGATACGTTCCCTAAGATCAATATGTTGAATCCACATTACCTCGAATTGGAAGGGGGTCTTAAAGACCGATGACTTTAGACCTTTAAAGACTAATGGATTTTGGTCTGATCCATTTTAGGAAGGGATTGGAGGGTGGCATCCCCAAGTAAGAGAACAACATCATTGGAGAGAAAAACCTATCAAGTCTTAGTTGAATGTGATGAGCTTCAATCCTCTTTTTATTCCATGTGTATTTGGTTCCCTTGAGTTGAACGTCCATCAACTCATTATTGTCAATAAAATCATTGAAATCTTCATGGTTTCTAGGGGAGATGACAGTTCCACCATTCTTATCAGATGGATACAGTGGGGAATTGAAGTCATCTACGAGGATCCAAGGATGATTTGAGAATATGACCCTCATATGGCTGAGAGTATTCCATAAGGTAACCATACCATGAGGGGTGTTGGGAGCATAAATATTTGATAGGACCCAACTAGTGTTGGTATCTTTGCTAAAGAAGAGAACATTGGTGATTATGTCAGAGGAAGAGATAAATCTTCCCTTAACCTTGGAGGAGTCCCAAAGACAAAAAATTCCTCCCGAAGTACCATAAGCCGAGTTTCCTATAAATTCACTGTTCTTCCATATAATTCTAGTGACCTTCTCAATGTTGTTTTCTTCAAGTTTGATTTCCAATATGATAAGGATGGTAGGTTTGACTTCTTTCCTCATGGTAGCAACCAATCTTTGCTTGGCTGGACCATTGAGGCACCTCACTTTCCATGAGAGGATTTTCATTTTAAATTTTTGTTGGAAGACTTCTTCCCTCTTTTTCCCTGTTGCAAGGAGTAGGGTTATGCGTAAGGGATGGCCCCAAAATGTATTTATAAAAATTTGGTGAATTACATGTGAATAGTGTCCAAATGCACGTAGAAGGTTCACTATTATTAGGGGCAATGTTGGAAATTTAAACTTAAAATGGTAAAATTATTATAAAATTGGGGTGAATCGACCCCAAAAAAAATTCCACCCAAAACATTTTGGCTAATGGGCAAGGTTCCCAAATATTAGTTAATTTGGCTATAAATAGCCACTATGCATAACCCTGACAAGGAGGGTTTGGTTCTTTTTGTTTCATCTTGCGTCTACACAAACACATCTAGGAATAAGGTTGCATGCATGCCATTTGTGATTTCAACTTCAATCGCCTTTTTCCTTTGCTTCGAGATGGGTGGTCTTCCCCTTTTTTGTCGTTTTTTATATCAATGGAAGTATTTTTGAAGGTTCTAGTGTGCTTAGGACTAAAGGCTTTAGGGGAAGGGTGTTCTTTAGGTTGATTTGGACTGCTCTAGTTCGTTTGAACTATGATTATCAATATGAGCATTAGGGATTTCATATGGATTATGCCCAAGTTGCTCCAGGTATTTAGGGACACATTGTTAAGGGGAGGATATAAGGGTCCCGATCTAGACGAAGAATGGTGCTAAACACAGCGGTCGATATCTTGTGAGAATTGGATAGACTCGAGAAAAGGAAGTCGTCTCTATCATCAGGATCAGAGACATTTGATTTAGATAGGATGCTAAAATGGTTGGGGAAGGTAAACAGAGAGCATACCTTTTCCTGAGCAATTTGTTGCAAAGGGTTTGCCACTTGCTTTCCATTGGTGAGATCCATGGGGGGTTGGCATGTGGGGCTCTCTTGTGCAGAGGATGAAGGTTGAGGATGCTTGTCGCCAAGTTGATTTGATTTGGGAGGAACTTTCTTACATGTAGGAGCGGTTTTCTGATGACCCCTCGAGGAATTATTGATTAAATGATTTACTTGGTTCAACTAATCCTCCTATACCTCTAGTCAAGATTATGTCATACTATATAATATCTTATTATTCCTTTGCCTATAAAGCGAACTAAAATACTTACTCCATTCGGTATCCCGTCAAATGCCTATTGATCAAATCATTTACTTGGTTCAGCTAATCCTCCTATACTTCTAGTTATGATTATGTCATAATATATATTTATATAAGTTGGATGATATTTATAGAGAATTTAATAGGAAAGCAGATGAATTTTCAAAGGAGGTACATCAGATTAATCCAAGTATGTGCTTAGTATAAGAATTCAATGAGGGCAATACACTACAGTTAGTCCAAATCTTTATTTGGGAGATTAATATACTCTATTTAAAGCAAACACAAATAAAACAACTTTTTCAAAAAAAAAAAACTCAAAAGTTAGTAATTTAAAAGATATTGTTTGATAAATTAAGAAGGTGCCTAAGGATAAAACTTAATAACTAATTATAATATATAAATGACCTGATCTTTAGATCACTATTAAAATTTTCAAAAAAAAATAAAAAAACACGTAAAAAATATAATTTTATATTTATTTAATAAAAAAATTGACTTTTAATAATAAAAAAATAAAAAATAAGCTAATCATTTATATATGATATTAATTGATTGATTCTAGATACTTTTCATAGAGGATGTGTTTAATCGCATCTTATGGTAAGAAATGAATAGTTCTATATAGAACATAGACCATCAATATACCGGGAAATGTTGTACTAAGTGAAGGGACTGCATTTGGAAAAGATACAGATCGTTTGAGGAGATTGCATCTGGAACAGATTCAGATCGTTTGGGTTTTAGATTTTTTTTAAAGAGATTTAGATTTAGTTTTTGAAAGATTAAGTTTTATTGATATTAAAATTGATAATAACAATTTTTAATTTTATATCCTATTTTATATCAAAAAAAATGCTACTAGTTTTTTTATATAACAAAATAATGTGTTATCATATAAATGTTATAATAATAAGTATGTCATCTTCCATATTCATACATGGCCCATCATTTAAAAGTTATCTTGAAGGGAGGACGAGGTCGTCTTTATGCATGTACTTTTCCTGTTGAAGTGCTGGTTTGTGTGCCATCCAGACATATTGAGAGGTCACCTTCATAGAAAAATTTTCATTTTTCATTTTATATTTTTTAACCTTCACTATATCAAAAAGAAGTAGGTCGAGAGGTTCCGCTTGACATCTTGCACTTGGAAGTTGTGTGAGGCTTTTCTTTTTAGTAGAGTGTGCATTGATCCTACCTGAAAAGAAAACTTGATGGCTATAAATGCCACATGCATGGTGGATTGTCAAAACAAAAAAATAGATTATTGAGGTACTTTAAAAAAATTAAATTGATTTTGTAGGGCTTGGTGAATGGTGATTTACTTAAAGTCTTTTTTGTGACCTAATGCCACATGCATGGTGCATTGTAAAAATAAATATATAATATATTAAGGTATTAAAAATTCAAATTAAATTTGTAGGGCTTGGTGAATGGTGACTGACTTAAAGTCTTTTTTTGTGTGATAATTTTTTTCCACATTGAAGGGTATTTCCTCACTATAAGGGATCTTCACGATACCATTTTATTAACTTTAAAACTTTTTATTTTGTAAGTTGAAAATAGTTGTTTACATTTCAAATATATTATTTGATTTGTAATTGTTAAAAGTAATATATATTTTATGTAAAGTTAAAAAGTTACTTTGATTTTGAGAATTTATTAAATGTGGTTTTAAATAACATAACAAAATATAATATAGACCCTAACAAACAAAGAAAATAAAAATCTATTGATTATAATATTCAATATATTTAACAAGATTTAATTATATATTTGTGATGTATTAATTGTCAAAGATGCATAGGAAAGTATTTGAATCCAAAAATCAAAATCAAATTTTACACTTCCAAAGTCAAATGCATTATTTGAAGATGAAGAGTGATGAGAAATTGTAGGGTCTCTTGTGAATAATTTTGGAATGAAGAGTCTTGCTTAAACATTAGGTAAAATAGTGAGTGATAATGTGCTTATTTGAATTGCACTACAAGCTTTGCCACTTGTGTTTAATGTTTTGATGACAACCCTAAACATTGCTAACCAAAGTCTAACTTTTAGAACTCTTGTACATTTACTTCAATAGGAGGAAGCAATTTGAGAAATAAAAATTGAAGATGAGCATGTTGTAGTCATGCATCGAAAAGGAAAGAAATCTATGTAGTTAAATCAAGGTGGTGAACCCTTAACAATGACCCACAATAGCAAAAAGGAAAGGGACATAATCAATAGTAGTAGCAAGGACAACAAAACTTTTTGCATTCCAATGTCATATGGTTTATTTGTAGGAAACTAGGGCATGTACTTAAGGAGTATGAGTACAACACTTTCCCAAAATTTCTTCTAGCAAGAACTTAAAAAATGCATCAGGAGACAAGTAAAAGAATCCTCAATGGTAGAGGTGGAATGCACCTCAATGCAACATGACAATATAGTAAAGGATACCGATTATAAAGAAAATTGAGAAGATTATTTAATTCTACACAAGCACCTAATGCAATTATAAAACCTAGCCCAATTTGGTATGTTTATCTGGGGTCTATCAAACATATGAGAGGCCAATAGGAATGGATTGTGTGCCTTGACCATTCTTCATATCATGGGTAGTTTACACTTTGTTGGAATTCAACATACAATATTACTGGTACTGATAATGTCTCTTTGCATCTTGGTTTACATACTTATCATCTAACTAAAATTCTTTATGTGTTTGGCTAAATGAATAATTGACTATCCATAAATCAACTTCTTGATCATAACTTGAAATTTTAATTTGATAGGACAAGTGATAAGAAACTTTGTCTCATTTTGATACAAATTCATAAGTTTGATAGTTGCTTTTGCTACAAGCATAGGCAAGATGTTTCAACTTGTGGTTGTATTACAAGACAACAAAGATTTGTTAGCCAAAAAATATGATACTACCACACTTTGGCATAGGTAATTCACCTTAGATTTGGCTTCCTGAAATCAGTATACAATCATGCCATGGTGAAAGGTCTTCTTTCATTGATGAAGACTCATGACATCTATACAAGTTGCTTAGAAGGAAAAAAACATTGAGCCCTATTTAGATCAAGCAATTGTAGAGTGACTAATCCACTCGAACTAGTACATATCACATTGTACAAACCTATGGATCTAAATTTTAGTGGTTGTCAATATTTTTAGATGCTTGTTGATGATCATAGATGATGAATGTGTTAAAAGTGTAATCTGACTTATGGCCAAGTCTGGCATTGTATAATATAATCTTGTATAAGCCTATGAGCAATCATTCTACAATTATATAAAATTTATTCTATTATTTATTATGTAATCCCTTTAGGTCACTGTTAACTTTGTTATGGTTAAACTCACCTTATAACTTCTAATTAACCTAAAGCTTCTATTATGTACATTTATGTTAAATTTTTTTATGTAATTGGGGTATTGGTATAAATACCCCCACCACTCTGTCTATCATATTTGACTGTTTTCAATATTATCTATGGATAATATAGTGACTATGTGTGGTGCCTAAAAGTGTCCACTATGTATTTCTCTCTTTCATCCTTTTTAAGATTTCTATAGAAGATTTGAGTAGATAGACTATTTTTGTTTATGGAAATAGTTGTGAATTCCTACATGGTATCAAAGTGCACATTGATCATCCTTGCTTAGCCATGCAAGAAGTCTACTTAGAGTATCCATTCCTTCTTTTGAGTTCCAAAGCAAATTTATTCTCAAATATTCATCAGCATTTTTGGCATAAGAGGTGAAGAGGATATTTTATCATATCTTATTTCACCATCCATCCTTCTGGCATGTTCAAAGGATATGAATTTTTCCAAATATTTTAGGAACCATACAATGCAATTTGAGGGTAAAATTATTATAGAATTTAAACATATTCACACACCCATTTTTAAAAATCAATGACCCTTTTCATGCACCCTTTTTCAAGGAAATTTGCACCCCTTTTGAATAAGTGATGTGATGCCCTATTAAGGATAGAGTGCATGGTTCCACCAACCCAAATGATATGCCAATGTGAATAGATAGTTATGTATTAGCATTCTACTCTAGTTGGTTTACAATTTTTATTTTGAACCCATTTTTTCCTCAAATAACTTTAGATATGATCGTATAAACTCTTCTTTGATCTTTATCTATCTAGTTCCACAACATGGTGATCTAATTAGCAATATTTAAGGCTATTTGTATTGGATGAGTGGTACAAGTTTAAAGCACATCCTTTCATTTTGTTCTTTTTGTTTGCTTGTGATAAACAATGCCTATATTCAAGGAGAGACTATATCTTTCCTTCAAACAAGTAAAATTGGTGGAGTGGTTAGACAAGCCTTGTGTAAGATTCCTACACTCCTTGTTGGGTTTTTAACCAAATTTAATAATAGGTTTTGATATCCAAGATCTTAAACAAACTCAAATATTAGAGCATTCAATATCTCAAAATAATATCAATGAACATTACATTCATGAAATAACAATATCAATCAATAATAAACTCATAATATTATTGTTCAATCAAATATACAAGATCATATTACAGTATTTCTTGATAATTATTTGATACAATACATGGAGCTTTATCTCCATAATATAACCTTACAAGTGATCTTTCAATACTTTGATTATTGCTCTCCTCACATATCCAGGAGATGCATCCTTTCCTATTCCTCACATATGATAAACCTCTCATGTATCTTGACTTTACATCTTACCACATACATGTGACTCTTCACTTGTATACTTGACACCTACACATATGACTCTTGACTTTCTACACACTTGCACACTTTATTACATGACACTTGCACACTCTACACACTTGCACACTTTATTACATGATACTTGGACTCTTCTCATACATTGACACATACTTTAGGGGAAATATAAATCACACACCCTAATCTAATAACACACACTCTAATCTAATTTATACAATAGTACAAATGTACCATAGAGGTACTTTAGCATCTATTAAATAATATAATACTCTCCAACACCCCTTTGTATTACATTATTTGGTTTGAAGACTTTAGTCTTCAATATTCATCTTCATCTTGTGCCTTGTGTTCATTCATGGACTCTATATGTTGACCTTGCTAGGCAATCTTACATTGTGTTTGATCCTCTATTTGAGGTTCTAGAATTGACCTATTAACCAAATATCCTTCTTTGCTTTGTCAATTTTTATCTTTGTCTTGGTTTTTTTATCAGGAATCAAAAATCTTGAATGGTATTTTATTAAAATTGCAATATTAAATAGGCATACGAGATGTCAAATACAGACTATAATAAATCTTAACAAATAAACAAATAATTGTCGACATTCTAAGTTGTCGATAAATACTAACAAACTAAATATTCTATGCCTATCCATATCATCCCTCCCAACCATATAATAATTGGACTCCAATGCTTTTACAAGTGGAGAAGTACCCCAAAATAATGAATTCCTCCAAAGTGGTTACGAATAGAAGAGAGATAGACTATGTTCAAGAGCCCCAAAAGAGATCACCACTACTCCATAAAAGGGAGCTACAATGAGCAAAACTCATGCTCAAAAAGGTTCAATTTCAAAATCCTCAGATATTTCTCGAGGTTTGTTGCCTCTTGGGTCAACCTCTAGCATGTAGGAATCACTACTATGCCTAAAAAGGGTCTTGTAAACATGTCTTTCAAACTTTGAAAGTTGTAACTCTTCACACCAATCATGCTAAACCATAAGCATACACCCAAAACTTAGTACAAACGATCCTGCCAAGCAAGTATCTTGTAACTATAGTCGATGGAGGAAGAGCAGAGGAATTTGGCACAAAGCATGGGGATGCAAAACAAGCATAGAATGGAGTGTCGAGTACCACTGAACACTTATTACAAAAGCATAATAGAAAAGAAGCCTCCAAAGTATCGAAATATATGTAGTCTTTGGAGTTGCAGAAGCGATGCTGATGTGGTGCTACTCAAAAATCCACTATGAGACAAGCCAACTAAGGGCGAAGACTACTCCAATGTATGGAGTTCCCATGTGATTTCCATGATCACATAACAAGGGCCATTTGTCTTCTAAAGGATAACGTACTCCAAAAGTCTCAAAAAGGTGATGGTGGATCTAAGGAGTATCGGTTTCAACCGAGAATGCACTCCATATTTGACAATTTTTAGGTATAAAAGAAAGTTTTGTCATCCCAAACTTCAAAGCACTGTAAGGTCAAGAAGACCTTTACAAAATGGCAAAATAATAGCCTTACTAGAATCGACTCGAAAAATCTTTCCAACGACTATATAAACATATGCTTGCAATAATATCAAACCTTGAAAATAGATTAAAACAATATGTCTCTCTAGTATCAAAATAAAAGGGATTCATACCCTTTTACAAAATATTTTCTGAAGGTTTGAAAATAAAAATAAGTTTTAAACCTTAAAAAAATATTAGGCACTATGTGTGCCAACCAATGCGTGCTATATGCCAGTGCACCAAGCCTAGCGGAAGCTCCGATCAACTCCAATAGCGTCAACGCTTGTGACGTGGAGCCACGAGCCACAAACCTGTTTTAGGTCAGGAGCCACTTGTGCATCTTCTATCCCATGAATGTGGGATAAATCCCATAATTTCCTGCGAGTGCTCCGTCAGCCTATGACATGTGTGAGAACGGATACGTTGTTGGGATCTGTTAGCAATGTTTGACAAGGCACTAGCATGGGATCTGTAGAAGTCCTGGCTGATCTGGAGCATATGAAACAACCTTCTTGATGACAGAGACTTCATTCTACAATTCCCTTGCCAGGAAGTTTCGTCAAAGTCCTTGATGACGGTAATCCCAGCATTGAGAGGAATCACCTTCCAATCGCGCATGTGGTGGATTTCGACCTCGAATCTCGATCTTCAATGAAAAGCCTTCATCAAAACCATGACCACCATAAAAATGCTCAGAATCACCGACGGCATTGAAAATTTGTTCGCATCAGAACTTTCGGTCATCCCGGGTGTTCTAGTGCAGGGATTGGCTCCTGATTTGCATTGGCTAGCAGGTGAAGTGCTGACTTTGCACACCTGAGTTTGGTTAATATTATTGCTGGTTAAACCTGGCAGAGATAGAAGGGATCCGTCTTGACAACGGAAGCAAGGGCACTGCAACAAGCAAGTGCGGGGTTGCTGATATCATCATCAACAATATACCAATTGCTACCAATCGCATATGAACAGTCATCCTGCGCACACACGCAATATATGTCACAACATATTTTCTGTCGTTGATTTATTCTTTAGGATTTTAATCAGCTCTTCTTGCCTTCGAATTTTGTCCTTATTGATTTATTCCTTAGGATTTTAATCAGCTCTTTTCGCCTTCGAATTTTGTCCTTAAAGTGCAAGTAATACCATATACATTATCCTACCTATATCAATAGGTATTATAATAACATTTTTAAAATTTTCATGTGCTTCAATGAGCTCTGAGTGCAGATAATAACCAAATATTTCAAAGTTTTCATCTTTAACTTCTTTGTAGATTGAATATAAATGCTTTTTTAATCTCATTGATATGTCTTGTTGCTCATCAAAATTTTCAATCAAATATTGTATACAAAATTTTAAAACTTCCAATATTTTCTTACTTATCAAAGCATTATGATTATTTTCTTCAATGATGATTCCTTTAAGGTAGAAGTCCTTATTTATCCAAAGTTTAATATATGTAATCAATATTCAAGTTAATTTTCAAACTCTTCAATTTTAAAATCTCACTAATAAATCAAACTTCAAATTTCTTCAATCAATCAATTATTTTGATGTAAAATACCTTACGACTCCTAATTCAATCAGTCAATTTTCAAATCCACAAAAAACAATTTTTCACTCAATCAAATTTCTTCAACTCAACTTTTCAATCACAAAGCAATTTTCAAATTCAATTGCAATCAATTTATTTAATTCTTATCTCTCCAAATTAATTTCAATTTCAAATAATTTTTTTCAATTAATTTCAAATTGCAATTATATTTCTACCTTATATCTCCCTTTTTCAAAAATCAAATTGCAATAATTCTTTTAAACCTTATAACTCCACTTTTCAGAAATCAAATTCAAATAACTTTAATCTACCTTAGGCACCCAATATAAAATTTTGCCTTTCTTTAGAACTTTGACAAATGCAATCTAACTTACCTTAAATTCCATGAATTCCACTCTGTCAATTTTGACTTAGGGCTACTAACTGGAAGTTACTCCTTTTAATATTTGTAGTAGATATTAGGTTTCAAACTATGACTCCTTATGCACTAGGCTTCTTAGACATTTTC
This sequence comes from Wollemia nobilis, assembly GCA_028583015.1. Classification (NCBI taxonomy): domain Eukaryota; kingdom Viridiplantae; phylum Streptophyta; class Pinopsida; order Araucariales; family Araucariaceae; genus Wollemia; species Wollemia nobilis. The sequence continues at coordinate 126,610 of JAQPPZ010017037.1, forward strand.
CAAACTGGCATATACCAACTCCTTTGCTTTCAAAATTATCTCCTTGCTCTCTAGCAATTTTGCTTCTCACTCTCAACCATTTGACTCTTTGCATTCAAGTGGCACAACTCCTGATAGCAAATTGATTCTACATACAACTTCATTTTATTCTCTTCACGCTTTAGATGGCTTATGAATTTGTTTCTTCGACTCTTTAGATCACTTCTATTTTCTCCTTTCACACCTCATGCAATTCTACTCTTACCTCAGGTGATGTCACTCTTAGTTAGCTTTTTGTCCTTCTCAAGCTCATCATGTCCTTCTCAAACTTGTTTGAGTGATACACTCTAATTTCATCTTTTATTAGGTGCTTCAAGTAAAGGGCTCCTCAATTCTTCGAATGAATACATATTCTATAGACAAGATCTCTGCTTCAAGACAACAATCTTCTACTCATAGAAATAATCTTTTATGTAAGGTCTTTTATTAGGGCAGTATTTTCTCTCGAATACCTCATGTATTCTCTTTCTCTCAACTGTAAATCTTTCTTCAAATTACTTTTTCTTTTCCAACAATTTGGATTTTTTTTCAACTTGGTGTAATGTCAACCAAACTTTAATATGTTACTTTTTCTTACCCAATGAATATCAAGTAGCTTCCAATTATAGGTGACTTCAATCCTATCTACGTATTGCTTCCTCATTGAAACCAAGTGATTTCAATTGTGGGTGACTTCAATCCTATCCTTCAAAAAATCCAATTCATATTCAAAACTCTTCTCACACAAGGTGAGTGTATGTAGCTTTGATATCATTGTTGGCTTTTTAGCCAAATTTAAGCATAGGTCTCAATATCTAGGATCTTAAACAAACACAAATATTAGAGCATTCTATATCTAAAATCAATATATTTGAACATTCGAACAAGGGCAGTGATGATTTTTTAAATCACAAAAAATAAAATTGCGAAGTGTGAAGAATTGGGGTTTTTTCTTCGAAAACATATCATATTTTAGGAGCCATATCACCGCGAAGAGTTATCTGATTTAGTTGATTCTTGGACTAACTTGTGTTGAATTTGAATAGCTTTAAAATGAGTGGTCATATGCAAAAATCCAAGAGGAAGATATGACCCTATGAATTCAACCATTTAGAACAAGGGTAGTGATGATTTTTTAGATTGCAAAAAATAAAATTGTAAAGTGTGAAGGATTAGGGTTTTTTCTTGAAAAACATCTCATATTTTAGGAGTCATATCTTCACAAAGAGTTATCTAATTCAGATGATTCTTGGACCAACTTGTGCAGAATTTGAATAGCTTTAAAATGAGTGGTCATATACAAAAATCCAAGCAATATTGAGGGAGATACGACCCTGTGAAATCAACCATTCGAAACAAGGGCAATGACAATTTTTCAAATCATGAAAAATGAAATTGCAAAGTGCGAAGGATTAGGGTTTTTCTTGAAAAATCCAAGCAATATTGAGGGAGATACAATCCTGTGAAGTCAACCATTCGGAACAAGGGTAGTGACGATTTTTCAAGTCGCAAAAAACGAAATTGCAAATATTTTCCAACTAGGGTTCGAACGATGGGAAGAGCAATGAAGGGCTAGGACTTCAGTGAGGCAAGACATTCTATCTGGACAAAGAATTTTTCAGCTAAGTTATTTTTTCCCTTTCTTTATCTTAGAAATTGTGCATGAAAAATTTATAAAGTTTTTATCAAATATTATATTTGTTATAGAACTTTCAGATAAATTTCATTAGATTTTGAGTTTTAGTTTCCTTTCCATGGATCGATTTATAGTTAAATCCTTAGAATCATCCCTAGTGGTAGAGGTTAGTGAGCGCACCTCAGAGAGATCCTCATTGCTCCAAGATAGGGCAGTTTTTGGTAAATTTAATGGGTATTGGCCAGGGGCTTCAGCCTTGAGAAAATGGATTGATAGGAGTTGGAAGTCTCCAGGAGTGATTCTATCATTTCTTCCCAAAGGTTTCTTCCTAGCCATTTTTTGTTCTAGGGAAGAAAGAGAAAGAATCCTAAAAGGGGGTCCTTGGTTTATGGGAAGAGCAGGGCTCTTCCTTACCCACTAGTATGAAGGCTTTTCACCTGAAAATGTAAATCTATCCCTAGTACCAGTCTGGGTTAGGATGTTTGGATTGCCCATTGAATTTTAGGAAATAGATACCTTCAAGGCAATAGGCAACACTCTAGGAGAATTCCTTGAGATTTTAGATACAACAAAAGATGGATTTTTGGCTATTTATGCTCGAATATTGGTCATGATTGATATAAGTAAAGCTTTACCAGAATCAATCATTCTTAAGTATGGGGATAAGATGTGGACCCAAACTATAGATTATGAAAACATATCTTTTAGATGTAGAAGATGTCATGAGGTGGGGCATATTGAGAGATCATGCCCTAAGAAGAGCCCAGCAGAATCATTTGTAGAAAATCATAAGAGAAATTTACAAATGGTTATGGATAAAGATGGTTTTCAACTTCCAAAAAATAGATCTAGAAAAATAAAAGAAAATGAATAGTGGAGACCAATAAGAAAGGATACTGGAAGAAATTCCAATTCTTTTGAGGCTTTAGCCTATGAAGAAAAAGTAGATCAAAACTTAGAGGACACATGACAACAATTTCAACATATTAGCAAGGAACCGTCTATTCAATATGATCCTAATTTAAGGAAGAACATTCTCGATGAACCCAAGGAATGTGTCTCATCAGATTTTGAAGACTCTCTTGAAGTACCATGCACCATTCAGGAGAAAATAATTGGTAAAGAAAATGCAGTTTTAGAAGTTAATACCTCTACCATTAATAAGGAAATACCAGAAAATGAGCAGGATAAGTCAAAAGCTTCTATAATAGAGCCAGGAGAGGATAAATATGTTGAAAAACAAAATGGTGAAAGAATATTGAGGAATAGAATAATAAGACCTACTCCTGATATAGGTAAGGCAAAAAGAGGAAAACCCTCAAATTATCAAGCAAGATCCAGGGAAGCAAGAGCTAACATAGAGAAAGGAACACAAACTAAGTTGGTTGAACTTCTCTTTACCAAACAACAAAATGATATTGGTAATACGCAAGAGGGGCCAAAAGCCCCTAATGAGACATGATTATCATCTCATGGAATATAAGGGGTGCTAATGCCCCCTCAAAGCATAGGTGTATTAGGGACCTATGTTTAAGTAATAAACCCGATATTCTCTGTATCCAGGAAACTAAAATGACAAAAGAAGAAGTTTCAAAAACTATGAAAGCAGTTTGGGCAAGATGTGAATGGGATGCTATGGATTTTGAAGGAGCAATAGGGGGAATTCTAACTTGTTGGAATCCTTCTAGAACCTCTTGTGTAACCATTCATAAAACTAGGCATTGGATAGCCTCTTTAGTCACTTGCTACTTTGCAGATATTCACTTCATCCTTATCAATGTGTATGGACCTACAACTCATCAGGTAGATAGATAGATTGAAAAATTAGATAGATGCATTCTCTTAGATCAGTGGCTAGATGAAGGAACTTGTGCTAAAATTAATACCTTAACAAGGATTGGTTCAGGATCATTGGCCAATAAGAGTTAAAATAGTGGTTAGTGAATTCAAAAAAATCATATTTTAAATATGAGCAGATGTGGGAAGACCATCCTCAATTTGTTGATATGATAGCTCAAACATGGAATTATTTAGGTAATGGTGGGTTGTATGCTTCCAAACCAAATTAAAGCTATGACATATAGATTAAAATAATGGAACAAGAACACCTTTGAAAATATTTTTGAGAAGAAAGAAGAACTAAAAGATAAACTTTCAAAATTCCAAAAAGGTGATGAAAATAATACAAGCTCAGAGGAAAGGGAGTTGCTTAGTGAATATCATAATATTTTGAGTAAGGAAGAGAAATTTTGGAGATTAAAATCAAGACAGACTTGGTTAAAATAAGGAGATAAAAATACAATTTTTTTTCATAGGATGGCTATAGTACAGAGATCTTCTTCTAGAATTGGTAGAATTAAATCAATAGAAGGGGTTTGGATTGAAGATCAAAGTGAAATTAGAAAAGAGGCTAAGTCATTTTATCAGAATATTCTAGGTTCAGAGGAGACCAAAGTTCTTAATGATAAACTTCTTCAAGATGTTCCTTCAGTTATAACAAATGAAGACAATAGGAAACTGATGGAGCCTATTACTCTAGAAGAAGTTCATTTAGCTCTTTTCTCTTTTAATAAGGATAAATCCCCTGGTCCAGATGGGCTCTCTACAGCTTTTTACCAACATAATTGGGATATAGTGAAGGATTCTTTATTGGTGGTAGTGGAACAGTCTAGGGTAAAATAATATATTCCTTATAAAATAAATGCAACTTATCTTACCCTAATTCCAAAAAATAAGGATGTTGAATTGTTTGATTCTTTTAGACCCATAAGCCTATGTAATATGGCTTATAAGATTATTTCCAAAGTGATGGCGAATAGATTAAGGCCATTGTTAGACAAAATTATTTCAGAAGAGCAAGGAGGTTTTGTGAAAGGGAGACAAATTTTGGATGGGATCATAGTAGCTCATGAAGTTATACATTCAACAGCTTCAAGAAAAGAGAAAGCTATGATCTTAAAACTTGATATGAGTAAAGCCTATGATAGGGTTAAATGGAATTTTCTTTTTGTAGTTTTAGATAAGTTTGGTTTTGGGAAGAAATGGGTTAGATGGATTAAAGCTTGTGTCTCTACAGTTTCTTATTCAGTGTTGGTCAATGGGTTAGTGACAAAATCTTTAAAGCCAAGAGAGGCCTTAGACAAGGAGATCCTCTATCTCCTTATTTGTTCATTATTATGGCAAAAGTTTTGAGTAGGAACTTAAATAAGGCTTACAAATATGGGTTTATAAGTGGACTTAAGGTTAGTAATAACATCGATAACATCACCCATCAATAGTTTGTAGATGATACAACCCTTTTTGGAAGGGCAAGGATAAATGAGGCCAGAGCTTTGAATAACTTTTTAAAAGAGTACGAAAGAGCTTCAGGGCAAAAAATTAATAGGACTAAATCCAAAATTTACTTTCTTAACACTCCTGCTAATATCAAAGCAAGAATTTATAGGTTGCTTCAAATGGAGGAGGCAAATTTACCAACAACTTATCTAGGGATGCCTTTATTTGAGGGGAGAATGAGGATAGATTTATGGAATCCAATTATTAGTAAAGTTCAAAATAAACTTCCAGCTTGGAAAGGTAGATGGTTATCATTAGCAGGAAGAGTGTAGTTAATTAAGTCAGTCTTACAAGCCATTCCAACATATTATATGTCTTTGTATTCTATGCCAAAATCAGTTGAAAAAAGTTTAATCTTTATTATGCGATCCTTTTTATGGTCAGGTTTACATGATAAAAGGAAATTTTCTTTGGTGAAATGGAGCAAGTTGTGTGATGATAAAACTAGGGGAGGTCTTGGTTTAAGAGCTCTTACAGATGCAAACTTAGCTCTTAGGGGAAAAGTTATCTGGAGATTGTACAAAGAGAGTCAAAGACAATGGGCAAGAATTCTTCAAGTAAGTATGTTGATCCCAATGACCCAAGTTTAATATTTACTGCATTCTCTCTTCCAAATGGTTCTGCTCTTTGGAATGGTTTAAAAAAATCTATTGATCTTATGATTAAAGGTTTAAGATGGGTGGTGGGAACTGGAGAAAAATTTCTATTTGGATGGATACTTGGTGTGATAAAAAACCACTCAATTTAGATCCAGTTTTGAAACCTTGGATGAGATTGCTTCAAGACAAATACGGTGATAGGGTTTCAAACATTTTGTACAAGGATCGAGAAGGAAGATACAAATGGAAAGAAGATTTTTTTACAAGTATACAAGACATTGATGCTAGGAGGCAATTGAGTAGAAAGATAACAATTGTAATTATTTCGAGGGGTGCCAAGGATAAATTGATTTGGGAGTTGAATAGCTCAGGAGAATACACAACAAGAAGTGGATATAATGTTCAACACCAACATAATAATAATATCACTAGAATTTGGAGAGATATTTGGGATAGCCCAAGCATTCCTAAAGTCAAAATGTTTGTTTGGCTAGTAGGTCATAGAAGAATTTTATCTTGGGATAACCTTATGAAAAGGGGTTTTCATGGCCCCTCTAAATGTGTTTTATTGTAATAAGGAGGAGGAGAGTATTGACCATCTCTTGGGACATTGCTCAATAGTCTGGAATCTATGGCAATGGATTCTTAATATGTTTGGTAAATGCATGGTGATGAATAGCAAAATTGAAGATTGGTTAAAGCAATGGCAAAGCACTTATAAAAGTGAGGCTTTACAGACAATATGGGATATATCAAAAGATACAATACTTTGGACTATATGGCTAGAAAGGAATAGAAGAATATTTAAAGGAAAGGAAAGCAGTTTAGAGGTAATGAAAAAGAAGATATGTTTAGCCATAGAGGAGTCTAAACCAACCCTATCAACTCACCCAATCCCTAATTTGGAAGCAGAGAGTCTTGATAGATGGAGTCAAGTCATTAAATGGAATTATGATGTTGGGTACAAGAGAAGCAAAAATAAGGTAAAGAATATAAAGTGGAAACCACCAGATGTGGAGTGGGTTAAATTGAATTTTTATGGAGCATCTAAAGGAAACCTAGGACCAGTAGGAGGAGGAGGAATAATTAGAAATAATAGAGGAGAGATTTTGTCTCATTATGCTTTCAATTGTGGATTTAAGACAAATAATGAAGTTGAAGCTTGGGCAACTTTAGAAGGGTTAAAAATATGTAAACAAATGAAATGGAATAGAGTTTGGATGGAAGGTGATTCTCTCATAGTAATAAATGCAATTTTGAGGAAAGCAAAGGCTCCATGGAACATACAAGAGATAATTGTGGAAATTCAAGATCTTGCTAAAGAGTTTGAAGAAATCAGGTTTACACATATATTAAGGGAAGGAAACAAATGTGCAGATAAGCTAGCCAATAGAGGGGTTTTGATTGAGGATCGTGAAGTTAACATCTCCTTTCCATGGTTAGAGGAAGTAGAAAGTTTAGTTGAAGTTGACAAAAATTGTTGATTGCCTAAATCAATTAATGATTAAGATTTACTTTAATGTTTTCCATTGGTAATATCTATTTTATTTTGTAACAATAATGTGTGTTCATTTAGACTATTTATTATAATTTTTGTGGTTGCACTTGTGTTTCAGGAAGGAAACTAGCAATCCATATTTGGTAAAGCGGACTATGTTAGTGCGATGTTTTGGAAATATTACTCTACTAAGATGCAAGGCATAGATAGTAGAGGTGAAGTTTTGGCATTGTGAAGGTTGCTATAGGAAAATGTCAAGAAAGATGCTAAATTTTGGAGTAATTGTATTCATACAGAGATTTGAAAAGATCCAAAAAATGAAAATCAAGAATTCAGACATTTTATGTAAAATGATGTAGGTTTCTAACTATAGCATCTCAATTGAGATGAGAAGTGTATCTATTTGTAAACTCTCAAGCTCTAAAGAAGAGAGATGTAATTTGTTAAGGGTGGGGGACCCGAGTACAACCCCTTTTTATCAAGCAAAAAAATATATCATTGAACATAACATTCATAAAATAACAATATCAATCAACAATATACTCACAATATTATTGATGAATCAAATATACAAGATCTTTGTTACAATATTTCTCAATAATTCTTTGATATAATACATGGAGCTTTGTCTACATAATATAACCATACAGGTGACGTTTCAATAATTTGATTATTTCTCTCCTCACATATCTGGGAGATGCATCCTTTTATATTCCTCACATAAGACAAGCCTCTCATGTCTCTTGACTTGACATCTTGCCACATACATGGGATTCTTCACTTGTATACTTAACACCTACACATATGACTCTTTACTTTCTACATGCTTGCACACTTTATTACATGACACTTGCACACTCTACACACTTGCACACTTTATTACATGACACTTGGACTCTTCTCATACATAAACACATGATTGATCTACTCATAACTCCCAAATTATCGATTTCAATTTTCAAATTTTCAAACTATCAATTTCAATCCTTATCACTCCAATTTTCAAATTCACTTTTAATTCAATAATATCTTATGCCCTTATAAATCCAAATTATTAAATCAATCCTTATAAATAAATATTATAATTTAACCTTATAACTCCAATAAATCAAGTGCTAAAAAATGTGAGGTTCTCTTACCTCTATTCATGATACCACCTTCAATTTCTTCTATGCCATGTCTCTGAATTTTGTGCCTATTCTCTTGATTTTACACTTTGGAAAGCAAAACACTTCTAATGCCTCTCCTTGCATTTAGGTTCTTTGGTCACCAACCAAAAAATATTTTTCCCAAACTTGCTTCATTTCATATGTAAATTTTGCTCTTAGGCACTCCTTTTTGAAATCTTAGGTGATCCTTGCTCATAGGTAGGTCTTCTTTGCTCTCAGGTAGTTCTTGTCACTCTTAAATGATTATACTTGGCTCACAGGTAGTTCTACTTCATAGAATATTATCTCCTCAAGCACCACCTAAGAATTCTCCTCTTCTCTACTTTGTAGGTGCTTCAAATTGATGTCTCCATCTAGATTCTATTCTTTTTACTCTATTTTTCTTTGGCTATATCATATCAACTCAAGGCTGTCAACTCCCTTCACTTCAATTGGTTTATAAATCCACTAATCCTTTTTCACTGTATTGATCTATTTTTTATCAATGTTTGCTCTTTGAGTTCACCACACTCGACTTTCACTTTTGCTTTTATCTTTTTGTTGTATGTGTGCCCACCAGGCACCAATATTGATGTCCTCTCAAGTTTTATTCAAGTTCTATAAGCTTAGCTTTCATAGTAGGCTCTTATATTTTTGTCGTGTGTTCCCACCAAGATACAATATTGACGTCCTTCCAAGACATTTAATCGACAATTTACATCAATAATTCTCATAAAATCAATCCTTTAAAAAAATGTTTGTAATAACAAACTCAATATCTTCTCTTCGTATATATATATATATCAATCAACCAACAAATTCTTATATTCAAATATTTGTTCAACTCACCTTCAATAATCAAGAGTCTTCAAATAAAATTGAGCCACCAACTCTATTTTATCTTCTTGACTCTCTTATGCTACTTCCTCAAACCTTCAAATATTCACTCCAAATTAACACCAGAACTTCTAATGCTAGCTTTTTATAAACTATGGATCCACCAAGTTGAATAGTGTCCCAATATCCAAGATCAAATATTAATCAAGATATTAATGCATACAAATATTTGACCAGTATGAATCAATATAACATTCATGAAATAATAATATTTCAATAAAGAATTCACACAATAGTATTGATCAAATATTCAAGACTTGAATTCAAAGTGAATTTCTTATCTTTGATACAATACATGGAGCTTTGTCTCCATAATATAACCTTAGAATATGACTCTTCAATATTTGATTATTGCTCTCCTCACATATCTAGGAGATGCAACCTTTCCTATTTTATACATAAAACAAACTTCTCATATCTCTTGTCTTTATATGTTGACGCATACATGTGACTCTTCACCTGTATACTTGACACTTATACACATGACTTTGGACTTACGCACTTGCACAATCTCACCCTCTTCACACTTGCACAATTTATTATATAACACTTGGACTCATCCTACACATTGACACATGATTTAAGGGAAATATAAATCACACACCCTAATCTAAATCACACTCTAATCTAATATTTTTAAATGTACAATGGTACCATGGGGGTACTTTAATATCTACCAAATAATTTAATATTCTCCCATAGGTCAAAGCACAGATAGAGGAGGACCCAATCAAGACTCCTACATCACTTAAATAAAGGTTTCCTTCCATCAATGTCTAGACAAATGTGAAAGAATTATCTCTAAGCAATTGCAATAGGGAATTTTTAGATGAGGGAAGAGAGGTCATACCTATGACTGACCAAGTGTATGGATGGGTATCCATCAAAGCCAAACCTAATCTTACCCTTTTCGAGGGATGGAGAATTAGATTCTAATGATGATAAACTTGTTGTATCTTCTTGTTTTGGGTCGAGCCCCTATATGGGAGTCTTGACAAACCATAGTTTCAATAGGACATTGCAAGAGAGTGGTGTTGTTCCTTTGTTTTAGAAAGCTAAGGAGGAGAATTTTTTTTATCAGAAGAAGAAAGGAGAAGGATTTTAAATCCAAAGGGATTCTACAACCTCTTTTTATCAAGGGCTTAGAACAAGTAGAAGATAAAGGTGTAAAACTTGCTAAGTTCTTACCCTATTTAGAGAGAGACATTTTAGGCTAGGCAAGTAGGGCTTAAACAAGCCTAGTAGGTTATCTTCCCCACCAAGTCCTCTAAATCACCATAATACAAGTACATACTTTGGAAGATATGCCCTAAGAGACATGAAAAAGGTAAAGGAGATTTTGTATATGGTCAGGTATCAAGAGGGTTGGGTTTTGAGACAAGTCAATCTCAAGATTTTTTAGTAGGAAGAAAATCCTGCTTAAAAATTACATAATAAAAAACTAAGAAAATTTTGCATGGTAAACAAAAATCCATAGTTAGGTTTTGTAGAGTAGGACAACCCAATGGGAAAGGGAATCAATGATCATCCTCTCTTTAAATTTTAGAGGGCTTGGTACCCCTCATAAAAAAAATCTAAAGTATTTGTTTAAACTTCATAATCTAGATATAATTTTAACCCAAGAAACTATGTTGGATGCAAAAAAAGTAATAGCCATCCTTTCCTCTCTCCTATCAAATTAGAACTTTGAAGGGATATAATCAAATGAAAGGTCAATGGGAATGTAATGGGACGGAATTCCTCCTTCAAGTTAGTTGACAATGTATATATTAAGGTAGGCATGGTTATAGACTTGCATTCTTTTTTTTCCTCGAAAAAAATCAATAACTTTCATTTTAGAGTTTGAAAAAATTTACAATGAGATGGGTATTTTATACCCTCATATAGGCCTTACTAAACATCCCCATTAAGAGCTATTTTAAAATATCTTAACAATGACTCAAATTCTTTAAAAAATCTATCAAACTTGATACAATAAAAACTATGAACAACCTAGAGCAAACCTTCAGTCATCTTATAGGACACCATTTTGGTACTTTAGCCCTATAGCCATCAATCATCTTATGGATATGACCAAGCATGAAAAGACATAAAAAAATAAAAAAAAAGTTTCCTAAATAACTTATATCAAAAAGGAACAGATTGTGGTGGAACCACTATCCCACACACTAATCCTTTTATCCAAGTGCCAACTAGAATATCCAAGGCAACTTTTGATAGACCATTCACTCCTTCATTTTGTTCTCTATAGATATGTTCATAAGATATTTCTACAAATTATGCTTCTAGAAATTCCACCTACTCTAAATAAGGACTAAGTATCAAATTTTGCATCCCCACTAATCCTTAAGCCCAATCCACCACCAATTTTGAGTCACCAAAAACTTGAAGTTTTGTTATTCCTTGTTCCACTACAATTCTTATCAAAAATATCAAAGCCTTCCACTCTACCACATTATTGGTGCCTTCACCAAGACTCACTTTGAAAGTGAATTTGTGTTTTTTATCCTGATATAACACTCCTACCCCACATCTACCTAAATTGTCTTGACAAGCTCCATCTAAAAAAGCCCAAGACTTCATGATATCCACTGTTAAATTGTCAACTTGCCTTACAACTTTTTATTTTGGGGCTTGTTTTATATCTTCATAAGTATATGTGATTTGAGCTTGAACTTGTATATGTGGGATTTCCTTGCTCTTAAATAACATAGAATTTCTTTCCAAACATAGACCCCATGCCACTATTAATGGAATGTACTTTATGTAATCAATTTGTGCGATCCTTATGGTGGTAGAAGGTAGTTTGAGAAGAATTATTTATATATGACTTTTTCTAAAAAGGAAATGTAATGGTGGGAGGGGACTTAAATTTTATAACTAAAATAACATAAATATGGTGGGAGGTCAGAATGGATCCCCATGTTGAATTTTTTCTACAAAAAATCCAAAATGCAAGGTTGTGTGATGTGGAAACCATTGAATTAGTTCCCACTAGGAGGAATCAAAGAACTGGAAGACAAGGTATTTCTAGAAGTTTGGATAAATTTTAAATGTATAAAAATCTTATGAATGAATGAGAAAGATAAATATATTGGATAGATCAAGGTGGGATATCTAATAATTCATAATATCAAGGTAGGAGATCTTATTATTCATCGAATTTTTAGTTAGAAAAGATCAAGAGAAACCAAAAATACCTTTCAAGTTCAATTTTATTTGGTTGGAAGATGAGGAATTTATAAATACAATAAAAGATTAGTGAAGGCATGTTGACTTAACAATAGAAGAACAACTATGTTTTAGTTTTCTAAAAATTTGAGGAGAATCAAATATGCTACAATCGCATGGACTAAAGATAAATATTAGGAAGCAAAGGTAAAGAAAGTTGACATAGAATCTAGATTGAATCAATTGTATAGTCATGAAGGCAATGTGATTTTTTAGATAAAGAGAAATTGTACGTCAAGGAGTTGGAAAAAATAAGAGGTAATTGCTATAATGGGAATATGCAAAGTGAATGAAGAACACAAGCTTATACCGAGAGGGAGGGTGAACAGTATAAGACCACTTTTTACTTTTCTTTCCCAATCAATATTATGCAATATATCAATGGCAATATCAACAACAGTAATCAAAGCAATGCACAAATCACCACACACAATAGAGACACCAATTTAACGTGGTTCACCCAATGTGGGCTACTCCACGGAGAAAATATTTCACTAAAATTTTCTCAACAAATCTCTTGGGAAACCTTTCCCTATTACAATGTTTATGGACCTCTATCCAAAGGAGACACCAATCCCCTAATCAAGTTCATGGATCTCTATCCACAGGAGACACCAATCTCCTCAGTTGGTTCATGGATCTCTATCCACAGGAGAACTCCTTTCTCCTCTACTCTGGTTGGTGATCTTCTAGAAGAACTACTACCTCCATTGCACTGGCTAATGGATCTCTATCCACTGAAGACTCCTGCTCTCACTCAGAAGACCTGTCTTCACTACCCTAGCTAATGGACCTCTATCCACTGGAGACTGTTGTCCTCTATACTCTGTCACCTCCAAAGCTTACTCTTAGCTCTATCTCAAATCTGCACTAAACACAGTCCTTCGATCTAGCACAAATTTGCTCAATCTCTGTCTCTAATCTACACTAAACATAGTCCTTCGGTCTAGCACAAATCTGCTCAATCTCTGTCTCTGATCTGCACTAAACATAGTCCTTCGGTCTAGCACAAATCTGCTCAATATCTATCTCTAGTCTGGCACAAACCTGTCCTCAAATCTACACCAAACTCTATCCTCAAATCTATCCTCAAGCCTTAACACAAAGCTTGACTCAATCACAAATCAACTCTATTAGATCTTCCCCAAACCTTAACCCAAGGTTTGAACAAATTAATCAATCAACTATTCTCACAAGTCTTCTCAAAGACTTACCTCAAATCTATCCACAACTCCTCTCAAGGACTTATCCAATCTACTCAACAAGTCCTCACTAGAACTTGTCCAATATGCTCAACAAGTCTTCACCAAGACTTACCTCAAATATGCTCACAAGCTTTCACTAAAGCTTATTCAACTCAACTCAATCTATCACAAAAACTTCTTCAATCACACAAACAAGCTTCACACAAAATCTTGTTTGACTCACAAAAACATATAGAGAATGGTTAGAGACTCAATATGTTACTCACTCACAACAATACTCAATCACTTTCAAACTCTCTTGCTTAACCACATAAACATATAGAGAATGGTTAGAGACTCAATATGTTTCACTCTTGCACAACACTCAATCTCTCTTCCAAATCAAATCAGAATATAGAACAATTTGTTTCATAGAACTTGAACTATCACTTCAATACCTCCAATCAACTAGGCTCAATCAACTCCACTCAACCAATCACTCAATGAATATTTATTCAACAATGCTTATCAAACAAACCTCACATAACAATGATACTCATGATCTTTCACAAACCCTAGTTCAAGATAGTTCACAACTTCACATAACAATGATACTCATGTTCTTTCACAAACCCTAGTCAAGCATATGAAAGCTTACTCAATATTTCCAACAATGCTTATCAAACAAGGTTTCTAGTATCAACTTTCATTCCAAAAAACCAAACTCAACAATGCTTATCAAACAATCCTTTTCACTCCAACTTAGCATTCACAACATCCAACAATCACTCTCAAGGATAATGTGCCCTTACCTCTTGTTTGAAGATGATTTGACCTCAAACACTTGTCTCAATCACAACCACTCTTTTTGCCAATACTAGGGTTAGATAGCAAATATTTGTCCTTAATATTTTCTCACAAAAATATTTCACCAAGTCAAAATATCAAAAACTTACTCAACCTTATTTCTCCTTTCAATACAATTTTTATTAACTTTGTTTTAACAAAAATATCTAACTCCCTTGGCACACCTTATTACTCCTCTTATAAACTCTAAGCACTCAAAAATCAACACCCAAAAATAACACTATGCATATCCTTTTATCTCCCTTTGTATAACTCACAAAAACCTTATAATATGCAATTTCCACTTTATACAACCTTTAAGAAATTAAAAAATTAATTTCCGCAATTTTTGAAACCTTGCAATTATGAGCGCATACCTTACATAGTCCACCAAAAGGAGCCTCGATGGGTTTCGAACGTGCAACCTCTTCCTACCGAGCACCTTTGCCAAGCGCGCGCCCACCACGTGGGCTACATGCCTCCATGCAAAGGGAAAGGCAAGTGCCTTCCCTTTGTCCTTCACCGACCGCACAAACTTCAATGAAAAACTTCCTTCGCTTAGAAAAAATGAAGACCACGGGAATCAATCCCTCAACCTTGCACCAACAAACGTCTTAGCGCAACCTCTAGCTGCCAATCGCGCTACCCAGTGCCTTGCAATGTGGAGTGAGTTCCCCTCTTCGTTATCCTATCTTCTACCTCTCAAAAGCTTTTAAAACACACATGATCTTCTTCCTTGTCTTGCGCACGATATTCGCTTATGTCAAAATAGATCACATGGATAATATTTACCATAATGTTTGTCCCTTCTTATATGCAAAGTGCCATATGCTCAACGACATCGACGATTCGATTTAATTCGAATATTTCAAATTAATTAAACTTTGTGCCCTTTTAACCCTAACCTTTAGGGTTTTAAATTAAATCATAAATTAATTTATAATTAACTTATTATAAATAATTTATAATTAACTTAATAACTCTTAGAGTTAATCAAATTAAATTATAAATTAATTTATAATGAAATTATTATAATTAATTTATAATTAAATTAAATCTCTAGGTCTTGACCTTAGACCTTTAATATTATAATAAAATATTATAATATTATTTTTCTTGGGCCTTCCTTTTGCCCTTTAGACCTCATCTGACCACCTGGAGGTAATCTTCCTCTTGCACTGAATACGAAAACTGAAACTGATGTTGCTCATTGAAACTGACGCTTACTGATCTTGACTTCTTGACATCAATGACAACAAAACCTTCTCATATTTCCAACAATCTCCCCCTTTGTCATTGATGGCAACCCAATTACCTTTTACCATTTCCTTTACCTTTTTATTTTCTTCTCCCCCTTAGGAACTGCTCCCCCTAAAGGAATGCTCTCCTCCTAACTAAAATCTCTCCCCCTTACTCAAATCTCTCCCCCTTTGACATCAATGGCAAAGGGTCACCTTTGGGGCTCGAGGCTAAGAATGAGTCTCTTAGCTTAGCCCCTCCCTCACCTCCTCTTGAGGTGGTTAATTCTGGGGTGGGAGTATTTCTACTCCCATCAAGCACTGATCTTTACCTTTGTCCACTTTCTTCCTTGGATGATCTTTTTTATTCCTCTGACTGTTCCTATTCCTGCTTGTCTCTAGAATTTTTGCTCTACACCATCTTGTTGTATGCCCATCATTATTGCACTTATAACACTTAATATTGTTATTCCTTGGAGGTGCAAATGTCTTGGGATTTCTCCTAGTGAAGCCATATATGTTCTTGTCATGAACCCTGCAATTCATTGCCTTGTGACCAAACTGATTACAAGAGTAGCAATACCCTTGAAAAAGTTGCTATATGTTCCCATATTCTTGTATTTCATGTGTCCTACACTGTGAAGCCTTGTGCCCAAATCTGTGACATGAGAAACATCTTCCATTGAAACTACCTTGCCTTGACCCCATGGGTCTTTTAGTCTCTTTTACCCTGTGTTGGTTCCTGTTCCATTTGTTCCTCTTTTGTGCATTGTTCCTTTCCTTGTTGAACTTTCTATTGTCCAACTCATCCTCAGAAGTCTCACTCTCTCTTACACTCTCTTCTTCTGAAGTTTCTTCTTCTTCAGAACTTGAGGTTGAATCCTCTCCTTGTTTCTTTTGTACTTGTTCAAAACCAAGACCTGTCTTGTTTGTTGATCGTCTTTGTACCTTGATAATATTGTCTATGGTTTTTGAGCTTTTCCCAAACTTGTGTAGCTTATCCTTAGAATCTTTTACTTCCTTCCTTAGTAAAGCTACCTCATGCTCTAACCTTTCACATTCTACAACCTTTGCTTCTAACTTCTCTTTGAATCTCCTTGTCTTAGCTATTGAGTTGGTTAGATCCTCTATAAGCTTTCCTTTCTCTTCATCACATTCTTGAAATTTAAGCTTAAGTTTTGAGTTTTGCTTTCTTACCTCCTTTAATGCATCAAGGGCATGAATAAGCTCACCCTCAAGGTCAACTTCTCCTTTCTTTGATTCTTCCTCTATTTGTTTGCCTTTGAAAACATCTTCATTCTTTTCTGACTCTTTTCTACTAGAAGCACTTCCTTCTTCTTCTATTGCCATAAGAAGATTCTCTTCTGGTCCTTCAAGTGTATCTTCATATTCATCATCATTGAAACTGAATCCATTCCTTGTACAACTATCTTCAAGATGACCAAAGTTACCACATCTAAAACACTTGAGGATTATTGGTGACCTTTTCCTAATCACTTCTTTTTCTTTTTCTAGAAATAGAACTTCATATTTATCATTATCTTAGGAACTATCATCACTATCACTTGAGTACTTACTTGCCTTGTCTGCATAGAAACTCTTCTTATGTCTTTGGAAGAACTTCTTTCCTTGCTTGCCTTGTCCATCCCTGCTTTTATTTTGGTACCTGTGTTTTTCTGTTTCCCTGTTCTTATGATCATATTTTTCTTCATCATTGCTATTTCCAGCTTCTTGACAATCAGTTGCATAGTGACCATACTTTCCACAATTGAAACATCTAACTGATTTTGTACCTTTATACTTTCTCGGATCCTTGTTCCTTCTACCATAATTTTCTTCTTCATCACTGGATAACTCATTGCTTGAATCTGGATTCTTTCCCTTTGTCTTCTTAGTAGCTTTGAAGGTTGCTTCCTTCTGGAGATTAGGTTCCTCTTTTGTTCTCATCTCAAAAGCTGTGAGAATGCCATGTAATTCATCTCTTGTCAAAATATCACTATCTTTTGATTCCTCTATAGCTGAAATATTCTCACTAAACCTTTTTGGGAGTGACCTTAAAATATTATCACAAACATCAGATTCTTGAACTTCAAGTCCAAGTCCTTGCATGGAGTTAACAACCTCATCTACACAAAGTAGATAAGCACTAATGTTTTCCTCATCCTTCATTTTTAGGTCTTCAAATATTCCCTTGATATTTTGCAACTTTACCTTTTTGACCTTTTTATCTCCTTCATATATGCCTTGCAATTTATCCCAAATTTCCTTTGCTGATTTGTAGTGCATAACCTTTATAAACTCTGTTTTATGCAAACCTCTCAAAATTGTATTCATTGCTTTTGAATTGTAATGATGTAGAAGCTTACCATCTTTATCTGTAGGTGGAGTAGTTGGTGGTGTGTATCCATTTTCAACTGCTTCCCATATTTCATTTCCAAGTGCCATCAGGTGGATCTTCATTCTCATACTCCAAAATACATAATCAATTCCATCAAACACTGGTGCTGAATTATCTGAGGATCCACTCTTAGAATCCATCTGTGTTCTTGTAAGATTTTCCTTCAAGTCGTTAAACTCTTCCAAAGGAACCCGCTCTGATACCAATTGAAGAACACAAGCTTATACTGAGAGGGGGGTGAACAGTATAAGACCACTTTTTACTTTTCTTTCCCAATCAATATTATGCAATATATCAATGGAAATATCAACAACAATAATCAAAGCAATGCATAAATCACCACACACAATAGAGACACCAATTTAACGTGGTTCACCCAATGTGGGCTACTCCACAGAGAAAATATTTCACTAAATTTTTCTCAAAAAATCTCTTGGGAAACCTTTCCCTATTACAATGTTTATGGACCTCTTTCCAAAGGAGACACCAATCCCCTAATCAAGTTCATGGATCTCTATCCATAGGAGACACCAATCTCCTTAGTTGGTTCATGGATCTCTATCCATAGGAGAACTACTTTCTCCTCTACTCTGGCTGGTGATCTTCTAGAAGAATTGCTACCTCCACTACACTAGCTAATGGATCTCTATCCACTGAAGACTCCTGCCCTCACTTAGAATACCTGTCTTCACTTCCCTGGCTAATGGACCTCTATCCACTGGAGACTATTATCCTCTATACTCTATCACCTCCAAAGCTTACTCTCAACTCTATCTCAAATCTACACTAAACACAGTCCTTTGGTCTAGCACAAATATGCTCAATCTCTATCTCTGATCTACACTAAACACAGTCCTTCGGTCTAGCATAAATCTGCTCAATATCTATCCTCAAATCTACACTAAACATAGTCCTTAGGTCTAGCACAAATCTGCTCAATATCTATCTTTGGTATGGCACAAACCTGTCCTCAAATCTGCACCAAACTCTATCCTCAAATCTATCCTCAAGCCTTAACACAAAGCTTGACTCAATCACAAATCAACTCTTCTAGATCTGCCCCAAACCTTAACCCAAGGTTTGAACAAATCAATCAATCAACTCTGCTCACAAGTCTTCTCAAAGACTTACCTCAAATCTATCCATAAGTCCTCTCAAGGACTTATCCAATCTACTCAACAAGTCCTCACTAGAACTTGTCCAATATGCTCAACAAGTCTTCACCAAGACTTACCTCAAATATGCTCACAAGATTTCACTAAAGCTTATTCAACTCAACTCAATCTATCACAAAAACTTCTTCAATCACACAAACAAGCTTCACACATAATCTTGTTTGACTCACATAAACATATAGAGAATGGTTAGAGACTCAATATGTTACTCACTCACAACAATACTCAATCACTTTCAAACTCTCTTGCTTAACCACAGAAACATATAGAGAATGGTTAGAGACTCAATATGTTTCACTCTTGCACAACACTCAATATCTCTTCCAAATCAAATCAGAATATAGAACAATTTGTTTCATAGAACTTGAACTATCACTTCAATACCTCCAATCAACTAGGCTCAATCAACTCCACTCAACCAATCACTCAATGAAGATTTATTCAACAATGCTTATAAAATAAACCTCACATAACAATGATACTCATGATCTTGCACAAGCCCTAGTTCAATATAGTTCACAACTTCACATAACAATGATACTCATGTTCTTTCACAAACCCTAATCAAGCATATGAAAGCTTACTCAATATTTCCAACAATGCTTATCAAACAAGGTTTCTAGTATCAACTTTCATTCCAGAAAACCAAACTCAACAATGCTTATCAAACAATCCTTTTCACTCCAACTTAGCATTCACAACATCCAACAATCACTCTCAAGGATAATGTGCCCTTACCTCTTGTTTGAATATGATTTGACCTCAAACACCTGTCTCAATCACAACCACTTTTTTTGCCAATACTAGGGTTAGATAGCAAATATATGTCCTTAATATTTTTCTCATAAAAATATTTCACCAAGTCAAAATATCAAAAACTTACTCAACCTTATTTCTCCTTTCAATACAATTTTTATTAACTTTGTTTTAACAAAAATATCTAACTCCCTTGGCACACCTTATTACTCCTCTTATAAACTCTAAGCACTCAAAAATCAACACCCAAAAATAACACTATGCATATCCTTTTATCTCCCTTTGTATAACTCACAAAAACCTTATAATATGCAATTTCCACTTTATACAACCTTTAAGAAATTAAAAAATTAATTTTTGCAATTTTTGAAACCTTGCAATTATGAGCGCATACCTTACATAGTCCACCAAAAGGAGCCTCGACGGGTTTTGAATGCGCAACCTCTTCCTATCAAGCACCTTTGCCAAGCGTGCACCCACCATGTGGGCTACGTGCCTCCACGCAAAGGGAAAGGCAAGTGCCTTCCCTTTGTCCTTCACCGACCGTGCAGACTTCAACGAAAAACTTCCTCCACTTAGAAAAAATGAAGACCACGGGAATCGATCCCTCAACCTTGCACCAACAAACGTCTTAGCGCAACCTCTAGTTGCCAATCATGCTACCCAATGCCTTGCAATGTGGAGTGAGTTCCCCTCTTCGTTATCCTATCTTCTACCTCTCAAAAGCTTTTAAAACATACACGATCTTCTTCCTTGTCTTGCGCACGATATTCACTTATGTCAAATGGATCGCATGGATAATATTTGCCATAATGTTTACCCCTTCTTATATGCAAAGTGCCATATGCTCAATGACGTCGATGATTCGATTTAATTTGAATATTTCGAATTAATTAAACTTTGTGCCCTTTTAACCCTAACCTTTAGGGTTTTAAATTAAATCATAAATTAATTTATAATTAACTTATTATAAATAATTTATAATTAACTTAATAACTCTTAGAGTTAATCAAATTAATTTATAATGAAATTATTATAATTAATTTATAATTAAATTAAATCTCTAGGTCTTGACCTTAGACCTTTAATATTATAATAAAATATTATAATATTATTTTTCTTGGGCCTTCCTTTTACCCTTTAGACCTCACCTGACCACCTAGAGGTAATCTTCCTCTTGCACTGAATACAGAAACTAAAACTGATGTTGCTCATTGAAACTGACGCTTACTAATCTTGACTTCTTGACATCAATGACAACAAAACCTTCTCATATTTCCAACAATCTCCCCCTTTGTCATTGATGGCAACCCAATTACCTTTTACCAGTTTCTTTACCTTTTTTTTTTTTGCTCCCCTTGAGGAACTGCTCCCCCTAAAGGAATGCTCTCCTCCTAACTTAAATCTCTCCCCCTATTGGAACCGATTCTTGCATCCGTAGGAAATCAATTGTCATGCTACAAGAACCCGTTTGAAACCAACGAGCTATTACAGGCTCTGGTCGACCTGCCTCATGTTCTGTTAAACCCGAATATTGCTATAAAAGATGGCAGAACGGGTAAGGAAACCCCAACGACAATTCTACGATTAAACTTCTAATTTGCACGCTCCAGATTTATATTAAACTATAGTATTCTTATTAAAATGACCAAGCATGAAAACAACCAACTGTTATGCCTTATGTAGACCGGTGCCTAGATTCATTGGGTTGTTATAGCAATTTAACAACTACTTTAATCATGAACAGAAAGAAGGGGAGAAGGAAATTAGCGTTCTTGCTTTCATTCGAATATCGTAACAAAATCAAGAGTTAACTAACGAAAGAAACGTGTATAATGCATTCAAATAATGTAACCCATTATACAGATACACACAATACTGAGACAAAGAAATGACAAGAATAAAACCCAGAATTGTATTGATTTCATAAAATATTACATGCAGAGTGGGCGGGATGCCTTTTAACTCTATTTTTCTTAAAGAAATACATCAATACAATGAAGAGGACTCTGTTCAAATAATGTAACAGGTCTCTCCAACTCTCCTTGTTCCAATATGGTAACAGAAGAATCTCTGAATCCTAGGCTCAATAAGACTAGAAATATTCTCAGCTTCTTGAACGCTTTCCTATCATACAATCCTGCACAACAAGGGGAGGAAGAAAGAATGAATAAAAGAAAATAGACACAAAGAAAATACAACAACACAACTAACAGGGCACTCAAGTATACCTCTTAGCAAAAATGCTATTCTCTAATTGCTTGATGATTTGTTTTGGCTGCTCCTTCTGCTTTTATAGTTCTTTGAAGTGAAACTGCCCAAAACAAGATTGTTGTGCACCGTCCACTTGTCATCATCTGGGGGGAAGAACTGTCTATTATCAGCCAACTACCTTTTCCTTGCCTTTGTCTGTAGCTGCTCCCATGGAGGTTGACCCTGTAACTGACTCATTAGCCAGTTTCTTGATTTTCTCTATGTCTTCAGTCGTGGCCCCCACCAATTCAGCAATGTGAAGCCATACTTCTACGTGGATGATGCTTTGTCGAGAGATCCTATCCAACATTCGTGAAGCCTTGATTCTGATTTCTTTCAAGGTCGAAGCTTTGTCTTGAAAGAAATGGACCTGATTGTGTACGTGTTCGACTTCAGAAAAGAATTGGGCTGCCAGCTTGTCATCGTCTTGTTCATCAAAGCTGACTTCTTTCAGGTGCTTTATGACTATCTGGCTGGGAACACCTGGGCCCATCAGTATGGTTGGATCAATTCCTGACTGCCTTACTATGGCTGTCAGCTTTTGTTCGACATTCTCTAGTTCTTTAATCATCGACGTATATCTGGATCTCTCATTGACAAAGTTGGTGATTTTCTCGTGTTCATCCAAGCAGCTTCGGTATTGGCCATCTGTAGTTATTACTTCCTCGGTCCTAATCTGATCGTATCCAATTTTGCACAAATCGTATGCGGGAAGTATAACAACCATCTTCTTATCCAGGTCTGTTAACAAAGGCTTTATTTTTTGGTTAGCTGATATCAACTCCCTAGCCTCTTTGCAGCAACCATTTATTATCTTTGCATTGTCATTGATCAAAGCAATAGCCTTTTCTCTATACTTTTCAATCAAGGTCTTCTTGGACCCTGTGATGCTAGAGGCTATTGCCTGTACTGGAGCTGAAGTAGCGATAACTTTCAGCTTCTCATTTTTTGCTTGTAATTCTATGGCCTTGGCTTTCCAAGTTGATATTTTTGATATTACGGCCTCTGTAGTCTGTGAGTGAATGCTCACTCCTTGTTTTAGCAGGGTAATCGTATCTCCTATCGCTTCGTCGATTGGGTCTTTGGATCAATCTGCAGAGAAGTGATCCCTTGGGTTGACAAAGAGATGGTCGATTGGCCACCTTCTTGTGTTTGGACTTTAGGGAGTTTTTCCACACTTCTCCCTTCGCCGATGGCATCCAACTCGGCTTCTTGAGTCGACGTGAATTTTGGTACTTCATTTATTTTAACCAGATGAAGGCTTACTATGCCTTCGGTTCCTATTTCCATTCATGGCTTCTTGGCGGGTGGTGTTTCATCATCATCCATATCTTTCGCCTGATAATTTTTGAAGATTTTTGCCAATCCCCCACTCTCTTCTATAGCCTTCCAGGCCCTCTCCGATATCTTGGCCTCTTTATTATTATATTTTATGGCCACTAGAATGGCCCGAGAGGTACCTATGGTAGCCATTTGTAGGTGCCTTGGTGCAAGTAAGGTGAGGGTAAGGTTACCCGGTTCTTGTGTGCTTGAGGTCGAAGCCTCGACAACAACCTATTCTCCTCTTCTAGTGGGACTGGTACCCTCGATACCAGGTGCTTCTAGTGCAGGTGCTTCTACCACCTGAGCCACTATCTCTAGTTGCTCAAGGGTGGTAGTGGTGATCTCTACTAACGGATCATTGAACTCTTCTAGAGGAATGATCGATCGAGCTGGTGTGATCTTGTCTACCATGGTCTGCCTAACCAACTTAAGTTTTGAGGAATATCATCCCACCACCTCCAACTGAGTATAGGGCCTGTGCATGCTCTTATTTTCCTAGATAGCCTACAACTCTTTTTCGTCCTTGTTGGCCCATAGCAGAGCTTTCTCGTAATCATCTTCATGGTGTTTCATAGGCTTCTTCTCTACCACAATGTCTTTATATTTATTTTTTGGATCGTAAGGCCTCCATGCTACTTCACCAAAACAATATCTATCCATTATGGAGATGGCTTCAATGAGGCTAGGATAGCCTCTGTATACGATGTGGCCAATCTTCACTGGTGTAGATACCCATGGAATTCTGACCTATTTTCTTAGGTATCACAACCTGGCCTCCTCGATCGACTGTCGCACTATCTCCAGTACTCCTACTGACCTTGGGCAGTAGGTGGGTAAGGCCTTTGGGGGTAGCTTTGCCCCGTACGTTCGAATGAATGTAAAGTTCTCCATGAAAAAGATATCCCCAACTTCTTTCTCCCTGAGATAACCTACAACACCTAGGCTTATCCTAGGAGGATACTGTTCAGTCAAGACATGATATATGGCCGGAATAAAATGATCGTAGAACTCTGAGAATGAAGAAACATTCTGGTGGATGATGGGAAGTCGGTCCTGTATCATACAGTCAAGGTTTCCCGAATTGCATTATTGCCTCTCTTTTGAATTGACCCACTATCAGGTGGATCAAGAAGTTATAGTGAGAGAATCAAGGCATTATATCTTTATCCTGCTTTAATGCCTCTTGGAGTTGTTTCAACTCCTTGTCTAGGGTGTTGCTTATTACTTCCTCCCGAAATAGCGAGGAAAGCATCTTTTATTGCACTGAGCAATAACATACGTAATTGGCAAGCTCAACCAGTTAAGATCCTCTATGCCCAAGGTGATTTGAATCATATCTGAATAATCCTTTGCCCACCATTGCAGCAAGGACTTTGGGATGGGGAAGTCTATTGACACTGGCCCTTTGAACAAATCAGCATAGAAAGAAGTCCCTAGCATGTGTTGCGCCTGCAACGTTACCACCTTTTCATCATAGAGCAAATCTCCTTTGGTTAATTCAAATACCATTCGAATCCGATCAGGCGTGAGGTGGTAGAGAGCCTTTCCCCTTTCATTCACAATGGAATGACTTCATGGATCATAAGATATTGTGAGCCATGATAATAAATCTAGAGAGAAATGCACCCGAGGACACAACAACTTTGCCAAATTGGTATTCCAACGGTTGCTGGCAACACCCTTCTTGTCCTTCACCTCGTAAGCCCTTAAAAAGACTATTTTTAATACATGGTGAGGTCGGCTTCGATCTTCCATGCTGGCCTAAAAATGGAATTCGGCCAGCTCTTCTTCATTCCAGACCTGGTCCCTAGTCTTCTTGGCCATCACCTTTTTAAAAGGCACTTTCTCTTCAAAGGCCTCAATCTTGCCTTTCTTAGCACTTGAACTTGAAGAGGCCATTGCTCTCACTTACGTAAATTCTATACTTCTAAGCTCTCAAAAAAACCCTCGGCTCTTGCACACTGCTTATTCACTGAACACTTCTGTAACAATGTTGGTGATGGTTTTCTTTTGAAAATAGAGGGGGTTTTATAACCTTTCTTTGAGTCGAGGTCATTTAATGAGGGGAGTTGGTTGGTTTATTATGGCCATCCTAGGCTCGCCACCTTTTTGGTCTTTTGCACATTCTTTTTGAATGATGTGCCATTGGTTTTTTGAGAGAATGTGCCTGCATGGATCCGAGGATGATCCTTATGTGCCTTTGCTCGTTGTAATTGGATGAGAGCTCTGCCATCGAGTTTTGTGGATGCTTTGTTATTTTTACTCATTTTGAGACCACCTTGGCTAATGGTGTGGCTACGACATTTTTGGCATGGAGGCCAGCTGGCACCCAAATTTTGGCATGTATAGTCGTTTATCGCTCTCGACCGATTATTTTGGCTTCTCTCTGATTCGTGTTAGCCGATGGCAGCAAATCCTTGGTCGATCGGCCTCATAAAGTTGCCTGTACAAGAAATCATTAATTAGTAAGACCAAATTAATTTGGTGGGATGGTTAGGCGTACCTCATGCTTGGTTCATATGCCAAGCTAATTTTTTGCATGATGGATCCACTTATCGAGGCATCGATTGTCAAAATTCTTTGATCGATCGACTGCTTTCTTTCTTGAGTCGATCGATCGCCAGTCTAGGAAGCTCGATCGAGAGATGTATCGAAGGAGCCGATCGACTTTTCTTTGTAATGCATCAATCGATGGTCTTTCCGATGAGCTTTCAAAATTTTAGCCCATCCTTGTTACTCAGGAGCCGATCGGCTACTCTCTTGTATTTGTGGACCGATCGGTCAGTCTTTCTTCATCTCTAGTCGGACAAGGCATTCGTCGGCTCGGCTTTCCTTCATCCATTGGGAGCCGATCGGTTGGGTATGGCTTCTTGAAAGTCGATCGAATTTTGTTTGAGAAGCGGGGGCCGATCGGTCTCTGTCTTGTTTTTGCCAACCGAGGAGGCTTCCTCCTTCGTTCGGCTTATCCTTTAAAGTTGGGAGCCGATCGGTTGGCTAGTTAGTCGAACGAGCCGATCGATCGATGTTTCTTTCTTGGGAGTCGATCGATCGATGGACCCAAACCATTGCTTATCTTTTCATCATCGATGGATCGATCGATTAGTTGTAATCGATAGTCGATCAGCTAGTCGAGAGTCGATCGATCGATCAGTGTAGCCTGGGAGCCGATCGGTCGGCTAGTGTAGTCCGAGAGCCGATCGGCTAACTTTCTTTGGTGGGGTGCATGCCCTTAGGTTTTAATTAATTTATCATTTTCTTTAACCTTAGGCTTTCAGACTTTGAGACCATGGTAAATGCTTAACCGTCTTATGATTTAAGGACTTTATTAATCGGCTTTTAGGCCCAAGGAAAGATTTATGAAGGTCGGACTTTGGCTTTAGGTTTTTAATTTGAAAATTTCTTCCCTAACCATTTGAGGTACTTTGATTAATACAATGAAGCCCACATTAAAAAAGGTTAAGGTTAGACTTAATCAAACCAACTAATGAAAAATTGAATTACCCACAACAACTATAAGCAATGACCAATAGTATAAGCGAGTTTGATTGAAACCAAAAATTTAAATTTGGGGGTTTCAAAGTTGAGTCAAATTTGGCTCCAACATAGGCTCTGACTGGGACAATGTGTTGAAAACATGAAGCACTTGAGAACCACAGAATCTCCTGGTTTTATTTTGCAAAAATTTAACAAAAAACAACAAAATTTTGATTGCTAAACAAAACTTGAAATGCATAACAAAAAAAACTTCCTTCCTCTTTTTCTTTCTTTTCTTCATCATTTTTCATTTTTTTTATATATATACTGAAAACATGATATCAAAGCAAGTAGAGTATGGAAAACTGTAGATCCCTTTTCATTCAATTTGGAAACAAAGGTTAGAAAATTTTAGAAATCGATGAGTTTTATTTTGAAATATAGTAATGCTTGTTTTAGCTAAGTCATAAGATATGATTACACAGATTTTGTCACAACCATTTGTCTCATCATATTTTTGCCCATGTGTGTGTTTGTGCATTCTTTTTTGGGATTTCTAAATCTTTCAGAACTTTATCATATCTGAGCAAAATAGCCAAGCCTAATATGTGATTTCACTCTTTAAAAATTTTCACCATTCTGCAGGGCTCCATTGCCAGTCAGACGTCTATAGCCTCGGTGGAGTTGCTTCTAATCCCATATTAGTTTTACCCTACTGCCAGTCAAGCGTCTATAGCCCCGGTAGAGGTTTTCCAAGATATCTCAGGCAGTGACTCAATTTTACTTTATTTTTTATTTTTCTTTCTCGTGAGAGAAGTGTTTGGATATATAAGCAAATTGTGCAATAAGTATGCCTGAGTTGAGGATTAGTTTCTGGCTATAAAATATGAGTGTAATAATTTTTGGCTCAACTACCCTCTCAAAGATAACTCAGTTCTTTGGACCTTTGAAGTCACTTTAAGTATCATTTGTAATGTGAGGCTTGACATGATGTTTCAATCAACTTTGTTTTCTATCTGTTTTATCTCATATCAAACAACTATTGCATAAACACTCATTTTTGACAGAATTGTAAAGCTCATCAATATCTAAAATAAATTCCCTTTTTCTTTTTATTGTTTTTGGTGGAATCAACAGTTTAGATATACTCATCAAACTAAGATATCATGTATACAGTAAACTCAGAATTATTCAAGAACAAAAGGGAAGCTTTAACTAATAAACAAAATACACCACTCTGTTTTTGGATTTTTGTTTTTCTATTTATATATTTTTTTTAAAGTACACCTTCAACAGGGATTGTACATTTTGAGGTGTTGGCCATTAATAGGGATAGCCATTATTTCTCCCTGCAAAGTCTGTAGCTTGTAAGTATTCGACTGATAACATGGGCAATTTGGTATGGGCCAATCCATTTAGGTTCAAACTTACCCTTTTCACCATGCTTATCATTTTTAGGATCCCAATAGATGACTATATCTCCTTGAGAAAAAGGAGTACCCTTGGCTTTCTTATTAAACAAATTTACAGTTTTTGGGTTTGTTCCATCATTCTATTGAGGGTCTCTCTTCTTTGTTCTTCTAACAAGACAATTTGGTCAAGCCTTCTCTGAATGGGATCAGGGTTTTCATGATCTTGCAATAAAAGGGAAAGTGCCATTTTTTCCATTTTTGGGGGTAGTAGGGCTTTTTCTCCATAAACCATCTCATAGGGGGTTCTTCCTGTATTTCTTTTAACAGACAACCTATCAGCCCATAAAGCAAATTTAAGTTCATTGTCCCATCCCCTTTTGTTTTTGCCTAATGACCTTTTTATTCTTGTTATTACATTTTTATTTGATGACTCAGCTAGACCATTTCCTTGGGGATAATAATTAGCAGAATGAGATAATTCAATTCCATATTCAGCACAAAATTCTACCATTTCATATGACACAAAATATTGAGCATTATCTAGTTACAAGATTTTTAGGAACTCCATACCTGGTCAAGATATTTTCTTCTATGAATATGATGACTGCAGTAGATGTAGATGTTCTCAAAGGTGCAGCTTCCACCCACTTGGTGAAGTAATCTGTTGCGGTTATGATCCACTTATGTTGGCCAGATGAATTAGGCTTGATCTCTCCAATCAGGTCAATACCCCATTGAGAAAAAGGTGCTTCAATGATTATCGGCCTGAGGGGCATGGCTGGGAGATGCTTTTTCCCTGTAAAAACTTGGCAGTTATGACAATTCCTTACATATTTATATACATCCTTAAAAGGGATGGCCAATAATATCCTGCTCTCATGATTTTATTGGTTGTAGCTCTTGGAGCAAAATGTCCCCCATAGAAACCATTATGAAATTCATTAATTATTTTTGGGACTTCTTTTTCATATAAACAGACTAATAAAATTCCATCAGGGTGTTTCCAATATAGCACACCATCCTGTATATAGTATTTTTGAGCTTGCAACTTGACTGACCTCATTCTATTTATTGACATGTCTATGGGAAATGACAGAGTTTGTAGATAGGACAAAATTTCTTCATACCATTTACATTCTTCATTTTTTATTCTTCTGTCATCATATGTCTGATCTATGGTAAGAATATTTTTAGATCCTGCTTCTTCTTTGTTAGCCAACAGTTTAGCTAAACCCTGCCCTTTGACTGTTTTAACTATTTTGAATTCAACATCATATTGCAAAAGTTTTACCATCCATCTTGTTGGTCTTCCCAATGGCTCTGATTGAGAAAAGATATCTTTTATTGCTATAAAGGGAATACAGCAGTAAACTTTGTTTGAGCTAAATATACCTTTAAAGTGTTCCAAAGATTGGATGACTGCATAGGCATGTTTTTCCAACAAGGTGTATTTAATATTCGCTCCTTTTAGTCCTGAGCTCATAAAGGCTATTGGCCTTTCATTATTTTCATTATCTTTTTGTGAAAGGACTGCAACAATAGAATGTTCAGATGCATACGAATAGATATTAAAATCCTTTGCATAATCAGGGCAACTTAAAGCTGGAGTGGTTGATATGGCTTCTTTGATCTTGTTAAATGTTTCCATATTTTCTAATGTCCATTTAATTTCTCTAGTTTTCTTTACCATATCATTTATGGGTTTGGTCATTTCTGCAAAATTTGGGACAAATATTCTGATAAAATTTATTTTGCCAAAGAATGACCTTACTCCTTTTAGATTCTTGGGTGGGGGAATTTTAGAAATGGCTTCTATCCTTTCTGGATCAATGCTTATTCCCTTTTTTGAAACTATATGACCTAGCAATTTTCCTTGTGTAGTTCCAAATATGCATTTTTTTGGATTTAGAGAAATTCCAAATTCCTTGCACCGGGCAAAAACTGCAGTCAAATGTTCTAGATGATCTTCTGGATTTTTAGAAAAAACTGTAATATCATCTAAGTACACTACTACAATTTTGAACATTAGTCCTTTGAAAGCAAAGTCCATCGCTCTTTGGAAAGTAGCACCTGCATTCATCAATCCAAAAGGTATTCTTAAATATTCAAATGTGCCCCAGGGTGTGGTGAATGTTGCCTTGTGTCTATCTTCTAGATTTATCAGAATTTGATTGTACCCTGAAAATCCATCTAACAGGGACAATCTAGTTGAACCTACTACTGCTTGTAGCAATTGTTCCATGTTAGGCAATGGGTAATTGTCTTTTAGAGAGCTCTTGTTTAAATTTCTAAAATCCACGCATAGTCTAATGTCCCCATTCTTTTTCCTAACTGGTACTAAGTTGGATATCCAAGAGGAAAATCTGACTTTTCTTATTATCTTGGAGTCCAACAATTTTTGAACTTCTTTTTGCATTACTGGGTGCAGAGTTGGATTGTACTTTCTCTATTTTTGTCTAAAAGGCTTGGCCTCTTCTTTCAAGGGTATTATATGTGTCATCACATCCATTTTGAAAGTTTTGAGATCTTCATAGGTCCAAGCAAAATGTTCTTTGTTCTTTTTTAGGAAACTGATATATCCAACTTTTTCTTTAGCGAGGTAATGCCATGTCTACTTTCACTATTCTGGGTTCTTTCATAGAGCCAATATTAATATCCTCAGATATCACTTCTCTACGTATAGGTTTATAGGCTTTGTCAAAATCATCAAATAGGCTTTCAAGAGACACCAATCCTTTGGGTATTCTATTAGTTTTCAACTGGATTACTTCTACTGGTTCTCCTATTTGATATTTTAACTTTTCTTCATATTTTTCATCATAGATGACATCTGCATATTGATTTTGCAAAGTCATAAAATCCTTAATATCTATATCATCTTGAAAAACTTGAAGATAACTATGTTATCCAGCATAGAAGGTTTATAGACCGAGATAGTTGGAAATCTGTCCATATATTCTATAGTTATCTTTGGGTGATCTAGACCTGAGGCATTCATAGCTAAGAGATCTGCAACATGATTTTGTTCTCTAGGAATATATGAAATATTGAAAGCCAAAAATTTATCAATTTCTTCTAGTATTGCATTTCTATATTGCTTAAGTCTAGGATGCTTGGTCTGATATTTGCCTTTTATTTGTAGTATAATAAGTTTTGCATCCCCTATTATAGTTAAGTAGTTAATACCTAACTCTTTTGCTTTCCTTAGCCCTAATAGTAAAGCTTCGTACTCAGCTACATTGTTTGTGCAAGGAAATTGCAATCTGTAAGGTATACCAAGGTAATTTCCTTTAATATCAGTCAAATTTACACCTGCACCTGCTCCAGATTGGGATTTAGCCCCATCAAATGACATGGTCCACATTTCTTGGGTTAATACTCGATTTGATTCAGCATCAATTATTCTCATATCCTTTGGATCCATGTTCTTTGCATCTGGTACTTCCATCAGGAATGGGTTGTGCCATATTGAATAGACTCCCATCCCTTTTTCTTCCATAGAGTTAACTAAGTTAATCATGGTTTCATCTGTTTGAATTAACTCTACGGAGTGTTTATTGAATGGTTCCCTTCTTAAAATTATATTCTCCTTATCCGATATGGGGATGGTAGCATAAGACCAGTCTAGTTGTATTGATCCCCCTAGTTGTTCCGCCCAATGCCTACTGAGTAATAGTGAGAAGAATGGGTCAACATCAACTACTGCTACATCCATGACAATGCCCTTTTTGGGGTGTTGGTCTAGGAAAACTAATAATCCAGTTATCACCCCTACACAGGGAATTTGTCTATTGTCCATTACAAAAATAGGGGCAGAATCTCTAGTACAGATTAATCCCATTTGGTCAACTATTAACTTAGGCATGATATTATGTGAAGCTCCACTATCAAGCATGCAATTATGAATCACATATCTTTCCCCTTCATCTGAATTATATCTTAATGACACGTAGAAGGGTCTGACGGAAGATGGTGATCTTGTATCATGTTGATTTTGTCTAGCAACATGACAAGTAGGGTCTTCTTTCTGCTCTACTAATCCAAAAGCTCTGCATACTTGTTCTCTGTATGTTTGAACTTTCATAAGTTCACCAAATGTGATATTAAATTTTTGCTTACTGAGTTCTGACCCAACATCAAATTCTATCTTCTTTATATCCAATGGTTTATTACTTTCTTCTTTGGGAACCTCTTCTGTTGATTCTATTACCTCGGGAGTAATTTTGTTAGGGTTCCTATCGGTTTTCTCTTTACTGATATTTTTATTGGTGAAAGTTTATCTTCTTGTTTCATTTGTAGATAATTTCTCTGTTCTTTCAGGGATTGTTCTATTCCTTAAATTTAAAACATGGGTTGCCTCTAATTCTTCAACCTCTTGAGCAGTGGGAATCAATTTCCCTTGCTTCATCTTATCATATCTTGACTCATGTGATTTCTGTAAGATTTTAGTTCCTTCAATCACTAAGATCCGAGGATGATGATTTGAAGCATATTTATCCATGTCTTCTTCAAACAACCTTTCTCTGGATTCATCTTCAATGGACCAACATGCATTGATTCTTATATCCTCTTCTGATTCTGCATGCATATCTACATTACGTTGATCACTCGGGTGTATTCCACATGCATCAGGGTTATGGGGTGCATCACAAGTAGAGCAAAAATAGGGAAAACCTTCAGCTACATTGGCAGATGGCATTGGGTTAGGGACATTGTTCTGATCCTTGTCAGAATATCTGTTTTTCTAGTTGTTATTCCCATTACCCCTATTCCTATTCCCTTCTTCAAAACCATTGTTGTTTCCCCAATTCTTGTTGTAATTTTTCTTAAATGGGGGACGATTGTCAACATGTGGTCGCTCTGTCTGTGAAGATTCACCGTTATTTCCATTTCTTTCAATTCTTGCTAACCTGTTACTCATGTTGTTGAACATTTCTGTCATTTGACTGGTCAACTTCTCCACAGGATCAATTTCAGTTCTTCTTTGTATATCAAAAGCCACTCTCTTAGGTTTTCTCTCGGGCATGTTAACCTCTAAAGAATAAGGCTTCATCTTACCACTATCAAGCATATTTCTTTCTATATCCATTGCTTTTTCCATACAACCATCAATGGTAGTGGCTTGTTCTTGCCTTAATTCATAGTTAAACTCTCCTTGAAAAGCATTCTTATAAAAACAAATAGACTGAATATCACTAGGCCTGAGGTTGGCAGGGATTTTGTTTCTTTTTTTTGAAAATCTTCTGTTAAAATCACTAACAACCTCATTTTATTTCTTCTTCATAGTGGCTAGCTCGGTTAACAATGATTGTTCATTTTTCCTTTCACCATACTTCTTTAGGAACACCTCTTCCATTTTGGTGAAGTCTGGGATATCATTGTTAGGAAGGGAATTAAACCATTCTCTAGCATCTTTTTCTAAAGTCTGCAAAAATAGTCTTAATACTACATCTTCATGTTCAACTTCCAGGTTGTCCATTGCATATAA
This sequence comes from Wollemia nobilis, assembly GCA_028583015.1. Lineage (NCBI taxonomy): Eukaryota > Viridiplantae > Streptophyta > Pinopsida > Araucariales > Araucariaceae > Wollemia > Wollemia nobilis. Next base: position 160,520 of record JAQPPZ010017037.1, read on the forward strand.
GAAACTTTTGATATGATCCTCTCCAATTATTGCACTGTTTCCTAAAAATTTAGGGAGGTATTTGTGAGCTTTACTGGGTAAGGCATTTAAATTTACTGGTAATACAAAAGGCCTATATCTGTTAGTTCTCCACAAATGAACATTACCCTGAGCCATAGCTACTGTTGTATTTAATTTCACAGATGTAGTACCTACAGTGGTATGGGTCTGGGCAGTTTGAACGTAGATTGATGAATTATCTACTCTTGAATGAGAATAATCACATATATCTTCTACTACTGATTTTAAACGTTCATCTACAGTAATATCAATAGTAATAGTATTCTAGATTTTCTTCACATACCTTTTACCACTAGAATTTAATCTACTATTATAAACGGTATTCTTAAAAAGTGGAGTTTTCTGGGTATGTATAAATACCTCTAGATTCTCGAGTTCTGGAAATAGCTCCTTACCACTTCTCCTGGTGTTCGCCAACACGTTCTGTTCTCTTCTTTTTTATTTTATTTTTCTTCTGGGTTTGTCCAGCAGAGTCACTAGAATTGGGGTGCAGAAAGAACAACGTATACTCTTATCAAGAATGCTTGATATTATCTCTCATCCTCACAGGAGTGGGTTCTTGGGGAAAATAAAGAAAATCAAGAAACCAAAAATTCAAGAAAATCAAGAAAGAGAAAATTTTCAAGAAAATCAAGAACGTAAAAACTTACTTCAAAACATAAACTACGGACATAGGAAAAATAAAGAACTTCTAACAAAGTGAAAATTAAAACGTTGGTTCTTTACTTTAACTGGTCGTCCGTTGATTAAAAATAATCATTGAAGAAAAACTTTTAAGAAGATAATTGAATCTTTCTAAGAAGTCCTCCCCGGCAACGGTGCCAAAAAACTATTGGAACCGATTCTTGCATCCGTAGGAAATCAATTGTCATGCTACAAGAACCCGTTTGAAACCAACGAGCTATTACAGGCTCTGGTCGACCTGCCTCATGTTCTGTTAAACCCGAATATTACCATGTTCTTCAATCTTGTTCTTTTCTAACTTGTTCTTATCATGTTGCCTTCCTATATCTTGATCAATTGTAAAGTTAGTATCTTTCAAACTCTTTGAGAGAAATACATCTTTATTGATTATCAATTTTGTTGAAAGGGCTTTGAATTCATTTTCTTCAATAGTTTCTTCTAACTCTTGAATTTCATGAATTTCTTGAGCTAGATGTCCTTTTTTATTTCTCTCTCTATATTGTAATTGAGGTTGACTATACTGATATTGAGAAGGATATTGATGTTGAAATTATTGTTGTCATTGTGGATTGTATTGAGATTGATATTGTCTTTGTTGTACTGACTTATTTTTTGACCACTTTGATTCATCTGATTACCTTGAGATTGGTTCTTTGGATTTTCTCTACAAATATTTGTGTTATATGACTTTTTTTCTTACATATTTGACAATATCTAGTGTTCCATTTGGATCTATATCTTGGATTTGAAGCAAGATTACCTTGTGAATTATCCTTTGACACTAAGGCATTGTTAGTCATTTCATCTTTGGCTGAATTTTCTACTTCATATTCTTGTAGAATGTTGACTAACTCATCAAATGTAGTATCTTTGCTTAAAACTTGCAAAGATGTGACTAGATGCTTATAACTTTCTGGAAGTGCTCTCAATGTCACTTGAACAAGAAGTTTATCTTCTACTTTTTCTCCTAAAGTTAATAGTTTTGCTTTTATATCTTCTACCTTTCTAAGAAATAATTCAATACTTTCACCACTATTAACTTTTAAGGAGTATAATTGAGATTGAAGATTGAAAATAGTAGCTTTATTTTTCCCTTCAAATATTTTACCTAGAGTATTCCAAGCTTCTATAGAAGTTTTTGTTGTACTTATATAAGGTTGTATTTCATCAGTTATTGCAAACATTATTATCATAAGTGCTTTGGCTTCACCATATTCATATCTTTGAATTTCTCTAACATCTTCAGTAGGTTTTGTTTTTTCTCCACTAACTATATCCCAAAGTTTTTCCACTATTAAAATTGATTTCACTTTATTTTTCCATGAAGCATAATTTGGTCCTTTCAGAAGTTGAGATTCAGAAAGGAAAAACTTATTGTTAGACATAGTAGTACTCATTTAAATAAAACCTTTGATGTAGACTACCTTATAACTCCCTAGGTTTAAATAATTTAAAGTTTCTAAACTTAAATCCTATGAAGTAGTAATCCTTATGTCTCCCTATATTTTAGAAACTAAGGAATGAATTTTGTAAATTTTGTTTTCCAAAGTTTGAAGTCGAATACCTTTTAACTCCCAAATAACTATATTAGCAAATATTCAATAATCTTTTATTTTAAAATTAAATAAATTATAAATTTAGAAATTTATCTAACAAATCATAAATTTAGAAATTTATCTAACAAATCAAAAAACTATTAAAAAAACCTTATAACTCCAACTTTATAAGAAAAACTTAATCTACTAAACAACCCTTATTATTTTTATTTCTCTTATCACTCCTAATTCAACCTTAAAAATATTTCAAAAAACTTAAATATTCAAACTAAACAACTTATCACTCCAACAAAACTTCAACTAAAAATAATTTCACAACTATATCTAAAAATAAACCTTATTACTCCAAAAAACTTAAATAAACTTATTTCTCCAAAAGAAGCAATAATATAAAGTAATTAATAATCTTCACTTATCTCTCCAATAATCAAATTAACTTAGCTTTTTTTTTAATGGGTTATATGGGATTGAAACGACCCCACCCGTATTACATCATCACCACATAGTGGTAATATTACAAAGCTTGGATATTATCCTTGTATCATTTGACAAGATTTGAACCTGAGTCTCCTCCTTGAAATGTTGAGGAATTTAACGGTTGAGCTAATGCCACTTGATAAATTAACTTAGCTTATTACTCCAAACATAAATGAACTTTATAAATTCAAAAACCTAACCAAATTTTGTTGTGTGCAAATGTTTTGGCCATACTACATTTGCTTTGTGCATGCATTTGATGCTTTCCAACTTGCTTTGATGCTTCTTTCAAGCTTGCATGAGAGGATTACCTTTTGCCACTTGTGCATTTGCACGAGAAATGGGGTATTTGATATTCTAACGCCCATATGTTGCACTAATAGCTTTAGTTGCCTTATAGACGTGTCACTTCTATTGAATAACTTTCTCTTGAGGCATTTTCACTTGGTGCATCTAACTTAATCTAGAGACGTTTCACTTGATATAATTAAATCAATCTAGAGATGTTTCAATTAGTGCACTTGATTGACTTTGCTTAATGTTAAAAACTCCTTGCTTAGTGTTTTACCTTCCTTTCCTATATATTCACCTTCCTACAATTCAACTTCTCTCATAGGTCATTGATGTTGTATGTTCCAGGGTTCAATGCTACACTCCAAATCTTGCTTATTTATATGAGGATATGACTATGTTTGGATATTTGTATCATCTTGTTTGTGGTAAGTTTACACTATTAGAATGATGTACTATGTTATGCTACTAGATGTTAGCTTCTTCCTCTTGTTTCCTATCAGTCCTACGTCGTTTTACTTCGTTGTAACCTTTTTGTTATCGTTTTACTTACTGTCATTCTTTTGAATTGCTTACTTGCTTTTTTCTTCCACTGCTTTTCTAATGCTTTCTTATTTTCTATCCTTTAGTCTCTAAAATAATACTACCCAACTTTGCTATTGCACCTATTCAGCTCCACTAAGAGACGAATGGTACTTTGTAATACATTATCTTCAATTGTATTACAATATCTTCAATTGTTGCACCTATTCAACTCCTTTAAGAGTTGAACGATACTTTACTTGCACTATTAAAACTTGGGTCTATTGTTTAATAATCGATTTCTCTTTGCACTTTGATGAACTTCTTTACTTTCCAAGAAACCACTATATCTTTAATGACTATTGTATCTTGTCCTTCGTATGGTTACCTCTATCAAGCCTTCGTGTATCTTGAATATTTGTCAAGGTCAATATGACCTAGGTCTACCTAAATCTACTTTCTTGCTATTTTTTTATCTTTATCTTCTTGCTCCCAATATCAAGGTCTAAGTGACCTGCAATATTCAATGTCAAGGTCTCTCTTCAAAACCTAAAATAATCCGTTTATGTCAAGGTTTATCTTCAAGACTTGTAATAATTCCTCTTATGTCAAGGTTTGTCTTCAAGACCTTAATCTTCTATCTCTTATGTCAAGGTCTATCTTCAAGACCTAAATACTCTATATTAAGATCAATTTTGTTGTGATCTAAAACTTCAATATTTTGCAAATTTAATTAATCTTTGCTTGATGAAAACTTACTTTAAGATAGATATAGTAGTCCTTGATATGCCCTCCTTTTTATTTATCTTGTACTTAGAAGATGAGAATTTTCTCTCTATTGTAGAAAGCTTCTCACACTTCTGATGATCAATATTTGCTACAAATGTCTTAGGTCACACCTAAGATTTCAAACCTCTAATATCAAGGTGACATTGAATTTCCTTGATGCCTCAATCAAAATCAAGATGACTTGATTGTTCCAAATTCTTCAACTTCCTTCTGAGTTGATAGAAATCAGTATCAAGGAATATCTATGTCCCTGAAATCCTTCTATATTTGATGTAAATGGTTGGTTGTGCCCCTAAAATGATCAACTACCTTAAAATTGATATGCCTTCCAATATAGACGAGTCCTTGTCTTCACTGGTTATACTTCAACCGTAGAAAGACTCTATAGGTGAGTCTTGATTTTCATTGGTTATTCTTTAACCGTGGAAAGACTATATAGCTGAGTCATGGTCTTTACTTGTTATTATTCAACCATGGAAAGACTCTAGCCTTTCTACTTACTATGACCTTACAATATAGTCCAAGTCCAACTCCCTTTAAAGTAGATATATTTTAAATCAATTTTATTAAACTAGACAAAACAAATTTTTGTATGTAGCTAAATTTTTCAACCTATGCAAGAAACTCCTTGCAGTAGCTCTGATACCACTGATGACTTTTTAAGTCTTAATACTAACATCAAAATCACAATATGATTTCCACATGATCAAATATAATATAGCCACAATATAGTAATATCAAGATAATAATATTAAGTAGAATAATATGAGAAAACTAATATGTATATCAAGGCTTATAATATATCAAATAACATTCACTAATAAACAACAATATGAATGTGTAGCTTGAATCATACATGTACAAAGCATGTAGCACAACTTACAATATTAATTGCTCAAAATGTATGCAATATTTATTACTCCACTTTCTCTTACAAATATGATACTTGACACACAAATACTTTGATACTTGGATACTTTGATCTTCCTCTATGGAGTACTATATAGCCATAGTAGAATGACTCTTTGGATACTTGACTATTCCTTTCCATATGCCAAGTCTCATGACTCTTGGCTTCTCTATATGACACTTGTATACTTGATGAACACATGACTCTATATTGTATGCACACATAGACATGACTCTTGATATTCACTCTACACACTCTAACCTAAGAAACTTGTGCACATCTTTACATTACATATTTGCACTCTTATATATAAGACACTTGTGCACATAGAATCTCATTACACTTGCACACTCACTCACATGACACTTGTGCATTTCCTGCACATACACACTTACATAACACTTGTGCATTTCCTACACATTACAACATTACATAAAATATTACTCACACTCTAAACTAAGACTCAAACCTAATCTAATATTTACAAGATGTACCATGAAGGTACTATGGGGGTATATTAGCATGTACCAAATATTGTAATATACTCCAACATGCCCCCTATCATCCCTATTATTCTTGCTTGTGGTTGAAGGGCTGAGTATAATAATTAAGGAATAGAAAAGGCTTGGCATGATCAAAGGCATTAAAAAGAGAAACTCTCTAGTTAGGAAACATAATTTGTAGATGATATACTATTATTTGAAAATGACACCTTAAGAGAAGCACTAAATTATAAAGAGATGTTAGATCTATATTGTGCTACTACAGGAATGGAGATAAACCTCCAAAAGATTGATATAGCTTTTAACAAACTACAACCAAGACAAGAAGTATTGGTAAGGACTTTTGGCATTAATCTAATTGAGTCTGGAAAAGAGTTAAAATATTTGGGGTTTATGCTAAAGTTAGATGATTATGGGTACCAGGAGTGGATTTGGTTATACATTAAAGTGCAAAAAAATGGTAACTTCATGGTGCAATAAATGGTTATCATTGGGGGGTCGTTTAACATTGGTGGAATTAGTTTTGGAGGCCATTCTAGTATATTGACACTCCATGACTTATATTCCTATTAAAATAGTGGAAAATATAAGGAAAAAGTGCTTCCATTTCCTTTGAACATGAAGAAGGAAGAAGGATGCAATGGCTTTGGTTAAATGGAGTAAGATTACCAAACCTAAATCGACAAGAGGATGGGGCTTAATAACATACATAATTTTGGGAAAGCATTAACTACCAAGAGTCTTTAGAGATTGATAATTGGTAAAGGATTATGACACGAAGCTATCAAGAAGAAATATTTGGGTTCCATGTCCTTTGAACAGTGGATGAGACTTCAACTACTAACTAACAATAGGATAAGTAGCTTGATAATTGATTAATTTTTGTAGATTGATAATTGATTAGTAGCTTGTCCTAAGTTTATTGCTTACCCTTGATAATCATTTTTTTTTAATGGTTAGCATTGGCTAAGAAGGCATTGATATGAGATGTTATACAAAAGATGTCTTACGAGGGTCCAAGACAATGCAACCTATGTAAAATAAAAGAAGAAACAATGGTTCGTCTACTATTCATTGTGATTTCTCAAGAGAAGTGTGGAGGTCTATTCTACCCATAACTAAGGGGAAGAGACAATGGTCAACAAGGAATTTGTTGTAGAATATACAATAATGGTTTAAATACAAAGGCTTAAAGGAATACAAGTGCATTCTATTAATAGTGGCACGGGGTCTATGGTTGGCAAGAGATTATATGTTGTTTGAGAGCAAGGAAATTCTTACCTATACAATTTCAAACTCAAATCAAATATACTCATGAAGACATAAATACACCCCAAAGTTAAAGGTTGTAAGATAGGTTGACAGTTTAATAGTAGATTTTACAAAGTCTTGGGATTTTATTGATAGAGCTTATCAAGATAATTTAGATAGATGTGGGGCATGAGTGTTATATCAACATGAAAATCACAAATTCACTTTCAAAACGGGTCTTGGTGAAGGTACCAATAATATAGCAAAGTGGAAGGCTTTGATATTTTTGTTAAGAATGGTAGTGGAATAGGGAATAACAAAACTTCAAGTTTTTGATGACTCGAAATTGGTGGTGGATTGGGCGTCAGGATTAGTAGGGATGAAAATTTTGATACTTAGGACTTATTATGAACAAGTGAAATTGCTAGAAACATCATTTGTAGAGATATCTTATAAACATATCTACAAATAACTAATTGAGGGAGCAGATGGTTTATTCCACCGCAACACCCTTTTGATATTTTTTTCCTTTTGATAAAAATCATGGTTTAGGACACCTTTAATGTTTGTTTTGATGTATTTTGATAATTAAAGTTATATATATAAGATGATTGATGGTTACAAGGTTGAAGTACCAAAATAACGCTTTATAAGATGATTTAAGGCTTGCAATAGGTTGTTATTATTGTAACATGTTTGAAAGCTTTTTAGACTTTTAAGAGAATTTTAAGTCATTGTTGGAAGATTTTAGAATAACTCTAAATAAAAGTTATTGATTTTTTCAAGGAAACAAAAATACCAAAACTCCACCTCTATTGTATATGCATTGCATCTTAGTAGAGTAATATTTCTCAAACTTTGCACTATCATGAACTGCTTTACTAAATTTAGATTACTAATTTTTAACATCCACAAAACCATAAACCATATGAAATGATCCTTATAAAAAATGCTATTTACCCAATATATGTTTATCCAACCAAAACTTCGACTATAAAGTATAATATACAACTTTACCTCCATTAGATTTGAACGTTGAACCTCTTATTCAAAGTTTCAAAGTCTTACCACTAAAACCACTTAAATTATACTATTTAAATTTTTTAATTAAAATAAAGATTATATATTGTAATCATATAAAAACTTAAATTATATATATATATATATATATATATATATATATATATATATATATATATATATATATATATATATTTATATTTATATTTTGCAAGACTTAAACCTCGTTACATTGTAAGGACATAATAATTTAAGAAAGAACTCCTATTAATTAATTAAACTCAATAAACTCGTATAAAGTCCCAGAGGATAGCTCAATGGTTCGGGCTTTGGCTCTTTTTGAGAAATCCAAGGTCCAAACCGCGACATGGGCGAGTGTGCGAGGGGGTGGGTGTATGGTGGTTGTGTGTTAAATTCACAAACGTTGGTCATATGAGTTTATCATACTAACCAAATAAAAAAAAATTAAACTTATATAAAAAAATTGATTAATTAAACTCATATCATTTAATATATTTTTATTATAAATTTCCTATTAATAAGCTCAACTCGACCCTTATGAAATGAAAGACTTTAATTACGTCCGTGAGACTTATATAAAAAAATTGATTAATTAAACTCATATCATTTAATATATTTTTATTATAAATTTCCTATTAATAAGCTCAACTCGACCCTTATGAAATGAAAGACTTTAATTACGTTCGTGAGACCCAAATATGGTCTATGGGACCTCAAATATGGAAGTACAATTACTCAAATCATATCATATGATCTTTAATATCTTTGAGAAGGTTGTTCCTTCTCCTGCTGATTTGTGTTAGCAAGGACCTCAAATATGGAAGTACAATTACTCAAATCATATCATATGATCTTTAATATCTTTGAGAAGGTTGTTCCTTCTCCTGCTGATTTGTGTTAGCAATTCCCCAACTTTTTTTATTTTACTGTCTTCAAATAAATCGCCATAAACTCGTTCCCAAGTGTTTCTTTGTATTTGCTACGGATATCTGAAAAACTCGGGCATTTATAGATGAAGTGTTCCTATGTCTCTAGTGCCCCTGTACTGCATAGAGTACATATCCTTTCTTCCCCTTGTTCTTTGGGCGTTGTCCATCTCCCTGTTTCACATCTAAGCCTATGAGAGCTAGTCCTTATCTGAGCAATGAGTATTTTTTCTTGTGGTCATATGTTGGGTTAAAATTTGCAATATAATATTGTCTAACACTAACCAAACCCAACCCTAAACATCAAAAAATTTCTAACAATAACCAAATCTTAAAAAATAAAAATAAAATAATACTCACTAAAATAGTTTCTTATAATTTATTTAAACTTGCATTTGATTTATTAAATTTTTTAATTCTAACCCCTTTTGAAGGCAAATGCCAGTCTCAAAGCTCTTCAATATATCCTAACAACATTGAAAGAACATTAGCAGGACATGGAGAATGATATCTCCCTAAGTATTCATAGGTCACTAGACACGCCAAATATCTGCACCTTTCTTAACGGGAACTGCCTCCGTCATCAAACCCATAAAAAAAATTATAAAAAGATTGCATCAATTTTCTAATATTTACAATAATTTAAAAAAACTAATATTAAAATTATTTAGTTATATTTTATAATATATCTCCGGTTAACGTCTATTATTCAAGTCCCAAAATCTCATGCATAAAATTGAATGAGAAATTTAAAGCGGTTTCTCAATATTTTAAGAATCATGTCCATTTTCTTTACCGTTACCTTGGAAATCAAAGCTTATCCTTCCTCCTAAAATAGTCTTTAACTGAGGTTAACACACCAATTTCATATGTAAATCATCAAATTTCAAAGCATCGTATGGTAAGACTTGTAAACAGATCCGTATACATATAGTTTAGATATATAAAGATATATATCTAGAAATGCTGAAAGTTATCAATTCCATATATCTAGAAATGCTGAAAGTTATTAATTCCATATATCTAGAAATGCTGAAAGTTATCAATTCCCAGGTGCAACTGCTGGTTAGTCTGTTTTAGTTTAAATATTTTAAATGTTTTTGTTAATGTCAACTTTTTTTTAATAAAAAAAATTTGTATGACCTCTTTGCCTCCACCCCTGTTTGCCATTGTAAGAACGCCCGTGACATGTATGACCTCTTTGCCTCCACCCCTGTCTGCCATTGTAAGAACGCCTTTGGGATAACAAGAATTGTATTATTAGTAATAAGATGTAAGTTTTGTACGTATATGATTTATTGACAAGAATTAAAAAAAAAACATTTATTAATAAATTAATTCACAACAGATATTTAAAAAGGTATTAATTAAAAAATAAAACCAGTAGACGGGTAGTTGAACTCCGGTCCAAACATTAAGCCCATCCAAATACAATGTTGAACTCTGGTCTAAACATTAAAGCCCATCCAATTACAATGAAAACAATGTTAATTTGATATGAATGAAAGCAATGTAATTTGATATTTGGATCCACAACGTTGAACACGTAATGACGTAGAGTAGATATACGTACTTAAAACAATTACCGATTAATCCCGTGATCTATTTTTGGCGGGGAAAGCCTTCGTCCCTCGAATTCGGAATTGAAATTTTATGCTACAGGTGTTGAAACTATTTAAGCGAGAAAGGCAACTGATATTTCTGTTTCTGCAATACCGAAATAACAGAAGAGAAACCAAAACCTTACCAGGCGAGTTACAATCCGCTGGGTCGAGAGATCGAACGGGAGGAAATCCAACTTAAGTGAAGTAATTACGAATGTAATGGTGGTTTAATTGGAGATCTGGTTAGGTCACGCGATGGCAGCCTGCAAGAGCCTCCTTGAGTATTTGGAGAAAAAACCAGCGGTTTTGACGGCGGATACTGTGAATGCAGGCTGCCAAGGCGGTGCGGAGGCGGGTTCCGGGGTCGAAGCCGTGGGGACGCCTCCTGGGAAGAGAGTGCGAATGAAGCAGTGCAGTTTTGAGGTGATCAGCAAAGACGGGAGTCGGGTTTTGGGGGTTTCGGCTGCGAATAAGGGTTCGGATGGGGGAAATCCGGAATTAGTTGAAGAGGCATTGGAGAAATTGGAGGAGAACGATGGAAAGATGGAGACAGAGCGCAAGAGAAAGATGCCGGTGCGTCAGTGTGTCGAGTCCCGGCGGGTGCAGAAAAATTCTTGTGATTTAGAGGAAGAAGAGCGGGCGGCGGTGGGTGGAGATCAGAGTTTGAAGGGTAAAAAGAGAGGTAGAGGCAAGGGGAAAAAGGTTGCTGCCTCTCTTACAAAACAGGTTAGGGTTAATGTCATTCTTTTTAAAAATCTCCGAGTTTGGGGTAAATTCGTTCTCCGCACCTTTCTCGCTGTCTTTGCGCAAAAAATGATTTCACTGATTTTTTTAAAATTGATTATGAGATTGAAACAGACCCATATTGCAACAATTTGACTTTGAGGATTATACGCGAGTCTTCTCCTCGAGCTCATTGGATTCCATGATTTCATTGAATTCTTATAATAGGACAACATAGAGGTTTTAAAGGCAAATTTAAAGTCTGTCTCAGAGGTTCTGGGAATGTGACTATTGAATTTTTGCAATACAACATAAATGTTTTAAAGGCAAATGGGAAATCCGTCTCAGAGGTTCCGGAAATGTGATTTACAGAAGCATTTTTAAGACATTACAAAATTTCTTTGAAAGGACTGTTCTGTAATATATTTCAATTTAAGTTCGGAGTTTAGGATAACTTCGTACTTAATCTTCAGATAGGTGCCCTTGCCCTTGCCCTTGTGTTCACTCGCATGCAAAACAAGTTTTGCAGAATACTTGTGGTAGGACGATATAAATGGTTAAAGCTGGATCATGAGGTAGGTTAACAGGTTGCCAAACGTGTATGAAATTATTTGTTTTTAGCTTTTATTTGATTTCTTATATAAAACGCCGTGTAGAGGGAAAATCAGTCCTAGTCGTTTTATTTTTAAGTACAACTTACGTGGGATTGAAGGGTTGGATATTTCAGGTAAAATCCGAAGGGGTAAGGGTTGTGTATTACAGGTAAAAGGTTCAAAGTTTAAATCCGAAGGGATAGAGTACTTACCTTTTGTAGGTGGATAGCACAATACAAGTCTCTCCTTCTATGCATAGGAGACCCAAAGAAAGAGAGGGTGGTCTAATATAGACAATGCTATTAACTCAACAGTGGTTGTCGGGATTTCCATCCTAAGCATCAGAAAATATTTTTTAGTTACACGATTCTACTACTACCTACACGAGCTATACTAGATCCTACATGAGGTTATGAAGAAAAAGATCTTCTCCCAATACTGGCTGGAAGAATATCCTACATGATTCCCAGTTCTCCCGGAGGTGATATGCTTCTCAGCGGTGATCCATCCGATCTGAATGCAATGCTATGCTACGCTCTCATCGGTGATCTTCACGTTCCATCTGACCTTGATGCCTTGTATCAACTGGTGGGGTCGAGGAGGAGGTCGAGTCTTGACGGTGATACGATTCCCTCCCCCGGGATCGAGGAGGTGACGGGTCGAGTGTCTTCCCTCTCCCTATCTATAGAGCTATGTCTCTATATTCGAGATGCCACCTCTCTCCCCTGATAGAGTGCACCTTTGGATAAAGATTCAAATTAAATAGAGTTTTCCAAGTGGCATGGGGTATCATATACTTACACCCTCCCCTAGTCCATGAAGGGTTTAATCACACGAGTGTTGTGATGATATGGTTTATCGTAATATCATTATGTGTATCCAATTCCAAGTATCCCGAGAATATCTCAGATTTTCCTGATTTTGAAATAATTGTATTCTATGGGGCCATCTGCAGCATAAACAAAAGGTGTTAGCCTCATTCATGAAACCCCACTTGAAAATGAGGTTAATTTGGTGGAAATCCTCTGCAGTAGTTTCTTTATTTATTTTTTGTTGTTTGAGCACTGTATGCGGTAAAATTGTGGGCTTTGACTGCAAACTATTCTGACATAATGTGAAAAATGTTGAGGCAAGGTTATAAAGCATAACAGCAAATAGAATAAATTTTAATATTGCAGATTTTAACGTAATAACATGCTGCTGACAATGCACCAGTATTGTTTAGCCAAATGACACACTTGTATGTGGATAGAAAACCACAAATTAACCGACTATGAGACCAAATCTATCAGCTGAATTTTCCTGGATGTTGAGATACTCTAGCTATAGAGATAAAAGAGCTGCTAGGTGTCTGACACATTGAATTGAGCACTTCTTTAGTGTTTGCTTTCTAGACTACAAACTTTTAGCTTAGTTTACGCGTTCTAAGCCTCTTCCTCAGCTTTATGGTTATTTTTTCCTTCTACTTTATTCCCTGAGGTTTTGCACATATAGAATTATTTTATATAGTCATGTAACGGATGTAGCAATAAGAACAAAAATTGGTAGTTTTTTTTGAGATTCTTGTGCCAATGAATCTCAACCTCTGTTATGAAATTTGGTGGACAAATTCCATAAAGTTAGAAAATCGACATAGTTAAAATCATGTCAAATTTGTTTGTTGATATTCGACAATTCTGTTCGCCGCCAGCATGAACGCCACTTAAAAAATTTGGTCGTGCATTTATTTGTGTTTGTCAAGGTGGAGGAAGTTTTGTGTGGACTGTGGCACTCTGCTTCCTTTCAAACCAGTAGAGAAAATCCTAAGCCTTGTCCATCTGCATTGCAAAGAAGAGGCCATGGCAGTGAGCAGAGTTTGAGATAGTCTTCTTCACCTCACGACCTTGTTGCAAACATCCTTGGTTCCAGGCAAAAATCCCAGTTGTGGGGCACCATGTGGGAAGAATTGCAGAGCTTGATTGCAGCCTGTAGGCCCAGGTTCCATGTGTGGTTGTGATGGATGACAACAAGAGGAGACGGAACTGATGGCTACACAAAGAGCACAAGGCGATGAGAAAGAAATAGGTAAGTTAAGCCAAGCGTGGCATTTTAGTGTTTTTTTTTTTTTTTTTTTTATTAATTTCACTTTAGAAGTTTTATTTTTTAATTGTTTATATGGGGATTCAATGGACCGCACCCTTATGGTATCATGACCACATAGTGGTATTACAACAGCTTGGATACATGTATTGTTTAGTAAGTTTCTAACCTGAGCCTCCTTCTTGAAAGTCTAGGAATTTAACTGCTTGGGCTCATTGCATTTGATTATTTCATTTTATCTTTTAAATTAGTTAACAAATTATATTTGTTATTTTCTAATTAGAACTTTAAAAGTCCTTGTGCTGTTGGCCCATAGGCTTATTTTTACTTTTGATTTCTTTTTAATTCTATTATCATTATTTCTAATACTATTAAAAAGTTATTTCTGATTTTGAATTTTATTTAAAATAAGTACATTTTTCCTAAAAAATTATTAAATTATATATTTATAAAGTTTTTTCTTTTTTTTTTTATCAATTGGTTATACGGGATTGAAATGGCCCCACTTGTATTACAGCATCACCACGTAGTGGTATTATAACAAAGCTTGGATATTATCCATATATCGCTTGGCAAGATTCGAACCTAGGTCTTCTCCTTGAATGTCGAGGAATCTAACCAGTTGAGCTAATGCCATTTGATATATTTTTAAAATTTATCAAATTATTTTGTTTTTATATTTTAATTCATCAAAAATATATTTTTTACTAGGTAAAAATGTTGGTTTTTAAAATAGAGATCCAGGTTCAAATTTTGCCGAATACCATTGTAGTTGGTTTGTTAACTCGATAATGATATGGGGTCGTTTCAATCCCTTATAGTGAATTTAAAAAAACGAGTATATTTTCAGGTTAAACCAATGTTCCATGTGGGTTTGAATTTTTGTGTTCCATTATTTTCTTATATGTTTGGGATTTTATGATTTAAAAAAAAAAAATTGTTGTCTAAATCTTTATGCTGAATTTATTCCAAACTTCATGCCATGATCAATTTCTTTTGAACTTCAAGCTTGTCGAATATGAACATGAACACGGATCTAGTAACAAAGATCTCAACCATGTCAAGCTTATTGTTTTTCCATATCAAATGAATTTCAAACTTCTGAAAATTTCCATTACAGAAATATTTCTAGCTTAATTTTTCAGGATAAATGACTAGGGTTTGCCCTATTCCTTACTTTACCTATAGAAAAGTTTGGCTGCCTAGGCATGGTTGTTTCACTTGGAGTCCCTCAAGTTGAGGACACCTTTTGGCCTTTGGAAGGCAAACATATTTCCATTTCACTTGTGACTACCAACACAATCTTTGTAGTGAAACTTACTTTGAATCCTATTGAGCTCCATAAAAACTGATTTGGCAATAACTAGAGAACAAAGAGATTGAAATGGCCTGGAAAACAGAAAAGAACATAGACAATACTTCTTGCTAAAGACATCCATTTGTGTGTATGGTTATGAATATTTAGTATTTAGCATTCAGTTTTAGATGGACTCTTGTATTGGTTGTAGCTGAATTTTGTGATACATTTTGTTTTATTTATAACCTCGATCACCAATGATGGTTTCCCAACGTCTTTGAGAATTAAATGGAGACAATGGGTTGCAGGTGGGATCCCAAAAATAGTGGAAAATTTCTCTTCTAAAATCTTACTTTATTCCATATAAGCTGTCTCATTGTCCATTTTCCTTTCCCCCCTCATGAATATCTTCCTCCAACAATTCAACAAGGTTAACAAATTTTTAATATTTATCAATGCATCAACTGATTTCAAGAACACTTGTCCTCATATGGAACAAACCAAAAAAATGATCAGTGGCAAATTCTTCTTGTTGAGCCATCCGTTGGACATGATTGTGCAACCCTTCTTTCTCCACAGTTTGTTCTCCTAAAGCTGAAATTGTACACTTCTTCACAGACTCATTCATGACTTAATTAAAAAAATACAAAAAATATGCATAGGCCTTGTTGGCCCTAGTGCACCTATCCTAATTCTATGGAGTAATGCCCTCAAGTGAGGTTGTGAACTAGAGTAGAGTAGGGTCTCAAATAGAAGAGGGTTTTGCAATTGATGGTGAACTGCCATGCCACATTCTAGAGAGAATGTATCTAGCCTCCATAGGAGGAGGTGAGGGAGAAGCTATTTTGTGTTAGTTCTTTTCCTTGCTTACTTCTCATGAAATGCCCTTAAGAGGGTGTTCATTTGCCTCTCAACCCCAAGGACCACTTGCTTGCATGATGCTACACCTCGACTAGGGATCTTTGCTAAATGGTATTTGAGGCAGTTTATGGCTCTGTGGCAGGGTTCCACGGGGACATGTCCCCCGTCCCCTGTGTCCCTAGTACGTGGGGATGACATCGAGGACTCTTCCTTGCCGTCTCCTTTTTAGGGAACAGCAGTGCCTCGCAGGCGGCTGTCCTCAGGACGTCCCTTGTGAGGGGATGTCCTTGGGGACGCTTAGCTGTCCTCGGTACTCTTGGGGTATGCCTAGGTGTCCCCTTGTTGTCCCCAAAGACGCCCAACCATCCCCAACGGTTGGGCATCTTTGCCGCAATTAAAAAAAAGACACCCTAATTGAGGCAGAGACGTCCAATTGTCTGGGCGTCTCTGCCTCAATTAAAAAAAAACCCTAAGTACCTCAATTAAAAAAAAAACCCTACAAGAGTCTTCTTCTGGACTTTCAAATATATCACCAAAATATATTTTTTTTAATTTCAAAAGTATGTTCTTCTGGACTTTCTTGAGACTTTTAGAATTGATTTTTTTAAATTTCAAAGTATGTTCTTCTGGACTTTCTTGAGACTTTTAGAATTGATTTTTTTTAAATATATTTTTTTAATTTCAAAATTATATATATATATATATATATATATATATATATATATATATATATATATATATATAAAATAATAAAAAATAGGTTGACTATTCTTATTATACTATAATTATTATGATTATTATATTTTTACCTAAATGGATTTAAAGAAGTATGTTGTATAGAGTATAATTCTAATATTTTATCAAACTTATAATAAATGTATATGAATTTAAAGAAGTATGTTGTATAGAGTATAATTCTAATATTTTATCAAACTTATAATAAATGTATATATGTTTTTAATTATTTTATTTTTTAATATTTTAATACTATTATACTTGTCGTCCTCCCTTACCGTTTCCTAAAAATGGCCTGCTGTCCTCGAAACACATCCTTCCGTCCCCTAGCCTCGTGGAACCTTGCTCTGTGGAGCAAGGCCCCACAATAATTGCAAATAATTTACCCCATATTTGAACCCTCTATATTGTGCTTCCAAGCTAGACCTTTCTTTCCAGCCATTTTAATTGCTATTGCATTTAGAGACGCAGAACTAATTAGGAACTCAAAACTTAAAAAGAGAAGTTAGGGTATATGCATAGATAGTATAGAACTTCATTCTATACCATAAAAAAGTATTATTGTATGTTCAATAGATTCTCCTACACTTGGAATTCGTATTTGGGTCGCAATTAATTGTTTAAATTGGCTGAATTAACCTTCATTCAGCTCTTATTGTCACATGAACATGCAAAAACATAAACAAATTTGAATTAGTATTCCCCTAATCAACTCAATGTATTTGCTATTAAGTTTTCCCTTTTGAGGGGATTTGTGAGTCTTGACAAATGTGGGACTTTCAGTGAGTCTTGAAAAAAACTTACTATGTTTTGCAAAAAAAAAAACAAAACAAAACTTGCAAGTCAAGTCAGAAAAATTCATTTAGGGTATTTTGGCTTGTCACTTCAACAAGTAAAAACGAAAAACTCAGGAAATATTGTAACTATGGTTACCAAGACCCAGCTTTTGATCACCTTTTGTCTAGATCAGATTTATTTGGTTTGGTTTGAAACTAATTTGTGGGAGGGATGCAGATGGGGATACCATTTTTACATAATCATTTGTCAAAATCAGAAACATACAAAGCAAAACAAAACAAAATAAAAGCACAGATCAATGTATTTACAAATATAATGAAGGGGCTCAAATATCGACATTAAAAGAATCAACTTCCTAAATGCACTTTACATGCTTGATGCCATTGCTTTTTATTCTTTGCATTAACATGCTCTTTTTTGTCTGCATATGATATGATATTTCTTTCTAAATGTTTTGATGCGTCCATATGATATGATATTTCTTTCTAAATGTTTTGATGGCTTCCATGCAGCTATCTAGTGTTAGTGTAATTTCATGTCTCCCCATTATAGTCTTTGTCCAAGGGCTCTTGTGCAACTATTTAGGGTTGGAATAATTGTATCTTTTATTTTTATAGTTTTTTTTTTTTTGAATTGGTTATATGGGATTGAAATGGCCCCACCTGTATTACAACAGCGTGACCACATAGTGGTATTATAACACCGTGACCACATAGTGGTATTACAACAGCGTGACAATTATGCATGCATTGCTTGACAAGATTCGGACCTTGGTCTACTCCATGAAAGTTGAATTTAACTGGTTGAGTTCCTGCCATTTGATTCCTATTGTAGTCGTATGTAGTTTGGACTAGCTTTATTTATTTTTTAAAGTTTTTTTATTCTTTTTAATTTTTATTTTTTTCGTTGAGTCTTTTTAAATTGGTTATATGAGATTGAAATGGACCCTATAGTGATACATCATGACTGCATTACCATGAAATTTCAACAAACCATGTAGGGGTATTTGACAATTATGCATATATTGCTTGTTAAGATTTGATGCTAGATCTCTAACTTGAAGGTCCATGCTTTTAACCACTTGAGCTCATGCCATTTGATAGTTTTGACTAGTTTTAAGTTGTTAAATTTAAATTACTTTATATTTTTAATTGGTTATATGGGATTGTAATGGGTTCCAGCCTTATTACATCATAACTGTGTTACCACGGTATTACAACATTTTGGCACTTATGTATATATCACTTGGCAAGATTTGAACCTTGGTCTTTGCCTTGAAAAAAAATGTATTTAACGAGTTGAGCTCCTGCCATTTGATAATTTAAGTTAATTTATATAATTTTAAAGTTTTTAAAAGAATATATATTTAATCAAAATAATACATTATGAGGTTTGATTTTTTTGTTTTTTAATAACTAAGGTTTAAATTGTTACGATGTTGTTAGTAAAATTTAATTTGGATATTATTTGTATTTTTTGGATCGATAATGAAAGGAAAACAACTTATATTCACTTGGCTTTGTTTCAATAACACTACCACACAATTTAAGAACTTTCCTATTCATCTACTTCTGAAAACAAACACTTTCCTGTGGAAAAGTAATCATTCTTTTTGATTTATTTTCTACCTACTCATACTTTCTTGAATAAGATTTCTAAATTTTCCTATTTTCCATAGTTGCATGCGTGCTGTTCTAGTGCATGCAAGCTTTTTCAGTGTCTACATTTCTTTTTTTTTGGTTCACATGCATGCTTGCCTATTGCCATGCATGTGTTAGAAAAACAAATAATAAATTACGAGCAAGCAGAAAACAACAACGCAGAAAAACAGTAACACAGAAATTAATGTGAAAAACCTGCAGTGTGCAGGAAAAACCATGGGGCAATGGCAGCTTCGTTCTTTTATTGATTTCGGCAAACTTTCACATTCAATCAACTTTTACATGCAAGGGATCATTCCCCTTTTATAGAAAAAATACTGTTCATTTCCTCTCCCAAAGAAAGACTCCAAAAACTGTTCGTTTCCTCTTCCAAAGGAAGACTTTCCTCTCCCAAAGGAAGACTCCAAAAAACTGTTCGTTTCCTCTCCCAAAGGAAGACTCCAAAAAACTGTTCGTTTCCTCTGCTGAAGAACATTGGAGATCTGGATATTGACTTCACCTCCTAACAGCATGCATGTCTACTTTGCTTTTTACAGGACATGCATGTACATATAGTATCAATCGTTCAACTAAATGAAGAAAAGATTCATGACTTCTTTTGGCCTTTGAACTTCTTGGAGCCATTCCATGTAGTAATTCGTGACCGTTATCATAATTTGAGGGAGAAAGATTCAAAGTAGGAGGGCTCCTATAGTCTTGTTTTCCTTCCATGCCATTCTTGATCACCTCTTTTGAAAGCACATCTTGCATTTCTGAATCGATATTGTTGAAACCATAGTACTTAGTAGAGAAACTCAGACTTGGCTTGGACTTGGCAAAAAAAAAAGAAACCCGAAGAAAATACAAATTTATCATTGAAAAGAGTTTCTTTCATGCATATCACAATTAATTAATATTTTACAAATAAAAAATTAATACTGTAAGTGATACAAGCTTAAACTACACATGAAAGTGGCAAGTGATACAAGCTTAAACTATACATGAAAGTGACAAAACACACTTCAAAATTCAAATATTCTTGTATTGCTTATGATATAAAAAGGTACAAATTACAAAATGTGTCAAAATGCCTCAATAGGTCCACTATCTAGTGTCTTGCAATGCCTTTGCCCTTTGCCCTAACAAAAGCTCTAGTTCTCTCTCTTTGTGCTTGTGCCCGTGCCTCTTCATGTACCTTTGCCGCTAACTCTGCTATACTTTCAAAATTATCTATTGAAAAGATAGGCTCTTGTTGTTGTTGCTCCTCTCTGCTCTCTCCTAATCCAAAGACCTTTTGCAACTGGCATCACTTGAAACTATTGCCTACAATACACTGTTCTTCGATTGCTCACTCCACTTTTATTAATCAGCTGTATCATCAATTTGATCAATATGAACTTCATGACCAACACGACCAACATGACCAACATGACAAGCAATGCTTGTTGCCACCTGTGTCAAGGGTCAAGGGGGTGGGAGCCCCCTTGTAGGGTTGAGGGGCAACGTCCTCTTGGGGTTTGGGACAACGCCTTGAAACCTCAACGACAAAACCATTAATACCTTCATTGTCTGAACTGAATTTTTCTCCTTGTCTGCATTTTGGTGTAGAAAGGAGTTTTTGAAGGGGAGTCTTGATTCAGCCTTGTCGAGTTTACGCATTGACAGCTAAAACCGAGTTTTTTTTACCTTAGACGTAACTGTTGGGTGGCTATTAGATTCTTTAAAACTAAAATTGGATTTAGGATGCAATTTATTGTTGTTGTTGGTCTGATCTCAGCTTGTCTCTGCTCTCTCTCCAACTGGAAATAGCAAAAATGAGGGACTTTGAAAAAAAAACTTTCTATGCCGTTTTTTTGTACCCATGCACAAATGACTAATATCTTTCTCAGGACTTTGTGAGTTTTTCAAAGTACTTGGTGAGTTTTTAAAAAACTCTCAGCTCGAGCAAGTTGGCGAGGCTGACTTGGACTTGAACTCGGCAAGTTTTCAAAAATTCGTCGAGTTTCTCTACTATGGTTGAAACCATATGTTAATTGATGCTTTGACTTTCCCTTGATTCCTTTGTAGAAAGACATGGTTGATCATTATCAAGAACTACTTTCTCTTTATTGTGTAGAGCAACACAATAATGCTCCTCTGAAGCATCAAGTAGATTTTTGGTTTCTTCTTGGTTGCATCACTTGAAAATCCCTATTGACGGATACATATCGTCTAACCTATGTGAAAATCCCTATTGGCAGGGACAACATTATCTTCAAATCTTTTTCGCAGCTGATTCTTTATTTGTGGACATACATTGGGTAGACAACCATATTCAAAATATTGCCTGCATTCATAATCCAGATTTTGGGTTCTAGTTGGCATTTTCAGTTGGAAGGCCTTTACTGAGATCAACCTCCACACATACACAAGCACACACAAATTTTTGAATTTCCTCTTGTTGATTTACTTAGGGAAATAAATTTCTTAATAACATTACCAATTTGTCCTAAGGTTGAAGGTGTCAAAAATGCTGTGGCAAATTTGACAACCTAACTCATATCGGGACATAAGAGTGACTTTTCGCTAAGGGGTCAAACTTTGAAAACTGTGGTTTCATAGATAGTCCAATTCTCTTATGGAACCAAGATGGACTTTCAAAGAAGAGACCTAGGTTCGAATCTTGCCAAGTGATACATGTATAATTGTCAAGCTGTTGTAATACCACCATATGGTCATGATGTAATACAAGTGGGGCCGTTTTAGTTTCAATCCCATATAATGAATTAAAAAATTGATATAAATCTAATAATAGTATTAACTATTTGGTGTTACACTAAAATAATTTTTTAAAATAATAATAATAATTTTATTTTAATGTTTATATATTTTTCAGACATAATTGAACCTTTTTTAAATTTCTGAACCTCCAAATACATTTTTCGCCTCCCTTTTAGACCAAAGTTTTTGTACCTGGTATCCATGGTTTTGTATCATCACAGCATGATAGTGCCTTAGTGGTAGATCCATTGAGCGAGTATGGAGGTATTTTCTTTCTTTCTTGTTCTGTAATATTTACTTCTTAAACTAAGGAATGCAGTGACTGGGTAAAAAAGATAGGGAATGTATATGCATAATAAGTACTTTAGTACTTACTACTAACCTTTGGTAAATAACTGGTGTAGTGCAGTGCTTTGCTTATTGAAATGGAATACCAGAATAATAGTTGAATGAAATAAACCAAACTGATCTAGCTTTCTTTACAAATGAAAGCTTGCTATAGTGGAAAGTAGAGTATACACATTTACATGTTAACATCCTTTTCACACGGGCAAATCATCCACATGCATGTAGACACGCTCATTTATACACAAGAATTAGTTACATTTAGTTGTATATACATTTTAAACGGAGGCTATGCTAGTCGAATCTCTTTGTGCATGCCTCTATTTCTTATCTTGTGCTCCCACTTTCTCTGATATGTTCAATTTAAAACAATGGATGCCAGGATCTAGTTACCAATTTCAGGATCTAGTTACCAATTTCAGTTTAATACAAGTAGGGGTTGTTTAGACGCCAAGTGTCAAAGGAAATGACAGTCATATTAGCTCCAATGATTTATGGCTAACATGAGTAGAGTGTGGAGCTTCGGCTATATGCGTTTCATGCAAAAGAGAACAACAAGGATTGGCTGTTTCATGATAACCAGATGAACTCTGTTATTTGGGGATAACAAGAAAATGCAAATTTTAGCATACATGCGTTACGCATTTCCAGTTACATGGTCAATAATTAATGAGGTGAGTTCACATGTTTTAATATGTTTGGCAAGCCATTTCTGAAACGCTGTTCTTTGTTCTCAACTTCTCAGGATGTAATGTTTGCTTTCTATAAGCCAAGCATGCAAAATTTGTTGGATCATGTTTTACAGATTCCAAAGTTCCATTATTATCCTGTGAAGGCTGTCTATTCGGTTTGCTTTGTTGTACAAGCATTGCCCTTTAAGCAATCACCTTGCCTCTCCTTGCTTCCCTTGGTAGAGAATTCAGATATTGTCTCTCTTCGTAAGTGGTGACTTCTATACCACGATGGAAGAAATCTAGTTCTTGTTATTGCCATTTGAAGCTAGGTTCTGCTTCAGCTGTTCTTAACAAGTTGTGCCTGCCTGAAATCATTTTCTTTTATTTTGTTCTTTGAACCCTGATTGTCTTTTATATTATTCTCTGCAACTTAATGTTTCTTTTTATTGTTTTGCCCTCCTCATTGTTTATTAATATCTCCTTATAGACCCGCTCTCTATCTCATGAATATTCATAAATATTGTGATTCTGTCAATACAAATAATTTTTTAATGTATATTCAATGGATTTAATCTTTAATGTTAATAAAAGCATGTCTAATCTCTTATAATTTTTGAATCTAATCTGGTTAGGAGGTGAAGTCAATATACAGATCTCCGATGTTCTTCAGCAGAGTGGTGCAGCTTATAGCGCGCCGAGGGGGGTCGCAGGGGGAACCGGCCATGTTCCCCCTTTGCCCAGGGGTTTGGGGGTGGAGGCCCCGAGGCAAAATGGACGGCCGTACAATCTTACGATGTGGGACCTTTGCAATTAATATAAGCGGCGATTAATTAAACGTGGTTGTTAATTAACACGTTTTGGATGTATCTCGACTTTTCTGGAATCTTCTCTTGTTTTCCTATAAAAAGGAATGACCCCTTGTATTTGTAAAGATAGAAGAAAAGGTACAAATAGAAGAAAAGGTGCGAATGTGAAATAGTTCCTTGAGATTAATAAAAGATAATAGCTGCCATTGCCCTGTTTTACCTGCACATAGCAGGGTTTCCATGTAAATCTCGTGTATTGTTTTAATTAACACGTTTTGGATGTATCTCGACTTTTCTGGAATCTTCTCTTGTTTTCCTATAAAAAGGAATGACCCCTTGTATTTGTAAACATAGAAGAAAAGGTACAAAT
This sequence comes from Wollemia nobilis, assembly GCA_028583015.1. Taxonomy (NCBI): domain Eukaryota; kingdom Viridiplantae; phylum Streptophyta; class Pinopsida; order Araucariales; family Araucariaceae; genus Wollemia; species Wollemia nobilis. Next base: position 184,815 of record JAQPPZ010017037.1, read on the forward strand.
AGAAGAAAAGGTGCGAATGTGAAATAGTTCCTTGAGATTAATAAAAGATAATAGCTGCCATTGCCCTGTTTTACCTGCACATAGCAGGGTTTCCATGTAAATCTCGTGTATTGTTTTATTGTTGTTTTTAGGTTGCCTGCTTTCAATTTTCTAACATTATAGACCCCCTCTCTATCTCATGAATATTCATAAATATTGTGATTCTGTCGATACAAATAATTTTTGAATGTATATTCAATGGATTTAATCTTTAATGTTAATAAAAGCATGTCTAATCTCTTATAATTTTTGAATCTGATCTGGTTACAGACAGATGGCGTTGGAGTAGCAATTCAGTCTGGAAAACAAAGATGCACAGATTGTGTAGGTGCATGCAACTGTTCAGCGTATGTTCAAGGATTTGGAAATGAGTCACCTCTGGGACTGGCTGTTGCTTGTTCTATGGATAATTTAGGAAAAGCTGGTATGCATCTCATATGAGCCCTTCCTTTTTTGCTGGCTGATATGTACCCATGTAACTTTATTAGTTCAGTACTTTTGATTTAGGATAAAATATTGTATTTGCTAAGCATGGAATAGTATCTAAATTCTCATTTTAGTGCATTTTTTTTTTTAATTTCAATAAAGGAAAATGATAATATTTCTTTTACAGGATCTGATTTTTTTTCACCAATTTCAAAGAAGCGTATTCTGAAGCAGCTCAAATTGAAAAGTGAAATTCCTGATGCGGGTGGAAGAAATCCTGGCAATGCCGAAGCTGCTCCGGAAAACAGTAAGCTTGATTTTTCATGGTCTTTCCTTTCACCTTTGATTTGTTGCTAGTTTTATTGCCTATTGTACTATTGATGAAGCTTGTTAAATTCTAAGGACATCCGAGACTGTTCTAATCATTGTTTAAGAGAAACTGCCTGCTTGATGATATTATTCTTTTTAAAATTATTTTCTGGTACATTGTACACAAATATGACTTATGAATGTTAAGTGCTGTATGTAAGCTCTAATATACTAGTGTAAATGTTGTTGAGAATCTTGGCACTTTATTACCTTCTCAAGTTCTAAATTCTATTATTGGATGTTGAATATAAGAAATATAGTTACAGTTTTGCTCTCGAGTGTTAGCATTTGGCTTATATCAACTATGGAAGGAAGAAGGAGATTATATTAGTGCATGCAATGACCAAGTTATGTCAATGGGACTCAAAGATATTTTTTATTTTTTTTATTTTTAGCGAAAAACCCTTTGCGGGGCTGCCTTGGTCTGAGAGACCACGAACAGGGGGTTCTACACCGTCAAAGTCACCCGGGAGTCGCACCTGACCCTGCCCGCACCAACATTATCAATTGGATTTTGGATACCCAATTCAGCTTTTTGGTAGGGTGGAGATTTGAACCTAGGACCTCCCTTGGAGGATTGCCTTCTCCTCTCCAACTCACCTACAACACCTGGGTGGGACTCAAAGATATAAGATTAATAGATAATTAGAAGTTATAAATACTCCAATGAATAAAGATAAAACCTAGAACCGATGCTAGATTTAGTTCTAGAGGTAAAATAATAAAATAAGAGAGGGTTAAACTGTAGATATATCAATATATACAAAGTGATGTATTGCAAAACATTCTTGTGAAAGGAGGGTTTCATGTTATAAAGAGATCTGTCAATAGCGCGAAGAGATGGGAGGAGATGGAGAAAAAGGCTTTCGCTTGAATTGGAGAACAGAAAAAAAGAGGGGCTAACATCCTAGTCAATCAAGAGGGAGGGCAGATGCAAAATTTAATGACGTTCTTGGTAGAATGGCTTGGGTTAAAAGGTTTTGACTGAACATTATGACGAAGCAAGCTACTTCTAGGACCCCACCTATCGTTGACGATCAAAGATCCTATAGACCTACAGAGAAAATAGGAAATATGGCTTTGCCATTAAGGTTTGGATTGTGAACAATAAGAGTGAGAGTAAGAAGCTTGAGGTATCTTAATGGCCCCTTGTGCAAGGGGGACCTCATCTCATGGATCTATCACCATTCATTCTAGTGATAGTTGTAGCTAATGGGAACTTGCCACGTCCAACGGTTGAAATGGGTTGAAAGAAAGAAGTAATGAGTTTGATAGCCTTGGAAGTCTGTTGAGGAGGCTAATGCTTAAAAGCAAGTGCTTGGTCAATGTAAGGGACAAAACATCTTTGATTTGAGTAGCATAAAAATTACTGAGGGGCCCTCCAGATTCTATACAAACAATAATGTTGTCGAACTTATGATACATAGGTTATCTAAAGGTAAATTGCTCTTTTGTTTCCACCTCATCAATTTATAGAATATATTGAGCAGTCTCGTCTTGTAACTGATGGGAACATACCTTTGCCTACCCAAAGGGGACAATTAGGCCAACCAATGATGTTGGGACAATTAGGCCAACCAATGATGTTGGAGCTATTTGGCATGAATGATGGTGCCACCAACAATTTTCCAGAATTACATGGTATAGAAAACCATCTAAAGTTTGAGAGGTTGTGTGGGGGAGATCCAAGTGATTTGAATATATTTTTGATCACTATATTCTTATGAACCTTCCTTCTTTGTGGGGTGACGGTGAGAGGGGGTGCCTAAAACATTTTTATCTAGGGAGTTCCATGGAGGTGATCCACTTGGAAAACAAACAACGAAACAAGAATGTCTCAGCTGACTCCAAGTTGCATTGTATGTTTGCACTGGAAAGATGCATCTTTAAAGGAATGTCTTGGAAATATGCATAAGATTTTTACAGTCTCTTGGAGACTTATTATCCCCTACCTGGTAGTTGTCCTGTGTACTGTACTTGTCTCGGAGACTTCTCTGGATATGCAGAGATGCCTTCAGAGATCTTTGGATGTCTCCCACCCATCCCCACTTCAAAAATTGCATAACTTGTCCATTCCAAATTCTAAAATGCCAACCTGACGGGTCATGCTTTAGAAATAAGCTAAGATAAAAACTACTGCATTCTGCATCTGACATTTCCTTTCTTCCCCTTTCTTCGAAAAGAACAGCAAGGTTTTTTCTTTACTAGTGGTTCTAAAAAACATTAAAATGTTAAATGGTTCTGTGAGAGGCCATAAAGAGGATGGAAGTGCTTAAGAAAGCTTCTGTTATGACTCTTTGAGAGGCGCTAAATTCATATAATAAACAATAAACCTTATATTGAAAATTCGATAGGAGGGTTTGTGACTCTTTAATAGCCTATTTTGAGGACCACAAGTATGAGTTTACTTTCTAGTCAAGTGTATAACTTAAAAGTTTTATGCATTTTGTATCTTGACTATTTTAAAAACTTTATTTGTTGTTTGTGTATTTGGTATAATTTAGTTTTATTTTTTAAATATTACATATTTGTATTTACTCATTAATTTTGGTATTTCCAAGTACCTGCATACCCCTTGTCTGAAAATTGACATACCTGTCCCCATTTTCTATACCTAAACCAGTACCCTTCTCTTGGTGACTATGGATTTTTCTAAAATGTGAAGATATCTTATAGTCATTTGTTGGAAGCAAGCCTATGTCCGTTGGAAATAAAGAGAAGCATGAATAGGGGTGGAACAAACGAACAATAGATTCTTGCAAAGAAAAGGGTTTAACATTTTTGACATTAGTTTGATAGATAAGATAAGATAAGATAGTTCTATTAATGTCCATGAGTGACCAATGTAGGTCAATGGAACTCAACATAAAAAGCTGTTAGAAAGCAGTTTAGCTGCCAAGATAATAATAATAAAAATAAAACTATTGTACAATATCTGATTATATATTCAAGGGATGGACCAAGAAATGTGTAAACCCTAACATGTTGCATGTAATGATGAAGAGGTAAGAGAACCAGCAATGAAGGGAAAGAAAAAATAGAGAAGAGTTCCAGAGGAATGCCAACTTTAATTACTATGGAACATTGAACACATGTAGAAGTAGAATCAAAGAGCCGCACAAGATCCAGTGATGCTCCAAAGAAAATGGCCAGGGCTAAGAGGGCCTGGTTGGATATCTTGGGAGGGCATGAAGTCCATCTTCCTGAAATTCTCCTAGCAGCTGCGGCTGAAGTAACTTGTAGAAGAGGCCAAGACCTTAGTAAGCTATGTCTTTCTGCATCTTCTGTGCAAATGAAGGGTAGACGATATGCCGGAGAGTCTTGGTGGCTACTCTTGAACACTGCTAGGATGTGGGAAAATTTAACTATCAAGATTACTTTTCAGACAGGAACTAGTTCTTTGTGGAGCACCTCAAATAATTCAAATGTCAGATTTGTGTATTTGATATTTCATGGTATAAAAGAACTTTAGTTTTTGATGCAAATGAAAATGTAATGTTTTCCTGCCATAATTTTGATAAATTTTGAAGAATACGCTCTAATTTTTAGCACATGGAATTTGTGTCAGTTTCAAAAAGACGCAAGCAAGCAAAGGAGTCAAACATTGAGAAGGGCCATTCTCCTCAAAATGTCTCTTCTAAACAAGGTCCTTCTAAGAGGAAATTTCAATTGATGGAAAATTCAAGACAACTGGATGCTCTAAACGATGGAAATGGAGCTAAATTATCTAACATTACTTTCAACTTGCGGTTGGAAGCCAAGCAAGCAGCAAAGGTATCAGTGTTCTCTGAAGATATATTTGTTTATTTTCACAGAACTAATTGATTAAGTGAGTAGCAACATTTTTGTTCCAGCATCACTAATATTACTGCCTCACCATGAATCTTTGGTATTAATTGGGTTCTCCTCAACCTTTCATCCTTATGAAGTGTCATGTTCTATGTTGGCCCCCTTGCCTTGAGAGTTTCACATGTATTGAGTTTATTTTTTGCCCTTAAGATGGTCACAAAACTTGCCCACAATTGTAGTCTCACTCGGAGACTCCTGGTTGATCGAATCTTCCTTGCTAGGTCCTTAGTGTGATCCTTGGGCACAATGCGTGCTAGAGCCTTCTGCCATGAAGTCCCAAAATGATTGGTGATTGACATTATGATAGTTGTACCCTGTACGACCTGCCGGTTGAATTTGTATTGAGCCCATGGTTGGAATCTCTTTGCAAACCCTTAGTTCGATACTCCATGGTTGGAATCGCTTCCCAATGTTGCATTCATCTCCTTCCAACTTCTCATCTCCACCATTTTGCTCTTTGTGAATTTGTTCCATATACTTGACATGGGTAATTAGCCAAACTGACCAAGACTTCCAGCCTAAACATAGACCAATTGACTTCTTGAGACTTGCAACTGACCTCTAATACTTAGCTTAGAATCTAGAGGCACAATGCTTGCTTTGGTACAAACTCAGCTCTTATATCACTTTCAGTAGAAGACTATTCAAAGAGAACAACTGAGCAAGTTAGAAGCATAACACTTGCCCATGCTAATAATACATAATATTGGTTTCCACCTTGATTCACTCTTGCAGCCTCATCATTGCCAAGGCTGTAGCCAACTGTAGTGGTGACCTTGACTTTGAACCCATTGAAGACATCCTTGAGTTGTCTAGATAGATCACTCTCTTAAGCATCTAGATCTCCTACTGATGAACCTCCTCAATACTAGCAGAACGTCTTGTGGGAGTATTTGAATCGACACGGACACCCTATGATAATCACCTTGTTGTGACTAAAACATCCAGTGCTAACCAGAACCACCGCCAAATATCTGCCTCCTCCTGGGAAATCAATTGCCAAAGTCCTTGTTGCCATCAGAACACCTTAGTGCCAACGTCCTTGCTGGCACTAACTTACCAAGGACACCTTACTGGCACGTCCTTGATGTCGACTCATTAGTTTAACCCTTCACATGGTGAAAATTATTCTTGCATTTTCATAATAATTTGTTTAAACATTGTTACCACTAGCTGATATTTTCAGTGGAGCATCTCAACTCATATCTTCACCTGGCCACCAAAAATTATCACAAAATTTGACCATTTGGCTCATCAAAATATCAAGACTAGTCCAATTCTCAAGCTTGCACTTTATGCATGAATACGATGTCCAAGCATGAAAAGAACAGGTATCAAAAGCACCCCAGATTTATATTTGGAACGGTTGAAAATGTTAACACATCATTAAGAAAAACTTCCAAGAACTTGAAAATTTATCAGTTACATGGAGAATTTGAATGATATCCATCAAATGCCCAAGTTGAATACAAATTAGCAATTAAAAATATTCATGCAAGTTGAGCATATTAGAACAGTTGACTTTCTATCCATGGAGGTTTATATAGAGGAGGGTGTCTCCAAGAAGATCCTGCATCATGTTTGTGTTGTGTTTTTGATTTCCTTGTTTTAATCTCAAACAAAGCATACAGCAATGGCACCAGGTACCTTACTCAATCTACATAATGATAGGCGTCAAGGTCTAGGGCACAGATCCCCCATGTCCAACCATCGTGCTTATAATTCCATAAACAGCTAGGCTACAATTGTGACATTCTGCTAACTATCAACAATAATCTAACAATCACAAAAAAAAAAAAATGAAAGACCAAAAGTGCTTTATTCATCTTATTTCCTTCTTTATTATGATGTCGACAATGACAATATATATAATTAAATTACTTTCCTCTGATTGGCCTGTTCCTTTGGTACGCAACACATCTTTTGTTTTCAATCATATATATTTTTTTGAATTTTAGGACAACTTCTGGTAACTGTGACCTCTACCTATTCTAATGCAAATTCATGTGCATAGGTCTTTTGCAAAATCATCTTCTCAGCTTCTTGCTACAGAGACATTTTTTAAGGAGTTTAAAATGGGCTTTAGTGATTCTTTGGCTTAAAATTTGGAAGCCAAATGCTTGATTTATTTCTCTGATATACTACAACATGGAGTATTTACACAAACATGGCATGATTTCTTTGTTGTTTCTGAGTTTATAGAGTACTATGTTAGATACAGCATGGGTTGATAGTTTCTTGTGGCTTTAGGAAATTGCACGTCTTTCTGCGGGGAGAGAAACACATCCATTTTTTACGCAACAAAAATCACTTCAGACGAGAGTTGCAAATGTTTTTCAAGGTCAATTTGAAGTGAATCCACAAAATTTGAGATTGCCAGAAATGGCTGTAGCACCTTGTCCACCTTTTCACATTACACAAAATGATCAGGTATAGTTCTGATTTCAAAGCTTGTTTTGTAAGAGATTTACAATCTATACATTTCTTCAATTTAATGAAGAAGAGAATTATAAAAAAATGTGCTTTATTCATTTGAGTACTTGAAATTGTTGAAATACTTCCCTACTTTAATATATTGACTACACACTGAATTTATTCCACACTATATGATCACCATAGGTGGAAGTTCCAGCTTTGGATTGGAAGGGTTGGGAGTTCGTGGAAAGTAAATATTGGAACCAGGATGATCCTAATGTTTTGAAAGAAACCTTCCTATCAATTCCAGAAGAGGGCAGGAAACTCCTCAAGTCTGGAGTTTACAGTTGTTTCTCCAAGGCCAACAAAGACTCATCGGTAGCTGAAAGAGGCTTCTCTAATCAGGACGTTCAGTATCTGGATAAACCATCAAAACATTCAAGGGGCATAGACAGGAATGAGCAAATCCAGAAACTATTTGCATACTTGGAGGTGATATTTTGTGAAGTGTATGGAAATAAAACGTAAAGCTATGAAAATCATTTATGATCAAAACAGAAATGAATAGAGAGAATACTTGAAAGGTTGATTAAAATTTTTAACTGCAATGTGTGCAATTATCTATTGTGATATTGCAGAACCGGTCAAAAGTTGGAGGCCCTACTGTGTCTGCTGATCAAACAAAGCATTCCTGGAACAAGTTATCTGTAAAAGACCTTGAACAAAGGTAGAATGCTTTTCATTGTCATATTTTTCCTCTGGAGTAGAGTAGTCTGGAAACTGCTCTGTTGGTATTACCTTAAAGATTGATTATGCTTATGGAATTGTGTGATGTAGTCATGCATTATAAGTTTTTTATCGATCGTGAACGATAGGAGTCATTTTAATTTTTTTTCTCATTCTTTATACTTATATTCTCATAAGACTATGACAAGACATTATCTTGATTCTTCTTTCTTCTTATATATAATGTATTGTCATAGTCTTATGAGAATATAAATATCAAGAATGAGAAAAAAGGGAATGAAACAAACAACGCATTGTGATAGTCTGTTATAACAAATTGCAAACTACTTCATGTACATTGAGTGTTTAAAAACATCCATTATATTGCTAATATTATAATCAATAATTATACAGAACAGAGGGTGAAGGTTTAGTTATGACCAAGAGCTGTCCCCTGCAATTAATGTCATTAACCAGGTCTAGACAGATTATTCTGCAGTTAGGTGGGCTATTTTATAGATGAATTTGTCTCTTCTGGAATTCCAAGGGTCCCTTTAGTGAAAATATGGGTTTTCTATAGCTTCTTTGTTGAGGGGTGAGGGGGAAGGTTTGCTTGGGTCTATACTTCACATTAAATTGGGCTCTTCTCGATTTTTTGAACACATAAATAAAGAAACTGAATTATAATATTGAGAGATTTTGTGTTTCTTTTTGGTTGTATATCTGTCTACAATTTGAATTGTATCTTGGAATTACAGTTGCTGCTTTACCTAATGACATTGCAATCTTAATCCTTAATTAACGGTGAAGAAGCCCACCAGGTCCAAAATGAATTAATGTACATTGCCATGTAAGAAACATTATGGGCATTTTGCATGCATAATTTACATTTTCATTCCTATAAGTATTTTTTTTCAATTCTGTCTGATCATTCTCTTTTATCAAAATCATTTCCTTATAATCTCCCTAAACTTCCTCGTAAATCTTATCCACAGGGAAATGGTTGGGCAAAAACAATTCCATTATCATAAAGTTATTGGTATTTCAGCAATTGCTAGGCTATAAGTATTAAAAGAATAATGACCATTTAGGCAGTCTATAATTCTAGATTATAACACAAATACAAATAAAGTCTGGATGCAATTCTTATATTTCTTTGGCACAATTCATTCCAAAAATCTTTCCAGAATAATTAATTTTGGCTAATGGATTTATACTTCCATTAGCGCTAACAAGTTTAAGCAAAACAATTTCTGGAAAATAACTGTGTCCAATGAGTGAAATAGAGGAAGCTGTGTACAAGGGCTGAAACAGGGGAAACTGTGTACAATGAGTGAAACAGAGGAAACTTCACATTTCAGATCACTCTTTTTGAGCTAACATCCATATGTCCATGTCCTTTTCATCATTCTTCATCAAGGGTTGAGAAAAATGACCCAAAATGTTGAGTTTCCTGTGTGTTGCTTATTGTACACAACCACTAAGGATGCATAACAAAGGGTCAAGAAAAGTGTTCCAAAATGTCCTTTTCTGTTCGGTGGTTGTCAACCTACCCAACCCCTAAGTATGCATAATTAAGATTTCCTATCATAAAAGAAATCCCTCATTCCTGTTGTCCATTCAATGGTTTTTGTTCTTTATCTTTGTATTTAAAAAGAAAGTAAAAGAAAAAAAACAATACGGCATTCAAGCTATTTCCTTCTTGTGCCTGTGAGGTGTATGGAATTTAGTTGGGAACTCTGAGTTTAAGGTTTAAGAAAGTTTTTAGGAGCAAGGAGATTCCGGATTCAGGCCTAAAACAAAACGTGTAGTATATAATGATTTGAGTTTGTATGCAGATAATAGCAGATGACCAAATTTGTTGTACTTGTGAGGAGTATGGAATGTAGTTGGGATCTCTTAGTTTAAGGTTTAACAAGGTTTTGAGGAACAAGGAGATTCCAAATTGAGGTCCAAAACAAAATTTATAGTGCCTGAGTTTGCATGCAGATAATAGCAGATTCCCAAATTTTGTGTGCCAGTGGTTTTCGTAAAGAGTAGAGAAGACCAGTAGGTGCTATGATTAGCCACAAGAAGCAGAAACAGATGTTTTATCTATACTGTATTCTTTTATAGTAGTGATGGACAGGTTGTAGTGGACCTAGATTTTACCTTATATTTCTTTATGTTTTTTTTTTTCTTTCATTGGTTATATGGGATTAAAACGGCCCCCAAACGGGCCCCACCTGTATTACGTCATCACCACGTAGTGATATTAGAACAAAGCATGGATATTATCCATGTATTGCTTGACAAGATTCGATCCTGGGTTTCCTCCTTGAATGTTGAAGAATCTAACCTTTTGAGCTAATGCCATTTGATTATATTTCTTTATGTTATTCTGTTGTCTTTTTTTTTTTTTTTTTTTTTTTTTTAAATTTTGGGTAGAGATTGGTTATACGAGATTCAAACCGGCCCAATCCATATTCCATCATGCCTGTGCTACCACAATATTTCAACAAACCACATACTGGTATTACAACAACATTTTGGCAATTATGCATCTATCACTTGGCAAGATTTGCTCCTAGGTCTCTGCCCATGTTGACATATTTAACCACATGGCATCTGATAATTGCCTTACATATTTTATTATTTACTATTACTTCAATTAGAATCTCTTATTAGATTATGTAGTAAGATGTTTATCAGAAGTCATGAACCTCTAAGTCATATTCCTTGGATATCATACATCCCTCATGGAGAGGTCATCCATATTTCTCTTTTTATTTTTATTTTTTTAATGGGTTATATGGGATTGAAATGGGCCTCACCCGTATTACATCATTACCACATAGTGGTATTACAACAAAGCTTGGATATTATCCATGTATCATTTGGCAAGATTTGAACTTGGGTCTTCTCCTTGAAATGTTGAGGAATCTAACTGGTTGAGCTAATGCCACTTGATCATATTTCTCTTTTATACATCATATTGTATATTGAATTCCTTGTGGATTTCATGTAAGATTCCTTTGGTCCCTTACAACTGGCACTAGTTCCACCATTTCAAGCCAGTTTTATATTTCGAAGTTTTAGAATTGGTTTTTATTCATTAATTTGAAACAGGAACTATGTTTTTCATTAAAGCCACACTCTCGTATTTATTTGCTAGTCAGATTAGTCTTGGAGTTTCGTAATTTCTTCTATTCGTAGTTCCTCTCTAATATTAGATTGGAGTCCATCAATGTAGTGTTGGACTGGTTGTAAGTTTGACATATCCCACATGACTGTTGATATCATTTTCCTTTGAAGGATGTAGTTGTCAATTGATTTATTTTGTCATGGATGGGTTAGCTTGTCCAAATAATCAGTTTCAGGTAACTCTAATGATTTGCAAAATCAATTTGAAAAGTTCTTTCATTTTTGAGTTAATCTTTGTATTCCTTTGTACTATGGGCATTAGTTACAATTTACATGCTTTTTCTCTAAACATAGGAAAGCTACTTTAATTGCGTGTTCATCTGATTTGTTTGGATTTAATTGCAAATAAGTTTTCATTCTTACCATCCATGTGACTGCATTGTACAAACTCTCTCCATTACATTTTGGAATTGCAATTTTGTTATTAGCTTTAAAAGAAGACTTGTTAATATCTGGAATAAGCTCTTGACTCAGATTTTGACTCTGATTTTTTCTTTGAATTCGATTATGATTCTGGTTTTGATTCTAATTTTAGTCTGTTCTGATTGCAAGCAGAGTTGTGTAAGTGTATTTGATGTTTGCAGAAATAGCTATTGCAATGCTATGTTTATAATTAAATATTCCTCATTATTTTCCATGGACTCTTCCATGCAGGCAATTTTATGTTGCAAGTGTGTTGTGATTGATTGTAATTCTTTGTTAATTGTGGTATTATCTTGGTGTTGTTATGAACCTCATAGGGATATAAAAAACCATCCACACAATATTGCAATAATAACAGGAAATGAACTTAAAATTAACAATATTGCAAGAGGTAATGGAAATGCAACAGATTATATTGCAGAAAGCAAGAACACATTACAATATCACATACATCTTTTAAGGGGCAACCTCCCTAGAAGTAGAGCTTCGATCTAACAAAATATGAGATATCTTCATCTATTCCCCCTTGCCTATATAGACTCGTAGTAACCCTAACTATAACACTCGAGGGTTAGCTTCACATGCAAGTGGTCACCCGAGCTAGAATATTTTACCAAACAAGCAGTTACATTCTTTATAATGGTTACATTGAATGGGCTCAACGGTCTAGGTGCCTCAAATACCACATACACATAAAAAAACATTACATAATATCATTAAGATAGGATCCCCATGTTAGGAAAGAGTAATTACATAATAAGGTTAGGATGGGGTCCTAACATGCCCTTCCCCTTCAAAAAGCTTTGTCCTCAAAGTTGGAGATGAGGAAACTGTTGCTATAACTGTTGGAGACGCTCTCATGTGGCATCTTCTAGCATTAAATGTTTGCCACTATACCAAAAATTTAGTGATGGTGCGGTTACGGGGAGCGTGGGTTCTTTGGTCCAAAATGTTATTAGGCTCCAAGATGATCGAGCCTTCATCATCTAACTCAGGGAGTGTTGATTGGACTTGAATGCGATTGCCGAGTACCTTCTTGAGAAAAGAGACATGGAAGACTAGATGAATCTTGAAAGAAGGTGTTAACGCAAGCTTATAGGCCACTTGTCCAATCCGTTGCAATATCTGGTAGGGTCCATAAAAGCATGTTGGCAATTTTTGATGAGCACAAAGTTGCACGGAAGATTGTTTGTAGGATTGGAGTTGAAGAAAGACCATATTGCCTACATTGAAGCTGTGCTTTGAATGGTGTTGGTCAGTTTGCTATCACATTTGATTTCGAGCTAGTAACAAGTTCTCCTTCGATTTCTGCAAAATTTGGGAACACTCTTGAAGAGTTGCATCTACCTCATGAACTTTGGAGTTTATAGGAACATATGAAGAGGGCGGCGGAGGTGGGTACCCAAAAATTGCCTCAAAAGGAGTTATTTTGGAAGCTGTGTGGAATGAAGTGTTGTACCACCATTCAACCAAATGCAGCCACTTAGCCCACTATGTTGGGTGTTCGGAGGTAAAACAACGAAGGTAGGTTTCCAAGCACTTGTTGACAATTTCAGTTTGCCCATCCGTTTGCGGATGGTAGGTTGAGCTCATTTGTAGTTGTGTTCCTTGCAGTTTAAACAGTTCTTGCCAAAATCAATTGGTAAAAGTGGGGTCATTTGTATATCTTTGATTTACTTGTGGTATTAAGTTTTTGCGAGTATGAGCAGTCCTTGTCACAGGCCCATAGTTGGTCTTAAAAAAATTAGGAGCTTCAGCCTTGTTGCTGCATGGGAATGTACAAAGGTCAAAATGTACTCGGTATTTATGTGTTCCACCAAGTCCCCTTCTTTGGATGCACTATCAAGTTTTGGAAGAAAGGTATGACAAATGGGGCAGCTACATAAAGAATATGGAAAATAATAAATTTACAAATTGAAAAACATTTTAAATAACAAAATTGAGATAGTTATTGATTTTATTAGTATTAATGATAAAAAAAACGAGAGTCAATGGGGCGATGAAATGAAGAGGCTTTACCAAGGGAAAGAATTCACAACTGCAATTGAAATTATAGTTGCTAGGGTTGGAATGTTCAGTCTAAATGGAAAGGTAGAAAAAGTTTGGATTCTCAGTTTTTTCGAAAAAAGTTCTGATTGGTTTAGGAAATTTTTATTCCCCCCCCCCCTCTCCTCCCCACACACACACACATTAATACAAACATACACGGAATAAAATACACCAAAAACAGGAAATATAATATACCAAGTTGTGTGTACTCCAATTTGTTTTGCATGCAGAAGCACTAGGACAATGGTTGAAAATCTGCACAAGTCTTTGCAATTTTGGAGTGGAATCCCCATAATTTTGATACAATGTATCTGGATGGAATCAGGTCTTATATGTATTTGCCTTTTTTAGACAAACATTTTATCATTGTTCTTTACATTTGTAAGCTGTCCTCTTACTTTGCTCTTGTCATCCTCATCATGAAGCAACCTATTTATTGTTTTTATATTGTGAATGCTTTTAGAAGTGTTGAGTGATATATCTGAGGGAGGGCATGAAGCTAGTTAATTTGATTTTTTAGGGTTTGAAATTGTTCAAATTGTCCTTAAATTTGAAATTCTTTAATATCTGCTGCAATAGCTCTAAACTGTTTTGAATTCTGAAATATTTCATTCACTGTTACTGTTTTAATCTTTGCAGATAACAACATAATCCTTGAATTATAGATTGCTACTTTCATTGTTATATCTTTTACATTCTATATTTTCTTGACTGTTAAAACTGGAACCTAGGGTTATTATCACCAGGTCTAAGGCCTCTGAAAGTGATACTGAGTTTCACAGTCTTCCCCCTCCCCCCCCCTAGAAGACTTAGAAAAAGTAAAGGTCAGTCAAGTACTCTTCCTCCCATTAATACCTCATCACAACCCATCACACCATATATTGATACATTCGTCACTCCATTAAGTACACCAATGGCAGCATTTGCACCTTGGTTAGGTGACAGTATTCCACTGAACATACCTGGATCAACCCATGATATGCCTAAGAATGCAGAGAAATATTTACCTAAATATAGACATGATGGAGCTAGGATAGCTGAAGAACACATTCAAGCTTATAAGGATGCTTTGATCCGTTTACAAGTTGAACATGAAGATGTAGCTTGTAGAATGTTTCCTTTTACCTTAGATGAACAAGCATATGATTGATATATCAGTCTGCCTGCAAATTCTATTACCTCATGGGTTGAGCTGGAAACAATATTCATCAGTCAATTTAGATTACTCATAGACCTTGCTATCATATATCACCAGTTTGCAGCAGCCAGAAGGGAGCCCGATGAGTATCTAAGGCTATTCAATACTAGATTTCACAAAATTTACACTAGGTTAACTCCACCCTACACACTTAATGTTGATGCAACCATATAGATGTATTTTAGAGCTTTAGATCCTCTTACATCCATGTTTGTAAGGAGAGCTCCTCAGATTACCACCTTGCCCATGGCATATAATGAAGCCTTAGTTGTAGAACAACAATTAATGCCTCAAGGTTTTGGAATTGGTAAATTACCATCTTTAGGACAGCCACGGGCATTTGATCAAATGCCTATGATTAGCCAAACTTTTTCACAACAATTGCCAATGCTTAATTCCTTACCATACCATAATTATAATCAAATCATTTAATACCATTATTTCACTTACCAATGACACAAACCAGAATACATCCCAAACTAATAATGATTATTTGTTCAGATAGATAATCTGCATGGATTAGTTGAACTTAGTATAGACATAGTTCAATTACAAAAGCGACTACCTCAAGATACACTTCATAATAATCCTATAAATAACATTCAAAACATGAATTTCAATGTCCAATCCAATAATACTTAATGGGATACTCCCTCAGATAATGGAGGAGTCCCAAATCTTAATAGCAATCAATCAAACAACAACTTAGGAGCTTCCATAAGTTTGGTTAACCTTCCCACTACACAACAAAATGAATCTAATTGTCCAATCCAGGAAAAGATAGAAATTTTGGAGTCAATATTTACCAATGAGGATTGCAGCAATCAAGTTAATCAAAATGCAAGGATTAACTTAGTTTCGAAAACATATGAACCATCAAAAGTGGATGAAGATGAATCTGTAGATGAATCTGAAGCAGTGTTCCATGGGGACGCATCCCCCACCCTGAGGGACGCGTCCCCCCGTCCCCTGCGTCCCCAAAGACGGGGGACGACATTGGGGACGTTTCCCCCCGTCCCCCTTTTGGGGGACGGCTGGGAAACGTCCTCGGGGACGTCTGAGGCCTACGACCTCCCGTCCCCGAGACGTCCCCTATTTTGGGGCATCCCCGAGGACGGCTAGCCGTCCCCGGGGACAGTTGGGTCCCTTTGGGGACGCTCAAGCCGTCCTCGGGGACGCCCAGCCGTCCCCCGTGGCTGGGCGTCGTCAGCCAAAAGAAAAACTAAAAAAAAAATGAAAAATGAAAATTTGATCTGTTCTTTAGTACATTGTAAGACATTTGTGTTCTTCAATCTGTTCTTTAGTACATTGTTGAAAGTGATGACTTTCCACAAATGAAGATTAAAGCAAAAGTTACAGTATTCTAAAGCAAGTCCTCAACCAATCTGTTCTATGAAGATTAAAGCAAAAGTTACAGTATTCTAAAATTACAAGTGAGGGATAAATATTGTTGATATAATAAGCGGAGATCACTGAATAACATAAAGAGTAACAAAGAGAGACCCTACTCATACTAGTGAAAATTACTTAGAAAGAAAGGAAGTTTCTTAATGTCCGCAGATGATCAAAGCAGGTATTTATACTCAAATACTACATTGTGTAACAACAGTCCGGAGAGAGCTGGAAATAGTGTTCCAAAGAAAAACCAAGAATACAAAATTAATAAGCATAAATTTACAAAATCCCTTTAAACAAGGTTAATCAAAATCTTTTGAGAAGAATGCTGACAAGGAAAAAAACAGTTAAATTGTAGGATGTTAAAAAGTGAAACAAACAAGTTTTACAGGACTTTGAACAGCGTGCCTCTTGACTTCATTTTTGAAAACATTTTTAGATCATGGCTTTGCATGTCTTAATTCAGGTTCATAATTCAGAAAATCATGTAAGGTAAAAACATGATGAAGCTGTTGGCTAGTAAAAGTGGCATGATAACTCTTACTGGAATGGCACTTTATTTGGTGGGGAAAAGACCCTGGTCCAAAATGCTTCTATTGCTGATTTATCTAATGTTCAAGAATGAATATTTTGTAAAACAGATAGCATCCAATTAGATTCATGTTCACTATTTTGCTTTTATGTGTGTTCCTTTGTTGCTATAAATATTTGCTACAAAGTGGCCTAAATTGTTTGCTTTGCATACACTTCCATTGAGAAAATACAGATGAGGAATGCTTGGCATCAACTTGTCTTATTCTTACAAAGAGACAAATCCCATTGACTTTAGGACATTGACTTCAATGTTAAAATTGTAACTTTTGCTTTAGGACATGGACTTCAATGACAAATCCACTTATTTTAGAACATTGTAATTTTAGAATACTGTAACTTTTGCTTTAATCTTCATAGAATACTGTAACTTTTGCTTTAATCTGTTCTTTATGTTCTTTAGTACATTGTTGAAAATGATGACTTGTAAAAGCTGAATAATGTGGCATTCATTACTTGAGCAACAACAACTAATTTGGTTAACTATTAGAGATTGGCAGATTGCACTTGATATCCTTGGCTGAACCTTCAAGTTATATTTGTTGAAACAATTAAATGGCTGCACTTAGTAACTAATATCAATATGAATATCCTAATATCATTTTTGTTGTGTGGAGAATTCTGAATGTGTAGATTATTCTAAATTTTTAAAAAAATTCAATTTTCATAGTATTATACCAACCGTCCCTCTCGAGCCATCCCCTAAAATCGGCCTGCCGTCTCCCTCCGTCCCCTCGTCCCCCCGTCCCCCAAGATCGTGGAATCTTGATCTGAAGATTACATAGAAGAAGTGGTAGAATTTCATCATTTGTTTCAAGAAGTTGATTATAATCTTCAGAATAAATATGAGGAATCATTCATTTCTTTTACACCTTTCAAATAAATCTTCATCTCACCTGAGGTGCAGGATATTGAAATCCTTGTCTTACTTGAAGATCTTACAATTCCTATGCAGTCAAAAAATAACATGCCATTGTTAGAAGTAGAGAAAACTCGAACTGAATAAATATTGGATATGATATTATTGAAGATCTTAATGAAGCCAAGGAAATTAGCCCTCTGATTGAGATGGTTCATTTGACTGATCACAAAGATTTGTTGTTTGAGAAATATTTGTTGTTTGGCTAATCATGATAAAGTGGCTATAAACACAAGGAAGTTAGAATTCTCACTTTCATTGTTGACTACTAGAATTTTTGGTAAAAGTTTACATAATTGTCTTGTTGATTCAAGTGTTTTTGATAATGAAATGCCATATGTTGTCAACAAGAAATTAGAATGGACTCCTACTAACTCGAATAATGAGGTTATTACATTGGACAAGACAAAGGTAAATATGCTTAAGGTACTAAATCAAGTTCATAAACAATTGACTACTGAACCTAGGATACAAAATTACAATGATCCCCATATGGTAGATATCCTAGATGCTTGTAAGATGTTGCTCAACTATGATTGGTCTAAAACAATGAATAGTTATATGGCAATCAAGTTTTCAACTTAGGGTCAATATTGAAGAAACTCATTATTGACCAAAATAATGACAATAATAATAATCCAAAAATAGACATCTTTACAGAATAAACAAAAAGTAATTTAAGACTAGTTATGGACCTTTAAGTATGATGGAACAAAATCTAAGTATGACAATTGTGATGGAATTAAATCAATCTGGTGGGGTGAGAAGTAAAACAAAGACCTTTAGAATTTCAGGTCTGATATTACTATGGGATAAGGCTCACAAAAACCAACATGTTTGTCATTACATACATCTTTCAAATGATCATAACCGAATATGGGATCTTGAGAAATTTAATATGACCTACTCATTGTACCATAGTTTCTTATTTTGTAGTCATTTCTTTCATTTTGTTTTAATTTAGTTTTCATTGTGTTCATAGCTTGTTTTTTTTTTTTTTTTGTAAAATTTAATTGTGAGGTTCTTCTTTTCATTTTGAGTGTTTTAGATGTTTGTTTAGACTCTTTTCATTTTCTTTTCTAAAATTCCTTTTTTATTTTTTGTTTTCAGTTTTCATTTTCATCATACTAGCTTTTTTCTTGATCATTTTTTTTTACAAGTGGGTTTTAATTGCAAAATCAACTTTGGTTCCTTTAAAGGAAATGTTTCTTGTCAATTAAAGATCGAGAGCTTGTATGAAATTAGGTGAAACTAAAATTTAGTGAATCAAATTATTTAGCAGTCATACTTGGATTATGGGCTAAAATAGAGGACATTGAAATAGTGCAACATCTTGTGAAAGCTTCACATCTATCAAATATATTTAAAAGATTTTTTAATCATAAAGAATGAAATCATCCTGGTTTGATAATTAGATTAACATATATACACTCTATCTTTAGCCTTATAGATCTCTAACCCAAAAGAGGCACATATAATGTTTGCAATTTATCTAAATATTTTTTAAACAAGAAAGAAAATATTAATAATGCAAAACAATCAAGTGCTTGGGTGACCTAGATAACCTCTATCGGGGCTATATATGCTTGGCTGACAATAGAGCAATGTCTAGAAGAGATCAAGGTCATCTCCACCGGAGCTATGAATGCTTGACTGGTTGTGGAGCAATGCAAAGATAAATCTTTATGATTGATATCCTTAATAGCCTAATTTCAAACCAAATGATGAAATTTTGATTGATTCAAGAATAAGAAATGAATGCACAAAGCACACACTAAGTTATGGCAAATGAAACATTTATTTTCAGTTGAAATTGTTTAACCCCATACTCCTTGAATGTTGCTAGGTGGTCTATATTTTGCTAGTTTTTTTTTTTTTTTTTTAATTTCAAGCTGTTTTCTTTATCCAAAATACTTAGGAGCATTTTCCAATAGAGTCGCCATTTGTTGTTGCTATTGCACAACTTACCCCAATTTGGAGACCCACTTGAAATTTTGGTTTTAATTTGAACTTTTGCTTGCTTACATCAAGATTTTGAATTTTGCTTACACCAAGATTGCTTGCATTGCATATTGTGGAAGACTTAAATTTTGGCTACATTGATTTAAATTGAATTTTTTGAATATTTGCATGTTAATGGTATTAATTCAGATTAAATGTTTCAGAAAATTTAAATTTCAATGGTTTTTATAAGATTCAAAATATTAAAATCAATTTTAGGATTTTTTAAATTTCATCATCTTGCCCTAAATTTACTACAAAATTGAAATTGCCATAACTTTTGATTGAAAACTCCGTTTGAGGTGATTTAAATTTTGGTGGAAATATCTTGAACTCCTCTTCACAATGGTATCAAATTTGTAGAAAAGTGGACATGAATTGTATTAAAAAAATAGCAGTTTCCCATTGTAGCCAACAAATTTCTAAATGCAATATCTCTGGAATGTTATTGTGAAATCTGTCAAAAATAGGACAATTGAATCGATAATTGCAGTAGATTAGATTTGAGTTCAAATTTTAAAATCAAAATTAATCACTCACCTTTGTAATAGTTATATGTGGCCTTCAATAATCCAACATTATTCTTTATATTTTCCTTTTATAATTTGAAATAAATCAATCAGATTAGACCAACCTTACCAAAACCTTAGGGAAATTCATTTTTCCTTTCAAGAGTACACATCTTGTCTTGATCGTTGGTGTATGTTAGACCAACCTTACCAAATTCGTCGAGAAAACTCAAAAATTCATTTTGGATCAAGAGATATTACATTTAAAAGTTCGTTGGTTTGTAACGCAAAACTGTTATTTTTGCAAATTTGATACCATTGTGAAGATAAGTTCGAGATCTTTCCATCAAATTCTAAATCACCTCCGACGGAGTTTTCAATAAAAAATTATGACGATTTCAATTTTGTAGTAAATTTAAGGCAAGATGATGAAATTTAAAGAACCTTTAAATTGTTTTTGATATTTTGAACCTTAAAAAAACCATTGAAATTTAATTTTTTGAAACATTTAATCTGAAATAATACCATTGACATGCAAATATTTAAAAAATTCAATTTAAATCAATGTAGCCAAAATTTAAGTCTTCCACAATATGCAATGCAAACAATTTTGGTGTAAGCAAAATTTCGAATCTTGATGTAAACAAGCAAAAGTTCAAATTAAAGTCAAAATTTCAAATGGGTTCCCAAATTGGGGTAAGTTGTGTAATAGCAATAACAAATGGCGACTGTGTTGGAAAATGCTCCTGAGTATTTTGGATAAAAAACCCAACTTGAAATAAGATGAAACTTTAACTAGCAAAATGCACATTGCTTGGCAATATTCTAAGAAAAATGGAGTCAAACAAACTAAAATGGAGTCAAACAAACTTGCTTGGAAATAATGCTTCACTTACTTCAGCTATAAGTGTGTGTTTATGCATTCATTTATGTTATTAGATCAATCAAAATTCCATCATCTGGTTTGAAGTCAGGCTACTCAAGATATCACTTAAAATATTTACCTTTGCATTGCTCCACTACCAGTCAAACATCTATAGCTTTGGTGGAGATGACCTTGATCTCTTTTAGACCTTGCTCTACTGCCAGCTAGACATCTATAGCCTCGGTAGAGATTATCTAGATCACCAAAACATTTTAGCATATTTAGATAAATTGCAAACATTGAGTGTGCTTTTGGGTTAGAGATCTATAAGGCTAATGATAGAGTGTATACATATTTGCCTAATCATCAAACCAAGATAATTTTATTTTCTTATGATTTAAAAATCTTAAGTATAATTGATAGATGTGAAACTTAGCAAGATGTTGCATTATTCAATCTCATTTGTTTTAGCCCCATAATCAAAGAATAAAACCACATAATATGATTTACTACTCATCAACTTCATCAAACTTCAAAGAAGATATTTATCTTTAATTGATGGAAGGCATTTCCTTTAGAGGAACAAGAAGTTGATTGCAATTAAAATCCACTCTTCAAAATTTGAAGAAGAAAAAAACAACATGTTGATAAGAAATTAAAATTGAAATGAAAAAGAATTTCGGAAAAAACAAGGTAAACAAGTAAAATTGAACAAACATCTAAAACATTAAACATAAAAAGGAAAACTTAAAAAATCAGAAAACAAACTAATCTATGAACAAAAATGAAAACTATATCAAAACAAAATAAAATAAAAGACAACAAAACAAAAAACTATGGTACAATGATTGGGTCATATTAAATTTTCCAAGATCCCATACACGGTTATGATCATTTGGGAGATGCATGTAATGATAAGGTTATTGGTTTTCATGAGTGTTATCCCATAGCAATATCAGATCTAAAATTCCAAAGGTCTTTGTTTTACCTCTCATCCCACCAACTCAATTTAATTCCATCCCCATTGCCATACTTAAATTTTGATTCATTAGACTTAAAGGTCCATGAATGGTTTTGGATTACCTTCTATTTACTTTGTGAGGTGTCTAGTACTGAATAATTATCTTCAGTTACAACTTCCACTACTATGTTGCAGGCTTTCATTCAGTTCTAGAGCTTTCTCTACTTCTAACAATGATATGTTATTTTTTGACTGTATAAGAATTGTAGGATCTTTAAGTAAGACAGGGATTTCAGTGTCCTGCACCTCAGGTGAGATGAAGATTTCTTTGAAAGGTGTGAAAGAAATGAATGATTCCTCATATTTATTTTGAAGATTATAATCATTATCTTCTTGAAACAAATGATGAAATGATACCACTTCTTCTATGTAATCTTCAAATTCATCTACAAATTCATTTTTAGATTCATCTTCATCCACTTCTAATGGTTCATATGTTTTTGAAACTAAGTTAATCCCTGCATTTTGATTAACTTGATTGCTACAATCCTCATTAATGATTACTGACTCTAAAATTTTTATTTCTTTCTGGTCATTATCTAGAATAAGTTGGATTTCTTGACAGTCAGTTTTAGCAAGTTCATCTGAATTTGTGGAAGCTCCTAGGTTGTCATCTAATTGACTGTTAACAAGATTTGTATTGTCTTTGTTATGCATTATTTCTATCTTTTCCACTTCTTCTTGTACTTTACTACAGTTGTTCAAAGCTAAATCTGAAATATTGACTATTGTGTTGGACTGATTCTGATTGGCCATGGGGTTGGGTACTCCTACATTGTTTAGTTGTGTATTTTGAGGTGTTTTCTTTTGTAGTTGAGTCATATCACGATTGAGTTTTTGAACTAATCTTTGTAAATTTTCTATTTGTGCAGTCTCATTGTTAATCTAAGCTACAGTCTGATTTGTGTTATTGGCAAAAGGGTTTGGATTCACAAAAGTGGGTACATTTTGATTTGAATTTACATTCAAATTTGGGAACATTGTCATTGAGTTTGGGGTAGCATTCATAAATGTTGGTGTTATTTGAGGATTATTATTAATATTCGCATGGATGGTATATTGGTTATTTGGATACATAGGGATGGTTGGGAAAGTAGGTGTAGGGATAGTATTAGATGGTTGATTATAGTTAGAATACTCTGGATGTTTGGGAAAGTAGGAGTAGGGATAGTATTAGATGGTTGATTATAGTTAGAATACTCTGAAGTTCATCAATGGCAACTGTTGAGATAAAGCTTGATTAATCATGGGGTCTTGATTGAATGCACCTGGTTGCCCTAAAAAAGGTAATTGATTGATTCCAAAACCTTCAGGTAGTAACTGTTGTTCTACAGTTAAGGCTTCATTGTATGCCATGGGTAGGGTGGTAATCTAAGGAGCTCTCCTTACAAACATGGATGTAAGAGGATCTAAAGCTCTAAAATACATTTGTATGGTTGCGTCAACGTTAAGTGTGTAGGGTGGAGTTAGCCTATTATAAAGCTTGTGAAATCTGTTATTGAATAGCCTTAAAGGTTCATTAGGCTCCCTTTTGGTTGATGCAAATTGATGATTTATAAGAGTAGGGTCTATAGGTAACTTGAATTGGCTTACAAATGCTGTTTCTAGCTCAACCCAAGAAGTGATAGAATTTCTGGGCAGAGTGATGTACCATTCATACGCTAGTTCATCCAAGGTGAGGGGAAACATTTTACAAGCAACATCTTCATGTTCAACTTGCAAACGAATCAAGGCATCTTTTTATGCTTGAATATGCTCTTCAGCTATCCTGGCTCCATCATGTCTATACCTAGGCAAATACCTTTCAACATTTTTAGGCATGTCATGGGCTGGTTTAGGTATATTCAGTGGACTACTACCACCTAACCAAGATGCAAATGCTGCCATTTGTGTACTTAATGGAGTGACAAATGGATCAATATATGGTGTGATGAGTTGTGATGAGGTATTAATGGGAGGAAAGATTGTGTGATTTAGTATCACTTTCAGAGGCCTTAGACCTGGTGATAATAACCCTAGGTTCCAGTTCTAACATCAATTTTAACAGTCAATAAAATATAGAATGTAATAGATATAACAATGAAAGTAGCAATTTCATTTATCAAAAATTCAAGGATTATGTTGTTATCTGCAAAGATTAAAACAATAACAGTGAATTAAATATTTTAGAATTTAAATCAGTTTAGAGCTATTGCAGCAGATATTAAAGAATTTCAAATTTCAAGCCCTAAAAAATCAAATTAACTAGCTTGATGCCCTCCTAGCATCATTTCCTGTTGTGTGTTGAGGGTTTTGAGGATTTAGAAAATCAGAAATTCATGGCTCTAAAGTAATAATGAATCAAAGAGTTCAGACTATAAAGACAAATCAACAATGAATTCATCAATTCAAGCCAAAGTAACAATGAATCAAACTGTTCAGGCCCTCTTAGCACCATTTCCTGTTGAGTGATATATCTGCCTCATTGCAAACATATACCGACGGTCAAGACAAAATGTCCTCTCTTGAAAGGAAATATGAATTTCCCCAAGGTTCTGGTAAGGTTGGTCTAACCTGGTTGATTTATTTCAAATTATAAAAGGGAAAATATAAAGAATAATGTTGGAATGTTCAGGGCCACATGTAACTATTACAAGGGTGAGTGATTAATTTTGATTTTAAGGTTTGAATTCAAATCTAATCTACTGCAATTATCAATTCAATTGTCTTGTTCTTGATAGATTTCACAGTAAAATGCATGTAAAGCAAGATTCTAGGCTTGCTACCTTCTAATTATGATCTTGAAACACATTCAAAGAGACATTCTAAAACTTATAACAGTAAACACATATTCATCAAAGTAAATATTCAGAATATCAAACTAGAACTACTTCTAATCTACTTGATTGTCAAAGAAAAATCAGAAGGAAAGGTTAGGGAAAGAAAGAAAACAAACCATGTGATCTTGAAGCCTTGCAGCTAACTCTGAATAACCAGTTCTAGTTCGATCAATTATCACACAATTTGAAACTAAGCTAGTGCTATCTTTAAAGGGAAAGAGAGCAAAATGTTGAAATTAACTCAGATGCAACCACCATCATCATGCGCAGATTACACCTAGAACTACAACACTTTGCATTAATAAATATGTTCAATGATTACAATCTCAGAATTGCGTGATCGCCATCATAAATCTCTAAATACAATAGTAGGGGCACAAACATCCACCGATCTACAAAAAGAAAGAAAATGCTAGGTCTAAAGCTAATAGTGGAATCCGATGACCATTGTAAATGAGGTTTCAATGGCTATTTATATCGTTACAATTCAAATTTTCGTAGTGATTTACAGTTGTTTTTGGCTAGCTAGCTTTGGATGACGTGGCCCTTTGGGTATTTTCTTGATTTGGATCTTCAATTTCAGCCATAGATCTTTGTAATTATTTGAGACGTTGAGTTGTCAGGCACTAGGTGGTTGAAATTAGGTCTAGGTTCAATGTATGTCTACTTCCTTCGACTCTCATTCTCTACGATTGGTTTTTACAACTTGCTCGGCTTTAATGGCTTCCAGTTGTCTGGAAATCAATTGGTTTAAATCTGAGCCGTCCCCTGTTCTAGCAACGATTCTTCGTGGTAGATCTTCAACTGCATTTTGTCATTTGGATCATTCTAGAAGCTCCTGGATCTCGTCGTTTCATCTTCTTGGTTCGGTGCTTCGTTTTCAATCAAAAGTTATGGCAATTTCAATTTTGTAGTAAATTTAGGGCAAGATGATGAAATTTAAAGAACCTTAAAATTGATTTTAATATTTTGAACCTTAAAAAAACCATTGAAATTTAAAAATTTTGAAACATTTAATCTGAAATAATACCATTGACGTGCAAATATTCAAAAAATTCAATTTAAATCAATGTAGCCAAAATTTAAGTCTTCCACAATATGCAATGCAAGCAATCTTGGTGTAAGCAAAATTCAAAATCTTGATGTAAGCAAGCAAAAGTTCAAATTAAAGCCAAAATTTCAAGTGGGTCCCCAAATTGGGGTAAGTTGTGCAATAGCAACAACGAGAAGGTCGAGCTTGCCTCTATGCATGCACCCTAGACCTCTTAGCCCACACCGAAATGAACTTGGAATCTCATTTTCAAAAATGACCTGGCTTAATTCACTGGTGCAGTTAAAATTAAAGCTTTAATTCTAAGTGCAGTTTAAATTGAAATCCCTATTACTAATCAACCGATCTCAACAGGCCAATTAGTTAAGCCTGACCAGGTTTGTTGTTGAAAATAAACTTGACTTTATTTCTTAATCTCCATAATGATCCATTTTAAATAATTTGGGTCCTAGATAGCAAGCTATAGCATGCAAATGACAATGGGGCATATTCTATGATGGTCCAGAATTTCTTATGTTTGCTTGATTTCTTCAGGATCATTTGCAAAAACCTTTTGCATTTCTTCTCTGGTGTTGTCCATGCCTTAAAAAAGAAAGCTCTTTCAAGGCTTATGCCATCAACCATTCTTAAAATCCAGACAAGTGGATTAGATACCATTGAAATCGTTTCAATCCCCTCCCAAAATATGTTTCTTAATATACTCAGTATCTTTTGAGCAGCTTTCCTTGGAAAGCTTAGATTCTGCCCATTCTTCATTAACCACCGTTTTTCTCAATTCTGCCCTCTCTTTTACATCCCTTTGCAAAGTAGCAAAGCTGCAAGCAAATCTAGTTTCAGCAGGGGAAAAGATTTTGCGCATTGTGAATGAATAATATGAGGTCAAAGTGAAGCAGTAATTGAGTAGAACCTTGGAGATCAGTTTTCTTTTTATCACAACATTTTTTATCCACTCCAATTTTGACTTGTATTCTGTTGCCTGTTCTATTTGTCTGTTTGCTCTTATTATTGGGGAAACAATCTATACTACAATGTCCTCATAAATGAGCTGTCTAAGATCATTTTGCCTTGTTGGAATCATTTGAGCATCTTCCCTAATCATTTTGTTTTAGACTTTAGTTGTTGCAGATGCAAGAGGGAGTCAAGCAAACATGAAAATGAATTGCACAAGTAGTGGGACAACAAGGGTTTATTATTATTACTATTATTAGTATTATGTTATTATCTCATTAGAGATTGATTGTCATTTGCCCAATTATGTTCCTTGAATTTTTTTGCATAAGGTAAAATAATTGCCAACAATCAAATATTTTTTATAATATTTAATAATTCAAGTAAATGGACGACTAGGGGATGTCCCCACCACAGTCCCTACCCCTTTCCTTGTTCCCATAGGGGATACCCAAACATACCCACAAGGGGCCTCACAATTAAAGAAAATTGCAAGAGGAAAATAAAAATAGCAACACCCTAAACGAGGTTGCCTTTTTCTTGTAACTGCTAATCTTCCCTTTTCATTTTGAAAATTTAAACTAAATTAAAATGAAAGACATCATGAAGCTTTCAATGGTGTTCAATTCAACTCAGTTTCATTAATAATTGTCATGTCTGGACTGAACTTTTGGATTGATCCATACTGAAAGGTTTGATTCAATGTCAATTTTTTTATTTTTTAACAAATTAAAGCCAACCTTTATAATTGCGATTGAATTTACTAAAAATAAAAATAAAAAGTGGTCGAAACAAATATTAACTCCTTAGACTCTCACAACTTATATGAAATCCATCTCAATGCCAACGGAACCCCCAACTGACAACTCCATGCCCAGTTTGTGTATGCAAGTGGTGCTACTACCATTTCTCACTCCAAACATCATTGTCATGGGATGAAGTACAGTAGAAACAACACTCTGGTCAAAAGCCAATACAAATTATAGGTCATAAGCCATCAAAAGTCAAAACAAAGAGCAACATCCCAATGTTGCACAAAGGCATCGTCCTGTGGGTTATGGACTGAGTAATGAGAGAAGTGTTGCTGCACCATTTACCAAGAGCACTCAAAATCATAGTAGGAAAAATTGCAACGCAATACCCAAATTGTGGAGAGTTCTAGGCAACTCACAAAACTTTGCAAAAAAAACATTGTAAAAAAAAAATAAACAAATAAATTAGAGAGCCAAGAGGTCAATTTTCTATTAAATTGTCATAAAAAGAGTACAATTACAATTCATGATCATAAATGATTATAAAAAACAAACAAAATAAAACACACTCAAGCAAAGTCCCTTTTATGACATGCTTCCACAATGGGTCCTTCCCTAGACTTGAAGATGGATTTGGGTCATTGCTGCCAATGACTTCGCCCTCACCCAAAGAATAAATTAAAAGACAGCACAAAGCTAAGAGTCTGAGACATTGTCTTAAAGGCATTAGGAACAATAAAGTGGAGGAGAGAAAACAAAGGGGAAGAAAATTACAAAATCTTCCAAAAACAAAAATCCTAGCTCTGAAATCTTGTCGAAGGTGTGAAATCTTCAAAAACATTTGTTAAATCTGTCAAATCCTTGTCCAAAATGTGTAGGAGAATGCATGGTTAGCCTTTACAAATTTACAGTCAAGAGCAAGAGAAGGGGAAATAAAATGCAAAAAAATGACAAGTTTTCCCTTTTTAAAGCCATTTCTCGGCCCTGAGAAAATGCCCCTAATTTCTTGCCAACTTTGTTTTCATGCAATTTTTCAAAGAAATCGGCAATTTCTCTTACTATACTCAGAAAGACTGTTGCCATTTACCAGAGTTGAGACTTGGCTTTCATCTAAAAGCAACGTGTCTAATACCCTCCCTGTGTTTGCAGACTGCCAAGATTGATTGCCATATAAAAGCAATACCATCATGGTGGGGGCCCTTACTGTGCTTACCAACAACCAAGGTTGACTTGAAGAGAGCAAGCTACCAAATAGGAGAGGTGTTCATTCACAGATTTTTGAAATCCAAGATGGTATAACAGAACTTAAAAATGAAATACATTGTTCAAAGGAATGATAAAAATAAGAGCACTTCGAAGTGCAAACATAACTTTTATGTAGATTAAAAAAAGCAAACAAATGAAGGGTATCCCAAAACAAGTAACTCTAGATTGTTTCTTAAAGCAACATTATGTAGGTAAAATGGAAGATTTTGTGGACAACACTATGATAGTTTTCTCATGGATTGGTGATATAACGGAACATTCTTCAACTAGTGCATTAGGTTAAAAGAAAGCTTGTTGTTTGTTTTGACTATGTGAATTGGTTATAACTATATCTATAAAATATTGAATGATCTCATAATAATGCTAGAATATACAACTGTAAATTTGTTGTATTATCCTTCCTCTCAGGGGAAGGAGATGATTTTGCAAAGTCAGTTTCATTCAACATGCTTGACTAATAATATAAAAATCGAGCAGTATGGAAGATAAAATGATTGTTTTCATAAAAGGTATTTTGTAAAACCTGTCCCATAAAGATATTCAAGTTTTCATAATTAATCTTTAGGATTAAGATACTCAAGATGCATTTTTTGTAATATATAATCATTTCAAACATTTGATACTTTTGAAGCCATGCAGGTTTACATCTTATTATTTCCGTCGCAGTAGTGGCATGAACAACTTGTGGACAGACAAATATCAACCAGAGACCTCTGATGAGGTGTGTTTTCTCAATATGACTGTTTTGTTCTTCATTGATCCAGGAGTGTATACAATCCTATACATGTTTCAGAGATATGAATATAATAAAGAATGATATCATCTTCTTAGATTTTTCAATAGCTTTCACTTTTTAACATCTACAAAAGTCGTGATGTGTTTTGCCTTATGCAGGTTTGTGGAAATTTTGAACAAGTTATGCTTTTAAATGATTGGCTACGTTGCTGGCATGATAAAGAGCGGAGCAATGAAGATGACATAAGCATTCGAGATGAGGATTGGGGTTGCTTTCAGAATGAGGATGAAACACTCAGCAAGGACGGAGAAGACGGACTAAGAAACATTTTACTGCTGACTGGGCCAATTGGGGTGTGTTTTGTTTTTCATATATTCAAGAGTTTAACAGAAAGATGCAGTGTCATCCTCATTATCATGATTATTTCTGTTAGATTTAGTTACTGCAGGAATTTAAAAAATGAATATGGCCGAGAATAAGAGTCTGCTTATCTTGATTAGCCATGATACTTGTCAATTTTTGAAATTTTAATTTGAAAGTTGTATTTGTTTTGTGGTTTTAGTCAACATTTAGAACCTTTCTAGAAGTCCATTTGAGTTGTCTTACTTGAAATCAAATATTGTCAATCGGCGTTATATTGTATACATGTACACGTCAAGCATGTAATACTTCAGAGCCAAATAAGCGGTTATGAGAAATCTATGTTGTTTAGGCTGGTTACAAACTTTGACAAAGAAGGCAAAGAAAGCCTCCTCCTCATTCAAATGAATTGATTCACCAAGAGCAAATGTCTTATCTTCTTGAAAGGCAACCCATAGTCCTTAGCATTGTACTAAATCTGTCATTTGAGTAGCCCAAGTACTGTAGTTGCATCCAATCAAACAAACAACATAAGTCTTTGGATCTGTTGTGTAGAGCTCGATAATTGTGCAATTTGAAAAAGAAGGGCGACAAAGGCTTTCAAATGCTAAAGTTACAATCTCTTGAAATTGTTTGTAACTAATGGCTACATGGCGCAAAATTTAAAAAATAAACCATTGCATTTCCCTCCAATGTGAATGGACCATGGCACTTGGTGTTCAAGTACAAAAGCCCAAACAAACCACTGAAAAGCCAGCACATGGCGAAATTGGAAAGATCCTAAGTAAATGGTCCAAGAGGACCACCTAGGCGAGAGAAGTGGTACAAGTGGGTTGGGCGACATAGAAGCCAATGGACCAGAATGTGACACGAGAGACTTGAGGTCAAAACGGTTCAGAGAAGGTGAGCACCCACAATTTCTAAGAGAGAAGGGCCAAAAACAAAGCCATTGAGATTTGAACCTAGGCTTTGTGAGATGTGAGGGACCTAGGCTAGTTGAGCTAGCCGTGCCCTTGCATCCGCACCTTTGACCAAGGGAAGCCCTCCCCAATAGAAAAGGGAAACGGTGCCATGGATCAAAGAAAGGATGAGGACCACACCTTTGACCCAGACTGTCAGATACTTTTACTGGAGCACACATCCAGATGAAACATACTTGAGCACTGAAAACATTGAATTGAAAGAAGTTCCCTAAAAAAGGGTGGAATTCAGTAAGAAAGATCCACACCCACTTTGATACCATGTAGAAATACAAAATATAGAGAGGAACAAATGAAACCAACACAATACTCAAATAATCAAGCACACGAAAGAGACAAGATTATGATTCCCTTGGACACCAAATATCTCATTGAAGAACAAAAAATGATCACCAACTGATGATAGAAAAGGTTGGAAAATGGTGTATACATACATGTTTGACACAAAGGTACAAATCCCAATAAATGTTAAGATTACATATTATTGGTGGATACACAGGCATGCAAATCACCCACACAAGGTGTTATTAATGGGAATATGTCCCCCGTACAAAGATAGCTGTAGCGAAGGAAGTAAGATTACACATTCCAACGTTCTCTTTGACCATGCCATCGAGTCAATCATGTCCACAACTTAAGTTTTGGTGTTTGTTAGTTCATCATGGTGGCTGGAATTATGGTTTCAGAATGTTTTGTCTTGTATGTTTACTCTTCAGGTAGTTAGAACGGGGCAAGCATAGGAGTAGGTTGAGAACCGGCTTTGCGTGGGTTGTATTTGGGGATATTAAAGAATAACACAAGGATTGGCAGTAATATTTGTATAAGATATTTCTTTTATATATATATATATTCATTGGCTCGAATACTAACATAAAATGTTTTTGTCAGCATGTAGGGGCATTTATACAGATCTTATTATTAGTATTAATTATTATGGGTGTCTTTTTAGTTTTCAAATTTGCACGCGTGCCGGTGCGATGGGAATTGCAGGAGCCGGCATGGGTGTGGTCCCCGCCAAAGACAGGGTTCACCGGGTATGGGTGCAACTATTTTATATATATATATATATATATTTGTTATCGAAAAAAAATAAAAAAAATAAAAAAAATCATACACATTGCGAAATAATTAAATAAATCACACATATTGTAAAATAAAATAAATCATGCACATTGCAAAATACTTGGCATTATAAAAGCATATATGATATTTGTGTAGAAAATCTTTAAACTCTAAAAAACTTAATTTTTTTTTTAAATATATATATATTTTTAATTTTATGCCCAAAATGGGTTGGGTGCAACCGGCCAAACCTATCGGCCGGTCGGGGTTCGGCTAACCCCGCACCCGAGCACCTGGTGCGGGTGCGGGTATAGGTTTGCGCACCTGGCCTATCGGTTGTGCAAACCCTGTTATCTTGATGTTTTACCATTGCTTCTTGTAAAAGATTGGCAATATGGTTTTCCAATGACTTGGCAATTCCTCCCTCCCCCTTCCCCCCGTTAAAAAAAAAAAAAAACTTTGATATAAGAATTCAATTTAAGCTTCTTAAGGAATTTGGATTACTTGTTGAAATAGCTTTGCACTTTATAATGATACAAAACTGTGATATTATTTGCCATTCAAATATGGACGCATTCTTGAATTCACTGATGAACTGTTTCAAATTGAACCTTTGTGATAATTTGGATAGTGAGAAATAAGGTCTCATTGCTGCTGCTTGAGCAAGATGGAATTCTGAAAATATAATCTAATGTACTTGGAGGATAGGTGCAAAAACATAATTTTTTCAAATTTAGTGAATAGAAAATGGCTAGACATGCACACAAGTATGGGTGTGCATTAGGCATAATGGTGATAATAATATTTGGCATGCACACAAGTATGGGTGCATAAGACATAAATGTGATAATAGCCTTTGGAGTTACTTACAGTTGCATGGGGGATTGTTTGGGTTGGTAAGTGGATTCATTAGGGTTGGTGTGGTTTGTACAAAAAATAGTTTATACTTTATAACGTACTTGGTGGATATGTGCAAAAACATATTTTTTTCAAATTTAGTTAATAGAAAATGGCTAGACATGCACACAAGTATGGGTGTGCGTAAGGCATAATTGTAATAATAATTTTTGGCATGCACACAAGTATGGGTGTGCGTAAGGCATAATTGTGATAATAATTTTTGGCATGCACACAAGTATGAGTATGGGTGCATAAGACATAATTGTGATAATAGCCTTTGGAGTTACATACAGTTGCATGGGGGATTGATTGGGTTGGTAAGTGGATTCATTAGGGTTGGTGTGGTTTGTACAAAAAATAGTTTATACTTCATAACGTATTTGGAGGATAGATACAAAAACATAATTTTTTCAAATTTAGGGAATAGAAAATGGCTAGACGTGCACACAAGTATGGGTGCACATAAGACATAATTGTGATAATAATCTTTGGCATGCACACAAGTATGGGTGCAGAAGACATTGTGATAATAGCCTTTGGCGTTACATACAGTTGCATGGGGGATTGTTTGGGTTGGTAAGTGGATTCATCAGGGTTGGTGTGGTTTGTACAAAAAAATAGTTTATACATTATATTAATTTGTTATGGATTTTATGTTTACTGGGAAATTATTCTATTGGCTTGGATTTTGAAGTCAGTGGGTGTTCATTGCAACACTCGCACATGGCATTGTTTACTTACAAACACAGAAGAAATTTGCTTGAAATGAGTTGGTGTATAATTATTTCTTTTCTTAAAAACTGTCATCTTCCTGAAGGATGGTTTTCTTGTAGCACCTTATTTTGGAAGTGTGAGAAGCTTCTTTCAGTTTTTTTTTTTGGATCAAATCTATAAGGTCATCATACTCATTATATTTTTTCTCCTCAAACTGTTCTGGGCTTCTGGCTACTCTGTACTGGATACAAAGAGGAATATCTATTCTTTGTCCTTTCACTGTTATGGTTGGCTTGTGCATCGTCCACCATGGATTGCTGTTCAAATTTCTTATATTTCTCCAGGCAGCATGGCCACTGTTTAAAGACATATTATTTGAATGAACTAGGTTACTACTTTATGGTCTTCCATTTCTATGTTCTTCATTGAGTGATTGCAGTGCCAAGTTAAACTCCTTTCCTTTCTTTGAATCCTGTATGGCTCACTTAACTTTGGATTCCTCACCCCTATTAACGCCGAGTCTTGGCATGTGCGTGCAGGGCCCTTGGCCCTCTTACTTTCTAATGTGTTCATTGTGATGCTCTTCTTATACAAGTTGTTGATTTCCAGTGGCATATTCCTATGATGAAATTTTGTTCTGCATTAATACCTCTTCTTCTTCTTGTGAGGATGTTTGAAATGCCCTTCTTAGGTAAGGGGATACTAGATTCCTATAATTATCACGGCGTCAGAAGAGAATGTTTTCATAACAAATGGATTGCATCAAATTACTATGTAAGAACTCAAGTATTATTTCTTCAAGAAAACATTCGTAGAGATTCTATCCTATACATGTACTAGCACAGTTCAGTTTCCCATATTTTGAGGATCTTTTTTTCTCTGCTTTGTGTAGTATAGCTCCACAGTCTGTTTGAACCAATGGATATGAAATTTGTATGATTTGTTAGAAAAAATGGAATCTGAATGGCTTACTAGAATGGAGTTCACAATTGTCATTTACAATTTTATGCTAATGATATTTAGAACCAGTGACATGAATGATGTTAATCTATAACAAGATATTGTTGGTTGAGGAGATATTCTTTGAAGGAACCGGGGTGCTACTTTATGTTCTTCCATTTCTATGTTCTTCATTGAAGGATTGTTGTGCCAATTGAATTCCTTGTTTTTCTTTGAATCCTTTATAGCTCACTTAACGTTGGATTCTAGTACAAAGCAATTTTCTCCGAGAAATGTTGACATTGACCTTCTTAGGTTGGGGGATAGCAGATTGCCCATAAATTTTATGGTTACCAGCTTCGAGCAATTTAGTTTGAATGGAAGGCCAAAAAAGTTTGGAGGTTTGGATTTTTCAAAAAAGTTCAGTTCAGTTCGAAAAAATAAATGTGTCGATATATATATGAAAAATACAGAAGAATGCAGAAATTTTCTGTTCTCATAGTTTCAAAATTCAATGTAATCGAGATGTAAGTCCAAATAGATGTAGATCCTTCAAAAGTTTAAATGTGTAATGTCTCACACCCCTTT
Organism: Wollemia nobilis; assembly: GCA_028583015.1. Classification (NCBI taxonomy): domain Eukaryota; kingdom Viridiplantae; phylum Streptophyta; class Pinopsida; order Araucariales; family Araucariaceae; genus Wollemia; species Wollemia nobilis. The sequence goes on from JAQPPZ010017037.1 coordinate 219,908, forward strand.
TGCCTCTAGTAGACATCCAACAACTAGTAAATTTGCAATGGTTGTCAGATATTTCTGAACTACAACTATCTTTGACTATAAGTCCATGGCAATGGAAGCAAAAAGAATATAATGAAGGCATATTTTTTCAGTGATGTTTGAGAAGGGTTTGACCATAACCGAACCATTCAGGTTTTCTCTAGGTTTGGCCGAACCTGATAACGATGCCCATAATTATCACTACTACAACATTGAAAGGGAATGATTTCATAATAAATGGATTGCACCAAACTCAAGAATTATTTCAAAGAAACATTTGAAGACATTCTATCCCACACATATTCTAGAATAATTCAATTTGCCATATTTTGAGGATCTCTTTTCTCTGATTGTCAATGTATAGCTCCAAGCAGTCACTTTTGACTGATGGATATGACACTTATATTTTGTTAGAAAATGTGGAATCTGAATGGCTTTTAAGAACAGAGTCTCACAATTGTTGCTTGCAATTTTATGCTATTGATGTTTAGAACAACAGTGAAACAAACGATGTTATTCCATAACAAAATACCATTGGTTGAGGAGATTTTCTTTGAAAGAACTGGGTTGTTACTCTACATTTTTCCATTTCTTTGTTCTTCATTGAATAATTGCAGTGCCAAGCTTAATGACTTGCCTTTCTTTGAATCCTCTATAGCTTAGCTTTGAATTCTTGTACAGACCCATTTTCTTTGAGAAATTTTGAAATGCCCTTCCTGGGAAGGGGGATACTAGATGCCCATAATTATCACAACTACAACATAAAAAAGGAATGTTTTCATAAAAATGGATTGGATCCAACTACAACTTAAGAACTCGAGAATTCTTTCTTCAGGGAAACATTTGCAGAGATTCTGTCCCACACATATTCTAGAATAATTTAATTTGCCATATTTCGAGGATCTCTTTTCTCTGATTTTTGTAGTATGGCTCCAAACAGTCTGTTCAATTTATGGATATGAAACTTGTATGATTTGTTAGATAACATGGAATTTGAATGCCTTTTGAGAACAGAGTCTCACAATTGTCACTTACAATTTTATGCTATTGATATTTAAAACCACAGTGAAGCAAATGATTTTATTCCATAACAAGACACTTTACTTTTCCATCGATAAACATGCCTCAAAATCACTAGGATTGACTCATAAAGATGTGCGACCTCAGTTTTAAAATTACAGTTTCATGGTTTCTATTAATATTGTTACTAAACTTTGAATGGAAAGACAAACAAGGGAGTATTTCTATGGTATTGTTGCTGACTTCTCATGTCATGTATTTTGTTTTACAGTCTGGAAAATCAGCTGCTTTGTATGCCTGCGCAAAGGAGCAAGGTTTTGATGTGATTGAGGTAAGATGTACTCAAAATCCTATATTCTTGGGGGTAAAGAAAATTCCATGGAGTTTAATCAAGGCGAGAAATAGCTTTTATATTTCTTCTTTCTTGACTAGTTGCTAAATGTTTTTTATTTCTGGCTGAGCTGTGGTTTTCCGGATCCTTTGATTATTATATATGTAATGCCATATTTTTACTAAGATAGAAATCCTATTCTAGGAATGAATTTAATACATAGATTATACTTGAAGGGTTCTAATCCAAAACATATTGAAAGAACTGGCATGGATGGCATTCTTTTAGATCCTAGCAAAGTGAATCAAACTCATAACCTTCTTCTCATGGATATATCTTTTAGATGCAAGCAAAATGATTCAAACTCATAACCTTCTTCTCATGGATATATGTCCTTAACCAGAAGCCCAAGCTGGGGGCCTGAATCAAGGTCCAGGAAAACATGAACCATTGAAACCATAGTGATGGTGGCAACTGTGACTTAATTTTTGTTATTAACTTGCAGAACACTTCATTAAGAGTTTTGGCTCCATGTATTCCACAATTTAGATTTAAATCCTTCCATGGCTGAACTAGAAACCTCCGTTATAATTAACATCCTGCATTAAGGTATGAAGCTTTATAACAAATTAGATAGATTAATTCCGTCTTTAAGATAGGTAAGAAAGGGATGATACAATTGAATAGAACTCATAGAATACCTAGATAGTCTTTGTAGAAGCCCTCAGGGAAGAGTACTACCTTGTAGGAAATTATGATGACTGGTGCATGAAGTGGCAACAATTCACTACAGATGAGATCAGACAATGCAAGATTACTGCAACAAATTCCATTTCTTGTAGGCGAAGCGTGGCATATGTGACCATAAAGTCTGGAGTTGTTAGATACTGCAGTAGTTTGCATCAATATGGTCAAGCCAAAATCAAAATATTTTGACATGAAGATGTTGAGAGATGCCTTCTTTTGGCTTGGAAATAATGCCTGCTTTATGCTGTTGAAATTTGTGCAAACTATAAAGTTGTTTGTAAAAGTTAGTGAGACATGTACATTAATATTGCAATTCTTTGTCTTATTATTTTTTGGGAAGTCTAAAATTTCCTTTTTCTTTTTACATTATTTATAATTCTTGGTAAATATACATTTTGGCAAATTCTATCCTTCTGATTAACAACGGAGAATTGGAGGGAATTGTGCTATCCTGTATCATTTGCATTCAATGGGTTATTTTTATGGGAACAATGCAGCCAACACCTAATTATTACATTTCAATTGAGTGTCGTACTCATCCTTCATGGAACTTTTTCATTCAAGCTTTTCCTTTTCTTCATCATGACCACTTACCACCTGCGTACTAAGCATTCCAGGCCTATGCTCATGTGATTATGTTTGAAGAAGTTTGTTGTATAAAACATCCTACAATGTGCTATATGTAGTATGGGCAAGTATTCAAGTCACCCAATGTAACGTCATACCACCATGCAAGACCGATCATGACCTTTTTGTAACATCCAACCAAAATGGATCATTTTCTCACTACCCTAGCACCATTTAGTGCTCCCACACCTTTTAAGATGCAAGTGAATTTTGTCATTTCTATCTTGAAGGAAAAATTAATGTTGATGCCCTAGAAAATTTGTTGGATCAGTTATCTTCATGCTTCTTTATAAATAAAATCACCAATAGTGAGAAAAACACTTTTGCCCTCTTGGAAGCTTCATTATGTGTTCGAAATTGATGGGAAGCATATTGTAATCGGGTTAGGGAGGCAGATGAAGATGCAGCAGTGTTCACATAGGATAATTTCATTGAGATTGTCAAGGAAGTATATTATGATGTGGGAGCCTATGAAGACCAATACATGTGTTGTGTCAAGGTAAAGACCAGTCTGTTCAAGTTTATATTGGTGCCTTCCATTCCATGGCAACAAAACTAGGTATTCAAGATACCAAAAGGCATAGAATCTTCAAGTACCATAGTGGGTTGCAGTGGTACATTTAAGAGGACATGGACCTCTTTGAATTCAAGACATTGAGAGAGTCATACAAACTTCTTGTCAAATTGATGCAGAAGCATAAAAGCAAAAATAAAAAAGGAAGGTGCAAATAACAAAAACCAAAACACTTAGTATCGATAAAAGAAAGGGAAGAGTGATTCTCCAAAGAATCAAGAGAAAGGATGTTAGCCCCAAAATTAAAATTGGAAGCAAACAAAAAGACTAGCAAGAAAAGAATCCCTTGAAGGCCAAGATTATCAATTGGTGTGATTATCAGAAGAGCAACCTACATTCAAGGGAGGAGTGTCAAGCAATTCAGTCATTGTTTGTTGAGTCACAACCCTCTATATCCCTCCACATCCATAGGCCGAGGATAGAGGGAAGCAAATTGTGGAAGTTGAACCAAATGTGACCATTGCCACCATACATGCTACACCAAATGAGTTACAAGAGGAGGGACGCTTGTACTCACAAATGTAGGTCAAGGGTCAGCCATTGTATTTCATTGTTGATAGTCGGAGTCAAAAGAATATGATTTTTGCTCCAGTTGTAAAGGATTTGAATCTATCTATCACCTCACATCCACAATTGTAAAATGTTGGATGGCAACAACAGGGGAGAGATTTGTGTCACTCAACAATGTCTCCTCTCTTATGCCATCAAACCCTTCAAAGATGAAGTTTTGTGTGTTGTAGTTCACTTGGATGTTTTTGTTGTGATTTAGGGCCAACCATTCATGTTGAAGATGCATGGTGTGTAAGAGTCTAGGCCTCGAGGTGTCCTCATCATAGATGGAGGTCAATGCTTTAAGATACCAAAGGTATCTCCTCCTACCTTTGTTTCCTTAATCAATACCAAACAATGTAGGAACATGATAGCCAAAACAAGGAAATTCCAATGTTCCACGGGGACGTGTCCCCCCGTTTCCCGCGTCGCCCAGTATGGGGGGACGGCAAGGGGGACGTTTCTCCCCGACCCCTTTTTGGGGGACGGGGGACGGTTGAGGCCTATGGCCTCTCGTCCCCGGGATGTCCCTTTTTTTGGGGTGTCCTTGGGGACAGCCATCTGTCCGTGGGGATGGCTGGGCCCCATTGGGGACGCTCGGGCCGTCCCCGGGGATGGCTGGGCCCCATTGGGGACGCTCGGGCCGTCCCCGGGGATGGCTGGGCATCTTTTAAAGGTGCCCAGCCGTCCCTAGGGACGGCCCGAGCGTCCCCAATGGGGCCCAACCGTCCCCCACGGCTGGGCGTCCTCACCCAAACAGAAAATTAAAAAAAAAAAAAAAATTAATAAAAAAAAAAGGTAAGGGGTGGGACTCCAATAACCAGCAGAGTTGCAGGTTTGCCATTGTATTTAAAATTTCTTGGCAAGTTCTGGAAGATACATTACATGTTATGATTTTTAATTCTTCATTTTACATTTTTTAATCTTCACTGACTAAAACATGACTGTTTGTTTGAGTTGCTAATCACATACCTTTACATTTTTGGTGACAACTGTGATGATGACACTTTTGGGTATTTCATTGTCAGACATGTAAGCCTAGTTATCATGTAGGCAGTTATCCTCTGGACTACCTGAAGATTCAGTTCAAATAGGAATTTTGTTCCTTCCCTGTCTTTTTAAGAACAGCCTGTACAGCCTTTTTTTCATTTTTTTTTTTTGGTTTGGATGTCGCAGTCATTGTTTTACTTTATATGTTTTATTTTGATTAAATCTTATTTCAAGTGCCTTAATTAGAAAAGGTGGGGTTCATCCATTCTGCCTTCAAGTACCAGAAGATTTCAAGTGCTTCTTTAAGTACAATAAATTAATCTGATTTCTGATTGAAAAGAACTCTCTTCTGTTTCGAAAAGTTTGTTGGAATTATTTCCCCACCTGGAGATACATTTGTTTACCTTTTTAACTTGGTTACTACTTACTACTGAGTTTGATATTATTTCTACCAAGTACTTTTTCTGATCTCCATTAAAAAGACAGAAAAAAGACAAAAAGGCATTTGCTGACTTCCTCCAATAACCAGCAGAGTTGCAGGTTTGCCATTGTATCTAAAATTTCTTGGCAAGTTCTGGAAGATACATTACATGTTATGATTTTTAATTCTTCATTTTACATTTTTGAATCTTCACTGACTAAAACATGACTGTTTGTTTGAGTTGCTAATCACATACCTTTACATTTTTGGTGATAACTGTGATGATGGCACTTTTGGGTATTTCATTGTCAGACATGTAAGCCTAGTTATCACGGTATTTATGATATGCATTTATATTTTCATTGTCATAAACCATAAGAAACTATATAATTTTGGACATTGCTTATGAGTCTTTAAACTTTTATGATGTACATTGTATACTCTTTTGAGTCTTTTTGTTGTAAATGAGCATTGATACTATGAGTATTTCAGATTTCTGATTGCTGTCATATTTGAACAGTTAGTGACTGAAAAAATTAAAAAATGACAGTCTTTGTTTGAACATTGGTGGCTGAAAAAATGATGACTGTTATTACTTAAAATGATGACTGTTTGAACATTGTTTGCACTTGATATCCTTGGCTGAACCTTCAAGTTATAGTTGTTGAACTTGAAACAATTAAATGGCTGCACTTAGTAACTAATATGAATATCCTAATACCACTTATGTGTTAGTAACTAATATGAATATGAATGGCTGCACTTACATAATTGATTACTAATATGAAATATCATTTTTGTTGGGTGTAGAATTCTGAATGTGTAGATTATTCTAAATTTCTAAAAAAATTCAATTTTTATAGTATTATACCAGCCGTTCCCCCAGCCGTCCCTCGTCGTCCCCCGAAACCCGTCCCCCCGTCCCCCCGTCCCCTCGTCCCCCAGGCTTGTGGAACCTTGGGAAATTCATTCAGTTGATGATCAAGTCAAAAAGCAGGAGAACTGTTGCTACATCGATCACAACCTCTACACAACAGAAGCAAATAGATCGGATTGTAGTGGAATATGATGACATGTTCAAGTCACCAATAGGGGTTCCACTTCATTGTTAGGTAAAGCATCCCATTGATTTAGTCCTTGGTTATCCTTTGCCTAATGCATTCGTTTGTCATAGATCACTCCTTGAAAATGATTAAATCATAAGGCTGATCCAAGAATTGATTCAAAAGGGGAACATCAAACCAAGTGCTTCACTATGTGGCAATCCAATTGTCTTGGCCTCGAAGAAAGATGGAATGTTGAGGCTCTGTATCAACTATAGAGCTATGAATAAAATCACTGTGAAGAACTGCTATCCACTCCCTTGGAAGAGCTTACTACAACAATTGTGAAGAGCTTGAAAATGGTGTGATTTGTGAAAAGGGCTCAAAATGTTTTCATACGCAAAAATATGGCCTCTTGAAGTTTGCCCTCCATGCATTGACAAAAGTCGCCAAAATTCAAATCCAAAATTGAAAATGCACGTGACTAATCAGAGGGTGTCATGTGTCATAGAATCACCATAAGCAAAACCACCAATTGTCCTCCACATTTGTTGCTGATTGGGGCAGTGATTGGGCAAACATCTTCTATATCTGTTGATGGGGCATGCACAACAGGAAGATTAGACAAAAAAACTATATCCATTTGTTAGTTTTAGTTTGGCAGGATCTAGGTGCACCATTTTGGCCTTCACAACTGTCCACAACAAATTAATCTCCTTAGGTAGGATTTGAACCCAGATCAAAGGGTTGAAGTTTCACATGCTTCTAGGCAGCCATCTAGCCAATAACCCATATTGAATACAACTCATTGAAAAGGGTCGGACGATCATTGCAATATACCCCACACAAGGGTAAGTAAAAAAAAAATCATAGGGATAGTATTGAGGATTGAACTCTAAAGTACATACCCTACAAGCACCTTATGCGCCTTCTCCTAGCTACAAAGTGCTTGATTCATATTGGAACAAGAGAAGAGCACTAGAATATTGAAGAATGCGTCAGTCACAACTAAATGCCACCTTGTGACACTTCCACCCCTATCGATGTTCACAAAAGCATGTTAAGGAAGATTTGAATCAATTACCTTAAGCAAAGAGGAATCCTTAAAGCACTTCCTTTCATCCACTGCGTGAACAAGCCATTTGAGAATGAATAACTTACATGGGACAAGTATGACCTCACTTGTTCCACAGACTATGAACACCACATTGATGCACTATCCATGAGCTAAAATTCTTCTATATGGAAGACTCCCTTGTGATGCCCAAAAGCATCAAATACACCAATACCTTTAGTGGAAAAAGAATTGTTTGACCATTCGAATCATCCGATCGTTTGAACTTGTAACCAACACCTCTCAGGAGGAAAGCCTTTCGATGTGCTAGTTGCTCACTTGCATACAAATGACACAAATAGAGATTCGAAAACGGGACCACCTTTGGTCGCCAACTCATAATTTTATAGCCGATGTGCCTTTCCCAATCTATGGAACTTAATTGATGTGCCTTAATTGCTTCTTGGAAGGAAACATTTGCCCAAAAATATTTGGGAAGTGCAGTCATGAAGTCACGATCATTTGTCCACATAGTCAAAAGAATGCAACATCCATATGGTAGTTTGAACTCATGATTGTTGGAACGGGAGATGAGTGCCTCACAAATGCACCATCTTGTTAAGCTGATTGCCAAAAGCTTGTGCATGCTCAAAAATAGACCATGCGGCCTATGAATAATGCCATATCCAAAGTGCTCGATAGGGCTTGAACCGAAATCAACACTCCACCATGCCTTGAATTGGCCATTGTGCCAATTATGACACCTTTGCCGTCGTTCGTTGGCGTCATTGATGTTGATGAAAATGAGGATGCCTTCTTTTGCACCATGGATGTGTTGATAAAATCAATCTCTTAGGCATTGCCCTTCATGCTTGTAGTCCTAACTTCAATATTGGCTAATGTCTGGGCAGGGAAGGCCATGTTGTCATTGTCGACCTTCTTATTGTTCACCTGCAAGAACATGCAAAACATACCAAACGCTTGCAATGTTCATGGGAGTTGATCCAAACATCTCATGCCCTTGCACGCAGCATCACATTCCGCACAACTGTTGGAAGGAAAAATGCCTTAGCACATAATTCAATACTCTACAATTGTGTCCGAAATTGAATGTATGACCAGGTGGCTCACTACACTCTATCACATCCACTTAATGTTGAGTTATGTCCCTTGGATGGAGTCACTCTTAATTCTCCATCTCAAACATGTCCATCGTCCAAAGTACAAACAATGTCAAAAAAATACAACGTCCATTCCATCCTTAATAAACACCAAAGAAGTTGCGGCCATTAATGCACCATTAATGCCCCTTTGTGCCTCAAGGCCCATGCAAATGTGTATAAATAACCACACTTAAACACATAAAACTAGGTTTTTTGAACCTAGGTCTTCCTTCTTGAAGGATGGCCACTTTGCTATTTCCATGTTGACCAATGGAGCATCATGTGACTTTAGGCTTGTTCTCCTTGATCATATTTTCCATGACCTATCAAAGGGGAGAAGAACAAGCCTCTGGTGGGTCCTTGCACAACGTGAGCAACCTAGACCCGTATCATCCATCGTGTGCACCTATCAAAGTATTGACCACTTTACACAACCACATGCCCTTCCATGTGTTCCCAATTGGACCCTTTTATTTATGTTCGAGTCATGCGTTGTTGAGGTGGAGGCAATGCGCATCATGTTTGAGTTGTACACCATTGATCTAGAGAAGATGTGCATCATGCATGATGGGATATAAAAACATGACTCGTAGGTGAAGCCTTCTTCCCCAAAATGCATGCGCTTGGATTGCACACACAAATATGCCCACTCAGTGACCTGCCAAGTATCTCCTCAAGGGAGCACATTTGAGTAGGCATCCTCAAGCAAACATAGTAAAAATACATTAACGATGGGGGTTTCGAACTCGACACTCGTCGAGAGCTCTACTCCTTATTGCATCTCGCGTTAGCCATTAGAGCGACGATGCTATTGGGGATGAAATGCTGCCAACTAAACAATCCCTACTTGAATGTGTTATCTAGGAAAAGGAATGATGATTAAAAGGTTTCGAACTTCAATTGACTTAGATGACAAATATCTGCTATACCATTACACCAAAGGCTGCCAATTAGATGAACTACTCCCCACACAGAACAAATCTCTTGATGAAGGTGTCTCCAAGATCAAAAGAGCGCAACCATCAAATTAAAACACGAGGATATGTCAATTTGAACTCCTCACCTCCACTTTGCATGTGGAATACCTTATCAATGCACTCCATCGCATTATGTATCAGCTATTGTCCTTGATATTTACGTGTTTAAACATGTCAAATGCATGCACAAAAACAAAGAAGAATGGTAATGTCGTGATATGACCATGCGCCATTCCTTGTCCCACCTTAGTGCCTTATCGTTGCACTTGTGCTTCATCAATGAACAAATACCTGGCCTTGACAATTCCATTGTGTACTCACGGGGCCAAAAATCAATTGCACCAAATCAATACCATGTTGCACATCAAAAACAAAAAAAGCTACCATGATTCGAACACGAGACCTTCCTTTTGGAGGTCAAACGACTTACAATTGTCGTATTGCGCTGCTTTAGATCAAAATTGCCTATAAAAATAAAAACAAGCATATCCAAACTATTGAATTTGCCTATAAAACTTCCTTTTTGTGTGCACTTGCTTTCTTGTCACAAAAGGGAATATTCAATGGAATATTTTGACAAATTTAAATTCCCAATTTTAGAGGGAAATGAAATTTTTTTTTTTAATGCAATAAAACAATTACCAAAACAATGAAATCTCTAAAAGTGCTGAATTGGGACCTCTAAAAGTTCACAATGATTCCAAAAACATTGATGGTTTCTCCATATTTGCCACAGTTTTCCTTGTACACCCATTTTTTGGAATGCACCTTGTCAAGCAATCCTCTTCCACCAAAGTAACATAGAGGAACTTACCCAAGGCTCATCTGACAATTGTGGGTGATCTGTCAAATGTTTATACTCTCCTACTCAATCTTTGGAAACTATGCAAACTGCCCTCCCATCTGTGTTGCATTGGTGCCAAAACAAAATCTGAAGTAGAGAAGGAAATGTTTTTTTATTTATAAAAATCCATGAAATACAAGTAGGGTTTTAAAAGAACCTCGAAAATTTCAGTCCACCAATTTCTGTTGAAACTGCTTCTTCAAAGCATCATTGGAATCATCCATCAAATATAACTAATCAACAAAACAGATTGAATGTCAAAAGAGGGAAACATGGTGAACTCGTTAGCGAATATTTCTCTTGAGCCAATCAGCCACCGCTGCACAAAAGATCCTCGTAATTCAAGCTTTCACTAGGGTTTTTATGGACAAAACCCTAAAAACTGCCTAACAAAATCTTCTTTAAAACTGCTTCAAAATCTCGCTCTCCTCATACCCAAGTGAACCACTCCATCCTTGCTTTGATACCATGTTGGATTTCATAATACTTTCCAAAATCACTTGAAGCGCCACAAGCATATTCAAGAGAATATAGAAGCAAAATAGAAAAATCAACAAGATGAAATAGGATGTGTGGATGCCCAAGTTGGGCACCCACAATAATAGCTCACATAAGAATATTACACTTCACACTGATACAATAGATTAGTGGTTGGGGGTATTTATAGTAGATACCTAATCCCCAAATTACAATTACAATTTCATTTAACCATGATTGATACAAGGTTCAAGGTTAAGTTAAGTTACTAAACCTTAATTGAAGGTTTAGTTAAGGTTAACCATCAAGGTGGTTTAACCAATACCACAAGGGGTGAATACATGTTTATCTAGGTGGATTAACCAATCCCACAAGGGATGAAAACAATATTGTTCGTAGGCTTACATCATCATAAGATTGCCCGTAGGCTTACATCAAAGGTTTATCTAAAGCTTATATCATCATTTGTCAAACTTGGTCGATAAGGTCAAATTAGCATAGCTTCCAACTCTATGGACTTGCCCTTGGATATGTTGAATAGTAATGTGAATATTTATATTCTATGGGGGTGCATCACAAGCTTTAGGGTTTGTTTGTGAGACATGTCTCAATGTCTTGAAAGGTCGTCTTGGCATTTTGAAAACTTGTTTTGCCATTGTGTGCCGTCCCTATAGTGGAAATTTAATGGAACATTGGTTAACACAAATGATCCAAAGATACATTATTATCAATGATAGGTATCTCTCATACCATGTTCGTGATCATTTTCCATACATGAAAGTTTTGGAGAACTTGATATCGAAAAGTGTCTCCTAGGAGATCGCAATCTTGCCCTCGTAAAGCCATTACATGCATATGTATACTTAGATGCAAATTAAAAAACCTTTAAAATTTTAAAATTTAAACTATAAACTTTTTTAAAAATTATTATTTTTTTTTTCAATTTTTTTTAAAGCCCGTATGGGCTGGGTGTGGTTTGGTCCACCTAATAATTAAAAAGACTTTAAAAAAAGGTTAATTTTGTTATTTTTTATTTTTATTTTATGTATTTTAATGCCCAAATAGGGTTGGGTTCGGTTGGTCGAACCCTAACTGGCCATATGGTTCAGCCCAACCAAACCCTATCAGTCAAGGTGTGGATAGGGTTCAGCCCAGTTGCACCCGCTCCCGCAACCGTGCATCGGGTGTGGGTGCGGGTTTGCGCACCCAGCCAACTAGGTGCGCGAACATTGTTTCCTTGTAAAAACCAACAAAATGCAACATAGTAAAGCAGTTTTAAACTGCTCATTGCTTTCCCTTGTCCTAGGAGTATATGTTTGGACAGGTGGTGGTTGAGGCACCTTAGCCTCAGACATAGGATCTTCCATCTCCTTCAATCTTTGAGTATATTTTGCTTCTTCCAACAACACATTGATCTCTTTCTTAGTGAACATGGTATCATCCTTTGCTCTGAACCATTAGAAATCCAATCTGAAAGGGGATCCATTGCATCCAAGTTAATTGTGTCAAATGATTCCACCCTCTTCATTTGTTTTACAAGAAGTCGAAGATTGTACTGCAGAAGATGAGCTCATTAAGGTCCTCTTGGCTCAATTTGTTGTGCTTCTTGGTGTATTTGGGCCCAAATAGAGACCAATTGTGCTTACACCAAGGAGCACTACAAGGCTGACTCAAAATACGGATGATTTTCCTTTGAAGATCTGGGCATCTAGCACTATAATCTTTCCAGCACATATATAATTTTCTAAATTGCAATTTGCATGTAAAATTCAACTTCAACTAAAAATATTTAAAATTTATTTGGTCGCAAGTTGTTCCTTGAATCATACAAAGAGGGAATGAAAGCAACCTCCTTTGGGCCGTTTTGTAGTCATGCAACTCTTGGGGGATTATGCGATGTTTGTTGGGGACATCTATTATCTTCTTAGCACAAGCACAAAAGTCATCTTTGACCTCTTGATCATTATCATGAAAATTGTGTCTTAAATAGAATTTGGGGTTCAAGACATACCCTGTTGGATGAAAAGGTTGATGAAGTTGCATCCGACATCTCCTATCAATAATATGTCAATTGGGATTATATTTGCGCAAATTGCTTCCATAGTAACATTCAATGGCCTCTTTTGCACTATCCATGGCCTCATATAAATATCCCATTGGCAATTTATCTCCATCCACAAGGCCAACAACCTTAGCCAAAGGATTTGTCACTTGAGACTGAACAATGAAAATTAAAATATGATCATAATTTGTGATATTTAAATAAAATTACAGATCTGAATTTGTAATTTTTTAATTAACTTCAAAAAATTAGAAAGATACTAAAACAAAACAAAAAAAGTCTTTGAAAAGCCGAATACTACGTTTATTATTTCCTGCATGTGCCCCCAAAATGCGTTGTCAAAGATTTGTAGAAAATGATGAGGCATACCATTCCTTACTAACAAATATCCTCCTAAGAGCAGGCATTGCAGCTTGAAGGCTTTGTAGGGGGATAAAGTTATTGGGGAGTTGGTTTACACTTTGGCGAAGAATGCTACTCTTGTCATTGTGCTCCCTCATCAAGTTAAGCACCCTTGTGTGGTTGTAGATGTAACTGGTGATGTTATTTGCCTCATCAACCATGGTCCTCACCCATGACAGTTTGTGAATGTCCTCGAGGATGAGGTCAATCAAATGGGCAGCTGATGGGCTCCAAATTGTTGACATGTTGGATCAGCTTCGAGGTGCTATGTAGTTAACAAAAATGAGCACAAGTTAGGATGCCATCAGGTGCTCCATCGAGCTTTTTAGATGTATAGACAATGACATTCAAATCCTAGGAGAGATTATACAAATGGTTGGTGATGTCTTGTGGGTGAACCAATGCACTTGAACACTGATAGTTGTCTACTTGGATGATATTTCATATGCAACGAAATGTGGGGCTAGCACCTTGATTATGATCATATTTGGCATAGCTTGTGACATCACAAGTTATATGCCAATTTGAAGTAATGTTCTTTTGCTATGGAGAGGATTCAATTTTTGGACTACATTGTGAGTGAATTTGTGGTTCAAGTGGAACTAGAAAAGATTCAAGTAATATCAGATTGGTCCATTTCCAAGGTTTAAAGGGAGCTTTGCAGCTTCATGGCTCTTGCCATGGATTCGGTACTTGGGCTACATTGTCAATGAGTTTGTTCAAGTGGATCTAGAAAAGATTCAGGTAATCAAGATTGGCTCATTCCCAAGGCTCTGAGGGAGATCTGGGCTTTTTGGGGTCCCACCAATTTTTCTGGCAGGTTATGTTTTTGATTCCCTCATATTGCACGACCCTTGAACTAGATGACAAAAGAAGGCACCGAAACAAACATTTCTTGGCCAGAGATAGAGTAGAAGTCCTTTCTTTTCAGCAGTAGTCCTCGTGCAGTTAGATCTATAAATATTATATGAAATATATACTAATGCTTCAGAATCTGTACTTCTTATGCCATCATGTAGGAATAATTTTCAATGTTACCGGTTCGGCCCCCCTAGACCCCTGGATCCGGATACGGGTCGTTCCCGGTACGAATACGGATTCGGTTCGCCTTTGGGTCCGCCCAGGGTTCGGCCTGGGTGGACCCGGTACGTTTTGAGTTTGTACAAGCTGAACCCTGGGCGGACCTGGTAAGTTTGGATTTGTACAGGCCGAACCCTGGGTGGACCCTCGAGGAGAACACACGAACAGGGGGAAAAACATAAAAAACCACAAGGACCCGAATTGCTCAGCTATTCGTGAAATCAGATCTTGAAAATGCTGTTCAATTCTTTTCATCCATAAACGAGCGGCAACGGGCTTGAAACCTCCGAAGCGAATTTTTGGCAAGAAGTCTGGATCATTGCGCTTCGTCTTCTCCTCTTCACCATAACGTCGAGACATGAAATCGTTTCTGTTTTCTCCTCTTCACCATCATGCCGAGACATGAAATCATTTTCGTCTTCTCCTCTTCACCATAACGCCGAGACATGAAATCGTTTCTAGTCATCTTCGCTTTAAACTGCTTCACGCCTGCCTTTCGCAAAACGTAAAGAGTGCGGTTATTCTCGCACCATAGCACGCCTTCATTGTCCTCATGAACCGTTACCCTCTGGAATTTTTCAAGCGGATCCACGAGGCCTTTACGAATATTTATCAACACGTCTGATACACTCAGGTCAGGGAACCTCTGAAACTTGGGCACAATGTCCGGATTGGTGAACCTTAGATCACTTACGTTAACCCACTTCTCCATCACTCTCCTTTTTAATTTCTTCTTCTTTGCAGAGAAGAAACATAGACTTGGCGTTGGCAAATAGCCGTAGACTTGGCGTTGATAAATAGCCGGCTCCTCGCATGTTTCAATCATTACGATTGAAAAGAAAAATGAAAGAAAACCTAGGGCCCGTCATTTAGCGAATCTAGAAAAACAAAAGAAAACCTTGAGGGGGTCATTTAGCGAATCGAGAAAAACGAAAGGAAACCTCGGTGATCCACATTAATTATAATTTTATTAATGTGGAGAGGTGATCCACATTAATAAAATTATAATTTATTATGAATTTTATAAATAAATTAAAATTGTTAATTATAATATTTAAATTATAAAAATTATAATTTATTATGAATTTTATAAATAAAGTAAAAAATGTTAATTATAATATACGGAGTTAAGATAGAGTTTTTATATAATATTATAATGTAATATATTTGGATGATGATATGCTCTTTAACTATAAGTTAAATTAATTATGTTATTTCATTTTTTTAGTTATATTTGTATTTGTTTATTATTATTTTTACTTTTTACATAAATTATAGATTATATTTAATAAATAAAAATAAATACTTGAAAATTTATAATTATTTATCAATTTTTGTACGACCGAACCCAAAACGAACCCAAGTCAAAAAAAATTTGCCCTAACGACGAACCGGATTCTTCGAACCTGAACCCGAATCCAAAACGTACCGGTAACATTTATTAATTTTAAAGCGCAGAGGAAATTATGCCATCAAAGAATACCCAACATGGGTACCCAATAGGTGGAAGGGAACTTTATGTCATCATCCAAACACGTGGACAATATAAACATGGCATTTTGGGCATCAAAACACTTATTGATAATAGTAATAGGCCACTACAATTCTTGCAAACACAAAGTAAGTTGCAAAATGAGCATCACTAAAAGTGGTGTACATATCTGCAATAGTTCCATTTAAACATCAGGAACACGAAAAGCAGTGTCAATTCAATTGCTTAACCTTTGATTTAGTGCGTACTGCCATCTTGATTCTTGTGGATATGAGAACTAAATTTGCCCCCAGTTCTATGACTTTGTAGAGGCATAGTGGTCTTTCCATGCAAGAAAGCAAACGCCAGATTTCTAATTGCAAAAATAGGTTCCTCTGTCATTTGGGACATCTGTGAATGAACAGGCGGATGCCAAAAGGTATGAGTGGTGCACTTAAAGTGATTAACAGGGTGTTATTGTATGGACATGACTTTAGCAGTACCATGGCAAAATGGTAGTGGACAAATAATTGAAATTTCATTGCCAAATACAGATCTTGAATGGCTTGTTCAATTTGCCATGCATGCAAACAAAAATTATGTGTACATCCCTTTGCAAATGTCATCAAAGCTTTGGTAGTTGGCTTCCATGGACTTCCTATAAAGATCTTGAATGATTCAATTTGCCATGCATGCAAACATAAAATTATGTGTACATCCCATTGCAAATGCCATCAAAGCTTTGGTAGTTGGCTCCCATGAACTTTCTATAAGGCTTCCTCGCTACAAAGCGAGGTTATGATTTGTTTATGGTGGTAGACGGGCTTTCAAATATGGGCATTTTTGTACCATGCAAATTATCTTAGTAGTTGAAACTACAAAATTTAATTTAGTCTTCATGGGCTCTTTCTTTTGCTAAAGATAAGTGTCCTAAACAAGGATACCATCTTGAGTACATTCTGGTGCCACCTTTGACCATTATGGATTCAGAGTTTAGTAGCCTAACAACCTTCCACCAATAGATAGTTGAGCATACAAAAGTTGGTTAAATGGATGATAGTGCATATTTTTAAAAGGTGCCGTTCAAAACATTTTAAAACCTAGGTTGAAATTTATTCACTCATACAACACGTCTTAGATAAAGCTCTGCACAATATTATCAGGTGCACAACTCACTCCACTCATGTCTTGGGTTCTAACTACAGACACCAATTTATGTAGTTTTGCCCATTGTGTTGATAAAAGATTCTTATGTGCTCTCAAAGAATGAGGCAACTCGCCAAGATTTGCTGAAAACATTTGACACAGTGAACACCCATTTCCTCAACGTGTATAGAGAACCAATACAAAATACAAGCCATTGCATATAAAACATTATATGCCACACCATCATAAAGTTGGTAACAAGGTATGCATCCATCTATAGAAAGAAAGACTCATAGGGTTCTAAATGCTAATGTGAGGGCAGATAATTATTTTTTCCTGTGATTAGGGCTTTGCTTCAACCAGTCTTGCATGTTCTAATTAGGTTCTTGAACATTTTTAGCTTCTATGGAGTTCTGTTTTCTTTCAGCAGAGTCCAACATCTCTAGTGGATGATGCAAGACTTAATATAGAAATAAGCATTTGTTTTTACAAGGAGCAAAAAGAAGGACAGAACAGCAAATTGTATTAAGCATTACTCATGTAGGAATAATGAATATGCATCTTCTATTGTCTTCCATTAAGTAAGATAATTATTCCAGTTTGGAATATAGTAACATCATAATCTGTAAATTGTGGGTTGTAGTATTCATACCAAATGCATTGCACATTTCTGCTAGTAATTGACATTCAAAGGGTCTTTTATGTTTGCAGATTTTCCATGCACTAGTCTGTTCTTTGCAGAAGAAAAAATGAAATTTGAAGTTCATAAATAGAATGCTAGTTAATACAAGCCCATCTGAAAATTATTTCCATTTTCCCTTTTTCTTCAACAGGTAAATGCCTCTGAGTGTCGTAATGGGGCACTAGTGAAGCAAAAGTTTGGAGAAGCAATGGAATCACATGGCTTGAATCAACGGTCTGTGAATACGCTTTCGAATTTATTACTTTGAAAAATATTCTTTAAGATGCTCAGAGTCTGTAATTATGTTGGTATTTTTGCAAAAAAAACTGTTTTATAAACATGGCATGAAGAAATATTAAATTGTTCAAACATACTGTTTGTATTTGACTATTGTTGATGGAGAGTGCATATATCGATGCATATAAGAAGGAATCGTTATGCTGTTTGAATGAAACGTATAATCACAAATTAATATTTTTTTGGATTATTTTGGTCTATACTAATGATTTTTTAATGTATTTTTAGCTTATGCATGGAAGAATTGTATCTGTAAAAGAGGAAAAAAACAGCTTTTTGCTTGAGTGAAACATATGCATTTTAACTTGTAGACTCTCTCTCTCTCTCTCTCTCTCTATCTCTCTCGGGATGAGGTTTTGATTGAATTTTTCAATATGTTAAATGTGTAGAAATGGAATACAACATACTGCAACACAATTCCATTACCACTTAAATAAACACAATATACATTGCAAATACTTACAATTACAAATGGATACACTGTGCACACAACATATATCAATCAACCTTGCATAGCACTTTAGATGGCTTAGCACAAGTATCTTGTGAACACATGTATGATTACACCCAACTTCTACTACCATGTGCAATACCAACTTACGAATGAATGAGGGAGGGGTCTTATTTATACAACTAAGGAGGTAGTTGCATTCTCAACTTCCTCCAACTAACTATCCCGACACTTCATCATTGCTTGAATTACATTTCACATATGATTATCTTCATTTACATTTCATGAACTCTATTAATTACGTGTACACACATTTCCACAAACATGTTGTGTACGAACTACAAACTAACACAAAATGACAAATTTTTTTGCATTGTTTATGCAAACATGTCAATTCATTTGCTTACATCTATCCCCTCCTTTAGACTTGTTGGTGTCCTTCATGACACATGAGCTGAACACTGGGTATAGGAGCCTTGAACATTGTATTGGAATTTCTTGTTGTGCTTCTTCCGCGTTCTCTTGTTCCAAACATCTTCTATAGCCAGCAGTATTTTGAATTGTTGCCAACTACATAATATTCTCTAATTGCTCACTTGACTTCTTGGCATTGGCTGTATCATCATGTTCGACATGATGGGAGATGGTTGTCACCACCTTTGTCGTGGGTCAACGGGGTTAGAGCCCCCTTGCAGCTTAACGACAAAACCATTGAAACCCTCACTATTTGAACTAAATTTCTCACCTCATATGCATTTTGGTAGCCTTCACTTGAACCTCTCAAATCACCTCTCTTAAGTTTTGAATGACCTCTCCTTGGCTTCAAACGAATTCGTCTTAGACTTAGACGACCTTGCCTTAGCCTTTGACAAACATTCCTTGGCCTCAGATGACCCTCCTCTTGGGTCAAATGTCCCACTTGTGTCAGACAACCTTGGGCTAGACGGTCCACATTTTGTATCAGACGGTCGGGCTTTGGATAGGCTAGCTCTAGACGACATTGTGTTAGACATCCTTACTCTAGGTGACCTAGCTCTGGATGACCTTGACCACGTTGCCCTGGATGACCTGCTTCTAGACAACCTAGCTCCTGTGCAATCAAACGACCGTGCTCTTTTGCTCAGACGATTTGTACGAACTTTTGTACAATCTTCTCTTGTCAAATGACCACCTAGATAGTTCATATTGCATGCTTTTCCATCAGAGGACCTCCTCCTTGCCTCAAACTCTGTGCCGCTTTGCCTTTATGGTCTTATGACTTTGGATAATGCTTCTTATGGTTCGTACAATGTTGCTCAAGCTTCGGGCGACCCTCTCCATCCCTTGGCCGACCCAACTCCTCTTGTGCAAGTTTCTCCTTCACAAAACACGTCCTTGTTGTCATGCATCCCTTCCTATGTTTCTTTGTGCTTCTACCACTTTTTGACACACAATTCCTTCAAAACCCTAGCTGGTTTTGTTGACAAGGGTTTGGGATTGCATCTCCCTCCTTAAGAACTTCTTTTATCCTTTGCAAACATCTCACTTGCACACACAAACTTGAAATATTTGGGTTGTTGAACAAGGGTTTTTAGCAAAACTCTTGTTTTTGATTCTATTCTTGCGTGCCCTAGCTCCAACACTTTGGTGCAATCCTCTCCTTTGCATCTGCATCGTCCTTCTCCTCTCGCCTTGGAATTTTGGACGATGAAATGTGATTTGTTTGCCTACTAGACATCCCTAGGCCATACCCTAGCCAGTTCAAGTTCAACTAACTGGTGCACTCTCCTTTGGCTCCTTCTTGTTGCTCTGTGGCTCAGTGCATTAAGATGAGCAAATGAGAGCTTTTTGCCTTTTTTTTATAAGTTGAGGGAAGTAGGGGCACACTTGGCTTACATGCAACAAGTGCCCCTCCACTCCCTTAGTTGCCGCTTTAAACCATTAAATTTACATACAACTACTTGCTCCATGCACCGTTTTCGTCTTTTGTGGCCTTGGCTCTTTGTTTCTCCTTGCGCATGGTGGGCCCATTGTAAAAGCACATGTGCCCTGTTCCAGACTATAGTACCACTTTGGTTTGGACAGTGCAAGCGGCTAGATAGCCTAGACGTCCAAACGATCTAGTCTCTCTTTGATTCAGACGGTCCAAGGAGCCAAACAACTTGCCTAGTCATCTATATGGCTTTGTCTCTTGTCCTTTTACGCTATCGTGAATTCCACCTTGCTCTTGTCTTTATTCAAACGACCCCTCTTGTTCTCTTGATGAGTGGTCTTCATCCTAAACTTTGAATCTTTGAATGGCTCATTCTCTTCCTTGGACGACCCGACATCATAGTCCTCCCAAGCTTGGACTACAAACGACCCTACATGACTATTGTGATCTACCTTTGGACAACTTGGCATGTTTTTCTGACAACCTCGGAGCAATTTGAGGCTTAGACGACCTCCTTAGACAGCCTAGGTAGAGTCTAGACAACCCTCTCCTTGGGCCAAACAACCCAAGGGCCGTTTGAGGACGTGTTGTCCCCGCCAAATGGCTAGGGTCTCGACTTGAACGGCCTAAGCTTCGACAATCGAGGCTTGGATCCAAACAACCCAAATCTAGATGGCCAAATGACCCTAGTAGACAGTTAGACATTGAACGACCTTTATCTTCATCATCTGTATCATTCTCTTTGTCTGCATCAACCACATGTGTAACCTCTCTTCTTGTGCAACTTCAACTATTTGCTTGATCTTTGCCTCTTCGATAGTAATCAAGTTCACCTCCTTCGCTTCTTGGCTAGGGTTGTGATACTTTTCTAGCTATTTGAACCCTCTACACATCACTAGTTTGTCTCGACTTACAACACTTTGACATTCACGTGCAAAGTGCCCCCACAAATGGCATTGCCAACATTGCACAATGGGTTTGCCCTCAGTATCATACTCAATTCGACGTCTTCTAGTTCTTTGGCGGTTGTCACAATCTGCATTGATGACATTCTTGTTTGGAACAATTTTATTTTGTGTTGCATATACCTTAGCAATGATCTTGCGCTCTCCAAGTCGCATTGATTTTCAAAATCATTGTTCTTCTCTTTAGATTTGTAGGGACTAAAAAAAATGAGATGTATTGATACAAGATATGATTACAATATATAGGTAGGAGGCCTATATGAGAACATGACAAGTGTCAAGGACACATGTCATAACATGCAAAAGACAAAGTACACATTAATTCTAACATCCCCCCTTAATGTGTACTTTAAAAAAAAAATAGAACCCTAACATCCTCCTTTATTACATGATTTGGTCTAGGATCGTGCTCTTTGCACTTGGCTTTCCAATTGTGAATAATGTTTGGTCACAATTTAGAAGGTGTCTTTATGGTGACCTCCTCATCCTATCGGATTACATATAGAGAAAGTGACTAGATACTATGATCACATACAAATGCCTTGGGAGTGTCGGGTTCAACCGAGAGTGCACTCTATGATAATAATCTTTGAGGCTGAAAAATGCAAATGGAAAGTGACTAGATACTATGATCACATACAAATGCCTTGGGAGTGTCGGGTTCAACCGAGAGTGCACTCCATGATAATAATCTTTGAGGCTAAAAAATGCAAATGGAATAGCCTCAAAATTATAATTGGACACCACCACTGTGTCCGTCTCGGGAAAACCTTTCCGATGACTATAAATACCCCTATGTTCCACTCTCAATGGGGCCTTCATTTGCTGGAAAAAATAGCAGCATGCCTCTCTAGGCAGCAAATAAACATCAGGAATATTCTCCTTGAATAAACATCGCTCAATGGCGGCATCGCACTATGGCGGGATAAAAATAACAATCTTCAATTTTCCCTCGTAGGGGAAATACATGGGCCATGTGAGCCATTCATTCAAAATCTCCAGATTTGCATAGATTTATTAAAAAAATCTCCGGAGTTACACAAATTTAATAGGATTCGGTGCAGGCCAGTCATTGACAGCCATATGTTTACTTCTTCCATTGTACCCCAATAGTGCTTCTGAACAGTTGGATGTACTGTGATCTCATCTTTCATGAGATCAGTCCCTCCAAAAATGATCTCACGTAGAATGCATGTCATCGATCGAGACCCATCGAAAGAGCTGCTGTCGCCATCAATTGATGCTCCAAGAAACAACACAGATGGGGCTGCAAGCCACGTGGCAAGAACGTCGTGGAGTGGCACTTTTCAATCTCTTAAATGCATTCAATTTCTTCACGCGATGTACCGACGACAATGGCTATTGCAGCAAGGTGGTGCTCGTGTTGCTGACAGCTGGCGCGCTCCTACAATGGATAACTAGGGACGGAGGCTACTCCCATAACATACAGTCTCATAGTTATGGTTGAAGAAAGCCGATAGAAATCTTTCAGGTGTGTAAAAATAAAACACCATGAAACTCCATTGTATTTTCCACGTGGAGGGGGTTTTGACAAGCGGTAATTTCAAAGCATTACTCCATGTGGCCACTACATGTGCACGTTAGCTCATGTCTCCGATCGCTTCTCCACTTCCATGAGCGCCATCACAAGGATAACTCATCAATCTTCAAGCAAACACGATCTGGGGTATTTGTGGTCCCGTGAGAGGTAAAGGAAACTTCATGACCACGATCTTACCATTCTAAAACATCACATCGGTGCTTCTAACTGAGAAAACTTGTCTAGCCCAAGTGACTTGGTGAAGATGTCAGCCACTTGATATTGAGTTGGTACATACTTCATGTGTATAATGTCTTCCTGGACCATTTCTTTGATGAAGTGATGATGGATCTCAATGTGCTTTGTTCTGGCATGGAATACTGGATTCTTGGTCATCTTAATGGTACTTTGATTGTCACAATATATATAAGTTGGACCATCTATGAGTAGCCCAATGTCCTAAAGTAATTGCCTCAACCAAATTGCCTCCTTAGTTGCCTCAATTGCTGCTCTATATTCAGCCTTTGTTGAAGATAATGAAAATGTGTTATGCTTCTTGGTGCTCCATGAATAGAGCCCTGGCCCAACTGAAAACAATAACCTGATGTGGAAATTCTAGTTTCCGGACAACTAGCCCAATCTGAATCTATGTACCCAATCAAAGAAAAATCATCACATGATGTGTACATAAGGCCATGATGTGGGGTGGCCTTGAGGAATCTCAAAATCCTCTTAGTTGCTATCCAATGGCTCTTCTTAGGATCCTGCATGAATTTGGAAACAAATCCACCAACTGAATAGGAAATATCTGGTGTAGTTGAAGTTAAGTAGATCAAACTTCCAACTAGCTGTCTGTAAAGAGTGCCATCAACCCTTTCTTCATTATCACTATTAAAGAATTTCAACCTGGTTTCCATGGAAGTGAGGGAGGGCTTACACTCCATGCGAAACCTCTCTAATATAGACTGAATGTATTTAGCTTGTGAGATAAAAATCTTACTAGACTGTTGACATAACTCTATACCTAAGCAATAGTGGAGGAGGCCTAAGTTTGTCATCTCAAATTTTTTACATAAGTCCTCTTTGAGCAAGCTTATTCCTTCTATGTCATCACCTGTAATGATAAGACCATCCACATACAATGTAACCAAAATGATTCGGTTTTTCCAATGTTTCACATAGAGAGTAGATTTTGTTGCAGATCTAGTGAAACCAAGGTTGATGAAATAGGAGTCAATCTTTGCATACCAAGCTCGAGGTGCTTGCTTCAACCCATATAGAACTTTCTTCAATCCGAGGACTTTGTTTTCTTGGCCTTCAATTGTGTACCCTGGTGGTTGGTTCACATACACTTCCTCCTTCAAGTTACCATTGAGAAATGCACTTTTGACATCCATCTGATATATAGGCCAATGTTTTTGAGCTGCCAAAGCAATAACTGTGCGGATTGTAGTCATCTTTGCCACAGGAGCAAAAGTCTCCTCATAATCAATTCCCTCTTGTTGCTTGTAGCCTTGAGCTACTAGGCGAGCCTTGTAGTGATCTAATGAACCATCTGCTTTATATTTTGCCTTGTACACCCATTTTGTGCCAATGGTATATTTGCATTGGGGTAAATCAACTAACTCCCAATGTGATTCCTTTCAATGGAATCCAATTCTTGATCCATGGGAAGAACCCATTTAGGATCACCAAATGCTTCTTTGATATTAGAAGGTTCAGGTTGGCTAAGGACTTTGGCCATGAGGGCATAATTCACTTGGTGTCTTAGGGATGAAGGCCTTTTACCTGTATAAGTGGGCAAATGACTTTGGGCTTCATCTATGGTAGCTTGAACCCATTTAGGCAAAGGATTGGATGATGTGGCTTGATCATTAGATGGAGAAGTAGAGATGGAGGACATGGATCATTTGTGGGGAGTTCTTCATGTGGAGGAATATCTTGATTTATGAGTGAAGAGGAAGGACTAGAAGATATTGTAGGTATGAAGAGAGCAACTGTTTCATTAGTTAATTCAGAAGTGGGGCCATAGTAGGATTTGATGGGGGTAATCATGAAATGTAACATCCTTAGATAAAAATATCCTCTTGGAAACATGCTCATACAACTTATAGGCATTGGCACTATCACTATAGCCAACAAAAATGCATTTTTGGCTCTTATCATCAAACTTCTTCCTTTTCTTATGAGGAATGTGAGCATAGCATCACATCCAAAGACTCTGAAATGGCGTCGTTCCACTCCATGATTCTTCAGGTGTTCTATCATGTAAGGCCTTAGTGTAGGTCCTATTAGTCAAGTATGCAACAATAAGAACAACTTCTCCCCAAAATAAGTTAGGCAATGTAGCAGCATGTAACATTGATTTTGCTCTATTTGTTATTGTTTGATTCATCCTCTCAGCTACTCCATTTTGTTGGGGGGTATAAGTAGTTGTGAACTGCCTCCTTATCCCATGGTACTTACAAAAATTGAAGAATTCTTTGGAGACATATTCTCCACCATTATCTGATCTTAATATGGATATTTGGTAGCCACTTTCTCTTTCAACAAGTGCCATGGATTCCTTGAACTTATCAAGGGCTTGCCATTTGTATTGAATTAGGTAGATCCATACCTTTCTACTGTAATCATCAATGAAGGTGATGTAGCATCTGGCCCTAGTATAAGATTGAACAGACATTGGCCCACAAATATTTGAATGAACCAATTGCAATGGTCTATTGGCTCTCCAAGCCTTTCCTGACTCAAAAGGTTGTCTATGGTGTTTGGCTATAACACATGGCTCACAAAAGCATTTTGACTCCTTAAGGTGAGGAAGCCCTGTTACCAAACCTTTCCTTGCCATCATTTGAAGATTATGAAAATTTAAATTCCCCATGTACTCCAAAGAAAAAGTAGTTGTTGTATGCAAAGAGTTTTGAGTTATAGATTTGGTAAGGAGGTAGTAAACACCATCCTTTTTGTCCTTTTTGACTCCCATGGCTTTGACAGTGCCATTTGGTTCTTGAATGTAGCACTTGTCTTTTTCAAAATAGACCTTATAACCCTTAATTTGTAAGCTTCCCAATAGAAAGTAGACTCCTCTTAAGACCAGGTACATACGAGACATTTGTTGCAGGAACATTATTCCTATCATGCAAAGCAAGTGGTGCCTCTCCAACACCTTCAATGGGAAAGGCACTTTCATCTCCAAAAGTAATGAATTGATTAGATGTAGGGTGAACCTTGGTCAACCAATCCTGCCTCCCTGTCATGTGCTTCGCTGCTCCAGAATCTATATACCAACAATCTTTATCTGCAACACTAATTTGATTTGCTAAATACAATGTGTTGAGATTATCATCTTGTGGACCCCTTTGATCTCTTTGTCTTTGATAGCAATTAGTGACATTATGATTCCATTTGCCACTTGAGGAGATTGAAATTCTACTTAAGAAACATGAGCAAACCTTAATCAAAGATGAAGAGATTGAATCCTCATCAACAACTTTTGCCACCAAGGCATCCTTACAACCTAGACACAACAAGGGTCCAAATCAGCAACATCAAAATCAGAGAGGTAGACATCATCAGAGATACCCACATCAGCCACGTCAGCATCAACATCAGCAGCCATGTCAACAGAACCAGCAACAACCACGTCAGCAACAGCCATAACAATATAATCAACAGCCAAGATGGCAAACAAGACCTCCTCAAGGGGGTCATCCAAATAGAGGGCCTCAAAACAACAATCAACAAGGGTGTGATTATTGTGGCAAATGGAATCATAATGTCACTAATTGCTATCAAAGACAAAGAGATCAAAGGGGTCCACAAGATAATAATCTCAACACATTGTATGCAGCAAATCAAATTAATGTTGAAGATAAATATTGTTGGTATATAGATTCTGGAGCAGCTAAGCACATGACAGGAAGGCAAGATTGGTTGACCAAGGTTCAACCTACTTCTAATCAATTCATTACTTTTGGTGATGAAAGTGCCCTTCCCATTGAAGGTGTTGGAGAGGCACCACTTGCTTTACATGATGGGAATAATGTTCCTGCAACAGATGTCTTGTATGTACCTGGTCTTAAGAGGAGTCTACTTTCTATTGGGCAACTTACAGATAAGGGTTATACTGTCTATTTTGAAAAATACAAGTGCTACATTCAAGAACCAAATGGCACTATCAAAGCCATGGGAGTAAAAAAGGATGGTGTTTACTACCTCCTTACCAAATCTGTAACTCAAAACTCTTTGCATACAACTACTACTTTTTCTTTGGAGTACATGTGGCATGAAAGAATGGGGCATTTAAATTTTCATAATCTTCAAATGATGGCAAGGAAAGGTTTGGTAAAAGGGCTTCCTCACCTTAAGGAGTCAAAATGCTTTTGTGAGCCATGTGTTATAGCCAAACACCATAGACAACCTTTTGAGTCAGGAAAGGCTTGGAGAGCCAATAGACCATTGCAATTGGTTCATTCAGACATTTGTGGGCCAATGTCTATTCAATCTTATACTGGGGCCAGATACTACATCACCTTCATTGATGATTACAGTAGAAAGGTATGGATCTACCTAATTCAATACAAATGGCAAGCCCTTGATAAGTTCAAGGAATTCATGGCACTTGTTGAGAGAGAAAGTGGCTACCAAATCTCCACCTTAAGATCAGATAATGGTGGAGAATATGTCTCCAAAGAATTCTTCAATTTTTGTAAGTACCATGGGATAAGGAGGCAGTTCACAACTCCTTATACCCCCCAACAAAATGGAGTAGCTGAGAGGATGAATCAAACAATCACAAATAGAGCAAAATCAATGTTACTTGTTGCTACATTGCCTAACTCATTTTGGGGAGAAGTTGTTCTTACTGCTGCATACTTGACTAATAGGTCCTACACTAAGGCCTTACATGATAGAACACCTGAAGAATCATGGAGTGGAAGGATGCCCTATGTGGGCCATTTCAAAGTCTTTGGATGTGATGCCTATGCTCACATTCCTCATAAGAAAAGGAAGAAGTTTGATGATAAGAGCCAAAAATGCATCTTTGTTGGCTATAGTGATAGTGCCAATGCCTATAAGTTGTATGAGCCTATTTCCAAGAGGATATTTTTATCTAGGGATGTTACCTTTCATGAGTATCCCCCATCTAATCCTCCTCCTATGGCCCCCACTTTTGAATTAACTAATGAAACAGTTGCTCCCTTGATACCTACAATATCATCTAGTCCTTCCTCTTCACTCATAAATCAAGAAATTCCTCCACATGAAGAACTCCCCACAAATGATCCATGTCCTCCATCTCCTTCTACTCCTCCATCTAATGATCAAGCCACATCATCCAATCCTTTACCTAAGTGGGTTCAAGCCACCATAGATGAAGCCCAAAGTCATTTGCCCACTTATACAGGTAAAAGGCCTTCAGCCCTAAGACACCAAGTGAATTATGCCCTCATGGCCAAAGTCCTTAGCCAACCTGAACCTTCTAATATCAAAGAAGCACTTGGTGATCCTAAATGGGTTCTTGCCATGGATCAAGAATTGGATTCCATTGAAAGGAATCACACTTGGGAGTTAGTTGATTTACCCCAAGGCAAATATACCATTGGCACAAAATGGGTGTACAAGGCAAAGTATAAAGCAGATGGCTCATTAGATCGCTACAAGGCTCGCCTAGTAGCTCAAGGCTACAAGCAACAAGAGGGAATTGATTATGAGGAGACTTTTGCTCCTGTGGCAAAGATGACTACAATCCGCACAATTATTGCTTTAGCAACTCAAAAACATTGGCCTATATATCAGATGGATGTCAAAAGTGCATTTCTCAATGGTAACTTGAAGGAGGAAGTGTATGTGAACCAACCACCAGGGTACACAGTTGAAGGCCAAGAAAACAAAGTCCTCAAATTGAAGAAAGCTCTATATGGGTTGAAGCAAGCACCCCGAGCTTGGTATGCAAATATTGACTCCTATTTCATCAACCTTGGTTTCACTAGATCTGCAGTAGAATCTACTCTCTATGTGAAACATTGGAAGAACCACATCATTTTGGTTACATTGTATGTGGATGATCTTCTCATTACAGGTGATGACACAGAAGGAATAAGATTGCTCAAGGAGGACTTATGTAAAATTTTTGAGATGACAGACTTAGGCCTCCTCCACTATTGCTTAGGCATAGAGGTATGGCAACAACCTGGTAAGATCTTTATCTCACAGGCTAAATACATTCAATCTATTTTGGAGAGGTTTCGCATGGAGGAGTGTAAGCCCTCCCTCACTCCCATGGAAACCAGGTTGAAATTGGTTAATAGTGATGATGAAGAAAGGGTTGATGGCACCCTTTACAGGTAGCTAGTTGGAAGTTTGATCTACTTAACTTCAACTAGACCAGATATTTCCTATTCAGTTGGCCTTGTTTCCAGATTCATGCAGGATCCTAAGAAGAGCCATTGGATAGCAACTAAGAGGATTTTGAGATTCCTCAAGGCCACTCCTCATCATGGCCTTATGTACACATCATGTGATGATTTTTCTTTGATTGGGTACACAGATTCAGATTGGGCTAGTTGTCCTGAAACTAGAAGATCCACATTAGGTTATTGTTTTCAGTTGGGTCAGGGCTCTATTTCATGGAGCACCAAGAAGCAGAACACAGTTTCATTATCTTCAGTAGAGGCTGAATATAGAGCAGCAGTTGAGGCAACTAAGGAGGCAATTTGGTTGAGGCAATTACTTCAGGACATTGGGCTATTCATAGATGGTCCAACTTATATATATTGTGACAATCAAAGTACCATTAAGATGACCAAGAATCCAGTCTTCCATGCCAGAACAAAGCACATTGAGATCCATCATCACTTCATCAGAGAAATGGTCCAAGAAGACATTATACACATGGAGTATGTACCAACTCAATATCAAGTGGCTGACATCTTCACCAAGTCACTTGGGCTAGACAAGTTTTCTCAGTTTAGCAAATTGCTCTATGTATGTAATAGAAGTCAACATTAAGGGGGAATGTTATCTAATGTTGACTTATTTTTTTCTATAGTTAGGATAGTGCACATTAAGGGGGAATGTTAGAATATTATAATGTGCACTATGCCTTCAATTTGACACTTGTCTTATGCTTTCCAGTTTGAGTTCTCCAACTGGAGTTATGTGTCTTCTGCATGACACTTGGAGTGGAGATTATGACACTTGTCAAATCTCACTCATAGGCTTGATGCCTATATATTGTAACACATTTTATCAATACATTTGTGCCTTTTATTTGGTCCCAACAAGATTCACCTCCTTCATTTCTCGACCCCAACATTTAATGACGTCTTTGCATCACTTTCCAAGTTCAAGGCCTGCTCTAAGGCCTCTTGATGTGACATCGGAGGGGCCACCCTGATATTCTTCCTATACATCGATTGAAGTCCCTCCTCGAACCACCTCTTCTTCAAATCATCCGATGGATCTTCTTTTATATGGATAAACAACCCACTCAAACTACGATTATACAAGTGAGTAGACTCTTACTCACCCTTTTCCATTCTATAATTTTCAGCAATGACCTCATCGCCATTATGGAACAACTTGAAATTCCTTCACGCATGCTTCATGCAACTCATCCCAAGTTTGGTACTCGCCCTTTGGCAATCCCATGTACTGGTCTATTGTGATTCCACGAAATGTCGTAGGGAATAACCTCCTCCAATCTGTGTCATTATTTTTCCCATTTGCTTTCCACATCATGAGGCAAATTTTCCAATGCTTGATTGGGTCCTTTGTTTCCCCACCATGAAATATGGGATATTAATGTGATATGCAAAATTGTACTTTGTTGTGACAGGTTGATTTGACATTGGCAGTGGTTGTGTACGTGTCTTGCCTTCTTCATGCACATCATTAGGCGCAACCTATCGCAATTGCTTTCATGTCGAACTTTTGTCCCGTGCACCATGAAATGTGCCAACCTATAGTTGCTTCAATGTCAGACTCTTGTGCCTCTCACCATCGAGCAAACCAACTTGTAGTTGCTTTAGTGTTGAACTCTTGTATCTGCGTTGTTGTACTTGCCATCTTGCATTTGCATCGATGTGAGGTTCTCGTCCCACTCACCATCGGACACTTCAATTTGCAATTGCTCCAACACCATGCATTTGTCATGCATTCTTTCTACCGCACAACTTGCTCCAACCACTCCTAGCCTTTCCTGCCAAACCAAGTTTTCTCCTCCATCAAACTTGTCAGCTTTGTCACATCCAACTTCATCGACGTGAACATGAACTATCATATACGTGAACATGAACTATCATATATGTGCATGTCTTCGCTTGCGTGAGTTTGTTTATGTGCACGTACATCTCCGCTTGCACAAACTTGTTTGTTTGTGCATGCGTCTTCATCACCTTTGCATATGCTATCGTGCACTTGTTCATCTTTTTCAATGCGTACTTCCATATCGACATGCACATCTACATCATGCTTGAACACTTGCACTTCTTCCCCATGTGCAAGCACTTGGACATCACCAACTTTGCCATCATGGAATTGCTTGCCGCATAATTGGTTGTCGTGTGATTCTTCGTGTCGACATGCAACTCATTGCCATCGACACGATACTAATTGTCGACGACACATAACTCACCGTCGTTGACATGCAACTCATCGTCGTTGACTCGCAACTCTCTTCGACGCGCAACTCTTTGTCGTCGACGCGCAACTCTTTGTTGTCGATACACAACTCTGTCGTTGACACATTTGCCATCGACATGCAACTCTTTGAGCACTAACCCTTGTGGGTCTCCTTTGTGCGTGTCTGCTTGTGCATATGGCTGTGCATTCACTTACATGTCTACTTTGTGTGTCGGGCCTTAGTTAGCATCAACAAACAATTTTGTGTCATCTATTCCAATCTGCCTTCCTCCTGAGGGAAACTACATCGTTTGTTGGCTGCATTGTAATCATTCATTTGTTGTTGTTGTGCACCTTCCCGAGTGATTTGCTCGTTACAACTCCATGTCACCAAGCTTGATCCCACTTCGAATAGGCAAGTTACCACTTAAATAAACAAAATATACAATGCGAATAACTTACAATTACAAATGGATACGCTGTGCACACGTCATATATCATACGGCCTATTCCACTAGTCAGATGGCCTTGCACAGCAGTCCAGACGGCTTGGCACAAGTATTTCAGGAAGACATGTCTGATTACACCCAGCTTCCTCTACCATATGCAATACTGACATACAAATGAATGAGAGAGGGATCTTATTTATATGACTAAGGAGGTAGTTGCATCCTCAACTTCTTCCAATTAACTACCTGTACACCTCATCGTTTCTTGAATTACATCTCATGTACATTTACCTTCATTTACATTTCATAAGCTTTATTAATTACACGTACATGCATTTTGTCAAACACTGGGTATGAACTACAAAATAACACAAAATGACAAAACTTTATTCATTGTTTTTGAGACATGTCAATTCATCTGCCTACAAAAAGTTGTTTGCTTGGAGTTTATGTGCTTGTAAAATAGCTACAGTATATTTGTTTTGGTTGCTTGATTGTAAGAAATTAGTCCCTGCAACAAGTGCAATGAGTAGGGTTGACCTTCTTCGAAGAATGTATTTGAATGCTGTTGTCAGATTTCGAATTGATTAGGACTACCTCTGGTAGTCTTTTTTTAGTCAGCTTAAATTTACTGCAATGCACTAATGGAACATAATTTTTTTCTTTTCATCCAAAGAATTATGTGCTGCTGCTGATGTACTAATCTTCCAAGTTCTCATATTTTTGTAGAAATAATCACAAAATGATAGATTCTTTTCAGGGCAATTGAGGAAATTGCAGAGATGGGTGATAACAAGATTGAACTTGAGAAGTCTTTTAATGCAAAGGAAACAAGGGAGAAGGGAAATGCAAGATCCAAAGCAAAGAAAGAAAAGCATAAAGCAGCAGTCTCTAGTAGTGTAAAACATGAAACCTCTTCTGAAAGAGGGAAACATATTTCTGGCATGGATGAAAGACGCTGGAGCCACAGTAGGAGCAAAGCGTTAATCTTGTTTGAGGATGTGGATACAATCTTTGATGAAGATCGGGGATTTATGGGAGCTTTATTGCAGATTGCTGAAACAGCAAAGCGCCCAATAGTATTGACAAGCAATCGTGGGTTTCTTGATTCACCATTATTTAGTTATTCTGTGGGTTTTCGTTTTAATTTTTGCAATACTATTTTTATGGTTTTGATAAATTCATTTAATACACTTTTATTGACTTTGCAGGACGGGATCCCTCTCTGCCACGCCTCATGGACAGAATCACAATACAACTTGAGCTCCCCTCAGTAGAGGAGTTAGTTTGCCATGTTTTCATGGTATGTGACAAATTTATTTGTTACTCACGCATTTATTTGTTAACGTAATCCTATGCTTGCTTGTACTAACATGCTCTCAATTCGAGCTTGGAGAAAATCGTTGTCTACACTGGTGCTTATGTTTTGATGTACTTTCAGGTTTGCATTGCAGAGGGCATCATAATATCTCCCAATCTTGTTGAGCATGTTGTGAGATGTTGTTGTAGGGACTTGAGAAAAACTTTAATGCTTCTACAATTTTGGTTCCAAGGGAAGAACAATTCTGGAAAAGGTACCTCCTTATTTCCTTACAGGGTGTTCTCTCTCCTTTTTAGATCGTTTGTAGTTTTTCTGATTTGGTTATGCTAATGGTATTTCTGTTTTGAGAAATTTTGTCTGTACTTAATATTGATGTTCATGGGCAGACTAAAACATTTTGTAAATTTTCAGATGTGCAGTTATCTTACAAGGATAATTCAGTTCCACTGGAACTGGATGCTAAACATCGCATGATGCCAAAGATGATGCCATGGAGCTTTCCTTGTAAATTATCAGAGACTATAAACATCAGTATTTTGGAAGCATTAGATGAGGAAAAAGAACAAGAATGGTTTAATGAAGCAAAGTTGGCTGAAGAACATGCTGCTAGAGAAAACATTGCTTCTCAATTAAAAAACAAGCAAAGAAAAATGAATCAGCTTGAGAAAAAAGCAGCTATGCTGAAAAGAAACTCTTGTGCGGATGATAGTATGCAGATATTCAGAGATTTAGAGAATGAGATGGATGAAATATCAAAGGTTACGCTGTCTTTAGGCCAGCGTGTGAAGCACAGGAGGCGTGCAGTAGTCACCTCTGACTCAGAGGATGCAGACTTTGAGGATACTGATCCAGCTATATCTGAAACTCAGCTTCAAGATCCACACAAACAGTTTCAGGTTGAAATGGCAAGTGAGTCTGATGATATGACATTTTCAGACCGTGATGGTCCTATAAGCTCTCAGAATTGGAGAGGCAGCAGACAAGGAAGAGGACTTAGTACTGCTGTATTTAGAAGGTTAAAGAAAATACAAGATGAAGGTTTGCCTGAAACAAGCTCATTGATGACTGTCTCTTGTGTCCAGGAATCTGCCCTAGTTCCTGAGACTCTGGTGAATTGTGAGAATCTATCTCATGTCCAAACATTGGACTCTGGAAATACATCTGGAAATATAGAGAATTCTGTCTTAAACACCTGCAGTCCTCTTGAAGTCATTGCAGAGCTTCAAAACACGGAATGTCTAAATAAGACACAGGAAATATTACCAAATTTGGAAGGTAATATTTTAAAGAGTGTAGACCTTGTGGGGAGATCAGAACATTACTGTGAAGAGGATACAGAAACGTTTGTGGGAAACAATAATTTGACAACTTCACAAACAACTGGTTCATCTTCAAAAGCAAGTCTTCTGAAATGCAAAGAAAATTCAGATGATAATAAGTTGGATTCAGTTTGTATAGGGAATGAAGTCATAAAAATTTCAGTTAAACATTTAGACTCAAATACTGTAGATAGATTCAATGACAGAAAATATATTGCAGCTGCATATGAAATGGTTCCACTGATGGATGAATGTAGTCGAGTAGATTTTAATATTGGAAATTGTGACCAAACTAAACCTGGATGTATGGGAATAGAAAATCCGGTTCAACAAATGTGGCTTAAAATGCTTAGTTCTCGTGAAAATTTCAAGCCATTGTTAGATGTAGGATCTAAGAATGCATTGCCAGCTATGGATTTGGCAACTAAGTTGACAGATCTTATTTCATCAGGCGATCTGTTGATAAGTTCATATGGACCTGATCACAGTGTAAGAAATGTTTTTTTCTTCTTTGGTTATTTTATATTATTCCTATGTGAAACTACGTTTTTTTTAACCCCTTTTTCCATGAGACTGTTTGAGTAAGTTGTCATTTCATCTCCTGACGTTACAAAAATTAACATTCTAGCTGACACAATTAATTGCAGGATGTCTCTAATCCATTGCGTAGTTCACGGGATTTTAATCTGTATGGAGATTATTTACCAGTTTCTTGCTCTGACGAATGCATGGAAATTACTTCAACACTTGTCCAACAAGGTCTCAGTATGATTGGGCACAGTTTGGATAATGCGAGCAATTTAAACCTAGAGAAGGAGATTTTGATTGCTAGCACCAATTCAATGGCTGTTGGCAAGTTGATTTTGGCAGAAAGAGATGGTGGAATGGTGTGTTCTGATGAATTTTCAGAGATTGGCCTGCCTGCAACAGAACGATACAGTATAAGGTATTTGTTTCCACTTGGTTTGGGCACACACAAAGAAACCTAAGGATAGAGAATATTTGTGCATTCATCTTATTTTCAAGTTCTGTTTTGTTCTATTTGAAACTAAATATGCATAATTTTTGGGCATCAAAAAGATTTCTAAATGCACTTTTCTTGACAAGTATTTGTTTATTACAATTCACTAATTGAAGTATTACAAAAATGGGGGTAGTAGTTTACCCCAATTTATGGGGAAGGACCAGAAAAAACCTAGTCATCAATTAGTCAGGGAAAAATAGAAAAAATTGTGATCTTAACCTCCCTTATTTTTCTCCTCGTTGTTTTTCAAACTATTAGTTGGTGTGTGTGTGTGAGAGAGAGAGAGAGATCTAAATAATGGTGTGACTAATAAAGCAAAATGTGGAGCCTTTGGACTCAGCAAGAACTCATATAATAGACAGGAAATTAAGATCTGAAATAGCACCATGTTCTCTGGCAATTTGGTGCTCTTGCATCCTATGTTTGTTTTTATATTAAATCAATGCTGTGGCTCCTGCTTATGTTTGGAATTGTGTTCCATCTTATCATAATTGATGACATGAAAGGTGGTCTAGGAGGCACCTTGCAACTGTAGCCTTGCCTCATCACAAGTAGATTTTGCTTATTCAGTTTGTCTTTTCTGATGAACCATATTATATACGTATAAATGTATCTATCTATCCACTCTAAGCTTTAGCTATAACTATGCCCTAGCTAATTAACCCATTATATGGACGTCTTTATAAGCTTTCTTAATCATATCTTTTCCTTCTACAGTCAAGCAAGACAGATCAGGCTTTCAGATGCATTAGAGTCATTAGTACCAACAAAATCATTTTTTATGGCAAAGGGTGTTGCTTTTCATGAATATACATCCTTTTTGGGCCGAATTTCTAAGCTTGAAGAGGCTCGTCTATTAAGTGCAACTACTTTGAAACGCCGGTATGTTTTATGCCTTCCAAGAATTGCTACCATTGTACTTAGAGCACTATGTTGTAAATGGTTATGTTGGATAAATCAATGTAAGTATTGTGATCTGTGTTGTACATGCAGGGCTCGAGGTTGTCATCATTATTTGAGCACGGGACATAATTCTTTGTCTTCTGAAAACATTCTTCTGCTATCTCAACATAGCAGTTTTCAAAAGATGTTGGGGAGATAAGTTGTCAGATGTTTGGAAATCGTCATGAAGCTTTCTCTCATTCAGTTTCTTTTATTCATGCGATTCTCTTCTTCCACTCCTTATAAATTTATAACTTAAATGCTTTCTGTAAGATGTCTCATGTTATACTGATTATGACAGACTGTTTGAGCAAAAAAGGGTTTAAATTCTTATGGAATAAGTAGCTAACAATTGAAATACTGAAGTTTATCTTGTTCATTGATGGGAAATATTGCCATTGCTATCTTTGTTTATGAACATGAACATCAACTTTCAAGTGAAAAATACCACTAATTTTTTATAATCCTTGAAACAGAGCAAAGAGTACATTGACAATTGTGTTGAACTATTGAGCAATTACGGGGACAGTTTCTGAATCTTTTACTGTTGGGTTTGACAAATGCTTTTTGATTAACATCTTGATTAAGGATGCATTCAAATGGACTATGGACAGGCTTTCAAGCCATTATATGAGTTGTCTATGGTGCTGTCAGCAGGTATATCTGCTTACAATGTAGACAAGGGAACTCTGCAGAAAGGCCAGCCATATCCTGCATGGAAAAATGGGGCCTGAATTCACTTGTATTTGTTCTGTCCCGAAAATATAAATGCAACGCTATTGAGCATGTACTGTATGAACTTGGTGGTTATTGACATAAGATGGGAAGTGTGGATTACAAATATAAATTTTAGTACATTTGGCAGTTATATTGGCTAAATTTGGCCATGTACAATATTATAACATATGTTCGATCTGTAAGATTCTTGAAACTTTGGGCAACAGATTATGTATTGATCAGTAAAGACCTCCAGATGATATAATCTACGTGCTAATTTGTCCTGTTTCAACCTCTTATTAATTATTCAATTTGTATCAGATCTCTTTGAAGAGGGATGTTATCAATCAGTCGATGCTTTGTAACTTTTTTTATTTTGTTTTTTCACTTTGTAAAAGACACATCCATAAATATTAAACTAATGGAAGCTTGTATCTAAGCAACTGGTGATGTTCACTGAAACTAAACAATCTCTATACAAGAAATTGATCATAATATAACAACCAAGATACCTGTTTGGTTTGGAACATAGTATATAAGAAAATAAGTGTACCAAACACAAAAGATTGAAAGGAGTGTTTTTACCCTTTTGTCTTATTGGAATTTGACTCTGCACTAGCACTTGTGAAGAAGAAAAGTATTGATTCAGCGAAAAATATGTTACTAAAATAATCTAATTTTTTATTAAGTTTTGAAATAAAGGGAACATGTCTCACAGATATTGTTTGAGAGACGTTGCAAAATTTAGAAGACAGGGAAACGGAATTTAAATTAATGGAAAGGAGGTGATGACGTGGGTTTTTCTCTAAATAGATTATATAGGTTGGTTAAAGCGTCAACTGCATTATATCTCAATTACGTTACAGCGGTATTTCAACAAATCACACAAACCGTATTATCATGGGCTGCCTTATCGAAGTGTCCATCACAATGCCAGGATTTAAGCTTGAGTTGTGCATATACTACTGCATTCTATTGATCATTGTTTCATAATGCCCTTGGCAATGACTAATGTTAACTTTAAAATAAATTTTTCATTGATAATAATGGGTTTAATGTCTTTTAGATTAATTGACTTTCAAAAACTATTTAGCTTTCATTTTGTTTATTGAGTTATGAGATAATTTTGGTGTGCTGTTGAGTTATTAAAATTGAGGTTGGTTGGTTTTATTTTTAGTTTTTAAAATTGGTTGTAAGGGGCTGAAAGGGTACCATTCAAATTAACATTATAACGAGAGAAATAGTTGAACTTTCGTACGATGATTTGTCATGCTTTAGGACTTTATATCATTAGGTTGGTATCGAGTATAAGAATGAATTGATGACTTGATATGATTGCTAGTGAGAGTTTTCCAGCATTGATACGTGGAGATGGTTGTGATAGAATGTGAGCCTTGTAGATATTAGGCCTTGACACTTGTTTGTTTGTATGTTGGTTTTGGTGTCAACACCTGACAAATAATGTCGGCATTAGCATTGTCGCTTGGCATTGAGTTTGGTGCGCTAAATCCAAAAAAAAAAGAAAGATGTTGACATTGCTCATTATTGATGGAATCAAGTGGAGGCGGGACACAAAATAACTTCATTTAGATCAATAGAATGTAGCTCAAAAATAATATACAATTCCCTCAAATATTTCATGGTCGATGGTAGGAGATCACAAGACTCTATCAAAGACTTCATACAAGAAATGAATCGATGGAAGGATGATCTTGAAAAGAAAATCATGACAAAGGAGGATTTTTGCCTATGGAAGGATGACAATGAAAACAAGATAGTAGACCTAGACTTAAAAATTGATGCCACTAACCACTCCGTCGATATGGTACAACAAAACTTGGCATTAATCCAAGCCGGCCAATCTACCGGAGCACCAACACACCAAGCACTACTCGGGGGACCACAAACATCCATCCTACCTAGAACCACTAAATTGGATTTTCCAAAATTTGAAGGAGGTGACCCCACTAATTGGATCTATCGGGCTGACCAATACTTCTCCCTCTACCAGGTCCCTGAGGCACAGAAGGTTCGCATCG
Source organism: Wollemia nobilis (assembly GCA_028583015.1). NCBI lineage: Eukaryota > Viridiplantae > Streptophyta > Pinopsida > Araucariales > Araucariaceae > Wollemia > Wollemia nobilis. Next base: position 259,187 of record JAQPPZ010017037.1, read on the forward strand.
CATCCTTCCACCTGGAAAATATCGCCACCCAATGGTATCAATGGTACGAAAAGATAAATGGCCCCCCTACATGGCTAGAATTTACAAAAAACCTAATGGTACGATTCAGCCCTACTAAATTCAAATATTTCATGGGAGCCCTTACCAAACTCCACCAAACCACTACAGTGCGAGAATACCAAGCTCAATTTGAAAAATTGGCAAATCTTACATCAGGGCTAAATACCTCATTCTTCCAAAGTTGTTTCATCAGTGGCTTAAAGGAAGACATTCGATTAGAAGTACAAATGCTCAACCCCACTGACATGATGCAGACTATCGTGCTAGCCCAAATGGTGGAAGAGAAATTCAATAACCAACATCGACTAGGAAGACCACCTATCGGGAAATCACAGAATACTTACACCACCACAAAACTTAATAGGGTCTTACCTATTAAACGTATAAGCCCTGAAGAGATGAAGGAAAGAAGAGAAAAAGGCCTTTGTTTTCATTGTGATGAGAAATTTATCCCCAATCACAAATGTATTACGCCAAAACTATATATTCTAGATATAATTGATCATTGTGGTTCAAAAGAAGAGGATAATATTGAGGTGGAAGTGGTGTCGGATACACTCGAGGATAACACAAAAGACACACCAAAAATCTCTTTTAATGCCCTCGTTGGTTTCTCCTCCCCACAAACTATGAAGGTCAAAGGATACTTTAAAAAACAAAACCTCATTGTGCTTCTAGACTCTGGCAACACACATAATTTTATTGACCCAAGGGTGGCAAAACAAGTTGATTGCTTTATACATCCTTGCAATAATTTTGAAGTCATGATTGGAAATGGAGGAAGAATTGCATGCAAAGGAAAGTGTCAAAATATTAAACTCACTATGGGTGATTATAATATGAAAGTAGATATGTATGTACTTCCATTAGGAGGATGTGATATCGTCCTAGGAGTACAATGGTTACGAACACTCGGCATAATCCAATGGGATTTTGAAGATTTATGGATGAAATTCACACAAAAGGATCAAACATATACTATTAAAGGATTAAAATTAGGCCCTTCCCAAATAGTAAGTTCTCATAGAATGGAGAAACTTATTCGCAAAGGAGGCAAGGGTATGATGGCACAATTATTTTCCATCCAACCAATAAATGAAGAACAACAAGTAGCACCTAAACTACAACTCCTAGCACACCATGCTCAAGTATTTAATGAACCAAAAGGGTTACCCCCTCAACGTAGCCATGATCATGCCATTCAACTTCTTCCAGGGCATCAACCCCCTAATATCCGACCTTACCGATACCCTTATCTACAGAAGACAAAAATTAAAAAATTAGTACAAGAATTACTAAAAGCAGGGGTTATTAGACCTAGTGTGAGTCCTTACTCTTCTCCCATTTTATTAGTTCAAAAGAAATATGGGTCGTGGCACCTATGTATTGATTTTTGTGCCCTTAACAAACTAACCATCAAAGATAAATTTCCCATCCCCGTCATTGACGAATTGTTAGATGAGCTTCATGGGGCTACATACTTCTCAAAATTAGATTTACGATCAGGCTACCATCAAATTCGAGTAAAGGAAAGTGATATTCCAAAAACTACCTTTCGCACTCATGAAGGGCATTATGAATTCATGGTTATGCCATTTGGCCTTACCAACGCCCCTTCTACATTTCAGAGTCTAATGAACCAGGTATTCCACCCTTTCCTTCGAAAATTTATTTTAGTTTTCTTTGATGACATTTTGATCTATAGCAAAACATGGGAAGATCACTTGCGCCATTTAGACCAAGCATTGAAAACCTTGGAGGATAACCAATTATATGCTAAAAGATCAAAATGTTCCTTCGGACAACAAGAAATTGAATATCTCGGACATATTGTCTCTAAAGGAGTTAAAGTGGACCCCCGCAAGATTGAAGATGTGAAAAATTGGCCTATCCCAAAAACCTTGAAAGGCTTGCGTGGATTTTTAGGATTAACATGGTACTATCGTAAATTTGTCAAATATTATGGCAAGATCATAGCCCCCTTGACAACTCTACTCAAGAAGAATGCTTTCCTTTGGTCTTCAAAGGTTGACGATGCTTTCATCGCCTTAAAAAATACCATGTGTACCACTCTTGTATTAGCCATGCCAGATTTTTCCAAACCATTTATTATTGAAAGCGATGCTTCAAGAGTAGGAATAGGAGCAGTGCTCATGCAAAATGAAAGACCCTTGGCCTTTACTAGCAAGGCATTTTCTAAAAAGAATTTGGCCCGCTCCACATATGAAAAAGAGATGTTAGCTATTATTCATGCTATTCAACATTGGAGACCTTACCTTATCGGCCAACGTTTTATTATTTGAACTGACCACCATAGTTTAAAATACTTTCTTGAGCAACGCATATCCACCCTTGAGCAACAAAAGTGGGTTACTAAACTACTAGGATATGATTATGAGATCATATATAGAAAAGGAAAGGATAACATGGCTGTTGATGCCCTTTCATGGAAGTTTGAAGAAATACCCCAATTGCATGCCCTTTCCTCTCCTATTCCCAAATGGATAGACCAAGTCAATGAAGAATGGTTTAACGATCCTACAATACAAACATTAATTCAACAACTTCAACAAGACCCCACTAGTAAGCCCCACTACTCTTGGAGTAATAACATACTTAGGTACAAAGGGCGTATTGTCCTATCCCCCACATCCTCATATCATGCAAAACTTCTCCATGAGTTACATGCCACACCCACTGCAGGACACTCTGGATTCCTCAAAACTTATAGAAGAGTGACTAGATATTTTTATTGGGTAGGTATGAAGCAAGATATCAAGAAATTTGTGGATGAATGTGAGACCTGCCAAAGACAAAAAGGAGAAACAATAAGTACTCCTGGCCTTCTACAACCTCTTCCTATCCCAACTAAAACATGGGTTGATATTTCCATGGATTTTATTGAAGGCCTTCCAAAATATATCGGTAAAACTACTATTCTAGTTGTAGTGGATCGCTTATCTAAATATGCTCATTTTTACCCCTTGGCTCACCCTTACACAACTAGTACCATCACCCAAATATTTCTTGATAATATTTTCAAACTACATGGCATGCCTTCTACTATAGTCAGTGATCGTGATCCCACCTTCACTAGTAACTTTTGGAGAGAATTGTTTAAACTCCAAGGCACTCAACTTCATATGAGTTCCGCTTATCATCCCCAAACCGACAGTCAAACAGAAGTTGTTAATAAATGTTTGGAAACTTACCTACGTTGTTTTATTTCTACTCAACCCCTTCATTGGGTTAAATGACTTCCTTTAGCTGAATGGTGGTATAATACCTCATACCACACCACCATTAAGATGACACCATATGAAGCTTTATATGGCCAAACACCACCTTCCATCACCTCTTATATTCTAGGAAGTTTGAATGTGCCAACAGTGGATTCTTCCCTTTCTAATAGAGATAATATTCTTCACCTTCTCAAGGATAATTTACTCACCGCTCAACATCGTATGAAGCAACAAGCAGACCAACATCGAACCGAGTGAGATTTTCAAGAGGGTGATATGGTATTCCTTCGTCTTCAACCCTATCATCAAACTTCTCTCAAAATCAAAGGATCTCAAAAGCTAGCTCCCAAATTCTATGGGCCTTATAAAGTCCTTCAACGTATTGGGCCCGTTGCTTATAAACTTGAGTTACCAAAATCTTCCAAAATTCATCCTGTATTCCATGTTTCTTGCCTTAAATCAGTAGTTGGCACCCACATTACTACACAAACTCAACTACCAGAGTTCATAGAAGATGGAGCACTCATGGTTGAACCTGAAGCTATCCTGGATCGTCGCACTCGACAACTTCGCCATCGCACCATCACCGAGATTTTGATTCAATGGAAAGGCCTACCTTCCGAAGATGCTACATGGGAAACACTTCATCACATCCAACAATAATTTCCTCAATTTTTGCTTTGAGGAAAAAGCTCTTTTTAAGGAGGGTGGCATGTTAGGATCCTAATCCTAACTATTAATATTATTAATTCACCTATTTATTTATGGACCATTGTGTCCTTTCACCTCACAACTCTAGGGTAGATATTTATATGCATTCACAAGGGTGTAAAAAAATCATCAGGAAAATATAAGAAAATATATTTTATTATCCCATTGGCAGGTTTATCTCTAGTGCAAAAGTGATTCATTCATAACAGTGATTCTATCCATTTTTATTGTATTTGCATCTCATTTCATCTGTTCTTCGTCCATCCAGTTTTCTAGGAACTAGGTTCCTACTAGCATGGTTTGATTGTATGAATGTTAATACTATCATTTAACCTCGTTTAATATTTTATTCATTTTGTACATATACTAAGTGAATTGGTCCATGTTATTGACCACTTATTACCTTATCCAAATAACTATTTATCACAATCATGCAATCATTGATCATGCTAATAAAATTATGTCTTCATGGTAGCAATATATTATGCATGATCCTTAATGTGGTAATTCAATGAATCAATATTCTCTTTGTGCCAAGTTGATTTCAAGTTAACTCTTTGAAAACTCAGAGATCTTCCTTGAGATGCTAAACTTGGCACCTTTTGGTGTTAATTAGTCTTTACATATTTTCTCATCCAACAATGTATTAAGTCTAGCAAACATTTATTGGCTCTATAAAGCAATATAACAAGCTATTGAAAATCAATTCCAACTCATTGAGGATGATACCACATAATATTGTGAAGTAGAATTGAGATCAACAGAACACACACAAACCACAGAAACAGAGAAATGCAATAAAATTTAATGTATTCTTTACTGAGGAGAATGGAGCTTACAGAGACCAACCCTTTACAAATTTGAAATTCCCCCTCAAATACCCTATTTTCCCTTTTCCCGCCTAGAACAATGCATTTAAAATTTGAATTTCGGGGGTAAACTTCCCGAGGTCATAACTCATATTTCGTTGCTCGAAATGACTATTGGTGCATGTTTTCGGAAAGCTCTCGAAGGGGTTTGCGGCCTGGTAATGTCCTAAATGAGGTATTCTTTGATGAGAGCAATCCATCCATCATGGAATCCAGATTTGAACACGACACCAAAAAGGAAGCTCTAGGGCAACAAAAAATATTATAATTATATATACATGGTAATTTTATTTAATTGAATTTGGTAATATGAACTTCGAAATCGTAAGCATCATTACTTATGCGTTTTATAATGATAATGATCATGCTTATTATCCTTAATCTATAAGTCATTCCTGACCCTTTTTGAGGCTTGAAGATTTTTGTGGGCTTCCCATTAATCATATTTCATTTCTAATCCCAAAGGTCACAATTCCCTTTTCAATGCTAATCACTCCTTGAGATTTTATGATATCCCACCTAATTGAAATATAACTATTAAATAAAATATAAACAACTTTATAATATAATTGATATTTAAGAACAAAGATACCAAATTATATTGTAAACATTTAAATTTATACTTGCTTGAATATTGAATTTGGTTTGTCAAAAAGTATTTGTAGCAACTATTATAACAAATCTAAGATCTCATTCTTGGAAAAAGACCTCTTCAATATCCTTAATTAGCCATCTTGTTTTTTCAAGAATTTTATTGAGAGCTACATTGCCATACCTTTTGTATAAATTGTGTCTTTTAGGTTGTTTTTGTGTCTCGAAAACTATAAAAGTGAAAAATTATTATCAACATTAAAAAAAATGAAATAAGAGAAACTAAAGATTCAAATCTAAAGGAATTCATAAAATCCTTTAGAATACTTATATGCCATTTATGTTTTAAATTCCTATAAAAATTACTCGTAGTCAACTATTCATGATACCATGGAGGTGTATGGTTTCCAATGCTCAACTGTGGGGGTAATTTTTCACTATCATCATCTTGATATTATAAAGGAGAAAGGAAACTTTTTTTAAGTCTAGGAAGCAATATTTTTGTCTGTAATCCATATAACTTTGCATACTGATATGTTTTTCTTCATGTATCAAGGATGACTAGGAGATAATGTGGATATATGCCATGACTATGGTTATGACAATGCAAAAGTGGAGAAGTAGGGAGAGTTATGTGCATGTCAAGAATATTATTGGCAAAGAAGTTAGGGCATAGGGTCTAGTTATATTGGCTCCTCATTTGTATCATGCGTCAAATATTTTGCATGCATGCTACAATTTTTTTTCAAAACAATTTTTTAGAAAAATGGATATTTTGGTTATATTGTTGCTCAATTTTTCCTTTTTATCTATTTGTGCAATTCACTAAAACATTAAAAATATATATTTTAGTTCTAATAGATTTTAAACTAATTATTATGTGAAAAAGGGTTTACGTCTATTTTGTAGTAAATTTATAAAATTTAAACTTAAAAACATAATTTGTAGGGTTTTATGTGAATTCAACCTAAAACCTTAGACTTTTGTGTTGGAGTTATAAAAACCTTAATGTTTTAATTAAGAATTGAAAATATTTTTGCTATTTTATATATTCAACTCAATAAGTTGAATTCACATAAGGCTTTGACATGAATGTATAGAAAACATTATAATCACATCCTAGGAATGAAAAGTTTTTTGGGTTTGGCAAATTAAACTTGAATTTAAACGAAACTTGGAAACATTAAGTTAATTTCATAAAATTTTTCCAAGATTGTGAAAGAATTGAATATGTTCATGGTTTTTTTGTCAACTTGTACTTAACTCAATTTTGCTCATGTGTCTTATTACTTTCCTCTAGCATCCATTGCTTTCTTCTTTGATTTTTATTTTTGTTTTTTGTGCTCATTTTGCTTTTACAATTCTCAAAATGTATAGACATCTTTTTTGATCTTTGCAGGTGGGATTTTTGAATTCTTTCTCCTCTATGATGTTGAATAGTCTTTGACCCCTTTGACCTCTAATAAGTAGAAAAATAACAATGATAAGGCAATAGAATAAATGAGGGGGTCCACCCATCCTTTTCTACTTTATGTTGAACTTGTAATCTGATTCTTGGTAAAGGCTGGTATTATGCGATGTTTTGGAGAGGCCTAAGGAAATTTAGTTGTACAATGTATTAATTATTTATAATATCTTATCATGTAAGCCTTATGGGCCTAGGTTAACCTTGTTATGGTTAAACCCTCTTTATATCTTATAATTAACGTAAAGCCCTCTTGTTATGTCAGCTTAAGTTAAACTTTATTATGTAATTGGGATTTTGGTATTGTTATAAATACCCGCCTCCTACTCTTTTAATCATCAGAGTGTTGTGTAATATTATCTATGGATATAGTGATTATTTACAGTGCCTACGGGTGCCACCAAATCCTTATTTTTTTTTTCTTTTTTTTTGTTGTCTTTATAATATTTGAGTGTATGGTTTAATTCTATCAATTTCTAAAAAATATTTTGAATTCCAATATGGTATTAGAGCGGGTATGGAGCTACCTCCCTTAGTCTTACAACATCAATATTTGAAGCTTTGATTCTTCTTTTGATTCATAGGGTGAATTACTCTTCCTAATTTTATAAGATTTATAGGAGTAAAGAGGGGATTCATTTCCACGTCTTCTACTTGAGGTTTAATATCTTTTAAATATCTATTATTTTGCTTTGAATACAATTTATGATTTGCATCGTAGAACATTAATTAAAGGAAGGAGGCAATTTATAAAATTTGAATTCCTTTTTACTATCCCTATATGCGCTCCTCTAGCGATCATGTGTGTCTCTTGTAAGGGCATCAATATTCATCTTCATGGATTCTGGACATTGTTCCATTACCATCAACATGATGAAAAAATGATTAGTGAAGATGAATTTGTGGCATTATAGATGGAATATTGAGGGTTTTATCCCATGCATCATTCTCTTGCCTCCTTTAGATCAATCAAGGTTTGATCATTAATGTTTTTGGAGAACATGTCTTGAAATTCCAAAGTGGTCTGTTGGCCAGTTGGATGAAAATTTGGTGCATGATAGGAGTGGTTCCAAGTTTTAACGATACATGCCATGTTTTTTTTGTTTAGAAGGACGGAAATTGATGGACAGTGTGCATGGGGTACCTTATGGGATCCACTCCCTTTTTTGGCACCATTGATAAATGGAGAAACTAGTTATTCCATGCATGGTAGGGCACTTGCTATATCAATATGCATGGTTAGAATCATAGTGATTTTTTGAGCTTGTTTGTCTTGCCTTGATTAAGGCCCTTTCTTGTGGTTTATTTGTGCATGTTAGCTACCACACCATGGTGTTATGGTTGGTATCTTGGCTAGTACAAGGTACTTAGCCCAAAGGTGATGCATGTGCAAATCATAGTTTTGGCATACGTTCAAATATTTGCAAACATGGAGGTCTCCTTGGTGGTTATTGTGGCCAAATTTAAGAACACACATACACACACACATATACCTTCAACCAACCAGGGAAGTGCAAGTGTCGATGACCTAGTAAACTAGAGGAGCTACAATGGCGAAAAGTGATTGGAGTGCAACAATGGATTAGAATTTGCCAAGTGAAAGATCGATCTTGACCCTTGCAACCCAAAGGTTTGAACATTTAATTTTTAATTTTTGGAGTCCATTAAGACAAAATTTACAAGGGTCATATTTTGTATATAATTTTTTTTTGAGCCTTTTGTTTTCAAATCACATAATTTTTCAAGCTCAACATTCTAGTGGTATCAACTCATGGACTTGCTATGGTGATAGGGGTAAAATTATGTAAGATGGACCATAAATCCATAATTACTTTCCTTACTGTGCAAAACTGTAGTGTTTGATCAACTTAGATGATAGGCCTACTATGAAGAAGACCCTTTGGTGCATCTTTCAAGAGGATAAAGTAACTATTCTTGATATTGAAGCTTGCCATCAAAGAGTGTTAGCTTTTGATGCTTAATACTTAAAACAAATAACCACAAGATCTAAAATAAAGTTGCTATATGAAATATATGTTAATGGCAATATCTAAATCATATAAAACTCATAAATAACTTCTGCAACAACTCATAAAATAGCCATTAACAAATGCTCACGAAAATAGTATCTTGATATAGAATAAAGATCTCAAATACACCATACTTCCACACACTCTCACTCTACATTGTGTCTCACACACACACATAGACACATATATAATGGAATGTGACTCTTCATATGAAGTACTCTTGGCCTTCACTCTTCTTGAGACTCTTCACTTTCCTACTCTATGGACTCATGTGCACATGGACTATTATGCACATTTACATTATTAAATACTTTGCACATTCTAATAATACTTGTGCATTTATTACATTGCATAAAGTAAATACTCACACTCTAATATAAGACACACTCCTAATCTAAAGATGTACCCAAGGTGGTACATTAGCATGTACCAAATAATGTAATATACTCTAACACCCCCTGTATTACATTATTTGGTTATTGAAGACTTTAGTCTTCAATATGGATCTTCATATTTTATCTTCAATCTATCTCTTTAAGATCAATTCCTGAACTTGCACAAAATGGTTCTTGTTTAACCTTTTTGATGTGACTCCTTCTATTCTTCTTTTTCTTTCTTTGCTTTTGTATCTTCATTGATGATTCACCTTCTAAGCATTGTGTTAGCAAATCATCACAATAATACAACTTTGATTTCTATCTTGGATTCTTCAAATTAGTATCTTCTTTAGGTTTAGTCTTCACCTTGATCCTAGGACTCATGCTATCTTTTCTTGTTTTCTTCATTCCACTGCTTTTATGTACTCCAAAGTTTTCAATATGATCTTCATCCTTGAATTTTTCCAAGTAGCCTTGATGAACAAGAGATCTCATTATCTTACAAGTCATAAGTGGATCAGAATTAATCCATTTTCTTTGCCCTGGTTCTTTGGATGACCTTTCTTCTTGTTCTTCAAAAATTTCAAACTTGAATCCATTGTTAATAGATGCTTCAGAAATAAGAACTTGAAAAAGACAATCTAATCTGAATATTAATATCTTTTCAAATCTTCTGTAGTACTTGTCTTTATAGTAGCAGAAAATAGATGAGTGAGATTTTCCTCCACAATATTTACATGGATGGAAATTCCAACAATTTGCTTTCTCATGACCAATCTTATTGCAATAAGTACATCTTGAAGATATCTCCACTTCTTTGTTACTCCTTTTTGAAATTTCAAGTTCATCTATTTTCTTGATCAAATAATATAACCATTTGTGTACAATTGAGGCTATTCTACCTTTTTCTTTCATAAGTCTGTAAGAAATATTTTTGACCAACATTTTTGCTACTTTTTGAGAATGGTTTTTGAGTTTACTCTCAATATTTCCATTAGTATAATTGTCATCAATTTCTTCTATCATATTGTTAGAAGATGTCTTTATAGAATCTACTCTTGTCAAACTATCAATTTGTGATTCCTCAAGAGTCTTTCTAAGCCATATTGGTTCTTCTCTTCTAATCACACTTTTCATATTGTTATTATCCCTTGAATCAAGTATATCTCTAAACCATTTTGATTCCTTGAATCTTGTATACTTAATAAGTTCTTCCATAGTTCTTCTAAAGTAGACTTCCTTGTAACTCCCTAGTCTCAAAAATGAAAGATAACTTTGATAAAATTTTAATTTTCAAATCTCTAAACCTTTGAGGTTGACTACCTTATGTCTCCCTAGTTTTGAATGTATTGTCCCACCTTGATAAAACCTTTTCAACTTCTAAATTTTGAGTTGAATTTGAGTATATGATCAAATACTAACTTTCAATTCTTCAAATCTTGTAGTATACTTTGTATTTCCTAATGTTTGGATAATGATCAAACAATAGTTTTGACAAAGGTTTCAATTCTTCAAATCTCTAGGTTGAAATCCTTTTATCTCCCAAATTTCAAAAATATAATTTCTCAATTCTAAATTTCACAAACCTATGTTGGTGTTGAATTCCTTATAACTCCCCAATTAGAAATTTAGAAATTCTATAAAAGATATTTGCAAGTTTTGTATTCCTAATTTGATGTTGAAATCCTTATTTCTCCAAAATTATCAATTTGCAAATATTTCAATAAACCAATTACAAAACTTCAAATTAATTTCTCAAATCTTCAAATCAACTTTTCAAATCTTCATAAAACTTTCCAAATAGCAATAATAAAGTATCTAAGTTTTGATTTACCACTTATAAACCTTATTCCTCCAATAGCAATAATTAATCAATGTGAAAATATAATAATCAACTTCAAACTTTCATAAATCAATTATAAACACTCCTTATTACTCCAACCTTTGAATAAATCAAATAATAATTTGAGATTTACCTCAATAATCTAGGTGCATGCTATTCTAGGTGAAATGCTAGATCTTCACTGTTGAATAGTCAATAGTCTTCTTGCTACAAGGCACTCTCCTAATTTTGCAACCCAAACTTCTTCCAAAATGAATCTCTCCTTTGCTAATTTTGGCCCATGCAATAAATGAAGATTTCAAAATGCTTTGACTCCCTTCTAAGATGTTTGGCACTCACTGTTTCAAGTGCCAAGTGGCACATAAACGCTTGTCTTCTTCTATAACATTTCTTTGGCGCTCCAAGTTACTATCCTTCTCATAACACTTGGCTAAAAATATTTTCAAACTTTGGCTGGTTACATTCAATGATTCTATAACATCCTAGGCATTACATTTCTTGCAATACCAAGTGGCAAATGAACTCTACAACTCCTCAAATGAGCACTCTTCCTTTGATAACGCTCCACTTCTTCTTTGCAGTATGTTTGCTCTTCTTTCCAACGTATTCCAATGTATAGTAGCGCTTGGCCTTCTACGTTCTCCTTTGGCATTTGGCTTTCTAAGTTCTCCTTTGTGCAATGTGGTGGCTCTTCCAATGGTTTCTCCTCTCACGGTGGTGCAACCACAACTTGGGTGGCTTTTCCTTTCTAAAATGGTGGCTCCTCCTTCAACGTACGGTGGCTTCTTTGGCTGCCACTTCTATTGCATTGCTTCTACAGATTTTAACCTGTTTTGATGTAGCTTGGCTTCTCCACAACTCAGCTTCAATGGGTGAGCTTGAAAGCTTTCTTTTTTCAATACTTTTACTCCTTTTCCACTTACTTTACTGACTTCTATTTTTAAAACTTGTGCAGGTTCAAAGAGACTATTGTTCCTTCAAGAACATGCACTTAACTTTCCTTTTCAGAAACATATACTATGCACACCTTTTAGTGCTTCGTATTGCATTTAAAACTACTTTTCTTGTTGTTTTAAACTAGGAGTAATACTTGCAAAAAATCTAATAATAATCAACTTATAACTCCATAATAAAATATTAATTCTCCAAATTTATTTGTGCTTTCTTTCAAGCTTGCTTTCTAGCTAGATTTTCTCACCTTTCAATATTCAAACTTGCTGCCCAAATACCATCAAATTTGCAGCTCTTTTGCTTCTCGAAATGCTGCCCAAATCTTCTAAAATTTGCAGCTCCTAAAGCTGCCCAAAAATCTGCTTTCTTAGTTTTAATTTGCTGCCTCAAAACTTCTCCTTTCTCCTTCCAAAAAGCTGCCAAGAAACTCTGAAATTTGCAGCTCAAATTCTTCTTCAAATGTTGTCTAAAATACAGCTCTATCTCCTTCAACTCGCTGTCCAAATTCTCTGAAATTTGCAGCACCAAATGCAGTCCAATATGCTGCCTCTAACTCCTTCAATTTGTTGCCTTTTTGCTATCCGCAAACTCTATATTTTTGCAGCTCCAAATGCTGCCAATATGCTACCTTTTTGCTGTCCAAAATCTGCCTCTATCTCCTTCAATTATCTGCCTTAAATGGCTGTCAATTCCTTCTTCAATCAGCTATCCAAAAAGCTTCCAAATCTGCCCAAATTTTCTCCAATTCGTAGCTCTTCTATCTTCTTCTAATTCTGCCCAAATTTGCAGTCCAAAACTCTTCAAATGCTGCTCCAAAATTCTGATTTCTCCTCCTCTATCTTGCTGCCTTGAAACTCTTCAAATTCTGCCCCAAAAATCTGCAATCTTCTTCTTCAAAAATCAGCCTTCAAAACTTTAATGGCTGTCTCCAAAAATATCAATTTGTGGCCTCTTTCAATCTTCTTTCTCCTCCTTAGCTTTCACTGAATTCTATCTTCAAATTTGGCCTCTTTGCTGGCCTCTTCTTCAAGAATCTGAATGTCTTGAAGTCTTCAAAAATACTTTCTCAAATTTGGCAAACTTCTTGCCAAAATCCTTCTCCTTGAATCAGTTTCACAAATCCTTTTGGGCTTGTTGTTGAATGACAACAATTGTCCCAATTTTGATGTGATTACCTCTTTTCAGGAGCTTCTTCTTCTTGCAATCTTCTACCTCAAACTTTCTTCAAATCTTCTCCAATGGCCACTTCTTCAATTTCTCAATAGGGCTTCTCTATTCTTCTTCTTTCTCCTTCCAAATTTGCTTGAAACCTCTTCTCTTGGGTTTCCAAATTCTTCAATATTCTATCTCCTCTCTCAAATCTGCAATGGGGACCTCTTCTCTCGGGTCTCCTCTTTCTTCAATCTTCAATAGGGCTTCTCTGGCCTCTTTCTCAAATCTCCTATCTTCTTTCTCAAATCTGCAATGGGGACCTCTTTCTTGGGTCTCCTCAATCTCCTTTCTTCAATATTCTATGGGGACCTCTTTCTTGGGTCTCCTCAATCTTCAATGTCTACTCTTTTGCTGCAACTCAAAAACTAATCCCTGCATGAGGAAAGCACATAGAATTTTAGGCAATCGAAGGTGAAATTCTTCTCTATCTGTTGTAGGAAGCTTCTCAACTTTTGAGAACTAATTTTCTGCAACAAAATCTTAGACAACAACAATCAAATACATTCAAATCTCCAAAAATCTGAAATCAATAATCTTCACTAGTTGTTCTTCAATCTAGTGGAAAGAAATCTATGTTGAGTCCTAGTCTTCATGAGTTTTTCTGCAACCCTGTGGAAAGACTCTAGCCAAATAGCAACTTTCAAATTTTGTAAAAGAAATCTCCCTATCTCCTATCAATCTCCCTTGTGGCTCTGATACCATTGTTAGCTTTTGATGCTTAATACTTAAAACAAATAACCACAAGATCTAAAATAAAGTTGCTATATGAAATATATGTTAATGACAATATCTAAATCATATAAAACTCATAAATAACTTCTGCAACAACTCATAAAATAGCCATTAACAAATGCTCACGAAAATAGTATCTTGATATAGAATAAAGATCTCAAATACACCATACTTCCACACACTCTCACTCTACATTGTGTCTCTCACACACACACATAGACACATATATAATGGAATGTGACTCTTCATATGGAGTACTCTTGGCCTTCACTCTTCTTGAGACTCTTCACTTTCCTACTCTATGGACTCATGTGCACATGGACTATTATGCACATTTACATTATTGAATACTTTGCACATTCTAATAATACTTGTGCATTTATTACATTGCATAAAGTAAATACTCACACTCTAATCTAAGACACACTCCTAATCTAAATATGTACCCAAGGTGGTACATTAGCATGTACCAAATAATGTAATATACTCTAACAAAGAGAAGAGGCTTTAGGTCCATTTACCTTACTGATTGAACTAGAGTTGGTTTTCTACATCAAAGAGGAGAGTGACCCTATCAAAGTATGTTCAAAATTGCATGAGATTTTTGAAAAATTTAATAAAATTATAGTAAGTTGCATGGAACTATATCTTCTAGTTGAGTTTGATAATTTTGAGGACTATATTATAAGATTCAAGGCTTTGAGGGTAGATATTGTATCTTATGAAGGGAAAAAGAAATATGATGTATAATGCATTAAGATTTTCCTTGCCAATATCTCCCCTTCCTTTTAGATGTTGAACCTAATAGTTCATATAATTCCTATGTTGGAATCTCAAAAGACTCTTGTTCAACTTTTTCTCTTCTAGTTCATTTTTAGGTGGCAATGTGAAATTATGGTGGACTCCATAAATACAAGCTCACATAAAGAAATTCAAATCTAAGGAGGCTAAGACCTAGGGGATCAAGGGGCTAAGTATTTAAAGAAAATTAAGACCACTTATGGATACTATAAGAGGGAGGGACATCCAATGAAGAATTTCCTATTGAAGCTACAAATGATTGAAGATAGATTTTTGAAGCTTGGTGGACATCTTCTAGAGGATGAGGGAGATACTAAAGGATATAACTTAGATATAGAGTTCCATTAGAGAATCCATTATAAGAGGAAGATATTACTGTCTCTAATACCTTCTCTCCTTGACCCCTCAATTTATATTATGGGGGATGTTGAAATTGTAATCCACTTCTTGGCCAAGGCTGGCATTGTACAATGTTTTGAAGAGACCTAAGGGCATTACATTGTACAATGTATTAACTATTTACAATATTGTATTATGTAATCCGTGTGGTCCCAAATTAACCTTACTATGGATAAACCCTCTTTATATCTTGTAATTAACCTAAAGTTCTCTTTTTATGTCATATTAGGTTAAAATTTATTATGTAATTAGGATTTTGGTATTGCTATTGACACCCCCATCCCACTTCTCATTTTATCATTAGAGTGTTGTGTAATATTATCCATGGATATAGTTATTATTTACAATGCCTACGAGCACCCACCAAATCCTTTTTTTTTTCCCTTTTCAGTAATTGTATAAGATTTGAGTGTATGGTTTGCTCGTGTTCATTTCTAGAAAATATTATGAATTCCAACATTTTGATTCAAGGTTTAAATCAATGCTATACATGTGCTACATATGACCACCATAACACTAACATAAAAATAATTTAAAAAATATATTAAAAAAATTAAGTTTTTTTAAAATTTATATTAATTGTCAAGACGGGGATAATTTTAATATGTTATTAAAAAAAGGTTGCAAAGTTATATGTTTATAATTTTAAGTTCCACATTAAGTTTTAAAGGTTAATAAAATATATATGAAGCTATGGAAAGGTTAATCAAATGGAATTAGCTCAATCGGTTGTATTCCTCAACTTTCAAGGATATTCAAGTTCAAATCTTGCCAAGCTTGCACAATTTTCATAATTTCCAAACTATTGTAATACCACTACGTAGTCATGATAGAATATAGGCAGGAATAGTTTCAATATTATATAACCAATTAAAAAAAAAGTTATGGATATGTTAATAAGTTAAAGGGGTTTGTCACAAAATAAAATTTTCCAAATGAGATTCTAGCAATGTAGCTCAAGGGAGAGAATGCACAAAAATATAAAAAACCCTAGGTTCGCTAGGGCTAGATGAAAAAAAGCAGTAGATAATTTTGCTTCAAATTTAATGCAATATAGAGATAAAACAAACAAAAAAATAAGAGTAATAGTAAAAAAAACAATAAATATCAATATTTACTACAAAATATTTTCAATGTAAAACAACACATTGTTACTAGATCCATTACTAGATCCATTTGAAATTGAATATTTTGGTATTGCTATTGACACCCCCATACCACTTCTCATTTTATCATTAGAGTGTTGTGTAATATTATCCATGGATATAGTGATTATTTACAATGCCTATGAGCACCCACCAAATCCTTTTTTTTTCCCTCTTCATTAATTGTATAAGATTTGAGTGTATGGTTTGCTCGTGTTCATTTCTAGAAAATATTATGAATTCCAACATTTTGATTCAAGGTTTAAATCAATGCTATACATGTGCTACATATGACCACCATAACACTAACATAAAAATAATTTAAAAAATATATAAAAAAGATTAAGTTTTTTAAAATTTATATTAATTGTCAAGAAGGGGATAATTTTAATATGTTATTAAAAAAAGGTTGCAAAGTTATATGTTTATAATTTTAAGTTCCACATTAAGTTTTAAAGGTTAATAAAATATATATTAAGCTATGGAAAGGTTAATCAAATGGAATTAGCTCAATCGGTTGTATTCCTCAACTTTCAAGGATATTCAAGTTCAAATCTTGCCAAGCTTGCACAATTTTCATAATTTCCAAACTATTGTAATACCACTACGTAGTCATGATAGAATATAGGCAGGAATAGTTTCAATCTTATATAACCAATTAAAAAAAAAGTTATGGATATGTTAATAAGTTAAAGGGGTTTGTCACAAAATAAAATTTTCCAAATGAGATTCTAGCAATGTAAATCAAGGGAGAGAATGCACAAAAATATAAAAAACCCTAGGTTCACTAGGGCTAGATGAAAAAAAGAAGTATATAAATTTTCTTCAAATTTAATGCAATATAGGGATAAAACAAACAAAAAAATAAGAGTAATAGTAAAAAAAACAATAAATATCAATATTTACTACAAAATATTTTCAATGTAAAACAACACATTTTTACTAGATCCATTACAATAATCAAATATTAATTAGTATAAAGTAGAAATATTTTCATAAATGGAGTGCAATAATCTTGAATAAACAACAAAGAAGATATCAACTAAAATATAACTAATGTGTTGTCTAAAAATAATCCATATAGTTTGTGAATCATTGATATTTGGATGGAATTGGAATGAGACCATGTAGACATAAATGATAGCAAATAGATCAAGGATATAAACCTTGCCAAAAAACAATTGAAATATTAAGCAAGTAATCAACAATGGGAATATTGATATTATATAACAAAAAATTGATGAAACATAGTAAATGTCTCAACATAGCTCATACATGTGGAAGATATGACAATACATTACTACTAAAGGCATAACAAAAATCATGTAATGATTAAAAAAATATCATCCTATTTCAATTAACAATTCCACATTAATTGTTAAATACAATTAATGTGTCAATAATCACAAAAATAAAAAATGGATACTTTATAGCGATGAATGTGCTTCACTTATACCTAGAAGATACATGTTATATTGTTTGGACATAACAAACCATGTCAACTATTTGTGATCAAAATATAGCAAAAACATAATGGCCAAAAGGATTGGTTGACACATAAGGACACTTTAAAATTAAATAAGGCTAGAATTATTCAAGGACCCAATTTATCACATGAAATTGAACAAAAAATAAGGAATAGGGCTATTCCACATGATGGAAAAGGGAAAAGTACATAGGATATACAAATGATCTTAATGGTCACACTCAAACACCATCAAATCTATAAGACTACTAAAAGTTAGTTGACCATTTCCCCCTTGTAATATATGCTTGATGTATTCCATATCACTTGAAGAAGTAATAAAAACACAAAAAATAATATTGTACAATAAATAAATATACAACAATATATATAGAACTCAAGATATCATCTAGTGTACATCACTATCTCTACCTATAGTACTTGCTAACTTGATCTCTTATACATGAAGTTAATAATAATCACCACAATATTTTGGTACACATGATATGAACATAATACAAGATGATATAATATAACCCACTCATAACACATACAATGAGTCTTGCATAGGATAATTATATAAGAAAATGATGTATTAGGTGATATTTGATAACTTAACTATAATTGCTTGACATCATGTGTGTATGCATATACACACAAAATAAATTAAAAGTACCCTATTTGATGTACACTGAGGATATCATACATTTGTGACAACCTATATGATAACTCACATATAAAAAAATATCATAATTATGTGCACATATGGCTCATTGACAACTCATGACTATGGAGGCACTTATGTTGGTGTTACATCTTTAAATCTACTTACTACATCTTTATCATAATCTAAAGTGTATTGTGTCCCATTGATTACTTAATAAGAATATATTGGTGATAAATATAAATATTTGAATTAGGATCAAGTGACTATGTGGGTGTACTAGTGATATTAGAGCAAAATCCATGAATATTACATCAAGAATTAGCATATTATTAATACATGTTCTAACCATACCTGTAGTTAAAAACATACTATCATTTAACCTAGTTTAATATTTTATTCATTGTGTACATATACTAAGTGAATTGGTTCATGTTGTTGACCAATTATTACATTATCCAAATAACTATTTATCATAATCATGCAATCATTGATCATGCTAATAAAATTGTGTCTTCATGATAGCAATATATTATGCATGATCCTCAGTGTGGCAATTCAATGAATCAATCTTCTCTTTTTGCCAAGTTGATTTCAAGTTAACTCTTTGAAAACTCAAAGATCTTCCTTGAGATGCTAAACTTGGTACCTTTTGGTGTTGACTATTCTTTACATATTTTCTCATCCAACAATGTATTAAGTCTAGAAAATATTTATTGGCTCTATAAAGCAATATAACAAGCTATTGAAAATCAATTCCAACTCATTGAGTATGATACCGCATAATATTGTGAAGCAGATCTGAGATCAACAAAACACACACAAACCATAGAAATAGAGAAATGCAATAAAATTTCATGTATTCTTTATTGAGGAGAATGGAGCTTATAGAGACCAACCCTTTACAAATTCAAAATTCCCCCTCAAATACCCTATTTTCTCTTTTCCCGCCCAGAACAATGCATTTAAAATTTGAATTTCGGGGGAAAACTTCCCAAGGTCATAACTCCTCGCTCATTGCTTGAAATGACTATTGGCACATGTTTTCAGAAAGCTCTCATAGGGATTTACGGCTTGGTAATGTCCCAAAGGAATTACCACCATATTTTAGCCATTGACGAGGTATATAAGGCCTTCAAAATTGACCTTCAAGTTTTCATGGTAGGATTTTCACTAGGTTTTTTTGGCAGGGTCCTCACCTTAAAATTTGTATATCTCCCAAACCGCTCAAGATATTAGGGCGATTCTTTTGCTGTTAGGTCTTTTTTTCATACCCTAACAAATAAACTAACTTAAACATAAAAATAATTTTTTACAAATTTTGGATGATGTAAGATCACTCCTACACCATTGGATGCTCCTGCATCATATTGATGATGGTAACTACATTGCTTCTTGGTCCTACTTGAGATAGACCAAGAAATAATGATACAAAACCATAATTTCAATTGACAATACATGTTTATAATATTTTGTGCATGTAACTTTCATGAATCTATCCATAAAATTTTCTAATTGATCTTAACAACCTACACATGATCAAACATAGAACTTGTTAATCTTGTAGGTCATCCAAGTAGCCCATATGTGCAACTATTACATTAGAGTAGAGAAAAATTCCTCTTCCATGCTAGCCATGTACTAGATGAGTTTATCAAAGAATGTCATTATGCACATATCCTTAATGCATCATGTTAGTTCAAAAATTGGTTTCATGAATGCAATTTTGGAAACTTGAACTAAATTTGCTTCTACTAGTTTGAAAATAGGGCCACTCCCTTAAGAAATACTTTTTGGTTATTTCTAGGAAACCTAAACCTAAAGCATTCAAACTAACCTAAAATAACACTTGGAATAAAATTAATTTAAGTATTTAGGAGTCACAATGTATAACCTAAAGTTGGCATGTAAGAAAATAACTTATATGCAAGATAACTATGGGGGTTTTTTGGCGATCGAATATGACTCTAGCCCATGCTCTAGAATAGTGACCATCCTTTGTGATCGTCGTATGCATTTGATTCTTGTGCCTTGAACAAAGCTTATAGTCCAAAAAATTCTAAGGAGCATGGGACGTAGCTTCAGGGACAACATAAGGAGTTTTTTACCAAAGTTGGATCCTTGTTTGGATGTCCTCTTTGTGCACTCCTTCCTACTCTAGCCTAGAATATTGGATTCTGTATGGAAAAAAGGTTAGGAGAAAAATAATAAATAAAATAAGTAAAAGACCTAGCTAGTCTAGATTAAGGGGTAGCGATGCTCCAAGGATAATTTCCTCCATGCAACTATGAGGTTGATGAACACTTCAACCACCTATGCTAGTAAGGTAAACACATCTTGTTACAACATGAAATTCTCTCTTATGAAGCCTGCATAAGGAAGGGACAAATACTAGTCATGAGGTTCCTATGCAAACTTGCATACATACAAAGAACAAGGTATAAAGCAAATAATTCCAAATCTTATATATATGCTAAAAACCAGTGCATTGCATGTGCTACAACAAAAGAGATCGAATGGGCCTATATGCAAAATAACTTGGGGTTTGAGTCGAGATCACTACATAAGAGAAGATGAGAGAAAAACTTCTCTTGGGTCAGGTACTAGGCATGAGAAAGTAATTCATTTTTCCATGCATTTATAAGTTACAAAATCGAATACTTATAGCTTGAATACAAATTCTAAATTCTAAATTCCCTCTAGGAATACCTTGGGTGCAAAAGTTGGTCTACTTTGGGTTGTTGTATTTGAGGTGCTACTTTACATTTACTTTTGGAATGTCTAAAATCACTTTGAGGTCTAACTACAAAAAATATAGTCCAAGCAAAGTGATATATTTTGGAGATGTCATTAATGACGTCATTCCTACCCCTTTGCAGGGATTAGAGCCTGGGCGATATCATAACCAATATTACCACCTCATATATACCTTGAATATTGGTTAGTTTATCTACTTGGATTTCAAATAGATCCATTGTTAATCTCATTATCTGGTCTTTAGTCTTGGTCCATGGTGGCTAAGTTTCTACATGTGGCTTTTAGGATTATACCACCCTTTTAATTTTACATTATCCTATTTCTCCCTTCCCTTAATTTTAGGGGTATCTACTATTATAATGTTAATCCTAGGGACTCGGTTGCTTCTCTTTGGATAATATTTTCATTTTCTTAGTGTTTCCTTTGTTGCCACTTCATCTCTTGATTAATTACTCATCTTTGGGATTGTATCTTCATCAAAACTACCAAAATTTTTATGTGCTTTGAGCCATTTTCATTGTCTGGTTTAGATTCTCTATCTCATTTTACCTTTTATCATGAATTTGAAAGGGACCTTCATGTGGCTAGGTAATCCTTGTCAAGCTTACCAACCTCAATATTGTAGGCATTGTCCGCCTTATTTTCTTCCTCTTCTATCCTTGGGTTTTCTCTGTAGGTATGCTATTGGTGCAATCTTGTAATAAACTTAGGATACATGTAGTTTTCAATTTTAATTTCCTAGAGAAGTCATTTTGGTTTTTGGGCCCCTTCTATTTATGCCATTGCTTAACCACTTACTTAATCCGCCTTGTTCTAAATGCCTTGTATTTACACTATGGTATATGTTGTTGACACGTCTTACATGCTAGGAATTCCACATAAGGCTCCTTCATCAAAACTTGCAATGTTCAAACCATATTGATCCAAAATTCTATCATTCCCACTTATTCATCACCTTGAACATGTGACTCATTGTGGCAAAGAGTCAATGAGTGTCTATATTTTATATATGATGAGTTCCTAGATCTACGAGGAGTTTCATGCCAAATTTGAGCATGGGAAACTCATCACTTGGTTGCAACCCACTCATAGAATCATACCAATATCTTAGTTGATGCTTTATTACCATGGGAAGATGGCCATAAATATCACCTTCTCGATTGATCCACCATGTTTTTTATTTCCTCCATGTGGAAAGGGTATTCTTTGTTCAAATTAACCTCCTCCAAATAAGGGATTTTATTTGAAGATAGATCTTGGGGGAGTGTGTTCAAGTGGTAGGGGTAGACTCATGATATTTACCCTCTTGATTTTACCCTCTTGATATCTAGGGATTCCATAAACTCATGTGGCACCATTGGGAAATGTTTTCCACCTCTATAATATTGGCCTAGACCTTGCCTTCCATGGGGCTCCTCTGGATATGAGCTAAGAATCATATTGGACACCTAGACTTGGTCAAATGTGCTTTCTTGATAGTGCTAGATTCGATGAATATCGAGTCTCCTCACCTCTTGGAAAGGTTCCTCAATTACACTTTGATGTTTCTTAATTTCTTATATTGGTATTTCAATAGGAATATTGGGCTGTACTTATGCTCCGTGAGTTGTCTATATGTTTTTCCTATAAAACCTAGTATAGGATTCGATCACCAACGTTAGCTCTAGTGGTACAATTTTAAGACTTGGGGTAGCATTTAAGAAAAGTCTTTGAGTGACTAGTCCTGGAATAGTGGGGGGGAGTTGGTGGTAGGAAGGATGGGTTGTTTGGGAGGTGATATAATGGGGGTTTCCATAGCTAGGACAAATTGAATTAGGATATGGATAGTTATAGGTATATGGATATTGAGCATAGTTTTTCTATGCAAGAGTGATATTTAGTAATAGGTTTTACGGGGGCAACTATGGAAGAAATGGTGAAGAGGGATTAGAGGTGCCTTGGTACTAAAACATGAGAGCATTCTATTGGCACTTAAGATTCATGATATCATTTGTTAGTACCTTGAGCTTGCTTTGTAGCTCCTTGATAGTTGTAGCTTGGGACTCATTATAAGGTTGGATTGGGGGCAAAGAGGGAGTTGGTACTAGTATGAGGTTTATAGAAGGATATGAATGGAGTGTGAAGGGAGGATGATAAGGAGGAGAAATTATAGGGAAGGAGGGAATTAGAGAGGTTAGGTATATCCTTACAATTTGGATTAGGTCCCTCTTAGCTTGGGAGGCTATCTAATAAGCTTCTAGTAGTGTGTTTCCCTCTTTGGGTTTAACCTTCACAGCAATGTCTAAATTGAAAGCTTTTATATAGTAAATGAAAGCCATTCTAGAGAGAGTTCTACTTGTTAGAGATCCTATACCAAGTCTTGTGGAGTTTGATATTTAAGTCATCCATAGATTCCATGAAGGCTCTTTTGATGGTGGTTAGTTTCTCTAAGAGGTATATATTTTATGCTTTCTATCAAAATTGGTCTACCAACTGATTCACAAGCTATTCCTAGTTGGTGATGGAATGTGAAGGGAGGAATATGTACCAATATCTCACCTTTTATGTAAGGGAAGCCACTAGCAGCTTGAGTGCTATACCTTGGTGATCATCATTATATAGAGTCCATAGGCTAACAAGTCATTGGAGGTGTTCTACAAAGGTTACCATGTTTTCCTTGGTGAATTATGGTAGGAGCTTAATTTATAAAACTAAGATGTTGCCCCATGTTGTCAATGGTGTTTATGGTTGTAATGGGCCTCTATCATGCTAAGCCAATAGTCATATTTCCTGGTTATTTTGGGCCAAACCATCCTTTGTCATACCTAAAATTTAGGCTCATGAATTGTTGGCTTCACTTTTAGGTAACAAAATCTCCATGTCACAGATTCCTTAGATGGTGGAGTCACTAGGTGAATGGAAATTTTTGCTCTTTAAGTTGGTAGACTAAGACTTTCACCAGAGGCCCAACCCAATTTTATTCAAGGATGGATTTTTTGATTGTTCATTCATATGCAAAGTATCTAGATGAATGCCTTCAATGCTTCTATTTAGTTGTATCTTGATATCTTCATTGAAATATTTGGTTAAGCTCTATTTGATATGATTCATCCCACCAAGCATACCAAAAATATTATTGGCAACCAAATGTGATTCTATCCCATGAAATGTTATAATGACCACCTACTGTGGTCATTGGATGTATTCAATGCTTGTTCCTGATACTAAGTGTATAGTCCAAGAAGTTTGGGGAGTGTGGAACACAAATACATGGAAAACCTCTAGGGTTGTTTACCAAGGATGGATCCTTATCTATATGTACTATTGGAACAATCTTCCATACTCTAGCCTAGACTATTAGGCTATGTGCGACAAAAGGATCAAGAGATAAATAGTAAAGAAAACAAGTAAAATACCTAGCTAGCATAGGCTAAGGGATGGTAATGCACCAAGAAAAAGTTCCTATATGAAGTTATGGTATTGATGAACACATGAACCACCTATGTTGGGAAGGTGAACGTGTCTTGTTGCAACACAAAACTCTCTCTTATGAAGCCTACATAAGGAAGGGATAAATACTAGTCATGAGGTTCCCATGCAAACTTGCATACACACACAAAGAATAGGATTAAAAGAAAATATCCACAATTCATATATATATATATATTCTAAAAATAAAAAAATTGCATGTGCTACAACAAGGCTTGAAGGAACCTATACACATGATGACTTAGGGTTCAAGTCTAGATCACTACACAAGAGAATATGAGAGAAAAAATTCTCTTGGTTTAGATACTAGACATGAGGAAGTCCTTTGTTTTCCATTCCTTTACAAGTTATGAAATTGGCTACTTATATCCTGAACCCAAATTCAAAATTCCCTCCAAGAATATCTTGGGTCAAAAAATTGGGTTGCTTTGGGTTGTTGCATTTGAGGTGCTATGCTGCATTTAATTTTGTAAGGTCTAGAGTCTCTTTGGGGTATAATAATCATAAATGTAGTCAAGTGAGGGAAAATACTTTAGAGATATTATTATGGTATTATTCCTACCTCTTTGTGGATATTAGATCCTGAGAAATATCATCACCAGAATCACTGCCTCATATTTTTATTGACTAACGGTTGGTTTCTTTGCTTATCTTTCAACTAGGCTCGATTATTGCTCTCATCAGCTGGTCTTTAGTCTTGGTCCCCGATGACAAGTTTCTACATGTGACTTTTAGGGTTCTACCATACTTTTGGTTTTTACTTATCCTATATCTCCCTTCCCCAGACTTTAGAAATGCCTGATATTCTAAGGTTGATCATAGGGACCCAATTGTAGCTCTTTGGACAATCTTCTCATATAGTTGGTGTTGCATTTGTTGTTTCTCCATAAATTAATTCATTGCTGATGCTTTGGGTTTGTGAGCTATTATACTTTTCATGTACTTTGAGCCATTTTAATTGCGTTTAGATCCTCTATCACATTTTATTTGCCACAAATTATAGGGGACCTTTATATGGCTAGGCAAGCGTTGACAAGCTTATGAACCTTAATTTTATAGGTATTTTCCCTCTTATTTTCTTCCTCTTTGGTCCTTGGGATTTTCTCAATGGGTATGCTACTAGTGCCATCTTGTAACAAACCCAACATACAAGTCTCTTTGAATCCCAATTTACTAGAGAGGTTGTTTTGGTTTCTAGGCCCTTCCTAACCAAGGCCTATCAAGAAGATAAAGGACTTATTAGTAGCTGATACCCATTAGTTACCAACAAAAAATCTCCAATATATTTATCTATGATGGGGATTGGCTTAGTTACCATCAGAAAGGCTAATATTCTTCACTTATTTATCTTGGGTGGTTAATTTTACCTTTTGGCATGGGGAGCTTCAAACATACTAACAATTTTTGGTGCAATATCCTCCTTATTGGCACTTTAATCATCTTCCTTATGTCAACTACTTGATAGGCAGATGTAACTTTTGGATCCTTCATCTTCCTTTGCATTGGGAAGCAACTTTGATCAAAACTCTCTCCTTTGACGAGATCTACTTGATGTAGTGAGAACTCACTATAGGGTTTCTTGGAGTGATTTTCCATAACAATGGAAAATAGAGAAACAAAAAAGTGAATATAAAAGAACCACTTGATAAAAGATATTTTAGACAATAATAAATCACTCAAGACTCACATGCATCCATAAGAACTTTCACAGAAATTTTGCCATACATAACATGGAAACAACAAAAGATATAAGGAGAACTCTATATTTCTAAGAAGGATTTAACCTTAGAATTTTAAAGGACATTCTACCAGATATTTTCAAAAGTATTTAAACTAGAAGTGAAGATAATATTCTGTTCAAACAACATCTCCAACATAAAATCTATGCAAGAATAGCTACAATACATTCATACATAGAATCTTATTGCAAGAGTTACCAACTGCATATCTATATTGCATTGAATAAAGTCTAATACCAAAAGTATCCTTGCATAAGCATTAGTGTATTTATCCTTATGCAAATATAAAAAAGAACAACCCATTTACATTAATTTTTATTCAATTTATAGGTAAGGGTGGTAGTTATAAATTTCTAACAAACATTGCTCTTATGTACTAAAGTAAAGGAAATAGATAACAAAAATGATTCATCACTAGGTTCCTATAAATTGTGAGCCATAATGATACTTTAAAAAGTATTAAAATATTATAAACCTTTAAATATGAAATGTTTTTACTCTCATGATGAGTCAAAGTCATAATGTTTTTATTTTACCTTAGTTTTTCAATCATTTCTCCTTTCTCAACTTCAATTTTATTCTTTTCAACATACATAACCCAATAGAATAGTTCATTAATTTGCTTAATATCTTAAACTTTAACATTCTATACTTCAAGTTAAAAAAATTAGAAATCCATTTTTTTGGGCCAAGTACTATTTGGGAATTCCCCAATTGGTCTTCAATGAAAGCAAGTTGATTATAAATTTCAATTAAGGTTTCAACACTTTCTTCATGATAGTCTTTAAATTAAGAATATCATTGTCCTAAAATTTCTCTATTTTATCTGCCTTTTTCTAATTAGGGTTCTTATCTTATTTTCTAGCTGTTTCACTCAAATCTACTCCAGTAATGATTAATACATCATTGAGCTTTCTCTTTGCTTTGTCTATATCTGAGTGTATTTAATAACAAAAAGTAGATTTCTTAACAAATGTAATGTCCATTATCAATAATGGACATCCAATCCATTGGATTTTCAAATGTTCCTGTATAATTCAATTTTATTTTTATCCATTATTTCATTAACCATGGAATCTCATTCTTTTTTCTAAATGTATTCTAAATATTGTTGCATTTATTGAATATATATATATATATATATATATATATATATATATATATATATATATATATATATTATATATATATATATATTCAACATCTTCAACTTAGGTTTTGAATTGGATCAACTAATAATAACACTTCCAATATTCCTTCCTAAACTAAAAGGATCCTTCTTTTGTTTCCTAGCTAATTACCAAATTACTTTCCTTATATAGCGATATGATCAACCTCACAATAATCAATATCTATATTTACTTTATCTTGAGGTTATTTAGGAGGGAATTCACTTGGAGTGACCCATTTATAGCTTTAATTTATTGGATGCATTTCCACTTATTTTTATTATCCATTGAGAAGCTTCCATAGGCTTAGGAAAATTCAAATATTTGACAAATTTCATTGTCATTAATTTAAAGTAATTATTTTATTCCCTAAGTCACATTTTTTCTTCCTAGGATGACTTTGTTCCTCTGGGAACTCTAAATATTTGTTGTACTAAAATGATCAACATTTCCTTTCTAGAAGAATCTACTCTTTAGTAAATTATATCATCTTTTTCTTTTAGGCTCTTTAGGTTCTTGAGCAAAAATAGTAGATATGTCAACTGATCTCTCAACCCCAACTACTTATTATTCCATTTCTAATTTTTTGGTGTAGAAATCATTAGTTTTTGATGAACCTCCTAAAAGTTTATATTAGATTTCATAGTAGTTTCTAGAAATGAATGGAATCAAACATTACCCAATATTTCTTGAAAATAAATATACAAAATGAAGAATGAACCTAAAATATTTTGGGGTGTCCATGGACACCAAAAAATCTCACTAAATAGAAATGAAATTACACTTCAACTAATAAGAAAAATTATTGGTATGAAGGGGTATTTATACCCAAATACAAATTAACATTAGGTCAATGTTGTGAAAGCAACCATAGGAATAAAATATTATAAAAAATCATAAAATCACCTTTTTCAAGGTTTACATGGACCCAAAGGGAAAATACAAACAATACAAGTACAAAATTCAATCACAACCTTAAGAGAAGCTTAAAAACCACATATGCCAACATCTCATCTGAACTAAATGGGACTTGGAGAGAGAACCTTTCTTGTCATCCCCCTTAAGGGATACTCTCCAACTCCAAGAATATTTTGATTGCATACAAAAGTCACATTGGTTATACTCTTGATTAGAATATCTATTGTCTTCTCTGATGAAGGCACAAAAACTAGATCAAGCTTCCCACACGCATGAATCCATATCACAAAATTCATCCATATCTTGATGCGATTTTTCCACTAATAGAACATTAGATTGTATACAAGATAGATGGTGATCTAATTATCACATGAAAGAGTGATTGAAAAACTATGGAGAATACCGATATTCTCTAAAATCATGAGAATCCATCTAAGATGCTTGGATACCTCATTAGCAGCATAATATTTAACCTCTATGAAAGACTAAAAAATAGTGGATTGACATCTATAGTACTAGGAAACCAAGTTAGATCCCAAATAGAACACACGTCCTATGGTGGACTGCCACTCATCTAAGTCACTAGCCTAATTAACATCTAAAAATCCTATTAAGACTAAAGGAGAACCAATGGAGTAACAAATACCCATCTAATTGGTTCCTTAGATGCATCTAAGAATCCTTTTAGATGTTATACAATGACTCTCCCAGGGTACCTGCATATATCTAGGACAATAACTAATAAGAAAAGCTATATAAATTCTAATGTAAGTAATGTAGAAAAGTCTTCCCAAAAGAGATTGATACAACATAGTATCCATCAAAGAAATGGTACAATCAGCTTGAAGCTTTAGGCCTAAGGCAAAAGGAATTTGTATGAACTTACAATCCTCCATCTTAAAATTATAAAGAAGACCCAAAGTATATTTGGGATGGGAAATGGTGATGCTAGAATATGTATAATCAATCTAAATATCTAAAAAATAATAGAGAAGACCCAAATCTATTATATCAAAATTAGAATGGGGTCATCCTAGATTAGATTAGAAAAGCTTCAATTGGTGAGAAGATCATCAACATATAACATAATTACAAAAGTTTTACCATTTTAATTTTTGATAGAAATATCACATTCAATGTCAAAATTTTGAAACCAACACCTAAGGTAAAAAGAAATAATTTTCTCATACCATGCACCAAGAGTCTACTTAAGTTCATACTAGGACCTAGTTAGACAATAAACCAATGGAGTGGAGCCCTCAAGCTCAAACTTGGGTGGCTATTGCATGTAGATTTCTTCCTAAAGCTTCCCATGTAGAAAGGTACTCTTAACATCCATCTGACATAACTTCCATTTATCTGAGGAAGCAATGGAGGGAATCATATTAAGTCTATCCTAGCCACTAGTCCAAATATCTTGGAACAGTCCACTCCTATTGAGAGAATTCCATAAAAATAAGGCATTTCTTATGCTTCTCTACTTGAAATTTGAAAATATCTTTGGTCATATAGACCCATTTGTATCCAATGAAATTATTTCCTTTTGGAAGAGGAACCAATTTCAAGTCTTGTTATTCATTAGAGCCTCATACATTACCAACATATCATCTTCCCATTTTGGATGGCCCTTAGCCTAAGAATATCTAAGAGGATCCTAAGAATGAGCTACCTTTAAGAGTAGTGCTTGAGAAGGAGCATTCTAATGTCACTCAAGAGATATATTAGGTTGATCATCCTTCAAAAGTGTCTTAAGTCACTTGTTTATTAGATGAACTAAGGAAGAATCATGCGTATTTTATTACAACTCAACATTAGAAGCTAAAACTAAAGAATTCAACTCAAAATTATCACTTGCATCATCATGAAAGGATAAAATATTCTAGACTAATGTGTCCTACTCATTATGTCTTAAATATAAATAAGAAGGTGCTACCTATGGTTCTTTTCATGAAGGGGTCAAATCAATAGGTAATGGACCTCCACTTGAATATGAAGATGATAAATACAAAGAAGGAGAAAATGAACAAGATGCACTAATGGGAAGAGATCCAACCAATATATTAGAAGAAATAACTAAATTTGAGATGTCCAAAGGATGAGAAAGGTCATTTTACAAAATCTTAGGTGGTTAGGTGGAATAGTACCTAGAAGAATCTCATCAAAGATGACATCTCTCCAAATCAAAATCTTATTCCTCTAGGGATTGTAAAGACAATATGACACTGAGGTATTTGAATACTGCATAAAATGCACTCATGACTCTTCGATGCCTACTTCTAAAGATACTTAAGTATGTGATACCATGCTAAAGATCCAAATATATGGAATTGGGACACATTATAGTTATCTCCTACTAATTTCTCAAGAGGTGTCATGGCATGGACTACACTAGTATGAACTCTATTGATGATGTCTGTTTCAAAAGTGATAGCCCCACCTTAGATTTTATAACCCAACCCTTTGGCATGAATCATACATTGTTCCATATCCATATCTTTGAACCATACCATTTTATTAGGAGTACTACTCTTAAAGGTAATCAATACAACACAATTACATTTACATTCAACATTGTTGTATTACGACAATTATAGGTTCAACATGCATAAATCTATCTCTATACTCACCCTCTTTTGGAACAACAATGAAAAACAAAAAAACTGGATGGGAGGCCTTATAATGCCTATCCTAGGCCATTCTGAGAGGTTCTTAGGACACCACACTATTTACAACTGCCACCCTAAAACTGTTCGACAATTTTAACTTTACTTCCTAAAGTTTAACTTTGATTTTTATTAAATCAATTTCATTTGCATTTTTTCTAATTTTGGATAAATTTATTTTTAATTTTCTTTGAATATAATTTGCATTTCATGCTAATTACATTTCATTTAATGAAAATTTCATTTTACATTTTGATTTTCAAAATTACAAAAACTTGTTAAAAAGCATATAAAAGTTGTCAAAATCTGCAATTTGACGTCTTATACATAATATTAAATTTTTAATTTTTGAGAGGAAGATTTACCACCTACAAACAATCCTTTGATATGCAATCCCATGAGAAGCCAAAAATCATGAAAAATATAACTATCATACCCACCTCATCCATCTATATTTACACATTTGATTCCCTTATCTAGTTGATTCTTAATAAGATCCTTGAAGGTATTGAACCTGTTAAATACCTCATCCTTAGTTCTAATAGTGTACAACAACACATACCTAGAAAAATCATCAATAAAAAGAAGAAAATACTTATTTCCTTAGAGATATGGTGTACCCATAGGTCCACGTCACTATGTATGATCTCCAAGGGATGAGAGGCTTGTATTACAATCACTTTTGGAAATACCTTCCTATGATGCTTCCCTAAAATACATCGTGTAGCAAAATAACTAAGCACAATAAATAAGATAAACAAAGAAAGAGAAATTTACCAAAAAGAATGTTCCTTTGTATTAATGCTTGATGCAATGTTACAATGGATATTTTGAATTACCCCAAATGTGTTTGGGGCAATGTTACAATGATTTTCTCCTTCTGATAGATGTTACAATGTTCCAAGAGAAGAGGTAAATTCTTCCAACTCCAAAACAAGATAGGGTGCTCTTCATTCCTCTGCTACAGCTCCAAGGGGTGAGTGGGCTTTGGTATTCAATGTAGGGACCACTCCTAGCTTCAATAGCTCTTCAAATACCTGTCTCCTGCACACATGGAAACCAAAAAAGGGTTAATAGCACCTGTATAAATGGCTGCAAACAATGCAAATAAAAAAAAACCCTTGAAAGGAATGCTTGCAAAAAACGTAGAAACACTAATTAAAAATGCCTTGCTACCAAAGTGATAATTTACTGATCTCTGTTGATAAAAACCTGTTCGGGATTGTGGAACCGCGGGAACGTGGTTGCAGGTTGGAAACCACGGACCTACGGTTGTGAAACCGTGGATGCACGTTTTTGACTGTAAAACCATAGGCGGGCGGTTTTGGTTGAGATGACATGTTGCCTCGAGATGCGTACTAATGATCAGATGCGAGCTCGCACTCTTAGTTTCTCATTGGGTCTGGAAGTATTTCGATAGCTTGTCGGTATACAAATTTAGCTCCCTTTGTTTGGTGGATTGATGGTGCCTTTATAGACTTCTTGGGGATTTGGAGGGGAATGTGAGGTGGCAAGCCTGACTTGCCAAGTGGTAAATATGGACTGCCAGGTGGAAGGGGCAGTTATGATGAGTCACTTAGTATGGCTCACTTAACTGGGGTGATGTGGCTTCAAGTGGAGTGGGATGTGGGATGTTGTTTTATGTGAAGGGACAAGGGGACAAAAACAAAGGAGTTGTGGCATGGGTGTTGGGAATTTGTCTCATGTACAAGGACAAAGGGGAAAAAAATGGGTGAGATGTGGCAGGGATGCTGGGTGAGATGTGGCAGGGATGCTGGGTGAGATGTCCAAGACACATGTCCAATGGGTAGAGAGGGTATCCTAGGTTGATTTTTCTAATTAAATAAATTAGGAAAATATAATGATGTGCAAAATTTTATATCCCTAAGTTAGAACTTAGGCATATATCTTTATTATGCAAGATTTGATGGTGAGGTGGTAAATGTGAACTAAAGGGTGCTAGATTTTGGTGTCTATAGTTGCCCCTTTTTGTACCACATTATGTACAACACAATGCGGTGCAAAAACTAATGACATCTAACTTTATTGGACGAATGGATTCATTTCTCCTTGACACACAGAGTGAGTGAATTTAAAATTTTTGATTTGTTTGCTTACCCCCTCAATTGACGATTGGGTAAAGGTTGACACCCATAAGCCAATTGACGAAATATGGATGTTGAAAGTGGGTTGTTTATTGAATGATGTTGATGTGATATTAATAAATTTTGTCTTGATTTTCTTTGTGCCCCAAGCTTGGGATTATTTGTGTTCTTGCAATTTTGCTTTTGGTTTGATTAATGTTTAGAATACTTGGTAAAATTTTTGACCACTCTTTTGAGTTTTCGTCCACTATGACTTTAGCAATTCCTTCCAAATGATGGGTTTAAGGAACCAGTCATCGAGGATTTGATGCTCAAGTGGTTTTTTGATTATTACCAAATTGTTGTTTGTTGTTTTGCTTTTGACCCAACGAAAGGTTTTTGTAGGATTACCTTGGCAAATATGTTTTAGAACACATTTAAGCTCATAGATTTAGGGACTTATCGACTTGATTCATTGTTGTTTTTTTTATGATTTTTGAATGAGTTTCCTTATGGTGATTTACCCATCCAACCGGTTTGCATGGATTGCTAGTCTCTGCAACCACTAGGTGTATAGGATAATCCACTAGATACGAGTTTCATTCTAGATGATTCAGTGGATTGTAGTTTTTTTTTTTTAAACTGCTGACTTGCGATTATTTTGGCAAAAAACGCGGATTTGCGTTTTCTCTTATGGAACCGTGTTTTTGCGTTTTGTGCCTCCAAACGCGGGTTTACATTTTTGTGTGCCACAAAAAAACGTGGGCACACATTTTTTGCCGCTAAAAGTGACTATTTATAGGCTGCTGTCGTTTTCAAAATCATTATGCCAGTTGTCATTGGTTGATTGGTTGAAGTGATGAGTGAGATGGAGGTTGGCGAGGGTAGCGGTGGTGGTGGCTCGACTGGAGCGGAAGTTGGAGGCCAATTTGCCGAGGTAGGCGTGTTGCCCTTTTTTTCGTTTGCATTTGTGTTGCTTGTTTGATAATTAAGTGGGGCTGGTAAATGATTATTGTTTGCTCATTAAGCGGGGCTGGCAATGATTTTTTTTTTGTTTTGTTTTTATTACCTAGGGTATGTAATTTTTTTTTCGTTTTTGTTTTACTACCATGATTAGGTAAAATTTTTCGTTTTTGTTTTTATTACCTAGGGTAAGTAAAAAATTTTCATTTTTGTTTTTTAATACCTAGGGTATGTAAAATTTTTTTCGTTTTTGTTTTACTACCATGATTAGGTAAAATTTTTCGTTTTTGTTTTTATTACCTAGGGTATGTAAAAAAATTTCGTTTTTGTTTTTTTATTACCTAGTGTAGGTAAAAAAATTTCGTTTTTGCTTTTTAATACCTAGGGTATGTAATTTTTTTTTCATTTTTGCTTTTATTACCTAGGGTATGTAATTTTTTTTCGTTTTTCCTTTTATTACCTAGGGTATGTAATTTTTTTTTTCGTTTTTGCTTTTATTACCTAGGGTAGGTAATTTTTTGTTTTTTTTTTGTTTTACTACCATGATTAGGTAAATTTTTTTGTTTTTATTACCTAGGGTATGTAAAAAATTTTCATTTTTATTTTTTTAATACATAGGGTATGTAAAAATTTTTCGTTTTTGTTTTTTATTACCTAGTGTAGGTAATTTTTTTTTCCTTTTTGCTTTTTAATACCTAAGGTATATAAAAATTTGTTTGTTTTTGCTTTTATTACCTAGGGTAGGTAAAACAAATTCGTTTTGCTTTTATTACCTAGGGTAGGTAATTTTTTTTTTTCGTTTTTGCTTTAATTACCTAGGGTAGGTAAGTTTCCTTTTTTTTGTTTTTGTTTTACTACCATGATTAGGTAAAAATTTTCGTTTTTGTTTTTATTACCTAGGGTATGTAAAAATTTTTCGTTTTTGTTTTTTAATACCTAGGGTATGTAAAAATTTTTCGTTTTTGTTTTTTATTACCTAGTGTAGGTAAAATTTTTTCGTTTTTGCTTTTTAATACCTAGGGTATGTAATTTTTTTTTTCGTTTTTGCTTTTATTACCTAGGGTAGGTAAATTTTTTTTGTTTTGTTTTTTTATTTTTTATTTCTAGCATGTCCTAATTTTTGTTTTTTTATGTGTTTTCTTTTCAATTTAAGCTTCTTGATGCTCGGCATAGGTGGTCGAGGACCATTCGAAAAGTGCAAAAATCACTTTTTTATGATGATTAGAATCTACTTTAGACCATTGGTTTAGACGGTTGTGGGTGGTTAGGCACCATCCGAGCTGATGAGGATCTCCTTTTGGCACTTGTTGAGCGGTGGGATCTAGACAAGGGCACATTTTAGCTCCCAATAAGGGAGCTGACTATCACTTTCGAGGATATTTATCGTATCTTTCACGTTCTTGTCGAGGGTCCTACCGTTTGAGTTGGCCTCGACAAGAAGGAGGCTATGTTCCCTCTGTTTGGTGAGATGTGGGACATTGATTGCAGTAGGGGCAACATTGCGTATCTGGATCTCTTTACAGCTGGTAGCTTGGGTGCATTACCTATCTTCATGATGTACATATTGAGCAACATGTTGTTTTCCAATTCCATGGGATCGAGGATCCCATGGAACCAGGTTCCTATTATTTTGGATTTGATAGCTAATCCTCGTAGGTTGGCCTGGGCTCCTGCTCTTCTCTGTGAGGTGTACAGTGAGCTTTATGACGTGAAGAGACAGGGGCATAAGGGTCTGGATTATAGTTTGTTGCTCCAGATTTGGTGTTGGGAGCATATTATCATTGGTCGCCCTATTGGTTTACCTTATGGCGTGGATGCCACGTCTCCCCGGGCATACAGATGGTCCCACCGTGATCGCCATTCTCTGTAGTAAAATAACTCAACACAATAAATAAGATAAACACAGAAAGAGAAATTTGCCAAAAAGAATGTTCCTTTGTATTAATGCTTGATACAATGTTACAATGGATATTTTGAATTACCCCAAATGTGTTGGGGGTAATGTTACAATGATTTTCTCCTTTTGATAGATGTTACAATGTTTCGAGAGAAGAGGTAAATTCTTCCAACTCCTCAACAAGATAGGGTGCTCTTCATTCCTCTGCTATAGCTCCAAGGGGTGAGTGGGCTTTGGTATCCGATGTAGGGACCACTCCTAGCTTCAAAAACTCTTCAAATACCTATCTCCTACACACATGTAAACCAAACAAGGGTTAATAACACCTGTATAAATGGCTGCAAATAATGCAAATAAAAAAAACCCTTGAAAGGAATGCTTGCAAGAAACGTAGAAACACTAATTAAAAATGCCTTGCTACCAAAGTGATAATTTACTGATATTTGTTGATAAAAACCTTTTCGGAATGTGGAACTGTGGGAACGCGATTACGGGCTAGAAATCGTGGACTTGCGATTGTGAAACCGTGGATGCGTATTTCAACTATAAAACCATGGGTAGGCAGTTTCAGTTGAGATGACAGGTCACCTAGAGATGCGTGCCAACGATCGGATGCGAGCTCGCACTCTTAGTTTCTCATCGGGTCTAGAAGTATTCTGGTAGCTTGTCGGTATGCAAATTTAGCTCCCTTTGTTTGGTGGATTGATGGTGCCTTTATAGGCTTCTGGGGGCTTTGGAGAGGAATGTGAGGTGGCAATCCTGACTTGCCAAGTGGCAAATATAGACTGCCAAGTGGAATGGGCAGTTACAGTGAGTCACTCAGTGTGGCTCACTTAACTGGGATGATGTGGCTTCAAGTGGAGTGGGATGTGGGATGTTGTTTTATGTGAAGGGACAAGGGGACAACAACAAAGGAGTTGTGGCATGGGTGTTGGGAATCTGTCTCATGTGCAAGGACAAAGGGGACAGAAGTGGGTGAGATGTGGTAGGGATGCTGGGTGAGATGTCCAAAACACATGTCCAATGGGTAGAGAGGGTATCCTAGGGTGATTTTTATGATTAAATAAATTAGGAAAATATAATGATGTACAAGATTTTATATCCCTAAGTTAGAACTTAGGCATATATATATTTATTATGCATGATTTAATGGTGAGGTGGTGAATGTGAACTAAAGGGTGCTAGATTTTGGTTTCTACACATCCCACATGATCACCACATGGAAGGGATATCCATGGAAGCCAAATGACCATTTAATGCTAATCATGTATCTTAAAGAGTCATAACTTAGATGCCCAAGCTTATTTTTCCACTTCTAAATTTCATTATCTATATGAGAAACCATATAAAAAAAGCTTTTGTTCTTAGAGGAGGGGGTAGAAGTGGTTGGTATTTCTCCCAAATTATACATGTGGGTAGTCTCATAAAATAGCTAAAAGCAATAGTGTTGAACCCACTATCTATATCCTTAGGTAACC
This sequence comes from Wollemia nobilis, assembly GCA_028583015.1. Taxonomy (NCBI): domain Eukaryota; kingdom Viridiplantae; phylum Streptophyta; class Pinopsida; order Araucariales; family Araucariaceae; genus Wollemia; species Wollemia nobilis. The sequence goes on from JAQPPZ010017037.1 coordinate 296,880, forward strand.
ATCTATCAAGCCAAATTTCTACCTTCTTATTTGTACGAGTAATGTCCTAGATAGACAAAATGTTAGGGCTAATATAATTAGGAACATGAAGTACCTTATAAAAAGACAAATATCTAATACTTATGTATTTACACTCTCCAACCTGTAATAAATAATAATTTCTAACAACAACACATTCCTATGAATTTTCTTTGTCATGTACCTAGTTTCTATTAAATCTACAATCCACACATCTAAGGAAGTGAATGTTCATTATATGAAATGAACAACTGCATGTACTTGTGAGGTTTCTCCATCAAAACTATCCTCACCTTGTGCATAACAAAGAGCAACATTGACATCCCCTTACTTGCTACTTCCTCAAGTTTCTTGATATATATCCTATAAAACTATGGCTTGTGACCTTCATTTTTAAAGAATTCACAAATAGGCTTCTTGGACTTCTCATTCTATTTTTGCTTCTTGTCATTTTGGACTTTGACAACATATTTCTTTGGGTGAGACTAAATTTTATTATGTATATGTATTCTAGGATGATGGTGCAAAATGCACTTAAATACCTCATCAATTGGTGGTGTAGAAGAGCTTAGAATATACACATGAAGCATTTAAAAGTAATAACAACTATCTCATGTCTACATTTTTGAATATGACATTGAGAAATTTAATGTTCTTTCCTTCTTTAATGCTTCCTATCTTATTCTTCTCTCCTTAGGAAGTGCTATCACAATTTGAATGTCTTCTTATAATTTCTTTAATCAAATGAATCCATGGACAAGGTTGCAAGTTCAAACTCCAATCTACTAATTTGTACGTAATCAATTTGACCTCATAACCCCTAAAATTTCTTATACAAAATTTTAATATGTGTGGTGCTACTAACATGAGTGTCATATACGTTGTCAACATGAAGAGCTATAACACCATGAGCCTCACCCTTCTTGTCCTTATAGAGTTGCTTCACTTCTTCATTATCACTATCATGGGGATTCTCATTCACATATTTGAGTAACCCCTTACTTTAGAGTAGAGTTTCATTCACTATCTTCTAGGTAGCATAGTTTGGACCACTCAACAAGGACACATGGTGATCTATAACTATTTTGTCAAAATAGCAAAATCTGCATGTAATTGTTACCTAAAACAACACCTTTAATGTAAAGATATAAAAAACTATACAATTTGAAGAAAAAGGGCTCTAGACACTTTCATATGCAAAAGTTATGGCCTCCAAATATTTTTTCCTAAAATGACAAAAATTACCTCCAAAACCTATAAAATATTTATTTTTTTCTAGTATCTATAGCAAATGAGAGGCCACAATGTGTCATTATCTGAGTGGCTAAGAGGGTTCCCACCATGCATTGACTATGTAAAATATTGATAAATCATGTAATATCACTTTCCATGATCTAATTTTCTATTTGATCTATGAACCACACTACACCATTATTGCATCCTAATTTTCTCTAAAATCTATGCATTGCCAATGTTGCTATTGGCTTTGTGAGTTGTTTGTCATGTTTGATGAGATGGAAAATATGATTGTTCAAACTTATATTTATATGCGTATAGTGGAATACAACCTTCCACATTGACCAAATAAAAAATACCATGTTAGTGCTTGCATCACCTCCTACATCACTTGCCACATGTTTTCTTAGTATTTATGCTATATAATGAGTTATGTTAGTGGCTACACCAATCACCATGTGTTGTACCACCTCATTTATGTACACTGCCATAGCATATACCACATATCATGTTATATCACTTATACAGACTACCACATTAGTCATACAGACTTCCATGTGTTAGGATTCATGCATTGGCTACCAAGTCACCTATACATGCCACTACAACTATACAAACTACCATGTGTTATCCATACATTTTTGCTACATCATCACAAGTGTATAAAGAGATGACATCATCCACTTCCATGTCATTATAGGGTGCCATGCCATTGTAGGGTGAAAAATTATCAAAAATCATGCTAACATCATCATCAAAAGATATAGTATGATGCTAGGGAAATTTGAACCAAGGAACTCCCATGCTATAATTTTTAAGCTTGGTTTGGATAGCCTTCTTACCAAGTGCTTTTCTTGGGATATGGAGGAGAAAGAATAGATTTATATTGAAATAAAATATTAATTCCCTTCTTATCACTCCTTTTTGATGCAATCATGCATTCACACAACCTGTTCTTCCTATGAGGTCAAGGAATTGGCATATTCTCAAGTTGATATTCAAGTTCTTAAATTTTAGAGGGAAAAGTAAAAAAATTTTGGATGTAAAACTGAAGTACCTAATAGAAAAATGAGTAAAAGTGATGAACTAAGAGCCTCTATTTTTTTTCAAAAAATCTGAAAAATACTAATGATTCATTCATATCTATCATGGTTTTCCCTACACAACTCTTTTGTCAAATATAACTAATCAAGACATGGTCTCATGCCTATGTAGTAGAAAAATTGTCAAGCCTTTTTTGTATCTTTGTCAAGTGGCTTAGAGGTATTTGTTAAGCATTGAAGCTTGCTTATGGATTATTTGGTAGTGAGGGTTTGTCTAAATTTTTTTAGCCTTTTCTTTTCTTCTTTCCTAATGGCTCAGTAGTCTACCCTCTAATATGTACTACTAGTGGACAAAAGAAGCTAAAAGAGAAAAGGAAATGGATTTTTGGAAAAATGTGTAAAAACAAATGAGGTTTCAAAAATATAAAATCTCATTCTTGAAACTAAGACTTCCATCTAGTTAGAAATTATTAAAAAATATTGAGTGCTAATGAGAGGGCAAAGAGGAACTTGTTAATGAAAGTTTCTCCTATAATAAATCTATTAATCCTAGTAAGATCCTCATGATCCAAGTTCACATAGGGTTTTATTAGAAAACCCTTCTTGCGATCCTACCATAAATATTTAAAAGAAATTCTTCTGAGCTTTCTCTAATCATAATTACCTTTGAAATAAGTTGAAGAAATCAATTATTGACAAAAGCAATTGAGAAATGGAGACTCACACCTACTCTAATACCATGTTAGATTTCGTAGCAATTTTTAAAATGAATGGAATCAAACATAACTCTATTTGCTTGAAAATATAGAGAACAAAGAATGAATAAAACATAATATATTGAGGGTGTCTATGCACACTAAACAATCTCACTAAAAAGAAACAAAATTACACTCCAATGGATGAGTAAAATGGTTGGTATGAAGGGATTTTTATAAGCAAATACAATTTACCTTTAGTTCAAGGTTGTGAGACTGATCTCTAGGAATAAAATATTGTAAAAAATACAAAAATACCTTTCCCAAGGTATACATGGGCCCAAAATGAAAAATATGAATAATACAATTAGAAAAGTTGATCATGGTCTCATGAGAAGCTTAATCACCACATATTCCACATTTCCTTTCATTTATTTGATTATTCCAATGTAGGGGTCTCTTTTTGAGTCTCTTAAATCTACCAATCCTTTGTCTTTGTAGCTTTTGCATTCTTGAGTATTTGATATCTCCTTTTGAGAGTACAAAATTGCTTTTTCTTGTTCATTCTTACTTATTTACTTTGGGGAATATTAGAAAATAAGATTATCTTGTTCTTTTTCATATCATCATATTAAATTCTATTGTCATCATCACATCTTCTTGTGGTATTTATCCTTTCGTAAATTTTAAAGTATTATTATCCTTTGTTTTGGTTCATTACCTAGGATCCCTTCTTTCTGGAGTATAAGGCTTCTTATCAATAGATTTGCTATGCCATGTTTGACAATGTATTTTGGTTTGGAGGAAAAAAAAATGATATTTTAGTTATAGGATACTATTTTCCACGTTCCTTACTAACTTGTATTTAAGTATTTTATTTTAATTGTGATCCTTTTAAATATTCTTCAATCTCAATTTCTCTAAAGGACCTACCTCCTCCTTCAATAATATATTACAAAATGATTCTTCTTATTCTTCTTCTAAATCCCCATGACTTTTCCTTGTTACCAAGGGGGTCTTATTGCTCTTTATAGGCCCAATCAAGGTAGCCTTTAAAACTTGAGCATCTCATCAAAACCATATCTTTATTTTCTTAGCGTGAGTTCTTTGGATCTAGAAGATGTTTGAAAAATATTAGTATTATATTTATAAATTTATTGAAGGATTTTAATTTTGGTGTATCTTTTCCTATTGGGAAAACATTTTAATTCAAATCCTTTTATTTTTCTATAGTTTATTATCTTAATAGATTGACGTAAAATAATAATTTCCTATGATAAGGGGAACTTTAACGTTGTTTAACATACAACTTTTGCTTTGATCAACAAAGGCTTCAACTACCTCATATATCCATTAATACGAATCGAATTATGACTTGATGTGCTGGAATATATGGAATTGTGTTCTCTTTTACAACCCTAATGTATGTGGTAAAAGAGACAAGGTGCAGAAAAATAATTGCAAAAGTATTGTCATTGTTGTCAACACAGTCATATTGATGCAGTTGATGCAGTTCAGAGTTCAGTCAGATCAAGTGCAGAAAGTTTCAAGGAAAACAGAGGTGACCCAGATTCAGAAACTTGCAGAAAGAGACAAGGAAGAAAACTGTCGCGATATCGCGACATGTTTTCTGTCGCGATTTCGCGACATGGTCGAGGAGAGAGAAGGCGCAGCCGAAAATGTCGCGATTTCGTGACATGTCGAGTTTTCGTTGAGGAGAGAGAAAATGTGTCGCGATTTCGCGACAAAAAGTAGGAGAGAGAAAATGCACGCCAAATTGTCGCGATTTCGCGACATGTCCGAGGAGAGAGAAGATGCGAGCAAAACTGTCGCGATTTCGCGACATGTCCGAGGAGAGAGAAGATGCGAGCAAATCGCGATATCGCGACATGGCGAGGAGAGAGAAAGTGAAAGGTAAACTGTCACGATTTCGTGACATGTCGGAGAGAGGGAAGCAAGGTGAAAAGATGTCACGATTTCATGACATAAATGGAGAAAAGGAGCTAGCAACGAAAAGTGTCGCGATATCGCGACACGTCGGGTTTTCGTGACCCGAAGAGGAGAGAGAATGCTCAGCAACAAAGGTGTAGCGATATCGCTGCATGATGAAAATACATGGCACAAAGGTGTAGCGATTTCGCTACAATTCGGAAGTTAAGAAAACTGAGATGCAGCGATTTCGACACAAGTAAAAATTCACAAGAAGAAGGTGTAGCGATTTCGCTACATGTTGAAACAAAGAGAAACTAAGGTGTAGTGGTTATTGCTTTTGAAACAAAGGGAAACTAAGGTGTAGCGATTTCGCTACTAGTCAAAAGTGTAGAACCGAAAGATGGCAATGATATTACAAGTCAAAATTTCATGAAAAGAGGCAAGGTGAAAACACAAGGCACAAAGATGTAAAAATTTTGCCATTGCATGAAGCATAGTGTCGCGATTTCGCGACATGTTCCATTTTCGCTGCTGCTGGCAAAGAAGAGTGTACGAAGTCCGAAAGTGTCACGATTTCACGACAAGGATGATGACGCAAGAGTCGAAATGTCACGATTTCGCGACAAGAAGGATGATGACGTCAAAGTTGAAAAGTGTCACGATTTCACGACAGGATGAAAGGAAAGTCTGTGAAGCCGAAGCGTCTGATTTCGCGACATGCTTAAGGATGACGCAAGAAGGTCGTTGAAAGGTCAGATCGGCACGTTGAGGATGACGTCAGCAAAAGTTGAAAGTGTCGCGATATCGCGACAAGATGCAGGGAAAGCTTCCAAGAGCCAAAATGGTCGCGATTTCGCGACAACCTTCAGGGTGACGTCAGCATAAGTTAAAAGTGTCGCGATATCGCGATAGGAAACAGTTAGACTGGAAAATGCCGAAGCAACATGAAAGGTGACACATGGCAGAAAAGCATCATGCAGTCTGTCACATAAGAAGTAATCAAGTCGACATGATGCTAAACGTTGACAGGTGTTGGACATGCAATGCAACAGCCAAACATGCATAATTGAAACGCATTCGAAAAGCCGAATATGAAGGATAATAAAAGCATTCGAAAGGTCGTATTTGTAGGCATTCTAATAGACGTATTTGAAGCATACAGAAAAGCCGAACATGAAGAATCGAAAAGCTTTCGAAGAATCACATATGGAATTTTGAAAAAGCATTCGAAAAGCCGTATTCGAAGAAATTGAACAGTCGAAGTGCATGAAACAAAATTGCCGTATCGCATGGTTTCAAAAGACGTATTGCAGGTTTCGAACAATCGAAGTGCATGGAACCGAACAATCGTATTGCATGGATTCGAACAATAAGAGTATGTGATTCGATTGCATGCAGGATTGAAAGGTTATAAAAGAATAATCGTACAGAGAAGATGTTGCTATTGTTAGAGAGAAATTGCTGTAAAAGGAGGGTTAGAGAAGAATCAAGAGAAAAATAAGCAGAGCCGTGAGAGTGTGTAGAGTTGGGTTAATTGCGGACTACCAGTGGTCGTGCATGAAGTGAAGACATTTTTATGTCATTCTAAATTGATCAGAATTGCAGTCCAAGTTGGTGCTTGGTACTAGGAGTTGGTGCTCCATCTATTGCAGCAGAAAATTACAGGGGTTGGTGCTCCTTCCAGCTGATGCTGGTAAAGTATTTGTAAAATTGATTTTGCAAAGACTGGATTTGGATTGGAGTCCAAGCAAGCATTTTTGAGGAGTAGCCAAATTGGTGAACCTCGGTATATTGAGTGTTGTGGTGTGCTCTCTTGTTCAAGTTGTTTTTCAGCTGTCAAGTTCTCTTTATTTCATATTAAATGTCGTAGATATAAAAATTAATAGCTACACCGATTCACCCCCCTCTCAAGTGTCATTGTGTAATCATCAATTGGTATCGGAGCAAGGTTCCTTGTACAAGCTTAATCGCCTAAGGAGATCTTGGAAGAAACAATGGCAGGTGGTGAAGGATTTTCATCCAACAAAGCTCCCTTATTTGATGGAACAAATTACACCTTCTGGAAACTCATAATGCAAACATATCTGAGTGCATTGGGATACGATATTTGGGATTCTCGTAGATAGTGGATACACAGCACCCACTACCCCTCCAACAGATACTGCTGAGAAAAAAAAATTTGAAAACAACTCCAAAGCTAAGAATGCCATAATGTGTGGGCTTGTTGACAAGTGAACCGATAAGAGTCATGAGTTGTAAATCAGCAAAAGACATGTGGGATAAATCGAAGAGCATCCATGAAGGAGACAGTAAGATTAAGGAAGCAAAACTGCAAACTCATCGAGCACAGCTCGAAGCACCGCAAATGAATGAAGATGAAAACATAGAGACTTATATGCTGAGAGTCAACGGAATTATTAATGCAATCAGAGGACTCGGTGAAGAAATTGATGATGCAGTTGTTGTGAAAAAGGTTCTCATAACACTTCACAAAAGATTTAACTCCAAAGTCTCTCGCAATAGAAGAGGCAAAAGATCTAAACAACTTCCAGCATGGATGAGTTGCATGGTTCCCTCGACAAGGATATGAAATGAGAATAGGACAAACCAAGTCTACAGACAGAGAAGCAGACTTTTAAAGCACACAAGAATGTAAAAGCCGAACATGAATCCGAGGATGAAGGAACACTGGATGATACAGAAGCCAATTTTGTTCGGAAACTCACAAAAGGAAAAGGAAAATATAGAGGGAAGCTACCTTTTAAATGCTTCAATTGTGGAGGAGTCGGTCATTTTGCAGCCAAATGTCCAATGCAGGAGAGAACCAAAAATGGTGAAGGTTCACACCAAGAAAAAGGTGACTGGAAGAAGAAACAAAATTTTAGAAAGAACAACTTCAAGAAGAAAAGCTTCATAACCAAGAATGTCAGCAGCTCTGAAGAAAGCACAGATGAGGAGTCTGAAGAAGAAGGAGGTGAAGCTCTGTTCATGGCACTTGAAGAAGAAAGAACAGAGGAAAATCAGGAAGGTGATGAAAATTCCAAGGATGAAGTTGAAGTGTATTTGGAAGGAGAATTGGTTGCTGCACTTGAAGAGTTGAGTGCAGAAAGGAAGAAGAATAAAATTTTTTCAAAGAAATTAGAGAATGCCACAGACATAATAAACAATCTGAAAATACAGACAGAGGAATTCAAGAAAATGTCTGAAGTTCTTGATGAACAATTAACTGTAAAGACAGTTGAATGCAGCAAGCTAGAGGAAGACATTGTTAAGTTAAGGATGCAAGTTAGAGGAGATGAATAGAAAATTGAACTCGTTTTCATAAGTTTGAAGAAAGTACCGTAAAGTCGGATAAAATGTTAAATAACCAAAGGCCTTCTCGCATCAAATTTGGTTTAGGCTTTGATGAAGGAGAATCTTCAAAGGATTCAAAGAACTTGAATATAGAACCCATAAAGAAAGAAGAAAAGATCGTGGTTGAACCGTAAAAACAAAATCATGCAAAAGAAAACAATAATGCCGGATTCAAGAAGAATACCGACAAAGATGGATTCACAAAAGTCACACATCCGAGGAGGAGAAGAGTCATGGCTCCTACTTCAAACCGGCAAAGACCGGCACCCAGAGTTTAATCATGCATTTTCTCGGTTATTGTTTTAAATGCAATGCTTATGGCCATAAGATTTCAGATTGCAGGCATAATGTATCTCAAAGGAATTTTACCAAAGAGAAATGTTTTTTCTCCTTTAATGAATTATGCAGTTGAATGTTATAATTGTCATAATTTTGGACATATTGCTAGAAACTACAGAAGCACTTTTGCATCAAATAATTATCAGTGGTAGAAAATCTCAGCCAAGTGGGTTGAAACAAAACCAGAAATTTCCTGAAAAACAGGCACATGCTAATGAAAGGACAAAGGCAAAACAAGTAGCAAAATCTGCTATCAAACCGGAATGGAAAGAAAAGGAATATTTGATTGTCCAGATTGCTTTTAAAGCTCGGAACAAATCAGCACCTTGGATACTTGGATGATGGTTGTTCCAACTCACATGACAGTGACAAGCAAAAGTTTGAGAATTTACGGAATTATGAAGGTGGTTCTGTGAAATTTGGAAATAATGATGGAGCAAAGATTGTTGGAAAGGGATCAGTCAAGATCAGTGATGGCAATATAAAATCAAAAGAAGTCTTGTTTGTAATTGGCCTGAAGCATAACTTGCTAAGTGTAAGTCAAATATGTGACAAAGGTCATGATGTAATCTTCAAGAAGGAGGGCTATGAAGTAAGAAAGACAAAAAATGGAAAGTTAATAGCCACTGGACTGAGAACTTCTGGAAATCAGTATACACTTTCGTAAACTGCAGTAAGGAACATGCTTGATTGGACAGGAAGATGAAAACTGGCTATGGCACAAGAGGCTTGGGCATATTAGTTTTGACAATCTGGCAAAAATCAGTTCAAAAAGAGCAGTTAGAGATATACCAAACATTGGCAAACCTGTAAATAGCATCTGTGAGTCATGCCAAAAGGGAAAACAAACCAGAGCCACTTTCAAAGCAAAAGAATACTTCACTAGCAAGCCATTAGAACTAATTCACACCGATCTATGTGGACCCATGAGAACCGAAAGCATAAATGGACACAAATATTTTATGCCGTGTATAGATGACTACTCAAGAATGACATGGGTACTATTTCTGAAACTCAAGTCGAAGCCTTTGAAATGTTTAAAACCTTCAAAAATCTTGTTGAGAATCAATCAGAAAAAGAATTAAATGCCTAAGATCGGACAGGGGAGGAGAGTTTATCTCCGAAGAATTTGCGGAATACTGTCAAAAACATGGGATAAGAAGACAATTTTCAGCAGCTAGGACACCTCAGCAGAATGGTGTTGTAGAAAGGAAGAATAGAACAGTGCAGGAAATGGCAAGGACAATGCTGGCAGAAAACAAAATAGCTGACAGATTTTGGAAAGAGGCAGTTCATACTGCAGTTTACATTCAAAACAGGTGCATGTTGAGACCACATGAAAGCAAAACAGCTTATGAGTTGTGGTTTGGCAGAAAGGCAACAACAAGACATTTCAAAGTATTTGGCAAGCAAGTGCTACATAAAACGGATTGAAGATAACCTCGGTAAATTTGAAGATAGAGCTGATGAAGGTATCTTTCTTGGTTACTCAACAAAAAGCAAGGCATACACATGTTACAACAAGAGGTTGAAGAAAATTGTTGAAAGTGCTGATGTGAAAGTTGATGAAGGTAGAGAACAAGAAACTACTTATCAAGAAAACTACCCTATGTATGAAGAAGTCATTGAAGGTGATGATGAAAAAGAAACAGAGAAGAATCAGAAAATTGATCCAGATGGTGTAAAAACTGAATATGAAGAAGAAGAAAACAGGAAATTTAAAACAGGAAACGGCGAAAAATCATCCAAGTGAACAGATTATTGGGGATCCCACAGATGGTATTCAAACAAGAAGAACAGCAGTGAGGAACTATTCTCTGTTATCTAGTATTGAACCTAAAAATGTTGTCGAAGCAAGCACTGATGAAAGTTGGATGAAGGCAATCAATGAAGAACTAGATCAGATAGAGAAAAACAATACCTGGGAATTAGTACCTAGACCAACAAATAAAAACATAATTGGCACTAAATGGGTTTTTAGAAATAAATTGAATGAAGATGGGCAGGTTGTCAGAAATAAGGCAAGATTGGTATGTAAAGGCTATGCTCAAAGTTGAAGGCATTGATTTTGAAGAAACTTTTGCACCGGTAGCCAGACTAGAGGCAATCAGAATGTTTCTGGCATTAGCAGTTCATAAAAACTTCAAAGTATATCAAATGGATGTAAAATCAGCATTTTTGAATGGAAAACTGGAAGAAGAGGTTTACATTGAACAACCAGATGGCTTCCAACTGGGTGATAATCCAGATTTTGTTTGCAGATTAAAGAAAGCTTTATATGGATTAAAACAGGCACCCAGAGCATGGTATGCAAGGTCGGATAATTATCTAATTAAACAAGGGTTTAAGAAAGGTTTGGTGGATAGCAACTTATATGTCAAAACAGAGAAGGGTCATCTTATTGTTCTTGTTGTTTATGTAGATGACATAATATTTGGCAAGCAAGATGGATGAATACCGCAAAGACATATCAATTAAAATGAAAAAAGAATTTGAGATGTCAATGATTGGTGAACTTTCTTATTTCTTAGGATCGCAGGTCAATCAAAATGAAAAAGGCATTTTTATTTCTCAAGTTAAATATGTAAAAGAAATGCTGAAAAAGTTCACAATGGAAGACAAGAAACCGGTCAAGCACTCCTATGACAACAAGTCGCAAGTTGAGCAAGGATGATAAATCTCCAGATGTGGATCAAACAATGTACGTGTCTATGATTGGAAGCCTGCTGTATTTAACACCACTAGACCAGATATATTACAAGCAGTATGTATGGTTGCAAGATTTCAGGCCAGTCCCAAAGAAACTCATGTAACAGCTGTAAAGAGGATCTTCAGATATCTCAAGGGCACTATGGATTATGGGTTGTGGTACCCAAAAGGCAAAGACTTCACTTTGATTGCATATTCTGATGCAGATTGGGCAGGGTGCATTGATGACCGAAAGAGTACAAGTGGAGGAGCATTTTATCTTGGAGACAGGCTGGTAGCATGGCACAAGAAGAAACAAGAATCAGTTTCTCTATCCACTGCAGAGGCAGAATACATTGCAAGCAACAACATGTCGTACACAGATATTATGGATGAGACAAACTTTAAAAGATCTTGGTATCCACTTCAAAGAGCCAATTTCAATAAAATGTGATAACACTAGTGCTATCAACATATCCAAGAATCCAGTAATGCATTCAAGAACCAAACATATTGCAATCCGATATCATTTCTTGAAGGATAAAGTTGCAGAAGGAGAGGTTAAATTGGATTTTGTTCCAACTACAGAGCAAGTAGCTGATATATTCACAAAACCTTTGCCAAAGGAAGTATTTGAATACCTTCGGAAGAAGTTGGGAGTAGTCACCCCACCCAAGCACTGACTAGCTATGGGAAACACATTCTCGTGGGGAGCATTCAAACTTTTTAAGTCTCAGAATGTTGTGCATAGACTCGTGGGGAGTCTACAAGCAGCCCTTTGGTATTATTGGCAAAGGGGGAGAAGAAATTAAGCAAGGTTGCAAGTGTGTTGCCAACAATTCCAAAGGGGGAGATTGTTGAGCAAGGTGCAGAAAAAGAATTGCAAAAGTATTGTCATTGTTGTCAACACGATCGATTGATGCAGCTTGATGCAGCTCGGAGGTCGATCGGATCAAGTGCAGAAAGTTTCAAGGAAAACAGAGGTGACCCAGATTCGAAAACTTGCAGAAAGAGACAAGGAAGAAAACTGTCGCGATATCGCGACATGTTTTCTGTCGCGATTTCGCGACATGGTCGAGGAGAGAGAAGGCGCAACCGAAAATGTCACGATTTCGTGACATGTCGAGTTTTCATTGAGGAGAGAGAAAATGTGTCGCGATTTCGTGACAAAAAGTAGGAGAGAGAAAATGCACGCCAAATTGTCGCGATTTCGCGACATGTCCGAGGAGAGAGAAGATGCGAGCAAAACTGTCGCGATTTCACGACATGTCCGAGGAGAGAGAAGATGCGAGCAAAACTGTCACGATATCGCGACATGGCAGAGGAGAGAGAAAGTGAAAGGTAAACTGTCGCGATTTCGTGACATGCTGGCAGAGAGGGAAGCAAGGTGAAAAGATGTCACGATTTCATGACATAAATGGAGAAAAGGAGCTAGCAACGAAAAGTGTCGCGATATCGCGACACGTCGGGTTTTCGTGACCCGAAGAGGAGAGAGAATGCTCAGCAACAAAGGTGTAGCGATATCGCTGCATGATGAAAATACATGGCACAAAGGTGTAGCGATTTCGCTACAATTCGGAAGTTAAGAAAACTGAGATGCAACGATTTCGACACAAGTAAAAAATTCACAAGAAGAAGGTGTAGCGATTTCGCTACATGTTGAAACAAAGAGAAACTAAGGTGTAGCGATTTCGCTACATGTTGAAACAAAGAGAAACTAAGGTGTAGCGATGGCGCTACATGTTGAAACAAAGGGAAACTAAGGTGTAGCGATTTCGCTACTAGTCAAAAGTGTAGAACCGAAAGATGCAGAATGATATTACAAGTCAAAATTTCATGAAAAGAGGCAAGGTGAAAACACAAGGCACAAAGATGTAAAAATTTTGCCATTGCATGAAGCATAGTGTCGCGATTTCGCGACATGTTCCATTTTCGTTGTTGCTGGCAAAGAAGAGTGTACGAAGTCGAAAGTGTCACGATTTCACGACAAGAATGATGACGTCAAGAGTCGAAACGTCACGATTTCCGACAAGAAGGATGATGACGTCAAAGTTGAAAAGTGTCACGATTTCACGACAGGATGAAAGGAAAGCGCGGAAGCTGAAAGCGTCGCGATTTCACGACATGCTTAAGGATGACGTCAGCAAATGTTGAAAGTGTCGCGATATCGCGACAGGATGTAAAGCCGACACATGAGCGGGGAAAGCTTCCAAGGTCAAAAATGGTCACGATTTTCGCGACAACCTTCGAGGTGACGTCAGATAAGTTAAAAGTGTCGCGATATCGTGATAGGAAACAGTTAGACTGGAAAATGCCGAAGCAACATGAAAGGTGACACATGGCGGAAAAGCATCATGCGATCATCACATAAGAAGTAACTGAAGTCAGACAGACAGTTAAACGTTGACAGGTGTTGGACATGCAATGCAACAGCCAAACATGCATAATTGAAACGCATTCGAAAAGCCGAATATGAAGGATAATAAAAGCATTCGAAAGGTCGTATTTGCAGGCATTCTAACAGACGTATTTGAAGCATACGAAAAATCCGAACATGAAGAATCGAAAAGCTTTCGAAGAATCACATATGGAATTTCAAAAAAGCATTCGAAAAGCCGTATTCGAAGAAATTGAACAATCAAGTGCATGAAACAAAATTGCCGTATCGCATGGTTTCAAAAGACGTATTGCGTGGTTTCGAACAATCGAAGTGCATGGAACCGAACAACCGTATTGCATGGATTCGAACAATCAGAGTATGTGATTCGATTGCATGCAGGATTGAAAGGTTATAAAAGAATAATCGTACAGAGAAGATGTTGTCACTGTTAGAGAGAAATTGCTGTAAAAGGAGGGTTAGAAAAGAATCAAGAGAAAAATAAGCAGAGCCGTGAGAGTGTGTAGAGTTGGGTTAATTGCAGACTAGTCAGGGTCGTGCATGAAGTGAAGACATTTTTATGTCATTCTAAATTGATCAGAATTGCAGTCCAAGTTGGTGCTTGGTACTAGGAGTTGGTGCTCCATCTGTTGCAGCAGAAAATTACAGGGGTTGGTGCTCCTTCCAGCTGGTGCTGGTAAAGTATTTGTAAAATTGATTTTGCAAAGACTGGATTTGGATTGGAGTCCAAGCAGTCATTTTTGAGGAGTAGCCAAATTGGTGAACCTCGGTATATTGAGTGTTGTGGTGTGCTCTCTTGTTCAAGTTGTTTTTCAGTTGTCAAGTTCTCTTTATTTCATATTAAATGCTGTAGATATAAAAATTAATAGCTACACTGATTCACCCCCCCCTCTCAGTGTCATTGTTTAATCATCATGGTAAATATCTAATAAATATACTAGTGAACTAGTAGATAGATGATTTTCAATGCCTCTTTAGAAATCTTGGTTTTCTTGACGCATATTAGCATCTACATACGTACATTATTGCAATCAGGGAGAAATAATTTAGCCGAGTCACGTAGTGGAGTTGTCGTGCTATGAAGTAAACGGGTAGATAAGAGTGACTCAATAGGTCCATCGCTGTGAATTTTGTAAACGTTTGAAGTTGATCTAAAGTATTTATTTTAGAGGTAGCCTGTTTGCAAAGGTAATAGTTTGATCCTCTGCGATAAATAGTTTGATCCTCTGCGATGAGGAGCAGCTTGTTTGCAAAGGTAGTAGTCTGGTCCTTTGAGGCAATGACGATACGAATCTTGAACGACCGATAATCCCTTTCATCACGGTAACAATAACAAAACTGAATAAGTTTAGTGGAAACAGCCTAAAACAGGAATAGTATACTAAGGTGGATCTGGGCAGGACACGAATTGGGCTTCTTGTTGTGTGGTCGTACGAAAACTTGAGGTGGACATATTGAAATTGTGAGATTGCCTGACTATGAAAAAGAAATAAAATTGCATGTGTTAAAAGAGTTGATGATAGTGCACGCCGTGTTCCATTAATTAAACTTTAGACTTTGTTCGTCCAAGAGCAAATTAGTTGTGGAGCTGAGCTTGACAGCTATGCTAAATACATTAGAAAATGGAGTAAGATGGACGTTCCAAATAAAATTGGTGGTAGATGATTGAATTAAACGCACACCGTGTTTGTTTTGGGGGCTGGATTACTGAGAGCTACCGATGATTGTTGACAAATGGAATGACCCATTTTTTTGTGAAGAAGAGAACAGACGTATCCAATTGACCGAAGCGTAGTAGCCACATCATGCATCTTTACGTGGCACTTCAACAGCACAAAGAGATGGCCCGGAGCAGCAGAGTTTTTTTGTGATCCACGTGGCGGTATTCGAAGAAGTGGATGTATATCTGATTCGGCCATCGAATAAATATAGCCGAAAGAAGCCGCGCGCCGATTCCCATGAGGTATAACAATTTTGTTCGGGCGGGTGGTTGCTTGCGACCTGGGTTCCCACGACAGGTGGTTCCCCACACCGGTTTAAAAAGAACAGATTTTTTCCCCTCATGTCTAAAAAACAATTTCGTCCTTATGTTAGGGGGAGGGGTTAGGGAGCATAGCTGGGCCTATTTAATGTAAGTGGAGGATACAAAATTTCTTGTAAAGGGGCAGTAAATGATTGTTTATAGGGGTTTAGAATTTGTAATAATCCATACCCAAGGATAAATTTTTTAGCAGTAGTTGTAGTTTGTTGCATGGGATGATCTAGCTATCTTTGTTTTTATTTATAGGTATGGGATTTTTTTTTGAATTTTTTATTTTTTGATTGTTTATATGTAATCATATTTCGAAGTTAATTTTGTAGGAAAAAATATTTTTGGTTGTACTTAAAATTTTTGAGTTTAAGTAGTGGTCCATTTGAAAGTTTGATCGATTATGCCCTTTGACATTTATTAGATGAGCTATGATTTATTGACACATTGAACAAATTGAACAAATTGAACAAATGACAACCTTAGCTGATATAGTCAGTAATTTGTAATTTGGTTGATAAGGTGAATAATATGCAAGTCCAACCCCATCACTTGAGGTCCACACTCTTGATCCCCGTTCTCATGTCAAATGTGAGGTTAAGGTCTATGATGGGTCTAGAGATCTTGAAGTTCTCAATAGTTGGATCCTAGACATGGACACTTGGTTTGCTTACAACCAAATCCTTGATGATGATAAGGTCCATTTTCTAAGTTGAAATTGTGTGGTATGGTGAAGATCTTGATCACTCAGTGACAAACTACTTAGAATCCCATCACCACTTGGGATGAATTGGTCACAACCTTGAAGGCTACTTTCTATCCATCCAATTATGATGTGGATTTGCTCATCCATTGGCTTCATTTGAGGTAAGGAAGCCATACGTCTATTTAGAACCATATCTATTAGTTCAACTACCTATGTATTCTACATCATGTTCAAGACCCTATGTCTACTCTTGTTGCCAAGTTTAAGAATTACCTTTAGACATACTTGTTTTGCGAGTTGAAATATACTCAACTTGATACACT
Organism: Wollemia nobilis; assembly: GCA_028583015.1. Taxonomy (NCBI): domain Eukaryota; kingdom Viridiplantae; phylum Streptophyta; class Pinopsida; order Araucariales; family Araucariaceae; genus Wollemia; species Wollemia nobilis. The sequence continues at coordinate 313,641 of JAQPPZ010017037.1, forward strand.
TGATGCCAATTTTAATCAAGCCCAAATTGCATAGGAGAAGCTTTCTACTTAGTCTCATGCAACTTAATCTTCTCCAGCTTGTGCACCATGATCCTCTAATTTAGTAGTTCCTCAATCTACTTCTTCAGTAGGCATATTTCAATCTCAATGACCTTAGACTCGATAGTATCATTGTTATATGAAGAAGTATTCTTCTCCTTCTTACTTTTCTCCTTCCTTCTCTTCTTATTCCTCAACTCCTCAGATAATGTGTTATCAATGTAAAAAGTCCAGTCATATAATTAGTAATTGTATAGAGAGAAAAAAACAACAATTGTTTGTACAGTCACCCAAAGATAATAAATCAGAGATGAAAATCCCACAAAATTCTATCAAGACTTATAGTGAAGATTAAATCTATCATGATTTAGAAGGAAAATTGATTAATGTTTCCTTACTAACTAAATAGTCTCTTGCAGGGGGTTGTGATCATTTGTTTGTCACTTGTGCTCGTATTACACCTTATTTCTCTATGGATTGTATCGTCTATAATGTCTCATAACAAAAATTGATTGCGCAATCCATTGTTAAAAGTTTGCAGCTACCTATCCATCCTCAGCCATACCCACTTGGTTGGAAGGACTATGACACTTTCATGATCACACACTTGTAATATTTTTTTGCTTTTGGTCCTAAATATGTGGACATTATCATATGTGATGTTACTCCTATGCACTATTGTGGTTTGTTGTTAGGTAAGTCTTATTAGTACAATGAGAGAGCTTAGTATGATGTATATAATAATATTTATACTTTCAAGAATGAACATCACTCTATTCTCATTTGTAGTCGACCACAACCTCATTTTCCTCTGCCTCAATCACCTAAAATTGTATTAGTATTCAGTTGATTAAAGTCTCATCATTTCCAAGATAGAGCTCTTTTGTCCACTCAGTATGTTGTTCCTTTATAGGTAAATACTCATCAAGCACTCGTTTCTATTGTTGCTACTCTTACTGCTATTCCAAATGTTCCTATTACTCCTACTTTAGTTCCTATTGCTTTTGATCCTCCTAATGTTTTAGATGTTCCAGTTGCCCCGCTTGCTCTAGTTGTGGCTCCTATTCTTGTTGTGGCTCTAGTTGTTGTTGCTACTCGTATTAATCCAATAATTGCTGATTCAACTATGACTGTTCCTGTTGGAGTTGTTCCAATTCCAATGGTTGTTATTGTTTGAGTTATTTCTTCTCCCATTTGTTTACCCTATTGTACACATTGAAGTCCAATGCTCATATGGTGGGAAGGAATTATAAGGAAGTAATTTTAATAAAATAATATAAATCTAAAATAAAATAAAAGGGGCCACATTTTGTTGTAAATATAATATTGATCACCTTTTTAATATAATGGAAATATTCATGGCCACCTTTAATTATCCATGGCCATATTTGTAAATGCCATGTACTTTGATTATGTGGCCAATGCCTCTTGTAATTTTACATGTGGTCTCCTAAAGAATATCAGACCTCCACTTGTGTTACCCTATGTATTCCAATCAACAATATACTATGGCTATTTAAAGTTAGTATGATAATAAAAATAATTAGGCTAGAATTTATGTTCTGTTTGACTCAGTGTGGGTGTAAATATCATATCAAATAGTTTGAAATTTAGGTTTGAACCATCTAGTGTTTATAAAATTCAAAATTTAACTTTATTTGTAGACTAATGGGTCATGCTCTCTTTTTTGATATAAGGGACTAATGTTGGGTTCACTAGTATACTAAAAATGATAGTAATTAGAAGGGTCAAAGTATATGGATTAATAATATAATTTCTATGTCTACACCCATAAAGAGGGAGGCCTTACATTTTTTAAGAAAGAAAAATACTATGGGTTGAGAAAGGTGAGGACCCATCGATAAAAGCATCATCTTAAAAAAGAGATTTTAAAGCTTTTGATTCCATAGAAGTAGCCATGCTTTAGAACATTTATAAATATGTAAATCATAGAACCATGGGAGTTTTTGGACCTTAACTAAAGGTGTGTTACTTACCAAACTAGAAAATTTTACTTCTATAAAGATAAATAAAACCTTAGACAATTTCCAATATGTAAGTTGCAAAAGATAGAGGTGAAAGAGCCATGACAAGGTGAAAAGTGCAACTCAACTTAAATTTTTTGTTTCCACAAAGGAAGAAATATTTGAAATTATTTTGAATGAGTTACAAATTGAGGACTATACAAAGTCATACTCCAAGACTAAATCTTATTATTATTTATTTATTAAGGATCTATGCCTCCATAGAGATGGACTTAGACAAAGTAAATGTACTATGAATTATGAGTTGACAAAAAATTGAGGCCCCAAATTTAGTGAATGGTATTTATAAAAATAGGAATTTCATTTCCATGAAGTAGATAATACTAAAGAGAAATAAGGAGCCCCAATAAAATAAATCATAAAAGCAGTAATAACAGAATCAAAAGAAGATAGCAGATTCACACATTACACAATATTTATCTTGGAAACTCTCAACCGAGAAAAAACTAGCACATTATTATCTTATTATTGTATTAACTTGATCGTCTTCAATAAAATAATATTCTCCTTCTATCTCTCCTCAAACCCTAATGCAAGTGTGATATATATAACAAATGCACATGCATGGATTTTACAATATCATGGGCAAAAAAACATGGGTTCAAATATAGTAACCCTAAAAGCCCATATGGATCTAAAAATAACTTAAAACCCTAAAAAATTGGTGAGTATAGGTACAAAGTGTCCAATACCTTTTAGTGTTAGCCCCACCAAAATAACATGGAAAATATTCAACATATTTCCAACAAATACTTGAATAAATTTTGAATATAGAAGGTTTTAGACTACAAAGGCTTGGGATGATTAAAATCAATGGCATGCCTCCTTTGAAATGGAATATTTTGATCCTACAAAATATACCACAATACTTAGAAATATCTTTGGTGATCATGAACTATATAGGAAAAAATATCAATATGAGATAGTCAAAAGGTAGAAAAGGAAAACTTAGTAAATTTAGTAAATTACAAGACAAAACTTTATATAAAATGTCTATTAAAAATTTGGAATTTCTCCATTGGTAGGAGTTAGGGTTCATAAAGGGTAATTGGTATAATTTTTGTGGTAAATGAATAAGATTGAGAACTTTGGGTCATGATGACAAATAACTCTTATAAAACAAGATAATTTGATTTTATACGAAGAAAATTTGAAGTCAACCCTAATTCTTGACTTCAAAGCTCATGTAAAAAATGTTATCTCTAGAGAAAATGATTGTAGCAATAATAGTTTCAACTATACATTCTATTTAACCATTCAACACAATAAATCCTAAACAAGATCAAAATTTAAATTTCTTCCAAAGCAAGATGTATTGCACAAAAATCCTAATATGCTATTATTTTCCCATTTAAGAATTTTCATGAATCTAGATGGTATAAAGTACATATTTAAAACTGTAGAAGAGATAACAAACATACTAAAAGGAAAATAATACAATAGGCTAACCTATTTATCTTTAATCAATTTTTTTAACAAAGAGTTAAAAATTGTTCATTTAATTGAAAGAAAATGGAAATTCATAAGATAGTTTAAAGAGACCTTACCTCTATTTAGACAATTGGGCGAAGGATAGAAATAAAAAATTTCATCATAAAAATTTAAACAAAAAGCACCATTAGTATTGTCTTGGAAAATAATAATATGGTTAAAGATAAATTTTCAACTTTGTCGATGTAAATTTGAGTAATGAAAATAATAACTTTGATATAAATAGGTAAAAAATATGGTTACAATAAGGTAAATGATGTAATTTCTTGTTTTGAAGGGTTAAAGTAGGCACCATTAATGACCATGAGGTAATATGACATAAATGTAACTACTAGTTGTAGATGGAAAATTGACCCACTAAGGTGAATTACTTTACCTAGATCCCTTGTTTTACCCTTGGAAAAAGGTCATACTTGAGCTAAATTTTATCCTCCTAGATATTCTTCTTTCCCATCAAATCTTATATCATTCGATTGGGCTCAGAAAGAGGTTTCCAACAATATATGGTTTATCATGTTCTGATTCTGTTTGGTCCTCCAAAGTGCATTAAAACTACACAAGGGTCTTGCTATTGTGAAATCACGGTCCACTTTTGAGGGACAGGATTTTGCATTCCTAAGGTTTTCTAGCTGTTGTAAAATCCTGGTTGGCCCTTGTGAGGTGTGATTTCACATTTCTAGGGTTTTATCTTAAGGAAACCCTAATTTATAAAGTTGACATCATTTTATGTCAGCTTGCCTTGGTTTTTCCCGCCCATTCCTCTTTCTAATCCTCTATAAAAGGAGGATTTGAAGTCTTATTTTTTCAAGAAGACACAAGTGTTCTAACAAGAAATTTTCTCACAAGTATCCAAGTGATCTAATCATGCCTAATATATCAAGTGATTTCATATTCTTCTTTTTGTAAGCATGCCAACTTGCAAGTGTGAAATATTTATCTATTGAAGCTCTATTTTCTATTGCATTGATTTGTGTGTCACAGATCTTTGGTGGACAAGTGATTGAAGCCCTAAGAAGAGATCGACTGTTTGGATGTCTTAACCCTTCTACCTGCTATTTTGCTATCTATCAGGTATCTTAGCTTCTTTGTATCTGCACTTTAGGCTAATTTTATAACGCATTTGTTTTTTTTTACATGGTGGAATCGATAGCCGCCACAAATCTAGGCAGGTTGTCTAGCTTTTATGGCCGCCATAGTATTATGCACTTTCTGCCTCGAAAGCTGCCACATAGACTATAATGCATTTGTTAATTCACATTTTTTGGATTTTTTTTTCTTCGCTTCTACAAAATTGCGATCGGTCCTTTCAGGGAACAATTTCATTGGTCTGTGAAATCATTCACTTTGTACAAGGTATGATTTCACACATACCACATTTAGGGGCAAATTGCTACCCCAAACCCTAGATCTGCATTTTATACTGCATTTAAGCCATATAATCATATTTTGTGCTATGTTTTATCAATCTGTTCTATTACATCTCATTGTGCATGCTCATGTTCCAAAGGTTAACTTTCGATTCTATTTTTAAAGGTCAACTAAAAGGAACTAGGGGGCTTGACTGTTGTGCCTTTAAGAATTACTATATAGTGGCCTAAGTAGGCTCCCTAACGTTAATCACATTTTTCAAATGTTTGCCAAGTTATTTTGGAGGAACATGAATTGTTGGATATCACTGGATAAAAGATAAAAGCTAGGATCAATCACAAAATGAGATAAGTGCCCTAATAATTCTTTAGACTATTTATTGTGTGATTTCTATTTCTATCATAATCCTAGATCATTTTTTTTTGAATTTACATGGTGGAATTGATAACCACCACGAATCCGGGTAGATTGTTCAACTTTTATGGCTGCCACAATATTCTACATTGTCTGCCCTAGAAGTCACCTCATAGTTCTTCACGTAGTCTACCCCTATAACCACCATGCCACACTCATTTTAAACCTTTTACACAACTGAAAGCACTAGGAGAGGGACAAGCACTTAGTTTTATGAGGCCCAAGATTTAAACCTTGGACCTCTGCCCCCCTTACAGGGTTTGGTCGAACCAGTTGGTCTACACCTTAGACCTATAATCCTATATCATAAACATGGGTAAATATTTTATTTAAGCTTCTAGGCATTGAAAGGACAAAAGCATATAGTGTGCACTTAGGGTTTTAAAATTGTTTGTGCATCCTCTCTTGAACCCTTGCTCAAAATAATTTTACTTTGCAACCCTAGGTTAGAAATCATTCAAGCAAATAATCATTCTAGGGTTAGCTCTTGTATTCTTGCATTATGTATTTATATATTATCATTTATCCTTCATAGATTAGATCTAGAAAGGCCAAACATAGGTGATTATATTGAAAATAAACACATCAAACATTATCCAAAAAATCTTGGACTTGGAGCGAGTCCTTAAACTGTTCCTGGTGAATCCTTCCCCCTTTTTTACATCGAGGTGTAGAGAACAACATACCCCCATGGTCACCTTGGATTTCTTTGTGGATCCAACTAAGAATCATACACGATAGGGTAGTTTTCCTCCTCTACACTTGCACCAAAATCCATGATAGGAGGTTAAAATTCCTAAGTTGAAATGAGAGGTGATGTGAAAATAATTTGATCAAATGTGATATATGGAGAGAAACTAGCAAGTATTCTTCTATAGGAAAATATTTTGTGGAAAATTTAATGGAAATGAATGCCCAAAAGAGAATTGACTTTAGAGTTTCCATCTCTCTAGATGGAAAAAAACTTAACTATTGGTGTTGACTACCTTATGCCTCTATAAAAAATCTGGGTTGTGAAAACCTCAACTAATGGAGGGAGTTAAAGACAACATGTAATATTGAACTTTACTATTTGTAGAAGGAGCAATAATAGATTATTTTATAACTACATGATGTGTGTTGGTTGTGGGAAATCATCAACAATAAGGGTAACATTAAAAATTTCCATAATTATAGTCTCATAGAGGGGAAATAATTTGAGCAAATTTAGAAAACATTAGCTCAAAATTTTTAACATAAATACTTCATCTTCTAAAAGAAAAATAAATCCTATTCTATTTGGTATTTTGATTTTAAATAAATAAATTAAAAAAGTTTAAAATTACGGCCATCATTGTGGCTCTAATGGGACACTTATACATGGTGAATGAAAGGACCCATAATTTTTACCACGAATAGATTGACACCTTATCCATTGGGTCTAATAGAATGATGAGTTAGGATAAAAAGGATTAGAATGTTGAAAATTTGAGCAAGGTTTGTTGTCATTGATTTCAATAAGAGAGCAAGGTTTGTTGTCATTTATGTCAAGAATGTGATGACCACATTTCATTGTCATCTACGCATTTATGTCAAAAGGTTGATGTCCAAGTTTCGATGTTATTAATATCCTCTAGTGGTTTTTACAAGGTAAAGAAGTAGTTTTAATGGAAATAATAATATTATAATATATAATATTATAATATTTCGAGTTACAGGTTGGTTTGCAGAAAAACAAAGGTCAAGGAGTTATAAAATTCTAATTCCTCCAAAATACCCATGTGACATATTTTAGAGTCTAAGCTATAAATTATTTAAATTTAAATATTTTTACCCTAAGGTAAAATTTAAATTTAAATTAATTTAAGCGCCAAAGTCGAATTTAAATTCGAATTAAATTTGAATTAAATATTCACCGACATGTTTGGAAATATGGTGCATTGCATATAAAAGAGGGTACGATTTACCTTCAAAATATTATCCATGCGAATCGAATGCTAAGTGTGAATTGTGCGCGAAGATTGGAGAAGAAAAATCACATGTGCTTTAAGGTTTAGGAGGTAGACAAGGAATATATCTGAGTGGATCGTCGCTCATATTCCAAGTATTGGGTAGCACAGTTGGTAGCTAGAGGTTGCGCTATGTTGCTCGCAGGTGATAGGTCACGGGTTCGATCCACGCGATCGCTGTTTTGCACCATTTTCAAAGGACAAAATGAAGGCGTACACCTTACCTTTTGTGTGAGGGCACGTAGCCCACTTGGTGGGCATGCATTGTGTAGAGGTGCTTGGAATAAGGGGATCGGGTGTTCGAATCCCACCAAGGCCTTTTGGTGTGGTTTACAAAGGTATGTGCTCACATTTGCTAAGGTTAAAGTTGCATCCAAAAATTGAAAGGTGTGAAAATTAATTTTTAATTTTCCCAAAGTTTTATTAAGTTAAAATTGCATAGTGAAAAAAATTAAAAGGGTTTTTAAGCTATAGGGGGAGATAAAAGGGAAAGTAAAGATATAATATTGTGTTTAAATATTTGGTGGTTAAATTTTATAAAAGGATTAATAAGGTATGCCAAGAGTGTTATATGTTATATATTGAAATAAAGTCATATTGTGAAAATTGTTTTGAAAGGAGAAATAAGGAATAGTTGAGATTTAATACTTTGGCATGGTGAAATATTTTTGAAGGAAAATATTGAGGATATATTTTTGATATCTAACCATTGAGATTATCAAAGAGGGTGATTTTGATTAAGATAGGTTTTGAGATCAAAACGTCTTCAAAAAAAAGGTATGGGTACATCTTCCTTGTGAGTGAAATATTGTTGGATTAGATGTTATGAACTCTAAGTTGGAGTGAAAAGGTTTATTTGATAATCATTGTTGAGTAAGCTTTCATGTGCTTGATTAGGGTTTGTGAAAAAGACCATGAGTATCATTGTTATGTGAATTTGGAATCATCTTGAGTCAAGGTTGAGTTTCATAGTGTGAGTTGTTGACAACATAATGAAACACCTGATTAGGGTTTGTAAGCAAGTTGTGTTTCATTGAGTGATTGGTTGAGTGGAGTTGATTGAGCATAGTTGATTGAAAGTGTTGGAGTGATAGTTCAAGTTCTGTGAAACAAATTATTCTTTACTAATTTGAAAATATATTGAAAGTTATTGAGTGTGAAACATATTGAGTCTCTTACCAATATCTATATGTTTCTATGGTTAAACAAAATTCTGAGTGAAATTTGTTTGTGAAATTGAAGAGGTTTTATGGAAGATATTAAGTTGAGTTTTGTGAGTGTGAAACATATTGAGTCTTTAACCATTATTTATATGTTTCTAAAGTCAAACAAGACTTTGTGTGAAACTTGTTTGTGTGATTGAAGAGGTTTTTTGTGAGAGATTGTGTTGAGTTTTATATGCAAGTTTGCAATTGATTTGAATAATATTTTGTGAAAGTTAGTGGATAAATTTGAGTAAGTCCTTATAGTGGACTTCAGGACAGAGTTAAGTAAGATTTTGTGAAATCTTATGAGCAGATTTGAAGTAAGTCCTAGAGTGGACTTAAGGATTGAGTTGAGTAAGCTTTTGTGGAAGCTTACAATGTAGATTTAAGGTAAGTCTTGGTGAAGACTTGTTGAGCAGATTGAGCAAGTTCTAGTGAGGACTTGTTGAGCATATTTGAGGTAAGTCTTGGTGAAGACTTGTTGATAAATTAGTGTGAGATTTGGTGGAAGCTTACAATGCAGATTTGAGGCAAGTCTTGGTGAAGACTTGAGAGCAATTAGAGTAAGTTCTAGAGAGGACTTGTGGATAGATATGAGGCAAGTCTTTGAGAAGACTTGTGAATAGAGTTGATTAATTTATTTTTTCAAACCTTGAGTTAATGTTTGGAATAGATCTAGCAGAAGTGATTTTTAATTGGATAAAGCTTTGTGTTAAAGCTTGAAGATAGATTGAGGACACAGTTTGGTGCTGACTTGAGGATAAATTTGTACCAGACCAGAGATAAAGATTGAAAAAATTTGTTCTATATTAAAGGATTATGTTTAGTGCAAATTTGAGATAAATATTGAGAATATTTGTGCTAGACCGAAGGACTATGTTTAGTGTATATTTGAGATAAATATTGAGTAGATTTGTGCTAGACTCAAGGACTGTGTTTAGTGCAGATTTGAGATAGAGATTGAGCAAAAATGAGAGTAAGATTTGGATGTGATAGAGTAGAGGATAGTAGTCTCTAGTGGATAGATATCCATTATCTAGAGTAGAGAGGATAGAGGTCTTCAGTGGAGAGAAATCTACATAGCCAAAGTAGTCGAGGTAGTAGTCTTCTAGAGGATCACTAGCCAGAACAAAGGATAAGGAGTTCTCCTATGGATAGATATCCACGAAACAGATGAGGATATTGGTGTCTCTTGTGGATAGATATCCATGAACTTGATTAGGGTATTAATGTCTCCTTTGGACAGAGGTCCATAAACATTGTAATAGGGAAAGGATTCCCAAAAGATGTTTTGAGAAATTTTTAGTGAAATATTTTCTTCGTGGAGTAGCCCACATTGGGTGAGCCATGTTAATTGGTGTATCTATTGTGTATGGTGATTTGTGCATTGATTTGATTACTGCTATTGAAATTGCATTGATAGATTGGATAATATAGTTTGAGTAAAGAAAAGTAAAAAGCGGTCTTATACTGTTCATCCCCCCCTCAGTATAAGCTTGTGTTCTTCATATATAAGTAATCCTATATTTTTCAATCCCCATATAGTACAAGAAAATAAACTTATATGTTCTTCTTTGGATAAAAATCCCAAGTTCCTATTCCCCACATTATAGAGGAAATACACTTGAGGGGAAATTCATGCACAAAATTTAAAATCCAAAGTTCTAAAATCCACACTTGGTGTAAGAAAATGAACTTGAAGGATTTTATTCATAACAAAATTGAGTTATCCCTACTTTTATAATCCTTATCTAGTGAGAGTAAATGAAATCAAAGGACCTTTATTTTGTAGGAAACAAATAAAACTATATATATAAAAAATAAAAATAACTAAGATATAAACAATTTAGGATGTTGCCCATTAAAGGGAAAAGGTAAGTAAGAACTGCCAATATTTTCAAGGTGAAAAGAGTTTTTTCTAGCAACCTTCCAACCTTTGGAAGGTCCAAGCCAAAGAGACTAAAACTTGGAGTGTTCACTAGATTTCACATTTTTTATCCATTAAAAGGGCCATATTTTTAACTTCAATTTCATTTTGATTCAAATTAAAATTTGATATTCACTTCCTATGAGGTATGATGGAAACGTTTCAGCTATAGAAGAGATGAGAGACATTGAAAAAATGACTATGGAGTGTTCACTAGATTTCATAATTTTTTTTATCCATTAAAAGGATCAAATTTTTAACTTCAATTTCCTTTTGATTCAAATTAAAATTTGATATTCTCTTAACTTGGTTTTGATATTCAATACAATATTAATGATTTTTTTGTTTATCTTCCTCACATTAGAAGGTTGTTCATTCTAATTTGGAAAGGTTCAAACCCCTACATCAATTTAGTATACTAGAGCATATCTACAAAAGGAAGTTCTATATTAATGGTTAGTGTAGTGAGTTAACACTACACTCAGAAGGAGAAAGCTTTAACAAAACTTTCACAAGACATACTCAATGAAGGTGACGCAGTCAAGAAGCAAAAAATAAAATATCAGGCATCATGTGGGTAAATGTTTCAATAAAAAATTACAAATTTTAGAAGGTGTTGAATAGTTTTGAGGAACAAGTCTTCTTAGATAAAATTTAGATAAAAAATTGGCACCACTTTCTAAAAGTTTTGACAAAAGGGAAAAGGTAAAGTTTTAATGGATTGTGCTATCTAGTGTCTCCAAAGTCAAAATATGGTAAAAGTTCCAAGAGGTGCACAAAAGAGTAAAATGATCAAATATCAAAAGTTTTAATGGAGACAAAAAAAGAAAAATTTTGATAACCCACAAAGTGTTTAAAATTTCGAAGATTGAAAGGCAAAATTTTTTGAAAGGTGATGAAGTCGTGCTAGTCATTTTATCAAAGGAGAATGTAATGGGCTAAAATCCACTTATGCTTTGATAATATAGGATACCAAATTTACCTTAGGGGCTCCCTCCCTTGAACCCCTACATGGAGGGTCATTGGCCCCCCATACCCCCCAGTCGAGGTTGTGTTCTTGGGCCCTACATATTTTTTTGAGGTGTACAATCTCTTGAGATGTATAGTCCTCTAATAAAAAGAATACAAAACATCTCCCAAGGAATCTGGTTGATATTATAAGGAAACAGTGGCATCAAAGCCTAAAAAATTACCTACCTACAATCCAAATAGGTGGTTAATACATTAAAGGTAGTGGTATGGGAGCTGCAACAAGAGCAACCCTGAATCTAAAGCATTGATTATAGATATTTACCATGTACAAAATTTAGGAATACCTGGAAAGAGTAAATGGAAATGAAGGTAGAATTTGCACATTCTGATACCTATAACCATCCAACATTAATGAGTGTGGATCCAAAAATATCTATGGAACAAATGACTTTAATGAATATATGATCCAACATATAGAAGGACAATCATTCTTGAAATCTCTACACAATTTTTGGAGGAAAGGTCTCACTTTTTTAATCTATAAATAGTAGTTAATTTAGCATTATAAAGTATTTATATCTCTACAAGTTTAACTTTCCATTCATTTTCTTTTGTATAGCAGTACATGCATCCCTAGACAGTCTTGAGGGTAATCCGAACCCCTACCTTTGACATAATATTTTGTAAAATTTTCATATGCACACACACACATATATATTGGAGGTCTATTATTATTTGGTTCCAATTTATTGGTTCTCCCTATCTTATTTTCTTTGTGTACGTATGCGTATGTTTTAGTCTATGATTATATATGTTGAGAGGAGGAAGTTTTTACTATCAATGAATTATGATTAGGGCTATTGTGCAGGAGGATCTTATCTTGATCTTGACACATCACCTTTATTAGCTTAGGTTTTTTTCCTTTTTGCTTTTTACATATCTCTAAACCTTTTCCACTAAAACTAGTATATTTGGCTAGAGTAGGAAATGTTTTCTCAAGGTCACATCTTAAAAGGAGCCAACCTTGTAAAAAATATTGGAGGTCCTCGATCGAGCCAAATCCTATGCTCTCAAAAGTGGTCTTGTTGTATTTCTCTACATGAGATATGATAGTCCTTATCATATGGTCCAACCCATTTGATAGACATGACAATCAAAGAGGACAACAATAGGTACAACATATTTTCCATATACCAATGAGTAAAGAGGAGTTCCCAATGCATCTTAAGTACCTATTATATTGACCCATAAGAAGAAAGGAAGTTTAAGATGTCACTTCCTTTGATTATAATATATGGTACTCTTGATAATTTTGATAAGGTTCTTGTTAGAGGACTCAACTAACATATTTTTATATTAATAGTAATTAGAATAATTCCTAGATATGATATTATATTTTCTATTTAAATTAAGAAACTTGACAGAGTGGAAATATGAGGCATTATCAATTACTAGTTTAAAAGGGGTTTCAAACCTTGGTGGAATATGATACTAAGAAATTTAATATTGGGTTTAGATTCTAGTTTATTTGTAAGGTTGGATTCAACACATGTTTAAATAATCAGTCATAATAAATTTGTATTAATTGTTTAGGCTATATATTATATTAATAGTCCCAATAGAATCTAATGCCCATTGCTAAAAATAGGAGTCTATAATTATTAATTCCAAAGAGATATTTAATCCTTGCTATTGATTTTTTTTAAAGGCTACACAAGTCCTGTGTTTCCTATAATAGTCATTAAAATTGAGAAAAAAAATATTTCAAAATGCCATGTGGGTTTTGATCAAAAGCGAAGTGACCACCAAAAAATCCCACATGATATTCTTCTAGGACTTTGTAAGCCTAGTCTAATACAAAAATATCAATAAAGTACCACCATATTGTTATATTTTGATGCTATATATTTAAGAAAATGCAACTACATGAACTAAAATGAGCATGCAATACTATATACATGATAATGGCAATATACTAAGCAAGAAAAACTAATAATACAATTTTGCAATAACTCATAAAACTACCATTAATGAAATCTCACGAAAATAGGATGTTCATACAAAATGTGGATATCTCAAATGCTCCATGCTTCATTCAAATTCTACATTGTCTCCAACTTGTATTATACTCTCCTATCTATTCTCTACTATCCTCTATCCTCTATCTCTCTTATCTATCAAAGGCCTATATATAATGAGATATGTCTCTTGGCATTTCACATACTAATGAATATTCATATTTCTATTCTATGACTTGTTGTGGCTGATCCACAACACACCCCAAAATTGGGGACCCACCTTTTTGCATGCTTTGCAAGAAGATTGCAGTGGCCCAGATGCTAAAAAAAATCAAAGGAAGATCAAAGAAAAATAGCAAAAAAATGAAAAGTTGTCGCGATATCGCGACATGTTGCTCCGTCGCGGCCAGAAAAGAAAAGTTGTCGCGATATCGCGACATGTTGCTCCATCGCGGCCAGAAACGAAAAGTTGTCGCGATATCGCGACATGTTGCTCCGTCGTGGCCAAAAAGAAAAGGTGTCGCGATATCGCGACATGTTGCTCCGTCATGGCCAGAAAATGAAAAGTGTCGCGATATCGCGACATGTTGCTCCATCGTGGCCGAAAAAGAAAAGTTGTCGCGATATCGCGACATGTTGCTCCGTCGCGGCCAGAAAAGAAAAGTTGTCGCGATATCGCGACATGTTGCTCCGTCGCGGCTCAAAATAGCAAAGTACAATGGAATGAAAAAGTGTCACGATTTCGTGACATGTCACGTTTTTGCGGCTGAGAGCAATAGAATGCAGCATGAGGAGAAAATGTCGCGATATCGCGACATGTCACAAAATCGCGGTCAAGGCAGTCAAGCAGGGCAATGCACTAAAGTCGTCGCGATATCGTGACATGTCATGTTTTCATGGCCAAGTGCAGCGAGATAGAGCAAAATGAAAAGGCGTACGATGTGACATGCGAGCGACCAAAGGAGAAAAATGTCACGATATCGCGACATGTCATGTTTTCACGACCTGGAGCAGCTAAAGTGAACGAAAGAGAAAAGCGTCACGATTTCATGACATAAAGCAACCAAAGTGTACGAAATGAAAAAGTGTCACGATTTCATGACAAAAAATAGCAAGGTGGTGCCGAATAGAAAAGTGTCACGATTTCGCGATAGAAAGCCGCAAGACAGCCCGAAAGAGAAAAGCGTCACGATTTCGCGACATAAAGCAGCCAAAGTGTACGGAATGAAAAAGTGTCGTGATTTCGTGACAGAAAATAGCAAGGTGATGCCAAATGAAAAAGTGTCACGATTTCACGACATGTCACGTTTTCGCAGCCCATTGGCAGAAAACATCACGATTTCGTGACAGGTTGCATTTACACGGCCCATGGGCAAAAAATTATCATGATTTCATGACATGTATTATTTTCATTGTGCATGAAGGCAGACAAGGTTGCGGGTAGAAAAATGTCACGATTTCGTGACATGTCTTATTTTTGCTGTGCTTGGTGGTGGACAAGGCTGTTGGCCAAAAAACGTCACGATTTCGTGACATACTATTGTTTGGTCGTGATTCATAGCGGGCCATTACAGAACATGCAGAAAGCATGAACACGTGGCACGAAGATGTCAGGACTATGGTGTAACGCTTCAGATCGGCAGTTACAGTTAGCAGAGAAGACCAAACATTTCAAGGTTCGAGCAAAAGGTCAAAACACCAAAGAAGCGGGAAGATGAAGCGAAGCGATCTGGGAAATGAAACGAAATGTCACAGAGTGAAACAGAGAACCGCAATAGAAAGTTTAAAAGTAGAAGTGAAGACAGATACAAGGGCTAGAAATTGTAACAAGAAAAGCATTATTTTTTTGGAATAAAGGAGTTTATTTGGCAAGAGTAACTTTTGTGTGTGAAATCAAAAGGAGATTGAAAGCTAAGACTACTGTTATCTCTGTAAATCTTTCCTTTGCATTATTTTTCTCTTGTATCTATTCGTTTACACCATAAGGTGGGTTACGATAGGTGAATGATAGAATGATGCAATTATTTATTTCCTTAGAGTCTTGCATCTGATCTGATTTGACTGTGTTTTATTGCAGGTCTGTTAGGTCAGGTTGTTTTAGAATTTCATCTCATAACTTGGGGTTTTGCAGGGAGGAGATTGCTAACCAAATTAACGTCCTGTTTTAGTTTTTCCAGCTGATTCTCATAAAGAATGTTTCTGTTTTAGTTTTTGATGTTATTTTTACATTCTTACTTGAAAATTTGCGTTTCGGATTCTGGTACATTCCAGAATACTTTGCTAATTTTACTAACACCAAAAGCTAACATAGAAATAGCAGAACAGTGTTAAATAAAAGATAAAACGAACCCGTTAACTATAAAATGAACCTCATGTTAAAGGCACGGAGCTTAAAATGAAGTGGCTTATACCATGCATTTTCTCATTTGAAATCCTTTTAAGCCGAAAGATAAAAGAGGTCACTAACTTATTTTTGGGTAGACTTCATTATTCTCAAGAGCATTAAGAAAATATATTTACATAGTTGGTTAATTTAATAGATTACGGTTGCAAAGTTTTCTTTGAATCATTAAAGGCCCCTTGTTAACAGTTACTTGCAGGGTTTAAGTTATTCTAGTATACATTCATTTATTTGCTTTAAGTCTTAATTGGTTATACGCATATGAATGTTTGTTCACAAGAACCTTGGAGAAATAAAAAATAACAAATTTCTTTGCAAGAAAGAGTTTCCTGTCTGAGACTCTAGTTGCGTGATCATTTTGTTATAGGGCAAAATATTCACTCAACATTTTGGTGCTAGAAGGAGGGCCTTCTTTATTGCTTTGTGATTATGATCTATTCTAACGATTAACGTGGGTAGTTTTGTTTCCACCTATTGTGCTTGCAGGTATAACATTTAGATATTTTATTTTGCAAGTAAGTTGAGAGAAGTCTTTTAGAGTTCTAGAGTTTTCAAGCTGGCCCAACCTGAGTACATAGCTACTAGGTCCAAGACCACAGGGGAAACTATTTTCCAAAGCCTTTCTCCCACTGCTAGGAAGCCAAAAAACAAAACATTAGAGATCGAAATACCACCCAGTATACTTGAGTTAGGGATTTCTTTAGACTCAAGTACGTCTAGCGGGCCTGAGCCCTTAGTTTCAAGTGCGACAACAACACCAGGTGTATCTGTCCCCATCGTTCCAAGCATTTCCATTGTTCCCACAGGATTAACACCTTTGAATAACATGGCCCAACAACAACAACAACAACAACAACAACAACAACAACAGCCACCTGCCCTCTGGTATGGTGCGCAAAGTTCCCCCTTGGATATTCCTGGGGCAGTCCATGACTTGCCTAGAAACATTGAAAGGGGATTGCCCAAATTCATGCACGATGGTCCCACAACAGCCGAAGAACATGTCCAAATTTACAAGGATTACATGTTTAGACAAGGGGTTACTCACGAAGATATTGCTTGCCGAGTTTTCCCTGCTAGTCTAGACAACACGGCCAATGAGTGGTATAGGAATCTTCCAGCAGGGTCCATCACTTCATGGGCCCAATTAGAAACCGCCTTCATTAGCCAATTTAGAATGTTATTGGATCCCTCCATAATTTATAATTTGTTCGTATCATGCAAAATATTACCCAATGAGCCCATACGAACATTCAATCAGAGGTTCCAAAAACTATACACGAATTTGACTCGTCACTTTGCGGTAGATCCTGCGGTCGCCCTGCAATTATATTTTAGAGCTTTAGATCCTTTAACATCTTTATTGACTAGAAGGAATCCTTAGGTTACGACGCTTCCTTTAGCCTATGCAGAGACAATGACTCTCGAACAACAAATGAACTTACCAGGAGCAGGATTGTCTCAATTGACTGGGATGGGACAATACGGTCCATACAGTCAATTCGCCATGATGAACCAGTTAATGGCACCACAGGTTCCTACGATGAACAATTTCCAACCACCCGCTCAAGTGGCATCATTTCCAACTTATCCTAATGCCTCCGTTCAAACACAGGGATTAATTCAAAATAGCCCGATGGGTTTGCCTGGGTTCGGCATGGGCAATAATTTGTTGACCATACCGGGGTTTGCTCCGATTAGCATGCCAAGCCCAATGACTTATCCAACAATCACTCCGATTCAAAGTGTGAATCTAGGATGGAATCCAACTGCCTAGACCCAAGCCATTGTACCTATTCCAGAGGTGGCTAATGCAGCAAACACAACTGGACCCAGGATTACCATGCCCCAACCACAAGGGCCCGAATCCATGATAGAAAACATGAAGGAGACTTTGGCCAAAGTTTTGGTTACCATGGGAAATGTCAATAAAAAGGTTGACCAAGCCATGGGTCATAACCGACTTCACAACCATAGAGGAAAAGGAACATACAACACGCAGCCTAATAATGGGTGAGTACCCAATCCCGTAGCCAATCAGGCAGATGTCTCGAAAGATTTTGGAGAATTAGGACCTTGTGACAACGATTGCCCGCACTGTGGCCACGGGAAGCAGGAGTCTATACTGACTGAGGTTATACATTCCCAAGAAAGTGAAGAAGAGGAGGATGTGGAACTTTTTGGAAATGAAGATGAAGAAACTTTGGAAGTTCATGCCAACAAACGTTTTGGGAAAGGAAATCACAAATATTACACTAGGAGTTCTAAGGAGCCCAAAACTTCCTCTACTCCTCCAAACAACCAATTACTCCCTCCTGATTTCAAAGGAGATGTCAATCCCTCTCCTCCATCCATGGTGGAAAAGTCTAAGATGGTGCAAAACATGTCAAATTCAGAAAAACCCACTTATGACTTGGTAGAAGACATGAAGAAAACTAAGGCCAATGTCTCAATGTATGATATGTCCCGACTATTAGGCCAAGAAGTAAGTCCACCAAAAAGTTTGGATCCATCTGCCCAAGTTCATGAAGCTAAAAGTGTTGAGTCCCGATTGGTTTTGAAAAGGGAAAAGCGAGATATACCCCCTTTTCTGATAACCATTAGAATTGCGGGTAAAAATCTGCACAATTGCCTAATAGATTCAGGGGCCTCGGCTACCATTATGCCCCTAGAAATCTGTCAAAAATTGGGACTTACACCAAAACCTTCTAGAAGCAGGGTGGTGCAGCTGGATAGATCAACCATGGAAGCAGTGGGAGAATTGGGTGATGTTCTTATTCAAGTCAACTCAGAACCTAGGGTTCAACATCACATAGATATATTGGTGCTCGACATTCCTATCAAATATGGCATGGTGTTGGGAAGAGATTGGAGTAAAAACTTAAACGGTTACATTGTAACAGACTCTTCACATATGTGGTTGCCTTGGAGGGGAGTGGCCAACCAAATTCGGATTGATAGTGAACCTAGGCTCAAGGAAATGATCACAGAATACAACAAACCTAATGAGATCCAATACATTGAAGCTGAATTAGGAGCATATTGTTTGGACGTAGAAACACCTGAGAATTCCCAAAATGAAAGGATTGGATGCAATGTTTCTGAAGGACACCAGGACATTTGGACTTTAAGATTTGATGGATCCAAGTCCAGACAAGGGGCAGGAGCCGGTATTGAACTGTCATGTTCAGACAGAGAGCCTATGTTCGCTGCATATAGACTACAGTTCCCTGCCACCAACAATGTGGCAGAATATGAGGCCTTGATTCTCGGACTTCAATTGGCCCTTCGAAAGAAAGTTAAATGTATCAAGGTCTTAGGTGATTCGGAATTAGTGGTAAAACAAGTGAAGGGACAATACGTATGTAAGAACAAGCGGCTCAGACTTTACCGAACCAGGGTTAGAGATTTAATAGATGAGTTTGATGCTTTTAACATATCTCTGATCTCTAGAAAAGGCAATCATCTGGCAGACTCTCTAGCCGTAGCTGCGAGTATGTTGAAACCAGTGGATCACAAGAAATGCAAGAAATTTTCCATAGAATTGGTCCCTTGCCCCTCGATACCGGATAATGTCACGAATTTCCAAGTGTTTGATAGTGACAGACACATATTCCATTTTGTCACTAATTCTGGTATCTTTGAAAAGCAGGTTATAGATGAAGACGAGAGGGACCTAGAAGAGGCAGATTTGGAAGAAAAGATTATTGGAAAATGTAATAAGATGCCAAATGAGATGGCTTCATTAGAAAAAATGTTCGATATCGGATACCAACCAAAAGGAGGTAGAAAGGTTCCACCTCCCAAAGAAGCCTGTGACTTAGTTAATATTGGAAGTGCAGAAAACCCTCGAGAAGTATTCATAGCGAAAGCATGTACCAAACATGAGAAGGATTCCATTGCCAATGCATTAAAGGAATACATAGATTGCATAGCTTGGAGTTATAAGGAACTGAAAACTTATGATCAGAATGTTATAACGCATACGATTCCTTTGAAGCCAGACTCCAAACCCTTTAGGCAAAGACAGAGGCCAGTCAATCCATTATTAGAACCCTTGATAGAGAAAGAGGTAAAGCGACTGTTAGAAGCT
Organism: Wollemia nobilis; assembly: GCA_028583015.1. NCBI lineage: Eukaryota > Viridiplantae > Streptophyta > Pinopsida > Araucariales > Araucariaceae > Wollemia > Wollemia nobilis. Next base: position 333,602 of record JAQPPZ010017037.1, read on the forward strand.
AAAATCATCTTTCCTGTTAGGCATTCCACATGGGTTGCTAACTTGGTCCCCGTGAGGAAAAAGAGTGGAGAAATAAGGCTATGTATTGATTTTAGAAATCTTAATAAAGCCTCACAAAAGGACAATTACCCTTTACCCACCATTGATGAAATACTTCAAAAGGTAAATGGGTCAGAAATGATGTCATTCCTGGATGGTTATTCGGGATATAATCAGGTCCTTATCCATCCTAATGATAGGATGAAAACCGCCTTCACCACAAAATGGGGCACCTTTGCATACAGGAGAATGCCTTTCGGACTATTGAATGCAGGTGCCACATTCCAACGAGCTATGGACTTTGCTTTTAAGGGGCTCATAGGTAAGTGCATTATTGTCTATGTAGATGACATTCCTGTCTTTTCTAAGAGCAGGGAAAACCACGTCAAGGATCTAAAGAAAGTCCTTCAAAGATGTAGGGAACATGGCATTTCACTCAACCCAAGGAAGTGCATTTTCGGGGTAACGAAAGGAAAATTATTGGGACATGTAATATCCAAAGATGGAATTTCCATTGATCCTGAAAGAATAGAGGCCATACAACAGATTCCTTGTCCCAACAACAAAAAAGAGTTGAGATCATTCTTTGGGAAGATTAATTTTGTTAGAAAATTTATTGCAGATTTTGCAGAAATAGCAAAACCTTTGAACGACATGTTAAAGAAAGAGGTCCAAATCAAATGGACAAATGAAAATAGAGATGCTTTCAAAAATATCAAGGATGCGATTTCTAAAGCCCCAGTTTTAGTGAGTCCTGATTATACGAAGCCTTTCTATATTTACACATTTGCTTCAGACCATTCCTTTGCGAGTGTTTTAACTCAGAAGAGTGAAGGCAACATTGAAAATCCTATTGCCTTCCTGAGTAGTCCTCTCAAAGATGCAAAACTGAGATATTCCATCTTGGACAAGCAAATGTATGCTCTATTTAAGACAGTTAAAAAATTCAGGCATTATATAGTCCACAGTAGGGTGTTTGCTATAGTCCCGGATCCTGCAGTCAAAGCCATGTTTATACAGAATGAATTAGGTGAAAGACGAGGTAAGTGGATTTCAACTCTGCAAGAATTTGATCTTGAGATTCAATCCATGAAGATAGTGCGGGGACAAGGGTTGGTTAAGGCTATAGCAGAAAAGGATCCCTTAATTTCATGTCAACATTATGAAATCGTAGATATAACCAAAGATGAGTGGTACGCAGATGTTGTGTATTTTTTACTAAATGGTAAATGTCCACCACATTTGAATTCTACTCAACGAAGAGCCTTGCGCTTGAAATCTGCTAATTTTCTAATTAGATCCGGCACGTTATACAAGAAAAACCATGAAGGAATTTACCTTCGTTGCGTTGATCGAAGAGAGGCAGCGCAAATACTCGAGGAATTTCATGGTAAATATGGGACAGGACATGGGTCCGCTAATGCCACAGCCCATCAAATCCTTAGAGCCGGTTATTATTGGCCTCGATTGTTCAAAGATGCCCATACTCATGTGAGGTCATGTCATACATGTCAAACTACGACCAATAGAGAAAGGGGTGCTTCCATGCCATTACAATCTGTAATTGAGTCTAGACCTTTTGCGCAATGGGGCCTGGATTTTGTTGGGATTATCAGTCCCAATTCATCCGATTCCCACAAATACATTCTAACAGCTACAGATTATTGCACAAGGTGGACGGAAGCTATCCCCACAAAGAATGCCACTTCGGAGGTTGTTATTAAATTCCTAGAGGATAATATTGTCACTCGATTTGGAATGCCTAACTCCATTGTAAGTGACAATGGTTCAGCTTTCTCCTCTCTAGAATTTTCCAATTGGGCATTTGACAACAGGGTGAGTTTAAAATTCTCTTCCAATTATTATCCGCAAGGTAATGGATTGGCTGAATCTTCTAACAAGAATTTGTTATGCGTCATTAAAAAATTGCTGGAAAGAAATCCTAGAGATTGGCATAACAAACTTAAGTTGGCTCTTTGGGCTGATAGAATCAAAGTCAAAGAATCAATAGGAACATCTCCTTACCATCTGGTTTATGGACAAGATCCCATTTTTCCTACAAATCTCAAGTTACAAACACTGCATTTCATGAAAGATTACTTTGGAACTGATGATAAACTTGAGTCTAGACTAACACAATTAATGCATCTGGATGAAAAAAGGGATGAGGCTATGCTTCATTTTAGTAAACACCAAGATGTAGTAAAAATATGGTTCGATAAAAAGTCTAGAGCCAAGGCTTTTAAAATATCAGATCTAGTGTTGTTATGGGATAAAAGACATGAGAAGAAAGGAGATCATGATAAGTTCGACTACTTATGGTTGGGTCCTTACCAGATTTTAGAAGTCCTAGGGGAAAACAGTTTTAGACTAAAAACCTTGGATGGAAAGGATTTGGCATTACCTGTCAATGGGTTGCACTTGAAACACTATTTCCAGGCCTGAAGCGGTTGGGTTTTGTATTATATGTAATTATGTCATGCTTTGTTTCTTTTGTGTGTGCAGATTTGATGTTTAAGTGGTGTGTTTATTTGACATGTTTGGTTTGTCTAGAATAAAAAAAAAAAAAAAATTGTTTTGAGATGCTAACTTATGCTTTAGATCAGGGAAATATGGAACATTGGAATTGTGTTGTAGAAAGCTCCGCAAGAAACACAAACAGTTTAAATGATATCGTTTGGAACTTGTGATGCATGAAGTGGTCAGTTTTACATAATGGCAATACTCCATCTGCAATTCAAAAGGCAATGCATTCATATTACATCTCACTTTGCATATACATGCCATCTTAGTTGCATATGCATTTCAAGATACAAATCATTAAAGTGTGTCAAATCCTCTTAGGGTTATTCTATAACATAAATAAGAAAAATCCTAAGGTTGGGAACTGATGCCCGAACTATCTAGAACCAAGCACATTTTATACACATTAAAAAGGATCTTGAGCAAAATGATCAAAACCTAGCTTGGAAGAAAAGGTCAGGCGAAAGAAGTATTTCATGTCTATCCTATTATGCAACATGATCCTTAAAACAGTGGTTTTTACCACTTCCATAAAGCTTAAAGCCTAAAATCAGAGTAGTAAGGATAGGGTTAAATCCTCATCAAACTTAGGTTGAGGATCCAACTCCCCAAAGCTCTGATTTGACCTACATGGAGTAGTAAGGATAGGGCATAATTCTCATCTTGCCTAGGTTGAGAATCTGATTCCCCAAAGCTCCTATGTCTCATTTCATCATAAATATTGGATTGGAAGGATCGTACTACATGTCCTCTGCAAAGGATGGGTAGTCATCCCCAAGGTCCAAGAAATAAAACTAAATATTTCCCATTTCATCTTTATATTGGATTGGAAGGATCGTACTACATGTCCTCTGCAAAGGATGGGTAGTCATCCCCAAGGTCCAAGAAATAAAAACTAAATATTTCCCATTTCATCTTAATATTGGATTGGAAGGATCGTACTACATGTCCTCTGCAAAGGATGGGTAGTCATCCCCAAGGTCCAAAAAAAGAAATGAAGCTAAATCATGGATTATGGGGTTAAGTATGCCCATGCATGGCAGCATGTCTTGTCTAAAACAAGACCATTGACTATTCAAACGGATAGACTAGCATGACCATTTCATCCATAATTGGTTAAATTATTTTTCTCAAAGTGAGGTAATGAATTCCAAATTAGAGTAGTAAGGATAGGGTTAAACTCCCATCTCGATTAGGTTGGGAGTCCGATTTCCCAAAGCTCTGATTTCACTCTCACTTGCACATGGGTTCAAGATAGTAGTGACTCATAACCAACTTTGGGATTTAATAAAGCAATTCAGTATACATATAGTTGATCCTAAGAGGGTTTGATAATCTTAAATGTTTGTGTATGATACTAGAAGGTCTAAGCCTTTATAAAAGCAAAATCTCTAAGCATATTTATTAGGTTACACAAATCATTCACAATCTCACATATGCATTCATGTAAAACTGACAATGGAATGTTGATCAATTTCAAATGATAGAAAATGGAACACATTGCACACACCGAGCTGATACTTAATGATTCTAATGTTTCATGTATTTATGATCTATTGGCATTTGTTTTATTTTTTATGTGCTAATGCTTGTATCCAAGTTTGTATATTTCCAGGTTAGGTTCTCATCAAAATGCTCAGGAGCATTTCCCAGCAGAGTCGCCATTTGTTGTGGCTGATCCACAACACACCCCAAAATTGGGGACCCACCTTTTTGCATGCTTTCCAAGAAGATTGCAGTGGCCTAGATGCTAAAAAAATCAAAGGAAGATCAAAGAAAAATAACAAAAATGAAAAGTTGTCGCGATATCGTGACATGTTGCTCCGTCGTGACCAAAAAGAAAAGTTGTCGCGATATCGTGACATGTTGCTCCGTCGTGGCCAAAATGAAAAGTTGTCATGATATCGCGACATGTTGCTCCATCATGGCCAAAAAAGAAAAGTTGTCACGATATCGCGACATGTTGCTCTGTCGCGGCCAAAAATGAAAAGTTGTCACGATATCACAACATGTTGCTCCGTCAAAAGAAAAGTTGTCACGATATCGCGACATGTTGCTCCATCGCGGCCAAAAATGAAAAGTTGTCGTGATATCACGACATGTTGCTTCATCACGGCTCAAAATAGAAAAGTACAATGAAATGAAAAAGTGTCACGATTTCATGACATGTCACGTTTTTGCGGCTGAGAGCAACAGAATGCAGCATGAGGAGAAAATGTCGTGATATCGTGACATGTCACAAAATCGTGGTCAAGGCAGTAAAGTAGGGCAATGCACTAAAGTCTTCGTGATATCGTGACATGTCATGTTTTCACGGCCAAGTGCAACGAGATAAAGCAAAATGAAAAGGCATCACGATTTTGCGATAGGTTGCATCCGAGCGACCCGAAAGAGAAAAATGTCGCGATATCACGACATGTCACGTTTTCACGACCTGGAGCAGCTAAAGTGAACGAAAGAGAAAAGCATCGTGATTTCATGACATAAAGCAGCCAAAGTATACAGAATGAAAAGGTGTTGCGATTTCGTGACAGAAAGCCGCAAGACAACCCGAAAGAGAAAAGCATCGCGATTTCGTGACATAAAGCAGCCAAAGTGTATGGAATGAAAAAGTGTCATGATTTCACAAAAGAAAACAGTAAGGTGATGCCAAATGAAAAAGTGTCACGATTTCATGACATGTCATGTTTTCGCGGCCCGTTGGCAGAAAACGTCACGATTTCGTGACAGGTTGCATTTGCGTGGCCCGTGGGCAGAAAATTGTCGCGATTTCGCGACATGTCTTATTTTCGCTGTGCATGAAGGCAGACAAGGTTGCGGGCAGAAAAATGTCGCGATTTCATGACATGTCTTATTTTTGCTGTGCTTGGTGGTGGACAAGGCTGTTGGCCGAAAAACATCGTGATTTCGTGACATACTGTTGTTTGGTCACAATTCACAGCGGGCTGTTACAAAACATGTAGAAAGTGTGAAACACGTGTCACGAAGATGTTAGGACTATGGTGTAACGCTTTAGATTGGAAGTTACAGTTAGCAGAGAAGACCAAACATTTCAAGGTTCGAGCAAAAGGTCAAAACACCAAAGAAGCGGGAAGATGAAGCGAAGCGATCTGGGAAATGAAACGAAACATCACAGAGCGAAATAGAGAACCGCAACAAAAAGTGATATTCACACAATGACACTGAGAGGGGGGGGGTGAATCAGTGTAAATATTAATTATCAAATCTACAGCTTTTAAAATGAAGCAAAGAGAACTTGAAAACCAAAAAAGCAAATTGAACAATAGAGCACACCACAACACTCAATATATCGAGGTTCACCAATTTGGCTACTACTCAAAAATGACTTCTTGGACTCCAATCCAAATCCATTCTTTGCAAAATACCAATTTTACAAACACTTTACCAACATCTACTGGAACGAGCACCAACCCCTTAGTTTTCTGCTGCAACAGATAGGAGCACCAACCCCTAGTCCCAAGCACCAACTTGGACTGCAATTTTGAGCAATTTAAAATGATATAAAAATGTCTTCACTTCTTACATGACCATGACTGGTCTGCAATTAAACAAACTCTGTGCACTCTCACGGCTCTGCTAATTTCTCTCTTGGCTCTCTTCTAACCCTCTTTCCACAGCAATTTCCCTCTAATAGCAGCAAGCGTATTCTCTGTACGACTGTCATTTTATAACCCCCTTCGTCTTCTATAACTTTTCAATCCTGCATGCAGTCGAATGACATACTCTAACTATTCAAATTCTTTTCTCCTCTGCATAAGCGGCTGTTCGAATCCTTTTATGATCCTGCATATACAACTGTTTTGAATGCTGCAAATACGTCTGTTCGAAAGCTTTTACGACCCTTCAAATTCGGCTATTCGAATTTTGCAAATACAGCTTTTCGAATACACTTTCCATTCTCCATATGTGATTCTTCGAATGTTTTTCAATCATGCATATACAGATGTTCCAGTGCATGTCCAACACCTGTCAATGTGTAACTGCCGATCTGACTTCAGTTACTTCTTACGTAACTGGCTGCATGATGCTTTTTTTGAAACGTGTCACCTTGCATGTTCCTTCGGCATTTACCAGCCAAACTGTTACCTATCGCGAATTCGTGACATTTCTGCCTATTTGACTTTTTATGGGCTGTTGACCGTGAAAACCTGACCTGTCGCGATATCGCGACACTTTTTGCAGTCGTATGCCTTCATGCCCTTGCTATCATGAAATCACGACCATTTTGGCCTTTGAAAGCTTTCCCACTGTTCATGTCACGAAATCGTGACACTTCAAACTTTTGCTGACGTCATCCTTAATGTTGTCGCGAAATCGCGATGCTTCCGGCTTCCTGAGGCTTCTCTTGCAACTTGTCATGAAATCGTGACACTTTCAGCTTTTGCTGACGTCATCCTCATCATTGTCGTGATATCGCGATGCTTTTGGCTTCCAGCGGCTTTTCTTTCACCCTGTCATGAAATCGTGACACTTTCAATTTTTGCTGACGTCATCCTCAGCTTTGTCGCGAAATCGCGACGCTTTCGGCTTCCGTACAATCCTTGCTTCATGCAGTAGCAAAATCGCTACAACTTTGTGCCTTGTGCTTTCGACTTGCTACATCTTTGAGTTTTGCGATTTTGACTGGTAGCGAAATTGCTACACCTTCGCATAGTGTATTTTCAACTTGTAGTGAAATCGCTACAACTTTTTCACTTAGCACTTTCTCCTTTCTTCGCCAGCGAAAATTCAACATGTAGCAAAATCGCTACAATTACTCGACTTAGCTTCTTGGCCTCCGACATGTCGCAAAATCACGATAATTTTGCTTGCGCCTTCTCTCTCCTCGACCATGTCGTGAAATCGCGACCATTTTGCTTACACCTTCTCTCTCCTCGGCCATGTCGTGAAATCGTGACAATTTGGCATGCATTTTCTCTCTCCTCGGCCATGTCGTGAAATCACGACAATTTTGCCTGCACCTTCTCTCTCCTCGGCCATGTCGCAAAATCACGACAATTTTGCTTGCACCTTCTCTCTCCTCGACCATGTCACGAAATCGTGACCATTTTGCTTGCACCTTCTCTCTCCTCGACCATGTCGCAAAATCGTGACAATTTGGCATGCATTTTCTCTCTCCTCGACCATGTCGTGAAATCACGACATTTTTCTTTCTGCCTTCGGACCTCTCAACCTGTCGCGATATCGCGACAGAAAACATGTCGCGATATCGTGACAGTTTTCTTTCTACCTTCAGACCTCTCAACCTGTCGCGATATCGCGATAGAAAACATGTCACGATATCGCGATAGTTTTATTTCTGCCTTCGGACCTCTCAACCTGTCGTGATATTGTGACAGAAAACATGTCGCGATATCGCGACAGTTTTCTTACTTGTCTTTTTTTGCAAATTTCTGAATCTGGGTCACTTCTGTTTTCTTGCAAATTCACTGTACTTGATCTGACTGACTTCAAAATTCTTGTCCATTGCTTCAACTGCATCAATTTCTATCTGTGTTGACAACAATGACAATACTTTTGCTGCACCTTGTTCAACAATCTCCCCCTTTGGAATTGTTGGCAACACTTATGCACTCTCCTGTAATTCTTCTCCCCCTTTGACAATAATACCAAAGGGCTATTGCAGACTCCCCCTGAGTCTATGCACACCACTCTCAGACAAATGTTGTTATAGTTAGCAAAAATCATGAATATAAGCAAAACTATAAGTATAGGCATAAATGCACTCCCTGAGAATGTGATCCCAAATGAAAGTCAGTTCTTGGAAATTGTGACCACTCCCAACTTATGTCGAAGGTACTCAAGAACTTCCTTGGGCAATGGTTTTGTGAATATATCAGCTACCTGCTCTGTAGTTGGAACAAAGTCCAATTTGACCTCTCCTTCAGCAACTTTATCCTTCAAGAAATGATATCGGATTGCAATATGTTTGGTTCTAGAATGCATAACCGGATTCTTGGATATGTTGATAGCACTAGTGTTATCACATTTTATTGATATTGGCTCTTTGAAGTGAATACCAAGATCTTTCAAAGTTTGTCTCATCCATAATATCTGTATACGACATGTTGTGGCTGCAATGTATTCTACCTTTGCAGTGGATAGAGAGACTGATTCTTGTTTCTTGCTGTGCCATGCTACCAGCCTGTCTCCAAGATAAAATGCTCCTCCACTGGTACTCTTTCTATCATCAATACATCCTGCCCAATCTACATCAGAATATGCAATCAAAGTGAAATATTTACCTTTTGGGTACCACAACCCATAATCCATAGTACCCTTGAGGTACCTGAAGATCCTCTTTACAGCTGTCACATGAGTTTCTTTGGGACTAGCCTGAAATCTTGCAACCATGCATACTGCTTGTAATATGTCTGGTCTAGTGGCTGTTAAATACAACAGGCTTCCAATCATAGACCTGTACATTGTTTGATCTACATCTAGAGATTTGTCATCCTTGCTTAACTTGCAGCCTGTTGTCATGGGAGTGCTAACAGGTTTGCTGTCTTCCATTGTGAACTTTTTTAGCATTTCTTTTACATATTTAACTTGAGAAATAAAAATGCCCTTTTCATTTTTATTGACCTGCAGTCCTAAGAAATAAGAAAGTTCACCAATCATAGACATCTCAAATTCTTTCTTCATTTTAGTTGATATGTCTTTGCAATATTCATCCATGCTGCTGCCAAATATTATATCATCTACATAAACAACAAGAAAAATAAGATGCCCCTTATCTATTTTGACATATAAATTGCTGTCCACCAAACCTTTCTTGAACCCTTGTTTAATAAGATAGTTATCCAGCCTTGCATACCATGCTCTGGGTGCCTGTTTCAAACCATATAATGCTTTCTTTAACCTGCAAACAAAATCTGGATTGTCACCAAGTTGGAAACCATCTGGTTGTTCAATGTAAACCTCTTCTTCCAGTTTTCCATTCAAAAATGCTGATTTTACATCCATTTGATATACTTTGAAATTTTTATGGACTGCTAAAGCCAAAAACATTATGATTGCCTCTAGTCTGGCTACCGGTGCAAAGGTTTCCTCAAAATCAATGCCTTCAACCTGAGCATAGCCTTTATAGACCAATCTTGCCTTATTTCTGACAACCTGTCCATCTTCATTTAACTTATTTCAAAAAATCCATTTAGTGCCTATTATGTTTTTATTTATTGGTTGTGGTACTAATTCCCAGGTATTATTTTTCTCAATTTGATCTAGTTCTTCATTAATTGCCTTCATCCAACTTTCATCTGTGCTTGCTTCAGCAACATTTTTAGGTTCAATGCTAGATAACAGAGAATAGTTCCGCTTCTTTGCTCTTCTTGTCTGAATACCATCTGTGGGATCCCCAATAATCTGTTCACTGGGATGGTTTTTCTGCCAATTGCCTATTTTAAATTTCCTATTTTCTTCTTCTTCTGAGTCAGTTTTTACAACATCTAGATCAATTTTCTGATTCTCATCTGTTTTCTTTTCATCATCACCTTCAATGACTTCTTCATAAATAGGGTAGTTTTCTTGATAAGTAATTTCTTGTTCTCTACCTTCATCAACTTTCACATCAGCACTCAACAATTTTCTTTAGCCTCTTGTTGTAACATGTGTAGGCTTTGCTTTTTGTTGAGTAACCAAGAAAGATACCTTCATCAGCTCTATCTTCAAATTTATCGAGATTATCTTCAGTCCGTTTGATGTAGCACTTACTGCCAAATACTTTGAAATGTCTTGCTGTTGCCTTTCCGCCGAACCACAGCTCATAAGGTGTTTTGCTTTCATGTGGTCTTAGCATGCATCTGTTTTGAATGTAAACTGTAGTATGTACTGCCTCTTTCCAAAATCTGTCAGCTATTTTGTTCTTAGCCAGCATTGTCCATGCCATTTCCTACACTGTTCTGTTCTTCCTTTCTACAACACCATTCTGTTGAGGTGTCCTAGCTGCTGAAAACTGTCTTCTTATCCCATATTTTTGACAGTATTCTGCAAATTCTTCTGAAATAATCTCTCCTCCTCTTTCTGATCTTAGGCATTTAATCCTTTTTCTAGTTTGATTTTCAACCTATTTTTTTAAAATCTTAAACATATCAAAGGCATCTGATTTAAGCTTTAAAAATAATATCCATGTCATCCTGGAGTAATCATCTATTAACAGCATAAAGTATTTGTCACCATTTATGCTTTGTGTTCTCATGGGTCCACACAAATCAGTATGAATTATATCCAAAGGTTTATTGGTGAAGTATTCCTTTGATTTAAAAGTGGATCTGGTTTGCTTCCCTTTTTGAAATGAAGCACAGATGCTATTTACTGGTTTGCCAATGGTTGGTATATCTCTTACTGCCCTTTTTGAACTTATTTTTGCCAGATTATCAAAACTAATATGACCGAGCCTCTTGTGCCATAGCCAATTTTCATCTTCCTGTCCAATCAAGCATGTTCCTTCTGCAATTTCTGAGAGAGTATATAGATTACCAGAAGTCCTAGATCCAGTAGCTATCAGCTTCCCACTATGTGCTTTTCTCACTTCACATCCCTGCTTCTTAAAAATGACTTCATGACCTCTGTCACAGATTTGACTTACACTCAGCAAGTTATGCTTCAGACCAATCACAAACAAGACTTCTTTTGATTTTATCTTTCCATCACTGATCTTGACTGATCCCTTTTCAACAATCTTTGCTCCATCATTATTTCCAAATTTCACAGAACCACCTTCATAATTCTATAAATTCTCAAATTTTTGCTTGTCACCTGTCATGTGACTGGAGCATCCACTGTCAAGTATCCATGGTGCAGATTTGTCTTGTGCTTTAAAAGTAGTCTGAACAATCAAAGATTCCATTTCTTTCCATTATGGTTTGATGTCAGATTTGGCTACTTGTTTTGCCTTTGTCCTTTCATTGGCATGTGCCTGTTTTTTAGGAAATTTCTTGTTTTGTTTCAACCCACTTGGTTGAGATTTTCTACCCTGATAATTATTTGATGCACAAGTGCTTCTACAATTTCTAGCAATATGTCCAAAATTATGACAATTATAACATTCAACTACATAATTCATTAAAGGAGAAAAAACATTTCTGTTGGTGAAATTCCTTTGAGATACATTATGCACGCAATCTGAAATCATATGGCCATAAGCATTGCATTTAAAACAATACTCAGAAAAGGAATGATTAAACCTGGGTGCCGATATTTGCCAGTTTGAAGTAGGAGCCATGAATCTTCTCCTTCTTGGATGTGTGACTTTTGTGAATCCATATTTGTCAGTACTCTTCTTGAGTCTGGCATTATTGCTTTCTTTGGCATGATTTGTTTTTTCTAGGTCAACCCTAATATTTTCTTCTTTCTTTATGGGTTCTACATTCAAGGCCTTTGAACCCTTTGATGATTCTCCTTCATCGAAGCCTAAACCAAATTTGATGCCGGAAGGCCTTTGGTTATTTAACATTTTATCCAGCTTTACAGTACTTTCTTCAAACTTATGAAAGCAACTCAATTTTCTATTCATCTCCTCTAGCTGCATCCTTAACTTAACAATGTCTTCCTCTAGCTTGCTGCATTCAACTGTCTTTACAGTTAATTGTTCATCAAGAACTTCAGACATTTTCTTGAATTCCTCTGTCTGTATTTTTAAACTGTTTATTATGTCAGTGGCATCCTCTAGTTTTCTTGAAAACTTTTTGTTCTTTTTCCTTTCTACACTCAATTCTTCAAGTGCAGCAACCAATTCTCCTTCCAGATAAACTTCAGCCTCATATTTAAAGCTTTCATCACCTTCCTGATTTTCTTCTGTTCTTTCCTCTTCAAGTGCCATGAACAGAGCTTCACCTGTTTCTTCTTCAGAATCCTCACCTGAGCTTTCTTCAAAAGAGCTGACATTCTTTGATATGAAGCTTTTCTTCTTGAGGTTGTTATTTCTAAAATTTTGTTTCTTCTTCCAGTCACCTTAGCTGATTAAGCTTGTTCAAGGAACTTGGCTCTGATACCAATTGATATTCACACAATGACACTGAGAGGGGGGGGTGAATCAGTGTAAATATTAATTATCAAATCTACAACTTTTAAAATGAAGTAAAGAGAACTTGAAAACCAAAAAAGCAAATTGAATAATAGAGCACACCACAACACTCAATATACCGAGGTTCACCAATTTGGCTACTCCTCAAAAATGACTGCTTGGACTCCAATCCAAATCCAGTCTTTGCAAAATATGAATTTTACAAACACTTTACCAGCATCTACTGGAAGGAGCACCAACCCCTTAGTTTTTTGCTGCAATAGATAGGAGCACCAACCCCTAGTCCCAAGCACCAACTTGGACTGCAATTCTGAGCAATTTAAAATGATATAAAAATGTCTTCACTTCTTACATGACCCTGACTGGTCTGCAATTAAACAAACTCTACACACTCTCACGACTCTGCTAATTTCTCTCTTGGCTCTCTTCTAACCCTCTTTCCACAACAATTTCCCTTTAACAACAACAAGCGTATTCTCTGTACGACTGTCCTTTTATAACCCCTTTTTCTCATCGAGACTCTTTGTCTTCTATAACTTTTCAATCCTACATGCAGTCAAATGACATACTCTAACTATTCGAATTATTTTCTCCTCTCCATAAGCGGTTGTTCGAATCCTTTTACGATCCTACATATACGGTTGTTTTGAATGCTATAAATATGTCTGTTCGAAAGCTTTTACGACCCTTCAAATTCGGTTGTTCGAATTCTGCAAATACAGCTTTTCAAATACACTTTCCATTCTCCATATGTGATTCTTTGAATGTTTTTCAATCATGCATATACAGATGTTCCAGTGCATGTCCAACACCTGTCAATGTGTAACTGCCGATCTGACTTCAGTTACTTCTTACGTAACTAGCTGCATGATGCTTTTTTCAACATGTGTCACCTTGCATGTTCCTTCGGCATTTACCAGCCAAACTGTTACCTGTCGCGAATTCGTGACATTTCTGCCCATTTGACTTTTTTTGGGCTATTGACCGTGAAAACCTGACCTGTCATGATATCGTGACACTTTTTGCAGCTGTACGCCTTCATGCCCTTGTCGCGAAATCGCAACCATTTTGGCCTTTGAAAGCTTTCCCACTGTTCATGTCACGAAATCGTGACACTTCAAACTTTTGCTGACGTCATCCTTAATGTTGTCGCGAAATCACGATGCTTCCGGCTTCCTGAGGCTTCTCTTGCAACTTGTCGTAAAATCGTGACACTTTCAGCTTTTGCTGACATCATCCTCATCATTGTCGCGATATCGCGACGCTTTTGACTTCCAGTGGCTTTTCTTTCACCCTGTCGTGAAATCGTGACACTTTCAATTTTTGCTGACGTCATCCTCAGCTTTGTCATGAAATCGCGACGCTTCTGGCTTTCGTACAATCCTTGCTTCATGCAGTAGCGAAATCGCTACAACTTTGTGCCTTGTGCTTTCGACTTGCTACATCTTTGAGTTTTGCGATTTTGACTAGTAGCGAAATCGCTACACCTTCGCATAGTGTATTTTCAACTTGTAGCGAAATCTCTACAACTTTTTCACTTAGCACTTTCTCCCTGCTTCGGCCAGCGAAAATTCAACATGTAGTGAAATCGCTACAGTTACTCGACTTAGCTTCTTGGCCTCCGACATGTCGTGAAATCATGACAATTTTGCTTACGCCTTCTCTCTCCTCGGCCATGTCACAAAATCGTGACCATTTTGCTTGCACCTTCTCTCTCCTCGACCATGTCGCGAAATCGTGACAATTTGGCATGCATTTTCTCTCTCCTCGGCCATGTCGTGAAATCGTGACAATTTTTCCTGCATCTTCTCTCTCCTCGACCATGTCACGAAATCACGACCATTTTGCCTGCACATTCTCTCTCCTCGACCATGTCGTGAAATCGTGACCATTTTGCTTGCACCTTCTCTCTCCTCGACCATGTCGTGAAATCGCGATAATTTGGCATGCATTTTCTCTCTCCTCGGCCATGTCGTGAAATCGTGACATTTTTCTTTCTGCCTTCGGACCTCTCAACCTGTCGTGATATCGTGACAAAAAACATGTCGTAATATCGCGACAGTTTTCTTTCTGCCTTCGGACCTCTCAACCTGTCGCGATATCGCGACAGAAAACATGTCACGATATCGTCACAGTTTTCTTTCTGCCTTTGGACCTCTCAACCTGTCGCGATATCATGATAGAAAACATGTCGTGATATCGCGACAGTTTTCTTACTTGTCTTTTTCTGTAAATTTTTGAATCTGGGTCACTTTTGTTTTCTTGCAAATTCAGTGTACTTGATCTGACTGACTTCAGAATTCTTGTCCATTGCTTCAACTGCATCAATTTTTGTCTGTGTTGACAACAATGACAATACTTTTGCTGCACCTTGTTCAAAAAAAAGTTTAAAAGCAGAAGTGAAGACAGATACAAAGGCTAGAAATTGTAACAAGAAAAGCATTATTTTTTTGGAATAAAGGAGTTTATTTGGCAAGAGTAACTTTTGTGTGTGAAATCAAAAGGAGATTGAAAGCTAAGACTATCGTTATTTCTGTAAATATTTCCTTTGCATTATTTTCTCTTGAATCTATTCATTTACACCATAAGATGGGTTACGATAGGTGAATGATAGAATGATGCAATTATTTATTTCCTTAGAGTCTTGCATCTGATTTGATTTGACTGTGTGTTAGTGCGAGTCTGTTAGGTCAGGTTGTTTTAGAATTTCATCTCATAACTTGGGGTTTTGCAGGGAGGAGATTGCTAACCAAATTAACGTCCTGTTTTAGTTTTTCCAGCTGACTCTCATAAACAACGTTTCGGTTTTAGGTTCTGATGTTATTTTTACATTTTTACTTGAAAATTTGTGTTTCGAATTCTGGTACATTCCAGAATACTTTGTCAATTTTACTAACACCAAAAGCTAACATAGAAATAGCAGAACAGTGTTAAATAAAAGATAAAACGAACCAGTTAACTATAAAATGAACCTCATGTTAAAGGCACGAAGCTTAAAATGAAGTGGCTTATACCACACACTTTCTCATTTGAAATCCTTTTAAGCCAAAAGATAAAAGAGGTCACTAACTTATTTTTGGGTGGACTTCATTATTCTCAAGAGCATTAAGAAAAGATTTTTTTTTACATGGTTGGTTAATTTGATAGATTAGGGTTGCAAAGTTTTCTTTGAATCATTAAAGGCCCCTTGTTAATAGTTACTTGCAGGGTTTAAGTTATTCTAGTATACATTCATTCGTTTGCTTTAAGTCTTAATTGGTTATATGCATATGAATGTTTGTTCACAAGAACCTTGGAGAAATAAAAAAAAAATAATAACAAATTTCTTTGCAAGAAAGAGTTTCTTGTCTGAGACTCTAGTTGCGTGGTCATTTTGTTATAGGGCAAAATATTCACTCAACATGACACATGTACACATGGACTACATGCACATTTACATCATCAAGTACTTTGCACATTCTAACAACACTTGTGCATTTATTACATTGCATAAATTAAATACTAATCAAACTCCTAATCTAGAGATGTACCCAAGGTGGTACATTGGCATGTACCAAATAATGTAATATATTCCAACACCCCCTATATTACATTATTTGGTTATTGAAGACTTTAGTCTTCAATATGGTCTTTGTCCTGGTTCTGGAACTTGAGCTCTTCTTTTTTTCTTTCTTCATTGTACTCTCTGTTTGTATCCTGATCAAGTAAATAATTAGTATCTTCATCTTGTTCCTTTAGTTCACTTTGATATGTTCAGCTTGAAAGTATTTTCTTTCATCTTCATCTTTTCTTTTCTGTCATGCTTCCTCTTTCTTCTTCTTCTTCTTCTTCTTATTTTTTTCTGCATTTTTACTAGTGATATATCTTCTTCATGGTGAGTTAGTATATCATCACAATAGTATTGGTCAAGATTTAGTATTTCATTGCTAATATGTTCATTTTGTTTCATATTTTGAAAGAATTAAAAAATAATTAATGATAGATATATCATCAAACATTCTTCTGATGTAAATATAACTATGTTTTGAGTATTCCACCAAGCTTTGAAAAGTACTTCATGAAGATAACCAATTAATGTCATAAAATTTCCTTCTTTTGCTTCCTTGAGAAACAAAGAGAATCTTTCTTTTTTACTAGTAGACAAATACTTGTATCCATCAAAAGTATCTATTAAATTTTGTGAATAAAATTTCAATTCATGAAATAGTTCTTCATTATTGAATGCATTCCTCACTATTTCATCCATGCTTCTTCTAATTTAATTTTTGAAGTGGAATTCCTTATAGCTCCCTAGTATTATGTATTGAGAATAGTTTTGATAGAATATTTTAACTTTCAAAAACTGTTGAGGTTGACTACCTTATGACTCCCTAATTTAGAGATCAAACTCAATGAATTCTTTTCAATTCTCAAATTTGTAGGATACCCTAAAAATTCTAATGTTCAATCAATGGTTTTGACAAGGGTTTAATTTTTTAAATCTCTAGGTAGAATTCCTTTTAACTCCCTAGTATTTTGAGTATAAGATCAAATTTGATAAGATACTCTTTTCAAATTTTCAAGTTTTGTAGAATACTTTGTATCTCCCAAGTGTTTTGAATATACTATGGTCTTGATAAAGTGCTTAGCTTTCTTAGTTTTCCTTTGAGTTGAATCCCTTTTATCTCCCTAATGTTCAACTTCTATTCTTCACCTTATTTCTCCCTATTTGTGAATAGAAAGCTAAAGATAATTTTAATGCACTTTCAATTGATAAAAATTTCTATCTTCAAGACTTTAAAGTTGGATTCCTTATGTCTCATTAATTTGAGCAAGAGACTAATTTCAATGTAGTTTTCCAACTTTTCAACAACTTTATGTAGTGCTTCAATTTGTAATAGTAAGGTTTCTAAATTTCAAAAACCTAAATTGGTGTTGAACTCCTTATAACTCCCTAATTAGAAATTTAGAAAATAAAGGATATTTGCAAATTTAATGTTTCAATTTCAATGTAGAAAACCTTATTCCTCCTAGTTAAATTATTTGCAAATATTTCAATACTTGAATTTCAAATAATGCAATTTCAAAAGGTTCTCAAGTTAAATCCTCCTTACTTCAATAGTCTTTCAAATCAATCAATAAATCATCTAAGGTTGTAATTTACCAATTTATTTCCTTATATCTCCATTCATTTAATTAACTAAACTTAACCTTAGTATTGATAAACCTTATGCCTCCTTGACCTTTATGAAATGCAAATAGTATTTAAATATTAATATACCTTCTTGGAGGTGAGGCGCTACGTATTGGTCTGCTACTCCTTTGATTGTAACTTGCACTATAATTAGGTAGTGTTATCCTCTATCTTCAATGCTTACACGATGTTCTTTCATTGCATTTATTGCTCTTCCTTGTGTATAGCACTTTCTTCAACTTTGATTATCCTCCTCGTTCTTCCTCTACGTTCTTTGACCTTGAATGCACGTTGTTGATGGTTTGGGCTCTTCAAACCTGACTATATTCTTTTTCTTACGTGCCACATGGCACTCAATGTATTCTTTGGGTATTACTTCTTGTTGCTCTACCCAGTTAGGTGGTGTTATGACAAAGTAGGTGTTACTTTATGACATGTGTCCTCCTTTCTCAATGAGCACTGGTTTGAAGTATTTTCAATGATTGTTGGTGCTCTTTTCTTCTATGCCAAGTGGCATATGAGTTCTTTAACTGACATGACAAGTGGTGGCTCCACTCCTCTCAATACTTGCATGTAACGCTTCACCTTTCTTTGGCGCTCAATATTGCTTTCCTTTCCTTAACATTCTTAGTATCTTTTGCCAATGCTTCTTTCTTTCAATGGACATTATTTGGTCTTCCTTTTGCAACTACAAGATGCTTGGTATTCATTCTTCAATGCTTGCTGGCACTTCTTGATTTCTAACATTTGGTGGTGGCTCTTCTCCTTCAATGGATGCTCCTCTTCTATGTTGGTGGCTCCTCCTTTGGTGGTGCTTCAACACTTCCTCCTTGGTGGTTGTTTCACCACTTTGCTCGATAGCTTCTCAACATTGTTCTGCCATATATACAAGCCTCTTTACTTGGGTAAACACTTTGCTTCTTGCTTTATTTCTCTTCCATAAGACTTGCACCTTTATCCTTGCTTTGGCTCTATCCTTATATTATATTTAACTTCTTTCTTTTGCTACAGGTTTTAATCCAATGTGGGCGCTACCTTCTTGGAGTTTTAGTGCCTTACTTGGTGTCTTTAGACACCTTGAGTATGCTATCTTTGAGCACTTATTCGACTCTTTCCTCTTCACTCTATGGCTTCTCCTCTTCCACTTGGTGATTCTACCACTAATGGCTACAACTTTTTGTGCCCCTTTGGTGTCTTTAGACACTTTAACTCTTGCCTTTATTTTTGCTACTTTTAAAAAACTCAAATGTGGTGCTTTTAAAACTAGAAATGAATATGTTTTAACTTAGATAAAATACCTTTATTGCACCAAAAATTTTAGACATTTTTGTCTCCTTTTGTAGCTTGCCTTCTTGTATTTTTGTTATTCAAACTTGCTATTCAAACTTCTCAAATTTGTAGCTATCCTTGTGCTTATCTTGCTGCCAAGACCTGCTCTTGTCTCCTTTTGCTTTAATAATACTACACTCCGTTAGCTTACAAAAAATAACATTCACTATATAACTTCTTCTCCTTATTACTCCTATTTCAAGCAATATTTTAACTCTATATTTTGTTGTTTGTATTTTGCAGGTTCTGAGATGAAAATGCTACCTCCTTTCTTGGCTTGAAGACCTTTAACTTAAACTCTTTATGCTACCTTTAATAACTCTAATATGATGCTTTAAAAAACTTTATAATAGACTAATGTGAATGTTTGAATAATGAACTTTTATAGCACCAATATTGCATACCTATTCACCTCCTTTTTGTAGCTAGTCTTCTAGGTGATTTGGTTCACCTATTTGCTGCCCCAAATTTGTAAAATTTGTAGCTCTCCTTTCTACTCAATTGCTGCCTCAACCTTATCAATTTTGCAGCTTCAATTCCTTGTGCTTTGTTGCCCTAAACTTGTCAATCTTGCAGCTCTGATTGCTGCCTTCTTTTGCTATCAAGCCTTCCTTTAATTGGCTGTTCAAGGGCACTCCAAAATCTGCCCAAATATTCTCCAAATCATAGCTTTATGTCACCTTCAATTTGTTGTCCTGTGACTCTTCAATTTTTGCTGTAAAAACCAACACTCTTCTCCTTCACAAATCAGCCTTCAAATATTTTATGACTATCCTCAAAACTCTCAAATCTGGTGGCCTCTTCTAGCTTCTTTCTCCTCCAATATCCTTGTCAAATTTTGACTTCAAATTAGGCCTATTTTCTAGCCTCCTTCTCAAGAATATGAATGTCTTGAGGTCTTCTAGAATCCTTTCCAAAATTTGGCAAAATTCTTGCCAAATCCTTTTTCCTTTTGGGCTTGTTGTCGGATGGCAATAATTGTCCCAAATTCTTCTTTATCAGGAGCTTCTCCTTGCTTTCTTCTTCTTTCTTGAGCTTTCTTCAAATCTCCTCCAATGGCCACTTCTTCAACTTTCTTCAATAGGGATTTTCTAGCCTTCTTCTTTCTCCTTCCAAGTTTGTTTGAGACCTCTTCTCTTGGGTCTTCAAATTTTGCAACTTCTCAAATCTTCAATAGGACTTTTCCTAGTCCTTCTCTATCTTCAATCTTCAATCTTCTATCTTCCAAATCTAGAAGTTCTTCAATGGGACCTCTTTCTTGGGTCTCCTCCTTCTAGAGTTGCTTTCTACTTTCTTCAATATACAATATTCAATATTCTATGGGGACCTCCTTATTGGGTCTCCTTGATCTCCAATATCCAATATTCTATGGGGCTCTTTTGGCCTCTTTCTCTCTTCTCAATATTCAATCTAGAATCTTCAATCTTCAATGAGGACTTCTTCTCTTGAGTCTCTTATTTCTTCTACCTCCAATATCCAATGGGGCCTTCTTTCTTGGACCTCCTTAATCTTCAACATCTACTTTTTTTGCAACAAAGAACTAATCCCTGCACGAGGAAAGCACATAGAATTTCAGGAAATCAAAGATGAAATTCTTCTCTATCCATTGTAGGAAGCTTCTCAACTTTTGAGAACTAATTTTATGCAACAAAAACTTAGATAGTAGCAAGTAAATCCATGCAAATCTCTAGATCTCTATAAGTCAATAAACATCACTAGTTATCCTTCAATCTAGTGGAAAAAGAGATCTTTGTTGAGTCCTAGTCTTCACAAGTTTTCCTGCAACCCTATGGAAAGACTCTAGCCAAATAGCAATTCTAAAAATTTTGGAAATGAAATCTCCCTATCTCCTCTCAATATCTCTTGTGGCTCTCTCTATCTCCTATCAATCTACCTTGTGCTCTGATACCACTATTAGCTTTTGATGCTATATATTTAAGGAAATGCAACCACAAGAACTAAAATGAGCATGCAATATTAAATATATGATAATGACAATATACTAAGTAGGAAAAACTCATAATAAACTTCTACAATAACTCATAAAACTACCATTAATGAAATCTCATGAAAATAGGATGTTCATACAAAATATGGAGATCTCAAATGCTCCATGCTTCATACAAGTTCTACATTGTGTCTAACTTGTATTCTACTCTCCTATCTATTCTCTACTATCCTCTATGCTCCTCTCTCTCTTATCTATCAAAGGCCTATATATAATGAGATATGTCTCTTGGCCTTTCACCTACCTATGACTCTTATGCTTATTTATAACAAGGGCCTCATGCAAGGGAGGCCCTTCAAATGCTTCTAACTCCCTTTGGGTTTACATGTGCAGGTCCAACAACAACCAACAAAGCACCCAGGTAGTCCAACCAACACTCAAGCACAAAAACCACCCACACACACATGATTGTGGCATGGAGAAACATTACACCTTTATGATTTGTTGTAAAAAGGGGACTTCTCCCTTTGGTTTCATTATGAAAACATTGTGACTGTTTAAAGCCCCTTTGGTAGGGCTACTTTGTATTTGAAAGACTATATTTTTCACTACATGTTGGTTTATCTGTCTTTAACTCTTATTTGCAAGTTACATATTTATTGTTAGATGCATGTTCATTGTCCACACCATGCTCCTAATAGTTATCACAATTATACCTTTTAAGACAATATTTAGACCATTTATCATACAATCATGCATATAGACATCTATGAATAAGCTATGTGTGGCTTATATTGGTGGCCATTATATTTAAAATATTAAAACATTACATTTATTTTTATTTCAATTAAAACCATAGTCAACTTGATTTTGTATAAAAAATATTCATTATCTTCCTCAAATTACTATGTTTTTGCAAGTAACTCATTTATATCACTTTCATTAAAAGAAAATATTACTTGATCAGTTACTTTCTAAAATTTTAATTTTTGTAATATGAAGATAAACACCAAAAATACCCTATTCTCTTATTATAGATATGTTAATATTTGCAATATTATACCTTCAAAATCAGTTTATGAACATTAGAAATAATTCTATTTGATCCAATCCCACATCCATTTTTCTTTATAACATTATTATAAATTGTAAATACCCTTAATTAAAATATATTTTTATCCTTTTCAACAATAATCTTGATCCTTGTAAGAAGTGACCTAGCCTTTACAAAATAGTTAGTTGAAGTTCCATATGATTCTAAGTGAGGAGAACCTCGCCTTAATTATTTCAAAAACACCACCCTCTCTAGCTTTTTCTAAAATCCCTTTAGAAACATTGTCAAAATTAATTTTAATAAACCCAACATCTAGACATTTTTATTTTACCATAGATCAAAGTAGATATTTTGTGTTAACTCTATTGTCATAGATGACCCCTCCATTTCTATTAAAATCTTATAACCAAGATGCTAGCACCTCCTTTTCCACACTTGAATATTCTTGTGATTTACATTATGCCTATAAATATTTCATAGGAGAGGTAATAGTATAATTCTAAACTTGAGGATGAGTTTAATATATATTTTTAATTTTTTTTTGTTTTCAATCCATGAATTCCAACAATAATAGTAGAACCAATCCTTTATAGAATGCATATTGCTTTAACTCTAAAATAATTGATCGAACACTTTATCAACTATTTCAACATTGATGGAGCTAAAAAGTAAACCAAATTGTGTAAGAAAAGGCTCAATGAAGAATCAACTAATATAATATTTCTAAATTATTCTTATACAAGGCAAATAACAAGTTCATGATATTCTCTTGCTTGAAAATTCTCACTTATGAAAATCTTGCTTTGCATTGGTAACTAAAGGAATGTTAAGGCCTTAGGGAGGGCCTAAGTGACCAAACATTCTTCCAAGGAAATTTGTTGGAAGTAGGAGATTATGATTACTCAAGAGCTTTCTATCCCTCCATATTTTGATAGATTTCAAAGCAAATCATCCTTTTGTGTAAAAATGTGCAAATTAAAATATTAAAAAATAATTTAAATCTCATATTCTACTTATTTTAGGTTTTATTCTTCAAATAGGTTACTAATAGAAATCATTAACTTGAAATTATTTCTCACATGTATATAATTTTTGGCCTTTGAAAATCTACAAGATAAATGTACCCAAGCTATCAATTGTCATTTCAAATAAAAAAATAAGAGCATAAGTAATCAACCAAGCATTAGACCAAAAATTTATAGAAACTTCCTCATTAACTTTTCATGATCAATTACGAATTCTCAAATACAAAGTTCCATGTTTATAAGCCCTTGGGTAGTTTATTTTAAAGAATAATTGTGTTGCATCAACAAAACCCTATATATTTTTAAAGTAAAATTTTTAATTATCTTTAACCTTAATATTTTAATCAAATCCAACCAAGTCTTATCTCTAATTCCAAACTCATAAGTTTACAATTTCAAGAGCCCATCCATCCAAATATTATTTCCTTCACAAACCTTATCCTACTTACAAAAAAGAAGTCTTTATTTTTCTCACATCCTTTACCAATAATATTTCTTTGAGTTTTATGAAATTTAGATGTTATACCTACTAGTAAACTTAAATCTAACAACATATATATAGATACATATTGCAATAAAGTGTTTATTTTATAGCCTTCTACCCATGGTTATAAAATTGTCTTTCCAACTTGTAAAATAATATTTCATTCCATACAAAATTGAGTATCAGAGCTTCTTCTTTCCTTTATTAGACAAACAAATACCTAGATATGTTAATGGTGATTTTAACTTTAAACCCTAAAATATCTATGATAATCAATTTTCAATTTAGGTCAATGTTAATAAAAAATATAGTAGATTTTAGAACACTAACCAACTATATAACAACCTTATCATTACATGATAACATTGATTTTAAATTCATGGTCTCATTTACAAAGGGATAATTTGAAAGAAAAACATCACTATTAAATTAGAGTTGAGATTCAAAAGGACCATTTAAAAAATGTTATGGTTCACCTATGGGATTTAACATTGGTTTAGGGTGTGAAAATCCTTAATCCTAACCACTTGACCTAAACCCTATGAGGAATAATTTGTATTAGATATTACTTGTACATGGTATTTTTATCTATGATAATCGATTTTCAATTTAGGTCAATGTTAATAAAAAATATAATAGATTTTAGAACACTAACCAACTATATAACAACCTTATCATTACATGATAACATTGATTTTAAATTCATGGTCTCATTTACAAAGGGATAATTTGAAAGAAAAACATCACTATTAAATTAGATTTGAGATTCAAAAGGACCATTTAAAAAATGTTATGGTTCACCTATGGGATTTAACATTGGTTTAGGGTGTGAAACTCCTTACTCCTAACCATTTGACCTAAACCCTATGAGGATAATTTGTATTAGATATTACTTGTATATGGTATTTTTAATATTTTTATCAAGTCTAATCATATTAATATGTTGAGTGATATTTTATTTAGAAAATATTTAGGGTCACATAATACATACCAATATTTAACATCAACCAATCATTAGGTTTGTTGCCTTCATAAAGGTATGTCTTAATATGGACAATAAAAATTATCTATGAATTTTTCTAGATATAATCAAGGTAGGATCTTAATTATCTAAACAATTTATGAAGTAACCAATGTATTATTTATAACTACTTGATAAGAGGTTGAAGAATCTTAGTATATTTACAAGTTCACACCTATTTGATTGTAAAATAAAGAGCAACAAAAGGACTCAAATTTGATATCCCTTTGTTAATTGCATCTACCAGTGTCTTTGGAGCCTTCCTCCAAGTATTGGATATTAGAATTAGATCTAGTAAACTTTCTAGAGATCAATTATTCTTTGGGTATGCCAATGTACTTCTCTTATAATATTGTGTACCTTTAAAAATAATCCTTCTCTAAATTGATTTCATGATCAATCAACCCTAATACTTACTTAGACCCATTGGATGTCAAACCCTCTTTTGTAGTTAAGAAGTTTATTTGATTTGAACATGTGATATATAGATTACATGAATCTACATGGTGGTTATCTAAGGTGAGAAAAATATTCCAATTTTCTACCATCAAGGAATATGATAACCTTACCACTATAGTATATTTCACCTAGCAACTTGATGATATACATTTGGATATAGGAAATAAAATAAAAAGAAGTTCTTATGTATTTGATTAAGACATATTCTCATAAGAAGAGATTATCACCCAAACATCATAAGTGAATACAATTAATTATTAAGGATTAATTACTCTTATATATCAATTTTGTTACCATATCTATAACTCATTAATATTAATCAATTATGTGAGTTCCATAAATATTAAAGGAGAATGAGGTTAACAATGTAATATATTAAAGTTCAAATTAGCTATTAAATTGATCTATGTTGATGATCACTCATTAAAATCACTAATTTAGATCAATTGTTGACTTGACATATACTTGGATAAAATAATACATAATATGTGTATATATATGCATGGTGGTATATATAATAACTATTTTCTCCATTGGTTATATGGGATTTAAATGAGCCCCACCCATATTATATCATCATCTCATAGTGGTATTACAACAAAGCTTTAATACTATCCATGTATCACTTGGCAATATTCGAATCTAGGTCTCCTCCTTGAATGTTAAGGAATTTAACCAATTGATCTAATGTCATTTGATAGTACATATAATAATTGTTAGATATTAAGTTTATAATAGTTATTGACAAATAAATATGGTGATTAATTTAAATGGATTACGTAGTAATCATTTTATAACTCACCAAAAAGCTATGAGTAATTTTTCAAATTAAATAACCAATTGACATTAGCTCAACTAGTTCAATTCCTTGACTTTCAAGGAGACCTAGGTTTGAGCCTTTCCAAGTGATACATTTAGAATAGTCAAGTTGCTATAATACCACTTTGTGGTCATAATGTGTTATACAATTGGGTCTTGTTTCAATCCCATATAACCAATTAAAATTGTTCAAGTTAAATAAGTAATTAAATTAATAAATTTAACTAGGATAATAATCAAATTAAAAAATTTAGTAACAATAATTATTACTTAAATCTCAAGGACTAGATGGCTTCACCAACAATAATTATCAATAATTTTATGAAATTATAGGAGATGACCTATTTGCAATGATAACAGAGAAAAGGATAAGAGGTAAGCTATTTACATCAATCAACTCCACTTTCTTAGCTTTAATTCTAAAATAAAATATATAGCTACTTTGATAGATTCAAACCTATATCTTTATGCAATTGCTCTTATAAGATAATGACTAAAATAATAGCAAATCGAATTAAAAGGAAGATTAATGATTTAATAAAGTTAGAACAAAGGGGTTTTATCCTAGGTAAAAAAATATATGACAATATTATAATGATTCATGAATACCTAGACTCAAGTGCCAAGTCCAAAAAAAAAAGAATAACCATTAAAATTGTTATGGCTAATGCCTTTGATAGAGTAGACATTGGATTTTTAACACAAGTGTTAGCCAAATTTGGATTTCCAACTTAAATGATAGATTGGATAAGAGCTTGTATAGAGAGACCTTGGATAGCCCCTCTAATCAATGAGAATATGATAACTTCTTTAAAGCCACTAGATGATTAAGTCAAGGGTATCTCTCTCCCCTTAGCTTTATATCCTTCTAGTTGAAACTTTAGGGATGACCCTAACCAAATTGAAAAGAAGAAAATATATCTTGGGAATTAGAGAAACTACAAGATATAGAATAATAATTCATGCTCAATTTGTATATGATACTATTGTCGATGAGATTTTATGCCTCTTCACTCACTTTTCCTTTTTAAGATAAGGACATATTAGAGCCAACCAATTTTGAGGCATTAATGGCTAAGACATATTTCAGTGGACGGACGGGAAAATAGGTAAAGGCTTGCTCAAAGGAAGATCCCAAAGCCCCATATAGTTTAGATAAAATATTGAGACCTCAGAACCCTAGGTAGAAAGACCAGACTAGGGTAAGGATATCACAACTCCCAAGTTTTCATACTCAAAAATATATGGAACTTTGGGAAGACACCATTAGGGATCCGAGCCCAATCTTCCATCCACATCAGCATATGATAAGTGGAATAATGGGAGGTTTATGCAAAAGGGAGTGTACCCAAATGTATATCCAAAGCTAAGATAACCATGCAATAGGATGAAAGCTTTGAGGATACCTAGGAGTAAGCATTGATGACCTCAATTGACTGATGCTGATAGATGATGGGTGTAAAGAAAGAAATTTAGAAATGCATAGCTTTAGAGGCAACCAACCCCTAATATTTTTACAGTATGAAGAGGTAAAGTAGATTGGAATTTAAGAAGCTACCAGAGTGATCAAGGGCTGGATCTCTATAGAAGTTTTTGGCTCCCTCCAGACAACCGTAATCCCCCTGAGAAGAGCATCAACAGATATTTTAACCATTCTAGTTTGATCTTTCCTACCGAACGCTATTAATGCTTAATTTGAATTCAATGTAAAATACTCTATAAATAGCGAGATTCTTGGCATTCCAAAGGGTGGCTTTGTGGCCTTTACAATTCATATGTAATTCCTCGTCACTTGTAAATAATAGTGAATCACTATTTGGTCTCTCAATCTGTCTTTCATTCTACTTTTGCCTTTGTGTGATGTTTATTTCTGCAATGGTTATCTGAGTTGATTCTCTTAATTTTGTTATCTAGATTTCGTGGGCCTAACTGGGTGGTTCTGGAATTCACATCCACCACTAGACATTAAGATTTATTTTTTTAAGGTCAATCAAGTGGGAGCACTCTAATTATGATGCCTGGATATCATGCACCTTCCCATTGTTTCTGGAATTCACCCCTGAACATCGAGCCAAAGGAGAAGTTATAGATGGGGTGGGTTGATCTGTTAGGTGGTTCATTGTTTTTTACATCAGTGACATCAAATTAGTGTGTCTTGATGTAGTCATACATTGTCCTTGTCAAATATGGCTATGGCCTTCTTTGCTTTTTTTATCGTTCATTTTTCCTCCTTTTCCTCCTTGTGGTGTAGGTAGCTGGAATCTCAGGATATAGCCTTCTCCAGAGATCGACCACCTTTGCCTCTCTCAGACTGAGCTGTTGTTCAATACTGGTTGAAAACCTTTGAGTGCACCTCCCACTTGTTCGATGTTGGTTTTTATGCCAACAATTTTTGGTGACTCTACTGGGGAACTCTATGAATTTTTGTGTTTAAGGAAATTAGAGTTTGGTGATACTCTGGTTTACCCAAAACTTTGTAAATCACCTAGTGACTCTGACTGTGCAACATATCTACATCATCAGATTAGTTGCTTTCTTATGCTAATAAGTTGTCATTTTTTTAAGGATCCAAGGTTTGATGAGCAACCTTGATCTTGCAAGCGGTGACAGTATGTTTATCTGGTGACTCCAAATTTGACGCATGAATTGGGATATTTGAAAGACAATGATTCAATGGCTTATATGAGCTTCTCATAGTGGAATGATCTTGGTCCATTGGACCTCCAATGCTAGCATGAAATTCCTAAAAGTACCCTAAAATATCTCATCAAATATGACAACACTTTAGGAACTGCTCAAGAGTACCTCGAAGATGTCGCTCCAATGGTTCCCCTCCATGGTATATCACATGAATATGTCATGATCAGGCTCTTGGTCTTGTATTTCGAAGGGAGCGTGTTATGGTGGCATCGTACCTTGGAGCAAAGAACCATATGCTCTTGGATAGATTTTGTGGGAGCCTTGGTTGACACATTCGATGGCTCTATGGATATCTTCCAAATATTAATGAGATTTTCTCTCATCAATAGGGCATCTTCTAAATCAATCATATATTTTAATATACGATTCAACAGAAGTTGGAAGAGTATCCCCTTTGAATATCAATCGTCACCCATCGAGGCTCACCTATACTATGTTCAGGATTTTATCTCGAACATAGGCCTCTTCCTCTACTAGTTAGGGGAAAGGATATTCTCTCAAATATTTCAAGGGGCCATACGGGTAGAGCGACTCCTACTTCAAGCAAGGATTTTCCCTTGACACCCTATCTCCTTCTGTTGGACATTTTGAGTCCCTAAGCTAAAAGTTTTCATTGATGTCAAAAGGACCTATGTAAGTAAGCACTATGATTTTGCTCCACAAAGAGCTTCATGAGAAACAAATATTTTGATAAAATATTCTAGAAGTGATGCATGACATTTGGTTCCAAAAGGAGCTTAAAGGGAAGCTTAGCAAAAGGTTTTTATGAAAACCAAGGAAGAAAAGGAAAGGTTTAATTTAAAACCAATGGATGGTAGATTTGAAATGGGTTTTTCTTAAAACCCAAGTTGGATTTTTGTTTCATCGAAAAATGTGCCCCGATGATGGAGAAATTTAATTTTAAAGGTTTAGTTTAAATTTTAATTTATTTAAAATTTAAAATTAAATAAAAGGTTTTTTCCTCATTTCTTATTGGGGCTGCCGATGTCATGAGGGCAATGTTAAAAGGGCCGACATATTCGCATTAAAGGATGACTTATATAAATAATCCAAAGGTTTTCCATTTAAAAAATCTAAGTCATGTCACATGATTTTCGAAAACAAAAAGTTGTTCTGCATCCAAATATTGCACAACGAATTTCGTGGAGTGTGACATGGGCAATCAAGTCGTGGACGGTCAAAGTTTTGGCACCTTGTGAGGAAAGCGCACACAATTTAAGGAAGAGAGTGCCAAAGACAGTCACATGGGTAGTGTTAGCTCACGTGGCTTAGCTGCCGCTTGGTAGCACGGTGGGCAGAGGTTCAAAGCGCAAAGGCCCTTCGAGGGCTCCTTTGAGGTATGTGCTCCAACTCCGATATTTGACCCCGGGGTCAACATTTTAATTAAAATATTTTCTTGCTATGGTTTGATTATGTTTTTGTGGGAGATATAAGGTTGAACAAGCTTTAATATTTTAATAAGGTTTAATATTTGATTAATGTGGGATATTGCCTGAGAAAGCTTTGTGATTATTTTTGAGTGCAAAAGTATTAAAAGGAAGGATATAAAATATTTGATTTATTTTATGGTATAAGTGGTTTGTGGAGTGACAAGGTTATGCAATGATTTGATTTATTTTATTTAATGGTACAAGTGGTTTTAGGAGTGATAAGGAAGTTGTGCATTAATTCTTAAGAAGGTTTTCTAAATTAAAAGCCTTGGTAAATATTATTGTGAAGTGGAATAATGTTGATTATTTTGTGATCTTCTAACCCTTGTGAATATTGACAAAAGAATATTGTGATTGTGGCAGATTTCCAAAGAGGCTTCTTCATCTTCATTAAAGGTATGGGCACACTCTCCTATTGATTGATTATGGTGGTTGATTTATGAAAATATCTTTGGAGTGAAAAGGATTGATTGTGGTTTCCTTCTCGAAAGTGATTGGTTTAATGCTTCAAGGTTTTTTGGATTAAGAGTTGTGATTAAAGCTTGTTTTATAAGCATTGTTGTTGGAGCCCATTGGTTGTGCAAAGAAGTTGAACTTGAGTTAGAAGAGAATGATGTTCACACAATGACACTGAGAGGGGGGGGTGAATCAGTGTAGTTATTTAACTTCAAAACAGCAGCATTCAAAGACTGAAGCACAAAAAACTTATAAAACCAGAAGAAAAAAATGAGAGCACACCACAACACACAATATAACGAGGTTCACCAATTTGGCTACTCCTCAAAAATTAACTGCTTGGCTTCAATCCAAATCCAGTATTTGCAAAATTTCAATTTTACAACTTCTTTACCAGCATCCACTGGAAGGAGCACCAACCCCTGTAATTTTCTACTACAACAGATGGAGCACCAACCCCTAGTACCAAGCACCAACTTGGACTACAATTCTGATCAATTAGAATGACATAAAAGTGTCTTCACTTCATGCACAACCCTGACTGGTCTGCAATTAATCCAACTCTGCACACTCTCACGGCTCTGCTAATTTTCTTATTCAAACCCTCTTTTCACAACAATATTTCTCTTTCTACAACAACTTCTCTCTAACAGCAGCAACATCTTCTCTGTACGACTATTCTTTTATAACCTTTCAATCCTGCATGCAGTCGAATCACATACTCTGACTGTTCGAATCCATGCAATACGACTGTTTGATTACATGCACTACGACTATTCGAACCCCTGCAATACGGCGGTTCGATTCCTTGCAATACGACTATTTTAATGCATTTTCGAACCTGCATATTCGGCTGTTCGAATACTTCAAATACGGCCATTCGAATACTGTTTCTATTCTGCATATCCGACTCTTTGAATTCTGCAAATATGTCTTTTCTAATGCTTCTTCAATCCTGCATATTTTTCTGTTCGAATACTTCAAATACAACAGTTCGAATGCTTTTTAATCCTGCTTATACCATTCTTCGAATGCTTTTCAATCATGCAAATTCAACTGTTTCAGTGCATGTTCGACACCTATCAATTTGTAACTGCCAATCTGACATCAGTTACTTTTTACGTAACTAGCTGCATGATTTTCTTGTCACCATGCATGCTTTTTCGGCTTTTACCTACCAAACTGTTACCTGTCGCGATATCGCGACACTTTCTATAGCCGTACCATTCAT
Source organism: Wollemia nobilis (assembly GCA_028583015.1). Taxonomy (NCBI): domain Eukaryota; kingdom Viridiplantae; phylum Streptophyta; class Pinopsida; order Araucariales; family Araucariaceae; genus Wollemia; species Wollemia nobilis. The sequence goes on from JAQPPZ010017037.1 coordinate 365,338, forward strand.
GCCCTTGCTGTCGCGAAATCATGACCATTTTGGCTCTTGAAAGCTTTCCCTGCATCTTGTCGCGATATCGTGACACTTTCAACTTATGCTGACGTCACCCTGAAGGTTGTCATGAAATCGTGACGTTTTCGGCTTCCAGTGGCTTTTCTTTCATCCTGTCGTGAAATCGCGACACTTTTCAACTTTGCTGACGTCATCATCCTTCTTGTCGCGAAATCACGATGTTTTCAACTCTTGCTGATGTCATCATCCTTCTTGTCGCGAAATCACGACGTTTTCGACTCTTGCTGACATCATCATCCTGCTTGTCATGAAATCACGACGTTTTCGACTCTTGCTGACATCATCATCCTGCTTGTCATGAAATCACGACGTTTTCGACTCTTGCTGACGTCATCATCTTGCTTGTCGTGAAATCATGACACTTTCGGCTTTCGTACACTCTTCTTTGCCAGCAGCAGCGAAAAAGGAACATGTCGTGAAATCGTGACACTTTGCTCTTCCGTACAACTCTCCTTGCCAACTCCAGCAAAAATGGAACATGTCACGAAATCGTGACACTATGCTCCATGCAATGGTGAAATTTTTACATCTTTGTGCCTTGTGTTTTCACCTTGCCTCTTTTCATGAAATTTTGACTTGTAATATCATTGCTGCATCTTTCAGTTCTACACTTTTGACTAGTAGCGAAATCGCTACACCTTAGTTTCCCTTTGTTTCAACATGTAGCGCCATCGCTACACCTTAGTTTCTCTTTGTTTCAACATGTAGCGCCATCGCTACACCTTAGTTTCTCTTTGTTTCAACATGTAGCGAAAACGCTACACCTTCTTCTTGTGAATTTTTACTTGTGTCGAAATCGCTGCAACTCAGTTTTCTTAACTTCCGATTTGTAGCGAAATCGCTACACCTTTGTTTCCATACATTTCAACCTGTGCTTTGAAATGCGAAACTTCAACATGCATGGAAATCGCTACTCTCTTCATTGCAAGCTCCTTTCCTCCATTTATGTCGCGAAATCGTGACACATTTTCTCTCTCCTTAGCGAAAACTCGACATGTCGTGACATCGCGACATTTTGGCGTGCATTTTCTCTCTCCTACTTTTTGTCGCGAAATCGCGACACATTTTCTCTCTCCTCAGCGAAAACTCGACATGTCGCGACATCGCGACATTTTGGCGTGCATTTTCTCTCTCCTGCTTTTTGTCGCGAAATCGCGACACATTTTCTCTCTCCTCAGCGAAAACTCGACATGTCGCGACATCGCGACATTTTGGCGTGCATTTTCTCTCTCCTGATTTTTGTCGTGAAATTGCGACAGAACACATGTCACGATATCGCGACAGTTTTCTTCCTTGTGTCTTTCTGCCAATTTTTGAATCTGGGTCACCTCTGTTTTGCTTGAAACTTTCTGCACTTGATCTGACTGACCTTTGAACTGCATCAACTGCATCAATCTGTCTGTGTTGACAACAATGACAATACTTTTGCAATGCCTTTGCTGTACCTTGCTCAACAGAGAACATGAGTATCATTTTTATGTGAGATTTTTTGTTGAGCATTGTTGGAAATATTTTGAGTTGATTGATACATGCTTGGACTAGGGTTTGTGAGAAAGGGTTGTTCATTGAGGTGCTTGGTTGAGTTGAGTTGATTGAGCCTAGTCAAGTGGATGCATGTGGTTGTTCAAGTTTCATAAAACAAACTATTCTATATTATTGATTTGAGTTGATATTGAGATTTGAGAATAGAACATATAGAGTCTCTAATAATTCTCTTTATGCTTCTATGAAATTGATTTGAGTTGAGATTGGAATTTGAGTATAGAACATATAGAGTCTCTAAAAATTCTCTTTATGCTTCTATGGGATTGATTTGAGTTGAAATTGGGATTTGAGTATAGAACATATTGAGTCTCTAACAATTCTCTTTATGATTCTATGAGATTGAGTTGAGATATTGATTGAGCATTAAGTATAACATATTGAGTCTCTAACAATTATCTTTATGATTCTATGAGATTGGACAAGTTCTGTGTGAGCTTGTTAAGTAGATTTGAGACAAGTATTTGAGAAGGCTTGTGGAATTATTTTGAGTAAAATTTTGTAGAAGCTTGCTATGCAGATTTGAGCAAGTCCTAGAGAGGACTTATTGAGTAGATTTGAGCAGGTTCTGTGTGGACATGTTGAGCATATTTGGATAGGTTCTATGTGGATGTTGAGCAGATTTGGATAGGTTTTATGTGGACCTATTGAGCAGATTTGATCAAGTTCTGAGTGAGCTTGTTGAGAAAATTTGGACAAGTTCTGAGTGAGCTTGTTGAGCATATTTGAGAAGGTTCTAAGTGAACCTATTGAGATAGAGCTTTGGAGGTGATAAAGTATAGAGGACAGAGTCTTAGTGGATATAGATCCAACAACCAAGACAATTGAAGACAGATCTGAGTGAGGAGTCTTCAAGTGGAGAGAGATACACCAGTCAATGCAGTAGAGAGATAGAGTCTTCTAGAAGATCACTATCCAGAGCAGAAGGGTAAAGAGTTATCCTATGGAAGAGATCCATGAACTTGATATTAGGGCATCAAAATATCCTTTGGAGAGAGATCCATAAACATTGTACTTGGGAAGGATTCCAAAAATATTATTTGATAAATATTTAGAAGTTTTTTTTTTGTGGAGGTAGCCCACATTGGGTGAACCATGTTAAAAATGATGTCTCTCATGGGTGTGATGCTTTGTGTGACGTTCATTTTTTATTAATGCTGATGCTACTATTTGGGGAAAAAATTTATGCTATACTGTTCACTCCCCCTATCAGTATAAGCACATGTTCTTCAATTGGTATCAGAGCTGGTCTCTCAGTGAAGAGTTTAACAGCTTGGAAGAGGATCCTTTAGTAACACACATGTACTCAGAGAGTGAAGAAAGTATGGACTTTGAGGAAGCACTCTTCAACTATCTCCAAGATCTTGAAAGGATTCAAGAAGAGAGTGCACAACTAAAGGAAAAAATCCAAAATTATGAATTGGCAAGAATTGAGTTTCTACAAAGGTTAATAGAAATCGAAATAGAAGTGAAAGAAAGAAGAGAGATTGAACATCAGTTGAGAGACACATTGGAAGCCAAAGAAGCAGGACTTGAGAAAGTGGTAGCAGAAATTGTTATGCTAAAATGCAAAACTAAAATAAACAAGAGATTACAAGGAGCTGCACCAAGTCAACAAGAGGCAGGAACATCAAACAAAATGGAGGTATCTTACCATATCTCAAGGAAAGAATACCACAAAAGAAATAATACCAGATCAAGTCCTCATCAAAATAGGTTACAAAATTATTTCCATGGACATTTTTTTTCTTATAATAAATATGGTCATAGACCTACACAATGTACTAGCAGAGACAATGATAGTAGTAGTACAGATTCTATTGCACCACATATGGATGATGATGTTAAGTGTTACAAATGCAAAATTTTTAGGCATATAGCTAGAAGGTGCAAACTAGAAATCTCTAATTCTAGTAGAAAGACCACAACTCAAACTACTAGAAAAGAAGAAAAAAGGAAAGGAAAATTAAAATCCTTGCTAGTTCAAATAGCATTGCATGCTCAGGATAAAGAAGAAAAATAGTTTTCGGATAGCGGATGCTCTAGACACATGACAGGAGAAACCAGACAAGTTTATAGTTTTTAAAGAAGGAAATAGAGGGTCAGTAAACTTTGGGGACAATGGTTTAGCAAAGATTTGTGGAAAAGGAACTCTAAGTATAGGCAATGGGAAAGCAAAAGCTAAAAATATTCTATATGTGGAAGGTTTGAAACATAATATCTTGAGCATTAGTGAACTCTATGATCAAGGCCATATGGTAATTTTTCATTAAGATAGATGTGAAGTAAGGAAATCTGAATCTAGAAAACTAGTAGCTAGCGCTATAAGAGAAATAAATAGTTATGTACTCAATGAGACGAAAAAGGAAAAATGTCTCTTATCCAAAGAAAATGAGATCCAGTTTCAACATACAATATTGGAACCAAAGGAGAATATTCTAATGGCTTTGGAAGATAAAGAAGGCGTTTCAATAGAATACAAGCCAAAAGGAAGTAATGATATGAACAAAGGTAAAAAAATAGAGGAATATTCAGCAGAGAATGGCTATGATCTCAAGGGAGAACTTATATATGCCCTTGACACAATAAATAAGATTAGAAAATAACACTCCAAGCTTGAAAGTCAGTTTCAAGAATGTGATGAAGAAATATTATTGCTCATAGAGGATTTAGAGAAGTCAAAGGCTAAGGCAAGCAAGTTCAAGGATAGTATAGAAATATTATATATACGTTGGAATGTGAGAAGTTATCACAAGAAGTGGCTACTCTAAAATAAGACTTAAAGGACTCCAAGATCAAGATGAAGAGTTTCACAAATAGCTCTAAGAACTTGGATAAGTTCATCTGTAGACAATAGCGAACATCATGTTCAACATGTATTGGATTTGGAAAGGTTCAAAAGAAATAGGAAAAAGAATCTACTTCAAGTATTCTTCTTGAAGAAGAAACTTCAGAAGAAGATACATCAAAAGAAGTTAGTTTAAGTGAAAGTGGGACATCAGAGGATAAGTTGGACAACAAAGAGTTCAACAAAGAGAGGAACAATGCACAAAGAAGATATAGATGGAACAATAATTAGGATAGGAGACCAATGAGGTCAAGACAAGGAGGCTTCAATGGAATATGCTTTTCATGTCACAGGTTTGGACACATGGCTTCATAGTGCAGGACTCATGAAAGATAGGTATATGGAAAAGAATAACTTTTCCAAGGTTATTTCTACTCATGCAATGGTTTTGGTCACAAGGCAATGAATTGCAGGATTAATGATAGAAGAGGATATGGCTTCATTAGGAGAAATACTAGGACAATTGCACATCCAATGGATAATAACATTAAGTGTTATAAGTGCAATAATGATGGTCACATAGCAATATGGTGTAGAGCAAATATTCTAGAAACAAGCATGAACAAGAACAGGAACATGAATAGGAACATGAATAGGGACAAGAATATGAATAGGGACAAGAATATGAATAGAAACAAGAATATGAACAGGAATAGAGAATCGAAAAAGAATAGATACGCAGAAAATAATATGAACAAGAACAAGGATGAGGACTGAAATAGAAACATGGATGAGAACAAGAACATGAACATGAACAAAAGTGACGATAGGAACAAGGAGGATGACTTGGAAATAAATAGTGAGTGAATTCAGAAGATTCATAGAAAAAGAGAGAAATATAAAGGTATAGATCTGTGCTTTCGGGGAGTAGAAATACTCCCACCCTAGAATTAACCACCTCATGTGGAGGTGGGGGAGGGGCTAAGCTAAGAGGCTCATTCTTAGCCCCGAGCCCCAAAGGTGAACCTTTGCCATTGATGTCAAAGGGGGAGATATTTGTGTATTAGGGAGAGATTTTATATGAGGAGATATTTGAGAGAGCATTAATCCAGGGGGAGAAAATTCCCAAGGGGAGCAGAAAAGAAGGTCATATTTCAGTGAAATGAATATGGGTTACCATCAATGACAAAGGGGGGGATTGTTAGACATTTTGAGTCCCTAAGCTAAAAGTTGTCATTGATGTCAAAAGGACCTATGTAAGTAAGCACTATGATTTTGCTCCACAAAGAGCTTCATGAGAAACAAAGGTTTTTATCAAAGGTTCTAGAAGGGATGCATGAAATTTGGTTCCAAAAGGAGCTTCAAAGGGAAGCTTAGAAAAAGGTTTTTATGAAAACCAAGGAAGGCAAGGAAACATTTTATTTAAAACCAATGGATGGCAGATTTGAAATGGGTTTTTCTTAAAACCCAAGTTGACTTTTCGTTTCATCGAAAAAGGTGCCCCGGTGATGGATAAATTTAATTTTAAAGGTTTAGTTTAAATTTTTAATTTATTTGGAATTTAAATTTAAAATTTAATTTATTTAAAATTTAAATTTAAATTTTAAAATTAAATAAAAGGTTTTTCCCTCCTTTCTTATTTGCGCCACCGACTTCATGAGGGCAATGTTAAAAGGGCCGACATATTCACATTGAAGGATGAATTATATAACTAAGCCAAAGGTTTTCCATTTAAAAAATCAAAGTCATGTCGCATGATTTTCAAAAACAAAAAGTATTTCTGCATCCGAATATTGCGCAGCAAATTTCATGAAGTGTGACGTGGGTATTCAAGTCATGGATGGTCAAATTTTTGATGCCTTGAGAGGAAAGCGCACACAACTTAAGGAAGAGAGTACCCAAGGCAGTCACATGGGCAGTGTTAGCTCACACTGCTTAGCTGTCGCTTAGCAGCACGGTGGGTAGAGGTTCAAAATGCTAAGGCCCTTCAAGGGCTTCTTTGAGGTATGCGCTCCGACTTCGATATTTGCGGGGGTCAACATTTTAATTAAAATATTTGCTTGCTATGGTTTGATTATGTTTTTGTGGGAGATATAAGGTTGAGCAAGCTTTAATATTTTAATAAGGTTTAATATTTGATTAATGTGGGATATTGCCTAAGAAAGCTTTGTGATTATTTTTTAGTGCAAAAGTGTTGAAAGGAAGGATATAAAATATTGGATTTATTTTATGGTATAAGTGGTTTGTAGAGTGACAAGGTTATGCAATGATTTGATTTATTTTATTTAATGGTACAAGTGGTTTTAGGAGTGATAAGGAAGTTGTGCATTAATTCTTAAGAAGGTTTTCTAAATTAAAAGCCTTGGTAAATATTATTGTGAAGTGGAGTAATGTTGATTATTTTGTGATATTCTAACCCTTGTGAATATTGGAAAAATAATATTGTGATTGTGGCAGATTTCCAAAGAGGCTTCTTCATCTTCATTAAAGGTATGGGCACATTCTCCTATTGATTGATTATGGTGGTTGATTTTTGAAAATATATTTGGAGTGAAAAGGATTGATTGTGGTTTCCTTTTCGAAAGTGATTGGTTTAATGCTTCAAGGTTTTCTGGATTGAGAGTTGTGATTAAAGCTTGTTTTATAAGCATTGTTGTTGGAGCCCATTGGTTGTGCAAAGAACTTGAACTTGAGTTAGAAGAGAACATGAGTATCATTGTTATGTGAGATTTGTTGTTGAGCATTGTTGGAAACATTTTGAGTTGATTGATACATGCTTGGACTAGGGTTTGTGAGAAAGGGTTGTTCATTGAGGTGCTTGGTTGAGTTGAGTTGATTGAGCCTAGTCAAGTGGATGCATGTGGTTGTTCAAGTTCCATAAAACAAACTATTCTATATTCTTGATTTGAGTTGAGATTGAGATTTGAGAACAGAACATATAGAGTCTCTAACAATTCTCTTTATGCTTCTATGAAATTGATTTGAGTTGATATTGGGATTTGATTATAGAACATATAGAGTCTTTAACAATTCTCTTTATGCTTCTATGGGATTTATTTGAGTTGAGATTGGGTTTTGAGTATAGAACATATTGAGTCTCTAAAAATTATATTTATGCTTCTATGAGATTGAGTTGAGATATTGATTGAGCATTAAGTATAGAACATATTGAGTCTCTAACAATTCTCTTTATGATTCTATGAGATTGGAAAAGTTCTATGTGAGCTTGTTAAGCAGATTTGAGACAAGTCTTTGAGAAGGCTTGTGGACTGATTTTGAGTAAGATTTTGTGGAAGCTTGCTATGCATATTTGAGAAAGTCCTAGAGAGGACTTATTGAGTAGATTTGAGCAGGTTCTGTGTGGACCTATTGAGCAGATTTGGATAGGTTTTGTGTGGACCTGTTGAGCAAATTTGGATAGGTTCTGTGTGGACCTATTGAATAGATTTGAGCAAGTTCTGAGTGAGCTTGTTGAGCATATTTGGACAAGTTATAAGTGAGCTTGTTGAGAAGATTTGAGAAGGTTCTAAGTGAACCTATTGAGATATAGATTTGGAGGTGACAAAGTATAGAGGACAGAGTCTCAATGGATAGAGATCCAGCAGCTAGGACAATTGAAGATAAATATGACTGAGGAGTCTTCAAGTGCAGAGAGACCCACCAATCATTGCAATAGAGAGACAGAGTCTTCTAGAATATCACTAGCCAGAGTAGAATGGGAAAGAGTTCTCCTGTGGAAGATATCCACAAACTTGAGATTAGGGGATCAACATATCATTTTGATAGAGGTCCATAAACATTGTACTTGGGAAGGATTCCCAAAAATATTATTTGATAAATATTTAGAAGAAATATTTTTCTATGGAGGTAGCCCACATTGGTTGAACCATGTTAAAAATATTGTCTCTCATGTGTGTGATGCTTTGTGTAATGTTCATTATTTTATTAATGCTGATGCTACTATTTGGGGAAAAGTTTTATGTTATACTGTTCACCCCCCATCTTAGTATAAGCACATGTTCTTCACCTTCTACTATTGTTACCCTTACAACTATGCGGTATCTGCCACAAATGCCACCTCAAGTAGCACAGAAGCAGGGGCTATAGTTAGGTAGAACATAAAATGAGGATCTCTTATCGGGCTCATGCACAGTAGATGTAAACACTATTCTTGCAATAAACAACCTCATTGCTTGCAACTTCTCATAGTAGGTGAAGTACCCAAGCCAAGTGGGAAACACCTAATAGAGATTGAATCATCCTCAAGATAACTAGGTTAATTATGAAGAAGGTCCTAAAAAGGTGTGGGCTTTGAGGGAGCTAATCAATGTACTCTATCAGCGTGTACATGTAGATACAAGGAAGGCACATATAAAAATGATCCTACAATAGGTGTATCCCAAGGACTGGCGATGCTTCATACTATTTCCAGATGAGCCAGTACCTGAAAGAGGTTCCCACATGGCAAAATCCATTGCCACAATACTCATCAATTGTATAGGTACTGGCAAAAATGATGACTCACCAAGTTGTATCATTAGTATAACTTGGTAAACCCAAGGGATATACCAACTGGACCATGAAGAAAGCTTAAAGTACAATATAATCTGGTCAGGCCATTGTAGATTTACCAGATGAATTTCTAAGGTAAGCCAGTTGGTGATGGTGTGCCAATCACATCGTAATTTTGTGTATAAAAACCCACAGTTAAAATAAAGGTATGACAGGGTGGTGAAACTCAGGATAAAAAGAAAATTTCAGCACTTTCCTTCTCCAACACTGCATTCTTCCTTTGTTTCTTTTTTTGGATTTCATTTCTAACTTTGCAATCTAATGGATAAAGATAAGACAGTACAAATATGGCATGAGTTAGTGACTCATACTTGGCCAATTATTTTAGAAAAAGCACCTACTCCACCTCACTTCTTCCTATATATACATTACAAGCAATGATCTAAAAGAAGAAATCAATATAACTAAAGGGCCTCATGACATGCTCATGGTGGAGTCAATCACTATCAAAACTGCATGGTGGAAAGCCAATTCAAGAATAGGTAGATTACCCAAAATAGTTTTTGACCTTAGGGATCATGATCTTTGGCAACCTGTCTATTCTTGAATCAACTTTGGGCTACAATGGAGTATGTTTACAAGTGTACAATGCTTGGGGATATTCGATGAACCAAGAAAATTAGTCTGCTATCCTAAGGAGGTATCCACTGGATCTAGTAGTTTTGCTTCTCTTATTCTTAGGTTTTCCTCAGCAGTGTGTCCCCTCTTGCTCTTCCCTTTTGTCCTATTTTCCTCATTTGGTTGCTATTATTCTAATGGTTTCCTATTTTTGCATACATCTTACTGCCACCCCTTCCCCTCATCTCTTAATTCTAGTGTTTTATCATCCTCATTCTCAAGGAGTTCCCTTCCTTTCTGCCTACCCTCCTATTTATGGTTTTCTTCTTTCTTCCCTTTCTGCTACGTTATGTTCTATTATTTTATTTGTATTCTTCCCCATTGTCCACCGTCCCTTGTTCTCTTTGATTGTACCTTATCTATCCTTTATTTCTTCTTGACCTTGTTAGAAATTGTTGGTTGGGTTCTTTTTTTCACAAAGTAAAAAACCCTTGTAAGTCACCAAGAGTGTGGGTGAGATTTTGTGCCTCTTCACCCACTTTTCCTTTTTACGATAAGGACATATTATAGCCAACCAATTTTGAGGTGTTAAGGACATATTATCCCTACTTCAAATTTATGCTCCAATACAATACTCCCACATTGGAAGTAGGGATAATATGGTGGCTAATCACCTTGCAAATGAGGCCATAAACATAACCTATTTACATCTCAGAGTAATAAGAAAAAATAAAAGCTAACATAAGTGACATAGATGATAGGAAGCATATGGAAAGTTTGGAGCCTTTGAAGATTTTGACACCCCTGGAGATTTTGATGCCCCTGGACAACCCTCGAACATTGCATGATTCTAGAGATTTTGGTGTTTCATTTTTTTCTTGGTAATTATGGTATTCTTTGCATCTATGGCACCCTTGGTATACCATTGCATTTTTTGGAGTTTTTGAATTTGCTTTGTTGCCTGTTCCTCCTTTTGGGCAACAATCTTATGACCTCCATGCTGCTTTTTGAATAATTGGTCTTTGCAAATTTGAATATAACTCCTTTTCTTTAAAAAAATTACTTGACAATTTAAATGGTTCATGTTAACCAATTTATAATATACTTGAGTGAGTTAGTTTGTAACGTTTAAATTAATTATCAATTTGGTAATAAAAATGGAGGATCACCAATCTATACTTTAAAAAAATTAAAATTGATATAACCAATTTATACTTCATGAGAATTTCAACTTAAAAAGATATTTTTTTGAGCAAAAAAAACCCGTAAAAAACCCTTTGTGAGGCTGCCTTTGTGTGAGAGACCACGACCAAGGGATTCTACACCGTAAAAGTCACCCGAGAGTCACGCTCGGTCTTACTCGCACCAACATTATCAATTGGATTCTGGGTACCCAATTCAAATTTTTGGTAGGGTGGAGATTCAAACTGGGACCTCCCTTGGAGGATTGCCCTCTCCTCTCCAACTCACCTACAACACCTGGGTCAACAAGATCTTATTATTCTAATGAAGATTTGATTAATTAAACTAATTTATTTTAATCAATTTCATAATCATAATATCTTATTAAATTTATAAGCATAATATTTTATAACTTTTAATTTAACAATTATTTTATAAATTACATTAAAAATCTTATAAATGAACTTCAACATTTAATAAAATGGAATGAGCTCAACTAATTAAACTCCCAAAATTTCAAGAAAAAATCCTAAATTCAAATCTTGACAAGCTATATAAATTATTGTTATACCACTATGTGATCAACCATGTAATATAAATAAATCAATTTCAATCTTATATAATCAATTTAAAATAATTATATCTATGTTGGAGGGAACAATGCAACTATTCGAGCTTTGGCCTCTAAGGTTCAAACCACCACGTATGTGTTGATTTGTGTGTTAATCTTTTATTGATAAGTTTAGCTCTCTGTCTTACAAGAAAACATGATTCATGCTCAACCCTAAGTATCCATAATAAGGATTTTTCACACCAACCAAATAAAAAAATAAATAACTATATCTATAGTATAAATATTTAATTTTGGTACACAAGCTCACTCACACACTACACTTCAAAATGATTTGAACCCATATCTTAAAAACCAAAACTTTAACCATATAAATTTTAATTAAAATATTTATTAAAATATAATAAATATTTTAATTTAATTAATTATTTATAATAATTAGTATAAATTATGTTGATGATAATATAATATGATGCATGAGCGAGTAATTTTTACTTGATAATCAACGATTAACTGTTAATATACTACAGCCTGCATCAATTTGATGGTAGGTGTATGGATTAGATTTGAAACAAATGATTAAAAGCCAATGAATGCTTAAGTTTTTAATTTTACGGGTGAATAGAAACTGTTAACATCATACCTGAAAGTATAGACCCACAACAAGCACTTTGTTGGTGAATTGAAAGGTAACGGTCCATTAACTTGATTTTTGGACTTAAAATTATGGGTCCTTTGACAAAAGGAAGAACACTAGTACGGAAAAGAGTTAGTTACCTAATACTACTGCAGTTGTCTGGGACAGTGAAAACTGTTAACTACTTTCATCGAAAAAGTTGAGGAAGGTCGCTGCAGGTGACCAAACACTTTTGCTTTTGGATAGCATCGATATTAGGTTTAATGTAAAGATGACATGGCTGATGTTAATCATCTCCAATCTAAAGAAATTAAAACGTCTCCCCAGTTTGATGTCAATAATCTCCAATCTAAAGAAATTAAAACGTCTCCCCAGTTTCCAAATCAGATTATTAGGGGTTCAAGTGTTTACAAGGATGTTATTATAGCAATAAGGTTAGAATAACTTAATATAGTTAAGGTATAGAATTACAAGGTTTTTTTTAAATTTTAGGGTTTTTTGATTGGTGTTCCAAAACAAGATTTTTATTGGAGATAATTTTATTAAGAGGAATATCATGAGATCTTATATTTGTCATAGTGTCTTAGGAACAATGAAACAATATCATATTTATTTTTTCAATGTATAGAAGCAATTAAAATTTGGATTGAAAGAACCTAACATCTAGTCAACACTATTTGAAACCTTCAATTCAAAAATTATCTAACCAATTGGGATCAAGTGTACAAATGGGGAAGGAAGGAAAAGCACCTTATCAGGAAGATATGGTATTTAGTGCCAATATTCATCATTTGGCACATATGAAAGAAATAAAACATGATAACTTTTTATGACAAAAGAACCAATTTTTGAGTGTTAACCGATAGATTGTTAAGGAACATAGTCTTGAACACAAAAGCTATTTATCATAAAAAATAAGACATTGAGAAATTAAGAAAAAATAAGATACAATTGTTACACCAAATGGATCTCCAAAATCTCTTGAAGCCGGGGCCATAGTTTAGAATAATCAAACCTCCAAAGATAAAGTTCCTTGCACTTTTACTTGTTGGAGCCTCTAAATCAAACACAAGTCATGAAACAACTAGTGGTGTGATACGAGTGGCACCACACAATGAAATGCTTCAGTTTAAAATCGATTTGGGGAAAACAACCAATAATGTTGCAAAGTTGATAGGTTGTGAAATGGGATAAAAATTGGCTCAAGAACAAAGCATTAAGCAACTCCATGTGTATGGTGATTCAAGACTTGTGATCTCTACCCTATATAAGGGGAAGGATTTCTCATTAGTCCAACTATGAGTAGTTCAAGGAAGACTAATAAAATTGGAGCATAAATTTGAATATATACAATACTCCCACATTGGAAGTAGGCATAATATGGTGGCTGATCAACCTTGCAAATGAGGCCATAAACATAGCCTATTTACATCTCAGAGTAATAAGAAAAAAGAAAAGCTAAGCATATGACAATTTTTGAGCCTTTGGAGATTTTAGATCCTTTGAATATTTTGATGCCCTAAACAACCAAGGAACATTGCATGATTCTAGAGCTTTTGTGTTTCAATTTTTTTCTTGGTGATTATGGTACCCTTTGCATCCATGGCACCCTTGGTATACCATTGCACTTTTTGGAGTTTTTGAATTTGCTTTGTTGCATGTTCCTCATTTTGGAGGATAATATTATGACCTCCAAGATGCTTGTTGGATAATTGGTCTTTGTAAATTTGAATAAAACTCATTTTCTTTAAAAAAATATTACTCAACTATTTAAATGGTTCATGTTAAACCAATTTATAATATAATCAAGTGGGTTAATTTGATGATTAAATTAATTTTCAATTTAGTAATGAAAAATGAAGACCACCAATCTATACTTTATAACTCTTAAATTTGATATAACCATTTTATACTTCAAGAGAATTTCAACTTAACAAGATCTTATTATTTTAATGAATATTTGTCTAATTAGACTAATTGATTTTAATCAATTTCATAATCATAATATCTTATTAAATTTATAAGCATAATATTTTATAACTTTAACATAACAATTATTTTATAAATTACATTAAAATTCTTATAAATGAACTTCAACGTTTAATAAAATGGAATGAGCTCAACTAATTAAACTCCCTAGTTTTTACAGAAAAAAACTAAATTCAAATCTTGATAAGCTATATAAATTATTGTAATACTACTTTGTGGTCAATGATGTAATATGAATAAAACAATTTCAATCTTATATAATCAATTTAAAATAGCTATATCTATGTCAGGTTTGGACATTCTTTGGGAGGTTCAAAGTTCAAACTGCAGTGTGTGTGGGTTGTGTTAATCCTCTACTGAAAAATTTAGCTCTCCGCCTTGCCTTACAAGAGAATATGGTTAAAATAAAAATGCTCAACCCTAAGTATCCATAGTAAAAAATTTTCACATTGGTATAATACATAACCACACTAATTCAATGATTAAATGATAATATAATACAACCTGCATCAATTTGATGGTACGTATAGGGATTAGATTTGAAACAAAGGGTTAAAAGCCAATGAATTTTACGGGTGAATAGAAACTGTTAACATCATACCAGAAAGTATAGACCCACAACAAGCACTTTGTTGGGGAATTGAAAGGTAATGGTCCATTAACTTTATTTTTAGACTTAACATCATGGGTCCTTTGACAAAAGGAAGAACACTAGTAGGGAACAGAGTTATTTACCTAATACTACTGCAGTTGCCTGGGACAGTGTGAAAACTGTTAACTACTTTCACCAAACAAGTTGAGGAAGGTCGCTGCAGGTGACCAAACACTTTTGCTTTTGGATAGCATCGATACTGGGTTTAATGGAAAGATGACAGCTCTTTTACTAAATTGATAACAGCTCTTTTAAATATATATTGCAATATTTTAATCATGTTTTATGTAACCTATCAATTCTGTACAGGAAAAATAAAGTATAATTTAAATGTGGACACAGTTGTAGTGGCCGGTGGATTGGAAAGGTATAGATATCAATTTTGAGTTTGTTTCGTTTAGTTAATTTCTTTTGACTAAATAGTTATTTCTCTCTTTCTCGACAGCCCAACTCCCAACACTCTAAAGAAAATTTGCATGAACACGTATTCCTACCGGAGCAATTTCCAGAGGTAAATTTTCTCTATGCTATTGGAGATCATTAGCTCGCTCTTCGCACCACATCTATGTCAGCCGGAAGCTTTTCATCCTTAGACCTAGTTTAAAAATTTCTCCATGCAACTTGTGAACTGGGTACCATACAAAAAGTTAAAATATCGATCGAGAGTCAGCATTTTACAAAAATTACACATATTACTCATTAAAATTATAAAGGCAAGCTAGAAACATCAGGATGAACGTCATGATGAGGAAATCCAACGGGTGAAAGACTGTAAAACTTATGTGTAGGTTCAAGTTCAGTGTTCCATATGCTGTATGACGTAGAAACCCTTGACATTATGGGTTGGAAACAACTAGTTCAATCAAGCTAGGTATATGGACCTAACGTCATGACAGGGATGTCACTAGCTAGTTGATAACCAACATAGATAAAGGTGAATATTTTGTTGGTAAGTAAAATTGCTTAAGTGCGGGTTTAAATGGGTTCCAACCTCAAGTATACAGGTAGTTAAAACAATAGCATAAGATGACATAAGCCTACACATTGACCAGCTGCAACCTGAACAAAAAAGACCAAACAGCAACAGAGAAGGTTGAGTGGACGTCTGACGTCATAAACACAAAAATACAACCCCAACAATACCCACACAGGGGTTGCTTAAGAGAAGTAACTACATGTAAACCTTGTAAAGGAGCTATAATAAAAACCCATGCAGGGGATGCTCGCAAAAGATCAGCAAAAGCTATAATAGATACCTGAGTCAGAAGAAACATAGTATTCAAAAAGGCCCACGCAGAGGCAATAAAGAACTTAGAAACAGTAATGGGAAGCCCTAGAGCTCAGGTTCCCAGTTATGATGATATCTTCGTACCGCTCGCCCTTTCGCCGGAAGTTCTGTCACCTCGGCCATCAGCTTAGTAGTAACTCTGAAACAGAGGTTACGCACAACAACATAACCATTATTCCACGAATTGACAACGACTTCAGTGATATCTTGCTCAGCCCTTTTGAACTTGCTGAGGAAAGGAATGAGACCATGAGCTTCCAATAAGGTCTGAGAGAGGGGATCAAGCTGAAGGCTAGATGGCTCAAGCAGGGCAATGTTGGTAAGATTGAGGAAAAAGGAAGACCACAAAAACCAGACATTATGCTTCTTACTCCCTAGGGTACATAATAACAAACAAAACCGGATGACAATGGATTGACACAGACCAGGGTTGTAAATATAGAATTTTTGGCATAATAAACGACCTTTCCAGAAGCTGAGTTGGAGTGATTGGTGGACCACTTAGTAATTCTCCATAGGAAATAGACACTGGAAAATACAAACATGACACAAGATAGACTACGCAAAGGATAGGACTGGGATAATATTGGGAGTGCCAATTGACTGAAAAACGATTCTGAAAATTTATAAGACGCAAAAAAGAGGATCTCAAGACTTGACGCATATTGACCTTGTTTGACAAAATCCAATTACACTACCTAGATCAAGGTGCATATTAATAACTTCCTTTGCAAAAGTTTTATAAGGATTACATCTTTGGTGAAGTTCAACTACAAAGTTTCTTAAATGCACACTACTATACTCTTGTGCATGATGGTCTTATGAATCTCTTTTTATTAGTAATTAATCATTCATCAATATATAGAAATGTTTAAACATGTATCTATGAATAAATTTTATAATAACAATTTATACAATAAAATAGAGAAAGATAATATTTTTTGAATCAGGGTAACATAAAAAATATTTTTTAAGGAAAGAATCACTCCACAAAATCTTGAACTCCATAAACCAGAAATCTTACCAAAAATATTTTATATCATTCTTTGAAAATTGAGGGTACATATTTCTTTATACAACAATGTGATGGTTCACCATCCATGAGTTAGGTCACCCATGCCGTGATTCACCTTCCATGAGCTACAAAGTACATAATATTATAATATGACACTATGTTATATATTATTATACTTTTATAATTGACCCATGCCATAATACAACATTATCTTACATCCTCACATAATATACTTAGGTACTTAACATTCCATTTCCCTTACAAAAATATTTTGTCCTTGAAGAAACTAAATAATATGATTTTTTAAGCAATGTTGTCAATTGGTATCACTCTTGATTATCCTTCCATCCAAGTGAAATTTTCATCGATGGTAGTCTATGAGGATATCAAGTTGTCATTGTGCCATTTGAATATCCATAGTTTTTGCTCTTCTGGTTCCATCTTTATGCCTTATATTTCTTTTGTTTCCTTAAACCTTGTTTCCATGATTGTTGATTCTCATAGTGATGGGGGTGGTGATATGCTCTTATATTTTGTGCCTCTGTTTTATACTCCCCTCTTTTGGTTCATTATTAGACTTTGCTTTATATTTTTCTATGATCTTTGCTACTTCCTCCTCTTTAAACTTTGTTTCAATTTCATTTGTTTCTCCTGCAATAAATTTCTATTTTTCCCTTGATCTATGCTCCTTAAGCTGGGAAATACCTTGCAGTGTTATCTTTTTTTTTGTACCATAACTTCATAAACTTCTTTTGCACATTAATGGTAATAGTATCCAAAGAACGCAACCAAGGATATCCAAGAACAATATCAACATCATTCATCTCAAGAGCATACAAATTTGAGCACAAAACATATTTATCCATGATTATCTTCAATTTTTTAAAAATTTGAACATTCTTACCCTTAAGATTTGTGTCTTTGATTTTCCATGTTTGAACTTGTAAAATATTAGCCAAAGATATATTTATAAAATTATATTTGTTGCTAGGGTTAATGGAAGCATTTGTTTTTTTTTTGAATGCAACCATGAGCCCGCAAAATAAAAAATTTAGATTCTAACAAATATTTTTGACCACTATTTGGCCTATCTAACACAAAAGGTGTGGTTTCTTTAACTTGCACATTATTATCCTTTTTCTTCAATCCAATTTATTTATAAATGCAATCTTAAATTCTTTTCATGTGTATGAAAAATTATGGGCATTATCAAAGTCCATAAACCAAGAGAAAGCTTCCCCTTGTAAACAAGCATAAAACTCACATCTCCACAAAAATTTAGAATAATTTAACGACTTGGAAATTTTCCACCATTCCAAAGCATTACTATCATCCTTTCATGTGAATATTGGAAACTCTATGACCTCAACCCATTTTTTCTAAAGCAACTAGGGTTTTAAATAACCAAAAATTCTCAAATCCCATCTATTCCTTTGAGGAATCAATTAAATCTATAAATTCTCTTCAAAACCAAATAAACCACAACTAATGTTCTTACCTAGATTGAGAGATGATTTTTCCTTTGCACAATTTTTTTGCATAGTCCAAAAATAGCCTCAAAAGCCCGATAGTCCAAAAAGCTTCTCAAATTGATTGCTACAAAAATTGATATGAATTTTTTTTCTTTTGAAGAAAAATTGCATAACCAAAATACAACATAAATAACCCAACTTCAAACAGTCATAACCTCCTCAATACTTATAAAAATTTAACAAATGAGTAGTCATTTTTGTAGTACTTAAAATGATCTACATGTTAGAAAAAAAATATTTTGAAAATGACTATTGAAAAAATATATGGTCCCCACAAGATGGGAATTTTTTATGAAAAATCTGCCCTAACTCTATAAAAACAACCCCACTTTGCTAGAATCGTTGCTCTAATAACAATTTTTATGAATCTCTCTTTTCATTAACAATAAAGTATTCACCAATATGTAAAAAAATCAAACATGCATCCACAAATAAATTCCACAATAACAATACACATAATAAAATAGAGATAGATAATACCCTTGAGGTAGGGCAACACCATGAATGCTCCTTAAGGAAGGAATCACTTCACAAGATCTTTAGCTCCATGAGCCAAGAATCTTATAAAGAATACTTAATACGACTTTCCTTTATAATTGGGGGTACATCCTTCTTTATACAAGAATATGAGGGTTCACTTTCCATGAGTTAGAAGGTCATCCATGTGGTGATTCACCTTCCATGGGTTATAAAGTGTAAAATATTATAATATGGCACTATGTTATATATCATTATAATTTTATATGTGACCCATGCCATAGTACAATATTTTATTACATCTCCACATTCATATTTTTAGTTACCTAATATATGACCATTCCAATTTACCACATTTTTTAAAATGCATTCTCAATGGATGGAATGATTTTTCTTTGAAAATTATCCAAAAAGATTAAAAATCATCTTATTCTCTTATAAGTTATGTTACATCATCAAATAATAGATTGGATCATGGTGATTACAATTTATGATTCGTAAGTTTACTTGGTCTAGATGATGTTATTATGATATCATTTTCTAACAAATTATTAAATCTAAATCTTTATATTTTAGTAGGTTTTTTTTTGCAAATGGTAAGATTTTACAAGGGAAAGCTCTCAGATCATAAATATCATTTCCTAAGGTCTACAATGAATACTTATGGAAAGATGATTTTCCTCAAGAAGTTTTTGGACATGAATTCTTGAAAAAATAGGAACTTGAGAACAATAGTCATTTTGAAGCTTCCATAAAAAGGATTTAAGAGGAACAAAAATAAACAAAAAAGGATTTGGAAAATTTAAAGAAGGGATAGAGAAATAAAATAAGGAAGATAGTGTGTAGGCTAAAGGAACCAAACCTTTAGATTTATAAGACAAAGTGAAGGGTCAAAAGATTTGTCCATTTAAAAAGTTTATTTTTTGGGTTTGTGGATACATTCAAAAGGGAAAGGTCAATAGTTTGTACCATATATGTGGTCTCTAGCGTAATATTGCTCATGTTGCATTCTAAGATTTTCTAATTGTGTCTTGGTCAAGTCCTTGTCGATATATATGACTCCTAACCCTAATGGAACAAGCATTAGCTTTGGCATTGTGGGAGATAAGTCTGGTTATTACCCATCAAGCATCCATAATTCATCTCAAAGGTGGTGCATGAGGTCATGTCTCATATCTTGATGTTGCTTTCCCTCTACTTTTTTTTGATTCCATATGTATTTGGTTAGAATCATTTACCCTGATAGGGTATTTTGTGGATTGTATTCTTAACAAGTTAATCTTGAGGGCTTGGGTCAATTCAATTTGGGATCCTCATGGCATCAAGGTTAATCTAGTATGAAACCTCACTAAGGGTTTATTTCTTATTTTTTTATTGATCTTGCTCATGTGAAGGTTGCCTATGAACACAATATATGGTCCATGATGAGCTCTTTGGTAGTTCTTTCATTGTGGACCCATGATTTCACTATTTTTGAGGGTAAAATAAATAAGGTTTTAGTTTGGATTGGGTTCCTCGATCTTCCTATTCCTTTTTGGTTTGGCTTGGAGCAAATTGTGGGTGTTTTAGGGCATGTTGTTTTTGTTGAACCCAAAAAGTCTTTATTGTTTGTCTGATAAAGTAGGTTTGTGTAGAGGTTGATTTGTCTAAGGACCTCAAATATTCCATCAACATTTGGGTTGGGGAGACCATCCTCTCATAGAGAGTGGCCTATATTAACCTATCAAACACCTAATTCTAATTCCAAGCATCTGACCATAAGGTAAAACATCATCTACTTGTGCTACATAACAAGCCAAAATCAATTCTCATGCATACCACTAGGTCAACCCCTCAATCCAATAAGGAGGGTTGGACTGTTGTGGGAAGTTATAAAAATTAGTGTAATAGTTCAGCTAAAGCTTTAAACCCTAAACCATCTCTAAATATGGTGGTCACCTTAAACTCATAGCCATTATATAAAGCAATGGAATAGCTAGTTGGTGGCCCTTCAACAACAAAGGTGGTGGCCAAAGAGATCCAATTGCCATGATAGATTCATACTTCAAGTAAAATGGTATGGTCCTCAAAAAGGGCATGAAGCCAACCACTCCTCCCCAATATCCTCACATAAGTTCATGCCAATCCCATAGACCAAGAAGGAACATGGATATGGGAGATTTTATGTTAAATAAGAGACCTCACCTAGCAAACATTCAATTAGGGAGCTTCAAAATTGACTCTAAAGGCACCAATAGTTTCAAAGCATTGGAGTTCCTTAAAAGTGAGGACATATCATTAGACTCCTTAACTTAATTATTTTTCTCTCATAGAATATGCAGGGCATCATAGATCCCAAGTGTAAATACATGGTATGCTTAGTTTAACAATAATTTTTTATATATATTTCATGTGCTTGTAGGAGATAAAAATCATAGTTTTTTTTTTTGGAAATAGTGTGTAGGGTCATTTGGCCTGGAAGTCATTTACTCCATAATGAGCATGAACAATATTGAGATGGTGTTTCCACCTTCATATCCCCCTACTGGAACCCTCACCTAGTGGCACATGACTATGAACCCATCTATTAGGTGCTATGGATAATGTTATCTATCAGTAATCATGTGTTTTGGATAGTTAATGTTTACATTTCCAATGGTGTTGTGGTGCTTGCCTAGATATGGAGTTGGCTAGTTGAGTCACTCCCTTCTACCACTTGGATAATTTGTAATTATTTCAACATATTGATATTTCCATGAATAAGAATGGTGGGAACCCAATGCATTGGGTAGTGGGCGAACAGGTGGCTTGGTTCCACATGCTCTATAAATTGAAGCTTTATGATCCCAATGTGAGGTACTCTCATGTCAACAAACTTTGACACACATTGTCCAACTTGTAGGTTAGATCTAATAGAATTATTAAAATTTTGAACATGGAATTATTATTTTTAATTTAGCAAAAACCCCTTGTGGGGCCACCTTGGTCTGAGAAACCACAACCAAGGGGTTCTACACCGTTAAAATCACATAGGAGTCATGCCCGACCCTAACCGCACCAACATAATCAACTAGATTTTGGGCACCTGATGTGCATTTGGTAAGGTGGAGATTCAAACTAGGGACCTCCATTGGAGGATTGCCGTACCTTCTCCAACTCATGTACAACATGTGGGTTGAACATGTCATTGTTATCTAGGCAACCACTATTTAATTAATGCTAACCATTTGTATCTCCTAGTTGAACCAATCCCTAAGTTGGTTCTCTCATACCAATCACCCATACACTTTTGCATTGAATGGGTAGGAGGTGGATGGTCCATGTGAAGTAGTCAATTTTAATTTAACACATATTTTCTTAGTCACCATCCTTCAATTGCTCACATTCAACACATCTAGAACTTGGATAAGCACCTGACCATGTGTAATGGTTGGATTACATGGTGGAATGATATGATGGAATGCACCACTCACTTTCTTTGCATCTATTGGTGCTAGCTGGACTTATTCTATCAATTTTTAGACAAGGCTACTGACTTGGAGCTCCAATGTGCTACATTGGAGTTGGAAGCATAACCCTTCTACATTGTGTTACAACTTTATATGGTCAAGCTTCACCAATAGCAACAATTAATATATGCTCATGCCATTCATGAGGCCCAACTCAAAACCAAACTTCACTGGCTAAAGTTTTTTTTTGTGTATACTATAGGAATTGATAACTTATTAGATTTTTCATCATCTCTTTGTGGGTTCAAATCCTACTCGCTGCCACTATAACATCTAATTGCATAAAGTAAAATTTTTAGCATAGCCAATGGTGTTGGCATGACATACCCTTCGATTCTATGAGATCCTGAGATTTGAACCAAGGTTACACATGCCAAATGAGGCACTTTACCAACCGACAAAACCCTCAAACCTTTCATTGGCTAAATGTTGGGGATAGGATATCCACATAGTTTTTCCAATCCCTCCAAGGGAGGAACCCAGCTCAAAAAATTAAATGCATACAAGAAGGTGTTTCAAGTATTATGCTTTTAGATATTATGCAGGATTTTTTATTTCACTACCAAAAGGTGTTTCAAGTCTAGAAACCCTCTCTAGCCCAAGACCAAGCTCTTCAATAATGTGTTAGAGTGGTTCCTAACTATATTTTAGCATCCTGACATGCCCTCTACGATAACTCCCTTTCATAAGAAGAGATTAAAGTTATTTTCTTTTCCATGGCCAATGATAAGATACCTATTTGTGATGGGTTCCCTATGAATTTTACAAAATCCTCTAGAATACTATGGTGCATGATATTCATCAAGTATACTTAAAGACTCTAAGAATGATATCCCTTGCCCCTTTGATCAATAAGGGCAATATTAAGCTCATTCCCAAAGTAGGGGACCTTGAGGACATTCACAATCAGTGGCTCATTAGATTCCTTAATTCTCATACAAGACTATAGCCAAATTAATGGTGCCTAGGTTCAAAAGATTTCCCTTTGATCATTAATCTTGAGTAGTCTAGTTTTTCAAGAACCAGTACATATTGGATAACATTGTTGCTATCTAGGAAGGCATAGAAATGGCAAGGCAATCTCAATAGAAGGTTATATTCCTTAAAATAGAATTTACTAAGGCCTACGATAGAATTTAATGGCCCTTTATTTTAGCCATGTTGCAATCCTTAGGATTTGGAACCACTTTTCTTTGATCTATTCAAATGTTCTTTGTTGATTCATTTGCATATTTGATGATTAATAACTATCAATACTCACTCTTTGGTCTTTATAGATCCATTTTGTAAGGATACCCTCTTACTTTTATGCTTTATATTTTGTAGGATGAGGGCCTTGGATACATTCTAGCTGATGTTGTTTCTCATAGAAGAGTGAAAGGAATTGTACTTCCCAACTTGTCTCAATAGTTGGTCAATGGACATTTTATAGATTACTCCTTCCTAATGCTTTTTGAAAATAAAAGCAATATTGATAATGCATTGCAATATATTGATACATTTTGTGAACCCTTGGGGTTCAGTATTCAGTGGAATAAAACCAAGTGCTACCAATAATATTTTTTGTGAAAGTTTGATTAGTTGCATCACTTTCATTGCAAATTGATACATGGGGAAATGTTTTGTTTCCTAGAAATTTCTTTTGCTTTTTAATCTTCTTCCTCTATTCTATGGCAATATATTTTAGATAGAGTGGATCATAAGCTTTACAAGTGGCTTTGAAATCCTCTATCGCTAGCCAGTAAGTTCTAGGTCTATCCCAAAATTTTAGTTTCCAATAAAATTTACTACTTGTGTTGATGGGCTCCATTCAAAGATTCTTACCAAAATTTGGAGAAGCTCCTTCATGATTTTTTGTGGGCTTTGATATAAAAAAGGCTTCCATCATGGTGGCTTTGAAATTTTGTTGCCTTCCAAGGGAATTTGGGGGATTAGGTCTTCTTAATACCTAGCAACAAGGAATTTCCCTTTGTGTCAAATTGGTCATCAAAGTTGTGTAGGGAAATTAATCCTAGAAAAAATTGCTTTAAAACTACATTTCATTAGGCATCCCATATGGAAGAAAAGCTTGGAAAGGGCTTGGCTTACCCTCATTTTTGGTTATGATAGTTTCTATTTATATCTAGGGTACTTTTGTAGCTAAAAGTATTTGTAAGGCTTGGGATTCCATCAAACCTTAGATCCAATGTATTGGTAGTGGCTTACAATTTGGTTTATCAGTGAATAGTCTTTCACACTGGTAGTCCCTTGTCATCACACATCAGGAGTAGCCTTTAACCAAGATTCCCTGGGTCAATGCACTCCATTTCTTTCATAAGGGAGTAAAAGTCATCTCTAACCTATTCTTCAACTACACCAGAGATTAGCTTTCTTGGCTTGAAGCTAAAGCCCATTTCAAACTCTAGGAATAGGATAGGGAGACCTTTCACACAATTTAGGAAGCAGTCTCTTATGGCATGCTTCACAAAATTAGAGTTATAACCACATGCCCATGGTGGAAATATTGGAAGTGGTTTCCAAATACCCCTTTCAAAAATTACAAATCTAAAACTGGGTATCATTGGCTTTCCCATAATTTACCCATGGATCATGTGCTCAATGCTCATTAACACCTTCAGTCCTCTCATAAGGACTAGAAGTATATATTCTTCTCTATTTGTGATACAACTTTGGAACCCAAATTGGCACACTTTTCTTGGTGCTTGCTTTTCCAAGGCTTTTTGGATGGGGACCGGTTAGTTCACTTGGGGGTAAGAAACCCCAAATATATATTTTTTCAATGTGGAGATACCATAAATCACTTATTCTCATTATGTCATAAATCCCAAGTAGTATGGGCCTAGATTCATGATTTCTTTTAGTTATTTTGTCCTAGGAACTTCTCTTGGCATATGATTCTTCTTGGGGATAATATTGGCATGCCTACCAACATTGATCAAATTTGACACTTTTTTAAATCATAAATTCTATTTAGAATCTAGAAGGATCATAACAATGTTATTTTTTCTAGCCCACTTGCTTCTATTTATTTTATACATATGCTAAAGCCATGATTTATTTTGATGTTATAGCACAAATTCAAACATAGGCCAATAAGCTGGTACTTGAGGTTGAACACTTATAGAATTTATTGGATCATTGGTATAATGTGCCCTATTTGATGGTCAAGGCCTTGTCTTTTCTAACCTCTTTTTAGGGGTAGCCATATTAGAGGGAGCGTTGGTGAAGCCATAATTCCTAGGCTTGGTGAACTCGTAACTCACATCCCAATAGAAGACCTCATAGCCCACCACTATAGTTTCACTCTCTTTCTAGAATCAGAGGTTGGTATTCTACTCTAGCCTCTTCCTCTCATATGCATAAAAGAGGGTGAGGTATTTCCAATCAAGATTAGGGTTGGGGATCTAAGGATTATCCTTCTTCTATTGGTTGGTCATCAATTCATCCTACTAAAGACCTCTCAATGTTACTACCTTCTGATGCTCCTTCTAGATGGGAGCCAATTTTAGAAGATCCAACCACCGATATTGGATGGGGTAGTATTGAAGATAGGGATCCTCCCCCCTCTATTAGTGCCATAACCACTTATGGTTTTCCACCATGGTGTGATTGTTATTTTTCTATTATTAACATTTGGAATTTTGTTTTAAATCCCAAAGAATGTTCTCCTCTCCTCTAGGTGGTTACTTGGCATGAATTTCTGAGGTGCACCTTTTTTGCCACCCACATTTTTTTTATTAGTGTATTATTTATTTGTTAAGTAATAAAAGGCACTTTTCAATAAAAAATGAAAATTGTATTTTTTCATAAACCATAATAATACTTTTAATTTCATGAATATTTTTTTCTAAAAAGATGTAGGTTCAATAAAATAATGTTAAGGACGTACAACTTGAGAGTGATAATGTTTAGATTTTTTAATAGTTTAAGATCACTATAGAAAAATATGTTTCACATTCAAATTTTTATCTAGTAACTATAGATGGTGTGGATATTGTTCTTGGTTGTCTGTGGTTGGACTCATCAGGTACTGTTAACATTAGTATGCAAAATGAGTTCATGAAGCTATGGTTTTAAAAAAAGAAGATATCATTGGGATATTTTTATAGCTTCAAGAGCAAGGATCCATAAAGAAGTGAGGAAGTTATTGTAGGGGTATAATTTAAATATTTATTAAAATATTCAAAAGTAGCTTCCAAGGAAGAAGCAAAAGAAGATCCCAAGAAAGTATAGTTTGAAGAGCATGAGGAAGAACTAAAAGAAAGGAATATGAAATAAGGGGAAAAAGGCATTAGAAAGAAATTAAAATATAGTAATAAAATGTTAAATAGTGAAAGGAATAAGAACATCTAGATAAGGTTGTGGCATATTTCCACCCACACCACCATGAACAACAACAATCATGGAGGCATGACACATAGCATTAAAACTACTATGGACTTACATAAAATAAAAAGACATCAAGTATAATAGTACATGGAAAGAGGAGAATTAATTAAGGTCATCAAAGAAGCACAAAAGAATATTCAAATAAAATGAGCAATTATTATGGTTATTAAAGTAGTATAATGAAAACATGGAACCAAAGGAGCAATCAATATTAATAACAGAGTGGCAAAATGGAAGTATGGATCTCATCGAGCAATCATTATGGGCATAAAAAAGGTGTGAAAACACACATAACCAAAGGAACAATAATGGATATCAAAGTGACACAACACCGCTATAGCACCATAGAAGACCACCACCAATAAATATTTCACTTGGTTAGATGAATGATTGAGACTAGTACCAATTGTTAGCAATAATTAGAAAATTATATTAATCTATTTTCATGTCATGTTTTGACAGTAAAATTTTATTGAGGTAAGTATAATGGTATAGTACCTAAGGATATGTATATCAAGATATAACATTGTATTGTATATGTTATGGTTTTTGCACTATTCCATCTACTTAAGGAACATAAAGAAAATGAAAGAATAGAAGATCTACATGAACATGACTTGTAATATTATGAAGGTAGAATGATACAATCCAAATGGAACTATGAGTCCATTATATAGAAGGATAGGTTTCTTGTTCCTTACTCCACCTATGACACTTGGTATAACTTACATGACACTTGGCATGATTACCAAATAATGTAATATATTCCAACATCCTCTTGTATTACATTTTTTGGTATGAAGTTTCCTTGAATTACATAGATGATCCCTGAATATTTGAAACTTGGTTTTTCCAAGTGCTTTTGTAAAAATATCTGCTAGCTGGTATTTTGCTGGAAAAAGCTTTAGGATGATATGATGGTTTTGAAAATGATCTCTAATGAAGTGACATTGTGCTTCAATATGTTTATTTTTTCATGTCTGATAAGATTTTTGATCAAGTTGAGTACTCCTTGTTTATCGTAAAATATCAATGTTGGAGTTCATTTGATGCCCATGTTTGATAATATATATTGTAGCCATAATTCTTCGCAGGTCATATCTCTTACCACCCGATATTCTACTTTTGTAGATGATTGTGCCAATGTATGTTGTTTCTTATTGTGCCAATATATGGATCTTGACCTAAGATAGAATATGTACCCTAAAGTAGACTTTCTATCATTAATAGATCTTGCATATTTTGAATCTAAGTAACCCTATAAACAAGAATATTAATATTATTCATATAAATTAGTCCATAATCAATAGTTTTCTTGATATATTGTAGTATTCTTTTGTAGCTTTCTAATGACTTTCTCTTAGTTCTTGCATAAAGCGTGAAAGATAATTTACAACAAAGGCCAAATTGGATCAACTATTTTTTAAATACATAAGACTTCTAATTAACTGTCGATACATAGTTGTTGAAGCCAAAGGTGTTCCATATTTTTTGGATAACTGAATTCCTTGTTCCATTGATATATCTTTTAGCTTACAATCCTTCATTCTATATTTTTTTAGTAAGGATTCTGCATGTTTTGATTGAGTAATAGTGATCTTATTGAAGAACACAAGCTTATACTAAGAGGGGGGGTGAACAATATAAGACCACTTTTTACTTTTCTTTCCCAAACAATATTATGCAATGTATAGATAGCAATATCAACAGTAGTAATCAAAGCAATGCACAAATCACCACACACAATAGAGACACCACAATTTACGTGGTTCACCCAATGTGGGCTACTCCACGAAGAAAATATTTCACTAAAATTTTCTCAATCAATCTCTTGGGAATCCTTTCCCTATTACAATGTTTATGGACCTCTATCCAAAGGAGACACCAATCCCCTAAATCAAGTTCATGGATCTCTATCCATAGGAGAACTCCTTCTCCTCTACTCTAGCTGGTGATCCTCTAGAAGACTAACGCCTCCACTACACTGGCTTGTGGATCTCTCTCCACTGAAGACTCTTGTCCCCACTCAGAAGACCTATCCTCACTACCCTAGCTAATGGATCTCTATCCACTAGAGACTACTATCCTCTGCTCTCTATCACCTCCAAAGCTCTATCTCAAATCTGCACTAAACATAGTCCTTCGGTCTAGTACAACTCTGCTCAATATCTATCTCTAGTCTAGCACAAACCTGTCCTCAAATCTACACCAAAATCTATTCTCAAATCTACACTAAACATAGTCCTTTGATCTAGCACAAATCTATCCTCAATCTCTATCCTCAAGCCTTAACTCAAATCTTGAATCAATCTCAAATCAACTATATTAGATCTACCCTAAACCTTAACTCAAGGTTTGAACAAATCAATCAATCAACTCTACTCTCAAGCCTTCTCAAAGACTTATCTCAAATATACCTTGTAAGCTTCCTCAAAATCTCACACTAATCTATCCACAAGTCCTCTCTAGAACTTGCTCAAATATGCTCTACAAGTCCTCTCTAGAACTTGTCCAATCTGCTCAATAAGTCCTCTCAAGAACTTATCCAAATATGCTCAATATCTGTATTGTAAGCTTCCACAAAATCTCACACCAAATCTATCCACAAGTCTTCTCAAAGACTTACCTCAAATCTGCTCAACAAGTCCACACAAGAACTTGTCCAATCTCATAGAAACATAAAGAGAATTGTTAGAGACTCAATATGTTCTACACTTATCACAATGCTCAATTACTTTCAATCACTCTCTTAGAAACATAAGGAGAATTGTTAGAGACTCAATATGCTTCAATTTCAACTCAATGCTCAACCACTTTCTCAAATCAATTCAGAATATAGAATAGTTTATTTTATGGAACTTGAACAATCACTTCACACATCCACTTGACTAGGCTCAACCAACTCTACTCAACCAAACACTCAATGAAACAACCCTTGCTCACAAACCCTAGTCCAAGCATATGATCACTCACTCAAAATATTTCCAACAATGCCCAACAAGTCTCACATAACAATGATACTCATGTTCTTTTCAAACTCTAGTTCAAGTTCTTTGCTCAACAACTCACTTCAACAACAATTCTTACTTACAATGATACTCAAACCCTAGTTCAAGTTCTTCACACAACCAATAACTTCAACAACAATGCTTATAAAACAATCTTCACATAGCAATGATACTCAAACCCTAGTTCAAGTTCTTCACACAACCAATGGTTTCAACAACAATGCTTATAAAACAAGGTTTTAACAACAACTCTTTATTCCAGAAAACCTTGAAGCATTAACTCAACACATTCAATAGGAAACCCTAATCAAGTCCTTTTCACTCCAAACTTATTTTCTAGAAAACCAACCAATCAACTTAACTATGGAAGAATGTGCTCATACATTTTTCTTGATGATGAAGGAATCTCATAAATCTGCCACAATCATAAACACTTCTTTTCCAAGCTCAAAGAAATTATAAGATGATAAACTTCCTCAAAATACAATGTAAATATCAAGACACACATACACCTTATCACTCCATATTTAAGAAAACATTCATCAACATTTTACAAAAATAATACACCACTTACACCTTATAATCTCCCAATTAAAATAATATTCAATGCACTCTTCTTTTCAAAATAACTCAATGCAAGAAGTTCCCTCTATCCTTTTTAAAACTTCAACAAATCAATGTGACACAAACACTTTATTAAAATAAACCTAACACCTTATTCCTCCAACTTATCAAAAATAATTTTCAACTAACAATCCTTTTAAGCAACCCTTTTAACTCCAAACTTTAGGCAACACACAAAAATAATAATCAAAATTTATTACCTTGCCTTGGAAGGGATTCAAACTCACAACATAGCCTCAACCAGCGCCCTAGCCATGGCTCCAACCACCACGCGAGCTAGGCGCTCGCTTGGGGAGTAAAGAGCACCACGTGCTCCAAAAGACTCCTCGCCTTGCCTAGCACAAAAAATGTGCACCTTTCCTTTGGTGCTTCCAACACTAATGCAACCACCAAAAATGCTGCCACCACATTTCGAACGTAGGTCTCCTAGCACCCAAACACTCTAACCACTATCCTCTTGCCACTAGGCCATGCTGCCTAGTTGGCGCTTGGTAATTTGGTGTTGTTCCCTTTAAACCTTATTCGCTGGCGCTAAAACACAAAAAATTCACTTATCTTTTCCACATGAGTTCTCACACAATTGCACGCATTAATTTGATCGAGCAAAAGGATAAAATTTAATGCCTCTAAGGCATAGATATATATATTGATTTCTTCCTCATGCATATACGTCGGCACTTTTTATTTTCCTTTGAACTTATTAATTTATAAATTATTTAAATTCATTTGAATTTAAATTTTATAAATTAATTCTTTAAAACCCTTTGGTTTTATTAAGGCCATCTCTCATTGAACAACTTTGTATAAATAATATTTATTTATAAAATTTAAATTCAATTTGAATTTAAATATTTTATGAAATAAATATTAAACCTTCCTTTAGCTTTGCAATAAGCTTCCTTGGGTTTTTATGAAAAACCTTTTAACTTATGCTTCCATATAATATTAAAAATATTATGAAGCCCTTTTTACCTTTAACCTCTGCATTGTTCCTCTTGACCTTTGACATCATCAGTGGCTTATTCCTGGATATCAATGACAACTTTGACAACTTTATTTCTTGACAAATTCCTTGACATTAATGATGACTTCATTCCTTGACATCAATGACAACTTGACTTAATGACTCAAAATGTCCAACAATCTCCCCCTTTGTCATTGATGGCAACCCAAATTCTTTTTACTGAAAACTTGGCTTTTTCTTTGTTCTGCTCCCCCTGGGACATTGCTCCCCCTTGCTCAATGCTTTCTCCTTTTTACTCAAATACCAAATCTCTCCCCCTTACTCAAATCTCTCCCCCTTTGACATCAATGGCAAAGGGTCACCTTTGGGGCTCGAGGCTAAGAATGAGCCTCTTAGCTTAGCCCCTCCCCCACCTCCTCTTGAGGTGGTTAATTTTGGGGTGGGAGTATTTCTACTCCCAGAAAGCACTGTTCTTTACCTTTATCCTCTTTCTTTCTTATCTGATCCTTATGATTCCTCTGACTATTTCTTTCCATGTCCATGTTCCTATCCATGTCTACATTCATGTCCCTATTCCTGTTCCTATTCATATCCATGTTCCTGTTCCTGTTCATATCCATGTTCCTATTCCTGCTTGATTCTGGAATGTCTGCTCTACACCACTTTGTTGTGTGACCATCATTATTGCACTTATAACACTTAATGTTATTATTCCTTGGAGGTGCAAATGTCTTAGGATTTCTCCTAGTGAAGCCATATCCTCTTCTATCATGAACCCTGCAATTTATTGCTTTGTGACCAAACTGATTACATGAGTAGCAATACCCATGGAAAAGTTATATGTTCCCATATTCTTATCTTTCCTATGTCCTGCACTATGAAGCCATGTGCCCAAACTTGTGACATGAAAAGCATCTTCCATTGAAGCCTCCTTGTCTTGACCTCATTGGTCTCCTAGTCTCTCTTGACCTATTCTGATTGTTGTTCCATCTGTATCTTCTTTGTGCATTGTTCATGTTCTTGTTGAACTCTCTATTGTCCAACTCATCCTCAGATGTCTCACTCTCTTTTACATTGTCTTCTTCTGAAGTATCTTCATCTAAAGTTTCTTCTCCTCCAAAACTTGAGGTTGACTTTCCTTCCCATTTATTTTGAACCTATTCAAATCCAAGACCTATTTTGCTTGATGTAGGCTTTTGTATCTTGATGAACTTATCCAAGTTCTTTGAGCTATTTTTGAACCCTTTTAGCTTGAATTTGGAGTCTTCTAAATATTCTCTCAGTAGTGCCACTTCTTGTGCTAACTTTTCACATTCTAAGATCTTTTCTTCTAACTTATCTTTGAACCTTTTTGCCTTAGCCTTTGATTTTTCTAAATCCTCTATAAGCAATCTTCTCTCTTCATCACATTCTTGAAACTGAATTTCAAGTTTAGAGTTTTGCTTTCTTACCTTCTTTACCGTGTCAAGAGCATAAATAAGTTCTCCCTTGAGATCATATCCATATTTCTCTGAATATTCCTCTATTTGTTTACCTTTGTCCACATATTTATTTTCTATTGGCTTGTCTTCTATAGGATCACCTACTTCTTCTTCTAATGCCATTAGAAGGTTTTCATCTAGTCCTTCAAGTGCATCCTCATATTCATCATCACTGAAACTATAACCATCCCTTGTACAACTATCTTCAAGATGTCCAAAGTTACCACATCTAAAACACTTGAGAATTACTGGAGTCCTTTTCTTAACTTGTTCTTTTTCTTCAATCATAAATAGGACTTCATCTCTATCATTATCTGAAAAACTAGCATCACTATCACTTGAGTACTTACTTGCCTTATCCGCATAGTAGCTTCTCTTTTGTCTTTGAAAGAACTTCTTTCCTTGTCTGCTTTGTCCATCCTTGCTTTTCTTTTGGTGCTTGTATCTTTCTGATTCCCTATTCTTGTGATCCTATTTTTCTTCATCATTGTTATTCTTAGCTTCTTGAAGATCAGTTGCATAATGACCATACTTTCCACAATTGAAACATTTAATAGATCTTGTATCTCTAGATCTTCTTGAATCCTTATTCCTTCTACCATAATTTGCTTCTTCATCATTGGATGACTCATTGCTTGATTCTGACTTCTTACCCTTTGTCTTCTTGATTGCTTTGAATGTTGCTTCTTTCTGAGGATTTGGTTCCTCTATTGTTCTTATCTCAAATGTTGTAAGAATACCAAGCAACATATCTCTTGTCAAAGTATCACCATCCATTGACACTTCTATAGAAGAAACCTTTTCATTGAATATTTTTGGAAGAGTTCTTAAGACTTTATCACAAACATCTGATTCATCAATCTTCATTCCAAGTCCTTGCATATCATTAACAACCTCATCAATTCGAAGTAGATAAGTACTAATATTTTCCTCATCCTTCATTCTTAATGCTTCAAATTGTCCTTTGAGATTTCATATCTTTGCTTTCTTGACACTTTTATCTCCTTCATATATATTTTGTAGTTTATCCCATATTTCTTTTGCAGTTTGACAATGCATAACTTTCATAGACTTTGTTCTATGCAAACCTCTCAAAAGTGCATTCATTGCTTTTGAATTGTAATGTTGTAGGAGCTTACCTTCCTTATCTGTAGGAGGATTAATTAAGGGATCATATCCAAATTCAACTGCTTCCCAAATTTCATTTCCAAGTGCCATCAGGTAGATCTTCATTCTCATACTCCAATATATATAGTCACTTCCATAAAATACTGGTGCTGAATTATCTGAGGACACATTCTTAGAATCCATTGTGTTCTTGTTAGCTTTTCCTTCAAGCTGTTAAACTCTTCTGAAGGAACCTACTCTGATACCAATTGAAGAACACAAGCTTATACTGAGAGGGGGGTGAACAGTATAAGACCACTTTTTACTTTTCTTTCCCAAACAATATTATGCAATGTATAGATAGCAATATCAACAATAGTAATCAAAGCAATGCATAAATCACCACACACAATAGAGACACCACAATTTACGTGGTTCACCCAATGTGGGCTACTCCACGGAGAAAATATTTCACTAAAATTTTCTCAATCAATCTCTTGGGAATCCTTTCCCTATTACAATATTTATGGACCTCTATCCAAAGGAGACACCAATCCCCTAAATCAAGTTCATGGATCTCTATCCATAGGAGAACTCCTTCTCCTCTACTCTAGCTGGTGATCCTCTAGAAGACTACTACCTCCACTACATTGGCTTGTGGATCTCTCTCCACTGAAGACTCTTGTCCCCACTCAGAAGACCTATCCTCACTACCCTAGCTAATGGATCTCTATCCACTAGAGACTACTATCCTCTACTCTCTATCACCTCCAAAGCTCTATCTCAAATCTACACTAAACATAGTCCTTCGATCTAGTACAAATCTACTCAATCTCTATCTCTAGTCTAGCACAAACCTATCCTCAAATCTACACCAAACTAAATCCTCAATATCCACTAAACATAATCCTTCGATCTAGCACAAATCTATCCTCAATCTCTATCCTCAAGCCTTAACTCAAAGCTTGACTCAATCTCAAATCAACTCTATTGGATCTACCCTAAACCTTAACTCAAGGTTTGAACAAATCAATCAATCAACTCTGCTCTCAAGCCTTCTCAAAGACTTATCTCAAATCTACCTTGTAAGCTTCCTCAAAATCTCACACTAATCTATCCACAAGTCCTCTCTAGAACTTGCTCAAATATGCTCTACAAGTCCTCTCTATAACTTGTCCAATATGCTCAATAAGTCCTCTCAAGAACTTATCCAAATCTACTCAATATTTGTATTGTAAGCTTCCACAAAAGCTCACACCAAATCTGTCCACAAGTCTTCTCAAAGACTTGCCTCAAATCTGCTCAACAAGTCCACACAAAACTTGTCCAATCTCATAGAAACATAAAGAGAATTTTTAGAGACTCAATATGTTCTACACTTATCACAATGCTCAATTACTTTCAATCACTCTCTTAGAAACATAAGGAGAATTGTTAGAGACTCAATATGCTTCAATTTCAACTCAATGCTCAATCACTTTCTCAAATCAATTCAGAATATAGAATAGTTTGTTTTATGGAACTTGAACAATCACTTCACACATCCACTTGACTAGGCTCAACCAACTCTACTCAACCAAACACTCAATGAAACAACCCTTGCTCACAAACCCTAGTCCAAGCATATGATCACTCACTCAAAATATTTCCAACAATGCCCAACAACAAGTTTCACATAACAATGATACTCATGTTCTTTTCAAACTCTAGTTCAAGTTCTTTGCTCAACAACTCACTTCAACAACAATGCAAAAAAAAAAAAAAAAAAAAAAAAAGTTATAAAACAATCTTCACATAGCAATGATACTCAAACCCTAGTTCAAGTTCTTCACACAACCAATGGTTTCAACAACAATGCTTATAAAACAAGGTTTTAACAACAACTCTTTATTCCATAAAACCTTGAAGCATTAACTCAACACATTCAATAGGAAACCCTAATCAAGTCCTTTTCACTCCAAACTTATTTTCTAGAAAACCAACCAATCAACTTAACTATGGAAGAATGTGCTCATACCTTTTTCTTGATGATGAAGGAATCTCATAAATCTGCCACAACCATAAACACTTCTTTGCCAAGCTCAAAGAAATTATAAGATGATAAACTTCCTCAAAATACAATGTAAATATCAAGACACACATACACCTTATCACTCCATCTTTAAGAAAACATTCATCAACATTTACAAAAATAATACACCACTTACACCTTATAATCTCCCAATTAAAATAATATTCAATGCACTCTTCTTTTCAAAATAACTCAATGCAAGAAGTTCCCTCTATCCTTTTAAAACTTCAACAAATCAATGTGACACAAACACTTTATTAAAATAAAGCTAACACCTTATTCCTCCAACTTATCAAAAATAATTTTCAACTAACAATCCTTTTAAGCAACCCTTTTAACTCCAAACTTTAGGCAACACACAAAAATAATAATCAAAATTTATTACCTTGCCTTGGAAGGGATTCGAACTCACAGCGCAGCCTCAACCAGTGCCCTAGCCATGGCTCCAACCGCCGCGTGAGCTAGGCGCTCGCTTGGGGAGTAAAGAGCACCACGTGCTCCAAAAAGACTCCCCACCTTGCCTAGCAAAAATGTGCGCCTTTCCTTTGGCGCTTCCAACACAAACGCAACCACCAAAAATGTTGCCACCGCATTTCGAACGTAGGTCACCTAGCGCCCAAACACTCTAACCATTGTCCTCTTGCCACTAGGCCACGCTTGCCCAGTTGGCGCTTGGTAATTTGGTGTTGTTCCCTTTAAACCTTATTCGTTGGCGCTAAAACACAAAATTCGCTTGTCTTTTCCACATGAGTTCTCACACAATTGCACGCATTAATTTTATCGAGCAAAAGGATAAATGTTAATGCCTCTAAGGCATTGGTATATATATTGATTTCCCTCCTCATGCATATACGTCGGCACTCGAATTACCTTCTCACTTTTTAACTCTTTTATTTCCCTTTGAACTTATTAATTTATAAATTATTTAAATTCATTTGAATTTAAATTTTATAAATTAATTCTTTAAAACCCTTTGGTTTTATTAAGGCCATCTCTCATTGAACACCTTTGTATAAATAATATTTATTTATAAAATTTAAATTCACTTTGAATTTAAATATTTTATGAAATAAATATTAAACCTTCCTTTAGCTTTGCAATAATCTTCCTTGGGTTTTTATGAAAAACCTTTTAACTTATGCTTCCATATAATATTAAAAATATTATGAAGCCCTTTTTACCTTTAACCTCTGCATTGTTCCTCTTGACCTTTGACATCACTAAGGGCTTATTCCTGGATATCAATGACAACTTTGACAACTTTATTTCTTGACAAATTCCTTGACATTAATGATGACTTCATTCCTTGACATCAATGACAACTTGACTTAATGACTCAAAATGTCCAACACTTATCTTCACTTTGTTGAATCTCTAGACCAAGATAATAATTCATTAGACTTAGATCTGTTATCTCAAATGCATTTTCTAGATCTCTTTTAATATCACTTATTAGTTTTTTATAATTTCCATTAATTACTATATCATCTACATATACTATGAGAATCATTATACTATTTCCATTTTTTTTTATATACAAACTTGGATTATATGTACTTCTTTTGAAACTATGTTGTAATAAGTGATTGATATTTATATTCCATGCTCTTGAAGCTTGCTTTAGACCTTATAGAGACTTGTTCAATTTGCACATATTATTTTCTTATCCTTTAATAAAATACCATTCTGGTTGTGACATATAGACTTCTTCTAAGTAACCATTAAGAAAAATACTTTTTTAAATCCATTTGATGAAGGTTCCAACCCTGATGAGTTGTTAGTGCATAAAGTATTCTAATAGTAGTCATTGTAGTTATTGGTGTGAATGTTTCTTCATAGTCAATTCCCTAATTTTGAGTATATCCTTTGGCTACTCATCGAGCTTTGTACTTGTCTAGAGTTCCATCTGCTTTATATTTGATCTTGTAAACCCATTTGCACCCTATTATTTTCTTTCCTAGAGGTCATTTCACTAGATACCATATTTTATTCTTTTGAAGTGATGCATATTCAGATTCCGTTGCTGCCCTCCAATGTGAGTGATTTAGTGCTTGGAGAGTTGATGCTGGCTCTACTATATTGCTTAGTAATCCTTGCTTTATTCTAATTTGACTGAGAGTCTAAGGTCTAGTAGTGGTAAGGTCTAGCATTCTTTCTAGGTTTGAGTCCCTGAGAGTGTCTCTAAGCCATATTGGTTCTTTCCTATAAGGAATTATAGATGATTTTGTGTGCTCTATATATTATTCTTGAGATTTTGATTTTGACTCTTCACTTGTTATATCTTCATCTGAGTAGTTTAAAAGAATTTTTGTATAATTATTGGTTTTTCCCATGTTAGTTTTAACTTTTTCATCAAAGATTACATCTCTACTTATGTATACTTTCTTTGTATGTGGATCTAATATTTTTTATCCTATAGATTCATTGTCATAAATGACAAATATTCATACCATAGTTTTTTCATCTAATTTTGTCCTTTTTTTTGTTTTGGAATATGCATGTAATATTTGCATCAAAAAATTCTTAGTTTTTTTATATTTGGTTTTTGTCCTAACCATGCTTCTTCAGGTGTAATATGTTTGAGTATTCTTGTTGGTTTGGATTGCTTCTACCCAATATTGATGTTTGATATGAGATTCTTTTAACATACATCTCACCATTTCTATTATTCACATGTTTCTTCTTTCTATAATTCCATTATGTTGTGGTGAATATGTTGTAGTGAGTTGTCTTTTAATTCCATTTTCTTCTTAAAATGAATCAAATTATTTGGATACAAACTCACCTTCTTTGTATGATTGAATTGCTTTTATAGTCTTTCCTGAATATTTTTCTACTTGAAGAATGAATTGTTTAAATGAATAAATACCTTTGATTTGTACTTCATGAAGTATACCCACATTTTTCTAGTATGATCAAAAAATAATTGAAAATACTTGTGTCCTCCAATACTAGTGATATTCGTTGGCCTACATAAATATGTGTATATTAACTCTAATAGTTGTTGAGTATTGTGTTGACGAAGCTCAAATGGAATTTTATGTTGTTTTCCTGCTAAATTTTTTGGACAAATTATAAATTTTAAAGGTAGATTTGGTATTTCCTTAAAACATTTGATATTTAAGAAATTCATTCATAGTAGATTCACTAGTATGTCCTAAATGCTTGTGCCATAGATCTGAGACTTTAACTAAAAGAGTTGAGTGTGTAGTAGCATTTAGAACAAATAGTACATTCTTATAAGAGCCCGATGTTATCTTTTCCTTCTATTTAAGAATATGGTATTGTTTTCTTCCATTGGAAACTTTGAACTCTACAGTCATATTTTGATCCATGAGTTGAGAAACTCAAATAATATTGGTAGACAATCCTAGTACATATAATACATTTTTTATTATCCCTTTTCCATTTGTCAAATTTATTAGAATATTTCCAATCCCCTTTACTTCATAAATTTTATTATATGCTATAGTAATTGGTTTCTCATCTATATCTTATAGATAATTAAACCAATATATATTTCCAATCATATGTTTGCTTACCCCTGAATCTATATACCAATGATCCATGGTTTAAGACACCTTATTGTTTTAAGTAAGCAAACTTGGCAAAAAACTTTCCAAAATTTAGTTTTTGTAGAATTCCTTATCTCTTCCTAGTGGTTTAGAATATGCTATAAGTTTGATAAAGTGCTTAGTAAGTAATAGTTACCTTTTTTTTTTTTTGCTTTTGTAGTATTTTGTGAATAACAGGAATCAACTCCTATTTTACCTTCTCTCTCCTAATGAACTATGCATTTATCAATTCAAAGTTCTCTATGGTTGGATTTATTTTGTCCCTTTAGTATGAGTATGAGACAAAAGTAATCAATTAATTCCAAATCTTTTAGATGCTTAATGAACTTCATTTTTCTACCTTCAATAGTTCGATTTTCTAAATTCCAATTAGCTAAGATTTGATGTAGTATACCTTATAACTCCCTAATTTTGGAATGTTAGAAAATAATAATATTTGCAAATTGATATTTGAGTTTACCAAGGTTGACAACCTTATATCTCCTACTTGGTTATTATAAAATGAGAATGTAATTCAATTATAATGCCTTGAAATGGACTTGCTTTATAACTTACTAATGCTTGGGTAATGTCTGTTATAGTAAATTTGACCATATAAGTAGCACCTTATAACTCCAATGTCATTTTAATTAAAGCAAACAATTTTAATATCAAAATTACCTTAGTAATATAGTACATTGAGTTGCTTAAGACTTCACTCTTCTCAACAGATCTTTGGGTGTTGTGTTTGAAGATGAGCATTTAATACTCTCCCTTTCGTGAAAGTCTTACCATGATCATATTTGTTTTGACCTCTCTATGTGAATGAACATCCCTATTGAAATCACATGCTATTACCTCAATATTCTTGCTTCGATGTGAGAACATATTTTAACTTGGGTTATTAATAGTTGTATCTCCCCTACATAGATTGCTTGAAGCATTATAATACCTTATTGATATTGTGAACATGTGGCACTTACTTTTTAAAGGTTACAATCTATGTTCCAACACTCCAAGATGTAATGATTGTATCTGCCCTCAACATTCCAAGGTGGGCATTACTTCTTCACTGAGCTCCTTATTTCAATACCCCAAGATGGGCGATACTCTTTTGTTGGGCATAAAAATAATTGCTTCTTATTCAATTCTCCAAGGTGAGTGTTACTCCTTAGCTGGGATTTTGTTTGAGCATTATTGAGAAGATAGTAGCTCCTCTGAGTTGATCAAAGATATCATCTATTCTTGGCAAGGAATACTTGTTTTTAATAGTCATTTTGTTGAGCATTCTATAATCAATACATAGCCTCAAAGATCCATCCTTCTTCTTGACAAACAGAACTGGTGCACCCCAAGGCGAAACACTAGGCTTGATGTGTCCTTTCTCTAATAGATCTTGTAGTTTAGTTTTAAGATCTTGTAATTCAAGGAAAGTCATTTTGTAAGGGGTTCTAGCTATGGGTGTTGCTCCTGGTAATAACTCAATAGAGAAATCAAATTCTTTTGTTGGTGGTAGTCTAGGTAGATCTTTAGGAAAAACATCTCTAAACTCATTCAAAACTAGATACTATTGGAATAGAGTAGAGCTCGATTCAATTTCTTCTTTCTTGTTCAATTTGACCACATAAAGCCTACACCCCTTTCTTAAGGTACTTGTAACTTGCATAGTAGTCACTAAGTGAGGTTCTAGGGTCACTCGATTACAATGGACTTGAATTCATTATTTAGAATAATTAATGAAATCAAGCTATCTCTCTTCAAAATGTAATAGAACTTTGTGAGCTTTTAACCAGTCGACACATAGGATGATATCAAAAGCATGCAAAGGTGCTATATATAGGTGCCAGTTTATTTTTCCTTGGGGAATATCTATTTAGGAGTCAAATAAACATTGGTTGACCATGTAGGTTTATCCTAAACCATATTCAACTTGCCACCCATTTTCCATGATCCCATGTCTTACTGATATGTCCCTCGCAATACTAGATGATATAAAACTATTAGTTGCACCACTATCTATTAAAATACGAACATATTTCTCGCCTATTTTTCCTTTTAAAAGAAATGGGGTGGCTTACCCTAAAATATTGGGATTACCTGTGGCAACATAAATTTTGTGAGGAGCTTATTCAAATGGTTTTCTCTTATCTGCTCTCTCCGGACATTGATTTGCATAAGGATCCATAGCTCCATAGAAAAAACACACATTTGGACCTTTTTTCTTCCATCTGTCCCCATCCTTATTCTGACTATAAACATTCTTTCATTTTTCTTGTGTCACATTTCTCTATGCAACTTTCTCTGGAAAATTTCTCCTATCTTGTTGCCCCTGTTACCTTGGTACTTTCCTCTATTCCTGTTATCCCCCTTGAAACGATCACCTTATCTGTATTTCTTGTATTTATCCTTTCCTTTAGCAGGTTATGGGCATTTTCTTAGATTCATCCTTCTGATAATAAGCCTTCTTAATATTCTAGTTTAATTCTTCATAACATGCGACATCAAAGGCATCAATCAAATTCTTTGGCTTGATCCGTCCAATAGGAGATCCGAATCTAGGATGCAAGCCTAACATAAATTTGTGAGTTTTAAAATCCTCATGTTTGTCATATTCAGGTGCATACTTTAATAGTTGGAAAAATATTTGATAATACTCTATTATTGACATGTTTTCTTGATGAAGATTGGTGAATTATGTATACTTCTTAATATAAAATTGTGGTGTAAGGAATCTATCCCTGAATTATTTCTCAAACACATCCTAAAGAATGTCAACAGCCTCTTTTTGACTAGTTTTCTTATATGTGGTCCACCAATCTCTGCGGACCCGTTAAGTGTGCTACAATCCATGTAGTTTTAGATTCAACACACAGGGGTTGAATGGAAAAGTATCCCTCAACTTCACTTAACCAATTTACAGCTACTTCACCATCCCCCTTCTCGTCAAATTTAAAGATATCTAACTTTTTTATTTCTTTTTGTAATTCCACACCAACTTTCCTTCTTGATGATCCCACCTTAATTGTAATAATAATAATAGTAATTTCAAGTGAAAAAAAAATGGAAAATAAAATTAGTAGTAATAATAATAATAGTAATTTTTAACATCTGAACAAGTGTATAATGTTTTTTTTAAAGTAGTTCAGGGAACCTTATAAACTTTAACAGGTTGGGTAAGAACCAAATCAAACTAGACAACACACCAACAAGCACTCAAAGTTTGGCATGTTAGATAATAACCAAATTAAACTAGGACAACTCACCTATAAGTAGTACTCAACAGTTACCAACACACTTATTCCTTTCCAATAGTACATAATGTTTTTCAATATCAATAACTACCAACAAACCTATCCCTTGTACCAGAGCTATCCTTTAAAGTAGTACACAATGTTTTCCACTGAAAACGTAATTGAAGCGTTCACCGTTCTCCGCACTGAGTGTCGGATTTGCAACTGTTGGATCATCCAAAGTCAAATCTCATCGAACTAAACTTATTCTATACAAATCTACCCTATCCCCGAACGTACTCGCCATTATTTTCAACACCCACTGTGGCACGTTCTCATAAACAACAAATTTCATAATGCCTAAGCTGATTTGCGGTCTGCAACGGTCAAAATTTCCCATCGTGACGGCAGTGCATATTTATCTGGGCCAGCAACTCAGCATTAGCTGGAAACAAACCGTAGCTGCAAGCAACAGAAAAAGTCCGTAAGGGGAGCAATCACAGCATCAATCAAGGGATCCCCAATACCGAACTTGGAAACGGAAACGGATAGAGAAAGTTTCTTTTCCAGCACGATCCAGATGGCGTAATGGAGTTTCTCTGTCAGCATACTCTAGTAATAGGATTTTATGTTCTTTTTCCTTACTACAATAATTTTTAGTTCTTAGTTCTTGAATCCCAAGTTTAAATGGGTTACTACAATAATTTTTAGTTATTGTATAAGTGTATTAATGGAC
The DNA here is from genome assembly GCA_028583015.1 of Wollemia nobilis. Taxonomy (NCBI): domain Eukaryota; kingdom Viridiplantae; phylum Streptophyta; class Pinopsida; order Araucariales; family Araucariaceae; genus Wollemia; species Wollemia nobilis. Next base: position 408,856 of record JAQPPZ010017037.1, read on the forward strand.
ATTAATTTAGGCATGCTTTCGCAATGAAGGCGTTCTTCGTCTCAAAATATCGCAACAGGCTAGACTGGAAGGGCTTAGCTGTTCTAAAATGCCCATCAGGCTGGTATTCGTTCTTTTCATTTGCATTACATTATTCATCGCCTCCTCTGGTTCTGATTCTTTGCAACTGTCAAATGATAGCTTCAAGTTGTCACTGAGGGCCAACTTGAAGCGCAGAGATCATCTGAGCACCTTAACCCTGGCGGAGCGCCTGAAATCTGCGGTGGAGCGAAGCCAAAGACGGGCTCGAAACATAGCGGCGGATATCCGCAAGGCATACAACGAGACGGCGATCGAAACGCTGGTTCGCGCGGGTTTGGATGGAGAATTTCTGGTGGAGTTGGGAGTGGGAACTCCGGCAGTGACATTCCAAGGGCTTGCCGACACCGGCAGCGATCTGGTATGGACTCAGTGTCGGCGTTGCCAGGTGTGCTACAAGCAACCGACGCCAATCTTTGACCCCTCGAAATCCTCGACCTACTCGAGAGTCGGCTGCAAGGAAGCCTTATGCAAGGGCCTATTGGCTTTCAAGACCCCCTGCACGCCGGACTGCACTTACGAATATTCCTACGACGCTGGAGGCTTCAGTCTGGGCGATCTATCTCGCGAAACGATCACGTTCGGCGACGGAGCCAGGGTTCCCAGCATTGCGTTCGGCTGCGGCCATAATAACCAGAGGATTCCCCATGACATTGGGGGTATTGTGGGTTTGGGAAGGGGCGCCCTCTCCCTCATCTCCCAGCTGGGCGAGAGGGTAGACAACATGTTCTCTTACTGCCTATTGCCCGTCACGGAACCGCCGTCGAAGACCAGCCCTATGTTTTTCGGGTCCGCCGCAGGCTTCACAGGAGGCCATACCCTCCGCGGCCCCGACAACCATCATCTCGATACGTTCTGGTACGTTCCCTTAACAGGCTTAACCGTCGCCGGCAAGGCTGTGGATATTCCCCCCGACGCCCTCGCCGTGCAGCGCGACGGCAGCGGTGGCGTCATTCTCGACTCCGGTACCGCCCTGACGGTCCTTGTGAGGGAGGCCTATAGACCCCTGTTGAGCGCCGTCCGGTCAGCCGTCAAGCTCACGCCGGTGAGGTCGCCGTCGAGGTTGTTTGATCTCTGCTATAGACGGTCCTCCTCTGGACATGGAGCCCGGTTGAGGTTGCCGTCTTTCGCTTTCAACTTCGCGGGGGGCGTGGACATGAAACTTCCGGTGGAGAACTATTTTGTGCAGGCAGACGATAATCATGTTTGCCTGGCCGTAGCGCGAATCGACGACCCGCCTTCCATCATCGGAAGCATCCAGCAGCAGAACTTCCAGTTCCTCTTCGACAACGCTAACTCTCGGATCTCCTTCAGACCAGCAAAATGTGATTCACTGTAAACCAAACGATGGCGGGATAGTCTAAACGTACAGAACGGCAACTGCCGGAGAGCATTCCCGGCATATGTTTAATTAATGAAATATTAATCATTAAATTAATGAAATATTAATTATTTTTAATGATGATATGAGATTCTTATATATATATTTTTGAATTTTTTTGTTTGGAAACCAAACATACAATTGAGGTATACCGGTACAGTTAAACCGGTACAGTTAAGGTATACTGGAACCACCTCCCTATGAAATCCAATATCTATACGATGTGCTAAACCAAAAAAAAAAAAAAAAAAAACATTTATTTATTTATCTCAATTAAATGAGTTGAGGTATTAGTTTTTAATGCTACCAAGAAAATACCTATAAACCCCGTTTAAGCAATCTGTGTACTGTGTACGTCACTATAAAATAATGGTAGTGTACGACTTTGGTAGTTGGAGAATAGTTAATTCAGGGCCTGGTTAGCGAAGCTTGTATGGCACTATGACAGCGACACGTAGTTGAGAATTCAGACTATCACGAGAGCATTTAGACTCTCGATCGATGGGCATAAATGCGATCCAACTTCGCAATTTATGGGGGAGCGCGTTAAGTTTAGAAAGACGAGTTCGGTGTGGCAATCTAGACGATTCCTCCTCTATATTTTATTCAGGGGGCATACTCACTTTTTCCGACAACGGGAATAATCAGCAGAGGGAAACGGTGGAGGCTTAAAGTAATATCCTCACCTACATCAGTCTCAGTGGATAAGATAGTTTTAATTTCGAGTTATAGGTGGTCTTCTTCATATTAAATTATTAATAATGAAGTGAGGTAAGGATTATAATAACAGAGATTATAGTGGCAGCTTAGGGGAAGTTAATAACAAGGTCAGATAGAAATTATAGTGAGGTAAAGTGGTCTTCTAGGTGACAGAGATTATAGTGGCAGCTTACCGGACCGTTAATAACAAAGTCAGATAGAAATTATAGTGAGGTAAAGTGGTCTTCTTCACCTAGAGTTTCGCTAATAAACCAAGTTACCTCAGTTGATTGTCACAGGAGGAATGATTGTTTATTATCTGAAACCAGTTAATATTTGGTTGATAGTATTAGTTTGGAGGTCAGGTGGGGATTATAGTGGTAGTTCCAAAGATTTGAATACAAATCTATATCTAGTAATAAAAAATGAAAAGATGTTACAGATTCCTTATTATAAAAGAAAAACATATCTTTTCTTATACAATTAGATCCAGTTGTTTGCTGGTGGGTTATAAGATTTCTTTGACAGTTGGGTTTTGTTTGACTTATTAGATTTCTTTGATAGTTAGAATTAGGTTCTATTAATTTACTAAATTTCTTTGTTGATTTTGTCTTTTTAAAGGGATTAAATTTATAAAAGTTTCATTTTAAAAATTTATATATTTTCTTATACAATTATGGTTAAACGGTTAATTTTATCATATAAACGTAAAATTTTAATAAGAATTGTTTTTGTCCTATTCAGTTTAAGATTTTGTATCTTTAATCATTTATTTAAGATTTTATATTGTTAAAAGTTTTTGTTTAATATTTTAAATTGTTAAAAAAATTATATTGAGATTTTTTTGTTTAATATTTTAAATTGTTAAAATTTTATACATACTTAGCAAAACGTTTTGTTTTTAAATAGAATTTAAAATATGCAGGTAAAACTCTTGTAAATGTTTTTCTTAGAATTATCTCAAACTAAGGTGAATATTGAATTAAAATGGAAGTTTTATGTTAAAATAGAGTGTGGGTTTTATGATAATTCAAACTTTTTAATATTGAAATTTGATTTTAAACTTTTTAAAATAAAAACCCAAAACTTGATACTTGTTTTAATTCTTATGTTTTATTAATCAAGTTTATTGATATACATAAATAAAATTTAAACGTATCTTAAAGGGCTTTCCTATAATAAAATAAATAAGATTTTAAATGATAAAAACCTCGTACAATACCCACACGTCAAATTTCAGATCTGAGCTAGATCCCAAAAAGCAATGTAAAATTAAAATAAAAAAGTGGTCTACCTTTCTACTGTATTCGGGCATACCAATAAAGTGAAAAAGCGGTTTACTTCCGTTACCTGCACCTTTTAAGAAGATTTCACAAAGATCGATTTTCCATCATAATATGTATAGTTATTTTTTTAATATTTTATTATAAATAATTATTTTTAGATTTTGAATATTTAACTTTGTTGTTAATATAAAATTAGAATTGTTGTTTGGTCGTTTTCAATAATAAGGGTTATTTTCCTTATAATTTTTGTTTGCAAAACAAAAAATTGCTATAATTTTTATTTGTAAAAACATTGTTATAATTTTCTTTTAAGTGGATGGTTATGATTATTTGTTTTTAAATTTATTCTACTGAAAAATTTGAAGCCTAATTATGATTAGTGTCTTGTTTTGCTAATTCTAATTTTTAGATTGTTGCATAATTTTTGTTAATATTTATTTTTAATATTTTAATTAATACTTAAAAAATTATTAATTAAATTAAAAGAATTTATTAAAATATATTTTATTGTTCAAGTAAATAAAATGATATAAATAAATTAAAACATTTTTAAATTTAAAAAATATATTATTGTAGTTTGCTCCAGGTGTTGACGTGGACAAAGGCGATGGTCAGATGAGCAACTTAAGGCAGTTCTATGCCTTGACTATCTTGGAGACCCGTTTCGGATGAAAATTTGCAGATAAAGGATATAAACTCATTGTTTTATGTGGATGTCAAGGTGGTTGACACTCATGGTCGTCTTGGTCGATTGCAGCGTGATGCACAACTTCATGAACATGCGTTTCGTGGATCGACTCGAGATCAAGTATTCGAGCGAAGACTTCGATTTGAAATCTATCAACGTACCGATGAAAAATACCTACGACATAGTTGAAGATGTTCCTGTGCAAGTTGACAAATGGTAAGGTGGGTTGAAGTGCTCGGTTGCTCCCATTGATGACTTTGATTTAGTGTTGGACCAAGAGTTTATCAAAGTGGTGAAGGTGGTAGTGATCCCACTATTTGTTCATTTTCGACGTTGCACGTTTGAGCATCGTTCGTTCTGTCAGGCCATGACATACGGTGAGTGTTCTGGCAAAGCGGCTTAAGCTTCAAGAGTGTTTGGTGATGTCCCTATGGAAGGTCGATCGCAAGAAAAACAAACAACCGATGTTTCTAGCTATGTTGCTAGGGGGATGGGAGAACGAAGAGCCTAAGGTCCCTGTCCCGCTTGAGATTGAGAAGGTGTTTTATAAGTATGAGGACCGCATGCCTAAACAACTACATCCCTACCTACAACCATGGAGAACCATCGACCATTGTATCGAGTTGGTGTTGGGTTCTATCCCATCGATTAGTGGCACCTTATAGTGGGGCGAAGATGCTTGAGTTGAAGAAGCAATTGAAAGAAATGCTTGATGTTGGCTACCTTAATCCCTCATGGTTGCTTTACGGAGCCCCAATCTTGTTTGTGTGCAAGGCAGATGGATTGTTGTGGTTGTGTGTCGACTACAACACCTTGAACAAGCAGACTATAAAGAACAAGTACCCGCTCCCTTGGATTGATGACTGCTTTGATCGATTGGTATGCGAGCAGGTTATTATCACGTGTGGGTGGCACTTAGGGATGAGGATAAAATGGCTTGCATTTTGAGGTATGGCTCCTTTGAATTCATGGTTATGTTGTTCGGTATTTGCAATGCCTCGACTACCTTCTGTACTTTGATAAATGACATATTTCATCCTCTGCTAGACAAATGCATGGTCGTCTACCTAGATGACATCCTGGTTTACTCATAGGATATGGAGAGCCATAAAAGGCATTTGGCAGAGGTCTTCAAACTACTGTGGGAGCATGACTTGTATGCCAAAAAAGAAAAATATGTCTTCACATAATCTGAGGTGAAGTTCCTTGGCCACGTGCTCGGGCAAGGCACTGTTTGGTCGAATCCTACCAAGTTGGATGTTGCTTGCGATTGGGAGGTGCCAAAGGGTGTGCAAGGTGTTAGGCAATTTCTTGGGTTGTCAAATTTCTATCGACATTTTGTTAGTCGATGTTGATCGCTCCTCTAACTGACCTACTACGGAAAGACATACCGTGGGCCTGGACGACTAAGTTCCAAGGTGTCTTCAATATGCTAAAGGAAAAATTGACAAGTGCCCCTATTCTTGCCTTAGCAAACTTTGCTAAGTTGTTCAAAGTGCAAGTTGATGCCTTCGATTATGCAATTGGGGGTGTGTTGGTTCAGGATGGGCACCCTGTGGCCTTTGAGTACCAAAAGATTAATGATGTGGAGCGAAGGTATCTCGTTCACAAAAAAAAGATGATCACCCTCGTCCATTGCCTATGGACTTGGTGACACTATCTTCTAGGAGCTCATTTCAAGGTGAAAATAGATAATGTGACCAATGCGTATTTTATGACCCAAGCAAAGTTGACAAGCAAGCAAGCTCGCTGGCAGGACTACCTCGTCAAGTTTGATATGGAGATTATGCACACCGCTGGCAAGTCGAATGTGGTGGCCAACGCCTTGAATCTGTAGTTGGCTGTGGTGGAAGAGGCGGTAAAGAGTGTTGTCATGTTGCACGGTGAGAGTAGGACCGAGTTGGGCGAAGATGTGTTGGCTAAGATACGGTAAGACCTCGAGAAAGACCATGTTGCTGCTGCTTTGGCTACCACAACGTAAAACCAAATGGACATGGGTAGGCTTATTTGTTATCAATGGAAAGATGAGTTGTTGTGGTATAGACAAACTCGATTGGTTATCCATCGTTGGGGTGAACTACACTGCAACTTATTAAAATAATGCCATAACAGTGTGTAGGCGGGTCACCCGAGGTAGCTATGGAATTTGGCTTTGTTGGAAAGGGCGTTATTTTGGCCTTACATGGAGAAGGATATCGACGAATATATGAAGACTTACCTTGTGTTCCAGTAAGATAAGCTCAAAAATTAGAAGCCAAGAAAATTGTTACAGCCACTTCCAGTCTCGGTGCGTCCTTGGGCAAGTGTGAGCCTTGACTTTATCATCGACCTACCGAAAGCTGATGGTTATCAATCAATTTTGGTCATAGTTGATCAATTCTCTAAGTATGGGGTGTTCATTGCTTGTGCCTAACCGTGCTCGATGGAGGTTGTTATGAAATTTTTCTTTAAAAACATGGTGAAATTCTAGGGAATGCCACTAAGTATAGTGTTGGTCAGGGACACTCAGTTCACTAGCAAATTCTAGGATCTATTTTGTTTGATGGGAACTCGACTCATGATGATCTCGTGGTTCCACCCTCAGACGGATGGCTAGATTGAGCGGGTGAATGCCATACTAGAGACTTACATGTGTCACTTTGTGAATGTCAATCAGTCTAACAGGTCGGCCCTGTCGGATATGGAGTAGTTTTACTATAATAGCTTGAAGTCCTGCTCGAGTGGATATTCATAGTTTGAGTTGGCAACGGGCCAACAACCACTGACCCTTAAAACTGTCTTGGTCAAATACTTGAGTGTTTGTCCACCTGAAGTCGATTACCTTAAGCAATGACAGGTTTGTGTTGATTTGGCAAGAATACACCTGTTGAAGGCTGTTGAGCAGATGAAGGGAGGGGCTGAACCGAAGTGAAGGTCAAAAGAGTTCAAGATCGAAGACCAAGTTCTGTTGTAGATGGAACCCAAGGTGTTTAAACTACCAAAGGGATGTCCAAGTCCTTAGTTTGCTGGTTTGATGGTCCCTTCATGGTGATTGGAAAGATAAACATTGTTGCCTACCGACTAAAGCTGCTATCGCACCTACGTGTGCACCATGTGTTCCACGTTAGCCAGTTGTGATGCCTTCATGCAGACAAGGTTACCTTGATCAAATGTAGCCAACTCATCCCCTGATAAACATTCGATATTCATCCGAGTATGTGGTAGACCGAGTGTGGGAGGTAAGGATGGTTGGGTGGGGGAACTAGATGCATAAGGAATACTTGGTTAGCTGAAATGGCATCATGATAGATAGATGGGAAAGGGAGGAAGGGCTATGGCACAATCGAAAGAAACTTGAGACCTTCTAGAAACGAAAGGTCTTTAGGGAATATTCTTTGCCATGATCATATTTGGGGTTCCTGAACTGAGTGTGATGTCGATGGCATGCCACGAGATCGAGGGCATCACCAAACTTAGCAGGGGAGGATATGGGACATGTTGTGTTCTCGGCTTGTACAAGCGTTGTTCTATCTTCTACCATACCATCGGGCTACCAAGTGGATCGGGTGTTGGTTAGAATTTCTGCCATACCGTCGAGCTGCCAAGTGGACCGAACGTTGGTTAGAAGTTTAGTCTTTCAGTCAAGGGTAGCACTTGACAAGGGAAAAATCATGGGACTTAGTCGTCTCAGTTGCCATCGATTCGATTCGGGCGTCTACCAAGTGGGGCATCATGCTACCAAGGAAGGTGCCATGGGAAAGTTGACTAAAGTATGCTAAGTGTTGATGTGGGAAGTTGCCAAGTTGTGGGGTTGTCCAGCTAGGGAACACACATTGTTAATTTGACAGCAAGGACTTTACCAGGTAGGTTGGCTCGCAGGTGATGTAGGTGGATAGTGTCGTTAATGGTTATTGTCAATATGACTAGACTACTGCAAGGGAAGTGCTCTGTTTGAAAGGAAGGTACAAGATGTGGTAGCTCGTTGTCTTAAATGCATATTTTTGAATTTAGTCATGGGTGCCTAAGTTTGAATTGGGCCATGGACCATTATACTTTGCATTAATGAGGCTACCTACCTTAGAGTCGTTGTATGCTTTGTAAGTGTTGTGGCATGGGCCTTTGTGTCATTGGGTTTTTGAACGTTACCATGTTGTAATACTGGTCGTTGGATTAACTAGTTGTTGCCAAGGGTTGACCATTGTAAGTGGCTTGTTGGACCATGTGCTTTATAAACCCCACTAGAAACTATTGTAAAGGTTGATCGCTGATGCTTTAGTATTATAACCACTACTATTTTTTTAATACTAAGTTGCTATTTCCACTATGGTTGTGTCTTCTCATGTATGCTTTGTACTTTGCGTGTTTATGCAGTTGAGCTGCGTTTAACTTGTTGTACCTTAGTTTATAATCGAACCGCACTGCTAAGACACACGATGCTTAAGGTTAATGAACCTCGTGACTATTTTTTTGCGTGAATTCAAAAATAAGTAATCATGTCCATCACCTAACCTTATCGAGAAGCATAGAAATGGAAGTGAAACTTTCAAACAATCATTGTTAATTCGATCAAACATAAGTTTGGTAGACTTGAGTGATTTTAATATAAAAATAGTGGTTTATTTGCACAAGTGGTGAATACAAAGGGGGGCATTATTTGACTGCCAAACCCAAGAATGTGGTTGTGAAAATCAATTTAAAACATTTTTAAATTTTAAGAAGGGAAATGGATGGTACAAGTTATTTTAACGTTTCTTATTATGTAATCAAGGTAAGATGATGAAGTAGATTCAAGAGAAGTAGAGGTTCATGAACAATGTAAGGTCATTTGAAGATTGAAGATAAATATGAAGACCAAGATTAAAGACTAAAGTTTTCAATAACCAAATAATGTAATACAAAAGTTTGTTGGAATATATTGCATTATTTGATACATGCTAATGTTTGAACGAAAAAAGTAATCATGTAGACTAATATAACATAATAGTCATAAATAAGTAATCATGTCCATCACCTAACCTTATCGAGAAGAAAATAAATGGAAGTGAACTTTCAAACAATTATTGTTAATTCGGTCAAACATAAGTTTGGTAGACTTGGAGGGATTTTAATATAAACATAAAGGTTAATGTGCACGAGTGGTGAACACAAAGGGGGCATTCTTTGACAGTCAAACCTAGGAATGTGGCGGAATAAATAAATTAAAAAAAAAAAAAAAATTAAAATATTAGGAATAATCTCATATCTAATGTATATCCTAGGGTAATAATGAAAGGAAACAATTATATGAGTAAGAATAGAGATCAAATTCAATATTATGATGGGATTTCTTCCAAGATTATTTTTGATAATATATTTTGTTAAAATATATAAAAAATGAAATCTTGAAGTAATATAGGTAAAGGTTCATTTACATTGTATATTTAAAAAAAAAAAATCTTTTTCTTTTTTTAGGTTATATATGGCTTCTATTCTCATCACAATACTAAAATATTACATTTGTTGTAGCATAGATTTTTATCATGACTTTTTTATTTCTTTTTTCTTTTAAATATATTTTTCAACTTCTTCAAAATGCTGCTTCCACAATCAACTTCTTGACATCATTTTGATTAAGACATAAAATCTCACTTGACTAGTTGCCTTCTAAAATCTGAATCTCATCGAGATGAAGATCAAAACCATAATTCATTAATTTATTTGCTACTTGATTTCCTTCTCTATAAATATGCTCACACTGCCAGAAGATTGCCTCTAGTAATAAACAATGAACATCAACAATAATACTATTTTTTATCCAATCTCCACATCCATTTTGTTAGAACAACGAACTATTGGAGGTATTGTATTGAGCATATTAAATAAAGGTTACAATGTCGGGAATAGCATCGGCGTAAACAAAACTGTTACAAGAGTTGTAACAGTAAACCTAAATAATGTAATACAGACAAAATATTATGCTAACATCCCCCCTTATTACATTATTTGGATAATTGAATAACTTCTAGCTATACTAACATCCCCCCTGATTACATCATTTAACTATACAAAGAGAGTTGTGAAACAATTCAAATTTGACACGAGCAAGTGCCTTAGTGAAAATTTTTGCAACTTGAGCATCGGTGGGAATGTACTAAAGCTGAATTCAGTGTTTTGGTACTTCGTCTCGAATAAAGTGACATTGTGTGTCAATATGCTTGGTTTTCTCATGATGTACTGGATTCTTAACAAGTTTCAAAACACCCTGGTTGTCGCAGAACAAGTGTATTTGAGATTTTGATGGATGACCCATACTTGTAAAAATGCGATGCAACCATATCACTTCGCACACAGTTTCACATGCGATGCGATATTATGCCTTTATTGAAGAGAGAGCAACCACCTGTTGCTTCTTACTGTGCCAAGAGACAAGACCGGATCCAAGATGAAAAATATATCCTAAAGTTGACTTGCGATCATCATATGACCCGACATAGTCGGAGTCCGTGTATCCTTGCAAGAAGAATTTGTTATTCTTCTTGTATTCTAGGCCATATTCCATAGTACCACGGACATAATGAAGAACACATTTTGCTGCTTTCCAATGCATGGTCTTAGGCTCTTGCATGAACCTCGAAAGATAGTTGACAACAAATATGATATCTGGCCTAGTATTGGTTAGATATATGAGACTCCCAATCAATTGTCGATAGAGAGTACCATCTACCTGAGGTGAATCATCATATCGTGATAACTGAATTCATGTCTTCATCGGAGTTGCCATTGGCTTGCAATCAGTCATGCGATATTTTTCCAACAGTGTCTTGGCATATTTTTTTGAGACACTTTGATGTAGTGCTCCTTCTGGCTTACTTCCAGACCAAGACAATAATGTAGAAGTCCAAGATCTGACATCTTAAAATATTGACACAAGTTTCTTTTGATAGTAGAGATCATAGTTTCTGAACTCCTTCTAATGAGCATATCGTCAACATAGAGTACAAGCAACACTATTTTAGAACCTTGTTTCTTAAAATAGAGGTTTGCATCTGACGAACATATCTTAAATCCATGATGTAGGAGGTGATTATCCATTTTTATATACCAAGCTCGAGGACGTCTATCAGATCCCTGGACCAACACCTTCCATATCCCAATAGGGGAGATGATAGTGACATTAGAGGACGTCTATCAGATTCTTCGGATTCCAATAGACGGTCTGTCGATCCGTACGACGTCGCGAGATCAATGGATAGTAGTGTTGACACGCTGCTTTGGGCATGGGGAGGAGTTGGGTGTGGAGAGCCCGGTGGAGAGGGCAGAGGGTGCCTGCCATATTGGTAGGATTTTGGTCCGATGGTGGCTTGAGAGGGGGGTGTTGGGAGTGAGGCACGCAGTACTTATGGGCCTCATTTCCAAAATGCTGCTACTTGACTCGTCAGGTGCGAGGTTCCCATGGAACCTACTGGATGTGGTCTATCGACTGGTGGAGTGCTCGACGGAGGCACCGCTGATCATGAGGTGGGGACAGACGCTGTTGGCACAACTCTATGGTGAGCTATACGAGGTTCAATGTCAGAGGCGAAAGGGGATTAGCTACAGCTATCTGTTTTAGAGCTGGGCTTGGCAACACATAGCAGTGGAGAGGCCAGTAGGGTCACCGTGGATGACTCAGATGAAGATGGAGGATAAGGATATAGGCTACGCATTTCTATAGCGACGGTCTGAGGAGCAGGGACAAATTTGACATTGGGCAGGTGTCGTAGGGCACTATGCTAATGCCTTCGCTCGGTTTACTCTAGGGGAGGTGTTCTAACGCCCCTATCGGGACTGTCTAGCCTGGCCAGAGGCTGGAGAGTGGCTTCGACGGGTATGTAGGGAGCAATGGCTGATTGGGAAACATGGGACCAAGCATGAGTTCTTCCCTTACAGTCGGGTGACATGACAGTTTGGGGTTCACCAAGGGTTTCCTGGTGAGCCCATGGTCTATCGACATCGGGGGAACGAGAGGACTCTGGATCGACCAGTCATCGTGCCACTAGGCGAGGATTCAGATGTAGTGATCGATGTCCCAGATGTGGATGACGTCGAGACTACCGTAGAGTACGACTAGTGGTGGGTATTACGATGATGGCGAGGAGAGGGGTCACTAGGAGACACGAAGGCAGCAACAATGGGCGGGGAGGGTGTCGAGGCACCAGGAGATGATTGGGGAGCTCCGTGGGAGGATGCAAACATGGTGGAGGTGGAGGATGAGGATGTGGATTTTGGGGTTCAAAATTAGTCAGAGATGCAGGACGTCACGGAGTAGTGGGAGCCAGAGCAGGCTGCTATTACAGAGATGCCCACGCCTTAAGCAGATTCAGAGGACAAGGAGTATGGGTTACACATCGAGATTGCACGATTGGAGGGGCTACTGCGGAGGCACGATGAGGAGCTAGGGGATGTGCTATGGGAAGGGGATCTCCTACGCATGCAGTTGGTAGAGTTGGAGAATGCATTGGCTACCTACTGCTGGCAGGATGGGGGTACTGATGTTGCACAGGAGAAGGATCTCCTACGAATGCAGTTGGCGAAGAGGGATAGGGATTTGGCATAATGCGATGAGAACTTGGCTACGTATCGCCAGCGGGAGATGGACTTGGTGCAATAGCGATTGGAGCTGGAGGCAAAGATTAGCCGCCTTGGTGGGTGGGTCCCTACATGTAGTGGATGCAGATCATCGCGTCGCTCGAGAGGGAGCGAGACTAAGCAATCAACATCCTCTCGACACAGGCGGATGGATGAGGGGGGTGCGAGTAGGCATGATGCAGGGGCTAGCAGTAACCACCCTGAGGGGTCTCATAGGACCCACACCATGGGGGGTAGTTCCCGTCGCACCGATCCTGCATGATCATGGTGGCCGACACCCTAGGCTTGGGGGTTTTTGAGCTTTTGGATTTTATTGCGGGGTCATAGTACCGGTTCATTGTAGCCTGTGGGTATTTTTGATGATATATACAGATGACTTTATTTTGTTTATGCGAGTGCTGATTTGATTTTATGCATGATGAGTGATGAGTATGGATTTATGCATGTTCATTTATTTTGATGGATGCATATGTTATGATAAATGCAAATGTTTCTAAATTTTAGGATATGCAAATGTAATGGATGAATTAAATTTGTGTTTTTTGACGAGAGCACCATAGACTATTTAGACCTTTATGGTTTTTGGGTGATTGCTGATGGCAATGCGAGGATGAAAGATAGCGCAGTTGGTTTAGAATGTAGCTAAGGTTTTCTGAGACTCGGACGATTTTAACTAACTAGCCATGACTGTACTTTATCTTACAAGACTTTTGGACAAGGTATGAATCGGACTTGTCTTTGACCAAGTTATTTCACATCCCTATGTGTGCAATTGGGTTCGTTTATGTGGTATTTGTCAGGATACCGCCAGTGCCAGATAGGTTGTCAACCAAACCTATACTGAGGATCACCTAATTAGCTCCACTAACTCCTTTGTTGTATGTAGTCAGATTAATCTATGATGTTATCTAGGATACCATAAGCTATCTCATCCACATGCAAACATTGATCTATACACGAGTTAATGTGATAGATATATCATCATGCGGGAGGTTTACCGCCAGTGACTGATAGGCTATCCACCAAACCGAGTACTCGAGGTTTGCCTCATGACTCGTCGAAATGCTGAGAGTTCCAGGGATTCAAGTTCGACTCCCTTATTTTCTTTAATTGTATTGGGATACTTGCTCGTTTGTAGTGATAAAAATCACTGTTTATTTTTTTTATTTTTCTTTTGAGCAAGGGATTTGAATTTTGAGTGATGAGAATCACTATTGTATGTGCCTTTTGATGTATGCACTTTGGTGGTGATGTCAAATTTTTGGAGTTTTGAATTTTTGCAAAATTTTATGATGTTTGCAAATTTTTAAGGGCTTGGGATTCTTGGGGAATTGGGTAGGGAAGATGCTTGTCCTTTTGCCAACTCTCAGCATTCTTGGGGTCATTCGCACAGGGGGATGAGCAAGATAACCGTTTTGCTTATGGTGACCTGGATTGTTGTGCAGGTTTCATCTTTCATTCACACAACTTGGGAATTTTTATGTGTTTTAATTTGTGTTGGGACGCTACGTAACAAGGTTTGATCCAAGTAGAACTCTACCTTTGTAAAATCTGTCTGAATTGGTACAGTACATGGCTAGAAAGCTATATAACGTCTAAAGGATGAAAACTCTTGATACATTAGAAGACCACTGATTCTGGCATGGTAAAAAAAAGAAGAAGTGAATGGCATTTATTTTTGATGGCCTGCTTATAGAATGGAGAAATGTGGAACAAGATGGATTGGCAAAGTAATTACAGTCTATGGTGCCTTTGACCTGTATGATCACAAATATGCAATGTATGGATGTGATGCTTAATGCAGTTACATATTTTTGTGTTTTTGATGGATTGATTTTTGTGAATATGAAGATGAGATGCGAGAATAGCTTTTTATTATGGTGATGAGATGGAGTATGCCTGGAAATGAGATGCAAATTTTTCTTATTTTTGATAATTTTACTATTTTTGAATTTTCTTATTTTTGACCAAGCTATTGTGGGAATCCTTGGAGATTTTTGGTTTGACCAAAGGGGTAACGGGTACCTTTGGGGCATTTTGAGATTGACCAAGTGATTTTAGGAATCCTTGGAGCATTTTGGGATTGACCAAGAGATTGTAGGAATCCTTGGAGCATTTTGGGATTGACCAAGCGATTGTGGGAATCCTTAGAGCATTTTGGGATTGACCAAGCAATTATGGGAATCCTTGGAGCATTTTGGGATTGACCAAGCGATTGTAGGAATCCTTGGAGCATTTTGGGATTGACCAAGCGATTGTAGGAATACTTGGAGCATTTTGGGATTGACCAAGTGATTGTAGGAATCCTTGGAGCATTGTGGGATTGACCAAGCGATTGTAGGAATCCTTGGAGCATTTTGTTTAGGATACGGCTCTTTAGATATGGAATAGCCATAAATGACTAATGTTCAAGGGTTCTAGTTCCTTGATTCTATCAAGAGAGGCTATCCGGTATGTTCCGGGTCCTATTTTACTATCAATTACATATGGACCTAACCAATTTGCCGTGAACTTGTCTCTTAGATGGGACGACAAACTAGAGTTCTATTGGTTCTCTTTTAAAACCAAGTCACCAACCTGAAAATCCCTCAGGTGAACTTTCATGTTGTAAGCTTTCTTAAGTCACTCTTGATAGATATGTAAATGCTCGAGAGCATTAATGCATCGTTCATCAAGCAACGTAAGCTGGTCTAATTGGGCCTGCCGTGCAGTGTCATCATCGATGAATTCTTGCATTGATATGCGCAAGGAAGGAATTTCTAACTCAAAAGGCATGACTACCTCAGAGCCATACACGAGCGAAAATGGAGTTGCCCCAGTGGGTGTTCGAATGCTAGTGCGATAAGCCCACAGGGCAAGTGGGATTTGGATGTGCCAATCCTTATGACTATTTGCGACGATCTTTTTGAGGATGGCAACTAGCATTTTGTTTGACGCCTTTGTTTGCCCATTTGCCTGTGGATAATAGGGTGTCAAAAAATTGTGCTAAATTTTATACTTTGTGGTCAAAGCACGCATGTATTTGTTCTTGAATGACGTCCCATTATCCAAAATTATCTTGGATGGAATACCAAAATGACATATGATGTTATGTAAAATGAACTCCACAATGTGGGTTCCAGTCGTAGAGGTAAGTGAGATTGCTTCCACCCATTTGATGAAGTACTCTATGGCTGTTATGATAAATGTGTGACGACCTAACGATGCAGGGGATATCTTTTCGATTAGATCTAAGCCCCACTGCGAAAATGGCCAAGCCGATTGGATCGGCCACAAGGCCTAGGAAGGTAAGTGTGTCAAATTAGCATGGTGTTGACACTTCACGCACTTCCTTACATATGCGTAACAATATCACTCTAAAGATGGCCAATAATAGCCCATGCGAAGAATGCGCTTTGCGATGGCCATACCACTGAAGTGGCCATCGCACATATCATCGTGTGCTTGGGCGATCGCCCAAGTGGACTCTTGTTGGTCCAAGCAACGAAGGAGGATTCCTTTGTAGCTGTGACGGTACAAAATGTCTCCTAACAAGACATACTTGGCCGCTTTCTGCTTGAATGCTCATTTTGCGGCATGCGTCAATCCAAGTGGGATATTACCTAACTTGAGGTAGTCCCTCATGGGTGAATACCAATCCTGCTGATCGAAAGCCTCAACGGTATGAACAACCAATCCGTCTTGAAGTTCATCCCTAGCAAACGCTGAGCGGGAGAGAAATTGTAAGAATAACATTGTGTTGCTATTAATGGGAGTAGGGGAAAATAAGGACCCCCAGTTGGCTTGTTTCAGAAGATCGCGGATTCGAGAGAACCTATCCTGAGGTGGTTCAATCTGGATCATGTGGATTCATAACGTCAAGTTAGAACTTGCATGGTCCATCATAGATTGCGATAGTGTTTTGAATTGAATGGTTGTCATATCACCAGAAATGTCTTGCGGGATTAGTGACCCCAAGGAGGCCATAGTATCCACAAAATGATTCGATGACCGAGGGAGTGCCTCGACGTCATACCACTCAAGCTTTGCCAGAAATTTTTCCACAAGGGCTTTGTAGGCCTACAGAACTAGGTATTTACATTAGAATACCCCTTTGAATTGGTTGACAATTAATAGTGAATCACCAAAGATGTTCACTCGTTTGATGTTCATGGTGATTATTGTCTGAAGACCTATGAGCAAGGCTTCATATTCTGCATTATTATTGGTGCACGGGAAGTCTAATTTAAAGGACAGAGGCATTGGAGCCCCTTGCGATGTGAAGAATATAATTCCCACACCACCACCTTGCTCACATTTAGAACCATCAAAAAATAGGGTTATGTCGGCTTGTGACTCAAGCTCATCAGAATCTAGCGAGTCTGAGACATGGAAGACTCCATCATTGTGTAGTTCTATGACCAGAGGCTGATTGTCTTTGAGAGGAGCCTCTGCTAGTTGATCGGCTATGACCTGTCCTTTGATGGATTTTTGTCCAATAAACTCTGTCAAATTTTGTCAACAACATGATCCATTTCATCGTGCGGCTACTATGATAAGTATGACTCATCATGTACCGTAATGGATTCTCCTTAGACACAACATACGTAGTGTTGCTCAGCATTTAGTAGCGTAGCTTTTTGGTAGCAAACACCACTGCCAAGCAGAGTTTCTCAATGTATGCATAGCTAAGTTCATAACTGACCAGGGTGTGGCTAAGATAGTAAGTAGCCTGTTCTTTGTGAAGTTCATTTTTCTAGGCTAGCATGGCGTCCAGTGCCACCTTAGTAGCTGAGATGTATAAGTAGAACGACACTCTTGGTCTAGGTGGTGCCAATACTGGCGATGAAGCCAAGTATCATTTGATGTCGTCAAAGGCTGACTGGCACTCGTCATCCCAGTGAAATGCTACCCCCTTGTGCAATAATTTATTCATGGGTCGACACTTGTCAGATAGCTGCGCGATGAAGCGTTTGATTGATGCGACCTTTCCCTGTAGACTTATAAGCTGCTTAATGGTAGTTGGGGGAACCATTTCAAGGATTGCCTTGACTTTGTTTGGGTCCACCTCGATGCCTCGCTTTGAGACTATGAAACCCAAGAGTTTTCTAGATGTGATGCCAAATACGCACTTCTTGGGATTCAGTCTGACTTTATTTTCCATGAGGCGATCGAGGATCTTGCTTAAGTCATCGAGATGGTTTGGGCGCAAAAGAGATTTGGCCAACAAATCATACGTGTAATCTTCCAAATTTTTATGCATGTAATTGTGGAAGATGTACATCATGGCACGTTGGTAGGTGGTGCCAGCATTTTTAAGGCCAAAGCACATGACCTTATAACAAAATGTCCCCCAAGGTGTTGTGAACGCCGTTTTTAGTTGGTCCTCGAGATTGATACGAATTTGATTGTATCCCGAGAAACCATCCATGAGGGATAGCATTTCGTGACCTGCTGTAGCATCTGCCAATGCATCGATGCTTGGCAAGGGGAAATCATCCTTAGGACTCGCTTTGTTTAGATCTTGGAAATCAGTGCATATGCGAATCCTCCCATCAGGATTTTTGATGGGCACCATGTTGGATAGCCATGGCGGATAATCCACACAGATGACAAACTGTGCATCCAACAACTTTTGCAATTTGTCTTTGACTGTCAAGGCCACTGTTGGGTGCATATTACATAGTTTTTGCTTAACTAGCTTGATTGTCAGATTAAGCATTAGGTTATGCATGACTAACTGCGGATCTAGTCCTGAAATGTCTTTGTATGACCATGCAAAAACCTCCTTCTTCTCTTTGAGAAGGGCAATGTAGTTGGCTTGCTCTTCAGGGGATAAGCTGACCCCCAGCTTGATGATCTATGGATTCATCGGATCCAAGCCGATGTCTACGTTAGTCGTCTCCTTGATCGACATGTGGGATCCATCCTCTAGCTGGTGTGGAGTCGAGATCAAATAGATGTCATTTTCTAAGTTTAAATCTACGTTGGGAACCTCGGGTTCCTCTTTAGAATGAAAGATATCCTGAGTTGTCCCTGGGGTAAAATGAAGCATTTTATCGAAAGCCCAGTACTCTGATGGGGATGGAGGTGAATTGACATGATCCTAGTCAATGACATCTATGTCTAGAGGCAATGACCATGCTGGGTTGGCTGGATTGCGGATGGGGGCGGTTAAGTCAATGGAGATCATGTTGATGAAATGATTTTGGTCTCCATTACCATGGGTGTGATGACTCGAACACTCTGGATGTTCTTTGTGCTCCGAATTTGGCTTTAGAGGTATTGGAAAGAATGGATCAGCCCTATATGCTGATAGGAGGACAGGGTCTACCATTGACACTGATATCACCCTAGGGTCTCGAAGTGGAAGGTGCTCTTCGTATACCTGGAGTGGCAGATCCAACACTTGGTCCCACCTCGCTGGGTCTACGTACCACTTGTGCCCTGGCACTATGCCCATATATTCAAATATGTCGTTAATCTCCAAGGGGTATGGTTGTGACACCTGCCACATGTGATTAAGATATGTCATTTTTGTTTCATCTTTGTAATCACTATCGAAGATCCAAAAGCCCTCATTGGCTCTGACAACTATTTGAAGCATTACAGGCTTGTCCTACTCGAGCAAATTAATTTGGACCCATTGTGGTTGTTCCACTCTCCGTGGGGGGACCTGATTCTCTTGACGCGACACTGGCTCGATTGGAGCCTCTAGAGTGAACATTGTCAAGAGGCTCTCTTGACAGTCATTCATGGGGATCACTTGTGAGTGATCACTATCAGATTTGAAGGGATCATATGATGCTGGTTCATATTCTAATTTGTCCTTCGAAGATCCCTCTTGACACTGTTTATACCTTCCTTGAAAGTGAGTCCTCGAGATTTCGCCTCTCTCTAGCAAAGGAGAAGGGTTAATGAGGTTAACAAGGGTGGTTGTTGACCATGGGAGGTAATCTCCCAATGTATACGTTGTGTTCGGGTTGGCATAAGGATCTGATTCCAATCCACCCTTGTTGCCTATCCCTAGGCCTTGCATGCTCTCTACCAAGATGTCCAAGGGCAGGGGGTGGTTGAACCCCACACCCGACTTGTCATAAGGCATTTGGTATCTTGGATGGCAAAGGAAATGCACTCCTTGCTCATACCTTCCTAGCCCATATCCATGCCAATTGCATTGGCCAAGATATATCAGAGCGAAGTCTGAGTTAGACAGATAGTTGACATCTTTGTCCTCTTGCATGCATGTCCCAGTACCATGATCAAGGCCCCCATACACAAAGTTTATCTGGTTTTGTGGGTAACCTAAAGGAACAATTGTACCGATGGGGAGGCAAAGTCTCCCCATGTCTTGCATGAACTCTAGCATGGTCGTTGCTACAACATTTCACACTAGATACTCCCCCAGGCTTGTATTGGCCATTTCAACAGTGATTGTTGGTGATTGAGGGGGAGGGAACGAAAGCTCTTCTTGGGTCAACTACATGTTGGGTGGACTAGGAGCCTCAACTTCCATTTTTCTAGGCATCTCTTTGGTAGAGATGGTTGATACTGTTGGCAGCGCCTCATCTAGGGGTTGAGCCTCTTCCAGGGTTTACTTCCTTTTGTCCTTCTATTTAGCCATGATAGGTGGTGTTGTTGGTGAATGACTGGACAATGAAGATGTACCTGGCTGGGGTTTTGATGGATTTATCACCAGTGGTGCTTGCGGAATTGGACCCTGTCTAGATGGATTTAACTAAAAATCCAAGTGCATCAATGGAAGGGTCGATTGCGGCATTAGCTGCATCGCATTGCAATATTTGAAGGGTTCTAAGTCCGTCGAGACTACATGTACTTCCTCTTCAAATATATACTTCAAACATTTATGAGATATCGAAGGGACACACTTCATGTCCCTGATCCATGGCCGCCCTAGCAAGATGTTATAAGCCATATCGCATTCCAAAATATGGCACAATGTAGGTATCGTCTTTTGTCCTACTTGAATGGGTATGACAATTGTGCCAACTATCGAGCATATCGCATCATTGAATGCTCATAGTGTATAGGTGGAAGCCGTGATGTGAGAGGCTAGCAACTTTAGATGTTTCAATGCCACTGTGGTAATGATGTTATTGGACGAGCTAGTGTCTACCAACACCCTCTTATACGGGATCCCATTGACCCACGCGATAACGTGTAGGGGTGGATTTGCCATGTCATCAGACACTGATTTAACTTCATCCTCTCGAAAGGTGATGACTGGCTCCATGCATCGTTTGACATGTCCCATGAAGTAGTTGAAGGAATTCGCTTCGTGGGGCTGCAACTCGATGGCTTTCAATATCTCCATTAGAGCCTCCCAATGGGGTGTTGATTGCTGTATAAGCTCATATATGGAGAGCATAGCCAATGTGGTCCTCAAAATTTGCGTGAGTTTGGTCCGAATTGTGGCCGTGGGTCTAGGCGGAGGTAGTTGCATAGGGTGCTATTGAGGTTGTGACATCGATGGAACCTCTCTTGTGGCTGCCTCGGGGGCAACTCCTGGGTATCTCTTGTTCCTAGTCACTATGCTTATCATTCCTACATACCCTTGCATGGGGCAATTTTGTTGCACCTCATTGAATTGAAGGGGCTTTGCCTGTGCCTCATGGGTAGGCAAGGGGTCTTTGAAAACTCCCATCTATTGGTTGTTTGGCACTACGGGGTTGTCCACTGCCAATGTCTTATTGTCAATCAGGTCTTGTATCAATCCTTTGAACTTCCAACATGCATTCAGGTCATGTCCCCTCCGCCTGTGGAACCTACAATACAAGTCCTCCCTGTACCCCTTAGGCTTGGGAGCGTTGGGGTCTATGGTTTGAATCTCTGGAAGGTTGATCAAGTTTGCCACTGACAAGCAATCAAATAGGGAGTCCCTAGACTCCATATAAGGTGTGTACTGTCGCCTAGGGTGACGTTGCTGATTTTGCTCCTGCTTCTAGTTTTCTCTTTCATAATTATTAGGAGGCACTGCCTGATAGTTAGCCTTTTGAGGCTGTATTTCTTGTGCAGGCTTAGGGACATTTATAGCAACTTGATTGACCGCAATGGGTTTCTGTTGCGTAGTCCCTATTTTTGTGTTCTTGTTCCATTATTTCTTCTTAGGTTTTGCGATCTCGCCATCCTGTATCTTGATATATTTGATGATTCTGGCTTGCACCAGAGCTTCCTCTAAGGTGGCATATTGCTGCAGCTACAATAGAATAGAGATCGATCTCAAACAACTTCATGATAACATTTGTGTAAGGTCAAACATAGGAGGGAGGTAGGGTAGCTTGGAAAGCAGAGTCCTCCATCGATTCCCATAGGCCGCCATGGTTTCTTCCTCATACTGCCTGAGGCTGGCCAGGTCACTTAGTAATGCCTTCTTGGTGTTAAAGGCGAAGCGTTCGAGGAACACATCCACTAATTGATCCAAGTTACTGATGCTATGCTTTAGCAATTGAGTGAATCAATCTAAAGCAGGGCCCGCGAATGTGGTTAAAAATGTCCTTAGCAACAATGCATAATAGTCCTGAATGCCAAAACATTGGCTCAAGAATCTGGTCACATGCTCTTGGGCATCCTCCTCACCCTTAAAGATTGCCAACTGAGGCAGCTTAAAGTGTTCGGGGTAAGGGGGTGCAGGCACTAATGGATGCATAGGATGACTACGGAGTTGGCGTAACGTGGGCTTTTGGGCCCCAGAAGCTTTGGTTTCCACAGACTCCAAATGCTCTAGCAGCGCTTTTTATGCATCGGAAGATTTAATCTCTTCCTCTTTAGTTTGCTCTCGTTGTGGGTTGTGGGAGATTTGAGGCCTATGGGGGGGTGGCCGGATAGCAACCCCTTCACCTTGGTAGGGCATTTTGGCTCACTATTATTCCTATTCATACTCCTCGTAAGCTTCCTGAGGAGTCTCCGGATGAGACCTATGACCCTAGGTGGGTCTCCGTGGAGGGTACCCATCATTGTTCCGGGGAGTGGCCTCCCGTTCAGGTCTAGGGGGTCTTGAAGGCAACACTTGATAAGGTTGCGGGGACCTATCTCGCACCAAGGGATTATGCCTCTCATATGGTTTCGCTCTTTGGGTACGAGGGGTTGGAACCCTCTCAGGCACTGGGTTATGGAGCAGCTCATCTGTTTTGCCCTGAATGCGCTCCTTGCTAAGGCAGTATAGATGCTCTAGCTACTACTGGTCTTGCTCTAGCTACGTGATCTACGCTTGACGGGCGACATGTCTGGCGACTGCCAGGTCAATTCATTTTTCCATCTTGAGCCTTGGAGGCCTGGATGCCTCTCTTATGCATTTACCTCAATCATGATGATCCGAGATCTCAATGGGTCACTTCCCTCTGTCGAGGTTGGCGATATTTACCCGAGGCTTTGGCCTCAGTGGGTGACCATGGTACATAGCGGGTTTGAAAGTGCATGTATCCCACGCTATACATTACTCTCGAGGAATGTAATGGTCTTCCTCATGCTCCCTTTCATATGTATGAAAGGGGTGGGCAGAGTTGGCTCGCCCTGCTTGAAGAGCCCTGTGCTCTAGATTTTGTCTATTGGTTCTAACAATGATGGGGGGCAAAGGAGGGATGCCATAATCATGTGGCCTCTCCTCATGGACACTATGCCACTCTAGTGCTTCATCGTGCTGTGGCCACTCATATCAAGCTTCTAAGGGAGCTTTCTTGTCTATGTTGAGTGCCACGTGTAAGGACTCCTCCTGAAAGGGGCTATGATGAACGGGTGTGTCCCCCAAAGGGGTGTCCCTATAGTTCCATATTGACATGGAATGATGCGGACTCTCTTGTGGGTCAGGCCGCCAAGGCGGTATGACCAAGTCCTTAGGGCTATAGCGGAGGTGACTTGTCCCCCCTTGTACACTTTCCATAGCTTCTGCCCTTGATTGGGCTTGGCTACGGGTGTACACCATGGTGTTGTTTTTCTACTAGCTAAATAGATTTTTATCTCTTTTTATGATTTTTTATGCTACACTAAACAGAAAAGAGCACACACACACAAAGCAGTGATTATCTTGTTTAAAGATTAAAAGTGTGTCCTAAACCTGGTTTAGTGTGTTTTGTTTTTTTGTTTTTTTTGTTTTTGAATGTTTTTGTAAAGAACATTTAAATGCAAAATGAGGGCTCTTATGACTCCCAAAATTGGTCACCCCTTTGATATACCATTGCCAGGCCGATATAGCAACCTCTCTAAATACCCGCCCTTACGTGAGGGAAACTATAGGTACGTGAGAGCAGATGGTACGTGGAACGTAGGCGGTACGAAAGGGGAATCACCCTATTTATGACACCTACCATAGAAAATTATCCTCGTGTGCTGGGAATCACCCCAACTACACTCGGTCAAATTTCATCAGGATTTACGTCTAGCAACAGTAGCGATTGAGGTTTATGAATGCAAAATTCAAGCCAAGGTGGTGATGAAATCCACCGTTGGTCTTGATCAAGGGCTAGGGTTTTACGACCAGCTCCTTGGTGTTTAATTTGCCACGTAGTGTGTGGGGTTATTTTTATTTTCCATGAAATAAAATAAACATACAAAAAACATTTCCTAAGCATGCAAAAAGAAACCAAAAAAACAAAAAAATAATAACAAAGAATGACAGGAAAAGTTCAGGACTCTTACCTCTTCTTTGCCCACATCTGTCGGTTCAGAGTTTCTACTCGAAAACTTCACAGACTAGAATTCGTCCTGGGGGGGAACAAATTACAAGACTGTATTCGTCACAGGGTGGGGCAAATTCCCATTCGTCCCTGGGTAAGACAAATTACAGCTTTGTATTCGCCTCCTGATGGAACGAACAACAGTCAGCATATGAAAACTTGGTACCTGCAAGCAAAAACAACCAAGTTTGGATCAGATATTTGATATTAAAAATAGAGGACAAGGTCCCACCGTGATCGCTACTAAAAGAATGAGGATACAAAAGCAAAAAGGAAAGCGAAGATGAGATGCAAACAGAACCGAACTTAGCGCTAAATCCTAAGAATTTGAAAGTGCATGAAAAGAGGGAAAAGCATGAGCGAATCAAAATGAAATAAATGTGAATAAAGAAGACAACCCTTTTTATTGATATGTTTCACAACTCGGTTACAATGTGCATCCTCCCCTTCCAAGGGCTAGGAGCGTTTAAGTATGCGTTCTTGTTACATCCATGGGTGCCTTTCCTTCTTTCGCGTGCCCACATGTAAAATGGGCGGACCAAATGTCATCATCACTTGCGTTGATGAGTCTCGATTCCTTGCTGCTCCTCTAATGTCTAGACCCTGTGCTCAAAGGAACAAGAAACAGTCAGTAGCACCTACGGATAAAACAAAGCATGCAATCCCCAAGCCTACGATAAGTGAATAAGAAAAACGAATTAAAATATGACTAAAATGAATCCAAAAGCTCTAAAAATTTTACAGGGGCATCAAGACACCACTAGGAAGGCCTTGCAAAAAGAACAGTCAAGAAATTCCTCGCCGATTTGAATTCACTTCGGGGCGGGACGAATTCACCTGCAACAAAATGCCAAAAAGGTACTGTCCCAAATGTCCTACCTAGGAAGCTCCAAAAGACTTGCAAACTTGGGGTTATCTAATTGGGGGAATTTTGGGAAGACCCAGATGGTCATATTTTCCCAATTTGGCCTCCATCAATGGGAATTTGATGATGCTACCTGTAGATTAGTAGAAGCGAGCAAAGATAGAAATATGATCAAAATTGTTCAAAACAAGATGAAATTTAAATGAAAACCTATCTAAGCATCATATAATTGAATGCAAAAATGAAAGAAAGCAAGTATGCCATGGAATTCCCATCACTCCGAAGGGGGGCGATTAGGACTGTGTCAGTGTGGGAGGGGGCGCCCATGGGGTAGGCCGCCCATTGTTTGAGGCCTGATTTCGACACCAATCCACTTGGGATGGGTCCAAAACCTTTTGTGTGATATTGTCAACAAATTTGGTGGGATATTGTGGCCAAATGTCAGGTTTTGGGCTCAAGATTCGTCCTTCCAATAGTCACCCAATGACCTCCCCTCTAAAGGAGATCAAGGATGTGAAAGGCACAAATCCAAAAGGTGTGAGGTATGACAATAAAATGACAGCACTTTGTTTCTCTAAAATGCTCCTTCTATCTATATTTTTGGGTGAGGAAAATCATCAATTTATAGACCTGGAGGTCTCTTGAAATAGGCATGCAGAGGCGCCACTTGGCAATCATGCCTTCCCAGGGGGAAGGAGATTCCTCCCTGAATAATGACTTCATGACTGCCCTTGTAATTGCCTCTAATGCTAAAAAATGCTCACCCATACTCCCATGCAATGAAGGAAGCGTTAAGTGGCGGATCTGAGCTGCCATTTGTCAAGATTTGACTTTTTTCCCGTCAAACCTGTAATTCGCCCCACCTTGGAGCGAATCTAGAATTCGTCCCTGGGTGGGGCGAATCCGAGTTTGAATTCATTCCAGGGTGAAACGGATATTGAGCAAAGTGCCTGAAGGTGCCAAATTGATCTCTGACCTTCCAAAATTGCTGTGAGAGTGGTTAGGACCACTGTTTAACCTCTGGGGGCTGCCCTTGGGGCTGTGTGTGTCAATGTGATAAGTGTTTGTAGTCACATAATCGGATTGGTGCTATTTTGGTGTCTACATGAGTGCTATAACAATATTTAATCCACTTGCACCAACTATAATCAAAGTCAATTTTTTTGAGAATAACATGTAGAAAATTCTAGGAAACCCTATCATATGCTTTGTTCATATCTAATTTCAAAAGCATACCTGGTATTTTCATAGAATGAAGAGAATGTATGGCCTCTTGTGCCATAATTATACCTTCAAAAATTTGTTTACCCTGAACAAATCCACATTTTTCCTCTGAGATAAGACACCCTAGAATACCCTTTAACATGTTTACCATAATTTTTGAAATTATGTTATAAATCATATTACAAAGGCTAATTGGATGAAAGTTATCAAAATATTTTATGGCATATTTCTTGGGAACCAAGGTAATAATAGTAGAATTGATCTCACTTATTATAGTTTTTCTTTTTTTGAGCCTCTTCAATTGCATCTAACATATCACTCTTCAATAAATCCCAATTTTTTTGAAAGAAAATTGTAAGAAATCCGTCAAGGCTAGGTGCCTTGTTAGGATGGAAAAAGAAAATTGCTTCATGGAGCTCCTCTATAGAAATATTATTCATCAAGATTTCATTTATCCCTAAGCGATAAGTGATGGAATATTTTGCAGAAGTTTTTCTTGTGCCTATTTATCTTACCTATAATATGACAAAATATTTTTGAAATAATTTTCTGCTTCCTTATATCTTCTTCATCCTCAAATTTTCTTCCATCTGGAGTTATAAAATTTTTATATGACAAACAAAAAAGATTGTTTTTGCTATAGCATGTTTTTTTTTTGTATTTCTATCTCCTTCCTTGAGCCATTTCTCTCTAGATTTTTGGAACCAATATGACTCCTTCAATATCTTATGATAATCAAAAAGTAATTTTTTTTCTTTCACATAAGAATCCTGGTCCATTCCATTAATTTCTACTATCTCTTGTAAATTTTTGAGCTTGGATTCAATTTCTTTTTTTTCTTTAAAAATGTTACCAAATAATTTGACATTCCACATATTCATTTGCTCCTTTAAATATTTTTAACTTTTGAACAAACTTAGACATACATGATCCTTCAAATTTTGATTCATCCCACCATAACATAACCATCTGGGAAAAAATAGGTTCTTGGAGCCACATATACTGGAAGCAAAATGGCTTTGAATGACCATTGTTAGGTGACTCACAAGTCAAAAGAATGGGTTTGTGATCTCACAATAAAATATCTAAAGAGATTGTATACTTTGTTTGCAACCATTTATTGGATAACAAAAATCTATCTAGTCTTTCTGCTATATGATTTTTTCCAATGCGTTTATTACCCCATGTGTATTGAAATATTGGAGGACTAACCTCCCAAAGATCATTTGAATTGGTAAATGAAGCAAAATATTAATTTGATTTTGACCATCCTAGAATGCCACCCTTCTTTTCCAAAGGAGATATAATAGTATTAAAATTACCCCCAAGAATCCATAGATCACAATGAATCATCATTGTACTTGACAAAAATATACTAAGGTCCTTCCAACATCTTTCACAAGGAGTAACTGTAGTTGGATCACATACACTTATAACCTCAACTTTGATGTTTTCCTCTTTCTTGAAAAATAATCCAACAACCCAATTACTTTTTGCTTCTAATAGTTGTCCATCCCATTTGCATTTATCTTATATTATTGCAATACGTCTGAAGTTCCTGTAGAAGAAATTGCTAAACAATCACCTGTCTTCCAAATTTTCTTAAAAATATTCTTACATTCCTCACTACGTAATTTTATTTCTTGTATTAAAATAAAATAGGTCTATAACAACCTATTAATTCCTTAATAACTCTTTTTTAGGGGTTTTTATTCATACCCCTAATATTCCATGATATCATTTTCATCATCAACACTTTTTCTTTTTATTAGTGGGCTTAACCCCACTTCTTGTTAACACCTATGATATATTTATTTGGCTTCCCGGATCAATATCCTTTTGAGTTTCTTTTTCTCTTTTTTCTTTTTGTGATAGCCTTCGTGTCCTTCTTCCATTCTTGCCACCACTCTCATATTCATCAATCTCTTCCATTTTTATATATTTTTCAAAATGAGACTTATATTCTAAAGATTTATGTTGCCCTAAAAATTCAAAAGTGCAAGGAATAACCTCAATAACATTTTCTTCTTTATGTTGCCCTGAAAACTCTAAACTACATAGATGATCCTCCATAGTCATCACTTTATTATGTTGTAATGAAATACCTAAATTTTCTTGAATATCCTCTACAAAATTTTCTTTACTATAGTGCTCTTGAAATCCTAAAGTGCAAGGAATACACTCTGTACTACTTTCATTTTTTGTAATAAAAATATTTTAAGCTATTTGAGGATAATAAAGGTGATTTACGTGGATTAAGCTTGACCTTCTTCACCTCATTTGCTTTAAATTTTATCTCCTCATATTTCTTTATATTAAAATTTGTCTTCCCCTCTTCCTTCATATCTTTAGCTCCTTTTATATTTGAACTTGTGCATTGTACTTCCTCGTATCCTATATCAATTTTTTCTTCTAATGACTGATTCGAGTGAACTGTAATGGCCTTCGCAATCTAATGATGTAGAGGGATTTTTCTAGCCACTTTCTTAGGAGTAGAAAATCCCTGATTAGCTTCTCCTATGATATGGTCTCCTTGTTTCAAATTGAAACTACCCTCATGCCCAAAAAATTCCATCTCTTCCTCCATTTTTACTTTGTAGTATCTTGCCTTGTGCTCAGTTTCATGATATTTATGACATCAAAATGCAATATTTTCATAATCCACTTGCTGATCCCATTCTCTTGATTCAGATTTAATCATAATCGACTGCTAGTAAAAAATTATAAATATCCATGGAAACACATATTTGAGTGTATACAACATGCCTTCTCTCCTTAGTAGTTGGTCCCTCGATGAATTCACCTAAGGTATTACCAATATTCTTCAAAACCTACTTATTGATGAGTTGATAAGGAAGTCCAAAAATCTTGATCCATACTGGAAGCCTTTCAATAGTTTTTGTGTCCACAAAAAAATTCTCACTCCAAAGTCTTAAATATAATGCATCTTTGCCCCTAAACCATGGGCATCCATCCATTATTTTATCCCTTATTTTTGAACTAGAGAAAATAATGAGAAAATATATTTTTGGAAGAAAAATCATGAAATAATTTGAATTCAATCCCATTTCCACTTAATCCAATTTGAATCTAAAAAAAACTTGGCCAATATCCGTGAAACTTACAAATTAACCCTATGGTTTTAAGAATCATTTTATTATGCTCAATCATCTCATCCTTGATAATCACTTCTGAGAATCTACTACCTGGAATGGTTTCTCCATAGATTATCTCATTTTCTTATTGCTAGGTAGGGCATCCAAACTTCCAACTAAGCCATTCACACTTTCAGTAAGCACTTTCAAAAATCACTTTCTTTCCATGTTACCTAATTTTTTTGCACTAGCAATTGCACTCACTCTCAATTCGTGCTTACACTCGTTATCAACTACACTTGCTCCAAGTTTGCATTCGCACTCACTACTTGCTGCACTCACTTTGACTTGCGCTTGCACTTGTTATTGACTACACTCACTCTTGGTTGGCTTGCACTCACTTCCAACACGCGTTTGCACTCGCTACTCGTTGTACTCACTCCTGGATGGCTTGCACTCACTCCTAGCTTACGTTTCCACTCACTATCCAACTCGTGTTCGCACTCGCTACCCACTGCACTAACTCCTGGCTGGATTGCACTCGCTCCCAGCTTGTATTCCCACTCGCTACCGACTTACGCTCGCACTCGCTATCTACTGCACTCACGCCCGCTGGCTTGTGTTCGTCCCTTTTAATATCAATTTCACCATATATAATGATGATACATTTGTTATTACATTTAAATTTATAAATATTTTTGTTAAAATTTATAATTAAAAAAATACAAACTAGTTCAATTTACATTGGTCATCGTTTTTGAAATAATATATCTTTCAATTTTTTGGTGGTTTAAATTGCATTCAAAGCCTATCCTAAAGGAAGTAACTATGTTGAAAATTATCCACATATTTTCAAGTTATTTATTTTCATAAATAATTATAGAAAATATTATTATTATTATTATTTGGTTGCATATGAAACTCCTAAATCCTTAGCATGTTAGCCTGCTAGCAAGCACTTGGTCGCTACCAACGGATTTATCCCTTTTTGGGCTAAAACGTTAAATTAAAAACATAGGCTTTTGCGAAGGGTCCTAGTCCCCTCATGTTGGGGTTTGAACTTAAATCTATTGAATGAAAATTCAAAAACATATACGAGACAAAGAGACAAAATTTTATAATAAAACATTAGTTTTTGAAATATTTTTTTATAAAATATAATCCACATTAATAAATTATTGGTTTGGTGAAAGGACCAAAATGACCATTACTTTTATTTTGACGAAACCTTGGTTTCCATGCTTCATTCAATTTAATATTTTTCTCTGCTAAGGATGTCTTGGTACTTCACTATATCTATAACCTTTTGAATCTTGCATTTTGAAAAATTAATTTAATTTTGCTTATTCTTTAAATAAATATATTAAATCTTGCATTTAAAAAAAATAATTTTATTTTGCTAGATTAAATAAATATATTAAATCTTACATTTTAAAAAATTAATTTTATTTTGCTAGACTTTGATATTCTTTAAATAAATATATTGATTAGCATTATGGGAATGTTTGGCTATGGCAAATTTCATGATCCTATCATGCTTAGTCTCATCGGAATTTTCTTTTATCATGATTTTAGTGCATCTTTTCACTTTACCAACATAACCATATAAACTAAAATTTATATTTTTCTAGGAATCCTGTAATGCAGATTCAGCTTTATACTTTCTAGGAATTCTCTATGCATCTTTAGGATTATGCATTTGGTACATTAATGTTTCATTTTTTATTATATATCAGAAAGGTTTTGAATTAAATTTTGCAGGTAAGAGAGCTTGTTACAAACTGTTTTTTGTATGTAATTAACCGTTCAAAGGATTGTTCTAATAAACTTATTTGTTTGGTTAACGTTATTGGATCTACTATCGGTTACACAGTCATCGTCTATTTAAAGCGCACTCAAAAGATTTACTGCCTATCCTAAGTTAGGCATGCTCACTAGATTTGAACTTAGGTTTCCTCAATACCCAAAACTTATTAATCGTGTAATCACTTGGGTACTTACTAATCCACGTGACGACTTGCTACAAAATTATATTTAATCATTATTAAAATGCAAATGTGTAAAGGGGCGCCCTTATTTGGAGTCTTGATTAACCATTCTTCTAAAAGAATTTAAGATGCGTACTTTCTCTTAGAGCATGATATCCTAACTGCCCTTATAAGTAAGGTGTTTAGCATTGCCTCCTTTGGGGATGGGTGGTGGTAAGATTCAACTTATCTATGCTCTCTCTTCTTAATCAAAACATCTAGAAATTCAAAATGATCATTGACTTCTAGCCCCATATGAAATGAATTTTTAGGAAGAAACTATTTAAACGTGTAAAGAATTTATTTAATTTTCCTTTTTCATTATTTAGTTTATGAATATATCATCAATGACTTTGTACCATATTATTTTTCAAATGAAAGGTCTCAATTATTTTTTTATTAACGTGTTTCATATATATATATATATGTTTGTTCATAAAAATTAAAGGAAAAAATTTAAATATAATTCCACTAATTATAGTCTTTGGACATGCCATCTTACTTAAAAGCTCAATGGAACAATTAAAGGTATTTTTGGTTAAATAAAAAAATCCAAGGATATTATTATTTTTTAGTTTTTTATCATTGGTCTTGTTAATTACATAAAGTAATTTTTATTTTAATTAAGAATAATGACTAACTAAAATTTTTAATTTTTAATTTTTTTGGTATAAGTTAGGAATTCTTTGTGTTAATGATTGATATCAATGAAATTCCTTTGTGAACTTTGAATGTATCATATATGCAAGGTACGATAGGAATAAAATATTTTCAACATTTTATCTAGAGATAAATATTATTTCTTTGGTTATCTCCATAATTATTTATGGCATGGGATTTTCCTTAATTAATTTGTAGATCCCGCTACTCTTCAAGTGATCATATATCTTATTTTCATATCCTTATTTATCCAAAAATATCGTGATTTACCCTTGTTTAATTTTAGTATAATGATATCCTCATTTTATTTGAATTCTTTTAGCATCTCCCTCTTGTTTTAGATAAATTTATTTGTTTTGTTAAATCTACCTTTTAAAAATCTACTCCATTCAATCCTAGTTTGTCTAGCATTTATAAACATCCAATTTTGAGTGTATTGTCAATCTCTAAAGTTATCAACATCTTCATAAATTAGCCAATAAAGCATCCAAACTAAATCAGTCATTTTCAAGCCCGAGTTCGGAGCATTTATCACTCTAGAAATAAAAGTGCCAAGGTATGAGTGAAAGAGTTGGCAATGGTTTTGCTTGCTAACAATTCTTTTATGCATCTTTGACTTTTCAACTTTTTACACCCAATTTGATTGGTAATGATCATTTAGAAAAAAACATTAGAGCATCAATACCATCAACGCTATCATACTCTAGTGCTATTGATTATCAAAGACCAAAAAGACAAAGTTTGATGGTTAGTACCTTTCAAGCCACTCACAAAAAATGGACCTAATCACATTAGTTTGATCCACAAACCCAACAAAAAGTCAAAGCCCAAAAGTTTCCATTTTAAATCCTCAATTCATTAATTGC
Organism: Wollemia nobilis; assembly: GCA_028583015.1. Taxonomy (NCBI): domain Eukaryota; kingdom Viridiplantae; phylum Streptophyta; class Pinopsida; order Araucariales; family Araucariaceae; genus Wollemia; species Wollemia nobilis. The sequence goes on from JAQPPZ010017037.1 coordinate 441,980, forward strand.
ATCTTCATATGAATTTAAATTATTTTCTTTGCCAATATTAACATCTTCAATACAACCATCCCCAAGTAGCCAAGGATTCCTTTAAAGCCAACACTTAGGGAGCTCAATTCATATCATTTTCGAATGCAATAAAAATCTATTAAAGTTCATTAACAATTTTATCTTCAATCATGGCAAGATTACACCAAAATCATGTCATGTTTTGTGAAGGCTCTCAAACATTCCAAGCATTCAAGATCTCAATATCTCAAAGCATTCAAGCATTTAATCATTCAATCTCTTATGCTTTCAAGCATCCCAAAGCATGCTCAAGCAACAAGCAAGTTCACCAAACTTTCTTAGCATAAGAAGAAATCAACCTTGGTATCTTGGAGCAACAAGTTTGCTTGGGTCATGTTCTATTTTCTTTTTAAAATTTTTATCATTATCTTAATTTTACAACTCTTTAATTTTTAGTAATGCCTTGCTAGATTTATTTTATCATACTTACACCTAGTTGTAATCTTATCTCTTTATCATCACTAGCTTGAGTTTTGCACAAGTAATTTATCTTTCATAATGTACCTATCATTGTTGATGCACCTCCTAGTCAGGAATCCTAATTGTATCTTTCACAAAGGTCATTAATCCATCATAAAAACATCATTCTATTGTATACATAAGTAAAATTATTGTTGAATTGTAGAATCAATGACATTATTGGATAGGGATTGATAATTCCCATAGTCACTATTTTTCCTTCTTAATGCTTCTTGATAATAATGTGAACACATAATTTTTAATAATCCTTGTCATCATTTTCACAATGAGCATGTCTGAAAATGATGACAAGGATCATGAAAAGTCATGTTCACATTATTATCAGGAAGCATTAAGAAGGAAAAGTGCATTAAGAAGGAAAAATAGTGACTATAGGAATTATCAATTCCTATCATTATTGCTATCTATATTCGTCGCAGTAAAGGATTTTTGGTTGATAAAAGTGTTGGTAGTACTATCGCTCATCGAGTGGTGATTTAACCATTGAGCACACATGCACTATTTCTATCATTTTATCTTTACAATATCACATCTAAATAAGAGTCTAATGATAGTGAAGAAAGCCACATAATCTCCTTTGGATTAGATAGACCCCTTTACCAATGATCTGCCCTTTTTCTATCTATTTAACAAGTGAATGAAAGCACCATTAGGAAGCAATATCACCGATAGTGCTTTTGCAAAAGTAGAAATATTTTGTAAAACTAAAGTATTTCTATCTCTCTAGCAGAAAACCAAGTTTTCCTAATAAAATATTATATTTTTAGTATTTAGATCTTAGGATTATTTATTGTGTGCTCAAAACCTATTTCTATTTTTGTATTTTTGTTCAATTACTAAGGATAAAAGAAAGGGAAATAAACTAGCTAGAATTAGTCATTTAGAGGACCAAATAAATCTTTTGTCTCACCATAATTGAAAGTAAAATCACATGTAGTTTTCACTAGGCTTGTTTGTTGTGTTCCTTTTGAATACTTACTCTTAAAAAATAAGTCATATTTACTTTTGTTATTAAATAAAGAAGCATTTTAGTTATTAGGTCTTGTTTGTTGTATTGTGTGATGCATTTGTAGCTAACTAGGACTAAACTAATATTAAGCTTTGTCAATAAAATCTTATAATAATATTAGGTGTTTAACTAATATACTAAACCGTAGATATTAAGCTCATAAATTGACCCTATCCTCAAGGTGAAAAAAAAAGGGAAGCATCACAAAGAATTCCTTCATAATTATTTTCCCATTTTCCTTCTCCATATTTTTGTGAATCCAATGAGAACACCACTATGGGTCTCAATATATTGTTGACCAAGCTAAATCTCTATAAAACTAAAATTTATTAAACTTAAATCAAGATCATCAATCTTGTTTATTTAGATTACATCACATTAAATATAGATAAGAAGAACATACCAATCACTAGTATTACTAAGGATATTCATTGTCCTTTGAGTAACTATCATACAAGCTACTAGGCTATGTTGGGTATATAGCAAGCTTAGGGTGCTAACCACCCACATAAGATCTTGCACATACTTATGCTTAGTAAGGAGTATATTATAGTGGGTTAGTGGGAGTTACAAGGAGGTATACTATTACCCTTCATGAAGCACCTTGGCCATGTATATAGAAGATCACTTCCACATATTGTTGGTATCCCATATATATCAAGACCTTTTTTATATAAAAATGCCCTTGAGGTATATATGTTGGATTAGATATATCGATATAAGGAGATATAAGGTTGCTAAAAAATCTTTACTTTCTTCTTCTGTCAAATCTATAAATAAGTAGAACTTATTCAATCCTCTCTCTTCTCCTAAACTAATGGTTGAGAAATGCTACCTAACCCATAACACTACTCACTAGTTAGCCATTAAGCACTATCTCCCTATGAAGGGTCATGATGGCAAACCTCCCTTTGAGAACCCTACCTTAAATCAAGAAGATTAAGTTTCTATATATTTAGGTTTACCATGCACTACCCATGATGAGGATGAAAGAGTAGTCTTCCAATATGAAGCTCATATGGCCTATTCCTTGCATAAGTATATGGAAACCATAGAAACCTTCATTAGGGAAGGTCATAAAACCCTAGGAATCTCTATACAGGAAGGTTCACTCATGGACCATACCCAAAAACTTGATTCAAACCCTTTACCATTAAATCAATTGGATCCATCTTTTGGATCTAGGAGTGTAGACCTTAATGCATCAATATCTCATTTTATTGATTAAAATCCTTATACTATCACTAGTTCCATGGATGTTGGTAGATTAAACCTCTTTCTTCCCTTGGAACATAATTCATCTTTTTTCCACTCTTTGGGAATTATTAGCGATCCATTTTAATTATCTTATATCTTTACAAGTAAGCATAGGTTACACTCCTAATAACATTATACTACTAAATATTCCAATATATCATCTACATATCAATAATTATTATTCTAATCTTAAAAGCATAGGTATGATATTCATAAATACCCCAATCCCATAATCTCTCATCCCTCATATTCTATTCCTCTTATCTCAGGTACCCTAGAAATAACATATATGATGCCAACTTCAATATCATATGCCTAGGTGTACCAACCTTCTTCTTATGTCAATCATATATAGCAAATTCCTTGTATCTCTCAACACATACCCTTTTTTCCATAAAATCATACTTCTTCTATATACAAGCTTTAACTTCTAAAATAGAGCAATTGAAATAATAAATGGATGTCATCCAAGGGACTTAATCCAATAAAAAGTATTCATATGACAACTTGTGCAACCAACCCATAGATCTCTTTTTATCTAGTCACTTTTTTTTTCCTAACTTAAAAACCCCTAAGTTTCAAATGTACAATAGGAAGGAAGATCATGTCAACCACCTTAGGTTGTTTATAACAATTTGTAGTAATATTTCCTATGATAAAACTTTGGTACTTACAATTTTTCCCAATAGAATTAGTGGTTTTACCTTGGAATGGTATTACCAAATATCTAAACATTTATTGAAAAGCTTTAGGGACCTTATCAAATTGTTTGCCAAGTAATTATCTATATATATTGAGAAAAATATCATCATTAATGACCTATCCTAACTCAACCAATCTAAATATGATAAAGTTTCTAGCTTCTAGGTAAGGTGGTGAGTCGTAGTGGGAAGATTACAAAATTTTCGTCCACTTAGAGACCTACTAGGCATCTTTATAGGAAACCTTTATGAGAAATTTAACTTCTACTTAGAGACGATCAATGTGTCTTCCTTTAAATATGCAATTGAAATGGATAGGAAAGTAGAGATAGCCCTTGAAAAAAGCGGGAAGCTAAATACCAAGTCATATAAAGATGAAAATGCATCCTTTTCTAACCTACAGGGGCAATACAAGAATAAACACGTTGTAGATGATGGAGTTGTATAATCATGTCAATCCAATAATGTTAGAGCTGTGAAAAAACTTCAAATGCTTATCTTATGGAAGCCCAAATAACAAATCCCTAAAGGGAGGTACTCCTGACTAGATAAACCTCTTTTAACCATTGTAGAGTAATTCTTGAAAGATAAAATTATATAACTTCTGGCTATCAAACTTGTTGAACCTAGAAGGAAAAAGCTTTTTGTTTTTATCTCATGAGTAATGTGCCTTCCATGACATCAATGATCATGTGATAGACATATGTATGGGCCTTAGAAATGTGACCCAAGAGCTAATTAATAATATTCAAGTTGTTCTCAATGAATCTAAATTCTAATCTTCATCTAATCAAGATTTGGAAATATGCAAAAATCCTTTGCCTAATCATAATAAAAGTTAAAATAAAGTGAATGTTGGAGATATTACATTATTTGGTAAAGGACAATGTACCCCAATGGTACATTTGTTCATTTGTAAAAATTAGATTAGGGAATTATTTATTAGATTAGGGAGTGTAATTTATATTCCCCCTAAAGTATGTGTCAATGTGTGAGAAGAGTTCAAGTGTCATGTAATAAAGTGTGCAAGTGTGTAGAGTGTGAGAGTGTGCAAAGTGTCATGTAATAAAGTGTGCAAGTGTGTAAAGTGTGAGAGTGTGCAATGTGTCATATAAGTAAGTCAAGAGTCATGTGTGTAGGTGTCAAGTATACAAGTAAAGAGACACATGATATGTGTCAAGATGTAAAATGAAGGGACATGAGATTTTTGTCATATGTGAGGAATAGGAAATGATGCATCTCTTGGATATGTGAGAAGAGAAATAGTCAAAGTATTGAAAGGTCATGTGTAAAGTTATATTATGGAGATAAAGCTCCATGTATTGTAACAAGATGATATGAAGCATTGTATCAAGCATTGAATCTTGAAGAATACAAGAGATATTGTATATTTGATCAATAATATTGTGATTTTTATATTCTAAAATATTGTTATTATTTAATTATTGTAATCGATTCATATTGGTAAGAGAATTGTATGCTCAATATTATGTTTGATTAAGATCCTATATATTGGTACTTGTGATTTAATTTGGCTAAAAAATCATTGGTGAATAACATTCACTATAGGAATGTCTCACCTCCAAATTAAGGGATGTTGATGTACTCCATTATTTTAATAATATTTCCCACATTTGTGTTATAACCAAACAACAACATAAAAGTCTATCATTTAATCAACCTTCAAGACCTCCTTTTGTCCTTTACGTAAAAAGAACTTCTCCACCTGAAATAACTCCCCTAGTCATACAATCATAAAACAAGGATAAAGGTGCTTTTTATTTGGTTCATATTGATCCTATGATTTAATATAGCTAAAAATCCATCAATAGTATCAGAGTTCAGATTCGAAGGATAGGATTAAAGTCACTTAAAATTGGAATCACTTGATATACAAAAAGCAATAAAATTAAAGTATTAAAGTTCAATTGATATTATATCGACAAAAGTTCAAGAAGATTTGTAGAAGAATATTGGTGATATTAAAGAAGATATTTTCTTTAAAGGATGAAAAAAATATTGCAAGAAGCCTTTTCGAGAGATATCATTGTAAAGCAAAGACAAATACAAAACTTTGAAAAGTATTGAAGAAAGATAAGGGATGTGAAGCATACAAAATAAATTATTAATATTGTTACCTGCTTTGAGAAATATTAGATGAATACCAGAGAGTATTCAAAGGAGAAGAAGAAAAAGTATTAAGAGTATGAGCTAGAAGAACTTGTAAAAATAGATGTTATCAAGCAGATGTAAAGAAAGCAAATTAAAGAGCAATTCAAAGTGAATGTTGCTAAAGCTGATTGAAACCTGAGTAGAGAGTTGATGAAGCCATGAAAGAAGGATGAGCTTTCCAATGTGAAGAAAGTACCAAGAGCAAATTGGATCACCTGAAGTGAACTATAAAAAATTGGAGGAACAAATTGGAGCACCTGAAGTGAATGGTGCAAGTAGAAGGAGAAAATTAAAGAGTCTAGAAGTGGATAAAATATCAATGAAGCGATAGTGAGTTTACAAGTAGAAGAGAATTAAAAAAAGTCAATCAATATTCATTTGGACTTGAGAAAGTGAGAGCAAATTTAAAGAAGAGATGTACCATATGGATGTTTTAGAAGTGTTAAAGAAAATAAAGATACTGCATTACCATTTGTAAGAGGAGAATAAGGTAAGTGCTAAAAGCTTCAATCATATATTTCAAAAGATAAAAACATATTATTAATTTTATGTGGAGTTATAAGGTTTAATAACTTAAGAAATTGATTTAAAAAAAAAATGGGAAACATAAGAAAAATTAGAAATTGAAATTAAAATTAAGAATTGGGAAATATAAGAAAAATTAGAAATTGAAATTGAAATTTGATAAATGGAGAATGATGAAATTGGAAGTTTGATGAAGATTGATAAATTAAATTTACAATTAAAATGGAAAATAATTTGTGGGATTTATAAGAATATTGAAAGTAAAACTTGAATTACTGAATGAGTTCCATTATGTAATAACTTCTGAATAACTGAATAACTTCTGAAAGGATCAAATTTTGCATCATGGAAAAATAAATGAAATCAATTCTCATTGTTGAGAAACTTTGATATATAGTGAATGGAACAAATGACAAGCCATAATAAGAAAGAGGAAAACAAAATTGAATAAAATGATTAAAAATCCCTTATGTTGATTACATTTGGGATAATTGATGAAATTCAACCATATATAAGTGAAGCAGAGACTTCAAAAGTTGCTTGGGAAAAATTATGCAAAATATTTGAAGGAAATAATAAAGCAACTATCTTGCATTTACAGTCATAATTGTATTCATTAAATTTTAATAGTGAATTATAGAACTCTTTCTTCAAAGAATAACACATTTAAAAACTAAGTTATTAACTATGGGAGAAAAATTAGAAGACAAGATTCTTGTCCAAGCTACATAAAGAGCACTTCCAAAGACTTCTAAACATTTAGTCACTTCACTTCAAGTGCTAAATAATATATCTTTTGATGAATTAGTTAATGTTCTTCAAGAATATGAAGTGGAAAATTTAGTCAAAGATGAGATGACTAATAATGCTTTGATATCAAAAGAAAATGTACCAAGTAACAATGCAACATCATCACAATCTCAACCTAAATGGAAATAGAGATATTGTCACATATGCAATAAAAATGGTCATACTACAAATATTTGTAGATATAATTCTTTGAATCAAATAAATCAAATGAATAGGCCTTTTCAAAATTTTCATCCAAGGCAATATCAGCCTTAGTACCAACATGTGCAACAACAACCAAGAGAAGAAAATAAAAAAGGTAATTTAGTCCAAAAATTTAAGAAGATCAAGAGGCTAAAGGAGAATAAGAAAATGAAATAAGAGCCCTTACATCAAGGATTCTAGTTGAAGACCAAATTGAAGATAATTGTGAAAATCGTTCAGAAATTCCTAAAGGCACTAATGAAATAAAAGTAATAGAAAAAACCACTATAGAAACAAATGAAAAGAGAAAATTAAAATCAAGATAATTCTAGAATTGTAAACTTTGTGAGAAGAAACAAAAAATAGGTCATGAAAAGAAAATTGAAGTGCACTATGGATGGATCAAGAAATCATATTGGAATAGGATCATGGATATGTTACAATTTTTTTATGGTTACAAAGAAAGTCTAATAAATACTATAGGAAACATGTTAATAGATTAGTACCAAAGCTAGAGCCAAAGGGCAAAGACTAGAATCAAATATTGAAGACTAAATATCTTCAAACCAAACAATGTAATACAAGGGGTTTTGGAGATATTATATTATTTGATAAAGGATAATGTACCCCCATGGTACATTTTTAAATATTATATTAGGGAGTGTGAATTATATTTCCATAAAAGCATGTGTCAATGTGTGAGAAAAGTGCAATTATCATGTATTAAAGTGTGCAAGTGTTTAAAGCATAAGTGTGCAAAGTGTCATGTAATAAAGTATGCAAGTGTGTAAAGTTTGATAGTGTGCAAAGTGTAATATAAGTAAGTCAAGAGTCATGTATGTAGGTTTCAAGTATACAAGTGAAGGTATGTGAGAGTTTTGTCATATGTGAGGAATAGGAAAGGATGCATCTCCTTGATATGTGAGGATATAAATAGTCAAAGTATTGAAAGGTCATGTGTAAATTTATATTATTGAGACAAATCTCCCTGTATTGTAACAAGACGATACAAAGCATTGTATCAAGCATTGAATCTTAAAGAATACAAGATATATTATATATTTTATCAATAATATTATGAGTTTATATTCTTAAATATTATTATTAGTTCATTACTATAATTGATTTGTATTGGTTAGATAATTGTATGCTTCAATGTTGTGTTTGATTAAGCTCTTGGATATTGGGACTTGTGATTTAATCTGGCTAAAAACACATCAATGAATAAAATTCACTATAGGAATGTTACATATCCAAATTAAGGGATGTTGGGACACTCCATTATTTTAATAATATCTCCTATATTTTTTTTATAACCAAACAACAACACAAAAATCTATCATCTGATCAACCTTCAAGACCTCCTTTTGTCCTTTACATAAAAAGAAATTCTCCACAAAAAATAACTCCCCTAATAATCCAATCATAAAATAAGGATAAGGGTGATTTTTATTCGGTCCATCAACTTGAGTGCACCTCAACCAAATACCCCTTATCAAACTTCTTAGATCTTCTTTGGATCATAGAGATATCTTACTTAAAATTCTAAGTGAACAAGTCATTCCTCAATATCTCAACCCAAATGAGCTTATTTCTCTAGTAAGATCCATTGGGGCAAACCATGAAACAATATCAAACTATGATAATGATATTCCTAAAACCTCTATGGTCAAATATCTCCCATCATACATCACAAAAAATATCAATGGCAAGTTCATAAAATGAATCTTAGTCGATAATGGTTTTGGTCTTAATGTTGACAACCTAAAGTTCATCAATCATTTTGGGCTAACCAGATAATACTTGGAGAAGTTTTATCTTGTAATTAAGGATTTTAACAATGGATAACATGAGGCTAGTGACACTTTAGTCTTACCCCTTAGACCTTGCACTCTCAATACTTTCCTATGTCATGTCATGTGACCTAATCTATAAATTTCTTCTTGGGAGGGCTTGGATCCATGATATGTGTGTCATTTCTTCAACTCTTCATCAATGTCTTAAATATGAATACAGGGGTAAGAATTATCATATTCCAATTGACCTTGAACCTTTCATCTACAGTCAGGTGATCGAGATAAAAAACCATAAAGCTTGTTTTTTCTCTTCTCTAAATTCATCTCTTGAATCATCACCTTCTTCTCATTCTCTTATCTATGATACATTAAGGTCTATCACCTTAAATAATCCATATAAAAATGAATTTGATGATTAAAATGCTAACTCAATAAATAATAGTAATACTAAATCAAATAACAATCCACTCATCTTAGACCTAGCCAAGCTTCCTCCATATAGGGGCTTTTGAAGCCTTAATTTTAATGTAAACTCATAGGATAAATATTCACATGATCAAATATATGATAGTATCAATATAGTAAGATCAAGATAATAATGTAATCAAAATAATATAAGCTAACTAATATGTAAAATTAACCAATGAGTCTCGCTAGATCAGCGAGGTGGGACATGTCAAGCGTTCTTGGAAAGGGGGACATTACTTGGCGGTTGGGTTTCTTGCGGCATCCAATTACTGCCTGCAGTGAGTCATTCCCCGGATTACCCGTCAGCACCCCTGACGTGGGCGGCAGTCCCAAGTCGGCTATCGGCTCTTTTTCTCGCTCCTAACGCATTGCTAGGCATGACTTTCGTTCGTCTTCGGGACCGCGCGAGCCTATCTTCTTCCTATCCGACGACTCCCCTCTTTTCGCCTGTTTCCCATGCATGCGACTTACGCGATCCGTCGTCCTTCTAACGCAAGCTCCCTATATTTTTATTCCAGGGTGGTGATACGGGTGTTTTCTCCACTGCGTTCTCTTGCCTTCAGGCCCTCTTCTACAGATCCCCGGCTCCTCCCATGGCTCCTCCCATGGCTGTTCCTTACATTGAGCCAGAACTCTCCTCCCTGTCTGAGGAGGAGAAAATCTTCATGAAAGCCCTTGGGCTAATCCCTTTCCTCAACAAGTTTCAGGGCCCGGATGATGAAATCACGTCCGATTTCATGAAGACTTGGCAAGATGGGGAGGTCAGGGTGAAAGGTGTCCACCTGAAGGTCACCTTCGATCTCTTGGTCGAGATTACTGGAATGCCGGGCACTGGGCATTTCATCCGGTGGGACAAGCACAACTGGAAGGAGGAATTGGACCAGTTTCTGGACAAAGGGAAAAGCTTGGGTTGGGACAAGTCCTCCCTCTTCAGAGAGGAGCTGGAAGAACCGTGGAGCTGGGCTTTAAAGCCGTTGATGCAGTTCATTTGCTGCGACGATCCGGATAAGCCTCTTCGCAGCTACCACATCACTCTCGTGAACCACTTGCGGGAGTCCAAGAAGCTGTGCTTCCTGGACTTCCACAACTACTCCCTCGGGTGTTCCATTGAGGCCGCTCGGAAGAACAAGGCCATGCCGCGGCACCAGGGGCTTATGGGCATTTTTTTCTGCCATTGTATCTCTAACAGGCCCCCCCCAGATTGTCCCTCCTCTCTCTTCCAACCCGCCTGCTTCCTCGGACGCAGATGCTCCCAAGGTCGAGTCTCCCACTCCTCCTGACCAGGCTACCCCCAGTCGCAGTCGCTATCGCAGGCGGGCCAAGGCCACTCCTCCGAGTGGCAGATCCTCCAGGCAGCTCAAGAAAGCCAAGGCCAAAGTTGAGAACGAGCCCCCTCTCCACCTGAGCTCGGACTCTGAGTCGGTGCAAAAGAAGGAGCAGCAGAAAATTCCCCTCAGCATGCTCATCGATCTGGCCATCGACGCTATGGGAAACATCTCCAGGGCTGCTGATTCGGCAATCCTCTGCCTCCGTAATCTCAAGGCACATTTTGAAGAACCCTCTGGGATCCCAGAGAATCCTACTGCCAATTAAGGGTGCTGACGCTTCTTGGTCGGTTGGGTTTTTGAGCTAAGGCAGCTTCTCTTTTCTATGCTATAACAGTTTCTTTCTTCTGTATTTCTTTTTTTTGTCTTTCTGTTCAGGTCTGAGGCTCGCTTTGAGACCTCAACCTCACGGCTGTAATGGGTTCATCCCATTTTTGTAATAAGGTTTTTGGGATCCTCTAGAAAAACCCACTTTTGTATATAAATGTTACTTATTAAAAAAATATGTAAAATTAAGGCTTATAATATATCAACTAACATTCATTAATAAGAAAAAATATATGAATGTAATAGCCTAAATCATACATGTATAAAGCATGTAGCACAACTTACAAAATTAGTTGCTCAAATGTATGCAATATTTATTACTCCTCTTACAAATGTATCATAAAACTCTCATATAATAACAATACTTTTTATGCACACTCTATAGACTATGTAGACTATGTAGGCAATGTAGGCAATGTAGGTGATCTAGGCAATGTAGGATGAATCTTTGTTACTTGAATCTTCCTTTCCTTATGCCAAGTCTCATGACTTTTAGTTTCTTTACTTGACACTTGCATACACATGACTCTATATTGTATGTACACTTGGACATGAATCTTCACATAACACATCCTAATATAATAATAAATGTGCACACTTACATATGAGACACTTGTGCATATCGACACACATAAAACTTGCACACTCATTTAAATGACACTTGTGAATTTATTGCACATTATTACATTACATAAAATATTTACTCACACTCTAATCTAGGACACAAACCTAATATAATATTTACAAGATGTACCATGAGGGTATATTAGCATGTACCAAATAATGTAGTATTCTCCAACACCCTCTTTGAAGAACACAATCTTATACTGAAAGGGGGGTGAACAGTATAAGATCACTTTTTACTTTCTTTCCAAATCAATATCAATTAATGTACTTAATTACAATAACTAAATATAGCAGTGTGCATTAATAACTCAGATAACAGTAGTAAGCAAGAGCACAAGTCACCACACAATTGAGACACAACAATTTACATGGTTCACCCAATGTGGGCTACTCCACGCAAAAAATATTTTACTAAAACTTTCTCAATCAATATCTTTAGGAATCACTCCCAATTACAATGTTTATGGATCTCTATACAAATGAGAACTCTTTCCCCTTCTACTCTAGCTATGTGATCTTCTAGAAGACTCTGTCTATCTATTGCACTAACTGGTGGACCTCTCTTCACTTGAAGACTCCTCACTCAGATCTATCTTCAATTGTGTTGGCTGCTGAATCTTTATACACTGAGACTCTATCCTTTGTACTCTGTCACCTCCAAAGCTCTATCAATAGGTTCACTAAGAACCTTCTCAATAGGCTCACACAGAACCTACTTAACAAGCTCACACAGAACTTGTCCAATGCTAAATAACAAGCTCACATAGAACTTGTCCAATGCTGCTCCAACAAACTCACTCAGAAATTGTCCAAATCTACTCTAGCAAGCTCACCAAGAACTTGCCCAAATCTGCTCTAGCAAGCTCACCAAGAACTTGCCCAAAACTTTCCACAAATTTTTCCCAACACTGTCCTCAAATATATCCCAACACTGCCCTCAAATCTGTCCCAAAGGCCTTCTCAAAGGCTCAATCAATCATGCTCAAGTATTACTCAAAATGAACTCAACAATGAATGACAATCTCAACTCAAATCCACTTCATAGAAGCATAAAGAGAATTTTTAGAGACTCAATATGTTCTAATCTCACTCTCAAACCAAATCAATCTCAACTCAACTCATAGAAGCATAAAGAGAATTGTTAGAGACTCAATATGTTCTAAACTCACTCTCAACTCAATTCAAGTCAACCTCAACTCAAATCAAGTGTTATAGAACCATAAAGAGAATTGTTAGAGACTCAATATGTTCTAACCTCAATCTCAACTCAACATAGAATTATGGAATAGTTTGTTTCATAGAACTTGAAAAATCACTTCACACATCACTTGACTAGGCTCAATCAACTCAACTCAACCAATCATCACAAGGGACAACTCTTTCTCACACAACCCTAGTCCAAGTATGTATAAACCAACTCAAATATTTTCAATAATGCTCAACCAAAAATCTCACATAACAATGATACTCATGTTATTTTCTAACTTAAGTTCTTTCACAACCAATGGGCTTCAACCACTATGCTTATAACACAAGGTTTAAACACAACTCTCAAACCAAAAAACCTTGAAGCATTCAACTAACCACTTTCAAAAAAGAAATCACAATCAATCCTTTTCACTCCAATGATATTTCATAAATCAACCACCATAAACAATCAATAGGAGAATGTGCCCATACCTTTTTAATTCCAAGAAGTTGTCCACAAAATTTGCCACACTAAACACAACTTTCCTTTGCCAATCTTCACAAGGGTTAGTAGATCACAAAACAATCAACATTACTCCACTTCTCAATAATAATCACCAAGGCTTTTAATTTCACAACTTCCTTATCTCTCCTAAAACCACTTGTACCATAAAATAAAATAAATCAAAATATTGCATAACCTTATCATTCCAAAACCACTTATACCTTAAAATAGAATAAATCTCAATATTGCATACCTTGTCACCTCATGGAAGAATTAGTCTTCTTGAAAAAGAACAAGGAAAACTTCACTTTTGAAACCTTTTATAAAATTAGAAATATCTCTCTACATACATCTTATTTCTCCTTTTAAATGATTTAGTCAAATAGTCCTCGAAATAAGATTTCCAACGATATATAATATGATATACTTTTATAAAAGGAAAATACCAGAAATATCTTCTTTTCTAAAAGTGCTTTTAAACTTGCCTTCCAATAAAAAATAAAATCAACCCTCATCACGTTATTCCTCCAACATTAGGAAATAATAAAAAATTTATTAATAAAAATGTTACTTGCCTCTTAGAGGGAATCGAACCCTCGTATCTGTCCAAACAATCCTCAACCATAATGCCAAAGACCATGTGAGATACGCGCTCACATAGGACGAGGAGTGCAAAATGTGCTTTTGTTCTTCTCCCATTGCTCACGTCAACAAAAACATGGGCCAATTCTCTTGCTCGAAATTCTAACCTGTTGGAATCGAACCTCATCTCTTTCACAAGAAAAAATGTTTGCACTCCCCTCGCTCGTTGTTGGACCATGCTGCCACACGAAGATTTTAGCGCTTTTTGTCTTATCTCCTCTACGTTCGATTCCAAGGATTTTGAATTAAAAGCCTTTGTATTTATATGTAACTTCCCTTTAATTTTTGTAGACGTCAGCAACACTTTTAAATTAATTTCTTTTTGATGATGACGTCGATGCTGAGGTAATTTTAATTTAAAAATTTAAAAATAAATTTTAAATATTAAAATTTAAACCAAATATTCAAAATTGAATATCTCCATCTTCGGGGCACCTTTTTGGAGGAAACAAAAAGCCAACTTGGGTTTTAAGAAAAATCCATTTCAAATCTGCCATCCATGGTTTTAAATAAAACCTTTTATTTTACCTATCTTGGTTTTCACAAAAACCTTTTATATATCCATGCTTTTCGAAATATGAATCCTTTGGTCATCAAAACTCAATGTTACCTTGTGACATTAATGTGACATCAATGACAACTTAAAACAACTCAAATTGCCAACACTCTTGTATTAAATTATTTGGTTATTGAAGACTTTAGTCTTCAATCAAGGTATTTGTCCTTCATCTTCAATCCACTTCCTTAAAATCAATATCTAAACTTTTAATATGATATTCTTCTTTGTCTTTGAATTCAGATTTTCTTTTGCCCTTCTTGAAGTGATTTCTCTTCTTGTTTCTTCTTCTTATTTGTTTCTGCATTTTTATTTGAGATATATCCAATGATATATCTTCTAAACATTGAGTTAGTAAATCATCACAATAATATTGTCCTGATTCCAATGATTCCTTATTGAAACTAACATAAGCATATTTCTCTTGTTTCAATATTTGAAAATGTAGACACCAAAACAACACCAATCCGATTATGTGACTACAAGCACTGACCGAATTGGCATACATACCCCCTAGGGCAGCCTCCAGAGGTTAAACAATGGTCCTAACCACTCCCAAATCAGTTTTGGAAGGTCAGAGGTCAATTTTGCACCTTTTAAGCACTTTGCTCCCTATTCGTCCCACCCTGGGATGATTAGAATCCTATTCGTCCCACCCCGGGATGATTAGCAACAATCGCTCCAGGGTGGGACGATTAGCAGGTTTGATTGGAAAAAAGTCAAACCTTGACAAATGGCAGCCCAGATCCGCCACCTAACTTCACCTTCAAGGCATGCAATTGCGAGGAACGGTTTCAAATCAGAGAGAGACTTCAGTCAAGCCTTCCCTGATCATGGAGGCCTCAATCAAGGAGGCCCTAAATCAGGGAGGAATCTTCTCTCCCCCAAAAAGGCATGATGAGCCAAGTGGCGCCCTCGCATGCGCATTCAAAGGAGACCCTTAGGTCTATAAAAAGGTGAGCCTCCTCACCCCCAAAAAAAAATAGAGCTGGAGCATTTGGAGCAATGAAGTGCTGCCGAACTATACCCCCATTCCTCTTTGTGCTTCCTACATCCCTAATTTCTCTTTTGGAAGAGAGGTTATCGGGTGAACACTAGGAACGCAATCCAGACCCAAAAACCCAAGAAATCGGCCATAATCCCACCCCAAACTCATCGACACAACCCCCTAGGAGGTTTTGGACCCATCCCACTTGGATTGGTGTCAAAACTAGGCCCTAAACGGTGGGCGTCCCACCCTCGGGTGCCCCTCGAACTGCTATAGTCCTAATCGCCCCACCCCGGAGTGATTAGAAATATGTGCATGATTTCTTTACTATTATTTTTGCATTCTCTTTTATTTAATGTACTTATGTTGCTGTCCAAGTTTCATTGCTTTTTGACATGATTTGACCTGGTTTCTGTCATTTTTATGCGTTTACTAACCTATAGGGAGCGCCTTTGGATACAGGATGACCTGGGAAAATATGCCAAATATGACCTTCTGGGTCATCTCAAAATGCTGTTTTTAGTCTAACCCCAAGTTTGCAGGAGTTTTGGAGGCCTCTGGGTAGGACATTTGCAAGGTCACTTTTTGCAAGTTTTGTGACAGTCCCCAGCGTCCCACCCCGGAGTGATTAGAAATATGTGCATGATTTCCTTACTATTATTTTTGCAATATGTCCTAGATGATATCCTAATGCCTCTGTTAAAGTTTCATTGCATTTTGACATGATTTGACTGTAGTTTTATTATTTTATGTGTTAACTAGCTCGTAGGGCGCCCCTGTCACATACAGGAAAATCTGGGTAGGATAGGCAGATTTTGAGCATCTGGGTAGTCTTAAAATCACATATAATGCCTAACTCATGAGTTTCAGGTGATTTGGATGAGCGTAGGTGGGACATTGGAGCGCTCACCTTGGAGAGGCCCCCGACGGGCAAACGCGCATAACGGGGCCGTCCGACGCCGCTTCGATGCAAAATTAGGTGATACCAATTCTAGAAGTTGTCCTTTACATTTATATGTCATTATGTAATCGATTTATCAACCTTATCACTGATATCCCACAAGCGCCCACTGAGGGCCTTGGGGATTGCATGTTTTTCGGGATACGCATATGCTATTAATGATTTGTTGTCTTTTTGTGTGTAGGATCTCACTACCAGGAATACTAGAGGGGCAGCAAGGAATGATGAACACATGCAGACAGAAGCAGTGATAACTTTTGGCCCGCCCACTTCGAATGTGGGCATGCGGAAGACCCTGGAAGCGTACTGTCCGATCTTGTTCTTTCGGGCATCCATTAATGTAACAAATTGTATCAAATATTCTGAGCCCTAGAGGGGGGATGTATTGTAATCAGATTAAAAGCAATATCAATAAATGAGGCCCCACTTTTTTTTTGCTCACATCTCGTTTATGCGTCATTCCCTTCATGCATTGCTTGTCGCATTCGTAGGACTTAGCATCTGTATCCATTTTTGTTTGCATCATATCGGTATACCAATTTTATGCATTGCTTTCAATGGTGATCATGGTGGGACCCTATCCCTTGCTATTAAGATCAAGTTTTTGATCCAAATTTTGTGGTTTTTCTTTGTAGGTGTTATGCATTCGGGCACTGGACTGCTACTCGTGCCACCCTGGGATGAATACATATTCATCCCACCCTGTGATGAATGCAGACCTGCTATTCATCCCACCCCGGGATGATTAGAGCTCTGTGCATTTTCTAAGCAGAAACTCAGAGGCATCTGGTTTAGACAGAGAAGAGGTAGGTCTTTTGAACATCCTCTATGTTTTTCTACTTTCTGTTTCTGCAATTTTTTGTTTTCTTTGCTTTATTTTCAGACACTTGCATAGAAAGGTTAAGTAGTTTGTTTTCCTTTCTTGCAATAAAAAAAAATAATAATAACATAGAGTAAATTAAATGGAAGGAACTTGATTAGGAATGCATTTTTCTCTGGTTTGCTTGCATGATACTTGCACAAATGGCAAGTCCTCATTATAGGTTTCAGTTCTAGTTAGGTTTTGTGATTTCCTTTTTGCTACTAATTGTCTCCGAAAGGTAAAACGTACTTTAAAGCATTGCATTAGTGAAAATCATCTTTTGCTGTATGTTTTCTTTCTTTACACAATTAAAAGGAACCACACACACCACCTAATAAAATTAACATCAAGGAGTTGGTCTTAATACCCCAACACTTGATCAAGACCAACGGTGGATTTCATCACCACCTTGGCTTGGATTTTGCATACATATACCCCGATCGCGATTGTTGCTAGACGTAAATCCTGATGAAAGCTGACCAAGTGTAGTGGGGGTGATTCCCCATGCATGAGGATAAGTCTTCTATGGTAGGTGTCAAAAATAGAGTGATCCCCCTTCCGTACCGCCTATGTTCCACTTACTATTCTGCTCTCGCGTACCAATAGTTTCCCTCACGTAAGGGCGGGTATATTGAGAGGTTCGGTATAACGGCCTAGCAATGGTATATTGAAGGGGCGACCATTTTGGAGATACAAGAGCCCTCATTATGCATGTATAACAAAGTTTTCTTTACAAGATTTACATAACAAAAATCAAACACACCGAACCAGATCTAGGACACACATTTAATCTGTAAACAAGATAATCATTTCTTTGTTTGTGTGGTCCCCTTTTGTTTGGTATAGCATAAAAATTGTAAAGGAGATAAAAATATACGTATCTTTTTAGAAAAACCACCACCATGGTGTATACCCGTAGCCAAGCCCAATCACGGGCAGAAGCTATGGAAAGTATACAAGGAGGCACAAGTCACCTCCGTTATAGCCCCAAGGACTTGGTTATACCACCTTGGCAGCCTGACCCACAACATAGTCCACACTATGCCACTATAGAAAAAGACTATAGAGGCACCCCTTTGAGGGGCACTCCCGTTCAACACAGACCCTCTCAAGAGGAGTACACACATGGGAAGGCCCCCTTAGACACTCATTATGAGTGGCCACTTGCACGATGAAGTGCTAGAGCAGCATAGGGTTCATAAGGAGGGGCCACATGATTATATCATTCCTCCTCCACCCCTCATTACTATTAGAACTAATAGGCCAAATCTAGAGCGCAAGGCTCTTCAGATAGGGCGAGCCAACTCCGCCCGTCCCTTTCACATGTACGAAAGGGAGCACGAGGAAAACTAGTATATTCCTCAAGAGCAATACACCGCATGGGAGCAATGCGCCTCCGCACTTGCTGATTATCAAGATCACCTATTGAGGCCAGAGCCTCGGGTGAATGTTGCTAACCTCGATAGAGGAAAGTGACCCATAGAGATCTCGGATCACCATGACCGAGATAGATGTGTAGGGGAGGCATCTAGGCCTCCTAGACCTAGGACGGTGGAACAAATCGACTTGGCATTTGCCAAACATGCCACCCGCCAAGCACAAATCACGCAGCTTAGGCAAGATCAACAGTAGTTAGAACAACTGTATCATCTTAACAAAGAGCGCATTCAGTGCCAGATAGATGAGTTGCTCCAGAACACTATGCATGAGAGGATTCCAACCCCTCGCATGCATAAGACAAAAATTTATGAGAGGCACAACCCCTTAGTACGAGACAGGTCTCCATGACCTTATCAAGCATTGCCTCCAAGACCTCCTAGACCTGAGCGGGAGGCCACTCCTAGAACCAATGATGGGTGTCTTCCTCGGGCACCCATCCATGTTTCTAGGTCATGCCCAAGAACTCCTCAAGAGGCCTATGAGGAATTTGAGCGAGAAGAAGAGCGGGCTGAAATGCCCTACCAAGGCAGGGGGGCGCTATCCGGCTACCCCTCCATAGGCCTCAAGTTCCTCGTAATTCACAATGAGAACAAACCAAAGAAGAGGAAATCAAATCCTCTGATGCATACAAAGCACTGCTAGAGCGCTTAGAGTCTATGGAGACTAAGACTTTAGGGCCCCAAAAGCCCACCTTATGCCAACTCCGCAGTCACCCTGTGCATCCTTTAGTTTCAGCACCCCCATACCCCGACCACTTCAAAATGCCTCAATTGGCAATTTTTAGAGGGGATGAGGATGCCCAAGAGCACGTAACAAGGTTCTTGAGTCAATGCTTTGGCATTCAGGACAATGATGCATTGCTTCTGAGAATATTTATAACCACGTTCGTAGGCCCTGCCTCGGATTGGTTTACCCAGTTGAGAGCATAGCATCAATAATCTAGACCAGCTAGTGGACGCATTCCTTGAACATTTTGCCTTCAACACCAAGAAGAAGGCATCCTTAAGTGACCTAGCTGGCCTTAAGAAGTATGATGATGAGACCATAGCCGCTTATGGGAATCGATGGAGGACATTGCTTTCAAAGCTACCTTACCTCCCTCCCATGGCCGACATGACTCAAATGTTTTCAAAGAGTTGCTTAAGGTCGATCTCCATGCTATTGTAGCTACAACAATATGCCACCCTCGAAGAAGCCCTGGTGCAAGCCAAGATAATTGAGGAGATCAAAATACAAGATGATGAGATTGCCAAGCCACGCAAGAAAGAGTGGCCCAAAAATGCTAAAAATGGGCCCACGCAACTCGAAACCCACCATGGTCAATCAAAGTTGCCATAACTATACCAAAGCCTGCACAAATGACATAGACCCCCAAAGGCTAATTATTAGGCAGTTCCTCTTGATAACTATGAAAAGGAAAATCATAAACAAGAGCAAAATCAATAACGTCACCCTAGGCGACAATTCACACAATTCACGGAGTCTAGAGACTCCTTGTTTGACCGCTTGTTCACGGTAAACTTGATAAACTTGCCGAAAAGTCGACCCATAGACCCCAACATGCCAAAACCCAAGGGCTATAGGGAAGACTTATATTGTAGATTTCATCGACAGAAAGGACACGAAATCTCCACTTGTTGGAAATTCAAACACTTAGTGCAGGACTTGATAGACAACAAAATGCTCATGGTAGATAATCCCGTAGCACTGAGCAACCAACAGATGGAAGTCTTCAAAGACCCCCTGCCTACCCATGATACGTAGGCAAAGACTTTACAAGTGAACGAGGTAACACAAAACTGCCCCATGCAAGGATACGTAGGGATGATAAGCATCGTGACATGAAACAAAAGATACCCAAACACGGCTACACCCGCTGCAGCTACAGGAGATGTTCCATCAACGTCACAACCTCCACAACACCCTACGCAACCTCCCTCACCTAGACCAATGGCCATGATTCGGACTAAACTTACTCAAAGTTTAAGGACCACGTCGGCTAGGCTCTCCATTTATGAGCTCATCCAACAATCGTCACCCCATCGAGAGGCTCTGATGGAGATACTCAAAGCCATTGAGCTACAACCCCACGAACCCAATTCTTTCAACAACTTTGTGGGACATGTGAGACGATGCACAGAACCAGTCATAACCTTCAAGGAAGATGAACTAAAATTGGTGACTGGTGATATGGTGGATCCACCCCTGCACGTCATTGCATGGGTCAATAGGATTCCATTCAAGAGGGTGTTGTTGGACACTGGCTCATCCAACAACATAATCATGACAATGGCATTAAAACACCTTAAGCTGCCAGCATCCCACATTGTGGCATCCACTTACACTCTTCGAGCATTCAACGACGCGTTATGCTCGACGGTTGGCACAATTGTCCTGCCCATCCAAGTAGGACAAAAGACCATTCCTACGTTGTGTCACATCCTTGAGGGTGAGATGGCCTACAATATCTTGCTAGGCCGGCCTTGGATCAGGGACATGAAGTGTGTCCCTTCGATAGCCCATCAATGCCTCAAATACACATACGAAGGGCAAGTACATGTAGTCCCAACGGACTTAGAGCCCTTTAAGTTTTGCAATGCGGTGTAGCTGATGCCACAATCGACCCTTCCATCGACACATTTGGACTTTCAATTGAATCCATCCACATAGGGTCCGATTCCGCCTACATCCCCACTGTTGAGTCCCTCAACTCACCAACCTGGCCCATCTTCATCGTCTATTCCTTCACCAATGATGCCACCTATGGTGGCCACACCGAAGGACAACGGGAAGAAGCCCCTAGAGGAGGTACCACCATTAGTCTCAACCATCTCTACCGAAGAGGTGCCCAATCGAATGGAAGTCGAGACACCTGGTTCACCCAACATGGAGTGGACTCAGGGAGAACTCCCATTCCCTCCCCCTCAACCATCGATGATTACCATTGAGATGGCCAATACGGGCCTGGGGGAGTACCTAGTGTGGAACGTTGTGGCAACACCCACGCTCGAATCCATGCAAGACATGGGGAGACCTCGCCTCCCCATCGGCACTATCGTCCCTTTAGGCTACCCGCCAAATCAGACCAATTTTGTATATGGGGGCCTCGAGAACGGCATTGAACCCTACCTACAAGAGGAAGAGGACGAAGAGCCATTTGCTGAGAATGTTGACTATCTATCCAACCCGGACTTCGCCTTGAAATACCTAGACCAATGTAATTGGCATGGATATGGATTGGGCAGATACGAACAAGGAATGCACACTCTTTGTCAACCGAGATACCAGATGCAATATGATAAATCAGGAGTAGGGTTCAACCACCCTTTGCCCCTCGACATCTTGGTAGAAACCATGCAAGGCCTAGGTCTAGGCAACAGGGATGGGTTGGCACAAGATCCATATGCCAATCCCAACACAACATACACATTGGGGGATTATCTCCCATTGTTAACAACAAACCTTGTTGACCTCAACAACCCCTCCCCTTTGATCGAGGAAGGAGAAAGTTCAAGAAGTAACCTCCAAGGGGGATATGAACAAGATCAAGGGGGGTCTTCTGAAGATGAGTCAGATTATGAGGTAGCACCTTGGGACCCTTTTGAGTCCGATAGCAATCACTCGCAGGTGACACCCATTGATGACTATCAAGAGAACTTCATGGCAATGTTCCCCTTTAATGTTCCAATTGGGCAATTGCTACCTCTAGAGAATCCAGCCCTCCCGCAGAGAGCGGAACAACCCAGAAGGGACCAAATCAACATGCTCGAACAAAACGAGCCTCCCATGCCGGCCATAAGGCCAAGTGATCCACCGGAGGAAGAAGATCCAAATATCTTCTTCAACATCGACTACCCGTGTGCCAGACTTTCGACTCTCGTAGAGAGTGAGGATAGTGATCAAGAAATGCCTAGTGGGAGGCTATACCAGCTAGAGGGGCACATAGTTGTCGGAGCCAATGAAGGCCTATGGATCTTCGATAGCGACTATGAGGATGAGACTGAGATGGCATATCTCAACCATATGAGGCAACAAGAATACCCCATAGACATCGATGATATGTTTGAACATCTAAATATGGGACCAAGGCATAGGTGGCATTTAAACCAAGTACAGCTTAAACCAAGTGCTTCATCCACCACTTTGGGCATACAGGGAGCACCTCCCACCTAGAGACCCTATAGGGCCATCAGTGCCAAGGGTAGACCCTATCCTTCTATCCGCACATAGGGCCGATCCTTTTGTGCCAGTACCCATAGAGCCAGATCCGGGGTACAAGGATCACCAAGGATGTCCGAATCAACACCCATGCAACAATGGAGACCAAATTCATTCCATCAACATGATCTCCATTGATTTAACCGCCCCCATCCACAATCAAGCCGATCCAACATGACCATTGTATCTAGACCTAGATGCCATAGACTGGGATCGCGTCGACTCACCACCATCCCCATCAGAGTACTGGCCTTGCGGTGAGATGTTTCATTTCACCCCAAGACAGACTCAGGATATCTTCCATGTTGAAGAGGAACCCGACATTCCCAACGTAGATCTAAATTCAGCAAATGATATCCACCTGATCCCAACTCCACACCAGTTGGAGGACGGATCCCACATGTCAGTCGAAGAGACGATTGACGTAGACATCGGTTCTGATCCAATGAATCCACAAATCATCAAGCTGGGGGTAAGTTTATCCCTCGAAGAGCAAGCCGATTACATTGCCCTTCTCAAAGAGAAGAAGGAGGTTTTTGCATGGTCCTACAAAGACATGTCGGGGCTAGACCCGTAGCTAGTCATGCATAATCTAACACTTGATCCGAAAGTCAAGCCAATCAAGCAAAAGCTACGTAAGATGCACCCAACAGTGGCCTTAATGGTCAAAGATGAGCTACAAAAGTTGTTGGATGCATAGTTTGTCATCTGCATAGATTACCCACCATGGCTGTCCAACATGGTACCCATCAAAAATCTTGATGGGAGGATTCGCATATGCATCGATTTTTGAGATTTAAACAAAGCGAGTCCCAAGGATGATTTCCCCTTGCCTAGCATCGATGCATTGGTAGACGCTACAGCAAGCCACGAAATGCTTTCCCTCATGGATGGTTTCTCGGGATACAACCAGATTCGTATCAATCCCGATGATCAACTAAAAACGGCGTTCACGATGCCTTGGGGGACATTTTGTTATAAGGTCATGCCCTTTGGCCTTAAAAATGTTGGCGCCACTTACCAACGCGCTATGACATACATCTTCCATGATCACATGCATAAAACTTTGGAAGATTATATGGATGATTTGTTGGCCAAATCTCTTTTGCGCCAAAATCATCTCGATGACTTACGCAAGATCCTTGATCGCCTCATCGAACACAAGGTTAGGCTAAACCCCAAGAAGTGCGTATTTGGCGTCACATCCTGGAAAACTCTTGGGTTTCATAGTCTCAAAATGAGGCATCGAGGTAGATCCAAATAAAGTCAAGGCAATCCTTGAAATGCTTCCCCCAACCACCATCAGGCAGCTTAGAAGCTTGCAGGGTAAGGTCACGTCGATCAAGCGCTTCATAGCACAGTTATCTGACAAGTGTCGACCCATGAATAAATTATTACACAAGGGGGTAGCATTTCATTGGGATGACGAGTGCCAATCCACCTTCGACGACATCAAACAATACTTGGCTTCGCCATCGGTATTGGCACCACCTAGACCAGGAGTGCCATTCTACTTATACATCTCAGCTATTGAGGTGGCACTGGGTGCCATGCTAGCCTAGAAAAATGAACTACATAAAGAATAGGCTAATTATTATCTTAGCCGCACCCTGGTCAGTTATGAACTTAACTATGCATACGTTGAGAAGCTATGCTTGGCGGTGGTATTTGCCACCAAAAAGCTATGCCATTACATGCTGAGCAATACGACGTATGTGGTGTCTAAGGAGAATCCATTGTGGTACATGATGAGTCATACTTATCACAGTAGTCGCACGGTGAAATGGATCATGTTGTTGATGGAGTTTGACATCGAATTCATTGGACAAAAGTCCATCAAAGGTCAAGTCATCGCCGATCAACTAGCAGAGGCTCCTCTCGAAGACGATCAGCCTCTGACCGTAGAGCTGCCCGATGATGGGGTCTTCCATGTCTCAGAATCGCCAGATTCTGATGAGCCTGAGTCACAGGCCGACATAACCTTATTTTTTGATGGTTCTAAATGTGAGCAAGGGGGTGGCACGGGAATCATGTTTTTCACACCGCAAGGGGCTCCAATGCCTTTATCATTTAAACTTGATTTCTCGTGCACCAATAACAATGTTGAATACGAAGCCTTGCTCATAGGTCTTCAGACAACCATCACCATGAACATCAAACGCTTGAATATCTTTGGTGATTCGCTATTAATTGTCAACCAAGTGAAAGGGGTATTCCAATGCAAATGCCCAGTTCTACAAGCCTACAAAGCCCTTGTGGATAAATTCTTGGCAAATCTTGAATGGTACGACATCGAGGCACTCCCTCGATCATCGAATCATTTTGTGGACACTATGGCCTCCTTGGGGTCACTAATCCCACAAGACCCTTTTGGTGAGATGACAACCATTCAAGTCAAAATGTTATCGCAATCCATGATGGAGCGTGCAAGCTCTGACATAACGCCAGGAATCCACCTGATCCAGATTGAACCATCTCAGGATAGGTTCTCTCGAATCCATGATAGTCTGAATCACGCCAACTGGGGGTCTTTGTTCTCTCCAACCCCTCTTAATAGCAACACAACACTATTTCTACAAGTTCTTTCCCGCTCAACTTTTGCTAGGGATGAACTTCAAGAGGGATCGACCGTTCATACCATCGAGGTTTCTGATCAGCAGGATTGGTACACACCCATAAGAGACTATCTCAAGTTAGGTAGCCTCCCACTTGGATTGTCGCACGCCACAAAAATATCATTCAAACAGAAAGCGGCAAAACATGTCTTGCTAGGAGATATTTTATACCGTCGAAGCTACGAAGGAATCCTCCTCCATTGCTTGGACCAGAAGGAGTCCACTTGGGCGATCACCCAAGCGCACGATGGTACATGCGATGGCCACTTCAATGGTATGGCCATCGCAAAGCGCATTCTTCGCATGGGCTATTATTGGCCATCTTTAGAGCGAGATTGTTGCGCATATGTGCGGAAGTGCATGAAGTGTCAACACCATGCTAACTTGACACACGTACCTTCTCAAGCCTTGCAGTCGATCCAATCGGCTTGGCCATTTTCATAGTGGGGCTTAGATCTCATCGAAAAGATCTCCCCTGCATCGTCAAGTCATCACACGTTTATCATAATGGCCACAGAGTACTTCACTAAGTGGGTGGAAGCAATTCTGCTTACCTCTACGACTGGGCCCCGCATTGCGGAGTTCATTTTACATAACATCATATGTCATTTTGGTATTCCATCCAAGATCATCTCGGATAATGGGACGTCATTTAAGAACAAAGATGTGCGTGCTTTGACAACAAAGTACAAAATTCAGCATAATTTTTTGACACCCTATTATCCGTAAGCAAATGGGCAAGCGGAGGCGTCAAACAAAATGCTAGTTGCCATCCTTAAAAATATGGTCGTAGATAGTCATAAGGATTGGCACATCCAAATACCACTTGCCCTATGGGCTTATCGCACTAGCATTCGGACGCCCACTAGGGCAACTCCATTTTTGCTAGTGTATGGCTCCGAGGCAGTCATGCCTCTCGAGTTGGAAATACCCTCCCTGCGCATATCAATGCAAGAGTTCATCGATGATGACACTGCACGGTAGGCCCGGTTAGACCAGCTTACGTTACTCGATGAACGATGCGTCAATGCTCTCGAGCATTTACGTATCTATCAAGAGCGACTTAAGAAAGCATACAACATGAAAGTTCACCTGAGGGACTTTCAGGTCGGTGACCTAGTCTTAAAAGAGAACCAACAAAATTCTAACTTGCCGCCCCATTTAAGGGACAAGTTCATGGCAAATTGGTTAGGTCCTTATGTAATCGATAGTAAAATAGGACCTGGAACATACCGGCTCGCCTCTCTTGAAGGAATCAAGGAACTAGAACCCTTGAACATCAGTCATTTGAGGCCATTCAACATTTAGAGAGCCATGGCCCACTCCAAAAGCTCCAAGGATTCCCAAATCGCTTGGTCAACCTAAAAGCACCCAAAGGTATCTATAATCCCTTTGGTCAAACCAAAAGCTCCAAGGGTTCCCCTAATCGCTTGGTCAACCTAAAATGCCCCAAAGGTATCTATAATCCCTTTGGTCAAACCAAAAGCTCCAAGGGTTCCCACAATCGCTTGGTCAACCTAAAACGCCCAAAGGTATCTATAATCCCTTTGGTCAAACCAAAAGCTCCAAGGGTTCTTCCATCGCTTGGTCACCCAAAATGCCCCAAAGGTATCCATAATCCCTTTGGTCAAACCAAAAGCTCCAAGGGTTCCCACAATCGCTTGGTCAACCTAAAATGCCCCAAAGGTATCTATAATCCCTTTGGTCAAACCAAAAGCTCCAAGGGTTCCCACAATCGCTTGGTCACCCAAAACGCCCCAAAGGTATCTATAATCCCTTTGGTAAAAACCTCCAAGGATCCATAAGAATCACTTGGTCCACACCCATTCGGGTTAAAACCACCATAACGAATATTCAAAAACAACAGATAATCAAAAATAACAAAAAAATTGCATCTCACTTTCATGCATAATCTTAAAAATCAAAATACAAAAAAAAAAAGCTGCATTAGGCATCGCATACATACATTGCATATTTACTAGTCATACATGTCAAACACACCATAGACTGTAATTACTCGGCAATTCCATCATTTTCCACATTTATCCATTTTGTAAATGATCCAACAAGAATAACGCCATTCACATTTTTGCCATATCATAGTCAGTTGTCTTCTAATGTCTTTAGGGTTTTTGTCATTCAACTGTCTTTAGATTTCTAGTCAAATGTTGTACAAAGTCAGACCGATTTTTACAAGGTAGAGTTTTACTTGGATCACGCCTTGTTACATAGCATCCCAACACAAGCTTAAAACACATAAAAATTCCCAAGTTGTGTGAACGAAAGATGAAACCTGCATAGCGGACTAGGTTACCATAAGTGAAATGGTTATCTTGCTCATCCCCCTATGCGAATGACCCCAAGAATGCTGAGAGTTGGCAAAAGGACAAGCATCTTCCCTACCCAATTCCCCCAAAATAAACAGTGGTTTTTACCACTATCAAAAATCCCAAATTCTCAAAAAGTTGCAAACATAAAAAAACTGCAAAATTCAAAGTACAAACTCCAAAGTTTGACATCAAAACCCTCAAAGTGCACACATCAAAAAGCACAAGAAATAGTGATCCCCATCACTCAAAATTCAAATCCCTTGCTCAAAAAAAAAAAAAAAGAGAAAAATAAACAGTGATTTTTATCACTATATATAAGAGCAAGTATCCCAATAAAATTGAAGAAAAGAAGGGAGTCGAACTTGAATCCCTGGAACTCTCAGCATTCGAAAGGTCATGAGGTGATCCTCAATCCCGGTTTGGTGGATAGCCTGCTGGTCACTAGTGGCAAACCTCCCGCATGACGATATATCTGTCGCATTAGCTGTTGGGCATATGTACAGATCAATGTTTGCATGTGGATGAGCTAGCTTATGGTATCCTAGATTGCATCATAGATTAATATTACTAAATGCAACAAAGGAGTTAGTGGAGCTAATTAGGTGATCCTCAGTATAGGTTTGGTGGACAGCCTACCTAGCACTAGCGGTATCCTTATGAATACCACATCAACGAACTCAATCGCACACACAGGGATGTGAAATAACTTGGTCAAACTCAAGTCTGATTCGTACCTTGTTCGAAAGTCTTGTAAGATAATGTATAGTCTTGACTAGTTAGTTAAAGCATCTGAGTCTCAAAAAAACCTTAACTACATTCTAAAACAATTGTTGTACATTTCATTACTTACATCACCATCAAAAAATACAAAACAAAAATTACAAATGCAAAGTTATTTCATAAAGCAATCACATAGTACAGAAAGCCAATAAATCCTGTACAGTCTATGGTGCCACCGCTTGTATACCAACAAATCATTCCATCCATTCCATATGCATACATCTATATCATATAGTTAAAATCATCCGTAGTCATAATAGCATATGCATACATCAACATAAATAAATGTGCATAAAGAACAATAAACCATGACAAGTATATAATCAAACCAAAAAAAAGTCATGTATATATATCAAGTCAAAATGCCCTCAGGCTACAATAAGAAGGTCCTCTGACCTCACAAAAAAACCAAAAACTCAAAATCCCCAAAGCCTAGGGAGTCGACCACCATGATCACGTAGGATCGGTGCGACTGGAACTACCCCTAGTAGTATGGGTCCTATGGGACCTCTCAAGGTAGCTGCTGCTAGCCCTCGCACCCTGCCCACCAACACTACCCTCACCTAGCCACCTGCGATGAGATGATGCAGACTGCTCAGTCTCACTGCCTCTCGTACGACACGATGACCCACCTCCATCAAGCACAGGCAACTATCCACCAAGGCGGACAACCTCCATCTCTAACTCTATCCGGTACCGACCCCACTCCATATCTCATCGATGATACACAACCAATGCACTATCCCACTGTGCCAACTGAGTCCGTAGGAGATCCCTCTCCTATGTTACCTCCACCAAAGCATCTCTATGCTCCTCCTCCCATCTCCGTAGGAGACCCTCCAATCATGCTATCTTAGCATGAAGCCCAACCTCCACATCCCCTGAGACAACCTGAGGCATGGGCTCCTCCGGGATGGCCTACTACTTTGGCACCCACTACTCTGGGACATCCTGTACATTTGGCTACTCCGAAACCCCCAAATCATCTCCATCATCGGTGAAGTCATCAACCTCCACCATGTCAACATCATCAAGCGGAGCCCCCAACCCTCCATCGGTGCCTCTGCACCCCCACCTCCTACTGATGTAGTATCCATGCCTCCTAGAGGCCCCTCACTCGCCATCACTACATAATCCACCACCGGTCATACTCTGCAATCACCCCGACATCGTCCACATTGGGTACATCAATAACTACATCAGACCCCTCACCCAATGGCTCAATGGTAGGCCAGACTAGAGTCCTCTCATCACCGTGATGTCGATAGATCAAGGGATCACTAGGCAATCCCTGGTGCACCCCAAACTATCGTGTCACCCGAACATACGAGAAGTACTCCTGCTCTGTCATGTGCCACCCAATCAACCATCTACCCCTATGCACACGTCGGAGCCACTCTCCAGCCTCAGGCTAGGCTGGACAGTCTCGATACGACCGCTAGAACACCTGCCCTAGCACTAGACGAGAGAAGGCATCAGTATAGTGACCTACATCACCTGCCCACCATCGACTCTGTCCATGCTCCTTCGACCTCCACCATAAATTGGCATAGCCAATTTCTTGATCCACCATCTCACCTCGGGTGGTCCAAGGCAAACCCTACGGCCGCTCCATAGCTATGTGCTGCCACCCCTAGCACTGCAAGAGATAGCTGCACCCGATCCCCTTTTGCTTTCGACAGTGGACCTCATACAACTCATCGTACAACTATGCCAATAAAGTCTAACCCCATCTCATAATAAGTGGAGCTGATGTAGGACACTCCACCAATGTGAAAACCAACTCAAGCAGGTTCCAAGGGAACCTCACACCTGAGGAGTCAGGAAGTAGCATATTGGAGATGAGGGTCATGATCAAAGCATGCCTCACCCCTAATATGCCCTTCTCCAGCCACCACCGCACCAGAATACCGCCTATCCAGCAGTCACTATCTGCCCTCTCCATAGCCCTCTCCACCCCCATCTCCATCGCCGGACCAAAACAACATGTCAATACCATCATCCACTGGTCACGGTGGGTCATCCGGATAGGCAGTCCATCTATCAAAATCCGTAGAATCCGATACACATCCTCCAAAGTAACAATCATCTCCCCTATTGGGAGATGAAAAGTGTTGGTGCGAGGATCCCACAGATTGATCAGGGCAATCAAATATGCTCGATCCCCCACCACAGGCTCCAGACGCGTCACATGCTTGAGCCCAAGGGCATCAAGCCACTCCCAATCCACAACTATCAGGGCATCCCGGGCATCAGAGAAAATAGTCGGCTGGCGGTACCGACTCTTCACAACCTGAAACAACAAAATAAAACAAAAAAAAAGATATTAAGTACAAACTTAATATAAAACAAAAACATTAAAATAAAACTGTACAATAGAAGTACAGACTACAATTTACAATTGTACAACAAAAGTACAACATAAGAAGTACATTAAAATAAAACTGTACAATGAAAGTATAGATCATAAAAAAAAATTGTACAATCAACAAAAAAAACAAACACGAAACAAAAAAACATATTAGGGTTCCAACCTTAATATAAACAAAAACAACAAAATAAAATGAAAACATTTTGGGTTTTAAACCTAAATACAAACACAAACAAATTACAGATAACAATTGTGTACTAGGGTTTTGACCTTAATATACGAAAATAAACAACAAAAAATAAAGCAAATAAAGTTCCTATATTAGGTTTTCAACTTGATATACGAATAAAATCAAAATAACACGACCAAAAATTTTATATGTGAGTTTTAAACTTCATATAAAACACAAACGAATAACAGGCAAGGAGAAGGAACATCATACCGGTCTCGCCTCGGCTCCTCCACTCGAAGATCCGGTTCTCGCACTCATGATGTCCGTGAAATTTTAGCAGCATTCCGCTACGCACACTCGCACTCCTCCTCACTGCTCCAAATCGCCAAGAAAAAAATATTGCAAATGAGCCCAAAACCTAGTTTTGGTCCTTATATAGGCTGTTAGGCCTGTAATCGTTCCACCCTGGGATGAGCGCTCTAGTTAGCGCTCGTCCCACCCTGGGATGATTACAAAATTGGTATTCGTCCCACCCTGGGATGATTACAGAGCAAGAAATAAAACAAAAAAAATTGCATCCAAAAAATGCACCAAAAACAGCAATAAATCTGCCGAACAAAGGTGCCTTTGCACCTGACATTCATGGCATGAAAAACCACCGTCGGGGTCACAAATACTCACTATCCTACTCCCTAAGAAGGCTAGCATAGCCGGACCGCTCCACGGGAAGGAGGATTTTTGATAATTTCTACCCCAATAGGCGTAAAAAAAAAGGGTCAAAACCCACCAAAAATAGGTCCGATGGTTGGAAAACTGCAATAAGCGTTCAACGAAAACAACTGAAGGCACCCTTACAAACGTCATCTTGGGTCAAGTGACTCGTCGCTTTTCTCATTTTTGGTCATTCCCTCATCGATTCGTCGCTTGAGGGGGTAGTCACACTTAGTCACCAATCAACAAATACACACCCAATCAAGGAAATGGCATGCATTCAAAGAATCATTGACAAAGACAATCACGCTCCCGCTTGGGGCAGCAAACAAGCAATAATCACAAGCTAAACAAACACTTGGCATTCTGGAAGCATGAAGAAAAGGTTCCTCGGACAAAAGGTTGCGCCCTTTGCCTATTCATGTCTGAACAATGTCCAAGATCAAGTACACCTCACTGAAAAAGGTTACACTTGAGTTAAGCTCCTTAGCTCGTCGAAGCAAGGATTCAAGAATGCGTGCCCTTTCCATACTTGGGGCATCAAAATTTGGTTAGGTTACTGAGAAACCCTAATCATTAAGTGCTTTGGTCATCTATTTTTTCTCAACACTGTGCCACACACAACGCATCCCAAAAAGGGGCATCTATAGACACCAAAACAACACCAATCCGATTATGTGACTACAAGCACTGACCGAATTGGCATACATACCCCCTAGGGCAGCCTCCAGAGGTTAAACAGTGGTCCTAACCACTCCCAAATCAGTTTTGGAAGGTCAGAGGTCAATTTTGCACCTTTTAAGCACTTTGCTCCCTATTCGTCCCACCCTGGGATGATTAGAATCCTATTCGTCCCACCCCGAGACGATTAGCAGCAATCGCTCCAGGGTGGGACGATTAGCAGGTTTGACTGGCAAAAAGTCAAACCTTGACAAATGGCAGCCCAGATCCACCACCTAACTTCACCTTCAAGGCATGCAATTGCGAGGAATGGTTTCAAATCAGAGAGAGACTTCAATCAAGCTCGCCCTGATCATGGAGGCCTCAATCAAGGAGGCCCTAAATCAGGGAGGAATCTTCTCTCCCCCCAAAAAGGCATAGTGAGCCAAGTGGCGCCCTCGCATGCGCATTCAAAGGAGACCCTTAGGTCTATAAAAAGGTGAGCCTCCTCACCCCAAAAGAAGAATAGAGCTGGAGCATTTGGAGCAATGAAGTGCTGCCAAACTATACCCCCATTCCTCTTTGTGCTTCCTACATCCCTAATTTCTCTTTTGGAAGAGAGGTTATCGGGTGAACACTAGGAACGCAATCCAGACCCAAAAACCCAAGAAATCGGCCATAATCCCACCCCAAACTCATCGACACAACCCCCTAGGAGGTTTTGGACCCATCCCACTTGGATTGGTGTCAAAACTAGGCCCTAAACGGTGGGCGTCCCACCCCCGGGTGCCCCTCGAACTGCTGCAGTCCTAATCGCCCCACCTCGGAGTGATTAGAAATCTGTGCATGATTTCTTTACTATTATTTTTGCATTCTCTTTTATTTAATGTACTTATGCTGTTGTCCAAGTTTCATTGCTTTTTAACATGATTTGACCTGGTTTCTGTCATTTTTATGCGTTTACTAACCTACGAGGAGCGCCTTCGGATACAGGATGACCTGGGAAGAATATGCCAAATATGACCTTCTGGGTCATCTCAAAATGTTGTTTTTAGTCTAACCACAAGTTTGCAGGAGTTTTGGAGGCCTCTGGATAGGACATTTGCAAGGTCACTTTTTGCAAGTTTTGTGACAGTCCCCAACGTCCCACCCCGGAGCGATTAGAAATATGTGCATGATTTCCTTACTATTATTTTTGCAATATGTCCCAAATGATATCCTAATGCCTCTATTAAATTTTCATTGCATTCTGACATGATTTGACTGTAGTTTTATCATTTTATGTGTTAACTAGCCCATAGGGCGCCCCTGTCACATACAGGAAAATATGGGTAGGATAGGTAGATTATGAGCATCTGGGTAGTCTTAAAATCACATATAATGCCTAACCCATGAGTTTCAGGTGATTTGGATGAGCGTAGGTGGGACATTGGAGCGCTCACCTTGGAGAGGCCCCCGACGGGCAAACGCGCATAACGGGGCCGTTTGACGCTTATTCGATGCAAAATTAGGTGATACCAATTCTAGAAGTTGTCCTTTACATCTATATGTCATTATATAATTGATTTATCAACCTTATCACTGATATCCCACAAGCGCCACCGGGGGCCTTGGGGATTGCATGTTTTTCTGGATACGCATATGCTATTAACGATTTGTTGTCTTTCTATGTGTAGGATCTCACCGCCAGGAATACTAGAGGGGCAGCAAGGAATGATGAACACATGGACACAAGCGACGACAACTTTTGGCCCGCCCACTTCGAATGTGGGCACGTGGAAGACCCTGGAAGCGTACCGTTCGATCTTGTTCTTTCGGGCATCCATTAATGTAACAAATTGTATCAAATGTTCTGAGCCCTAGAGGGGGGGATGTATTGTAATCATATTAAAAGCAATATCAATAAAGGAGGCCCCACTTTTGTTTTGCTCACATCTCGTTTATGCGTCATTCCCTTCATGCATTGCTTGTCGCATTCGTAGGACTTAGCATCTGTATCCATTTTTGTTTGCATCATATCGGTACACCATTTTTCTGCATTGCTTTCAGAAAACACTCAAGTCTAATTAATAATAAATGTATCATTAAGCACTCTTCTGAATAGAATATAATAGTGTTTGGAGAATTCCACCATGCTTTGAAGATATTTTCATGATGATAACTTATTAATAATGTAAAATTTCCTCCCTTTTCCTCTTTGAGAAACAAAGATAAATTTTCTTTTAAACCATTAGACATTTGTATTTTCCATCAAAATAATTTATGAAGTTTTAACAATAAAAAAAGTACATGCAACATTTAATCACTATCCTCATTAAATGCATTCCTAATAATTTATTCCATGATATGCAATCAATGTTAAGAATATATTTCCTTTGATGTAGACTACCTTATAACTCCCTAGGATTTTCAAAGATAAATTCAAATTTTATAAGTTATAAAACCTATGAAGTATAATTTCTTATTTCTTCCTAATATTTAGAAACTAAGAAAATAAGAAATTTACAAATTTATTTCTTCTAAATTTGAAGTAGAACTCATTTTGAATCCCAAATTAAATTAATTTACAAATATTCTATAAGATTTGAATTTCAAAAAACTATTAAAAAATCTTCAAATAAAAAACTTATAACTCCAAAATAATTTCAAACTATTAATCAACTCTATCTACTTATCACTCCTCTCTTAACTTTAATAACAAGGCTTTAATAAATAACTTCCTATTATCATTCCTTATTTCTCCATTTAATATATTCTTATAAAAACTTATAAAGCCTTATAAAACCTTATAGCTCCTATTTAAAAATAAATACTATAATAAATGAAACCCTAGAAATATTTACCTTTTTAATTGTTTCAACTTTGCCACTTATCTCACACAATATTGCACTTCCAACTTTGGTGCTTATCTCACATGATCTTGCACTTTCAAATTCTTCCAAATTTGGTGCTTATCTCACATGATATTCCACTACAAATATTGTTGCCTACAAAGTCTTTTAATGTGCAAGAATTAGTGACACATTCCTCTAGGCAATGGTGTTAGAACATTTCAATTGCCAATGAGACATTACTTTGGTAAGGTGGCAATGAGATTCTTTCACCATTCATCCATGCAATGAGCACTATGCTTCACTGCCATCTAACTCCAATTTCTAACTCTTATTTGATACTTAACCAACCTCAGTGTTTCATTTTTTGTTGTTTACTTAAACTCTTCAATTCCCTTATTACTTAGTTTCTTGTCTTAACGTTCCACCTACGCAAAGCTTGTATTTCTACGATTTCTCTTCTTCTATCATGTGTTGCTTGGAATTTCACTTGCTTGAAACTTACTATGATTTTACTTTGGCATTTTGATTGCCTTAGAATGGAGTCTTGCCTTCCTCTATGTAGCTTTCATCTTGTTGTAGCTTGATCCATTATAACTCAAACCTTTTTGTTCTTACATATCTCTATAAATCAACTCATGAATCTTGTTGTCCTTAGATTGATGATTTATGTAGCTTTATAACTAGGTACACAACTTTAGATAAATTAGGTGACTAATTTTTTTCCTATGTAGTGTTGTTGCTATCTGAGTTTATCTTGAACCTGAGCACTATTCTTTTAATATTCAAACCTGAGCGTATAGAATGATGTCCTCATGAATAATTCTTAGAATGTGAACTTCTTCAAACCTAACCACTTATTCGATATCTGTTCACTTCAAACTTGAATACTTCTTGGAATATAACCTCTTCAATCTTGAGTACTCTATCTTAGAACTCTATCATGAGTGCTTCTTGTAATTCTATCATCTTACAACCTATGCTCCTCTTGAAGTTTGTGTGCTTATTATAAATTGAACCAGTCCTCTTCAAACTTGAGCTTCTTTGAACCTGAGATTTGTGTAGCTTATCCAAGTGCTACATTCCTTATTTCCTGATCATTGTTCCTTTAACTTAGTCATTTGAATGTTGTTCTAGAATACTTCATTGTAATGCAGACTTTAGAATACTATGCTAATTTTCTTTAATTTTATTTATTGCTTCTTCTTGTGATGAACATATACACAAATTTTGATATGGACAAAGGAAGTTTCTCTCAAGTAATAAAAATCTTAAGACTGCACTATTTCTCATACTATATTTAGAGTTGAATAACATCACTTTTGATCAACTTTAACTACACTTTAAGATTGCACTCTTTCTGCCTTTCAATCTTGAGTCTACTCTTAAATCCTTGAGTCTTCTTCTCTGAAATCTTTGAGTCTTTTCTAAAATATACCTTTTGTCTTCTCTGGAATTTTTTTTCTTCCTTAGATGGCTTCAATGTTGCTTGCTATAATATATATCAAGCTCTTTATTTTTGAGTCTTCTTTCTCTTACATTCTTGTCCTTTATGATGTCCTCTATAAATCAACATTTTTTCCTTGAAGGTTCTCTTTAATATTGGCTTCTAGTCTCTTTATTTGTTTCTTTAGAATCTACATCTTTTAAGTCTCATTTATCTTTCCTGTAATAAGAAAATTGTTTATATTATATATGGCCTCTTCTCTTTTCACTAATAAGGACCACAAATATGCACTATAGATCTCTTTCTTTGAAGGATCTCTATCCTCTAATATTGGCCTCTCTTCTTGGACCAATCATCAAGGTCAATATAGACCTAAATCTTCTCTATCTCTAATTTACTAAAAATTTTATATGGCTACCAATGTCAAGCCAATTATCAAGGTCTATATTTAAGACCTGAATCCTTTTCTCTATCAAGGTCTACCTTCAAGACCTAAAATCTTCTAAGTCAAGGTCAATTTCTCTATGACCTAAAAACTTTAATAACCTACAACTTAAATCAATCCCCACTTGATGAAAGCTTTCTACCTTCTTCTTGCACTTGAAGATGAAAGTCTTCTCTATTTGTTGTAGGAAGCTTCTCACACTTCTAATGACCAATCTCTATTGTAGAAATGTCTTAGGTTACTTTCTTGGATGTGACCTAAGAATCCACTATGATTCTCCTCCTTACTAGAGAATCCAATATCAATGTCAAGGTGACTATAAACTTCCTTGATGCTTCAAACAAGATAGCTTAAAATTCTTCAATTTTTTATTGAGTGTTGATAGAAATCAGTTTCCAAGAATTTTTTTGTCCCTAAAATCCTTTATCAATATCAAAGTTGGCTATTTCCTTGAATAATAAATTTTCCTCAAGTTGATTCACCCAAACACGAGTCCTAGTATTCACTAGTTATTATTCAACATAGTGAAAATACTTTAGCTTTCTACTTATTTTGATATTACAATAGAGTCTAGGTCTATATCCCTTTAAATTAGACAAACTCTAACCAATTTTCTCACACTAGACAAAAAATTATTTTATATACAGCTAAAAAAATCATCCTGTACAAGAAACTTCTTGCTATAGGTCTAATACCACTGATGGCTTTTTAAGCCTTAATATTAATGTAAACTCATAGGATAAATATTCATAGGATCAAATATATGATAGTCACAATATAGTAAGATCAAGATAATAATGTAACCAAAATAATATGAGCCAACTAATATGTAAAATCAAGGCTTATAATATATCAACTAACATTCATTAATAAGCAAAAATATATGAATGTAATAGCCTGAATCATACATGTACAAAGCATGTAGCAAAACTTACAAAATTAGTTGCTCAAATGTATGCAATATTTATTACTCCTCTTATAAATGTATCATAAAACTCTCATATAATAACAATATTTTCTATGCACACTCTATAGACTATGTAGGCTATGTAGGTAATGTATGCAATGTAGGATGACTCTTTAGTTACTTGAATCTTTCTTTCCTTATGCCAAGTCTTATGACTCTTGGATTCACTACTTGACACTTGCATACACATGACTCTATCTTGTATGCACACTTGAAAATGAATCTTCACATAACACTTCCTAATCTAAGAACACATGTGCATACTGACATATGAGACACTTGTACACATATACACACATAGTACTTGCACACTCATTTACGTGACACTTGTGCATTTACTACATATTATTACATTACATAACATATTTACTCACACTCTAATCTAGGATACAATACTAATCTAATATTTACAAGATGTACCATGAGGGTACATTAGCATGTGCCAAATAATGTAATATAATCCAAAACCATCACCTTGAACCTTAGGTTTTCCTTATAGAAATAATTTTAAAATAGTGTAAAAAGGAAGTTGTTTCTTCATTTGCATTTCTATTGCAAATGAGGAGAACATCCATGGTAGTAACCCTTACCTAGATAAATGATAGTATGCTTCATGTTTCTTCCAAACTCATATCCCATCCACAAATAAATGCTTTATAATATGGTATATTAAGGAAAAGGACTAGGCCTATATGAGTAAGGCATCAAGAAGTCCTTGTAGATAGAATCCTAGCTGAGACATTATAGGATAGTTTATATCCCCAATTGTAGTCAACCTTTTCTCATTTCCCTTCTAGTAAGGAAAAATTTGGGCATGCTTATAGGGTGTCCCATGACAACACAATTTCTTTAAAATAGACTAGATTTGAATGATGATGATGATGAGTTATCACTCCTCATAGATCTATGCTTCCTAAAATTTACCCAATCTAATGAGGTAAATATTATAACCATAGCTTATCCTAATTTTATTGCTAAAAAATACAATTGTGAATAAAAGGACATCCTAAATAATCCTCCTTAAGATGATCCCTTGGACTATCTAGCATAAAATGACTTTTACTTTAGTGGATTTTTCCCAAATTACCAATGTTGCTATCTTACAACCAATCAATAATATTCAGCCAATATTATATCATGTAGATCTAGAAAACTTAGGAGTACTACCAGATCTCCCTTAATTAGAATATGAATCTCATATTATAATTGAGAAAATGGTGGACATGAATATTAGGACTCCTAAATATCCCAAGATCCTTAAGTTAGGCAAGGTCTTGATCCCAATTGAGAATGAGGAATACACCAAGATATTGATAGAGTTTAGATACATATTTACTTGGTCCTATGTTGATATGCCTAGCATTTATCCTTACCTAATTGTCCACCATCTAGCCATCACTCTTGGTGCAAAACCCATAAAACATAAATTATAAAAAAGTATTTAAAAGCCACATTGTTAGTTAAAGAGTAGCTCCAAAATCTTCTTGATGTTAGATTTATTAAAAACATTTACTATTAGAATTGGATCTCTAGAATTATATCTATTTATAAGAAAATAGGTAGAATTAGAGTGTGCATTAATGTTTGAGATATCAATAAAGCATGTTATAAGGATGATTCCCCTTTGCTCAATATTGACATGATTGTTAATTTTACTATAGGATGTGGAATTTTGTCTATGATAGATAGA
Organism: Wollemia nobilis; assembly: GCA_028583015.1. Classification (NCBI taxonomy): domain Eukaryota; kingdom Viridiplantae; phylum Streptophyta; class Pinopsida; order Araucariales; family Araucariaceae; genus Wollemia; species Wollemia nobilis. The sequence continues at coordinate 482,099 of JAQPPZ010017037.1, forward strand.
TTCTCTAGCTATCATTAGATCAAGACCGCTCCTAAGGTCCAATTCAAAATAGATTTCACCACCCCATGGGGAACCTTATGCTTTCCATTCATGCCCTTTGGAATGAAGAACACAAGAGGTACCTACTAGAGAGCCATGAGTTATATATTTCATGATATGATGCTTGATACTATGGAATATTATGTTAATGATCTTACTAGTTGGTATTTAAATTAAGAAGATCATGTTTAGGATCTAATATGCATATTTGAGTAGATGAGAGAGTATAAGATATGCCTAAAGCCTTAGAAATGGATATTTGAGGTTAAATAAAAAAATTGTTGGGATTCTTTTTTTTGATATAACATCAATGTTGATCATAATAAAATAATAGCTAGTCAATATGACACCCCTCAAAATCTAACTCAACTTAGGAGTATCCAAGTAAAAATCCAAGACATTTAGAGATTCATATCCTAGATAGCTAAAAAGTGTTAACCCTTCACTAAGATTTTGAGGAAGGATGCAATCCTCAAAAGTAATGTTGAATGTAAAGCGACCTTTGATGCTCTCAAATACTACCTTTTATCCCCACCTATCCTTATTTTACATAATCATTATAGGCATTTATTGTTATACATAGCATCCACCAACCATTCCATAGGAGGTATGTTGACATAGTATGATGACCTACATCAAGAAAGGGATATTTTCTATATCAATAGGACTTTGGTCAATTACAAATTCTAATATATGTCATTAGGAAAGATCTACATAGCCATAGTTTTTACCTCTTAGAAGCTTAGACACTATATGTTGTCATAAAATACTTTTTATTAAAAGGGTTGATTCCCTGTGTTATCTCATGTCCAAACCTCACTTCTTATGATGAATCACTAAGTGGATCATTATGATCAATGAACTTGATCTTGATTTTGTCAACCAAAAGCCCATGAAAAGCTACATCATTGTTGATAAGTTAAGTACCACACCTTTAGAAGTAAACCATATCTTAGTGATAGAATTTTCCAATGTATTATTATTCAAACTAGAAGTAGATCAATCTAAATCTTGGAATATGTACTTTGATGATGCTAGATGTGTCAAAGGAGTGGGGTAGGAGTCATCTTGTTCATTCCTAAATAACAACTAATCCATTTATCTCTTAAGATTAATATTTCCTATACCAATAATACCACTAAGTATGAAGACCTTTATCTTATAATTATATGTAGCATTAGCTCTTTAAGTTTGAATCCCTTTTATCTTTGGATAATCTCAACTAGTAGTCAACCAAGTCAATGGTGTCTATCAAACCAAATATGATAAGCTCAATCCATACAAAGACATTATCATCAAACTAATGGTTGTTTTTAATAAATTTACGATCGTAGCTATCCATAGATCTAGTAACTCCCATGTTGATGCCATGGCCTTGTCTATATACCTTATTCCTTTAGATCTAGATGAAAAATAAACTATGATCATTAATTGAAAAATTAGTGAACCTTACACTCTAAACTCTAGTTAACTTCTAAAAGTCCTTTCTATAGAAGCTACTCCATCCCTTGATCCTTGGTATAAGGATACCTTTTCTTACCTTAGGTAAGAAACCTTACCTAATGGTTTGAATTATAATGAGTGTAAGAACCTTAAGCATTGACCCTATAAGTATGCTATCATTGGTGATATCTTATACCAGCACACCCTTGATGGAATTTTGTTAGGTTTTTAGACTTAGATAAATTTCAAGTAGTCATAAAAGAGACCCATTATGGGTCATTTAATGGGTACCTTAGTGGTGTCACCATTGCTAAAAAGCTCCTATAAATGGGTTATTATTGGGCCTCTATGGAAATGAATCTTGCAACTATGTCCATAGGTGTGATAAGTGTTAAAATAATGACAACCTTATCCATGATCCATCTCAAGCTCTCCAATATTTGACCTCTCCATGGAATTTATTCCTTTGAGGATTGGACATTATTGGTAAGATAAAGCTCGTGTCCTTTTATGGAAATTTTTTTATCATAATGGTTACTAAATACTTTACCAAATTGTTCAAATCCATACCTTTAACCTTAACCACTAGATTCCAAGTGTTCAAGTTTATCCTTAGTCATTATAGCATCCATTTTGTGCTAACCTCTAACAACGGAACACCCTTCAATAATAAGGATGTCTAGGAATTTTGTGCTAAATACAAGATTCAATATAAATGGTCCATGCCTTAATATCCTCAAGGAATGACCAAGATGAAAATTTTGACAAAAATATTATCAAAAAAATAAGTAAAGACAAGCATCTATAGTTGTATCCAACCTATGGACCTATTGCACTAGTGTTAGAACTCCCATTGGCACAACACCCTATGTTTTGGTCTATGGAACTAAAGCAGTCTTCCCCTTTGAGCTAGAGTTTCCTTAAGAATTTTACTACAAGATACCTCTATTGGAGATAAATATTATCTCACCCACCTTATCCTGCTCAAGATACTTGAACAAAATTAGTTTCATGCTTAGAAAACCTAAGGGTTTACCAAAAAATGCTTAAACATACCTATTGTAAGAAGGTATAATCTCGATCCTTTAAATTTTGTGAACTTGTACTCAAGGATAATTAGAAATATACCAACACTAAAACCAATATCAAAATGTAAATTTTAGACCATTTGATTATGTCCACACATCATAACTGCTAAATATGGTTAAGGCACTTGTCACATCATCATTATTGATGACAAAGAACTTAAAGAACCAATGAACATAATACATATAAAATGATATTACAATCGAGTCTATATTAGCTACCTATTTACTTTTAGCAACTTATTATTGCTTGTTTACATCTATGTGACTTCATATTTTCTTGCATGCACATGATTATCTTTGCTTAGACTAGTTGTTGCATATTGAGTCAAGGAACTGTGATGATATGTAAATGATGATCCTAGTTAGGATAGGATATTTACCTTTTACTAGGTGATTAATTCAAGCAGATCATACTAGTCTCATTTGGAAAATTATTCATGGTTCACAAAACCTTATCTTTCCTAAACATAATTTCTCTAATATGGTTTACCTTAGACTTTCATATTCATCTATTATTTTACCTCATCAATCTCTTATTATATTGTAAATACTATGAGTCATAGGTGCTGATGACAACATCAATATTATATTTTATCTTCTATCTCATCAATATATTACCACATTATGAATATTGTGAGGTCATAGATGTTGATGGTAAGTTAAATATTATTATCTATTCTTCTATATCATCAATCTCTTGCCTTATGATGAATACTACGAGGGTCATAGTTGTTAATGAAAAGATCGATCTTATATTCTATCATGTATCTCATAAATATCTTGCTACATGATGAATACTATGAGGTTTCTAGGTGCTAATGGCAAGGTTAATATTCTATTATCTTATCTCCTATGTACCATAATGCATGCATAGGGAAACATGTTGATAAAAAATTCTCTCCCAATCATGGGACTAATCCATTGTTGCATCAATCTCTAATCAAAATCCCTCTATCAAATTTTTTTATGAGGAAAATCAATCTAATTAGAAATCCTTTAAACATTTATTTAGAGATAAAAATATAAAATCTAAATTAGAATTCTCCTATGCAAAGTTAAATTGGAAGTCCTTGGGGACAAATAAAAGTCCTTTGGGACAAACAAAAGTCCTTTAGATATTTCTTTAAAGGTAAATGTTTTATATTTATTTTTACATATTTGTATATAAGTGTACATATTTTGTATCACAACAATCTAACTAAAGTCCCCCTGGGCAAAGTAAACTAAGGCCCCCTAGTCAAAAATAACTGAAGTCCCTCTAGGTAAGCTAACTAGAGTCCCCTTGGGAAAATATAACTAAATTTCCCCTAGGAAAGCTAACTAACATCCCCCTAGTCAAATATCAAAGTGAAATAAATACCCATAGCTATGTCTCTACATATAGTTGGGCATATCTATACATACATTATTTCTCTAAGCTAAAATTCCCCTAGGAAAATACAAGTTAAAGTGCCCCTAGGCAAATCCAAGCTAAAGTACCCTTGGGAAAATATACATATGTACATAGTTATATTATAAAAATACCTCTTAGAATTATCCAAATATACCTTGGACACAAAAAAATTCAATCTTAATCATACATATATCATAATAACCCTTGAGATCGAATCATCTACAATTTGTTATGCAACTTTATTTTTATTAATATAAACCATTCACCAATATATAGAAATATTAAATAATTAATCCACAAATAATATTCCATAAAGATAATCCACACAATGAGACACATATTTAGGTAATACCCTTATGGTAGGGCAACACCATCAATACTCATTAAGGATAAACTCCACCAAATCTCCAAAGATGAGTGTGCCACTTAGAGAGGACAACGTATCATAAGCCACTTCATAGAAAAATATAATTATAAGAGAATGCTTGATATGAATTATGATTAAAATTACAATATCCCTTCTTTATATACCCATATTCTAATTCTTATTTGGAGAGTTGACTACTAAACCCTCATCTCACTCATTATTATAATTAATATAATAATATAATCAACTTTGGGTTATGTGTGGTCCATGCCAACTATCCATAATACCCTTATATAATATAATATCATATCTCCATATACATATTCCTATACACCATAGCATTGCACCCTCCTTACAAATGTTTTATACTAAAAAATGAGAAGAAGCTAAATAATATGATCTTCTAAGGAATTCTAACAACTGGTACTATAGGTAAATTTCATCACCTACATACACAATCCTTGTATTTGAGGTGGATTGTAATTTTCTTAGACCATATAGCTATTTTTATAAGGCATCAGTACAAAAAATTGCATGCAAAAATTTTGAAGGTAGCAATATCACCATCAGATGAACCTTTTGTGGTAGATTTAGCTATAAAGACAAGGTACAAATAGGTTGAAAGGTTGCAAAATAACACAAAGAATAAATGCATGGTTGGATGTAAAATTAGGCTAGGCAAGTGAAAGAGCAGTAAGCAAAATCTTGTTAGACCAAAATTAATGCTAATTCAATGCAATCCAAAAAGAAAAAGAAAAAGATAAACCTACCAGCAAGTCCAACATCTCAATCAATAGTATCTTAAGAATTAAACATGAAATTTTTGGTTAAGTATAAAGCATTCAGACATCTAAAGTGCCAATGTCAGTAAAGGTATAATGAAATTCCAACATATGATAAAGGAATATAGCAAAGAACATTAATGCTTTAGCACTCGATATTATGGAAAAGCTTATAAGGTACAAAATAAAGCCAAACATTGAAGGTGACCAAAAAACAACGATGTTGGCATCATCAAGATTATATGAAAACTCGACATGACATGAAAGAAAGGCTCAAGTAGAAAATATTCTAAGGAATTTTTTCTAACATGCATAAAAAAAGAGATTATAAGCTCATCTAGGATTTTATGGGATACTTTGCAAAGTTTCCAATGGCATTGGGCTTTTGAAGTGATGATATCGTCATCAAGAACATAAACGTTTGATAAGCCAAATGATTGTTGAATAAAATAAAGTCTAAGAAATAAAATTTGGCAATAAAATATGACATCTATCACTATGTATGAGTATTTACGACTATGTATAGAAGTGGTTGAACTCTAGAAGCAATGATGTCATCAAAAGGAAAAAATATCTCCAACACTTGATGAAAGGAAATATAGAGTTTGGCATGACGAAATAGCAGACGGATCAATACCTATCTAAGATAAACAATATGGTATCAAGAGTATACCATCATGCTACTATCGTCTACAAAAGGGCTCCAAATCCATCCTAATAAGCAAGGTCATGCATGCCAATCAATAACTAGGAATCGTTAACTATTAGAAAATCTCTATGGCTGAAGGCTCCTCCATCACACACCTAATCCTGCTTAGTTGGCCAAGCCTAAAATAAAGGAGTGGACTATCATTATATGGTTAGAATTCAATGATGCAACATGCAAGCTAGATTCACAAGAGAAATATGCATCACACACATCAACAAAACTTGATTAAAGCTATTAAGCATAGTTGACTTGAGCGCAACAACCACTTCTTACACTTGTCCTAATAGGATTACAATCTATTTTGAAGGTAATCATACTCAGTTAAGTGAATGCATTGTAAAACTATATATACTTGATTGTAGCTCATTCAAGGGGTTAGCTCTTTAGCATTTACAATTGCATATTGTATGATGACTGTATTGTGCTCATTTGAATAAAGATTAGATTATTGTTTGTCCTCTTATCAAATTTATTGTAGATCATGTATGTATGCCAATTTAGTTTTTAAATTTTTTTGTTAAAGCTAAGTGAATGATTTATTCTATTATCTTGATTTTTCTATGGATTTACCGTTCATTAGTTCTTGTAATGCTTAGTAATGTTTAGTGCTTAATTATATTTAATGTTCTACAATATTAAAGGATTGTTGGTCTATTAGGCAGTCTTGTTTAGTTCAAATTTTGAGACTCTCATGTTGTATATCTCTTCATGTGGATAAACCTATTCCATTTTAAGTCTAGTTTATAACTTTATGTATTTTTTACTTTAGTATATAACCCCTTTCAATAGTTAGCTATAATCATAGGAACCAACCTACTATAGAGGCTGACTCAAGAACCCCCACTTTTGGGTCTTCAATATGGTCAAGGTCTTAAGGGTGTAACTCATCCACTTAGGTGGATTTTAGACCAAGAGTTTTTGGCATACCGATGGGACCAAAATATCACCCCCCTAATTGAGTGGAATCATAGTGATATTCTACTCTAATAAATAATATTTCAATCACCTGATGACTCCATAGAGATGTAATAATCAAACCAAAAACCCAACAAATTTTTAATGTGCCAAGAGTTTTTGGCATGCTCGATGGGACACAAGTGTCCTACCCTTAAAAGATAGTTTCTATTTTAATTTCCTATAGGAATCAATATTTTGGTAAATATTCTGTATCTTGTATGCAAAGAATGTATATTCACCTAGTGAATCCATTCCAAATAAGAATCCAAAGAAGTTAGTTACTCCATAGGAAAACAAGTTTAAATAAAATGGTATTAGTGCCAAAAAGTTGTTGTAGTTCATTGTGTACCAATTAGATGGATTCATAGGTATATTAGTAAAAATTTTCAAATCCATGGTTGGAAAAATTTATTTAGCTTGGAATACTCTTGGACCACTTAATATCCTAGAGCTCCATGAAATTCCCCAAGATGCATTAAAAATATTTCTTGTTTATGACAGTAGTGGGAAAATTGCTTATGAGCATTGTTAAGATATTTTATTTATGACCTCCTATAATATTGTCTTTGAAGATGTTATGGTGATACTACTTGATCAATCCTTTTGAGGTAAGGAATTGTAATGGAATAGATCTTTATAAGACAATATCATTAGGGCTTGGGCTAACTTGGATGAACCTCTCATAGTGATATTTTATGACCTAGGAGATCCCTTATTGCTACTAATTCAACTATCTTGCATTCAAATACATACTTAGGAGAGGATCCTAGATTTTAACACCAGATTCAAAAAACTATGGGATAGAGTTTAATGGGAAATAAGCCCATCATAAGCATATGCTTATATTTACTATATCTAATATTTAGATCTATATTTGGGCCTTCAAATCTAGCACTATACGGAGAAAATATTTCTATACATTTTCAAATGGTTATTACGGATGAGAATATATTGATTTTAGTAGGAAAAATCCCTCCCATAAATGATAAGTTAGATACCACATCACCTTATACTACAACTAGTAACTCTAGTAAATAAAATGTATTTATGTCATTGTTCAGATAACAAGATTCATACAATATTGAAATACTAGACATATCAAGAGCTAAAATATATCATCCAACACCTTACCAATGAGCTTGTTGTAATGACCCAAAAACGCACAACAGAAAAACACAAAAATAGAAATTCTTTTTTTCTACTAAGGAGAGAGATTCATGAACCCTTCATAAACCCCTAACCCAAACTAATATTTTCCTAAATTTTAAATCCCCTAACTTTTATTTAAAGCTACATCTCACGAGGTACCCTAACACAAATCCCATCTATGTAGGTGTATCATGTGCTACTGCAAATAAGCCTATCTATCCCATCACTCTTGATGAGCTAGACTTATCACCCTAAATAAATTGAAGGTATACACGCATCACCATACCATATACAAGACATTATGTGTAGGTATGCTATGAGTATTGTAAGTTAATATATCCATATCATCCACATGACGAGCTATCTTAACTCAGATGTAGTCTCTTCATAACTTAGTCCTTTATCTCCCTAAGGGGATCTCAATTCCCTTAGGTCTCCTATGTTCACCCTAAGGGGTTCTTAATTCTCTTAGGTCACCTATGTTCACCCTAAGGGGTTCTCAATTCCCTTAGGTCACCTTTGAGTTCACTCTAGAACTCTACTATTTGATTTTATTATTAAGCAACCAAACAAGAATACATCTAGATACTAAAACAAAAAAAAGTATAATCACTAAGCATACAAAAAATAAATGAAGGAATAACACTAAAAAATATCATCAATGGAAAGATAATCAATTGCATGGTATTAAAGTAAAAGTACCTTATATAATCTAATAAATAGTTATTGCATTAAATCTTGCATGGTAAATCCTTATTACTTTAAAGAATATTACATGAATTGCATAAGGGATATCTCTCCACAATTCTAGTCTATTTGAGCATAAGTAAATCAACATAAAATATAATTACCTATACTTTGATTCCATTGAACTCCTTGCGTCTCCTTGCTTTCCATTGGTTCTTTGAGAGTAGTAAGGGATCGGGGTACTCATGGTTTAGGATAGGCATGCCTCTAAATGCATCTATTCATTTACTTTTCCAAATTGCAACTATACAAAATTCAATTAAGTTTCCAACCATCTAATGCATAGTGGATATTATAAAAGATCCTTTACTTTTATCTTCACCTCTCAAGTTCCATTAGAGAGCCATCCAACAAGTACTACTTAGATCAATGTCCAACTTTAATCAAATATATTCATGTCTTAAGAATTAAAGTCCCATACCTTTAACCTTTAAAACAATCCTTCATTCATTCACTAAATGAAAGCCCCATAAATTTAATTCAAGGAATAAATCTAACATCTTTTTAATTCACAATTCCAATCAAATATAATCCCATTTTAAAGCATTAAAGTCCTATATATTTAACCTTTAAAACAATCCTTCATTCATTCAGTAAATCAAAGCCCCATAACTTCAATTCAAAGAATAAATATAACATCCTTTTAATTCACAATTCCAATTATATCTAATCATGTTTTAAAGCATTAAAGTCCCATACCTTTAACCTTTAAAACAATCCTTCATTCATTCACTAAATCAAAGCCCCATAACTTCAATTCAAAGAATAAATCTAACATCCTTTTAATTCACAATTCCAATCAAATATAATTCTGTTTTAAAACATTAAAGTCCCATACCTTTAACCTTTAAAGCAATCCTCTTAACATAATATTTTTCATCAACTTTATAACATAATTATGTTTTATTTGAAGCGCTTTAAGTAAAATATACATCATAGACCTACTAATCAAAGATTCATAACCTCAATTAAATATTCATAACCTTATCTAAAGATTCACTACTTTAGTTAAAAATAACCACTTCATGATCTTACTAAATAAAGGTCTTACTCTAATTAAAATCACATAAGATAAATCTTATTAATTAAAGGTCATACTTTAATTAAAATCTCATAAGATAATTCATATTAATAAAAGGTCTTACTTTAATTAAAATCTCATAAGATAAATTTTATTAATAAAAGGTCATACTTTAATTAAAATATCATAAGATAATCCATATTAATCAAAGGTCTTACTTTAATTAAAATATCATAGGATAATCCATATTAATCAAAGGTCTTACTTTAATTAAAATATCATAGGATAATCCATATTAATCAAAGGTCTTACTTTAATTAAAATCTCATAAGATAATCCATATTTTTTTTTACATGGTGGAATCGGTAGCCACCACAAATCTGGGCAAGTTGTCCAACTTTTTATGGATGCCACAGTATTTTGCGCTGTCCACCCCAAAAGCCGCCACATAGATCTTCGTGTAGTATGCCCCTATAACCACCATGCCACAATAATTTTAAACATTTTACACCACTGAAAGCACCAGGAAAGGGACAAGCGTTCAGTCCGAAGAGGCCCAAGATTTGAACCTTGGACCTCTACTCCCCTTATGGGGTTTGGATGAACCAATTGGTCTACACCTCGGACCTTAAGATAATTCATATTAATCAAAGGTCTTATTTTAATTAAAATCTCATAAGATAATTCATATTAATCAAAGGTCTTAATTTAATTAAAATCCTATAAGATAAAGCTTATTAATTAAAGGTCATACTTTAATTAAAATATCATAAGATAATCCATATTAATCAAAGGTCTTACTTTAATTAAAATCTCATAGGATAAGCCTGACTATAGTTCTCAAGAACTTAGACTATTATGACTTTGTGGCAGATGTGAAAAAACTTCAGTAGGAAGGTCAAGTGACTACCAAACTTAGAGCCTGAAGAAGGGTAAAATCAAGTGCTAATTTTACTCCTCTACCTCCACTACCTATCCCAAGGGATTGAGCTTGTGTAGCAACGAAACTCCCATACATTTACGCACACTAGTTGCTTTCCAATGACAACGCAGGTGGTTTCCTAGTCACACAATGCTTCCACTTAAACACAAGTGGTTTCCCATACAAGCAACACTTTAATTAAACACAAGTGGTTTCCCATACAAGCAATGCTTTACTTAACATAGGTGGTTTTCCATACAAGCAACGCTTCCACTTAAACACAAATGGTTTCCCATACAAGCAACGCTTTACTTAAACACAAGTGGTTTCCCATACAAGAAGCACTTTACTTAAACACATGTGGTTTCCCATACAAGCAGTGCTTTACTTAAACACAGGCGGTTTCCCATACAAGCAACGCTTTACTTAAATATAGGTGGTTTGCCATACAAGAAATGCTTCCACTTAAAAATAATGTCTCCACTAGAGTGGACATGGTGTCTCACAAAATGAGAGAACACAACAAAGAGGTATTGACTAAGTTTTTTAAACATAAAGAAGATATACGACATATTCCAGAAGCTTGATGATGGTAAGGCCAAACTTCCATGCATTTACAACCACAAATGACTCTCACAGGATGCCCAAGATCGAGCTAGACTCCCACTTCAGTTTTAATTAAAAATAAGAAGGTTTCCAAATCCTTCGAAATAGATTATCATGCTATAGGGGGGGTTTGACCAGGTTTCATACTCATTCATTCATCATACCAAAAGCATGTAAAAATAGATAAAGCTTATAAAAAACCTCCAACCTTAATACTCCTGCAAGATATAATCTAGTGGCATCTTGGCCATTTCTCCTTTTTTGCTTGCTACGTGCTCCCTTATCTTCTAGATCACCTGCTTTGCATCCCTTTGTTTCTCTCCCCTCCTCCCTTCTACATCTTACGTGCTCCTTCGTCTAGATGGCCCGTTCGCCATATTCCTTTCTTGAATCGCGATCCAACCTCAAGCCCCCTTTGCTTTAATGCTTCCATCCCTAATATTATCTTTCCTTGGCAACAATCAATTCTTTAATCCCTTATTTCCACCTTTGGAAATTAATAGTTCCCTAGGCTATTTATGTAGATTGCACTATATAGAGGGAAAGGAATATTTATATTATTTAAATGAAAAATGGTACCTTCTAATAAAATATCTCTTACATGATATTTTATTGCCATTTAAAATATATTTATTTTATTTAAAACAAATTCCATAATTGCTTTTAAAATAAAATATTTCCATTTATTCTTAAATGGATTTTTCATTCATTGCATTTAAATAATTTCTATTAATGAATTTACATTATCATTAAAATACAATTCTTTAATTATTTTAAATGAACTTTTATTTATCAATTAAAATGAAGTTTATTAATGAGTTTGAATGAATTCATATCATCATTTAATCAAAAACCTCATTAACTAATTTAAATAAATCTTCATTTATCATTTAAATTTAATTCACTTTTCTTCATAAAAATGATGTTGTATTATCATTTCAAAATAATAGTTTACTTTATGCACCCACATACATTTTGTAGTTGTTATCCTATTGAAATTCCAACATTATGCTACCCAAGCCATGATGCAGTAGAAAGCAATCAAATTTACAAAACAACAAAGAGGAAATATTTCCATAAACCCAATCACTTATCTCAGCCAAAGTTTTTACGATAGCTACTAGGCTATCAACTAAGGCTCAATATGATTAGTCATTGATGATTATCCCTTTCGACAATGCATGCCTATATGAAGGTATCTATCAATGTTACCTTTGAGTACCTTAATCATCATTTCCACTGATCTTAAGTACCCTAGTTTCTGGTGGATGCTTCTACCTTCGCCACCTATGAGTGTGCCTAATCCTACACACTTGGCAATATGTTAGCGTTAACATACCATTTTAAATCAACTAAACATCATATAGTTGGTTCAATTTTTCAAACTAGGTATTACCATATCATAGGTTAATACATTATTTCTTCGTGCCAAATAGTACGCTAGGGAGGGTCATGACACTTGTAGAAGTCAAGAAACAAATGATGAATCCAAGCATAAAAAAAACACTCAAGAAGGGATCTCTTCAAGAAGTCATGTAAGGTGTATAGGTGAAATTTGCATGATACACTTTGATATCATAATAAATAAAGGACAAGAAGAAAATTCTAGTCCAAACAAGCTCAAGGGTTCTATACTTGATAGTTAACAATGACAATTATCAATTGCATTTTCTTATAGGGGTAAATCAACAATCATAGGATGTTGTAGCTCTCACAAGGGACTTAGACCATTCCTTTGCAAAAAAATGGTACTCTATAATGGATATGGTTAACCTAGATGTAATATTGGATTATCACACTTGTCCACCCTATTGATGGGGAGCCACAATAGCTCCTCCCAAATTCTCAAATTATCATTCATTAAACTTGGAAAAATTTACAATAATGGCAGAGTCTACCAAATAAACTCCTTTATCCCGAAAGGTAGTTTATTTTTATTTTTTTTATTACATTACAACATTTCCAACTTTGGAAGAAAAATAGCCCAAACAGGTCCAGAATGGCCCTCTTGCCTTCACGTCTGCAACACTGTCTCGACCATTTTTTGACCCTTCCTTTGGAAGAAAAATAGCCTAAACTGGTCCAGAATGGCCCTCTTGCCTTCACGTCTGCAACTATGTCTCAGTAGTTTTTTGACGCTTGTGCATGCCTTCGCTTCCCATTTTAAAATATCTGGCGTGACTCTCCATTTCAATTCCCTTGCCTATTCATTGTCTTGGCTTTCGAAACACCTTTCTTTTTGACTCTTGATCTTCGTCTGCTTTCACTGCACCTTGGTGCCACGTGCTGTTCAGTGTTGCCACTGTAGACTCTGTCCGCCTATCAACCCATGATGACGTTCGGTATACAACTGCTTGGTAATTTCCTCTGTAATGGCCCCTATAACCGCCTGCCCTTTCTTTTATTTTTTTTGGTCACAAAAATGCGACATGTCGCGATATCACGACACACTTTTGGATTCTCTGCCTTCCTGCCGTTTTTGAGTCATGAAAATGCGACATGTCGCGATATCGCGAAACTTTTGTTTTTCTAACTTCTTGCCCTTTTTGAGTTGTGAAAACATGACATGTCACGATATCGTGACACTTTTGCTTTTCTGCATTCCTGCACTTCTCGAGTCATGAAAATGCGACATGTCACGATATCGCGACACTTTTGATTTTCTGTCTTCCTACCCTTCTCGAGTCATGAAAATGTGACATGTCATGATATCGCGATGCTTTTCTCTCTCTCGTGCCTCCTCTTGTCTTTTGGTCATGAAAATGTGACATGTCGCGATATCGCAACACTTTTTCTCTCCTGCGCCTCATCTTGACTTTTGGTCATGAAAATACGACATGTCACGATATCGTGACATATTTCCTTTTTGGCTCTTCTTTCTCCTTTTCGATCATGAAATCGTGACATGTCGCGATATCATGACAGTTTCCTTCCTTGCTTTCTTTCTACTCCTTTGGTCGCAATTTCACGACATGTCACGAAATCGCAACATTTTCTTCTCTAGCATTTCCTGTCTTCTTTCGGTCGTGATTTCGTGACATGTCATGAAATCATGACATTTTTGTTCTATGCCTTATCTCTCCTTCTTGAGTCATGAAAATGCGACATGTCGCAATATCGTGACACTTTTCTCTCTTGCACCTTCTCTCATCTTCTGGTCGTGAAAATGCGACATGTCGCGATATTGCGACACTTTTTCTCCTTGGCACCTTCTCTCATCCTTTGGTCACAAAAATGTGACATGTCACAATATCGCAATAGTTTTCTCTCTTGCACCTTCTATCGTCTTCTGGTCATGAAAATGCGACATGTCACGATATCACGACACTTTTTCTCCTTGGTGCCTTCTCTTGTCATTTGGTCGTGAAAATACGACATGTCGCGATATTGTGACACTTTTCTCTCTTGCGCATTCTCTCGTCTCCTGGTCATGAAAATGCGACATGTCGCGATATCACGACACTTTTTCTTCTTTGCCGACATGTCGTGATATCACGACACTTTTTGTACTTTGCAGTATTTTGCCTATCGTTGGATGCTCCTGCATTAGACAACTGGGGTGGATTGAGAAGTGACCTTCACTTCTGTACTATTTTTTCACCTTATTTTTAACTAGGGCTGTACAAGTTTTCCAAGCTTCGGCAAAATTTGGGTCTTCAGGGTACAAACCACTCCACAACTTCCACTCTCATTGTTGTCAGTAAACTCTTTTCATCCATCTCTTTCAATGGCTTCAACTTGTGGTGCACTCCACCTTTCGTCAAAGAGTAAGTATTCACGTGCCCATCATACACCGCACGTCTATAAAATTGCCATGGCATTCCCAACAACACATGGCAAGCATCCATAGAAAAAATATCACATAGGACCTCATCTTGGTATCTCCCAATATTGAAATTGACTAAGGACTGTTCACTGACCAATGCCCTATGGTCCTTCTGCAACCATGCAATCCGATATGGATGCGGGTGTCTCCTCCTCTCTAGCTGTAACTTAGTAACCATTTCTTCAGAGACTAAGTTATTAGTACTACAATTATCTATAATAACATTATAGACCTTACCTGAACATTTGCACCTTGTGCGAAACAGGCTCCTCCTCTGGTTTGGTCCTTTCTCCTCATTCAACAAGGTTCTCCTTGTGACCATAGCTTCTCCTCTCTCTGCCTCCTCATAATGTTTTGATTCAGCACCTTCATTTGCTACAACAGCTCTAGCATGACCCTCAGGTCTACTATTCATCCTCTCTTGGTTTTGGGGACACTCATATGCCCGATTTCCCTCTTCTCCACAATGGAAATAGGTTCCACAAAATCGTCCTCTTCCATATCTACCTCTTCCTCTTTGGTAGTTGTTCTGACCACAAGATCTGTAATCATTATCTCCCTTCTGATATTGACTACTGCTAGCTTCTTCTTTCTTCTCATCTCGTCCTCCATCTATTCTTCCACCAGTTCTTTCTCCATGACTTCTTCATTTTTGCTTACCCTCAAACCTTCTATTCAGATTCTCTTCAACTTTTACAGCAAACTGATAAGCATCCTCAATGGTGCTAATATTAACCAGACTCAACTCTTCTTGAATACTGGTTCTCAATCCATTGATGTAACGAGCTACCTTCTCCTTGTTAGCCTCAGAATGGCTAGTTCTGATTGAGATTTGGTAAAACTCCTATATATATTCTTTGACAAATTTTTTTGACTATCTCAAACTCTGCATTTTCCTCAACAGGTCCAATTCATAATCTACAAGAATAAACTATCTCTTCAACTTCTCTGCCATTCAATCCCATATGGTTATCTTTTCCTTTTTGCTTCTATTTCTTTCTAGCTGCACTTCTTTCCACCATATGCAAGCATGGCTTTTAAACTTTATTTTTGCAAACTTGATCCAATCTGGATCTACAACCTCCTCATACTCAAAATATTCCTCCATATCATTGATCCAATCAATCAAATCCTCTAGATTGAGACTCCCAGAATACATGGAGACATCAAAATTTGTCTTCTTCTCGATCTGAGATATGGCCTTAATTAATCTGGCTTCTGCAGGATTCGTTGCTTCTTCTTAAACTGATGGATCATCAACCTCCGAAGCTTCATCTTCACTACGTTCCTCTCTCTTTGGTTCAACCCCTCTTCGCAACTCCTCTTGTAGGGCTTGCACTTGCCTTTGAAAAGCTCTAAAATCTTCTTCAGGTACCACATTTCTCCCACCACCATGGTTTCTTCGTGGAGGCATTCTTCCTTGCTCTCTTCTCTCAACCTTTCCACAGATCTTGGTGTAAAATGCCTCACATCCAATGATCTGTTTACACACTCAGGAACCCTATGCTCTTCCACAGATCTTGGTGCAAACTGCCTCACTATCGGTGATCTGCTCACACACTCAGAAACCCTAAGCTCTTCCATAGATTTTGGTGCAAACTGCCTCACTTTTGGTGATCTATTTACACACTCAGGAACTCCCGCTCTTCCATAGATCATGGTGCAAACTACCTCACTTTCGATGATCTTTTTACATGCTCAGGAACTCTCACTATGATACCACTTGATGGGGAGCCACAATCGCTCCTCCCAAAATTTCAAATTCTCATTCATTAAACTTGGAAAAATTTACAATAATGGCAACAGTCTGCCAAATAAACTCCTTTATCTCGAAAGGTAGTTTATTTTATTTTATTTATTACATTACAACATTTCCAACTCTGGAAGAAAAATAGCCCAAATAGGTCTAGAATGGCCCTCTTGCCTTCATGTCTGCAAAACTTTCTCGACCGTTTTTGACCCTTCCTCTGGAAGAAAAATAGCCTAAACTGGTCTAGAATGGCCCTCTTGCCTTCACATCTGCAACTATGTCTCAGCAGTTTTTTGACCCTTGTGCATGCCTTCGCTTCCATTTTTAAAATCTCTGGAATGACTCTCTGTTTCAATTCCCATGCCTCTTCGTTGTCTTGGCTTTCGAAACATCTTTCTTTTCGACTCTTGATCTTCATTTGCTTTCACTGCATCTTGGTGCCACGTGCTGTTCAGTGCTGCCACTATAGACTTTGTCCGCATGTCAACCCATGATGACGTTTAGTATACCACTGCTCGGTAATTTCCTCTGTAACGGCCCCTATAACCGCCTGCCCTTTCTTTTCTTTTGTTTGGTCATGAAAATGCAACATGTCGTGATATCACGACACTTTTGGCTTCTCTGCCTTCTTGTCATTTTTGAGTCACAAAAATGCGACATGTCGTGATATCGTGACACTTTTAATTTTTTGCCTTCCTACCCTTTTCGAGTCACGAAAATGTGACATGTCGTGATATCACGACACTTTTGCTTTTTTGCCTTCCTGCCCTTCTCGAGTTGCGAAAATGCGACATATCGCGATATCATGACACTTTTGCTTTTCTATCTTTCTGCCCTTCTCGAGTCATGAAAATGCGACATGTCACGATATCACGACACTTTTCTCTCTTTTATGCCTCCTCTCATCTTTTGGTCATGAAAATGCGACATGTCGCGATATCGCGACACTTTTTCTCTCCTACGCCTCCTCTCGGCTTTTGGTCGCAAAAATGCGACATGTCGCGATATCTTGACATCTTTCCTTTTTGGCTCTTATTTATCCTTTTTGGTCGTGATATTGTGACATGTCATGATATCGTGACATATTTACTTTCTGGCTCCTCCTCGCCTCTCAGGTCATGAAATCGCGACATGTCATGATATCGTGACAGCTTTGCTATCTGCTTTCTCTCTCTGTTTCGGGTCACGAAATCGTGACATGTCACGATATCGTGACAATTTACTTCCTTGCTTTCTTTTTGCTCCTTTGGTCACGATTTCACGACATGTCGTAAAATCACGACATTTTCCTTTTTGGCCTTTCCTGTATTCTTTCGATCGTGATTTCCTGACATGTAGTGAAATAGTGAAATTTTTGTTCAGTGCCTTCTCTCTCCTTCTTGAGTCATGAAAATGTGACATGTCATGATATCACGACACTTTTCTCTCTTGTGCCTTCTCTCATCTTCTGGTCATGAAAATGTGACATGTCGCGATATCGCGACACTTTTTCTCCTTGGCACCTTCTCTCATCCTTTGGTCGCGAAAATGCGACATGTTGCGATATCGCGACACTTTTCTCTCTTGCGCCTTCTCTCGTATTCTGGTCATGAAAATGTGACATGTCACGATATTGCGATACTTTTTCTCCTTGGCGCCTTCTCTCATCCTTTGGTCACAAAAATGCGACATGTCACGATATCGTTTCTCTCTTGCGCCTTCTCTCGTCTTTTGGTCACGAAAATGTGACATGCGCGACACTTTTTCTTCTTTGCCGACATGTCACAATATCGCGACACTTTTTCTACTTTACGGTATTTTGCCTATTGTTGGATGCTCCTGCATCACCTATGCTCAATAATTAAGAAGATAGAAAATATAAAGCATGAAGTGGATCAAAAGGGAGTAGAATTAGAAGAATATGAGTTATATGATGTCTTATATTCACAAGAATATTATAAAAAAAAAACAAAGGCTAAAAATATTTGCAAAAAAATACAATCCAAAAGCATTCTACTCACATTGCCAAAGAAAATGGACTTATCAGAGATTATACTATCCAACCATAACAAGAATATAGAGAGGACATGGTAAAAACCTATTGATAACCAACCTAAAAAGTAACCAATACAAAGGATATATCTCAAGGTAGTATTATTATAGAAGCTATAGATCTGGGGGAATCTTTACTAATTTTTTATCAAGTGAAGTTGGTTGAAGTAGCTTTGCATGACTCAAAAATTGACTTGATACCTAGTCTAAATTCTAGATCAACACATAAGTAGTTGTCTCTTGGTTTGGGTAATCTTAATATTTTCCCATTTACCTATCAATGTGCTTAGAAGGATGGGTAATACATATTTGTGTAGTGGACCCAAAAGATATTTTTTCCATCATGCCCTATCACAACCCATCTCGATTCTACTAACCTTGAAATAAGTTTAGAGTTGTTTTAAACATATAATTGACTCTAAGCAAGCCAAAGATAAAGCAATCCCCTCAAATAAATGATAGTGAACCCAAGAAAGCTCCTTGGATTAAAAAGGCATCATTATCACTATCCACAACAATCAAGGAAACAAACCATTAGGATCCTACCCGAATTCTATATGGGTTTCCTAGTCACCAGTCTTAAGAAAATACTCCACTCAACTATCTTCCACTAGCGACTATCCTATTCCTTTTAGTCTATCAAAAGGATTATCCCTCTTCAGTTCATTGAGAGGTCTCACCTTTCATTCCTTTGAAAGGGCACTCCTTTACAGTCCATCGAAAGGATACTCACTTTTCAATCTATCAAAAAATAAAATTCCAATCACACCTTATCCACACAAGTCAATTTGTGTGATGCGATTAGCATCTAAACATATTTCAATATTCCCCAATCACCCATCCTTCGATGAAGTCAACACTATCTACCTCCTATGCCCTAGATACACTCAATACACTTTGGTTCTAAGAAGATAGAGCTTTCACTTCATTTAAGAAGGTCAAGGGACATCATAATGAAGGTGCAATAGATGTAAGTAACTCACTAATACACAACACTCTGCTACCACAATAATAGAAATAATGGCTCACTTACTTCTACATTTGCCTTGATCGATATTACTTATGGAGTTATGTGAACTAGGGTTGACTCCTAAGGATAGACCAATGCTTACACGACTCCCCAAGCCCATTTGGAGATCTTTTGATAACAACACTATGATTAAAACAATGAGACTAAATTGAAATATGATTTCCCTAGGCAATATCATTCCATAGAAAACCCAATCATAACTAAATGAAAACATGTATTTATTTAATGTAACACACCAGATTAAAAATCTCACAGGTAGAGAACTATATAAGCATAGATGATATTAAATCACAACTCAAAAGATTCATTTTATTTAAATGAATAGATTGAAATATATTCATCATCAATATTTCAAATCCCATGACAAAACGAGAATCACTACTTTATTTGAACTCAATAAATCACATAAAAAATAGTCTCACTTTTTCAACACATATTTATTGATAAGGATTTTGTTATCATAATAATAGATTACACCGATATTTAATTATAATAATATTATGTACATGATATTCAGTCAACTTGGACATGCCCATATTCTTCGGCATCACAACTATCATGGCATATGTTTTCCTGAAACTATCAACATATTGGTACAATGCTCCTCATGCACTTCATCCATGATCTTTGCAATAAACCAATTGAGAACAGTCATTTACATCTATTAGGGATCAGAGATAGCTCCAAAAAAACTCATTTGTAACATTCCAATATGCACCATTCCCTCTTTGATGCTTTCCAATTGCACACAATCATATATCCAGATAGCAAACAATTGCACACTTACAATGTAATTCAATTCACATGCAAATAATTTCCAACATGTTCATTTATGTTCTATCTAGCCAAACATTTCCAAAAATTAGAGAATCAATAAATATTTAGAGCTCATCTAGTCAAAAAATCATGCTAATCACACGCATAATAAGCATTTCATCAGTTTCACCCATCAACCTATGATTTCCAATAGAATCTACAGATTCTAAAATGAAATACACACAGCAATCCAAACCATGAAACACCAACAATCCTTTATAGCCATTCCATAGATTTCTCACAGTAAAACTCAGGTTTACTCCTTTGTTCAACTATTCATAGATCAAAAGCTCTATATAAAATGTAAACACACATTTTAACCAAGCATCACAAACAATCCATATATAGTGAAATGCTACTTTAATAAAATTGAGTAGAAGATCCAACAAATACATGCTTAATCTATTCAAGTCTAATTTTATCAATGTTCTCTAAGTTTTGGATGGTTACCAACAAGTTTATCCATAAAAAACATTATCCATAATGTTAACTTGTAATTCTAGTTATCAATATGTTGGGAGAACGACCATAAATATCACCCAAGGAAGGATGATGCATTTAATTGAGACACCCCTAAAAAGTCTACATTTATTCCTAGCAACTTTTATTATCTCATATTCAAGTAATCTATACTTCAATAATTCCTACGGTAGTTAACTGCACTATGGTTTTACACACACCAAAAATCGTAGAGAATTATTGATTGGAAGAAATTACACCAAAAAACAGTGCTTACACATAATGAAAGATAAGACAAGATATCTAAAGTATCTTTAGTGGATGCATAACCACTTACCTATCAATCGCGTACGAAATCACAAATTCCCTACAATGTCTTCCATCTTCGTTCTTCCTTTTCCAGCCAAACATTTTGACCTCTCTTCCTTCACCTTTCCATTCTTCCTACCGTAATACACACAATCCCTCTCTCATGCTACAAGAGCACATCTTCCAACCTCATTCTCAAAATTTTAGAACTTCTTTGCCAAGTAGTCTTCAACTACCATTTTTTTATAAATTCCATGTCCTATTGGTGGATTCATTTATCACTCGTGTCCAATGTGTAAGCCATTACCGCAAGCACACTTTTCTCAGTTAATGCTAGCTATTAGATTTTACTTACACATCATTCACTTCCATGGTGGTGTTACCAAATAAAAATAGATCTTTATAAACTATTTATTCCTTTAGGGAAGACAATGAAATCATGCATATAACACATATATCCAAGATCATATCCCTAACAATTCAATCATAAAGTAAATATCAAAAATCATAATGTGAAAATTTTATGAAAAGCATCATCATGAAGGGTGAAGCATTCATTTATGTTACTTTCCAAATAGTCTGATAACATAACCCATCACATAATTTTACCCAGGCATTTTAGTTCTGGGTGGTTGATTCTTTCTCCACTCACAAGAACCCTATTTTTTGCACAAACACATAGTCTATTAGCAGCATCATATTCTTTCATGAAAAAACTTCCTTGAAATAATGATCCATTTATTGCCAAGCATTTCTTCATTAAAATATTTTATTTCCTACAAACCATCCATACTTGCAAAATTAAAACATATCATGTCAATTGTACATTGAAGCAAAACATCTTAGCTAAATTTATCAAGTTCAAGGTCTAACAAGGGTGGGTCTTGACATACTCTCCATCCTTAGGCTTAACGTAGTTCTCTGTGTTCATACAAGTAGTTTCTTTAAAAAAATAAAAATAACATTACAATATGTCTTCAAAAAGAAAAAGAAAATGCTTTTACATATCAACTACTTTATTCTCTTTTCTCTTAATATATTCAATGCCAAAATCGTATTATGTGAGAAATACCATCAATATCCTCCATCTAGCATTGAGTAAGGGTTGGGTGAACACGAATTGTAGACTTTGATGATCTTTCTTTAGCTCAAAGTGTCTACCAACTAGATAGTGTCACCAACTATTGAGAGAAAAAACCACAACTACTAACTCTAAGTCATGAGTTACATAATTAACCTCATGATTTTTTAGCTTCCTTGATCCATAGGCTACTACCACTTCTTATTGCAAAAGAACTCCTAGTACTTCTAGCGATGCATCTATACACATAGAAAAATATCCCTGTGGATCAGGTATCTTTAATATAGGAGGTGTAGTAAGATTCTGATTGAGTAATTCAAATGCTATCTCACACTATTCTGTCCACTTAAATTCCTTCCCTTTCCTCTGAAGGTTGGTTATTTATGAGGTGATATTGGTGTAGTCCTTTACATATCACCTATAGTACCTAGTTAAGCCCATGAAACTCCTAATCTTAGTCACATTTATCAGTGGTGACCAATTCGTGATAACTTCTATTTTATTAGGATCTACAATGATTCCTTTAGTCGAAACAATGTGACCTAAATATTGCACCTCTGTCACATAGAATTCACACTTGGACAGGTTCCCATATAGCTAATTTTTCCTTAAAAATTCTAACACTATTATGAGGTGTTCATCATGCTCTATCCTATTTTGGGAATATATCAAAATGTCATCCAAAAATACTAAAATAAATCTATCAAAATACTTCCTAAAGATACTATTAATTAGATTCAAGAATGATTTTGGAGCATTCATTAGTTCAAAATGTAATACAATGAACTCATAATGTCCATATCTAGTTTTAAAAGTTGTCTTATGAGTATCCTCCTCTTGAATTATCAATTGGTGGTATCCTAACTTCAAATTAATTTTTGAAAATATTATGGCATCCTTGATTTGATCGAAGAGGCCTTCGATTTTAGGTAAAGGATATTTATTTTGATAATTGCCTTATTTAACATTCTGTAGTCAATACACAATCTTAAGGATCCATCCTTCTTCTTTACAAATAAAACTGGTGCACCCCATGGTGACATACTTGGTCTGATTAGTCCTTTTTCTAGTAATCCATGTAGTTGTACTTTTAGTTCTTGAATTTCTATGGGATTCATTCTATAAGGAGCCCTATGGATAGACTTTATTCTAGGTTCAAGTTCGATAGAGAAGTTAAATTCCCTTCTAGGTGGTAATCCTGGTAAATTTTTTAGAAATACATCTCTAAACTCCCGAAGAATAGGGTGTTTCCCAAGAACTTATTCCTTTTTTCCTTCCTCTAACTCATTTATCTTAACAATATATACCATTCCTATTTTCTTGGTTTCTTTCTTGGGTTGCATAGCTGAAAGGGTTTGAGTTTGAAAATCTCCTTGTAAGCTATTCACTCTACAAATAAGCCCTTCAACATCTATATATTCAACCCATTGATGTTGGAAATTAATCACTGCTTTATGCTCATGCAACCAATCCATTCCTATAACTATGTCAAAGGCATGCAATGGTGCAACATATAAACATCCTAAGATCATTCCACTAGGAAAAGTAATTTTTACCATAGGATAAAATTGATTCACAGAGTAGGTTTGTCCTAAACCATACTCAACCTTCCACCCATGTGCCAAGATTCTTGGCCTTTCAGTTAAATATTTAACTAAAATAGTGAAAATAAAACTATCTATAGCTCCACTATAAAATAATATTTTAGCACTTCTACCAAAAATCTTACCTTTTATCACCAGTGGCATAGCTTGACCTTCCAGATTCTGGCTTCCTATTACCATGTAAATCATGTACATTGGTTCCTTAGGTGTAGTTTCCTTGTACATTGGTTTCTTTCCTTTTGAACCCATCCCTACTTTCTGTGGATAATTATTTGCATAATGTGATCCCTTAAAAATATATCATCCTTCTTTTTGTTCTAGATGTTGTTTTCATCTCAAATATATTGTTGCTTCTTATTCTTTTGGTAGGTTAGTCTATCTTTATGGTGATCTATTTCCATTATTACCATGATTATAGCATCTATGATTCATTCCTCAAAATTTTCTTCTAAATTTTCCTTGTTTTCTATATCCCTTCTCATTCTGTCCTACATTGCTTTTAATTGTTTGATCACGTTCCAACTTCATAAAACCTGAACCATTTCTTTTCCTTAGTCCCTTGTTGCCTTGTTCATCTAACCCCTCATAATCAAAGTAGATTTTGAGATACATTTCAAATTTTCTCACCAATTCATAAGCCTTTTGCAATGTTTCAGGTTCTCGCATGTCCACTTCTTGTCCTATCCTAGGATCTACTCCAAGTATAAACTTATGGACCTTCATTTTCTCAATGTAAGTGGGTACATACTTCACCAACTTAATAAATTTTTGATAATATTTCTCCACTGTTCTTATTCCTTGATGAAGTTTAGTAAATTCATCAAATTTCTAGGAATAGAAGTATTCTGTGAGAAATATTTCTTTAAAATATTTTACAAACTCTTCCCATTTTAAGTCAACTATAGCCACTAGCTTTAGTTCTTCACTAAGGGCTTCCCACCAAGCTATACCATCTCCTTGCAAGTGTAATGTAGCATAAGATGTTCAAGTTCCTGAGGAGAAATTCTTCATGTTACAATATGTCTCTATCTCCTTCAACCAAGCCTCAACCTTATCCCCATATTCCTCTCCATTAAACTTAGAAGATTTCAAATATTTCATCTCCTTGCCCAGCTCAACCTCTAGTTGAACTCTTTATATTTGCGCCTCTGTAAGAGGTTCATTCACTCATTCCCTTCTCGGGTTACCAACTTGCATTTATTGACTTAAAAAAAAATCCAATAACTCTTTTTGAGTCTCCACCTGCTCACGAAGTAGAGCCACTATTTCAGTAAGACTTTCTCTTTCATTGGAATTTTTTGAACCAACATCATGTGCTTTATTTTTTGCATTAGTTCCTTGTGTCTACCTTATTTTTGGGACAAAACTTCCCTTCTTTTTTATGGCATATTCCCTGGCCACACATAAAAAGAGATAGTAGGTATTCATTAGCATTTAGCCTTTTGAATTGCTCCTCCTACTAGTTATTGTTTACCCATAACATCCAAATCAGTTCAATTAGATTTGCTTTTATTAGTGTCCTCTATTCACTAATATCTAGTATGTTTCCTATCACATACGAAAGACTAATTCTTGCATAGTGAACCTATTCTACTATGAACCATGCTTTGACACTAGATGTCACAACCCATCTTGCTTCTACTAACCATGAAATAAGTTGAGAGTTTTTTTAAAAACATATAATTAACTCTTAGCAAGCCAAATATAAAGAAAACCCCTTAAATAAATGATAATAAACCCAAGAAAGCTCATTCAATTAAAAATGGCATCATTCTCACTATCCACAACAATCAAGGAAACAAATCATTAGGATCCTACCCAAATTCTATATGGGTTTTCTAGTCACTAGTCTTAATAAAATACTCCACTCAACTACCTTCCACTAGTGACTATCCTATTCCTTTCAGTCTATCAAAAGGATTATCCCTCTTTAGAGGTCTCACCTTTCATTCCTTTGAAAGGGCACTCCTTTATGATCCATCGAAAGGATACTCACTTTTCAATCTATCAAAAAGTAAAATGCCAATCCCTGCTTATCCACACAAGTCCATCTGTGTGGTGCACTTAGCATCTAATCATATTTCAACATTCCCCAATTACCCATCCTTTGATGAATTCAACACTATCTACCTTCCATAGACACTCTCAATACACTTCGATTCTAATAAGGTAGCGCTTTCAATTCATTTAAGAAGGTCAAGGTATGTCATACCAAATGTGCAATATATGTAACTCACTTACTAATACGCATCGCTCTGCTACCACAATAGTAGAAACAATGACTTGCTTACTTCTATAATTGCCTTGATCAGTATTACTTAAGGAATTATGCAAATTGTGATTGAATCATAAGGATAGACCAAAACTTACACAATTTCCCAATTCCATCTAGAGATCTTTCAGTAATAGGACTATGGTTAAAATAATGAGACTAAGTTGAAATATGATTTCCTTGGATGATATCATTCCATCGAAAACCCAATAATAACTAATCATAAGCTTTGGATAAGTCTAACCGAATGAACATGGAAGGAGATTTTTGCATATCCATGGAATGGATGGCTTCCTGAGCAAGAACTATATCATTAACTATTTTACGTCCTTCCACATAACCCCCTTGATAAGGGAAAAAAATATTATGCAAAAGAGGCTTCACCCTTTCTACCATGATCTTACTAATAATTTTTAGAATAACATTACATAAAGCAATAGGTCTAAAATCTGAGATATGTTTAGGCTATTGAGCTTTTGGAACAAGAGCAATATAATTTTTATTGATAACACTCAAAATTTCTTTGGCTTTCCTGGCTTCTTCCACCATCTCTAATAAATCAACATGAAGGATATCCCAAAACACTTGGTATAACTCAATGGGAAAACGATCATGACCTAGGTTTTTTCCTTTTTATATTTTAAAATTTACTTGTTGAAGCTCATTGATAGTATCAGGAGAAATCAAAATAGAGTTCACCTCAGAAGTGATAAGAGAATGAATTTCTTGAAGAAAATTTTATTGAGAAGCTAATTCAAGAGGAGTAGTAGCAAAAATATTGGAAAAATAATTGACAACAATAGAGTTCATGCCATCCCAAGTGTAGACAACATCTCCAGAATATAAATTTAGGGAAGAAATAAAGTTGTGACATCTTCAAGCTATAAGAGATTTATAGAATATATTTGTGTTTTGATCACCTTATTTGACCCATTGAATTCTAGATTTTTGCTTCCATAAGATTTCTTATCTTTTTCCATTCTTCTAAATGAGTTGTGAGTTTAATTTCATTTGCACTTATACTCTCTATGAGACCATCTAAATGAATTTTCTTATTCAAAATTTCAATCTGAGCAATAACTTCATATTTTTTTAATGAATATCCCCAAAATCCTTCCAGTTCCAAGTCTTGATTTTGGATTTAATGTATTGTAATATTTTGATAAAACAAAACATCCTGGTCCCATACCTAGGTTTACCTTCCTTCCACCATTGTTGCACTTGAGATTTAAAGGAACTATCTCTAAGCCACATTAACTGAAATTGAAAACGAGATAAACTCACATTGGTTTTCCACATTTCCACCATGACATACTAGTGATCTGAACTAGCATTGTTAAGAGTCTTTACTTTAGGAATGTGACAACAGATTAAGAAATTGTCAGAGAGTAATAACCTATCCAATCTCTCCATTATACAAGCTAAGCCTTAACCAAGTCATAAAGCCATTATCTAGTTGGATTTCCACAAGATAGAGGTTTATAATATATTTGCTCATGAGGTCAGTGCTCCTGTCCAAATTTTTAGTTCCTTCTATTTTCTCATCTAGTGAGAGGATGGTATTGAAATCTCCTCTAATCAATATCTAAACTTCAGAAAAATGAGAGATAATATAATTAATATTCTTCCACTGTCTTCTTTTTTCCTCCAAATTATTCAGAGTATAAATAGTAATACAGAGGATAATTTGGTTGGAATATCTGCTTTGAATAACTATATCCAAAATATCTCAATTGCCAATAATATGGTGAATAACTACCTCTTTTGGGTCCCAAATGCAAGCAATGCCACCAAAAGTCCCATAGGAACTAAAAGAAATCACTTTTCTAGCTGGCCAAATAATCCTCTATTGACACCTTCGTTTCTTGAAGGAAAACAAGATGTGGAAGATTTATTTGAATCATTCTTCTAATTTCATTTTGTTTTGAAAGACTCTGTTTGAGTCCTCTAATATTCCATGTGATGACCTTCATTAATACCAGGGCTAAAAAAGTTGGGAAGGACATTAATCTTACCTTCCTCTACAAGATTTTTGCCTTCTTTTACCATATGATATTGATTAGTCTTGCCACTTACCTTTTGATTAGAATCCATCTTCAGTTTTTTTCCCTGTTTCCTAACTTACTCCAATTGAATTTGAGATGGCTTCTAACCTTGAAGAATGTTTGTACACAGTCAAAATATTACCAGAAGGTTCAACAAATTTTATATTGGAACCTGTATTATTTGAAGTTTTAACATTTAGAAGATTTTTTTCTTCTAAATATTTTTTCTCTTTTTTTTTTCTGTTGAAAACCTTTGATTTGTTGGTTTGTCTCTGAATTCTTCCCTTCATCTTTAAATTGTGTTTCTAAAATTTTTGTTTCCATTATTAGTATCTATAAGTGTGGACATACATTATAAGTATATTATATTATTAATATAATATAAATATAATTGAAAAATATATTTTAATAATAAAATTAATAACAATTTTTTTTATAATATAAAAATAAATATACACCCAGGTGTTGTAGGTGAGTTGGAGAGGAGAGGGCAATCCTCCAAGGGAGGTCCAAGGTTTGAATCTTCACCCTACCAAAAAGCTGAATTGGGTACCCAAAATCCAATTGATAATGTTGGTGCGGGCAGGGCTAGGTGCGACTCCCGGGTGAATTTGACGGTGTAGAACCCCTGTTCGTGGTTTCTTAGACCAAGGCGGTCCCACAAGGAGTTTTTCGCTATATATATATATATATATATATATATATATATATATATATATATATATATATATATATATATATATATATATATTATTATTATACTATTTAAACAAACAATTATGGCTCAGATTTAACCTTTAAAGTTTTAAAATAAAAATCTTCCCAAAATACAAAAATATTATAAAACAAATACCAATAACAAACATAACTTGTAACCGTGATTACTAAACATTATTTCTTAAATAACTTGATGATTAAGGTTTGGATTGATTATATATAAATCCAAGCTTCAGGCAAAGATGGTAAGCTATCTATTGTTCTACAATCAGGTCGAGATGATAAATAACAATAGTTTCGTTTTCAAATATCTTTAACCAAACTAATATTAAATTAAATCCACCATCACAGTGAGGCTACCAATGACCACCGTAACTCGTCTTGGAACAAATCAAAGGACGCTCACGTATCTGATAAATCTTATCAGCGATGTTCTTTGTGAATTATGCGCTCTTCAACATTTCACTGATGTGATGTGTCACTTATAGTATTAAGAACAGCTTCGACTATGGTGCCAACTAGTTCAAAGGTAATTTCCATTCATTTCGTCTTTATAGCTACATCCACCATGAACTAAAATATCTCTAGATGACCTAAAATATACTGAGAGTTGTTGAGTAGAGGGTACTCCAACCATTACCTTGCATTCAACTTATGTTTTTATTCAAAATTAGAGATAACTATCTTGACGCTTACACAACTGAAAGAATGTACCGAAGAATCAGAGACCGATATCTGATCTAGAGAGAATCGCATTGTGCAGGCTGGAACGAGAGCTCGTTTGCAGCAGTATCGTAAAGAATATGGAAGTTCTGTTGCTGTATGTTTCCAAATATCGAGGGAAGTGACGAATCACTGCTTTTAAGCATGGCCAGGCACAACAGCCCGTTGCCTGCATTGACGAAGGTGTTTTCTATAGGAAGCTCGTACTCCACGCCGCCCTTGAAATTGAACGTCACCTTGGCCGCATCTAAATCACTCGTGGAGGCGTGGTAGCAGAGATCCAACCTCACTGAAGATCCGTCTGAAGGGCTCAGCTTCACCGCCGACTGAATCGCGTCCTTCAACAAATCGTACACCGTAGCCGTAAGATAGGTAAAGGTGGTTCCCGAGTCAATAATCATGCCTCCTGTGCCATCGGAATCTATATCAAATGACCCCTTGCGAATCGCCAAAGCCAAGCCGCCCACGGTGATTCCCGTCACCGGTATATAATAGAACGACGGGTAATTCTCATTGGTAATGAAGGAAATTGTTTGGGTGCTGCTTCCGCTAAGGCCCGCGGCGTTCCCGAAAATCATTGGGCTGGTTTTGGAAGGGTCCTCCGTGATAGGCAACAGACAGTAGGAGAACTTGCTGTCGACCTTATCGCCGAGCTGCGAGATGAGAGAGAGCGCACCTCTTCCCAATCCCACGAGGCCTCCGCCCTGAGCGAAACCTTCACCTTCGGTGGTATGTCCGCAACCGAAAGCAATGCGGGAAACCCTGGTGCTGCTCCCAATTGTCAGTGTTTCGTAAGAGAGGCCGCCCCTCGTGTTGGAGCCATCAACATAAGCATAGTGATAACCGCAATCTGGAGAGCAGCCGATCTGCGCACTCCCCAGGGCATCGCAGAGGGTATTGCCGCAACTTATCGTGGAATATGTGGAGGATTTGGAGGGGTTGAAGATGGGGGTGCTCTGATTGTAGCAACTCTGGCAGGGCAAGCACTGAGTCCATATGAGATCGCTGCCGGTGTCCGCTACCGCGTTGAAGGTGACGGTGGGGGTTCCAACTCCGACCTGCATCAGAAATTCTCCCTGTCCCACGAGAACCGGCGATTCAAAGGAGGCAGTGGGGTTTAGCGATGCTTCATTGATAAGCATCGAGATGTATTGGGCTCGTAGCTTGCTTCGTTCCACGGCGCTCTGCAACCTCTTGGCCAAAGAGCCCTCCTCGTCTCTGCGTTTCAATTCCACCCGAAATCCCATCTTCCTATCGTTTGCCCTCGAAAGGGAAGCAGCGGAGCATATGAAGGGAGTAATGCAAATCATGTGCACCAGCAGGAGTTTCAGAGCCATGTCTGCATAGCTAATCCCTTTCGTCATTTCCATGTTTCTGGAATTACTGAAAAGAATAAGACTACAAGAAAACTTTCTTCTCCACTAGAATCGTAGGCTCGGGAAGGGACGAGCTGACTCGCTGGATTGTAAGCTATGCTCTGGTGCCCGCAGGAATGCCCTCTTGCATTCGTGAGTCGGTAATTTATACGTCGATGGTTTAACAGACAGAGTGTATACAGATCATAAGAGATCTTTGATACTCCATTTGGATGATATTCCGGTAAGAATTGAGCGTCTACTACTGGTTGACCACGGATATATCCGATTTTGCATAGTGCCCTCCCATTGCTTCTAAGTTTGTGGAGATCTTTAGATTTTTTTCGATCCAGTTGAGTGGAACACCTTATAACAAGTATGGAGTCACAATGATAGAAATATCTCTGTTACAAGCTGTATGGAACGGCGAAGAATATTCCTTTCTTGACTGAGCAATAGTAGAGAATTGACCTATTTATAAATAAGGTCCTCCAAAATCATCGGACGTTTTGATATTCAATTTAATTTGGGGCAAGGTAACGCATGCGATATTCCGTAGCATCACAACTTTAGGAAAAGAGGATGTACATGTAGAGAAAGGTTTACAGAAAACCACTTTAAAATAGAGCAGACACATTTTCAATCAATGAAATGGTTTAAATTATGTTTAAGAAATTAAAATAATATATTAAAATAGATCCTACTTATTTTATAAGTATTTTTTCTAGATCTTAGTTGTTTTATTTTTTTTTGGTGAAAGGTTATTTTAATTATAAAAATAAAAGTTTTCTTTTACAGTCAATAAAAAAAGTGTGGGTGGAAAAAAAATCACATTTCGAGTGCCACTAATTTATTCTAATAGCGGATAAAGAAAAACAAACTGCACCACATGAGCATCAAGGCCATCAACAACAAACTAGAAACATTTTACAGCCAGAAAGGATTTAAAGAATGGGGTCTGTGGTAGACAGAACCCTATCCATTTGAAGTGAGTGGTTCCTCCCACCCATCAAAGTGCTCCTCACCCCAGCTTGAAGCATGAGTAATTGGAGAAGGATGGGATCAGCCAAAAATATGCCCGTGGTTGCCTAAAGCCCCCCAACCATCATTAGACACAAGCGCAGATTGCAGAGTGATCACAGGCGTAGAATGCTGAGAGGTGTACACATACGGTTGATGCAGTAGGCCTCCATAGTCAGTAGGGAGATCCCGTTCGCATCGATGCCCTGATCATGCACGACATCAACCTCCTCAAACGATCAAGGACCTCCCTATTGACTACACAAGGGGCATACCCCCAATACTTAAGCAAAGCCTACAAATGGTCTAGTTCCATAGCCACCCTTTTATCCTAGTCACAGATCTGAAACCACACATCATGAAAAACTTCGAGTTTATCAACAAATAAAAAATCTTGAGATGGATCAACCAACTTGAAAATAATATTGTTTCTATATTTGTACATGTGAAATAGGAGGTTGAATCTAAATATTTGCCACACTTTCCTCAGCGGGAGAGAAAAATTGAATGGGATCACCCAGGAGGACATGATTCCAGGAATGTTGCAGGGACATAAATGGGGTAAAGAAAGAATCCACCAAACTCCAAGTGAGACTGGCCCATCTACATACCTAGAAAATATGCACACAAGACTCTTGTTCTTGAAAAAATGGGCATCGGGGATTAGGCACCCCCATATAAGAAAGTCTGCAGTCAAGGGGTAAACCTTGATATAGTAAGCTCCATGCGAAAAATGCTTTCTTTGGCTCTAGATAAGACACCCAAGCTAAATGAAATTTGGTTTTCCACTTAGAGGGAGATGAGATAAGGTCACATTTGACATTGAGTTTGGGCATCGTAGGGGCAGTTAGTGTAAGCCATTCATGACCCTGCTTGGCTCTATAGCTAAGTAAGGAAATGCTTTTATACTAGGTCCAATATTTCCACCAGGGTTTCTAGGATCTGACACCTAATTTCTGCCATAAGGAGAAAGGTGTATGGTCCAAAATAGCATCATACGTAGCCTTGTCAGCATTGGATAAGCGAAATATCCTTTTAAAATCATTCTAAGAAATCTAGTCTCTACTTTCCTTGGAGTAAAAATCTACAATGGCGGCAATGCCTCGCTTAAAATATTTTTGGGCATGGACCCAAGGAACTTGGCCCAATGTCTTACCCTAAAGCTTGAATATAGGGGACCATCATACATTGAGAATATTAATGGAAAGGCTTTTATGTGAACAGGCCCCCTTCCAAACAATCCAAGGATTTAATTATTGCCAAGTCTTCCATATGCTTTTGATGACAAAGGAACGAGGGATTTTAATGAAAACTTGGGCCATCACTAGAGAGGGTTAATTTATTCCTACCCAGGCTTGACGATTGAGGGAAATTCCATTCGAGATGCAATGTATGATAAGAAATTTTCATGCTTTAGGTCCTTTGAGAGCCCACACAATCCATTTAGCACAAAGGGCTAACCCTTGACGCTTACAGTCCAGTAAATCCATACCCCCTCCTTGTCGTGGGAGATAACAAATATTCCAAGCCACTCTGTGAAAGCCCTTCTGCTCAGACCCACTAGACCACATAAAATCCTAAAGTAAATTTTCAAGCTATTTTTAACAAGCCTAGGAAGGGACCCAACAAGACAAGTAATAAACATGCGTGAAAGCCAACACTTTTGAGCAAATTTGAAATTTGCCAATAAGTGACAACTTCTTAGTATTCCAATATTGCAGCTTGTTTTCCACTTTACAGATGACATAAGATCATAAGTATTTTTCCTTCCATTTGATCTTTATATCTACTACTTTGTTTAGATGTGTTCATAGTTTGGGTTGAACCTGTATAGTTTTTTTTTTCATTCTAAATTTTTAGTCCACATGACAAGTCTAAAATTTTCTCTCACATACTATTTAATTTATTTGTTGGAGTTTAGGATCTCATGAAATTAAACGCCACACTTGTCCATTAATTTTTTGCTTTGTTTCATTCATGTGTTTTTTTCTTTTATTGAATTTTATTTTGTTGAATATTTCTATGATTACATGTTTTGACAACATGCTATCTTTTTTTTTATATTTTCTTTAGGTACCTTAATAGCCTTATCGTAACTTCTAGTGGTAGTGGAAAAGTTCTTATTACAACAAGTAAAATCTTATATGGGATTGGTGCTTTAATTTTGAAATTATTTACAATTAGTCATTTTTTAATTATTTTTATTTGTTTTCATTAAAATTTTGATGTGCTGCCAGCCCATACCTCACATCCATATAGCACTATTAGAATACCTAATAACCCAAAAAAGACCCTAATGGTTTTCCAATCCTATAGATATATTTTTTTGTACTTATTTAGCAGTAGGTGGAGTGCTTTTCATCATGTCTGTATTTATTTCATCCTATATATTCTATTACTACTCTAAAGGATTTATTTCAAATAAAATATGTGGCTGTTTTTTCTCTCTTTGAGTAGAGAAGACCATAATTTTAGTCTTGATAGTGTTTAATTGCATCACAACTTTACAAAAAATGTTATAAAGCTTTTCGATATACTTTTAAACTTTTAAGTGTCTTTCCAATCAAGATGAGGTAATCAACATAGATGTGAAGTTTCACTAAACAATTAGCCAATTGTATTTCCTCTCCTCCCATCTTTTCTACCTATTTCTTCAATTTATCAATGTAAAAGGTCAAATAAAGTAGGTGATAATGGACAACCCTCTTTCACCCGGATCACTCCTAAAACACTTTGATAGTCCTTTTGAAGTTCTAATTTTCACACCACCTACTCATAAAGTCTATGTATAGTTTCTATATTGGTTGACACACCAATATATTCTATTTTTTTCAATAATTTACCTTTAGCTATTATGTTAAAATCCTTTTTAAGGTCCTTAAAAAAACAATAAATTTCTCTTTTTTCATTCCATATCCTCTCTATTAAGTGCCTTAAAGTAATGCAATGGTCTATTTATGAGTCTTTATTGTCTAAATTTGGCTTGCTTTATTGTCCTCTTTCCTTGATTAATTTTATTTTCTACTATGCTATTAAACGATTTTGTAAAAAAAGAGTTAATCATGATGGTATAATAATATGAAGGATTTTTTTGTATCTCTATTTTAATACAATGGTATGAATAGGTTGGTTATCCATTCTAGTAGAAAACCTCCTTTAATGATACCATTAAGAATATTTTGGATGTGTGGAACTAAGATGTCAACCCACACTCAGACATTCAACTTGTAAATCATACATATCCTAAGCTTTACTTATTATTATCTTGTTAATGCCATCCTTCACATATTTTAGAGGAAATATTTCTTAGTTCTGTCAATTATAAGATGGGTATCTTGTTCTTAGTTTCTCTCATAAAATTGCTTAGCATACTACAACCATTGTTCACTTGTGATACATTTTTTATTTACATTTATATTTATTGTATCTCTTTTGAAAATTGTTTTATCCTATGATTTAAAAGACATATAAACTATTTTTGCCTTGTTCTTATGTATTTTTTTTTTGTTTTCACTAGATTTTATATATCTTGCTATTTATTTTCTAGTTGTATAGTTCTTGCAAGGTTCTCCTTACAACTTTGGATACTTACCTTGGATTTACAAGGAACATTTCATGTTTCATTTTTCTAGGTTTCAACCTTTTACATAACAACAAGGATTCTCTAATTATATCCATTAGTTTACTACTATCAAAGTATAATTATGAATAAAAATTGTCCTCTTTTCTTTCCTCTCTTTGCATATTTTTCTTGAATAATGTTTTAAAATTTTACTATTTTTTCTTTGAAATAAAGATGTTTTATATTTTCCTTCCTTTAGTAACTTAAGATATTCTTCTTACCCACTTTCTTGAATTTAGATTTTAGTCTCCATGGGAACTTCTTCAATTTTTAGATATTTTATGCTTGAAATGAAATTTGATGAGCAAACAACATAATCACTTACACTACTAATAAATTACACTATGTCCATTATGTGTTTGAAAAGTATATTTTCTATATTTTTCTCATATATTTATGCCATTACACATGATCAAATCCCTATATGCTATATTGTCTAAGAAGTTCTCCATAATGTCTGATGGGTCCATGACTATTGACCATCATCCTCTTAATGATATAATATAATCTAACTTTTTCTGAAAAAAAAAAACTAACTTTAATCAATGGTGTTCCACCTCTTCTTCCATAAATATCAGATTATCATGTATAGCTTAGATTTTTAAGGTTCTTCTTACTGCTTTGGATACTTCATCATACCTTACAATGAACATTTCATGTTTTCTTTTCCTAGGTTTCAACCTTTTACATAATCCCAAGGATTCTGTGATTATACCCATTAGTTTAATACTATCAAAGTATAATTATGAAAAATGTTTGTACTCTTTCTTTCCTCTCTTTGCATATTTTGCTTGAGTAATATTGTAAAATTTTACTAATTATAAATTCACTGTAAATCCTGGTAGGATCCATAGTACTTGGTCGGTAAGTTTTTAACACCTGCGAAGATTTTTTAAAGGAGATATCGAATGGGTTGCTACCATATGAGCAAGAGCAATATAGAAAACTAGACTCATATATTTTTAAGTCTTGTGCACATTAAAATTTTTGTAGCTCATAGGGTATTAATC
This sequence comes from Wollemia nobilis, assembly GCA_028583015.1. Classification (NCBI taxonomy): domain Eukaryota; kingdom Viridiplantae; phylum Streptophyta; class Pinopsida; order Araucariales; family Araucariaceae; genus Wollemia; species Wollemia nobilis. The sequence continues at coordinate 518,992 of JAQPPZ010017037.1, forward strand.
CCATTAATAATGGTAGAGATGCAAAGGCTTGCCAAGTGCTTCACTTATAGTTTACATAAGAGTAATAGATACCATTAGCATATTTGTAGTAAAAGCATTAACAAATTTCTATTGAATACTTTTCATGGAGTAAAGAATATAAGAGGGTTTTCTTTAAGCTCAACATCATTACAAGAATTAAACTTCAGCTAGCTACTTCACAAGGCCTTTTTTTCAACTTCAACCAATGTCTCCAATAGACTAACATGTAGATGGATGTGAGATTCTACTGGAAGATTACAAGAATATTGGAACTATATGCAAGGAAAACTATTATCTCTCTTCACCCAGCATGACCTAAAATATCTCGCTCCATCCACCATGACCTAAAATATCTCTATATGGCCTAAAATATACTCAGAGTTGTTGAGTAGACGGTACTCCAACCTTTATCTTGCATTCAACTAATGTTTTTATTCGAAATTAGAGATAACTATCTGGACGCTTACACAACTGAAAGAACGTACCGAAGAATCAGAGACCGATATCTGTTCTAGAGAGAACCGCATTGTGCAGGCTGGAACGAGAGCTCGTTTGCAGCAGTATCGTAAAGAATATGGAATTTCGGTTGCGGTATGTTTCCAAATATGGAGGGTTGCGGTAAAGTGCTTCCGAGCATGGCCAGGCACAACAGCCCGTTGCCTGCGTCGGCGAAGGTGTTTTCTATAGGAAGCTCGTAGTCCACGCCGCCCTTGAAATTGAACGAAACTTTGGCCGCCATCTATATCAAATGACCCCTTGGGAATCGCCAAGCCGGGCTACCCACGGTGATTCCCGTCACCGGTATATAATAGAACGACGGGTAATTCTCATTGGTAATGAAGGAAATTGTTTGGGTGCTGCTTCCGCTCAGGCCCGCGGCGTTCCCGAAAATCATAGGGCTGGTTTTGGAAGGGTGGCAACAGACAGTAGGAGAACTTGTTGTCCACCTTATCGCCGAGCTGCGAGATGAGAGAGAGCGCACCTCTTTCCAATCCCACGAGGCCTACGCCCTGAGCGAAACCTTCGCCTTCGGTGGTATGTCCGCAACCGAAAGCAATGAGATACACGTTATTTCCATTATTTTTCTGCAGACAAGCACACAGGAAAAACTCGGCTTTGGATTGGTATTTCTGCAGTGTAGAAGCATAATTTCCACCTTTTCCTTCCATTAGTAGCTTCAGTTGATCAAACATATGTTAGTAGTTAGATTCTGAAATACAAATAAATAGTTTTGAAAAGAAAACTCTAGTCTCAAACGGTCATATCTCTATTTAAATTCCAAAGCACTACTAAAAGCATTTAACATAGAATTATAGTTAATAAAATTATTGTTTTTATTGTTTGTGACGATAGATAATACTGAATGTTTTGTTATGGTGAAACCTTAGCAGAAAGAATTTGCATGCATATTTATCGTTGATTTAAGATCATTTAAGGGTTGACTGACTTCCTCTTTGCTTTAACCGAAACCCTGAAGCCTATCCCTTCTCTCCCACATGAAAAATCTTTTTATCGCTTTCCCTTCTGTGGATTTTTTCTGCCGCAGCGTTTCTTTCTCCTCCTATTTACTACCAATGGGTCTCCGCGCATGCTTCGCACGCTTCCCTTGAATACGTTATATATTTATATATAAAAGAGATCATCTCATTCCGATTCCCTCACTTCGTTGTTATTCAGTCCGAGATCTCCGTCACAAAAGACTATCACTACGAATGTGATTGCCCGTTTTCATATTGGTTTCAGAGCCGCGCATATGGGCGGTGCTCTGCTGTCCTCTCCCACATTCCATTCTCTTTGCCTCATTGTCCGCTACATCTCTTGACTTAAACCCCCCTCCCCCACAAAGCAAAGAGTAAATCAGTCAACGCTTAGCATATTTATTATCCCAGTTGAATTGTTGAACGTTCCCTGAAGTGCCCCCAAAACTCTCGCCATTGTTCACCACGTATTGGAGATAAGAATCCTGTCCCGTTGCCTGCTATGGCCACGAAGCGGCCCATAGCAACTCATCCTAAACAATCCACCCCACAATTTGTGATTATAGTTGAAAAATTATTGTTCAAAATTAACCAAATTATACCTTTGAAAAAAATGAGATTCTTACATTGTATCCGCTTGCAGATGAATAATATTTGGCAACTATTGGCAAACTGCGGTCGTATCGGCCGCGATACTTGTCCGCAAATTCAAACAGCTATGGAAATATGCGTTCACTTTCAGATCTTGATTTTTCGTTGCTTTATATTAATTTAAAGTACTAATTAAAAAAAAAAAAAAAATAGGGCTGCTAGTTAAGTTACCTGGACTCCATGTTGCAGCAAGGTGTTTGAGTAAGATTCATCGGAGTCTCTGAATGCGATAGAAGTTGCTGCCATAGCGGCAGCAGTTTCACCAGCGAGGTTACTGGCATCGATCTTGTAGGCTTTCCTCGAAGTTGTCATGTCTTCTGCTCTCTACCAGCAGGCGTGATCGCTATCTCCATCTCCCACCTGAAATGTAAAACTGAGATCACTGAGTAGACCCATAAAAATTAAGGCATGTGGAATTCAAATAAAGATACATTATAATCTTTTTCCTCGTCATAGCCAAGAGTAGAACAATCACTTCATCCATGGGGGATAACGGAGGTGTGTCTCTTGCTGAAACTATCTACTCAAGTATTTCAAATGAAAATTATTGTATTGGGCTCGTAGCTTGCTTCGTTCTACACCATCAATCTAAAGGCACTTGAACAAAGCTTCATCCTTTGTCTTAATGCTATAGATCCATAAAAACTTATAGAAATCATCAATAAAGGTAAGAAAATAATTATTCTAATGATAGAACAATCAATCATAAGATTACATGTCTATAAATAACAACCAAATTTAGGGAGTCATAGATTACTTTGGCTTTAGAGAAGGGTTACTAGGATTGCTTTCCTACACATATCACTTGGAAACACCAACAAATGGGGTGATGGATGGAAGAGCATCTACACTATAAAAATATGACACATGTGTCTTAAGACACCATAGTCCATTTGGTTAATGTTGCTATCTATTATTACTTGTTAATGTCATCTGTCTTAGTAACCATAGAAAAAATGTTTGGAAGAATATAAAGGAAAAATAAATGAGTCAGATTAAACTTTTATATATGTTTAAATTAATCACAGGTGATATTCTTAATCACCTTTTTATTAGTTCAAAATTTCATATTTTTAATAGTAATAAAATAGTTACATATAGGATGAAGATTAACACTTAGAACTTGAAGAACATCCTTAAATATGAGTAGCCAAAGTTTGAATCACCATATCTAAAAACCTTAATTGAAGAATATTTATGAATAACCATAAGATCACCATGATGTTATTCATTTTAATAAGTCAAGAGATGGTGATACATTATCGTATTTGATGTTGCTCTAAAATATGAAATTCATTCATTTAAGCACATGGAGGTTTAGTATATGAAATGAATTTCCATATATGGATATGATAACCTTATGAAAATAAAAGAGAATAATTACCTTCAACCTTCTTAGTCACCTCCTCAATATTTCATATCTAAAGACAACAAAATCCATCATTGTGACTCTCTTTCTTACAAGTTTACATACAAGTCTTTTGAGTGGCTCATATAAATTTTATCCCTTATTTTTTATTTTCTTATTCTTTATTTATAAATTTTATGAATTTGGAGATACATTAAAGATTAGCTAGAATAGAGGAAGCACTTTCACTTTTACACTTTATCAATACTTATTGATTAATGATATAAGCAAAAATATTGTCTAATAAAGTAACATGTTGCCTAAGGAATATCCTAAGTACTTTCAAAGTATGCATAGCTAGTTAATCATCATATTCAAAAATATTATTAAGTACTATGTTGAGGTATACCATGGGATCCTTATCTATTTGCTTGATATAATAAATACCCTCTTGTAATTACTAGAAGTGATTGGCATAATGAACCATCCCAAAATTAATGATCCTTAATGTAGTAATATTACCTTCTCACTTGTGTGACATCTAAGTTATCAAACAACCATGACTTGAAGATAGCCAAAAATAATTAAGAAAATAAATTATTATGATATGGTTGTACATATTCATATCCATATAAGCCAAAACCACATTGTTCTCTTTATCTTTCTTAGATTAGAAGATTTTCACATTGGCATAAATATTAGTATCTAACAATTATTGTTTATCATAGCCTCACAATCCCTTACTACAAAAAGAGTGTCTATCTTGATCTTGAGGAAAGTTGTTTTACCACTGAGTATAGGTAATTATTACATATAATCTATATAATTCCTATAAAATTTCTTTCCCTTGCATGTTATTTGGATAGAAAAATCATTACCACTAACAAAATATCAAAGAGCAATTCAATCTAGAAGGGTTAAGATAAATAAAATCCATATATGAGTGAGATATAGCCTCCAAGATTTTACCCTTTCAACTATAGAAAATATAATAAAAACTCTTTAATTTTAAATAATCAAATATAAATTTAACCAATTGCTTGCTACCATTTAATATCGAATACCATGACAATGTAAAGAATGAGATAATGCAACTTTTATGTTATTGTTAAATTGGAAAAGGTATAAGAAAAAATATCATGTTGGATGAATCTCATAAAAAAATTGGTGGGAATTCCCATGTAGATGTAATGTTACCCTTAAATTTATTGGTGATGAAAACCATACACAATCCAAATCTCACTCAATAAAGGGGAATTTGAACCTATATATAAATTTAACAAAACAAGATATATGTAGTAAGGAAGGGGGCAGATCTATAAGGGTATGTACACCATATATCCAATATGCAACACAACATAATGCATAAACCACATGGCACATGAATCTTTCCTTTAGTATCTAAAAATAATTTTATTAGGTTTTAAATCTATTTTTCCTATCCATAAATACTTCAAACCACATCCTATTATGCACATGAGTCATGGTGTCATTTAAAAAAAATGGACAAAGTATCATATATACTGTAGAATTCATACACAAGCACCATAGAGGATTAAAATAATAAACTTTACCCATCAACACATAAACACAAACCTATTTTATCATCTTACCTCTCAACTTAAATGATATAAAATACATCATAAAATATTAACTATTTTCTCACATAGTATTTAATTTCTCTCACCATAAGTATTTAATGAAATCTGCCCATTTAAAAATTAAAAAAATATATATTGGTTTATTATAATAGTTAGTCTTTTTTATATAACTATTTTTTGGATCAACATGTTTCAAGAAATTCCCTTTTTCCAAAGAACCATAAAATTTATTAGTCCTAAATAATGATATTAACTGGTCTTATAATTCATAGGACTTTCAGATACATTAAAATATACCTAATATTTTACTAGTATGAAGGATGAATCACAAAATATTCAACCTTTTACTCTTCTCTTTGAAAGCTATCAACCTACCCTCTTATACGTACTATAATTGGTGCTAAAAAATTCCAAAAGAAATAAGTAGGTGATATTTTTTAAAAATCTATAAAATATTATTAAGTTTTGTAAAAAGAAAAAAAAAACTTAAATAATCAAAACTATCAATTTTTAGCATAGTTCCTTACCTACCAATTAGGGATTTACTAGAAAATTCCATTGTAAAATAAATTTATATAAATAAGTGAATTAAATTTTGAAGGAAATGAATATTTTAAACTTGTTGTTGAATATTTCTTATAGTCTAATTCGTTGATGTGGAAGAATGACATCATCATGATTTAAGATCCAATTATAATTTTTAGAAAAGTCCCAAAAATGGTATTGGCTATAAATAAATTTTTTATTATATAATTAAATTCCTTTAGAAATCATCAAAAAATATCATAAACTTGACCTAGAATCATCTTCTCTAATACAATGTTGGAATTTAAAATATTATTAGGAATAAAATGCATTGCTCAAAAAACTAGAAGTAAATAACCAATGGAAATAATAATAATAATATGAAAGGTGTTTCTAGATACCCAATATTTTTATTAACTAATAACAAGTCCTTTTCAAATGATAAACATATGGTTAGATAATGTAGGAGATAATTACACATTATACAACTTACTAATGGTAAAGGTTAAATAATCAACCTAATAGATAATAATATACGAGGTTGAAATTTATAATATCATTAGGAATAAAATACATTGCTTAACAAACTACAAGTAAATAACCATGAAGAATACTAATGTAAAAGGTGTTGGTATATATCCTATTAACTAATAAAAATTCCTTTCCAAATGATAAGCATATTGTTAGATAATATAAGATAGTATTACATATAAAAAAACTTGCACATGGTCAAGGTTAAATAATCAACCTAATAGATAATAACAATAGAATAATACAATATGTTTCCTTTTGAGATGTTCATGGGATTTTTGATATACCATGAACTGGGAGAAAACTAGGGCAAACATATTGTTATATAATATAAGATAGTATTGCACATAAAACAACTTGCACATGGTTAAGGTTAAATAATCAACATAATAGATAATAACAATAGAATTATACAATATGTTTCCTTTTGAGATGTTCATGGGATTTTTGATATACCATAAATCAAGAGAAAACTAGGGCATCAATTGGGTAGACGAAAGGATTTCTAGTTATTGTAAAATTAAAGATAATATTATCGCCTCCAAGAGGATCTAATAGGGATACCTCTGAATCCTCTTTTCGAGAGACAAAGTTCTTTTGTATAATTGATAAAGGATAAATCTTCAACAAAGAGTAAAGAAACACAAAAAAATACATTAAAAATGCTCTTTACAGCTACTAGATAAATATCAACATCTCAACGAGTTACTGGATGCTTGCCATAGTCATAATCAAGGCCAAATATTTTCATTGAGCAAAGTATGGTAGAAGGAACAATTTTATATAGATCCAATCATGATTTGATTTGTAAATTCTTGGGTATTCACCCTACCCTAAATTTTTTACATTCCTAGATCCAAAAAATTGAGAGCCTCTTGGTGAGTATTCTTTGTGGTTTATTACCAATGGATATTTTATTGTTAGTTTTTCTACACTTATTGATAGAAATAGGTTTTTTGAATCAGAAAAGATAAATCATGGTCTGGAAAAATTATATGTTTAGCCTTGGAGAGTGGAATTTGATCCTCAAATTGAACCCATTGTTTTCCTGGTTTGGATCCTTTTTTATGTACTTCCAATGGATTTTTGGAGTGAGTAGGTATTAAAAATTATCGATAATTCCTTGGAAGATATTTGGATATTTCCAAAGATAAAATAAGAAAACACAATCGTTTATGCTAGATTATACATGGAAATGGATCTTAACCAACCTTTGTCGGTAGAGGTTGAACTCAAAATTATAAGACAATCTTAGATTCAAAAATTGTATTATGAAGCATTAACCTTTATGTGTAGAGTTTACCATAAATATGGGTATTTGGCACGATCCTGCCCAAAAAATATGAACATAAAAATGGAGGCTCCTCTTGGAATGTCAAATATTCCTAAGGAGGGTAAGTCAACAATAAATAAAGAAAAAACCACTATTTTTTAGGGTAAATAAGCATAGGGAGATGGTTTTGGACAACCCAAAATAAGGAGAAGGTAAAATAAAAATGATGGTAAAGAGCAAATCCAACTCAAGCCCTCCAATAGATATGAGATATTCAAGATACTAGTGGACCAGGAAGAAGAACAATTCATGGAAGGAGTGGATGAGAATAATGAAACAAATAATAGCCATGTTCATGTCCCTCTTTCATCTCCTCCCTTCCTAGAGTAGGCAATTAAGTGTAGTGAGTTACCACAATTAGAGTTTGCAAGGGGATTGATAGTGCATAACCAAGAATAGTTGATAATTAAGGATATCATCATTGATATAGTAGAAAAGAATAGATGATAGCCAACTCTAGGGATAAATCAAGTGAAAAAAATAAAAAATATCAACTCTCAAGGAGTGGGTATAAAATCAAATAAGGAATTGATAGCAGTTCAAGGAGACAAATTGATAATTGGAGGATCAGTGAAGCCAATATACTTTTACTGCTCTCAAGGTAACCAATGATTATACAATAATGTAATTTTAGGGGTTTAAATAGTAGAACCAATAAATATACTATTTGAACTCTTAGAAAAATGTAAAATATATTTTTTTCTTATCCTAAAAAAATATTATTGGATCTTATGTGTAAAATAGTAAATAGACTTTGAACGGGTGCTGGACGTATGGGAGTGGCTGCCCAAGGGGTCATAGGGGGGATAGTTACTTTTTATAACTCTCTTTAATAAACAACAATATAAAATATATCTTGGAGGGGTGTCCTCACATCACATTTTATGAACAATGTGAAAGCTGAGCAAATTTTAATCATAAATTTTTATGTGGCTCAAAACCTGTATGGTCAGATGCATCATTGAAAAGTGGCGCATAACATAAGACTCTCAAGGGAGGAGTTATATTGGATTATTACTGGGTATTTTAATGCTAAATTATCCTCTAGATATCGAGAAGGGGAACTCCAATTTTGGACCCAGAAGATCAACTTATGATTGCCCAAGTCTATGCTTTACACTTAGTGGATATTAAATTCCCTAGAACCAACTATATTTGGACTAATAAGAGGAAGGAGCCACATAGCAGTAAGGTAAATTTAGATCATTTTTTGGTTTCAAATGAGGTATTTGTGAAATGAAATATAAATTTTTAGATTTTAGAGAATTCAATTTTAGATCACTTTCCTATTTTGTTGGAAGGGGGATCAAGATAGTACAACATCACAAACCATTTAAATTTGAAAACTTTTGGTTACAAAAAGAGGAAATTCAAAATAAAATTCCACAATGGTGGGAAGAAATTCATCCAGCATATGGAACAAAAATGTTTATATTCCACAAGTAGCTTCATTATGTCAAGGATCAACTGAAATAATGGAGGTTAGCTAACAAGACAGACTTCCAAGTCCAAAGAGCTCCATTAGTGGCCAAATGGGATGAGATTAAAAAAAATTCATGGAAGAAACAATTATAGAGTAGCTCAAAGAAAAGGATGTTGTATTGCATAAAGTAGTTGAGGATATGGACAACCAAGAGGAGATCTACTAGAAATAAAAAGTAAGAACCACTTGGTTATTAGAAGGTGATAAAAATACCAAATTTTTCCATTGGGCTGCCTATGCTAGGAGATATATTTTAAACATGAAAACTCTTCAAGATGAGAATGGACACTCCTTTGATATAATTCCAAGTATGCATTTCCATTCAATGGATTTTTTTTCTAAACTATTTAAGAAAATAATGGTGCAATATGAAGAGGCTCAAACATGGTTATGCATAGTGGTAAATATTCATAAAGTGGGTGAATATTAAGATTTTCAAAATTGAAAATTGGTGAATATGAGGACCCTTCATGTCAGCCCATTCACCTAAAATTTTCAGGACCAATTTTATCTTAGGGTCAATTTGCCACAATATATATATCCAAACATAGGTATATTTGTACTCATTAGAAAGCTCGTTTCAAGCTTGATCTAATGGTGGTATTTTTATGAAGTTATAAGATTATTTAATAGGTTAAAAGTGGCCCTAAAATTGACCTTACATTTTAGGGCTTCAAATACCCCAAATTTAGGTATGAAGATGCTCGATTTGATTTGCTTATGATTCTCCATGATTCACCTTGATTTTGATTAGGATTCACCATTTTTTACATGTACATTTTGATTCCAACCCCTTATGCATAACCCTGGGCTCAAAAATGATTTCTTATTGTCATAGCCTCTGTTATCTTTGAAGAAGAAAATTAGGCCCTACTTAAACCCATTGATAGATAGGAACTGAAGAAAGTAGTATTTGAAATGAGTACTAGAAAAACCTCAATTCTTGATGGTTTTCCAATTGAATTTTCTCAGGCCTTTTGGAACAACTTGGAGGGGGATGTAATGGTTGTTATAGACGATTCCAAAGTTATTAAAATAATGTTGAAAGTATTAAATCATACTTTCATTGCCTTAATTCCAAAATGGGAGGATGTGGAGCATATTTTAGATTATAGACCTATTATCTTATGCAATGTCATATATAAAATATTCACAAAGGTAATAGTTGATTGGATAAAACCTCTTATACATAACATTATCTCCTTGAATCAAGAGATTTTTGTATAAGGTAGGCAGATCTTGTATAGTGTGGTTCTAGCTAAAGAGGTAAACCATTCAATGTAAAAATCTGGTAATAGAGGAATATTCATAAAATTGGATATGTTAAAGGTTTATGATAGGGTGGAGTGGACCTGCTTATCAAAGGTGATGGTAGCCATTGGTTTCTCTTAGGATTGGATAGAATAGGTCATGAGTTGTGTTTCTACTTTGACATACTCAATATTAATCAAGGCCCTTCCCTCACAACCATTTGAAGCTACTCAAGGCCTTCATTAAGGAGATCCTTGTTCCCCCTATGAAGGTTTGGGTAGACTCATATTGAGGAGAAGACAACAATATTTTCTAATAGGTATCAAGGTAGGTGAGGAAGTTTTGACTCACCAGTAGTTTGTGGATTACACAGGATTTTTGAGAATGGCTAACTTTAAGGAATAAAAAATGATTAGAAATACACTTAATGTCTACCTTAGGGCCACAAACAAAGTCATCAATGATAAAAAAATCCAAAGTGCTCATTTTCAATCTTGATAAAAGGCTTCAAGATAGAATTTTAGAGATTTTGACATTCACAAGGACTTCTCTCCCAGTGGTATACTTGGGGGTCCTTTTACATTTTAAAAAACTAAAAATAAATATCTAGAGGAATCTCTTGGATTGTATCAAGGAAATAATTAATCTTTGGTCTCACAAATGGTTAAGTTATGGGGGTAGATTAACATTTTTACAATCAGTCATTCAGGTCATGCCAATTTATAAATTTTATTGGAATAGAGTCCATTCCATCATTTGGGTTATGTAAATGTATCCTCCAAGATACATATCTAGATTACTTGCTATGCAAGTTATCTAGTTACTTCGTACAATGTAATAAATGTACAAGTGTCAAAGTGTAAGTTTTACATGTGTAAGTTATCACTTGCACAACTAGATAGAGTATCGGCCAAGTATCATATTTTCCCTCTATAAGGATGCCCTATTAGATAGATAGTGATGAGAGTCAGGTGATATAGTAAGATAGCATAGATTAGTGGATAATATAGTTTTGTGTGCCTCACCATTATTTGGTGATGGATACAATGTTGAAAGCATGAGGATACATAAAAAAAAGGAAAAACCTAGATGCGATGCAAACAGAACAAAAGATAATGCTAAGTCCTATGAATTGAAAGTGCATGAAAGGAAAGAGGCATGAACGAATCAAAACCAAATAAAAAGCCAATATGGAAGACAACCCTTTTTATTAATATGTTTTAGAACTTGGTTGCAGTTTGCCTACTCCCTTTTCAGGGGCTAGGAGCGTTAAATGTGTTCTTGTTACACCCATGGATGCTATTCCTTCTTTCGCATGCCCACATGTAAAATGGGCGAGCCAAATGTCATCGCCACTTGCATTGATGAGTCTTGAATCCTTGCTACTCCTCTAATGCCTAGATACTATGTTCAAAGAAACATAAAATAGTCAGTAGCACCTGTATATAAAATAAAACATGCAATCCCCACGCCTTCAACTAGCACATGCAAAATATAAATAAAAAAATAACTGAAATACATCCAAATGAACTGAAAACTTGACAGGGGCATCAAAACATCACAAGGAAGACACTTCAAATAGAACAGTAAAAAAATTTGCCACATATTCGTATTCGCTCCGGGGCGGGACGAATAAACCTACAACAAAGTGTCAAAAGCACAGTCCCAAATGTCACATCTGAAAAGCTCCAAATCACCTGCAAAGTTGGGGGTTAGCTAATTGGGGGTATTTTGGGAAGACCCAGAAGGTAAGATTTTCCCAATTTGGCCTCTATCACCGAGAATTTGATGATGCTACCTGCATGTTAGTAAAGGCGGGAAATGAGAAAACATGATAAAAAATGCTCAAAACGATGTGAAATTTGAATGACAACCTATTTAAGCAGCAAATAATCACATACAAAAATAATAGAAAGGAAATCTACCACAAATTTCTAATCACTCCAGGGCAGGGTGATTAGGACTGCGACAGTTTGGGGGGCTCCCGGGGGCAGGACGCTCACCGTTTGGGACTCTGTTTTGGCACCAATCCACTTGGGATGGGTCCAAAAAATTTTATGGGGTGTTGTCAGTAAATTTGGTTGGATATTGTGGCCAAATTTTTGGGTTTAGGCTCCAGATTTGTGCTTCCAATAATCACCCAATAAACTCCCTTCAAAAGAGAGATCAAGGATGTGAAAGGCACAAATCAAAAGGTGTGTGTGTGGATGTAAAATGGTAGCACTTCATTGCTCAAAATGCTCCTTCTCTGTATCTCTTTTTGGGTGAGAAGAATCACCAATTTATAGACCTAGGGTCTCTCTATTTGAATGCGCATGCGAGGGCACCACTGGAGTTGCATGTCCTATTTTGGGAAAAATATTATTCCTTGATTTAGAGTCTCCTTGCATGAGGCCTCCAAAATCAAAGACATGCATGACTGAAGTCTCTCTCCTTGATTTGAAGCCATTCCTCGCAATTGCATGGCCTAAAGCTATAGTTAACTGGAAAACCTATTGAGGTCTAACTTTTTGCCAGTCAAACCTTCTATTCACCTCACCCTGGGGTGAATGCTGATAATCGTCCCTAGGTGGGATGAATACAAGTTTGTAATCGTTCCAGGGTGGGACGAGTAGGGAGAAAAGTGCCAAAAAGTGCCAAATTGACCTTTGACCTTCCAAACTACTGTGGGAGTGGTTAGGACCACTGTTTAACCTTTGGGGGCTGCCTTAGGGACTGTGTCTGTCAATGTGATCAGTGTTTGTTGTCACATAATCAGATTGGTGCTATTTTGGTGTCTACAGATGCCCCTTTTTGGGAAGCGCTATGCAAAGCACAGCGTTGAGCAAAAATAGATAACCAAAGCACTAATGATTAGGGTTTCTTAGTAACCTAACCAACTCTTGATGGCCCAAGTATGGAAAGGGCATGCATTCTTGAATCCTTGCTTCTGATGAGCTAAGGAGCTTAATTCAAGTGTTAACCTTTTTCGATGAGGTGTTACTTGAGATTGGACATTGATCAGTCATGAATAGGCAAAGGGCACAACCTTTTGTCTGTGGGAACCTTGAGTTCAAGATTCACGAATGCCAAGTGTTTGATCAACTTGTGATTATTGCTTGTTTACTGCCCCAAGTAGGGGTGTGATAATTGCACACTAAAAGCACGAGGATACGTAAACAAAAAGGAAAAACCTAGATGCAATGTGAACGAAACAAAATATAACGCTAAGTCCTATGAATTGAAAGTGCATGATAGAAAAGAGGCATGAACGAATCAAAACCAAATAAAAAGCCAATATGGAAGACAACCCTTTTTATTAATATGTTTCAGAACTCGATTACAATCTACCTCCTCCATTTTTAGGGTCTAGGAGCGTTAAATGTGTTCTTGTTACACCCATGGATGCTATTCCTTCTTTCGTGTGCCCACATGTAAAATGGGTAGACCAAACATCACTGCCACTTGCGTTGATGAATATTGACTCCTTGCTGCTACTATAATGTCTAGATCCTACATTCAAAGAAATAGAAAATAGTCAGTAGCACCTGTAGATAAAATAAAACATGTAATCCCCCATGCCTTCAACTAGCACATGCAAAATATAAATAAAATGATAATTGAAATAGATCCAAATGAGCTGAAAACTTGACAGGGGCATCAAAACATCACAAGGAAGACACTGCAAATGGAACAGTTGGAAAATTCACCACAGATTCATATTCGCTCTGGGGCGGGATGAATAAACTTGCAACAAAGTGTCAAAAGCACAGTCCCAAATGTCACATCCGAGAAGCTTAAAATCACCTGCAAAGTTGGGGTTTAGCTAATTGGGGGTATTTTGGGAAGACCTAGAAGGTCAGATTTTCCCAATTTTGCCTCTATCACCGGGAATTTGATGATGCTACCTGCATGTTAGTAAATGCGGGAAATGATAAAAACATGATAAAAAATGCTCAAAACGATGTGAAATTTGAATGACAACCTATTTAAGCAGCATATAATCACATGCAAAAATAATAGAAAGGAAATCTACCACATATTTCTAATCACTCCAGGGCGGGGCGATTAGGACTACGATAGTTTAGGGGGCGCCCGGGGGCAGGACGCCTGCCGTTTGGGACTCTGTTTCGACACCAATACACTTGGGATGGGTCCAAAACCTCTTATGGGGTGTTTTTGGCAAATTTGGTTGGATATTGTGGCCAAATTTTTGGGTTTAGGCTTCGGATTTTTGCTTCCAATAATCACCCAATAAAATCCCTTCAAAAGAGAGATCAAGGATGTGAAAGGCACAAATCAAAAGGTGTGTGTGTGGATGTAAAATGGTAGCACTTCATTGCTCAAAATGATCCTTCTCTGTATCTCTTTTTGGGTGAGAAGAATCACCAATTTATAGACCTAGGGTCTCTCTATTTGAATGCACATGCGAGGGCACCACTGGAGTTGCATGTCCTATTTTGGGAAAAATATTATTCCCTGATTTAGAGTCTCCTTGCATGAGGCCTCCAAAATCAAAGACATGCATGACTGAAGTCTCTCTCCTTGATTTGAAGCCATTCCTCACAATTGCATGGTCTGAAGCTGTAGTTAACTGGCAAACCTATTGAGGTCTAACTTTTTGCCAGTCAAACCTTCTATTCACCTCACCCTGGGGCGAATGCTGATAATCATCCTTGGGTGGGATGAATACCATTTTGTAATCATTCCAGGGTGGGACGAGTAGGGAGAAAAGTGCCAAATTGACCTTTGACATTCCAAACTGCTGTGGGAGTGGTTAGGACCACTGTTTAACCTTTGGGGGCTGCCCTAGGGGCTGTGTGTGTCAATGCGATCAACGTTTGTTGTCACATAATTGGATTGGTGTTGTTTTGTTGTCTATAGATGCCCCTTTTTGGGATGCATTGTGCAAGACGCAGCGTCGAGAAAAAATAGATAACCAAAGCACTAATGATTAGGGTTTCTTAGTAACCTAACCAACTCTTGATACCCCAAGTATGGAAAGGGCATGCATTCTTGAATATTTTCTTCTGACGAGCTAAGGAGCTTAATTCAAGTGTTAACCTTTTTCGGTGAGGTGTTACTTGAGCTTGGACATTGTTTAGTCATGAATAGGCAAAGGGCGCAACCATTTGTCTGTGGGAACCTTGAGTTCATGATTTATGAATGCCAAATATTTGATCAACTTGTGATTATTGCTTGTTTACTGCCCCAAGTAGGGGCGTGATTGTCTTTGTCAATGATTCTTTGAATGCATGCCATTTCCTTGGTTGGGTGTGTATTTGTTGATTGGTGACTAAGTGTGACTACCCCCTCAAGCAACGAATCGATGAGGGAATGACCTATATGAGAAAAGCGATGAGTCGCTTAACCCAAGATGACTTGTGTAAGGGTGCCTACAGTGGTTTTTCATTGAATGCGTAAACAATTTTTGAATATTCTGACCTATTTTTGGTGGGTTGCAACCCATTTTGTGATGCATTTTGGAGCGAAAAGTGTCAAAAATCTGTCCTCTTATGGAGCGGTCTGACGATGGTAGCCTTCTTAGGGAGTAGTATAGTGACAATTTGTGAATTCGACATCTGTTTTGCATGCCCAGAATGTCAAGTGCAAAAGCACTCTCATTGGACAATTTTATTGCTTGTTTTTGGTGCATTTTGTGCAGTTTTTGATGTTTTTGAAATTTTTGCTCTGTAATCGTTCTTGGGTGGGATGAATACCAGTTTAGTAATCGTCCCAGGGCGGGATGAACAATAAACAGAGCACTCATCCCAGGTAGGAACGATTACAGGCTCAAAAGCATATTTAAGGGCCAAAACTAGATTTTGGGCTCATTTGTATTTGTTTTTCTTGGCGATTTGGAGCTCTGAGGAGGAGGTCAATTCTGCGAAGCAAAGCACTGTTGAATTTTTCTCGCCACCATGATTTCATGGACCGGATCCTCAAGCGGTGGAGTCAAAGCGAGACCAGTGAGTGTTCTTCCTCTTTATTGTTTGTTTTTGTTATAATTTGAAAATCACAATTTGGTTGTTTTTGTCTTTGTATTTTGTTTTTCAAAGTAAAATGAAAACCCTAGTTAAATGTGTGTTGTGATGTGTGACTTTTAGTTGTATGGCTTCATTAAAACTTAGGTTGAAACCCTAGTGGAAACCATGTGGATTTGGCATTTGTGATAAACTAAAAGAAACCCTAGTATAAAAAAACAAAACTTAGCTTAAAACCTAGGTTAACCCTAGTTAAACAAAGATCAAAAGTTAGTTTAAAACTTAGCTTAAAAACGTAGTTTTAGAACCTAACCTAAAAACTTCGCTTAACCCTAGTTTAACAAAGATCAAAACTTAGGTTAGAAACGTAGGGTAAAACTGAGCTTTAAAAACGTAGCTCAACCCTAGTTATTTTTTGTTTGTTTTTAATTTATCAGTGTAGAGTTAAAAACCCTAGAATTGACAAATTATTTTTTGAATTTTGTTGTTTTTGTTTAATTTATCAGTTTAGAGTTAAAAACCCTAGAACTGACAAACTATTTTTTGAATTTTGTTGTTTTTGTTTAATTTATCAGTTTAGAGTTAAAAACCCTAGAACTGACAAACTGTTTTTTGAATTTTGTTGTTTTTGTTTAATTTATTAGTTTAGAGTTAAAAACCCTAGAATTGACAAATTATTTTTTGAATTGTTTTGTTTGTTTTTAATTTGTCAGTGTAGGGTTAAAAACCTAGAATTGACAAATTATTTTTTGAATTTTGTTGTTTTTTTTTAATTTATCAGTTTAGAGTTAAAAACCCTAGAATTGACAAATTATTTTTTGAATTGTTTTGTTTGTTTTTAATTTATCAGTGTAGAGTTAAAAACCCTAGAATTGACAAATTATTTTTTGAATTTTGTTGTTTTTGTTTAATTTATCAGTTTAGAGTTAAAAACCCTAGAACTGACAAATTATTTTTTGAATTGTTTTGTTTGTTTTTAATTTATCAGTTTAGACTTAGATGTAAAAACCCTAGGGACTAAAAATTGTTTTTGAATATTTTTTTTGTTTGTTTTTAATTTATCAGTTTAGAGTTAAAAACCCTAGGACTGACAAATTATTATTTTTTTAATTTTTGTGAATTTTATCACTCGTTATTTGTCTATTTTTAGCTATACATTGTTTTATGCATTGCTGTATATTCTTGTTATGGATATACAGTTTTTCATGGTTTTAATGTTTTTGTTTTGTTTTCTTTTGCAAGTTGTGAAGAGCCGATACCATGTACCTACAGTTTTCTCTGAAGCGTGGGAGGCACTGAATTTGGCTAGAAATTTAAAGACAGCTGAATGATGAAAACCCTACATGCATTAGGAGACAACTGACTATGCTAGAAATGGGGATGGTGTTATTCTAGATGTATGTGTTTATAAAATGGATGGAATGTGGAAAATGAAGGAATTGCCTAGCAATTATAGTCTATGGTGCTTGTGACATGTATGATCAGCAAATATGCAATGTACGGATGCGATGCCTAATGCAACTTATATTTTTGTATTTTGATTTTTACGAGTATGCATAGAATTGAGTATTGAATTTGGATCAGGAGGTAAAAAGGAAAATTAACTAAATAAAACAAATTTAATTAATAATCTTGCAGAGCCATTACTAACAACAAAATTAACGTAACATAGGATAGAAAAACTAATTTATATGAAGAGGGAAAGGGAGGAAGTCGACGGAGAGGAAAAGAAGGGAGGTTGGAGGAATAAGGGGAAAGGAGGCGAAGTGATAAGGAGGAAGAGGGAAGAAAGGAAGGAATGGAGGGATAAGGGGAAGAAGAGATAAACAAATTTAAAAATCATGCCGACATTATAATCATTTGTCGACAACTCTAACCTAGCCTAGCCACTAAGTGTTCACACTTGCTACATTCTCCCCCTTAAAGGTGAGAGGACTGACAATACAGTCTCTCATCTTTACAAATTGAGCTTTAGCCAACGCCTTGGTGAAGATGTCTCCAACATTCTCCAATGTGTGGCAATAGTGAAGCTCAACAGTTTCAATTTCAACCATATCTCTGATGAAGTGGTACTTCATATAAAAATGCTTGGATCTACTATGGTGGACAGGATTGTATGCCAACTGAATGGCACTAATGTTGTCATAGAATATCCTTGTTGGACCACTTTGTTGCTCTCCAATTTCTTCTAATACCTTTCGTAGCCACAAATCTTGAGTACTAGCATGAGTGACCGCTATATACTCATCTTCTGTTGAAGATAGTGCTACTACTATCTGCTTCTTGGAACTCCAAGTTATTAGTCCCGATCCCAAACTAAAATAGTTCCTTGAGGTTGATTTTATGTCATCAATGTTGCTACTCCAATCACTATCACTAAAGCCTACAAGCTTGATAGTGTTACATTTATGGTAATGGATTCCAAAATCCCATGTACCTTTTACATATATGAGAATTCTCTTAGCTTCCTGCAAATGCAACTCAGAAGGGTTAGACATAAATCGAGAGACAAGAGAAAGAACATACTGAATATCAATTCTGGTGTTGGTGAGAAACATCAAACTCCCAACCATGCTTCTGAAAGTGGTCACGTCAACTTTTGATGCTCCATCATCTTTGCTTAATTGGATCCCATGTCCAACTGGAGTTGCAATTGGTTTGCAATGCTCCATAACAAACTTCTTAAGCATGTCCTGAACATACTTATGTTGACAGATGAAGATCCCTGTATCTGAATGATGAACCTACATTCCAAGGAAGTAGTGCATTAACCCAAGATCCTTCATCTCAAACTGCTCCATCATGGAGTGTTTGAACTTCATATTCAGTTTTTCATTACTACCCATGGATATGAGATCATCCACATACAAGAAAACTATGGGGATGTCATTTCCTTGCTGGAGGTAGTAAAGGGTGGGTTCATTTCTACTTCTGGTGAACCCAAATTCTTTGAAGTACCCATCAATGCATGAGTACCAAGCTCTTGGTGCCTGCTTGAGGCCATAAAATGCCTTCTTTAGTTTGTAAACAAGATGTTCCTTGTCTTTCTCTTCAAATCCTTGTGGTTGGTCAACATACACTTCTTCTGTAAAGTAACCATTTAGAAATGCACTTTTCACATCAATTCGTTGGACTTTCCATCCCTTATTTGTAGCTAAGGCAAGAACTATTGTAATAGTCTCCTTTCTGGCTACAGGAGCAAAAGTCTCTTCATAATCAACTCCATATTTCTAAGTGAATCCATTTGCAACTAGTATCACAATGCTACCATCAACATTAAACTTGGTCTTGTAAACCCACTTACATCCAACACATTTCTTGCCTTTAGGAAGCTTAACCAGCTTCCAAGTGTCGTTGTTTTTTATAGAGGTTATCTCCTCTTTCATGGCATCTTGCCAAATTTTTTGAGTACATGCCTTCTCATAACTAGAAGGTTCAAGCTGTGCACTAGTTAAAAAAGCATAGTTAATTTGATCTCCCCTAGGTTCCTGCTGGGAGACATCATCACCATACAAGTGCATACTTTCTAATCTGTGTAAAACAGAATCCATTTCACTAGCTTGACTCCTAGTGTATCTTCTTGAAAAAAAATTATCCAACATCTGAGATGATGGATGATACTGTAGAGTTCTCTTCCCTTTGGATGGAGAATCAATGTCCATTGGTGAGGAATGTACAGATCGCTGTGGAGAAGGAGTTGGTGAAGAAGAGGAATCAGAAGATGAACTTGGACTTGTTGGAGGAGACTGCTTTCCTTTCTGTGGTGTCTGTTGTTGCATCTGCTGAGAAACTACATCAGTGGATTCAACATCACTGAATATTTGGGGCTTACCCCATTCTCCCCATTCATCAAAAATCACATCCCTAGAAATCACAAGCTTTCTAGTCCGGGGATTATAGAGTCTGTAAGATTTTGTATTCTCACAGTATCCTACAAAGATACATGCCTGACTCTTTGGTTCGAGCTTCTTCCTAAGCTCATCAGGAATGTGAGAATAGGCCAGTGAGCCGAATACTCTAAAATGCTTAACATTTGGCTTTCTACCATACCAATCTTGGTAAGGTGTTAGTCCTTTCAAACTTGAAGTAGGACTTCTGTTCAAGATATATACGCTGGTCCTAGTTGCATCTACCCAATATGAATTAGTCAAATGCTTCATCTGAAGCATAGACCTTGCCATATCCATAATGGTGCGATTTTTCCTCTTTGCAACACCATTCTACTATGGAGTGTAGGCAGCAGTGAACTGCATCTTAATGCCATGTTGCTTATAGAAATTCACAAACTCATTAGAGGAATATTCTCCTCCCCTATCTGATCGAAGATATTTTACAAAATATCTACTCTCACTTTCAACTCTTGTTTTGAAATAAATAAAGCATTCATATGCTTCATCCTTATGTTTCAAAAAATATATCTAGCACATTCTAGTATAATCATCAATAAAGAGTAGAAAGTAAGAGTTGTTACCCAGACTCTGTGTCTGCATCAAACCATAGATGTCGGTATGCACTAGCTGGAGTGGATAGCTGGCCCGCCATGCTTGTCCATGAGGAAAATTTGATCTGGCATGCTTCCCAAGAGCACACCCTTCATAGACTTCTTTACTATCCTAAACTTTAGGAAGTCTAGTGACCATGGCTTGGGAAGTTAGCATTTTCAAACTAGCAGAATTCAAATGGCCATATCTCAAGTGCCATAGAACACTTGGATTGGAAATAGCAACACTTGCTAACTTATATCCCCCTGGCTGGCCAAACTTTAAAGGAAACAATCTATTCTTTGACATTGGCACTTGAGTAATGATTCTATTATTGTTATTTTTATCAAAAATAGTGCATTTACCCTCATCAAAAAGCAACTTGTAGTTCTTTTCTAACATTTGACCAACACTTAAAAGATTATGTTGGAGATGGGGTGTATAATAGATATCACTTACTTGTTTGATTCCTTCTTTAGTTGGAACTGCCATAGCTCCAATGCCTTCTACTGCCAATGATTTATCATCTCCCAATTTGATGTTGGATTTGTAGGAGGAATTTAGAGTAGCAAAGAGCTCTTCTTTGCCACTCATATGGTTTGAACACGTAGTGTGCAAGATCCATGTATCATTCATGTTATGATCTGCCTGACCATATGAGAGAAAGAGATTTGTGGTATCTTCCTCTTCTCCAAAGTTTCCAAACTGACTACTCTGGCTGCTACTAGTTCCTTGTGAAGTCTTAGTCCAACAATCACGAGCATAATGGCCAAGTTTGCCACAATTGTAGCAAGATTGCTTTGAATTATCTCCTTCTTTTCCTCTTCCTGATTGTTTCCCTCTATTTTGCTGTCCTCCTCTATTCTGCTGCTGTTCACTATTGTTTGAGAATCCTCCTTTGTTTTGATTTCCTCCTCTGTTAGGAGTTCCACCTCTCTGATTATTTTTGCCTCTTCCTCTAGACTTTCCTCTGCCACAACCTCTACCTTTGCCTTCTTGAGAAGTAAAGGCTTTATCATCTCCTCCATAACTTGTGGAAGGATATGGCTGTAATCTCTCTTCATGTGAGAGAAGTGAGCCAATGAGGGTTTCAAAAGACAGAGAAGTTAAGTCTTTAGATTCCTCTATAATGATGGCTACTGAATTCCACTTAGGAAGAAGTGTTCTCAACACTTTCTTCACTATAACTTCAGCCTTTACATCTTCTCCTAAAGTGACTATCTTATCTACTACGGCTTTCACACGCACGCAGTAATCACCAACCTTTTCATTTTATTGCATTTTAAGAGTTTCAAACTCTCTTTTCAAGGTTTGAAGTTTAACTTGTTTGACTTGGTCACTACCCCTATAACTTTCTTGTAAAGCATTCCAAGAAGATTCAGCAGTTTTAAAAGAAGCTATTCTAGGAAAAATACTTTTATCAAGGGCAGCGTGAATGTGATAAAGGGCAAAAGAATTATTCTTCTATGCTTATTTTCTAGCCCTTTTATCAGCACCACTCAAAACTGCCCACTCAGCAGCTGAAGGTTCAGTATATCCCTCTTCAATCACATCCCAAAGACCTTTGCCAATCAATAGAGTTTTCATTTTAATTGACCAATACTCGTAATCACCACCATTGAATTCAAGGATTGGTAAACTAGTATTGGAAGCCATTTTAGAAAGCAACTTTTATTTCAACTTCAAATAAACTATACAAAGAAGTATAAAATAGATTATTGATTTACTGATTTAAATCAAATCTAGCTTTCTTAAAATGCTCACTGATTTGGCGTTCTTCTTCTTGAGGATTTCCCAAAACTGGAAAAGTGAAATTGTCTGCTTCGTCGTCACTGATTATAATGACTTCTTTTGCTGCTATTGCTAGCTCAAGACACCTTTTGAGAAAAACTCGTTCTTCAATTGCAGGTTTCACCTCCACTGGTTCTTTTTCCTCTGCTTCTGCTTCTGCTTCTGCTGGTTCTGAATCAAGAGAGCGAGGTGTATAACTCTCACTCGTTTCAACTTTAGGCATTATAGGAGTATAAATATCACTTGATTGTCCTTCAGGTATTGTTTCAACCGTCTCAGATTCAACTACTATTTTCCCGAAGATATTATCTTCAGAATCTGCCTCGTATCTAGAATCTGGTTTTCTCTGATGTGCTATCACTTGGTTTTCCAACTGAAAAAACACTGTATGAAGTCCACTCTTCTGGAATTTCCTGTCAAAGGAATAAAAAATCTCTCCTCTCAATAGAGAGAGCAATGCATAATAGCATCCAGATGACCAAATCATCTACCCAAAAAATACATCGCATGGACTGGGTTACAATAATGATGCCAAATAAAAACTTTTCACCCTTTTATTTTTTTTAAACAATTTTCCAAAATTTGTTTTAATAAAGCCCTTAAAAAATTTTAACAATTTTTTATATATATTTTAAATTAGTTTTTTAAATAAAAGTTTATTTAAAAAAATAGAATAAAAAATATAAATAAAAATTATTAAATATTTTTAAAAAACTTTAATTAAAATTAAATAATGAAAAATTAAATAAAAAACCTTATGTTTTTTTCTTGTCGTGAAATCCCCGACGGGATTCGAACTAAGGACCTCCGCATCCTACCCGCAGGCACTAGCCACTGCACCACGCGGCTCCGGTGACAAAAATTCTGACTTCCACCGTTTTAAACCCGTCGACGTCCGCGATAACAAAAAAATAAAAAAACTTGTTTGTTTTACACCCCGGCGGGATTCGACCCCGGGACCTCTATTCCGCAAGCAAGAGACTCAACCGACTGCGCTACGTGCTTCGGCTGGAGACCAAAGGAACTGGTTGTTCCTTATACTGTCGTCGGTGACAATTTAAAAAAAAAAATAATGTGGATTTATCCCACATTCAGTGGGAGGAAGACAAATTTGTCTTCAAATATGCACGAAGGTGCATTAACCTTCGATTGCCTTCGGGAAATCACTCCCCAATGCTATGCTTGCTCCTCGACAAATCTGCGACCGCCACGTGTCTCCCTCAGACAAATCCGCTTCCACCACATGGACAAACCAGTTTTTTCCACCGCACATGCTCGACCACCATGTTAGATCGCAGTTCACCTAGTCAACGCTTTGTCAATGCCTGCCACGTGTCAGCTACCGCCACCTCAGCTCCTCAAGTTGCATGTCTGAGTCAGCTCTCAGCTTCGCCTGCCATGTGTCACCTCAAAAATCATGCAACCTTGAAATCCATGCCCAGCTCTGCCACCTCCTCAATTCGATCACCAGCTCCTCGATCACGGTGTGCCCTCGGGATACGTGCCCAACACACTCGCCAGCCAGTCATCGTGCGACCTTGAGATTCATGCCCGTGCGACCTCGGGATTCATGCCCAGCACGCTTGCCCGACCAAGCTCTGATACCAAATATTGAATTTGGATCAGGAGGTAAAAAGGAAAATTAACTAAATAAAACAAATTTAATTAATAATCTTGTAGAGCCATTACTAACAACAAAATTAACGTAACATAGGATAGAAACACTAATTTATATGAAGAGGGAAAGGGAGGAAGTCGACGGAGAGGAAAAGAAGGGAGGTTGGAGGAATAAGGGGAAAGGAGGTGGAGTGATAAGGAGGAAGAGGGAATAAAGGAGGGAATGGAGGGATAAGGGGAAGAAGAGATAAACAAATTTAAAAATCATGCCGACATTATAATCATTTTTTGAAAACTCTAACCTAGCCTAGCCACTAAGTGTTCACACTTGCTACATTGAGATGCAATTTTTTTTTTGTTATTTTTGATGTTTTTACTATTTTTGTTTGTTTTTGAATATTTGTTTTGACCAAGCAGTTATGGTAACCCTTGGAGCTTTTTTTTTGACCAAAGGGTTTATGTATACCTTTGGGGCATTTTTGGGGTTGACCAAGCGATTGTGGGAATCCTTGGAGCTTTTGGTTTGACCAAAGAGTTTATGGATACCTTTGGGGCATTTTGGGTTTGACCAAGAGATTGGGAGAATCCTTGGAGCTTTTGGTTTGACCAAAGGGTTTATGGACACCATTGGAGCGTTTTGGGTTGACCAAGCAATCGTGGGAATCCTTTGAGCATTTGGGTGGGATATGGCTCTCTCTAAATATAGAATGGCCTCAAATGACTGATGTTCAAGGGTTGTAGTTCCTTGATTCCTTCAAGATAAGCGAGCCGGTATGTTCCAAGTCCTATTTTACTGTCAATCACATAAGGACCTAACGAGTTTGCTACGAACTTGTCCCTTAGATGGGGAGGCAAATTAGAATTCTGTTGGTTCTCTTTTAAGACCAAGTCACCAACCTAAAAGTCCCTTAGGTGAACCTTCATGTTGTATGCTTTCTTAAGTCGCTCTTGATAGATATGCAAATGCTCGAGAGCATTGACGTGTCGTTCGTCGAGCAACGTAAGTTGGTATAACCGGGCCTACCACGCAGTTTCATCATTGATGAACTCTTGCATTGAAATATGTAGGGAAGGGATTTCCAACTTGAGAGGCATGACTGCCTTGGAGCCATACACTAACAAAAATGGAGTTGCCCCAATGGGCGTCCGAATGCTAGTGCGATAGGCCCACAGGGCAAGCGGGATTTGAATGTTCCAATCTTTATGACTATCTGCAATGGTCTTTTTGAGGATGGCAACTAGCATTTTGTTTGATGCCTCTGCTTGCCCATTTGCCTATGGATAATAGGGTGTTGAAAAACTGTGCTGAATTTTGTAATTTGTTGTCAATGCACGCACATATTTATTCTTGAATGACGTTCCATTATCCGAGATGATCTTGGATGGAATACCAAAATGACATATGATGTTATGTAAAATAAACTCCGCAATGTGGGTTCCAGTCGTAGAGGTTAGAGAAATTGCTTCCACCCACTTGGTGAAGTACTCTATGGTCGTTATGATGAACGTGTGATGACCCGATGATACAAGGGAGATATTTTTGATTAGATCGAAGCCCCACTATGAAAAATGCCAAGTCAATTGGATCAGTTGCAAGGCCTAAGAAGGTACGTGTGTCAAATTAGCATGGTGTTGAAACTTCACGCACTTCTTTACATATGCGCAACAATCTCACTCTAAATATGGCCAATAATAACCCATGTGGAGAATGCGCTTTGTGATTGCCATACCGCTAAAATGGCCACCGCATGTACCATCGTGGGCATGGGTGATCACCCAAGCGGACTCCTACTGGTCCAAGCAATGGAGAAGAATTCCTTTATAGCTTCGACGATACAAAATGTCTTCTAGCAAGACATGTTTTCCACTTTATATTTAAATGATCTTTTCACGGCTTGTGTCAATCCAAGTGGGAGATTACCTAGCTTGAGGTAATCCCTTATGGGTGTGTACCAATCCTGCTGATTAGAAACCTCGATGGTATGAACGACCAATCCCTCTTGAAGTTCATCCCTAGCAAAATTTGAGCGGGAAAGAACTTGTAAAAACAGCGTTGTGTTGCTATTAAGAGGGGTCGAGGAGAACAAGGACCCCCAGTTGGCTTGAGTCAGACAATCATGGATTCGAGAGAACCTATCTTGAGATGGTTCAATTTGGATTAGGTGGATTCCTGGCATTAGGTCAGAGCTTGCTCGCTCCATCTTGGATTACGATAATGTTTTGACCTAAATGGTCATCATTTCACCGAAAGGGTCCTGCGGGATTAGTGACCCCAAGGAGGCCATAGTATCCACAAAATTATTCGATGATTGAGGGAGTGCCTTGATGTTGTACCATTCAAGTTGTGCCAGGAATTTGTCCACAAGGGCTTTGTAGGCCTGTAGAACTGGGAATTTACATTAGAATACCCCCTTGATTGAAAATTAACAGCGAATCACCAAAGATGTTTAAACGTTTAATGTTCATGGTGATTGTTGTTTGAAGACCTATGAGCAAGGCTTCATATTCTGCATTGTTTTTGGTGCATAGGAAGTCTAATTTAAATGATAGAGGCATTGGAGCCCCTTACAATGTGAAGAATACAATTCTCGTGCCACCTCCTTGCTCACATTTAGAACCATCAAAGAATAGGGTCATGTCAGCCTGTGACTCAGTCTCATTAGAATCTGGTGATTTTGAAACATGGAAGACCCCATCATCAGGTAGTTTTATGGTCAAAGGCTGATCGTCTTCAAGAGGAGCCTCTGTTAGTTGATCGACGATGAATTGACCTTTTATGGATTTTTGTCCAAAGAATTCTATGTCAAACTCCGTCAACAACATGATCCATTTCGTCGTGTGGCTACTATGATAAGTACGACTCATCATGTATCACAATGGATTCTTCTTAGACACAACATACGTCATATTACTGAGCATGTAGTGGCGTAGCTTTTTGGTAGCAAACACCACTGCCAAGCAAAGCTTATCAACGCATGCATAGTTAAGTTCATAACTGACCAGGATGCGACTAAGATAGTAATTAGCCTATTCTTTGTGTACATTTTTCTGGGACAGCATGGCGCCCAGTGCCACCTCAATAGCTGAGATGTATAAGTAGAATGACACTCCTAGTCTAGGTGGTGCCAATACTGGTGGTGAAGCCAAGTATTGTTTAATATCGTCAAAGGTTGACTGGAACTCGTCATCCCAGTGAAATGCTACCCCTTTGTGCAATAATTTATTCATGGTTCAGCACTTGTCAGATAGCTGCACTATGAAGCGCTTGATTGACATGACCTTTCCTTGCAGGCTTCTGATGGTAGTCGGGGGAAGCATTTCAAGGATTGCCTTGACTTTGTGTGGGTCTACCTCAATTCCTCATTTGGAGACTATGTAACCAAAGAGCTTTCCAAATGTGATGCCAAATACGCATTTCTTGGGGTTTAGTCTGATTTTATGTTCAATTAGGCGATCGAGGATCTTGCTTAAGTCATCAAGATGATCTGGGTGCAAAAGAGATTTGGCCAACAAATCATCCATGTAATCTTCCAAAGTTTTGTGCATGTGATCATGGAAGATGTACGTCATGGCATGTTGGTAGGTGGCACCAAAATTTTTAAGGCCAAAGGGCAAGACCTTATAACAAAATGTCCCCCAAGGCGTTGTGAACGCCATTTTTAGTTGGTCCTCAAGATTGATACGAATTTGATTGTATCCTAAGAAACCATCCATGAGGGAAATTATTTCATGGCCCGCTGTAGCATCTACCAATGCATCGATGCTAGGCAAGGGGAAATCATCCTTAGGACTTGCTTTGTTTAGATCTCAAAAATTAGTGCATATGCGAACCTCCCATCGGGCTTTTTGACGGACATCATGTTAGACAACCATGGTGGGTAATCCACGCAAATGACAAAATGTGCATCCAACAGCTTTTGTAGCTTGTATTTTACCATTAAGGTTACTTTTGGATGCATCTTACATAGTTTTTGCTTTACTGGCTTGACTGTCGGATCAAGCATTAGATTATGCATGACTAGCTGTGGGTCTAGTCCTAGCATGTCTTTGTAGGACCATGCAAAAACCTCCTTCTTCTCTTTGAGAAGGGCAATGTAGTTGGATTACTCTTTGGGGGATAGACTTACCCCTAGCTTGATGATTTGCAAATTTATTGGATCAGAGCTGATGTCTATGTCAGTCATCTCCTCGATCGACATGTGGGACCCGTCATCCAACTGGTGTGGAGTTGGGATCAAGTGGATATCATTTTTTGAATTTAGATCATCGTTCGGAACGTCAGGTTCCTCTTTAGCATGGAAGACATCCTGAGTCTGTCTAGGGGTGAAATGTAACATCCCACCACAAGGCCAGTACTCTGATGGGGATGGCGGTGTGTCAGTGCGATCTTAGTCTATAACATATAGGTCTAGATGCAATGACCATGTTGGGTCGACTAGATTATGGATGGGGGTGATTAAATCAATGGAGATCATGTTGATGAAATGATTTTGGTCTCCATTATCATGGGTATGACTGCTTGGACATCCTAGATGATATTTGTGCTCTGGATTTGTCTCTATGGGTATTGGCACAAATGGATCGACCCTATGTGCGGATAAGAGGATAGGGTCCACCCTAGGAACTAATGGCTCTATAGGGTCTCCAGGCGGAAGATGTTCTCTGTATACCTAGAGTGGTGGGGGCAATAGTTGGTCCAACTGCACCTGGTTTAGGTGCCACCTGTGCCTTGGCCCTATATGTAACTGTTCAAACATGTCATCTATGTCTAAGGGATATTGATGCTTTCACATATGATTGAGATAGGCCATCTCAGTTTCATCTTCATAATCACTATCGAAGATCCAAAGGCCTTCGTTGGATCCAACAGTTGTTTACGACATATGAGGCTCATATTGCTCGAGCAAATTAATGTGGTCCCATCGGGGTTGTTTCGCTCTTTGTGGGGGGACCTGATTCTCTTGAGGTGGCATATGCTCAATTGGAGCATTCAAATGGAACATTGTCAAGAAGCTATCCTGATAATCATCTATGGGGGTCACTTGTGAATGATTGCTATCAGATTCAAAAGGATCCCAAGGTGCTACCTCGTACTCCAACTCGTCTTATGAAGAACCTTCTTGGTCTTGTCTATATCCCTCTTGTAGGTGAGTCCTCAAAATTTCTCCCTTTTCGACCGAAGGGAAAGGGTTGTTAAGGTCAACAAGGTTGGTTGTTAGCAATGGGTGATAATCCCCCAATGTATATGTTGTGTTAGGATTGGCATATGGATCTAATGCCAACCCATCCTTTTTGCCTATCCCTAGGCCTTGCATGTTCTCTACCAATATTTCCAGGGGCAGGGGGTGGTTGAACCCTACTCTTGACTTGTCGTATGGCATTTGATATCTCGGTTGGCACAGAAAACGCACTCCTTGCTCATACCTGCCCAACCCATATCCATGCCAATTGCATTGGCCTAGATATATCAATGTGAAGTCTGGGTTGGACAAATAGTTGACGTCCTCAGCAAAGGGCTCTTCATCTTTGTCCTCTTGCATGTAAGGTTCAATGCCATTATCTAGGCCTCCATAAAAAAAGTTTGTCTGATTGGGTGGGTAGCCTAGAGGAACCATAGTTCCGATGGGGAGGTGAGGTCTCCCCATGTCCTGCATGGACTCAAGTGTGGGTGTTGCTACAATGTTTCACACTATAATCCCCTAGGCCCGTATTGGCCATCTCAACGGTGATTGTTGGTAGTTGAGAGGGAGAGAATGGGAGTTCTTCCAGAGTCCACTCCATGTAGGGTGAACCAGGCATCTCGAATTCTATTATGCTAGGCATATCTTCGATAGAGATGGTTGAGACTAGGGGTGGTTCCTCTTCCAAGGGTTTCTTTCCCTTGTCCTTCGGTGTAGCCACTATAGGTGGCATTATTGGTGAAGGACCAGATGAGGAAGATGGACCCGATTGGGGATTTGATGGACTTGTCAACGAGGATGCATGTGGAATCAGACCTTGGTTAGATGGATTCAACTAAAAATCCAAATGTGTTGATGGAAGGGTCGATTGCGACATGAATTACACCGTATTGCAGTACTTGAAGGGCTCTAAGTCTGCTGGGACTACATGCACCTGTCCTTCAAATGTATACTTTAGGCACTGATGAGCTATTGAAGGGACACACTTCATGTCCCTGATCCAAGGCCACCCCAGCAATATATTATAGGCCATATCACCTTCCAAGATGTGGCACAATGTATGAATAGTCTTTTATCCCACTTGGATGGGTAGGAAAATTGTGCCAACCGTCGAGCATATCGCATCATTGAATGATCGAAGAGAATAGGTGGAGGCCACGGTGTTAGATGCCGACAAATTTAGATGTTTCAATGTTGTTGTAATTATATTATTGGACGAGCCAGTGTCCACCAAAAACCTCTTATACAGAATCTCGTTGACCCACACAATGACGTGCAGGGGTGGATCCGCCACATCACCAGTAACTAATTTCAATTCATCTTCTCTAAAGGTAATGACTGATTATGTACATTATTTTACATGTCCCACAAAGTTTTTGAAAGAGTTTGCTTCATGGGGTTGCAGCTCAATGGCTTTTAATATCTCCATTAGAGCCTCCCAATGGGGCACTGATTGTTGAATGAGCTCGTATATGGAGAGCCTAGCCGACATGGTCATTAGACTTTGGATAAGTCTAGTCTGAATCATGGCCACTGGTCTAGGTGGGGGGGGTTGTGTAGGGTGTTGTTGAGGTTGTGACGTTGATGGAACCTCTCTTGTGGCTACCGTGGGGGCAACTCCTGGATACCTCTTGTTCCTAGTCACTATGCTTATCATCCCTACATACCCTTGCATGGGGCAATTCTATTGCACCTCATTGACTTGAAGGGGTTTTGCCTGTGCATCATGGGCAAGAAGGGGGTCTCTGAAGACTCCCATTTGTTGGTTGTTTGGCGCTACGGGGTTGTCCACCGCAAACATCTTGTTGTCGATTAGGTCTTGCACCAAGCCTTTAAACTTCCAACATGCATTAAGGTCATGTCCCTTCCATCTGTGGAACCTATAGTACAAGTCCTCCTTGTACCCCTTAGGCTTTGGTGCATTGGGGTCTATGGTTTGAATCTCGGGCAGGTTGATCAAGTTTGCCACTGACAAGTAGTCAAACAGGGAGTCCATGGACTCTGTGTAAGGTGTGAATTGTCGCCTAGGGCGACACTGCTAATTTTGTTCTTACCTCTAATTTTCTCTATCATAACTATTAAGAGGCACCACCTGATAGTTAGCATTTTGGGGCTGCATTGCTTGTGCAGGTTTAGGGATGTTTATAGCAACCTAATTGACCATAGCGGGTTTCTGTTGCATGGTCCTTGTTTTGGTGTTCTTAAACCATTATTTCTTCTTTGGCTTGGATATCTCGCCATCTTGAATCTTGATCTCTTTAATGATTCTGGCTTGTGCCAAAGCTTCCTCTAAAGTGGAATATTTCTACAGTTGCAATAGCATGGAGATCGATCTCAAACAGCTCTTTGAGAACATTTGGGTCAGGTCAGAGATAGGAGGGAGAAAGGGCAGCTTTGAAATAGTTCCAATATGCCACCATGGTCTCTTCCTCATACTGCCTGAGGCTAGATAGGTCACTTAGTGATACCATTTTCTTGGTGTTGAAGGTGAAGCATTCAAGGAACGTGTCCACTAGCTGATCCAAGTTACTGATGCTATGTTTTGGCAATTGAGTGAACCAATCTGAGGTAGGGCCTGCGAATGTGGTTATAAATATTATTAGCAATAAAGCATCATTATCCTAAATGCCAAATCATTGGCTCAGGAATCAAGTCACGTGCTCTTGGGCATCCTCCTCTCCTCTAAAGAGTGTCAACTAGGGTAGTTTAAAGTGTTCAAGGTATGGTGGTGCCGGCACTGACGGATGCACAGGGTGATTGTAGAGTTGGTGTAAAGTGGGATTTTGGGGCCCAGAAGTCTTGGTATCGATAGGCTCTAAGCGCTCTAACAGTGATTTATATGCATCGAAGGATTTGACCTCTTCCTCCTTGGTTTGATCCCGTTGTGGGTTGTGGGAAACTTGAGGCCTATGGAGGGGTGGCCGGATAGCAACCCCTCTACATTGGTAGGGTGTTTTGGCCTGTGCTTCTTCTTGCTCATACTCCTCATAGGATTCTTGAGGAGTGCCTGGGCGAGACCTATAAACATGGGTGGGTGCCCGCAGAGGGTGCCCATCATTATTTTTGGGAGTGGCCTCCCGCTTAGGTCTAGGAGGTCTCGGAGGTAGCACTTGGTAAGGTCACGGGGACCTATCTCGCACCAAGGGGTTGTGCCTCTCATACACTTTTACTTTATGCATGCAAGGGGTTGGGACCTTCTCAGGCATAGTGTTATGAAGTAATTTAGCTATCTGATGCTGAATGTGCTCTTTGCTAAGGCGATACAG
Organism: Wollemia nobilis; assembly: GCA_028583015.1. Taxonomy (NCBI): domain Eukaryota; kingdom Viridiplantae; phylum Streptophyta; class Pinopsida; order Araucariales; family Araucariaceae; genus Wollemia; species Wollemia nobilis. Next base: position 551,512 of record JAQPPZ010017037.1, read on the forward strand.
ATGATCTAACTATTGTTGATATTTCTTGAGCTGCATGATTTGTGCTTGGCGGCCAACATGTTTGGCAAATTCCAAGTCAATGTTTTCCACCGTCTTATGTTTAGGAAGCCTATATGCCTCTCCTACATGTCTATCTCAATCATGATGATTCGAGATCCCTATGGGTTGCTTTCCTCTATCGAGGTTAGCGGAATTCACCTGAGGCTCTGGCATCATTGGGTGATCTTGATACATAGTAGGTGCGGAGGTGCATTGCTCCCATGTTGTGTATTGCTCCTGAGGAATGTAGTGGTCTTCATCGTACTCGCTTTCATATGTGTGAAAGGTGCAGGCAGAATTGGCTTACCCTGTCTAGAGAGCTTTGTGCTCTAGATTTTGTCTAGTGTTTCTAACAGTAATAAGGGGTAAATGAGTGATGACGAAATCATTTGGCCCCTCCTTATGGACCCTATGTTGCTCTAGCACTTCATCACTAGGCCACTCATAATGAGCATCTAAGGGAGACCTCCTATCTATGTTGAGTTCCATGTGTATGTCCTCCTCTTGCAAGGATCTATGCTAAGTGGGGGTGCCCCTCAAATAGGTGCCTCTATAGTCCTGTTCTGTAATGGCATGATGTGGACTATCTTGTGTGTCAGGCTGCCAATGCGGGATGACCAAGTCCTCAGGACTATATCGGAGGTGACTTGTCCCCATTTGTGCACTCTCTACAGCTCCTGCCCGTGATTGGGCTCGACTACAGGTGTACACCATGGTGATGTTTTCCTACAAGATGCATAGATTTTTATCTCTCTTTATGATTTTTATGCTACACTAAATAGAAAGGAAAACACACAATCAAAGCAATGATTATCTCATTTAAATATTAAAAGTGTGCCCTAAATCTGGTTTAGTGTGTTTTGGTTTTTTTTTTGAAAGGTTTTGTAAAGAACATTTAAATGTAATATGATGGCTCTTATGACTCCCAAAAATGGTCGCCCCTTCGATATACCATTGCCAGGTCAATATACCAACCTCTCTATATACCCGCCCTTACGTGAGGGAAACTATTGGTACGTGAGAGCAGATGGTACGTGGAACGTAGGCGGTACATAAGGGGAATCACTCTGTTTATTACACCTACCATAGAAGACTTATCCTCATGCACTAGGAATCACCTCAGCTACACTTGGTCAGCTTTCTTTAGGATTTACGTCTAGCAACAGTCACGATCGGGGTTATGTATGCAATATTTCAAGCCAAGGTGGTGATGAAATCCACCGTTGGTCTTGCTCAAGGGTTGGGGTTTTACGACCAACTCCTTGTTGTTTCAATTACCACGTGGTGTGTGGGGTTCTTTTTAATTTTGCATAAATGAATAAAACAAGCATTCAAACTCTCCTATGCAAGAAAATAACCAAAAAATAGAAAACAGAAAGCAAAAAATGGCAAAAGGTGTTTAGGACCCCTACGTCTTCTCTGCCCAAATCGGATTCCTCTGAATTTTTTCCCTGAGATTGCATAGAGAGCTATTCATATCTATGTGAAATGAATAAAATAATTGTATTTGTCATAGGGTGGGGCAAATTCCCATTCGTCCCTATGTAAGACGAATTCCATCTCTATACTCGTCACAGACTGGAACGAACAACAGTCCAATGTTTGAAAACTTGGTACCTGCAAGAAAAAACAAGCAACTATTGATCAGAATTTTAATCTTAAAATCAAGGGACAGAGGTCCCACCATGATCACCACTGAAAGCACAAGGATATGGAAAAAAAAAGGAAAAACCCAAATGCGATGTGAACGAAACAAAAGATAACACTAAGTCCTATGAATTGAAAGTGCATGAAAGGAAAGAGGCATGAAGGAATATAAACCAAATAAAAAGCCAATATGGAAGACATAAATTTTTATTAATATGTTTCAAAACTTGGTTACAATCCACCTCCTCAATTTTCAGGGGCTAGGAGTGTTCAATGTGTTCTTGTTACACCCATGGATTCTATTCCTTCTTTCACGTGCCCACATGTAAAATGGGCGGACCAAACGTCACCGCCGCTTAAGTTGATGAATATTGACTCCTTGCTGCTCCTATAATATCTAGATACTAAGTTCAAAGAAATAGAAAATAGTCAGTAGCACCTGTATATAAAATAAAACATGCAATCCCCCACGCCTTCAACTAGCACATGCAAAATATAAATAAAACGATAATTGAAATAGATCCAAATGAGCTAAAAACTTGACAGGGGCATCAAAACATCACAAGGAAGACACTACAAATGGAACAGTCAAAAAATTTGCCACAGATTCGTATTCGCTCCGGGGCAGGACGAAAAAACCTACAACAAAGTGTCAAAAGCACAGTCCCAAATGTCACATCCAGGAAGCTACAAATCACCTAAAAAATTAGGGGTTAGCTAATTGGGGGTATTTTTGGAAGACCCAGAAGGTCATATATTCCCAATTTGGCCTCTATCACTAGGAATTTGATGATGCTACCTGCATGTTAGTAAAGGCAGGAAATGATAAAAACATGATAAAAAATGCTCAAAACGATGTGAAATTTTAATGAAAAACTATTTAACAAGTATATAATCACAAGCAAAAATAATAGAAATGAAATCTACCATATATTTCTAATCGCTCTAGGACGGGGCGATTAGAACTGCGACAGTTTGGGGGGTGCCCGGGGGCAGGACGCCCACCATTTGGGACTCCATGTCAACGCAAATCCACTTGGGATGGGTCCAAAACCTCTTACGAGGTGTTTTTGGAAAATTTGGTTGGATATTGTGGCCAAATATTCGGGTTTAGGCTCCAGATTTGTGTTTCCAATAATCACCCAATAACCTCCCTCTAAAAGAGATATCAAGGATGTGAAAGGCACAAATCAAAAGGTGTGTGTGTGGATGTAAAATGGCAGCACTTCATTGCTCAAAATGCTCCTTCTCTGTATCTATTTTTGGGTGAGAAGACTCACCAATTTATAGACCTAGGGTCTCTCTGTTTGAATGCGCATGCGAGGGCACCACTGGAGTTGCATGTCCCATTTTGGGAAAAATATTATTCCTTGATTTAGAGTCTCCTTGCATGAGGCCTCCAAAATAAAAGACATGCATGACTGAAGTATCTCTCCTTGATTTGAAGTTGTTCCTCACAATTGCATGGCCTGAAGCTGCAGTTAACTAACGGACCTATCAAGGTTTAACTTTTTTCCAGTCAAACCTTCTATTCACCTCATTCTGGGGCGAATGCTGATAATCATCCCTGGGTGGGATGAATACCAGTTTGTAATCATTCTAGGGTGGGACGAGTAGGGAGCAAATTACAAAAAAGTGCCAAATTGACCTTTGACCTTCCAAACTATTGTGGGAGTGGTTTGGACCACTATTTAACCTCTGGGGGCTGCCCTAGGGGTTGTGTGTGTCAATGCAATCGGTGTTTGTTGTCACATAATCATATTGGTGCTATTTTGGTGTCTACAAATGTATATTAGTAGCTTTCTTAATGGAGTGCTCACTTCCTCCATAGCTACATTGTAATATTTTATATAATTTATATTTTTAGCATACTTTATTCATCTAGTAGATTTACTTTCTTTCATGTTATATTGCATCTTGTGATTTTTATTTCCCAAGGATCATTCATCAAAATCTAATAGTGGTATCATAGCCATGGTAGATCTAGTTTGTGTAGGTAAATAGGGAAACCACCATTGTTTATTTACCTAATATTTTTATCAAACTAACATACCACTGGACCAACCACTATTAAAAGATCTCAGGAGAATCTACGTGGTAGATTTTATGAGAGTAAAAAATATAGGACTAAAAGGAATATTATTTTTAGAAAATACTAAAATTATTTTTGTTTAGAGTCTTTTCCACATAGTTGTTAGAAAAACATGTGAAGATAGGGACTCAACCTTCAATCAACTAGATTGACAAATCATCTAGTGAAGACCATCCAGGTTATCTAGAATTTACTAACTGGTGTCTAAATTTTCTTTTAATGAAGGAAATTAATTCTCAGAGGATTGGGATTCATCATACAATAGAAAGCTAGGATACTCCAACTTCATTGCTCGAAGGTCGATGTGCCCTCATACGATAGAGGTTAGTTCATTATGCAAGAGAAGAATACTATAGAAGAGGACTTCTAGTGAAGGATCATGGTGAAAATAGGAGACTAAATATCTCCATTACTAGATTATAGAATTCCACAATTGAAGAACAGTCCATAGGAGCCTTGATACAGAAAGACCATAGAAGCCTTGAAGAAGAAGATATAGAAATCTTGATACTAAAAAGGCCATAGAAGCCTTGATACTAAAAAGGCTAAAAAAGCCTTGATATTGAAAAATCCATAAAAGCCTTGATACTGAAAAGGCCATAGAAGCCTTGATATTGGAAAGGCCATAGAAGCCTTTATATTGAAAAGGATATAGTAGCCTTGGTATTGACAAATATCGTAGGAACCTTGATATTGAAATAGATCATGGAAGCCTTGATCCTAAAGAAGAATTCAATAAGAATATATGTTTTAGAAGCACACCATAGATTTTAGTACTAATATCCTTGTTTTAGAAAAAAAATATTTAGTGAGTTGGGAGAATTCCTACAAGAAAGTTAGGAAGAGTATCTTCTTCATAATCAACTCAACCCTAAATCAAAAGTGAAGAGATGAGGAGAATATCTCATTGAAGAACTTATAGTATTGGAAGGAGAAGAAGGACTAGGAGATTCCTACTTGAAGCCAGGAGTAGCAAAATCAGAATATCCAGGAGAAGATCTTACCGCTAACACTTCCAAGAGTAGAAGATTGAAGAAAATGTCTCAAAAAATACCATCAGAAGATACCAGATCAAAGACCTTGTGAAGGTCTCATCGAGAATCCAAGAAAGGTTAGAAGAGCCTTACTAAAGATCAAGAGACTTCTTTGAGAACTCATTGGATAAATCCACTATCTAGGTGAATTCCCTAATAGTGAAGGACTTAGGATAATTTTTTACATCCAACAATAAGCCCAAGAGGAGAATTTGGCAAGGAGTGTCAAATATATGAAAAATAATTTAGCATAGAGTGCCAAATTTGAGAAGAAGAATTTGGAAAAGAGTGTCAAATCTGAGAAGAAAAATTTAGTAAATAGTTCCAAATTTGAGAAGAAGAATTTGGCAAGGAGTACCAAACCCTAGAAGAAGATCTTGCTTGAAGTTATAATTTGACGAGAAGACTTGAAGATAGAAGAAGCTCACCAAATATTGGAGATTTAAATATTACCTCTCATAGCAAGAAGTCACCGCTTTAGAGATATAGACTTCTCCAAATCTATAGCAAAAGGAGAATAACACAAGAGGAGAACAAACCACCAAATCCTAGGCTCGTGAAAAAAAGTTTGAGACCATCATTTGGTGAAGAAGAAGTTGTCCAGGAAATCCTACTTGAAGCAACAACTTGGTATTTTTAGATCAAGGTCTACATCCTCTACAAAGGCGATAGAAGAGCTACAAAAAAATGTATGCAACTTATGGTGCAAAAATATTCATTAATTGAATTATTTAACAGATTTATTAGAGCACCTAAATTTGGATCAATGATGTAAAATGGAAATTAGATTACAGTCTTCTAAAGTGTAAAAGGAAACATATTCTTCTTAAGGATTCATTTGCACATTTATTAGGAGTTTATTATCTTTCATATTATCTTCTATCAACTACCTATTATCTACTTTTTAAAAAGAAGACTAAGGCCTACAACGTTGATTGTAGTGAAATTGTAGAATAACTCCTAAAGATTCATTTTAGGTTATTCTTGATTAGTTGCAGAAAATTATTTGTGCATGAATTTGAGAGTTGAATAGAGTGATAAGGTGTAAAATTAGTGTATTAAAAGTGAATAACTTGTACTACGATACCACTCTCAAAAAGAAAATTATTTTTGTATCTCTTGAAAGGAACAAAATCTGATTTGTATCAAGTGTCTACAGACATCATTGAAGCACAAAAATTTACAAGTTGAAGTGGCTAATAGAATCCACCAAAAATTTTTAGAATCCTCTATAATTTGGAGAAGAACCTAACTAACCAAAAATAGAAATAGAACCTTATGAAAGTGAGACTTGGTGAGTCTCAAAATCAAATAGTATTACAAAGTTGAATGCAAGGAAAGCGCAAAAAATTGCATCAATTAAAATAGCTTCTATCTACTGTTATTGAAGCTTGGATTTTTTATCAAAAGTGTCCAAGCAAAAATGGAAACACGTGTTCTCTCTTCAAAGACAAACTCAAACCCTTGTATTGTAGGAAGAAACTACCACAAAACTAGAATTTTATATCTGGAAATAGAGTGCAAAAAAAGGTATATTAAAAAGTCATATTATACAATATTATAATACATTATATGCACTACTCTAATATTTTTTTTGATAGCATGAGATCAGATTTTAAGTGACACAAAAGGGCACATTTACTACAGATAAAAATAGCCAACAAAGGTCAAATATCAACACTCTTCTTTCCAATATAGAAGGAGCCACTCAAGGGCTCATATTGGACATATGTGCTTGCACAAATAAATCTCATTTTAGATCATTCAAGAGCTATATTTACATAAAAAAGTGATTGCATAGCAACTTCTAGAATATTTTAAAAAAATCTACAAGGGAGTCAACACGATTGGAGGTATAAAATAAAGAGGTAAAGGTGTTACATTCATGGTATCTAAATTAGAGAAGATCATCCACCAAAGGAAGCTCGAAATGGTCATCCAAGCTCCATAGCACATTGTCTATCCATATGTAGGAAAATAGCTTACTTGTTACCCAAGCAACGTAACAAAAAAAAGGATTGTCGAATTATAATCTCCATATTTAAATATATTTACAAGAATAGAATCCATGTAGAAGTAACACTTGGCATTATGGTCATCATTCCTCTCTCAACATTTTAGAAACTCCCACGCATGAGTTACAAGCAAAACAATGACACTTGGTATTCTCCACCAGCTTCACACGAGCACGCATACATTTTTGGTTTTCTTCAAGAGCATTTAACAAAGGACTTGGAGTGTTACAAAAATAAGGGAGCACTCACTTGTAATAGATGTGACACATGTCATAACATCCATGATCAAATATCCTTAAAAGACATTCAAATTTCAAGTTCAACATGTGTGAGTGAAGCATAGTGACGGAGCACTGGAAACCAACACTTCAAGAAACTCTGCCTTTTCATTAAAATTAAAAAAAAAATATTTTACAAGCTTGAATGAAACAGCCCGCAGGCTTACAATGGCCGAGTTCGGCTTTGTTCTTCCACTGCTGCAACTCCCCTGTTCTCCGGTCCACCATCCGCACTAATACAAAATTTGGGTCTTTAACGAGATCCCAGTCCCCCCGGCAATCAATGCTCCCACCAAACAAGATTTCCAGTTCAAACTTCCCTCCTTCCCAGGTTTTCAAAATTCTGTCATTAATGGCAATCTCTGCCCGACCTACCCTTGAGCTTGCATTAATGGTCTTCCTCCTCTGCACCCATCACTTCGGTCCAACTGTCTTCTGCATTGCCGTCTCCTCCATACCGGCCATGCCCTGTAATAGTTGTTTTTCGAAAAGACCTTCATGAGGTGGTTATATTCCTTTAATGCATGCGACTGTAAATTTTAATTCACTATACATGGTATTTATCTCCATTTTGGTACACGTATGTTTTCGCTTGCAAAACTTGCCATGTCTCCTCCTTGTCGTAACATACCTGTTACACGTGCCCTTCACACCCCCAGGATACACGTGGCAGTCCACGTGTCTAAATTGACCTTGCCCGGCCATCGGTCCAACCTCTTTGATCTTGACTGCATTCTTCAACATTCTGATGTCTCGAAACCCAAGCCACGTGTCGGCCTCTAACTGGCCGCGATATCGTGACATGTCGTGATATCATGACATGTCACGATATCGTGACCCAACTGCCACCTTGCTTCTGATTTTAAAAATCATCGCGATATCACGACGTCGCGATATCGCGACGTCGCAATATCGTGATGCAACATTCCCATGCCACCGTCTTCGAAATGATGTCGCGATATCGCGACGTCGCGATATCACGACGCAACATTCCCATGCCACCGTCTTCGAAATGATGTCGTGATATCACGACGTCACGATATCGTGACACCACTCGCCTTTGCCACTGACTTACCTTCGCAAGTCGTGATATCGTGATGTCGCGGTATTGTGACAAAACCCGCCTTCTTCTGGCCGCAGCCTTAGGAGTCACGATTTCGTGACTCCCCTCTCAACAACATGCTTTCCAAAACTTAGACCTCCCACTTGCTTTTCTGCCTTGAGAAAAGAGAGAAATAAATCAATATTCAAAGTGTTTAGAAAACTTAGAAATTTTTTGAGGATGCAAGATAGATTTGCTGTCGCTGGATGCTCCTGCATCAGACACCCGGGGTAAATAGAGAAGTGATCTTCACTTTGGTGCTGTTCGGTCACCGCCTTCGGCAACCCTTCCCAACCTTCACCTGCCTCTACAACTTGTTCAACTTTTGCATCTTGGCAAGAAATTTTTTTGCCCTCTACCAGACAAATTCTGGCATTACTGCACATATTCTCATCTTCGGTCTGCAATGGCTTCAGCTTGTGCTGCATTCCATATTTCTCCAAGGAATAAGTATTTGCACGGCCATCATGCACTACACTCCGATCAAACTGCCATGGCCTGCCCAACAGTAAATAGCATGCATCCATGGGGAATACATCACATAGGACTTCATCCCGGTATCTCCCGATCTAGAACGTGACTAAACACTGTTCCTGGACCCAAGATCGGTGGTCCTTCCGCAACCACGCAATCCGATATGGGTGCGGGTGTCTCCTTCTCTCCAACTGCAACTTAGAAACCATTTCCTCAGAAACTAAGTTGTCTGTACTTCCATTGTCGATGATCACATTGCAAACTTTGCCTGCACTCTTGCATCGGGTACGGAACAGGCTTCTCCTCTGTTTAGATTTGTCTTCTTCCACCAGCATGGTCCTCCTCACAATCATTGCTTCTCCCTTTTTAGCTTCTTCAGAATGTTCTGAATCAGCATCTTCAACTGCCACAACTACTCTGGCAGGACCCACCGGTTTCTTGTTCGTCTTTTCCCGGTGTTGTGGACACTCGAATGCACGATGCCCTTCTTCACCACAGTGGAAACATGTTCCACGAAATACTCCCCTTTCATTCCCGCTTCCAGATCTACCCCTTCTTCTCGGGTAGTTATCATTCTGAACTTGCGGTTTTGGGTCTTCATCTTCTTCTTTCTGACCTCGACTGCTGCTCTCCTCTTCTTTCTTCTCTTCCTTTCCTTCTTTCTTTCCACCGTTCTTTCCTCCTGGTCCTTTTACTTTTTGCTTGCTGTCAAACTTTCGGTTCAGCTTTTCTTCCACCTTCAAAGCAAATTGGTAAGCATCTTCAATGGTGCTTACCCGAACCAAGCTCAATTCCTCCTGAACACTGGGTCTCAACCCATTAATATAACGGGCCACCTTTTCTTTGTTGGCTTCTAAGTGTCCGGTTCTGATGGAAATTTTATAAAAATCCTCCGTATATTCTTGAACTATTTTGTTCATCTGCCTCAATCTTTGCATTTTATGTAACAGATCCAGCTCATAGTCAATAGGGATGAACTATCTTTTTAATTTCTCCACCATTCTGTCCCACCTGGTAATCCATTCTTTTCCTCTTCGGTTTCGTTCCAGCTGTACTCCCTTCCACCAGATGCTGGCATGACCCTTCAGTCGGGTCTTAGCAAATCTAACCCGATTAGGGTATTCAACCTCTTCGTATTCAAAATATTCTTCTAAATCATTCACCTAGTCTATCAGCTCCTCTGGGTTCAAGTTCCTAGAATACGTAGGAACTTCTAACTTCGACCTCTTCCCAATTTGGGATATGGCCTTGTACAATCTGGCCTGGGACGGATCTACATCTTCTTCCTCTTATTCAAACTCATTCTCCTCTTCCACTTCATCCTCACTGTCTGCATCCCTTCTCGGCTCACGTCCTCTGCGTAGCTCTTCTTGTAGGGCCTGGACTTGCCGTTGCAATGCCCAGAAATCTTCCACTGCCATGCCTCTTCCACCCATCGGGTTTCTTCTCGGAGGCATCTTCACCTGAACTCAAGCCCTCCCACACGTCCTAGTACAACTGCCTCTCTCTTTCGGCGTTCTATTGTACACTCAAGAGCTATGGGCTTTGATACCACTGACAAAGCACCGGAAACCAACACTTCAAGAAACTCTGCCTTTTCATTAAAATTAAAAAAATATATTTTACAAGCTTGAATGAAACAGCCCGCAGGATTACAATGGCCGAGTTTGGATTTGTTCTTCCACTACTGCAACTCCCCTGTTCTCCGGTCCATCGTCCGCACTAATACAAAATTTGGGTCTTTAACGAGATCCCGGTCCCCTCGGAAATCAATGCTCCCACCAAACAAGATTTCCAGTTCAAAATTCCCTCCTTCCTGGGTTTTCAAAATTCTGTCATTAATGGCAATCTCTGCCCAACCTACCCTTGAGCTTGCATTAATGGTATTCCTCCTCTGCACCCATCACTTCGGTTCGACTATCTTCTGCACTGCCATCTCCTCCATACTGGCCATGCCCTGTAATATTTGTTTTCTGAAAAGACCTTCATGAGGTGGTTCTCTTCCTTTAATGCACGTGGCTGTAAATTTTAATTCACTATACGTGGTCTTTATCTCCATTTTGGTACACGTATATTTCCGCTTGCAAAACTTGCCATGTCTCCTCCTTGTCGTAACATACCTGTTACACGTGCCCTTCACACCCCCAGGATACACGTGGTAGTCCACGTGTCTAAATTGACCTTGCCCGACCGTCGGTCCAACCTCTTTGATCTTGACTGCATTCTTCAACATTCTGATGTCTCGAAACCCAAGACACATGTCGGCCTCTAACTGGCCGCGATATCACGACCCAACTGCCACCTTGCTTCTGATTTTAAAAATCATCATGATATCGCGACGTCGCGATATTGCGATGTCACGATATCGTGACGCAACATTCCCATGCCACCGTCTTCGAAATGATGCCATGATATCACGACATCGTGATATCGCGACACAACATTCCCATGCCACCGTCTTCGAAATGATGTCGCGATATCGCGATGTCGCGATATCGCGACACCACTCGCCTTTGCCACTGACTTACCTTCGCAAGTCGCGATATCGCGACGTCGCGGTATCACGACAAAACCCGCCTTCTTCTGGCCGCAGCCTTAGGAGTCACGATTTCGTGACTCCCCTCTCAACAACATGCTTTCCAAAACTTAGACCTCCCACTTGCTTTTCTGCCTTGAGAAAAGAGAGAAATAAATCAATATTCAAAGTGTTTAGAAAACTTAGAAAATTTCTGAGGATGCAAGATAGATTTGCTGCCGCCGGATGCTCCTGCATCACATAGTCAAAGACATCCAAAGAGATTGAAGAACAGTCAAGAAAGAAGTGTAGTGTAGTAGAAATATCCAAATTGTAGCATGGAAGAAAAGGAAAAGGAGCATTAAAGGCTCTCCCATTTGTGAAGGTTAAAACTTTAACACCTATGTACCAACTTTCAAAAGCAACTACTCCAAGGAATATCCATTAATTCAAGTGCCTAAGGTACCACTTATATGATGTTTTTTTTTAAGAGAAAAAATCCTTGTGGGGCCGCCTTGGTCTAAGAGACCATGAACAGGGGTTTCTACACCTTCAAAGTCACCCGGGGGTCGCACCCAGCCCTGCCCACACCAACATTATCAATTGGATTTTGGGTACCCAATTCAAATTTTTGGTAGGGTGGAGATTCGAACCTGGGACCTCCCTTGGAGGATTGCCCTCTCCTATCCAACTCACCTACAGCACCTGGGTGAATTATACAATGTTATACTTAGTAGTAGAAAGCACTAAATATTGAGGAGATATTGCATCTAAAAAGGTAAGGTCTAAATCCCATTTATTATTACTTTCATAAGTTGGAGATACAAGGGTTATGAACTAAGGTTAAAACTTAGATTTTAAAAGCAAAATGGGTGACTTATCTTATTAATTTGATATTTAAAATATTACTTAAGAGGAATAAGGAATTCAACTTGGATTAAATTATTTTGCAAATATTATTATCATTTCTCTAATTTCCCAAACTTGGGAGCCACAAGGATTACTCCATCAAATTTATTTTATTGGAAGATATAAAAGAGATTATTAAGGGTTCCTTTTAAGTTTGGATAAATATATTTTTACTTGCCTAAAATCTTCAAAAATGGAGAAAAGAATTCCAACATCAAAACCTCTTCAAAATTGAAAAAGTGCTTAGTTCAATTAGGAACAATAAGGTGTTAAAAAGTTAATTTTTCATTCTTACAAAACTTGTACAAAATCAACCAAAATTGAACTATATTTTTACAAAAATTACTTTATCATTCTCTTATCACTAGGGAGCTATAATATGAGACTATTAAGGTTTTAAAAAAATTTAATTCCAACAAACATTATGGATGAAATTTTGAGAAAATCTTTCAATAATGAAGAACTATTCCCTTAAGTAGAATTCTACTCCCAAAACTTAATAGATACTCTAGATGGATATGAGTATCTATATTCTAATGACAATATGAAATTCTCCTTATTTCTTAAGGAAGCCAAATATGGTAGCTTTATGGTATTGATTAACTATCTTCATGAAATTCTCTTCACAACATGGTGGAACTTACAAATATTGGTTATATTTTATCTAGAAGGATGTCTAATGATTTATCTATCATTAATTGTATTTGTACTTACTCGACATGAGAAACAAGTTGATGTTAAAGAATAATAATTTTTTGATGATAGACTAACTTGTTATAAAATTGATATTTCACCTACATCAAAGCATAATCACAATAAGAGAAGAACAAGAAAGAAGATATATACTAAAATAAATCAAGATATGAATACTGAAGCAATAGATGAAAAACCAATACATAAAAAATGTAAGTACATAAGGATAAAAAAGATAAGAGAACAAATGCACCATACCCTACTCATTCATCAATAATCAAAATTAAATAAAGATACTTGCAAGGAGGACTATAAATGTGGCTGGATAGAAGATGAATTTGAACATGCTAAAGATCATTCAATGAGAGTAGAAGGTCTAGATGTAGCCTACTCTACATTATATGAAGATATAAATTACCTGTTGAACATGAATACAAATAATGTAAAAGAAGATCAAACGGAAGATAATGAAGAAGATCCATATTGAAGACTAAACTCTTCAATGCCTAAATAATATAATATAGGGGGGTGTTGTAAATAGAGTCTATTCCATCATTTGGGTTATGTAAATGTATCCTCCAAGATACATATCAAGATTACTTCTTGTGAAATTTATCTAGTTACTTCATACAATGTAATAAATGAACAAGTGTCAATATACAAGTTGTACATGTGTAAGTTATCCCTTGCACAACAAGATAGAGTATTTGCCAAGTATCCTATTTTGCCTACATAATAATGGTCTCTTAGATAGATAGTGATGAGATTCAAGTTATATAGTTAGATAGTGTAGCTTAGTGGATAGTGTAGTTTTGTGTGCCTTACCATTTATTGGTGATGGATACAATTTAGATCAGTAGATTTTTTAATGGAGTGCTCACATTCCTCCATAGCTACATTTTAATATTTTATATGATTTATATTTTTGGTATACTTCAGTCATCTAGCATATTTACTTTCTTTTATATTATATGCATCTTGTGATTGTTATCTCCCAAGGCTCATTCATCAAAAGGTAACAAATTTTCTATCCTTGCTATTCCACATACCATATGGAAAGAGTTGGACAAGATGAGTAGAAAATTTTTATGGGGAAGAGTAAAAGGAGAGAGGAAATGGGCCTTAGTATATTGGGAGAAAGTAATCCAACCCAAGGTAAAAGGAGGTTTGGGATTGAGGAGATCAAAGTTAAATAATAAAGCTTTGGTTTGAAAGCTTTACTAGAGGTGGATTTCTTAACCAACTTCTTTACTCAGTAGAGTTTTAACTATTTAATATTTGGGATAGGTAAACCTAAATACGGTGGGTCATTTTCCTTTGGATGGTAATGGATCCTTAGTGTGGCAAGCTCTAAAGTTAGGATCTTAGGTGGTTAAAGATGGATTATTTTAGAAAGTGGGGATATGGGAGAAGGCATGATTTTGGATAGATTCATGGGATCAATACCCACCTATCATTGTTAAATTTTTAGAACTGCAACCAATATATCAACCATGGAAACTAGGGTTTGGATCCAAATTGAAAGTTATTTCAAAACTAGTCAACTGAGGTATTATAAGTTTAAGCAATTTAAGAAGTTGGATGAGTGGCAAATTTCAATTCCTTTGGAAGTGACATGCATTATGAAGGTTAGATTATCAATACTAATGGAGATGCAAAAGGTAATACAGGTAGAGCTAGAATTGGAGTGGTTTGTAGCAATAATGTTGGGACAATGCTCTATTGGGAACTGCAAGACTTGGAAAGGGCTACAAACAATAAAGTGAAAGTATTAGATAACAAATTTGCTTCTATTTGGGTAGTAAAACAAGGTTACAAGAGGATAATCTTAGAATCTGATTCTTAAATATTGGTAGGAGCTTTACATTGCATGAGGAACTTTACTTTGAAGACATGGATGCTGAGGATTCTTGTTCCTCAAATTAAGGAATTATAGAGGGAATTAGATGATGTAATTCTAGTTTATGTGAGTAGAGATCTAAATAAAGTGGTAGACTTTTTTGTTAATATGGATACTTAGAAGGAGGTAGGGGTTTAGTGGCACAGTGACATGGCTATTGAGGATGATATGATTAGGTAGGTTGGTGAGCAAATCCAGTGTTTAGCTAATTTGGATAACCATTATAGAAATATAGTTTAGGATATTTGGCTTCAATGCAGATCTTCTTTTAAGGTTGTAAACAGGTGGAAAACCATTGTAAGAATATGGTTTAGGAGATTTGGCTCCAATGCAAATATTAATTTACTGTTGTAAACATGTGTTCTCTTTGGCTAAGGCTAGGAGAAGTTTCATCCCAACTTGTAAATGATCTTGTTTTAATATAAGTTTTAAATTATTTATTAAAACATATGGTCATTGAAAATTAATATTGTATACCAATGATTACATATGAGGTCAATTTTGACCTAAGGTAAATATATACTTATTTCAATAATTTTATGGTTTTTCCCACTCATTCTAATGTATAAAAATCTTATTTTATCCTTTTTCAATTGGTTGGTGTATCAAAATATTTATTTTATGCTTCATGACAATATCATTATTTTCATTTTCTAGCTAACCTCACCATTAATTCATCATTATTAGAGATGAATTTCCTTGAAAATGAAATCCATACATGTCTAAATATTTAATTAACTAAAATAAAATATATATAGCAATGATGAAAAGCTAAAAAGTAGTGTTGAACATGAGATCTCAAAATTGAAGGTATTTCCAACTGCTTTCATGTTCTTTCTATTGAATACGACATAGAAAGAATGGATTAATATGGATTTATTCTTTTACCAAATCTTACAAAAAGTCCCATGCACAATTATATACAACTAGAGACTTATATTATTTTTATAATGACATCAAAAATAAAATATAGTCATTAGGAGGTGTGTACCACACTATAATTTTTATATTAAGTTTGCAAAAGAAATATGGTAAAACGTGGGTTTAATATTAAAAAATATCAAAGAAAGTGATGCCTACTTGCTATGCTTGAAAAGTCTTAATCTAAAGGTATACACAATAATTTATCTTATTTATTAATACATTGAAGTATTTACAAGCTTCTAAAGGTATACACAATCATTTATCTTATTTATTAATACATTGAAGTATTTACAAGCTTGTAGACTGAGATTAGGAACTAAACTGCTATTCATCATAACCTAGTTTATAAATCTTGAAAATACCTTAGCACAAAACAATATTAAGTCATGATTAAGCACTCCTTAGATCTTAATAGTGAGACATGAACTTTAAAGTTTATAAGATATCAAAATTTTCTTTGGTTTGTTAGAAGTCTCTTATAATGTAAAAATATCGTTGAATCTCATCCAGATTGGTATATCGTTAAGAAAACCTAAGCTTCAAAGACATGAAAGGTGGTCTCATTATACCTCATTTATTCTTAACATCCTACTTTGACAATCTATATATAAACTTAAAATTATAATCTAAACACTGTGTTAATTATATTTAGCTCTACATTAGGGTGCTAACTAGTTCAAAGGTAATTTCCATTCCTTCGTCTTTATAGCTACATCCAGCATGACCTAAAATATCTCTAGATGACCTAAAATATCCTGAGAGTTGTTGAGTAGAGGGTACTCCAACCATTATTTTGCACATCTTGCATTCAACTAATGTTTTTATTCGAAATTAGAGATAACTATCTTGACGCCTACACAACTGAAAGAAGGTACCGAAGAATCACAGACCCATATCTGTTCTAGAGAGAATCGCATTGTGCAGGCTGGAACGAGAGCTCGGTTGCAGCATTATCGTAAAGAATATGGAAGTTCTGTTGCTGTATGTTTCCTAATATTGAGGGAAGCGACGAATCACTGCTTCCAATCATGGCCAGGCACGACAGCCCGTTGCCTGCGTTGGCGAAGGTGTTTTCTATAGGAAGGTCGTACTCCACGCCGCCCTTGAAATTGATCGTCACCTTAGCCGCATCTAAGTCACTCGTGGAGGCGTCGTAGCAGAGATCCAACCCCACTGAAGATCCGTCTGAAGGGCTCAGCTTCACCGCCGACTGAATCGCGTCCTTCAACAAATCGTACACCGTCGCCGGAAGATAGGTAAGGGTGGTTCCCGAGTCAATAATCATGCCTCCTGTGCCATCGGAATCTATATCAAATGACACCTTGCGAATCGCCAAAGCCGAGCCGCCCACGGTGATTCCCGTCACCGGTATATAATAGAACGACGGGTAATTCTCATTGGTAATGAAGGAAATTTTTTGGGTGCTCCTTGCCGTCAGGCCCACGCCGGTCCCGAAAATCATAGGGCTGGTTTTGGAAGGGTCCTCCGTGATAGACAACAGACAGTAGGAGAACTTGTTGTCGACCTTGTCGCCAAGCTGCGAGATGAGAGAGAGCTCACCTCTTCCCAATCCGACGAGGCCTCCGCCCAGATCGAAACCTTCACCTTCGGTGGTATGTCCACAACCGAAAGCAATGCGGGAAACCCTGGTGCCGCTCCCAATTGTTAGTGTTTCGTAAGAGAGGTCGCCCCTCGTGTTGGAGCCTGAAGAGATTTATTTTCCTTTTGCCGAAGTGTGGACGTCAGGAGCGGAGTGCGGACTGCGCACAGCGGACAGCGTAGTGCCAGGAGCCAAGGGTGATTTGCCGAAGTGTGGCGCCGGAGCGAAGTGCGGAGTGCAGACGGCGGATGACGCACGACGCACAGCGAGCGAAGTGCGAACTTCGGGAGAGAATTTGCCGAAGTCCGACTTCGGGGACGAAGTGCGAACTTTGGATGACGCACGGCGAAGTGCGGACGACGCCCAACTTTAAGCTTCGCTTGCGCACTCGAAGTGCGCTCAAATGTATTGTGTAACTGGGTTGCGCTTGCGCACTCGGGCTGCGCTCGGATCTCGGGTTGCGGTAGCGAACTTGGAAGAATCTTTCGGACTTAGCCAACTTTGGCTTTGCAATCTTTTCTGTCCGAAAGGCTTGTGCGGCTGCGGCAATTGCTTTCTTGGCTGGGAGGAGAAAAACACCGGAACTGAGACCAAAATTTCGGATCTGAGCTCTAACTTATAGAACCCGAATGAAATCGCTCTGAGGCGATTTGTACAGAGAGCAACAAACTTTAGCACATAAAATAACTACAAACCCTAAAGATGCTTAAAATAACAACAAACTTTATTCATATGAAACGAGGGTTACATAAGTCCTCAACTGAGGAAAAATAACATCTGCAGACCAAGCTGCAGGATAAACTAAAAGAAGAAATGTCGAGTCGGTTGCTCGGACATTAATCAGATGAGCCACATTGCTCACTGAAACACTCTCCTTGCTTTCTCTGCTCTCTTCTCCGCTCTTCTACACCTTATATCTGAAATACCCAAACTGACTTATATAGCCACGGGGAGAGGAAGATAGGGTTTGTCCTTTGACAGGTTCTGACAGGCCCTCAACTAGGGTTTCTGACCAATCGTCGAACTGGCATTAACTTCTACGACGATCGGATCTGTCAGATGTCACATCTGTCAAAGGGTGGGTGCGACGTCATGTCAAACCTTTTTGTTGGGATCCCCAACTGCGTGAGCATAGTCCGGCTTCGCCCAATTTCGTAGCATAGTCTGGCGGAGGCATGAAATCTGGGTTAATATTTCTAACACCCTCCTTTAAGCCTGATTTCATGAGCACTTTGACTCCAAGATGCTCTCGCAATCTGCTGAAGTCTTCCTCCTTCAAAGGCTTCGTGAAAATATCTGCCAACTGCTCATTGGATCTGCAAAACTACAGTTGAATTTCTCTAGACTTCACCAACTCTCTGATGAAGTGATAACGAATATCGATGTGCTTCGTTCGGCCATGGAACACAGGATCCTTTGACAGTGTGATGGCTGAATTATTGTCACACCTTTCGGAGGATGGTTTAGTTCACTCAGAACTCTTCGTAGCCAAACTGCCTGGCATTCGGCTGACGTGGCGGTGACATATTCTGCTTCAGCTATGGACAACGCAATGATGGGTTGTTTCTTGGATGCCCATGAGACTGCCCCTGATCTGAGATGGAAAGCATACCCAAAGGTGCTCTTCTGATTATCGATACTGCCAGCCCAATCACTATCTATGAAGCCGACCAAGTCCAACTGGTCCTGTCTGGTGTAAAATAGGCCATTGTTCCACGTCCCATTGACATAGCGCAAGATCCTCTTGCCTGCTTGTTAATGCGTGTCATTCAGAGTCTCCATGAAATGACTGATCAGACTGACTCCGAACATCAAATCTCGTCGAGTTGCGATCAAATACATCAGACTGCCAACTAGCCTCTTGAATAGGGTTGGATCTACATTCCTCCTTGAATCCAACTTGCTCAGCTTCAAACCTGTGGCTACAGGTGTGATGGCAGGTTTGATGTCCTCCATCTTGAACCACTTTAGGACATCCTTCGCATACTTGCCCTGAGAAATGAAGATGCCATCTGTCGATTGGTCAACTTCAATGCCGAGAAAATTCTTCATCAGCCCTAAGTTCGTCATCTCGAACTCCTTCGTGGCTGTTCTGAACTAGTCGAAGAAGACATTGTTGTTGCCAGTATAAATCAAATCATCCACATACAGGCAGATGATAATGAGCTCACCTGCTTTATCTGTCTTCATGTACAGGGTGTGCTCATATGGGCATTTGACAAACCCATTTTGCTAAAAATAACTGTCAATCTAGCTGTACCAAGCTCAGGGCGCCTGATTCAAACCGTACAAAGCCTTTTTCAACTTCAGGACTTTACCTTCTTGGCCTTCAATTTCGTAACCTGGTGGCTGGTCTATGTAGACCTCTTCCTCCAACACTTCGTTGAGGAAGGCTGACTTGACATCCATATGGTACATCTTCCAAACTTGTTGGTCTACCAATGCCAAGATCATCCTGACTGTGTCAAGTTGGGCTATAGGCGCATAAACCTCATGGTAATCGATGTCTGACTTCTGCTTGTAACCCTTTGCCACCATTCTGGCTTTATGCTTGTCAACGTCTCCTTGGGCATTGAAATTTGTCTTATACACCTACTTGACCTCAATGGTCTTCTTCCCTGCTGGAAGATTTGTCAGCTGCCATGTCTCATTCTTTTCAATGGCTGCTATCTCCTCATCCATCGCATGCACCCACTTCTGATTCTGACTTATGTCTTTGAACTCTACTAGATCAACTTCAGTAAAGAATGCAAAGTTAGAGTACTCTTCATCTATGTGGGTTTGGGTTGCCTCGTAGATTTCTTGCAAGCTCCTTGTCTTCACTGGCATCACCAGGTTTTGGATTCTAATTGCACATGGAGGCGACCGAGATGGAGTGGCTGTGCTACTGGTAGCACCAGTGCTGTTGCTAGAATTTGTAGGTGGATGCACACTTCCTTCTTCCAAGTCAACAAACTATACTACTATTGGCTCTGACTAGCCAGTCTCTGACTTCCAGTTCCAGGCTTCATCTTCAAGAAATTTTACATCACAGCTGATGATGAGCTTCTTCGTCATAGGGTTATACAGCCTATATGCCTTTGCTTGCTCATTGTACCCTATGAAAATGTACTTCTTAGCTCTATCATCCAACTTTTGTCGCTTCTCTTCTAGAACATGTGCATATGCAATGCACCCGAACACACGCAAGTGAGCCACACTTGGCTTCACTCCGCTCCAGGCCTCCTGAGGGATTTTGTCCTTCACACTTTTGGTGGGACATCTATTCAACAGGTAGAATCCACATGTTACAGCCTTTACCTAAAATTCGTGCGACAATCCCTTTGCCTTCATCATGCTTCATGCCATCTCCATGATGGTTCGGTTCTTCCTCTCAGCTACACCATTCTACTGTGGCGTGTATCTGACAATGAACTGCCTTCGAATTCCATGTTGTTTGCAGTAGTTATGGAATTCATTGGAGATGTATTCACCTCCACCATCTGTCTTGAGAGTCTTGATCTGATATTCACTCTATTTCTCCACCAGAGCCTTGAACTCCTTAAATCTAGCAAATGCTTATGACTTCAACTTGATGGCATAGATCTAAGTCTTCTAGCTGAAGTCATCTATGAATGTTAAGAAGTATTTGTTATCGGAAAACGTGCTGGTCTGCATCAGACCACAAATGTCTGAGTGCACCAGCTCCAATGGCTTTGATGCTCTCCAAGACTGACCAGAAGGGAACGAATCCTTGTGTTTTTTGCCAACTAAGCAGCCCTTACAAACTTGATTTTTTTGCTCTATCAGGGGTAAACCCTTCACCATCTGCTTCTTGTGCAGTTGATTTAGGCCACTAAAATTTAGGTGACCAAATCTGAGATGCCACAGACAGGTAGCATCTTTCACAACTGCACTCAGAGACATCAATGATTCATTCTGAATCTACAGCGGAAACATTTTGTTCTTCGTCATGGACACTGTAGCAATCTACCCATGCGACTTGTCTCTGATGGTGCAAGCTCTGTCTTTGAACTGGACTGTATGTCCCTTCTTCACGAGCTATCCAATGCTCAACAGGTTATGTTTCAAGCTAGGCACATAGTAGATGTCACAAATGTGCTTCCATTCACCATGCCTGGTGCAGATGAGGATTTTTCCTTTCCCCATTATGGGAACCTTGTTGTTGTTCCCCATCTTCACCTCATACTGGATTGTTTCATCCAGTTGGGAGAACATCTCCTTGTTCCCTATCATGTGGTTGTTGCACCCACTGTCTATGTACCAGACATTCTTCTGGCATCCTCCTCAATGTTGCAAGTCAACAACACATTTCCTCCTGCCGCATTTTTGATTTCATCCATGTAATGGGCTTGCTGCTAGTTCTCCGTGGCCATCCATTTTCTGCACTGTGAGATGTAATGGCCGAACTTCTTACAGAAATAGCACTGGACCTTTGACATGTCCTTCTGACTAGATTCAATTTGCTAATTTCTCAAACTGTCTCTTCCACTTTGCTAATGGAAATTACAGTTGGTCTCCCCTTTGCTAGGGTTTGACCTTCCTCCTTGCTTGTTGCCTTTCCCACGTCTGCCTTTGCCTCTTCCTCCTTGATAACTAGAGGCACCATGGTGGGAATCTTGTCTGCCGCTGTCTCGAAATGAGACTTGAGCCCAAAATGCTTGCTCTAGAGAGGTTTGAGATGAACGGCTTAGCCTCTGTTCATGTGTCTGCAATGAACCCATGAGTTCATCTGTCAAGAGGGTTGTTAGATCCCTTGACTCTTCAATTGCTATCACAACTGAGTCAAACTTGGCAGGCATACTTCTAAGAATCTTCTCCATGATTCTCTGGCTCTGAACATTTTCTCCATTCAATCGCATCTGGTTGATAATGTCCATCGTTCGGGTGAAGAAATCACTCATGGAATCGGACTCACTCATCTATAGATTTTCAAACTCCCTCGTGAGAATCTATAGCTTCATCAACTTTACCTTGTTGGTGCCTTGGTATGAGCTGGCCAGAATCTCCTAGGCTTGCTTCGCTTTGGTGGTTGATGTGATCCACAGGAAGATGGACTCCTCGACCATTTGCATGATGTAGAAGAGGGCCTTCTGGTCCTTCTTTGTGTTCTATTTCAACAGGTCGTTGTCTGCTTAAGAGATGACAACCAGTGCTACTGCATCTGCCGATTCTGAGTAGCCGTTCTAGACTAACTCCCATAGCTTCTGAGATCCGAATAGGATCTTCATCTGGATGCTCCAGTAATCATAATTTTTCCCATTGAAGTGTGGGATCTACAACTGCAAATTGTTGCTCGTGGAAGCCATTCTGCTTCGGTCTCTGCATCAAGGGATTAGTAGCTCTGATACCAATTTGAAGAGATTTATTTTCCTTTTGCTGAAGTCTGGATGTCAAGAGCGGAGTGCAGACTACGCACAGCGGACGACGTAGTGCGAATGCCAGGAGCAAAGGGTGATTTTCCAAAGTGTGGCATCGAAACAAAGTGCGGAGTGCGAACGACAAACGACGCATAGCGCAAAGCGAGCGAAGTGCGAACTTCGAGAGAGAATTTGTTGAAGTCTGACTTCAAGGGCAAAGTGAGAACTTCAGACGGCGCATGGTGAAGTGCGGATGATGCTCGACTTCAAGCTTCGCTTGTGCACTCGGAGTGCACTCAAACATATTGCGCAATCGGGTTGCGCTTGCACACTCGGGCTACGATCGATTCTCGAGCACACTTAGCCAACTTTGGCTTTGCAATATTTTTTGTCCGAAAGGCTTGCGCAACTGCGGTAATTGCTTGCTTGGCTGGGAGGAGAAAAACACCGAAACTGAGAGCAAAGTTTTGGATCTGAGCTCTAACTTATAGAACCCGAACGAAATCACTCTGAGATGATTTGTATAGAGAGCAACAAACTTTAGCACATAAAATAACTACAAACCCTAAAGATGCTTAAAAAAACAACAAACTTTATTCATATGAAACAAGGGTTACAGAAGTCCTCAACTGAAGAAAAATAACATCTGCAGACCAAGCTATAGGATAAAATAAAAGGAGAAATGTCGAGTTGGCTGCTCGAACATTAATCAGATGAGCCACACTGCTCACTAAAACACTCTCCTTGCTTTCTCTGCTCTCTTCTCCGCTCTTCCGCACCTTTTGTCTGAAATACCCGAACTTCCTTATATAGCCACAGGGAGAGGAAGATAAGGTTTGTCCTCTAACAGGTTCTGACAGGCCCTCAACTAGGGTTTCTAACCAATCGTCGAACTGGCATTAAATCGCCGAACTGACATTAACTTCTACAATGATCGAATCTATCAGATGTCACATCTGTCAGAGGGTGGGTGCGACGTCATGTCAAACCTTTTTGTCGGGATCCCCAACTGCGCGAGCACATTTTGACTTAGCCCAATTTCATAGCACAGTCTGGCAGAGGCATGAAATCTAGGTTAATATTTCTAACAGAGCCATCGCCATAGGCATAGTGATAACTTGTTAAGATCCTGCTATAAAATAAACTCAAATAACACACTCTCACACAATTGCTTGGAAATAAACTCACATAAACATCATATTAATATAACAAAAATTTGCATAAAGAACAATCTCACAATAAGATAGAATCGTAGGCCTCTTCGAGGGGGCAACCTCCTTCAATACTTCATTAATTTGCAAAAATATGGTTACATTGGTGCCTTTTCGGGTATTTAAGGAGTTTCCTTCCAAGGTTGGCTTATATGCAAAATGCCACCTGGATTACATGCAAAATGCCACCCGAATTACATGCATAGTGCCACTTTGAATTACATGCACAATGCCACTCGAATTACATGCATAATGCCACACAAATTACATGCACAATGCCACCTATCTACCATGTGTTACATAAAAAGGGTGCCATTTGTCATAGGCACTACCTAAGCTAAAACTTAGGACATTACAAAATATTAATCATGGGTACTACCCACGTTCACTAGGAATTATTACATCAGGGAAGTTATTACATTAAGGGTTAGGATGAGATCCTAACATGCCCTTCTCCTTGAAGAAGCTTTGTCCTCAAAGCTGAAAATGAGGAAACTGTTGTTGGAGTTGATGGAGAGACTCCCATGTAGCATCCTCAGGTTGAAGTCCACGCCATTGAACCAGGACCTCTGTGATGGTACGGTTGCATAGAGTGCGAGTTCGACGATCCAGCAGTTGTTCCAATGCAAGTAAGATGGAGCCTTCTTCATCCAATTTGGGGAGTGTTGATTGAACCTGTACCTTTGTGCCCACAACTTTCTTGAGAAGTGAAACATGAAAAATAGGGTGGATCTTGGAAGTGGAGGGGAGAGCCAATTTGTAAGCTGTGGGACCAATCCATTGTAGAACCTGATAAGGACCATAGAATTTTGGAGCGAGCTTCTGACACCTATGGAGTTGTAGGGATGATTGTTTGTATGGCTGTAAGCGAAGGAAGACCATATCACCCACATCAAAACTACGCTCAGAACGATGATGATCAGCTTGTTGGCGCATCCGATTCTAGGCCATGTTCAAATTATGCTTGAGTTGGCGGAGGACCTTGATGTGTTGACTCAGAGTATTGTCGACGGCTTGGACCTTGGAGCTGCCTGGAATGTAGGAGGAAGGCATGAGTGGAGGGTGCCCATAAACTGCCTCAAATGGTGTGAGTTTGGTGGCGGTATGATAGGAAGTGTTGTACCACCATTCAGCCAAAGAAAGCCATTTTGCCTAATGAGTGGGATGATCGAAGGAAAAGAAGCGAAGGTAGGTTTCCAAGCATTTATTAACAACCTCTGTTTGACCAGCCATTTACGGATGGTAGGCTGAACTCATTTTGAGCTGAGTCTCCTGTAACTTAAACAACTCTTGCCAAAAATTGCTAGTAAAGGTGGGATCACGATCAGATACAATGGAGGTGGGCATGCCATGAAGGCAAAATATGGAGTCAAGAAAAATTTGGGCAATAGTGGATGTTGTGTAAGGATGGGTTAGGGCACAAAAGTGAGCATACTTTGAAAGGCGGTCCACTACCATGAAAATAACATACTTGCCTCCAGATTTAGGTAGCCCTTCTATGAAGTCCATGGAGATGTCAGTCCACACCTGATCTGGTATCGAAAATGGTTGAAGAAGGTGAGCTTGAGTCACTCATAAGTTTTTAGGAACCCTGAATGGCTAGCAGATGGAGTAGCATGTGATTCCTTCATGAGGAGTTCTCGAAGTGGGGACTTAGGAGGAAGAACCAGGCATTGATGGTAACGCAGATCCTGGCCATCCCAGCTATATCCTGGTGTAGACTCTGGATCATCCCTAAGTGAAGCAACCAGGTCTTTCAAATCTACATCCTAAAGTATTTCCTGATGTAAGGGCTCAATCCATTGGGGCAAGGGTGCAAAGATGGCACACAACATACTAAGGGTCTCAAATTGGCGAGAGAGAGCATCTGCCACAAGATTTTCCTTCCCTTTTTTGTACGTGATGTCATAATCATAGCCCATGAGTTTTGATACCCACTTTTGTTGCTCGAGGGTGGCAACTCATTGTTCTAGAAAGTATTTCAGACTCTGGTGGTCAGTTTTGATGGAGAAATGGCGCCCAATGAGGTAAGGCCGCCAATGCAGGACTGCATGCAATATTGCCAACATTTCCTTGGCATATGTGGATTTCCCCAAATTGTGATCAGATAGGGCTTTGCTGGTAAAATCCAAAGGGCGTCCTTCTTGCATCAATACCGCCCCAATACCACGACCAGAAGCGTCACTTTCAATGACAAAATTTTTAGAGAAGTCTGGCATGGCTAAAACTGGAGTGGTGGTCATGGCATGCTTGAGGTCCAGGAATTCTTGCTCAGCCGACCCTGTCCAAGTAAAAGAATCCTTCTTCAACATGGAGGTGAGGGGGGTGGCTATCTTTCCATAATTGCAGACAAATTTATGGTAATATCCTGTAAGCCCTAAAAATCCTCGAAGCCCCTTGAGTGTGCGAGGTTTCGGCCATTCTTGGACTGCTTGGATCTTCTTAGGGTCAACCTTGACACCATCCTTTGAGACAATGTGTCCTAGATATTCTACTTTAGTCAAACCAAAGGAGCACTTGGACCTTTTTGCAAACAGTTTATGGTCGGCCAGTAGTTGGAGGGTTTGATCTACATGATTGAGATGCTCTTCCCATGTGTGATTGTAAATCAAGATGTCATCAAAGAACACAAGGATGAACTTTTGCAAGAAGGGGTGAAAGATGTTGTTCATCAGGCTTTGGAATGTGGAAGGAGCATTTGTGAGACCAAATTGCATTACCAAGAATTCATAATGACCTTCATGAGTGCGAAAAGCAGTTTTAGGAATATCTTCATCCCTGAGTCGGATCTGATGGTACCTAGAGCGGAGGTCTAGCTTGGTGAAGTACATGGTCCCATGTAATTCATCTAGTAATTCATCAACCACAGGGATAGGAAATTTATCATTGACAGTTATCTTGTTGAGTTCTTGGTAGTCAATACACAATCGCCAAGAGCCATCCTTCTTGAGGACTAGTAAGACTGGTGCAGAGTAGGGACTAGTACTAGGCCGAATGACACCCGCCTTGAGTAATTCCTATATCATCTTCTCAATCTCTGACTTCATGGCATGGGGGTACCTATACGATCTAATATTGGGAGGTGTACTATCCGACAATAATGGAATGGCATGGTCATGAGAGCGATGCGGTGGTAGTGTGGTTGGTTCTGAAAATATGGCCTCATGTTTGTGGAGAATCTATTGCATGTCTGGTGGGATTTCACCCATTGGGGATGTGGATGGTTGGATGGAGAATAGTTGTGCAATGACCCCACGTGATGATTTCTTTAGCAATTTCTCCATGCCGTTTGAACTGATAATTTGGGGTGTTCTTGCTGGGGAGCCCTTGATGATGTGTGTTTGTCCATTCTGGGAGAACTGCATCCAAAGTTTAGCAAAGTTCGAACTGATAGTGCCCAACGTACTCAACCATTGAGATCCCAAAACAATATCACATCCACCCAACTGGAGGGCAAACATTGCCTGCTTGAGTGCATAGTCCCCTATCTGGATTTTAACATTGCGACACTTTCCCTTACAAGGTAAGGTTCCCCCATTGGCTACCATGACCTCAAAGGAATTACAAGTGTGGATATAGCAATTTGCTCACTGAGCAACTCTAGGGTCAATGAAGTTGTGCGTGCTTCCTGAATCTAGAAGGATGGAAAGACGTTGACCCTTGAAAAATCCTGTAACCTTCATGGTTTGAGGAGTAGTAATGCCTACAAGGGCATGGACTGTAATTGCTGTCTCAGGTTCCTGTTTCACTTCTTCTTGTGGAGGAGGTGTTTCTGGAGGGTCCTCATCCTTATCACTCTCATCAGAGGTATCAGGTTCTTCAACATCTATCAGGAACAATTTTTTGTGTGCACACTTATGCCCTTTGAAAAACATTTCATCATAATTATAGCATAATCCTTGGGCACGACGTGCATCCATCTCTTCGGTAGTGAGGCGCTTGGGTGCAACAGGTTTATTATCAACTGGGTGTTGGGCTCTAGGAGGAAATGAAGGTCTATTTTGTAGGAAATTTGATGGGCGTCTTTGGGTAGAGAGTTTAGATTCGACCAAACGGGCCAAAATGATAGCTTCCATCATAGTTCGTGGTTTCAACATTTTTACTTCTGCTTGGAGTTCCACCTTCAACCCACTGATATAACAACTCTGGAAGAACCCTTCACTCAATCCTCTTGTCCTATTGGCCAATTTTTCAAATTGAGCTTGGTACTCTCGGACTGACCCTGTTTGTTGTAGTTTGGTCAAGGCTCCTATAAAGTCCTCATACTCACTAGGACCAAATCGAGTGAGTAGTTGGGATTCAAAATCCTCCCAAGAGAGATTTGGGTAGGCAAGACAACCATTGAAACCAGTGTAGAGCCTCAGATTCCAAGTTAAAGGAAGCCATCTGGACTCGATGAAATATGGGTACATTATTAAGTCGAAAGAATTGGTCAATCCGACATAGCCACCCATCAACATCCTTCCCACTAAATTTGGGAAAGTCCAATTTGGGCATTCTAAAGGGTGGATCATGGTCACGATTCCTTGTAGAACTCTCAGCTTGGTATTCTGATTTGGGTGGTTCTCTTCTCAGTTTGCTGTCTACTTTTGTCAGTGCTTCCTCTAAGCAATTGCTAGTGGCCTCATGCTCTAGGTGAAGACCTTGGACTTCTTCCCTTATGGAGTGAAAAGCCGAGTTCAAGTTCTCAATGGCTTTTGTTAGAGATTTCAAGTGTTCTAGTTCTTTCTAGTGACCACAGGTACCCTAGGCCATTTTTTAGACCTTTTGTGACCAGTTACTAAAAATAGAATTGAATTTTTAGGACTTACTATTTTTAGTAAGTGCCCAAAAAAGTTCTTGGGTGCTATATATCAAAATGATCAGCTGAAGGAGGTGGTCACAATGAGCTATATCTCTCAACACTACTTTTTGGCACCCCAGACTTTTTTTTTATCTCCTGTTTTGCTGAGTCTAACGGTGTTTACAGTTTCTAATTCTGAGCTACTGAGAAAAAGTTGGGTACTAGAGCACTATCTATAACTGGTCGTGTTTCACACTCAAGATTCTCTGTATTTTGCAGGTGACTGATATGATAGTTCTGTTCTGACCCTGAAGACTGTGAATTCTGCCCTGACTGTGCTGACCTCTCTGACCTGACTGACTTGACTGTGACTGCCATTGTAAATTTTACTGTTATTCTCCATACTGTCAACTTAAGTGTCACCCTCATGGCTTATCCCGAATGCATGTCCCTTCTGTTATTTTTTTAGTAGAGGACTCCTTTCTCATATGCTCACTTTTGAAATGTAGGTTTACGAACAAGGATGTTTGGATTTTTATTTTTATTTTTTATTTTTTATTTTTTGCATTTTTTATAGGTTGAAGTTTTAACAAAACCAGGGAATGCTAAGTATAGGAGTATGTACCACCCATAGGCCCTCTAATATACCGACAGTGACGAACAATAGTGCTCGGACCAATATTTCAGGCCACTACTCAAGGAGGATTCCACACATACCCTTGAGCACACTACTCGCCTCTTTGACAATACAGGAGGGTAATCGTCCAGGATGCTGTGTCCCGTAGACTATGAGTAATACAAGGCCGAAGAGCTTCCTAATGGCTAAAAGTTTGTTTAATCCTAGATGGTCTCTTGATATACCCGAAGATATGTGGGAGCTCAAGTCTGTGCGTGAGTTCTGTCTGAGACCTGGGTATTGGAGCCTGATCGCCCCTCACTTCACTAGACGCTTTATGGGCTATCTAGCTTAGCCAATAACGATAGATCCTTCGCGATATTTTAAAACCCCCGGTACAGGGTTTCTACCTACTCAACTAAATATATATATATATATTTTGGAAAAAAAAGCACTGTATTTTTTTGGATTTTTTTTAATAAGGAAAAACAGAAATGGGAAAAACACACAGAATTTATACCTAACAAGCGGATTGGATGGCAAGAATCATTGCAGTTGCAGCAGAACTTGGCCCTGGAAAGCGCTCTGATACCACTTGTTAAGATCCTGCTATAAAATAAACTCAAATAACACACTCACACAATTGCTTGGAAATAAACTCACATAAACATCATATTAATATAACAAAAATTTGCATAAAGAACAATCTCACAATAAGACAGAATCGCAGGCCTCTTCGAGGGGGCAACCTCCTTCAATACTTCATTAATTTGCAAAAAGATGGTTACATTGGTGCCTTTTCGAGTATTTAAGGAGTTTCCTTCCAAGGTTGGCTTACATGCAAAATGCCACCTGGATTACATGCAAAATGCCACCTGGATTACATGCAAAATGCCACCCGAATTACATGCATAGTGCCACTTTGAATTACATGCACAATGCCACTCGAATTACATGCATAATGCCACACGAATTACATGCACAATGCCACCTATCTACCATGTGTTACATAAAAAGGGTGCCATTTGTCATAGGCACTACCTAAGCTAAAACTTAGGACATTACAAAATATTAATCATGGGTACTACCCATGTTCACTAGGAATTATTACATCAGGGAAGTTATTACATTAAGGGTTAGGATGAGATCCTAACATAACTGCAATCTGGTCTGCAGCTGCTCTGCGCACTCCCCAGGGTATCACAGAGGGTATTGCCGCAACTTATCGTGGAGTATGTGGAGGATTTGGAGGGGTTGAATATGGGGGTGCTCTGGTTGTAGCAACTCTGTCAGGGCAAGCACTGAGTCCATATGAGACCGCTACCGGTGTCCGCCACCGCGTTGAAGGTGACGGTGGGGTTTCCCACTCCGACCTGCATCAGAAATTCTCCCTGTCCCACGCCAACTGGCGATTCAAAGGAGGCAGTGGGGTTTAGCGATTCTTCATTGAAAAGCATCGATATGTATTGGGCTCGTAGCTTGCTTTGTTCTACGGCTCTCTGCAGCCGCTTGGCTAAAGAGCCCTCATCGTCTCTGCGCCTCAAGTCCACCCGAAATCCCATCTTCTTATCGTTTGCCCTCGAAAGGGAAGTAGCGGAGCATATGAACGGACTAATGCAAAGCAAGTGCAGCAGCAGGAGTTTCAGAGCCATGTCTGCATAGCTTACCCCTTTCATCATTTCCATGTTTCTGAAATCACTGAAAAGAATAAGACTACAAGCTGACTCGCTGGAATCGTAGCCTCGGGAAAAGAACAAGCAAACTTTCTTCTCCACTAGAATCGTAGCCTCGGGAAAAGAACAAGACTACAAGCTGACTCGCTGGATTGTAAGCTATGCTCTGGTGCCCGCAGGAATGCCCTCTAGCAATCGTGAGTCGGTAATTTATACGTCGATGGTTTAATAGAATCATCGTTGATTTCAAAAAAATCTACAGAGTGTATACTGATCATAAGGGATCTTCGATACTCCATTTGGATGATAGACCGCTAAGAATTGAGCATTACTACGGGTTGACCACGGATATATCGGATTTTGCATTCCCATTGCTTCCATGTTTGTGGAGATTTTGAGATTTATTTTCGATCCAGTTGAGTGGAACACCTTATAACGAGTATGGCGTCACAAGAATAGAAATATCTCACTCTGTTACGCGCTATGGAACGGCAAAGAATATTCCTTTCTCGACTGAGCAATAGTAGAGAATTGACCTGCTTGTTTAAACTCCTTATTTATAAATACGTCACAATAATTAGAAATATCTCTCTGTTACGCGTTGTATGGAACGGCCAAGAATATAAGCAATAGTAGATAAGTATTAATGTAGGGGAATTTCAATTATGAAATTATAAAGAATATTAATAATAGTAGATAGATAAATAAGTATTAATATAGAATGGAATTTTAATTATAGAACCGTGAAGAATATGAGCAACACTAGATAGATACATATTAAAAAAGAAAAGAATTTCAATTATAAGAGATGACAAATATAAATAATAATAAATAAATAAATATGCATTAACATAAAAAGGAATTCCAATATAAAATATGTTATAAAGATTTTATTCTAATGTCCTTGAAAAATCATGAGACATTTTGATATTCAATCTAATTTGGGACATGGTAGCGCATGCGATATTCCCTAGCATGACAAATTTAGAAAAAAAAGGAAAGGTTTTCACTGAGAAAACCACTTTAAAATAGAGCAGACATATTTTTAGAACATGAAAAGGGGACTAATAGTCCAATCAATGAAATGATTTTAATTGTGTTTAAGAAATTAAAATAATATATTATATAATTTTTTTTAATTTAAATTTTGGATTTTTTATTTAAAGTTTAATAATATTTATGAAAAATATTGTTTAACAAAGTTAAAAAGTTTAACCTCTTTTTATCATCTATTGGAGTATGTTTTTTTTATTGTTCATTTTGATGAGAAGATTCTCTATTTTATTTACTTTCAATTTTTCAAAAAGTTTCATTAATAAGTTATTTTTAGAGTGTCCTCATATGTAATCCTAATATCCTTGTAAGCATCACATTCCATGATGCCTTCATTACTCATTTTGTGCCAAAGATATTTGTTTTGACCATACATCTTGAGGAATTGTCCATTTCTCAATTTTACACCTCAAATGGCGTGAATTAGATCCTTGTTGCTCTATAAGTATTTTTTCCTTCCATTTGATCTTTGTATCTATTACTTTTAGGTGTGTTCATAGTTTGGGTTTGGGTTGAACTCATTGATGTATAATTGTTTTTCTATTCTAAATTTTTAGTCTACATGACAAGTCTAAAATTTTCTCTCACATACTATTTACTTTATTTTTTGGAGTTTAGGTTCTCATGAAATTTAATATTGCACTTATCCATTCATTTGTTGCTTTGTTTCATTCATGTGTATTTTCTTCTATTGATTATTTCTATGATTATATGTTTTGATAACATGCTATCTTCCATTATATTTTCTTTAGGTACCCCAATGGCCTTATGATAACTTCTACTACTAGTGGAAAAGTCCTTATTTCAACAAGTAAAATTTTATTTTGGGATTGGTGCTTTAATTTTGAAATTATTTGCAATTAATCATTTTTAAATTCTTTCTATTTATTTAAATTTAAAAAATTGATGTAGTACTAGCCCATACCTCACACCCATATAGCACTACTAGAATACATAATAACCTAAAAAATATCCTAATGGGTTTCCAAATATGTTTGTATTTATTTCATCCTACATATTCTATTACTATTTTAAAGGATTTTTTTCAAATAAAATATGTGGTTGTTTTTCTCTCTTTGAGTAGAGAAGATCATAATTTTAGTCTTCATAGTGTTTAACTACATCACAACTTTACAAAAAATGCTATAAAGCTTTTAGATATACTTGTAAACTTTCAAGTATCTTTTCAATCAATATGAGGTAAGCAACATAGATATGAAGTTTCACTAAAAAATTAGCCAACTCTATTTCCTCTACTCCTATCCTTTCTACCCTTTCCTTCAATTTATCAATGTAAGGGCCAAATAAAGTAGGACAACCATATTTCACCCTAATATCACTTATAAAACACTTTGATAGTCCTCCTATAGTTCTAATTTTCCCACCACCTACTCATAAAGTCTATGTTCTTATGTATTATTTATTTTTTGTTTTCACTAGCTTTTATATGTCTTGTTATTTGTTTTCTAGTTGTCTAGTTCTTTCAATGTTATCCTTACTGCTTTGGATACTTCATCATACTTTAAATTTACAAGGAATATTTCATGTTTTCTTTTCCTAGGTTTCAACCTTTTACATAATCCCAAGGATTTTCTGATTATATCCATTAGTTTACTATGATCAAAGTATAAGAATGAAAAATGTTTATCCTCTTTCTTTTCTCTCTTTTCATATTTTGCTTTAGTAATATTTTAAAAGTTTACTAATTTTTCTTTGAAATAGAGATGTTTTCTATTGTCCTTCCTTTAGTAACTTAAGATATTCTTCTTACCCACTTTCTTGAATTTGGATCTTTATGTATATTAGATTGTGATCGAATATTAGCTCCATGGAAACTGCTTCAATTTTTAGATCTTTTATGCTTGAAATAAAATTTGGTGAGAAAACAATATAACCACTTACACTATTAATAAATTACACTTTGTCCATTATGTATTTGAAAAGTATATTTTCTATATTTTTCCCACATGCTTATACCACTGCACATGATCAATCCCTATATGCTACATATTCTAATGAGTACTCTATAGTGTGTGATGGGTTCTTGACTATCATCTAAGGACTTTAATCAATGGTGTTCCACCTCTTCTTCTAGACATATCATATTATCATGTATACCTTCATTGGTATTTAAAGATATTGCTTGCATATTTTTTGTCCTAGTATTAAAGTTACTAACGAAAACTAGCTCCTTTCCAAGCTTGTTAATTTTGTAATATCTTTTACCAATTTTATTTATGGATCCTTATGATCTAAGCCATGTTTATTATAAAACTTTGATCAACATGGCATAAAACACTAAGCTACATTGCCCATTAATTTCTCATTATTTGTAATTCTAATCCAATATTTTTTATTAGTGCTATTACTCCTCTATGTCCCTTCTCAAATTTTGTTGCTTCAATTCATACTAATGTATTTTCATATCATGTGCAATATAGAATCTTGCATCCATCATGTTCATGTGTTCCTATTAGTATAATTACATCATTTGCTTTAGCTATAGGCCCTAGACTAGGACCTCTTCTCCATGAATATCCACAATAATTCCAACTCACTAATGTTAATAAATATAGTTATTTTCCTTGTGTAGTATATATTTTAAAGGTATGGTCTTAAAAAATATCATTATTTTTATTTTTTAAATAAAAAATAACCAAAAAATTTCAAAATATTTCTAAAGTCTTTTTAAAATTTTAAATATGGAAGTAAAAATTAATTTGACACAATATTCTTTATTTATTGAACCATTTAGATGAAAGGATTATTTATTTATTAAATTTTAGTTCATGTAAAGAACTATTATGCTTATTAAAAGTATTGGAAATGATACAAATCATAAACTTTTAATATTAAACATTCAATTATTTTATTTATTTTTATTTAAAAAATTGAATTTAAATATTATTTTAATTAAAAAAGTAGTAATATTATTTAACCAATAAAAGTATATTCATGATATAAACCATATAAAAAATAGTTAAATTAAATATAATTTTTTACTTAAACTATATTACAAAATAATTAAATTATAGAAAAATAGAATATACATACAATGTTTTATAATTAAAGTGAGATGATATTTTATTCAAAATAATACTAAGTTTTTATAATAATTCTAGGTACTCAAATATTTTAATACATTCATAAATTGTAAATGGGCCTAATGGTCAAAATTTTAAAACTCCAAATAGGAGGTCTAAGGTTCAACTCCACAAGGGAGTAGTTTTGTACACCATATTTAGATACTGGTTAATAAATGCCTAGATAACCACATCTTTCCATATGATTTATGTCCTTGTGAACATTAAAAACTAATTTTCTCTTTACTTTACCTTTCACATAAGAAAGATATGTAGAAGCATATGGATAAAAATAAAATATTATCATAATAATAAATTATCTTTCTACCTACCAAGAGAAGAGGGAGTTGCATAGATTTTAGCCTTCCATATCCTACCTTTGTTTCTATTGTTGGAAAAAACATAATTTGGATGTTTTGATACAATGTGTAGATTACTAGTAAAAGGAAGTAAAGCTAATGGAGTTTTGTTTTGCTAGAATTTCTAGTTTACTAATAAAGCAAAAAGTTTAGATTTTTACTATATTTTTGTTACTAGCAAGGATACCTAGAAAATGAGGAAGTTTTAAGTTTTGCTATAGTTTATAGAATATTGACAATAGAAGCAATTTCTAGTTTATTAGCAAAGGAGGCAACTTAATGCAATTTTGATTTTTGCTAAAATTTTTAATTTATCAATAAGGGAAATTTTAATTTTTTTTATATTTTTAGTTTATCAACAAGGAAAGCTTAGTGATTACAATATTTTTGTTGTTGCAAGTTTTTTCTTCTTTTAAAGAGAAATTCAAGTAATTTCATGTTGTATGAATTTATCATGAGACATGTATGTTGTTAGAAGAGGTTGTCATTCATTAAACCTCATCTAGATTATATCATTTGGAATCAGTGCAAAGGTTGGAGAAGATATTACATATAGAAGAAGACCATCGACACCAAAAAATGCTAAAAATATAAAAATGAATTACAACTAGGTTAGATGTCATAGAGATAGCACAAAGAACGTGAATGTATGTTGAGGATGTTAGTGATGATAAGGAACAAAAATTGGTTTAAGACCCTATAGAAGAACACCAAGGGGATGAACCAGAGAGTAGATTCTTGAGGGTAATTAGAATAATGGGCAAAAAGCTAAAGTTGAAAGCCACATGCTACAATATAATGTTGAACCTAGAGGATATTATAGACTAAATTACAAACATGAAGAATTACTTTGAGTTTGAATTAGTGAAAGACCCTAGGAAAGTGAAGTTTACCTATACTAGGCTAAAAGGGCATGCATCCTTATGGTGGGATTATGTCCAAACAAAGAGGTAAACAAAAAGAAATAAAAATATAAAGACTTGTAAAATGATGGTTGCTAAACTGAAGGACAAGCTCCTTCTATAATATTACCAACTATTTCTTTTCAATAAATTAAAGGATGATTTGAAGGAGTTTTACAAGCTCACAATTTGGGCTGACCATATAAAAGATAATGAAGATAATATTTCAAGGTATGTTAGTAGACTTTGCATATCTATTCAAGACGACTTATAGTTTAGTAGAAGAATCCTACCAATGTGCTTTAAATACAAAGGAGAAGTTGTATCAAAGTAAATAAAGTAATTCTAGATGAAGAGGATGGTTCTCTAGAGGAAAAAACAATCAAATAGTGGAAGAGTGTCATGACCCTCCCTTGGAAAGCTCTTTAATATGATGTACTTATAAATTGATATGTTATTTTGAAGATAGATTAATTGGCATTATGTTGATTATTTGCAATGTATGATTGGTTTATTTAAGAATATGGTACTACTGATAGCCTGTATAGTTATAGGACCAGGTATCGCTAAATAGAGTGGACAAGAGAGACGCCACTAAGGATGAGAAAGAAGAAAAAATGGATGAATATCCATAATGGCCTTAATGATGATTTGATATTAAATATAATTTTAAGTAATTAATTGTGACTAGCTATAATTTGGTGATTTTATTATTTAGCCTATTTTTGTAAAATAGGAAATTGAGTTGAAATTTGGTGATAAATACCTTTTCCAAACCAAGGTAGGAGAAAGAGCATCTTCTCCCTTGGTATAAAATAATAGTATGCCAAATTGACCTCTCCTCCAAATGAAGGAAGGAGAATTGGTATATTTAAAATAAAGAATTTTAATATTGATTATATTAAGGCATCTTACTATGTTAATAGTAGTCCTTTTAAATTTGAGGAAAATGTCAAAATTAAGGATAACTAATGGATTAGGATTCCTCTCTAAATGGATGGAGGAGGAAGACCTAATTAGTGGTAAGGAAAAGGCCAAATATGAAAAAGGATCTTATATTATTAAAGTAAGAGTCACTTGATGGCTCATAAAAGAGGAGAAAACCTTTTGATGGTAATCTTATCCAAATTAAGGGAGGAGAAAAAGTGACTATAAAAGAGGATATTCTTATCATCTAATAAAAACTTACCTTTATGACTCATAAAGGGAGAAATTAATAGTTTAATAAAGGAATATTTCAATAAGACCTTTATATAAACCTAAGAGGATTTAGTTGGGAGACTAGCATGAGGAGATGACTAGGAAGAGGAAGAAAAAGCTCAAGGAGCCTTACCTTGTTGGAGCAATAGGTTGGATAATTCCTTTCTATTATTTTCTTAACAATATTTTTTTGGGATGAATCTGATTTATGCTTGTTTCTTCCCCTATATCTCATGAAATTGAGCTCTATATTTAATTGCTATGAATAAATACTAGCTTGGATTGATTATAGCATTGTGTAAAACATATACATCTTTATGCCTTGATTGGATGTATTTGGATAGTTTATACTTGTGCTTAATTTGATATATATATTCTTATTTTTGAATGCCTCTATGAGCCACCCTGTAATCAATCTACGTTCATTTTTTTGTATAAATGATTTTGGGCTTAGTTTTTACAATGCGAGTGGATAGGAATTGGTTTCCATTCTCATGCTTACCCCTTGACAGATTTAGAGCATGTTTGTGGTTGGTTGAATGATATTTTAGTAAAGACAAAATCCAATTTATCTCTAAAATATTTGATTTATAAAGAAATCTATCGTTACACTTCTATTACCTGTTATATGCTTGCAAGTGTCACCTAATCCATCCCATGTTAGCAATACTAAGGCGCTTCTCTAGTTCCTATATTACTATGTTTGTTTAGCAAAGATCTTCATGTAACCTTACATTCCTTGGAAATGTTTAAAGAAGTTTTTCTAACTTTTATTGAACATGTTTAACACTATAATTTGGATGTATTTTTAAGCCCTATTAAGGTTTAATATCCTTACTTCTCTTATCTTTGGTGCCAATTATGTACACGATATCACAGTAGTAACATTGGTACGTAGGCACACCTAAATAGGAGAAGACCTAATCCAGTTTTCCCCAAATAATATCTTACATGGGATATGTCTCCCTTTAAAGGTGATGAGTCTCCCTTTAATAGTTGATCACCACTTGGTGGTCAAGAGAGCCACCAAGTGGGGCCTATGTAAGTGCTAATTAGAGGTATTCCATGAAGACACATGGAATATCTACATATTTTTTATCAATTGAACAAATTTAACCATTGTATTGATTTATTATCCTCCCAACATGGGGTGGCTTTGATTTGGTTGGTGCTAATGGATTATTTGTAAACCTTTTGTTCATTTATGGCTTGATTTATCCCACATCGACCATGTGGGAGATCAAGTAGGATATAAAGGGGGATTCACACTTCTTATTGAGTGACCACCACTTGATGGTCAAGGTGGCCATCGAGTAGACACCGCTCTACACTATTTGAGGGTCTAAGGACACTTGGCTAGCATCAATTGGTTGTTTTTTATCTCTTTGAGTAGAGAAGACCATAAATTTATTCTTGATAGTGTTTAATTGCATCACAACTATACAAAAAATATTATAAATCTTTAAGATATACTTTTAAACTTTCAAGTATGTTTCCAATCAAGATCAGGTAATCAACATAGATATGAAGTTTCACTAAACAATTAGCCAATTGTATTTCCTCTCATCCCATCCTTCTAAATAATTTAAATTTCACCCACATAGTTCTAAATTTCACCCACATACTCATAAATTCTATGTATAGTTGTTCTATTGGTTGACACACCAATTTCTTCCATTATTTTCAATAATTTATCTTTAGATATTATGTTAAAATTATTTTTAAAGTCCTTAAAAAATAAATAATTTCTCTTTTTTTAATCCATATAATCTCTATTAAGTGCCTTAAAGTAATGCAATGGTCTATTGGTGAGTATTTTATGTAGACACCAAAACAACACCAATCCGATTATGTGGCTACAAACGCTGATCGCATTGACACACACAACCCCCAGGGCAGCCCCCAGAGGTTAAACAGTGGTCCTAACCACTCTCACAACAGTTTTTGAAGGTCAGAGATCAATTTGGCACCTCTCAGGCACTCTGCTCCTTATTCGTTCCACCCAGGGATGATTACAAACTGGTATTCGTTCCACCCAGGGACGATTAGCAGTATTCGCTCTAGGGTGGGGCGAATAGCAGGTTTGATGGGCAAAAGGTCAAATCTCGACAAATGGCAGCCCAGATCCACCACTTAACTCCTCCTTCATTGCATGGGAGTGCGAGTGAGCATTTTGGAGTGCTAGAGGTATTCATGGAGCCCTTAATCAGGGAGGAATCTTCTCCCCCCTGGAAAGGCATGATTGCCAAGTGGCACCTCTGCATGCTCATACACAGAGACCGTCGGGTCTATAAAATGGTGAGTCTTCTCACCCCAAAGAGATACAGAGAAGGAGCATTTTGAGCAATGAAGTGCTGCCATTTTGCATACTCACTTTTGATTGTGCCTTTCACATCCTTGATCTCTCTTTTGGAAGGGAGGTCATTGGGTGGTTATTGGAAGCGCAATCCGGACCCCAAACCCGACATTTGGCCATAGTATCCCACCCAAATTTTTTGACAACACCCCACAAGAGGTTTTGGACCCATCCCAAGTGGATTGGTGCCAAAATCGGGCCCCAAACGGTGGGCGTCCTACCCCGGGCGCCCCCCGCACTACTGCAGTCCTAATCGCCCCACCCTAGAGTGATTAGAAATCTGTAGTAGATTTTAGTTCTGTTATTTTTGCATTTTATTCTAGGTTGCTTAGATAGGCTTGCATTCAAATTTCATGTAATTTTGAGCAGTTTTGATCATGTTTTTGTTATTTCTCGCTTTCGCTAACATGCAGGTAGCATCATCAAATTCCCGGTGATAGAGGCCGAATTGGCAAAATATGACCTTCTGGGTCTTTCCAAAATACCCCATTTTACCTAACCCCCAACTTTTTAGGTGATTTGGAGCCTCCCGGATGGGACATTTGGGACAATGCTTTCTGACATTTTGTTGCAGGTCTAATCGTCCCACCCCGGAGCGATTAGAAATCCGTGGTGAATTTTTTGACTGTTCTTTTTGCAGTGCCTTCCCGATGATATTCTCATGCCTCTGTCAAGTTTTTAGCTTATTTAGATCTCTTTTAGTTGTCATTTTATTTATTTTTTTGCATGCACTAATCGTAGGCTCGGGGATTGCATGTTTCATTTCATCCGTAGGTGCTACTGATTGTTTTCTGTTTCCTTGAACGCAGGATCTCGACATCGGAGGAGCAGCAAAGAATCAAAGACCCTTTCACGCAAGCGGCGACAATGTTTGGTCCGCCCATTTTACATGTGGGCACGCGGAAGAAGGCATACCACCCATGGTGTAACGAAACCTTATTTAACGCTCCTAGCCCCTGAAAAGGGAGGAGACGTGTTGTAACCGAGATTTAAAGAAAATTAATAAAAAGGGTTGTATTCCATATTTGCTTTCCATCTGGTTTTGATTCGTTTATGTTTCTCTCCTTTCATGCATTTTCAATTCATAGGATTTAGCGTTATCTTTGGCTTCGCTTGCATCGCACTTGGTGTTTCCTTTTTGCTTTCGTATCCTCGTGCTTTCAGTGGCGATCATGGTGGGACCCTATCCTCTATTTTTGAGATCAAACTTCTGATCAAAAATTGCTTGTTTTTGCTTGCAGGTACCAAGTTTTCAAACGTTGGATCGTTGTTCGTTCCGATCTGTGATGAGTACGAGGCTGGAATTCATCTTATCCAGGGACGAATGGGCATTCACCCCACCCTGTGATGAATACAGTTCTATTATTCATCCCACCCAGGGACGAATAGCTCTCTGTGCAGTTTTAGGGTAGAAACTCAGAGGCATCCGATTTGGGCAGAGAAGAGGTAGGGGTCCTAAACACCTTCTGTCATTTTCTGCTTTCTGTTTTCTATTTTTTGGTTATTTGCTTGCATAGGAGAGTTTTTAATGCTTGTTTTCTTCATTTATGCAAATTAAAAAGAACCCCACACACCACGTGGTAATTTAAACTACAAGGAGTTGGTCGTAAAACCCCAACCCTTGATCAAGACCAACGGTGGATTTCATCACCACC
The DNA here is from genome assembly GCA_028583015.1 of Wollemia nobilis. Taxonomy (NCBI): domain Eukaryota; kingdom Viridiplantae; phylum Streptophyta; class Pinopsida; order Araucariales; family Araucariaceae; genus Wollemia; species Wollemia nobilis. The sequence continues at coordinate 592,985 of JAQPPZ010017037.1, forward strand.
TTGGCTTGAATTTTTGCATCCATAACCCCGATCGCTACTGTTGCTAGACGTAAATCCTGATGAAAGCTGACCGAGTGTAGCTGGGGTGATTCCCAGTGCATGAGGATAAGTCTTCTATGGTAGGTGTCAAAAATAGGGTGATCCCCCTTCCATACCGCCTATGTTCCACGTACCATTCTGCTCTCGCGTACCAATAGTTTCCCTCACGTAAGGGCGGGTATATTGAGAGGTTTGGTATAATGGCCTGGAAGTGGTATATCGAAGGGGCGACCATTTTGGGAGACATAAGAGACATCATATTGCATATACAACAACACATTCTTTACAAAGCTTTCAAAACAAAAATCAAAACACACTAAACCAGATTTAGGGCACACCTTTAATCTATAAACGAGATAATCACTTCTTTGATTGTGTGGCTCTTGTTTGTTTAGTGTAGCATAAAAAAAAGATAAAAACCTACATAGCTTGTAGAGAGACACCGCCATGGTGTACACCCGTAGCCAAGCCCAATTATGGGCAGAAGCTATGAAAAGTGTACAAGGGGGCACAAGTCACCTCCGCTATAGCCCCAAGGACTTGGTCATACCACCTTGGTGGCCGGACCCACAAGATAGTCCACATCATGCCATTTTAGAATGGGACTATAGAGGCACCCCTTCGAGGGGCACTCCCATTCAACATAGACCCTTTCAGGAGGAGTCCCTACACGTGGCACTCAATATAAATGGGAAGGCTCCCTTAGATGCTCGGTATGAGTGGCCACCATGCAATGAAGTGCTAGAACAACATAGGGTCCATAAGGAGAGGCCACATGATTATGTCATCCCTCCTCTACCCCTCATCACTATTAGGAATAACAAGCCAAATCCAGAGCACAAGGCTCTTCAGATAGGGTGAGCCAACTCTGCCTGCCCCTTTCACATATACGAAAGGGAGCATGAGGAAGACCATCACATTCCTCAAGAGCAATACATAGCATGGGAGCAATGCGCCTCCGCACCTGCTATCTACCAGAATCACCTACTGAGGCCAGAACCTCGGGTGAATGCCACCAACCTCGATAGAGGAAAGTGACCTATAGAGATCTCGGATCATCACGACCGAGATAAATACATAGGAGAGGCATCTAGGCCCCCTAGACCTAAGACGATGGAACAAATTGACTTGGCATTTTCCAAACATGCCACCCGCCAAGCGCAAATCATGCAGCTTGAGCAAGACCAACAATAGTTGGAGCACCTGTATCGCCTTAGCAAAGAGTGCATTCGATGTCAAACAGATGAGCTGCTCCATAACACTATGCCTGAGAGGGTTCCAACCCCTCGCACCCAAAGAGTAGAACTATATGAGAGGCGCAACCCCTTGGTGCGAGACAGGTCCCCATGACCTTACCAAGTGTTGCCTCCGAGACCTCCTAGACCTGAGCGGGAGGCCACTCCCAGGAACAATGATGGGCACCCTCCATGGGGACCCACCCATGTTTATAGGTCTCACCCAAAAACTCCTCAAGAAGCCTATGAGGAGTATGAGCAAGAAGAAGAGCGGGCCGAAATGCCCTACCAAGGCAGAGGGGGTGCTATCCGGCCACCCCTCCATAGGCCTCAAGTTTCCCACAACCCACAATGGGAACTAACCAAGGAGGAAGAGATCAAATCTTTCGATGCATATAAAGCGTTGCTAGAGCGCTTAGAGTCTATGGAGACCAAGACTTATGGGCCCCAAAAGCCCACTTTACGCCAACTTCGTAGTCACCCAGTGCATCCGTCAGTGCCAACACCCCCATACCCTGAACACTTTAAGCTACCCTAATTGGCAATATTTAGAGGTGAGGAGGATGCCCAAGAGCACGTGACTAGATTCCTGAGCCAATGCTTTGGCATTCAAGACAATGATGCTTTGTTGTTAAGAACATTTATAACCACATTCGTAGGCCCTACCTCGGATTGGTTCACTCAATTGCCAAAGCACAGCATCAGTAACTTAGATCAGCTAGTGGACGCGTTCCTCGAATGCTTCACCTTCAACACCAAGAAGAAGGCATCACTAAGCGACCTAGCCAGCCTCAGGTAGTATGAGGAAGAAACCATGGTGGCCTATGGAAATCGATGGAGGACATTGCTTTCAAAGCTGCCCTACCTCCCTCCTATGGTCGACCTTACCCAAATGTTCTCAAAGAGCTATTTGAGATCGATCTCCATGCTATTGTAGCTACAACAATATGCCACTTTAGAGGAAGCTCTAGTGCAAGCTAGAATCATTGAGGAGATCAAGATTCAGGATGGTGAGATTGCCAAGCCAAAGAAGAAAGAATGGTCTAAGAATGCCAAGACAGGGACCATGCAACCAAAACCCACTATGGTCAATCAGGTTGCTATAAACATACCTAAGCTTGCACAAGCAACACAACCCCAAAAGGCTAACTATCAGGCGGTCCCTCTTGATAGTTATGAAAGGGAAAATCATCGACAAGATCAAAATCAGCAGCGTCACCCTAGGCGACAATTCACACCCTTCACAGAGTCTAAAGACTCTTTGTTTGACCATTTGACCATGAAAAACTTGATGAACTTCTCAGAGAGTCGACCTGTAGACCCCAACATGCCAAAACCCAAAGGTTATAGGGAAGACTTGTACTGTAAGTTTCATCGATAGAAGGGACATGACCTCTATGCATGTTGGAAGTTTAAAAGCTTCGTGCAAGACCTAATCGACAACAAGATGCTAGTGGTAGATAATCCAGTAGCGCCAAACAACCAATAGATGGAGGTCTTCAAAGACCCCCTACCTACCCATGATGCGTAGGCAAAGACCCTACAAGTCAATGAGGTGACACAGAACTACCCCATGCAGGGGTATGTAGGGATGATCAGTATAGTGACTCAAAACAAAAGGTACCCGAGCACAGCTGCCCCCATGGTGGCTACAGGAGAGGTGCCAACAATGTCACAACCACAACAACACCCTACGCAACCTCCTCCGCCTAGACCAGTGGCCACAATTTGGACCAAACTCACCCAGAGTTTGAGGACCACGTCGGCTAGGCTCTCCATTTACGAGCTCATACAACAATCATCACCCCATCGAGAAGCTCTAATGGAGATACTTAAAGCCATCGAGTTGTAGCCCCATGAAGCAAACTCTTTCAACAACTTTGTAGGACATGTCAAACGATGCACCGAGCCAGTTATCACCTTTAGAGAGGATGAATTGAAATCAGTGACTGGTGACATGGCGGATCCACCCCTGCACGTCATTGCGTGGGTCAACGGGATTCCGTATAAGAGGGTGTTGGTGGACACTGGCTCATCCAGTAATATCATTACAATAGTGGCATTGAAACATTTGAAGTTGCCAGCATCTCACATCGTGGCCTCCACCTACACTCTATGAGCATTCAATGATGCGATATGCTCGATAGTTGGCACGATTGTCCTACCCATCCAAGTGGGACAAAATATTATTCCTACATTGTGCCACATCTTGGAGGGTGAGATGGCTTATAACATTTTGCTGGGCCGACCATGGATCAGGGACATGAAGTGTGTCCCTTCAATAGCCCACCAATGCTTAAAGTATACATTCGAAGGGCAAGTGCATGTAGTCCCGATGGACTTAGAACCCTTCAAGTATTGCAATGCGGTGCAGCTGATGCCGCAATCGACCCTTCCATCAACACATTTGGATTTTTAGTTGAATCCATCTAAACAGGGTCCGATTCCGCATGCATCCCTGTTGTTAAGTCCATCAAATCCCCAGTCGGGTCCATCTTCGTCATCTAGTCCTTCACCAACGATGCCACCTACGATGGCCACACCGAAGGACAATGGGAAGAAACCCCTGGAAGAGGCACCGCCATCAGTCTCAACCATCTCTACCGAAGAGATGCCTAGCCGAGTGGAAGTCGAGGTGCCTAGTTCACCTAACATGGAGTGGACTCAGGAAGAACTCCCATTCCCTCCTCCTCAACCGCCAACAATCACTGTTGAGATGGCCAACACGGGCCTGGGGGAGTATCTGGTGCGCAACATTGTAGCAACACCCGCACTGGAGTCCATGCAGGACATGGGGAGACCTCGCCTCCCCATAGGCACTATTGTTCCTCTAGGCTACCCGCCAAACCAGACAAACTTTGTATATGGGGGCCTTGATAATGGCATTGAACCTTACATGCAAGAAGAGGAAGATGAAGAGCCTTTTCATTGAGGACGTCAACTATTTGTCCAACCCAGACTTCGCTTTAAGATATCTTGGCCAATGCAATTGGCATGGATATGGGTTGGGCGAGATATGAGCAAGGAGTGCATGTTCTTTGCCAACCAAGATATCAGATGCCATACGACAAATCAGGAGTAGGGTTCAACCACCCCCTACCCCTGGACATCTTGGTAGAGAACATGCAAGGCCTAGGGATAGGCAACAAGGATGGGTTGGCATTAGATCCATATGCCAACCCCAACACAACATATACATTGGGGGATTACCTCCCATTGTTGACGACCAACCTTGTTGACCTCAACAACCCCTTCCCTCTAACCGAGAAAGGAGAAAGTTTGAGAACTCACCTACAAAGGGGAAATAGACAAGGTCAGGAAGGATCTTTGAAAGACGAGTCAGAGTATGAGGTAGCACCATGGGACCCTTTCGAATCGGATAGCAATCACTCACAAGTGACCCCCATGGATGACTACCAAGAAAGCCTCTTGGCAATGTTCCCTTTGGATGCTCCAATCGAGCAAGTACCACACCAAGAAAATCAGGTCCCCCGTAGAGAGCGAAACAACCCCGATGGGACCATATCAATTTGCTCGAGCAGGACGAGCCTCAAATATCGCAAATAGTTGTTGGAACCAATGAAGGCCTTTGGATCTCCGACAGTGATTATGAAGATGAAACTGAGATGGCCTATCTCAATCATATGCGACAACAACAATACCCCATGGACATTGATGACATGTTCGAACAACTAAACATAGGGCCAAGGCATAGGTGGCACCTAAACCCAGCACAATTGGACCAAGTGCTGCATCCGCCACTTTGGGCATACAGAGAGCACCTTCCACCCAGAGACCCTATAGCGATATCAGTGCCGAGGGTAGACCCTGTCCTCCTCTCCGCACATAGGGCCGATCCATTCATGCCAATACCTCCAGAGCCAGATCCAGAGCACAAAAATCATCCAGGATGTCCGAGTCACCACACCCATGGTAATGGAGACCAAAATCATTTCATCAACATGATCTCCATTGACTTAACCACCCCCATCCACAATCCAATCGATCCAACAAAGTCATTATATCTAGACATAGATGCTATAGACTAGGATCACGTCAATTCACCACCATCCCCATCAGAGTACTGGCCTTGTGGTGAGATGCTTCATTTCACCCCAGGACCAACTCAGGATATCTTCCATGCTGAAGAGGAACCCGAAGTTCCTAATGTAGATCTAAATTCAGTGAATGATATCCACTTGATCCCAACTCCACACCAGTTGGAGGATGGGTCCCACATGTCAGTCGAGGAGACGACTGACGTAGACATCGGCTCTGATCCAATGAATCCATAGATCATTAAGCTGGGGGTAAGTCTATCCCCCGAAGAGCAAGCCGACTACATTGCCCTTCTCAAAGAAAAGAAGGAGGTTTTTGCATGGTCCTACAAAGACATGTCGGGGCTAGATCCGTAGCTAGTCATGCATAATCTAACGCTTGATCCGACAGTCAAGCCAGTTAAGCAAAAACTATGTAAGATGCACCCAACAGTGGCCTTGATGGTCAAAGATGAATTACAAAAGTTGTTGGATGCACAGTTTGTCATCTGCATGGATTACCCACCATGGTTGTCCAACATGGTGCCCATCAAAAATCCTGATGGGAGGATTCGCATATGCACTGATTTTTGAGATCTAAACAAAGTGAGTCCTAAGGATGATTTCCCCTTGCCTAGCATCGATGCATTGGTAGATGCTACAGTAGGCCACGAAATGCTTTCCCTCATGGATGGTTTCTCGGGATACAATCAAATTCGTATCAATCCCGAGGACCAACTAAAAATGGCATTCACAATGCCTTGGGGGACATTTTGTTATAAGGTCATGCCCTTTGGCCTTAAAAATGTTGGCGCCACCTACCAACGTGCCATGACATACATCTTCCATGATCACATGCATAAAACTTTGGAAGATTACATGGATGATTTGTTGGCCAAATCTCTTTTGCGCCTAGATCATCTCGATGACTTAAGCAAGATCCTCGATCGCCTCATCGAACATAAAGTCAGACTAAATCCCAAGAAGTGCGTATTTGGCATCACATCTAGAAAACTCTTGGGTTTCATAGTCTCAAAGTGAGGCATCGAGGTAGACCCAAATAAAGTCAAGGCAATCCTTGAAATGCTTCCCCCAACTACCATCAAGCAGCTCAGAAGCCTGCAGGGAAAGGTCGCATCAATCAAGCGCTTCATAGCGCAGCTATCTGACAAGTGCCGACCCATGAATAAATTATTGCACAAGGGAGTAGCATTTCATTGGGATGACGAGTGCCAGTCAGCCTTCGATGATATTAAACAATACTTGGCTTCGTCGCCAGTATTGGCACCACCTAGACCAGGAGTGTCATTCTACTTATACATCTCAGCTATTGAGGTGGCACTGGGCGCCATGCTAGCCCAAAAAAATGAACTACACAAAGAATAGGCTACTTACTATCTTAGCCGCACCACGGTCAGTTATGAACTTAACTATGCATACGTTGAGAAGCTCTGCTTGGCAGTGGTGTTTGCTACCAAAAAGCTATGCCATTACATGTTGAGCAACATGACGTATGTTGTGTCTAAGGAGAATCCATTGTGATACATGATGAGTCATACTTATCATAGTAGCCGCACGATGAAATGGATCATGTTGTTGATGGAGTTTGACATCGAGTTCATTGGATAGAAATCCATCAAAGGTCAAGTCATAGCCGATCAACTAGCAGAGGCTCCTCTCGAAGATGATCAGCCTCTGACCATAGAGCTACCCGATGATGGGGTCTTCCATGTCTCAGAATCGCCAGATTTTGATGAGCCTGAGTCACAGGCCGACATAACCCTATTTTTTGATGGTTCTAAATGTGAGCAAGGGGGTGGCATGGGAATTGTATTCTTCACACCGCAAGGGGCTCCAATGCCTCTATCATTTAAACTAGATTTCCCATGCACCAACAACAATGCCGAATACGAAGCCTTGCTCATAGGTCTTCAGACAACAATCACCATGAACATCAAACGTTTGAACATCTTTGGTGATTCGTTGTTAATTGTCAACCAAGTCAAAGGGGTATTCCAATGTAAATGCCCAGTTTTGTAGGCCTACAAAGCCCTTGTGGACAAATTCCTGGCAAATCTTGAATGGTACGACATCGAGGCACTCCCTCGATCATCGAATCATTTTGTGGACACTATGGCCTCCTTGGGGTCACTAATCCCGCAAGACATTTCTGGTGATATGACAACCATTCAAGTCAAAACACTATCGCAATCCATGATGGAGCATGCAAGCTTTGACTTAACGCCAGGAATCCACCTGATCCAGATTGAACCATCCCCGAACAAGTTCTCTCGAATCCATGATTGTCTGAATCATGCCAACTGGGGGTCCTTATTCTCCCCTACTCCCCTTAATAGCAACACAACGCTATTCTTACAAGTTCTTTCCTGCTCAGCTTTTGCTAGGGATGAACTTCAAGAGGGATTGGTTGTTCATACCATCGAGGTTTCTGATCAGCAGGATTGGTACACACCCATAAGAGATTACCTCAAGTTAGGTAACCTCCCACTTGGATTGACACATGCCACGAAAAGATCATTTAAATAGAAAGTGGCTAAACATGTCTTGCTAGGAGACATTTTGTACCATCATAGCTACGAAGGAATCCTCCTTCGTTGCTTGGACCAGTAGGAGTCCACTTGGGCGATCACCCAAGCGCACGATGGTACATGCGGTGGCCACTTCAGCGGTATGGCCATCGCAAAGCGCATTCTTCGCATGGGCTATTATTGGCCATCTTTAGAGCAAGATTGTTGCGCATATGTAAGGAAGTGCGTGAAGTGTCAACACCATGCTAATTTGACACACGTACCTTCTCAGGCCTTGCAGCCGATCCAATCGGCTTGGCCATTTTCATAGTGGGGCTTAGATCTAATCGAAAAGATCTCCCCTACATCGTTGGGTCATCACACGTTCATCATAACGGCCACAGAGTACTTCACCAAGTGGGTGGAAGCAATTCCGCTAACCTCTACGACTGGACCCCGCATTGCGGAGTTTATTTTACATAACATCATATGTCATTTTGGTATTCCATCCAAGATAATCTCGGATAATGGGACGTCATTCAAGAACAAAGACGTGCATGCTTTGACCACAAAGTACAAAATTTAGCATAGTTTTTTGACACCCTATTATCCGCAGGCAAATGGGCAAGCAGAGGCGTCAAACAAAATGCTAGTTGCTATCCTCAAAAATATAGTCATAGATAGTCATAAGGATTGGCACATTCAAATCCCACTTGCTCTATGGGCTTATCGCACTAGCATCCGGATGCCCACTAGGGCAACTCCATTTTTACTGGTGTATGGCTCCGAGGTAGTCATGCCTCTCGAGTTGGAAATTCCTTCCCTATGCATATCAATGCAAGAGTTCATCGATGATGACACTGCATGGTAGGCCCGGTTAGACCAACTTACATTGCTCGATGAATGACGCGTTAATGCTCTCGAGCATTTACGTATCTATCAAGAGTGACTTAAGAAAGCATACAACATGAAAGTTCACCTGAGGGACTTTTAGGTTGGTGACTTGGTCTTAAAAGAGAACCAACAAAACTCTAACTTGCCACCCCATCTAAGGGACAAGTTCATGGCAAATTGGTTAGGTCCGTATGTGATTGATAGTAAAATAGGACCTGGAACATACCGACTAGCCTCTCTTGATGGAATCAAGGAACTAGAACCCTTGAACATCAGTCATTTGAGGCCATTCCATATTTAAAAGAGCCATAGCCCAAACCAAAAGCTCCAAGGATTCCCATAATCGCTTGGTCAATCCCAAAATGCCCCAAAGGTGCCCATTACTCCCTTTGGTCAAACCAAAAGCTCCAAGGATTCCCCAATCGCTTGGTCAATCCCAAAATCCCCAAAGGTACCCATTACCCCTTTGGTCAAACCAAAAAGCTCCAAGGATTCTCGTATCTCTTGGTCAATCCCAAAATGCCCCAAAGGTACCCATTAAACCCTTTGGTCAAACCAAAAGCTCCAAGGATTCCCACAATCACTTGGTCAACCCTCAAAAGCTCCAAGGATTCCCACAATCGCTTGGTCAAAAACAAATATTAAAAAACAAACAAAAGAAATAAAATAATCAAAAATAACAAAAAAATTGCATCTCAATTCCATGCATACTCATAAAAAGTAAAATAAAAAAAATAATATAGCTGCATCAGACATCGCATACATACATTGCACATTTGTTGATCATACAAGTCAAAGGTACCATAGACTGTAATTATGGGCAATTCCATCATTCTCCATATTTGTTCCACTTTGAAAATAATGCAGCAAACATAAACGCCATACATATTTTTCACCACACCATAGTCAGTTGTCTTCTAATGTATCTAGAGTTTTCGTCATTCAGCTGTCATTAAATTTCTAGCCAAAAACTGTACAAAGTCAGACAGATTTTACAAAGGTAGAGTTCTACTTGGATCACACCTCGTTACGTAGCATCCCAACACAAGTTAAAACACATAAAAATTCCCAAGTTGTGTGAACGAAAGATGAAACCTGCAAAGCAATCCAGGATACCATCTAGTGAAAAGGTTATCTTGCTCATCCCCCTGTGCGAATGACCCCAAGAATGCTGAGAGTTGGCAAAAGGACAAGCATCTTCCCTACCCAATTCCCCAAGAATCCCAAGTTCTCAAAAAGTTGCAAACATCAAACAATTTTTTTTTGCAAAAGTCAAAACTCCAAAATTTGACATCAAAACCAAAGTGCATACATCAAAAGGCACAAGCAATAGTGATTCTCATCACTCAATATTCAAATCCCTTGCTCAAAAGAAAAAACAAAAATAAACAGTGATTTTTATCACTATAGACGAGCAAGTATCCCAATACAATTGAAGAAAAGAAGGGAGTCAAACTTGAATCCCTGGAACTCTCAGCATTCAGAAGGTCATGAGGTGAACCTCAGTATCGGTTTGGTGGATAGCCTATCGGTCATTGGTGGCAAAACCTCTCGCATGACGATATATCTATCACATTAAATTGTGTGCAGATCAATGTTTGCATGTGGATGAGCTAGCTCATGGTATCCTAGATAGCACCGTAGATTAATCTGACTAAATACAACAAAGGAGTTAGTGGAGCTAATTAGGGGATCCTCAGTACAGGTTTGGTTGACAACCTATCTAGCACTGGCGGTATCCTGACAAATACCACATAAACGAATTCAATTGCACACACAGGGATGTGAAATAACTTGGTCAAACTCAAGTCTGATTCGTACCTTGTTCAAAAAATCTTGTGAAATAAATGTACAGTCTTGGCTAGTTAGTTAACACATCTGAATCTCAGAAAACCTTAACTACATTTTAAAACAACTGGTACATTTCATTACTTACATCAACATCAAAAAATATGAAAAATACCAAAACAAAATTCATACATGCAAAGTCATTCCATAAAGCCATCACATAAGTACAAAAAGCCAGTAAATCTTGTACAGTCTATGGTGCCATCAACGAGTTATCAACAACTCATTTCATTCATTCCATATGCATACATCATATAATTAGAAACATCGCATTCATAATACCACATGCATACATCATCATAAATAAATGTGCATAAACAAAAAAAATAAATCATGACAAGTGTATAACCAAAAAGAAAAGTCATGTATATATATATCATCAAAATTCCCATAGGCTACAATAAACCGGTCCTCTGACCTCACAAAAAAGAAAAAGTTCAAAAACCCGCAAGCCTAGGGCATCGGCCACCATGATCATGTAGGATCGGTGCGACGAGAACTACCCCCCATGGTGTGGGTCCTATGCGACCTCTCAAGGTGGCTACTGCTAGCCCCCGCATCATGCCCACTAGCGCCCCCCTCATCCAACCGCCTACGATGAGATGATGTCGACTGCTCAGTATCATTGTCTCTCATCCGACATGAAGACCCACCTCCAGGGAGCTCAGGTAACCGCCCATCGAGGTGGATAATCTCTCCCTCCAAATCCATCTAGTGCCAAAACCACTCCGCCTCCCATCGATGGTACACAGCCACTACATCCTCACGCTGCACCAACTGAGTTCGTAGGAGATCCCTCTCCCGCAACATCTGTGTCCCCATCCCATCGATGGTACGCAGCAAATGCGTTCTCCCACTCAGCCAACTGAGTCCATAGGAGATCCCTCTCCTACAAAGCCTCCCCAAGCTCCTCATCCCATCTCCAAAGTAGCTCCTCCAATCATGCTATCTCAGCATGATCCCTCACATCCACACCCTTCGAGACAGCCTGGTGCATAGGCGTATCCGGGACTATGGGCTGCTCCGACTCCCACTACTCTGGGACGTCCTACATATCCGGCTACTCCAAAATCCCAAAATCATTCCCCCCAAAGCTGTCAACCTCTACCATGTCCGCGTCCTCCAATGGAACCCCCCAAACCTCTCCTAGTGCCTCTCCACCCTCCCCACCTACTGCCGCATCTGCCCCTCCTAGAGGCCCCTCTCCCACCACCACACTCCACCACTACTCATACTCAGTAGTATCCCCAATGTCATCCATGTCCAGGACATCAATCATAGTATCTGCCTCCTCCCCTAGCGACACGATGATCAGCCAGGCCAGAGTCCTCTCATCGCCTCGACATCGATAGATCAAGGGCTCACCAGGAAACCCTTGGCACACCCCAAACTATCGCATCACTCGGACGTACGAGAAATACTCCTGCTCGGTCCCATGCCGCCCGATCAGCCATCCCCCCTACGCACCCACCGAGCCACTCTCCAGCCTCAAGCAAGTAGACAATCCAGGTATGGGCGAAACCACCTCCCCTAGAGCAAGCCAAGAGAAGGCATCGACATAGTGCCCTACAACACCTGCCCATCACCGACTATGCCCTGCTCCTTTGACCTATGCCACAGTGCTGCATACCCTATTTCTCTATCAACCATCTCTGCCCGAGTCATCCACGACAACCCCACTAGCCTCTCCATAGCTATGTGCTGCCATGCCCAACACTGCAATAGGTAACTACATCCAATACCCTTTCACCTTCGACAGTGGACCTCGTATAGCTCATCATAGAGCTGTGCCAATAGTGTCTACCCCCACCTCATAATCAGGGGTACCTCCATCGGACACTCCACCAACCTAAAGACCACCTCCAACAGGTTCCACGGGAACCTCACACCTGAAGAGTCAAGTAACAGCATGTTGGAAATGAGGGTCATCAGTAATGCATGCCTCACTCCCAACACGCCCCTCTCTAGCCACCACCATACCAAAATGCCACCAATATGGAAGTCACCCTCTACCCTCTCCATCGGGCTATCCACACCCAACTCCTCCCCATGACCGAAGCATCATGTCAGCACTATCATCCACTGATCACATGGCATAGTCCTAATAGGAAGCCCATCTATCAAAATCCATAGAATCCGATAGACGTCCTCGAGAGTCACTATCATCTCCCCTATTGGGAGATGGAAGGTATTAGTGCGGGGATCCCATAGGTTGATCAACGTGGTCAGGTATGCCCGATCCCCCACCACAGGCTCTAGTCACATCACATGCTTGAGCCCAAGGGCGTCAAGCCACTCCCAGTCTACCAAAGTCAACGCCTCCCGGGCGTTAGAGAACACCGTCGTCTGATGGTACCGACTCTTCACCACCTACAAAACAAAAATAGCAAAACATTAAAAAAAACATGATAACAAAAAACAACCAAACTATACAACAATGCATAAACGTACAACAAAATAGTTCAATAAACTGTACAATCACACCTAACAAATGTACAGCTAAAAATAGTTCATAACAAACAAAAAAATTCAAAAAACACAGTTTGTCAGCACTTAGGGTTTTTAACTTTAAGTTTGAAACTGACTAATAATAAACAAAAACAAAACAAATTCAAAAATAGTTTGTCAGTACCTAGGGTTTTTAACTCTACGTTTAAACTGATACATAAAAACAAAAAAATCAAAATCAAAATAACAGTTTTTCGTTAACCTCGGGTTTATAACTGAAGTTCACAAATGAAAAATCAGAATAAAAACAATTTTTCTAAAGCTAGGGTTTGCTCTCAGTTTAACCTAGGGTTTTAGTTTTAAAACAATAAAAACATCACATTTAAACCTAGGGTTTCTTATAACCTTAACAAAAATACAAACAAAAATAAAACAACATTTCTTTTTAGCCTCGGGTTTTACCTTCGTTTAAACGAAAACAAATTCCAAAATAAATTATGATTTTAAAACTGTAAAATAAAACACAAGCTAACTAAACGAGAAGGAGCACTTACCGGTCTCACTTCGGCTCCACCGCTCGATCCGGTTCATGAACTCATGGTGTCAAGAAAAATTTGACAGCGCTTCGCTTCACAGACTCGACCTCCTCCTCAGAGCTCCAAATCGCCAAAAAAATCGAATGATAATGACCCCAAACCCTAGTTTTGGCCCTTAAATAGGCTCTTAGGCCTGTAATCATTCCACCCTAGAATGAGCACTCTAGTTAGTGCTCATCCCACCCTGGGACGATTACTAACTGGCATTCGTCCCACCCCGGGATGATTACAGAGCAAAAATTAAAAAAACAAAAAAATGCACCAAAATGCACAAAAACAAGCAATAAAATTGTCCAATAAGAGTGCTTTTGCACTGACATTCTTGGCATGCAAAATAGACGTCGGGGTCACAAATCCTCACTATCCTACTCCCTAAGAAGGCTACCATAGCCAGACCACTCCACGGGAGGGACATTTTCTAGAATTTCATCCCCACACGTCCCAAAAAGGGTCCAAACCCACCCAAAAATAGAACCCCACCCCCCCCCCACCAAAAGCCCACCACCACTCCACGAGGAAGATGAATTTTGAGAATTTCATCCCCAAACGGCGTCCCAAAAAGGGTTAACACCCACCCAAAAATAGGTCAAAATGTTGGGAAACTGCACACACATTCAAAGATAAACAACTGAAAGGCACCCTTACACAAGTCACCTTGGGTCAAGCGACTCGTCGCTTTTCTCATGTAGGTCATTCCCTCATCGATTCGTCGCTTGAGGGGGTAGTCACACTTAGTCACCAATCAACAAATACACACCCAATTAAGGAAATGGCATGCATTCGAAGAATCATTGACAAAGACAATCACGCCCCTGCTTGGGGCAGCAAACAAGCAATAATCACAAGCTGATCAAACACTTGGCATTCGTGAATCATGAACTCAAGGTTCCCACAGACAAAAGGTTGCGCCCTTTGCCTATTCATGACTGATCAATGTCCAAGATCAAGTAACACCTCACCGAAAAAGGTTAACACTTGAATTGAGTTCCTTAGCTCGTCAAAAGCAAGGATTCAAGAATGCATGCCCTTTCCATACTTGGGGCATCAAAATTTGGTTAGGTTACTGAGAAACCCTAATCATTAGTGCTTTGGTTATCTATTTTTGCTCAGCACTGCGCCACGCATAGCGCATCCCAAAAAGGGGCATCTATAGACACCAAAACAACACCAATCCGATTATGTGGCTACAAACACTGATCGCATTGACACACATAGCCCCCAGGGCAGCCCCCAGAGGTTAAACAGTGGTCCTAACCACTCTCACAGTAGTTTTTGAAGGTCAGAGATCAATTTGGCACCTCTCAGGCACTCTGCTCCTTATTCGTTCCACCCAGGGATGATTACAAACTGGTATTCGTCCCACCCTGGGACGATTAGCAGTATTCGCTCCAGGGTGGGGCGAATAGCAGGTTTGATGGGAAAAAGGTCAAATCTCAACAAATGGCAGCCCAGATCCACCACTTAACTCCTCCTTCATTGCATGGGAGTGCGAGTGAGCATTTTGGAGCGCTAGAGGTAGTTACAGAGGCAGTCATGGAGCCCTTAATTAGGGAGGAATCTTCTCCCCCCTGGAAAGGCATGATTGCCAAGTGGCGCCTCTGCATGCTCATACATAGAGACCATCAGGTCTATAAAATGGTGAGTCTTCTCACCCCAAAGATATAGGGGAGAAGGAGCATTTTGAGCAATGAAGTGCTGCCATTTTGCATACTCACTTTTGATTGTGCCTTTCACATCCTTGATCTCTCTTTTGGAAGGGAGGTCATTGGGTGGTTATTGGAAGCGCAATCCGGACCCCAAACCCGACATTTGGCCATAGTATCCCACCCAAATTTTTTGACAACACCCCACAAGAGGTTTTGGACCCATCCCAAGTGGATTGGTGCCAAAATCGGGCCCCAAACGGTGGGCGTCCTGCCCTCGGGCGCCCCCGCACTGCTACAGTCCTAATCGCCCCACCCAGAGTGATTAGAAATCTGTAGCAGATTTCAGTTCTATTATTTTTGCATTTTATTCTAGGTTGCTTAGATAGGCTTGCATTCAAATTTCATGTAATTCGAGCAGTTTTGATCATGTTTTTGTTATTTCTCGCTTTCGCTAACATGCAGGTAGCATCATCAAATTCCTGGTGATAGAGGCCGAATTGGCAAAATATGACCTTCTGGGTCTTTCCAAAATACCCCATTTTACCTAACCCCCAACTTTGTAGGTGATTTGGAGCCTCCCGGATGGGACATTTGGGACAAGTGCTTTCGACATTTTGTTGCAGGTCTAATCGTCCCACCCCGGAGCGATTAGAAATCCGTGGCAAATTTTTTGACTGTTCTTTTTGCAGTGCCTTCCCGGTGATGTTCTCATGCCTCTGTCAAGTTTTTAGCTTATTTAGATCTCTTTTAGTTGTCATTTTATTTATTTTTTTGCATGCACTAATCGTAGGCTCGGGGATTGCATGTTTCATTTCATCCGCAGGTGCTACTGATTGTTTTCTGTTTCCTTGAACGCAGGATCTCGACATCGGAGGAGCAGCAAAGAATCAAAGACCCTTTCACGCAAGCGGCGACAACGTTTGGTCCGCCCATTTTACATGTGGGCACGCGGAAGAAGGCATACCACCCATGGTGTAACGAAACCTTATTTAACGCTCCTAGCCCCTGAAAAGGGAGGAGACGTGTTGTAACCGAGATTTAAAGCAAATTAATAAAAAGGGTTGTATTCCATATTTGCTTTCCATCTGGTTTCGATTCGTTTATGTTTCTCTCCTTTCATGCATTTTCAATTCATAGGATTTAGCGTTATCTTTGGCTTCGCTTGCATCGCACTTGGTGTTTCCTTTTTGCTTCCGTATCCTCGTGCTTTCATTTTTATCTAAACTCGACCTGTCCGATTGTCCTCTTTCCTTGATTGATTTTATTTTCTACTATGCTATCAAAAAAATTTCTAAAAAAAAGAATAATCATGATGGTATAGTAATATAAAGGATTTTTTATGTCTCTATTCTAATACAATGGTATGAATAGGTTGGTTATCCATTCTAGTGGAAAATATCCTTTAATGATACCACTAAGAATATTTTAGATGTGTGGGGCTAAGATGTCAGCACACACTAGAGACATCCTACTTGCAAATCATCTATATGCTAAGCTTTACTTATTGTTATCTTATTACTGCTATCCTTCATATATTTTAGAGGAAATATTCCTTAGTTGTGTCAATCATAAGAGGGATATCTTGTTCTTTGTTTCTATCATAAAATTGCTTAGCATACTACAACCATTGTTCACTTGTGATACATTTTTTAATTGTATTTTTATTTATTGTAGCCTTTTTAAAAATTGTTTTGTCATAAGCTTTACAAGACATATTAACTATTTTTATCTTGTTCTTATATATTAATATTTTTTTATTTTCACTATCTTTTATATGTCTTACTATTTATTTTCTAGTTGTTTAGTTCTTTCAAGGTTCTCCTTACTGCTTTGGATACTTCATTATACCTTGGATTTACAAGGAACATTTCATATTTTATTTTCTGAGGTTTCTACCTTTAACATAATACCAAGGATTATTTTACTATATCCATCATTTTACTACTATCAAAGTAAAAGTATGAAAAAATTTTGTCCTCTTTCTTTCCTCTCTTTGCATATTTTGCTTGAGTAATGTTTTAAAATTTTACTAATTTTTCTTTGAAATAGATATGTTTCCTGTTTTCTTTTATTTAGTAGCTTAAGATACTATTCTTACCCACTTTTTTGAATTTATATCTTTATGTAGATTGGATTACAATAAGATTTTAGTTCCATGGGAATTGTTTCAATTTTTATATATTTTATGCTTGAAATGAAATCTGGTGAGCAAACAACATGATCACTTACACCATTAATCAATTACACTATGTATATTATGTGTTTGAAAAGTATATTTTCTATATTTTCCCACATGATTATTCCATTGAACATGATCAATCCCTATATTCTACATTGTCTAATAAGTTCTTCATAATGTGTGATGATTCCTTGACTATCATCTAAGGAATTTAATAAATGGTGTTCCACCTCTTCTTCTAGACATATCAGATTATCATGTATGCCTTCATTGGTATTTTATCCTAGCATTAAAGTCACTAACTAAAACCACCTCTTCAAGCTTGTTATATTTTGTGATATCTTTCCCTAATATCATTTATGGTTCCTTATGATCTAAGCCATATTTATTATAAAATTTTTATCACTATGGCATAAAACACCAAGCTATAATGCTAATTAATTTGTCATTATTTGTAATTATAATCCACATATACTATTTGTTTGAGTCTTTTTCTTAACTTGTATGAGTCTACCAAAGACTTTTTTATTAGTGTTATTATTCCTCCATGTCCTTTTTCATTTTTTGTTGCTAATTCATACTAATTTTTTTTTTATAACGTTTACAATATAGAATATTGCATCCATCATATTCATGTGTTTCTATTAGTATAATTAAGTCATTTGATTTAGCTATTGGGCCTAGACCAAGACCTCTTCTCCATGGATATTCACAATAAAATCCAATTTACTAATTTTAAGAAATGTAGTTTCTTTTCTTGTGTAATATATGTTTTAAAGACATCATATTAAAATATATATTTATTTTTATTTTAAAATAAATAATAAAAAACATTCAAACTATTTTTAAAGTCTTTTTTAAAATTTAAATATAGAAGTAAACATTAATTTGATAGAATACTCTTTATTTATTTAACCACTTAGATTAAAGGATTATTTATTTATTTATTCAATTTTAGTTAATGTAAAGAACTTTTATGCTTATTAAAAGTATTGAGAATAATGCATATCATAAACTTTAATATTAAACATTCAATGAAGATAATATTTCTTTATCGTTAGTAGATAGATACTCATATCCTTCAAGAGTATATATTAAGTTTTGAGTAAAATTCTACTTCATGGAATAGTTCTACATTATTAAAAGCATTTTGTAATATCTCATCCATATTTTATTGATCTTGAAGTGGGCTTCTTTAGTTCTATAGAGACTTTGAGAATGGAGTATTTTAAGTAGTCTACCTTATGTCTCCCTAGTGAACTAATTTTGATAAAACCTTTCTTGGACTTTAGGTTTTGTAGGCTTCCTTATATCTCCCAAGTAATTTAGGATATGCTATAGACTTTAATAAAGTTTATAAATATTTAGTTCTATTAGAATTTCACAATAATAGATATGCAAAGCATTACACAAAATATGAAGAGAAGAGTGGAACTAATTTATTTATTCCAAGGATCAACTTTGTATAAATATCGAAGTTGACCATTGAGAGCCTTTGGATTACAACAACTCATCAAACCTGATGAAGACACCACTAAGAGTTCTCCTAACACATTGAGTAGTATAAAGTCAAGTGTATATCCTAGTGGAACTTAAGACAATATTCTCTTATTCTAACAACCCCCCTTAAGTGATACTAGGGGTGAATTGTATAAATAAGTCCTGACAACAAGGCCTGATGAGGTACTAATGTACAATGACTTAATTTGAAGATATGGTAAAACCCAATGGAAAAAAACCATCAATAAAAAGGAAGTTAGAGGCATATCTTCGTATGGTGAAGATTGTCCTCTTTAACAAGAAAGAAATATGAGTCCCAGAAACTTGGCCTGATTAGGTACTCATTTACATTATATTGTTGGTGAAAAATCCCCTATGGGAAAAAACCAACAATGTGAGGCTTGTCTTTGTATGGCGAAGATTGTCCTCCTAATACAATAGATAGTTGGTAAAAAAACCCTGTGGGAAAAAACCAACTATGAGAAGAAGAGAGGCATGTCTTCGTATGGCAAATATTGTCCTCTTTATACAAGAAAGAAATATGAGTCCCAGCAACTTGGCCTGATTAGGTACTCATTTACATAATATTGTTGGTGAAAAAACCCCAATGGGGAAAGACAACAATGTGAGGCTTGCCTTCGTATGGTGAAGATTGTCCTCTTTATACAAGGAACAAAGATGAGGCCCAACAACTAGGCCTAATTAGGTACTCATATACAATAAATAGTTTATGTAAAAACCCCTGTGGGAAAAAACCAACTATTAGAAGAAGATCATCGTCATAATTCCAATCAATGTTGTCGTATAACTCTAAGGTTATCTCACAACTGAAGGTAACGTGGAGAAGGAAATGACTTGGTGAAGATATCTACAATTTGTGCCTCAGTTGGAATATATTCCAAGTGTGTATGTCCCCGCTTTGAATATGTTGCCTTATGAAGTGCATGTGTATCTCAATATGCTTGTTTCATTGATTTTCAACTAGATTGCATGTAATATGAATTGTGCTATTATTTTCACACCAAAGAGTTATAGGATGTTCATGGGTGAAAACAAATTCTCTCAAAATTTGACGAAGTGAAAGAGCTTCCCGACTAGCCAAAATGGTTGCCTTGTATTCTGCCTCTGTAGAAGATAGGGCTATTGCTTGTTGTTTCTTTCATAACCAAGATATTGGTGAGGAACCAAGACAAAAGACATAGCTTGAGGTGGAACATCTATCTTCTACTAAACCTACCCGATCTGAATCTATGTAGCCAATTATATCCATGGATTTTTCCTTGTAGAAGAGCCCAAAGTGAGTAGTGCCCTACAAGTAATGGATGATTCTTTTTGTTGCTTTCCAATGACTGATGTGAGGCTGAAGAGAGAATCTGAATATGAGCCCAACAACATATGAGATGTTTGGGCAAGTATGAGTAAGGTATAACAAACTTCCTATAAGATGACGGTATAGAGTGGCATCACAAAGAGGGGATGAGTAAGAAGTACTAAGATTAATTCTAGATTGAAAGGGGGTAGGAGAGGGTTTTCAATCTATCATTTTGAATCTTTGTAGAAGATCTAGAGTGTACTTTTGTTGGCACAAAGAAATACCTACATTGATTTGACTTATTTGGATCCCAAGGAAGTAATGAGCTTTACCTAGATCAACCATTTCAATTTTTTTAGAGAGGGAGTCTTTTATAGTCTAAATGTGAGTCAAGTTACTACGAGTGAGAAGAAGGTCATCAAAATATAGGACAAGAATGGTGATTTTGCCTTCATTTATCCAAATGTAAACTATGTTATCAGACTCACAATGAGAAAAACCTACTGAAAGAAGAAAGGAGTCCATATTTTCATACCAAGATCTAGGGGCTTGTTTGAGGACATATAGATACTTTTTAAGCCTACAAAAAAGAGAGGAGTCTTGAGTGAAACTAGCAGGTTATTCCATGAATATCTCTTCCTTTAAGTATCCATGTAAGAAAGCACATTTTAAATCCATTTGATAGATAGGCCACTTATGGGAAGTAGCTAGAGCAAGAACCAATCTAACAAAATCCATTTTAGCAACTAGAGCAAAGGTTTCTACATAATATATACCTTCAATTTGAAAAAATACCTTTCGGTACAAGATGAGCCTTGCATTTATCTATTTCTCCATTAGATCCATATTTGGTTTTGAAGATCCATTTACAGTGAACTAATTTCCTTCCTTTAGGTAAGGAAACTAAATCCCCGGTATTGTTTTTTATCAAGGAAGAAAATTCATTTTCCATGGCATCATCCCATTCCTTAATACCTAAGGCTTCTTTGAAGGATTAAGGATAAGAGAAAATATACTGACATACAAGACCAGTGCCTATGGGGTTGGATGATCTAGTTGAAGGAATATTTTGGATGTAAGGAGTAGCTTCTTTAACAATGGTGTGGGCCCATTTTGGCATAGAGGAAGGATTTGAAGGAGTTGAAAGACATTCATATGGAGTTATAGGTTCCTCATCTTGATTATCAATGACCAAGTTAACTTCAAGAGTTGGATCTTCATAATATTGAGGTTCTACTATAGGAGAAGGCTCAATGGAGGAAGAGGACTTTTGAGGATATTTTTGAGGGAATGTTTCATCAAATTTGATATTCTTATGAAATAAAACCTCATGATTTGAGGTATCAAGAAGATTTTATGCTTTCAATTCTTCACAATAATCGACAAAGATGAGCTTTTTGATTTTCTTATCAAGATCCTTCCTTTTCTTCTTTGGGATGTGAGCCCAAGAAGTACACCCAAATATTTTTAAGTAGGAAACATCTGGTTTTGAGCCATACCATGATTCTTTAGGAGTTAAATGGTCAAGATATTTATGAGGTGTGTGATTTTGAATATAATTTGCATAGTTAATAGCTTCTGCCCAAAAAAATTTTGGAAGATCTCTTGAATGGAGCATACAATTTGCCATCTCTTTTAGGGTTCAATTTTTTCTTTCTGCAATACCATTTTGTTCAGGATTATGGGAGACCTAATATTGATGAATGATGCCATGACTTGAAAGAAATATGGAGAACTCATTACTGCAGTATCCCCCCATTATCCATGTAAATCTTCTTGATTTTGCAAGATGCCTAATTTTCAACTAAGGATTTAAAAACTTTAAAGTGGGATAAAACATTACTTTTATATTTCAAGAATTAGACCCAGGACCTTCTAGAAAAATGATCAATAAAGGTTAGAGCATACTTTTCTCCTTTGAAAGATGGTTTGGGAAAGGTCATTAAGTCACTATGGATTAAATCTAGAGGGGATGAGGTTTTTGGAGAACTACTTGGGTGGAAAGGATCTTGATGTTGCTTTCCAAGAGCACATCTAGGACAAAATCCATCACTAGAAGAGACTTGGGGTAAACATGTTACCATATCATGGGTGCTCAAATCCTTTAGGTAGTTGTAACTAAGATGACCAAACCTTTCATGCAAAATTTTACTTTCAAGATCTCCATGAGCCATAAAACAAGAGGCTCCTTCTGGATTTTGGAAGCCTTTGAAGTGAAATAGATGAGAGTTATGATCAATATTTCCTTTGGCTATAAGAGAATGGGGATCTTGGAAGTCTCTTATATCAACTCATGTTTGGTAGAAGAGAATAGTTTTCCCCTTTCTAGAAGTACAAATCTGATAGACAAAGAGGATATTGGTGGTAATGTTTGAAACATAGAGAACATTATTTATAGAGCCACCATCAATGGTTATGTCCCCTTTTCCTTTTACAGGGATAAATTAAGAGTCACCCACTTCTATGCTACAAGTAGAGCTAGAGGAGATAGAAGAAAAAGACTTATCTGAAGCAGTCATATGATGAGTAGCTCTAGAATCTAGGACCCAATAATTAGAGGAAGAATTGGAGGATTTTCCTTGAACATTAAGGGCTTTTCCTATTTTCTTTTTATTTTCTATATTTTGATCCTTTATAGCTACCTCTAGTTGTTGTAATATTTTCTAGCATTTGTTTGTAGAGTGACCATTCTTTTTGTAGTGAGTGCAGGTTATGGGGGTCTTTTCCTTCTTTTTAAAATTTTCTTTAGAAGAGGTGGAGGCTACTAAGGCTTTAGAGGAAGAGGAAGAAGAAGATATTTCATATCTAGCAAGTTTGATTTCTTCCCTAGTTAATCTATCACAAAATTCTTCTAAAGAAGGTATTTTAAAGGTTGTACCAAGAGCATATTTTGTAGGTATAAAGGTGGTAGCAAAGATTTTAAAAACACAATTTAGCTTATAAAGGATTAGATAAATGCATTCCTCTTCAGTCTTAGTCTTCCCTTTGCCTTTGTATTGAGTGAGGATTTATTTGAACTTAGTGAGGAAGTCAACAATACTACTAAAATCTTTAGGAGACAAGGATGTTAGTTCGGCTTCTAGTTGCATTGATCTCATCTAATCTACTTTTCCAAATAAGTTCTTTAGTTTCTCTCAACTTTCATGAGGAGTTTTACAATTTGTAATATGAAACCACAAAATTTCATGAACATTAGATCTAATAATACCCATTGTTTCATGCATCTTTCCTTTATGAACAAAAAATTCATATTCTTTATCAAATTATGGTTGCTTTTCTTCTAAAAAATGAGTAAGGCATTTTTGGGAAATAAGATTTAAGATCTTAGGTTTCCAAGTGTCAAAGTTATGAGGGGTAAGAGGTTCAATTGAATTCATCATCTTAAAATTTTTGAAGTTTTAATTAACCAATATATCCCCCCTTAGAACTTCAAAAATTTGATTAATGCAAATGTTTGAAGGGAATTGATGAAACTTTTCAATATATAAAAACTCAATATACCCACCCTAACGAGAGGGAAACTATAGGTATAAAGGTTTTTGAGTATTGTTTTCTTTTTAATTTCCATTTACTCTTAGTTCCTCTCAATACTCGCCCTTACTTGAAGGAAACTATAAGCATAGAGAAGAGTTTGTCAAGGGGTGTAGACTTGAAATGCAGAGAATTCAACCTTTTTTTTCTTTGGATTTTCTCAAAACTTGCCCTTACTAGAGGGAAAATATAAGTGAGAGAGATATCCAAAATAAATAATGGATGAATGAAAAATATATGCCATACCTTTATACCAAGTGCCTCCAAAAACCCGCCCTTACGTGAGGGAAACTATAAGTTTTTAGTGGTAATGGTACATGGAATGTAGGTAAATATATTTTGAGAATGAAGATATTATTTTAAACACAATTATATGTTTGTTCAAATGAAAATATAAAAAGGGTTGATTGTTTTTAATGATTTCAACAATAACACCTTAGTGAGAAAAACTATTTGAGATCTCTCCTTACAAGGTTAATTTGAAATATGTTAACATAATAAATATGAAGAGAAGAGTGTTTTAATTATATCAAAAATAATCCCTTAGAGAAGATGAAAAAATGTGTAAAATCTCTTCCTTTACAATATTTATTTGAAATAAATATGTTAACATTAAAGAAGAGAAATGATTTTTTTCTTTAAAAAAACTAGAACTACTTTTGATAAAAAATGTTATAACAATATCTACTTATTAAATAAATTAGTTATTCCCTTAAAAAGATAATTTAAATAGGAGAATTATTTTAGAGAGTGTAAGCATATGCAATTTTATATCTATTAATTACACCTCTAAACAAATATGCCTAAAGGAAAAAAGAGGAGAAGATACGAAAAATATAAACCCCACCTAAAGAGACATAAAGTGCAATAACACACAAAAAATCCCAAAATTTTATTATTTATTGGTTACAATTGACTACGACTTTTCAAAGGCCCTTTAAAAGGCTCTTTGAAGAGGAGTCCAATTTATACTTCGAAATCAAAGTTTTTAATAATGCTTTTAAAAAATATATTTGGAGGAAAAAAATAATAATAAATCTAAACAATATTGAATTGAGCTAGGGAAAAACTAGGGCATTAGTTGATTAGCCAAAGAGATTTCTGGTTACTGTGGATTTGAAGACAAGATTGCTACCTTAGGAGGGTCCAATGGGGACACCTCTAGATCCTCTTCTAGAGATAAATAGTTCTTTTGCATATTTGTTAAAGGATAAATCTCCATCTACGAATGAGGAAGCATAAAAACTGCATTAAAAATGCTCTTTATGGTCTCTGGAAATAGATCAACATCTCAATGAGTCAATGGATGCTTGTCGTAGTTAGAATCAAGGCCAAATATTTTCATTGAGCAAAGGATGGTAGAAGAAATAATTTTATATAGAGCCAATCATGATTTGTTCTATAAATTCATGGGTATTCGCCCTACCCTGAATTTCTTGCATTCCTGGGTCAGACAAAACTAGGAGCCTCTTGGTGAGTACTCTTTATGGTTTATTAGCAATGAATATTTTATTGTTAGTTTTTCTTCACTTGCCGATAGAAATAGGGCTTTCGAATCAAAAAAGAGGAATCATGGTCAGGAAGGGTTATTTGTTCAACCTTGGAGAGTGGGATTTGATCCTCGAATTGAACCCACTGTTGTCCCGATTTGGATCCGTTTGTATGCACTTCCAATGGAATTTTGGAGTGAGCAAGTATTGGAAATTATCGGTAATTCCCTTGGAAGACATTTGGGTGTTTCCAAAGACACAATAGAAGGAAACACAGTTGTTTATGCAATATTATGTGTGGAAATGGATCTTAGCCAACCTCTATCAACAAAGGTGGAACTTGAACTTGTAGGACTATCTTGGATTCAAAAACTGGATTATGAGGCATTGCCATTCAGATGCAGATTTTGCCACAAATATGGGCATTTGGATCGATATTGCCCAAATAATATGAACATAAAAATGGAGGCTCCTCTAGGAATGCCAAATATTCCTAAGGAGGGTAAGTCAACAATCAACACAGAACCAACCAATATTTCTCAAGGTAAAGAAGCACAAGGAGATGGTTTTAAACAACCTAAAAGAAGGAGAAGGCAAAAGAAAAAATATGGTAAAGAGCAAACCCAACTCAAGCCCTCCAATAGGTATGAGATATTTAAGACACTAGTGGACCAAGAGGATCAATTCATGGAAGGAGTGGATGGGAATAATGAAAATAATAACATCCATGTTCAAGCTCCTCTTTCATCTCCCCCCATCATAGAGTAGGTAATTGAGTATAGTGAGTTACCGTAGTTAGAGAGTGCAGGGGCATTGATAGTGCATAACCAAGAGCAACCAATAATTAAGGATGTCAGCATGGGAATAGCAGAAAAGAACAAAGAAAGGCCAACTCTAGGGATAACTCAGGTGGAAAAGAGATCAAAAAATAGCAACTCTCAAGAAGTGGGTAGAAAATCAAATGAGGAATTGATAGCGGTTCAAGGAGAAAAATTGATCACTGGAGGATCGGTGAGGCCAATATATTTTTAATGCTCTCAAGGTAACCAATGATTATACAATCATGGAATGTTAGGGGTTTAAATAGTAGAACCCATCAATATGCTATTCAAAGACTCTTAGAAAAATGTAAAACAGATTTTTTGCTTATCCAAGAGACAAAAATGTTGTTAGATCTTATATGTAAAACAATTAACAAAATTTGGAGGGGTGCTGGTCATATGGAAGTGGCTGCCCAAGGTGCCTTAGGGGGGATAGTTACTCTTTGGAACTCTCTTGAATGGACTGCAATAGAACATATAGATTGGAGGGGTGTTCTCACATCACATTTTAGAAATAATGTCATAGTTGAACATGTTTTAATCACAATTTTTTATGGGGCTCAAAACCTAGATGGTCAGATGCATCAATGGAAATTTGTGCATAACATGAGAGTCTCAAGGGAAGATTTAGACTGGATTATTGTTGGGGATTTTAATGCTAAATTATCCTCTAGAGATCAGGAAGGGGGAACCCCAATTTTGGACCCAAGGGATCGAATTATGATTGCCCAAGTCCAGGCATTACACTTGGTGGATATTAAATGCCACTGGAACCAACTATACTTGGACTAACAAGAGGAGGGAGCCACATTGCGAGGAAGGTGAATCTAGACCATTTTTTGGTTTCAGAGGAGGCATTTGTAAAATGGAATACAAAATTCTAGATTTTGGAGGGTCCAGTTTCAGATAACTTTCCCATTTTGTTGGAAGGAGGGATCAAGACAGTGCATCATCACAAACCTTTTAAATTTGAAAACTTTTGGTTACAAAAAGAGGATCTTCGAAAGAAAATTTCACAATGGTGGGAAGAAGGTCACCCAACTTATGGGACAACAATGTTTAGATTCCACAAACAACTTTATTATGTCAAAGCTCAACTGAAACAATGGAGGTGAGCTAACAAGACAGACTTCCAGGTCCAAAGAGCTCCTTTGGTGGCCATATGGGATGAGGTTCAAAAACACTTTAGGGAAGGAACAATTACAGAGCAACTCAAAGAAGAGGATGATGCCTTGCATAAAGTGGTTGAGGACATTGACAACCAAGAGGAGACCTATTGAAAGCAGAGAGCAAGAACCACTTGGTTATTAGAAGGTGATAGAAATACCAAATTTTTCCATCGAACTGCTTGTGCTAGGAGACAGGATGAACAACATGGAAGCTCTTCAAGATGAGAACGGACACTCCTTTGATACACTTCTAGGTATGCATTCCCATTCAATGGATTATTTTTCTAAACTATTTAAGGAAAGTATGGTGCAAGATGAAGAGGCTCAAAAAGAAGTTATTGATGTCATACCCTCTATTATCTCTAAAGAAGAAAATCAGACCCTTCTTAAACCCATTGATAGAGAGGAAATGAAGAATGTAGTCTTTGGAATGAGCACTGGAAAAACTCCAGGTCCGAGATGGCTTTCCAATTGAGTTTTTTAGGCGTTTTGGGATAACTTGGAGGAGGATATATTGGTTATTATAGAGGAGTCCAGAGGTAATAAAAGAATTCTTAAGGCAATAAATCATACCTTCATCCTTTATTCCAAAAGGGAGGGGGGGTACATATTGCAGATTATAGACCTATTTCCTTATGCAATGTGATTTATAAAATAGTTACAAAGGTAATGGCTGAGCGGCTAAAACCTCTTCTACATAACATTATCTCCTCGGAGCAAGGGGGTTTTGTAGAGGGTAGGCAGATATTGGATGGTGTGGTTCTAGCTCAGGAGGCAATCCATTCAATGCAAAAATCTAGTAATAGAGGAATGTTCATAAAATTAGATATGTCAAAGGCTTATGATAGGGTGGAGTGGAGTTTCTTATCAAAGATGATGGCAACCTTTGGTTTCTCTTAGGATTGGATAGAATGGGTCATGAGTTGTGTTTCTACTCTAACATATTTAGTGTTAATCAATGGTCTTCCCTCGCAACCTTTTGGAGCCACTCGAGGCCTTCATCAAGGGGACCCTTGCTCTCCCTATATTTTCCTCATTTTGGCTGAAGGATTGGGTAGAATCATCTTGAGGAGAAGACATCAAGGTTTTCTAATAAGTATCAAGGTGGGTGAGGAAGTTTTGATTCACCTACGGTTTATGGATGACACGGGATTGGTGGGAGTGGCTAGCTTTAGGGAAGCAAGAATGATTAGAGATACTCTTAATGTCTACCTTAGGGCCACAAACCAAGTCACCAATGATAAGAAATCCAAAGTGGTCTTTCTCAATCTTGATCAAAGGCTTCAAGACAAAATTCTAGAGATCTTGGGATTCACAAGGACTTCTCTCCCAGTGGTTTACTTGGGGGTCCCTTTGCATTTTAAAAAACTAAAAATAGATATCTAGAGGAATCTTTTGGATTGTATCAAGGATAGAATGAATCATTGGTCTCACAAATGGTTAAGCTATGGGGGTAGATTAACTTTTTTATAGTCAGTCATTCAGGCCATGCCAATTTATAAATTCTCTATCCTTGCTGCCCCACATACCATATGGAAAGAGTTGGACAAGATGGCTAGAAAATTTTTATGGGAAGGAGTAAAAGGAGAGAGGAAATGGGCCTTAGTTGGTTGGGATAAAGTAAGCCAACCCAAGGTAAAAGGAGGTTTGGGATTGAGAAGATCAAAGTTAAATAATAAAGCTTTGGCTGGAAAGCTTTACTGGAGGTGGATTTCCCAACCAACTTCTTTATTTAGTAGAATCCTAACTAGTAAATATTTGGGACATGTAAACCCAAATGAGGTGGGTCGTTTCCCTTTGGATGGTAATGGATCCTTAGTGTGGTAGGCTCTCAAGTTAGGATCTCAGGTAGTAAAAGATATATTATTTTGGAAAGTGGGGAGAGGGGAGAAGGCACGATTTTGGACAGATTCATGGGATCAATACCCACCTATCATTGTTGAATTTCTTGAATTGCAACCAATAAAAATAGCCATAGAAACCAAGGGATGGGTCCAAATTGAAAGTTATTTCATCACTAGTCAGTTGGGGGAGTATAATTTTAAGTAGTTTAAGAAGTTGGATGAGTGGCCAATTTCAATCCCTCCGGAGTTGGCACCCATCATGACTAAAATCTTGGCAGAAATATTTCTCACAGGTAGAGACAAGGAGGATGATTTAGCTTGGGGCTATGGGAGCTTTGGTGTCTACACAGTGAATGACGGATATGATAATATCCTTCCAGAGCCTCCTCCTCATACATATCAGGTTGAGGATTGGAGAAATATTTGGCGGTCCAAGGGTTGGCCGAAAGTAAAATTTTTTGCCTAGTAGTTCATGCACAATGGAATTCTCACTTTTGATAATCTCAGATGCAGGGGAATCATTGGTCCATATCAATGTGTTTTATGTTACAAGAGCGAGGAAATAGCTGATCACATGATGTTTGAGTGCCCATTCACGCACCAGATTTGGGAGAGGTTTCTTTTATATTATAAAATTCAAGTTAATGGTGATTTGAATCGGATTAATATTTAGGAAATATGGAAAAGGGGTAGATTTAAATCTAAAGCTCTTTGTATTGGTTGGGATCTTGTATTAAACTTCATTTGGTGGCAAGTGTGGTTGGAGAGAAATGCTAGAATTTTTAGAGAAACTTTTTCTTCTTTAGATGGAGTTTGGCAGGTCATTTGGAGCAAAGTCATAGAAACTGTGGTAGTCTATGCTAAAGAGGAAACTCAAGTTGTTACTGGGGCAATGGAGAAGGGAGTTGAAGAGCAAGAGGGACAGGAAAAAGCTAGTTGGAAACCACCCCTAGAAGGTTGGATTAAAATTAATATTGATGGAGCTGCAAAGGGCAATCCGGGTAGAGCTAGAATTGGAGTGGTTTGCTGGAATCATGTTGGAAAAATGCTCTATTTGGAACTGCAAGGCTTGGTAAGATGCACAAATAATGAAGCATAAGCCTTAGCTATCAAATTTTCTTCTATTTGGGCAATAAAACAAGGTCATAGGAGGATAATCCTAGAATCATATTCTCAAATAATGGTTGGAGCTCTAGATTGCATGAGG
Organism: Wollemia nobilis; assembly: GCA_028583015.1. NCBI lineage: Eukaryota > Viridiplantae > Streptophyta > Pinopsida > Araucariales > Araucariaceae > Wollemia > Wollemia nobilis. Next base: position 623,309 of record JAQPPZ010017037.1, read on the forward strand.
AAATTTGCTTTGAAAACATGGAGGTTGAGGATTCTTATCACTCAAATTAAGGAATTATGGAGGGAATTAGATGATGTGATTCCAATTTATGTGAGTAGAGATTTAAATAAAGTGGAAGACTTCCTCACTAATATGGATACTGAGAAGGAGGTAGAGGTTCAGTGGCATAGTGACATGGCTATTGAGGATGAGATGATTAGGCAGGTTGGTGAGAAAATCTAGTGCTTAGCTAATTTGGATAACCATTCCAGAAATACTATTTAGGAGATTTATGTTTTAATGTATATCTTCTTTTATAGTTGTAAACAGGTGAACAGTCATTATAGAAATATGGTTTAAGAGATTTGGCTCCAATGCAAATATTTTTTTACTGTTGTAAACATGTGTTCTCTTTGACTAAGGTTGGGAAAAGTCTCATCCCAACTTGTAAATGATCTTTGTTTTAATACAAGTTTTTTCAAATTATTTTTCAAAAAATAAATATAAACAATACCTTTTGGGACATAAGAAAATACAGGTGAAAAACAAAGAGGTAGCCTGTTCAGAGTAGATGAGACACGCTTCAATAGAAAGGAGAGCGGTCAATAAAGATACAAGTTTATCGGATTAGAAGAGGCACTTAGGGAGATGAAAACTCCCTCTAGAACATGCTTCAAAAAATATTTCCTTCTCTGTAGTGATGTTGGTTCGATCCAGGCAGAGCTAACCTGAGAGCCGAGGACGCCGAGAATGAAACGATGTCACCTGCATAGACAAACCAAAGGGACTATAGAAATATATAAAATATATTACGTTGATTTTGAGGAATCGAGGATGCGAGGATGATTGAAACTAAAGTCGTTACCTATGCATACGAAATAAATAGACACAAAAAAATATAAAGTATATATAAAAAAAATATACCTTTAGTTATCTACAAATTTTTTGAGATGAGAGCTCAGTTTTCACATAGGTTTGTGTGAAAACATTGAGTTTTTAATAATGTTCCCTTTAGAAGAAATTAGAGATAAAAATAATTCTAAACTTTAAATCAGGCAAGTGCAAGGAACGAGAGATGATAAAACAACAAAGATGTGAGTTGTTCTTCCACCAGGTGAGAAGAATATGAGCGACGTGAAAGAGAGCATCATATCCAGATACACCTAGTGAGAAGATTCGAAGCTACAAAGTAGGACATTGAGAGCCACATGCGGGTGGTGCACCAAGACTAACGTTCCCAAAGAAAACACACTTGAAGCTGAATTAAAAAAATTGGTTTACCTATAGAATATTTTAGAAAAACTACACTTTGAAACAAGTACTAGGAACCAAAGATGTTAAAATAGTAGATATGTGAGTTGTTCTTCCACTAGGTAAGAATAATGTAAGGAGCGATTCTTTAGAGAGTGTTGTATCCAAATACACCTAGTGAGAAGATTCAAAGCTACGAAGGAGGATCCCGAGAGCTTCGTGTGCGTGACACGCCAAGCCTAACATACCTGAATAAATCACACTTGAAGCTGAATAAAAGAACGTATCTGGTTAATAGACAAAATGGATTCATGATTTAGCTATATTAATTACAATATAAAACCATAAAATCTAATTGCAATCTATGGGCAAAAAAAAAGGAGGAGCCACGTATATAGAGGCAACACCAAATAAAAATTTTGGGCCTTGAAAAAAGAAACGTAGCAACAAAAGGAGATTTGGTCTACAAAATTTAAATAAAACGCAGCTTAAAATTTTATATTGGACCACAAAAAATAGTAAATGAATTGAAACGAGGAATGAGAAATATATTTTTTGAAAAAAAAAATCTCAAGCATGAAACAATTTCAATTCATATATTTTAACAATGAAGATTTTGCTAAGAAAAAATATGGATAAAAAACTGACTTATTGCATTATAATCAAGCAAGTTAGTCAAATAAAAATTCAAACAAGTGAACCAGACCCTTAGAACCTTCAAGAGAGAATGCTAGCAAAAATTATCCTGCTCTGATACCATGTTAGAATTTCATAATAATAGATATGCAAAGAATTACACAAAATATGAAGAGAAAAGTGGAACTGATTGATTTATTCCAAGGATCAACTTTGTATAAATAGCAGAGTTGATCATTGAGAGTCGTTGGATTACAACAACTCATCAGACCTAATGAAGACATCACTGAGAGTTCTCTTGACACATGGAGGAGTGGAAACTCAAGTGTCTATCCTAGTGGATCATAAGAGAATATTATCTTATTCTAACAAGTTCACCTTATGAGTTGATTTTGTAATATATTGAGAGTAACAATCAACTTTTAATTTTACCTTATCTCTTTATTGAGCTTATGCACTTATCAATTTTTGAAGTTCCTTTACCATTTAATTCTAACTATATATGATACTTTAATGATATTATTTCTCCTACCTTCAATAATTTGATCTTTAGTTTTCTAAATTCAAAAATATTTAATATTTGATGTAGTACACCTTATAACTCCCTATCTTTGAAATAACATAAAATAATTATATTTGCAAATTAATTTGAATTAACCAAGGTTGATAACCTTATTTCTCCTACTTGGTTATTTGCAAATATGAGAGTATTATAATGCCTTCAATTAAGCTTGCTTTGTAGTTTACTAATGTTGGTAAATGCTTGTTAACCAAATGCAATAGTAAATTGATTAAATCACCTTATATCTCCAAATGTCCTTTAATTAAAGCAAGCAATGATTTTACCTTATCAATGTCACATGTCGTGTTGCTTGAGGCTTTGCTCTTTTTCATCGAACCTCAATGTATTTGGTTGTTATGTGTAGATGAGCATTCAATGCTCCTACATTAACCTTACTCAATTGTATAATCCACGTGCTTCTCCTTTGATATTCACATTTCAAATTTTCTTATCTTGCACTTAGTCTTCTCTACAAGTGGTGCTAGTCTTTGCTTATGATTTTGAGCATTCAATTCTCCTTAACAATATTGGTTTATGAAAATCCTTCATTGCCTACTTTGAATCTAATTATAAAATATTTTAGATGTTGTAATATTCTCTCCAATTTTGCTTATCTTCTTTAGCTTGGAGGTGAACGCTTATGTAGCTACGATCTCCTTTGGATGACTTTCACGTGGCATGTGTTTCTATAACACTTGAGATATTGTTAATACCTCTTGAGATAATGCATATATAGCTTGTGGGCTTCAACGCTCTTGGAGATGAGGTCTTCTTAGCTTCAATATGTTATAACACTTCTTTATAACAATGATGCCTTGTAATGCTCCTTTTTATGACAATGATGATTATATTAACACTCAAGGAGTGAGCATGAGAGTGTTAGGTAATATGAGCACTTTTATCAGTAGTTACAAGTGGTAGTTTACATGAGGTACTTCTCTCCACCATATTTCTCCCTATATATTCCTCTTGCAAATGTTTACCCAACTATTTTATTTAACACTTCCTTCAATCATATCTAAGTGATATTCCTCTAAAGTTATTGGCTCTTGGTTTGATGGCAATGTCAAGGTGCTTCAAGGATGGTTCTATGGTACTACTCTTGGTTGGTAGTTTATCCATGATAATGCACCTTCGATGTTGGCTGAATATCCTTTTCTCTATTGTAATGAGTTGCATTCTAGTAGACGATGGTTGCCCTAATGTGTTATCCTTTTCTTGGTTGTAGATACTCATTGCTATAGACACTTGATATGGTAGATGATAGGGTGTTTTGAAAACCTCAATGGTAGCTAGATTTAGAGCCTTAAGATGGCTCTTTATTCTAACACCATAGCATATATCAAGTCCTTCTGTTGACTCTACTCTTAAGAACTCTATCATGGTGCTTGCTCTTTGTGGATGGTAGATGTTGAGCGCCTTGATGTTGCATTTATAGTGAATGTAGAGAACCTAATTTATAGTGTCTTGGGACACTTTCTATTCTATCCTCCTTAGGAGGGATATGGTGCACCTGTATAATATGAATAAGAGACTTTTATTTTGCACCCAAGTTCCTTATCTCTTGTATTGATGCTATTTATTCCTTTGATATAATTACTTCTTACTGAGTAGATAGATCTGCTTCTTGATGTATAGCTTGAGGACCATTATAGATTGATTTGAATATGTTCTCTAGCTTCTTGGATATGGCCACTACTTGCTCTTACTTCTTGAGAGCAATGTGTTGTTGCCTTTCTTATTAGACAACACTAGGATCTAATTCCTTTACTTGGATAATTTAATAGCAATGAATCCAAGCTAATAATCATATAATAAATATGCTAGAGATATTAATATTTGCACTAACCTTCACTGTAACACTTAGTGCACTTATAATAAGCTTTAAGAGAAACTAATATAGTGCAAATCCAATATTCTTATTACTCCTTAAAAATAACTTGTAATATGCACTAATTCTAACTCTTAAATATCTCTCAAATATAATATAGTATTTTTTCTACTAGTAGATAATATGAAGAATATATTTAACTCCTATTAATGTGTAAATATATCCTTTAAAAGAAACTATCTTTTGCACTCTTTTGAAGACTGTAATATGAGCCCTTCTCTTTGCAACTTTAATCCAAATATGGTGCTTGATAATGAACCCTAATTTAAAGTTCAACTAATGAACCTAATTGCACCCAAGTTGCTTACCTTTAATGGCTTCTATAAGTGTTGTAGATCTTGGTGTTTTGATTCACCAAGTTGTTGCCTAGAATGGTGGTTTCTTGTAGTTGTGAACTCTTCTAGTTTCTTGCCTTGAAACTATAGTATATGGCTTCAAATTATCCTTTAGGATGTGGCCTAGAACTCTGAATTTTTGCAACTTCTTGTTGGATATTCAAAACAATTTCTTGCTTTACCAAATTGTAGTTTTGAATATTCTATATTTGAATTGGATTTTAGTGGCTTTATTCTTCAAATGATATTTGATTTTATGTAGTAGATTCAGAAAACCCATGTCTCTAAAATATGCCTTCTTTCTATTAAAGGTAAAATTTGAACCTCTTAGGTTTGGTAGCAACGTTTGGTTATTCTTGATGAAATCTAAATTTGATCTTGGTCTCCTCAAGAATCTAAGTGTCTTGAGGTCTTCAATATTCTTCTTCCAAATTTGACACTCCTCGTAAAATTCTTCTCCTTTTATGCTTGTTTTCGAATGGCAATAATTGTCCCAAATATTTCACTATCAGTAGCTTCTTCTTGGTAGTGAATTTCTCCAATGAGTTCTTCTAGGAACATCTTCGATTATGGTTCAAGGATCTCTACAAAAAGACTCTCCAAGATTCACCTTGTTTCTCCTTAAGACCTCTTCGAGATCTTCAGTCTTGCATATTCTTTGGTCTTCTCAATGAGACCTTTTCTTCAACCTTCTAATGTAGAAGTGTTGGCAATGAGATCTCTCTCATGCATCTCTAAAATCTGCTACTTCTAAAATTAGGTATTGGACCTTGCTAGTCCTTATCCAATATTCTAGGATTGGAAGTTCTTTAATGAGACCTTCTACGGGTCTTCTTCAGCTTCTTCTAGAAGAAGTATTCAATCTATAGTAAGGTTACTCTAGCATTTTTCTTAACTTCTACAATATGCAAGTCTTCAATCTTCTATGGAGATAACCAACCTCCACTCTTCTAGGACTCTTCTCTCGAGTCTCTTCCTCGAATATAGAACAAGGATTTTATAGCCTTCTCTTCTAGATCAAGGCTCTAAGGCCTTTTCAACTGCAACTTGTAGGTCTACAAGAAGACTTCCTTCAAGTTCCTGAAATCTCCTCTTTGCTTCAAGTTCTAGGTTGATTCTATAAAGATATTCTTCCTAACTTTTTGGTAGGAAGTTTTCCAACTTAATTGAATCTCTTTTTTTTGCAACAAAGTATTCTGATAAAAATTCTAAATATGGAAATGATGAATCTTCACTAGTTGATTTTTCAATCTAGCCGAATGAATGTTGAGACCTAGTCTTCACAAATTTTCTATAACTTTGTGGAAATAATCCAATCAAATGTGAACTAAATTTTTTTTGAACTAATATTTGCTTATCCTCTCTATCTCTCTTGTGATGATGTTTGCATGCAATGGTTCACAATAACATATCTAGTTTATAAATATTCAATAGGGTTCATACTTATAGCAATAGTGATCCCTTGTGGATCTCCCTAATCCTATCAATCTACCATGGATTTGATACCATTGTTAGATTTATATAGTGTGAGCTATGGGAGAATGCAATCATAGTATGCAAGATATGTAGAAATGTAAGATAATATAACTCTACAATAACACTAAAATATACTATTAATGGAAAGTGATGAAAATATTAGAATGTAGTATGGAGAAATGGACACTCTATTATTGATGCTAAAGAACTACATTGTACTCGACCACCAATATATATGGTGATCTACCCACTATACTACTACTACCTACAATGATATATAATCACTCACTATGAGGCCCTTTATATAGGAAAATGGATTACTTGGCTAACACTCTACCTAGTTGTACAAGGGGACACCTTGTACATTTACAACATGCACATTGACATTTGTGCATTTATTACATTACTTAAAGTAACTAGCTAACTACCCCCTAAGGTAATCTTCTACTCTAGCTATGTACCAAAGGTGGTACATTTACATGACCCAAATGATGTAATATGCTCTAGCATATTATAATGCATTAAAATGTTGGATTCATTTCCAAACTAATCTATCATTAGATTAGTTAATAATATAAAATTTTTAATGAAATAAACATTAGTTAAGTTACCAAACTAATATATCATTTGATTAGTTAATAATCTAAATATTATAATACATTAATTTGGTATTAAATTAATTCTAACTACAATAAACCAACATTATATTAAAGAGGCATCCAAGAAATTATATTAAACCATTAAATTACCCTTAATCAAATTAAAATACCATATAATTTAAATAAGGGACTAAATAAACTAGCACAAAGTCTAAAGCTTTAAAATAGACGACATACTCAACTAAACAAAAATAAAATTAGTAAACATTAATCATATCCTAGATTCAATGCAGCCAAAATAATTAAATGATTTAGCTAACTCTATCTTAATCTTATGTAGGAAAAAATGCAATTCAAAGGTAGTGCACAAACCAACATGCAATCATCCACAAGCGTGAGGTTTTAAAGGTGTTATTTTATCAACACTTAGATGTGTAGATGGTGCATTAAGACATGTATTAAGAGGATGACTTCAAATCCATGCAAAGGTTCAACGCAAGTGAAGGCCAACTACAGGATGCTTTCAAAACCCACATCCTTTATTGCTATGCATGGATAATACATTCCAAGATGATGAGCGTGCAACCCTAACATAATGTCCAACCAAATATTACATTCAAACTTAGCAAGATAAACTGAAAAATAACAAAACAAAGCCATAACATAACATCCAAAGGCCAAAGTACAACAAGTTAATACCTAGGTTCAAGAGGATATTCAAAGCTACCATCCATCCAATGATAACCACCTTGCAATGCTCAATGATCCTCTCTTGCATGAACCCTAGCCTCTCTACTCTACTCCATGTGTCCTCTTGGAAATAAGACTATGAGCCCACTTTTAAAGCCAAACAAGAAGGAGTTCAAGCACCTCCACTCAAAAGTAATGTAAATGTTACCCAATGACCAATAAAATAACACTTCAACAAGTCATTAAGCAACAATTAAGGCAATAATAAAAATAAGGCAGTTCCATCACACTAGAAAAGCAACAATCAACCACTATAAAGAAGGGCACAAACTCAAAGGCAAGCACAACACAAGGTCTAAAGCATATAATAAAATATTTAGATTAAAATATCTAACATTATATTAAACTATTAACCATTCCTTTTGACTAATAGTAAATATAACATAATAATGACATTTAATCATTCATTGATTAATACTAATATTATATTAAACTAACATTAATCATTTATTTTGATTAATATTAAATATAACATTAGTCTAGGATTAAATATTTCTCATTCAATCAAAGCAAACAAAATAATCTTTTACTCCAATCCTAAGAAGCAACCTTAGATTAAATCTATCTAATATAATGAAGAGACCATTCAATCACATGCATAAGGTTATGAGATATAAACATCATGTACAAGAACAAATGCACTCACTCAATGTTTCATACCATTATTTTATCCCTAAATGAGTGGCTCCTTATTTAAGATAAACATAAGCTATCACCACCTCATGTTAAGGAGACTCATTGCAAGCAAATTTCTTGGTCCAATGGTATGAATATGAGTATAAGTAAACCATAATGCACCTACATGAAAGGGTACTCATTCATGTTATCCTAAAAATTCATCATCACTTTCCCTTCATTTTGTACTCTCTTGTCCACCCATGAGAGTACCTGATCCTACAACCAAGCAAAGAATAAAAAATACCATATTATTATGTAAAAATAAATATAGTATTAGATGCATATATCCATAAAAACCATAAAACTAAGCATTAAATATCTTTTGCTAATACATAGTCCACCTTGAGTAGCTAGTACTACCAAGGAGGATTGTGACATTTAACCATTCTTCAAATTTTCTATTCATCACCATGCATTTACCAAACATATTAAGAATCCATTGCCATAGTTTCTGAACTATTAACTAATGCCCCAAGATATGGTCTATACTCTCCTCCTCCTTTTTACAAAGAACACATTGAGAGTGACCATGAAAACCTCTTTTCAAAAGGTTATCCTAGGATAAATTTTTTTAGCCAAACGAACATTTTAACTTTAGTAATGCTTGGGCTATCCTAAATATCTCTCCATATTCTAGTGATATTATTATTTTGTTGGCACTTTACATTATATCCACTTCTTGTTGTGTATTCTCCTGAGCTATTCAACTCCTAAATCAATTTATCCTTGGATCCCCTTGAAATAATCACAGTTGTTATATTTCTATTCAATTACCTCCTAGCATCAATATCTTGTATACTTATAAAAAAATATTCTTTCCATTTGTATCTTCCTTCCTGATCATTGTATAAAATATTTGAAACCCTATCACCATATTTATCTTCAAGTAATCTCATCCAAGGTTTCAAAATTAGATCTAACTTAAGTGGTTTTTATCACACCAAGTATCCATCTAAATATAAATTTTTCTTTAGTTCCCACCACCCATATTAAACCTTTAATCATTTGATCAATAGATTTTTTAAACTATTCCAAAGAGTAGAACCATTTGATAGAGAGAATGTAGTAAATATTAAACTTGGGTTATTGGGCTCAACATGCTTAGAAGAATTCTTGCCCATTGTCTCTGACTCTCTTTGCACAGCATCTAGATTAATTTTTCCCTAAGTGTTAAGTTTGCATCTGTAATAACTCTTAAACCAAGACCTCCCCTAGTTTTATCATCACACACCTTGCTCCATTTCACCAAAGAAAATTTTATTTTATCATGTAAACTTGACCATAAAAATGATTGTATAATATGGATTAAAATTTTCTCAATGAATTTTGGCACAGTATACAATGACATATAATATGTTGAAATGGGCTATAAGACTAACTTAATTAATTACACTTTTCATCCTATGGTAACAATAACCAAGTAGATTAATTTTCTCAAAAATAGTATTTTCTTTTTGAACACTTTGAAAGCTTGCCAACAAAAGTTTACCTCTATTTTAGGGTGTAGGATTGTTTCCCTTATGACAACTTATCTTGGCCTCCCACTTTTTATTGATCGCTTAAAGGATTCATTATGCACTCCTATGGTGGAGAGGGTTCAAAGAAAATTAGCTTCATGGAAAGGAGCACTTCTTAGTCAAGTGGGTAAGGTTATGTTGGTTCAGAGTACGCTTCAAAGCATTCCCATATATTTTATTTCTCTCTTCAACCTTCCTCGTAGGGTGGCATCTAAATTTGATAGCATTTGTAAGGCATTATTTGGGGCCGTTCCTGAGCTCAAGGGTAAGTTTCAACTAATATATTGGTAGTAAATATGCAAAAGGAAAAAATATGGAGGATCAAATCTCAAGAACGTAGTCAAAATGAACAAGGCACTAGTTTCTAAAATTGCTTGGAAAGTTGTTATTAATTCAGATCATTTGTGGTGTCAAATCCTTAGAGTAAAATATAATTTTAAGCTTTTTCTTTTGGATCATATCCCTATTAGCGGTTATGCCTTTCAGAATAGTTTGATTAAATCTAGGGATTTCATTAAGAATAATTATTTTTGGGTGATTGGTAATGGAGATCAATTTTATTTTGAGATGATCCTTGGATCAGAGATTGATCCCTTGTGGAGGATCCTCATTTTAGGGACATGTATTTGAATTCTAAAGTAACGAGATTCTCTAAGGTTGCTGATTTTTTTATTCTTCATAATGGTCGTAAAATTTGGTTTCCCTCCCCTCCCTCTTAAGAAATACCCAAGATAATTCGACATGGGATTATATTCTATTTGAAATGCATTTGTATGTTGTGATATTTGAGGAGGTGGCAGACCATATGGTATAGAATGGTGAAAAAAAGGTTCATTCTCTATCAAATCTGCCTACAATATTATCTGTCTTGAGGGGGATGGCAACTTTCCAACCTCGAAGATATGGCTCAAAAACTTGACTCCTAAGATTAACATATTATTTTGGTTGTCAGTGTAGAATAAGATTTAACTATTGAAAATTTACATTAGTGGGGCTTCAATCTGATTAACACATGTTTCATGTGCCAGTAGGATTGGGAATCAACCTCTCACTTGTTCCTTAAGTGTAAGGTTTTTCATGAGATTCTTTATTCTATTCTCCAACGCATCGGTGTGTCTTGGATTCTACAAGATTTGATAAGTGGTTGTATTCAACAATGGACATCGTCATTCTCTTCATCCTGGTTCAAATGCTTCTAGATATTTATGTTACCTCATATTATTTTAGGTGTGTGGAAGGAGCATAATGCTAGGGTTTTTTAAAAAATGGAGAAAGATATATTCCATGTTAGTCAAAAAATAGTGTGTAAGGTGGTAGAGAACGTGTTATCGGCTACCAAATACACTTGCTCCTCAGCACCTCATGGCCACCCTAAATTTTGTATTGAGGTTTATCTTGGTTTCTATCTAGAGTTGAGACTCCCACCAGCTCTTAATTTGAGAAGTTCAATTCGGTAGACCCCGCCACCTTCGAGGTGGTTAAAGCTTAATTTCGATGGAGTGTATAAGGGTAATTTAGGCTATGTTGGGGTTGGGGGTGTAATCTAGTATAGTAGTGGTAATCTAATCTTGGCCTATGTGGAGCATATTGGCATCCAATATTCTCACTTAGCTAAAGCTTGTGCTTCTTTTTTAGGGATTTTAATGCTCAAATATTTAGGCATTCATAGGGAAGTTATTGAGGGAGATTCTATGAATTTCATAAACATGCTCAAAAGGGATTGTCATCCTAGCTGGTGTATCTCCAACTTAATAGATGAATCCATGTCCCATTTATGTTCCATGGAGGATGTGTTAATGAAGCACAAATTTAGATAAGGGAATGCAATGGCTGATTCTCTTTCAAATATATGTGTATCTCATTAGGGTCTGTCGGTTTGGCGATCTGATTTTCTACCTAAGATTCTCTACCTTGTGAATGAAGAGAAACCTTAAAGTTTTTTACGTGGTTTTACATAATCTCTTATTTCTATCCTTCCTTAGGTGGTGGTGGAGTATGTAGGTTTTTGGCTTAGTGGTGGAACACATTTATTTATGGTAACCAGGTTGTCCTTCTTGGATTCAATATGAATGGTGACTTTGGTGGTGTCAAGAGGGTTCTTCCCTCTCTTTACTTTTCAAAATTAAAATTTTAAATTTTAATTTCCTAATGTTTTGTCGTCTATTGGTGTGGTGGGATCCCCTAGTTAAACATTGGATTCTAGAAAATTCTCTGAGTATGGTTGTGTCATATCATTATCTTTGTTGTGCTTCCTTTTTATCTTGATTTGGAAAGTTACACGTTTTTTCTCTTAATTTTTGGAAGCACCTTGACATTGATTTTTTTGTGGTGTGTGGGAAGCCTTTTTGTGCCTTCTCTTTCTTTGAGTGGGTGTGCTTCCATGGCAGTGTTTTATTTAGTTTTCCCCTATTCATCCTCACACCTATCTATAGGTTTTATGTGGCAGTGACAAGTGGTTTTTGTTGGGTTAGCCTTCTCTCTAAGGTAGCAGGGGCATTTTAGTCCTCCCCCTTGTTTTTCGGGATGATTTTATGTTGTTCTCGATGTTTGGTCCTAGTGGTTAGATTGTGTTCCCTCATGTGTATGTTTTGTGTGACCACCCCTTGGATTGGAATCTGTCTTTCTACTCTGGTTAAGCTTGTTTTTCTTCTTGATGGTTTTCGGTATTTTTTGGGTTCCCTTTTTGGTGAATCCTAATTTTTTCTCTTATGATTGGGCTTTGACTAGTGAGGAGGAGATCACTTATTTATTTCATGTTCCATTATGGGGCCTACTCTGTCTATGTTTTTCTGTTGGTTCGGGCTCTATTTTTTATGTCACTTTTCCTCAATCTAATTTTGGGATGGAGTGGTTGGTCGTGTCAATGGGAAAGACTAATATTTAGTCTCCTAAATAGAAGCTTGTTAAGTCTTGGCTAGAACCCACATTCATTAGCTTTGATGATGAGGTTAAGTCTATTCTAGCATATGAGAACCTTTGTGAGTGCATTCCAAAATTTCATGGACATAATTTTATGCTCTCCAATTGGATGGTGTCTACCTAGAACGATGGGTGGATAAGGATCAGTTTGTGGTCTTTCCAAGTAATGGTAGAGCTGATTAGTAGGACTACTAGTCTCATTCTAGATAAAACTTTCCATAAATGTGACACGTATTCTCTACTGAAAGAAATTAGTTTATTTTTTGATAAAGAGGAATTTCTTCCAAGATCCCAGAATGGTTTTAGTGCCTTGGCACTATCCCCTCCATGGGATAGAGTGGTAAGAGTTATTATGGATTACTTTACTTTAGATTCCACTTATGATATTATTAGAAGTTTTCATGCTATGTTCCTTAATCATTTACGTAGACATATTTGTATGAATATTCCTCTACTTTTATTCCATTCTATGATAAAGTACTTTGTGGATGTGCAAGGTGGACGGGGCTAGGCTCCCCTTCATCAAGGCCTTGAATTTCTTGTGTTCGAATAGGTAAATTTGAAGCATGATGTGTCTACTGAGGAGATTCTTAAATTATTCATGTATTTTCCTTTCTCTATTGTTGCAGTTCTGAAGTAGCTTCAAATAATTCTACTAATATCAATGATGATATTTATTTGTTCAATTTTGGTTTGGGCCCTGAGAAGGTCTTGAGGAAGATTCAGGTTTTAGCTATAGGTGTTCGTGGAAAGGATTCAAGTGATGATTCTCGTGCTCCTATGCCTGGTCCTTCATTCAAGATTGAATCATCTCCTATGGTAGTTGACTATGGGTTTGTGGACGTAGACCTCACATCGAATAGTACGTCAGAAGATAGTGGTACCTGTAAGTCTAAATGTTTACAAAATAAAAAGTGCAAGGATGGTGGCTCCTCCCCTCTCTCTTCCCCTCCTAATTTTGATGTCCTATCGAGAGATTGTCATAGGGATAAATTTGTCAATGATTTTTATGCTCTGGAGGACATCCCCAAAAAGAAAAGCTCTATCTTTCACAATCTAAAACTTATTGACATCAATCAAAGGAATATTTGGAGCTCGCTGAAGAGTGCATTGGATTTATTTGAGGATATTTTATGTCTAGGTGCTACTATTTCTCAAGAGGTGGGCATGATGGGGTAGAACCATCTCAATTTTCCCCTCGATGCTTGTTCTTGGGTCTTGGGTGTTTTGCAGTTTTCCTTTCTATTTTGTCCGTGTTAGTTTGGTGGGATGTCTAGTTCTTTTTTTGCTCACCTAGATGATATTTTGATTATATAGGTTGTGAGATTCCTATCAAAACCCTTTTTTCTCTTAATAGTACCAAAAAATTAATAACCAAGTAAATAATAATAGATAATTATTAGGTTAAGTAGAAAATAATTAAATATATATATTGTTAAATATTATATTTTTAATTATTTTTTTCCTTTAAAAATTCAATTTCAACTAATAATTATATTCTAAAATAATAACTAGATTTACTATATTTATCCAAGAGAACACAATTTCATAATAGTATATTTATAATATACTAATTAAGGGAGGAGGAAGAATATAATATATTCCATTATAAATTTTTAGCTAAACAATGTAGAAAATAAATAATAAAATAATGTACTTGTTATCAATTAAACAATAAAAATATATTTTTAAAGAATTATACTAAAATCAAACCTTTAACTAAAAGTAGATAATAATATATTTTTATTATTTTAAGAAGAAAAGAATCGAATGTATATATTATCAAATATGTTTTTTTAGTTTTTAAACTAATAATTAATTTCTAAGGTAATAAACTAATAGCTATAATATATCATAAAATAATATACTTGTTAACAATTAAGTAGTAAAAATATTTTTAATTGTTTCAAAAGATAGCACAACCGTTTAATTTTTTTTTTTTTTTCAGGAGGTCTAAGGTTCAAGTTCAAACTGTAGCATTTGTGGGTGTGTTTTAATCCTATTGATCTTAAGTGGTTGGGCTCAACCCTAAAAATTAGTTGGGGTTCTCACATTATCCCAATCCAAATCCATATATATAATCCCAAGGGAGACAACTAAACAATTCGGGCTTCCCTGGCATGGGCGACTGTGTGAGGGGGTGGATGTGTGGTGGCTATGTGTTAATCCTCTCGATATTATGTGGTTAGGCTTAACCCTAACCATTGGTCAGTATTCTCACTCCATTTCTATCCAAATCCATCCATACATATATATATATATATGTTTATTTATTTTCAAAGGAAACAATTGAATAGTTCATATGGGTGAATGTGTGAGGCTTTCGTGGCATGGTGGCATGGGCGAGTATGTGAGGGGATGGATGTGTGATGGCTATATGTTAAATTCCCTATTGATAAGCATAGTTGTCGACTTTATGAGGGGTCATGGTTGGGAGGAAATTGCTCAACCCTATGCATTGGTGGTAGGTTTATCTCACATAGTCCATGGGTCTAGGTGGATTGGTAAGTTGGGGTGCTTACCAAGAAGAGACCTAGGTTCCAATCCCACAGGTTTGCCCATGCATAGAAAGTATCCCAGATCCAATTCCTTTGAGTGGTGTGCTAGATTGATGATGACGGTGCAACCCTAGTGCGTCTGGCGGTCCCCATCTCACATTGGATTACCATGTACCAAGATGATGGATGTCCTGAGAGCCTTCGTAGATAGTTTGAAACCTACCAGCTGTGCTGGTAGTTACTAAAAATTGTGATTGTAACCATTACTTCTATATATATATATATATAAAAGTTTCTCACACTAACCAAATAAAAAAATATATATTCCCTATTGATAAACATAGCTCTTGAATTTACCATGGGTGATGGTATGGCTTTTAAAAACTAAACAATTAGCAACACTTAGAAAATATAGATTCTAATTTAAATATCCTTTAGATAGAAACTACTATTAAGAAAAAAATTAATATCATTTAAGACATATTCTTATATTTCAAAGTCAACCCCCTTAATATAATAACTTCGAAAGAAAAACTATATTTTATTTTTTAAATATTTGGTTCTCAATCGTGAACACTGTTATAAAGAAAACCCTAAAAATATCATAAAATTAAGAATTTATGATGGATGATGGTTGAGAGGAGATTATTCAACTTTATGTGTTGGTCATAAGAATTTCTCATACTAACCAAATCAATATAAATATAAATAAATATATATATAGTATTATATTAATAAGCACATATACATATACATATATAGTATTATATTGATAAGCATAGCTCTCCACTTACTTTACAAGGGGTAGGTGTGTGGTGGATGAGTGTGCGAGGGAGTGGATGTGTGGTATGTGTTAAATTCTTTATTGCTAAGTATAGCTTTTGGATTTACGAGAGGTCATGGTTGGGACGAGACTTTTCAATCGTATATATACATATAACGAGAGGTGTGTGGTGGATGAGTGTGCGAGGGAGTGGATGTGTGGTATGTGTTAAATTCTTTATTGCTAAGTATAACTTTTGGATTTACGAGAGGTGTGATTGTAACCATTACTTCTATATATATATATATATATATAAGTTTGTCTCACACTAACCAAATAAAAAAAAATATATTCCTTATTGATAAACATAGCTCTTGACTTTACCATGGGTGATGGTATGGCTTTTAAAAACTAAACAATTAGCAACACTTAGAAAATATAGATTCTAATTTAAATATCCTTTAGATAGAAACCACTATTAAGAAAAAAATTAATATCATTTAAGACATATTCTTATATTTCAAAGTCAACCCCCTTAATTAACTTCGAAAGAAAGACTATATTTTATTTTTTAAATATTTGGTTCTCAATCGTGAACACTGTTATAAAGAAAACCCTAAAAATATCATAAAATTAAGAATTTATGATGGATGATGGTTGAGAGGAGATTATTCAACTTTATGTGTTGGTCATAAGAATTTCTCATACTAACCAAATCAATATAAATATAAATAAATATATAGTATTATATTAATAAGGACATATATATATATATATATATATATATATATATATATATATATATATATATATATATATAAAAATATAGTATTATATTGATAAGCATAGCTCTCCACTTACTTTACAAGGGGTAGGTGTGTGGTGGATGAGTGTGCGAGGGAGTGGATGTGTGGTATGTGTTAAATTCTTTATTGCTAAGTATAGCTTTTGGATTTACGAGAGGTCATGGTTGGGACGAGACTTTTCAATCCTGACATTATAGAAGTTTCTCGTAATAACAAAAAAAAAAAAAATTATATATTATTATATTTATTTTTTTCAATTATTATTTTACTTTAAATTATTCAATTTCAACCAACAACTAATTTCTAATTTTTAAGATACTTAATTATTAGTTACATAATATAATATATCATAAAACATTGCACAAACAATGCACTTGTTAACAATTAATTATTAAAATTATTTTTAATAAAAATTATATCGTTGATAATGGAAATCAAACCTTTAACTAAAAATAGATAATAGTATATAATATTAAAAATAATTAGATGTATATATTTTAAAATATAAACAAAATTATTATTATTTTATTTTAAAATATTTTAATTTTATTCAACAATTAAATACTAAGATAATAATCAAGTTAAATTTATATTGAGATGTCAATTTTTTAATAATACATGATATTATTATTTTTATTTTTTTCCTTAATTGAATCTATACCTTCAACTTTTAAAAAACTTGAAGAATTCCATAGTTTCCAAAAGAGAGCTTTAACCATCGACCTACCCTCATACACATTCATATATACTAATTAAAGGAATGATACATTATCTGCGTATTGTAGTTTATCGGCAAAGATGTCACTTGCATTATCTGTGATGTGATCTGGGTTCAACCCCACAGCAGATATGTATATATATAAAAAAATGATATACTAAATTTAGCTAAACTTTTTTAGCTACACAAAGGTATAGCTATATCATATATCATAAACAACGTACGAGGGAGCAGTGCAAATAAGCTGTAACAAACAAAATCTCAATCTGGGGCGCTTCTCTAACAATAAAATATGCCTTACTACGAGGATAAGTTGACAATTCTACGTGAATGACAGAATGGTCCATGGGCCATCATTTCCTTGACATTAGTGAACATCCCAAAGTTATAGGAGTGAAACTCCAACGATCGGAGAGTGCAATAGGTGGAGCCCATGATTCCTATAACAGACAACAGAAATTTGGGAAGAGGCAACTAGAACTATTCCTATGGAAGCCGTTGCTCATAGCTATCAGAAGTACGGAGGAAGACAAAAGCCATCCAGACTGCTTGCACGGCAGTAAAGTCATCTTTATCCATGCATTCCATTCCATTATTTATCCTATATTTTCAGAAACCTCAGTTTCCAATTTCATATTGCTTCAAAAATGGAACGTTTGTCCCTTAAACATTTACTCGTCCACTTCATTTGCATGGCTCCCATCATATCCTCGCAAAAGCTGGGGTTTCGGGTGGAGTTGAGGAGCAGAATCTACGAGACCTCCTTGTCCAAGCGGTTGCAGAATGCAGTGGAGCGAGGCAAGCTACGTTCTCAAGATATGATGAATCAAGCATTCGAGCCATTAGATATCAACATATCGGTCCCAAAACGAGATTTTGAATTCCTGATGGAGGTGGGAGTAGGTTCCCCACCCGTAAAATTTGAAGCGATTATGGACACAGGAAGCGATCTCATATGGACTCAGTGCAATCCCTGCGATCAGTGCTTCAACCAATCCACGCCAATGTTCGACCCCAACAATTCCTACACGTATTTCACAGTTCCCTGCGGCGATTTTCTTTGCAATGCGCTGGGGAATGCGACAACCTTATGCGAAGACGAAGAATGCGACTACCAGTATTCGTTCACAGATGGGTCGTTTACGCAAGGCGTGCTCTCTTTTGATACCCTCTCGTTTGGGGACGGGACCACCGAACCCGATACAGGGTTTGGGTGCTCCCACGACACCCAAGGTTGGGGGTTCGAGGGCGGGGGTATCGTGGGGTTGGGAAGGGGTAGTCTCTCGCTCATCTCACAGCTCGGTGACAGCGTATTGAACAAATTCTCTTACTGTATTTTGCCCATCACGGAACGTCATAACAAAACCAGCCCCTTGGATTTTGGAGACGGGGCCGACTTGAACGGACACGGCATCAAGACCATGCGAGTCCTTAAGAATTCTAGGCGTCCCAGCTTCTGGTACGTCCCAATTACGGGAATAACTGTCGCCGGTTCTGCCGTGGATATTCCGAAGGCGACTTTTGATATCGATTCTGACGGTGGCGGCGGCATGTTTATTGACTCGGGGACGACCATGACCTATCTTATAGGGGATGCCTATAGCCCGACGTTGAAAGCCATCATGTCGGCCATCCATCTCACGCCCGTAAATGGATCTGCTGTGGGACTGGATCTGTGCTATAAAAAGCCCTTGGGTAATGTGAGTTTGCCCTCCCTCACTTTCAACTTCGAGGGATCGGTGGATCTGGATCTCCCTGTAGACAACTATTTCATTGACGTTGAGGATCTCTTGTGCCTGGCCATCGTTAAACATGGGGATAATGGGGTGAGTGCTAAACCGATATCAATATTGGGGAACGTCCAACAGCAGAACTTCCGATTCCTTTACGACAATGCCAGGAACCAGATCTCCTTCGAAGCTGCGAATTGTGATTCTCCCTCTTAGCAGAAGGACATTGAAATAACTGGGAACGAAAATCTAGCCCAGATAATAGGATTGTAATGCTTTCAGCAGTAAGGGTGTGGTATTGTTTAATGGTATATTGTGAGAGTATTATAGGTTGTTCATGAAGAAATCAAATGAAGCTCAGTTGCAATTTTGTACTTTTAAGACCAATTAGAATATATTTATTTTAGAGACTTTAGACAAATTCGTGTAATTGTGTATTGGAGTACAAGATGATTGCTCTTAAAGTTGTAGACATTTAATTTAAGCAATGACGAGTGGAAAGTAATTTGAATTAAAGTCTTTATATTTATATTAGTGTGGTATTTCAAAACAATACTCAAGATAATGTGATTTGTTATACTGTTACACTAAATAGTTTGTTATATTAACATGAATGTACATATGAAGACCGAATATGTATACGATCTATATCAATCTCATAATGAATTAATAATAATAATTTGAAATTTTGTTATTTTAGAGTAGAGCAACTTCAATTTGTATTATTAACTTAACATAAGCAATTTTAAAGAAAAAAGTACTATTTCTATATTCTTTTTATTTTGTATTAAAAATTATCTTATTTATAAATAGTTTTTATTAATGGTAGTAATGTATTGAAGATTAATGAGAAATGGGATGCAATTTTGTCAACACAATTACACTTTATATCAACATAGGGTTTAAATGTTGCATTGTTTTAAACTAATTTAACAATTTCAAAATAAAGTAGCATTGCTATACAGTTCAATCACAATAATTAAATTAACATAGTTTAAACTTTATATGTATATCAAAAATCGGTAAGAGTATACGAAAATATATAAAATCAAAGTTATTGTTTTCCTATTATAACAATATATGTCAAATAATATATAATATTAGTTTTGAAAAATAAAGAGTAATGGGTTTAAGTTAAGAGAAGAAGACTAATAGAATGAATATTTAAAAAAAAAATAGGAAGACAATAGTGTATGGTGTTATCTAACCTATAATGAAGTATGGTGTATAAGGTTGTCCTCTTTCAAATTTGAACTTTATAAGAAAGAGAAAGAATGAAAGGAGAAAATAAAAATAAAAATAAAATATGAAAGAGAATAAAAAATAAATGAAAGAAAAGGAGAAACATAAGAAGAGATTTAAAACAAAAAAATGTATAAGAGAAAGGTTGAAAGGAAAATTTTTTCTTAAAAGAAAAATAAAGAATTATAAAGAGAAAATAATTGGAGAGAGTGGAGTATGAATAAGAAGGATGATAATAATGAAGTATAAAATAATTAAGAAGAATGAGAAGGAAAAGAAGATATAGTTAAACTATAGTAGGAAAAATAATTGGAGGAAAAGAAGAAAGAATAAAAATGATTAGGACAACAAATAAAATTATGATCAAGAGGATGTAGAATTTGAAGAAAAAAAAGAGTATTATTATCAATATGAATCATAACTAAAATTGTTATGGGATTTACTCTACCCAAAAATAATTTTTTTCATTGTAAATATTTGAGTATGTAGAATGATCCACTTATAAACTCATTTTAAATAATACATTCTTATTATAAGTCACTTAAAATATGTAGATCCATCCTAATAAAGTGAGAGTTATGCAAGTATAAGAGACTAACATAGGTAAGACAAATAGTATGGATAAAAAAATGACAATACATTTGCAAGTGGGTATTTTATTTATGTTTACAAAATAGTTCATTGATAAGTTGCTTTAGAATTCTTATTTATAGGAATATAAATCAATGGAGGATAGGTAAAAAATGGATATGTGCAATCAATTATGACCCAACATTTACAAGTATAAAGTGACAATAATTTACTTTAACTTATCAAAACTTGATCATATTTATTAAAAGTGCCACCCTCATCTTGGGAGATCTAGTGGATTTATTCCCTCCTTAAGGAGTATTAATGGTGTTGCCTTACCATAAGTGTATTATCTATATATTTGTGTAGACATGGAAAATTAACCCATCTAAATTAGTCATTTTTTCCTAGAACCTCTAAGAAGTCCCTTAAAATTATCAAGTGCAAGTTTGGACTTCCCTCCTCCTTCTTATTTACTTTTTTTCCTAGTCTTATCGAATTCATGGTTGTTCAGTATTGGTCATAAATTTTAAAAATTAGATTTTTATCTTAGAAAATCCAATTTCGGGGCCAACCTCCAAGACGTCGACCCTCCCCTAGATTTTTTCCTTCATTTTACTAAATTTTTTCCTTCTAAACCTCTTATAAAAGGGAATGGATCCTTTATTCTCCTAAAAAATATTTCTAGCAAGTTCTTTAGCAAAAAAAGAGTTTTCCTAACAAGTTCTTCCAAGCAATTTTGATGAATTCTCCTACCAAGATCAAGTGTTATTCTACTGATCTACTTGTTGTGATTTGTTGCTCTCGGTGGATAAGTGTTGGAGCCTTGAGGATGATTCTACCATCTATGGAGGTCTTCATACTTTGGTTATTCTCTCATTGTCGTTAGGTTCTTTCTTGCATTTTTAGTCTACTTAGATTGCTAATTGCCCATTTTGTATTTTATTTTGCATTGAAATATTTTTTTAGCACCTCTATCATGAATCAGTACCCTATACATATAACATGTAAATTTGGTAAATCCAGATTTTTTTCGCTCTTTAAGAGATGTAATTTTGGCTCCTTTAGGTTTCGGGAAAAAGTTTCACTCCCGAACCCCTAGTTTGCTTTTGCATGCTTCATATAGGTCATAATATTGTTGTTTACACTATTTTTGCATGATTTAATTTTTTTGTGTCTTACCTTGTTCACTTCCAAAAGGGTCAACAATCACTTTTGTTTTCAAATGATTAGCTAAAAGGACAAAGGGGCTTGATTGTTGCACCTCCAATATCATTCACACAATAGCATAAGTAAGCCCCTAAAAATTAATAAATTCTTCTAGGATTTGTGAAGTTATTTTGTAGGTTGTGAAGCTATTGGATATATCTAGATGCAAGTTAAAAGCTAGGGTCAGCCATAGGATCAAGTAAGTTCTCTAAATAGAATTTTTAAGTCATTTGTTATTTTCTTTCTACGTATTTCTATTCCAAATGTAGATCATGAACAAAAAAAAATATATTTAATTTTATTTCTAGGTATTTGAAAGATAAAAATCATATAGTTTGCATCATAGGTTTAATTTTTTTATGCATTATGTTGAACCCTTACTGAAAAGAAAAATATTTGCTTTATTGCAAGTTAAGATTTTAGTCCTCATTGAGCATTAAAAATTATTTCAAGGTTAGTCTTGTTTACTTGCATCATTGTTTGTCCTACATCATTCTTTAATTATTAATTTATATTTTAGAAAGTTCAAACATAGGCGCTTTCTCAATATACACATCAAAAACATTTCCTCCCTGGACTTGGGGTGAGTTCTTAAACCATCCCTAGATAACCATTTGATCCCCAAGCCCCTGATTTTAGAGGCTCAACATACCTCCGTGGGCACCTTGACTCCCAGCAAATCCAATCAAGAATCGTATGCGATAGGGAAGTTTTTCCCCCTCTACATTTTGATGAACCCAATGTGAAGGCAAATATTTAGTGGCCAAATTAGAAAGCCTCTTCCTTTTTATTTTTCCTTTTGAAAATTTAAGCAATTTCATAAATTTTTATCTACATAGAATTAGTAAACATAAAAAATATCTCAAGAGTATTTTGTGTTTTTTGATAGTTTGTAGATCCCCCTTTTATCCTCCCTCCTTTCTCTTTCTCCTATGGATTCCAATTTTAGAAGTAAGTGAAGTAATTTTAGAATCTAGTGAGATTCTTCAATAAGATAACTAGATTGATAGGAAAAATCCTAATCTGAAAGAGGAATAAAATGTAGAACCTTGTAATGACCTTGATCCTAATGAGAGTCCATTGAAAACCTCACATTAGCCAAGTTACTTTTCAAAAGCCTACGTATAACCCTCCCTTAGGGAATCTAAGGGTATTGCAAAACAACAATCTTGATATGCAAAGCTTGACAAATATGGTAAAATAATTGGTTTCAATAATGGATATGATTCAACCTCCAAGTTTCACTTACAACTATAAGAAAATGTGCAATCATCCCTTTTAGTCTATCGTTGCCTCTAGGCCCTACTTTAAGCATTTTATAATGTTGTTTTTTCCTACTTATAAGGGAACAAATTACCCAATTGAACATTTAAGGATATTTAGGATAACATGCCATGATATTATATATCATGACATACTGCTACTAAAGACATTTCCCAAGAGTCTTGGTGGTGTGGCATTGAAATGGTATTATCAACTACCTAATCATTCTTTAAGGAATTTTGATGAAACAATAGAGTTGTTTGTTCAATAATTTGGATCTTATGTTGAAAAGGGAGTGACCATAAAATATGTTTATCTATTAAATCAAGGTAAGTATGAAAGTTTTTTAGAATCCTTGTCTTGTCGGAGAAGTTTATTTGGATGACTAAGATATACCTTACCTCCCTGAGACATGCTAGAGATATTTATTGAGAATCTACAAGATCAAATATTATATGAATTGAAAACTATAACTATTACCTCTTTCAAACAAGAAATACATTTGGAAATAAGGGTAGAGAAAACCCTTATTTTGTTACAACCCTAATATAGCCTAGTCGGCTATATTTCCAATTTAATTATTATTCATTGTTCATGTATAAATAGAATTAAAGTATGTTTAATTTATCATCATCAATCATTTATCCAATTGCATATTCACAAGAGACTCCACCCTCTCTAAGTGGCTATAGGACTTTGCCCTCCTTAAGTGGCTTATTAAATTTATTTAATTTGTTTCATCTACTATTTATTCATATTTATTTAATTTATCAAGTTGGTTGCTTGCAAGTGGTATCAAAGCTTGTTCCAATTTACCTACAAGAAATATTTTTAATTATTTTTGGAAGAACACGAAGAATAAATTTACTCATATCAAAATTTGTATCAACTTCGTTCGTGTAGAGTCTAATTCATAATTTCATTCAGAGTAATAGTGTAGTTCAAATAAGAAAATTCTTTTACTCATGGAAGCTAGCCATTAAGTCCTTTTTTTAAATGCACATCATAGTGGAAGGATAAGAAAAAATTATTAATTTTTTTTTATGCCTAGGCAAAAAGCTTAATCATAGAAAATTTCATAGAAACCTTCATCGATTTTTCCCTCCATTTATAGGAAAATCTCCACTTGTGTACCAGTAGTTTATAGTGATCCATCATGTCACAATCGAAGGTTCACCTTCATCTAAAAGAAATACTTCCATCCACGTACCAAAATTTTGGAGTACTCTGCAGTGTCATAGCTAAAATAAGGATATTTGAAACCAAGGAAATAAACTGATTAAAATCAATTCATTACTTGCTCGAAAAATTCATCATTGGATAAATTTAAATCATAGTTTGGAGACCATATGTTGTATGAAATAATCTCAGAGTGACGCACATCACAAGGTAACTAGTAATTTCTTAAAACCCTAAAACTCCACCAGCAATATTTAGACACGTATTAAGTTATTTGCATTACATAAGTTTTTCCAAAGTCTTTCATTGAGTTTTATGCATTGTACTAAGTTCTCTTATCCCACATTTATCAAGCTACAAATTTTGTGTGGGTTTATTAACACCAATAGGCACTATACTCATTGACCACCACAGTGGTCACAACCTATTCTAGCATGTCATTATCCTCATGTTCCCAAACCTTACCATATTTTACCACCTCCATGCTCACACCTCTCCATTGTTACCACTAGCCATCCTGCTATCATTAATATCTACTCTTTCGTATTATTTCCATCCTCCACGTTCACATTGTTCATTGTCACCTCCACATTCATACACTTATTAGTCATCACCACACCATTGTCAGTCACTATCACTTCCACTATTCATACTCCCTTTATGACCTTTGACCATTGTATGTTCTACCATGGTAGTTCGTTGAAAATATAAAAAATATTTGTTAGCCAAAAAATAGTCATTGTTTGACCATTGTTGAAAAACAAAATTTTTTACCACCACAAACTGCCAAGTTGCCCATTTAATTTTTGGCACCAAAATTTAAAATTTTAATTTTTGAAGCTGCAAGTAAATTCAATAGCTACCATTGAAGCAACAACAAAAAAATTGTATGAGTGAGACAACTACTCCAAAAAGTAGAATAGAGGAGCAAACAAAAGATTGCAATGCACAAATAGACCAAATGAAGGGTCCCTTAATACACTAAAATGACAACCACAAAATAAAGGTACGCAACATAATTATCCTTTTAGAATTAATATTTTTAACCCTCACCATTGGTCCATGGCTTCTCCAAATCATAAAAATTCCACTTCACCTACACCAAACCAGAATGGCACTTCTTCTAATCAAGAAAACCTTTTCTCTATTTGAGAAGACCTTGTCACTAAAATTCCCCTTAGTGTGGACATCGATGTGCATCATTTTCTAGGGCAACAACAAAAAGATATTGCTACTATGTATTCAGTACTACAAGATATATGGGATTCAATGTCTAAAATTCTCCCTCTAGATAATCAAGCCTCTTAAGATATTGTCAACCCTCAACCTTTAAATACTCATCAAGAATTAGAACCTCCAAAAACTTCTTTGATCCTTCAGCAGGTAATGCCTCTTGATTCTTAGAATGGACTCATGATGTTTAATTTTCTCATACTGATATGCCCACTTTTAAGGTATATGATCCCAGAGGCTAGTTAGCCAAAATGGATAGTATTTTTCATCTATACCATATTCCAAAGACCAGTCGTGTTGTATTTGCATATTGTAAACTTGGTACGTAGGCTTATAAGTTTTTGTTATGGTAGATCCATCAACATAATCACTCCCTTATGTGGCTTGAATTTAAGGAAATTTTTCTTAGAAGATCTTATAAAGGTTCTTCCTCATTTTATGTGGTTCACCTTATGGAACTCAAGCAAACTAGTTTCGTAGAAGACTATGTCACTAAGTTCACAAGTATTCTTACCTATACATATGAATTTAATCTATCATTAGTGGTATCCGATTTCTGTCATGGTCTCAAGGACAAAATAAGAAAGGAAGACAACATGCATGACACGTGTACTTTTTATGATGCCACCCGTATAGCTCAAGAAATAAAAAATAAACTTCAAGATGTGGTACCCTATAAATGTGATTCTAATTTTTATCATCCTTTTTGCAATAATGAATATTCCTTAAGATTTTTTTATTTAAATTTCATTCCTATCATCCAAGAGATCAATCCTATGCAGTACGTAAAACATTTCAAGTGGAATATGACACTAATGAAGAAGAACAAATAATTCAACTAGATTCACTCACTGATATAGAACAAAAACCAATGGATACTAGTGAAGCAACACCAGAAGAAGATGTTATTTTTCTCTCAGTACATGCACTTATGGATTTAAAATCTCATCATACAATTAAGGTACAAGGATTTATTAGGAACAAACATATTAAAGTGTTGATTGACTCAGGTAGTACACATAACTTTATCGATTTCAAAACTGTCAAATCTGTGAACTTGTATATGAATACTTCTAATCAAGATAAGTTTCAAGTATTAATGCAAATAGAGGTAATGCTCAATGTGTGGGCTGAACATCTCCAATTTTGATATAAATGGGAAGTTATAGTTGGTGGGGAACTCTCTTTGTTATGAACTTAGAGAGCTTAGACATCATTTTGGGCACAAAATGGCTATATCAAATCAGTTATGTTACTCTTAATATTAAAAAATTATACATCAAGTAGACAAAGAATGGGAAGACTATTTGTATTCAAGGAATTTAATCTCCATCATTTGTGAGTTTGCATTGCATGGAGAAGTTAGTAAATAAGGGTGGTTAGGGTTTTATAGCTCAAATGAATTTCATGGAAGCTCAATCCTTGGATACTTCTACAATTCTCTCAAATGATACTCAAGATATTGTGGATAATTATGAAGAAGTCTTCAATAAACCAAAAGGTCTACCTCTTAAATAATCACATGACCATGCCATACATCCCATTCCTAAAATTCTTCCTCCTAATGTTCATCCTTATTGCTATCATCCACCTCAAAATATAGAAATAGATAAGCTCATCCAAGAAATGTTAGAACATGGCATCATTCCTCCTAGCATCAGTCCTTAATCATAACTAGTAGTAAAGGTATGTTGTAGGGATACCTCTTGGCACATGTGTCCAAATTTTTGACCTCTCAACAAAATTACCATCAAGGATAAGTTCTCTATCCCTATCATTGATTAATTATTAGATGAATTACATGGCACTAGTTATTTCACTAAATTGGATCTTTGTTCAGGTTTTCACAAAATTTGATTTAGGGAAGAGGATATACATAAAACCATTTTTCAAACTCATGAAGGTCATTATGAATTCCTAGTCATGCCTTTCGGTCTTACTAATGCTTCGTCAACCTTTCAAAGCCTTATGAATCATGTATTTAGGTCATATCTTCATAAATTTATCTTAGTTTTCTTTGATGATATCCTAATTTACATTAAATCTTGGAAGGATCACCTAATTCATGTTTACAAGGTCCTTCATCTATTACTAAACGAAAAATCTTTGTTAAAATATCCAAATGTGCCTTTGGGATCCAAAAAGTCAAATACTTAGGTCATATAGTATCTCATGAAGGAGTCAAAGTAGATCCCCAAAAAATCAAATCTATTAAATATTGACCCTTATCAAAATTTCTCAAAAAAATCAAGGATTTCTTGGTCTTACAGGCTATTACCAAAAATTTATCCGCAACTATGGCAAGATTGTAGCACCTCTCATGGCACTTACCAAAAAGGATGCTTTTATTTGGAACAAAGTGACTTCTCAAGAATTCCAATCACTCAAAGAAGCTATGTGCTCCACTCTAGTATTGGCTACTCCTGATTTTAACAAATCTTTCATCATCGAGTGTGATGCTTCGAGTACAATAATTGGTGTTTTTTTAAAGCAATAAGGTCACCCCTTGGATTTTAAGAGCAAGTAACTTTCAAAAAATAATTTTTTGCGATCCACTTATGACAAGGAAATATTGGATATTTTACACACCATTGAGAAATGGAGATATTATTTACTAAGCAATCATTTCATCATTAAGACTAAACATAATAGCCTTAAGTATTTTATAGAATAACATCTCTCATACCATAAACAGAATAAGTGGATGACCAAATTTTTAGGGTATGATTTCATCATTGAGTATAATAAAGGTAAATAAAATATGGTAGTTGATGCATTGTCTCACAAATATGAGGATCAAGTTATAGACACCAAAACAACACCAATCCGATTATGTGACTGCAAACACTGATCGCTTTGACACACACACAGCCCCCAGGGCAGCCCCCAGAGGTTAAACAGTGGTCCTAACCACTTTTATAGCAATTTTGTAAGGTCAAAAGGCAATTTGGCACATTCAGGCACTTTGCTCAGTATTCGTCTCACCCAGGGATGAATTCAAACTGGGATCCGTCTCACCCAGGGACGAATTCTGAATTCATCTCTGGTCGGGACGAATTCCAAGTTTAACGGGCAAAAAGAAGAATGGCGCCAAGTGGCAGCCAAAGACAGTCAGTTGATGACTCTTGCCTCGCACGCATGTGTGGGTGGGCAGATGGGCCGTTAGAGGACTGTCACAAGGGCAGTTATGAAAGCCCAAGTCATGGAGGACTCTCCTCTCTCATGGGAAGACATGACCGCCACATGGCACCTATGACCAACACATGGCGCTTATGCATCCCTCTCAAAAGAGACCCCTGGGTCTATAAAATGGTGGACTTTTCCCACCCAAAGAAGGAAGGAGGAAGCATTTTCAAGCAACGAAGTGTTGTCGATTTGATACCACGCCTTTATCCCTTTTGATTTACATTCTCCACATCCTTAATCTCTTTTGCAAGAGAGGTTATTGGGTGGCTATTGGAAGTGTAAAATCGGACCCAAAACCAGACATTTGGCCATTTGAATCAACCAATTTGTTGACAACCCCATCCTAAGAGATTTTGGGCCCATCCCAAGTGGATTGGTGCCAAAATCAAGTGCCAACGGTGGGCTGCCCACTTGGGCGCCCCGCACCTTTTGAGTTTCACTTTAATTCATTTTTCTGTCATTTATTCATTTCACATTGCACTCTATGCTGTTTAGATAGCTCACAATCTTGATTTCAGAAGACATTTATCAAATATTATCATGCTTTGTCGATTTCGTGGCCCTCACTAACTTGCAGGTAGCGACATGGAATTCCCGTGGATAGAGGCCAAATTGGGAGAATCTGACCATCTGGGTCATCCCAAAATGGCCCCAATTACTTAACCCCTTTGTCTATAGGTGTTTTGGAGATCCCGAGGTTCGACATTTAGATGGCATCACTTCGGCTTTCCTAACACAGTCGAATTCGTCCCACCCGGGACGAATAACAGTCGAATTCGTCCCACCCGGGGACGAATTACAATAGAATTCATCCTGCTCAGGGATGAATTCCAGTTGAATGCAAATTGGCCGACTGTTTCAATGGCAGTGGCCCTCTGGTAATGTCTTCTGACCTCTGTCAGATTTGCAGGTGATTTAGATTCATTTTACTCACTGTTTTCGATAATCTTTTACATGCATCTTTTGTTAATTTCAAAGAACAAACTTTTCCTATTTGCAGCAGGTGCTACTAACACCTTTGTTGTTTCTTTGAACGTAGGAGGAGCAGCGAGAAGCGAGGACTCATCAACACCAGCGATGGCAGCGTCTTGGCCCGCCCATTTCAAATGTGGGCACGCGAAAAAAGGAACATTAAGTCTTGATTGTAATCAAATTCTTTTAACGCTCCTAGCCCCTGAAAAGGGAGGAGGCATCTTTGTAACAGAGATCAAGAGAGTTTAATAAAAAGGGCTGTGTTTTCTCCATTTTCTTGTATCTCATTTCAATGCGTCTCTTTCATTTCATGCATTCTACATTTTTAGGACTTAAGCGTATTTGATTTTGAATGCATCGCAAGTAGTGTTTCCTTCGCCCAAAATCTCGTGCTTTCAATGGCGATCACGGTGGGACTCTGTCCCCTGTTTTTAAGATCAAGAAACTGATCAGATTTTTGTGTTTTGTGCTTGACAGGTACCTTTTTCTATTTTTGACTGTTATTCGTCCTTGACTGTGGCGATTGCTTTACTGCAATTTGTCTGACCCTGAGACGAATTTGAATTCGTCTCTGGGAGGGACGAATTCTGTTCTGTAATTCGTCTCATAGAGGGACAAATTTTTGTCTGCGAATTTTTAGAGCCGAAGATCAGAAACAACAGATTTGGGCAGAGAAAGGTAAGGGTTTTTAAACTGTTCCTGTTACTTTCTATCTTTTTGTTTCTGTTTTCTTTCAAATTTTGCTTGCTTAAGGAAAGTAGTGCTGCTGCATGTTTCATTTTTCAAATAAAAAGAATCACACACACTTCACACAACATCTTTAAACCAAGGAGCTGGTCGTAAGACCCCAGCCCTTGATCAAGACCAACGGTGGGTTCATCACCACCTTGGCTTGATTTTGCATCCATTTCCCCGATTGTCACTGTTGTTAGGCGTAAATCCTGATGAAAGCTGACCGAGTGTCGCTGGGGTGATTCCCATGCATGTGAGGATAAGTCTTCTATGGTAGGTGTCATTAACAGGACAATCCCCCTTCCGTACCGCCTACGTACCATGTACCATCTGCTCTCACGTACCTATAGTCTCCCTCTCGTAAGGGCGGGTATATAGAGAGGTTGGTATATCGGCCTGGTTGGTATATTGAAGGGGCGACCATTTATGGGAGTTATATGAGCCTTCATTACGCATTTAAACATTCTTCAAAACTTTCAAAAAAAACAAAACAAAATCATCAAAACGCACTAAAACCAGTTTAGGACACACCATTAATCTTTAAAAGAGATAATCACCGTTTGTGTATGTGTGTGTTCATTTCTGCTTAGTGTAACAAAAAAAAATCAAAAATCATAAACAAAAAGATAAAAATCTGTTTAGCTAGTAGAAAAGCACCACAATGGTGTACACCCGTAGCCAAGCCCAATCAAGGGCAGAAGCTCCGGAAGGTACACAAGAAGCAGGCACAAGTCGCCTTCGCTTTAGTCCTGAAGACTTGGTCATACCGCCTTGGCGGTCTGGGCCACAAGAGAATCCACATCATTCCATGTCTAGGTGGAATTACAGGGACACCCCTCTGGGGGATACGCCCATTCAGAATAGCCCCTTTCGGGAAGAAGCTTTACATGTAGCACTCAACGCAAATAGAAAACCACCTTTTGAGGCTAGATATGAGTGGCCACAGCGTGATGAAGCGCTAGAGAGGCACAGTGTCCATGAAGAGAGACAACGTGAATATGGCATCTCTCCTTTGCCTCCCATTAGAACTGAAAGACAAAACCCAGAGCGCAGGGCTCTCCACATAGGGCGAGCTAACTCTGCCCGCCCCTTTCACACCCATGAAAGGGAGAACGAGGAAGATCATCGCATTCCTCGAGAGCAACATACAACATGGGAGCCTTGCGCTTCCGCACCTGCTAGATATCATGATCACCCATTAAGGCCGAAGCCTCAAGTAAATGCCGCTAATCTCGACAGAGGGAAGCGCCACATAGAAGTCCCGGATCCTCAAAACCAAGATAGATACATCGAAAAGGCGACTAGGCCTCCTAGAATCAAAACAATAGAGCAAATTGACCTATCATTTGCTAGACATGCCACCCACCAAGCACAGATCAAGCAGCTTGAGCAGGATCAACAGCAGCTAGAACAATTATATCACCTTAATAAAGAGCGCATTCGGCGCCAAACAAATGAGCTGCTCCGCACCACTGTGCCTGAAAAGGTTCAGACCCCCCAAACGCAGAGGGCAGAAAGGTACGAGAGGCACAACCTCATAGTGCATGATAGGTCCCCAAGACCTCGCCAAGAGGTGCCTTTAAGACACCCGAGACATGAGCGGGAGGCCACTCCCAGGAATGACGATGGGCACCCTTCGCGGGCGCCCACTCCTGTTCATCGAGCTCGCCCAATAACTCCTCGAGAAGCTTATGAGGAGTATGAACAAGAAGAACGGGCCGAAACGCCCTATCAAGGTAGAGGAGGTGCTATCCAGCCACCCCTCCATAGGCCCCCAGTTGCCCAACGAGAACGAGTTACGGAGGAAGAGATTAAATCTTTCGATGCATACAAAGCGCTATTAGAGCATTTGGAGTCTGTGGAGACTAAAGCTTCTGGGCATCAAAAGCCCATGTTACGTCAACTCCGTAGTCATCCAATGGCATCCATCAGTGCCCACACCTCTTTACCCCGAACATTTCAAGTTGCCTCAGTTGGCAGTTTTTAAAGGTGAAGAGGATGCTCAAGAGCATGTCACAAGATTCCTGAGCCAATGCTTTGGCATTCAGGATAATGATGCATTGTTGCTCAGGACCTTCATAACCACATTCGTGGGCCCTGCCTCGGATTGGTTCACATAGTTACCGAAGCACAACATAAATAACCTAGATCAATTAGTGGATGCGTTCCTTGAACGCTTCGCCTTCAGCACCAAGAAGAAGGCGTCACTGAGCGATCTGGCCAGCCTCAAGCAATATGAGGAGGAGACAATGGTGGCCTATGGGAATTGATGGAGGGACTTTGCTTTCTAAGCTACCTTACCTTCCCCCTATGTCCGACCTCACATAGATGTTTGCACGAAGTTGCTTGAAATCGATCTTTGGGCTATTGCAGATGCAGCAATATGCCACCCTAGAAGAAGCTTTGGCGCAAGCCAAAGTTATCGAAGAGATCAAAATAGGGGAAGGCACAATCGCCAAGCCTAAAAAGAAAGAGTGGAACAAAAACACTAAGACCGGGACTACGCAACCAAAACCCGTTGTAGTTAATCAAGTTGCGATAAATGTTCCCAAGCCTGTGCAAGAAATACAGCCTCAAAAGGCTAATTATCAGGCAGTGCCTCCTAATTATGAAAGAGAAAATAAAATACAGGAGCAAAATCAGCAGCGTCACCCTAGGCGACAATTCACCCCTTATACGGAGTCCAGGGACTCCCTATTTGACCGCTTGTCAGCGGCAAATCTAATCACCCTTCCAGAAATCCAAAACATAGATCCTAACGCTCCCAAGCCTAAGGGATACAGGGAGGATTTATATTGTAGGTTCCATAGGCGAAGGGGACATGACCTAAACGCATGTTGGAAATTCAAGGGATTGATACAAGATTTGATTGATAATCAAACATTGGCAGTGGACAACCCCATAGCGCCAAATAATCAACAGATGGGGGTATTCAAGGACCCTTTGCCTACCCACGAGGCACAGGCAAAACCTCTTCAGGTTAATGAGGTGCGACAGAATCTCCCCATGCAAGGATATGTGGGAATGATCAAGCATAGTAACTAGGAACAAGAAATACCCAGGAGCTGCCCCGGAGGCAGCTACAAGAGAAGTTCCTTCAACGTCGCAACCTCAACAACCCACTGTGCAATTGCCTCCGCCTAGACCCGAGGTCACGATACGGACCAAACTCACGCAGAGTTTGCGGACCACATCGGCTAGGCTTTCCATTTATGAGCTTATACAGCAGTCAGCGCCCCATCGAGAAGCTCTCATGGAAATTTTGAAAGCCATCGAGTTACAGCCTCACGAAGCAAATTCCTTCAATAACTTCGTAGGACATGTAAAATGATGTACGGAGCCAATCATTACCTTCAGAGAGGATGAAGTTAAAATAGTACCGAATGACATGGCAGATCCACCCCCGCACGTTATCGCGTGGGTCAACGGGATCCCGTACAAGAGAGTGTTGGTAGATACCGGCTCGTCCAAGTAACATCATTACCACTCGCAGCATTAAAACATCCGAAGCTACCAGCCTCTCATATCACGGCTTCAACATACACACTGCGAGCATTCAACGATGCAATATGCTCGACAGTCGGCACAATTGTTCTACCCGTCCAGGTAGGACAAAAGACGATACCCACATTGTGCCACATTTTGGAAGGCGAGATGGCATACAACATACCGCTAGGGCGACCATGGATTAGGGACATGAAGTGTGTCCCTTCGATAGCTCACTAGTGTCTGAAGTATGCATTTGAAGGGGAAATACATGTAGTCCCGATGGACTTAGAACCCTTCAAATATTGCAATGCAGTGCATTTGATGCCGCAATCGACCCTCCCGTCGACGCACTTGGATTTCTAGTTAAATCCATCTAGACAGGGTCCGATGTCACGGGCACCACTGGTGATTAATCCATCGAAACCCCAACCAGGTGCATCTACATCATCTGCTCCTTCATTACCAATGCCACCTGTCATGGCTAAACAGAAGGACAAAGGAAAACAGATCCTGGAAGAGGCTCAACCCCTAGAAGAGGTGTTGCCAACGATATCAACTGTCTCAATAGAAGAAATACCTAGCACAATGGAAGCTAAGGCTCCTAATCCACCCAACATGGAATGGACTCAGGAGGGCCTTCCATTTCCTCCCTCTCAATCGTCAACAATTACTGTTGAAATGGCCAGTACGGGCCTGGGAGAATATCTGGTGCAAAATGTTGTAGCAACGCCCATGCTAGAATCAGTGCAGGACATGGGGAGACCTCGCCTTCCCATAGGGACAATTGTTCCTTTAGGTTACCCACCAAACCAGACAAATTTTGTGTATGGGGGCCTTGATCATGGTGTTGAACCATGCAAGCAAAAGGACGAGGACGAAGAGCCTTTTGCCAAAAATATCAATTATCTGTCGAACCCGGACTTCGCTCTGAGATATCTAGGCCAATGCAATTGGCACGGATACGGGTTAGGTAGGTATGAGCAAGGGGTGCGTGTCCTTTGCCAGCCAAGATATCAAATGCCTTATGATAAGTCGGGAGTAGGGTTCAACCACCCCCTGCCCTTAGACATCTTGGTGGAAAACATGCAAGGCCTAGGAATAGGCGACAAGGGTGGATTGGCATCAGATCCTTATGCCAACCCGAACACAACGTACACATTGGGAGATTACCTCCCATGGTCAACAACCACCCTTGGTAACAACAATAACCCTTCTCTGTTGATAGAGAGAGGTGAAAGTTCGGACACTAACTTCCAAGGAGAACATAAACAGTGTCCAGATATCTTTTCAAAATTGTTCCCTTTAGAGGTTCCAATTGAACCAGTGCAATGTCAAGCGAATCAGGTCCCCCCACTGAGTGTGGAACAACCGCAATGGGATCAGATTAATTTGCTCGAACAAGATGAGCATAATATGGCACAGACAACTGTCGGGGCTAATGAGGGCCTTTGGATCACCGACAATGATTACATAGATGAAACTGAGATGGAATATCTTAATCATGCACGATGGCACAATCACCCTGTAACCCATGAACAACTGATGGCACAACTAGGCATAAGGTTAGGGCATGAATGGTACATAGACCCAGTAGGGTGGGACCAAGTGTTGGATCAATGGCTCCAAGTTCACGATGAGCACCGTCCACCCCGAGACCCTATAATGACATCAGTGCCGAGGGAAGACCCTGTCTTCCTATCAACACATAGGGCCGATCCGTTCATGCCCATCCCTACAGAGCCAGATCCAGAGCATAGGGAGCATCCAGAATGTTCGAGTTATCACACCCGCGGTAATGGAGACCAAATTCATTTCATCCACATGATCTCCATTGATTTGACCGCACCCATCCGCAATCCGACCGATCCAGAATGGTCATTGCATCTAGACATAGATGCCATCGACTGGGATCACGTCAATTCACCGCTCTCCCCATCAGAGTATTGGCCTTTCGATGAAATGCCTCATTTTACCCCAGGGACAACTCAAGATATTTTTCAAGCTGAAGAGGGACCCGAGGTTCCAAACGTAGATCTAAACTCAGCTAATGATATCCATTTGATCCCGACTCCACATCAGTTGGAGGACGGATCCCACATGTCAGTCGAGGAAATGATTGACGTAGACATCGGCTTAGACCCAATGAATCCATAGATTATCAAGCTGGGGGTAAGCTTATCCCCTGAAGAGCAAGCCGACTACATTGCCCTTCTCAAAGCGAAGAAGGAGGTTTTTGCATGGTCATACAGAGACATGCCGGGGCTAGATCCACAGCTAGTCACGCATAATCTAACGCTTGACCCGACAATCAAGCCCGTAAAGCAAAAACTATGAAAGATGCACCCAACAATGGCCTTGATGGTCAAAGATGAATTGCAAAAGCTGTTGGATGCACAGTTTGTCATCTACGTGGATTATCCGCCATGGTTGTCCAACATGGTGCCCATCAAAAAGCCCGACGGGAGGATTCGCATATGCACTAATTTTTGAGATCTAAACAAAGCGAGTCCTAAGGATGATTTCCCCTTGCCAAGCATCGACGCATTGGTAGACGCTACAGCAGGTCACGAAATGCTATCCCTCATGGATGGTTTCTCAGGATACAATCAGATTCGTATCAATCCTGAGGATCAACTCAAAACGGCATTCACAATGCCTTGGGGGACATTTTGTTATAAGGTCATGCCTTTTGGCCTTAAAAATGCTGGCGCCACCTACCAACGTGCCATGACGTACATCTTCCATGATTACATGCATAAAACTTTGGAAGATTACATGGATGATTTGTTAGCCAAGTCTCTTTTGCGCTCAGATCATCTCGATGACTTAAGCAAGATCCTCGATCGCCTCATAGAGCATAAGGTCGACTGAATCCCAAGAAGTGCGTATTCGGCGTCACATCTGGAAAACTCTTGGGTTTTATAGTCTCAAAGCGAGGCATCGAGGTGGACCCAAAGAAAGTCAAGGCAATCCTTGAAATGGCTCCCCCAACTACTATTAAGCAGCTCAAAAGTCTGCAAGGAAAGGTCGCATCGATTAAGCGCTTCATAGCGCAGTTATCTGACAAGTGTCGACCCATGAACAAATTATTGCACAAGGGGGTTACATTTCACTGGGATGACGAGTGCCAGTCAGCCTTTGATGAAATCAAACAATACTTGGCTTCGCCGCTAGTATTGGCACCACCTAGACCAGGAGTGTCGTTCTACTTATACATCTCAACCATCGAGGTGGCACTGGGCGCCATGCTGGCCCGAAAGAATGAACTTCACAAAGAGCAAGCTACTTACTATCTTAGCCGCACCCTGGTCATCTACGAACTTAACTATGCATACGTCGAGAAACTTTGCTTGGCAGTGGTGTTTGCTACCAAGAAGCTACGCAACTACATGCTGAGCAACACTACGTATGTTGTGTCTAAGGAGAATCCATTGCGATACATGATGAGTCATACTTATCATAGTAGTCGCACGGCGAAATGGATCATGTTGTTGACGGAATTTGACATAGAGTTTATTGGACAAAAATCTATCAAAGGACAGGTCATAGCCGATCAACTAGCAGAGGCTCCTCTTGAAGACGATCAGCCTCTAGTCATAGAACTACCCGATGATGGGGTCTTCCATGTCTCAGAGTCGCCAGATTCTGATGAGCCTGAGTCACAGGCCGACATAACCTTATTCTTTGATGGTTCTAAATGTGAGCAAGGTGGTGGCATGGGAATAGTATTCTTCACACCGCAGGGCGCTCCAATGCCCCTGTCATTTAAATTAAATTTCCCATGCACCAACAATAATGCAGAGTATGAAGCCTTGCTCATAGGTCTTCAGACAACAATCGCCATGAACATCAAATGACTAAACATCTTTGGTGATTCGTTGTTAATCGTCAATCAAGTCAAAGGGGTATACCAATGCAAATGCCCAGTTTTGTAGGCTTATAAAGCCCTTGTGGACAAATTCCTGGAAAAACTTGAATGGTACGACATCGAGGCACTCCCTCGGTCATCGAATCATTTTGCGGACACAATGGCCTCCTTGGGGTCACTAATCCCGCAAGACCTTTCTGGTGATATGACAACCATTCAAGTCAAAACCTTATCGCAATCCATGATGGAGCGTGCAAGCTCTGACTTGACGTCAGGAATCCACATGATCCAGATTGAACCATCCTCGGATAAGTTCTCTCGAATCCGTGATCGTCTGAAACATGCCAACTGGGGGTCCTTGTTCTCCCCTACTCCCATTAATAGCAACACAACGTTGTTCTTACAAGTTCTATCCCGCTCAGCATTTGTTAGGGAGGAACTTCAAGAGGGATTGGTTGTTCATACTGTCGAGGTTTTTGATCAACAGGACTGGTATTTACCCATTAGAGACTACCTCAAGTTAGGTAATCTCCCGCTTGGATTGACGCATGCCGCAAAAAGAACATTCAAGCAGAAAGCGGCTAAGTATGTCTTGATAGGAGACATTTTGTATCATCGCAGCTATGAAGGGATCCTCCTTCGATGCTTGGACCAACAAGAGTCCACTTGGGCAGTCGCCCAAGCACACGATGGTACATGTGGTGGCCACTTCAGTGGTATGGCCATTGCAAAGCGCATTCTTCGCATGGGCTATTATTGGCCATCTTTAGAGCAAGATTGTTGCGCATATGTCAAGAAGTGCGTGAAGTGTCAACATCATGCCAATTTGATGCACGTACCTTCCTAGGCCTTGCAGACAGTCCAGTCTGCTTGGCCATTCTCGTAGTGGGGCCTCGATCTAATCGAAAAGATCTCCCCTACGTCGTCAGGCCGTCACACGTTTATCATAACGGCCACAGAGTATTTTACCAAGTGGGTGGAAGCAATTCCGCTGACCTCTATGACAGGACCCCGCATTGTGGAGTTCATTTTGCATAACATCATATGTCATTTTGGTATTCCATCCAAAATAATCTCGGATAATGGGCCATCATTCAAGAACAAAGACGTGCGTGCTTTGACCACAAAGTACAAAATTCAGCACAGTTTTTTGACACCCTATTATCCGTAAGCAAATGGGCAAGCAGAGGCGTCAAACAAAATGCTAGTTGCCATCCTTAAAAAGATGGTCGCAGACAGTCATAAGGATTGGCACATCCAAATTCCACTTGCCCTTTGGGCTTATCGCACTAGCATTCGGATGCCCACTGGGGCTACTCCATTTTCACTCGTGTATGGCTCCGAGGCAGTCATGCCTCTAGAGTTGGAAATTCCTTCCCTGTGCATATCAATGCAGGAGTTCATCGATGATGACACTGCGTGACAGGCCCGGTTAGACCAGCTTACGTTGCTTGACGAACGACGCGTTAATGCTCTCGAGCACTTACGTATCTATCAAGAGCGACTTAAGAAAGCTTACAACATGAAAGTTCACCTAAGGGACTTTCGGGTTGGTGATTTGGTTTTGAAGGAAAACCAACAGAACTCTAATTTGCCGCCCCACCTAAGGGACAAGTTCACGGCAAATTGGTTAGGTCCATATGTCATTGATAGCAAAATAGGACCCGGGACGTACCGGCTAGCCTCTCTTGATGGAATCAAGGAAACAGAACCCTTGAATATCAGTCATTTGCGACCATTCTATATCTAAGAGAGCCATATCCCAAAAATGCTCCAAGGATTCCTAAAATCGCTTGGTCAATCCCAAAAAGCTCCAAGGATTCCTAAAATCGCTTGGTCAATCCCAAAAAGCTCCAAGGATTCCTAAAATCACTTGGTCAATCCCAAAAATGCTCCAAGGATTCCTGCAATCGCTTGGTCAATCCCAAAAAGCTCCAAGGATTCCCGCAATCGCTTGGTCAAACCAAAAAGCTCCAAGGATTCCCACAATCGCTTGGTCAATCCCAAAAAGCTCCAAGGATTCCCAATCGCTTGGTCAAACCAAAAAGCTCCAAGGATTCCCCAATCACTTGGTCAATACCAAAAAGCTCCAAGGATTCCCCAATCGCTTGGTCAAACCAAAAAGCTCCAAGGATTCCCGCAATCGCTTGGTCAAACCAAAAGCTCCAAGGATTCCCGCAATCGCTTGGTCAAACCAAAAATCTCCAAGGATTCCCGCAATCGCTTGGTCAAACCAAAAAGCTCCAAGGATTCTGCAATCGCTTGGTCACCCCAAAAAGGCCCCAAAGGATTCTCGAAATCCCTTGGTCACCATAAAAAAAAAAATTCAAAAAACAACAAAAATCATCAAAAACAACAAAAATTTGCATCTCATTTCAAGGCATGCTCAAATTCATCAATAGAGAGCTTTTCTCACATCTCATCTTCATAATCAAAATCAATCCATCAAAAATACAAAAATATGTAGCTGCATTAAGCATCACACCAATACACATTTGTGGTCGTACAGGTCAAAGGCACCATAGACTGTAATTATTCTGCTAATCCATCTTGTTCCATACTTTTCCATTTTACAAAACAAACAAACAAACACCATTAACTGTTGTTTACCACAATAGAGTCAGTGGTCTCGTAATGTATCAAGAGTTTTCGTCTTTCGATCGGCATTGTGCTTTCTAGCCACGTACTGTACCAAGTCAGAGAGATTTTACGAAGGTAGAGTTCTACTTGAAATACGCCTTGTTACGTAACATCCCATCACAAGCTAAAACACTAAAACAATTCCTGAGTTGTACGAACGAAAGATGAAACCTGCACAGTAATCTAGGTCACCATAAGCGAAATGGTTATCTTGCTTATCCCCCTGTGTAAATGACCCAAAGAATGCTGAGAGTTGGCAAAAGGACAAGCATCCTCCCTACCCAATTCCCCAAGAATCCCAAAATTTGCAAACGTCAAAACTCAAAAATTTGACATCCCACAGTGCACACATCAAAAGGCACATACAATAGTGATTCTCGTCACTCCATATCCCAATCCCTTGCTCAAAAGAAAAATATATAAAAATAAACAGTGATTTTTATCACTACAATCGAGCAAGTATCCCAATACAATTGAAGAAAAGAAGGGAGTCGAACTTGAATCCCTGGAACTCTCAGCATTTCAAAGTCATGAGGTAAGCCTCAGTACCGGTTTGGTTGACAGCCTATTGGTCACTGGCGGTAAACCTCCCGCATGACGATATATCTATCACATTAACTTGTGTACAGATCAATGTTTGCATGTGGATGAGCTAGCTTATGGTATCCTAGAAAACACCGTAGATTAATCTAACTAAATACAACAAAGGAGTTAGTGGAGCTAATTAGGTGATCCTCAGTACAGGTTCGGTTGAAAGCCCATCTGGCACCGGGCGGTATCTCGACAAATACCACATAAATGAACTCAATTGCACACACAGGGATGTGAAATAACTTGGTCAAAAACAAGTCCGATTCATACCTTGTCCAAAAGTCTTGTAAGACAAAGTACAGTCGTGGCTAGTGAGTTAAAACCGTCTGAGTCTCAAAAAACCTTAGCTACATTTCTAAACCAACTGCGCTACTTTTCATCTTTGCAATACCATCAAAAAATACCAAAAAAAGAAAAACCACATGTAAACATACAAAGTCATACATCAAAGCAATCGCCTGAAAACAAAATAACAGAGTTCTAAACAGTCTATGGTGCCATAGCCAAACATCACAAATCCCATTCATCCATTTCATTTCTGAAAATCACATATAAAACAAAAACATTTGCATTCATCATAGCATATGCATCCATCAAAATAAATCATCATGCATACATCCATATTCATCAACCATAATGCATAATCTCAAATCATCACATATGCATAACCACAATAAAATAGGTATATATATATATATCATCAAAAATGCCCGTAGGCTACAAAACTGGTCCTCAGACCCCGCAATCATATAACAAAATCACCCACCCTAAGGCGTCGACCACCATGATCATGCAGGATCGGTGCGACGGGAACTACCCCCCATGGTGTGGGTCCTATGGGACCCCATAGGGCGGCTACTACTAGCCCCCGCATCACGCCTGCTACCGCCTCCCTCATCCAATCGCCTGCGATGAGATGATGCTGGACTGCTCAGTACCGTTGTCCCTCATCCGGTATGAAGATCCACCTCCCGATGGCTCAGGTAGCCGCCCGCCAAGGTGGATGACCTCCCTCTCCAAATCTAGCCGGTGCCGACACCACTCTGCCTCCCGTCGATGGTAGTAAGCTACTGCATCATCGCGCTGTGCCAAAACCCTATCCCGCTCTGCTAGCTGAGCCCGCAGGAGATCCCTCTCCCGTAATGCATCCCCTAGCTCCTGATCCTGCATCCGTAGCAGATCTATCAATCGTGCATTCTCAACGCGTATCCTGGACTCCATCTCCTCCGTATCCGCCTGAAGCACAGGACTCTCTAGAATAGCAACCTGCTCTGGCTCCCACTGCTCCGCCATGTCCTGCATCTCCGGCTGATCCGGAGCTCCCAAATCTACATCCTCATCCCCCACCTCAACCATGTCCGCATCCTCCAACGGAGCTCCCCAATCATCCCCTGGTGCCTCAGCATCCTCCGCTGCTGCCTCCGCACCTCCCAGTGGTCCCTCTCCTCGCCATCGCCGTAGTACCCACCATGAGTCATACTTAGTGGTAGTCCCGACGTCATCCACGTCCGGGACGTCGATCATCGCATCTGAATCCTTGCCCAATGGTGCGATGATCGGTCGATCTAGAGTCCTCTCATCTCCCGATGTCGATAGACCATGGGCTCACCAGGAAACCCCTGGCGCACCCCAAACTATCGTGTAACCCGGCTATATGAGAAGAACTCATGCTCGGTCCCATGTCGCCCAATCAACCACCGCTCCCTACGTACCCGTCGAAGCCACTCTCCAGCCTCCGACCAGGTTGGACAGTCTCGATAAGGGTGCCAAACCACCTCCCCTGGAGTGAGCCGAGAGAAGGCATCAGCATAGTGCCCTACGGCACCTGCCCACCGTCGACTCTGCCCCTGCTCTCTGGACCATCGCCACAAAACTGCATAACCTATCTCCTTATCCTCCATCGTCGCCCGAGTCATCCATGGTAACCCGGTTGGCCTCTCAACTGCTATGTGCTGCCAACCCCAACACTGCAATAGATAACTACAGCTGACCCCCTTTCGCTGTCGACAGTGGACCCCATACAGCTCCCCGTAGAGCTGTGCCAACAGTGTCTGTCCCCATCTTAGGACCAACGGTGCCTCTATCGAGCACTCTACCAACTGCCAAACCAAATCCAACAGGTTCCATGGGAACCTCGTGCCTGACGAGTCAGGTAATAACATGTTAGAAATGAGGCCCATCAAGAATGCGTGCCTCACTCCTAACACACCCCTCTCCTGCCACCATCCAACCAAAATCCCGCCAACCTGGGAGTCCACCTCGATCGTCTCCATTGGGGTCTCTACACCCAAACGCTCCCCATGCCCGAAGCATCTCGTCAGTACAGTAGTCCGCTGATCACGCGACGATGTCCTGATGGGCAGTCCATCTATCGAAATCTGAAGAAGCCGATAGACATCCTCCAAAGTCACAGTCATCTCCCCTATCGAGAGATGGAAGGTGTTGGTCCGCGGATCCCAAAGTTTGATCAAGGCCGTCAGATAGGCCTGATCCGGGACCACAGGCTCTAGTCGAGCCACCTGCTTGAGCCCAAGGGCATCAAGCCACTCCCAGTCAACCTCAGTCAGTGCCCCCCGCACCTCAGTGAAAGTAGTGGGTACACGGTACCGGCTCCTAACAACCTGCGAAAGAAAACAATTCAAAAAAATTA
The DNA here is from genome assembly GCA_028583015.1 of Wollemia nobilis. Classification (NCBI taxonomy): domain Eukaryota; kingdom Viridiplantae; phylum Streptophyta; class Pinopsida; order Araucariales; family Araucariaceae; genus Wollemia; species Wollemia nobilis. Next base: position 667,241 of record JAQPPZ010017037.1, read on the forward strand.
AAATCACGAAAAGAAAATTGTACAACAAAAACATGCATATAACACATTGCCTATCAATGTACAACCAAAACAATTACTAATCTAACTCCAACAAAATACAAATCCAATTTCACTAGGGTTTCTAATCCTAACTGATTAATTTACAAACAAAAATTAAAATTCAAACAATTTTCAGTTCAAGGGTTCCTAAATCCTAACTGATAAATTTCAAAAAATAAAACGAAACAAAATTAATTTTCAGTCTTAAGGTTGTTAATCTTAACTGATTAATTTAAAAACAGCATAAAAAATTCAAAAACACAAAAATTACGTCTTAGGGTTTTACGTTCCGTTATCCTAGGGTTTAGTTGTAAAATTCTTTACCCAGGTTTTACGCTACGTTTAGTTGTACACTAAGTCTTAGTTGTCTTCAATTCAGTTTCAGGGTTTAAGTTTTAAAATTTTTGAAAAACATCATCACAAAAATAATCAAATAAAACAAATGCAATTTTAAACAAAAATAAACTCTAGGGAGCACTTACTGGTCTCGCTTCGGCTCCGCCGCTCGATCCGGTTTGAGTACTCATGATGGCAGGGAAAATCTTGGTAGCGCTTCGCTTCGCAGAATTAACCTCCTCCTCCCCAGAGCTCCAAATCGCAAGAAAAATTAGATGCAAATGAGCCCAAACTCAAGTTTTGGCCCTTAAATAGGCCTTTTGAGCTGCAATTCGTCCTTCCCTGGGACGAGCGCTCTGGTTAGCGCTCGTCCCACCCAGGGACGAATTCTAAAGCTGGAATTCGTCCCACCCTAGGACGAATTCAGGGCAAAAATTTCAAAAACATCAAAAATTGGACAAAAATGCACAAAAATAGATAATAAATTTGCCCGATGAGAGTGTTGTTGCACTTGACATCCCGGGCATACAAAATAGACGTTGGGGTCACAAATTGTCATTATCCTACACCCTAAAAAGGCTATATTAGCCGGACCGCTCCATGGGCAGATGGATTTTTGCCAATTTCAGCTCCAAAAGGCGTCGCAAAAAGGGTTCACACCCACCAAAAATAGGTCTAAATGTTGGAAAAATTGCATATGCTTAACGATAAACCATCTAAAGGCACCCTTGCACAAGTCATCTTGGGTCAAGCGACTCGTCGCTTTTCTCATGAAGGTCATTCCCTCATCGATTCGTCGCTTGAGGGGGTAGTCACACTTAGTCACCAATCAACAAACACACACCCAATCAAGGCAATGACATGCATTCAAAGAATCATTGACAAAGACAATTACGCTCCTGCTTGGGGCAGTAAACAAGCAACAATCACAAATTGATCAAACACTTGGCATTTCGTGAATCATGAACACAAGGTTCCCCCGTGGACAAAAGGTTGCGCCCTTTGCCTAATCATGACTGATCAATGTCCAAGCTCAAGTCACACCTCACCAAAATAGGTTAATACTTGAAATCAAATTCCTTAGCTCGTCAGAAGCAAGGATTCAAGAATGCATGCCCTTTCCATACTTGGGGCATCAAAAGTTGGTTAGGTTACCAAGAAACCCTAATCATTAGTGCTTTGGTTATCTATTTTTGCTTGACGCTGCGCCATGCACAGCGCATCCCAAAAAGGGGCATCTGTAGACACCAAAACAACACCAATCCGATTATGTGACTGCAAACACTGATCGCTTTGACACACACACAGCCCCTAGGGCAGCCCCCGAGAGGTTAAACAAGTGGTCCTAACCACTTTTATAGCAATTTTGTAAGGTCAAAAGGCAATTTGGCACATTCGGGCACTTTGCTCGATATTCGTCTCACCCAGGGACGAATTCAAACTAGGATCCATCTCACCCAGGGACGAATTCTGAATTCGTCTCTGGTCGGGATGAATTCCAAGTTTAACGGGCAAAAAGAAGAATGGCGCCAAGTGGCAGCCAAAGACAGTCAGTTGATGACTCCTGCCTCGCACGCGTGTGTGGGTGGGCAGATGGGCCGTTAGAGGACTGTCACAAGGGCAATTATGAAAGCCCAAGTCATGGAGGACTCTCCTCTCTCATGGGAAGACATGACCGCCACATGGCACCTATGACCAACACATGGCGCTTATGCATCCCTCTCAAAAGAGACCCCCTGGGTCTATAAAATGGTGGACTTTTCCCACCCAAAAAAGGAAGGAGGAAGCATTTTCAAGCAACGAAGTGTTGTCGATTTGATACCACGCCTTTATCCCTTTTGATTTACATTCTCCACATCCTTAATCTCTTTTGCAAGAGAGGTTATTGGGTGGCTATTGGAAGTGTAAAATCGGACCCAAAACCAGACATTTGGCCATTTGAATCAACCAATTTGCTGACAACCCCATCCTAAGAGATTTTGGGCCCATCCCAAGTGGATTGGTGCCAAAATCAAGTGCCAACGGTGGGCTGCCCACTTGGGCGCCCCGCACCTTTTGAGTTTCATTTTAATTCATTTTTCTATCATTTGTTCATTTCACATTTTATTCTCTGCTGTTTAGATAGTTCACAATCTTGATTTTAGAAGACATTTATCAAATATTATCATGCTTTGTCGATTTCGTGGCCCTCACTAACTTGCAGGTAGCGACATGGAATTCCCATGGATAGAGGCCAAATTGGGAGAATCCGACCATCTGGGTCGTCCCAAAATGGCCCCAATTACTTAACCCCTTTGTCTGCAGGTGTTTTGGAGACTCCGAGGTTCGACATTTAGACGACATCACTTTATTCGTCCCACACAGGGACGAATAACAGTCGAATTCGTCCCACCCGGGGACGAATTACAGCAGAATTCATCCTGCTCAGGGACGAATTCTAGTTGAATGCAAATTGGCTGACTATTTCGATGGCAGTGGCCCTCTGGTAATGTCTTCTGACCTCTGTCAGATTTGCAGGTGATTTAGATTCATTTTACTCATTGTTTTCGATAATATTTTACATGCATCTTTTGTTAATTTCAAAGAACAAACTTTTCCTATTTGCAGCAGGTGCTACTAACGCCTTTGTTGTTTCTTTGAACGCAGGAGGAGCAGCGAGAAGTGAGGACTCATCAACACCAATGACGATAGCATCTTGGCCCGCCCATTTCAAATGTGGGCACGCGGAAAGAGGAACATTAAGTCTTGATTGTAATCAAATTCTTTTAACGCTCCTAGCCCCTGAAAAGGGAGGAGGCGTCTTTGTAATAGAGATCAAGAGAGTTTAATAAAAAGGGCTGTGTTTTCTCCATTTTCTTGTATCTCATTTCAATGCGTCTCTTTCATTTCATGCATTCTACATTTTTAGGACTTAAGCGTATTTGATTTTGAATGCATCGCAAGTAGTGTTTCCTTCGCCCGGAATCTCGTGCTTTCACAAATGTCCATCAATATCATTTCGGGCCCTTGTTCCCAATGGTTGTCTCAACTTCAATAAGAATGGTTGGGTGATATTGAAACTGCTCAAATTATTCAAGATATGAATATAGGATCATCGAGACATCTGTACTTCTCATATTTAGATGGTGTGATTTGCAAGAAATATTGCATTTATCTTCTACAAATTTCCACTATTAAATATATGGTCCTCCAAAAATTGCATGTATATCTTTTAGTAGGACACATGGTATTATTGATAACATACTAGTGTGTGAAATAATATTTTTATTGGAAAGGCTTAAAATATGATGTTAGGACATTTATGGCTGAATGTGAGGTATACTAATGCAATAAATATGAAATAGTTAAATCTCTAGGACTACTGCAACCCTTACCAATTCTATACCACCAATGGAAACATATATCCATGGATTTCATTGAGGGTCTTCCCAAGTCAGAGGGTAAACTAATATTTTTTGTGGTTGTGGATCTTCTTTCCAAGTACACTCACTTTTATGCCCTACAACATCCCTACTCAATAAGTAAAGTAGCCAAGGTATTTCTCGACTTTATTTTCAAGTTACATGGTATACCCAAAACTATTTTAAGTGATCATGATCCCATATTCACTAGAAACTTTTGGAAAGAATTATTTCATCGTAGTGGTACCAAGTTGAATATATCTTTCGCATACCATCCCAAATCAAATGGTCAAAAAGGAAATAGTTAATAAATATTTGGGTACTTATCTTCATTGCTTTTCTCAATATAAGCAATATCACTAGATTCATGGCTTTCATTAGAAAAATAGTGGTATAACACTTACCACTTTTATCTCAAGATATCTCCATTTGAAGCTTTGTATGGTCAAAATCCACCAATAATCATAGACTATGTTCTAGGATATTCCAAATTAGCTCAGGTAGATGACCTATTTTCAACATCGGCATACAATTCTCAACCTTCTTAAAGATAATTTGTTCTAGGATCAAAATCGTATTTAGTAGAAACACAACTTACATCGTTTAGAATGATAATTCAATGTAGGAGATATTGTATTTTTGTGCCTACAATATTATAAGCAATTTTCCTTGAAGATAAATTTCAGACATAATTTGGCCCCTTGATTTTATAGGCCCTATAAGATAGTTAGTCGCATTGGTGAAGTTGTATATCAATTGGATCTTCCATTCTCTTCTCATATACATCCATTTTTTCATGTATCTTGTCTCAAACAAGTGATTGTTTAGAAAGTGTAATCATAGATAGAGCTTCTAGTACTAGATGAAGAAGGGTGAATAACTCTTCAACCTAAAGCAATATTGCAAACCAGAGTACACCATCATTGATCTCACAAAATTCAAGATTTTTTTATTAAATGGTAGGACCTTCCAGAAGAAGATGCTACATAGAAATCGGAAAGTATATTCTATCCATTTCCAGATTTGAGGACAAAGCTTTTCAAGAAGTGGAGCCATGTTACAATCCTAATATAGCCTATTTAGCTATATTTCCCATTTAGTTATTATTTTATTATCCATGTATAAATAGAATTAAAGTATATTTAATTTATGATCATCAATTATTTACAAGAGACTCTACCCTCTCTAAGTGGCTATAGTACTTTTCCCTCCTTAAGTGGATTATTAAATTTATTATATTTCTTTCATCTACTATTTATTCATATTTATTTAATTTATCAAGCTAGTTACTTGAATATTCAAAGAGGTCAATTTAATCCAAGGACGAAAGAAGATACGACCACAAAATTATAGTTTAATAATAAGAATATATTTGGTGATGGGGTAATGGATAGTAGACCTATCAACAATGTTACTAATACCTTGAAAAATATGGTGCTTACTAAATAAAAACTCCCACAAAGAAACTTCACGAGATTCAACAAAACTATTTTATCACTCCTAAAGTAACTCTTGGAAGCTAACATGATTGAGTTACCTCCCATAAGATAACCCAATACCATACCTGATCGGTATAAGCTTGGCAGGGTTATCCATAAGGGGTTGGACTCAAAATGTACTTGTAAAAGAATGGTGAATCCTAATCAAAATGAAGGTGAATAATGGAGAATACTAATCAAATCAATTCGAGCATCTTCATATCAAAATTTGGGGTATTTGAAGCCCTAAAATGTAAGGTCATATTTGGAGCCACTTTTGACCTATTAAATCATCTTATAACTTCATATAAACACCACCATTAGATCAGGCTTGAAAAGAGCTTTCCAACGATTACAAATATGCTTATGTTTGGATATATATTGTGGTGAATTGATCTTGATAAAACATTGGTACTGAAAATTTTAGGTGAATGGGTCGACGTTGAGGGTCCTCATATTCACCAATTTCCAATTTTGAAAATCCTAATATTTGCCCAATTGGCGAATATTCGCCACTATGCATAACCCTGAAGCTTGGTTAGCATTATGAGTATCATAGAGTGGAGTGGCACATGGCACATTCATGTAAGAGGTTGAAACATGTGGTTCAGGACTTAATCAATGCAGGTCATCCTGTTATAGAGGATTATCAACCTAATGCTAACTGCAATCCTACAACAAACAATCAACCTCCTACACAACAAGCACCCACAACTAATCATGACATGGGGATATTCCAAAATCTCCTTCCTAATCATGGATAATAGGCATATAATCAAGTATCATAAAAATGTGATATTTCCCTATAACAATATGGTTGGTATGATAGAGGAACTACAAGGCAACAAGCTCAAGCTCAATCGAATTAAAAAGCTCAAGCTCAATCGAATTGAAAAGCTCAAGCTCAATAAACTCAACAATCTCAGTGGAATATGATATCTACATCCAAACAACATTCTAACCACCTTTAGTTTTGAAGAGTACCCAAAAAAGGAGCACAAGAGTACCCTTAGTGTTGAAACCATAACCTAAAGTCTCCTTCAATATTCAATAGTAGTTAGCTAGTACACCAACCAAGATTACCCTCTTAAATATTTTGTAGAATTATATTTATTAGGAAGCCTTGTTGAAGCTTCTAAGTCAATAATATATTCCTGATGATGTTTTCCCTAGTGATATAGCTAATTTTGTAGGTTCCATTGGGATACATCATATAACCTTTTTGGATGACAATATTCCTTCCTCAAATTTGTGAGGGGATTCTTCCCTCTACATCAGCGCATGTATTGGATATATGTTTATCAAGAAAATTTTGATAGATAATGGGTCTCCCTCAATATGTGCACTTTTTAATTTTTCTAAAAATTTGGATTAAAAGAGAAATATTTAATCAAATATGATGTCATCATTAATGATTTCAACAATGAGTCCCAAGAGACCTGCAACATTATATCCCTCCCCCTTAGGGTTGGACTTAAGATCTTAGATACCTTGTTTTATATGATACCTTACCCCACATATTTTAATATCCTTCTTGGATGCTCTTAGATTTATGTGATGAGGGTTTTCCCTTCTACTATTCATAAATGATTAAATTTTGAATTCAAAGATCAAATTCTCACCATTTAGGGTGACCCTCATCCATTCCAATATTATTTAGTGTTTGAGAAAGCTCAATATAGTCTTAATTTATGTCCATAAATTTCCTCATATCACATCACCATGCAATTTGAAATTTTGAAAATAAGTAAGAAAATGCTAATCAAAATATAATCACAAGATCAGGTTAACCCTTTGCTTCAAGAACCTCTTCTAGATTTAGTCAAACTACCACTTTAACCTTGAACTATGGATTTTATTCATAAGAAGGGTTAAGTAGTACATGTTGGCATGTGTGCCTTTATCTACATAGGTATATCCATAAAAGAGAATATCCATGGTAGCATCCCTCTTCCTATACTATAGTCTTTTGCCTATCATTATATATCCAATGATTTCTGGCTTCCTAAGTAGATCCTATCTAGTATGGGATATGTAGCTCAATTTTTGGGGCCACAACATAAAGGTACTCAAGAACATTTTGAGGTTGAGATTTGTCCTAGGATATGTGGCATATGCTATATTCTTAATAAAAACTATCTCTTACCAAATGATGATGATCATATTATTACTTATGCTGAATTTTAGGATCATCATGACTTAGAGTGGGATGATGAAGATAAGGGACCTCCTTCTCCCTCTTTGATTTACAATGTGATAAATTTATTTCATCCTAAGTTAGTTTTGACCTCAAGGGAGTATGCTAAATGAGATACTCTTTGTGATATATATCATGACGATATCCTCCAAAATAATTTCTTATTTGATGGGTTAGTCTCTTGTGTTGTGCATGTAAAGTCTTTTGTTATCAAGAGGATTTTATCCCTATCTCTCGAGGACCTTGAGAAACTAGGAATGATCCTCATCCTATCTCTTTATGAGGATGATTCTCATATTCTCATTAAGGAGACCATAGATGTTAATATAGGTTTTTAGGAGAGCCTTAAAATTCTTAATTTAGTCAAATCCTTGTCCATGGATGAGAAGGAGCTATTGACCAATTTGTTGAATGAATTTCATGATATTTTTTTTTCATCATATGATGACATGTCAGGGCTTGATCCCTAGTATTAAGCTCGTTGAGCAAAAACTTAGGAAGAAGCATCTTAAGGTTGCCCTTACGGTCAAGGATGAGCACCAAAAACTCCTTGATACTAATTTTATTAAAGATATCGACTATTCTGATTAGATTTCCAACATCCTTCTTATGGTTAAAAAGGTAAGAATAATAAGAATATGTGCCAAATTTAGGGACATTAACTTAGCATATTCCAAGGATGTTTTTCCTCTCTTCAACATAGATATGATCATATATTTCACTACCAAATGTGAATTCTTTCATTCATGGATGGCTTTTTGGGATACAATCATATCATAGTTACCCCTAAGTACCAAGCCAAGAAAACTTTCATTACTCCATGGGGTACCTTATACTATAGAGTTATTCCTTTTAGCTTGAATACCAATGTTGCTAGATATCATAGGGATATGAATTATAAATTTCATGACATGATGCATGATATTTTTGAGTACTATATGGATGATCTTCTTCGTTATTCAATCCATTAAGAGAATCATGTTTAATATTTAGTACAAATATTTGAATGGATTTGGTAGTAAAAAATTCATATTAATCCCTCCAAGTATGTGTTTGGAGTCACATCTAGCAAGTTGATAGGTTTCATAATATCTAGGTGAGACATTGAATTATAACATGATAAGATAGTGGTTATCATTGGTATGCCTCCTCCTCATAACCTAACAAAGTTGTGTAGCTTGTAAGGTAAGATTCAAACTATTAATAGATCCATAGCTCAGTTAGCTGATAAGTTTCGAGCCTTTCTTAAGATCCTTAAGAAATATGTAGCATTCTAGTGGGATTTTGAGTGTTATTAAACTTTTGATGAACTCAAAAGGTATCTCACTTACTTGCCTATCTTAGTTCCACAATTTCATATGATGATAATAAGTTTATCATCACAACAATAGAGTACTTCACTAAATGGGTTGAAGCCATACCCCTGGCTATAGTGACTTGAGATCAACTTCAATTTCACCTTCAACTAGATCCTTTATAGATTTGGGACACCTTTTATGATCCTTTAGTAATATTGTCAAACCACTACACGTGTTATTACCAAAGAATCCAAGTTTATCTAGATGGATGAATGTGAGAAAGCATTTCAAATATTAAAAGAAAAACTAACAACTACTCCCATGCTTAGAGGTCTAAATTGGGACCTCCCATTCCATATCTATGCATATGCATCTAACAATGCTATTCTTAGAGTATATTATATTATTTAGGTACATGTCATTATACCACCTTGGATACATTGTTAGATTAGGAGTTTATCTTAGATTAATTGAGCAAGAAGTAATAAATGCACAAGTGTCAACGTGCAATGATGTAAATTTACAAGGAGTACACGTGTACATGAGTCATAGGAAAGGTAGTTAGGAAGAGTAAGGGCCAAGTAACCTATCTTCTTATATATAGGACCCATAGAGTGTAACAAAAGTGTAGAAAAAGTGAGACTACTATTGAGTAATGAGTAAGTACAATGTAGTTTCTATTAGAGTTATGGAGTGTCCATTTCCTCCATTATATTGCATTGTACTATTTTTTTAGATTTCCATTAATAGCATATTTCAATATTATTGCAAAATTCTATTATCTCACTTTTTTGTATATTTAACATCTTATGACTGCTTTCTCCCATATCCTACATTATCAAAAGCTAATAGTAATATCAGAGCTATGGTAGATCATATAGGAATAGGAAGAGCCACAAGAGATATTGATAGGAGAGAAAAAAATCTCAGTTTCAAAAATTTTAAGATTGCATTTGGCTAGAGTCTTTTCACAGAGTTGCATAAAAACTCGTGAAGACTAGGACTCAACATTCATTCCACTAGATTGGAAAATCAACTAGTGAAGATTCATCACTTAGAATTTCTTCCATTATAGTCCTAATACTTTTTTGTAGGAAAAATGAGATTTGAAGAAAGTTGGGAAGCTTCCTATAGAGAGCTAGGAAGAATATCATCTTTAGAATCAATCCAACACCGAAGTAATAAATAGAAGAAAATAAGATTACAGGAACCTTATGGAAGTCATGTTGTAGACCTATACATTGTAGAAGAAGAAAAGGCTATAATAGCCTTATTTTTTATTCTAGAGACTCCAAATAAGATTCTAGAAGAATATATGAGATTGGTGATCTCCATCGAATATTACAGATAACAGATTAAATAAATAAACCTAAAAAATCTAAAGAGATCCATAGAAGGTCCCCATTAAATAACTGCCAATTTTGGAATATTTAAGGTTGGTGATCTCCATTAAAGACTAAATATTGTAAAAGTGAATAAGGACTTTAAAGGTCCTATTCAATATTCCATAAGTAGAAGATTCTAGAGATTTGAGAGATTTCATTGTCAAAACTTCCACAGTAGAATATTGAAGGATAGATCTCATTGAGAAGACCAGATAAGTTGTAATATTGAATACCTTGGAGATGTCTCAAGGAGGAACAAAGAAAAGTCTTGGAGACCCTTATTGTAGAATTCAAAGAAGCCATTAAAGTAGTTCCTAGAAAAACTCATTAGAGAAATTCACTGCCAAGGAGAAGCTCCTAATAGTAAATAAATTGGAACAATTATCGCCATATGACAACAAGCCCAAGAGAGAAGGATTTGGCAAGTAGTTTGCCAAATTTTGGAGGAGACCAGTGAAGACCTCAAGACTTATAGATTCTTGAGAAGAAGACCCAAATTGAAGACATAATTTAATAAGGAGGTTGAAGGAGAACATAGAAAGAAGAAGTCTACCAAATCCAAGATATTTGAAGATTACCTTTAATAGCTAAGAAGGCACATTTCAAAGATAAAGGTTTGTTGAATCTACAACAAAATACTAAAGGGATCTTGGTGGAGAATCCCAACTACAAGACTTTAGATTTACAGGGTACATCCTAAAGGATAAGTTGAAGTCATCTACTACCATTCTATACAACAACTTGGTGAATCAAAATACCAAGATCTAAATCTTCTTAAAATATAATTAAAGGTATGAAACTTAGGTGTAAAGTGTTCATTACTTAGCTTCATTGAGCACCTTACTATAATCTAGAAGTTGCAAGAAGAATGTTACATTTTAAAGTTTTCAAGGAAAGTCCATAAGATAGTTTCTATTAAGGCTATTACATGCACATTAAAATAGGATTTGGATATATTTCAACAAAAATAAAAATATCATCTACCTATTGTTTATATAAAAGATAAATAAGACTACATCCTACAACATTGATTGTAGTGCAAGTTTCATATTGCTTTTAAAAAGTTATTTATAAAGAGGACATTATTCTTAGTTGAAATTTGCAAAGATTATTGGTGCATCCTTTAAGAGTTAGTATTAGAGCATTGAAGGAGCGATAAGGTGAGACTATTATTGCACTATTCTATATTGTTTAACTTATTACTCTTAAAGATATTTGTGTATTGATTGTTAACTTAAGGTAAAAACCAAAGGGCACAAAATATGTGTATATCAAAGTGTCTAAAGACACTATTAGGTGCACAAAACCTACAATTAATTGTGGCCTAAATAATCCACCTGTAGATCAAAATCACTCCAAGGAGTGGATAACAAGAAGGCAGCCACTAAAATCAGAGAAATAAGCTACAAAATGATACCTAGAGTGTCTCATTTTTAAGGTGCAAATAGAGGTTATTACAGGTTGGTATTTGAGCACCAAACTAACTTCCTACTATTACATTAAAGGGTGATATTAAGTTTCATAAGGACACTTTACATAGCTCTTGATACTATATACAACTATATATTAGAAGCACTAGCTAGAACCATGTGAAATAGGGTCAACATCTATCATTTGTAAAGAGCAAGCACTAGATTAAGAGTGTAGCCAATGAAGGGCTCGATATCCACCATTGGTATTAGAGGAAAGAGCCATCCTAAGGCTCAAATACAGCTTGTATTGAGGTTTCCAAAGGCACTCTATCATCTACCACATAAATTATCTATAGAAACAAATATCTACAAGCATCAAAGCCAACGTAAGGATAGCATATTAGGGAAATTATTATATTACAACTCATTACAACAAATAGAAGGGAGATTTAGGTAACACGAAAGGTGCATTACCATGGGAGAATTTATAGCCAAAAGTAGCACCATAGAACCATATTCATCGAACTATATCCAATGCCTTATGAAGTAGAGTACATTCTTTCACCTGAAGGAAGCATTAAGAGCAAGAAAACAACTATGCATTCACTAGAAAAGGACTTTATAAGGTTTTATAGATGTTGAAAGAGACTATACATGCAATTTTGAAGGCTACCACTTGTCATAATCAATAGAGCACCATATATTCCATAACGTTCATAAAATAAATGCTTAAGATAATGTCTAAGTCTCAGATATTTAAAGGTATTATTCCAATCATATTTATCATAGCTCATCGATTTAAGGAAGGAGTGTTACTCAATATTGAACTGTTATTCATAATTGTAATGTCTCTAAATTTCATAGTGATATGTGGGTGCAACTCCAAGGAGAATAGAAGCTACATATGTTTCCAACCTACCAAGGGAAAACAAAATGACATCTAAGAAAAACATATTAAAATCCAAGCAAAATTTAAGTGAAGTCCAAGGGAAATGTAAGTGAAATTGTAGCCAACATTAAGGCAAAGGTGCATTCAGTAAAGAACATATTCAAAGACTAAATCCAAGGACTCAAAGTTGTAATTAATAATATCCATTAAAGCCTATCATAAACCAGCAAAATAATACAACTTTTTTCAAGTGATTCCAGTTCCCATCAACCATTCAGAGTTCAAGGTGTTGAATGCTCATCATCATACAACAAAGTTGTTGAGAAGAGTGAAGTCTTAAGCAATCTAACATACTGCATTACTAAGGTAATTTTGATCTTAAATTTACTTGCTTTAATTAAATTAATATTGGATTTATAAGGTGCTACATATATGGTCAAAATTACTACTATGTTGGAATAACTTAGCATTAGTAAGTTCTATAGCAAGTCCATTTTTAAAACATCATAATTAAAGTACACTTTAATATTATAATATTTGCAAATAACCAAGGCTTTCAACCTTGGTAAACTCAATATCAATTTGAAAATACTATTGTTTTCTAATATTTCCAAAAGTAGGGAGTTGTAAGGCATACTACACTAAACTATCGATATTTAGAAATTAAAAAATTAAAGTATTGAATAGATAAGAAAATGTGTTTCTTACATATAGAGTTGGAACTAATTGGTAACACTTGTATCATACTCATACTAAAGAGAGAAAAAGAAATCCAACTATAAGAACTTCATTAGAGTATACTTCATTAGGATATATAAGGTAAAATTAAAATTTGATTATTATTATCAAAACCTTACAAAATCAACTCAAAAGGTGAACTAGTTATTGCTAAATTTTTTATCAAAGTCTATACAATATTCTAAATTACTTGGAAGATATAAGGAATCCTACATAACCTAAATATAAGAAATATTTTATAAAATTAGTTCATATACCCTTATCTAGGGAGCTATAAGGATGTCTACCTCAAAGAATACAGTGAACAGTGATATGAACAACACTATTAGAAAGGAAAGAGCAAGTGTCATAAAAATTGGAATCAAGAATTTACTTATAAAACAAAAGGAGACTTAGACCTTACCTAAAAAAGGATTCATAGTGAATCTTTAAAGATAACTTTAAAATTATGGAATATTATCTTCATACTTGACTAACCGAAGCAATTTATAATGAAAAGAGTGACATTCAAATTCCTTTAGAATTTGGTAGCATATTATATATGGCACTACTTATATTCAAATGTTACAAGCATGAGAATGTAGAACAAAAAGGATTGAGAGAATTACTTAAACTAAAAGTAAAAATGCATGAATCATACCTAGAGAATATATTTCAATCCTCATGTAGTATTGGTGCTTCAAGTTCTACTAACATAAAATCTTATGATGATGCCTTAAGTGTTTGTTCAAAATATTCTATACATAACCTGGAAAATGATGAAAATAACAAAGGCAAAGAGAAGAAACTATTGCAAGAATCAGGTGATAGTACATCCACATATGAAAGTACTGATTCTAAATACAAGAATAAATAATAAGGATAAGAAGAGGAGTGAGATAAATAAGGCATACAGTGCAATGTGAATTAAATATCATACAAAGCACCAAATCAATTTGAAGAACATTTGAATATCGAAGATCTCTATTGAAGACTAAAATATTCAAAACCCAAATAATATGATACATGGAGGGTGTTAGATTATATTATATTATTTAGGTACATGTCAATGTACCACCTTGGATACATTGTTAGATTAGAATTTTATCTTAGGTTACCTAAGGAAGAAGTAATAAATGCAAAAATATCAATGTACAATGATGTAAATGTGCAAGGAGTACAGTTGTACATGATTCATAGGAAAGGTAGTTAGGAAGAATAAGGTCCAAGTAACCTATCTTCTTATATATAAGCCCCATATAGTGTAGCATATGTGAGACAACTATTGAGTAGTGAGTAGGTACAATGTAGTTTCCATTAGAGTTCTAGAGTGTTTATTTTCTCCATTACATTACATTGTACTATTTTTACAACTTTTCATTAATATCATATTTTATTCTTATTGTAGAATTCTATTATCTTACTTTTATGCATATTTTACATCTTGTGATTGCTTTCCCTCATATCCTACATTATCAAAAGCAAACAAATATAAGGGTAGCATTAGGATAGAAGGAATAAAATGAAGCATATACCATTTATTATGTCAGTAAAAACCTCACGGGTGCTAAATTAAATTACACTACCATAGAGAAAAAATTCCTTGCAGTTGTACATGTTATTAATAAATTCTACCATTATATCATGGGCTATAAAATATTTGTGCATACAGATCATGCAACCATTAAATACTTGATGAAAAAGCCAATATTAAGTGGTAGGTTTATTATATGGATTTTACTCCTATTAAAATTCGACGTAACCGATATAGACAAACCCAAAAGAGATAATATGGTTGTATATTTCCTATTCAAATTAATCTCTCATGATAATATTGCAACTAATAACACATTCCTAGATGAGCATCTCTTTGCTCCGAATGACTAAACACCATGGCATGTTGATATGGCCAATTATCTAGCAACCGATAAAGTATCCCCTATACTTCCTCCTCAAGAAGCTTGAAAATTGATTGATAAGAGTGAAAATTTCTCATGGGTTTATGGTTGTTCGTTCAAAACCGATCCTAACCAAATCATGAGAAGATGTGTAACAAAGAAATAAATTCCATCTATTTTAAAAGCCTATCATGATGAACCATGCAATGAAAATTTTGTAGGAAAAATAACTACATTTAAAATTTTATAGATAGGGTATTATTGGCCCTCACTATTCAAATATGCAACTAAATATACCAACAATTGTGATCAATGCCAAAGAATGGGTTGACCAATCATGAGAGACAAAATGCCCCTTTAGCCACATGTGCATATAGAACCATTTGATAAGTGGGGAATGAGTTTTTTTGGACATATCAATCCATAATCTAATGGTAAAAGATATATTTTAGTTTGTATTAATTATGTTACCAAGTAGGTTGAATTGCAGGTCTTACAAAACATGAAGGAGAAAAATATAGAAATTTTTTTGTATGAGGTCATCTTCACTAGATTTGGTGTTCTCAAGAAAATTATCACTGACCAAGGAGCTCATTTCACCTTTAATATGACATAATAACTGATGTAGTAGTTTTAAATCCAACACAACAAAAACCACCTCATATCATCTACAAGATAATAGCTAGGTGGAGGTTACCAACCATGAGTTGGAAAACATTCTAACAAAGATAGTGTAGCAGCACAAGAAATACTAGGAGAAAATTATTTCATAAGCAGTCTAGGCATACCGAACTACATGGAAAACCACCACAAGATTCACACCATTTCAATTGGTGTACGAGAAGAATGTGATGATGCCCATAGAATTTGAGGTAAAAACTCTATGGACTACAATAGAACTTAATATGAATTTGGATGCAACACATCAAGAACACAATTGTCAATTGAATCAGTTGGATGAAACCAAACAAGAAGCTTTGTAGCGTACAAAAGTGATGCAAAAATAGAGAGTGATGTGGCATGACCATCATGTCAAGCCAAAATAGTTTATAGAGGGAGAATGAGCATTGTTGTATGACTCGAAGTTCTAGGAAAGAAAAGGGAAGCTCATGCAGATGTGGTTGTATCCGTATGAAGTGATCAATATAATTAACAATGGGATCATTTGCATAAAAACCATTAACAACAATGGAATAATTTTTACATTCAATGAACACTTACTACATCCCTACCATATACCTCAAATTCATGAAATGAGCTTAGATGCAAGCATGAGAGAGATCTCATCTTCAAAAATATTTTTAGTAGCATGACAAACGCAACTACGTTCACCAAAATAATATATATATATATATTATTTTTTGCATATATTTTCTTTTAACACTTTTATATAGGTTTTATTTTGTTCTCATTTTTATTTTATAGGTCCATGTGGAACCCATTATATATTGTATGCCATTGTGCCTATCAGGCAAGAGCCACATCACCCTATTTCATCTCACTTTCTAAGAGTGTGATGATATGGAGAGGGCATCTACTTCCCATAAGGAGGGTGGAACCTACATCCAAGCCTAGAAGATGTCTACTTTCCACCAAGAAGAAGGCACCTATATCTAGGATAGCATAGAAGATACCTACTTCCCACTCAGATAATGGTACCTACATCTAGGCCAACCCAAAAGATATCGACTTCCAGCTAGGAAGACGATGCCTATATCTGATCCAGCACAGAAGGCACCTGCTTCCCACCATGAGGATGGTGCCTATATCTAGGCTAGCATAGAAGGTGCCTGCTTTCCATCAGGAGGGTAGAACCTACATTCATGAGACAACTAGAGGTGCGTACTTCCCACCAAGTAGCGACACCCACATCTATGCGAGCGACACCCACATCTATGCGAGTGATACCCACATTTATGCAAGCATTAATACATCCATTTTCTAATGAATAGAGTATGCCTACTTCCAAGAAAAAGTGTGTCACTCCCAAGAAATGAATGGTAGGGTACACCTACTTTTGAGTCCCAACAATAAAGTGTGTTTACTCCCACAAATGAATAATAGTGACCCATGCATTTTTTTTCAGCACATAAGCTCTCAAGAACTACAATAATACAATGTTCAATAAAGTGATCGCTAATGAGAAAACACCACACAAAAAAGTTGTAAGCTTATGATTCTTTGGTACACCTTAATCTGACATCATCCAATCATGTCACATCACCTAGCATCACACAACCCATTCTATAGATTACACCCAGGTAAGTATCATTATTTTTCATTGATTATATGCATAGTTATCATAAAATTATTATTTTTTTAAGTGTCGGTATGTACCCATTCATTTTTTTGCCCAATCATGTAAAACCCATGTTAAGACTCAACCATAAGGCACCAATTAGGCATGGGGGGATTTATAATGAAATTTGACTACATCCTTGCATATATTGTGAAACAGAATATATTGATTATAAGGACATGTTAATCATACCTTATTAATAGGAAGTAGGCACATGATTTGAAATATAATTGATACGGGTATATTCACAATTGAAGCATTATTGAGATGAAAATATACAATAATGGGAGACATGGGAGGACTATCAAAGAACCATACTCGTAAGAAGAATGATCCCACTAATATGTCTACCATAACAGGGGTAATATGGGAATAATTTGAAGCCACTAGATGGCTAGATTACAACAAGCTAGTCAGTCAAGATCAAGATCTTGTTGTGGCTCATGAATTTAGGTTGCAAGAATCCATGGAGGATGCAATTATGTACATGGGGGGTGTTACCATACTAGTGATGGAATAGTACATTGCAATATTTATTGACCTACCATGCACAAGAGAGTAGACATATAAGGGTAACAACATTTAGTTGTGCATCCAAAATAATTTTAGCCAGCCAACGACACAATTGACATGCTCAAGGATGCCAAAGTAGTATTTTTTAGATACCTATAAGCTTGTGTTCAAGCAATTGGATTGATTTTTCACCTACATTGGATGATATTTGATCATCAATACAAACCACCTTCACTTTTTTAATCATCTATTACACCGTGAATGGATCAACATCCCATTCTACCTTGCCAATGCCCTACAATATGAATCCAATAGATACAAAGTAGGTACATAGACTGCATTGGATCACCATAAGCTTATTTTAGCCCTAATTCAACATGTAGAGTGATAGATAATTGCATTCCCACCTCTGTAAATCATAAAAAATTTGGTTACAATTGAATCATCTAAAGAGCAAAGGCAACACGAGGATGCCCTAGATGAAGGAGTAGAGGCACCTACCTCCCAATAGTGCAAAGAGAAAAATTAGCCAATGCTAAGCCCTAGGAGGTTATTTTGACCACCTACCTTCAAATTAGGCATAGACATAGGTGCATCTACATATTCAGGGGAATAATATTATGCTCTTATTGATTAACAAGCCTCCTAAGATTTGCAAGATTTGGCCTTTTCTATAATATCCTATGGTAGATCATCTAAGGAGGACTTTAGTAGTAAATTTTTAGAGGTAATAGGAAATAGTTCCAATTGGGAAGATAAATATGAAACTGTACAAGCTTAATTTAAGTAATACCGATAAGCCATCACTACTTAACAATAATAATTAGAAAGCATTGTGCAGTAGTTGGAAGATACTATGCAACAATTGTGATAATTTCTTACAAAGAATATGAATAAAGTGGATGTTGTTGTTCAAAATCACTGGACCATGGACCTAAAAATATCATCTAAAGATTCTAAATAAAAAGTGGTTTTTACTAGGGTATACAATTCTGATGCCAAACAACCCCTATCACACACTAAGGAGTCTAAAATAGGGGATGCAATGGATAAGCAATAGATGGCCTCTATAATTTAGGACATCAATTGAATAGAGGAGTATTATGGCTCAATAGAAGCCAATGTTAATTAAATATTGGAGTACCCCGAGTAAAGTAAGATAACCCTTGAACTAGCCAAAAGTATAACACTTTGTAAATATTTTCCTTGCCACAAAGCCTTCTATGTAGGCAACAAAAAATGACTTGTAGTTGCTACCCTAAGAGGAACTTTCTACACCTGTCACCAAGGTACTTGTAACCTTAAAAATGAATGATTAGAAGAAGAGAAAGAGAGTGGCCCTATTATAGTACCACAAAATGAAAAGGAAGATATAGGATGACCTCAATTTTGATGACAAATGGCCCATGTCACTCATAGTTTTTGAGGCCCACCAATGACAAATGGATGAAATAAAGGAGAGTTTGAAGAAAAATAAAGCAGTGAGAAAAGCAATAAAAATAGAAACGTGAATGAATAGAGAGTCAGGTATCATCATAAATGTAACCTCTAGGGAATAGATGAGAGCAATGAATACTCCCATCAATAGATGAACTTCTCTTATATTCCTAGTAGCAACCTCAAAGATCAAATATTTTTATTAGGAGACACCCACAGAAGATCTCTAGAAAATTATCTTGCTAGAGGTATGGGTTACTAATATATCACATACAGTGTTGTGGGACACCTTGTCTATCATAGACACAGTGTCTCTATATACAAATTATTTTCTATGGTAACATGCAGTACCAGCACTTCGATGCGATGAAGTTACCTTAGCTTGGGCACCATTAGAGGAAGCTAATCCTAGTTATCCCAACATAGATATATGATGACCAATAAATAGGGCAAGAGATAACACTAGAGCACAAGAGTGGCACCACCAAAAAAGAGCATACCACTAGATCATCAACAAAGTAAGAAACACGTATAAAAGGTGACATGAGGATATATCAATGATTAAGCATGGGGGTATGATGAGCACCAAAAATTCTCATCTTATTTATATTTATGTGTACACTATACTAGAATAATTGACACTAGAGATGTATTTTTGTATGACTATTATGTATGATTAATGATAAAATGTGGTACTTATGCTTGGTCAGTATTTTTAACTAATTGTGTGTATAGCTATAGGTTTTTGCTCATACTTTTGTAACTTCAATATGAGGTCCTCTATGGACCTAGCATTACACACATAAATTATTATTTTGGTGGAATATAGATGTTATAAAGGTAATCTCAATGAATGGAGAAGGCACCTACAACTTGCCCAGGATGGAGCACCTACTTCCCACAAGGAAGGTGCCTATATCTCAAGTTCAAGATGGCACCTATATACTAAGTTTAGGAAAGTGTTTATATCTTGAGTTCAAGAATGCATCTATATCCCAATTTTAGGAGTGTTCCTATATCTCAAGTTTAGGAATATGTCTATATCCTGAATTCATAAAAGTACCTATATCTCAAGTAACAAACGTTGACCGTTGACCATGTTATTTTCAAAATAATAATAAAATTTGTTTTACTTTATAGAGAAGCATTGTTTTTAACTACAGATGCTCAATTTCACAAAATGACTCACCATTTTTGGTGAAAGACATCACTCCATTTGCAACTAAGATAACAAGATCAACAATGCATATTTTATTTTAAGCATTCAGTTGTATGTAATTGTAACAAGTGTTTCCTGCATACTGTATAAATATGCAAGGTGATTCTAATATGATCTTTTATCTCGATCTTATCTAGAATTTTTTTGTGAATAATTTGTATTGTAAATTAAATCAATATAGACTTGAGAGTTCTTGTGTTATTTGTGCACGTTATTTAAAAGTTCTTTTTCATAGTTCATTGGGTGGTGTTGAGTGGTGTTTTCACCCAGTTGTGAAAGCACACTCTCCGGTAGGATCTGAGTCCCAAAATCCTCTGCTTGCAAAGAAATTTCACAGAATAATTTCTCCAAGGTTCTTGTTATGCTGGCTCTTTGTTTACCAATGATGCTTGTTCAATTTAAATGCTGGGAATACCTTAGGGTTGCAAGTGGATGTTAACAAGGGGCACTATGGTTTATTTTAATTTGAATTTGCAATGGACTCAAAGTGAATAAATCTAAGAAATGAATCTATTTCGATCTTGAGCTTTGATGGATTTTCAGTTATTTATTTAAATGACGGTAATAAAAATGCAGGAAATAAAATAAAGGATTGAAAATAAAAGAAAATGCAAAGTAGATGAACTAAACTACGTCCAGAATGCTGCCATCTCGATTTGACAAAACCGAAGATAATGAGGTTTTTTGCATGCAACCTAACCTATTGAATCTGCAAATTCGCACAATCCTGATAAGCTAGGTGCGGGTTTCTAGGGTTTTTATTGTAATTTCAGATTTTAGGCATTCGCATGAAGCAACCAAAAACATTTGCATTAAACTTCACCTAGAAGCCTAGAAATCTGAAAGGGAAGATAAAACATTAAATCTTGCATGCAAAATGACTCCTTCTTTCTTATCAATGAGATGTCAACTCTCTGTATTTCTGTATTAAAATGATATATCAGTTACATTGACAGAATGTTCCAGGTTTAACAAATCCAGAACAAGTGGAGGAAAATGCTCCAAGTGCAGGTCCAGAATGGCCTGTTGCCCTTGTCTCTGCAACTCTGCTAGCAGCAATTTCCAACCCTTGTATCAATCTGCGCTTCTGATTTTATACTATCTGGCGCGGCTCTCTGTTTCGCCCTGCGTCGCTTCGTTTCACCTCCCAGAATGCATCGTTTCGTATTCCCGCCTTTTCGTTGCTTTTGAATTCATGCTCGATGCCGAAACGTTCGATATTTTCTGTTTACATGTAACGCTTCTGTAACCCTGACACCTGTATGCCACGTGTTTCACGCTTCCTATGCACATTCTGTAATGGCCCCATGTAAATCGTGACGTCTTTATGCATGCAGCTTTGTTCCTTTGCTTTCACCGCGAAAACGCGACATGTCGCGATATCACGACATTTTCTTGCCAACAACCTTGTTTCCACATTCTTGGTTGCAAAAATGTGACATGTCGCGAAATCGTGACAACTTTTCATCTCCGTACACTTTGGGCTGCAACCTGTCGCGAAATCACGACATTTTTTTGCTTCGTACACCTTTTTGCTTTCTGTCACGATATCACGACGTTTTTTTGCTTCATGCCCTTTTGCTGCTTTTTGTCACGATATCGCGACGTTTTTTCACTTCGTGCCCTTTCGCTGCTTTCTATCATGATATCGCGACATTTTTTCGCTTCGTGCCCTTTCGCTGCTTTCTGTCACGATATCGCGACGTTTTTTCGCTTTGTGCCCTTTTTGACTGTTTTGACCATGATTTTGTGACATGTCGCGATTTCGCTACGATTTTCCATTCTACCTTTCTCTCTCCTCTCGGGCGTGACGAGCAACATGTCGCGATTTCGTGACACTTTTTCATTTCTGCCAGCAACATGTCGCGATTTCGCGACACTTTTTCATTTTCGCCGAACAACATGTCCGATTTCGTGACACTTTTTCATTTTCCAACATGTACGGAGACAACATGTCACGATTTCGTGACACTTTTTCATTTTCGCACGAGCAACATGTCGCGATTTCGCTACGCTTTTTTGGTCGCGACGGAGCAACATGTCGCGATTTCGTGACACTTTTTCATTTTTGGCCGCGACGGAGCAACATGTCGCGATTTCGCGACACTTTTCCATCCTTGTGCAATTTTGCCTTTTTCTTGATTTTTAGCATCTGGGTCACTGAGATCTTCTTTGAAAGCATGCAAAAAAGGTGGGTCCCCAATTTTGGGGTGTGTTGTGGATCAGCCACAACAAATGGCGACTCTGCTGTCAAATGCTCTTGAGCATTTTAGTGAGAACCCTACCTGGAAGTATACAAACATGAAAACATGTGTTAGCACATAAGCAATATAAACAAATGCCCAAAGATCAGAAGTACATGAATCATCGGAATCATCAAGTATTAGCTCGGTGTGTGCAATGTATTTCATTCCCTATCGTTTGAAATTGATCAACATTCCATTGTCAGTTTTACATGAGTGCATATGTGAGATTGTGAATGATTTGTGTAACCTGATAACTATGCTTAGAGATTTTGCTCTTGTAAAGGCCTAAACTTTCTAGTATCATGCACAAACATTCAAGATTACCAAACCCTCTTAGGATCCACTAATGAATTGCTTTATTATATCCCAAAGTTGGTTATGAGTCCCTACTATCTTGAACCCATGTGCAAGTGAACGTGAAATCAGAACTTTGGGGAATCAGACTCCCAACCTAACCGAGATGGGAGTTTAACCCTATCCTTACTATTCTGATTTGGAATTCATTACCTCACTTTGAGCAAAATAATTTAACCAATTATGGAAGAAATGGTCATGCTAGTCTAACCCTTTGGACAATCAGTGGTCTTGTTTTTTAGACAAGACATGTTGCCATGCATGGGCATACTTAACCCCATAATCCAAGACTTACCTTCATTTCTTTGGACCTTGGGGATGACTACCCATCCTTTGCAGAGGACAAGTAGTACGATCCTTCCAATCCAATATAAATATGAGATGGGAAAAATTAATTTTTTACTTCTTGGACCTTGGGGATGACTACCCATCCTTGCTAGGGACATGTAGTACGATCCTTCCAATCCAAGCTTTGGATAAAAATGGAAAATATTAATTTTATTGCTTAGACCTTGGGGATGACTACCCATCCTTGCTAGAGGACAAGTAGTACGATCCTTCCAATCCAAGATTTATCATGAAATGAGACATAAGAGCTTTGGGGAATCAGATTCTCAACCTAAGCGAGATGAGAATTTATGCCCTATCCTTACTACTCCATGTAGGTCAAATCAAAGCTTTGGGGAATTGGATCCTCAACCTAAGTTCGATGAGGATTTAGCCCTATCCTTACTACTCTGATTTTAGGCTTTAAGCTTTATGGAAGTGGTCAAAACCACTGTTTTAAGGATCATGTTGCATAATAGGATAGACATGAAATACTTCTTTCGCCCAACCTTTTCTTCCAAGTTAGGTTTTGATCATTTTGCTCAAGATCCTTTTTAATGTATAAGATGTGCTTAGTTCTAGATATCATGAGGCTCAGTTTCCAACCTTAGGATTTTTTCACATTTATGTTATAGCACAACCCTAAGAGGATTTGACACACTTTAATGATTTGTACCTGAGATGCATATGCAACTAAGATGGAATGTATATGTAAAGTGAGATGTAACATGAATGCATTATCTCTTGAATTGCAGATGAAATATTTGCCATACAAAACTGACTACTTCATGCATCACAAGTTTCAAACGATATAACTTAAAATGTTTGTGTTACTTGTGGAGCTTTTACAAGACAATTCCAATGTTTCATATTCTCCTAGTCTTAAGCATAAGTTGACATCTCAATTTTTTTTTTTTTTTTTTTATAAAAACAAACAAAGCATGTCAATTGAAATCAAACACACAACTTAAATCATGATTAAACTAAGAATCCAAAAATAAAACTTGAAAAACACAAACCAAAACCAAAACCCAAAAACAATCCCAAAAACAAAAACTTGAAAGCCCACACCAAAAAACCAAAAATTATATACACTATTGTACAAGATGATGCCAAGCTTGGACTATTACTTTCCTGGATCCCAAACATGATTAGAATATATCAAAAAACATATGACACAATACACATGCCAAATTTTGTAGGAATCCAACAACAATAAGATCAAACCAAGCAATGCAACAAATTTCAACTTGCCATGCTCACCATTCCACTTTGATTTAGTTCTATTACCAACATCATAGGTGAGAATCAAATCAAATTGATTAGACAATGGTTGGTATTCAATTTTATCTTGTCTATTCTTTAAAGTGCAAGTTTCATCGTTCCATTCATGATTTAGAAGTAGGCTTTCCTTTTCAAATGTGAGATGTTGCAAACAAGAGCCTATTTCTAAAAATCTTGAATTCAAATCATTTTCCAGGATTTTAAAGCAATCAAAATCATTCAAAACTTGACAAGCATCAACAAAATTTGGCATTTCCTCATTAATGATGTTAGCATCCAAAGGGACATCATGTAACCTATCACTTGAAATTTTTGTAGCTACTACCAAAGGTAAAGATTTCCCCTTGTCATCCATACTCAACCCATCATGATTAAAATTTATCATAACTTGATGAGTATTAGTAGCCTTTTCTTTTTTCTCGTTGTCTTCTTCATCGTCCAATACCTGTTCAAAAACACCAAAGTTAGGCACCCAATCAAACATGCGTCCATATTTTTCAAAACAAGAGCCTAATTTTTCAAGATATGTGTCACGTGACACCTTTCCACGATCAATGGCTTGAGTTGCCCCAAAATCCATATTTTCATTAAGATCATCAATAGCATCCAACCCACACCACTTAGGTTTTGTAATTTCATCATTTTGAGATGGCATAGACATTGTAGAAACAATAGGTGGATCAAGATTTTTGATTTCTTGCCCCCCAAGGGGAACAAAAACAATTGATTCTCCTTCTTCATCCATGGTAGTAGAATCATTATCCTTCTCCAACCTTTGATGAGATTCCAACCCTTCTTCCAAAACATTCTCAGATTGTACAGGACTTGTAATATCCTCATATGAAAGGGCAATTGTATTATCCTGCATATCAATAGGCACACAAATTTCATTAGAAGGTTTGGAGTGAGCATACTCTTCCCAAGAATCATAACAATCATCTTTCAAAATCAAATTGTGATGCTCAACTATTTCTTCATCATCTTTTAATTCATCAACATGTTTCTCATCAAATTTATCTTCTCCTTCCTTAGATGGTTCAATTACTTCCAAAATTGGGTTATTGCTTGCATTCAAATTGATAAGGCTATCATAATCCACATGTGTAACCCATGATTCACGTTTAACATGATTTGGAAGGTGTGAATTTCCTAGGCCATTACTTTCAACAATGTCATCCAATGTGTCATCCGAATCAGATTCATCCTCATAGAATTCATCTTTTGGTGAGTCAAGGGTTTCCAATCTGTCACATGTTTCCATACTAGTTGGATCTAGTACTCCTCCCTTGCCTAAAATCATATTCTTATGAAAATCATTGAAATTGATTTTAGCAACATCTTTTGAATCAAGATGAGTATTTTGAAGTTGATTCATACTTAAGAAAGATGGTTGATCTTGCATAGTAGGTTGAGGATTTTGAAATTGATTGAAGCTTGGGAATGATTGTTGATTCTGAAATTGATTCACACTTGAACTTGGTTGAGGTGGATAAATCATTGGGTGGGTAAAGGAGGTATTAAATGATTGAAGATTACATGATCCAAAACCCACACCATAATTTTGACAACTCAATTGTTGCTCAATTGCCATTGCTTGAGTATAGGCTTGTGACAAAGATGTGATTTGAGGCATCCCTCGCAAATATGTGGACATGGGTGAGTCAAGAGCATTGATGTATATTTGGAGAGCCACTTCTTCTTGAAGAACATAAAATGTCACTAATTGCGTATATAATCCAAAGAACCTTTCAGAAAATGACTTCACATTTTCACTTGGTCCTTTTCTAATATAGGCCAACTGATTGTACATGAGGATTGGGTCAACTTGCTTTTTGTTGAATTGATTGAGAAATGTTGCCTCTAGCTGAGCCCAAGAAGTGATAGACCCTAAAGGCAGACTTGTAAACCAATCATATGCCACTTTGTCCAAGGTGTAAAGGAACATTTTACAAGCAACATCATCATACCAACTTGTTAAGTGATTCACAACAAATTTGAATGCTTGAATATGTTCTTCTACAATATTTGTCCCATTAGACAAAAATTGAGGAAGACATCTCTCAAAACCAATGGGCAAATAATGTTGAACTCCCGGTATATTCAATGGGCTACCTGTCATCCACGGTGTAAACATAGCCATTAGTGAATCTTAAAGAATATAACTTTAATACCCAAAAATTCCTTTTTTATTTATTTATTTTATTTTTATTTATATTTATTTATTTATTTTTTTAAATCAAATCAAATCATATTATTCCTGTATGAACAATCAAAGCGTTAAGAACAGTGCATAGCAATTCCTGTAGCACTTAAATCACAATAAAATAAACCGTTTCAGCCCTCCTTGATGAAACTCTCGATTATCACCAAGAAAACCTGCAATAGAAAAACAAATGCTACAGTTTAGCCGTTTGTGAGATTTAAGAGATAATTTCAAAATCGAATCAAAAAGATATTACTTATGTATGAAAATCAAAATAAAGTAAACCAATTCGGCCCTCCTTCTAGCGCCAATCTGTTGAGTGGTGTTTTCACCCGATTGTGAAAGCACACTCTCCGGTAGGATCTGAGTCCCAAAATCCTCTGCTTGCAAAGAAATTATAACAGAATAATTTCTCCAAGGTTCTTGTTATGCTGGCTCTTTGTTTACCAATGATGCTTGTTCAATTTAAATGTTGGGAATACCTTAGGGTTGCAAGTGGATGTTAACAAGGGGCACTATGGTTTATTTTAATTTGAATTTGCAATGGACTCAAAGTGAATAAATCTAAGAAATGAATCTATTTGGATCTTGAGCTTTGATGGATTTTCAGTTATTTATTTAAATGACGGTAATAAAAATGCAGGAAATAAAAATAAAGAATTGAGAATAAAAAGAAAATGCAAAGTAGATGAAACTAAACTACGTCCAGAGTGCTGCCATCTCGATTTGACAAAACCGAAGATAATGAGGTTTTCCGCATGCAACCTAACCTATTGAATCTGCAAATTCGCACAATCCTGATAAGCTAGGTGCGGGTTTCTGGGGTTTTTACTGTAATTTCAGATTTTAGGCATTCGCATGAAGCAACCAAAAACATTTGCATTAAACTTCACCTAGAAGCCTAGAAATCCGAAAGGGAAGATAAAACATTAAATCTTGCATGCAAAATGACTCCTTCTTTCTTATCAATGAGATGTCAACTCTCTGTATTTCGTATTAAAATGATATATCAGTTACATTGACAGAATGTTCCAGGTTTAACAAATCCAGAACAAGTGGAGGAAATTGCTCCAAGTGACGAGTCCAGAATGGCGGGTCGCCCTTGTCTCTGCAACTCTGCTAGCAGCAATTTCCAACCCTCGTATCAATCTGTGCTTCTGATTTTATACTGTCTAGCACGGCTCTCTGTTTTGCCCTGCGTCGCTTCGTTTCACCTCCCAGAATGCATCGTTTCGTATTCCCACCTTTTCGTTGCTTTTGAATTCATGCTCGATGCCGAAACGTTCGATATTTTTTGTTTACATGTAACGCTTCTGTAACCCTGACACCTGTATGCCACGTGTTTCGTGCTTCCTATGCACATTCTGTAATGGCCCCATGTAAATCGTGACGTCTTTATGCATGCAGCTTTGTTCCTTTGCTTTCACCGCGAAAACGTGACATGTCGCGATATCGTGACATTTTCTTGCCAACAGCCTTGTCCGCCTTCCTGGCCGTGAAAACGTGACATGTCACGATATCGCGACAACTTTTCATCTCCGTACGCCTTGGGCCGCAACCTATCACGAAATCGCGATGTTTTTTTGCTCCATGCCCTTTCGCTGCTTTCTGTCACGATATCGCGACGTTTTTTCGCTTCCTGCCCTTTTGCTGCTTTTTATCATGATATCGCGATGTTTTTCACTTCGTGCCCTTTTGCTACTTTCTGTCGTGATATCGTGACATTTTTTTGCTTCGTGCCCTTTTGCTGCTTTTTGTCGCGATATCGCGACGTTTTTTCGCTTCGTGCCCTTTTTGACTATTTTGACCGCGATTTTGTGACATGTCACGATTTCGCTACGCTTTTCCATTCTACCTTTCTCTCTCCTCTCTAGGCCGTGACGGAGCAACATGTCATGATTTCGTGACACTTTTTCATTTTCAGCCGCGAAGGAGCAACATGTCGCGATTTCACGACACACTTTCATTTTCGGCTACGACGGAGCAACATGTCGTGATTTCATGAAACTTTTTCATTTTTAGCCGCGACGGAGCAACATGTCGTGATTTCGCTACACTTTTCATTTTGGCCGCGACGGAGCAACATGTCACGATTTCATGACACTTTTTCATTTTCGGCCGTGACAAAGCAACATGTCGCGATTTCGCTACACTTTTCACTTTTGGCCGTGACGAAGCAACATGTCACGATTTCATGACACTTTTTCATTTTCAGCCGCGACGGAGCAACATGTCGCGATTTCGCGACACTTTTCCATCCTTGTGCAATTTTGCCTTTTTCTTGATTTTTAGCATCTGGGTCACTGAGATCTTCTTTGAAAGCATGCAAAAAAGGTGGGTCCCCAATTTTGGGGTGTGTTGTGGATCAGCCACAACAGGTGGATCAATTGCGGGAGATCGACCTCACTCTATGTAGTAATCCTCCCCTATTTCTTTTAATTCCTGCTATTTCTAGTTTTTTTTTGTGTGTGCTTTATTTACTTCATGTCGTTTATTTTAGTTGTGTGCAAATTTATTTAATTTCTACAATTTTAATTAAGTTTTCTTTTCAGTTATTTTAATTCTACAAGTGTGTTAATTTTATTATTTATTTTCCGCATGCATTTATGTTTCCTACATCGATTTTATCTACTTTATTTAAATTATTAGTTTCATGGAGTTTGGTTGAACTAAAATCACATGAACAAAAAAATCATCCACAAAACTGTTAGGCATAGAGGGACTCATATTCTTCACTATAGACATATACTCTACATAGATACTCAAAATTTTATGATCCTCCAAATTGACATAAGTAGAAAAGACTTGAACTTGTTACATAACACTATTTCTACCTATCAGTACCATAGTCACCATGTTGCACCATTTATTCATCCTTCAATGTTCAACTTAGGGGTGGCACCAACTCCTACTAATTGGTTTATGTGAAATCTTTGGTCATATGCCTTATATAATTTTGGGCCCCTCCTTTAAGAATAGAGTTACCAAGTGGTAATATTTTGCTTTAAAAAGTTGATGAGATAAAAACCCCCATCAAAATCTTAGTTTATCTCTTGTTAGATGACTTCTTCAAAATTCTATCTCTTTGTAATCTAACTCATCAAGTGAATTCTCTAGATACTTTTGTTCAAGTAGGTAGACTATGTCCTTCATTCAAATTATAGTTATTGGGTGAATGTACAAGCTCATCCCATTAGGTTTTCTAGATAAATTATTGTCATATATGAATGCACTACCAACCTCGGCTAGGGTGGCAAGAAGACGAATGCACCTATGCTTCTCATAGAGCAAAATAACAAGAAGTGCCATGAATGAAAGACCACCTATGACAAAACCTCTAGGGTTTTAAATCAAGGTTAGATCCTCATTGGGTTCTAACCCCTTAACACATAGGGACCTCTAAGAGTTGAGGCCAAGTGTCTAAAATTCCACACCTTGTCTAAAGAGAGATACAATTTTTTTGTATAATTGTATGTACCTACAAGGTCATACACATTCCACTACTCTTATTCTTTGCAGGATGAGTTAGTCATACTATCTATCCCAACTCAATGGTGGGCTAGTGCAAGTTATTTGTCACATACCTTCACTGATCAGACTTAGCTATTTGTCTTATTTCCCTATGAGCTAGCCCAAGTCATCAATTACCTCATGGTAGGGAGCTAGCTCAAATATCTATCTCATCCTTCAAGGTGAGCTAGCCTAAGCTATCAATCTTACTACACTGGTGATTTAATTCGACTATTTGCACGATGAGCTAGCCTATGCTCTTTATCTCACACTAATGATGAGCTAGCTTAGCTATCAGTCTCATCTCCAGGATGAAGTAGTCTAAGGTATCTATGATGTCTCGAATGCGATCTAGCTTAGCTATTTGTCCCATATCTACAATGAGTTATCCTAGTCTATCTATCTCACCTGCATGTATCTCAAAATCATATATAAATGTGTAGGTGCGGTACTTTAAAATAATATGATCTATTTTCATGATTATATGTTTTTAAGAATTCCTTGATCTAGTTCCTACATGTTTTTATTTTTTAGGAAACCTTTCCTTTTCATCATAATTACATTATCCATATAATCTGTGAGTAACATTCCATTTTATCTATTAATTTTTTATTAGATATTTAGACATACATCAAAAGAGTGCATTAGAATCCTCATGTTTATTAAAGGTCCACATGCCATATAGTAGCAATTCCATTTATGAGCATAAATAAATGATAGAAACACAATACACACAATATTATGACAAGGTATTTATCCTGGGAATCCTCATAGGTAATAAAACCAACCTCAAAATCCTTTCCATTTTATTAGTCATTTTATTCCCATATTACAATCAATTTAGGGACTACTCTTAGTCCTTCTCCTTCTTTTCAAATCTAATGTTATAACTTCGAAAAATTAGGGATCCCATAATCCCTATATCCCATTAACCCCAAGAAACAACCATCCTTCATGATTTAAGGGAATTAGCATTGCATCCAAGGAGCATCCAAACTCTTGAGGAAGAGACCCCATAATCCCCACAAACAAGAGTCTTGGATATTACATATTGGTGAGACAAGGACTTTCCTCTCCTATACCTCCAAAGTGAAACTTAATTCAACTCACTATTCACATATTCTCCTCTCCTAAAAATTAGAGGGGTTGTTATTTACTAATTCCTACTATTCACTAAAATAATAATGATTATGTTTATTTGCATCATACAAGAGGTTAATAAGTTTTCGCATTTTGAATCACTATTATCTCTTGGTATTGATGGCCATTTATTACATATTATCCTATTGTAAGACCACCAACAAATTTCATATTAAATATAGCAACTAATGCTATCTTGCTACATTTAACTATTAGATATACTACAAGAAATCTCATAATACATCTAACATCTAGTGGAATCTCAATACATTAACTCTTGAAAGCATATAAATAATCCCATTCAATATTTAACATCACATACTATTTCAATGTGTTAACTTTGGAAAGACATACAAATAATCTAATCCAACATTAGATAGTATATTTTGAAAAGAATATTTATAATTTCCTTTGAAGCCTATAAATAATCTCGTGGGAAGCCTATAAATAATCTCTTTCAACATTCATCAACTAATAGTGTCTCAATATACTATCTTTTGGAAAGTATATTTATATATTCCTATCCAACACTTAAAGTCCATTAACAGCTCCATATATTAACTTTTGGAAAACATATAAATAATCATAATCAACATTTAATAATGTCTCAACATGTGAACTTGTAAAAAGCACATAAATAATCTTTTCCAATATTTAAATTTGACATCTAATAATATCTCAACCTGTTAACTTGTGGAAAGCATATAAATAATCTTACCCAATATTTAACATCAATTCATATCCCAACATGTTAATCCTGTAGAAAGAATACGAAGTATATCTTATCCAACATTTAACGTCTATTAGTATCCCCATATACTAGCTTATAGGAGATCTACCATGAAGTTCATCCAACATTTAACATTTAATGATATTTCAATACAATAGTCGTTTGGAGAGCGTTCAGCTAATTTCTGCAAACCATTGTTAGGAGACTCACAACAACCACAATGTATAAAAATATAAACAATCTGCCTTCCTTTGAACATAAAAAGATCGGGTTATGCATTGCACTAATAGGGAAGGCTTAAACCCGAAACGAAATTTGTCAAAACATGAAGCGTAAAAAAAGCGAACCCAAGGTCGAACTCCGCCAGAGGCTACAACAACTGCCAGCACTAGCACAGACGCTCATTTTATCGCTAATAGGATATACGGGTAGACAACATCATCAAGAGGCATCCCTGTACAAGCAATAGACCGCCTGAGACAATTTCACCTGGTGTCCAACCGGGTTTAGCTGCGGATAACTGTTGTGTCCTAGTGAAGGATTGGCTTCCTACTAAAACATATACATGATAGAAAGAAGAGGATTACGCCACTCGACATTTCATAACCGGAAAGCTCTCGAAGGGGAATTTCAAACAACATTTCAGTGCTAAGATATTCTTACTGAATTCACAGCTCGAACGCCCAGAGTCCCTTGAAACTTTTCTGCCCTATCTTCCTCTATCCCTCCTTCTCTCTTCCCTCGTCTTTTCTTCCTCCCCCTTCCCCGAGCCTCCCGCGGTGGTTCCCATCTTCCAATCCGCGCTCACTGTCTGCTGTCGTTTCGTCTGCCCGCCCCTATCGTCTCTTTTTCCTCGTTTGAAAGGAAATGTACCCGTCATTAAGAATTTAAGACTGGTCATTTCATTCTGCTTGTCCTCCGACGTGGGTGCATTTACTTCCTAACATCAAAAATAGTCACCTTTCAAAAATCTTTTCTATCTTACGCAAATAAACTAGCAACTAAAAAATTTAACTTGAGACTTAAATAAATATTAATAATTGTTTTGTAATATAATGGTGTCACATTAATATTTTCAAGGTTCTGCATCAAATTTATTTTTATTTATTTATTTTTTTAATATTAAGAGATGGAGGTTTTGACCAGGATTCCCACAACTGTTATAACAACTCTATTAGGGAGACACCCACCCACCCTGTCACACACTCACCCACACCACGATTTGAAAAAACCTTATATTAAAGAAAACCTGGTTGAAAAAACCTTATATTAAGAAAAATCTAGTTTTTTTTTATGAAAACCCGGTTGAAAAAACCTTATATTAAGGAAAACCTAATTTTTTTTATGAAAACCCGGTTGAAAAAACCTTATGAGAGAACTTGCCAGTAAGGTACCTAGTGCGAATAAAATGTTCAAAGTCACCTGGAAGTCACACCCGACCCTGCCCACACCAACACTGGAGATTCGAACCTGGGACCTCCCTTGGAGGATTACCTCTCCTATAATTTTTTTAAATGTATTAAAAAATGTAAACCTATTTTCTACATTTTTAATATAAAACATTTTCTTTCATATATATATATATATAAACATTAAAATTAAATGTAAAAAATATTTTATTTAGTTATATTTTTTATTAAAATATATATAAAGTAAAAGTGTGCAAAAATTTATATAAAAATAATAAATCTATTAGAGTAAATTTATTTAATCCAACAAAACTACTAAATTATAATATAGAGAAAAATCTAATGCAAAAGCTACAAGTGACAACTATTACTAAATCCAATTTTTGGATGTTATAAAAGTTTTTAAAAATCAAATATAAAGGAAAAAACACATGCAAAACATTTTCTACATGAATTTTATCCTATATGTGTGTTGCCCAATTTTTTTCTACGAATTTAGGGTTAAAAACAAGTGCAAAATATTTTTTCATGCAGAATTTAGTGTTGAAAACACATGCGAAATATTTTTTCCCGCATGTATTCCCCACCTAATTTCTTCACAATTTTTTTACCGAATTTAAAGTTTATTCGCCGAAATTATTTGCTAGAATTTTAAATTCGACCAATTTCAAAATTTATCTAAAAATTCTACGAATTTGATAACTAAGACTATAAATACTCCTATAAGTCTGCATTATTAATGGTGGTCATTATGTGTGTGAAATAAGCATCAGTCATACCCTTTTCCCTCAGCACCAATGGAACGTTTGAAGTGCAGACTTTTAATCATTTCTTTCATGTCATACCCTTTTCCCTCAGCACCAATGGAACATTTGAAGTGCAGACTTTTAATCGTCTCTTCCATGTTGGTTGGCTCCCCTTTTCTCTGTAGAGAGCACCACTTGAGCTAAGCACCATCCAAGTTAGTGTTAGACTTGTGGTTATTAAAAATACCATGCTATTTTGACAAGATAGCCATTTTTTTTTGTTAGGAACTTTTTAAAAGGTGTCATTCATATGATGTTGTTATCATCTTGCCAATGCAATGGTTAGTCATTCCACTACCCAAAGAAAATAACATAAACAATTGCTATTTTTTAGTTCAAACACGAATTGATTTTAAGGTATTAATAATGTTGTTATCAAGGTGACAATTGGACATTGTTCACCTGCAATAATGGTAAACATCATGGAAACACACTGAGTTAGCAACAACATAATCATGGATGAAATTAAATGTTATAAATATCTTTGACATACTATGTTAGATACATGAAAACAATAAATTATTCATACATACATAATGTAAATTTAAAGCAGTTCAATTAGGGTGGGTTCTACACCAAGGAATAAAATTGTAATGAAAACAAAAATTTAGGATATTAAATGCTTTATAGAAAATTAAAACCTAAGCTACAAGAGTGATGTGAGAAAATTAAACCCTAACTTTTGACTACAAAAAGTGGCAATTGAACATAGAAAAAATCATCTATATCTAGTGAACACAACCAAGAAAAATACACTACTAGGAA
This sequence comes from Wollemia nobilis, assembly GCA_028583015.1. NCBI lineage: Eukaryota > Viridiplantae > Streptophyta > Pinopsida > Araucariales > Araucariaceae > Wollemia > Wollemia nobilis. The sequence continues at coordinate 702,533 of JAQPPZ010017037.1, forward strand.
TAAAAAGGTTAAAGAAAGGTGGATAGAGTGAAATTAGTCATGGCTTCCATGAACATGCCAAAAAAGTGATTACAAGACAATGAGGCCTAGATGGTTTGATGCTCCTGAGGTATAATAGAAAAAAAGGTGAAAGGAAGATCCTACAAAGCTAGGTACCAGGCGCAAGCAAACAACTCTAAATTCCTTTTGTAATTTAAGTTGGGCCTATTTATAGTTGAGAGGAGGGTTCCTTCCCTATGAAGTTCTATGTGGAAGGCTTATAAATTATCTTTTGCTTCTATAGCAAAAACCATTTTACAACTATAAAACAACAACTTTGAGGTCTTTAGATCTAAGGCCATAACTACTAAAATCTTCTAGACATTCAAATGATCGACTATCATTGAATCGAATCTATGTTGTTTCATTGGGGTGTATGTGCCATCAATTTTTTATTATGTTTCTCCTATATTATATCACTTTGTTGATATAATAGACATGGCCTTCTTGAATGGTGTAGATTGATAGGGTAGGCCCATGTGTATGGCGGATAATTTCTACAACTAACATGTGGTTACCTCTAATAGGATTGACTATGAAATTCAAGCTTTACATACAATGGTGGGTGTCCTTATAAATTGATCCTTACCCTATTTCCCCCCTTGAGTGTGTGTTTTCCATGTTTTATTGAATGATATGGAACTCTTTATGGACAATGGTAGACCTTCTCTATTTTAGCACTAGAACTTCTCTTCTTGGGTTTCAGATTGGTCATCATGTGTCTGGATATGGGCTTTTTTAGAGCCTTCTCTTCATTTACACACTTTCCTCTATCAAAAGTGCATAAGATAGTTTCTATTAAGGTTATTACTTGCACATTAAAATAGGAGTTGGATATATTTTGACAAAAAGGAAAATATCATCTACCTGTTGTCTATCTAAAAGCTAAATAAGAGTACATCCTACAACATTGATTGTAGTGCAAGTTTCATATTGCTTTTAAAAAGTTATTTATAAATAGGACATTATTCTGAGTTGAAAGTTGCAAATATTATTGGTGCATTCTTTAAGAGTTAGTATTATTGAATTGAATGAGAAATAAAGTGAGACTATTATTGCACTATTCTATATTGTTTAACTTATTACACTTAAATATCATTATGTGCATTGGTTGTTAACTTAAGATGAAAACCAAAGGGCACAAAATTTGTGTATATCAAATTTTCTAAAGACACTATTCGATGCACACAACCTACAATTCATTGTCACCTAAAGAAGCATCTAGTAGATCAAAATCACTCCAAGAAGTTGTGAACAAGAAGGCAACCATTAAAATTAGATAAAGGAGCTACAAAATGAGACCTGGAGTATCTCAGATTTAAGATGCAAATAGAGGTTATTACATGTTGATATCTAAGCACCAAACTCACTTCCTACTATTACATTAAGGGGTGATATTAAGTGTCATACTGACACTTTACACAGCCCTTGGTCCTATATACAACTATCTATTAGAAGCACTAGCTAGAACCATGTGAAATAGCATCAACATCTATTATTTGTAAAGATCAAGCACTAGGTTAAGAATGCAGCCAATGAAGGGCTCAATATCTACCATTGGTATTAGAGCAAAGAGCCATCCTAAGGCTCAACATATAGCTTGTATTGAGGTGTATAAAGGCACCCTATCATCCACCACATCAAGTATATATAGAAATGAATATCTACAAGCATCAAAGCCAATGTAAGGATAGCATATTAGGGCAGCTATTATATTACAACTCAATATAACAAATATAAAGGAGCTTTAGCTAATATGAAAGGTTCACTACCATGGGATAATTGCTAGCCAAGAGTAGCACCATAGAACCATATTCATCAAACCAAAGCCAATGTCTTATCAAGGAGATCACATTCTTTCACCTGAAAGAAACATTGAGAGTAATAAAACAACTATGTATTCACTGGAAAAAGAGTTTATAAGGTTTGATAGATGTTGGAAGAGACTATACATGCAATTGTGAAGGCTACCACTTTTCATAATAAATAGAGCATCCTATATTCCATAACATTCACAAAATAAATTCTTAAGGTAATGTCTAAGTCTCAAATGTTGAAAGGCATCATTCAAAGCATATTTATCATAGCTCATCGATTGAAGAAGGAAGGAGCGTTACTCAATATTGAAGTGTTATTTATCATAGTAACACCTCTCAAGTTCATAGTGACATGTGGGTGCAACTCCAAGGAGAATAAAAGCTACATAAATTCCCAACCTACCAAGGAAAAATAAAATGACATCTAATAAAAATATAGTAAAGTCCAAGCAAAGTGTAAGTAAAGTCCAAGGGAAATGTAAGCGAAAATGTAGCCAACATTAAGGTAAAGGTGCATTAACTAAATAAAATATTTAAAAACTAAATCCAAGGATTCAAAGGTGCAATTAATGACATCCATTAAATCCTATAATAAACTAACAAGATGATACAACATGTTTGAAGTGATTCCAGTGCCCATCAACCATTCAAAGTTCAAGGTGTTGAATGCTCATCATCATACAACAAAGTTTTTGAGAAGAGTGAAGTCTTAAGCAATATGATGTACTGCATTACTAAGGTAGTTTTTATATTAAATTTACTTGCCCATCAGTTATTAGCTTAATTCCAAAATGGGAGGAGGGGGTTCATATTTCAGATTATAGGCCTATTGCCTTATGTAATGTGTTGTACAAAATAATCACAAAGGTAATGGCTGAGTGCCTAAAACCTCTTCTTCACAACATTGTCTCCTCTGAGCAAGGGGGTTTTGTTGAGGGATGACAGATTTTGGATGGGGTGGTTGTGGCCCAGGAAGCAATCCATTCAATGCACACTTCTGGTAATAAAGGGATGTTCATAAAATTGGACATGTCAAAGGCTTATGACAGGGTTGATTGGAGTTTCCTGGCTAAAATGATGGTAGCCTTTGGTTTCTATCAAGACTGGATAGAGTGGGTCATGAGTTGTGTCTCTACCCCGACTTACTCTGTGCTAATCAAGGGCCTTCCTTCACAACCATTTGGAGCTACTCGGGGACTGCGCCAGGGGGATCCATGTTCTCCTTATCTTTTTCTCATTTTGGCTAAAGGTCTTGGTAGACTTTTCTTGAGGAGAAGACAACAAGGTAGATTATTGGGTATCAGGGTGGGTGGCGAAGTTTTAATGCACCTACACTTTATGGATGATACTGGTTTGGTGGGAGTGGCCAGCTTCAAGGAAGCAAGAATGATTAGGGATACTCTTAATGTCTATCTCAGGGCTACTCAACAGGTCATTAATGACAAGAAATACAAAGTGGTTTTTTTAATCTAGAGTAAAGTCTTCAGAATAGAATTTTACAAATCCTGGGATTCACAAGGACTTCTCTCCCAGTGGTTTACTTAGGGGTCCCCTTGCACTTTAAGAAGTTCAAATTAGACACATGGAGGAATCTGCTGGAGTGTATTAAGGACAAAATTAATAATTGGTCTCACAAGTGGTTAAGTTATGGTGGCAGATTAACGTTCTTATAGTCAGTCATTCAAGCCATGCCAATTTACAAATTCTCTATCCTGGCTGCCCTGATTACAATATGGAAAGAGTTGGACAGGATGGCTAGAAATTTTTTATGGGGAGGAGCAAAGGGAGAGAGAAAATGGGCCTTAGTGGGCTGGGACAAAGTTACCCAGCCCAAGGTTAAAGGAGGTCTGGGTTTGAGAAAATATAAGCTGAATAATAAAGCTTTGGCTGGAAAGTTGTACTAGAGATGGATCTCCCAACCCACCTCCATTTTTAGTAGAATCCTAACTAGAAAATACCTGGGATAGGCCAACCCAATCGATGTAGCTCGCATCCCCTTGGATGGTACTGGGTCCCTAGTTTGGTAGGCTCTCAAGTTAGGGTCTCAGGTTGTTAAAGACCGCTTATTTTGGAAAGTGGGAAGAGGGGAGAAGGCTCATTTTTGGATAGATTCTTGGGATCATTTCCCACACATCATTGTTGAATTTCTAGAATTATAGTCAATAAAAGCAGTCATTGAAGCCAAGGGATGGATCCGTATTGAAAGTTATTTCACAACTACTAAGCTGGGGGAGTGTAAGTTTAAGTAATTCAAAAAGTTAGATGAGTGGCCCATTTCAATCCCTCTGGATTTGACTCCCATCATGACTAAAATTCTTACAAAAATATTTCTTACAAGGGGAGACATGGAGGATGAATTAGCCTGGGGCTTTGGGAGTCTTGGTGTCTATACGGTAAGGGACAGATATGACAACATTCTCCTAGAGCCCCCCCTTCATACTTTTTAGGTTGAGGACTGGAGGAAAATCTGGCACTCTAAAGGCTAGCTGAAAGTTAACTTTTTTGCCTGGCAGTGCATGCACAATGGAATCCTCACTTTTGATAATCTCAGATCAAAAGGTATCATCGGCCCTTCTCAATGTGTTCTATGCTACAAGAGTGAGGAAACTATTGACCATTTGCTATTTGGTTGCTCTTTCACCCGACAGATTTGGCTGCGTTGGTTTGCTTACTTTAAAATTCAAGTAAGTGGTGACCTGAACCGGATGAATATCTAGGAAAAATTGCAGAAAGGTAGATTCAAATCTAAAGCTCTTAATTTTTGTTGGGAGCTCGGTTTAAGATTTATATGGTGGCAAGTATGGCTGGAAAGAAATGCCAAAATTTTTAGAGAAACTTTTACTGCTCTAGACGGGGTTTGGCAGACCATTTGGAACAAGGTTACCAAAACTGTGGTTGTTCATGCTGAGGAGGAATCTCAAATTGACATTGGAGCTTTGGATGAACGCCTTGAACTACAAGAGGGACATGACAAAAATTGTTGGAAACCTCCCCTGAAGGTTGGATTAAAATCAATATTGATGGAGCTGCAAAAGGCAATCCGAGTAGAGCTTAAATTGGAGTGGTGTGCCAGAACCATGCTGGGATTGTGCTCTATTGGGAATTGCAAGGCCTATGAAGATCCACTAACAATGAATCCAAAGCCATTGCCATCAAGTCTACTTTTATTTGGGCAGTGAAACATGGTCACCGCAGGATTATTCTTGAATCAGACTTGCAAATAATGTTTGGAGCTCTAGATTGCATGAGGAACTTTGATCTGAAATCTTGGAGGTTGAGGGCTCTTGTTACCCAAATTAAAGAATTATGGAAGGAATTGGAGGATGTGATCCCAGTTTATGCGAGTAGAGATTTGAACAAAGCGGTTGAATTTTTGGCTAAGATGGGTGCGGAAAAGGAGGTTGGAATTCAGTTGCACAGTGACATGGATATTGAGGATGAGGTGATTAGACAGGGTCTGGAAAGGTCCTTGAGCCAATGATCAAAGAAAAAGCAAAGGGAGGAAAGTTGTCACGATATCACGACATGTTGCACCGTCGCGGTCATTGGAGGAAAGTTGTCGCGACATCGCGACATGTTGCATCATCGCGGTCACTGGAGGAAAATTGTCATGATATCACGAAATGTTGCGTCATCGCAGCCAAGGGCAAAAATTTGTCATGATATCGTGACATGTCACTTTGTCGTGGCCAAGGGAGGAAAGTTATCGCGATATTGTGACATGTTGCTTCATCGCGACCAAGGGTGGAAAGTTGTCGTGATATCGCGACATGCTGCTTCATCACGGCTAGTGGTGGAAATTTTTTGTGATATCATGACATGTTGCTTTGTCACGACCAAGGGTGGAAAGTTGTCATGATATCGTGACATGTTGCTTCGTCGCGGCCAAGGGTGGAAAGTTGTCGTGATATCGCGACATGTTGCTTCATCACGGCCAAGGGTGGAAAGTTGTCGCGATATCGCGACATGTTGCTTCATCACGGCCAAGGGAGGAAAGGTGTCGTGATATCGCGACATGTTGCTTTTTCATGTCTAAGGGAGAAAAAGTGTTGTGATTTCACGACATGTTGCATTTTCGCAGCCAAGGGAGAAAAGGTGTCGCGATATCGCGACATGTTGCATTTTCATGGCCAAAGGAGAAAAGGTGTCGTGATATCATGACATGTTGCATTTTCACGGCCAAGAGAAAAAATGTGTCGCAATATCGCGACATGTTGCATTTTCATGGCCAAAGGAGAAAAGGTGTCACGATATCACATGTTGCATTTTCACGGCCAAAGGAGAAAAATGTCGTGATATCGTGACATGTTGTTTTTTCGCGGCCAAAGGGGAAAGGTGTCGTGATATCGTGACATGTTGCATTTTTGTGGCCTAAGGAGAAGAATAGTGTCACGATTTCATGACAAGTTGCATCAACTGTCCATGCCGACCCCCCTGCTAGCTAGTTAATGGTTCAGGAGATTTGGCTCCATTGCAAACTTCTACTATTGTAAGCATGTGTTCTCTCTAAATTCAGTTGGGAAGAGTCTCTTCCCATATTGTAATTGATCTTTGTTTTAATACAAGTTTTTTCAAAATTTTCAAAAAAAAACATTGGAGTTATAAGGTGCTACATATGTGGTCAAATTTACTACTATGTTGGAATAACTGAGCATTAGTAAGTTATATAGCAAGTCCATTTTGAAGCATTATAATTGAAGTACACTTTAATATTATAATATTTGCAAATAACCAAGTAGGAGATATAAGACTTTCAACCTTGTTAAACTCAATATCAATTTGAAAATACTATTGTTTTCTAAAATTTCCAAAAGTAGGGAGTTATAAGGCATACTACACCAAACTATACATAAGTATTGAATAGAGAAGAAAATCTATTGCTTACATATAGATTTGGAACTAATTGGTAACACTTGTATCATACTCATACTAAGGAGAGAAAAATAAATCCAACTATAAGAACTTCATTAGAGCATACTTCATTAGGAGAGATAAGGTAAAATAAAAGTTGATTATTATTCTCAATATATTACAAAATCAACTCAAAAGGTGAACTAATTATTGCTAAATTTTTTATCAAATCCTATAGCATATTCTAAATTACTTGGAAGATATAAATACAATAAAGGTTTTATAAAATTAGTTCGTATATTCTTATCTAGTGATCTATAAGGATGTCTACCTCAAAGAATATAGTGAAAAGTTATATGAACAACACGATTAGAAAGGAAAGAGCAAGTGTCATAAAAATTGGAATCAAGAATTTACATATAAAATCTAAAGGAGACTTAGACCTTACCTAAAATATTATTCATAGTAAAGCTTTAAAATATAACTTTGAAATCATGAAATAGTATATCCATACTTGACTAGCTAAAGCAATTGATAATGAAAAGAGTGACATTCAATTTCCTTTAGAATTTTGTAGCATATTATATATGGCACTACTTAAATTCAAATGTTACATGGATGAGAATGTAGAACAAAAAGGATTGATAGAATTACTTAAACTAAAAACAAAAATGGATGAATCATACCTAGAGAAGATATTTCAATCCTCATGTAGTATTGGTACTTCAAGTTTTACTAACACAAAATCTTATCATGATGCCTTAAGTGTTTGTTAAAAAGCTTCTATACATAACTTGGAAAATAACGAAAAGAACAAAGGTAAAGAGAAGAATCTATTGCAAGAATCAAGTGATAGTACATACACATATGAAAGTATTGATTCCAAAGACAAGAATAAAGAAGAAGAAAAATAGAAACGAGATAAATAAGGCATACAGTGCAATGTGAATTAAATATCATACAAAGAACCAAATCAAGTTGAAGAACATCTGAAGATTGAATATCCCTATTGAATACTAAAGTCTTCCAAACCCAAATAATGTGATATAGGGGGGTTTTAGAGTATATTATATTATTTAGGTACATGTCAATGTACCACCTTGGGTACATTTTTAGATTAGAATTTTATCTTAGGTTACCTGAGGAAGAAGTAATAAATGCACAAATTTCAATGTGCAATGATGTAAATCTACAAAGAGTACAATTTTACATGATTCATTGGAAAGGTAGTTAGGAAGAGTAAGGGCCAAGTAATCTATCTTCTTATATATAGGCCCCATAGAGTGTAGCAAAAGTGTAGCATAAGTGATATTACTATTGAGTAGTGAGTAGATACAATATAGTTTCCATTAGAGTTCTAGAGTGTTCATTTCCTCCATTACATTTCATTGTACTATTTTTACAACTTTCCATTAATAGCATATTTTGGTCTTATTATAGAATTCTATTATCTTACTTTTATGCATATTTTACATCTTGTGATTGCTTTCCATCATATCCTACATTATCAAAAGCTAACTATAGGGGTATCACTAGGATAAAAAGAATAAAATGAAGCATATACCATTTATTATGTCAGTAAAAACCTCATGGGTGCTAAATTAAATTACACTATCATAGAGAAAAAATTCCTTGCAGTTGTACATGTTATTAATAAATTTTACCATTATATCATGGGCTATAAAATATTTGTGCATATAGATCATGCAACCATTAAATACTTGATAAACAAGCTAATAGTAAGTGGTAGGTTATTATATGGATTTTACTCCTATTAAAATTTGACGTAACCAATATAGACAAACCCAAAAGAGATAACATGGTTGTATATTTTCTATCCAAATTAACCTCTCATGACAATACCGCAACTAAGAACACATTCGTAGATGAGCATCTCTTTTCTCCAGATGACCAAACACCATGGTATGTCAATATGGCCAATTATCTAGAAATTGATAAAGTATCCCCTACACTTCCTCCCCGAGAAGCTTAAAAATTGATTGATAAGAGAGCAACCTTCTCATGGGTTTATGTTTGCTTGTTCAAAACTGATCCTAATAAAGTCATGAGAAGATGTGTAACAGAGAAAGAAATCCCATCTATTTTAAAAGCCTATCATTATAAACCATCCAATAAAACTTTTGTAGGAAAAAGAACTGCATTTAAAATTTTATAGATAGGGTATTATTGGTCCTCACTATTCAAATATGCAACTACGCATGCCAAAAATTGTGATCAATGCCAAATAATGGGTCGACCAATCATGAGATATAAAATCCCCCTTTAGCCACATGTGCATATAGAACCATTTGACAAGTGGGGGATGGATTTTGTTGGACCTATCAATCCATAATCTAATGGTAAAAGATATATTTTAGTTTGTACTAATTATGTTACCAAGTAGGTTGAAGTGTAGGCCCTGCAAAGCATTAAGGAGGAAAATGTAGCACAATTTTTGTATGAGGTCATCTTCACCAAATTTGGTGTTCCCAAGAAAATTATAACTGACCAAGGAGCTCATTTCAGCTTGAATATGACATAATAAATAATGTAGTAGTTTTAAATCTAGCACAACAAAAACCACCCCATAATATCTACAAGCTAATGTCTAGGTGGAGGTTACCAACCATGAGTTGGAAAATATTCTAACAATGATAGTGTAGCAAAACAAGAAATACTAGGAGAAACATCTTTTAGAAGCAATCTAGGCATATCGAACTATATGGAAAATAACCACAGGGTTCACACCATTTCAACTGGTGTACGAGAAGAATGTGATGATGCCTATAGAATTTGAGGTAAAAACTATATGAACTACGATAGAAATTAATATAAATTTGATTGTAGCATAACAAGAACACAATTTTCAATTGAATCGATTGGATGAAATTAGATAAGAAGTTTTGTAGCATATAAAACTAATCTAAAAATAGAGAGTGATGTGGCATGACCACCATATCAAGCCAAAATAGTTTAGATAGGGAGAATGGGTATTGTTTTATGACTCTCGGTTCTAAGAAAGAAAAAGGAAGCTCATGCAAATGTGGTTGGATCCGTATGAAGTGATCAAGATAATTAACAATGGAGTCATTTGCATAAAACCATTAACAATGGAATAAATTTTGTAGTCAATAAACACTAACTACAACCCTACCATATACCTCAAATTCATGAAACGAGCTCAAATACAAGCATGAGGGAGATCCCATCTTCAGAAACATTTTCAATAGCATGAAAAATGCAACTGCGTTCACCAAAATAATTATATATTATTTTTTGTGTATGTTTTCTTTTAACACTTTTATATAGGTTTTCTTTTGTTCTCATTTTTATTTTATAGGTCCATGTGAAACCCATTATAGATTGTAGGCCACCGTGCCTATCAGGAAAGACCCACATCACCCTATTTCATATCTTTCTAATAGTGTGATGATATGGAGAGGGCATCTACTTCCCATAAGGAGAGTGGCACCTACATCCAAGCCTAGAAGATGTCTACTTTCCACCAGGAATAAGGCATCTATATCTAGGCTAGCATAGAAGGTACCTACTTCCCACTAGGAGAATGGTACCTACATATAGGTCAACCCGAAAGATGTCAACTTCCCACTAGGAATACGATGCCTATATCTGAGCCAATACAGAAGGCACCTAATTCCCACCATGAGTATGGTGCCTATATATAGGCCGGCATAGAAGATGCCTACTTCCCACTAGGGAGTGAAACCCACATCTATGCGAGCATGAATACATCTATTTTCTAATGAATAGAGTATGCCTACTTCCAAGACAAAGTGTGTGACTCCTAAGATGTGAATGGTAGGGTACATCTACTTTTGAGTCCCAACAATAAAGAATATTTACTCCCACAAATGAATAATAGTGACCCATACTTTTTCTTTCAACACACAAGCTCTCAAGAACTACAATAATATAGTGTCCAATAAAGTGACCATCAATGAGAAAACACCACACAAAAAACTTTTAAGCTCATGATTATTTGGTACACCTTATTACGACATCATCCAATCATGTCACATCACCTGGCATCACATAACCCATTCTATATATTACACCCAGGTAAGTACCATTATTTTTCATTAATTATATGCACAATTATCATAAAATATTAAGTGTCAAAATGTGCCCATTCATTTTTTTTACCCAGTAATGTAAACCCCATGTCAATACTAAACCATATGGCACCAATTAGGCATGGGGAGGATCTACAATTAAATTTGACTACATCCTTGCACATATCATGAAACAAAATATATTGATTATAAGGATGTGTTAATCATACCTTATTAATAGGAAGTAGGTACATGCTTTGGCATATAATTGATAAAGGCATAGTCACCATTGACGCATTACTGAGATGTAAAGATACAAGCATGGGAGCCATGGGAGGACCGTCAAAGAACCATACTCAGAAGAAGAATTATCCCACTAATCTATATACCATAACAAGGGTAGTTTGGGAATAATTTGAAGCCACTAGATGGCTAGATTACTACAAGCTACTTAGTCAACCAACGACACAATTGACGTGCTCAAGGCTGCCAAAGTAGTATTTTCTAGATACCTAGAAGCTTGTTTTCATGAAATTGTATTTATTTTTCACCTACAATGGATGATATTTAGTTGTCAATGCAAACCACCTCCACTTTTTGAATCATCTATTGTACAGTGACTGGATCAACATCCCATTCTACCTTAACAATGCCCTATAAGATGAATCCAATAAATACAAAGTAGGTACATAGACCATATTGAATCACCATAAGCTTATTTTAGCCATAATTCAACATGTAGAGTGATAGAGATCTAAATTCCTATCTCTATAAATCATAAAAAATTTGGTTACAATTGAATCATCTAAAGAGTAAAGGCAACACGAGGATGCCATAGATGAAGAAGTAGAGGCATCTACCTCCCAATAGTGCAAAGAGGAAAATTAGCCAATGCTAAGCCCTAGGAGGTTATTTTGACCACCTACCTTCAAATTAGGCATGGACATAGGTGCATCTATAGATTCAAGGGAAGAAGATTATGCCCTTATTGATGAATAGGTCTCCTAAGCTTTGCAGGATTTGGCTTTTGCTATAATATCCTATGGCAGATCATCTAAGTAGGACTTTAGTAGTATATTGTTAGACGTAAGGGAAAAAAGTTTCAATTGGAAAGATAAATATGAAACCGTATAGGCTAAATTTGAGTAATATCGATAAGCCATCACTGCTAAACAATAATAATTAGAAAGCACTGTGTAGTAGTTGGAATATACTATGTGACAATTATGATAATTGCTTGCCAAGAAGATGAATAAAGTGGATGTTGTTGTTCAAAATCACTGGGCCATGGACCTAAAAATATCATCCAAATATTTTTAGGAAAAAGTGGTCTTTTCTAGGACATTCAATTCTGATGCCCAATGATCCCTATCACACACTAAGGAGTCTAAAATAGGGGATGCGATGGATGAGCAATATATGGCCTCTATAATTTAGAACATAAACTGAATAGAGGAGTATTATGGCTCAATAAAATCCAATGTTAAATGAATATTGGAGCACCCTGAGTAAATTAAGAGAACCCTTGAACTAGCCAGAAGTAGAGCACTTTGTAAATATTTTCCTTGCCACAAAGCCTTCTACGTAGGTAGCAAAAAAAGACTTGTATTTTCTACCCTAAGAGGTACATTCTACATCTATCACCAAGGCACCTGTAACCTCAACATTGGATGATCAGAAGAAGAGATAGAGAGTGACCCTAGTGTAGTACCATAAAATGAATAGGAAGATATAGGATGACCTCAATTTTGATGAGAAATGGGCCATGTCACTCATAGTTTTTGAGGCCCACCAATGACAAATGGATGAAATCAAGGAGAGTTTTAAGAAAGATAAAGCAGTGAGAAAAGCAAGAAAATAGAAAAGTGAATGAGATTCAAGTATCATCATAAACATAACCTCTAGGGAATAGATGAGAGCAATGAATACTCCCATCAATATATGACCTTTTCTTATATTCCTAGTACTGACCTCAACAATAAAATATTTGTATTAGATTGAGTAACCAGAAATGAACCTATATGGGTACCCCCAGAAAGAAAAGAATGAACTCCACAATCAGACCCCTGAGAAGATCAAAGAAAAGGCTAAAGTAGAAGAGGAGACACCCATAGAAGATCTCCAGGAACCTATCTAGCTAGAGTTATGGGTTACTGATATGTTACACACATTTTTGTGGGACACCTTGTCTATCACAAACATAGTGTCTCTAGATCCAAATTATTTTCTATGGTAATAGGTAGTACCAACACTTCGATGCAATAAAGTTACCTTAGCTTGGGAACCATTAGAGGAAGCTACTCCTAGTTATCCCAAAATAGATAGATTTTGATCAATAAATAGGGCAAGAGATAACACTAGAGCACAAGAATAGCACCATCAAAAAATATCATACCACTGGGTCATTGACAAAGTAAAGAACACGTATAGAAGGTGACATGAGGATATGTCGATGATTAAGCATGGGGGTATGATGAGCACTAGAAATGCTCATCTTATTTACATTTATGTGGACACTATACTGTAATAATTGATAGTAGAGATGTATTTTTTTATGACTATTATGTATAATTAATGATAAAATGTGGTAATTATGCTTGGTTAATGTTTTTAACTAATTGCATGTATAGCTATAGTTTTTTGCTCATCCTTTTGTAACTTCAATATGAAGTCCTATACAGACCTAGCATTACATGCATAAATTATTATTTTGGTGGAATATATATATTATAAAGGTAATCTCATTGAATTTAGGAGGCACCTACAAATTGCCCAGGATGGAGCACCTACTTCCCACAAGGAAGGTGCCTATATCTCAAGTTCAAGATGGCACCTATATACTACGTTTAGAAAAGTGTTTATACCCTAAGTTCAATAAGGCACCTATATCCCAATTTTAGGAGAGTTCCTATATATCAAGTTTAGGAAGATTCCTATATACTAAATTAAAAAAAGTACCTATATCTCGAGTACCAAACGTTGACCATTGACCATGTTATTTTCAAAAAAATAACAAAAGTTGTTTTACTTTCTAGAGAAGCATTGTTTTTAACTGCAGATGCTCAATTTCACAAAATGAATCACTATTTATGGTGAAAGACATCACTCCACTTGCAACTAAGATAACAAGACCAACAATGCATATTTTATTTTTAACATTCAGTTGTATGTGATTGTAACAAGTATTTCCTACATACTGTATAAATATGTAAGGTGTTTCTAATATGATCTTTTATCTTAGTATTATCTAGAATATTTGTGTGAATAATTTGTATTGTTAAATAAATAAATATAGATTTGAGATTTCTTGTTTCATTTGTGCACGTGATTTAAAAGTTCTTCTTTACATTTCATTGGGTGGATCAACTGTTGGAGCTCAAGTTCACTCTAGGTAGTAATCCTCCCCTATTACTTTTAATTCCTGCTATTTCTAGTTTTTTTTTTGTGTGTTTTATTTACTTCATGTCGTTTATTTTAGTTGTGTGCAAATTTATTTAATTTCTGCAATTTTAATTTAGTTTTCATTTCAGTTATTTTAATTTTGCAAGTGTGTTAAATTTATTATTTATTTTTTGCATGCATTTATTTTTCCTACATTAATTTTATCTACTTTATTTAAATTATTAGTTTTATGGAGTTTGGTTGAACTAAAAGTACATGAACAAAAAAATCTTCCACAAAACCGTTAGGCATAGAGGGACTCATCTTCTTCACTATAGACATATACTATACATAGCTAATCAAAATTTTATGACCTCTTAGATTGACATAAGTAGACAAGACTTGAACTTATTACATAACACCATTTCTATCTATTAGTACCATAGTCACCATGTTACACCATTGATTAATCCTTCAATGTTTAATTTGGAGGTGGCATCAACTCGTACTAATTGGTTCATGTGAAGGCTTTGGTCATATGTCTTATATAATTTTGGGTCCTTCCCTTAATAATAGAGTTTCCAAGTGGTAATATTTTACTTTAAAAAGCTGATGAGATAAAGACCCCCATCCGAATATTAGTTTATCTCTTGTTAGATGACTTCTTAAAAATTCTATCTCTTTGTAATCTAATTCATCAAGTGAAATCACTAAGTGAATTTTCTAGATACTTTTGTTCAAGTAGGTAGACTATGTATTCCATTGAAATCATAGTTAAACTTCTTCAATATTTATTAGGTGAATGTACAAGCTCATCCCATCAGGTTTGCTAGACAAATTGTTGTCATCTATGAATGCACTACCAACCTCGACTAGGATGGCAAGAATATGAATGCACCTATGCCTCTCATAGAGCAAAATAATAACAAGTGACTAAAATAATAAGAAGTGCCATGAATGAAAGACCACCTATGAGGAAACCTCTAGGTTTTTAAATCGAGGTTAGATCCTCATTGGGTTCTAACCCCTTAATACATAGGGACCTCTAAGAGTTGAGGCCAAGTGTCACAACCCTAAAATTCCACACCTTGTCTAAAGGGAGATACAATTTTTTTGTATAATTGTATGTACCTACAAGGTCATACACATTCCACTACTCTTCTTCTTTGTAGGATGAGTTAGCCACACTATTTGTCCCAACTCAATGATGGGCTAGTGCAAGCTATTTATCTCATACCTTCACTAAGCAGACTCAAATATCTATTTCATTGCCCTATGAGCTAGACCAAGTCATCAATTACCTTATGGTAGGGAGCTAGCTTGACTATTTATCTCATCCTTCGAGATGAGCTAGTCTAAGCTATCAATCTCACTATAATTGTGAGCTAACTCGGCTATCAATCCCATTTGCATGATGAGCTAGCCTATGCTCTTTATCTCACACTAATAATGAGCTAGCTTAGATATCTGTCTCATCTCCATGATGAGATATTCTAATCTATCTACCATGTCTCGAACATGAGCTAGATTAGATACATATCCCATATCTGCAATGAGTTATCCTAGGCTATCTATCTCGCCTCCATGTATCTCAAAATCATATATAAAGGTGTAGGTGCAATCTTTTATAGGAATATGGTCTATTATCATGATTATACGTTTGCAAGCATTCCTTGATCTAGTTCCTACATGTTTTCTTTTTGGTGAAACATTTCTTTTTCATCATAATTACATTATCCATATAATCTGTGAGTAACATTCTATTTTATCTATTTATTTCTTATTATATATTTAGAAATACATCAAAAGAGTGCATTAGAATCCTCATGTTTATTAAAGGTCCACATCCCATATAGTAGCAATTCCACTTATGAGCATAAATAAATGATAGAAACACAATACACACAACCTTATGACAAGGTATTTATCCTAGGAACCCTCACGGGGAATAAACCTAGCCTCAAAATCCTTACCATTTTATTATTCATTTTCTTCCCATATTATAGTCAATTGAGGGACTACTCTTAGTCCCTCTCCTTCCTTTCAAATATAATGCTATAACTTAGAACATTTAGGGGTCCCATAATCTCTATATCCCATTAACCCCAAGGAACAACCATTCTTCATGAGTTAAGGGAATTAGCATTGCATCCAAGTGGCATCCAAACTCTTGAGGAAGAGACCCCATAATCCCCACCATCAAGAGTCTTGGATATTACATATTAGTGAGGCAAGGACTCCTCTCCTATACCTCCAAAGTGAAACTTAATCCAACTCACTGTTCACATCTTCTTCCCTCCTAAACATTAGAGGGGTTGTTATCTACTTACTCCTACTATTCACTAAAATAATAATGATTAAGTTTGTTCGCATCGTACAAGAGCTTAGTAAGTGTTTGCATTTTGAATCACTATTATCTCTTGGTATTTGTGGTCATTTATTACATATTACCCTATTGTAAGACCACAAACAAATTTCATATTACATATAACAACTAATGCTATCTTGCTACATTTAACTATTAGAGATCCTACCAAAAATCTCCTAATACATTTAACATCTAGTGGAATCTCAATACATTAACTCTTGAAAGCATATAAATAATCCCATTCAAGATTAAACATCACATACTATTTCAATATGTTAACTTTAGAAAGACATACAAATAATTTAATCCAACATTTAACATTAGATAGTATATTTATAATTTCTTGGGAAGCCTATAAATAATCTCTTTCAACATTCATCAACTAATAGAGTCTCAATATAATATCTTTTGGAAAGTATATTTATATATTCCTATCCAACACTTAAAGTCCATTAACAGCTCCATATATTAACTTTTGGGAGAAATAATCTTAATCAACATTTAACATTTAATATTGTCTTAACATGTGAACTTGTAGAAAGCACATAAATAATCTTTTCCAATATTTAAATTTGACATCTAATGTTAACTTGTGGAAAGCATATAAATAATCTTGCTCAATATTTAACAACAATTCATATCCCAACATGTTAATCCTGTAGAAAGCATACGAAGTATATCTTATCCAACATTTAACGTTTATTAGTATCCCCATATACTAGCTTATAGGAGATCTACCATAATGTTTATCCAACATTTAACATTTAATGATATTTCAATACAATAGTCAGTTAATTTCTGCAAACCATTCTTAGGAGACTCTCAACAACGACAATGCATAAAAATATAAACAATCTGCCTTCCTGTGAACATAAAAAGATCAGGTTATGCATTGCACTAATAGGGAAGGCTTAGACCCGAAACGAAATTTGGAAAAACATGAAGACCTAAAAAAAGCGAGCGAACCCAAGGTCGAACTCCGCCAGAGGCTACAACAACTGCCAGCACTAGCACAGACGCTCATTTTATCGCTAATAGGATATACGGGTAGACAACATCATCAAGAGCCGTCCCTCTACAAGCAATAGGCCGCCTGAGACAATTTCACCTGGTGTCCAACCGGGTTTAGCTGCGGATAACTGTTGTGTCCTAGTGAAGGATTGGCTTCCTACTAAAACATATACACGATAGAAAGAAGACGATTACGCCACTCGATATTTCGTAACCGGAAAGCTCTCGAAGGGGAATTTCAAACAACATTTCAGTGCTAAGATATTCTTACTGAATTCACAGCTCGAACGCCCAGAGTCCCTCGAAACTTTTCCGCCATATCTTCCTCTATCCGTCCTCTCTTCCCTCGTGGTTCCCATCTTGCAATCCGCGCTCACCGTCTGCTGTCGTTTCGTCTGCCCGCCCCTATCGTCTCCTTTTCCTCGTTTGAAAGGAAATGTACCCGTCATTAAGAATTAAAGACTACGTGGGTGCATTTACTTCCTTACACCAAAAATCGTCACCTTTCAGAAATCTTCGCAAATTTTGCTTCAGTTGTAAAGTCTTAAGCGGCATATACGCCCAGTCAAAAGTGAGTTGTGCACCTATAATCTTAATTCAAGATATATTATAAATGTAAGAAATTCAAATTGAGCCTTAAACAAATATTAATAATTGCTTTGTCGTATAATGGTGTCACATTAATATTTTCAAGCTTCTGCAGTAAATTATTTTAAATAATTTTTTTAGAAAAAATACTATTTCATTTTATTTTCAATATTTAAATATACTTTTTTTAAATGTATTAAAAGAATGTAAACTTATATATATATAATTTAGTTTTATTTTTTATTAAAATATATAAAGTAAAAGTATGTGAAAATTCATATAAAAATAATAAATTTATTAGAGTAAATTTATTTAACCCAACAAAACTACTAAATTATAGTGTAAAGAAAAGTTTAATGCAGAAGTTACAAGTTTGCAACTATTACTAAATCCAATTTTTGGATGTTATAAAAGTTTTTAAAAATCAAATATAAAGGAGAAAACACATGCAAAAAATTTCTTACATGCATTTTATCTTACATGTGTTGCCCAATTTTTGTCTACCGAATTTAAGGTTGAAAATATGTGCAAAATATATTTTTCCTAACAAATTTAGGGTTTAAAAACATGGGAAATATTTCCCATATGCATTTTTCCCTTTCCCACATGTATTCCCCACCTACTTTCTTTCCATTTTTTTTGCCGAATTCAAATTTTATTGGCGGAATTTATTTGCTAAGATTTTAAATTCAATGAATTTCAAATTTTATCTAAAAAATTTGACGAATTTGATAACTAAGCCTATAATGACTCCTATGAGTGTGCATTATTAATGGTGGTCATTATGTGTGTGGAATGAGCATAAGTCATACCCTTTTCCCTCCTTTTCCCTCAGCACCAATGGAACATTTGAAGTGCAGACTTTTAATCATCTCCTCCATGTTGGTTGACTCCCCCTTTTCCCTACAGAGAGCACTACTTGAGCTAAGCATCATCCAAGTTAGTGTTAGACTAGCGGTTATTAAAAATACTATCATCCAAATTATAGCCATGCTATTTTGACACGATAGTCCAATTTTTTTTGTTATGAACTTTTTAAAATGTGTCATTATTATGATGTTGTTATCATCCTACCAATGTAAGGGTTAGTCATTCCCCTATCGAAAGAAAATAACATAAATAAATGCTACTTTTCAGCTCAATCCTGAATTGAGTTTAAGGTATTAATAATGATGTTATCAAGATGATAATTGGACATTATTCCCCTGCAATAATGACAAACATTATGGAAACACACTGAGTTAGCAACAACATAGTCATGGATGAAATTAGATGTCATAAATATGCTTGACACACTCTGTTAGATATATGAAAACAATAAACTATTCACACACACATAATATAAATTTAAAGTAGTTCAACTAGGATAGGTTTTACACCAAGGAATAAAATTGTAATGAAAACAAAAAAATAGGATATTGAAAGCTTTATAGAAAATTAAAATCTAAGCTACGAGAGTGATGTGATAAATAATTAAACCCTAAATTTTGACTATAACAAGTGGTAGTTGAACATAAAAAACATCATCTATAGCTAGTGAACACAACCAAACAAAATACACTGATTGAAATAAAAAGGTTAAAGAAATGTGGATAGAGTGAAATTAGTCATGGCTTCCATTAACATGTTAATAAAGTGATTACAAGCCAATGAGGCCTAGACGGTTTGATGCTCCTTAGGTATAATAGAAAAAAAGGGTGAAAGGAATATCCCACAAAGCTAGGTACTAGGCACAAGCAAACAACTCTAAATTCCTTTTACAATTTAATTTGGACCTATTTATAGTTGAGAGGAGGGTTCCTTCCCTATGAAGTTCTATGTGGAAGGCTTGTAAATTATTTTTTTCTTCTCTAACCAAAATCATTTTGCAACTATAAAACAATAACTTTGAGGTTTTTATATCTAAGACCATAACTACTAAATGCTTCTAGGCCTTCAAATGATCGACTATCATTGAATCAATTCTATGCTACTTCATTGGGGTGGATGTGCCATCAATTGTTTTTCATGTTTCTCCTAGAATATATCACTTTGTTGATATAATAGGCATGGCCTCCTTGACTGGTGTAGATTGATAGGATAGGCCCATGTGTATGGTGGAAAATTGCCACAACTAACACATGGTTACATCTAATAGGATTGACTATGAAATTCAAGCTTTACAACCAATGGTGGGTGTCCTAAATTGATCCTTCATCTATTCCCCCCCTTAAGTGTCTGTTTTCCATGTGTTCTTGAATGATATGGAATTCTTTATGGCCAATGGTAGACCTTCTCTATTTTAGCACTAGCACTTCTCTTTTTAGGCTTCAGACTGGTCATCATGTGTCTAGTTATGGTCTCTATTAGAGCCTTCTCTTTATTTACGCACTTTCCTCTATCAAAAGGACTGCATGAACCACTCAATTGAAAATCAATGGCCCATAGACCTTGGCAGCCTTGATGTGGTTTGATTTGGGTGGAACATGAGCATCAATTATAGATGGAAGATCTAATATCTAACACAACTTCTTAGCTTGTCCACCTCTTTGCAATTCTCTTATTTTGACTAAATATGGTAAGCACCTTTTGACTGCCTCATCCTGCCACATCCTACTTTTGACTAATTTGGGTTTGAGTGAAGCAAGGCTATAGGGAAAATTTCCTTTTAGTGACACTACTAATTTGCCCACTACATGATCCAAAATGGGTCTCTTTGATGACTATTTATGATTTGGTTGCCTAAAAACCTAAGAAAATTATCATCAAGAGTGTGATGATATAAGATATCATAATTGATGACATGCCTATATGGTCATTGTTTGAGGTTAATGCACTCATTACAATTCAAACTATTAGGTAAGGTTTCTTCCCTAAGGTAAGAAAATATATTCTTATACCAAGGATCAAGGAATGGAGTATATTCTATGGAAAATAATTTTAGAGGAAGCTAACTAGAGTGTTGAATTTTCACTAATTTTCCAAATAATAATCGTTGCTTATTTTTCATCTATATCTAAAGGGATAGGGGGTTTAGCCAAGGCCATGGTATTGACATGGAAGTTACTATATTTGAGGATAGATACAATGGTAACTTTATTAAAAATAAACCTTAATTTGATGATAATGCCTTTGTATGAATTGAGCTTATCATAGTTGGTTTGATAGACACCATTGACTTGGTTGAATAATAGCTAAGAGTATCTAAAGATAAAAATGATTCTAACATATAGAGAAAATGTTGCATGTAATCCTAGGATAAGGACTTCATAATTAGTGTTATTATTGGTATAGGAAATCTTAAGATTAAAATATAGAGGTATTATTTATTGTTGAGGAGTGGCCAAGATGACTATTTCCCCACTCCTTTCATACATCTACCATCACCAAAGTATAGATTCTAAGAGTCATATTGATCTACTTTTAGGTTGAATACTGACTCACTAGGAAATTCTATCACTAAGGTATGATTAGCTTCTAAATGTGTGGCCCATAATTGATCCACAATAACCTAGATTTTCATAGAATTTTGGTTGACAAACTCAAGATCAACTTCACTAAGCATAATGAGCCACTTAGAATTTCATCGTGAGAAATTAGGTTTGTACATAAGATAGCATAAGGAATAAACGCTTGCAATGAATTTTTTTTATGGATGAGCATGTAATGTCTAAGCTTCTAAAAGGTAAACATTATGGTTAGGTAGATATTTTCTAAGGGCATATATTGTAATTTATAATTGATCAAAGTCTTATTGATATAGAATTTATACTTTTATCAATGTAGGTCATAATACTATGTTAACATATCTCCTAAGTCATGGTCAATGGATGTTATGTATGGCAATAAGGGCCTATGGGGATTAGGCAAACAAGGATAGGTTGGAATAACAGGTATGATTTAAGAGTATCAAAGGTCACTTCATATTCAACATCTCATTTGAATACTAAATCCTTATTCAAAAACTTGGTGAAGGGTTTAACACTTGTCAACTAGCTATAAAATAAATGTATAAATATATTAATGGCTTAGGATTTTCCTTGGAGACTTTTAAGTTGGGTTAGAGTTTTATGGGGTGGCATATTTACTATAGTTGGTTTTATATTATGATCAAAATTGATGTCATATCAAAAAAGAATGAATCCCAATAATTTTTTGATGTACCTCAAATATGGACTTCTAAGGATTTAGGCATATCTTGTACTCCTTCAGCTACTCAAAAACACATCTTAGATCCTAAACATGATCTTCTCAATTTAAATACTAACCAATAATATCATCAACATAATCTTCCATAATATCATGCCATATTAATAAAATATATAATCCATAGCTCTCTAGTAGGTAGCTCATGTGTTCCTCATCCCAAATAGCATGAATTGATAATAGAAGTTTCCCCATAGAGTGGTGAAAGTTATTTTGGATTGGCCCTCAAGAGTGATCTTAGATCTAGTTATAGCTAGAGAATCCATCTATCAAATACACAACTCCACATCCTATAAAAAATTAGCAATCATGTCAATGTTAGGCAAAGGTATGTTGTCCTTAGAACATTATTTATTGATTTCCCAAACATTAATGCATAATATAATGCTACCTATTTTCTTATAAATAGAGAAAATATTAGAGATCCAATTGGAATAGTATATGGATTTAAATTTTTTGATAAAAATGATCTTTTAGAGCTCCTCTATGACAAACAATGTGATTTTTAGATGCATTTTTTTTAGTTTATATTTTATGGGTTTTGCACAAGAGTGACTACTAGATGGTGGACAATTAGGAAAGTATAATATCTAAGCATGTAAAAATAGGACATGTTGAGTGATACACTTGACCCGATTGTTGATGCACACCAACGGTTAGAACAATAATTGTTCTATCTTGAAAGGGAATATTTATCCTCTAAGGTTTGGGTGCTAGGATATGTTATTATAAGATTTTTAATCAAAGTATAAGAATATAAACAAGTGGATAACCCATAATTTCATATAACTGTTACAAGGGTGAGATCCAATTTATTGTCTAAGCTTGAGAAACTAGAGGTCTAACATAATTGCTTAGTGAATCATCAAAATATAATTGTTTAATATCAAATATTGCATCAAATAATCAAAGAAAATAATATTCTATAATTTCTACCATAATATTATCAACATATTCATTCATTGCATCATAGTCATGATCATTATAGCACTTAGCAATGTGTATTACGAAACTTATAGAAATTGAGCACATAATCATGTAAAACAAGCTTCAGAATTTGAAATTCAACTAATCTATGCCTAATGTAAGCCAATTTAAAAAAAAAAAAAAAGGAAAGGGTTATAGAAATAAATAAAACAAGCCATTGAATCCTAGAAGTCTTATACTAAATCTGTTGAAGCAACAATTCTAAATCAAACTAGCCTTAGCCCGATTAGTTTTCACATAGTATGAGATCAAGATGGTACCAGATTTAAAGGATAAAGAAATAAAACACTAGAATTGACTCAAATGTAACCACCATCATCATGCATAGATTACACAAAGAATAATAATATATTGCATTGCTAAAGATGTTAAATCATTACATATAAAACTTGCTCGCATCATATGATTGCCAAGATAATTATCCAAGTACAATAACAAGGTTTATACATCCACCAACTATAAAATAAAAAATAAATTCCTAGAATTTCTAAATCTAATATTGGATTCCAACCCTTTGAAATGGGTCTTTCATGGCTATTTATAGCCTTACAATTTCAAAAAAATTAGTGCTTCATAGTTGTATTTCAGTGCTTAACAGTTGTACGAATAAAATATCTATCACTGCCTGGATAGTGTGATTTCTTTTTTAGTTTCTTCTCTAGTTTGATTTTTAATTCTCCATGGATTATTATAATTGCCTTAGATGTGTCCTTTCCAGGTTAGATAGTTGATCTATAACACATTTGAGTAGCTAGGATCGGTTCTAGGTTCAATGAATTCTTCTACTTCCTCTCGACATTTGCTTTGCTACTATAGTTATTTGTAAATTATATAAGACAAGAAAAATTAATTTTAAATTTAGCTGTGGTGAGAGAAAATATTTTAAAAATATTTTGAGCATGTATATTTTTTTATCACTTTAAATTTACACCATCGATATTTTATTTATTCACTATTTATTTGTCTTCTCTGAAAGGTGGGCTTTCATTGATTGTTTAATCCTATTGTTCAATGATTACAATATTTTTATTAAAAACTTTTAGCCTATGTATCATTCACCATTTTAATGTTTATAATGTTCTTGTAAATAACCTTTAAATGATGAGTCTTTACCTTCATTTATTTATTTATATTATTTTTCTTAATCCTTCTTCTATAAATTTGGGTTTGTCATATTCTTTTTAAATACACTCCTTATTGTGCTTAAAGTTATTATCATGCTCTTATTCCATGATTGGAATTCCATTCCATGGTAATACCTTATATATCTATCTATTGTATTACAACATTAACCATTTTTAGGGTAATAATCAAGGTAGCTTTCAATTGTCGAGCTTAATTTCCAAGTGTTTCAATTCCCAAGTTTCACTTTCAATTGTTGGATGCTAATTTCTAATTGCTTTAGCTTTTAGTTTAGGATTTGGGCATGAAATGTTCAATTTTCTTTCAAAAATCATGTTGGAATTCATTTTCCAAATATTAGGTTTAATTTTGATTATAGGATTTGATTTTTTATTTGCTAGGCTTCACATTTGATTATTAGATTTTATTTTTAATTGCTAGAATTTTTTTTGGTTGCCTAGCCCTGGTCTTGATATTCTACTTACCAGGCTTCACTTTTAATTGTTGGGATTTATTTTTAATCATCATTTTTTATTTTTTGCATTGCATGGATCCGAGATTCTAAAATTATTTACCTACAACACCCTAAGAGAAACTCTAGGTATTCGCAGGATTGTGTAAATTAATTTAGGGTTTCGTTTTGCCTAACTTTGCATAATCAAATTATAAATACTTTTTTTTTGGCATGATTGCTCAATACACTTTAAATTACTTTTTTGGCAAGATCCCACACTATGCTTTCTTATGCTTGCATCATTGCCAAAATATTCCCGATTTTGGCCTATTTTATTTGCATGGTTTTGGGCTAACTTTTTTATTTCTTAAATTTTTTTCTCCTTTGATATTACTTTGGGACGATGCACTGATCCAAGATTTTAAAATCTTGTGATTACATCACCCTAATATAAACATTACTTCGAGACATTGCATGGATCTAAGATTTTAAAATCCCATGATTGCATCACCCTAAGATAGCCTCCGAACTTTGGGTATGTGCAAGTTAATCTAGGGTTTCTTTAGCCTGACTTTGTGTGATTAAATTTAAATGCCTTTATTTGTGCTTCCAGGCTATTCTTTGTTCAATCAAATTTTAGGAGTTTTCATTCACATGGTCCCAAGATCTTTTCTCTTTTGTTCTCATATTTCAAAAAAATCAAGATATTTCCAATATCTTAGAAATTATTTCCAATAGCTTAGAAATTAAACAAAAGTTTAAAAAAATGATAATTGCCTAGAAAAATATCTAAAATGAATTTTAATTACCCAAAAAAATTCAAGACCTAGAAATGATTTCTTTTGATTATTCATATCAGATTTAAACTTGCATGTTTTTTGACTTCATTTTTTATTGCATGGTCATACATAGGATTAGTGGGACTTTGCACTTACAAAAAAATGGATACAAAATTATTTTCTAATAACTTCCCGGGTGACCTTGATAGTGGCATATTGAGCAAAATTGTTGAAGGCAAACAACTTGGGGCATTAATTTTACTGGTTAGAAATCTTATTTCAGGCATAAATCAAAGAAGAATGTAAATTTTCTAATTAAATCCATTAAAATAAGATCAATGCAATGTTGGAAATTTGAGCAAATTTTGTTGTCATTGATGTCAAGAGATTGTTGTTTCAGCTTTGTCATCATTAATGTCATCAGGTGTTTTTTCTAAAAGGCAAGGAAGTTTTTAAAGGAATAGGATATAATATTTATTTTTAATATTATATGCCTAAAAAGGCTTTAAATGTTGAGGACCCAAGGAAGGAGAAACAAGTTTCAATTAAAATAATAATATAATAATATTTAATATTATAATATTTCAGGCAAAAGGATGAGGTGAAGAAAATGAGGTCCAAGGAATTATTAAAATAATTTATCCTTGAAAAGATTCATTGAGTAGTTTGCAAAGGATTTAATTTAATTTATTTAAATTAAAATATTTTAACCTATAGTTTAAAATTTTAATTTAAATAACTATGGGCGCCAAAGTTAAAAGGTTAAAAAATTAAATTATTATTCAAATTTTGAAATTCAAATTTGGGTTGATGTCAAGCACAAAAGGACAAGATGTATTTAAAGGGGAAATAGTTTTTATTTTCCCCCATCCATGCATTTGAACACTAAGGTCAGGAAAGAGAATCGTGTGTTGCTTTGTGTGTAAGAAGAAGTTTTCATGAATTTTAAAGGTTTTGAGGGTAGACGTTCGCATAAGTGCATGTGATGTAGCCAAATAATTTCATAACGATAGGTAGCACAAATGATGGCCAAGGGTTTGTTAAGTCTCTCACAGGGCAAAGGTTGGAGTTTTGAATCCCCACGCAATCGGTTTGTGAAGGGGGACTTTTTGTTTTTCATTCGCTAAATTCTGCAGAGGCAATAAGAGAGGGTGCATGATTTTAGGTGCTTGTGTGGGCGTGTGGCCCAATGGTTGCCTTGCCTTTGGCTAAAGCATCGTAGTGGCAATTGTTCGTGGGTTCGATGTGCAACCAAGGCGTGTGCTAGTATTTTATAATGTGGGCCAAAGGTGTATGAGGTAAGAGCAATATTTTTATTTAATTTTTTTATTGTGCCAAGGTTTAAGAAGCGCATAAGTTATAAAGGCCACGTGATATTTTAAATAGCGCCTTGGTTGAAATATAGGAAGTCATAAAGTTATTTGGAATATTTTATTTTTTGGTGCTCGAAAAAATAAATAAAGGTTGGAGTAATAAGGGTTAAATAAGAACTTGGTTTTTATAGGTTGAATATTATTTTTGGAGTTTGTAAGGTGCTTATAAAATAACTTGGTCTTCTATGTATTGAATAGTTTGAAAATTGATTTTTATGTGTTGAGTGATATTTTGGAATGTTTTGAGATAATAATGTGTACTTGAGACTTGATAATTTTTGAATGATGAATTAATTTTTTAGGAGAATATTTGTGGAGATTTTGAAATAGATTGTTGCTATCTAACCTTGAAATTGACAAAGAGGATTTGATTTTGATTAAGATAGGTTTTGAAGACATATATCCATCAAAACAAAAGGTATGGGCACATCTTCCTTGTGAGTGAAATTTTGTTGGATTGAATATTGTGAAATGCAAAGGTGGAGTGAAAAGGATTGTTTGATAAGCATTGTTGGAAATGTTTGAGTGAGTGTTCATGTGCATGATTTATGGATGTTGAAAGAACATGAGTATCATTGTTATGTGACATTAGAATCATCTTGAGTCAAGGTTTGAGTTCAATAGTGTGAGTTGTTGAAAGTATAGTGAAATACTTGGTTAGGGTTTGTAAGCAAGTTGTGTTTCATTGAGTGGATGTTTGAGTGAGATTGATTGAGCATTATTGATTGAAAGCATTGGAGTGATAGTTCAAGTTTTGTGAAATAAATTATACTTTATTTATGAATTTATTTGAAAGAAATTTTGAAAGTGAAAGAGTGTTTTGTTGAGTACAATACATTGTGAGTGTGAAACATATTGAGTCTTTGATCATTCTCTATATGGTTCTATGTATAAACAAGATTCTGAGTGAAACTTGTTTGTGTGATTGAAGAGGTTTTATGAAAGAGATTAAGTTAAGTTTTTGCATTTTTTTGAGTAAGTTTTTGTGAAATCTAGTGGAAAATTTTGATTAAGTCCTAGAGAGGACTTAAGGATAAAGTTAAGCACGCTTTTGTGAATTGTGAGTATATTTCAATAAGTCCTAGAGGGGATTTAGGACATATTTGAGTAAGTCCTAGATGGGACTTAATGATAGAATTGAATAAACTTTTGTGAAAGCTTAAGGATAGACTTGTGTGATATTTTGTGAAAGCCTGCAAGTAGATTTTAGGTAAGTCTTGGTAAATACTTGTTGAGAATATTGAGCAAGTTCTTGAGAGGACTTGTTGGGCAAATTTGATGTGTCTTGGTGAAGACTTTTTGAGTAGATTGAGCAAGTTCTTGAGAGGACTTGTTTGATATATTTTAGGTAAGTCTTGGTAAAGACTTGTAGAGTAGATTTGAGACAAGTCTTGGTGAAGACTTGTTGAGAAAATTGAGCAAGTTCTTGAGAGGACTTGTTGGACATATTTAAGGTAAGTCTTGGTGAAGACTTGTAGAGTAGATTTAAGACAAGTCTTGGTGAATACTTGTTGAGCGGATTGAGAAAGTTCTTGAGAGGACTTTTTGTATAGATTTAAGGTAAGTCTTGGTGAAGACTTATAGAGCAAATTTGAGGTAAGTCTTTGTGAAGACTTGTAGAGAAAATTTGAGGTAAGTCTTGGTGAAGACTTATTGAGTAGATTAGATAAGTTATAGAAAGGACTTGTTGAGGTAAGTCTTTGAGTAGACTTGAGAGCAGATTTGATTGATTGATTTGTTCAAGCTTTGTGTTAAGGCTTGAGGTAGATATTATTAGAGTTAATTTGTGATTTTATTAGGCTTTGTGTTAAGGCTTAAGGACAAATTTGAGGATAGAGTTTGGTGTATGTTTGAGGGCAAATTTATGCCAGACTAGAGATAGAATTATGATAATATTTATGCTAGATTGATGATAGTATTTACTGTATATTTGATATAGATATTTAGTAGAGTCGAGAGTAATATTTGGAGGTGACGGATGAAAGGACAATAGTATCTAGTGGATAGAGATCTATTAACTAGGACAGTGAGAATAAAGGTCTTCTAAGTGAGGATAGAGGTATTATGTGAAAAGAGATCCACAAGCCAGTGCAGTGGAGGTGATAGTCTTCTAGAAGATTACTAGTTAGAATAGAGGAGAAGGATTTTTCCTATGTATGGAGATTCACAAACAAAAAAAGGGAAAAGAGTTCTCATGTGGATAGAGATCCATGAATATGATTAGGGTATTGGTGTCTCCTTTGGATAGAGGTCCATAAACATTGTAATAGGGAAGAATTCCCAAGATATTTGTTGAGAAAATTTTAGTGGAATATTTCCCCGTGGAGTAGCCCACATTGGGTGAACCACATTAAATTGGTATCTGTATTGTGTGTGTTGATTTATGCATTGATTTTATTACTTTTGTTGATATTACAATTTATTATATTGGATAATATTTTTTGGAAAAGAAAAGTAAAAAATGGTCTTATATTGTTCACCCCCCCTCTCAGTATAAGTTTGTGTTCTTCAATTGGTATCAGAGTGGGTTCCTTGGGAAGATTTTAACAGCTTGAAGGAAAAGCTTACAGGAAAACAGATGGATTCTCAGAGTGGATCTTTAGGAAATAAGGCACCATTATTTGATGAGAACAATTATACATTTTGGAGTGTAAGAATGAAGATTTACCTAATGGTGTAAGGAAATTATATATGGAAAGCATTTGAGTATGGGTACACACCTCCAGCTACTCCACCTATAGTTAAAGATGGTAAGCTCCTACAACTAAATAATTCAAAGGCAATAAATGAAATCTTAAATGGTTTACGTGAATTAGAGTTTGTAAAATTTATGCATTGCACATTAGCAAAATAGATTTGGGATAAGTTGAAAAATACATATGAGGGAGACAAAAAGGTCAAGATATAAAAATTGCAAAATCATAAGAAAATATTTGAAGACCTAAAGATGAAGGATAAGGAATATATTACTACATACTTACTTCGTGTGGATGAGATTTTTAACTCCATGCAAGGACTTGGGTTTAAATTGGAAGAATAAGATGTTTTTCAAAAGGTTGTAAGATAACTCTCTAAGAGGTATAGTGAAAAGGTTTCAGCCATAAAAGAAACAAGAGATATTAAAATTTTGACTGGGGATGAGCTACATGGTACTCTCACAAATTTTTATATGAGAATAGAAAAGGATCCTATTTCCCAGAAAAAAAGAAGCTTTCAAATTTACAAAGAAGACAAAGGATAAGAAGTCAGATTTAAATAATAAATTATCCAATGATGAAGAAGCAAACTATGGTAGAAGGAACAAGTACACAAGAAAGTATAAAGGTACAAAATCAGTGAAGTGTTTCAAATGTGGTAAATATGGTCACTATGCATCTGATTGTCCAGAATCTAGAAATAGCAGAGGTGATGAGAAACAGGATCATAAGAATAGGAAATAGGAAAATACATGTATCAAAATAAAAGCAAGGATGGACAAGGCATGCAAGGAAAGAAGTTTTTTCAAAGGCATAGGAAGAGTTTTTATGCAGATAATATAGGAAATATTTCAAGTGATAATGATGAAATATCCTCAGATAATGAAGAAGAAGAAATTCTATTTTTGATAGTAGAAAAAAAAAAAGATGTTAAGAAAAATGTAAAAATGGAACTAATAATTCTCAAGTATTTTAGGTGTGGAAAATTTGGTCATCTTGAATATCATTGTACAAGGAATGGGTTCAATTTTAGTGAAGATGAATATGAATATGCTCTTGAAGGTCCAGAATAAGGAAGTCTTCTTATGGCAATAGAAGAATAAGGAAGTGTTTCTAGTGGAAATAAATCAAAAAATAATGAAGATGATCTTGAATACAAAAGAGTAGAGGAAGAATAAAAAATTCAGAGGAAAGATAAGTTGATCTTGAAAGTGATATTATTTATGCTCTTAAGGAATTAAAGAAGGTAAGAAAGCATAAATCATAACTCAAGCTTTAATTTCAATAATGTGATGAAGAGAAAGTAAAGCTTATAGAATATCTAACCAACTCAATAGATAAGACAAGAAGATATAAATATAAGTTAGAGGTAAAATTTTTATAATGTGAAATATTAGAGCATGAGGTAGCTTCACTAAGGAAGGAAGTAAAATATTCTAAAAACAAGCGCCACAGGTTTGGGATAAGCTCAAAGACCTTGGATAAAATTATCAAGGTACAAATATCTTCATCAAACAAAGCAAGACTTGGTTTTGAATAGGAACATAGAGAACAAGGAGAGGAGTAAATATCAAGCTCCAAATAACAATAAGCTTCAGAATAAGAGAGTGTAAGATAAATAGAGACTTCTGAGTATAATTTGGACAATATAAAGTTCAACAAGGAAAGGAACAATGCATAAGTAAGGAACAGATGGAACATGAAACAACACATGGAAGAAGAGACTAAGAGACCAATGGGATCAAAACAAGGTTTCTTCAATGGATGTTGCTTCTCATTTCATAGGTTTGGACATAAGGCTATGCAGTGCAGGACACATGAAAGACAGGGACATGGTTTCACCAATAGACAATTTAGAAATGGGTATCTCTTTTGAGGTTATTGTCACTCTTGGCATCATTTTGGTCATAAGGCAATAAATTGTAGGTTTCATGATAGGAATGGATATGGCTTCACCAGGATGAACTTCAATATATTTGCACCTTCAAGGAATCACAACATTAAGTGTTATAAATACAATAATGTTGGGCATATGGCTAAGTGGTGTAGAGCTGAGTTTCTAGAGACAAGAAGGAACAAGAACATTTAGAGAAATCAATTGAGGAAGAAGGTGGACAAAGGAAACGAGCAGTGTATTCTAGGAGTAGAGACACTCCCACCCCAAAATTAACCACCTCAAGGAGAGGAGGAGGGGAGGGAGCTGAGCTAAGAGTCTTACATTTAGTCCCAAAGGTGGCCCTTTGCCATTGATGTCAAATGGGGAGAGATTTGAGTTAGGAGGAGAGCATTCAGTTAGGGTATCATTTTATTAGGGGGAGAAAAACTAAAAAAGGTAAAATAAATGGTTAAAGGAAAAAGGGTTGCCATCAATGACAAAGGGGGAGATTGTTGGAAATTTGAGAAAGTTTTTTTGTCATTGATGTCATGAGAATGTTGTTTCAGTTTTGTCATCATTAATTTCATTAGGTGGTTTCTCCAAAAGGCAAGGAAGGTTTTAAAGGAATAGGATATAATATTTATTTTTAATATTATATGCCTTAAAAGGCCTAAAAGGTTGAGGATCCAAGGAAGAAGAAGCAAGTTTAAATTAAAATAATAATATTATAATATTTAATATTATAATATTTTGGGCAAAAGGATGAGGTGAAGAAAATGAGGTCCAAGGAATTATTAAAATAATTTATCCTTGAAAAGACCCATTGAGAAGTTTGCAAAGGATTTAATTTAATTTATTTAAATTAAAATATTTTAACCTGTAGGTTAAAATTTTAATTTAAATAACTATGGGAACCAAAGTTGAAAGGTTAAAAAATTAAATTTATCATTAAAATTTTGAAATTCAAATTTGGGCCGACGTCAAGCACAAAAATACAATTTGTATTTAAAGGATAAATAGTTTTTATTTTCCCCATCCATGCATTCGAACACTAAGGTTAGGCAAGAGAATTATGCATTGCTTTATGTAAAGGTAAAAGTTTTCATAAATTTTAAAGGTTTTTAGGGCATACGTTTGTATAAGTGCATGTGGCACAACCAAAGCATTTCATAATGCTAGGTAGCACAAATGGTTTCCAAAGGTTGTTAAATATCTCACAAGGTAAAGGTTGGATTTTTGAATCCCCACGTGATCATTTTGTGAAGAAGGATGTTTTTTTTTTTGTTCATCGAATCCTATGAAGGCAATAAGAGAGGTTGTACAATTTTGGGTGCTTATGTTGGCGTGTGTCCCAATGGTTTCCTAGCCTTTGTCTAGAGCATCATGGTGATAGTTGTTCATGACTTCGAAGTGAATCCAAGGCACGTGCTAGTGTTTTACAACATGGTACAAAGATGTATGAGGTAAGAGCACTATTTTTGTTTGATTTTTTATTGTGCAAAGGTTTGTGAAGCACATAAATTATAAAGGCCACGTGATATTTTAAATATGGCCTTGGGTGAAAGATAGGGAGTCATAATATTATTTGGAATATTTTATTTTTTGGTGCTTGAAAAAATAAATAAAGGTTGGAGTAATAAGGGTTAAATAAGGACTTGGTTTTTATAGGTTGAAAATTAATTTTGGATTTTGTAAGGTGCTTATAAAATAACTTGGTCTTCTATGTATTGAATAGAATGAAAATTTATTTTTATTTATTGAGTGAGATTTTGGAAAGTTTGGAGAGGTGTACTTGAGACTTGATAATTTTTGTAAGGTGAAATAATTTTTTAGGACAATTTTTGTGGAGATTTTGAGATAGATTGTTGATATCTAACCTTGAAATTGGCAAAGAGGATTTGATTTTGATTAATACAAGTTTTGAATACATATCTTCATCAAAATAAAAGGTATCGGAACATCTTCCTTGTGAGTGATATTTTGTTAGATTGAATGTTGTGAAATGCAATTGTGGAGTGAAAAGGATTGTTTGATAAGCATTGTTGAAAATGTTTGAGAGAGTGTTCATGTGCATGATTTGTGGATGTTAAAAGAATGTGAGTATCATTGTTATGTGACATTGAAATCATCTTGATTCAAGGTTTAAGTTCAATAGTATGAGTTATTGGAAGCATAGTGAAACACTTGGTTAGGGTTTGTAAGCAAGTTGTGTTTCATTGAGTGGATGTTTGAGTGAGATTGATTGAGCATTATTTATTGAAAGTATTGGAGTGTTAGTTCAAGTTTTGTGAAACAAATTATACTTTATTTCTAAATTATTTTGATATAAATTTTGAAAGTGAAAGAGTGTTTTGTTGAGTACAACATATTGTGAGTGTGAAACATATTGAGTCTTTAATCATTCTCTATATGGTTTTATGGTTAAATAAGATTATGAGTGAAACTTGTTTGTGTGATTGAAGAGGTTTTCTAAAAGATATTAAGTTGAGTTTTTACAGTTGTTTGAGTAAGCATTTGTGAATTCTAGTGGACAATTTTTAGTAAGTCCTATAGAGGACTTAAGGATAGAGTTAAGCAAGCTTTTGTGAAAGCTTGTGAGTAGATTTGAGTAAGTCCTAGAGGGGATTTAAGGATAGATTTGAGTAAGTCCCAAAGGGTACTTAAGGAAAGAATTGAGTAATATTTTGTGAAAGCTTAAGGACATATTTATGTGAGATTTTGTGAAATCTTACAACCAGATTTGAGGTAAGTCTTGGTGAAGACTTTTTGAGTAGATTGAGCAAGTTATTGAGAGGACTTGTTGGATATATTTGAGGTAAGTCTTGGTGAAGACTTTTAGAGTAGATTTGAGACAAGTATTGGTGAAGACTTGTTGAGCATATTGAGCAAGTTCTTGAGATGACTTGTTGGACAGATTTAAGGTAAGTCTTGGTAAAGACTTGTAGAGAAAATTCGAGGTAAGTCTTGGTGAATACGTGTTGAGAAAATTGAGCAATTTATTGAGAGGACTTGTTGGACATGTTTAAGGTAAGTATTGGTGAAGACTTGTAGAGCATATTTTAGGTAAGTCTTGGTGAAGACTTGTTGAGTAGATTGGACAAGTTATAGAGAGGACTTGTTGAGGCAATTATTTGAGAAGACTTGAGAGAAGACTTGATTTATTGATTTGTTCAAGCTTTGAGTTAAGGCTTGAGGCAAATCTAAGAATATTTGAGTTGTGATTTGATTAGTATTCGTGTTAAGGCTTGAGGATAGATTTGAGGACAAATTGTGGTGCATATTTGAGGGTATATTTGTACCAGACTAGAGACATACTTGTGAGTATATTTGTGCTAGACCAAGGATAGTTTTTATTGTATATTTGATACAAAAATTGAGTAGACTTGAGAGTAAGCATTAGAGGTGATAGATAAGAGGATAATAGTCTCTAGTGGATAGATATCCATTAGACATGGTAGTGAGGATAGAGATCTTCTGAGTGAGGACAAAGGTATTATATGGAGAGAGATCCACAAGCCAGTGCAATGGATGTAGTAGTCTTCTAGACGATCACCTGCTAGAGCAGAGGAGAATGTGTTCTCCTGTGGATAGAGATCCACATACCAGTAAAGGGGAAAGATTTTTTCTATGGATAGAGATCCACAAACTTGATTAGGATATTGGTATCTCATTTGGATAAAGGTCCATAAACATTGTAATATGGAAGTATTCCCAATATATTTGTTGAGAAATTTTTAGTGAAATGTTTTCTTCATGGAGTAGCCCATACTAGGTGAACCACGTTAAATTGGTGTCTCTATTGAGTGTTGATTTTTGCATTGCTTTGATTACTATTATTGATATTACCATTGATTATATTGGATAATATTATTTGGGAAATAAAAGTAAAAGTGGTCTTATACTATTCACACCCCTCTTAGTAGAAGCTTGTGTTCTTCATGCAATTGTAATTCATGTATTTATAAAAAATTCAATGCAAGCAAGCTCAAAACCTTGGCGTAGGTGAATTTAGATAAAAATAAAAATTTCTTGTGGGTCCCCTATTGGGGTGGGTTGTGCAACTACAACAACAAATGGTGACTACTATAAAATGCTCTTGAGCATTTTGTATAAAGAACCCAACTTGAAATCAATGAAAACTTAACTAGTAAAATGCAAATCATTTGTCTAATATTCAAATATGGGGTTAAAAAAATTTGTTTGAAATAAGTATGCCATGTTACTTCAACTTAAAGTGTGTGCTAGTGCATTCATTTTTATTCTTAGATCCATCATAATTTCATCACTTAGTTTGAAGTTAGGCTATTAAATATATATATATTTTTTTGATTGGTAGAAAGGGTGTTGAAAGGTCCCTGAACCTTGTACAAGAGAGATTACAAGAAATCCATAGCGACCGAGGTGGTCCAAGAAGAAAGGAATAGAGAGCTGGCAAACCTCCACACTAGGGAAGGTGTCGCGAAATCGCGACCAAAATGGTGATGTCGCGAAATCGTGACAAGTTGCGCCGTTGATGCCAAAAGAAGAAAGGAAGTCGCGAAATCGTGACAAGAAGAGCCATCGGAACCGAAGAAGGGAAGAAGTCGCGATATCGCGACATGTTGCAAAGTGTCGCGATATCGCGACAAGTTGCTAGGTTGGAGCCGGACGAGAAGAAGAGTCACGAAATCGTGACAAGAAAGAAGACCATGCCCGGGAAATAGAAAATGAGTCACGAAATCGCTACAAGAAGTAAGAACACTGCCGAAGAGAAAGGGTGTCACGAAATCATGACAAGAATGAAGACCATAGCCGAAAGAGAAAATGAGTCGCGAAATCACGACAAAAGTGGAAGCCTGCTGCCAAGAAGAAAAAGTGTCGCAATATCGCGACAAAAAGGAAGACCGCCGTTGGAGAGAAAAAATGTCACGATATCGCGACAAAATGGAAGACCGCCGTTGGAGAGAGAAAAAGTGTCGCGATATCGCGACAAAAATGGAAGACCGCCATTGGAGAGAAAAATGTCGCGATATCGCGACAAAAAGGAAGACCGCCGTTGAAGAGAAAAAGTGTCGCGATATCGCGACAAAAATGGAAAACCACCGTTGGAGAGAAAAAAGGTCGCGATATCGCGACAGAATGGAAGACCGCCGTTGGAGAGAAAAAATGTCGCGATATCGCGACAAAATGGAAGACCACCGTTGGAGAGAAAAAATGTCGCGATATCGCGACAAAATGGAAGACCGCCGTTGGAGAGAGAAAAAATGTCGCGATATCGCGACAAAAAGGAAGACCGCCGTTGGAGAGAAAAAATGTCGCGATATCGCGACATGAAGCAAGAAAGCGCCTGAAGGCCAAAAGTGTCGCGATATCGTGACAAGTTTGCAAAAAAGCACCCGGAGAGAAAAAGTGTCGCGATATCGCGACAAGTTGGAAGACCGCACCAGAAGGAGAGAAAAGTGTCGCGATATCACGACAAAGGGAAGACCCTCGTGGAGAGAAAAAGGAAAAGTCATGATAACGCGGCAAGCTGAGATTTTGCAACCAACTGTGAAAAGTGACGCGAAAATGCTCCAAGATGCCAAGACGCAGCCAAAGGGGAAAAACCCAGAGCCCAGTAACCCACTCACATTGTGCAAACATTGGAACTTGAAGAAGCGTCCCTTAGGCCGATTGGGAAGGAATCTCTCCAAACCTGAATGTCTGTTGCGTCAACTCCCTTGTTAGCAAGCCAGTCCGTAGCTTTGTTTCCTTCCCGGTATTGATGTTGAATGATTAATTCTGGGTAAAAGCCAATTAGTGTCTTGCATTCTTCGAAGATGGAAACAAGGGCCCAGGGAGGCACAGAGGTTCCTTTGAGCCAGTTGATGCAATGCAATGAGTCTCCTTCTATGATGAGTTTATTGATAGTCAAGCCTTCCAAGAGAATCAAGCTTTGGAGCAAGGCCCGAGCCTCGGCCATATTGTTAGACTGAATTCCTAAGTTCTGAGCAAAGGCCAAAATTATTTCTCCTCTATGATTTCTGAGAATTCCACCTCCGCCAGCCGCTCCAGGGTTGCCTTTGGCCGTGCCATCGAAGTTAAGCTTGTGCCACCCAGAAGGAGGTAAGGCCCACTTGATTACAGACCTGTCAACAGAAGTACGAGGAGTTGCAAAAAAATTGAAAAGATTGAAATGATTTGTTAAATCCAATTCAAGGCCAGGAGGGGGGGTTTGGACGATGAGACAAGAGAGGCATTCTCCTCAGCAAGGGCCAAGATTTTGGCAACAACAATCTTCTCATCCGTGGCAAGGTTTTTGAAAATTCTGGCATTTCTCTCAAGCCAAATCTGCCACAGGAAAATGTGAAGGCAAGCTTGCCACATGAATTTGAGTTGACTGCTCTTGAAAGGCCTAGGCCATTGTTGAAAAAGGAGGGGAATGGAATGAGGGAGGGCTACGGAGATGGCGAAAGTGTTGAAAACCTGGTTGAGCACTGCAAGGGAGAAGGGACATTCCAGAAAAACATGCGCAGTAGACTCACAGGCATTTTTACACAGGATGCACCAATTGGGGATGAGAAGCCCTCTGGTTATCAAATTGTCAGTGGTGAGGATTCTATTTTGGATGGCCAACCAATAGAAGAATTTGACCTTGGGAATGATCTTGGGAACCCAGACCAGATTAGATAAGTCACGGCCATCACTGGGAGCTTCTTGGCTGTAGTAGGCAGATTTAACAGTGAAATGCCCTGAATCTTCAAGGTTCCAAACCATGGAGTCATCTTTGTGAGAGCTGGGGATTATGCAGCTCCTCAATAAGTTTTGTAACCGCCTAAGCGCCTCGGTGATATGTCTAGGCCCATTCAGATCCAGGTGTTTCCATTCGGGTCTTGTAATACCTGGGTTAATGAAATGACACACCTTATCTCCAAAGGTGGCTTCGGTCACCGTCTTGAGCACAACAAGATGAGGATCTTGGCTGAGAGGTTTGTCACGGATCCAAGGGTCATCCCAGAAATGAATGGTCAATCCATTTCCAAGACACCACCTTAAGCCTTC
This sequence comes from Wollemia nobilis, assembly GCA_028583015.1. NCBI lineage: Eukaryota > Viridiplantae > Streptophyta > Pinopsida > Araucariales > Araucariaceae > Wollemia > Wollemia nobilis. The sequence continues at coordinate 741,153 of JAQPPZ010017037.1, forward strand.
CATGATGATCTTCCTTGTTTTAGTGACACCATTCCAGAAATGAGATCCGCTAGGAAGGTTGTGCTCTCCAAGAAAGGGAACTTGATGAAGGTACTTAGCTTTGATGATGTCAATCCAGGTGGCTTTTTCGTTGATGGTAAGTCTCCAGGACTGCTTGGCAATGAGAGCCATGTTCATCCGCTTGATGTCCCTGAAGCCGAGACCTCCATCCTTTTTCTTGGAACAAACCTTGTCCCAGGCAACAAGGGGAAATTTGTTCTTGTTTTCGTTTCCCGCCCAAAGGAATCTGCGTTGAATTTGCTCAATTCTTTGGCAGATGGAAGCTGGAGCTTTGAAGATAGATAAGAAAAAAATAGGAATACTTTGCAAGCAAGCCTGGACCAGAGTGGCTTTGGCTGCCTGATTGAGCAATGAACTTTTCCAGCTTGCAAGCTTCTTGTTGAGACGATCTAGAACAGGGTTCCACATAGCCGAGACCGATTTGCCATGGAAAAGCGGTAATCCGAGATAAGTAGTTGGAAGGCTCCCAATGATACACCCAAGGATCTCAAGCAATCCTGTTTTGCCTGTGGATGGGAGTATTGAGGAAGTATAGCTTGCTTTTGCGGTAATTGACTTTCTGGCCAGCTCGCCTCTTCATAAGAGTCAAGGATGCTCTTAATGATTTTTGCTTCGGGGACAGAAGCATGAGAGGAAAGAATAGTATCATCCACAAACTGTTGATGGGAAATGGCATTGGTTGTTGAGGCTGGTTTGATCCCAGAGACGAGTCCACTGTTGCAGGCAGCAGTAAGGGTCCTTCCAAGGGTTTCGGCCAAAATGATGAAGAGGAAGGGTGACAGAGGGTCCCCTTGGCGAATGCCTTTAAAACTTGGAAAAAAGCCAGCAGGTGAACCATTGATAAGAACAGAGAACCAAGCAGTAGAGATACATTCTCGAACCATCTTAACCCATTCTTTGTGAAACCCAAACTTCTCAAGGACCTCGAACAGGAATTTCCATGAAACCCGATCAAAAGCCTTGTTCATGTCAAGCTTAAGGAACATACTGGGTTTTTTGTTTTTAGATGCCGAATGAGCCAACTCGTGGACGGTTATCACTCCATCAGCAATGAATCTGCCTTTGACCGAGCTGCCTTGGCACTGGTCGATGATGGAGGGAAGGATGTCTTTCAGCCTGTTTGCCATAACTTTGGTGATAAGTTTGTAGATGACACTACAGAGACTTATAGGTCTGAAGTCGGAGAGGGAAGCACGATCATTAGACTTGGGAATTAAAACAATGAAGGTGGAATTGGCTTCTCTCGGCATATTTTTGGCTCTCTGGAAGAATTTAACCGCAGCAACAACATCAGGGCCCACAATATCCCAAAAGTGTTGAAAAAACTGGGGTGGAAAGCCATCGGGTCCAGGGGCCTTGTCGGGTTCCATTGCAAACAGGGCATCTTTGATCTCCTCTTCAGTGTAGGATTGGAGCAATTTCTCATTATCATCGTTAGACACCATCATTGGAATGTTCTGAAGCAGAGAACTTGCTGTGTGGGGGTGGCAGTCAACACTTGGACCTAAGATTTCCTGGAAGTGGTGCACAGCTTCCTGTCTGATGGCATGGATATCAGAGACAATGGTACCATCAGCCTTGGTCAACTCAGAGATTTTATTTGAACCTCTGTGGCGCAAGGTGGAAGCATGGAAAAACTTCGTGTTGGTGTCTCCTTCTTTGAGCCAGAGGCTTCTGGATTTTTGCCTCCAGTAGGACTCTTCCTTAGCCAAAACATTGTGAAGGTTTGAAAGGAGGCATTTTTCTTCCATGAAAGTTTCAACCCTCTGATCCCCTCCCTGAATCAGATTTTCCACCCTTTTGAGCTCATCCAACAGAAGCTTTTTTTCACTAAAGAGGTTGCCGAAAACCTCCCTGTTCCAGCATTTCAGCTTGAGTTTGACTGCTTTGAGTTTGAGGAACAGATTCGAGAGAGGGTTTGGACAAAGGTTTTGCTGCCACCATTGTCGAATGCACCGACCTAAATCTGGATGAGTGAGCCACATATTTTCAAACCTGAAAGGGGTTTTAAAGGTTTTCTGGGGTCGGGAACAATCCATAATTATAGGGTTGTGATCAGATCCAATTTTTGGGTGGCTATGAAGCCTGGCATCGCCAAAAATAGGAATGAGTTCTTTGGACAAGAGAAATCTGTCAAGCCAAATTTGGATGTGATGAATGCCCGCCCGTCTGTTGCTCCATGTATAGTTGGATCCTTGGAGCGGTAAGTCCATAAGCTCGTTGAGGTTGACAAATTCGCTGAAATCTTCAATGCAACGGCTAGTGATCGGATTGCCTCCTTGCTTGTCAAGCAGGTGAAGGGGAGTATTGAAGTCGCCACAGAGCATCCAAGGAAAGTCAGGAAAGTTATTGCGCATTGCGGTAATGTTATCCCACAACAATCTTCTGTTGACAGGACTGTTTGGTCCATAAACATTGGTGGCAATCCATTGAAGGTTGGTGACTTTATTAGTGAACAAAATGTTGATGGTTCCGTCAAAGACTGAAAGAACTCTCCCCTCGATAGTTGACGGATCCCACAAACAAAGGAGACCCCCGGATGCCCCTGAGGAGGGGCAAAAGGCGAAATTGCTATTTTCCCAGATTAGCTTGCAAACTTGATTGCTGCTATTCTCATCCAGTTTAGATTCTTGAAGAAACATGATATTTGGTTTTAGGTTTTTTCTCACCGACTTGACAGTCCTCTGTTTGGCAGTTCCGTTGAGGCCTCTGACATTCCAGGAGACAAACTTCATCGATTTGACTTGGGATTTGCTTTGCGACCTCTGCCTCTCCCTTGAGACGGAGTAAGTTTAGGTCTAACCTCATCCAAATCTTGATGGGTGGGTTGTTCGGAAGTAGGGCCCAAGGAGGTAGGCACAGGATCCATCAGCCGCTTCAATCTCAACTGCTTTGGCAAGCTTTTCAGCATTGGACGGTCTTCCCCTTCTCTGCTCTTTGTTGACATCAGCTTTGGGGGTGGGAATGGGAGATTTCAGAGGGCTGGATGACTGAAGAATGTCGGTGGTGTTGGTCCCAGGAACAGGCCTATGGGGGGATGGAGAGCGGGGAGACTGGCACAGGGCAACAGACTCAGGGGAGAGGGTAAGAGGACGGTTCTGAGTCGGGGGAAGGGGTGGGAAGGGAAGAGGAAGGTGAGAGGGACCAAAATCTGAGGGTGAGTTTGGGGAGGTCATTGCAGCCTTACCCTTGGACAAGGGAGACTGAATCGCAGAGGGTGTGGATGAGATGTTTGGATCTATGGGAAGGTCATCGGAGATGTCCTCACTAGTTTGAAGATTATTTAAAGGAGCGAAATGATTGGAACGAGAAGGCGGAGCACTTACATTGTTAGGAGCAGATGTTTTAGGGGGGCCTGCAGAACGGCCACGGCCCCTGCCAGGAGCCTTTTTTTGAACGTTGGGGATCTGGGAATCCTTCTTCCTGCCTGAATCGCTGGGGATATCTTTTTTTTGGGAAGGGCATTGAGAAGCCAAGTGGCCCTGAGTGTTGCACTCCAAACAAAAAGTGGGCTTATTCTCGTACTCAACTCCTTGACGTCTTCTGAAGCTCCCGACGTTGATGCCAATGCAGGTCGGCAGAGCCGAATCCAGATTAGCCATGACACAGACACGAGCATAGGTCATTCTGGTTCTTGCTCTGGTAGCAGGGTCGATGGCAACTAAATCTCCAATCGGTTGAGTGATGCCTTTGAGAGCATCATTATAGAAGAACTATGGGGGAAGCCCATGGAGTTTGATCCAAATCGGAGCGATGTTGATAGACTGAGTTTCAGGGTCGAAATCTTCCCCCCATCTCCGTAGAAATAGGCTTCGACGACCAAAAAACCAAGGTCCACCAGTGAGAATGCGTTGGGTGTCGAGGGCATTGTTTAGCCTTATCATAAAGAACCCCCTAGGAAAGGCCACGAGCTCCATGCTTCCAGACAGCCGCCATTTGGAAAGGGCCCATTCACGGATAGTTTCCATATCAGGTCGGGCACCGACAAATTTCCCAACCAGAGAGAGGGACTCTTGAAAGATTAGTGGCTCCATAGCCTCGCTTGGAAACGAAACTTCAGTGCCCAAAATAGAGAAGGGCAAAGGAGTTTGAAAAGAGAACGCTCCAGTCGAGGTCCTGACTTTATCCGCAAAGGACAAAGACCAAGGTCACGCTTTGGAAGGAGAGGAAGGTGAAACCCTACCGTTAACAGACGTCGGCTTCACCGCACCGTTTGGGTCTTCACCATGACAATTGCTGAGTGGGCCTGCAGTAGGCCCAACACCAACTGCAGGGCCCGAGGACAAAGCTGCCAGACCAGCATTCTCCATCGACCCTCCATTCCCGCCATCGCCATCGCCATCGTCCATAGACACTCCCGCTCCCGTTCTCGCTCCCGTTCCCGCTCGTGACATTTCAAATTTTGACTATTAAATATTTCACTCATAAAAAGGAGTTGTCTTTGCATTGCTCCACTGCTAGTCAAGCATTTATAGCTCTAGTGGATATGGCCTTGATCCCATTTAGATATTTATCTACTACCATATATATATTTATAGTCTTGGTAAAGGTTACTCGAATCACTCAAACACTTTAGTTTATTGCATTATTAGCATTTTTGTTCTTCATTAAGAAGTATTTTGATAAATTACAAACATTTAATGTGATCTTGGATTAGGTATCTATAAGTCTAAAGTAGAGTGTATATTTTCACCTAATCATCAAACCAAGATGATTTATTCCTTATGATCTAATCATTACTAAAAGGTTGTTAATAAATTTGAAGCTTTAGCATTATGTTACAAACATTTAATGTGATCTTGGATTAGGTATCTATAAGTCTAAAGTAGAGTGTATGTTACAAGTATTTTGATCAATTGCAAATATTGAATGTGCTTTTGGGTTAGGGATCTATAAGGCTAAAAGTAGAGTGTATGTATTTTCACCTAATCATCAAACCAAGATGATTTCATCCTTATGATCTAAGAATTACTTAAAGGTTGTTAATAAATGTGAAGCTTTAGCATCATGTTACACTATTTCTAGTTTCATCTATTTTAGCCCCATAATCAAAGAATGGAAACCAAATAATCTGATTCACTAATCTTCAGCTTCACCTAATTTCAAGGTAAGTAATTCATCCTCAATTAATTAAGCACATTTTCCTTTAGAGGAACCAAAAGTTAATTGCAATTGCATGAACTACCAAAATTAAGAAGGAGAAAGTGTAAATAGGTAAAGTAAAGGTGGGGACTAAAATAATAAAACAAAAGAAAACTCACAACAAAGAAGTCTAACTAATCAAACAAAATAGGTAAAAGTGAACAAAAATCAAATAAAGCAAAACCAAACATTTAAACACTAAGCATAATAACAAAACTGAAATGCTAAAAAATAAAACAAAACTAACTCTAAACAAAATCAAAATTTTACCTAAATGAGAAAACAAAAGAAAATCTAAAACAAAACAAAACTATAATACATGGTTGTCTTATTGTGATATTATTTCAAGGATGAAAGTAATGTTTAAGGAACTGCCCATTGACTGGTAGAGGGACATATTCTCCACTTAGATTCTTCAATCTAAAGGTATTCTCTCCCAGAATTTTTGATATTTGATAGGGGCCTAGCCAAATATTATCAAACTTATCATGATCTCCTTTCTTTTCATGTGCTTTATCCCACAATAATACTAAGTCAGCAATTCTGAAGGCTTTGATTCTAGCTCTTTTATCAAACCATATTTTGACTATCCCTTGGTGTTTGCTAAAATGTTGAAGGGCATCCTCTCTCTTCTCATCTAAATTCATCATATTAGTCAGCCTTGCTTCTATCTTATCATCCACTTCTAAGTAATCTTTCATAAATTGTAATGTCAACAACTTCAAGTTAGTAGGGAAAACAAGATCTTGGCCATATACCAAATGATAAGGAGATGTACCTATTGAAGCTTTTATTCTGGTCCTATATGCCCATAAAGCATACTTAAGTTTATTGTGCCAATCTCTAGGATTTTTCTCTAGAATCTTCTTGATTATCATCAATAAGCTCTTATTGGTAGATTCAGCTAAACCATTCCCTTGAGGATAATAGTTAGAAGAAAATTTTAAGGTCACTTTATTGTCATAGACCCATTTTACAAATTGGAGTGAAGTGAAGGTTGAACCATTATCACATACTAAAGAATAAGGCATTCCAAATCTAGTGACAATGCATTCTTCAAGGAATTGAATTACAACATCTGTGGTACAATTTCTAGTGGCTTGAGCTTTTGTCCATCGAGTGCAATAGTTAGTTGTGGTCAAGATGTATTTGTGATTGGCTGAAGAATTAGGATTTATGACTCCTACAAAGTCTAATCCCCATTGGGAAAAAGGATGAGCCTCAAATACTGGTTGTAAGGGCATAGAAGCATTTCTTTCTCTATTAGCAACAACTTGGCAAGTATGACATGATCTAACATGGGCATGGGCATCCTTAAAAATATGAGGCTAGTAGTATCCAACTCTCAATATTTGATGTGTAGTGGCATTGGCTGAACCATGTCTAGTTCCATATTTTCCATGAAAGTCATTAAGGACTTGAGTAGATTCATATTTATCTAGGCATCTCAGGTAGATTCCTTCATGGTTTCTTCTATATAAAACACCTACTTTAATCATGAAGTTAGCACTTTTTAGATGTAATGCTCTTCTTTGAGTAGCATTGAAATGATTTAGATATTTGTTATTCAATAAGTAGTACACTATATCTTTGTACCATTCATCACTTGTGATGTTATCCACAAAATATTATTGGCAAAGAATTTGAGGATCAATTTTTGCTAAAGTTTTACTTAATCCTTGGCCTCTAACTATTTTCATAGGCTGGATCTCTAAATAAAATTCTTGTAAGGTTGTCATCCATTTACCTCTTCTTTCTCCTAATTCATTTTGCATTAGCATGGTTTTGATAGTTGGGTCTGGCACAATTGCAAATATTCTACTATGTAGAATATAATGTCTAAATTTCTTTACTACCTTTACTAAAGCAAATGCCTGTTTATCTATAGTTGTATATTTTATTTGGGCATATTTTAAAGGGGATCTCATAAAGGCTATTGGATTTTCTTCATTATTTTCATTTTTTTATGTTAGGACACTAGCAGTTGAGTGTTTAGAAGCAAATGAATAGATGTAAAAGGGTTGTGTATAATCAGGACTCACTAAGACTGGAGCATTAGATATAGCATATTTAATTCCTTGAAATGCTTCTTGGGCTTTAGAAGTCCAAGTAATGTCAACATATTTCTTGAGCATATCATTCAATGGCCTAACTATCTTTACAAATCCTGAGATGAATTTTCTAACAAAATTAATCTTTCCAAAAAATGATCTAAGTTCTTTCTTACTACCTAGGAGAGGAATTTTTTGTATTGCCTCTACTCTTTCAGGGTCAATTGAAATACCATATTTAGAAATAACATGACCTAAAAGTTTTCCTTTAGTTACTCCAAAAATGCACTTCTTAGGATTTAAAGAAATGCCATGTTCTCTACATTTTTGGAATACTTTTCTTAAATCATTAACATGATTAGCATATTTCTTTGAAAACACAGAAAACACAACAAAATGACTATGCATTTGCCAATTAGATCTCTAAAAGCATAATCCATTGCTCTTTGAAAGGTAGCACCTGCATTAATCAATCCAAAGGGCATTCTCCTATAAGAAAATGTACCCCACTTGGTGGTAAATGTTGTCTTCATTCTATCTTTAGGGTCTATCATAATCTGATTATATCCATAATATCCATCTAAGAAAGACATCATTTCAGATCCATTTACCATTTGTAAAATGTGATCTAAAGAAGGTAGAGGATAGTTATCCTTTTGAGAAGCCTTATTAAGATTCCTAAAATCAATGCATAAGTGAATTTCTCCATTCTTATTTCAGATAGGTACTATATTAGCTACCCAGGTGGAATGCCTAATGGGGGAAAGATATATGCATCTAATAGCTTTTGAACTTCTTTCTAAATGAGGGGTTCTAATAATGGATTAATATGCCTTTGTTTTTGCCTAAATGGCTTTGCTTCTAGTTTTAAAGGGATAGTATGAAAATTGATTTTTGATTGTATGTTTTTAAGTCTTCATAGCTCCAAGCTATGACATCTCTATAGTCTTTAAGAGCTTGTATAATTCCTTCTTTTTCTTGACTAGTGCAAGCTTTTCCTATCAAAATATTTTGGGGATTTTCACTAGTCCCTATATTTATAGTATCATATGCATTATCTTGAAATGAAGATTTGTTGCATTTATTACTCTTATAGTCTATATCAAATAGTATTTCAAGGGAAACCATACCTTTGGGAATTGTATTTATTTTTAGGGTTACCTCATTATCTTCATCTGCTTCATCCAGTGTTTTGTCATCTTCATCTATTACTTGATTTTCAAAAATTCTAGAGTTAGTAATAAAATCTAGTATATGCTTATCATTTTCAAACACTTGAAAATTTTGTATGTTATCTGGAATGGATGGGTAGGCTACTAATTCTATGGAAAACCTCTTAAGTTTTTTATTATCCATGGGTTTTAATGTACTTGTTGCTACTGCTAAGGAATCTGTAGTTCTATTTTTCTTTCTAGAGATCAATTTGATGTTAAAAGCATGGAATTCATTAATCAAATCTCTTACTCTATTTCTATAGTGGATTAGCCTTTTATCATGGCAAGCATATTGAATTTTAATCTATTTGACTACTAACTCAGAATCTCCTAGCACCTTCAAGCATTTAATATTCTTCTTAAGGGCTAATTGTAGTCCATATATTAATGCTTCATATTCTATAGTGTTGTAGGTGTAGGGGAACTATAGTCTGTAAGCAGCTAAATAGGACTTACCTTTGGGACTAATGAGTTCAATACCTACTCCACTACCTTACCTAGACTTGGATCCATCAAACTTAAGAGTCCAAACCAAATTTTCATATTTATTTTGTTTACTTGGTGATATCTTAGTTTTAGACCTATCTATGATTTATTTGGATTCAAGAGTGTAAACTCCTAATTTTGATTCATTATAGAGAACTTCATTGGTCTTATTGTAGTAAGTTATGAGATCTTTAAGTCTAGGTTCTCTTTCTATTCTAATCTAATTTGCAACACCTCACCAAGGAAACCACATGTGAGAAAAATTTGTGGCCATATATCCATTCAAATTTCTTGACTAGTCTCTATTGAGTAACATTCCATATCCATTTAGGATATCTACTACTTGAATATCTATGTACTATTGAATTTTAGGTTTTGATGCTAATTGTATATGAACATGTTTTAGTATACCAACCACATTTACTTCTATTTTATCTAGTTGGACTACTACTCGATTAGAGGGAGCAGGTTTCAAACCTAACTTTTGGTAAACAATATGTGGCATGACATTACCTGAGGCTCCTGAGTCAACAAGACAATTATGCAAATTTTTACCTACAATTATGATAGTCAAGAGGAAAGGAGGGGCTTCCCCTTTATCTTTCCATGACACAATTTGGGCATCAATGGTTTTCTTGGATTGATTCTTATTTTGATCACTAAATGCTTTAATTAATAGTTCTTGTTGGTCAGTTAACTAGGCAACCTCAAATAGAGATATGTTTGCTTTAGTTTTCTTTAAATATTCTATAATATTGTATGTAGGTTTATCTTATTCTATAATTTTGTGTGGTTGTGGTGGGATATTAGCCTTAGGTGGATTGGGATTATTGCTAGCTTGTGCATTAGGAGGAATAGAAGTATTATTAGGTGGAGTAGAGGAAGTAATCGATGCCTTACCTTTGCTTCTAAGCATATAATTATTTCTTTTCTTGAATTGCCTATAGGCTTGTACTTCTTCTTCTAGAGATCCATCATATCCTTCTTCATCTCCTTTTGATGATTCAAAGGTTTCTACTACTAAATTTGTTCCATTACTAGAGCTAGCTTGATTTGTATTATCTTCATTAGGTATTATTTCCATATTTTCCATTTCTTTCTGGACTATATCTAAGGTTATCTTGAATTCAGGGTAGTCATTTTCATTGTGTTGTGCAATGGAATGCACTCTACACCAATTATTTAAAGCTAGATCTGAAAGATTAACTATGGTGTTAAATTTCTTTGGATTGGAACTAGGGTTGGGTACTTGCCCATTTTTTGGACATGTGTTCCACTGATGATTCATTCTTTGGAAATTGAATTTTCTATTATAAGTAGGGTTATTAGGAGGTGGATTCTAAGGCACTTGTTTTTGTAACTAGATCATATCACTATTGAGTTTTTGGATCATTATGTACAAGTTATCTAACTAAAAATTTGTATAATTGGTTTGGCTCATAGTGGCCTGGTTTTTTGTGTTATTTTAAGATGAAGTAGAATTTATAAAAGTTGGTATGTTATGATTTGGAGTAGCATTAAAAAATATTTTAGTTTAGAAATTGGTTTTAGTACACTTATGAGTAGTAAACTGATTATCAAGGTATGTTGGAGTGATTGGATGGGTAGGGGTAGTAATGGCATTAAATGAATGATTATAACTAGGGTATGGTAGAGTATTCAGCATAGGTAGCTATTGTGAAAGAGCTTGATTGATCATTGGGACTTGGTTAAATGCACTTGGTTGTCCTAAGGAAGGTAATTATCCAATTCCAAAACCTTGAGGTATCAATTGTTGTTCTACTATCAAGGCCTCACTATATGCCATGGGTAGAGTGGTGATATGGGGTGCTCTCCTTACAAACATGGATGTGAGAGGATCTAAATCTCTATAATATATTTGTATAGTTACTTCAACATTAAGAGTATAGGGTGGAGTCAACCTATTATATAGCTTATGAAACCTAGTATTGAATAGCCTTAGAGGCTCATTGGGCTCCCTTCTGGCTGAGGCAAATTGATGGTATATAATAGTAGGGTCTATGGGTAATCTAAACTAGTTGATGAATGTTGTTTCAAGTTGAACCTAGGAGGTGATGGAATTTGTAGGTAAACTAATATACCAATCATATGCTAGTTCATCCAAAGTAAGAGGAAACATTCTACAAGCCACATCCTCATGTTCAACTTGTAATCAAATTAAAGCATATTTATAAGCTTGTATGTGTTCTTCAGCTATTCTAGCTCCATCATGTCTGTACCTAGGTAAATACCTTTTAGCATTCTTAGGCATATCATGAGCTGGTCTAGGTATATTTAGTGGACTACTACCACCTAACCAAGGTGTAAATGTTGCCATGGGTGAATTTAATGGAGTGACAAATGGATCAATAAATAGTGTGATAGGTTGGGGTGAGGTATTAATGGGAGGAAGAGTGCTTGACTAACCTTTACTATTTTTGGGTCTTCTAGGAGGAGAAGTATGTCATGATAATCCTAAGTTCCAATTTTAATATTCAATAAGTATGTCATAACAATGAGAATTAACCAACTTCAAGGTTCCAAAGATCAATAATTAAGCTCAAAATTTAAGCAATCTATAACAATTAAGTAAAAATCACTAGACTATTTCAAACCTAGAGTAGAGATAAATTAGAGTTTATGGTATGAGGCTATTAAGTTGTTTAGACCTAAAGAAATAATGAATAAGATATTGCAAGCCTAAATCAATAATGAAATGGAGATTTCATGCTACATCAATAATAATCCTAACATTTTAGGTCCTCCTTCTAGCACATTTCCTATTGAATGATAAACCTAACCCGATTGTTGATGCACACCAATGGTTAGAACAAAAATTGTTCTCTCTTGAAAGGAAACATTTCTCCCCCAAGGTTTGGGTGATAGGATATGTTATTGTCAAATTTTAAATCAAAGTATAAAAAGGGAAAATAGGTGGATAACTCAGAATTTCATATAATTGTTACAAGGGCGAGTTCCAATTCATTGTCTAAGCTTGAAAAAATAGAGGTCTAATTTAATTTCTTAGCTAATCATCAAAATATAAATGTTTAATATCAAATATTGCATAAAAGAATCAAAGAAAGCAATATTCTAGGCTTGCTACCTTAATATTATCAACATATATCATTCATTGCATCATAATCATGATCATTATAAATAGCAATGTGTATTCTAAAACTTATAGAAATGTAGCACATAATCATGTAAAACAAGCTTTAGAAATTAAAATTCAACTAATCTACTCCTAATCTAAGCAAATTTCAAAAAAAATTAAAAGGAAAGGGTTAGAGAAAGAAAGAAAACAAGCCATTGAATCCTTGAAGCCTTATACTAAATCTATTAAAGCAGCAATTTTGAATCAAACTAGCCTTAGCCCGACTAATGTTCACACAATCTGAGACCAAGATAGTGCCATATTCAAAGGAGAAAAGAAACAAAATACTAGAATTGACTCAAATGTAACCACCATCATCATGCATAGATTACACCAAGAATTCTAATATCTTGCATTGCTAAATATGTTCAATGATTACATATTAGAATTGCTAGCATCATATGATTGCTAGGATAATTCTCCAAGTACAATGATAGGGTTCAAACATCCACCAACTACAAAATAAGAAATAAATTCCTAGAATATCTAATGCTAACAATGGATTCTGACCCTTTGAAATGGGTCTTTCATGGCTATTTATAGCCTTACAATTTCAAATAAATTAGTACCTCACAATTATATTTCAGTGCTTTATATTTATATTTTAGTGCTTTACAGATGAATGGATGAGCTATCTGTCACTACCTGGATGATGTCATTTTTTTAGTTTATTATTGAGTTTGATATTTTATTATCTATTGTGGATTCTTCTAATTGCCTTGGATGTGTCCTTTTTAGGTTAGGTAACTGAGTTGTCATGCATTTGAGTAGCTAGGATTAGGTCTAGGTTCAATGAATTCTTCCAATTCCTCTCGACCTTCACTTTGCTACTATTATTGCCTGTAAATCATAGAAGACAAGAAAAATTAATTTTAAATTTAGCTTTGGTGGGAGAAAAATATTCGAAAGATAATATTTTGACCATTGATATTTGTTTATCACTTTAAATTTGCACCATCGATCTTTCTTTATGTCACTTTTTATTTGTCTTCTTTGAAAGGTGGGCTTTGATTGATTGTTTAAACCTATTGTTCAATGCTTATAATATTTTTATAAATTATTTTTAGCCTTTGTATCATTCACCATTTTAATGTTTATAATATTCTTGTAAATAATATTTAATCGATGAGTATTTGTCTTCATTTATTTATATTATTTTTCTTAATCCTTCTTCAATAAATTTGGGTTAGTCATCTTCTTTATAGATGCACTCTTTATTTTGCTTAAGTTTCTTATCATGCTATTCTTACATTACAACATCACTCATTTTTAGGGAACTAATCAGGGTATCTTTAAATTACCAAGCTCAATTTCTAAGTGTGAGGTAAAAATTTCAATCCCTAAGTTTCACTTTCAATTATCCGATGCAATTTATAATTGCTTTAGCTTTTATTTTAGGCTTTCAGCATGAGATATTCAATTTTATTTCAAAACTCATGGTGGGGTTCATTTTCCAAATGCGAGGTTTAATTTTGATTATCGGACTTGATTTTCTATTTTCTAGGCTTCATTGTTGATTATTGGGCTTCATTATTAATTGTTGAGTTTTTATTGGTTTCTAGCCCTAGGTTTGATTTTCTATTTGCTAAGATTCACTTTTATTTGTTGGGCTTTATTTTTAATCATTGGGGTTTTTATTTTTTTGGTTGCATTACATGGATCCAAGATTCTAAAATCCTTTGCTTACATCACCCCAAGAGAAACTTTGACTTTAGGTATTCACAGGGTTATGTAAGTTAATTTAGGGTTTCCTTTTTTCCAAATTTGTGCAATCAAACTTTAAATACTTTTTTTGGCACAATCTCGGGCTATGTTTTCTCAATCCACTTTAAATGTGTTTGTTGGAACTATCCCATGCTATGCTTGCTCATTACAAAAATATTTTTGATCTCGTGCTATTTCATTTGCATGGTTTTGGGCTCTGACCTTTCTCTTTCTTAAATATTTTTCTCCTTTAACATTACTTTAGGATGTTGCACGAATCTAGGATTTTAAAATCCTATTATTGCATCACCCTAAGATAAAAATTACTTTGGATCGTTCCATAGATCTGATAATTTAAAATCTTGTATTTGTGTCACCCTAATGTAACCTCTGACTTTGGGCATGCGTAAGTTAATCTAGGGTTTCATTTGCCTGACTTTGTGTGATCAAATTTAAAATACCTTAATTTTTTTGGTTCTAGGTTATTCTTTTTTCAATCAACTTTTAAGAGTTTTCATTTGTAGGTCCTGGGCTCTTTTCTTTTTTGTTTCTCATATTTCAAAAAATTCAAGATGTTTCCAATAGCTTAGAAATGGTTTTTTAAGTTAAAAAATAATTGATAATTGTCCAAAAAATACCCAAAATGAATTTTAATTGCCCAAAAAACATTCTATGACTTAGAAATGATTTCTTTAGATTATCTATAGTAGATTTATATTTGCATATTTTTTAACTCCATTTTTTTATTACATGGCCATACATAGTTTACCCTTTAAAAAATGGACATAGAATCATTTTCTAATAACTTACTGGGTGACCTTTATAGCGACATCTTGAGAAAAAATATTGAAGAAAAATAACTTGGGGTATTAATTTTACTCATTATAAATCTTATTACAGACATAAATCAAATTAGAATGATAATTTTATAATTGAAGCCATTAAAATGAGATCAATGTAATTGAAATTTGCTTATTTATAAAACATTCAATGCAAGCAAGCTCAAAACCTTGGCATAAGAAAATTCATATAAAAATTAAAATTTTATGTGGGTCCCCTAATGGGAAGGATTGTGCAACTACAACAATAGGACTAAGCAAAGATATCTTTAAATTATATTAAGATCTTGGTGTATTCCTCATGTTTAGTTGGGGTCAAGACCTTGCCTAACTTAAGCATCTTGGGATATTCAAGAGCTTTAATGTTGATGTCCATCATTTTCTCAATTAGAATACAAGATTCATCTTCCAATTGAGGGGGATCCAGTAGTATTCCCAAGCTTTCTATATCTACAACATATAAGATTGGTTGATTATTATCAATTGGTTGTGAGATATCAACATTGGAAATTTGGAAAAATATCCATTAAAGTAGAAGTTATTTAGTGCTGGATAGTCCAAGGAATCATACTATGAATGATTTTTTAGGATGGCATTTGATTCACAATTGTCTTTTTGAGAAACTAGATTAGGATAAGCTAGGGTTAGAAGATTCACCTCAATAGATCAGTTAAATTTGAAGAAGCTTGGATCTATGAGGAGTGATGACTCGTCATCATCATCATCATCATCCCAATCTAGTCCATTTTAAATATACAATGTTGTCATGGAAAACTCTATTAGATGACTAAATTCCTCTTTTCTAGACAGGAAAATCATCAAAGGTTGACTACAACTAGGTATGTAACATATCTTGTAGTGTAACGACTATAATTCCATCTATAAGGACTACTTTATTCCTTACTCATATATTCCTAGTCCTTTTCCTTGATATCTTACATTAGAAATAATTTATTTATGGATGGGATATGATTTTAAAATGAAGCATGAATCTTATTATAATTTAGTTGGGTAAGGGTTAGTACCATTTTCATTTGCAGTACCAACATAAATGAAGAAATAATTTTATTTTTTGTACTATTTTACAATTATTTCTATAAGGAAAAACTAAGGTTGAAAGTGATGGAGGAAGCTTAGATAGCTCCAATATATGTTAATTGTTAGTTTATTTATTATTCCTAATGTTGATTGAGTCAATATTTTAATCATTAAGTTCATTTTTAGATGGATTATTTAAAGTGATAGACCTTAATGTATTAGATATAGGAGAACAAGAAGAAGAATGTGATAATTCAATAGATGAATTTGGAGAATGAAAAAAACTTTAGGATTTGTGACCTTGATCATCTTATAATAGGAAAAATTTTTAGGGTCATATGGAATATGATATATCTTTCCCTGTATTCATATTTAAGGTATTGATGAATATTTGATGGAATAGCTTACATCTTATGGATATAGGGCCTCCTAAGAAGATTTTTTTAGATTAGATCACATTAAATGATATAGAAATGATTGTTGAGAGTGCAAGGTATAATGGGTAATACTATAGTGCCACTAGCCCCATGTTTCCTATTGTCAAAGTTCTTGATAACAAGATTATATTTCTTCAAGTCTTTTTTGGTTAGCCTAAAATTATTGACGACCTTTAGGTTGGTGACATTAAAACTAGAAAAATTATTGAATTAGATTCATTTTATGAACTTATCATCGATATTTTCTATGATGGATAATGGGAGATATTTGACCATATATGTTTGAGTAATATCATCCTTATATAATGATATAGTTGTATGGTTAAACCCAATGGATCCTACTATAGAAGTAAGCTTAGTTGGGTTGATATCTTGAGGAATGACTTGTTCATATATAATTTAAGTAAGATATACTTATGATATAAAGAATATCTAATAAGTATAAGAAGGGATATTCTAGATGAGGTGCTCTTAACTTGATGAACTACATCAAAATTTCCCTTATCCTTATTTCCTAACTAGGTGATTATTCTCCTCTCTGATTATACCAATCATTAAATGGGTTGGACCAAATGGTCAAGACTATCATGCCTTGTATAGAGCAACATAGTAGGGCCAGTCCTAAGAGCATGGAGTTTAGCTCTATCAAGGGCCTCCAATATTTTTATAAGGATAGATCCTTTTAAGATGTGATATTGAGAGCACTCTTCCTAGTTTATCATATTATAATACATTTAGGAGAAAATATCTAGAGAAATATAGAAAAAATAAAGTGAAAAGGAAAAATACCTAAGCTAAAAAAGACAATGCTAAGATTAATATAAGAACCCCTACACAATAGCCCTAAGTGTAGTGCACCAACACAATGAACACTTCCTCCTCTAAACATATATAAGCACACATATATACACATACATAAAGGAAATGGGATAGAGGGAACAAAATAGTCATAGGCATCTAGTATACATATATGAATATAAAAATATTACAAGATTATGTTAGAAGAGAGGGCTCAAGGGCTTTTCAAAAATATTACTCAGGAATATGAGTACTACTATATAGAGGAAAATAAATACAAAGCTATATGACTTACAATTTAACTTATTGGTCCTTTCCAATGCTAAACTATCTACTACTTATAGATTACAAAAGAGGATGTTTTCCTTCAAACTATGGAGATATTTCAAGGATGACTACTTTTCTATACACTAGGTCATATCTTCATTCAATTCAATGGTTCCTGTAGGTTCTATGGATTTGAACTCATTAATGTTGGATGGTTCTAAGTAATTGGATGTGCCACTACTAGTATCATTTTCTTCTATCCTTTTCTAGGATTCTTGAATTCCATATGTAGGTGATATTCTATAATTGATATTCTATATCTAAATGTGTTTTTATTACACCTTTCCTACTATGGATTTTAATGTGATAGTCATTTATGTCATGCAAGTAGGTAAGACTAGGATTTTTTAGCCTTTATTGGTTTTATAACTTCAACTACAAATTTTGAGGGATATGCTCAAAACTTTTATATATTTCATGATTGTTGGAAACTTTCTTTTTCCTCTTGCTTTAGAACTTTTAAAACTTTTGATCTTTAGATATTTTTTCATTTTTCACTTTTTGGAATTTTTTCCAACTTTCAAATTTAGGGTTTTATTATTGGAAGTCATTAAAATTTTAATTCTCCCCTCGTTGTTGGGACTTTTGGAAAATAATGCCAACATTTAATCATAATTTTCTTATTATTTAAGAGGAATTAATTCCTTCGATATTTTATTTGTCATCTATATTTTGAAACTTTTTATCAAAACCTTCTCCCCACACTTTGTTAATTTATTCTTTGATTCTCATCTACTTCCCCTTTGGCTAAGCCACATTTTAAGATTTTCTCAAGGAAAAACTGAGTTTAGTGAGAACTAACTATAGTTCTGGTAACTCAAATGGAATATTAATATTGATGAATATAAAGAACCCAAAATCAATTGATTTATCCACTAGGTATAGAGTCAATGGGGGCCAAAATTGGAATGTAAGTGGAGGTGGAAATTTTAGTAACCAATCTACAACTTCACATCTCTATAGGTTTTTGAAACCTTATTGGTCTAAGAAAATTGGGATCACCCTTCTACAACAAACTAAAATATATGTTACGTATATACAAGGGGTATATAGATGGCCTTATCCATTGGAAATGAATTCAAAAAGGGGTCATCCAGTTGCTACTATAGTGGTTTGTTTCTTTCCTTCTTTTAGGTCCTCACGTAAAATACTTTTACCCTTAAGAAACTAGGAATCTTGAACAACTCCCTTGTTGCAAGAAAAATGGTACCAAGAATAAGCAATTTCCTTGGTAGATGTGTGATGGAACTAGTGTTGACTACCCTTTTACTTTTGGCCTATGTAGAGTACATCTTCCACCCTTGGGTTAGATCCTCTTCTATTTTTATACCCCTAGAGGTAACAAGACTTTCCTTTTGGGTTAGAAAAATTCCCACCATCATTTTCTCGAACCATCTAAAGGGATTTGACTTCACTACCTCTACTACCCATTGGCCCTTTTGATCATCGATCTAGTCTTACAACCCATTGGGTGTTGGAGTATCTACTTCCTCTTCATACTATATTATCATAATTTGTTTGAATAGAGTGTGTTTTTATGTAGGATAAATCTAAGAAGTGATAGACTAGACAATTGGAGTTGGCCGTTCTCTTTCTTTAAATCCATCAATGAATAGGGTAGCAAGCTAATCCCATCCAAAAATGGGGTGTGAACAAAGAGAATCATACCCCTCATAAGCCTTACCTTTGAATGGCATCACTAGCAATATCAAGGCTACCTTCTGATTAGTGATTTTGTACAATTGATACCAATAGATCATAAAGATATGGTCTATTGGTGTGCATCAACAATTTTTGTTTCCCTTCAATAAATATTAATATCTTCACCATAATATCAATCTAATGTCCTTCATGTGGATTCTTCTATAACTTCATCCTTAAGCGTATTTGATGGCTGAGTCTTCAAGATGCTTCAACAAGTAGATATATAGAGACCCTCACCAAATTTATAACCTAATTTTTATTCTGATTATGGGATCAATGATGAGTTAACGAGGTCCCACCAAGTGTACCATTAAAATATTGTCCTCTTTGATTGTCTCAATAATTGAATGGTTTGGACCATATGGTCAATACTTTTGTGTCTTACATGAAATAACAACATGCATAAATGAAAATAAAAATATATGCTTGCAAAACCACTCCAAAATATGAGTACTACTATTCAAAGGAAAATGAAGGAAAAAATATATGACTTGTAGTATAACTTATTGATTCTTTATAATTATAAACAATCTGCTTCTTATATGTTACAAAATGGAAGGTATTCCCTCTAAAACTATTTAGATATTTCATGGATGACTATTCTTATATGTTTTGGGTCATGCCTTCATTTAAGTCACTAGTTCCTTTAGGGTCTATGGATTTGATCCCATTAATGTTGGATGGATCTGAGCCTTTGGATATGCCACTACTACTGTTGTTGCCATCTATCCCTTTTTAGGATTCTTGAAGTCTAGATGTAGGTGATATTTTGTAATTGATGTACCAAATTTGACATTATCCTTACTATAGCTCCCATGCTATGGTTTTTAATATTTAAATCACTTATGTTATGTAGGTAGGTGATATTGGGTTTTTGGATATTATTTCTTTTATAAGTTCAACTACTGCTTTTAGGGGATGTGCTCAAAACTTTTAGATATTTTATAATTGTCAAAAAAAGTGTTTTTCCTCTTGTTTCAAAACTATTAAAACTTCCTATATTTAGATATTTTTTTATTTTGTGCTTTTACAAATTTCAACATTTAGGGTTTTAGATATTGTAATTCATCAAAAATTTCATTCTTCCCCAATTAAAACCTTTGGAAAATCGAACCAAAATTTGATCTGTGCTTTCTTATTATCTTAGAGTGCTTCATTCCTTGGATATTTTCTCTAACTTCCACCTTTCAAACTTTGATCGAAAATTTCTACCCACACTTTGTTATCTTATTCCTTGCTTCTCATCCACTTCCCCTCCAACTAAGACACCTCTCGAGATTTTATTAAGTAAAAAATTGAGTGTAGTTAGAACTCACTACAATTATTTGAAGAGTTATTTTGGGTGGAGAAGTTATTTTTATGCAAATGATAAAATGAGGTCTTGAAGATTGATCAAATAACCGATTTTTGTGCTGTTTTTTTTGGCTAAAACACAAATATGAGAGATATTTGTATAGATAATGGAATTCCAAAAGAGGTGGGTTGTTCCTATAGTAAATTTTATTCACTATTTTTTTTATTTTTATTATTATTAGGCAAAGGCTTCTAGAAGATTTCCAAATATTTATTTGAGGAAAATTGAGAGTCAGTTTCATTGAGAATAACTTCATTATTGTCAATTAGGTTTTTGATCATATTTCTAAGGCTTATACATATTTTGATCACATAATTGTTGATGTAGTGTAAGGTACATTGGTCACGGGATAAAACCAGGGTGTATTTTCCCTTCCATGTTCAATAGGTTTAATGAGTAGAACCTCTACCATATTATCTTTCAAGAGTTACTCTAAGAGGACTAAAAGAGGTTTATCTAGTCAAGATTACTTCCCTTTAGATTTTTATTATTGGCACTTCCCTAATATAATATTTTGAGATTTGACATAGCACTAACATTGTTAGCTTTGTATGAGTCTATGAGTCCATCACCTGAAATGTGTTTGTTCTTGTATTGTCCCTTTAGGTTGGGAAAGGACTTATTTTCCTCTTTGTGGGACTTGGTATTTAGTTTCTCTCTTTTGGAAAGCGTATTTTCTACTCTCCTGGCCATGTCAATTACATATTTTAAGGAAGACACATTTATCATCTCTAAGTAGAAGTAAAATTTCTTATAAAGGTTTCCTATAAATATATCTAGAAAGTCTCCAAGTGGAGGGTCATATTACAATATCCCTGCTAGGACTCACCACCTCACTAAGAAGATAGTAAAATTATAATATTTAGATTTATTGAGTTGGGATAAGTCACTCATAGCGACCTTTTCCTTAATATAAACAAAGAATTACTTGGTAGACATTTTGGTAATTTCCATAAATATTTTCAAAAATACTTTGTATTTGGTAGTTTCATTCCAAGTAAAAACACTAATGCTATTAGAGACAATTTTAAGCAGCAACATTTTATCATAAGCTGTTGGAAGTATTATATTATTTGGTACCTCACAATATTAATGCAAGGATTATGTAGATAGTTTAGTCTAGAGTGTGAATTTAATATTTGGGGATATAGTATGTGTCATGTAAATAAGTTTAAGTTATATAAGTAAGGTGTCATGTTAATAAGTATGGACTTATGTAATTTACTATATACAATCATGATAGTCTTTATCCACATGTGGATGTATGAAGAGTTAGATCTCCCATGAGTATGAGGAGATGCAAAGTGAATGCAAGTGTAAACGTTAAGAGTCTTGTGACTATCAAGTCTCATGTATATATATTGAAGATAAAGCTTTGTAATAGAGTATCAAAGAATAAGCATTGTATTTTATGAATTTCTTAAAGCAGATATTTATCAATAATATATTCAGTGAGTTTTATGTTCATTATTATAGATTAAATCTTGTGAATGCTTTGATTTTATATTGTGATATCCTATGGAAATATTATTGGATAGCTAACAATGGTATTATAGCCACACTTTTATGCTTGGTGAGAGCTAAATTTTGATCAATACTATGAAAGGATAAATAATTGTGAGAGAAACTCAAACGTGAGTCATGAAGAGAGAAGAGAAGCCATAGTAGAAAGTAGAGTATTTGTAGAGAACAAAGTGTTTGACATACTAGAGGAAAAAAAATCAATGAACAAGGTGAACCAAAGCATTAACAAATAAAGGAAGGCAAAATGTTTGTAGAACTAGAGAGCAACCAAGAGTTGATGGACTAAAATAAGGTAGCATTTGATAGACTAGAAGGAGAGAAACTAGGTATTGATAAACCAAAGAAAGACAATATTTGATAGACTAGAAGAAAGGTAAAAAGACACAAGAGCATATTGCACATCGAAAGGATCTAGAAAATATTAGAGAAACATGCACAAAGATAGAGTAGATTTAACAATAGTATCTACTGAGGAGGATGTCTAAATAAATTGGAGGATATGAAGAGTGCTTAGGAAGAAATAAGATACATTATGAACCTCATCCCAAGTTGTGAGCACATAGACTTGAGGTATCTAAATTGTTTACAAAAAATGTTAGAAAGAGGTGGTTGTTATAGAATTAGAGTGTGTAGGAGATACTAAAGGTAAATATTACATAAGGGTTATAATATTTGAATGCAGATTATAGAAGTCTAAAGAGCATAAATATCAAATAAAGTATGTTAGAAATCAGCCACATGTAGAGGTATTTTAATCTCTAATTTATTTGGTGAAAATTTAAAGTTAAAGAAGAATCAAACAAAGGAGGAATTAAATATTGGAGGATGGAATTTTATTAAGAGGGTATTATTTAATAAGTGAAAGGAGAAAAAAATCCCGGGATACATATGAAGATAAATAATTAAATATTAAGGTTGAAGAGGAAGATTTTTTTTTTTAATTTACATGGTGGAATCAGTAGTCACCATGAATCTGAGCAGGTTGTCCATATTTTATGGCCACCATAGTATTCTATGTTGTTCACCCTGAAAGCTACCACATTGATCTTTGCATAGTCCACCCCTATAACCACCATGCCACAATCATTTAAAGCCTTTTACACCACTGAAATCACCAGGAAAGGGACAAGTGTTCAGTCTAGCGAGGCCTAAGATTTGAACCTTGGACCTCTACCCCTTACGGGATTTGGTCGAACCAATTGGTCTAAACCTAGGACCTAAAGAGGAAGATTATTAAATGAAGTAAAGTTATATTTGATTTATTGAAAAGTGATTTTTTTATTGTGAAGAAAGGAAATCTATAATAGGAGTAATAAGAATAAATGAAGGAAATAAATATTTGAAGAATTGAAAAATAAGAAATGTTAAGAAAAAGTGAAAATTATTTGAAGGAAAAGTATTGAAGAGATATTATTGTGAGAATTAATTGAACAAAAAAATTAAAGAAAAATTATATGAAAGAATTAAATTTTGAAGGAAAGAAAGAATTTGAAATTAATGATATTGAAAAATCGAATTGAAGAAGAATATTGAAATTGAAGAAAGAAATTTTATTTTACTATTGAAGAGAAGAATTGAATAAAATAAAGAGTTTTTGAATAAGAAGCCAATTAGTAATTTTGGGGATAAAATAATTTCAACAACAAAGGAATTAATTATTATTTGAATAAAATTAATATTGAAGAAGAATATTTGAAATTGAATAAAATTGAAGGAAAAAGAAGAGAATTATATTGATAATAACATTTTCTAATTGAATTTGGGAGTAATAAGGAAATTAAAATTGAAGAAGAAGTTTGTGTGAATAAAATAATTGTAGATTTATTGTTGAAAGAACAAAAAATAAGTGCATCAAAAAGGTATTTTGTAAAATCATATATGTTCAAAGAGGTAAATATTAAGAAGAAATATTTTTAATAATATAAAATATATTGCCATAATTGTGTTCTAAGATACAATGAAACACCAAAACTTCAAATAGAACCAAAATTTGAGGATGAATATAACTCTTGGTATATTGACTCAAGAGCCAACCATCATATGACAAACAACCTATATTGGTTTGATTCCACTCAAGTAAAAACAAGTATACCAATCAAGATAGCCAATGAAAATATCTACCAAGTACAAGGGTCAAGAAATATTACACTTAGTCTACCATACTCAAAATATACACTGGAAACATGCTTTACATTCTAGGAATAACAAATAATCTAATTTTAGAGGTATAATTATTGAATAGAGGTAGAATAATTAAATTCAAAACCATAATGGCAATAAGAGATGTCATATTAAAAGACTAAACAAAATTGAAGCTCTTAGATCCTACAAAAGTGGTATATTTACTTTTAATGTGATAGAACTTGCATAAAAACATTTGGATCAACTTTTTTTGAAAGAACGATATCAAAAATAATATTTAATTGAACATAAAATTCTCATGGCAAAAGAACAAAATAAGACCAACTTAAGAAATGAAAATATTCATGGATTGTATTATTGTAATGACTATTTCAGAAGTATAAGAGAGATAGGTACATGTGACAACTAAGAAGAACAGATTTAGGACCAGAACCTAAAGGAACCAAAGAAAAAATGCCAAGACAAAAATCAAATATTGAAAGTACATGAAAGAAAATGACCTACATAACAAATAACATAATATAGGGGGTGTTTGAGGTATTAAATTATTTGGTACTTTGCAATATTAATATAGAGACCATATAAAAATTTTAAATATATAAATAGTTTAGTCTATAGTATGAGTTTAATATTTGGGGATATAGTATGTGACTTGTAAATAAATGTGAGTTATGTAAGTGATGTGTCATGTTAATAAGCATGGAGTTTTTTTATTTACTATGTGTAGTCATTGATATAAAATTGCTAATATTCTCATAGGTTTATCAGTATTCCAACATCAAACAATATCTCAAGAACATATAAGCATGATAACAACAATGAACTTAAAATCACTAATAATTATTGAATATATATCTACTTTAAGAAATGCATAAAATGTAATGCTTATTTGATAACAATTACAATGTTTTATTTAATATATACATACATGAGACTCTTCATATTCTCAAGACTCTTGACCTTTACACTTACATAAACTCTTCATATCCTCATACTCATAGAAGATATAACTCTTCATATTTCTCAATACATAATAATAAATATCATATATTTACATAAATGTAGACTCTCATAATTACACAACTCATAACTCCTCACTTATGAACATGAAACTTCACTCACATAACTCACACTTACTAACATGGAATCTCACATATTAACTCTACACCTATTTATATGACACAACTTACACTTAATAATATGATGCGTACTATAGACTCCAATATTAAATGCACTGTAGACTAAACTATTTACATGTTGCTTACAACATTATTGTAAGTTATCAAATAATGCAATATCTGTAAAACCCTTGTATTACATTATTTGATATGAATACCCTTGGCTTCATGTGCTTTCATTTTCTTAATACATTGTGTCTTGTTCTAATTTTGGTATTGATTCTAGTTTAGTCTTTGACTCTCTTCCTTTTGGTTGTCACTTGTACTTTTGAGCAAGTCATTAAAGAAAATAATTTTTAACTTTGTTGATGTCTTATCTTGTTATTTTGCCATAATAATTATGTATTTAATAAAATACCTCTTTTGATATCATTATTTTGGAAAAATTGGATCCAAAAATTGTTGTGTAATTTCTACCACATCCAAAGTGAATATCCCACTTTTGTAGGATCCAAGAGCTTCAAATTATTTTAGTATTTTAATAATACATATCTTATTTCCATTGATGGTTTTAAATTCAACTATTCTACCTCTATCCAATAATTGTGATATTGAAATTAGATTATTTGTTATTCCAAGAAAATAAATCACATTTTCAAGTGTACATTCTGGACATAGTAAACTAAGTGTAACATTCCCTAACCCTTGTACTTGATAGATTTTATCATCCACTATCTTAATTGGCATACTTGGTTTTACTTGAATGGAATCAAACCAATATAGGTTGCTTGTCATATGATGGCTAGCTCCTAAATCAATGTACCAAGAATTATCTTCATATTCAACTTTAAGTTCTTTTTAAATTTTTGGTGTTTCATTATATTATAGAATATGTTTGTGGCAATATTTGTTATGTTTATGAAAATAGTTATATCTTTGAACATATGTAAATTCGAAAATACCTTTTTTATATGCTCATTTTTGTTCTTTCAACAATCAATATATAATTCACAAATTTCTTCCAAATTCTTCTTCAATTTTAATTTTCAATTAATTTTCTTTGTTGTAGAATTCCTTGTTACTCCAAATTCAATATAAAAAATTATTTGTAGGCTTACTGCAGTGCTAAGGGCTAAAGCTTCTCTTTGATAGGTCTAATTTTCAAACCCCACTCAATATGATGGGACTAGGACCCCTCATAAAAACCTATCTAAACTCATTGAAAACATATTTAAATATTTTCTCCTTGATTCTCTTCTCTTTCCTTTCTATATTTTTTTCAATTTCAAATATTCCTCTTCAATAACAATTAATTCATTTGTTGTTGAAATAATTTTATATCCAAATTTATTATTTCCTTCTATTGGTCACAAATCTACTTAGTTACAAGGTCTATGATTTTTGCACCCTAGACCCAACCAACATTGAAAGGCCGAAGGAAAGAAATGTCCTTTAGGCAAATCTCTAGAGAGCTGGCTCCCTTTCTAATATACTTTGGTTGAAAGCTTAGGGTAACATGAAATAAAAATGGAAATATGACTATAAGCCAATAATAAAGGATGGGGATAGACTAACAGCTAAAATTCCACAAAGCAATTAGCAACATACAACAAAAAAATAAGCATATAAACTTCTAGTAGTTACGTAGTGACAACCTCCCATGGGTATCTTAGTGTTCATTCCTTTACCAATAAAATTAAATCTAGAAGCAAAATTTAAACACAGTTTATAATGAGAATGAACATTGATATGCCCATGGGAGGCTATCACTGCATAACTACTAGAAGTTTGTGTGCTTGTTTTTCTATTGTATGTTGCTAATTGCTTAGTGGAATTTTGGTTTTTAGTCTATCCCCATCCTGTATTGTTGGATTATAGCCATATTTCACTATTTATTTCCTATTACCCTAAGCTTTCAAACAAATTATATTAGGAAGGGATCTAGCTCTCTCTAGAGATTGGCCCGGAGGAAATTTATTTCCTTCAACCTTTCAATGTTGGTCAGGTCTAGGGTGCACAAAGCATAGACTTTGTAACTAGGCAGAATTGTGACCAAAATTTTTTGGCATGCTTAGTGGGACTCTCAAAAGGTTCCACTTTCAATAGTATTAAGGTATGATGTCTGCATGGTATTGTATGATTAGAAAATTTGGTGGCTCAGCTATACCCAAAAGCCTTCGAATGTGAAGAAGTGAAAGCTTTCTTCATGATCACAAGATCGAAGATCAAAAATTCTGAAGAGCCTATTTATTTTTATGAACTTGACATCCAAGAGCTAGGAGAACACCCTATGTTAGTTACTCCAACTATCCCATTAATTACATCTTCTCAGTTATCTGGTGTGTTTTTTTTTCTTCAAATTCTGCTAGTACAACCACTAGTTATCCACCTCCTTAACCACACACCAATCCACATGGCTCAAAATCCACCACCATAGTAGCCACCACCAAGGCAATTTCCAACATGGAATCATTTTGGACCTCTAAATTTGCAAGCTCATAATCCAATCCCACAAGAAACAATGAAGGTTTTTCCAACTTACAACAGTATGAGATAGATAGCCTATGAGCATGTTCAATATGTAGTTGCTTTGGCGATGATTCATGGCATCATAGAAGAGGAAATAATGGTAATATTACTTATTCTCTCTTCAAAGAAAATTGCTTTACTGGTACCGATCGTTACAACCTAAAATTATCACTACCTGGGACCAGTTAGTTGAACTACTAATCAAAGGGTTCAATAAACAAGCGGATCCATTTTTCTTGTTACATCAATTTACTACTATTCAAAGGCATCGATAGGAGTAAATCATGGACTTTAATGTCAGGTTCGTCCAAAATTGACATAGATTTCCTGATGGTCTTAGATCGACATCCGAATAAGTAGCCTTTTACTACCTTCATGCTTTCAAATCTGACATCAGTATGGCCATCCAATAGTCTAATGCTAATACATTCCCTAAGCTGTATTCTGCAACACAAAATGCCAAAGCTGATATGATCACTATTAGTAAGCTTTCTTAAAAAATGGCCATGCCTATTTTTCCTGATCTTCCATAGTATTTGTATGCTAATGCATCTTCTCAGCCCTTGCCCATGTCACCCATATACCCAATTCCTTCACGTAATTTGAGTACATCCCAAACCACAACAACAATATTTGTTCCATAATTACCTACTCCAATCATTTTGCAATTATCCAGCCCTCCTTCTATCCCAACATTATGTTCTCTTCCAGTACAAATAATACCACCAAGTACGAAGCATTATGCTTAGGCCTTAAGAAAGCAGAAAATCTCGGGATCAAACTACATATTTTCAAATATTCCAAGCTAATTATCAACCAAGTGACCAGAAAGTGTGTCTCAAAGAAGTACTACCTAAAGGTGTACCGCAATAAGGTATGGTATTTGTTCAAATTATTTATTGCATTAAATTTTCAAGCGATTTTGTGAGAATGAAATAAGCATGCAAATATGCTAGCATCCCTTGGTGCAAACTTTTATCCTATTGAGAGTGTGGTGTGAAGGCCCAAGACTGTAATATTGATTTATAGACCTTCAGTCCCCAATAAAAATATATACTAGCAAGTTTTCAATAATTATGAATAGATTGTAAAAAGAATTATTAAAGAATCTAGTAATTTAGAGGGAAGGACACTAGATAAAGATGAAGCTAAAGGTTTAATACAGCTCATGAATAATCACATCTTGAAAGGATTGATTACATTAAAAATCCTCTTTTATCAGAGTGATAGAGCAAAAAAGCATAGGATCAAAGTGGAAAAAAAAGAGTATACTGAGTTAAAGTTAGAACTAGAAAAGATAATTAAAGTCAGAACATATTGCTCTCCAAAAGAGCTTGAAGACATTAAAAATCCATGCTCTGAATTCCTTGAAATTGTGCATAGAGTTATCACAATTTGAAATGGTATGACAAAAATATGATTCAACACACCATTTAATTATAGGAAGGGGTGAAACCTTTTCAGCAGAAGCAACGACCTATTAATACAAAGATTGAGGTGCTTATGAAAGCAGAACTACTAAAAATGCTAGAGGTAAAAATCATTTACCCCATTAAATACTCGAATTGGATGGTGAATTTGGTTCCAATGCAAAAAAATAATGGAGATATTCACCTATGTGTATATTTTTGTAATCTAAATCAGGCATCTTTGAAATGCCATTATTCCTTGCTGCAAATTGATCAAATCCTCTATTTTTTTGCTGGAGTGCAAATATTTTTACTGCTTGATGGTTTCTCTAGCTATAATCAGTTCTGGATAAAGGATGACGATCAGTATAAAATGGAATTTACTACCACATGGGGCACTTTTGCCTATCAAAGAATACCTTTCGGTATTTCTAATTCCAGTGCCAATTTTCAAAGAGCAATAGACGTCACCTTTGGTGAGTTGTTGAACCGAATAATTATGATATACCTTGATGATATAACTATTTTTCATATCGTAGGGAATAACATGGATCTCATCTAAGATAGGTGTTTGAAAAGTTTTGGGAGTTTGGTATCTCCATCAACCTGAAGAAATATATATTTGTTATCAAGGAGGGAAAGCTCTTGGGACATATGATTTCAACAAAGGGGTTAACCATTGATCCTGTGAGAGTTGAAGCTCTCTTAAAATTACCACTGCTAGCCAATAAGAAAGACTTGTAGTCAGTTTTCGACTAAATTAACTTTATCCAAAAATTCATCATCAACTTCGCTCAAGTGGTGAAGCCGATGACTGAACTCCTAAAGAAGAATTTAGATTTCAAATGGACTAAAAACAGGAGGCAGGCATTCCAATATATTAAGGAAAGAATCATCCAAGTACTAGTTTTTATTAATCTAGACTATTTTATGGATTTTATCTTTTGCACAATAGGCGAGCAAGAAAGTTATGCCGTCGTGATTATGCAAAAGCAAGATGATGGAGATGAAGAACCAATCACTTTTCTAAGCCAAGTTATTCAGCTACACCAAGAGAAATATAATTCTATTTAAAATTAATTTTATGCAATTATCAAATCCCTAAATAAATTTTGACATCTTATCTTACAAAGTAAGACAATTGTCTACATTATTTATTCGAATGTCCGGAATTTTATCATTCAAGGAGAACTTGGGGATAAAAGAGTAGGTTGGGTCTCCAAGATTTAAGAATATGAGGTAGATATTCTACCAACCAAATTGATTTGCAATTGGACACTCTGCTAATATTTGGCTAAAAGTGTAGCTTCTCAGTCACCAATAATATTACATGATGAGGTTATCAATGAGAGTAATATTTCTAACCAAGTAGCAGTCAATCGTGACTAGACAGAGGACCTTGTCAAATGTTTTACATTAGGAAGGTGTCTATCTCACCTCAATTCCTCACATAGATGAACATTTAGGCTATATATCCTCAGATATATTTTTTTACCGAGTGGTTTATTCCACAAGAATATAGACAGAGTACTCCTCAGGTATGTTAAAGAGTCTAAAAAATAGAAGATTCTGAAGGAGTTCCATTATAGCTTGTTTGGTGGACATTATGTAGGGAGGCCTATGGCCTTGAATATCATCTAGTATGGATGCTTCTAGCCCATTATTTTCATAGATACACACAAAGTGAGTCAAATCTATGATAATTATCAATGATATATCAATAAGAGTTAGAGGGCATCCTTACCCCTACATATAATATAGGTAGAAGCTTTATTTCATCAATGGGGTTTAGACTTCATTGGGGTTATTGATCCTCATTATTCTACTAAACATAAATATATTTTTGCAGAAAATGACTACTTTACTCGATGGACGAAATCCATCCCAACAAAGAAAGCGAACCAAGTGATAGTCATCTCTTTTCTCAAGGGGTTGATTACCCATTTCAGTGTGCCAGACACCATTATGACTAATAAAGGGACTCCCTTCATTGGAGAAAATATTATTGAGTTTACAAGCAGGTATGGGATTTAACTTAAAGTGTCTTCTAATTATTACTCATAGGGAAATAATTTAGCTGAGTCCACAAATAAGAACTTTATTTGGATTTTGAAAAGAACACTTGAGAGCAATAAAAGAAGTTGGCATCTACTATTGGACCAATCTCTATGGTAGGATCACATATAAATCAAGAAATCCAATAAGAATTCTCCCTATTCCTTGGTTTATGGCAAGGAAGCAATATTGCCTACCCACATTAAACTTCCAATCCTCTAGACTTTGTATATGCTTAGTGATGAGGGTGACAAAATATGATCCTATGAGTGTGAGACTAGTGTAGCTCTTGCAGCTCAAAGAAGAAAGAGAATAGGCATATAAAAATTTCATGGAGTACACCAGAACAACATAGAAGTGGTTCAGCAAAAAATATGTTTGAAAGGGCATTTAAAGTCGAAGACTTGGTGCTTAATTGGAACTTAGATAAGGTAAAACCTAGAAAGGACTATAAATTTGAGGTAATTTGGTAAGGTCCATTCTAGGTTTTAGGAGCAAATTTAGTTCATGCTTATTCTCTTCAGGACATGGATGGTCAAGAGTTATAGATTCCAGTAAATGGTCTTCATTTGAATACTTACCATCACTAAAATATTAGGGCACAAGTATGTATATATGTGTTGGAAATTTTGAGTAATTATGTTGTCATTGATGTCAAGTGTTTGATGCAAGGCAAAGTTCATTTTGATACAAGAAAATTGGTAAAAAGAAATGGTTATAATATTTTATATTATAAGCCAAAGAGGTTGGTTAAAAGGTTGAAGACAAAAGTTTACGCCAAAGAAAAGAGAAAATATTATAATATTTTAATATTATAATAATTAAGCCAAAAGGGCTTATTAAAAGGAAAATAAAAAGTTGACGAAGGCCCCCATGCAAAAGTATTGTTTAAATACTAAAGTTAAATAATATAATATTTAAACAAAGTTAAATATTATATTAAATATAAAATTAAATTTGAAATTGGCAAAGGGTGCCAAAATTCAAATTTAAATGAAGGCAAATAAAGGTTTTCATCGACGTCATAACAATGCTTCGAATGCATATAAAAGGGAGGAGCTAAATTATTTTCCAAGTTATCCAATGTTAATGCGCAAGAATTAATCGATCGTGGAGTGTAGAGAAAAGTGTTCGAAACCCCATTCATCGAGCGAGTGACAATAGATAAGGACAAGGAGGTGGACATTTTGTTTCAGTGAGGGCTGGTAGCCCAAGTGGCAGGTGGGTCCTGTGTAAGGTGTTGGTAGAGGAAAGGTTTGGGGTTCGATTCCCCCTAGCACCAGTTTGAAGTGTTTTATTTCATTTTCATCGGAGGTAGCAAGAAATAAAAGGTGGAGGCCAAGGGTTAGGTCTCAACCGCTTGGCTAGCACAAGCGGTCGAGCGCTACACTTGGAAGGTAGAGGTCGGAGGGTCGATTCCCATCCACGCTAGCAAGGAATTATTTTTATAAGGTATGCTCCAATTTGATTAAATGTTGGCTATAGTGTATGTTTGGTGGATGTGATTTGGTGTATAGTTTGGCATATAGGAGGTATAAGGAGAAATAAATTTTTGCATAATATTTAAAGAGTATTGCTGCTAGTTATCTTAAATGCAAAGGTTGGAGTGATAAGTTTGTAAATGGTTTATTTAGAATTGTAATTCTTTGTTCTTGGACATTAAAGTAGATTGGAAATTATTTTATGATAGAGGGAGATAAAAGGTGTAAAGGGTGATGTTATTGTTTGTAATTCTTGCTTTATGAAAAGGGAAATTTTTGAGAGGATTTTGTTGAGGTTTAATGCATTATCCTTGAGAACAAAAGAAGAGTCCTAGAACATTATTTTCAGAATTCATTGAGCACCTTATTGAGGGAAAATTCATGTGGATATTTTTGAGATAGAATCTTGCTATCTAACCCTTGAAGTGGCACAAAAGGAATTGGTTGTTGGTGAGACAGGTTTTGAAGACATATCTCCATCAAAGAAAATAAAGAGGTATGGGCACATCATTCCTTGTTTAAAGTGTTTTGTTGAAGTGAATATTTTGAAACATAAGGTGGAGAGAAAAGGATTGTTTGATAAGTATTGTTGGAAATATTTGAGTATTGGTTTGAGTGCTTTTGAATGTGAATGAGCAAGTCTTTTGAGAAGGCTTGAGGATATATTTGAGAAAGTATTTTGAGAAGGCTTGAGGATATATTTGAGCAAGTCTTTGAGAAGACTTGAGAGTAAGATTTATGAGCAGAGTTAGAGTAGATTTGAGATAGAGTTTGGTGCAGATTTGTGAGTAGAGTTAGAGAAGATTTGTGCTAGACTTGGGATAGAGTGTGTAGATTTGAGATAGAATTGAGAGTAGGCTTTGGAGGTGATAGAGCAGAGAGGACATTAGTCTCTAGTGGATAGAGATCCATCAGCCAATGTAGTGGGGATAGAGGTCTCATATGGAGAGAGATCCACAAGCTAGAGCAGTGGGGGTAGAAGTCTTCTAGAAGATCACCATCCAGAGCAGAGGAGATAGAGTTCTCCTATGGAGAGAGATCCACAAACTAGAGCAGTGGGGATAGAGGTCTCCTATGGAGAGAGATCCACAAACCAGAGCATAGGGGATTGGTGTCTCCTTTGGATAGAGGTCCATAAACATTGTAATAATTGTAATAGGGATTTGATTCCCAAAGATTCATTGAGAAAATTTTATAAGGAATATTTTCTCCATGGAGTAGCCCACATTGGGTGAACCACATTAAATCATGTCTCTCATGTGTGTGATGATGTGTGCATTATTTACTACTTTGATATTATTGTTGTTATCATTTGGATTGAGAAGTAAAAAGTTTTATCTTATACTGTTCACCCCCTCTCAGTATAAGCTTATGTTCTTCAATTGGTATCAGAGTGGGTTCCTTCATGAAAAGCCTAACAGCTTGAAGGAAGATCCCACAAGAACATACATGACCTCAAAAAATGGAGAAGAGGCCATGATCGACATAAAAGAGGAATTTTTTTGCTCTTAGAAACTTGGAAAAGGTTAGAAGGAAGAATTCAAGTTTGAAGGATCAAATCCAAGAGGATGAGGAAGCAAAGATGGAACTTCTACAAAACCTCACAGAGCTCAAGGTAAAAGTTGAAGAGGGAAGGAAAATTGAATAAGATATGACAGAATAGTTAAAGGCAAAAGAGTTAGAATGTGAAATATTGGAATATAAAATTGTCTCTCTAAGAAAGGAAGTTGAAAAGACTAAGGATAAGTTACAACAAGATATAAAGTTAGGGAAATAGAAAGAGGAGTCAAGCTCCCAAGGAACAAAGATATCAAAAGAAGAAGAGCCCATGACTTATGCTAATGCATTGAAAGGCAAAAGCATCAAGAAGGAAGAAGGCAAAGAAGATCCATGGACAAAAGTCAATTACAAGAACAACAAAGGAAGAAGCATGCAACCATATTATTCAAGGCACTCTAACAAGTTACAAAATTTCTTCCATGGCTATTGTTTTTCATGTAACAAATATGGTCATAGATTTATACATTACACTATTTATGTGAGAGATAATGTTGATAGAAATTTCAATTATTTTGCACCTCTCATGAATGACAATATCATATGTTACAAATGTAATAACTTTGGGCACAAGGCCAAATGGTGTAAAATGGTATTTCTTGAATTAAGAAAAAGAAGGAGGATCAGAAGGCTCAAAATAATACAACCTCAACAATTAGGAGAGAGAGAAAAGAGTAAGAAAAAGTGAAGTCAATGTTGGTACAAACAACTCTTCATGTGCAAGATAAGAGAAAATAATGGTTTCTTGATAGTGGTTGTTCAAGTCATATGATAGGGGACAAGAGTAAATTTCTTGTACTTAAAGAAATCAATGGAGGATCAGTAAAATTTGGTGACAATGGTTCAACAAAAATATATGGGAAAGGAACTTTGAGTTTAGATAATGGAAAAACAAAGATAGAGAATGTATTGTATGTCAAGGGATTGAGGCACAATTTACTAAGTGTAAGCCAAATTTGTGATCAGGGGCACACGGTAACTTTTCATCCAAATAGATGTGAGATCAGAAAATCTAAAACTGGAAAGCTCATTGTAGATGCCAATAGAACTACAAACAATCTCTACATGCTAAGTGAGATTAAGGGAGAAAAGTGTTTCTTATCACAAGAAGATGAGAGTTGGTTATGGCATAGAAGAATGGGTCATCTAAACTTTGAAAACATAGTGAAAATAAGAAACAAGTAGGCAATCAGAGATTTACCCAAGATAAAAAGGCCACAAAACACAATTTGTGCACAATGTCAGCATGGAAAGCAAACAAGAACAAGTTTCAAGTCAAAATAATTTACGTCATCTGAACCATTGAAACTAGTTCACACTCACCTATGTGGTCCTACAAGGACAAAGAGTCTACTAGGTGAAAGTTACTTCATGTTATTTATAGATGACTTCTCCAGAATGACTTGGGTAGCCTTCTTAAAAGAAAAGTCAGAAGCCTTTGAGAAGTTCAAGGTATTCAAAGAATTAGTAGAAAATGAAATAGGTAGAAGGATTAAGTGTTTAAGATCAGATAGAGGAGGAGAATTTACTTCAGGTGAATTCATAGATTTTTGTGAACAACATGGGATCAAAAGAGAATATTCAGAAGCAAGAACTCCTCAACAAAATGGAGTAGTTGAAAGGAAAAATAGGACTATTGAAAATATGGCCAGAGCTATGTTGAATGAGTCTAAGATTTCAGATGGTTTTTGGAGAGATGTAGTTCATACAATAGTATATATCATCAATAGAGCTCAAGTAAGAGTAAATCATCACAAAACCCCATATGAGCTCTGGAAAGGGAGACCAACTACTATAAAATATTTCAAAATTTTTGGAAGCAAATGCTACATAAGATGGGAAGAGAAAAATTTGGGTAAGTTTGATTCAAGATGTGATGAGGGTATTTTCCTTGGCTATTCCACTAAAAGCAAAGCCTATAGGTGCTATAATAAGAGGACACATACAATTATGGAAAGTATAAATGTGACAGTTGATGAACAGATAGGGTCAAAAGAACCAACTCAAGAAATTGAAGAAGAAAGTTGCCAAGAAGAATTAGGTGAAGAATCAGAAGAAGAAGAAACTCAAAGAATACTACCTAAGACTCCATCCAGGTATGTGCAGAAAAATCATCCAAGAGATCTAATTATTGGAAATCCAGATGAAAGACAGACAAGGAGGAAGATAATAGGAACAAGTGAGCATGCAAATATTTCCTTGTTATCTAAAATTGAGCCCAAGGATTTCAATGAGGCAAGAGAAGATAAGTTTTGGGTCAAGGCAATGGATGAGGAATTGGATCAAATAGAAAAAAGTGAGACTTGGGAACTTGTTCCACGACCAAAATATAAGAATGTAATTGGCACTAAATGGGTTTTCAGAAACAAGTTAAATGAATATGGTCAGGTAGTCAGAAATAAAGCAAGATTGGTATGCAAAGGTTATGCACAGGTTGAAGGGATTGATTTTGATGAAACATTTGCTCCTGTTGCATGACTTGAGGATATAAGGATATTTTTAGCTTTCTCAAGTTTCAAAAACTTCAAAGTATATCAAATGGATGTTAAATCAGCTTTTCTCAATGGTGTCTTGGAAGAAGAGGTCTACATTGAGCAACCTGAGGGATTCAACCTAACTGATAAGCCAGATTATGTATGCAGATTAAAGAAGGCACTTTATGGACTAAAGCAAGCTCCTAGAGCTTGGTATTCAAGGTTGGATAAGTATCTTCAGGAATAGGGTTTCAGGAAAGGAATAGTGGACAGTAACTTATACATCAAAAATGAAGGAAATGACTTACTAATTGTGGTTGTTTATGTGGATGATATCATTTTTGGAGGTAATAATGATAAGATGTGTCAGAAATTTGCAAAGAGCATGCAAAATGAATTTGAAATGTCAATGCTTGGTGAGTTGTCCTTCTTTCTTGGACTACAGATTTCACAATCAGAGAAGGGTGTATTTCTCTCACAAACCAAGTATATAAAAGAGATGTTGAAGAAATTCAAGTTAGAAGACTGCAAACCAGTAAGTACCCCCATGATTACAGGATGCAAGTTGAGTAAAGATGATGAATCTCCTGAGGCAAATCAGACATTGTATAGATCTATGATTGGCAGCTTACTATATGTCACAACTACAAGACCAGATATAATGCAGGTAGTGGGACTGGTGGCAAGATTTCAAGTAGCACCAAAGGAAACACATGTAATGGCAGTAAAGAGGATTCTTAGGTATTTAAAAGGGACTATGGATTTTGGACTCTAGTATCCCAGAAGTGATAATTTCACTCTCATAGCATATACAGATGCAGATTGGGTAGGTAGTATTGATGATAGAAAAAGCACAAGTGGAGGAGCATTCTTTCTTGGAGATTGTTTAGTCTCCTGGCTAAGCAAGAAATAGGCATCAATATCCTTATCCACAATAGAGGTAGAGTACATTGCAGTAGTTGCTTGTTGTACACAGGTGTTATGGATGAAGTAAACTTTAAAGGACTTCAAGATAGAGCATGATCATCCTATCTCCATACTATGTGATAATACAAGTGCTATAAACATTTCAAAGAATCCAGTGATGCACTCTAGGACCAAGCACATTCCTGATCAAATACCATTTTCTGAGAGAACATGTGATGGAAAAGCAAGTCAGATTGGAATATGTTAATACAAAGGAACATATTGTGGATATTTTCACTAAGCCACTTCCAAAGGAAACTTTTGAGTATCTTAGAGGAAAATTGGGAGTAGTTTTACTCCCACCCCAAAATTAATCACCTCAAGGAGAGGAGGTGGGGAGGGGGCTGAGCTAAGAGTCTTATATTTAGCCCCAAAGGAGTCCCTTTGCCATTGATGTCAAAGGGGGAGATATTTGAGTAAGGGGGAGAGCATTCAATCAGGGGGAGCAGTTTCTCAAGGGAGAGCAGATTTGGAAAAAGGAATTTTTAGAAAAGGGTTGCCATCAATGACAAAGGGGGAGATTGTTGGAAATTTTGAGTAATTATGTTGTCATTGATGTCAAGTGTTTGATGCAAGGTAAAGTTCATTTTGATACAAGAAAATTGGTAAAAATAAATGGTTATAATATTTTATATTATAAGCCAAAGAGGTTGGTTAAAAGGTTGAAGACAAAAGTTTACACCAAGGTTTTAAAAGAAAAGAGAAAATATTATAATATTTTAATATTATAATAATTAAGCCAAAAGGGCTTATTAAAAGGAAAAATAAAAAGTTGATGAAGGCCCCCATGCAAAAGTATTGTTTAAATACTAAATTTAAATAATATAATATTTAAACAAAGTTAAATATTATATTAAATATAAAATTAAATTTGAAATTGGAAAAGGGCACAAAAATTCAAATTTAAATGAAGGCAAATAAAGGTTTTCATCGACGTCATAAAAATGCTTCGAATGCATATAAAAGGGAGGAGCTAAAATTATTTTCAAAAGTTATTCAAAATTAATGTGCAAAAAAATCGATCGCGGAGTATAGTGAAAAGTGTTGTAAACCCTTTCATCAAATGAGCGGCAACAAATAAGGACAAGGAGGTGGATATTTTGTTTCAATGAGGGTTGGTAGCCCAAGTGGTAGGTGGGTCCTACATAAGGTGTTGGTAGAGGAAAGGTTTATGGTTCGATTCCCCTAGCACCATTTGAAGTGTTTTATTTCATTTTCATTGGAGGTAGCAAGAAATAAAAGGTGGAGGCCAAGGGTTAGGTCTCAACTGCTTGGCTAGCACAAGCGGTCGAGCATTACGCTTAGAAGGTAGAGGTCGGAGGGTTGATTCTTGTCAATGCCAGCAAGGAATTAATTTTTTATAAGGTATGCTCAAAGTTAATTAAATGTTGGTTATATTGTATGTTTGGTGGATGTGATTTGGTGTATAGTTTGGCATATAGGAGGTATAAGGAGAAATAAATTTTTGCATAATATTTTAAAGGGTATTGTTGCTATTTATCTTAAATGCAAAGGTTGGAGTGATAAGTTTGTAAATGGTTTATTTAGAATTGTAATTCTTTGTTCTTGGACATTAAAGTAGATTGGAAATTATTTTATGATAGAGGGAGATAAAAGGTGTAAAGGGTGATGTTATTGTTTGTAATTCTTGCTTTATAAAAGGGAAATTGTTGAGAGAGTTTTGTTGAGGTTTAATGCATTATCCTTGAGAACAAAAGAAGAGTCCTAGAACATTATTTTTAGAATTCATTGAGCACCTTATTGAGGGAAAATTCATGTGGATATTTTTGAGATAGAATCTTGCTATCTAACCCTTGAAGTGGCACAAAAGGAATTGGTTGTTGGTGAGACAGGTTTTGAAGACATATCTCCATCAAAGCAAATAAAGAGGTATGGGCACATCAGTCCTTGTTTAAAGTGTTTTTGATGAAGTGAATTTTGGAACATAAGGTGGAGAGAAAATGATTGTTTGATAAGTATTGTTGGAAATATTTGAGTATTGGTTTGAGTGCTTTTGAATATGAATGAGCAAGTCTTTTGAGAAGGCTTGAGGATAGATTTGAGCAAGTATTTTGAGAAGGCTTAAGGATATATTTGAGCAAGTATTTGAGAAGACTTGAGAGTAGTTTTATGAGTAGAGTTAGAGCATATTTGAGATAGAGTTTGGTGTAGATTTGTGAGTAGAGTTAGAGCAAATTTGTGCTAGACTTGGGATAGAGTGTGGTGCAGATTTGAGATAGAATTGAGAGTAGGATTTGGAGGTGATAGAGTAGAGAGGACAATAGTCTCCAGTGGATAGAGATCCATCAGCCAATGTAGTGGGGATAGAGGTCTCCTGTGGAGAGAGATCCACAAGCCAGAGTAGTGGGGGTAGAAGTCTTCTAGAAGATCACCAACCAGAGTAGAGGAGATAGAGTTCTCCTATGGAGAGAGATCCACAAACCAGATTAGTGGGGATAGATCTCCTATGGAGAGAGATCCACAAACCAGAGCATAGGGGATTGGTGTCTCCTTTGGACAGAGGTCCATAAACATTGTAATAGGGATTTGTGTTAGTCTCACAATGACACTGAGAGGGGGGGTGAATCAGTGTAGCTCTTTAGAACTTAAATATTCAACTCTTAAAGCCGAAACCATGAAAAATTAAAACCAAATAAAAAGGGTATAACAAGAGAACATCACACAGCACAAGATGTATCGAGGTTCACCGATTTTGCTACATCCTCAAAATGACTGTTTGGACTCCCATCCAAATCCATCCTTTGCAAAGCACCAAATTTACAATAAATTTACTAGCACCCACTAGAAGGAGCACCAACCCCTGATTTATCTAAACCAACAAAAATGAGCACTATCCCCTTATTTATCTACACCAACAAAAAGGAGCACCAACCCCTCTACCAAGCATCCACTTGATTTTGATATTGATAATAAAATGAAATATATGAATCTTCTCTTCTCATAAAAAAATGATTGTCTCTTAGCTAATTATATAAAATTCTAAACGCTTTTTGGTTATTATGCAGAACTATTTCTATGACCTCCTCTCAAAATTTCATCCAAAACTGATATCGTATGAGAAAGTTATGCCCAAAATACTGAAGTGACGTTTTTCACCTTTTTCCCAAAAACACAGATTTTCACTCTTTATTTTTCTCCACACACTCTTCTCACTTCACAAAATAAAATCCCCCAACTAAAATTCTCCAAGCAACACTCATTTTATATTTTCAACCTAGTCCATATTTTCTACAGTCACTACTGGTCATATCTTACTTTCAACTGTTCAAATCTGGAGAAGACATTTCATCAAACACTTCACG
Source organism: Wollemia nobilis (assembly GCA_028583015.1). Classification (NCBI taxonomy): domain Eukaryota; kingdom Viridiplantae; phylum Streptophyta; class Pinopsida; order Araucariales; family Araucariaceae; genus Wollemia; species Wollemia nobilis. The sequence goes on from JAQPPZ010017037.1 coordinate 782,042, forward strand.
GCAAACTACAGTGCACCTTACTCAAAATCATACTTCGAAACCACGTGACAACTCAAAAACAAAAACAAAAGATGATCTATTTGATGCCTTGAAGGTGTAACAACACTAAAACTAAAACTCTAGCGACTCTTCAAGGTCGAAATGGCCAACTAAAGGATTTTGCACAAGTGGCACAAATTGACATAAAAGAGACCTGTAACATTTTTGTAAAAATCATAACTCTCACCTCGTAACTCGGTTTTCTCTAAAATTTGAAATGTAGAATCTTTGCAACACTGACTATGTCCAAACCAAAACTCACTACCTAACTCCTTCCATGACTATTCATTTTCTCCTTCCATGACTGTTCATTTTATCCTTCCATGACTGTTCGTTTTCTCCTTCCCTTGTGCATGCATGTGTTTTGGTTTCCAAAAAGGCTTTTTGTTTCTATTTTGTGGCCCTTCGTTTCCTTTTCTCCATATGGGCATGCGTCCACTTCTTTCCATGTGTAACGAGCATCTTAGATGATTTCAAATCATTAAATATTCCTTATGTAACGTTTTTGTCTTATTCATTGAATTTTATCCTTATGTGACAAATTACCTTATTCAATCTTCGATTTATTCCTTATAGGTCCACGTCACTATGCAGTCTTCGGCTCACTATCCTGGTTTTCATTACTAATATCAGACGCACTGTAAACTACTCTGTTCCTTTGGTAAAAATGCAACATGTCGTGATATCATGACACTTTTGTTTCTCTGCCTGCCTACCCTTTTTGAGTCACGAAAATGCAACATGTCACGATATCGAGACACTTTTTTCTCCTTGCTCTTTCTCTTTTCTTTGGACCGCAAAAATACATGTCATGATATTGTGACACATTTTTTTCTCTCTTATTCTTTCTCTTCTCTTTTGGCCATGAAAATGCAACATGTCGCGATATCGCGACACTTTTTCTTTCTTGTTCTTTCTCTTCTCTTTTGGTCACGAAAATGCAACATGTCATGATATCGCGACACTTTTTCTTTCTTGTTATTTCTCTTCTCTTTTGGCCATGAAAATGCAACATGTCGTGATATCACGACACTTTTTCTTTCTTTTTCTTTCTCTTCTCTTTTGGCCGCAAAAATGCAACATGTCGTGATATCACAACACTTTTTACAACATGACGATTTTTTAAACTTTGCACAAACAACCTGTAACAACTTCACCCAAACATCAAAAACATCCTCATAAGCATTTAACATCACTGTACATATTCTGAATAACCTCTGAACTCCTGTCCACTACATCAACCGATCTATCTGACTGTGTTGACAACAATGACAATACTGTCGTTGCACCTTGCTCAACAATATCCCCATTTGGAATCAACACACGTGCAATTTCCTGTAACTCTTCTCCCCCTTTGACAATAATACCAAAACGCTGCTGCAAACTCCCCCTGATTCCATGCACAACATTCTCAAGAAAAAATTATTACACTTAGCAAAAATCACAAACATGAGCAAAAAGATAAACAAATACACAAATTGCTCCCCCTGAGAATGTGGTCCTAATAGCTAGTCAATTCTTGGGAGGCGTGACCACTCCCAATTTATTACAAAGGTACTAAAGACTTCCTTGTGAAATGGTTTTGTGAATATATCCGCTACTTGCTCTATTTTTGGAACAAAATCCAACTTAACCTCACCTTCCACAACTTTCTCCTTCAAAAAGTGATACCGGATAGCAATATGTTTTGTGCGAGAATGCATAACCAAATTCTTTGAGATGTTAATGGCACTGGTGTTATCACACTTAACTGAAATTGGCTCACTAAAGTTAATACGAAGATCTTTCAGGGTTTTTTTCATCCATAATACCTGTGTACAACAAGTTGTCATTGCAATATACTCTGCCTCTACTATGGATAAGGAGACTGACTCTTATTTCTTACTATGCCACACGACCAACCTGTCTCCAAGATAGAATGCACCTCCATTGGTACTCTTTCTGTCATCTACACATCTTGCCCAATATGCATCTGAATATGCAATAAGGGTGAAGTCCTTACCTTTTGGATACCATAACCCATACTCCATAGTACCCTTGAGGTATCGAAGAATCATCTTCACTGTTGTCACATGAGTCTCCTTGGGACTAGCCTAAAATTTTCATCATTAGTGATGATAAAGAGGAGGTGGCTAAGACCAACTATGAACCTGTCATTGTCATCAGTGATGATAGTCACAATGGCTATGAACCTGCTTCATACAAATCAGAAGAAATCAGATACCCAAATATTGGTGACCCGATGGTGATTGAACAAAATATTACACACGTAGTTGAGAAAATGTGTAACGATCAAATGTGGATCGATATGAATTTATCTCCCTGAATATTTGTACTCAATTTGTATTGATGTAACTTCCTGCTCATGTAGGCACCTTGAATGCAATAATAAAATGTGAACTTTCTGATTTTGCACACGAATTAAATATTTTCACCAAAGCATCATAATAGATATAACAATCTTCACATCAATGTGCGGTACAAATACACACTGCTTTTATCAAAACACATCCATGTAGCTAGGGCAACATTCTTTCACTAAACCAAACTATCTGAACTGTTATAATCCATAACTTTGAACCATGGCAGTAAGAACCATCAAAAGTACAACACTGACATATAGCAATACTACCAATGGTGACAAGTCTCAACTTAATCACCACCCTTCATGGCACCTCCACAAACAACTACATGAACTAAAACACACTTTGACAACTATATGAAAACTCCCCTTGACTACTTGCCTTTCATCCTTAGATAACCAAACAACATAGGAGCATTAAAATAAAACTTTAAGATTGCTCCCCCTAAGGATGTGCTACCTGGAACTGCTTGGTGCAATAGAGGAGTAGTCTCCTTCAGTCCAAGGAGACACGATTTCCTCTCTTATTTCTTTCTCCAAACTTTCTTGAACTTGGGCTTGAGTTTTTCAACTGCATCCCTATTTTGAACCTTTTCGTGAACTTAAACATTTCTCTTGGGTGGTTGTCTCTTGTGCATCCTTGATGGATGATTATTTTCCTTTATTTGATGCACATGATTTCTTCCCTGTCTATGTTGCATTCTTTGTGTCTAATGAAATATACTATCTTGCCTTAGATTAGATACAAAATTTCTTGGACAAAACCTTGCTATGTTCCCATGACCATTACATTTAAAACATTGCACATGGTGTTCAAGAGGAAAAACAGATGTATTTCTACTAGCATAACTCTTTGATCTATTATTCAATCCACAATAAATTGCCTTGTGACCATAATGGTTGCATCTAAAACAATATCCATTGAAAGCATTATTATGAATAAATTGGGAGTGATAAAACCTCTTTTGTTGTGGTTGCTTTGTTGTAGATCTCTTTTGAGATTTTCTTCCTTTTGAAGTTTCATCTTCAAACTTTTCTTCCTTTGATCCTTCAGCAGTGGACTTCTTCTTCTCTGCAGATTTAGAAGATGAAGGTTGTTCAGCTTCACATCCAAGACCAATATTAGCCATGGAGCTTATTTGTTGCCTTATCATTTCATCTAGAAACTATGTGCTCTTCTCAAATTTGAGATTTGTATTGGCCTCTTCTAGTTGTTTCCTCAATAAAAAAATCTCCTCTTCTTGTTTGCAGCAAATAATCTCTTTCTCATTGATCTGTGACCTGAGAGTTTCTTCAATCCTTTTGGACTCTTCTACTTTCATATTTAGATCACTAATAACTTTGTTAGATTCCTCTTCATGTTTGCTACATACATCGCCTTTATCATCCAAGTGTGACTTCAAGGCTTCTTCTATTTTCGTGGCTTCATGAATTTTTAAGAATATGTCTTAAATATTATCTTCATATTCTTCCAACTTCTTGGACAGTATTTTTTTCTTTTTCATTTCTATATACAACTCTTCAAGTGCAACGATCAACTTACCTTCTAGATCTACTTCAACCTCAAGGTTTTCATCACATGCTTTAGAATTCACTCCTATCTTTTCTAGTTCAATTTTCTCTTCCACAAGAATTGAAACTGACTAAGATGCCTTATTGGAGGAGGATCTATTCTTCTTACCCATTGTGTACTAATCCAAGATCAACCCTAGCTGATTTAGCCTAACAAGGTAAAATGGCTCTGATACCAATTGTTAGTCTCACAATGACACTGAAAATGGGGGGTGAATCAGTGTAGCTCTTTAGAACTTAAATATTCAACTCTTAAAGCCAAAACAATGAAAACTTAAAACCAAATAAAAATGGTATAATAAGAGAACATCACACAACACAAGATGTATCGAGGTTCACCGATTTGGATACATCCTCAAAATTACTGTTTGGACTCCCATCCAAATCCAGCCTTTGCAAAGCACCAACTTTAAAATCAGTTTACTAGCACCCACTGGAAGGAGCACCAACCCCTAATTTATCTATACCAACAGAAAGGAGTAGAAACTCCTAATTTATCTACACCAATAGAAAGGAGCACCAACCCCTCTACCAAGCATCCACTTGATTTTGATATTGATAATAAAATGACATATATGAATCTTCTCTTATCACAAAAAATTGACCGTTCTCTTAGCTAATTTTGTCAAATGTTAAACGCTTTCTATTTATTGTGTAGAATTTTGTCTATGACCTCCTTTCAAAATTTTAGCCAAAACTGATATCATATGCGAAAGTTATGCCCAAAATACTAAAGTGATGTTTTTCACCTTTTTTCCAAAAACACGGATTTTTACTCTTTATTTTTCTCCACACACTCTTCTCACTTCACAAAATAAAATCCCCTAACTAAAATTCTCCAAGCAACACTCCTTTTATATTTTCAACCTAGTCCATATTTTCTACAGTCACTACTGGTCACATCTTACTTTCAACTGTTCAAATCTGGAGAAGACATTTTGTCAAACACTTCACGGCCAACTACAGTGCACCTTACTCAAACTCATACTTCGAGACCACGTGACAACTCAAAACCAAAAACAAAATATGATCTATTTGATGCCTTGAATGTGTAACAACACTGAAACTAAAACTCTAGCAACTCTTCAAGGTCGAAAAAGGCAACTAAAGGATTTTGCACAAGTGGCACAAATTGACGTAAAAGAGACCTATAAAGTTTTTGTAAAAATCATAACTCTCACCTCATAACTCAGTTTTCTCTGAGATTTGAAATGTAGAATCTTTGCAACACTAAAAAATGTCCAAAACAAAACTCACTACCTAACTCCTTCCATGACTATTCATTTTCTCCTTCCATGACTGTTCATTTTCTCCTTCCCTTGTGCATGCATGTGTTTTGGTTTCCAAAAAGGCTTTTTGTTTCTATTTTGTGGCCCTTCGTTTCCTTTTCTCCACATGGGCATGCGTCCGCTTCTTTCCATGTGTAACGAACATCTTAGATGATTTCAAATCATTAAATATTCCTTATGTAACATTTTGTCTTATTCATTGAATTTTGCCCTTATGTGACAAATTACCTTATTCAATCTTCAATTTATTCCTTATAGGTCCACGTCACTATGTAGTCTTCAGTTTCACTATCCTAGTGTTCATCACTAATATCAGATGCACTATCAACTACTCTGTTCCTTTGGCAAAAATGCAACGTGTCACGATATCATGACACTTTTGTTTCTCTGCCTGCCTACCCTTTTTGAGTCACGAAAATACATATCGCGATATCGTGACACTTTTTTCTCCTTGCTCTTTCTCTTTTCTTTGGACCGTAAAAATGCAACATGTCGCAATATCGCGACACTTTTTTTCTCTCTTGTTCTTTCTCTTCTCTTTTGGCCGCAAAAATGCAACATGTCACGATATCACAACACTTTTTCTTTCTTGTTATTCCTCTTCTCTTTTAACCGCAAAAATGCAACATCTCGCAATATCGTGACACTTTTTCTTTCTTGTTCTTTCTCTGGTACAAATTTGAGAAGACTTGAGATTAGTTTTATGAGTAGAGTTAGATAATATTTGAGATATACTCTGGTACAAATTTGTGAGTAGAGTTAGAGCATATTTATTCTAGACTTGGAATAGAGTGTGTGCAGATTTGAGATAAAATTGAGAGGAAGATTTGGAGGTGACAGAGTAGAGAGGATAGAAGTCTCTAGTGGATAAAGATCCATCAGCAAATACAATGGGGATAGAGGTATCTTGTAGAGAGAGATCCACAAGCCATAGTAGTGTGGGTAGAAGTCTTCAAGTAGATCACCAGCTATAGTAGAGGAGATAGAGTTCTCTAATGGAGAGAGATACACAAACCAAATTAGTGGGGAACATAGATATCCTATGGAGATATATCCATAAACTAGACAATAGGGGATTGGATTCTCCTTTAGACATAGATCTATAAACATTGTAATAAGGATTTGTGTTAGTCTCACAATGACACTGAGAGGGGGGGTGAATCAGTGTAGCTCTTTAGAACTTAAATCTTCAACTCTTAAAGCCGAAACCATGAAAAATTAAAACCAAATAAAAAGGGTATAACAAGAGAACATCACACAGCACAAGATGTATCGAGGTTCACCGATTTTGCTACATCCTCAAAATGACCTGTTTGGACTCCCATCCAAATCCATCCTTTGCAAAGCACCAAATTTACAATAAATTTACCAAGCACCCACTAGAAGGAGCACCAACCCCCGATTTATCTAAACCAACAAAAATGAGCACTATCCCCTTATTTATCTACACCAACAGAAAGGAGCACCAACCCCTCTACCAAGCATCCACTTGATTTTGATATTGATAATAAAATGAAATATATGAATATTCTCTTCTCATAAAAAATTGATCGTTCTCTTAGCTCATTATATCAAATTCTAAACGCTTTTTGGTTATTATGCAGAACTCTTTCTTGTTCTTTCTTGTTATTCCTCAAGTATTTGAGAAGACTTGAGATTAGTTTTATGAGTAGAGTTAGATAATATTTGAGATAGACTCTGGTACAAATTTGTGAGTAGAGTTAGAGCATATTTATTCTAGACTTGGGATAGAGTGTGTGCAGATTTGAGATAAAATTGAGAGGAAGATTTGGAGGTGACAGAGTAGAGAGGATAGAAGTCTCTAGTGGATAAAGATCCATCAGCCAATACAATGGGGATAGAGGTATCTTGTAGAGAGAGATCCACAAGCCAGAGTAGTGTGGGTAGAAGTCTTCAAGTAGATCACCAGCTATAGTAGAGGAGAGAGTTCTCTAATGGAGAGAGATACACAAACCAAATTAGTGGGGAACATAGATATCCTATGGAGATATATCCATAAACTAGACAATAGGGGATTGGATTCTCCTTTAGACATAGATCTATAAACATTGTAATAAGGATTTGTGTTAGTCTCACAATGACACTCGAGAGGGGGGTGAATCAGTGTAGCTCTTTAGAACTTAAATCTTCAACTCTTAAATCCGAAACCATGAAAAATTAAAACCAAATAAAAAGGGTATAACAATAGAACATCACACAGCACAAGATGTATCGAGGTTCACCGATTTTTCTACATCCTCAAAATGACTGTTTGGACTCCCATCCAAATCCATCCTTTGCAAAGCACCAAATTTACAATAAATTTACCAGCACCCACTAGAAGGAGCACCAACCCCTGATTTATCTAAACCAACAAAAATGAGCACTATCCCCTTATTTATCTACACCAACAGAAAGGAGCACCAACCCCTCTACCAAGCATCCACTTGATTTTGATATTGATAATAAAATGAAATATATGAATCTTCTCTTCTCATAAAAAATTGATCGTTCTCTTAGCTCATTATATCAAATTCTAAATGCTTTTTGGTTATTATGCAGAACTCTTTCTTGTTCTTTCTTGTTATTCCTCAAGTATTTGAGAAGACTTGAGATTAGTTTTATGAGTAGAGTTAGATAATATTTGAGATAGACTCTGGTACAAATTTGTGAGTAGAGTTAGAGCATATTTATTCTAGACTTGGGATAGAGTGTGTGCAGATTTGAGATAAAATTGAGAGGAAGATTTGGAGGTGATAGAGTAGAGAGGATAGAAGTCTCTAGTGGATAAAGATCCATCAGCAAATACAATGGGGATAGAGGTATCTTGTAGAGAGAGATCCACAAGCCAGAGTAGTGTGGGTAGAAGTCTTCAAGTAGATCACCAACTATAGTAGAGGAGATAGAGTTCTCTAATGGAGAGAGATACACAAACCAAATTAGTGGGGAACATAGATATCCTATGGAGATATATCCATAAACTAGACAATAGGGGATTGGATTCTCCTTTAGACATAGATCTATAAACATTGTAATAAGGATTTGTGTTAGTCTCACAATGACACTGAGAGGGGGGGTGAATCAATGTAGCTCTTTAGAACTTAAATCTTCAACACTTAAAGCCGAAACAATGAAAACTTAAAACCAAATAAAAAGGTATAACAAGAGAACATCACACAACACAAGATGTACCGAGGTTCACCGATTTGGCTACATCCTCAAAATGACTGTTTGGACTCCCATCCAAATCCAGCCTTTGCAAAGCACCAACTTTACAATCAATTTACCAACACCCACTGGAAGGAGCACCAACCCCTGATTTATCTACACCAACAGAAAGGAGCACCAACCCCTTATTTATCTACACCAACAGAAAGGAGCACCAACCCCTCTACCAAGCATCCACTTGATTTTGATATTGATAATAAAATGACATATATGAATCTTCTCTTCTCACAAAAAATTGACCGTTCTCTTAGCTCATTTTGTCAAATTCTAAACACTTTCTGGGTATTGTGCAGAACTCTTTCTATGACCTCCTCTCAAAATTTCATCCAAAACTGATATCGTATGAGAAAGTTATGCCCAAAATACTAAAGTGACGTTTTTCACCTTTTTCCCAAAAACACGGATTTTCACTCTTTATTTTTCTCCACACACTCTTCTCACTTCACAAAATAAAATCCCCCAACTAAAATTCTCCAAGCAACACTCCTTCTTTTCTCTTTGCCCTTTTTCCCCTTTTTTTCCCCCTTTTATATTTTCAACCTAGTCCATATTTTCTACAGTCACTACTGGTCACATCTTACTTTCAACTGTTCAAATCTGGAGAAGACATTTCATCAAACACTTCACGGCCAACTACAGTGCACCTTACTCAAACTCATACTTCGGGACCACGTGACAACTCAAAACCAAAAAAAAAAGATGATCTATTTGATGCCTTGAAGGTGTAACAACACTGAAACTAAAACTCTGGCGACTCTTCAAGGTCGAAATGGCCAACTAAAGGATTTTGCACAAGTGGCACAAATTGACATAAAAGAGACCTGTAACGTTTTTGCAAAAATCATAACTCTCACCTCGTAACTCGGTTTTCTCTGAAATTTGAAACGTAGAATCTTTGCAACACTGACTATGTCCAAACCAAAACTCATTGCCTAACTCCTTCCATGACTATTCATTTTCTCCTTCCATGACTGTTCATTTTCTCCTTCCATGATTGTTCGTTTTCTCCTTCCCTTGTGCATGCATGTGTTTTGGTTTCCAAAAAGGCTTTTTGTTTCTATTTTGTGGCCCTTCATTTCCTTTTCTCCACATGGGCATGCGTCCACTTCTTTCCATGTGTAACGACCATCTTAAATGATTTCAAATCATTAAAGATTCCTTATGTAACCTTTTTGTCTTATTCATTGAATTTTGTCCTTATGTGACAAATTACCTTATTCAATCTTCGATTTATTCCTTATAGGTCCACGTCACTATGCAGTCTTCAGTTTCACTATCCTGGTGTTCATCACTAATATCAGACGCACTGTCAACTACTTTGTTCCTTTGGAAAAAATGCAACATGTCGTGATATCATGACACTTTTGTTTCTCTGCCTGCCTACCCTTTTTGAGTCATGAAAATGCAACATGTCACGATATCGTGACACTTTTTTCTTCTTGCTCTTTCTCTTTGCTTTGGACCGCAAAAATGCAACATGTCATGATATCGCGACACTTTTTTCTCTCTTGTTCTTTCTCTTCTCTTTTGGCCATGAAAATGCAACATGTCGCGATATCGCGACACTTTTCTTTCTTGCTCTTTCTCTTATCTTTTGGCCACGAAAATGCAACATGTCACGATATCGCGACACTTTTTATTTCTTGTTCTTTCTCTTCTCTTTTGGCCATGAAAATGCAACATGTCGCGATATCGCGACACTTTTTCTTTCTTGTTCTTTCTCTTCTATTTTGGCCGCAAAATGCAACATGTCGTGATATCGCGACACTTTTTGCGGGGTTTTGCTTTGGCCCAATTTTGGGGCCGGGGGGGGGCGACAACATGACGATTTTTTCAACTTTGCACAAACAACCTGTAACAACTTCACCCAAACATCAAAAACATCCTCATAAGCATTTAACATCACCGTACATACTCCGAATAACCTCTGAACTCCTGTCCACTGCATCAACCGATCTATCTGACCGTGTTGACAACAATGACAATACTGTCATTGCACCTTGCTCAACAATCTCCCCCTTTGGAATTGTTGGCAACACACGTGCAATTTCCTGTAACTCTTCTCCCCCTTTGACAACAATACCAAAACACTGCTGCAAACTCCCCCTGAGTCCATGCACAACATTCTCAGGAAAAAATTATTACACTTAGCAAAAATCACAAACATGAGCAAAAAGATAAACAAATACACAAATGCTCCCCCTGAGAATGTGGTCCCGATAGCTAGTCAATTCTTGGGAAGCGTGACCACTCCCAATTTATTGCGAAGGTACTCAAAGACTTCCTTGGGAAATGGTTTTGTGAAGATATCCGCTACTTGCTCTGTTGTTGGAACAAAATCCAACTTAACCTCACCTTCCACAACTTTCTCCTTCAAAAAGTGATACCGGATAGCAATATGTTTTGTGCGAGAATGCATAACCGGATTCTTTGAGATGTTAATGGCACTGGTGTTATCACACTTAACTGAAATTGGCTCACTGAAGTTAATACCAAGATCTTTCAGGGTTTTTTTCATCCATAATACCTGTGTACAACACGTTGTCATTGCAATATATTCTGCCTCTACTATGGATAAGGAGACTGACTCTTGTTTCTTACTATGCCACGCGACCAACCTGTCTCCAAGATAGAATGCACCTCCATTGGTACTCTTTCTGTCATCTACACATCCTGCCCAATATGCATCTGAATACGCAATAAGGGTGAAGTCCTTACCTTTCGGATACCATAACCCATACTCCATAGTACCCTTGAGGTACCGAAGAATCCTCTTCACTGTTGTCACATGAGTCTCCTTGGGACTAGCCTAAAATTTTCATCATTAGTGATGATGAAGAGGAGGTGGCTAAGACCAACTATGAACCTGACGCTCATTGTCATCAGTGATGATAGTGACAATGGCTATGAACCTACTTCATACAAATCAGAAGAAATCGGATACCCGGATATTGGTGACCCGATGGCGATTGAACAAAACATTACACACGTAGTTGAGAAAATGTGTAACGATCAAATGTGGATCGATCTGAATTTGTCTCCCTGAATATTTGTACTCAATTTGTATTGATGTAACTTCCTGCTCATGTAGGCACCTTGAATGCAATAATAAAATGTGAGCTTTCTGATTTTGCACACGAATTAAATATTTTCACCAAAGCATCATAATAGATCTAACAATCTTCACATCAATGTGCAGCACAAATACACACTGCTTTTATCAAAACACATCTATGTAGCTAGGGCAACATTCTTTCAATAAACCAAATTATCTGAACTGTTATAATCCATAACTTTGAACCATGGCAAGTAAGAACCATCAAAAGTACAACACTGACATATAGCAATACTACCAATGGTGACAAGTCTCAACTTAATCACCACCCTTCATGGCACCTCCACAAACAACTACATGAACTAAAACACACTTTGACAACTATACGACAACTCCCCTTGACTACTTGCCTTTCATCCTCAGATAACCAAACAACATAGGAGCATTAAAATAAAACTTTAAGATTGCTCCCCCGAAGGATGTGCTACCTGGAGCTGCTTAGTGCAATAGAGGAGTAGTCTCCTTCAGTCCAAGGAGACACGATTTCCTCTCTTCTTTCTTTCTCCAAACTTTCTTGAACTTGGGCTTGAGTTTTTCAACTGCATCCCTATTTTGAACCTTTTCGTGAACTTGAACATTTCTCTTGGGTGGTTGTCTCTTGTGCATCCTTGATGGATGATTATTTTCCTTTCTTTGATGCACATGATTTCTTCCCCATCTATGTTGCATTCTTTGTGTCTCGATGAAATCTACTATCTTGCCTTAGATTAGATACAAAATTTCTTGGACAAAACCTTGCTATGTGCCCATGACCATTACATTTAAAACATTGCACATGGTGTTCAATCGGAAAAATAGATGTATTTCTACTAGCATAACTCTTTGATCTATTATTCAATCCACAATAAATTGCCTTGTGACCATAATGGTTGCATCTAAAACAATAGCCATTAAAAGCATTATTATGAATAAAGTGAGAGTGATAGAACCTCTTTTGTTGTGGTTGCTTTGTTGTAGATCTCCTTTGAGATTTTCTTCCTTTTGAAGTTTCAGCTTCAAACTTTTCTTGCTTTGATCCTTCAAAGAGTGGACTTCTTCTTCTCTGCAGATTTAGAAGATGAAGGTTGTTCAACTTCACATCCAAGACCAAGCTTAGCCATGGAGCTTCTTTGTTGCCTTATCATTTCATCTAGCAACTCTGTGCTCTTCTCAAATTTGAGATTTGTATTGGCCTCTTCTAGTTGTTTCCTCAATAAAACAATCTCCTCTTCTTGTTTGCAGCAAACAATCTCTTTCTCATTGATCTCTGACCTGAGAGTTTCTTCAATCCTTTTGGACTCTTCTACTTGCATCTTTAGATCACTAATAACTTTGTTAGATTCCTCTTCATGTTTGCTACATACATCGCCTTTATCATCCAGGTGTGACTTCAAGGCTTCTTCTATTTTCTTGGCTTTATGAATTTGTAAGAAGAGATCTTCAATATTATCCCCATATTCTTCCAACTTCTTGGACAATTATTTTTGTTCTTTTTCCTTTCTATATCCAACTCTTCAAGTGCAACGATCAACTCACCTTCTAGATCTACTTCAACCTCAAGGTTTTCATCACATACTTCAGAATTCACTCCTATCTTTTCTAGTTCAATTTTCTCTTCCACAAGAACTGAAACTGACTGAGATGCCTTATTGGAGGAGGATCTATTCTTCTTACCCATTGCGTACTAATCCAAGATCAACCCTAGCTGATTTAGCCTGACAAGGGAAACTGGCTCTGATACCAATTGTTAGTCTCACAATGACACTAAGAGGGGGGTGAATCAGTGTAGCTCTTTAGAACTTAAATATTCAACTCTTAAAGCCGAAACAATGAAAACTTAAAACCAAATAAAAAGGTATAACAAGAGAACATCACACAACACAAGATGTACCGAGGTTCACCGATTTGGCTACATCCTCAAAATGACTGTTTGGACTCCCATCCAAATCTAGCCTTTGCAAAGCACCAACTTTACAATCAATTTACCAGCACCCACTGGAAGGAGCACCAACCCCTAATTTATCTACACCAATAGAAAGGAGCACCAACCCCTGATTTATCTACACCAATAGAAAGGAGCACCAACCCCTCTACCAAGCATCCACTTGATTTTGATATTGATAATAAAATGACATATATGAATCTTCTCTTCTCACAAAAAATTGACCGTTCTCTTAGCTCATTTTTTCAAATGCTAAACGCTTTCTGGGTATTGTGCAGAACTCTGTCTATGACCTCCTCTCAAAATTTTAGCCAAAACTGATATCGTATGAGAAAGTTATGCCCAAAATACTAAAGTGATGTTTTTCACCTTTTTCCCAAAAACACGGATTTTCACTCTTTATTTTTCTCCACACACTCTTCTCACTTCACAAAATAAAATCCCCCAACTAAAATTCTCCAAGCAACACTCCTTTTAATATTTTCTCTTATCCTTTATCCATCCCCAAACCCTTACCTTTTATATTTTCAACCTAGTCCATATTTTCTACAGTCACTATGGTCACATCTTACTTTCAACTGTTCAAATCTGGAGAAGACATTTTGTCAAACACTTCACGGCCAACTACAGTGCACCTTACTCAAACTCATACTTCGGGACCACGTGACAACTCAAAACCAAAAACAAAAGATGATCTATTTGATGCCTTGAAGGTGTAACAACACTGAAACTGAAACTCTGGCGACTCTTCAAGGTCAAAACAGCCAACTAAAGGATTTTGCACAAGTGGCACAAATTGACATAAAAGAGACCTGTAACGTTTTTGCAAAAATCATAACTCTCACCTCGTAACTCGGTTTTCTCTGAAATTTGAAACGTAGAATCTTTGCAACACTGACTATGTCCAAACCAAAACTCACTACCTAACTCCTTCCATGACTATTCATTTTCTCCTTCCATGACTGTTCATTTTCTCCTTCCCTTGTGCATGCATGTGTTTTGGTTTCCAAAAAGGCTTTTTGTTTCTATTTTGTGGCCCTTCGTTTCCTTTTCTCCACATGGGCATGCGTCCGCTTCTTTCCATGTGTAACGACCATCTTAAATGATTTCAAATCATTAAATATTCCTTATGTAACGTTTTGTCTTATTCATTGAATTTTGTCCTTATGTGACAAATTACCTTATTCAATCTTCGATTTATTCCTTATAGGTCCACGTCACTATGCAGTCTTCGGTTTCACTATCCTGGTGTTCATCACTAATATCAGATGCACTGTCAACTACTCTGTTCCTTTGGCAAAAATGCAACATGTCGCGATATCGCGACACTTTTGTTTCTCTGCTAGCCTACCCTTTTTTGAGTCACGAAAATGCGACATGTCGCGATATCGCGACACTTTTTTTCTTCTTGCTCTTTCTCTTTTCTTTGGACCGTAAAAATGCAACATGTCGCGATATCGCGACACTTTTTTTCTCTCTTGCTCTTTCTCTTCTCTTTTGGACGCAAAAATGCAACATGTCGCGATATCGCGACACTTTTTCTTTCTTGCTCTTCCTCTTCTCTTTTGACCGCAAAAATGCAACATGTCGCGATATCGTGACACTTTTTCTTCCTTGCTCTTTCTCTTCTCTTTTGGCTAAAAAAATGCAACATGTCGTGATATCATGACACTTTTTCTTTCTTGTTCTTTCTCTTCTCTTTTGGCCATGAAAATGCAACATGTCGCGATATCGTGACACTTTTTACAACATGACAATTTTTTAAACTTTGCACAAACAACCTGTAACAACTTCACCCAAACATCAAAAACATCCTCATAAGCATTTAACATCACTGTACATATTATGAATAACCTCTGAACTCTTGTCCACTGCATAAACTGATCTATCTGACTGTGTTGACAATAATGACAATACTGTCGCTGCACCTTGCTCAACAATTTGATTCCCAAAGATTAATTAAGAAAATTTTAGAAGAAATATTTTCTCCATGGAGTAGCCCACATTGGGTGAACCACGTTAAATAATGTCTCTAATTGTGTGATGATATGTACATTGTTTATTGCTTTGATATTATTGTTGTTATCATTTGGATTAAGAAGTAAAAATTTTCATCTTATACTATTCACCCCCCCTCTCAATATAAGCTTATGTTCTTCAATATGTATAGTTTTTTTCTTTTATTTTTCAAATATGTTATGCTCATGTGTATGCGTTAAAGAGAAAAAAAAATGTCTTATTTTTATCCCAAGCAAGTAGATTTTCTCGAAATCACATCTTCAGGAATTAAAATTTATTTTACCCCGAAAATTGGTCTTCATGATTTTTATTTTTTAATTTCGGGTGAAAACAAATAAATAGCTTTGAAAAGAGCAACTTCGATGAATTTGTTTTAATGATGCAGTTAATAAAAAAAAGGAGTATATATATATTTTTAAATATATTAAATATATATAAAAGATAAAAAAACACTTTCGCCTCAAGTTAGGGGCGAAAGTCATATTCACCTCCTCTTAGGGTGAAAAATAAAAATAAAATATATAATAAAAAAAAAGAAAGGAAACAATTTTTTTTAAATTTCACCCAAAGCTATTATGCCATGCAATTTTATTTAGAAAGGAGGGGCAAAAATCTATTTTGAAGCGAAACCCCTAAAAACAGAAGATAAAAATAAAGGAAAATATCATGCAGAGAGAAAAGCTTCAGTTAAAAAGAGTTTTTTTCTGGCTGAAGGGCAAAATAGAGTTTTTTTTGCTTTTCCTAGAAAAGCAGTTTCGGTTAAAAGTGTGGTTTTTATAAGAAAAGCACTTTTGGGGTGAAATCAAGGAGGAAGAACATTTTAAAGCGGAATTCAAGCTTATTATTTTCACCAAGCAATAGGAAGGATGACTTTGAAAGCGCAGGTGGTTAGAGAAAAACCAAGTTGCAAACTCTTTCCACCCAAAGAATATTTTTATAAAGCAATGTGTGCCTTCTAGAAGTTTTTTCTAGTAGGGAATAATTTTAGAGTGCCTTTGACATCAATTAAAAAATAAGTGCACCCAGAAAAATTGAATTTCGTCTGATTCACCCCAAAATGATGTTTTAAAGATTTTAAGCAACCGAATTAATTTTTTCACATCCTGAGGAAGGCCTTCCATTGACACATGGTATTTTTCATTCCCTAGGCTACCAATTGATATTTATGGAGTGCTTTTTAATATTGGAGGTGGTTGAAGCACAATAATCGAGGAAGATTTTAGGAAAGATGAGGTTTAAGATAATTAAAACATTATTAAAAATCATACCCGATGTACAGATCAAAATGCACGTTCACCCAATTCCTTAAAAAATTAGCATGTGCATTTAATCTGGTTGATGAAGATGCAGTTATAAATTTTGTGCATCCATGAAGAGAAGGTAAAAGTTTTTTTATATTTTCTGAAGTATTGTTGCGTCGGGTTGAATTAAGTGTAGAAATTACAGGGTGCTTGAGCCTTGTTGAAGATGGGTAAAATAACTGATGAATCAAAAAGCACTAAAGAGCCTAAGAAGGTGCAAAAGAGTACTGGGAGAGGATAGAAATCCAAGAAATCCAGGTGTCATAAAATATTGATTTAGATCCATATTCTAATATGCTAGCTCTAGTGGGATACTATGTTATTACAAATAAGAGCATTGAGAAATTATGCCAGGATATAGATGTTGTCATCAAAAAAGGGTTAACGCTAGAAAGTACTCTCACCATTGCATACCATGTCCATCTCTTATAGTTTTTGTGTACACCAGTTCACTATTGATAGAAGTTTGTGGAAGCTATTTTGAAGTTTTTTATCTTGACACCAGGGCAGTGGAGAATGCAAAATGGGATGTATTTTTCCCTATCTCATCTAAATATATCTAGGAGGCGTTCACTTATGGAATTATACTTCTCTTATATTATTTTTAAGAAATTACACATGGCTAATAGGAGGAAAGATATCAATCAACGATGACACTACAATTCATGGAGACATAATTGATAAAAACACCCCAACATGGTGAACTTCCAACGTTTCCAAAGTCATTGATGGATTTCAAGAGCCCAAATTTATTTTCTATGGTGGCTTGGGTCATGGGTCTTCCAACGGATTTGATAGTTCATAAGTGGCAGGTATAATTGGTGCAATGCATCTCCCAGGTATAATTCTACATCCCCACTACAATGACTGCAAGGACAAATCCTATTTTCTTTGATCAGGCCAATTACATTTCCAGAAGAATGCATTTCCAGTTGGAGAAAATACAGAGTGAAGGAACCTTGGTATTTTGGCATACATCCTTTTTAATCTAGTATTTATTTTTTCACTTATACAATAAATTTTCTTTCATTGTAGTTAGGCAAGTTGACAAGGAGAATATAAAATTACCAGTATATTTGTGGACCTCCAACTTGTCAAGGAAGGAGTCTTTTATAATTTCAATCGTATTTTTGTGGGTCCTATGCTAGATTTAATTTTCTACAAGAGTGAGAGGGTATCGAGGGCAATGAGAGAAGAAATCATCTCAAATCAAAGAGGTGATATATTTTATTTATGTAGGGTATTGTGCTACGTATTTTTAGCTATACTAGAAAGCCATTTCTACTCCCATATTTTACCATAGGGCACTTTTTTGTTTTGGAGGTTGTTCAACAACATGGTTTTATCAATGAGGTATATGGAGCAGGGTGTGGAAAGAAAACCACATGTGCTATACCTTTTCACTTTGGATGCATTGAGGTGAGCTAGGTGGGCCAGAACTAGTTAATAATTGATACCTATAACATCAGAATAGTGGAGTTGACATAGTTATGGAAGTATGATCCTTTGGTTCGCTTTGCTGAGAAAATCAAGATCAAAATATTTTATTATTGTCTAAGGCTAGATATTGAGAAGCACCAAAACAATCAAGAGGGACATGACTTAGAATGACATGTGGAGAACATGATATTGCTCCCACCTTCGCATGGTTTATATGATATGGAGGCCAAGTATAACCCTGATGTATATAAGCATTAGATTCCTCTACCAGGGTTATTTAGTCAAATGAAAGAGCAATTTGTGGTTTGATCAGAGAAAAAAAATACAAACTAGTGGATTATGAAGGCTTATCAAATAAAAATTGGGTCACCATATGGTTTGGTAATGGATGAAGCATTTTAAAACACTTATGATGACTTCTACATCAGTTATTAGCTGATCACTTTCACTGGTATTGTACCTCAAAGTTTACAAAAATCCACCAGTGAGGAGAGTGTGGCCGAAGAAGAGGACCCCATGACTTAGGAAGCATCACTTGTGCCCGATGAAGAAGGATAAATTCTAGAAGAGCTTATATAATGTAGGGAAAAAAGCAAACATAAAAAGCTACTTGTTATAAAGATATCAAAGAAGCAAAGAAGTGGTGCAGTATCATAAAACCATCCCCCTACATTTTTAGCTGAGCAAAGTGCTAGAATCTATCCCTTTGGTCCAGACTGATCCATTGGTCTAAAGTGCCAAACTTATAGATCTTTAGGAAGATATTGTTGTTGAACGAAAGGATCAAGCTAAAAAGGATCCAATAGTACAACCACCTTCATCCTCATCATCTCAACTGGCATTGAATACCAAACGTACGTTTCTTTCTCCTGTTCAAGAACAAAGGTACGTTTCTTTCCCCTTCTCTCATTCCTGAGCAGTTGACTAATATTTCCCATTCCCCTGTTTCCACTTCTATTTCACCTCCATTTAGCATACCCTCCACCTCTATTTTGATCCCTACCTCTCAGTCACCAGTCACCAATGCTCCCTCTTCTTTTCTCACTTATTTTACTTTCATTCCTTTTAGTTCTTTCACATCTACCCTGAATCAATTTTCACTTCCCGTATCATTTGTTCTAGTAACATTCATTCTTGCTATAAGTACACAAGCTCCTCCTTGAGTGAGTGTGACTATAACAAAACCCATTGCCTCTATTTTTAACACCATTTTTATTCCCACCACAATTTCCACTTTCCTCAAGTTGAATCCATAGCAGGCTCATTTTTCTTTTACCCCATTTTTGGAGCTATTGGTGTTTCTCGAGTTGGAGATAACAACTATACAAGAATAACCCATTGTAGCAAATATCATCCAGGCTCACTTGAGTTCATCGTAGTGGTGGAAGAGTCAAAAAATAGGAGAATCCTGGGCACCAGCGAAACCATTGAAGAAAGTTACATTTGATCCCAATGCCATGGAGGCCCATACGGTGAAGATGTTTCCTTAGGTTTAGAATCCTCAAGGAGAGATAACTCAGGATGATTATACTTATGATATCATTATACATGACCTTAAAAATCTTGATATGACAGAGATAATGGGAAATATTTAGGTAGAAATGAGTTCCTTGTTCATGCATGGTGAGCACTATAAGAATTGTTTTTTGAAGTTGAGGCTAAAATTATTGAGTTGGAGGAGCCTTTAGTAAAAATTCAAGCATAGTTACAATATGCACATTCAAAGATAATTCTTTGGTAGAAAAATGTAGAGGAATTGAAGAAGATAATTTAGAAGCACCAACAGGAAAAATGGGGAGTAGAGAAGCAGGTCGAGGAATGGAAGGGCCATCTCTAGAATTTATAGGATCAATTGGCTGCAAAAGCAACACAGGTGATTTTTTTATGAAATAAAAATTCAAGGAGGTGCATAATTAGTTTTTGGTTGATTGTAAAACTATAGTGGTGAAGGAAAAATAGGTCCTCATGTACCTTCAGAAGATATATATAGTCATCTCATACAATCGGTATGTAGTTGTGTGTGGTGAAGATCACCTGGAGCCTCTCTTGGTAAAGGCAACATAGATGCAGGCACTGGATAGATCATATCTTAGATTCCATTTGATGAGAAACATGGCTCAATATTGGGCAAGTGCTAGGTTTATACTATGCTAGCATTTTTCTAGGATGGAGTAGGTTAAGGAGGCTCGCAATCTACTGGATGTGTTCAATCAGGAGAGAAGAGTTTCAGAGCTCTACTTTAATGTAGTAGTTGAAAATGGTTTCTCTAGATTCACTTATTATTATGGAAACATACCATAAAAGGATGAATTGGAAGTAGTTTGGGTTATTTTCACTAATGATACCTCTAAAATTGATAAATGGGATGAGCCTCTCATCAAATATCATGTGCTACCTTTAATGAGAAAGATGACAGATATCAAATTTGGTTTGATGGAGCTTAGTCAGTGAGTGAATTACATTGATATGGAATAAGTGGAGACCTTCAAGTATCTTGTAGATTTTCTTAATGTCCTTGAGTTTTTCACTGAGGATTCTTGGTTTGAATCCATTACAATATTCAAAGATATAGTCACGCATATTTTTGAGGAGAACACTGTAGTGAAGGAGGCCAAGGAGTAGAATGTTGGAGCAAGCAGTAAGTAGCCTGATGCACCTGGTGGAGTTGACTCTTAAGCCCAATGGATGAATTCCTGGGTTCGACTACATTCATACGAGTTAGATACCCCATGAGCTTACAAGAATATTGGTAGTTTTGTAACCTTACCACATTGAAATTTTGTTGAATGTTGATTGTAAAATTTTGAAATTTTGATAAAATTACTAAAAGGAAGGCACTATAGTTTTGTTCATTTTACTATATTTTTACCTCTTTTAAATAAATTTTCATTACTATAAATAAAATGGAAATCATAAATGCAACAAATAATTTTATTGAAAGTGTTTAAGCAGCAAAAGCACCAGCAGGAGATCAATTTTGGATGAGCACCTCAAAAAAACTAAATGATTTGTTTCACCCCTAGCTAGGGGTGAAAGTCCTTTTCACCTCTTTTAGAGGTGCAATGTAGTACAAGAATGGTTTCACCCAAAACTAAGTAAAGGTTGATGAGGGAATGAAGGAGAAGCAATGAATTTAGGTGCTTTCGTCCCAAGTTGCACTTGTAAAGGAGTCTCACCCCAAGTTGTGAAGAAAATTATGGTTTAATTCAAGAGAAATTCAAAAGGAGGGATAAGATGAAACATAATTAAAAGGATTAAATTTGCATGACAGAAGAGAAGGGGTGAATGTCTCAAATTTTAGATGGAAGAATAGAATGCTTTCACCCCAACAGAGGGGCGAAAGCCCTTGTCACCCCTCTATGGGGTAAAAATTATTTTAAAATGCAAGTGGTCATTAAGCAAATTTTTAAAAGCACTTTCACTCCAGGTGGGTGCAAAATTCCCTTTCATTTCCCATTTCTTTGGAAAAACATGGCGTAAAGGAAGGTTTTAAAAGGTGCTTCGTGATTTGAGCACCAATGTATAGAAACAAATTATTAAAAGGTATTTTCACCCCAACTGAGGGGCTAAACTTTCTGTCACCCCTATTTGGATCAAAACATAGTCTAAAAGGATTTAAAAAAATATATTGTGTGGGCTCGACATGGGTAAGTCAAGGCATATTTGTAAAGAGCGCTTTCACCCCAAGTGAGGGGTAAAACTCATTGTCACCCCTATTTGGGGTGAAAGGGAATTTCAAATATTTTTAAATATGAAAGAGATGAATGGCAACATGGGACCCATTTCAATTATGTTGGGTTTTTTTACCCACAACTGGGGTAAAAATAAAAATAGAGCACTTGATGCAAAGTCAAGGCATTGCAAATTGAAGGTGTCCCTATTGAGAGGCACCATGTGTTTTCACCACTCCAAAGGGTGAAAGGCATTTTAAAACTTGATTTTGGGTGAAATAATTGTGCCATGAAATACATCAAAGGAAAACAATTAAAGATGATGTCACTCTCCTCTGAGGCAAAAGCAAAGAAGATAATTAGAATAAGAGGCAATCAATGGGTAAAATTATCAAGACATTGACTAGAGATCAAACCAAGCTACATTGTCACCCATTGTGATCTTGAAAAGGTTTTTTCACCCCATTATTGGGTGAAATAAATTCTTTGAGATTAAATTCTCAAGCACATTTCTTTCAAAGGTATGATTTTGTAGATTCTCTTGGAAAAAGGTGAATAAAGATAAGATATAATTTATAGAGCAATGTGAACAACGCTTACAATATTTTTGCTTCAACGTTGTGATATCAGAGGCAATTCTTATTTATTTCTAATGCACTGCTTATCAACCCTGCCAATTTTCAAAGTAGATTTAATGATCAATGGAATTTCCTGGTGAAATTAGATTTCCAAGGTACAAAGGAGAAGCAAATTTAATGACCAAACCTTCAATTTCTAAGTGAATTTGTTGCGTCTCGAGGCATCGACGTCCAAATTTTCTTCTTAGAATTTAATCATGCTAATTTATTTGTGTGATTCTCCCACCATAGTTTAATCGTGGTTTCCATGGAATATGTTTTAACCAAAATATCGTTGATGCTGAGGAGGGAATTATTCTCACTAGTTTTTTATCTACCAAATTTTTTTTCGTAAGCGCATTAAATGAAAGAGGTGCAACCCTCTATAAATAGTAATCATTTTTCATTCTAAAATAAGGATGGAAACTCTATAGAAAACACTCCAAGTTTTTTGAATCAATAGAAATACTTCGACTTATGGTTATTTGAGTAGTCTTGCACCTGATAAGTTGTTATGTATAATTTTTTAATGCCTTCATTCTCATTATTTGTTGTGTTTAAATTCTGCTTATAAATTTAATTTTCCTAGTAAAGGAATGAACACTGAGATGTCCATGGGAGGTTGTCACTACATAACTACTAGAATTTTGTGTGTTTTTTTTTTTGTTGTATGTTGCTAATTTTTTAGTGGAATTTTAGTTGTTAGTCTATCCTCATCTTGTATTGCCGACTTATAGCCATATTTTCCTATTTCTTTCCTATTACCCTAATATTTCAACCAAAGTATATTAGGAAAGGAGCCAAGCCTCTCTGGAGATTGGCTCGGAGGACATTTCTTCCTCCGGCCTTTCAATGTTGGTTGGGTCTATGGTGCACAAAGCATAGACTTTGTGACTGGGTGGATTCGTGATCAACAAAAAATTATTGGTCACGAATCCACCTAGTCACAAATTCTATGCTTTTTGCACCCTAGACTCGGCCAACATTGAAATGCTAGAGGAAATAAATGTCCTCCGGGCCAATCTCCAAAGAGGTTTGGCTCCCTTCCTAATCTACTTTGGTTGAAATCTTAGGGTAACATGAAATGAATAGGGAAATATGGCTATAAACTAGCAATACAAGATGGGAATAGACTAACAACTAAAATTCTACTAAGCAATTAGTAGCATACAATAGAAAAACAAGCACAAAAACTTCTAGTAGTTATGCAATGACAACCTCCCACGAGAATTTTAGTGTTCATTATTTTACCAGTAAAATTAAATTCAGAAGTAGAATTTAAACACAGCAAATAATGAGAATGAAGGTATTCAGAAATGACACACAACAACTTCTCAGGTGTAAGACTACTCAAAGAACTAGAAGCTGAAGTATTTCTATTGATGCAAAAAACTTGGAGTGTTTTTCTACAGAGTGTCCATCCTCATTTTACAATAAAAAATGATTAGTATTTATAAAGGGTTGTGCCTCTTTCATTTAATATGCTAACAAACAAAATGTTGGTAGATCAAAAACTAGTGAGAATAATTCCCTCCTTGACATCAGGGATATTTTGGTTAATATATATTCCATGGAAATCACAATCCAAGTTTGATGGGAGAATCACACAAAGAAATTAGCATGATTAAATTCTAAGAAGTAACCTTGGACTTTGGTGCCTCAATACACATAAAAATCACTTGGAAATCAGGGACTTGGTCATGAATTTGCTTCGAATTTATACCTTGGAAATCAACTTTTGCCAGGAAAATCCACTAAGTGTTAAATCTGCTTTGAAAACTAGTAGGGTTGATAGGTGGTACATTGGAAATAAATAAGAATTACATCTAATATTGCAATATTGAAGTAGAAATTTGAGAAGCACTATTCACATTGCTCTATAAATTAGATCTTATCTGTATTTACCTATTTCCAAGAGAATATGTAAAATCATACCTTTGAAAGCAATGCACCTAAGAATTTAATGTCAAAGAACTGATTTCATACAAGAATAGGGTGAAACAACCCTTTCGAGATCACAATGGATGACAATGTAGCTTGGTTTGATCTCTAGTCGATGTCTTGATAATTTCACCCATTTATTACCTCTTCTTCTAATTATCTACTTTGCTTTTGCCTTAGAGGATGGCAACAAGAACTTTTACCCCATTGGAGAAGTGACATCATCTTTAATTGTTTTCCTTTGACGTATTTCATGGTGCAATTATTTTGCATGAAATTGATTTTTAAAATACCTTTCACCTCCTGGAGATACGAAACCACATGGCACTTCTCAATAGGGGTGCCTTCAATTTGTATTGGCTTGATTTTGCATCAAGCACTCTATTTTTATTTCCACCCTAGTCATGAGAAAAAAAACCCAACATACTTGAAATGGGCCCCATGTTGCAATTCTTCTTTTTCATCTTTAAAAATATTCAAAATACCCTTTCACCCCAAAGAGGGGCAACAATGAGTTTCACCCCTCACTTGGGGCAAAATAACTTTTTACAAACTTGCCTTGACTTGCCCATGTTGGGCCCACACCATGCCTTTTTTCTTTAAATCCTTTTAGACTATGTTTCACCCCAAAGAGGGGTGACAGGGAGTTTTACCCCTTATTTGGGGAAAAAGCTCATTTTAAAAATATGCTTACATACATTGCCACCTAGCCCATGAAGTGTTAACTCTATCCAGTCACAAATACACATGCAAACTAAAGACAATTTACAGATCAAGAGAAAATAGAACAAATAAAACATGGTATTCAAAGAGAAACAAAAACAAAACAACAAAGCTAGAACACATGTGGGAGAACTACTTTCCTTGTATTATTACAATTATTAAATAATACATCATGCAACCGAAAGCAACCAATATCTACAATGTTATATTTAAGAAAAGATACAAATACAAGTGTGAATAACTGTCCATGTCATCCACCGTAACCATACACTATTGTTGTCATTTCCAACAATTAACCATTGTTATTTCCAAAAATTAACCATTATCATTTCCAACAATCTCCCACTTGACAACTACGATGGCACAGTACTTATGCCACTGTGTTATTGACACCATTTGAAATTCTGGGAACTCACTGCTTTTGTCAAAGCATTAGTTGTATTTAGCTCAGTCTTCACCTTCTTTAGTTTTATTTCACCTTCCTCAATTATTTATCTGATGAAGTGAAATCATACCCTGATGTGCTTGGTCCTGTTGTGTAATTTGGGATTGACATCAAGATCAATTGCACTCTTGTTGTCACACCACAATGAAATTAAATCCTGTTGCACACAAAAATCTGAAAACAATTGTTTGAGCCATACTGCTTCCTTGCAAGCCTCTGTTGCTGCAATATATTCAGCTTTCGTTGTTGATTGAGCAACAACATCTTGTTTATTGCTTCTCCAACAAATAGCTCCTCCAGAAAGTTCAAATACATATGCACTTGTGGACTTTCCACCATCCACATCTCCTACAAAATCTGCATCAACATAACCTATTACTTGACTATCACCTACAACCCCATAACATATCCCAACATCATTTTTTGATTGAAGATATCATAAAATTCTCTTCACAATTGTCCAATGTTGCCATCCTAGATTATACATAAACTAGTTTATCAATCCTATTGCATGATCCGTGTCCAACCATGTACACACCATAGCGTACATCAACTTGCCAACTGCACTTCCGTATAGCACTTTTATCATTTTATCCTTCTTAGCTATTTTCTTTGGGCATTGATTCACTGACAATGTTGTTCCCAATGAAAATGGAGTGCTAACTGGTTTACACTTCTCCATCCCAAAATGTTTCAGTACATCAGCCACATATTTCTTTTGACTGATCCACAACTTTCTCTGTGCTCGGTCTCTCTTGAACTCAATGCCAAGAAAGTAGTGAAGTGGTCCCAAGTCCTTCATGCTGAACTCCTTTGAAAACTTAGCCTTCAACTTTTGAACCGATTGTTGAGAATTGCTAAGAAGTATATCATCAACATACAGTGCAAGAATGACAAATCTATCTGAATCCTTCAAATAGTAAATGCAATGGTCAACATTATTTCTTACAAATCTAAGTCTAATCACATATTGATCAAACTTCTTGTACCATTCTCTCGATGATTGTTTCAGTCCATATATGAACTTATTGAGTTTGCAAACCAGATCACTCCCACTGATTTCAAACCCCTCTGGCTACTCCATGAATATTTCCTCCTTTAACTTGCCATGAAGAAATGTAGTCTTCACATCCATTTGTTCCACTTCCCAATAATTTGTTGTTGCTATTACCAACAACAGCCTAATTGAAAATATTTTTGCTACTGGTGAGAAAGTTTATATGTAATCAACTCCTTTTGTCTGTGTATATCCCTTGGCAACTAATCTTGCCTTATACCGCTCCACTATACCATCTGGATTATATTTTTCTTAAGAATACATTTACACCCAACCAAATTTCTCCTTTTTGGTCTAGGATGCAAATCTCATGTCTGATTACACTTGAGGGATTCTATCTCCTCTTGCATTGCCATCCTCCATTACTTAGCCTCACTACCACTCAAAGCCTCCTTCATACTAACAGGTTCATCACATAAAGTTTTCAGTGCTAAGTACTTGAAGTCACTTGGATTATACCCGAATCTATTAGGAACTCTCCTTTGGTGCCGACTTCTCCTTGGTTGTTGATCGACTTCATTTTCCTACACATCTTCACAAAAAAAAATTTCAATATCATGTGTTATTCCCTGGGCACTCGGGCCTATTATTTCACCCATAATTTCTTAAGGATCATGCGACCCTACTACCTCATGCAGCCTTGCTTCCTGGTATTCGACTCCCTTTTGGCCATGTGGGCTTAGAACTTCATAATTTTTGACACCTTGCTTTTGACCTTCATTGTGATTTGACGATGATGGACTAGTATGAATGCATGACTATGCAGTTCTATGACTGCCATATTGGGGCATAGACTATAGCTGTGTAGACATTTGTTGGTTGTCCTACATAGCATTGTAAGGCAAAATATGATCGAGTAAAGGTTCATGGTCAGTAGACAATTTGCCACCATACTTAATGTCTCCTGCCACATTCTCCATGAAAATTACATCGCAGCTCACTGTGTGGTGATTTTTTGATGGAATGAATAGTTTGTAATCTTTCACCCCTTTATTATAACCCACAAAAATGCACTTAATTGATTTGGTATCTAGATTCTATCATTTTTATTTGGGAACATGCATATAGGCTTCACAACCGAATACTCGTAGATGTTCAATAGTGGGTTTCTTACCGCTCCACTTTTCCTATGGAGTCACTCCTCCCAAAACTAAACTTGAAGACAAATTGTTTATATAATTTGCAGTATGAACTGCCTCAGTCCAAAAATGTTTGTTAAAAGATGCATCTTCCAGTATACTTCGTGCTTTCTCCATGAGAGTCCTATTCAACCTCTCAGCCATACCATTATGTTGAGGCATATATGGTGTGGTCTTTTGCCTTGCAATTCCATGCATCCTGCAGAAAGCATAAAATTCACCTGAGCAATACTCGCCTCCATTATCTATTCTTAGTGCCTTAAAATTTTTACCGCTTTGTCTCTCTACTTTAGCAACAAAGGTCTTAAACTTATCCAGGGCTTCATCTTTATTTTTCATAAAAAATACCCATGAATTTCGAGAGAAATCATCAATGAAAGTTATAAAATATTTGGACCCTACTAAAGAAGGTACTTCCATTGGTCCACAAAAATCTGAGTGTACCAATTCTAAAACATCTTCACTCCTATAGGTACTTTATTAAATAGACACTTTCTTTTTTTTTCCCATAACACATGACTCACATAAATTTAATGAATCAAGTTTCATACCTTCTAAACCACGTACCAGCTATTTGAAGCACATATTCTTCAGGCTTCGCTCACCTACATGTGCCAATATCTTATGCCATAACATCATTTTTAAAGAGTTTTTACTTGTTGATGTGAGAAACAATGGTGAAATTGTTCTATTGATCAACAATGCATTACATAGTTTTATAGTTCTTAAAAGAACTAAAAATAGACATGGTGGTTGAGAGAAATCCTCTTAAACTTATTAAAACAAACTAACTTAAAGATAGCTCTTATCCTAACAACATGTTAATCTTGGACTATGGTCTAACATTGACCAACCAAGCCAAAACCTCAATGTATGCTAATCAAATTAACTAGAAATATGTAAATCAAAACATTAAACTAAAACTAAATAGTAGGAATTAATACTTAGGACTAAGGAGGCAATGTTGAAAATATTCCAACATTCTCCCCCTTGATGATAAAGCCACTCATGCAAGAGTTCTTTAAGCATCACAGAGTTGGAAGAAAATATTTCTCTTACGTTTCCTCCAATATTGAGTCAATAAATTAGAATTTACAAAATACTTATGGTGGCACTCCTTCCACTCTTCATGTGGAATTTACTGCAAATGCTATAGTGTCTTCATTTTTTTATTAGCTCCCCCTTCAATAAAAGTATCTCCTCTTGTGGTTTTCAGCAACCAGTCTCTTACATATTTATCATTATGGTATTTAAAACATGCTCTCACATTTTGATCTTCTTTTACATATTCAACACTAAACAATACTCCACATGAGTATTTACAATCATCTCACATAGATGATTATACCATACAACTCTTTCACATATTTTCACACAAAAAATCACAACAAATATGACCATATAATGACCAACTACATATGCAACATAAAGTTGTTCCTCACACAAATATTCTCTCAAAAAAAAAACTTTACAAGAATCCTTCTCCCAAGGAATTTTGAACACATCATTTTGATCCATGTGACCCAAGTTCTCCATCACTGTATTCTCTCCAAGAATACTCTTCATCAAAGTTGTCTCAATGAGACAATCACCTTTCTTTTCATTTGTGCTCACAAAAAACAAATCATTAATCATAAAAACATTACATTTAGTATGAGTAGATTTGGTGCTTCCCATAAAGCTATTTTGTAGCAGTTATCCTTCAGGGTAAGTTGCTTCAAGATCAACCATAAAATCTTCACTAAGAGTTCTCCTCCTTTGTTCAATCCATATTGGTGTGTTGAAACACCAATCATTCAAGCAATCATACATTGTTGCTTTTTCAAGACAACTCTCTTTCTGCATTGTAGTCACTCCAAGTGAGTGATTATCATCCATAATTGCTTCTTCAAGACAATTCTCAATATCCTTTGATGATGCCTCCATTACATCATGAAGTCCATTAATTACTATCTCACTATTTTCTACCTCCTCCTTGAGATAGTCTTTCTCAAAATATTCTTTTCCTTTTATTATCTCAGCCTTGAGATAATCTTCATTATGGAGCATGAAACTTATGCACTTCATCTCTTCTTCCTGTACTACACTTGGGAATTCACCCCACATAACTTCATTTGCTCTTTCAAGAGAGCACTCATCCATTCCAAGTGAATGGTTTTCAAGACAATGGTCTTCCATGAACATTGCTTCTTCATCAACATGCCAACAATTTTGGTTGATCCTATTATCTTCTTTATTCCCTCCCATGAGAATTTTAGGTGCATTATCCATAATAAACTCTTCATTTATCTCCTCCATGAGATATTTTTTATCACTTCACCTTCTATCAATAGCAAATCCTATTCTTCCTCCTCATCCTCTTGAGGAATACACACCTCTTCTTATATTTTCATCACAAAATTCAGCAACATATGCTTCCTCCATGAAGCATTCTTCATCTTGTTGGTTTTTGATATACGGGCCTTCCTCTGCAAGAAATAATTCTCCATTACAAAGCATGACTTCATATGAGTCTTTACAAGACTCTTCAAAAAATCCTTCAAAAGGATCTAATTCATAAACTGCTTCAAGGAAGTAAGGCTCCTCCTTGCTTAAATAATTTTCATGATTGTCACTCATGGCTTTAGGGGTGTCCTCATCAAACCCATAAGCACCCTTCAAAACTTACCATGCCATTGTAGATGATCTACAATTGGCTATGAGAGGAAAAACATTCTTTTCCATTCCTCTCCTCAAATCCATAAGAGCTAAGCAATTTGCATATTGTTGCTCCTTCTTCTCTTTTCTCTCCTTGCCTTGTAGCTTGCTCCAAGTGGGTTCCTCATAGCCTTATTGAACTATATCCCATAATTCTTGAGCCTTCAATAAGGTCTTCATCATTATGCTCCAAATAGCATAATTATCTCCATCAAATTTTGGTACAACCAAGTCTGCATACATGGCTTCCTTTTATTTACCAAAGTCTCAAGCACCCAATTTATCATAAATTGGCCAATACTGATTGAAACAAAAAAAAAAAAAAAATGTAGACTTCTGATATACTTATCTAAAAATACACTAAATTTTAGATCCAAATTCACACAAATGAGAAATATGTGATCAATTTACTTTTGCCCTTTCTAGATCTTAAAGTGTTTTTTAAAACAACCTCAATGTTCTTCACATAAATCAATCCATACTACTCCAAAATTTCTGAAATTTAAATTCTGTATTCCTGAGACAATAATCTAAAAAACCTGTAAATGTTTGAAAAAAAAAATTAAAGGTGAAAAATATGTGATCATTTACTTTTTCCCTTTTTATCACAATTTTGGATCTAGGATTTTTGAAGAAAAAATCAATATTCACACAAATCAATAAATACAAATCCAAATGACCTAAAATTTTGTTTGAATCATTATTTTATCTAAATAATATTTCTCCAAAAAATTTAGAAGAAAATACCCTGTATTCCACCTTCTATAACCATTTTATTTAAAAACTCAAAATGCTAATAAAATATATAAATTAGCTCCAAATAACCTAAAATTTTGATTAAATCCTCTTGATACAATTATATAACAACCCTAAAAATTTTATAATAAAATACCTAAGGATTCATGATATATTAATTATTTACTCGAGCTCTTCCTTGCAACTCTACTGAGTGCTGGCCACTTGAGTTTCTCTTACAAAGTGCGTGCTTCAGATCTCTTCATGCCACTCTCCATAGGTTTTGATCCATCTGAGAAAACCTGATTTGATACCAAATGAGAAACAATGGTGAAATTATTCTATTTATCAACAATGCATTACATAGTTTT
The DNA here is from genome assembly GCA_028583015.1 of Wollemia nobilis. Taxonomy (NCBI): domain Eukaryota; kingdom Viridiplantae; phylum Streptophyta; class Pinopsida; order Araucariales; family Araucariaceae; genus Wollemia; species Wollemia nobilis. The sequence continues at coordinate 813,724 of JAQPPZ010017037.1, forward strand.
ATAGTTCTTGAAAGAGCTAAAACTAGACATGGTGGTTGAGAGAAATCCTCTTAAACTTATTACAACAAACTAACTTAAAGATAGCTCTTATACTAACAACATGCTAATATTTGAATAAGGTCAAAAATTGACCAACCAAGCCAAAACCTCAATGTATGCTAATCAAATTAACTAAAAATATGTAAATCAAAACATTAAACTAAAACTAAATACTAGGAATTAATATTTAGGACTAAGGAGGCAATGTTGAAAATATTCCAACATGCTGCACCTGTAAAACTCACTAGTTTTGCATCTAAATCATATAGAGACCCTTTTATTATCCCTTGAATAAACACCATCTCACCATTCATCACCTTGTAGCTATTTCTATTAAAGACAGTATGAAATCCATCATCTAAAAATTGGCTTAATGAGATTAAATTCCATGTTAGTCCAGGTACATGACTAACATTAGTGATGGTTAGCAATCTACCATCCTTTGTCTTGAATCTCACTGTGCCTTTGTCTATTGCATCATAGTGATAGCTATTGCCAAGAAATACCTTCTCATAATGATCCTCATGATAGGTCTCAAACCAATCTCGGTGAGATGTCATATGAAAAGAAGCACCTAAGTCAATCAACCATGACTCATCTTGAACATCAATAGTTAAGCCTGCAACAAGACCTACCACACCTTCTTCAACAGTAACTATGGTAGAGATACCCTAATTATATTTTTGATATTCTTCTTTGCACTCCCTTTTGATGTGTCTTTTTTTATGATGTTTCCAGCACTCAACTTCTTACTTCCAGTTTTTCTTCGATTTTTACTTATGGCCTTTGCCATGTGGCTTCTCATTGCTTTTGCATTCTCTACTCCTCCATCTCATAGAAAATGATTCAACATTCTTTGTGGGTTCAACAGTATTCCTTCTCAACTCTTCTTGTAAGAGTTGCCCCACAATATTATCCATATTAAAGTCAAGTATTTTTGTGCTCCTACTAATTGCAATAATCAGATTATCCCATGAATCAGGAAGACTGCACAATAGAAAAATACACTGCTCCTTATATTTTATGTTATCACCTACTAATTCCAAATGATTTATGAGGGTGTTTAAAGTATTAAGGTGCTCAGCCACATTCCCACCATCTGCCATCTTCAACCCATATAATTTCTTCCTCAATAAAATTAGATTCATCATGGACTTGGACTCATACAATTGTCTAACCTTGTCCCACATGTCTTTGGTTTTCTTGGAAGTGAGAGCATTGGAAAACACCAAATCTCCAAGATTCAAACCAATGAGAGCTATTACCTTCTCATTCTTCTTGTCCCAGTCCTCTTGAGTGATGGCAGTGGGCTTCTAATAATGTTGGATTACCTCCCTAAGTTCTCTCTCAACCAGAAGATATTCCATATTCCATTTCCACATGTTAAAAATTTGGCCTCTAAATTTCTCAATTGTAGACTTCTCCATGCTGGCTCTTCCACAAAACATAGAGTACACACTAAAAAATCCCTGCCCCAAGATCAAAGTCCAAGGTTTCTTGAAGCAACTTTGATACCACTTTTAACTCTAGCCAGTCACAAAGACACACAAACTGAAGACAGTTTATAGATCAAGAGAAAATAGAACAAATACAACACGGTATTCAAAGAGAAACAAAAACAAAAAAACAAAGCTAGAACATACACCAAATGTGGGAGAACTACTTTCCTTGTATTATTACAATTATTAAATAATACATCATGCAACTGAAAGCAACCAATATTTAGAACGTTATATTTAATAAAAGACACAAATAAAACTGTGGATAACTATCCATGTCCTCCACCATAACCATACACCGTTGTTGTCATTTCCAAAAATTAACCATTGTTATTTCCAACAATTAACCGTTATCATTTCCAACATGAAGCACCTTTTAAAACCTTCATTTACGCTACGTTTTACCAAATAAAGGGGAAACAAAAGGGAATTTTGTCCCCACTTGGAGCGAAAGCGCTTTTAAGAATTTTCTTAACGACCACTTGCATTTTAAAATAATTTTCCCCATAGAGGGGTGACAAGGTTTTTCACCCCTCTATTGGGGCGAAAGAATTCTATTCTTCCATCTAAAATTTGAGACTTTCGCCCCTTCCCTTCTATCAGGTGAATTTAATCCTTTTAATTATGTTTCACCTCCAAGAGGGGTGAAAGTGATTTTTACCCCTCAATTGGGGTGAAACTCATCTTATCCCTCCTTTTTGAATTGCTCTTGAGTTAAACCATAATTTTCTTCGTAGCTTGAGGTGAGACTACTTTACAAGTGCAACTTGGGGAAAAAGTGCCTAAATTCATTACTTCTCCTGCATTCCCTCATCAACCTTTACTTAGTTTCTAGTAAAACCATTCTTGTACTGTGCTACACCTTTAAAAGAGGAAAAAAAGATTTTCACCCTCAACTAGGGGTGAAATAAATTGTTTAAATTTTCTTAGGCGCTCCTCCAAAAATTGATCTCCTACTGGCGCTTTTGCTGCTTAAACACTTTCAATAAAATTCTCCATTGCATTCATGATTTCCATTTTATTTACAGTAATGAAAAATTATTTAAAAGAGGTAAAAATACAGTAAAATCAACAAAACTGTAGCGCCTTCCCTTTAATAATTTTATGAAAATTTCAAAATTTTACAATCAAAATTCAACAAAATATCAATGTGGCAAGGTTACAAAACTACCAACACCTTCTTTAATTATTATTTATTTTCTTTTTCAATAATCAAATTTTAAATCTTCAATTCAAAGTTTCAATCTTCAATATTATTCAGAAGACTTTTTCTCTTTTCTAATTTTCTTTCTTCTTCATTTATTTCTTCATTTAATCTTTCATTCTTTTATTCTTCTTCAATTTTTATTCTTCCTCAATTTTCAATCTTCAATATTCTTATTTTCTTCAATATCTAAATGAAATCAATTTTCTTTCTTCAATTTCATTTAATCTTCAACTTCAATTTTTTTCTTCAATTCAATATTCAATTTTCTTCTTCAATTTAATATTCTTTTTAAAATATTTTTCACTTCTTTAATTTTCTTCTTATTCAATTCTTTTGTTTTTTGCATATACTAGAGGAATTGGTAACTCGTTACATTTTTTATTGCCTTTTCATGGATTTGAATCCTACTCCTTGCAGCCACTATAACCTTCAATTGCATCAGGTAAACTTTTTAACTTAGTCGATGTTGTTGGTGTGACATGCCCTCAAATTCTATGAGATCCTAAGATTTTAGTAAGGGTTTCTTCTTCAATTCTTTAAATATGTATTTTCTTCAATTAATTTCTTCTTATAACTCCCATTTCTTCACAATAAAATATCCTTTTTCAATAATCTTTCCTTCAAATATATGAATATTCTTCGATCAATTTTATTCTTTGATTAATTATATTCTTATAATTCTATCAAATTATTAATTTTATCCAAAATAAAATATTCTTCTTATAAATTCTTAATTTTTTTTGGTAAATAAGGTACAAATTCATTACTACCGGGTTTTACAGGTTGACCCAAAACCTATTACAAAAATAGCACAAAGCTTAAGCGGAACAAAAAAGAGCCACATAGTCTGTTCTTAGCCCCCTACTAGGGCCACACAACCAACAAAGAGCAACATGCTTACAAAGGATTACACACACCTTAAAACACAGGTAGTCGACAATTCGCCTCCTAACACTTTCTCATCTCTATTGGTTGTGAAATTGTGACATTTCGTGATATCACGACACTTTTCCTTCCTCCTCTTTATTTTATCTTTTAGTCGTGAAAGAGAGACATGTCGCGATATCGCAACACTTTTCCTTCCCACTCTTTCTCTTCTCTTTTGGTCGCGAAAATACATGTCGTAAAATCGTGACACTTATTCCCTCTTGCTTGTTCTCTTCACTTTTGGTCATGAAATAATGACATGTCACGATATCGTGACACTTTTCCTTCCTCCTGTTTCTTTTCTCTTTTGTTCATGAAAAAGCGACATGTCATGAAATCGTGACACTTTTCCTTCCCTCTCTATCTCTTTACTTTTGGTCGCAAAAAAGTGAAATGTTGCTATATCGCTACACCCTTTCTTTCATTCTGAACATGTCATGAAATCATGACACTTTTTATTTCCTCCTCTTTCTCTTCTCTTTTGGTCATGAAAATGTGACATGTAGTGATATCGCGACACTTTTCCTTCTCGCTCTTTGTCTTCTCTTTTGGTCGCAAAAATATGACATATCGCGAAATCACGACATTTTTTCCATATTGCTCTTTCTCTTATCTTTTGGTCACGATAAATTGACATGTTGCGATATCGCGACACTTTTTCCTTCTTGCTCTTTCTCTTCTCTTTTGGACGCGAAAATCTGACATGTCACAAAATCATGACCCTTTTTTATTTAAGCTCAACATATCGCCGGACAAAGACACCAAATCCTTCTTGCTCTCCATGTCGTGATATCGAGACACTCTTTCTTTTAACATGTCGCAATATCAAGAAAATTTTCCTTTATTGCTATTTCTCTTTTCTTTAGGTCGTGAAAATGTGACATGTCGCGATATAGCGACACATTTTCCATGTCACAAAATCGCGACACTCTTTCCATGTCGCGAAATTGCGACACTTTTTATAACATATCGCGATATCGTGATACTTTTTCCTTCCTTATATATCACTTCTTTTTGGTCACAAAAATGCTACGTGTCATGATATAGCACCACTTTTCCTTCTTGCTCTTATTCTTCTCTTTTGGTTGTGAAAAGACAACATGTTACGAAATCACGACACTTTTTTTTTCTTGTTTTTTCTCTTCTATTTTAGTCGCGAAACCAAGACATATCGCGATATCGTGACACTTTTTCCCACTTGCTCTTTCTCTTATTATAAATTCTTAATTATTCTAATGCCTCTTAAATCATTTCAATAAATCAATCTCCTTCCTAAAATATATAAGCATTCAATGTTCTGAGATAGATTTTATACTTTACCTTATATGGTATCTTTTTCCTTCCAAATCTCTAGCATGTAGCATGATTGGTAAAACTTCAGTTTACTTGCTTTAAAAATAATATTTCCAATCTCTTAGTTAGATATTTTAACCTTAGAAAATATATTATTTTGACTACTATGTTCTTAATGTTACACCTACACATTCTTTCCTCTTTATGCACCGTATTCACACTTATGGACTTATTTGTTCCTCTTGGAATCATATGCTCTCTATTCAATTATATAATATCCTTTGAACATATTCTTTCCTTTGTATCCTATGGAATGTTATCACTCCTCAATAGTTTTCTCCCACTTTCTACTTGCTTGGACATCTCTCTTTCTGCTTAGGATATTTACTTGCTCCTCCCAATGCTTATTTCTAATAGATATATTTTTTATTGTGGTTATAATGTGACTCCTTAACATTCAATGTGACTCCACAATATGGATCTCTCACTAGGCTCTTATCATTTATTTCACTACAACATTGCTCTCCTTTAGACTTGAACAATAAAAACTTTCACTTCTTTACTGAAACTCATCCTCACTAGACCTTCAATAATGTGGCTCCAAATTCTCTTCACTGTAGCTCTAATACTACTAGAAAATCACTAATATTCTCATAGGTTTATCACTCTTCCAATATCAAATAATATCTCAAGAATATATATGCACAATAAAAACAATAACATAAAAATTCATTGAATATTATTGAATACATATCTGCTTTAAGCATTGCATAAAATGCAATGGTTATTTAAAAATAATTACAATGCTTTATTTTTAACATATAAATATATGATAATCTTTATATTCTCAAGACTTTTGACCATTACACTTACATAAACTCTTCATATCCTCATACTAACAAAATATCTAACTCTTCACATTTTTAATACATAATAATAAATATCACATATTTACATAAAGATAAAGACTCTCATGATTGCACATAACTTTTAAATCCTCACATAAATTACACTTATTTACATGAAATCTTACCTACATAACTCCATACTTATTTACATGACATATAACTCACACTTAATACAATGACACCTACTATAGACTCAAATATTAAACACACCCTAGACTAAACTATTTACATGGTGCTTGCAACATTATTGCAAGGTACAAAATAATGTAATACCTCCAATAATCATGAAAGTCTTTGTCCTCATATGAATATATGAAAAGTTAGACCTTCTATGAGTACGAGGATATGATAAGTTTATGTAAGTGTAAATGTCAACAATATTGTGAATATGAAGAGTCTCATGTATGTATATATTGAAAAAAAAACTTTGTAATAGAGCATCAAATAATAAGCATTGCATTTTTTGCATTGCTTAAAGTACAGATTTATCAATAATATATTCAATTAGTTTTGTGTTCATTTTTGCTATGGATTAAATCTTGTGAATATTTTGAGTTTAAATTGTGATATCTTATGGAAATATTATTGGATTTCTAACATAAAAAATATTGCTACAAATTGTTCTAAACAACCTAAATGGTTGATAATATCTTCCTTCTCATTGTGCATTTAAAACTTAGGGGTTTCAAATTTAGGAGAAAATAAGTGACTAGCTAAAAGGAATATAGGGGTTGATTTCATAAGTAATCATTTTAATATGTGTGACTAGATAAAGACCATTGGATGATAATCATGTATTGTTTTAATTGCTCTATTTGATAATTTAAGGCTTATATAAGTATCATTTTATGGCATAAAAGTTATGTGTTGAGAGATACAAGGAATTCATTGATGATTGACATAAGAAGAAGGTTGGTACACCTAGGCATATGATACTGGAGTTGGCATTGTATAGATTATTCCTACGATATCTAAGATGAAAAATATTAGAAGATGAAGGATGAGATGTTATGAGAATGGGATATTTGTGAATATCATACCTATGCTTGTGACATTAGAATGATGATTATTGATATGAGAATGAGATATTGAGATACTTAATGGAATGGTTTGATTGGGAGTGTATTTTATGCTTACTTGTTGAGATATAACAAAATTAGTATGGCTCAATAATAATTCCTACATAGTAGGCAAAGATGAATGATGTTCCAATGGAGGTAGGAGGTTTTGTTTCCTAACATCCATGTAAGTGGTGATAATAGAAGGAATTAAATCAAATAAATGAGACATTGATGCATTAAGGTTTGCATTCATAAATCCAAATAATTTTATGGTAAATATTTTGAAACAAGTTATTGAGGATGGTCCATGAATGAACCTTCCTCTATCGAGGTGCCTAGGGTTTCATAACCTTCCCTTACAAATGTGTATATTATTTCCCTATACTTGTGTAATAAATAGGCCATATGAGCTATGGATTGCAAGACTTATCTTCCATCCTCATTATCAGTAGGGCTTAGAGATCCTAAATATATAGAAATCCCATCTTCTTGATCGAAAGTAGAGTTCTCAATGGTAGGTTGACCATAATGACCCTTCATAGGTGGATAGGTCTTAAAGGTTGGTTGATGAGTAGTGATATGGATTAGGTATAATTTCTCAACCATAAGTTTGGGAGAATAGAGAGGATTTAATAAGTTTTAATTATTTATAGAGTTGATTTAAGAAGAAAGTGAATATATTTTAACAACCTTATATCTCTTTATCTTGATATATCTAATCTAATATATACATAAAGGACCTTCCTATATACTAATGGTCTTGATATACCCATTGATACATGAGATATTGATACTATATGGAAGTGGCATTTTGGATACATGGCCAATATGGTACATGAATGGTAATAGTACGCATCCTTATAAATCCCACTAGCCCACTATAATATACTCCTTGCTAAGAATAAGTATGTGCAAGACTCAATGTGGGTGGTTGACACCCTGGGCTTGTTATATACCCGATATATCCTAGTAGCTTGTATGGTAGTTACTCAAATGATAGTAAATATCCTTAGTAAGACTAGAAATTAGTTATGTTCTTGTTATCTAGATTTAACTGGATATAATCTAAATAAATAATATTAATGATCTTGATTAAATTTTGATAAATTTTAGTTTGGTTATAGTTTAGCTTGGTCAAGAAGATATTAGGATCCATAGTGGTCTTCACATCAGGTTCACAAAAAATATGGATAAATAAAATGGAAAAGGAATTATGAAGGACTTATTTGTGATACTTACCTCTTATTTCTGTTAGGAGATGAAATCACTATCTATATATCTAATGTTCTTTAGTAAAATCTAGTTATAAACATCTATACTGTAGATGTCTAGGCTACAGACATCTAGTTGCAGCTATCTAGACTATAGATGTCTATCTACAGACATCTAGTCTATAGATATCTAGCTACAAACATCTTTATTGTAGATATCTAGACTAAAGACATCTAGTCTGTAGACATCTATCTATATATGTCTACTTGTATATATCTAGAATGCATATGTCTAGACTACAAATATCTAGACTGTATATGTATAGTCTATATATGTCTATCTGTAGATATCTAGACTATAGATGTCTAGTTTGTAGATGTCTAATTGTAGATGTCTATCTACAGATATCCATATAGGTAGCTACAAACTTCTAGCTCCAAATTTCTAGATGGGTTGTTCCAGATGTCTAGCTCTAGATATCTAGAGGAGTAGTTCCAGACGTATAGTGCTATATGGGTAGATTCTAGATGTGTATCTTTGAAATATGAAATAAAAAAATTTAGAGTCTTCCTTTGGAAGATGAAATGAATAGTTTTTGAAGCCTTCTTTTATTTATCTATAAAAGTGGAATGATCCCTTGCATGTACACAAGTTGTGTGAATGTAAAGTTTGCTGAAATCAATAAAATAAAGAAGTTATCATTATTCCATGGTTTTTCCTACACATTGTAGGTTTTCACATAAAATATCTCTGTTATTGTTTTTTCTATGTTATTGTGCTTTATGCTTGTAGGTAAAATTTTAAGTTTTATCAAATATTTGGTATCGGAACTAAATTTTTTGTGTGAGTGGGAGCTAAAACAATGACAAGAGGTGTAACCAAGTTTGATATTGAAAAATTGATGGTAGGAACTTCACCCTATGGAATATGAAGGTGGAGGATTTTTTGGTTCAAAATGACAAAGCCCTAGCCTTGAAAGGGATCGCAAGTAAACCAAGCAGCATGAAATATGAGGAGTGGGCAAGGTTAGATAGGAAGGTAGTTTTTAAAATACATCTCTACCTAGAAGACTCTACCTTATTCAATGTTTCTAAACAAAATACTATAGAAGCCCTCAGATAGAAGCTTGAAAAGGTGTATGAAACAAAATCAGAAACAAATAAGATTTTTTGAAAAAATAGCTTTATAGCCTAAGTATGAAGGAGAATTCATCTATAGCAAATCATTTGAAATATTTTAATACCCTTATCATTAAATTGGTTTTAGTTAGTGTGAATATAGAGGATGAGGATAGAGCTATCATCCTACTTTATTCCCTCTTGAACACCTAGGATCATATGATGATGACCATAAATAATGCATCATCAAGAGCTCTACAATTTGATGATGTAGTAGCTAATTTTTTGGCAGAAGAGTTGAGGCAAAAAACATATCTAGAATCCTCAACCAATGAAGTCCTATCTATGAGAGGTTGATCTTTCAAGAAGAGTAAAAAAGATAGATCATAGTCTAGATCTAAGTCTAAAGGATGCAAGTAGAAAGGGAAGTGTTGGTATTGTGGGAAGCCAAGGCACTCAAAGAAGGATTATTAGAAATTAAAAAGGAAAAATAATTGTGAAAATAAAATCAACCATAATCTACGACCAGTATAATAGATTTAGGACATACAACAATATGTGAGGCTTTTTGTATCAACAACAACGGATCTATTTTATATACCTGGGTTTTGGACTTAGGTGCATCTTTCCACATGTCTCCTAATAGATAATAGTTTGACAAATATTAGCTATACTCTGGTGGTATGGTCTACTTGTATGATGATCACCGTTTAGAAATTATTGGAATAGGGGACATAAGTATCAAGCTAGATTATGGTAGATAAATGATGTTATGTGATGTACGATGACATGTGCCTGATTTGCAAAAGAATTTACTCTCAATCAAGATGATGGATAAGCTATGGTATTGTATCACTTTTGGTAACAACTACTATAAAATTACCAGAGGAGCTCTTGTTGTAGCAAAAGAAGAATCTTATGGGATACTATAACATTTATGTGATGATACGGTGATAAACCATGCAACAACAACAACTTCTATTCAAAATGCAGTAATGCTATGGCATCAACACCTTGAACATATGAGTGAAAAAGTTTTAAAAATTTTACATGAATGAGGTATGCTTTCTAGGATTAAGTCCTGTAATTTAAAATTATGTAAGCACTATATTTTTGGTAAACAAAAGTGGGTTTGATTTACTGCAATCCTTGGTAAGAGTTCTATTTTTTTGCAACTTATACATTTGGATATTTAGACCAATCCCCACTTAGTCCTCAAATGGTGCTATATATTTTTTGACTTTTATAGATGATTATTCTAGGAGAGTGTGGGTTTATTTTTTGAATAAGAAGTCAAAATATTTGTAGAAATTTAAAGAGTTCAAAGCACAAGTAGAGAAAATTTTGGGCAAGCCTATTTTATGTCTTAGATTAGATAATGGGGGTGAATTTTGCTCCAAGAAATTTGATAAATTTTGCATGTGGGAAGGTATTAAGTACCAGAATATTATACTGTATACTCCAAAATAAAAATGTGTAGCTAAGAAAATGAATCACACAATCATGAAATATGCAAGAAGCATGCTCAATGCATCCATGTTGGATAAAAGGCTTTGGGCAGAGGTTTTTAATACAATTTTTATCTTATTAACATGTCACCTATAGATGCATTGGATGGATAGATTTTGGAGGAGGTTTGGTGTTGTAAGCCATTTTATTACTCTCATTTGTGTACCTTTGGCTATGATGCATTTTCCCATGTGCCTAAAGAGAAGGTACAAACTTGACCCAAATTCAAGTAAATGTGTTTTTCTTAGCTATAGAGATACAGTGAAGGGGTATAGACTATGGTATCCTATTGCCCACAAGGTAATTATTAGTCAGGATGTTATTTTTGATGAAAAATACATGCAAAGGAAGGAGGTACAAAAAACTCCTAATGTTGTACCAGTTGAAGTAGATATGAATGAAGATGAATATGAAAATTAGCATGCTAAAGTTTTTTATTAGCATGCATAACAACAAGTAGAATAGCAAGTAGAACAACCAAAAAAATCACAAGAACAAGAGCCACAATCAATAGATCATTAGGTTAGAAGATCTACATTTCCACAAAAGTATCTAGAAAGGTATTCTTCAATTTATTAGTCCTCTTTTACTTTATTAATTGATTATGGTGAGCCTAGTATATTTTAGGAAGCTAGAGAGTTTGAGAATATAAAAAATTGGAGGAAATACATGGAAGAGGAAATTGGGGCACTTTGTAAAAAAAAAACATTATAACTTGTAAATATCCCACCTGGAAGAAAGGCTATTGAAAACAAGTGGGTGTACAAAGTAAAGAAGAAAAAAAATGGGTTGTTGAAATTATATAAAGCTCGCTTGGTGAAAAAATATTATGTGCAAAATTCAAGTATAGACTTTAATAAAATTTTCTCTCCAGTTGTGAAGATGAATATTGTTAAAGTTTTACTTATACTTGTAGCAGCACAGGATTTAGAATTGGAGTAGCTTGATGTAAAGACTATAAGAGGTTTGATGATGGTAGCTTTATTATTTTGTTGTTGTATGTTGATGATATGCTAGTTACAAGCCCTATCATGAAGAAAATCATCAATATAAAGGCTCAATTGCATAGGATATTTGAAATTAAGGATTTAGGAGTGGTAAACCAAATTTTAGGGATGAATATACACAGGGATAAAATAAGAAGAAATATTTGGTTAAGTCAAAAGTCATATATAGAAAATATTCTGCAATGCTTCAATATGCAGAATGCAAAACTAGTTAGTATCCCACTTATTTCACACTTAAAATTATATTCCAATAAATATCCTAGAACAAAAGTAGAGAAGACAAGAATGTCTCATGTATCGTATTCATTAGAATTTGGAAGCCTCATGTATGCCATGGTGAGCACCAGATTGGATATTATCAAAGCAGTGGAAGTTATCAGCTGGTACATGGCAAATCCTGGTAAGGAGTATTGGAATGTAGTGAAGTGGATACTTAGATATTTATGAGGTAATTTAGATACTTCTATTTACCATGGATCAAATAATTTACAAGTTATAGGTTTTATGGATTCTAATTATGGTGGAGATAGATATGGGAGAAATTCCACTAAAGGATATTCTTTCACTCTTGCTGGTGGATTTGTGAGTTGGACTTCTAAGTTGTAGTCTATAGTGGCTTTATCAACCACTGAAGTAGAATATTGTAGTGAATTAGGCTAGCAAAGAGGCAATTTGGCTAGAGCAATTTTTAGGTTACTTTAAGATAATGCAAGAGAAAATTACATTGCGTTGTGATAGCCAAAGTGCTATTCAACTAGTGAAGAGTCCAATATTTTATGATTGTACAAAACACATTGATGTTAAGTGCCATTTTATAAAAAATATAGTGGAAGAAGGTAGGATCCTATTGTAAAAAATTGATACTAAAGTGAATCTTGTAGATATGCTTACAAAGCCAGTCAAGACAAAGAAGTTTAAGTGGTGCTAAAAATGTAATAAGGGTAGCATTGGGAAATTAGCACTAGATGGAAAAACATAGGCAAAGAATTATTGTATACTAACTTCAAGTGGGAGAATGTTAGGAGATGAAGTCACTATCTAGATATTTAATGTTCTTCAGTAAAAGCTAGTTGTAGATGTCTAGACTATAGACATCTAGGCTACAAATGTCTAGTTGCAAATGTCTAGACTATAGGTGTCTAGTCTGCAAATGTCTATTTACAGACATCTATCTATAGACATCTAGTCTATAGACATATAGATTATGGATATATAGACTATAGACATATAGTCTATAAATATCTATCTACATATATCTAATCTAAAGATATCTAGTTATAGATATCTATACTATAGATTTCTAGTCTATATATATATATATATATATATATATATATATATATATATTTGCAGATGTCTAGTCTATAGATCTATATCTATATATTTCTAGTATGCATATGTCTATATTGTATATATCTAGTTTGTATATGTCTAGCTATAGATGTATATCTATAAACATCTATATATAGATGTCTATTATTAGATGTCTATCTAAATATATCTAGCTATAGATATCTAAATATGTAGCTATAGATGTCTATCTCTAGACGTCTAGATAAGTTACTCCAAACATCTAGCTTCAAAAATCTAGATTGGTAGTTCTAGATATCTAGTGCTAGATGGGTAACCACCAAATGAGTAGCTCTTAAAGATGAAATGAATAGTTTTTAGAGTCTTCTTTTAGGAGAGGAAACAAACAGTTTTTGAAGCCTTCATTCATTTATAAATAAAAGGAGAAGGACCCCTTGCATGTACAGAAGTTGTGTGAATGTAAAGTTTGATCAAATAAATAAGTTGCCACTACCCCATGGTTTTTATTGCACATTACAGGTTTCCATGTAAAATCTTTGTGTTACTATTTTTTCTGTGTTATTGTGCTTCCTGCTTGTAGGTAAAATTGAAATATTTAACTAACACTATCTCACCTTGAGGAGAGGAGAAATTTATAATCTTAATTTATAAGTTTTAGTAGATTAGTTAGAGAACACCTACATTTCTCCTAATATTTTCTTCACAAAGCTTCATCTTAATTTTGTCCTATTTAGATACAAATACATCATACAATACAACAAAGAAGACCTAATAACTAAAATGATTCTTGATTTAATGATAAAAGTAAATATGATTTATCTTTTAAGAGTAAGGATTCAAGAGGAATGCAACAAAAAAATCTACAAAAAACTACATGTAATTTTACTTTCAATTATGGTGAGACTAAATATTTAGTTAGTCCCCTAAATGATTAATTATAGATAGTTTCTTTCCATTACTTTTATCATTAGTAATTGAAAAAATATATAAAAACAAAATTAGTTTTTGAGAAAACAACAAATAATCATAAGATCTAAATATTAAAAAGTATAATATTGTATTATAAAAACTTAATTTTTTTCTAGACAGACAAAAGTACTCTATTTTTGTAAAAGTACTATTAGTGTGATTACTTCCTAATGGTTCTTTTGTTCACTTGTAAAACAGATAGAAAAAAGATAGATCAATGGTAAAGGGGTCTATATAAGCTAGAAGAGAGTATGTGGATCCTTTGACTAGCATCATATCCCTATTTAGATATAAAAATGTAAATCTAAAATGATAGAAATATTGTCTATGTGTTGGTGGTGAAATAACCACTAGGCGGGTGATAGTGCTACTAGCATTGTTATTGATAAATAGTGTTTTTTCTCTATGGCTATGACCAATATAGAGAGAAATATTGTCATTAAACCTAAAATTTAGTAGAAATTTTACTTATGTATACAACAAAATGATGTTCTCATGATGGATTAATGTCCCTTGTAAAATATACAATCATGGTTCTTCAATAAGAGGTGCATCAATAAGGATAGATGCATTATGAAATATAAATTACTTGTGCAAAACTCAAACTAGTTATGATAAAGAGATAATATTAAAACTATATATAAGTATGACTATAAAAAATCTAGTAAGTTGTAACTAAAGGTTAAAGAGTTGTAAATAAAGATAACGACCTAAATTTTAAAAAGAAAAGGGAGCACAATCCAAGGAAACTTGTTGCTTCAAGATTCTAGGGCTGATTTCACCTTATGTTGAGAAAACTTAGTGAGCTTTCTCATTTCTTGATCATGCTTTGGGATTCTTGAAATCTTGAGGGATTGAATGCTTAAATGCTTAATTACTTTGAAATATTGAGAGTGTGGGTGCTTCGAATGTTTGAGAACCTTCACAAGATCATGATATGATTTTGGCATAATCTTGTCATGATTGAAGATGAATTTCTATAAATTTTAATAGAGTTTTGTTGAATTCCAAGATGATATGAATTAATATCCCCAAGTGTTAGCTTTATAGGAATTCATGGATCCTTGGGATATGGGCATATTGAAGATGATAAAACTGGTAAAGAAAAGAATTTGAATTTGGATAAAAATATAATTAATGGATTGAGGATAGGGTTATGCATAATGGTGAATATTCACAAATTGGGTGAATATTAATATTTTCAAAATTGGAAATTGGTGAATATGAGGACCCTCGACTTCAGTTCATTCGTCTAAAATTTTTAGGACCAATTTTTTCTTAGGGTCAATTTGCCACAATATATCCAAATATAGGCATATTTATACTCGTTGGAAAGCTCTTTTCTATGAGACAATCAAAGTCTCCCCAAGATCGAAGAATGCTCCACAAGATCAATCACACACAAAAGAGGAAAATCCACAACACCAATATTAAGTGGTAAAACCTTACTTCAAATGAAGAAGGGAAACATCCACTATGAATCTCACTATATTACTCAATGATTAAATAATACAAGAATGCTTCAATGTTATGCAACAATATGCATCAACATTATATGACAAGATGTAGTAGACAACACCCCTATTTAAAGAGAAGCTTTTATACTAGAACCCTAAAATTACCCTAATCTTATCACAATATTATCTTGAGATGTGTGAAATTTTTTATCACAATCTTATCTTGAGATGTGTGACAAGTGGCATCTATCAAATATTAAAAAGTGATTGGTTACTTTTTAATATTTGATAGAAAAGGGGAAATAACTTTTTCCCACAAATTAAATATTCCTAGCACCCTTGTTTTATTTATTAATTGGGTGGGAATATTTTTACATAAAATAGAATTATTTTCTAATTCAAATATTATTCTTTAGACTTTATATTTTAGTCTAAGAATAATTTACACAATGTTGCATTACATATTCCAACACTCCCCCTTAATGCAATATTGGAGAAAGGAATTATGAAAAAAATAAACATTCTCCCCCTAAAGATACAAATGGGGATGAGAATCAAATGAATAATATCGTTACAATGAGCTTCTATGACCAATAATGGTCTACAATAAGGCACCAATACAAAATAGACCAAAATGATACTGCAAACCCCCAATGTAGTAGATTCAGATACAAGCATCTTACAAAGCCATCCATCAACCACAAGTGGTTGCACATGACAAGAAGAAAACATCACAAGGGTTTATTCAGTAATCCTGCAAAACCCCAAATAGAAGTACCTACAAGCTACAAGCAGTTCAACATAATATCAGTTAGATACATCATCATAAATATATTTACCACAACATATATGAATATCCAAAGATGATAACAAAATTTATCTAACAAACAGTGAACTATAAGTCATCACAAAAATATGCCAAGCCATACTTATAGTCACGTGCTATATAGTTGATCAAAAAATATCATGTACAAAGTTGCATAAAGAAAACAAGGAGTACCATGATAATGCAAACTCTAAAGTACCATGTAAAAAAGTAGCACAAGGCTAAAAAAAAATACCATGTACAAGAGTTGCATAAGGTATATGAAAATAATAAAGTGTGCACACCGGTTGCATAAAGCCAACCATAAAATATCATGTACAAAAGTAGCATAAATGCTAACAATAAAGTACCATGATAAACCAATTGCATAATGCCAACTACATAAAAACATGTACAAAGTTGCACAAGGCAACAAGAAAGTACCATGTAAAAGAGTCGCATAAAGCAATTGCATCATATACCATAATTGCACAATGCCATCTAAAAAGTAACATGTACAAAATTTGCACAAGGTAAACAAGAAAGTACCATGTTCAAAAGAGATGCAAAAAGCAATTATACCACCAAATATCAACTCATATATATATAGCAAAAAACACCTCAAAGATGAAGTTGTCATCACACAAGTGTAACTACACTTCATTCCCCATTGAGGACAACTTCACCAAACAAAGTGAGTCCCTTAGCTTACAAAACTGCTCCTTGGTAAGATGTTTGGTGAGCAAATCAACATAATTAGAATATGATGGGCAATACTCCAACTGAATAGTCCCATCCTATACCTTCTCTCTGATAAAGTGGGTTTGGATTTCAACATGATTTGTCCTTTGATGAATTACATGATTTTTAGCCAAGGCAATAGCTGATTTATTATCGAAGAGCAAATGTGAAGGACCAAATTGCTAAAAGCCAATTTCCTTCATGAAGGTATGAAGCCAAACCTCTTTTTGTGCAACTATTGTTGTAGCCTTATACTCCGCTTCTGTTGTAGAAAGAGCAATTTTATATTTCTTCTTGGAAGACCAAGAGATAGCTGTAGACCCAATACTAAAAATATATGTTGTGGTAGACTTTATGTCTATTCTATCCTGTCAAAAATCAGAATTAGCATAGCTAGAAATACCAAAGGAAGGAAGCATAGAATACTTGAGTGTCAAATCTCTCATACCTAAAAGGTACTTTAGAATCTTCTTGGTAGCTTGTAAGTGCTCAATATAAGGTTTCTGCACGAACCTAGCCATCATACCAACTACAAAAGCAATATCTGGCCTTGTGATGGTAACATAAAGAAGACTACCAATGAGTTGCCTATACAATGTAGCATCAGCCAACTGAGATTTTGTACTTACATCCAAATTAACCCCTATAGAAATAGGAATGGAAGTAGGATTGTCATCCTCCAAATCAAACCTCTTAAGAAGATCTTCAATATACTTGGATTGACTCAAAAAGTTACAATCCTCATCCTGATAAACTTGCATGCCAAGATAGTAGTGCAGAAGACCAAGGTCAGTCATTTCATACTCTGACTTTAATTTGGAGATGAAATAAAAAATGGCCTCATTCTCATTTCCAATCATAACAAGGTCATCAACAAATACAACAATTAAAATGACCAAGTTATCCTTCCTAAGCACATAGAGATTTGTATCTGAATAACATTTATCAAAACCAAGAGACAAGAAGTAACATGAAATCTTCATGTACCATGCTCTAGGTGCTTGCTTTAGACCGTACAAGGTTTTCTTTAGTTTACACAAATGTTTCCTTACCTTGTACAAAAAATCCTTGTGGTTGACTCATGTACATATCCACATCCAAATTAGCATTTAGAAAGGCACATTTCACATCAAGCTAAAAAATTTGCCAACCTTGAGCAGCAACAATAGCAATGAGAAGCCGAATGGTGGGAATTTTGGCAACTGGTGCAAAGTTTTCATCATAGTCAATACCATATTTTTGAGCATAACCCTTAGCAACCAATCTAGCCTTATACTTTTCTATCTCTTCATTAGAATTATACTTGATTCTATAGACCCACTTTTTTCCAATAACATTTCTCTTATTAGGATAAGGCACTAGATCCCAAGTTTTATTCTTTAGAAGAGAATCCATCTCAACCTTCATGGCATAAACCCAACAAGAGTGTTGTGAAGTTTCTTGGTAAGAAGTAGGCTCATGATCATTCTCTATCTTAGCTAGAAGAAATATGTTAAGTGTCATACTTCTAGTTATCCTTTGGCTAACTGAATTTTGCTTTTTAGGACCCCTAGAATGATCCAACCACTTGGTCCTTTTGACACAAGGCCCACCCTTTTCTAAATCAAGGTCTTCATTGAATTTGACATCTTTTGAAACAAATACAATGCGTGAAGAATGTGAGTATAACTTGTAGCCCCTATGTTCTGCATCATAGCCAACAAAGATAAATTTTTGAGGCTTTTTTTTCCAATTTCTTCCTCTTTTCTAATGGAATATATGAAAATGCATCACATCCAAACACTCTTAAGTGTGACAAATTTAGCTTCTTACCATTCCAAACCTCATAAGGAGTATTCCCCTCAACTAATTTTGAAGGACACCTATTAAGAATGTAGATTGTTGTATTGGCTGCTTCACCCTAAAGAAATTGAGGTAAGTGGTCACCAAGCATGCATCTTACCATCTTCATGATTGTCCTATTTTTCCTCTCTGTAATACCATTTTGTTGAGGAGTGTATGGACAAGTAAACTGCATTTTGATCCCATGAGAAGAAAAAAACTCATTTAAATCATTGCTATTGTACTCCCCTCCATTGTCACTTCTAATCATTTTGAACGTTGCTCCCTTTTGATTTTCTACCAAACCTTTGAACTCCTTGAATGTCTCAAAACAATATGATTTATTCTTAAGTAGATACCCAAAGATCATTCTTGAATAATCATCTATAAAGGTGAGAATATAGGATGCACCACCAAGTGATCTAACATGTAAGGGACCCATAATATCTGTATGAATGAGTTGAAGAATTTGTGTGACCCTTGTTTACTTGTCCTTTGCAAACTTTTGTTTGCTCATCTTGCCTAAGATGCATGTTTCACACAAACCATGAATACGTGAAATTTTAGGCAAGCCTTCAACCAAATTTTTGGACTTTATCATTTGAATATTTTGATAGTTTGTATGGCCTAACATTAAGTGACAAAGCTTGCTACTAGTAGAAACATTAGTTGTTAAATACACTTTAAGAGGAGCATCACCTAACACATAAAGATTATTCTTCACATAACCTGTAATGATTGGTAGCATACCTTTCCTAATGCTCCATGAAGTTGCATTGAACTCAATAGTGTGACCACGTCTAGCAACTTGCAAAACTAAAATTAAATTTCTCCTAAGGTTAGGCACATATACGACAATATCAAGTAATTTCCCTTCAATTACAACATTGCCAACACCTTCTACTTGAAGTCTAGTATTATCATCAATGACAACTGAATATGAATAGTGCTTATGAAAGTCCACAAACTTATCCTTTTCAAAACATATATGGTTAGTGCATCCATAATATAACACCCATTCATTAGAATTAGGTGAGTCAATGGAGTAGAGGGCACAAACAAAGGCATTTTTATTAGAATTTTTCTTTACATTGTTGTTATTTTTATTTCCCTTGCCAAACCATTTCTTAGGTCCTTGTTCCTTAGCCTTTTCTTACTCTTCCTTTTTTGAAATATTCTTTTTCTTGAAACAATTTTGTTCCTTGTGGCCTTTCTTGCCACAAAAGTTGCAAGTGAAATCAACTCTAGGCTTGTTGGATTGGAAATTTAATTTTTCCTTCCCTTGTATTTCTTTTTGAAGGAAGCCTTAGTGGCACTCAAGGCAAAATTATTCTCCTTTAAAAATTGACCATTCACTTTGTATCTATTAAGAGACTCTTCATATTGAATCAATAATTGTGAAAAAGTGTTGAGAGGAATGCCATCCTCTTCTTGCTCTAGCCTAGTCTCAATAATGGTGATAAAATTCTTGAACTTGCTTGAAAAGTTCCTTAAAATGATAAAGCTTAAGAGCTTCTCACTTATCCAATCACAATTACAATCCAATAGTTGAGTTCTCATGTCTTTCATCTTTGAGAGGAAGATCAAGGCACTTTATTCTTCACCTTGCATAGTGCTAAGAATTTTAGATAATAAAGTGAATTTCCTTGATGTGTTGGATCCTAGATGGACTTGTTTTAGCAAATCCCATGCATATTTAGCATGCTCACAATGGCTTATAGTGAGCAATATCTCATCACTCACACTATTGATAATCATGGAAAGTGCAAGGTGACTCTTGTTGGTGTATGTCTCAAGTGCCCTTACTTGGGTTGGGATTGTTTCATCTTTATTTACGATGGGCCATGACTTTCTTTCTTGAAATTCAGCCCTCATCCTTGGTTCCCATATTCCAAAATTTGATTCATCAAGGATCTGCTTAGGTGTGAAGGAGATTCCATGATCAGCTATTCTAGAAAGTGAACACAATCAAAACATAAGATGCATTGACAAAGGAAATAAATGATGCAATAAGAAAGTAGATAAAAATACTTGCACATATAGAAAAAAACATAACTTTCAAGTAATCTACTTTTAAATCATCAAATATAATCATCATGAAAGATAAACATCATGAAAGATAATCAAAATTAAGCATCATCAAGAGAGATAAGAATCATCATGAAATATCATCATACTATAACCATCTTGCAATAAACAACTATAACCACATTGCAATTGAATAAAGGAAATAAACCAAGATCAACTTGAAATAGATTAACTTGCAATAAGCAGGTAATTAACCATAACAATCATCTTGGAACAAAATAAACTAACTTGAATTGAACCATAAAACATTTGTTAAATGTTAGATAGTCAATAAGTTAGTCAGTTAGTGTTCATTTTAAGGTTTTGCTATAGCCTAATGAATTGCCAATTCATCTCACCCAAGGTCAACCAAGCTACCCAAAAGGGTACGGGTATGAGGACCTGAAAAGGACTTTCTACCAATAGACTGGATTCTTTTGGATTCAATAGGTGTTTATAAAATATAAACTATGTTGCAAGATTAAGTAAATTTTAATCAAATACTTAAGTTGTGGTTAGTAAGTTGATTCATTTTTAACCTTCTTGATTAATATGAAAATTAGTAAATTGCAAGTTAGTTGGTTAGTAGATTGTTTTGTAGCAAGTTAGTAAGTTAGTAGTTAGATTAGCTGATATGCAAAATAGGCAAAACATAAATACAAACACATTTTCTCTCTTTCTTCTCTTTTACTTTCATTATAAGAGATACAAGTTACATTAATTTACATTATGCTTCAAGCAAATGCTTGAGAGAGATTAGAAGAAATTAATAAAAATAGAGGGAAGAGAGTAAAAAATTTGATCCGAAATTGCCTTGTATACTCCAAAACATACTTGGATAACCTTGCAAAACAAGCAAAATCACAAACAACCATTGTTAATGTGAGAAAAAAAATGACTATAAGGTCTAAATTATTTGACAATTTGACTAAAAATTTGCCAAAAATTGCATAAAAGGATTCTAGTTGCATTATATAATAATAAAATATGCATTTCAATTTATGCAAAAAAAATGACTATTAGGTCTTAAAATAAAATAAATGATTGTTTTTTTATTAAAAAACAGAATATTAAATGACTTTTTTTATTAGAAACAAAATAATAATAAATGACTGTTTTTTTATTAAATGACTGTTTTTTTATTAGAAAACAAAATAATAAAAAATGCTTGTTTTTTTTATTAAATGACTATTTTTTAATTAAAAAAATAGAATAATAATAAAAAATGACTATTTTTTTTTATTAAATGACTGTTTTTTTTTATTAAAAAACAAAATAATAAAAAATGACTGTTTTTTTTATTAAATGACTAATTTTTTAATAAAAACAGAATAATAAAAAAAAAAATTAGACTGTACAGTAAAATGGGTGGGGGGCCATTTGGCCCCCAAATAAAAAATAAAATTGCATCACATTTATTTTTCACCAAAATAGGGCAAATAATATATGGAAATAGGGTTTTTGGACCTTTCGGACGCAACTATGGGGTATGTTTGGATCCAAAACTCTTCCAAAAAAATCTCAATGCCGAATATTTATAGATTTAAAATGAAAAGCACCATTTGCAAAAGATATAACAACTAGATAAAAAAAGAACACAAGAAATCTATAAACCCTAATGGCAGATTTGTAAAATAAGTTTGCCCAAATATCAAATGCACGCATTAAAAAACAAATATATATACCTTAATGGGTTTTTCACCTCAAAGGATTGAAGACACTTGATGGAGATCCCTACCACTTTAATACCAAATGTGAGACAAGCAAAGTCTCCTCAAGATCGAAGAATGCTCCACAAGATCAATCACACACAAAAGAGGAAAACCCACAACACCAATATTAAGTGGTAAAACCCTACTTCAAATGAAGAATGGAAACATCCACTATGAAGCTCACTATATTACTCAATGATTCAACAATACAAGAATGCTTCAATGTTATGCAACAATATGCATCAATATGATATGGCAAGATGTAGTAGACAACACCCCTATTTAAAGAGAAGATTTTATACTAGAACCCTAAAATTAACCTAATCTTATCATAATCTTATCTTCAGATGTGTGAAAAATCTTATCACAATCTTATCTTGAGATGTGTGACAAGTGTCATCTATCAAATATTAAAAAGTGATTGGTTACTTTTTAATATTTTCTAGAAAAGGAGAAATTACTTTTTCCCACAAATTAAATATTCCTAGCACCCTTATTTTATTTATTAATTGGGTGGGAATATTTTTACATAAAATATAATTAGTTTCTAATTTAAAAATTATTCTTTAGACTTTATAATTTAGTTTAAGAATAATTTACACAATGTTGCATTACATATTTCAACATTTTCAAGCCTCATATAATGGGTGTGTTTTAATAAAGTTATAATATGATTTATTAGGTCAATAGTGTCCTCAAATATGACCTTACAATTTAGGGCTTCAAATACACCAAATTTTGGTATGAAGATGATTGATTTGATTTGCTTAGGATTCTCCATGATTCACCTTGATTTTGATTAAAATTCACCATTTTTTTATAAGTATATTTTGAGTTCAACCCCTTATGCATAACCTTGATTGAGAATTAAAATGGTTAAATTTTGGGCTTTGGATTTCTGTTGGGGTTGTGAATTAGACTAGTGTAATTATTTTTGGTGAGTATATTAAAAGGTACTAACTATAAAACTTTATATTTTTTGTCTTTGATAATTAGCAGCACTAAATTATGAGAGTATTGGTGGTGCTAACACGTCAACACTTTTTCCTTAATGATCATTGCTAGTCAAATTGGGTGGAAAAATTCGAAGTATGAAAGATGTATAAAATCATTGTTAATAGGTAAAACCTTTGTCAACTCTTTCACCCATGCCTTGGCACTTTTGCTTCTAGAACAATAAACACTTTTGATTTAGGATTGGAGATGTTTGATTTATTTTGGATGCTTGATTGGTTTCTTGATGAAGATAAAGTTTGGAGATTGACAATGCACTCAAAATTGAATGTCTATAGATGCTAGAAACACTAGGATTTATTGAACTAGAATTTAAAAAGGTAGATCCATAAAATATATTTATATTATCTACAACAAGAGGAAGATGTTAAAGGAATTCAAAAAAGAGGATATTATTATAATAAAATTAAACAAGGGCAAGCCATAATAATTTTGTATTAATAAGGATATGAAGGTAAGATATATGATCACTTGAAGAGTAATGGGATCTAAAAACTAATTAAGAGAGGTACCATGCCATAAATAGTTATAGATATAACCAAATAAATAAAGTATTTATCTCTAGATAAAATATTTAAATATTTTATTTACATTTATTCCCATTCGACCTCAGATATATAATGCATATAAGGTTCAAAAAGAAGAAGTTTCATTGATATCAATCACTGAAACAGATAATTCCTTAACATATAGCAAATAAATTAAAAATTTTAACTAGTCATAATTCCTAATTGGAAAAATATTTAGTTTCCATAGTTGAAAAGACCAAAGATAGGAAACCCAAGAAATATGATATCTTTGTAATATTTGATGTGGCTTCTTTTTTAAAACCAAAATTACCTTTAATTGTCCCATTGAGCTTTTAAGTAAGATGGAATGTCCAAAAATTATAAAATTAATGGAATTATATTTAAGGTATTTTTTAAGGTATTATTTATGAAAAAATAGGTGGTGTGGCTATAGGCTTGCCACTGCATGCAATTATTGCAAACATATATATGAAACACTTTAATGAAAGTGTAATTGAGAGCTTTCATTTGAAAATAATATGATGGTACAAAGTCATTGATGATATGTTCATAAACTAGACAAAAGGAAAGGAAAACTAAATTAATTCTTTACACATCTAAATAGTTTCTTCCAACAAATTAATGTCATTTGGAGCTATAATTCAATGATCATACTAAATTTCTAGATATTTTGATTAAGAAGAGAGAGCATAGATACATTACCTACAATTTGAATCTTTCCATCACCCATCCCCAAAGGAGGCAATGCTAAACACCTTACTTAGAAGGGTAGTTAGGATATCATACAATGGTTATGTTGGATAAGAGAAAGCACACATATTAAATGTTATTAGAATAATGGGTAATCAAGACTCCAAATAAGGAGGCCCCTTTACAAATTTGTATTTTAATAATCTCAAAATAATAATTAAATATAACTCAGTAGCAATCTCTCTTACATACAAGCTTTCATTAAAAAAAATCCTTATATATAATTAAAATTGAAGCATTAAGGTACCAAATGTATAATCCTGAATATGCATATAGCATTCCTAGAAACTATATAATTGAATCTACATTACAAAATTCCTAGAAAAATGTAAACTTAATTTTATATGGTTATGTTGGTGAAGTGGAAAGATACACTAGAACCATGATAAAAGAAAATCCTACTGATATTAAACACGATAAGAACATAAAATTTATCATAGCCAAACACTCCCGTAATACCAATCATTATATCTATTTAAAGGATATCAAATTCTAGCAAAATAAAATCAAATTTAAAAATGCAAGATTCAAAGGGCTATAGAAATAGAGAAGTACCAAGACATCCCTAACAAAGAAGAAAGTATTAAATTTAATGAAACTTGGAAACCAATGATTCATCAAATTAAAAATAATGGTCATTACATCTTTTCACCAAACCATTATTTTATTAATCTTGATTATATTCTATTAAAAATATCTTCAATAATTTTCTTTGAGAGTAGCTTCTCTTGCAAAAGGTGACTCTCATTTTGATTCTAGTAATAATATTTTTTATATTTATGAAAATAAATAACTTGAAAATATGTGGATAATTTTCAACATAGTTACTTCCTTTAGGATGGGCCTTGAAAAAATATTTAGACCCAAAAAAAATTGATAGATATATTAGTTCAAAAATAATGACCAATATAAATTGAAGTAATTTGTATTTTTAATTTAAAAATATGAGTGGCTCAGAGTGAATAAAAATATTTATAAATTTAACTTAATAACAAGTGTATCATCATTATATATGGTGAAATTGATATTAAAATATATATATTTTTTTTTAAATATTCAATGTAAATAAGCTTTATCTATATTACTTCAATATTTCATTTTTAGTGTATTTTAACAAAATTATACTATCGCAAGTCACCTATTAATATTGATCTTAATTCTTACTCATGCAATTGCTTTTTCTTGTTATTTTTCTTAATATTTTTTTATTATTTAAATTTTAATTTATTTATAACATTATATTTACTTAAATAAAAAAAATAAAATTTGATTAATTTCTTTTAATTTGAATAATTAAAATACTAAAAATAAATATAAATAAAAAATATGCAACAATCTAAAAATTAGAATTGACGAAACAAGGCACTAATTAGCAATGAAATTAGTTTTTCACCTCAAATTTATTTTGTGTATGGTGAATGCATTGTGTTGTTTAAATTGCATCTTGTAGAGTATTTAGAATGGTTTGCAAGATTGTAGGTTTGCTAATAAGATAGGAGAAAGGTTACAATCTGAAAATATATGTCAAATCAGTATGTAATATGTCATTCAAGTGTAAGTTGCACCATTCCATTCAAGTTAAAGTGGCATTCAAGTGGAAGTTACACCATTCAAGTGGATGCCATTTAAGTGACATGTTGTTCACGTGGAAGCTACACCATTCAAGTAAATTCCATTCAAGAGAAATAAGAGTACCAACATTCAAAAGTGAACGTGTGATTATCATTCATATTAAAATAAGAATATCATTAAAAGTAAGGTCATAATACTATTCAAGGAAGACCCAAGTATCATTGAAGTGAAGGATCAAAGTGTTTTTCAATTAAAGTAATATGGTCATTTGAGTGTTGTGGAAGAACCTTTATATTCAAGTAAACAATATTGTGTCATTCAAGTGAATAATACTCCTCCATTTAAGTGATTGAGCTTATCTAAAAAATTGTGTTGCTTGAGAAGATAGTCATTCAATTGACTCTATTTTCTTTGTATTGCATAATTTGGTATCAATATAGGATTTTTCTTTTAGAGGTTTGAGATACATGGAGGATAAATGGGACAATAAGAAAGAGGAAGACCATGTGGTTTGGGACCTTGGCCAGTGAACATAGTTGAAATGCTAAGAGGAATCATTATCAGACTAGATGTAATTGAGACTACCTAAAGGAGAGGTATTCATCTTGTGGATTTTAGTGACAGTGAAGAGGATGCAACTGGTGACTCAAAAGCTCAAGATGAGGAGCAAGGAGAAGAGTTATAGAAGTAGTTGATTCAAGTAATCTTAAGCATGAGAAGTAATCCAAGGATGGATACCCCCCATTTTAATGGAATTTTAAATATGAAAGAGTTGAAATATTTGATGACATACATGGAGAGATTCTTTGAATGAATATATGGATAATCTAAAATAGGTCAAATTTACATGCACTTGGTTGAAGAAACATGATTTTATATGGTCAGATGCTTAAATAGAAAGACAATGAAAATGTAAGGATAGAATCCAAACATGGGATAAGTTTGTAGCTAAATTAAAATAAAAATTTCTACCTATTGATTACTATATTGGGTTGTTTAGAAGACTCCAAAACCTTAAGCAAAAGGAGTTGGGAGTGAAAGAGTATATGAAAGATATCTATAAATTGACCATAAGAGCAAGTCATATTTAATATGGTGAGGAGAATATGGCAAGATAAATAAATGGACCAAGGTTGTTCATACAAGATGAAAATAACATGATTCAAATTAGAACCATTGGAAAATATTATCAATATGTGCTTAAGTTAAAAGAGAAGTTGGCATGCAAGAAACATAGTAACTCTAGAGGCCCAAGACAATATTCAAGAGGAAGAGAGCAACAAGCTTGTGATGCAGGAGAAATTATCTCATAAATGAATAATTTCAACTAAAGTACTTGACTAAAGGATGAATCTTCAAGAGGACAATGTGGATTTATAGGAAAGTGCTATAAATGGTTAGAAGAAGGACATAGAGCATATGAGTGCCCTCAAGCACAATAGACTAGAAAACATGGGAAGGAATATTGTAACCAGATTGCACATGCAGATGAATAACGTATTAGTTAACTAAAGCACATGCATGAACTAGAACAAGGAGAATCACTTATGATGAAAAGGGTACTACGGAAATTAGCCAAGAAGGTGCATGAACCTGATCAAAGAATGAACCTATTTAGAAAAATTTGTAAATGATGAGGCAAATATTGTAAGGTGATTGTAGACAATGGAAGTACAGACAACCAAATATCAACAGATATGGTAGAAAAATATGGTTTGAAGAAAATTAAGCATCCAAATCCATACAGTGTCATGGTTATAATATGGACACCAAATTTTGATAATTGAACAATATATGGTAAATTTTCATATTGATTTTTATAAGGATGCAGTTTTATGTGACATTATATCGATGAATGCATATAATATTTTATTGGTAAGACCATGGATATTTGATAGGAAATCAATACATGATGGAAGACTGAATACTTATTAAATTACCAGGGATGATCAAAGTTATACACTGAGTCCATTAAAGAAAAAATAAAAAGAGGCAAGAAGAATTTCGAAAGGTTTTTTGATCTCTAAAAAATAATTCATGAATGATTTGAATAAGGAGAAAGTGTGCTTTTTCCCATTGCCAAACTTATGGAAGATTGGATAGCATGTGAAAAGGATAAAATTACTCATGAAATATATAATATGTTAGAGGATTTTTCAGATGTTCTTTCAAACAAGTTTACAAATGGATTACCACCTATGAGGAGCATTAGTCATTACATAGACTTCATAGTGGAGCAATTTTACCAAAAAAGACAACTTATATAATCACAACCATGGAGAATGAAGAAATTAAAAGAAGTCTAAGATCTGTTGGACAAGAGGTTGATTAGGAAGAGCTTAATCCCATGTGCAGTACTAGTTGTACTAGCACCCAAGAAATATGGAGAATAGTGTATGTGCTTGGACTATCAAGCAATTAATAAGATTACAATAAAATATAGGTTTTTCATTAACTTGTATAGATGACTTGGTGGATTATTTGAGTGGATAAAAGTACTTCACAAAGACTGATTTGAAGAGTGGCTATCAAAAAAATTGAATTAGAGAAGAAAATAACTAGAAAATTATGTTTAAGACCAAAGAAGGCTTGTATGAATGGTTTGTCATGCCATTCAGGTTCACAAATGTACCTAGCACTTTTATGAAATTGATGAATGAAGGTCTTGCAAAATTTTATTGGTAAGTTTGTGGTGGTTTATGTGGATGATATTTTGGTGTATAGCAAGACAAAGAAAGAACACCTAATGCATTTGAGGTTAATTTTGTAAAATTTAAAAGAAGAACAATTATGACTAATTTGAAGAAATGTAGTTTTATGAAGAAAGAGTTGGTATATTTAGGTTTTGTTATTTCCAAGGATGGTTTATGGATGGATCCAATAATATTTAAGGCTATTGTGGATTGGCCATCGCCAACAAGTATGTTTAATGCAAGAAATTTCCATGGTTTGACAAGTTTTTATAAAATGTTCATTAGAAATTTTAGTGGAATTTATGCTTCAATCATGGAAATTATGAAGGAAGGTAGACATGAATTCAAATGGATGGACATAGCAAAAAGGAGCTTTCAAATCTTAAAGGAGAAATTTACAAAACAATTGGTTTTAGCATTACCAAATTTTAACAAAGTTTTTCAAGTAGATTGTAATGCAAGCAGAATCATTGTTGGAGTATTGAGACAAGAAGGTAGACCCATTGTTTATTTTAAAGAGAATCTAAATAAAGCCAATAATAAAAATTTATTTTATGATCAGGGTTTTATGCCATTATGCAAGCACTAAAGAAGTGGATACATTTCC
This sequence comes from Wollemia nobilis, assembly GCA_028583015.1. Taxonomy (NCBI): domain Eukaryota; kingdom Viridiplantae; phylum Streptophyta; class Pinopsida; order Araucariales; family Araucariaceae; genus Wollemia; species Wollemia nobilis. Next base: position 843,553 of record JAQPPZ010017037.1, read on the forward strand.
TATTGCTAAAGGAATTTGTGCTAATTATAAAATAACCTCATGCTTTGCAGTTTATTAGCAATCAAGGCAAATTAAATAAAAGATATATGAAATGTGTAGAGTATCTTCAAAGTTAATAATTTATTTTGAAACATATAAGTGGTAGTTCAAATCATGTAGTTTATTCCTTGAGTAGAAGAAATTTGTTGATGAATGCAATGAGGATTGAAGTTGCTAGTTTTTATGCTATGAAAGAACTTTATGTTGATGATATGAATTTTAAAAAATCTTGGTTAGTGTGTATAACCCTACTATGGGTGATAGAACACCATGGATTGATTATTTCAAGAGAAATTATAATTGAAGGGACAAAAATTATGTATACCACAGAGCTCGATGAGAGAGAACTTGATAAGAGGAAAACATAGTGGACTTGTTGGACATATTGGAGTAGATAAAATCCTGGGCTAGTTGTCCAAAAATTATTATTGGTTAGGAATGAGTGTAGACATAAGAAGAATTATGCAAGGTTATCAAGTTTGTCAACATGCAAATGGAAGAAGCTAAAACACTAGATTTTATCAACCATTACCAATACCAAAAATACCATGGAAAGACATAAATATGGGTCTTGTCCTTTGATTACCTCGAACACAAAGAGATAATCATTTTATGTTTGTTATTTTTGATAGCTTTTTAAAGATGGTGTATTTCATATCTTGCAAGAAAATAAGTGATGTTGTCCATATTGTTGATTTATTCTTTTGAGAAATTGTAAGACTGTATGGTTTTCCAAAAAGCATTGTGTCAGATAGAGATGCTAAGTTTATATGTCACTTTTGGCACACTTTGTGGAAAATTAGGTACAAAATTGAGTTTTAGTTTAGCTTATCACCCACAAAAAAATGGGCAAACCAAAGTTGTGAACATAAACCCTAGGAATTTGTTAAGGTGTTTATTTGGCAAGAAATCAAATTTGTGGGACACTATTTTGACACAAGTAAAATTTACCTATAACATGTAGACACCAAAACAACACCAATCCGATTATGTGACTGCAAACACCGTGATCGCCACTGAAAGCACAAGATTTCGGGCGAAGGAAACACTAATTGCGATGCATTCAAAATCAAATACGCTAAGTCCTAGAAATGTAAATTGCATGAAACGAAAGAAACGCATTGGAAGAGACACAAGCAAATGGAGAAAACATAGCCCTTTCATTAAAATTCCTTGATCTCTGTTACAAATACGCCTCATCCCTTTTCAGGGGCTAGGAGCGTTAAAAGAATTTGACTACAATCGAGACTTAAGGTTCCTCTTTTCGCATGCCCACACTTGAAATGGACGGGCCAAGATGATGCCGCCGCTGATGTCGATGAGTCTTTGACCTCTGCTGCTCCTCTTGCAAACAAAGAAACAACGAAGATGTCAGTAGCACCTATTGCAAATAGTAATTGTTTGTTCTCTAAAATCACCAAAAGATGTATGTAAAGAATTAGCCAAATCAATAGACAAAATGACTCTAAATGACCTAAAAACCTGACAGAGGACAGAAAACATCACCAGAAGGCCACTGCCACTGAGACAGTTGACCAATCTACCTTCAACTGGAATTCGTCCCTGGGTAGGACGAATTTCACCTGCAAACAGGGGGTTTATGTAATTGGGGCCATTTTGGGACGACCCAGATGGTCGGATTCTCCCAATTTGGCCTCTATCCTCGAGAATTCGATATCGCCACCTGCAAGTTAGTGAAACAACAAAGCGACACAAAACGTGATAAAATATGATCAATATGTTATGAAATTGAAGCTATGAGTTAACCAAACAGAATAACATGATATGCACCCTGAAACAATAATCTAGAATGCTTTTGAAACAAAACTTGGAAAGTGTGGGGGTGCCCAAGTGGGCCTCCCACCGGTGGCACTTGATCTTGGTGCCAATCCACTAGGGATGGGCCCAAAACCTCTTAGGCTCAGCTGGCAGAGCGAGATAGGGTTCTGGCACAGCACGACGATGTGGTGTCATACTATCATCGGCGAGAGGCAGAGTGGTGTCGACACCAGATAGACTTGGAGAGGGAGGTCATCCACCTTGGTGGACGGCTACCTGAGCCCTCGGTCAGTGGATATTCATGGCGGACGAGGGATAGTGCGACTGAGCAGTCAACATCATCTCGTCGTCGACGATTAGATGAGGGAGGTGGTAGCAGGCATGATGCGGGGGTCGGCGAGTGCGCCCTGCAGGGTCCCATAGGACCCACACCATGGGGGGTAGTTCCCGTCGCATCGATCCTGTGTGATTATGGTGGTCGACGCTTTAGGTTGGGTTTTTGGATATGATTGCGGGGATTGGGGACTAGTTTTGTAGCCTGCGGGCATTTTTTTGACGATATATATATATATATATACCGATTTTATTGTGGTTTTTTTACATGTGATGATTTGATTTTTGTTATGCATGATGGCTAATGACTATGGATTTATGCATTTTTATTTATTTTGATGAATTCTTATGTTATGATGAATGCAAATGTTTTTTATTTCTTTTTGATATGAAAAGTGAAATTGATGAATGATATTTGTGGTGATTGGTTACGACACCATAGGCTGTTTAAGACGCTCTTTAATTCATTTTTTTGTGATTGCTATGATGTATGGCTCTTGTATGTATACATGTGGTTCTCTTTTTGTATTTTCTAATGGTATTGTAAGGATGAAAGGTAGCGCAGTTGGTTTATAAATGTAGCTAAGGTTTTCCGAGACTTCAGACATTTTAACTCACTAGCCACGACTGTACTTTGTCTTACAAGACTTTTGAACAATGTATGAATCAAACTTGTTTTTGACCCATCTACTTCACATCCCCATGTGTGCGATTGAGTTCATTATTGTGGTATTTATCAGGATACCGCTAGTGCCAGATGGGCTTTCAACCGAACCTGTACTGAGAATCACCTAATTAGCTCCACTAACTCCTTTGTTGTATTTTGTTAGATTAATCTGTGGTGTTATCCAGGATGCCATAAGCTAGCTCATCCACATGCAAACATTGATCTGTATGCAAGTTAATGTGACAGATATATCGTCATGTGAGAATTTTACTGCCAGTTACCGATAGGCTATCAACCAAACCGGTACTAAGGCTTGCCTCATGACCTGTTAGAATGCTGAGAGTTCTAGGGATTCAAGTTCACTCCCTTTTTTTCTTCAATTGTATTGGGATACTTGCTCGTTTGTAGTGATAAGATCACTGTTTATTTTGATTTGTTTTTCTTTTGATCAAGGGATTGGGGATATGGAGTGATGAAAATCACTATCGTTTGTGCTGTTTTATGTGTGCACTGTATGATGTCAAATATTTGATTTTTGTCGTTTTGCAAATTTTTGATGTTTTGCAACTGTTTGAGAACTAGGGATTCTTAGGGAATTGGGTAGGGAGGATGCTTGTCCTTTTGCCAACTCTCAGCATTCTTGGGGTCATCCGCACAGGGGGATGAGCAAGATAACCGTTTCGCTTTTGGTGACCTGGATTACCGTGCGGGTTTCATCTTTCGTTCACACAACTCAGGAATTGTTTTACGTGTTTTTATTTGTGTTGGGATGTTACGTAACAGGGTGTATTACAAGTATGACTCTACCTTCGTAAAATCTGTTTGACTTGATACATTACATGGCTAAAGAGTGAAATGATGACTGGATCACGAAAACTCTTGATACATTAAAAGACCACTGACTCTAGTGTGGTAAAAGCAATGCTTGTGTTTTTGTTGTTTTTGTAAAATGGAACAGTGTGGAATAAGATGGTCCATCAGAGCAATTACAGCCTATGGTGCGTTTGACCTATACAACCACAAATGTATGGATGCAATGCTTAATGTAGCTACATGTTTTTGTATTTTTAATGGATTTATTTTTGTGAATATGAATATGAGGTGCGAGAAGAGCTCTCGATTGATGAATTTGAGTATGCCTAGATATGAGATGCAAATTTTTGTTGTTTTTGATTATTTTTTATTTTATTTTGACCAAGTGATTGTGGACATCCTTGGAGCATTTTGGTGACCAAGTGATTGTGATAATCCTTGGAGCTTTTTGGGTGACCAAGTGATTGCGATAATCCTTGGAGCTTTTTTTTTGGTTTGACCAAGTGATTGCGATAATCCTTGGAGATTTTTGGGTGACCAAGAATTTGTGATAATCCTTGGAGATTTTTGGTTGACCAAGAGATTGTGATAATCCTTGGAGCTTTTTGGGTGACCAAGTGATTGTGATAATCCTTGGAGCTTTTTGGGTGACCAAGATATTACGATAATCCTTGGAGCTTTTTGGGTGACCAAGAGATTGTGATAATCCTTGGAGCTTTTGGGGTGACCAAGAGATTGCGATAATCCTTGGAGCTTTTTGGGTGACCAAGAGATTGCGATAATCCTTGGAGCTTTTTGGGTGACCAAGAGATTGCGATAATCCTTGGAGCTTTTTGGTTTGACCAAGTGATTGCGATAATCCTTGGAGCTTTTGGGGTGACCAAGTGATTGCGATAATCCTTGGAGCTTTTTTTTTGGTTTGACCAAGTGATCTTATGGATCCTTGGAGCATTTTTGGGATATGGCTCTCTTAGATATAAAATGGTCGCAAATGACTGATATTCAAGGGTTCTATTTCCTTGATACCATCAAGAGAAGCTAGCCGATACGTCCCGGGTCCTATTTTGCTATCAATGACATATGGACCTAACCAATTTGCCGTGAACTTGTCCCTTAGGTAGGACGACAAATTAGAGTTCTGTTGGTTTTCCTTCAAAACCAAATCACCAACCCGAAAGTCCCTTAGGTGAACTTTCATGTTGTAAGCTTTCTTAAGCCGCTCTTGATAGATACGTAAGTGCTCAAGAGCATTCACGCGTCGTTCATCAAGCAACGTAAGTTGGTCTAATCGGGCCTACCGCGCAGTGTCATCATCGATGAACTCCTGCATTGATATGCGAAGGGAAGGAATTTCCAACTCGAGAGGCATTACTGCCTCTGAGCCATACACGAGCGAAAACAAAGTTGCCCCAGTTGGCATTTGAACGCTAGTGCGGTAAGCACAAAGGGCAAGTGGGATTTGTATGTGCCAATCCTTATGACTGTCTGTGACTGTCTTTTTAAGGATGGCCACTAGTGTTTTGTTTGATGCCTCTGCTTGCCCATTTTCTTACAGATAATAGGGCATTGAAAAGCTATGCTGAATTTTGTACTTTGTGGTCAAAGCACGCACGTCTTTGTTCTTGAATGATGGCCCATTATCCGATATTATTTTGGATGGAATACCAAAACGACATATGATGTTATGCAAGATGAACTCCACAATGCGGGGTCATTTCGTTGAGGTTAACGGAATTGCTTCCACCCATTTGGTAAAATATTCTGTGGCCGTTATGATAAACGTGTGACGGCTCGACAATGCGGGGAGATATTTTCGATTAGATCGAGGCCCCACTGTGAAAATGGCCAAGCAGACTGGACTGTCTGTAGGGCCTAGGAAGGTACGTGCATCAAATTGGCATGATGTTGACATTTCATGCACTTCTTGACATATTCACAAAAATCTCGCTCTAAAGATGGCCAATAATAGCCCATGCGGAGAATGCGCTTTGTGATGGCCATACCACTAAAGTGACCACCACATGTACCATCGTGCGCTTGGGCGACTGCCCAAGTGGACTCTTGCTGGTCCAAACAATGAAGAAGAATTCCGTCATAGCTGCGATGATACAAAATGTCTCCTATCAAGACATACTTAGCCACTTTCTGCTTGAATGTTCGTTTTGCGGTGTGCGTCAATCCAAAGGGAAGATTACCTAACTTGAGGTAGTCTCTTATGGGTAAATACCAGTCCTGTTGATCGAAAACCTCGATAGTATGAATAGCCAATCCCTTTCGAAGTTCTTCCCTAACAAATGCTGAATGGGATAGAACTTGTAAGAATAACGTTGTGTTGCTATTAGTGGGAGTGGGGGAAAACAAGGACCCCCAGTTGGCACGTTTTAGACAGTCTCGAATTTGAAAGAACTTATCCGAGGATGGTTCAATTTGGATCATGTGGATTCCTGGTGTCAAGTCTGAGATTGCACGCTCCATCATGGATTGCGATAAGGTCTTAACTTGAATGGTTGTCATATCACCGAAAAGGTCTTACGGGATTAATGACCCCAAGGAGGCCATTGTGTCCGCAAAACGATTCGATGATCGAGGGAGTGCCTCGATGTCATACCACTCAAGTTTTGCCAAGAATTTGTCCATGAGGGATTTATAGGCCTTCAGGACTGGGCATTTGCATTGATATACCCCTTTGATTTGATTGACTATTAACAGCGAATCACTAAAGATATTCAATCGTTTGATGTTCATGGCGATTGCTGTCTGAAGACCTAGGAGCAAGGCTTCATATTCTGCATTATTGTTGGTGCACTGGAAGTTTAATTTAAATGATAGGGGCATTGGAGTGCTTTGTGGTGTGAAGAATACAATTCTCGTGCCACCACCTTGCTCGCATTTAGAACCATCGAAGAATAGGGTTATGTCGGCCTGTGACTCAGGCTCATCAAAATCTGGAGATTCTGAGACATGGAAGACCCCATCATCGGGTAGTTCTATGACCAGAGGCCGATCGTCTTCAAGAGGAGCCTCTGCTAGTTGATCGACTATGACTTGTCCTTTGATAGATTTTTTCCCAATGAACTCTATGTCAAATTCTATCAACAGCATGATCCATTTCATCGTGCGACTACTATGATAAGTATGACTCATCATGTATCGCAATGGATTCTCCTTAGACACAACATACGTAGTGTTGCTCAGCATGTAGTGGCGTAGCTTCTTGGTAGCAAACACCACTACCAAGCAGAGTTTCTCAATGTATGCATAGTTAAGTTCGTAACTGACCAGGGTGTGGCTAAGATAGTAAGTAGCCTGTTCTTTGTGAAGTTCATTCTTTTGGGCTAGCATGGCACCTAGTGCCACCTCAGTAGCTGAGATGTATAAGTAGAACGACACTCCTGGTCTAGGTGGTGCCAATACTGGCGGCGAAGCCAAGCATTGTTTTATTTTGTCAAAGGCTGACTGGCACTCGTCATCCCAATGAAATGTGACCCCCTTGTGCAATAATTTGTTCATGGGTCGGCATTTGTCAGATAATTGCGCTATGAAGCGTTTAATCGACGCGACCTTTCCTTGCAGAATTCGAAGCTACTTGATGGTAGTTGGGGGAGCCATTTCAAGGATTGCCTTGACTTTCTTTGGGTCCACTTCGATGCCTCGTTTTGAGACTATAAAACCTAAGAATTTTCTAGATGTGACGCCAAATACACACTTCTTGGGATTCAGTCTGACCTTATGCTCTATGAGGCGATCGAGGATCTTGCTTAAGTCATCGAGATGATCTGAGCATAAAATAGACTTGGTTAACAAATCATCCATGTAATCTTCCATAGTTTTGTGCATGTAATCGTGGAAGATATATGTCATGGCACGTTGGTAGGTAGCGCCAGCATTTTTAAGGCCAAAAGGCATGACCTTATAACAAAATGTCCCCCAAGGCATTGTGAACGCCGTTTTAAGTTGGTCTTCAGGATTGATAAGAATTTGGTTGTATCCTGAGAAGCCATCCATTAGGGAGAGCATTTCATGACCTGCTATAGCGTCTACTAGCGCGTTGATGCTTGGAAAGGGGAAATCATCCTTAGGACTCGCTTTGTTTAGGTCTCAAAAATTGGTGCATATGCGAATCCTCCCGTCGGGCTTCTTGACAAGAACCATGTTGGACAGCCATGGCAGATAATCCACGCAGATGACAAACTATGCATCCAACAACTTTTGTAATTCGTCTTTGACCATCAAGGCCACTGTTGGGTGCATCTTTCGTAGTTTTTGCTTTACGGGCTTGATTGTCGGATCAAGCGTTAAATTATGCGTGACTAGCTGCGGGTCTAGTCCCGGCATGTCTCTGTATGACCATGCAAAAACCTCCTTCTTCACTTTGAGAAGGGCAATGTATTCGGCTTGCTCTTCGGGGGAAAGACTTACCCCCAGCTTGATAATCTGTGGATTCGTTGGGTCTAAGCCGATGTCTACGTCAGTCATTTCCTCAACTGACATGTGGGATCCGTCCTCCAACTGATGTGGAGTTGGGATCAAATGGATATCATTAGCTGAGTTTAGATCTACGTTTGGAACCTTTGGTCCCTCTTCAGCCTAAAAAATATCCTGAGTTGTCCTTGGGGTGGAATGAAGCATTTCACCGAAAGGCCAGTACTCTGATGGTGATAAAGGTGAATTGACACGATCCCAGTCGATGGCATCTATGTCTAGGTGCCATGATTATGATGGATCGGCCGGGTTGCGGATGGGTGCGGTCAAATCAATGGAGATCATGTGGATGGAATGTTTTTGGTCTCTAGAACCGCGGGTGTGATAGCTCGATTCTTTTAGATGCTCCCTATACTATGGATCTGGCTCTACGAGAACGGGCACAAATGGATCTTCCCTAGGTGCGAATTTGTCCCTATTTGTGAAAAGGATGGCAGGGTATTTTCTCAGCACTGATGTCATGATGGGATCTCGAGGTGGATGATGCTCATCTTGAATTTGGAGCCATGGATCCAACACTAATTGCCACCCAATTCCCTAAGAATCCCTAGTTCTCAAACAGTTGCAAAACATCAAAAATTTGCAAAACAAAAAAAATCAAATATTTGACATCATACAGTGCACACATAAAACAGCACAAACGATAGTGATTTTCATCACTCCATATCCCCAATCCCTTGCTCAAAAGAAAAACAAATCAAAATAAACAGTGATATTATCACTACAAACAAGCAAGTATCCCAATACAATTGAAGAAAAAAAGGGAGTGAACTTGAATCCCTGGAACTCTTAGCATTCTAACAGGTCATGAGGCAAGCCTCAGTATCGGTTTGGTTGATAGCCTATCGATAATCGCGTGTAAACTTCTCGCATGACGATATATCTGTCACATTAACTTGCATACAGATCAATGTTTGCATGTGGATGAGCTAGCTTATGGCATCCTAGATAACACCGCAAATTAATCTAACAAAATACAACAAAGGAGTTAGTGGAGCTAATTAGGTGATCCTCAGTACAGGTTCGGTTGAAATCCCATCTGGCACTAGCGGTATCCTAATAAATACCACAATAATGAACTCAATCGCACACACGGGGATGTGAAATAGATGGGTAAAAAATAAGTCTAATTCATACCTTGTTCAAAAGTCTTGTAAGACAAAGTACAGTTGTGGCTAGTGAGTTAAAATGTCTAAAGTCTCGAAAAACCTTAGCTACATTTATAAACCAACTGCGCTACTTTTCATCCTTACAATACCATCAGAAAATACAAAAATAGAAAACCACATGTATACATACAAGAGCCATACATCATAGCAATCACAAAAAAATGAATTAAAGAGCGTCTTAAACAGCCTATGGTGTCGTAACCAATCACCACAAATATCATTCATCAATTTCACTTTGCATATCAAAAAGAAATAAAAAACATTTGCATTCATCATAACATAAGCATTCATCAAAATAAATAAACATGCATAAATCCATAGTCATTAGCCATCATGCATAACAAAAATCAAATCATCACATGTAAAAAAACCATAATAAAACCGGTATATATATATATATCGTCAAAAAAATGCCCGTAGGCTACAAAACTAGTCCCCAATCCCCGTAATCATATCCAAAAACCCAACCTAAAGCATCGACCACCATAATCATGCAGGATCGGTGCGACGGGAACTACCCCCCATGGTGTGGGTCCTATGGGACCCTGTAGGGCGGCTACTGCCAGCCCCCGCATCATGCCTGCTACCGCCTCTCTCATCTAATCGTCGACGACGAGATGATGCTAACTGCTCAGTCACACTATCCCTCGTCCGCCATGAAGATCCACTGATCGAGGGCTCAGGTAGCCACCCACCAAGGTAGATGACCTCCCTCTCCAAGTCTATCCAATGTCGACACCACTCTGCCTCTCGCTGATGATAGTATGACACCGCATCGTCGCACTATGCCAGAACCCTATCTCGCTCTGCCAACTGAGCCCGCAGGAGATCCCTCTCCCGTACCGTGTCCCCCAGCTCCCACCTCGCATCCCCCAACTCCAGATCTCGTATCCACAGAAGCTCTGTCAATCACGCATTTTCAGCACGTATCTCAGACTCCACCAACTCTATGTCTGCCTAACGAACAGGACCCTCTGGAATAGCAGCCTGCTCTGGCTCCCACTGCTCCTCCACATCCTGCATGTCCGGTTGATCCGGAGCGCCCAAGTCTACATCCTCATCCCCCACATCCAACATGTCCGCATCATCTAACGGACCTCCCCAATCATCCCCTATTGCCTCAGCACCCTCCACTATCGCCTCTGTGCCTCCCAGTGGCCCCTATCCTCTCCATCACCGTAGTACCCACCATGAGTCATACTCAGTGGTAGTCCCAACATCATCTACGTCCGGGACGTCAATAACCGCATCTGACTCCTCACCCAATTATGTGGTGACCGGTGGATCTAAATCCCTCTCATCTCCCTGTTGTCGATAGACCACGGGCTCACCAGGAAACACCTGACGTACCCAAAACTATCATGTAACTCGGTTGTATGAAAAGAACTCATGCTCTGTCCCGTGCCTCCTAGTCAACCATCGCTCCCTACGTACCCGACAGAGCCACTCTCCAAACTCTCACCAGGCTGGACAGTCCCGATAAGGGCACCAAAACACCTCCCCTAGATTGAGCCGAGAAAAGGCATCGATATAGTGCTCTACAGCACCTGCCCATCGTCGACTCTGCACCTGCTCTGCAGACCGCCTCCACAAAATTGCATAGCCTATCTCCGTGTCATCCATCGCTACCAGAGTCATCCATGGTAAACCGGTCGGCCTCTCCACTACTATGTGCTGCCAACCCCAGTAATGCAGCAGATAACTGCAACTGACGCCCTTCTGCTGCCGACAACGGACTGCATACAGCTCCCCGTAGAGCTGTGCCAATAATGTTTGTCCCCATCTCAAAATTAGTGGTGCCTCTATCGGGCACTCTACCAACTGCCATACCAAATCCAGCAGGTTCCATGGGAACCTCATGCCTGACGAATCAGGGAGAAGCATGTTAGAAATAAGGCCCATCAAGAATGCGTGCCTCACTCCTAACACCCCCCTCTCCTACCACCAACCAACCAAAATCCCGCCAGTCTGGCAATCCACCTCAGTTGTCTCCACTGGGTTCATTACACACAGCCGCTCCCCATGCCCAAAGCATCTCGTAAGTACAAGCGATCCAGCGATCACGCGACGATGTCCTAATAGGCAGTCCGTCTATCGAAATCCGAAGCAATCGATAGACATCCTCCAAAGTTACAATCATCTCCCCCATCGAAAGATGGAATGTTTTGGTCTGAGGATACCAAAGTTTGATCAGGGCCATCATATATGCCTGATCCGGGACCACAGGCTCTAGTCGAGACACCTGCTTGAGCCCAAGGGCATCAAGCCATTCCCAATCACCATCAGTCAGTGCACCCCGCGCCTCAGTAAAGGCGGTAGGTACACGGTACCGGCTCCAAACCTGCAAAAGAAAACAATTAAACAAAAAAAAAAAAATCATGGAAAAGAACTGTACAGCATAAAAATAAAATACAAGTAGTTGTCTTCAATCCAGTTTCAGGATTTAAGTTTTAAAACACATTTTGAAAAACAGACATCACAAAAACAATTAAATAAAACATGTACAAATTTAAACAAAAATAAGCTCTAAAAGACACTTACAGGTTTTGCTTCGGCTCCGCCGCTCGAACCAGTTTGTGCACTCATGATGGCAGAGAGAATTCCAGCAGCGCTTCGCTTGGCAGAATTACCTCCTCCTCCCAGAGCTCCAAAATCGAAAGAAAAAAATGACACAAATGAGCCCAAATGCAAGTTTTGGCCCTTAAATAGGCCTTTTGAGCTAGAATTCATCCTTGACTGGGACAAACGCTCAGGTTAGCACTCATCCCACCTAGGGATGAATTCTACAACTGGAATTCGTCCCACCCAGGGACGAATTCAAACCAGCACTTCAAAAACATCAAAAAATGATAAAAAATGCACTAAAAATAGACAATAAATTTGCCCTATAAGAGTGCTACTGCACCTGACATCCAAGGCATACAAAATAGATACTGGAGTCACAAATTATCACTATCATACTCCCTAATAAGGCTACCATAGCCGGACCGCTCCACGGGAGATGGATTTTCGAAAATTTAATCCCCAAATGGCGTCACAAAAAAACAACAAAAACAACAAAAAATGCAACATAAAAACAAAGCAATAAGCATTTCCGGACACAAGTGCTCTCGCACTTAACCTCTTGGCATAGAAAATCGATGTTGGGGTTCAAATTTTCACTCTCCTACTTCCCCAAGAAGGCTATCATAGCCGGACCGCTCCACGGGAAGATGGGTTGTCGACGATTTCACCCCATTATGGCATCACAAAAAGGGTTAACACCCACCAAAAACAGGTCCAGATGTTGAAAAAATTGCACATGGTTAACGATAAACCATCTAAAGGCACCCTTGAACAAGTCATCTTGGGTCAAGTGACTCGTCGGTTTTCTCATGAAGGTCATTCCCTCATCGATTTGTCGCTTGAGGGGGTAGTCACACTTAGTCACCAATCAAAAATCACACACCCAATTAAGGAAAACGACATGCATTCAAAGAATCATTGACAAAGACAATTACGCTCCTGCTTGGGGCAGTAAACAAGAAACAATCAAATCAATCAAACACTTGGCATTTCGTGAATCATGAACACAAGGTTCCCCTGAGGATAAAAGGTTGCGCCCTTTGCCTAATCATGACTGATCAATGTCCAAGTTCAAGTTACACCTCACCAAAATAGGTTAACACTTGAAATCAAACTCCTTAGCTTGTTAGAAGCAAGGATTCAAGAATGCATGCCCTTTCCATGCTTGGGGCATCAAAAGTTGGTTAGGTTACCAAGAAACCCTAATCATTAGTGCTTTGGTTATCTATTTTTTGCTCAGTGCTGTGCTATGCACAACGCATCCCAAAAAGGGGCATTTGTAGACACCAAAACAGCACCAATCCGATTATGTGACTGCAAACACTGATCGCTTTGACAAACACAGCCCCCAGGGCAGCCCTTAGAGGTCAAACAGTGGTCCTAACCACTTTCATAGCAATTTTGTAAGGTCAGGAAGCAATTTGGCACATTTAGACACTTTGCTCAGTATTCGTCTCACCCAGGGATGAATACTAACTGGAATTCATCTCACCCAGGGACGAATTCTAAAATCGTCTCACCCAGGGACGAATTCCAAGTTTAACGGGCAAAAAGAAGAATGGTGCCAAGTGGCAGCCCAGGACAGTCAGTTGATGACTCCTACCTCGCACACGTGTGTGGGTGGATAGATAGGCCGTTAGAGGACTGTCACAAGGGCAGTTATGAGAGCCCAAGTCAATGGAGGACTCCCCTCCCTCATGGGAAGACATGACTACCACATGGCACCTATGACCAACACATGGCATTTATGCTTCCCTCTCAAAAGAGACCCCATGGGTCTATAAAAGGTGGGACTTTTCTCACCCAAAGGGAGACAGATAGAAGGAGATTTCAAGCAATGAAGTGCTGCCGAGTTGAACACCCACTTGCATCCCCTTTGATTCACCTTCTCACATCCACCAATCTATTTTGCAAGGGAGGTTGTTGGGTGGCTTTTGGAAGCTTGAATCTGACCCAAATCCAACATATGGACACCTGAATCAACCAATTTGTAGACATCCCAATCCTAAGAGGTTTTGGGCCCATCCCTAGTGGATTGGTGCCAAGATCAAGTGCCACCGGTGGGAGGCCCACTTGGGCACCCCCGCACTTTCCAAGTTTTGTTTCAAAAGCATTCTAGATTATTGTTTTAGGGTGCATATCATGTTATTCTATTTGGTTAACTCATAGCTTCAATTTCATAACATATTGATCAGATTTTATCACGTTTTGTGTCGCTTTGTTGTTTCACTAACTTGCAGGTGGCGATATCGAATTCCCGAGGATAGAGGCCAAATTGGGAGAATCCGACCATCTGGGTCATCCCAAAATGGCCCCAATTACATAACCCCTCTGTTTGCAGGCGTTTTGCAGGTCCCGAGATTCGACATTGGAGCATAAGGGGGTCGGCTTTTCCAACACAGCAGAATTCGTCCCACCCAGGGACGAATAGCAATCAGAATTCGTCCTGCCTGGGGACGAATTCCAGTTGAAGGTAGATTGGTCGACTGTCTCAGTGGCAGTGGCCTTCTGGTGATGTTTTCTATCCTCTGTCAGGTTTTCAGGTCATTTAGAGTCATTTTGTCTATTGATTTGGCTAATTCTTTACATACATCTTTTGGCAATTTTAGAGAACAAACACTTACTATTTGCAACAGGTGCTACTGACATCTTCGTTGTTTCTTTGTTCGCATGAGGAGCAACAGAGGTCAAGGACTCATCGACATCAGCGGTGGCATCATCTTGGCCCGTCCATTTCAAGTGTGGGCACGCGGAAAGAGGAACCTTAAGTCTCGATTGTAGTCAAATTCTTTTAACGCTCCTAGCCCCTGAAAAGGGAGGAGGCATATTTGTAACAGAGATCAAGAAAGTTTAATGAAAGGGCTATGTTTTCTCCATTTTCTTGTGTCTCTTCCAATGCGTTTCTTTCGTTTCATGCAATTTACATTTCTAGGACTTAAGCATATTTGATTTTGAATGCATCGCAATTAGTGTTTCCTTCACCCGGAATCTCGTGCTTTCAAGGGCATCAAGCCATTCCCAATCACCATCAGTCAGTGTACCCCGCGCCTCAGTAAAGGCGGTAGGTACACGGTACCGACTTCGAACCTACAAAAGAAAACAATCAAACAAAAAAAAAAAATTAAAAATCATGGAAAAGAACTGTACAACATAAAAAGAAAATACAAGTAGTTGTCTTCAATCTAGTTTCAGGATTTAAGTTTTAAAACACATTTTGAAAAACAACATCACAAAAACAATTAAATAAAACAAGTACAAATTTAAACAAAAATAAGCTCTAGAGGACACTTACGAGTTTCGCCTCGCTCAGTCGCAAGAAGCGGTTTTTGCATGGTCATGATGGCAGAGAGGATTCCGGCGAGCCCGCTAGTCGCGCATAATTACCTCCTCCTCCCAGAGCTCCAAAATCGCAAGAAAAAAATGACGCAAATGAGCTAAAAAAATGACTTAAGCGTATTGGATTTTGATGCTGTTGGATGCACAGTTTGTCATCTGCGTGGATTATCCGCCATGGCTGTCCAACATGGTTCCCGTCAAGAAGCCCGACGGGAGGATTCGCATATGCACCGATTTTTGAGACCTAAACAAAGTGAGTCCTAAGGATGATTTCCCCTTGCCAAGCATCGACGCGCTAGTAGACGCTACAACAGGTCATGAAATGCTCTCCCTAATGGATGGCTTCTCGAGGATACAACCAAATTCGTATCAATCCCGAAGACCAACTTAAAACGGCGTTCACAACGCCTTGGGGGACATTTTGTTATAAGGTCATGCCTTTTGGCCTTAAAAATGCTGGCGCTACCTACCAACGTGCCATGACATATATCTTCCATGATTACATGCACAAAACTATGGAAGATTACATGGATGATTTGTTAGCCAAGTCTCTTTTGCGCTCAGATCATCTCGGTGACTTAAGCAAGATCCTCGATCGCCTCATAGAGCATAAGGTCAATCTGAATCCCAAGAAGTGCGTATTTGGCGTCACATCTGGAAAACTCTTGGGTTTTATAGTCTCAAAATGAGGCATCGAAGTGGACCCAAAGAAAGTCAAGGCAATCCTTGAAATGGCTCCCCCAACTACCATCAAGCAACTCAGAAGTCTGCAAGGAAAGGTCGCGTCGATTAAACGCTTCATAGCGCAATTATCTGACAAATGCCGACCCATGAACAAATTATTGCACAAGGGGGTCACATTTCATTGGGATGACGAGTGCCAATCAGCCTTTGACGAAATAAAACAATACTTGGCTTCGCCACCAGTATTGGCACCACCTAGACCAGGAGTGCCATTCTACTTATACATCTCAGCTACTGAGGTGGCACTGGGTGCCATGCTAGCCCAAAAGAATGAACTTCACAAAGAACAAGGCTACTTACTATCTTAGCCGCACCTTGGTCAGTTACGAACTTAACTATGCATACGTTGAGAAACTCTGCTTGGCAGTGGTGTTTGCTACCAAGAAGCTACGCCACTACATGCTGAGCAACACTACGTATGTTGTGTCTAAGGAGAATCCATTGCGATACATGATGAGTCGTACTTATCATAGTAGTCGCACGGCGAAATGGATCATGTTGTTGACGGAATTTGACATAGAGTTCATTGGGCAAAAATCTATCAAAGGACAAGTCATAGCCGATCAACTAGCAGAGGCTCCTCTTGAAGACGATCAGCCTCTCGTCATAGAACTACCCGATGATGGGGTCTTCCATGTCTCGGAATCGCCAGATTTTGATGAGCCTGAGTCACAGGCCGACATAACCCTATTCTTCGATGGTTCTAAATGCGAGCAAGGTGGTGGCACGGGAATTGTATTCTTCACACCGCAGGGCGCTCCAATGCCCCTGTCATTTAAATTAAACTTCCAATGCACCAACAATAATGTAGAATATGAAGCCTTGCTCCTAGGTCTTCAGACAACAATCGCCATGAACATCAAATGATTGAATATCTTTGGTGATTCGCTGTTAATAGTCAATCAAGTCAAAGGGGTATATCAATGCAAATGCCCGATCTCGAAGGCCTATAAAGCCCTCGTGGACAAATTCCTGGCAAAACTTGAGTGGTACGACATCGAGGCACTCCCTCGATCATCGAATCATTTTGCGGACACAATGGCCTCCTTGGGGTCACTAATCCCGCAAGACCTTTCCGGTGATATGACAACTATTCAAGTCAAAACCTTATCGCAATCCGCGATAGAGCGTGCAAGCTCAGACTTGACGCTAGGAATCCACATGATCCAGATTGAACCATCCTCGGATAAGTTCTTTCGAATCCGAGATCGTCTGAAACGTGCCAACTGGGGGTCCTTGTTTTCCCCCACTCCCACTAATAGCAACACAACGCTATTCTTACAAGTTCTATCCCATTCAGCATTTGTTAGGGAAGAACTTTGAAAGGGATTGGCTGTTCATACTATCGAGGTTTCTGATCAACAGGACTGGTATTTACCCATAAGAGACTACCTCAAGTTAGGTAATCTTCCCTTTGGATTGACGCACGCCGCAAAACGAACATTCAAGGAGAAAGCGGCTAAGTATGTCTTGATAGGAGACATTTTGTATCGTCGCAGCCTATGACGGAATTCTTCTTCGTTGTTTGGACCAACAAGAGTCCACTTGGGCAGTCGCCCAAGCGCACGACGGTACATGTGGTGGTCACTTTAGTGGTATGGCCATCGCAAAGCGCATTCTCCGCATGGGCTATTATTGGCCATCTTTAGAGCGAGATTGTTGCGAATATGTCAAGAAGTGCGTGAAATGTCAACATCATGCCAATTTGATGCACGTACCTTCCCAGGCCCTACAGACAGTCCAGTATGCTTGGCCATTTTCGTAGTGGGGCCTCGATCTAATCGAAAAGATCTCCCCTGCATCGTCAGGCCGTCACACGTTTATCATAACGGCCACAGAGTATTTTACCAAATGGGTGGAAGCAATTCCGTTAACCTCAACGAAAGGACCCCGCATTGTGGAGTTCATCTTGCATAACATCATATGTCATTTTGGTATTCCATCCAAAATAATATCGGATAATGGGCCATCATTCAAGAACAAAGACGTGCGTGCTTTGACCACAAAGTACAAAATTCAGCACAACTTTTCAACGCCCTATTATCCGCAAGCAAACGGGCAAGCAGAGGCATCAAACAAAACACTAGTGGCCATCCTTAAAAAGACAGTCACAGACAATCATAAGGATTGGCACATACAAATCCCACTTGCCCTTTGGGCTTACCGCACTAGCGTTCGGACGCCAACTGGGGCAACTCCGTTTTCGCTCGTGTATGGCTCAGAGGCGGTAATGCCTCTCGAGTTGGAAATTCCTTCCCTTCGCATATCAATGCAGGAGTTCATCGATGATGACACTGCGCGGCAGGCCCGGTTAGACCAACTTACGTTGCTTGACGAACGACGCGTGAATGCTCTCGAGCACTTACGTATCTATCAAGAGCGGCTTAAGAAAGCTTACAACATGAAAGTTCACCTAAGGGACTTTCGGGTTGGTGATTTGGTTTTGAAGGAAAACCAACAGAACTCTAATTTGCCGTCCCACCTAAGGGACAAGTTCACGGCAAATTGGTTAGGTCCATATGTCATTGATAGCAAAATAGGACCCGGGACGTACCGGCTAGCTTCTCTTGACGGTATCAAGGAAACAGAACCCTTGAATATCAGTCATTTGCGACCATTTTATATCTAAGAGAGCCATATCCCAAAAATGCTCCAAGGATCCATAAAATCACTTGGTCAAAAACCCAAAAGCTCCAAGGATTATCGCAATCACTTGGTCACCCCAAAAGCTCCAAGGATTATCGCAATCACTTGGTCAAACCAAAAAGCTCCAAGGATTATCGCAATCACTTGGTCAAACCAAAAAGCTCCAAGGATTATCGCAATCACTTGGTCAAACCCAAAAAGCTCCAAGGATTATCGCAATCACTTGGTCAAACCAAAAAGCTCCAAGGATTATCGCAATCACTTGGTCAAACCCAAAAAGCTCCAAGGATTATCGCAATCACTTGGTCAAACCCAAAAGCTCCAAGGATTATCGCAATCACTTGGTCAAACCCCAAAAAGCTCCAAGGATTATCGCAATCACTTGGTCAAACCCAAAAAGCTCCAAGGATTATCGCAATCACTTGGTCAAACCCCAAAAGCTCCAAGGATTATCGCAATCACTTGGTCAAACCAAAAAGCTCCAAGGATTATCGCAATCACTTGGTCACCCAAAAAGCTCCAAGGATTATCGCAATCACTTGGTCACCAAAATGCTCCAAGGATGTCCACAATCACTTGGTCAAAAAAAATAAAAAATAATCAAAAAACAACAAAAATTTGCATCTCATATCTAGGCATACTCAAATTCATCAATCGAGAGCTCTTCTCGCACCTCATATTCATATTCACAAAAATAAATCCATCAAAAATACAAAAACATGTAGCTGCATTAAGCATTGCATCCATACATTGCATATTTGTGGTTGTATAGGTCAAAGGCACCATAGGCTGTAATTGCTCTGATAGACCATCTTATTCCACACTGTTCCATTTTACAAAAACAACAAAAACACCATGCATTGCTTTTACCACACTAGAGTTAAGTGGTCTTTTAATGTATCAAGAGTTTTCATGATTCAGTCATCATTTTGCTCTTTAGCCATGTAATGTATCAAGTCAAATAGATTTTACGAAGGTAGAGTCATACTTGAAATACACCTTGTTACGTAACATCCCAACACAAATAAAAACACATAAAACAATTCCTAAGTTGTGTGAACGAAAGATGAAACCTGCACAGTAATCCAGGTCACCAAAAGCGAAACGGTTATCTTGCTCATCCCCCTGTGCGAATGACCCCAAGAATGCTGAGAGTTGGCAAAAGGACAAGCATCCTCCCTACCCAATTCCCTAAGAATCCCTAGTTCTCAATAGTTGCAAAACATCAAAAATTTGCAAAACGTCAAAAATCAAATATTTGACATCATACAGTGCACACATCAAACGGCACAAACGATAGTGATTTTCATCACTCCATATCCCCAATCCCTTGCTCAAAAGAAAAACAAATCAAAATAAACAGTGATCTTATCACTACAAACGAGCAAGTATCCCAATACAATTGAAGAAAAGAAGGGAGTGGAACTTGAATCCCTGGAACTCTCAGCATTCTAAAAGGTCATGAGGCAAGCCTCAGTACCGGTTTGGTTGATAGCCTATCGGTAATTGGCGGTAAACCTCTCGCATGACGATATATCTGTCACATTAACTTGCGTACAGATCAATGTTTGCATGTGGATGAGCTAGCTTATGGCATCTTGGATAACACCGCAGATTAATCTAACTAAATACAACAAAGGAGTTAGTGGAGCTAATTAGGTGATCCTCAGTACAAGTTCGGTTGAAAGCCCATCTGGCACTGGCGGTATCCTGATAAATACCACAATAATGAACTCAATCGCACACACGGGGATGTGAAATAGCTGGGTCAAAAACAAGTCTGATTCATACCTTGTTCAAAAGTCTTGTAAGATAAAGTACAGTCGTGGCTAGTGAGTTAAAACTGTCTGAGTCTCGGAAAACCTTAGCTACATTTATAAACCAACTGCGCTACTTTTCATCCTTACAATACCATCAGAAAATACAAAAAGAGAAAACCACATGTATACATACAAGAGCCATACATCATAGCAATCGCCTAAAAATGAATTAAAGAGCGTCTTAAACAGCCTATGGTGCCGTAACCAATCACCACAAATATCATTCATCAATTTCACTTTGCATATCAAAAAGAAATCAAAAACATTTGCATTCATCATAACATAAGCATTCATCAAAATAAATAAACATGCATACATCCATAGTCATTAGCCATCATGCATAACAAAAATCAAATCATCACATGTAAGAAACCACAATAAAACCGGTATATATATATATATATATATATCGTCAAAAAAAATGCCCGCAGGCTACAAAACTGGTCCTCAATCCCCGCAATCATATCCAAAAACCCAACCTAAAGCGTCGACCACCATAATCACGCAGGATCGGTGCGACGGGAACTACCCCCCGTGGTGTGGGTCCTATGGGACCCTGCAGGGCGGCTACTGCCAGCCCCCGCATCATGCCTGCTACCGCCTCCCTCATCTAATCGTCGGCGACGAGATGATGCTGACTGCTCAGTCGCACTATCCCTCGTCCGGCATGAAGATCCACTGACCGAGGGCTCAGGTAGCCGCCCACCAAGGCGGATGACCTCCCTCTCCAAGTCTATCCGGTGCCGACACCACTCTGCCTCTCGTCGATGATAGTATGACACCGCATCGTCGCGCTGTGCCAGAACCCTATCCCGCTCTGCCAGCTGAGCCCGCAGGAGATCCCTCTCCCGTAGCGCGTCCCCCCTCCCGCCTCGCATCCCCCAACTCCAGATCCCATATCCATAGAAGCTCTGTCAATCGTGCATTTTCAGCGCGTATCTCAGACTCCACCTCCTCTGTGTCTGCCTGACGAACAAGACCCTCTGGAACAGCAGCCTGCTCTGGCTCCCACTGCTCCTCCACGTCCTGCATGTCCGGCTGATCCGGAGCGCCCAAGTCTACATCCTCATCCCCCACATCCAACATGTCCGCATCATCCAACGGACCTCCCCAATCATCCCCTGCTGCCTCAGCACCCTCCACTGCCGCCTCCGTGCCTCCCAGTGGCCCCTCTCCTCTCCATCGCCGTAGTACCCACCACGAGTCATACTCAGTGGTAGTCCCGACGTCATCTACGTCCGGGACGTCAATAACCACATCTGACTCCTCGCCCAATGGCACGGTGACCGGTGGATCTAAATCCCTCTCATCTCCCCATCGCCGATAGACCACGGGCTCACCAGGCAACCCCTGGCGCACCCCAAACTGTCGTGTAACCCGGCTGTATGAAAAGAACTCATGCTCCGTCCCGTGCCTCCCAGTCAACCACCGCTCCTTGCGTACCCGACGGAGCCACTCTCCAGCCTCTGGCTAGGCTGGACAGTCCCGATAAGGGTGCCAAAACACCTCCCCTGGAGTGAGCCGAGAAAAGGCATCGGTATAGTGCTCTACAGCACCTGCCCATCGCCGACTCTGCCCCTGCTCCGTAGACCGCCGCCACAAAACTGCATAGCCTATCTCCGTGTCATCCATCGCCGCCCGAGTCATCCACGGTAACCCGGTCGGCCTCTCCACTACTATGTGCTGCCAACCCCAGCACTGCAGCAGATAACTGCAACTGACGCCCTTTCGCTACCGACAACGGACCGCATACAGCCTCCCGTAGAGCTGTGCCAACAATGTTTGTCCCCATCTCAAAATCGGTGGTGCCTCTATCGGGCACTCTACCAACCGCCATACCAAATCCAGCGAGTTCCACGGGAACCTCGCGCTTGACGAATCAGGGAGAAGCATGTTAGAAATAAGGCCCATCAAGAATGCGTGCCTCACTCCTAACACCCCCCTCTCCTGCCACCAACCAACCAAAATCCCGCCAGCCTGGCAGTCCACCTCAGCTGTCTCCACTGGGTTCGTTACACCCAGCCGCTCCCCATGCCCAAAGCATCTCGTAAGTACAGTAGTCCACTGATCACGCGGCGATGTCCTAATAGGCAGTCCGTCTATCGGAATCCGAAGCAACCGATAGACATCCTCCAAAGTTACAGTCATCTCCCCTGTCGAAAGATGGAACGTGTTGGTCCGAGGATCCCAAAGTTTGATCAGGGCCATCAGATAGGCCTGATCCGGGACCACAGGCTCCAGTCGAGACACTTGCTTGAGCCCAAGGGCATCAAGCCATTCCCAATCACCATCAGTCAGTGCACCCCGCGCCTCAGTAAAGGCGGTAGGTACACGGTACCGGCTCCGAACCTGCAAAAGAAAACAATTAAACAAAAAAAAAATTAAAAATCATGGAAAAGAACTGTACAGCATAAAAAGAAAATACAAGTAGTTGTCTTCAATCCAGTTTCAGGATTTAAGTTTTAAAACACATTTTGAAAAACAGCATCACAAAAACAATTAAATAAAACAAGTGCAAATTTAAACAAAAATAAGCTCTAGAGGACACTTACAGGTTTCGCCTCGGCTCCGCCGCTCGAACCAGTTTGTGCACTCATGATGGCAGAGAGAATTCCAGCAGCGCTTCGCTTTGCAGAATTACCTCCTCCTCCCAGAGCTCCAAAATCGCAAGAAAAAAATGACACAAATGAGCCCAAATGCAAGTTTTGGCCCTTAAATAGGCCTTTTGAGCTGGAATTCATCCTTGACTGGGATGAGCGCTCAGGTTAGCGCTCGTCCCACCCAGGGACGAATTCTACAGCTGGAATTCGTCCCACCCAGGGACGAATTCAAACCAGCACTTCAAAAACATCAAAAAATGATAAAAAATGCACTAAAAATAGACAATAAATTTTCCCGATAAGAGTGCTGCTGCACCTGACATCCAAGGCATACAAAATAGACACTGGAGTCACAAATTATCACTATCCTACTCCCTAAGAAGGCTACCATAGCCGGACCGCTCCACGGGAGACGGATTTTCGATAATTTAATCCCCAAATGGTGTCACAAAAAAACAACAAAAACAACAAAAAATGCAACATAAAAACAAAGCAATAAGCATTGCCGGACACAAGTGCTCTCGCACTTAACCTCTTGGCATAGAAAATCGATGTCGGGGTTCAAATTGTCACTCTCCTACTTCCCCAAGAAGGCTATCATAGCCGGACCGCTCCACGGGAAGATGGGTTGTCGACGATTTCACCCCATTATGGCATCACAAAAAGGGTTAACACCCACCAAAAATAGGTCCAGATGTTGGAAAAATTGCACATGCTTAACGATAAACCATCTAAAGGCACCCTTGCACAAGTCATCTTGGGTCAAGCGACTCGTCGCTTTTCTCATGAAGGTCATTCCCTCATCGATTCGTCGCTTGAGGGGGTAGTCACACTTAGTCACCAATCAACAATCACACACCCAATTAAGGAAAACGACATGCATTCAAAGAATCATTGACAAAGACAATTACGCTCCCGCTTGGGGCAGTAAACAAGCAACAATCAAATCAATCAAACACTTGGCATTTCGTGAATCATGAACACAAGGTTCCCCTGAGGATAAAAGGTTGCGCCCTTTGCCTAATCATGACTGATCAATGTCCAAGTTCAAGTCACACCTCACCAAAATAGGTTAACACTTGAAATCAAACTCCTTAGCTCGTCGAAGCAAGGATTCAAGAATGCATGCCCTTTCCATGCTTGGGGCATCAAAAGTTGGTTAGGTTACCAAGAAACCCTAATCATTAGTGCTTTGGTTATCTATTTTTGCTCGGCGCTGCGCTATGCACAAGCGCATCCCAAAAAGGGGCATCCGTAGACACCAAAACAGCACCAATCCGATTATGTGACTGCAAACACCGATCGCTTTGACAAACACAGCCCCCGGGGCAGCCCTCGGAGGTCAAACAGTGGTCCTAACCACTTTCATAGCAATTTTGTAAGGTCGGGAAGCAATTTGGTACATTTAGAAACTTTGCTCGATATTCGTCTCACCCAGGGACGAATACTAAATTCGTCTCACCCAGGGACGAATTCTAAAATCGTCTCACCCAGGGACGAATTCCAAGTTTAACGGGCAAAAAGAAGAATGGTGCCAAGTGGCAGCCCGAGACGATCGATTGATGACTCTCGCCTCGCACACGTGTGTGGGTGGATAGATAGGCCGTTAGAGGACTGTCACAAGGGCGATTATGAGAGCCCAAGTCAATGGAGGACTCCCCTCCCTCATGGGAAGACATGACTGCCACATGGCACCTATGACCAACACATGGCATTTGTGCTTCCCTCTCAAAAGAGACCCCATGGGTCTATAAAAGGTGGGACTTTTCTCACCCAAAGGAGATAGATTGAAGGAGATTTCAAGCAACGAAGTGCTGCCGAGTTGAACACCCACTTGCATCCCCTTTGATTCACCTTCTCACATCCACCAATCTCTTTTGCAAGGGAGGTTGTTGGGTGGCTTTTGGAAGCTTGAATCTGACCCAAATCCAACATATGGACACCTGAATCAACCAATTTGCAGACATCCCAATCCTAAGAGGTTTTGGGCCCATCCCTAGTGGATTGGCGCCAAGATCAAGTGCCAACGGTGGGAGGCCCACTTGGGCACCCCCGCACTTTCCAAGTTTTATTTCAAAAGCATTCTAGATTATTGTTTCAGGTTGCATATCATGTTATTCTGTTTGGTTAACTCATAGCTTCAATTTCATAACATTTTGATCAGATTTTATCATGCTTTGTGTCGCTTTGTTGTTTCACTAACTTGCAGGTGGCGATATCGAATTCCCGAGGATAGAGGCCAAATTGGGAGAATCCGACCATCTGGGTCATCCCAAAATGGCCCCAATTACATAACCCCCTTGTTTGTAGGCGTTTTGCAGGTCCCGAGATTCGACATTGGAGCAGCAGTAGGTCGGCTTTTCCAACACAGAAGAATTCGTCCCACCCAGGGACGAATAGCAGTCAAAATTCGTCCTGCCCAGGGACGAATTCCAGTTGAAGGCAGATTGGTCGACTGTCTCAGTGGCAGTGGCCTTCTGGTGATGTTTTCTGTCCTCTGTCAGGTTTTCAGGTCATTTAGAGTCATTTTGTCTATTGATTTGGCTAAATGTTTACATGCATCTTTTGGCGATTTTAGAGAACAAACACTTACTATTTGCAACAGGTGCTACTGACATCTTCGTTGTTTCTTTGTTCGTAGGAGGAGCAGCAGAGGTCAAGGACTCATCGACATCAGCGGCGGCATCATCTTGGCCCGTCCATTTCAAGTGTGGGCACGCGGAAAGAGGAACCTTAAGTCTCGATTGTAGTCAAATTCTTTTAACGCTCCTAGCCCCTGAAAAGGGAGGAGGCGTATTTGTAACAGAGATCAAGAAAGTTTAATGAAAGGGCTGTGTTTTCTCCATTTGCTTGTGTCTCTTCCAATGCGTTTCTTTCATTTCATGCAATTTACATTTCTAGGACTTAAGCGTATTTGATTTTGAATGCATCGCAATTAGTGTTTCCTTCACCCGAAATCTCGTGCTTTCATAACAAATCAGTCAATAGGAGTACAACCAAAAGTCCATTCCAAATTGTGTATGGAATTTATCCTGGAGGAGTAGATGAGTTGTGGAGTACTATTGATTTGATAGGACCTTTTGTTGTAACAGAGGACTTTATTAATTATATATAGGATTTACATCAGGAAGTAAATGCATATTTAGAAAAGAGTGCCATAAAATACAAATAATATGCTAATCTCAAGTGAAGGACATAATAATTTTAATTTGGAGACATATTTTTGGCACATTTGTGAAATAAAATATTCCTTAAAGGAATTTATAGGAAATTAAATTGGAAGAAGATTCAACCTTGTAAGGTATTCTAGAAGTTTGTAGCTAATACATGTGAAATTAAACTCTCATAAGGAGTAGATATCTCATTTATTTTTAATGTGACAGATTTGTATCCATATTATGACAAGTCCACGGATAGTATTGAATACATCACACCCAATTTTTTAATGGAATAATGAATAGAAGAGTTGCCTAAAAAATAATGAGATGAAATAAAGGAAATTATAGATTCTAAAATGATCAAGAGGATAAGAGGTAATGTATATAATGAGTATCTAGTCAAGGGGAAGAATTAGTCGGTTGAAGTAATGACATGGATGAATGCTTCCAAGATTGCTATGTATGGAACCCTAGTTATGGATTCTAAAAAATGTTCATGAGATTTTGCTAATGAAACATTTACTCTTACACGACATGTATGATGCTAGAGCATCCAAGCAATTTATTTTTTATTGAATTAAATTTTGTTAATATAATGGCTATAGGTAGGTCTTCTAGGTGGTCATTCTAGTAACCATCATCCATGATTATAAAAAGATAAAAGAGAGAAGAGAAAAAAAATGAGAGAATATATATAGACTTAAGAAATTAAGAGGATGAAAAAAAGGTAGGTTAGGCTAATATAATAAGGTATTTTGTTGTCATGCTCTATGTAGGATTTGTACAATATGCTTTGTCCTATCCTCTAGGTGCATCATGGCCTCCAACCTAGGTGAGCTAATGGGTGATGTTG
The DNA here is from genome assembly GCA_028583015.1 of Wollemia nobilis. Taxonomy (NCBI): domain Eukaryota; kingdom Viridiplantae; phylum Streptophyta; class Pinopsida; order Araucariales; family Araucariaceae; genus Wollemia; species Wollemia nobilis. The sequence continues at coordinate 870,557 of JAQPPZ010017037.1, forward strand.
GAAACATGGGTGGAAATGCATGTGAGGAGGGTTTCATTCAAATTGCCTAAAAAACTTATATTGAGGATGGTTCAAGAGGTACTCCTTCTCCTGACATGTAAGTGGCTAAAGTCCTATACTAGAATATTTTGTGTGTCATATCCCCAATGATGCCACCCTATGGGCTTGGATAAAATCTGCTTAGGCCTCTCATGGAGTCAAGCTTGAGTTAATCCAAAACTTGACTAAGGGTTATTTATTGTTTCACTTTACAAATCTGATGAATGCCAAGGAAATTCATGGATATGGGCCTTGGTTCATGAGGAGCTCCTTACTAGCTTTTTTCCCATGGTCTCATGATTTTTTTATTTCAAAAGAGCAAACAATAAAGGTCTTAATATGGATCAACTTTTTTAGCCACCCTTCCTACTTTGGTCCTTCTTGAATCGTATAATGTTTGAATAAAAAAAACTTGTGTATGCTTGTAGAAGATAGTCTATGTAGAAGTGAACCTAGTCAAATACCTCAAGAACTCCATCAAGATTTAGGTTGGTTATTATTCACCACCATATTTTTTATATTATATTACCAATACCTGCTTTTTATGTCAAGCATCTAACCATAAGGTCAAGTATTGTCATATCCTACCCCACAATAGGAGCAAGTTGACATTCGAGCCAACTAGTATGACCCCCTTCAACTCAATGAAGATGGTTGGACCACTGTTGGAAGGCACCAAAAAACACAAACAAAGATTGCTAAGGTCTCACAACCCAAGACAATAGCTATGACAATAGCCACACTATATTTGAAGCCTACAAAGAAGGCAAAATAGTAAGTAGTTGCTAGTCATCCATTGATAGAATTTATCAACAAAGAGGATCCTAAGCCTTGGTGAAGCCAAACCCCAAAGGCAATGAATAGGTTTGAGAAACCTATCACTAAAATAGTCTCTCACCCTCAATATCTACTAGGAAGTGAGCCCAAATATTTCATAGGTCCAAGTTTCTAAGATCATAGAGTCACTCACACAAAATCACATTCAATGATAACACAAATATTGCACACCAAAAACTTCACTATTACATTCATAAATCAAAATTTTTTACATTAAAAAACTATTAAATTACTTCATTTATTTTATTACATAGCATGAAGCTTTTTCTCCAATATAAAACTTTACATTATAAAAATTTCAATCCTCTTGTTTATTGCTCTTCTCAAACTCATGGAAGATGCAACTTTTCACGTCTTATATTATGACAAAGATTCTCATGATTACATAACCTTCTACTTCACATCTTGACACATCACATATGACTTTTCACTTTCACACTTGACATCTATCACCTATGACCCTTCACTTGCATAGTTGACACCTTGCACACTTACACTTGCACACTTGACACCTTTCACACATAATTACATAATACAACACTCTACATCTTGACATATAGTTTTGATACACACATTTCCTAATCTAAATATTCACAATAGTACTCTGTGGTACCAAATAATGTAATACCTCTAACACTTCCATACACTCATATTTTCTTTAGATCAATGTAACCTTATTATTATTTTTAGATAATATAATGTCACTTTTCAACAAAAAAAAATAATGTAGAGGTTTCCAGTTACTTATCTGGATGCATGGGAGCCAAGGGAACAAAGAGAATATATTGTAATATACAACCAATTGGCACATTTGCAATGACATTAACTTTACATCTCATTTTGTGCATGGTGAATGTATCATGTTTTTGAAATTGCATCTTATAGAGTGTTTAGAATAGTGTGTGTGAGATTGTTGACAAGTCAGGAGAAAGGTTGTAGTCCATAAAGATATATTGAACTAATGTGTAGTGTGTTGTTCAAGTGGAAGTTGTACTGTGTCATTCAAGTGAAAGTTCCGTTCAAGTGAAACTTACACCATGTCGTTTTAGTGGATGTCATTCAAACGAAAGTTGTAGCATTCATGTAAATGTCGTTCAAGAAAGATAAGAACACCGACATTCAAAAGTGAATGTGTGATTACTATTCATATTAAGATAAGAACATAATTTGAAAATAAAGTCATAACAGTATTCAAGTAAAAAGTATCATTCGAGTGAAGAATCTAAACGTCATTCAATTAAACGAATATGCTTTTTAATTGTTGTGAAATAACCTTGTCATTCAAGTGAATAATATTTACTCTCTTCAAGTGATTGAAGTTATCTAAAAATTTATGTTGTTTGAAAAATAATCATTTAATTAACCTTCTTCTTCATCATTTTATAATTTATATTTTTAAATATTCAAAGTCTAAAAAAACATTATTTATAATAAAATATTTAAAAAAATTAGTAACAAATTAGGATGGAAAATCAATCTTTCTTAAATTCCATTCTAATCTATGTGAAATCAGACCCTTTAATATATAAATATAACCTCTAGAGAAAAGACGAACCAGACCCTTTAATAAATTAATGTGGATTACTCATGCACAAGCAACCGGATCTAATGAGAAAAACCTTTCTACTCTATTCAGAATAGATGAACCAGACCATTTAAGAAATTAATAGGGATGAACTCATCGACAAGCAACCGGATCTAATCGTGTAAGTAAAGATATGTTACTTGAAGCAACCACCGTGTCTCTCTGCTGCTTATTCCCGTTGTCGGAAAAAGCGAGTATGCCCCTGCATTAAATAGAGGGGAATCGTCTTGATTGCCACTTGGGGCTAGTCTTTTTAAACTCAACGCGCTCCCCCATAAATTGCGAAGTTGGATCGCGCTTATGCCCATCGAATGCATTCATGATAGTCTGAATTCTCAAAATACCATGTCCATGTCATAGTGTCATACAAGCTTCGATAACGAGGCCTGAATTAACTATTTCTCACCCTTCACAGTCGTAGAATCCCGATGATTTTCAAGTGACATACACAGAGGGTGCCGCAGAGGGTGTGGCCTGCCGCGAAGCCGGCGGCGGACCCGAAAAGCATAGGGCTGGTCTTGGAGGGGGGTTCCGTGAAGGGCGATAGGGAGTAAGAGAACTTGTTGTTTACCCTCTGGTTCAGCTATGAAAGGCAAGTGGTATAGTTTGTTATCACAAGGTCTATGCATGTATTATAAGACAAAGGTAGTTGTAAGTTGTAAGTTTGGTTAGAGGATTGGTACGTTTAAAATAGGCATTTTATGTATATAAATATCTACTATCTCATAATACAAATCAATTGAAAGCAATGAGTTATAACATGTGGTATTAGAACAAGTAGGAGGAAGATCCAACTCTCCTTTTGATCCATAAAAGCTCAAGTATCATTCTATTGAGAAAAAAAAATTCAAGGGTAAATAACCCTATAGAAGATTGTTTAAGATTAAAAAATAACCATGTTCTTTGTTAATAAATTACATGGATGTTTCTTTTTAGAATCAAAGGTCTTAGGGTGAAAAATCCTTACCAAGGACTAAAGAGGCAAAAACCTTCAAGCAATAAAAAGGGTTTCAACCCTATCAAAAATACGAGCAAGGTCATAATCTACAAACAATAGCAAAGTCAAATTCATCAAGAAAATAATGGGATCACAAATTATCCCCTATAGAATCAATTGCTACTTAAAAGGATCTAAGAAAGCTATTGAAACTTTTTAAAATTACTAGGAATCACTAGCCTTGAAAGAGCGGCATCAAACTATAATCAAGAAATCAAATTGTTGAATAAATTCTTTATGACAAAAGAGTAGAGTATACATTATCTCTTAAGAAAAAAATATTCAAACTGTAGCAAATTCATCAAAGAGAACAGTCAAATAATCAAATTACATAAAGCTCCAACTTGAGAAAAGATGAAAGGTATGGATAACATGTATTCTCACTACAAAGACTTATTAAACAACATGCAAATATTGAACTACCAATAGGATTTTTGTTAGCAATGTACATTTCTATTTAAAGTATAAGTTTTAAAGCACCAATTCAAGAACGATTTTAAAGTTTGGACACATTGGCATCATTTTCAATAAAATATTGATGTCATCAAGAATAAACAAGGCAAGATGCCCATGATTAACAATAAAAATAAATTGATCAAAGGCTTATGTCCAATATAAAATAAAGTGAAGGAGAAACCTAAGCCTTGCATGATACAAGCCTAGAACATTACATCCAAAGGAGACTCTAGAATAAAAATCAACTCCATCCTCACAAGATGCACCTCCATTACACTCTAAGAGAAACCAAGAATGTCCAAGAAGAACTTGAAAGTTACACCCAAAAAGGGCTCACAAAAAGGAGATCCTAGAACTTCACAGGAATACATAGAACATCCAAGAAGAGCCCATAAGACAAAAGAGCCTATAACATTCGAAGTGTACATAAAGAAATGACCAATACTCTTCAAGGAAAGAAATTTGATTCAAAATATACAAAGTATGAAGAAAATTAAAATCACCTATAATAGTGCCAAAACATCGACAAAGCAAAAAATCCATCTTGAGTTCATTCAAACGTAAGAAATAAAGATCAAGATATACTTTTTAGTGAAAAAAATATTCAACATTGGCAAGATTTGCAATTGGTCAAATTTACATGAATCACTTTACAAGGTAAGAAATTACTTCATGAGGATTGACGATGAGCTTATTATAAAACATAAGCAATCAAAAGAATGTTTCACTTTGGTGTGGCAACTTAAAGGTGGTAAAAGTCAAAATTTTCCACAAAGTCAAAATATAATATTCAAGAAGCTTTAAAAAATTAAAGTCCCACATAGTAGGGGAGCAACAAAGATATATATAATTTTTAATAGTTTCCTTAAAAGAAAAATAGAAGGGGTCATTACATTTTTTGAAAAGGAATATTCCAAGGAGGGAAACAAAATTTCACCTTTATTTTCCTATTTTGTCATTGAGATAATTTTCTTGCAATTTGAAGTATCATTTAAAATACAAGTATAGGCTTATATATGCTTGTTGAAAATATTTTTTTGAGGAATTTTATGAAAGTTTATTATGGCTAGTGGATCACTGAATTTTTCATTGCCTAATTTCCTACTATTAAGGGGGAATAATTATTATGCCTAGAAAACCAAACACATGACATAGCTTGAATTTGAATATGTGGGGTAATTTGTAAATAGAACCATTATCCATCCTTTTGTAGAAGGTGAAGATCAAACAAAGTTTGATAAGGTAGATAGAAATTCAAGATTAATCATCATGTTCAAAGTAGCTAAAGATGAATGGGAGACACTACAAGTAGTCTTTGAAGCAAAAACTCAAAATCAAATTCTATTTATCTAGAGAAAGCTTCATTGCTTGAAGATGAAGAGTGGAGAGAAATTGGAATATTTTATGAGGAAAATTTTTGAGTTACAAGCATCGTTACAAGCACTAGGAAATCAGGTATCTAATGAAACATTATTTCCAATTTTTTTGAGATCTCTCTCATCAAAATAATTTTTTTTGTGACAAAGTTAAATATCATTGGACAGACACCAAGCATTGAAAATTTGGTGAACCTACTTTAAAAATTAGAGGCCTCACATATAGCTGATGAAGAAGAAAAATTACTTCTTAAAAATAAAAAAAGGAATCGGCCATTCATAAAAGGTATAATACCTCCATATTGCTTCTAATAGAGAAAAAAATCTCAGGGATATCAAAATTATAGAAATGACTTTCAAAGAAATTTTTTTCACACACAAAAGATGTGTGAACTTTGTAGAAACACTTGCTACATAGTGAAGGAATGTTGGCACAATCCATTCAAAAATGGATCTCCTTCACAAAATATGAACCATCAACAAGATATATCATCATAAAAAAAGCAAAATCAACTTTGGAAAAAGGTACATAAAAATAATGTATCAAAAAAAAATCGAGTTAAAAGAAGAAAAATATCGTGAAGAAGAACATATGTTTGTTGCACAAGCATAGCTAAGACATCACAATAATATTTGGTATGAATCTAAAGAAACCAAAAAAATGATAGATCAAGAAAATTAGATCTATTCAAATCATCCAAATTATTATACAATAAATATTACATCAGTTAATCACTCAAATCCAAAGAACCAATAGGAGGGAACTTTGCCTACTAAGTGATAGGAGGGAGAGTGAGAGCAAGAGTGAGAGAGCATGAGGTTTTGTACAAGAGAAGGTGTGGTTGGCCTATCTAGAGGGTCTCTCCTACCTTAGTCCTAGCTAGTCTTGAACCTACCAGCATAGGTGTGACTCCAACCCCCTTTTTCCTTTGGTGTTCATTTTTTCTGCAATTTGGGGTTTCTCTAATGGTGGTTGATGTTGGGAATTTTTTTGCTACGATCCTAGCTAGTTTGAAGCCTTCCATTTTTATGGTTTCTCATTCTCCCAGTGCTTATATAGTCTCTATCGGATTCCCTAGTTTTTGGTAAGACTTTTGTGGTGAGCAGTTGTGTGGTTGGTGGTTCTTCTAGTGGCCTCTTCCCACCCCTCATCCTCAATGATAAGACATCTATTACTATTGCTCTTTATTGAAGGATTTTCTTGTGAAACCCTCTCAAGGCTTTCATAGAGATACTTGGGCCATTGGTTCATGCCTTTTGTTGTTGTTGGAACTCCTCATGGGTATCATCTATTTTATTCCACTAGGGGCTAGGAGGACCCCCTATCTACCATTGAGGATGTGCATATGTTTTCTCATCTCAGGAGGGTAGATCTAGTGTTCAATAACATCCTCAATATCTAGTCTCTTAGGATATTTTACAAGGGCTAATAAGGCCCCCTATTTTTTTCTTATGATGTGCAATCATTTTCTAGGAGGGCTTATTTGGTGGATATGTGCATCTCTATGTTCCAGTACCATGGGAACTCTTCCTATGGCCAGGAGAGCCCTCTACCTTCTAGATGTATGCAAATTTCTATTGTTGAAGCTTTGGATGATGTTTTTTGGAACTGGTTATTTTTCCAATTGGACATATTTCCTAGCATGTTGCTCTTTCTTCAACTTTGGAGAAGCCCTCCTTGGGATGGATGTATGAAGAGAATGTTGAGTGGGCTTCAGCTTTGGGATTATCAAAGGCTTCAATTAGCTTGATTATCTTGGTTTCCCATTGTGTGGATGTGCTTTGGGATATCCATCATGGAGGGAATAATTTCAAAGTTTAAAATATTACTTCATAGCATTATGGTCGAGGATCCTTTACAGATCCAGTTGGTGGCTTTTGGTCAGGACTGATACTAGGAGTGATCTCGTCTATTGGTTGTTCTAGAGATATCCACTTAAGGGAGGCAAATTTTAAATTTTTATTTGAGTGTGATTCCCTTGCTTAGTAAGGAATCAGCTTTTTTTTATTTTCTACTTTTTTGGACCTTCCTTCCTTGGTGCCTCTTGTGCAACCCTAGTTTCCTTTATGCAGATGATCTATTTATGTGTCCTGCTTGTGGGTCCCTATTTTTTTTTAGTGTTAGTGTAACTATATGGTTATTTAATTATAAGGTATATTGGTTATATTGTTGTAACTTTTGCTATTCTCGCCTCGGGTGGTTCCCTCTTTCTCGGAATATTCAACTTCTACTATTCTCACCTCAGGTGGTTCCCTCTTTCTTGGACTATTCTCGAGGTGCATTGTATTGTATATTTCATCAATAAAATAGAAATTATGTTTGATTGTTCAACATGGTATCAGAGTTATACTTTCAAGCATGATTCCAAAGGCCCACGGCTCTAGACAAACGACTAGACTGACCCGTGCAATTCATATCTTGACCTGATAGACGCGACTCAACTAGGGCAACATTGGGTGACTCACCTTGACTCGATCGACCCTCGATTTGAGGGAGCTGAAAAAAAACTAGTCAACTAACCAGGGTAGGGACAACGATGCAGAACAACGGTGCAACGCTCAATGAGCATACCTCGCAAGAAACACAATACTCATCTCGAGAATAGTCTCCCTGAGAGGAGAAACAAGTTCTAGTGAGATATTTTCAATATAAAACTCAATTGCATATTTTTCAAAACCAAGCATCACAACTGTGAAACCAGGCATCATGACTACACACTCAAATTGATTTTTCAGTAATTCTGGATATGTTGGATCAACAATCTAAGACGTTAGATCACCATAGCAGACCATTGCAGTGACTTTGGTTGGATTACAATTTTTTGTTAGACCTCTGATCGTCTAGGCAAACCATTATTTCATCCTCTATAGACATCACAGAAGCATGTGATTTATAGGTTGGTTCATTCATTGCATTGTTTTTTCTTGCTTTGGAGGAGTGGATGAGGAACCAGTGGAGGCACGACCTCTGCTACGGAGTGGAGGTAGTTCACTTACCTTTCTACAGAGGAACCGGTGGATGAGGCACAGAGTGTAGAACATTTCTGCACCAGAGGATGTAGAAGCTCCCTGAGTGGCACCACCAGAGCGGTGTCTCTTCTACAAAAGGCCAAGCCACACAAGGTTTAAATAAAGGGTAATACCCTTTAGTCTTCGTCGAGGCAGTAGCTCGATCGATCGGTGGCCGAGCGCTAAGGCACTAGTGCAGCTCGAGGACGGGGGTTCAAACCCTGTCGCACCCACGGTAATACATTTTTTTTTATTTCAATTTAATTTTTTCTCTAATGTTTTGTTAAAAAAAAATTAGTTTAATTAAATTTATTTCTATTTTTATTAAAAAAAAAATTATTTTTTTATGAGAAAAATAGTTTAATTAAACTTTAAATCAAATCTTTACATTAGAGATTAAATTTTTTTTTACAAACTTAAAAGGGAGATATTTTTTTTGTGGCATACACAAACGAGAATGATTTTTTTCCCTCATTGCAATTTTTTCCAAACTGAAAACACGGGGGGGATAGAGAGTATTTTTCACATTTGAAAAAGGCAATTTGGCATATTGTAAAAGGTGCATTTTTGGTAGTGTTCGACACCTTAGGTTCATTTTTTTTGTGGGCATTTTTTTATGTATGTTGCAATTTTCCTTTACATTTGCACTACATTAAAAATAAAATCAATCTCCCTTAAGTCCCCAAAAATAATTGAACCCATCTGTGCAATTTATTGCACTACAACGTTTAGTATTTGTGATACCTTTGGCCCACACTTATAGGTAATGCTATCGTGATTGGGCTACTGTATCCATTGCCTAATATAGCTTCCAAAATGATGTCTGAGCTTGTTCTCTATCAATCGTTAAGGAGGAATAAGTTCACCATTTTGCATTTTTTTACTCCATCCACTACTCTAATCGTTCTTGTGTTTAGGTGTAAATCCTAATGAAATATCTGACATCCAAAGTGTTTAGGGGAAGTTACACCCCACGCATGAGGATTGACGACTTTCTATGGTAGGTGCCATCAATGAGATGATTCCCTTTCAATACCGCCTAAGTTCCACGTATTGTATGATCTCTAAAAATTACCTAGTATCCCTCACGTAAGGGCAAGTCATTTTTTCTAATCTTTCAAAATACCTATAGTCTCCCTCACATAAGGGCGGGTATTTTATACAGTATAACAACCTGGAACAAATGTATATATAAATGGGGACCATTTTGTGTTATAAGGAACCCTCACAATGTTTGCAAAGTTAATGACTGGTGCTCATTAGTTGTTGAAAGGTCCTAATTACACATCATGGAAAAACAAGATGAAGGCTATCCTAGTCATGGATAAATTATGGGATGTTGTTTTTGGAGCAACAACAAGACCTTCACCAGCTACTGGATCAACAGCAGCCACATCTCTAACTACTTGTCAGGTAGACTTTGAGAAGAAATATAGCAAGGCAACAATGCTCATCTTGCTTGCTATTTCAGATGAAGTTCAACCCCACATTGCTAACTTTGCACATAGTAAAGAGACATGGGATGCACTTAAAACTATATATGAGGGAAAATTGACTCCACTATTCTTTACCTTCAATCTCAATTACATAGTCTGAGCATGAATCAGGGAGAGACAATTGAACTCTTTCTATGCAGAGTGTCTGAGTTGAAAGCAAAATTGAGTTATTTTGGATAAACTATAGATGATAAGCTCTTTACTTCAGTATTATTGAGAGATTTACCTAATTCTTACAAGGTTTTGATCACATCACTTTAGGTATCACAAATAAAAGTTACCTTTGTTAAGTTGGTCAATCTGCTTTAGGAAGATGAGGCATGCTAACTTCAGAGAGATGATTCTTCTAATACAACCCTCTACTCCAACAGGAAGGGTTCTAAGAAGAAGGGTAATTTTTAGAAAGAAGGAAATTCTCACAAAGATTCAAAAAATATACAACCTCAACAAACGAAGAGATATTGAAAATATATGACAAAGACAATCATGACACAAACATATGTTGGCACAAGAATAAGCAACCTAAATAAAAAGGCCAGAACAAACCGCAACATAAGAATAAGCAACCTAAGGTGAATGTTTTTGTTGAAGAATCTGACTCATATTTTGAGTGGGTACACAAGGTACTCATGACTACCACAACCTCCAAGTAGAAGGATCCTATATGGTATGTCGATTCTAACACTAGTAAGAACATGACTGGTGACAAATTGTGGTTTGAATCATTTTAGGCCAAAGAGGGTAAACTTGTCACTATTGCTAATGAAAAAACCTAAAAGGTTTAGGGAGAAGGTATAGTTTTAGTCACTCTTCCTGATGGCAAGTGTTATACTGATAAAGTCCTCTATGTTCCAGGATTGGTGACCAATTTGTTTTCAATCACACAAATTTTGGATAAAGATATAGTTGTGAATTTTTGTGTCGAGGATGGAAAGAAGTGTTGTTCTATTACCAGGAGGGGTAAGAACATTGCAACAACTTCATATAAGCATTGGGTTATTTGCCTTATATGCTATCTCTACTCCCCATGTTGCCATGACAGTCTCTACGAAGGAGGCAACTTCCCTATGGCACAAGAGATATGGGTATCTTATTTCTGGCTACTTACTTGAGCTGAGTAAGTATGATATGGTAAAGGGTCTTCCTTACATTTCTTCCACATTTTCAGTGTGCTCTAACTGCTTGGAAAGAAATCAGCATAGAGCACCTTTTGAGAAGAGCTCTAAAAGAGCAAAGAAACCTCTAGAGTTTATTCACACCGATCTGTGAGGTCCTTTCACACTAATCAGTTATGGGGGAAGAGATATATTTAGTTGTTTTTGGATGACTACTCACAAAATATGTGGGTGTTCTTTCTTAATATGAAATTTGAAGCCTTTAGTTTCTTCCAACAATTCAAAAAATCTATTGAGAAGGAGTCAGGGACTTCTATAAAGACCCTCCACTCAGATCGATGGGGGGATTTTACCTCTACAGATTTTTCTACATTCTTGACTACACATGGGATCATGAGATAGTTAACTACTGCTTATACTCCTCAGTAAAATGAAGTTGTTGAAAGAAGGAATTGTTCTATCATGGAAATGGTTTGTTGTATGCTCACAAGAGCTAGTCTTGGGCAACAATTTTGGGTAAGATCTATCACCACAACAGTATATATGTTGAATAGGGCACCCACAAAGGCCCTAGAAGGAATGACTCCACAGGAAGCATGGAGTGGTCGAAAACCCTCCATCTCTCATCTTCACATTTTTGAATGTAAAGCTTTCATGCACATACCAAAAGAGAAAGGGAAGAAGCTAGATGAGAAGACATTGAAGTGTACTCTTCTTGGATATGATGATCACTCTAAGGGTTATCGTTTGATTGATCCTTTGACCAAGAAGATTCATGTCCGTAGAGGTGTTGTTTTTTATGAGGCTTTCACATCACAAAGCACATCTAATGTATACCTAGATCTTGTGGAATCTAAAGTTGAGAAGTCCCCTTCATCACCAAATACTGGAGGTCCTTCTACTTCTTCATCTTCTTCACCACCACAAAAGAAGAATCCAAAATGGTATACAAGTACAATCACATATTCCAAGTTATCCACTCCACCCAATTTGACTTTGGATAGACCTCGTACTCGCAGTATGGCTTGACAGGAGAGAGCAGCAACAAAGACTACTGAGGTTGATGATCTTTGCAAATATTTTAAGGAACATTATGTAGATCCAAAGAGAAATAGATTATATGGATGTAGATGATGACAGGGTGTTTATGTCTTCAATGAATGAACATGAACCTGCTTTAGTACAATATGCCCTTAGTGAGCCACAATGGAAGGCTGCTATGGATGTTGAGTATAAGTCTTTGAAAAAGAACAAAACTTGGGAGCTTATCGATCTGCCACACAAAAATAATCTCGTTGGCTGCAAATGGGTGTACAAATTCAACTACAAGGTATATGGGACAATTTATAATAATAAGGACCATCTTGTTGCAAAGGGCTATGCGCAAAAGGAAGGTATTGACTATGAGGAAACTTTTACACCTACTGCTCGGATGACCACCATTCGAGTTCTTTGTGCTATGGCAACACAATATGGGTGGAAAGTTCACCAAATGGATTTCAAGAGTGCTTTTCTGAATGGTGATCTCCAAGAGGATGTCTACATGATACAACCTTAAGTATTTAAAGTGGAAGTCCAAGAGCAAAAAGTGTGCAAGTTGGTAAAATCCTTGTATGGTTTAAAACAAGCTCCTCGAGCTTAGTATATAAAAATGGATAATCACCTCCTGCAGCATGGATTTAAGAGATGTCCTTTAGATGCAAACCTCTATTTCAAGAAATAATATTCTAAGATAGTGTTACTTGTTGATGATCTACTCATTACAGGGAGTTCAGAAACTATTCTCTGCTGTTAAAAGTGACTTGTGTAGATATTTTTAGATGATCGATATCAGACTTATCCATTATTGTCTTGGTCTGAAAGTGAGCCAGAAAGAGCACTACATCAAGGTGTCTCAAAAAAATATGCCAAGACATTGTTAGAAAAATATCACATGACTGATTGCAAGTCGATGGCAACTTCGAAGGAATTAGGGCTTCAGTTATCATGATATGATGATTTACCTCAGGTAGATGGTACTCTCTATCGACAAATGATCAGGAGTCTCATATATCTGACTAATACTAGGCTAGATATCATATTTGTTGTCAACTATCTTTCGAGGTCCATGCAGGAACCTAAGACTACTCACTGGAAAGCAACAAAACGTGGTCTTCACTATGTTTGTGGTACTATGAAATATGGCCTAGAATACAAAAGGAATGATAAATTCTTCTTGCAAGGACACATGGTGATGCAGGAGCCTATCTTTAGAGGGTTTTTTAAAAAGAAGTTTTAAAGTAGTTTTTTATTACTCAAAATGGAATTATTTGATGCAAAATATAATTTACCGAAAATGGTAATTACTAAAAAAGGTAAATTTTTATGAAAAAATATTTTGCCAAAAATAGTAATTACTTAAAAAGGCATTTTTGGTTGGAAAAATAAATTTGCCGAAAATAGTAATTTTTTTTATTTTTAGGGTTTTAAGCTTTAGGGTTTTCTTTTAGGGTTTCTTTTAGGGCTTCAAGTTTTAGGGTTTTATTTTAGGGTTTCTTTGGGGATATATATTCCCTTGGTATTGCATTGTAAAAAAAAAAGTGAATCCAGGAATGAGAAAATAAGATATTTATTGGTTTATTTCCATGTATTATAGTTTTTATGTGAATGGAGGTTTTTTATGATTATTTTCATTTATTGCAGTTTTTATGTTATGGGAGGTATTATGTTTTGACCTCTTGCAGCTGGATTCACATCACACAGACTCTGACTATGTCGGGTCATATGATGATCATAAGCCAACTTTAGGATATATATTTCATATTGGATCTAGTCCTATCTCTTGGTACAGCAATAAGCAACATGTGGTTGCTTTATCATCTATAGAGGCAGAGTATTGCACTGCACGTGAAGCTATGTGTGAAGTGATATGGTTACGTCGCATTTTGACAAGTATGGGCCATCCATCAAAATATCCAATACACTTGTTCTATGACAACCAGGGCATTTTGAACCTTGTTAAGAATCCAGTGCATCATGAGAAAACCAAGCACATTGATAGACAATGTCACTTAATTTGAGATGAAGTTCCAAGGCATTGAATTCAGTTTCAGTACATTCCCATCGATGCTCAAGTTGCAGATATTTTCACTAAGGCACTTGCACATGTCAAATTTGAATTGTTTCACAGCTCTATATGTATTAAGGGAGGATATTAGCTAGGAGTTATATTATTACCCAAATAATGTAATAAGGGGGGATGTTAGCGTAGCTATATGGTTATTCCATTATAGGGCATATTGTTATATTGTTGTAACTTTTGCTATTATTGTCTCAGGTGGTTTCCTCTTTCTCAGACTATTCTCGGGGTGCATTTTATTATATATTTCATCAATACAATAACAATTGTATTTGGTTGTTCAATATTTAGTGGCACCCCTCTCTGAGGACTTTCTCTATTTGTAAAATTTTTGGTGTTCCTTTAGAAAACCCTTCCACCAACCAATCAAAAAAAATAAAGGAATTCATTACAAGAACAACACATGGGATACCTATAAGGCCAAGAAATTTATTACCTTTTGGAATTAATATGGTACATTCAAAGTTCATTATTTTTCTACTCATATTTCCAAGTACAAAGAAAAAATATTTGTAGGATGAATGGCCTATTATAAAAAGAGCTTTGAAAAAGCATAACATAGCTTGCAAACTCAGTCTTGTTAAAAATAATACTAACTATTCTTGCAATTCAAAAAATATATTTGTATATCATTATCAAAGCCTAGGATCTCATAAAAGTCTTGTCATGGAGTGTACCAACACTAAAAACAATCAAGATACTAAATTTTATGATGCGTTGTGATATCATCAAGATTGATAATATAATAATAGATAAAGGTATTAGACAATGCTAATAGTTATTGGGAGTTAATGGTTCAACTCTAAAGACTATAGAGCACTTAACAAGTTACTACATTATTTTTTAAGGAAAAACTATGGCAGTTATAGGATCATTCAAAGGGTTGAAACAAGTATGTAGAATTACTAAAGATTGTATTTAAAATATACATCCCATTTATCATATCAAAGAACTTATGATAAAAAGAGAACTTGCAAAGAATCTAGGATTTGATCACAATAAAATAAATGAAAATTAGAAGGTAACAGAGAAAGAGAATCCTTACACAATCTTATTTCCATCACATGCAAGGAAAAAATTGGAGACCAATCAATTTAATGGGTAACATTGGATGCATGGTAGCACACACTTCACTTGAAGACATTAAAGGAGGCACATAATTCATGCATTGAATTCTATAAGTATTAGAAAGTATTGAATGAGTATTTGTAATAAATATTTTTTGGAGTGCATGATTAGTGGAACCTGATACTCCTAAGTATTTTAGTAAGTAGTCTACATTAAGGGGGAATTTCTCTCTCAAATTCCAACATCACCCTAAAACATTTCATAATTTTAGAAGCCTAGATAGAGGTATGACCATGATGTAATTAGGTGGGGTATGCTAGGAGTTATTATATCATGGTCTATGTGAAATAAAAATAGGTATAGCCACCCATAATTATGCTTATTCATGTACTATAAAACAAAGGTAGTTGCAAGTTTGGTTAGAGGTTCGTTATACCTAAAATAAGAATTCAATCTATTTAAATATCTACCATATCATTATAAAAATCATCAAAGCATTGATATCTAACAACATATTGGACATCCACTACTTCTAACAAGTTTATTATAGATTCAATGGCAATAAGACACATGATAAAGCACAAACCTATACTAGAGGGATACAACAAATTATATTTATGGGATCATGTTGTTATTGGAGATTAATCATCTTTGAAAATTGTAGGAATACAAAGAGATAAATATTGGATATTCCTCTTTCGATGAGGTACTTGATGTTCCTAATATTGGTCCTAATCTCATGTCTTCATCACATTACTCATATGAATTAAAAAGTAGAATTTTGTTTATCATTGGGTAATTAAGGATACAAACAATGGGTTTAAAATTATTGCTTCTAGTTACTTAACGAGCTATAACAAATGTATAATTTGGAAGAAATGACTATTCCACCTATTTTTCTTCTAGAAAATAGGATTTTGTTTATACAGTTGTAAATGTAGATAGTGAGAGTCAAAGAAGGTGCCATAGACTTGGGTATCTCAATTATGGATCCTTGAGATACATGAGTTATCATCATATGGTTATTAGACTTCCACAAATTTCTCCATATAGTGGTTCATGTGAGGGGAGTATTTTTAGAAAGCATAATAGAGATGATTTTTCAAAATGGACTATAGGATGGGATACTCACTATATGGAGATCATAGTGATATTTGTAGACCTATGTGTATACCACCCCTTTTAGGAAATAAGTGTTTCATTATTTTCATTGATGACTTTTCTAGATATGTGTGGTTGTATACTATTTACACTAAGAATATAGTATTTGACAGATTCAAGGATTTTAAGAATTTTGTAAAAAATTAGTTGGATAGGAAAACCAAATGCTCATGATAGATGGGAAAGTGAGTATGTATGATAGGGAATGACACGCATACTAAAAATTTCCATATGTATAATTTCTATTTTTTTCCATGTTGATAGAGTTTCTATTTTACTATGGATAATATTTTGATAGCTATATTCTTATCCAATTTATATTCACCTATTTATAGGCCCATTATGCAGAATAATAATCAATTCTTGGTGTACTTTTTTTAGTTCGTTCTGGGTGAGTATCTGTGTATGAGTCTTCTTGTCGATATTCCACATCATTTGGTATTCAAAGCCTAAAAATTTCCCAATCGGTCTTGATGCTCTTCTGTAGCATTCATTGGTTTCCCATGACCTTCCTTCTCACTAGTTGATTGCATCTCTCCATTTCCAATATTGTTTTGCATGCTCTGCATGTTGACAAAGGATGTTTTTTGTTTTGTTTTGATGCACTCTCTTTGCATTGGTTATTGCTCTACCTATTTTATTTAGAGCCCCACCCTATCACCCTACGAAGTCTCATGTAATTCCCACTGCATTTGACCTTGTGCTTTATCGTTGCCTATCATACCATTGTTGGTGCGTGTTTCAGTCGCTAAGGCTACCCTTCATAATGCCACTGCTCATTGGTTTCTTTGCACTACCCTATGATTCTCCATATTTTAATGTCAATCCAAGATCTTCTACACTGTATCCGATGATCACCATTTTTATGACCTCTATTTTACTCTCCATGCATGCATCGAGCACCTATCGTGATATCCATCTATGCTTGATACTGAGAAATCATTCGATGTTGAGTTGTACCGCTAGATATCCCACCATCCATGCAGCTTGTGTGAGCTATAGTAACCATTATACCTACTATTGGTTTCAGTGGATATCATCTTACACCATCGTGTATTACGCTCGGGTACCATGTGATGAATAGATCAGATACATCATAGACAATATTTTCACAACGAATATTTTGTCCTCCCAACACCACCGTCCAAACCACATTATGTCGCCACCTCATTGCTCCATGTGGCACCTATGCTCTCTAGTTACTCCCTACCACATCGATAGCAACCTACTTCTTGCCACATCGATAGAAACCTAATTCTTGCCATATCATTGGCTACATAATTTTTTGGCATCTCTTGCTGGCCTATGCATCTCGCCACTTTTACCTAGTGCTCCAAAGATTTCGCTCTCACACAAGGAGCAAGATATAATTTATTTTAATTTATTTACCTTCTCTAATGCCTTAAGACCTTTCGTATTATTTGTATTAAATGAAAAATTACAGAAGGTTTTCTTTTATTTCTATTTAAAAAAAGAGGAGGAGAAGGTTTCTTTTATTTTATTAAAAAAATTTGTCGATCAATTTTTATATATTATTTTTTCAACTTTTTCAACATCTTTACAAATATTTTTAGATTTTATTGTAAACAAAGCCTTTGATGTAAAAAAAACCTTTGTTATATTTCATTTAGTGGCCATCATAGTCTTTCACTGGATCCACCTAGACCTATGGCTACCAATGTAGTAGAAAAATTAGCTAAGGTTACTGCCTTAGTTCTTTCTTTAGCCGACACTATTAGAGATATCCAATCACATTATTTCTCCCACTCTCATACTCATTCTCCTAAATTTGAATTTAAAAGCTACGAAGGCTTTAGGGATCCTGATTTCCTCAATACCTAGATCTTAAATATGGAGACTTGGTTCGAATTCACACAAACCCTGGATGATGAAAAAGTTCCATTTTATAAGCTTAAAATTTTTGCCATGGCTAAGGTTCTCATTACTAAATGCCAAGGAACTCAAAGACCCATATCCACTTGGGATTCTTTGGTTATGGCCTTAAAATCCACTTTTTATTCGTCCAACTATGATGATGATCTCCTCAACCATTGGCTTCACCTTCGTCAAGGAAATAATCAGTCCATCCAATACTATGTCCATCAATTCAATAGACTATGTGTATTACTTCGCATTTCAGATCCCACTACTTCCCTTATTTCCAAGTTCAAAAGTGGTCTTCTCACACACTTTTATTAGGAAATCAAGTACACTTCTTGTACAACTCTTGATGATGTTTTTAAACAGGAACAACTTGCATATGAGAAGTTTGCAGAACAGCACAAAGGGGAACCACTACTCTTTAAGAGGTTTTAAGCCATCACCTCATCCTCAATAATAGGAACCATGAAGTTCTTCAAGTTTTTCCTCTTCTGATTCTTCTCCTACTCCCACTCCTTCTCAGTCATCTGCTTCGAAGTATACATTTCATGCTGCTTCTTCTTCTTCTAATGCTAAGTCTCAAAAAAATTGTAATTATTGTAAATAAAAATGGTATATTAAATCTGAATTGAGACAATTGTAGAAGAAGAAGACCTTGTTTGTATAGTCTGATGATGAAACCAATGATAACCCCATAAATACTACTAGTGAATAAAAGGACAATGAGGAGTTGAAATGAAAACTCAACCTTGTAATGAATCATCATTCTGATGCTCGAGATCATGACAATATGTTCGTCACGTGTGCTCATTTACACCATGATTTTGTAGCTGATTTTATCATCGAAAATGGCTTGCAAAAGAACTTTATCGTACAATCCATTTTCAATAAGCTCAAGCTCCCTACTTCTCCACATCCTCATCCTTACTCCCTTGGATGGAAGGATAGTAAGACCTCTTTAGATTTTTTTTGGTCTAAATTTTAGAGATAAGGTCACTTGTGATGTGATCCCAATGGATTTTTGTGGTCTTTTTCTTGGTAATTCCTATCAATATGATAGGCATGCTACATATGATGCTTATAAAAATACATACACATTGCAGCAAGATAATAAACACTATCTCATTCAATAAATTCAAGAACCTACCAAGCACTCCAATAACCTATTGCTAAGTTGTAGACAAGCATGCAAAGAAGCCAATCAAGCACAGGTACTTGCTCTCATTTTCATTCATCCATAGCATAAGAAATTTTTAGCAAAAGCTTCTAAATTCAATAGACCCAAAGCAATTGATAACATATTGCACAAGTATCAAAGTATTTTTTAAGATCCCACTTGCTTGCCTCTAGAAAGAGCCATTAATTACACTATTGATATAGTTATAGTTGCACCTATTTCTAATGCCCCCATGTATAGGAAATCACTTTTGCAATATGATGAAATAAAGAAGAAAATTTAGGACCTACTAGATAAAGGTTTCATTAAACCTAGAATTTCTCCTTGTGCATATATTCTTCTTGTTCTCAAAAAATATGGCACTTGGCATCTTTGTATTTATTTTTGAACACTTAATAAAATCACAAAAAAAAATAGATACCCACTCCCTCGTATTGATGATCTCTTAGACCAACTTCAGGGAGCTAAGTTTTTTACTGGTATTGATCTCAAAAGTACATATCATCAGGTCTGCATCCAGGCCAAAGATACTTCGAAGATAACTTTCAAAATAAATATGGGTCTTTTTGAATGGCTTGTTATGCACTTTGGCCTCACCAATGCTCCTGCTACCTTCATGCGGCTCATAAATAAAGTTTTCAAAGACTTATTCGATCAATATGTCATTATCTATCTTGATGATATTATCATATTTTCTCCTACATGGGAGACCCATTTATAGAATCTGGATCATGTTCTTTCCATCCTTCACCAACATCAATTGTATGCCAAATTTCCTAAGTATTTTTTATGTAAAATTCTATGTCCTACCTTGGCTTTATCATTAATGAGTAAGGTATTCAAGTGGATCCTAGCAAAGTAAAATTCCTCCTTAATTGGCCTACTCCTACCACTGCCACTAAGTTACGAAGTTTCCTTGGCCTAGCCAACTTCTACTATAATTTTATTCAAGCCTATTCTGCCATTGCTACTCCTTTGTATAATTTGACTAAGGCAAAATATGTTTTCCATTGGACTCTTTCCCATTCCCATGCATTTTACACTTTGAAATATAATTTTTATTCTGCCCCTATTCTAGTTATTCTTGACCTTATAGAACCTTTTGATATTGAAACTGATGCTTCTCAATTTTCCCTTGGTGTTTTCCTCAAACAAAATGGTCATCCTATTGCTTATCATTCAGAGTCCTTTTCCATTGCCAAGAAAAATTATTCCACATATGACAAAGAGCTTTATGCCTTAGTCCAAGCTATCAAATATTGGTGTCATTACCTCTTAGGCAAAGAAACCATTGTTCATACAAATCATTTGCCTTTGTAGTTCCTCCAATCTCAGAATAAAATCCAAGAAGCTCACCACATGAAATGGGCTTCTTACCTTCAATAATTCCACCTTGTCATAAAATACAAAAAGGATAGTACAAATTTTGTGGTTGATTGCCTAATTCATCCTCCTTCCTCCCATGCTTTAACTATTTTTACTACCTCATACATGGGATTTGAGTCTTGGGATTATTTTTATCCTCATGACCATGACTTTGCCAAAGTTTTTCAGTATTTACAACATCATTCCTCTTCAAATTTGGCCCATTTTCAAAATTTGCATCTTACGAAATGTTTTCTTTATCACCTGGACAAACTTTGTGTACCTTGTGAGTCTCAAAAATCCCTTATTAAGGAGGCACATTCTACCATCTATGGTGGAAATTTTGGCAAGCATAAAACTCTTCATCACTTGCAACAATTCTTCTACTAGCTTCACATGCAGCATGATGTTTTGAGGTATCTGAGACAATGTGCCACTTGTTGCAGATGCAAGCCAGATAATAGGAAGCTTAGCCTTAGTATATCTTTACCTAATACCTCTCATCCATGGTAAAGTATTTCAATGGATCTAGTTAGTGGTTTTCCTATGATAGTCCATCAACATGAATGTGTTTTCTATTGTTGACCGATTCATTAAAATGGTTAAGTTCATCCATTGTCACAAAACTAGTTCCACTACAACCTTAGCCCAACTCTTCTTTGATACCATCCGACGTTCCTTTGTTCTACCCACTAGTATTATCTCTAACCATGATTCCTAATTTATTGGTTATTTATATCATTCCTTGTGGAAACTTTTATGGATATCTCTTAACTTTTCCATAGCTTTTTATCCTCAATCTGATGGTCAAACTGGAGTAGTCAACCATACTCTTGTTTAGAGTCTTTATATTTTTCACCATTCATCTTTAGCCAAATGGTATTTGAGTCTTACACACATTGAGCATACCTATAATTGAGTTGTTCATTCCTCCATAGGTCACTCACATTTTGAAGTATGTCTAGGTTTTCAACCCTTATCACCTTATGAGTTACCCTTGTACCTTCCCTCTCCTATCACAATCGATATGAAAAAAGAACAAGACAAAGCCCATTCCTTCATCTAGCATTTGTAGCAACTTCACTCTAACATTTTTTATATTTTTCAAAAAACTTACCAGTAGCAAAAAAAAGCCATGGACAAACATCATGTTCCTCCACATTATTTCCAAGTGGGATATAGAGTTTGGTTGCACCCTGATCATCGCAAGTTCCATGGGATAGCCCATAGCAATATAAAACCCATTCACTTTGGTCCACACACTATTGTATAATAGGTGTCTGAGAATGCTTTTTGGATTGATATTCCAACACACTTGGGCATCCATGATGTCATCAATGTTTACTTGCTTTAACCATACCATGAGTCTACATTGGAGATAGACCCTGTCATTAATCATCCTGCTGGTATTGTACATGATTTCCAATTTCCTTTGGAGAATGATCATATTTTTTATATTAGGATGCACCACACTCACTAGGTATCTTCAAATTCCTACCTTATGGCCAAACGAGGATAGCTACTACACCAAGCCCAATGGATATCTCATAGTCAGATGGTTTGTGACTTTCCTTCCCTTTTGATCGTAATGGATCCCAATGCTCTTATGGTGGAGATGAATGATAGGGAATGATAAGCATACTAAAACTTTCCATATGTATAATTTCTATTTTGTTCCATGTTGATAGAGTTTCTATTTTGCTATGGATAATATTTTGATAGCTACATTCTTATCCAAGTTGTATTCACCTATTTATAGGCCCATTATGTAGAATAATAATCAGTTGTTGGAATATAGTTTTTAGTTCATTCTGGGTGAGTCTCTATGTGTGGGTCTTATTGTGGATATTCCACATCAATGTAAGTAATGCCTTTCATTATTTTTGACTCTTCATGGAATAACATATTGTAGGATTATTTATTATACTCCTAAACAAAATGGTGTAGTCTAAAGGAATAATAAAGTAATCATGGAGATGACATGGTGTATGATTCATGCCAAGGATATGGAGCACAAATTCTAGTACGAGTTCATTCCTTATGTAGCATAGATAATCAATAAGGTTTCCACCAAGGTTATTTAGGTCATGACACCTCTTGAGAGGTTTATAAGAGATCAACTTGATGTGTCTAAATTTTGTATCTTTTGGTATTTAGCATGGATTCACATACTCAATGATATTCAAAAAAGAAAAGCACTAGAGAGTCACAAATGCATCTTTATGGGGTATTTAGATACCTTAAAAGCATATTATCTATATGACCCTTATATGCATTTGGTTTTTATTCAAAGAGATCTCATCTTTTATGAGGTTCTTCTAGGTGCTCTTTCAAGTCTAACACATAAGCTTTTGATGAATGACTCTTATGATCCTTAGACTAGTTTAGATTTAACTATTTCTTTAGAAATATTGGTAATTTATATTTCCATTAGACCATCTTATTTATATTCAACTTAGAGTGATGTAGTACTGGTAGGGTACCTAGGAATAGATATTTGGGGATATATTATATTGTATAAGGGTTGGCATGGACCACACATAACCCAAGGTTGATTGTATTATAATATTATATTATATTATAATATAATATTATATTAGTAGTAGGCTCCCCAAAGTAGAATAAGAATATGGATATATAAATAAGAGATATTTATCATTGTAATCATCATTAAAGAATAATATTATGTAATCGTATATGCCCACGAAGTGGCCTCTCACCTTGGGATATTTTGTGGAGTTATTCCTTCCTTAAGGATTATTATTGGTGTTTCTATACCTTAAGGGTATTATCTATTTCTCTCTCATTTGTGTATTGTTATTGTGGATAATGTATTATGGATGAATGATTTGATATTTTTGCATATTGGTGAATGGTTTATGTTAATAATAATAAAGTTCTGCAACAAGTGGTATCAGAGCAACAATTTTGGCAAAGTGGGAATTTTTGTAAAATTGCAAAATTAGGGCAATTTGTTTTTTATAAAAACATCTCATATTTCAAGAGCCATATCTCTGTGTAATTTTATCCAATTCAAGAGTTTTTTAGATCATATTGTGCAAAATTTGAAGAGATTTAAAATGGGTGGTCATATGAAGGAATCCGAGCTGTATTCAGGGAGACACAACCTTTTGAAGTTAGTCATCTGGAATAAGGATAGTTACAAATTTTATAGATTTTTTTAGAAAAATGTATCATCTTCATAAGCCATATCTCTGTGAAAGTTTATCCAATTCAGGCGATTCTTGGACTAGTTTGTGTAGAATTTGAAGAGCTTTAAAATGAGTGGTCATATGAAGGAATTCAAGTAGTATTGAGGGAGATACAACCTTATGAAGTCATCTATATATAACAAGGGTAGTGACAAATTTTCAAGTCGCGAATTTTTCAAAAGATAAAATTTATTTAGTTTAGGTAAGAAAATCAGTTGCACTTTATTTTGTTTGGAATAAAAGTTATATATCTAGTTGTATATATGTATTTTAAGCTTCAAATCAGTGGGAAGTTATTTATTTCCATAACACCCCAGTTTGTATTAGCGCATGATCTATATTACCAAAAAACCCTAGTTGCATTAGGGCATGAACAATGGCACTCCAAAGTTTTTTTGGAGAAGATATTTATGGTAGATAGTGATGGACAAAGTTTTGCTCCCTTAATAATAGTCCTTTCTGGAAATCCTCCCTTAATTTATCTCTTAAAGGGAAATATTTATCTTGGTGGATAAATTTTTGTAAAGAAACGAATAATGAATACACCAGGAATGAAGAGGAGCATGCATTCTTGAGTAAATGAGACCCATATTATATAGATAGCCTAGTGGATTTCATCGACGATATTGAAGAGAAACTACAAGGAATTCAAAATGAGCATAATGCAATAAAAGGATAATGGGAATTTTTCAAGAAACAAAATGAATACTATGAAAAAGAAATTAAATTACTCAATAAAAAATAGAAAAATGTCAGGGAAGATAAAAAATATGGCAGTATGCAAACAGAGAAAACCATACGTTTGGTAGAATATAAATTAGAAAATGGACAAAGGAATTTTTTTGAATCTAAAAAGTCTATTTTACAGGTTCATGGAAGCATTCAAAAGGAATAGGTTATTATTTCCATTGACCCTGGTAGCAGATATAATTTTATTATTATTGCTTTGGCTAAAAAGTTGTAAGTTCAAGCAAAAAAAATTAAGGACATATAGCTAAAGGGTGAGCATGTTCAAATTTTTGAATATTTGAAGATCACCATGGATAAATATGTTTTACATTTAGATTTTTATGCTATTGAGATGGATGATAAGGATATTGCTCTTGGTTATCCTTGGTTAGATTCTTTGGGTACTGTTAACATTAATGTGCAAAAGAAGTTTATGAAGTTATGGTACAGGAAAAAGAAGATAACATTGTAGGATATTTCTTAGCTTAAGAAGCAAGGATCCAAGGAAAATCAAGAAGTGGTTATAGAGAAACAAACTAAAGAACCTAAAACATAATCCAAGAAGGCAGTAGCAGCAAAAGAATCCATGGAAGAAGTAGCAACAACTGATTCAATGAAAATAACAGTAATAGAGTCCAAGGAATATTTGACAGAAGAGCACAAGGACACACCAAACAAAGAGAACATGAAAGAACAACGTTTAGAAATATTTAAAACAATGGAGCCAAATGTTGAGAAGTCAAATAAGGTAGAACATCAAGTTAAGGTTGCACCACATCACCATCCACACCACCATGAGCGGCAACAATCTTGGGGGCATGGTTCAAGGTAGCAATATTATGGTTCCACGTGGAATCATAAGGGCACCAACTATGGAAGATTTTGCAGAGAAAGCATAGTGATCCTACTTTTCAGAGTGGTTCATCAGCATCAAGGAACAAGTGGACCCATAATTCAAGTTATCAAAATACAACAACATAAGCATGGAACCAACGAAGCATATTTGGATGCTCATGTAACAAAATGGCATACCAACATCAACATGTTTCACTTGGATGGATGGATGATCGATATTGGTACCAGTTGTTAACATTACTTAGCAAATCATATTATCATGTTTCTTTATATATTTTGAGGATGAAATATTTGTAAGGAGGGTGGCATGGTAGGGTACCTAGGAATAGATATTTGGGGATATATTATATTGTATAAGGGTTGGCATGGACCACACATAACCCAAGGTTGATTGTGTTATAATATTATATTATATTATATTATAATATAATATTATATTAGTATTAGGCTCCCCAAAGTAGAATAAGAATATGGATATACAAATAAGAGATATTTATCATTGTAATCATCATTGAAGAATAATATTATGTAATCCTCTATGCCCACAAAGTGGCCTCTCACCTTGGGAGATCTTGTAGAGTTATTCCTTCCGTAAGGATTATTATTGGTGTTTCCCTACCATAAGGGTATTATCTATCTCTCTCTCATTTATGGATTGTTATTATGGATAATGTATTGTGGATGAATGATTTGATATGTCTTCATATTGGTGAATGGTTTATGTTAATAATAATAAAGTTGTGCAACAAGTACATCTAGGTAAAATAATAATAATAAATAGATCTTTCTAGCTACCAAGAGAAGAAGAAGGGGCATGCATTTTTTACCTTTCATATCCCACCTTCATTCCCATTCTGGAAAAAGCATAAATATGGAGTTTTACTATAATTTTTATATTATCAACAAGAGTAGCTACCTAATGAAGTTTTTGAGTTTTGCTACAATTTCTAGATTACCAAAAAGAGAAGCTATCTAATAAATATTTTGAGTTTTTCTACAATTTCTAGATAAACAATAAAAGAAGCTATCTAATGAAGTTTTAATTTTTTTTTACAATTTCTAGATTACTAGTAACAAAAGCAATCTAATGAGGTTTTGAGTTTTGTTGCAATTTCTAGTTTACTAAAAGGGAAGAAAATTAATGATGTTTTGAGATTTGCTACAAATTCTAGTTTATTGGCAAGGGAAATTTTTTTGTGATTGCACTTTTTTGTTGTATTTTGTTACTACTAAAGCATATTTAAAACTAGCAATAAAAAATACAACAAAAAAATTACCTCATTAAGTAAAAAAGTATTACCTCATTAAATTATATGAAGAAATTATTACCTCATTGAAACGCACAAAGGAACCAAAACATGGAGAATATCTCATGACGAAGAGTGTTGTTGAAACCATCCATAGAGGAGCATGAATAGGTAATGAGAATAATTATTTCTGGAACCATATGCAAATAGAGAGACAAGTGTTGTGAAGTCATTACAGACAACAAGAGTACAAGGTCTCATACAAGGTTAGGTTGAAGAGGACTGAACACCCAAATCCATACAAGGTATCATGGTTGGAAGAGGAACATTAAATTTGGGTAAGTAAACAATGCATGGTAAATTTTTAAAGTGATTCTTACAAATATGAGATACTATATGATATTATATCTTTGGATCCTTATCTTGTTTTGTTGGGAAGGCTATGAAAGTTTGATAGAAAGGTAGTACATGATGGTAGGGTGAAAACCTACACCATTGTGAAGGATGGAGAGAGGTACAAATTAAGTCCATTTAAGGAAAAAGGATAATAAGCACATAATAGTCCTCAAGTGTGCTTGATTGTGGAAAAATAATTCTTGAAGGGGATTAAAAAGGAGGGAGTATATTTGGATTTCATTACTAAACCCATGAAATATTAGATAACATACAATATAGAAAAAATTCCACATAAAGTGAAGGATATTTTGGAGTGTAGATAGGGAAATTTGACCCATGTCAAATTCCCTCTCCCTCCTACATGTGCATTTTTCCACCATTTTTCAATTTGAAGCCTCTCCCCGCACGTGCCAACTAGCTTGGCACGTTTTCCTTGATTTTTATGATTATGCATCCTAGCAGCTAGGATGCGTATTCATGAAATCCAAAGAATCGCTTCTCGTCGAAGCAACCATTTGGATTCCATCCCAAAATCGGCCAACGGTTTGATTCTGATGAATATGCATCCTAGCGGCTAGGATGCATATTCGTCAAATTTGGTGAAACACCAAATTTGCCTAATTCGATCCACTTTAGACTCCCAGATCTTGCATCCCTCGACCTTATTTGGTGACCTACGAAGACATTAAAGCACAAATTCAACATTCTTAATGAGATTGGATGGCAAGTGAAGGAGAGGAGGAGAGATTAAAAGCAATCTATTTTTTTTGAGCTAAAGAGAGATCTAACAATTTGTGTTGCAGGTTTGATAAGTTGCAATGGAGTTTCTGAGTGCTATGGAGGTTCCTTGCAAGGAAGAACTTGCTTCATGTTAGATATACTACTTCTACACCATCCTTTGAGCTTCTACTGATCTGATCTATCATCAAAAGCACTGTAAATTTACTAGATTACCTCTTAGATCATTCTAAATTATTGTAATTTGCATTATTTTATTTTGCTTCTCGAGATTCTATGATTTTACGTGCCTTTTTTGACATTGAATACACGAGGCGTGTATTCGCATCTAGGTCACAAATCCATGGATCCATAGGTCCAGAGGAAAATTCATATAGCCAGATGCATAAATAGTAGATTCTTATTCATCATAGATCATTCATGCACTTAGTATGTCCTAGCTACTTGTATTTCATCTATATGTTCAGTTGATGTTCAATTTTATATATGTTTTTGTTAATCACATTTTGAAACAAGGTTGTTTAAAAGACTTGGGGATCTAACTATTGTGCCATCAAGAAATCCAATTTATAGTGGCTTAAGCAGATCCCCAAACCCTAATTCCCAAATTTAAGGTTTTTGTGCAAAAGTCCCTTGCAGATCTCCCAAAGGCACGAATTTATGAGCTAGCCGATAGGATGCATATTCACTTCAAGATGCGTATTCGCTCTACAAGATGTGTATTCACTCTGTGAGATGCATATTCATCTACATCAGACATATAGATCAGGTAAGTGCAATAAAATTTATTTTATGATTTATTTTTGATTGTTTCACACCTGTTTCAATTATATTCTCTACATATAATCATCTGAACAAAGAAGATTAAGGCAAAAGAAAAATATTAAAGTCAAAATAAAAATAGTTAATTGCATTAGTTTGTAGTATATTTTATTATTTGAAAATAAAAATATAAAAATACATAGTCATTCATATTTATTTGCATTAGTTTCATCACCTGAAAAGAAAAGAAAAGAAAAGACAAAAATATAAAGTTAGTTGCATTAGTTTTGCATTAATTTTACTATTTGAAAAGAAAAAAAAAAGATAGTTAATTTCCATTAGTTTATATTAGTTTTACTATTTGTTGATGTCTTCATGAAAATAAAATTGCATATAGACTAGGCTTAGATGCATTTTACCTAAACCATTAGGTGTATGCCAATCAAAGAACTCATCAAACTCTCACCTTACCTAGGCGTGGAAACCACCATAAAGTGTTTCCTAGTGAACCCCACCAATAATTCATCGACAAACACCAAAGAGAGCACAACTCAAGTGCTTCTCATCTGAGGTGTAGGTCCTTTATTTTCCCTCCCCCTTTTAGGCATGGATCCATCAGCCTGAAGGAAAGGGGTGCAAAAATTTTGAGTCTACATTCTTTGGTGAACCACACCATCACTTTGATTTTATTGCTTTTCTTTGTTTTTAAAAAAAACTAAAAATATCATTAAAAATTTGCTTGTCTTAGATTAAGTCACATAAAAAGATAATTTTTAATTGAATTGATTCACACTCTTTTATTTTTACACCATTGTCCTAAAAAGAATCACATCCGACATGCTTTTCTATAGCTTTGATTAGTCTAGACACAATGGGAACACACAGTGAAGGCCTACAAACCTTCAGAAAGGGATTATCCTTTTGCCTGTACCCAAAAAACTTAAAACTCTAATCAAGATTTAAAATTTGATCGGTCCAATAACCATCATAGCCATGGAAAATAGCATGCATCTCTTTGAGGTGTATCACTGACCATGGTGAACTGGGTGAGGACTGGTAGGACCTAGGCTTCATCATGGCTTGGACTTCATCACCAAGTATCTGCATGTGGGCATCTAGGTGAAATCCTAAATTGAAAACAAGACAACTTGGCCTACAACTTTCAAACGGTTTGAAAAAAAACTTTTAGTTAGGAGAAAAACTTTGTTTTAACATTATTTTTCACTTTTTACTTTGTTTTCTATAAAAATATATATTATATAAAAATAAATGGTGGACAATAGTGCTAGGGAATCTATGCTCATAGACCTTAGGAAGGCATTCATAGAACAGGAAGTTGATATTCTTTATAGAAATGACAAGGAACATTGGGGTGATTTGTGGCATAACCTTGATCTTGTTAAGAGTAGGTCTGAAGAACTAAGAAAAATTAAGAGAATTGATATAACAAAAGCTTTAGGTGCAGACTATTACTCCCCTTACTTCAAAATTAAAAGAAGTTGTGAGTGTTGGTTAGCAAACAAGAGGGCTAGTGTTCACTCAATAATATACCCTTGGGAAAGCTATTTCGAAGAATCGTTAACTGTTCACAAGTTTCTAGCATACCTAGAAGACAAGGAAGTAACTTTGGAGAAAAATAGAAGATATCATAAGGCACCTAGAGTGGTACTCTTTCAAGATTTTTACCATGAATTACAATTTCAACCCCCTACTTCTGGTACTAAAAATCTCACTCTTGTTCATTTCATCCTCCTTTTGAAAAAGGATTTTGCCTTTGAAGAAGAGCATTTTATGAGCCCAGAAGAATTAGAGCCTATCAATGACATCCATAAACTCTTTCAAGAAGATTGAATCACCTAGCTTCATTATTTGAAGTTTTTGTAAATATTTAGTAAAAAATTTTTAATTTAATCTAAAAAAAACTTAGGAGTAGCATCGATAAAAGATGCCTAAAACTTTAAGGAATGGTAAACAGGTTGCAATCGACTCCGAAGAGGAGTTGGATACTAAAAATCCTAATGACCAAAATATTGAAATAGAGATAGGAGAAAACCAAGAAGAACAAATAGCACAAGTAGAACAAAATGAAGAAGAAGAAACAATAGATCCTTTTGAGCCTAAAATGGGACCTAAAGGGGATATCCATTTTGAATCTGTAAAATATTTTTATGAATTTTTAAGTCATAATCGACCTACTCTCACTAATGTCTTTGAGATAGAAGATCAACTTAAGAGGGGTGATTTTTCAATTGAAGCAACTTTGGAAGAAGCTTTTCAACTTCACCCACAACCAGAGATATATGCGAGTGATACTTCATATAATCTTCCTCCATTACAACATGTCACCTATAATGATCATCCCTTTGGTACCACCCAAATTCCACACTCTCAAGATATTCACTCACAAATTCAAGCATCCATAGCACCACAACACAAACCTATTTTTGTTGCCACTACAACTACTTCCACTAAAAAACAACCACCTCCCTCCACCAATAATAATTTTCTTTCTCAATATTTCAACAACCAGTTTGCTCAAGCTTCTACATCTCAAAGAAATCAAAATGTGCATTCACAAATTCCTACTTCTTCTCAACCAACCTCTCAACAAAATACATTTCCTTATGGGTATACCAACCCTACTATTTCAAATCCTATGCACAATAGTATTACCATTCCAACTCCTTATTCGGAAACACAAGCTACATATTACCCTCCTTATGCAAACATAGTGGCACAAAATATGCACAATGGACAACCACATCATCTTGAAGCTATAGTCAAACAATTAGCTTCACGATTGGACCACATAGATCCTTATCATCCTACATATAGTTATAAGGAAATGTGTAACCAACCATTGGATCCCATTGTTGCAGCTAGACCATATCCTAAACATTTCCCCATGCCAGTTCTTCCGATTTATAAGGGGATTGAAGATCCAATTGAACATCTTCACATGTTTAGGACAACATGTCATGATATTGCTTATGATGATATGTTGTTAAAAATATTTCCTAAAAGTTTAGAGGGTATGGCTTTAGAATGGTATTATCAGTTGCCAACACATTCCTTAAGAAACTTTGAAGAAACTGCAGAGTTATTTGTGCATCAATTTGGTGCCTACATAGAAAGGCATGTCACGATTAAAGACTTGTATAACTTAAAACAAGGAAAAGAAGAAGGTTTCATAGAATTTCTAGCCCGATGGAGAAAACTCTTGGGTAAATTACATTTTACTCTACCTCCAAGAGAGATGCTAGAAATATTTATTGGAAACCTACAAGAACAATTATCCTATGAGTTAGCAACTACCACTATAACCTCTTTTGATCAAGCCATTGATTTATCAAGAAGGGTAGAAGAAGCCCTTATCAGAAGGGGACAACTTAAAAAGAAATATGAAGATAAATCATCCAAAAATCAATATAAAAACAAACATGTGGTAGGATATGGGGTCACAGATAATAGACCTCCTACAAATGTTAATGTTATAGAGACTACAAAGAAATTTGTATTAAAAGCACCTCAAAAACCTCCACTACAAAATTTCACAAAGTTGAATCAACCCTTGACAATGGTCTTGCCACAATTGTTGGAAAGAGGTTTGATAAAATTGCTAGAAATATGACAACCAGACACCTCCTAGCCTTGGTATAGACCAGATCAACATTGTGATTTCCATCAAGTTGATGGTCATCCAACCAATACTTGTAGGAGATTGAAACACTTGGTGCAAGACCTAATTGACAATGGCAAGCTAGAAGTGGAAAGTCCTCCTCAAAATCCCAATCCTCCAGCAAATGCACAAAAACAACAGGCACAAAATGTTAATCAAAATTTAGACATCTTCCAAAACCCATTACCCAATCATGGTAAGGAAGTTGTGAATCAACTAGATTATAGAAATGTGCCTCATCCAACATGTTATGTGGGAATGATTAGTAACCACCTACCATCACAACTTTCACAAACTATATTTGTGCCTACCCAATCTATGGTTACAATCGAGAAGTTTCAAGAAAAAGAGTTACAATCTTCATCTCTTGAACATATAGAAAGTGAATCAGAATCAGAGATAGATATTAGTTCTCTTCATTCTAATAGCTCAGAAGATGAATTAGGACCAATCCTACCTATCATAGATTTGTTAGTTCCAGAGGAACCATTTTTAAGAATGTTAACAACTCATCCATCTTCATGATAGTTACTTCCTATAGAACAAGCAACAACCACAAGACCTCACCCCATTCAATTTAATTCATCCAACCCATTTGTTATCCCACAACCACCTCATCAACCAAGTAACATAGTAGGTACGATTGGAGCCATCACTAGGCAACAAGCTCAAGCTCAAGCTTCTCAACCTCAACTATCTACAACCCAACCAAATGATACAACTCAACCACCTTTTGTCCTGAAGGCACCACATAAGGGGAATAATCTAGTTCAACTTCAATAAAAGACCCCTTTTGAT
This sequence comes from Wollemia nobilis, assembly GCA_028583015.1. Lineage (NCBI taxonomy): Eukaryota > Viridiplantae > Streptophyta > Pinopsida > Araucariales > Araucariaceae > Wollemia > Wollemia nobilis. The sequence continues at coordinate 903,653 of JAQPPZ010017037.1, forward strand.
ATCAATGAACAACTAGCTAATACAACAACTAGAATTTCTCTTCTTGATCTCCTTAGAACTTCACCTATTCATAGGGAAGAATTAATGAATACCCTAAGTCAAATGTTGGTACCTCAGGATATAGAGCCAACTGTTGTAGTTAATGTTGTAGCCTCTCATAGAATAGACTACATTGATTTTCATGATAAAGATATCCCTCCTCAAAGTATGCATAGAGATAATCCTCTATATATAACAACATTAATTGGATATGTGTGTGTTAAAAGGGTGTTGATTGACAATGGATCATATTTGAACATTTGTACTTATGAATTTTTCAAGAGGTTTGGATTTAGAAATGAGGATTTAAGAAGAACTGAAATGATCATTAAAGCCTTTAATGATGAGATCCAAGAAGCTTGTGGTGTGATGTCCATTCCATTACAAGTTGGTCCTAGGATTTTGGATACTTCTATTTTTGTTGTATCTTGTTCAACATCATACAACATTCTTCTAGGATACCCTTGGATTAATGCAATGAGGGCAGTCCCCTCTACCTTACATCAATGTGTGAAATTTGAATTTAAAAATCAATTGGTCACTATTCATGGAGATCCTAGACCTTTTGAAATGTGTGCAACGGTGGAACCCATTGATGTTCCCTTTTGTCCAGCTCTATCATCATTAGCACCTATTTCTCCTAAGTCATCCTTACCAACACCTGATCAACCACATTCTTCTGACACACCTCCACCTTCTAGCACTAATGATCCTTCTACATCATACCCTCTTATAGATGAAGTTCTACCAGATTTATCCACCATACTAGCCCCGATTGAACATGCTAATTTTGTTGTGCAAGACTCCATCGTCTTGTCTCAATTACCACCATCCCCATGCACAATAGGGTTACCTCACAAAAAGGGGAATATATACCATGTTGGAAATTGTACCTTTATTTATGTAGGATGTTCCCTAGACAAAATTAACATTAAGCAAATGAGCTTTATCTTTGATGAAAATAGTTTTGCTCAATGTTATTTCTCAGATAGGTATATAAAATCCAAGCAAATTATGTGTGACATGGGGTATAAGGGTAAAGGTTTAGGTCATTTTGAAAATAGCATACGCAAACCTTTTGATGTTGAGGAATGGCCTACCCGATGTGGTATTGGCTATATCCCTACAAAATCTTAGCCTTTCCCCTTCGATGAGGATGATCATCTGATCACATATAGTGAATATTTAGAAAATCAAAAGCATTTGAAAGATATTAAAAAGAGAAAGAAATCTCCCCTTTTCTCTTGCAATATGCTTTCGATGGTCCATCCAAAAATAATTGCCACTCTAGATGAGTGTGTAGAAGGAGATGTCTTTTATGACATCCCTCATGAAGAAATCATGTGAAATAGTTTCTTCTTTGATGGGTCCATCCCATGCATAGCCCATGTTCAAACAACAACTACACAAGATGAATTAGAAAAACTATCCCTAGAAGAACTCTAGGAAATGGGTGTTTCACCCACTCCTCCCAAATTTGAAAGGGATTTGAGCATTGTGGTAGAAGATATTTTGAAAATTAATATTGAAAAGGAAAGCCAATCCCCACATGGTTAAAATAGGAGTCACTTTGAGCAAAGAAGAACAAATTAGATATATGAAACTTCTTATAGAATACCCTGATATATTTGCATGGACATATGCAGATATGCCTGGCTTGGATCCTTCTGTAGTCATGCACCATTTGGTGGTTCATCCTGATGCCAAACCTATAAAATAAAAACTTAGAAAAATGCATCCTAAAATAGCCTTGTTGGTTAAAGAGGAATTACAAAAGCTCTTAGATGTTGACTTCATTCAAGCTATCGACTATTCTGATTGGATATCCAATGTTGTTCCAGTATCCAAAAAAGAGGCTACCAAAATCAGAGTATGTACTGATTTTAGGGACATCAATGTCGCATGTCCCAAGGATGACTTCCCTCTTCCTAACATGGATCAAATTATTGATTTCACGATAGGAAGTGGGATGTTATCCCTTATGGATGGATTTTTAGGATACAATCAAATTCGTATAGCACTAGAGGACCAACCCAAAACTACCTTCATTACACCATGGGGAACTTTCTATTGGAAGGTAATGCCCTTTGGTTTAAAGAATGCAGGGGCAACTTATCAACGAGCCATGACATATGTGTTTCATGACATGATGTATGATATTTTGCATGATTATGTTGATGATATTATAGCTCATTCTATTAAGGAGGAAGATCACATCCCTAACCTACGATGAGTGTTTAATAGGCTCCATGAATACAAAGTTCATTTAAACCTAGATAAATGTGTTTTTGGGGTAAAATCTGGTAAATTATTAGGATTTATTGTATCTATGTGAGGCATAGAGATAGATCCTATTAAAATTAATGCTATTATCAACATGCCACCACCAAAAAATTTGATAGAGCTTAGAATTTTACAAGGTAAACTTCAATCCATTCATCATTTCATCGATAAATTAGTAGATAAATATCAACCTTTTCTTAAGCTACTTAAGAAAGATACCCCTTTTAATTGGGATGATGAATGTCAAGAAGCCTTTGAAGCTCTCAAAAAATACCTACTTACACCACTAGTGCTTGTTCCTCCTAGACCAGAACACCCTTTCATTTTGTACATTTCTACTTCAAAACTTGCATTAGGAGCAATGTTAGCACAACATGATGAGGAAAAGAAAGAATGAGCCATTTATTACATAAGTAGAACCTTGGTAAGCTATGAAATTCATTACACACCCCTAGAAAATCTTTTCTTAGCCATTGTGTTCTCTACACAAAAACTGTGCCATTATATGCTTAGTCAAAAAACATTTGTCATAGCAAAATTTGACCCATTACGATATTTGATGAGTAGACCTTACTTATCAGGATGAGCAACGAAATGGGTTCTCACCTTGAGTGAATTTGACCTAACATTTATTGGTCAAAATTCCATTAAAGGACAAGTTATAGCAAACCAACTCATTATTGCCCCTCTTGAATCTACTCATCCCTTAAAAATAGAATTTCTAGATGAATGCCTTAATTTAGAAGATGATCATTCAGACTCTTGGTCTCTATTTTTTTATGGAGCCCATTGCATGAGTGGCATAGGTGCAGGCATTATATTGGTGTCTCCATAGAAACAACTTATTCCATTATCTTTCAAACTCCAATTTTCCTATACAAATAACATAATAGAATATGAGGCCTTAATTCTTAGTTTACGAGCAACTTTAGATTTGAATATTAAAATCCTATCAATTTTTGGAGACTCACAACTCGTGGTAAACCAAATTAATAATGTCTACCAAACCCGAGATGAGAAACTCCATCCTTATAAAGAATTTATCTTAAAACTTATATCTTTATTTGAGAAAGTCACTATTGAAGCTATCCCTCATACTAGTAATCATTCTATGGATGCTATGGCAGCAATTGCTTCTCTCATTCCTTTAGAGTTGGATGATGATCATGCTACTATCATCATTCACCAACTTTGGGAACCTGCTTCACTAGAATCTTGCCTAGCACCCTTGGATATCTTTGCAATTGAAGAAACATCATCAGAACCATGGTATGTAGATATCTTTAACTTTCTTCAAAATGGCTCATTCCTAGATGGTCTAGATAGGAATCAATGTAGAATTTTGCGTAAACGAGTTGTTCATTTTGTCATCATAGGAAGTACATTGTATAAAAGGTCTTTTGAAGGTATCCTTCTAAGATGCCTCAACCTAGAAGAATCCCAAAAGGCACTAAGCGAAGTGCATGATGGATCTTGTAGAGGCCATTTTAGTGGTAGTGCCATAGCCAAAAAACTCCTACGAATGGGCTATTTTTGGCCCTCCATGGAAAAATATGCTAATGATTATGTGCATCGATGTGACAAATATTAGCGACATGCAAATCTTGTTCATGCTCCTACTCAAGAGCTTCAAGCCATTTCTTCCCCTTGGCCTTTTTCAAAATGGGGCCTAGACATCATTGGGAAGATTAATCTGATCTCGTATGATGGTCATAAGTTCATCATAATAGCAACTGAGTACTTTACAAAGTGGGTAGAAGCCATGCCATTGGCTTCTTGCATAGGAACCCAAGTCTCTAAATTTATTTTTAATCAAATCATCTGTAGATTTGGGATTCCCTCTACACTTGTCTCTGATAATGGAACTTGCTTAAAAAATAAAGATATACAAAAGCTTTGTGCAAAATATAAAATCCAGCATAGATGGTCTACTCCTTACTATCCACAAGGAAATGGCCAAGCTGAAGCATCTAATAAAACCTTAATTAAAATATTAAAAAGGTTGGTTAATAAGTCAGGTCGAGATTGGCACATACAATTATATCCAACCTTATGGGCTTATCGGACCAGTGTTCGAACCCCTACAGGTGCTTCTCCCTTTGTCTTGGTATATGGCATTGAAGTTGTATTTCCTTTTGAGCTTGAAGTACCTTCCTTAGGGATTTTACTTCAAGATGCTGAAGTAGGAGATGAATATCATGTTGGATGACTAAGCCAACTTGAATTATTAGATGAAAAGTGCATAAACACTTTAGAGCATCTTTGTGCTTATCAAGACAAACTCAAAATATCATACTCAAAGAAAGTTCATACTAGATATTTTGAGGTTGGTGATCTAGTTCTTAAAGAAAATAAAAAAACACCAATGCTCGAACTGATATTAAAGGAAAATTTCAACCAAATTGGTTAGGTCCATTTATCATAACTGCTAAATTTGGATCAGGTGCATACCGTTTGGCTACCTTAGATGGCAAATATCTTAAGGAGCCAATGAACATAATGCACCTTAAAAGATATTATGCATAAAATCATGTTTCACCATTGTACATAGTCATCATATATTTTGTACATACAACATTTGTTGCATGTAGTTCAGTTTATAATCGTAATCATCTCATATAAATCATCTTTCATATAGTTGCATTTATCCTATATCCTTCATGAGTTTTGGTCCAATTGCATATGGCATATAGTCACATCCAATTATTATATTATTTAAATATTAGACCGATGTTATTAAGATTCATTGTCAATCTTGGTTTTCTTTGAAGAAATTCAGAGTTTATCTTGAACCACTCATAGGATTCACATTTTAATAAAATCTTGATTCTAGATATTGATTAAAAATCTCTCTTGAACCAAAATCACTATTTCTCATTAAGAAAATTTTGAGTTTTGGAAATCGATTCTACCACTTTTGGAACCAAAACACACTTACACATCTTAAAAATGATTTTTGCACTAGGAAAGATGATGCTACATAGTAGTCCTAGCTCCTTAAGAGAAAGGTTTTCCTTGCTATCCTATTATGTGCATGGTCTAGAATGCTGAGAATTGGCAAAAGGAAAAAGCAATAAAATCCCTTGCTCTCCAATAAAATGAGCAAGTATCCTTTAAAAAAAAAGCAAAGGAAGAAAATAATTTTTACTACAAAGCAAATAAATCCCCTTGTTCAAAAAAATGAGCAAGAATCCCTAATAAAAGAAATCAAAAGAAAATAAGGGGGTAATGAGCTTGAATCCCTAGAATTCCTCAATTATTCAAAAGTCATGGGGTGATCTCCATTACAACAATGGGTTGAATGAAACCTACCTAGAAATGGGGTAGTCTTATGCATGGTGATATGTCTATCACATTAGTGACCTTATTTTGTATAGACCAATGTCCGCTTATGGATAAGCTAGATTTTGGTGGCTTGTATTACAAAGTAGTTAAGTCTGACCATGCATAAAATCATGGTAAATGAATTCATCATTTGCACACACAATGGTTCTTAAAGTTGGTTTGCATCATTACCTTACTCAAAATTGGTAAATGAACTTCATAAGCACACACATTTGATCCTTGAGAGATTTTACATCATAATTAAGATCAAGATGGAAAATGAATGCACAAATCACACACTAGTTCTTGATAAACTTGATTTCATTTTAGAAATGACCAAGATTCTCCTTGAGTTTTGATTAGCTAAAGTCACTATATCTTCATGGATTTGTATGACTGTTAGCATAAGCAATTGGCCCTAAAACCAATTAGTCTTGCATCTCATATCTACCACCTAGTATAATGCATTCATTTCATCATATTGCATGATTGCTTGCCATATACAAAAATTTGCATTGATCATACATAAATGCTACTATTAGTGGATCTTAAAGAATATAGATTTTAGTACCAATTCCGTTAGTCAAAAAAATATCTTGTAGAGATGCATGAAATGACTAATAATTTTCAAAAATTTAACAAATAAATCATCATGTTTGTCCATTACAATGCATCAGTCAAATCCCAACAATAAGGAACAATTCTCAAATTTATAAATGGTTAGCATCAATGCATCATCAATTAGAGAATTTTTCAATCAATGAATGTGATCACTTGTCAACAAAACCTTGTTAATCAAAACCAATACCTTCAAATCATGCCCTCCTTCTAGCACCAATTTTGTTGAGTGATAATTTTTCCCAATTGCAAAACCACCATCACAGTTAGGGTATTGTTAGAAAACCCTCTCTTGCAAAGAAATTCATAATTTCTCCAAGGTTCTTGCTTGCTTAATATGTGCTTGAATGCTTGTAAAAATATGAAAATATGCTGAAATACCTTAGAGGTGCAAGTAACTATTAACAAGGGGCCTGTGGTTTAGTATTGATTTGATTTGCAATAATTTTGTTGCTCATGTGATTATTAAAAATGTGTATTTATTGATCCACTATCTACTTTGAAATAATGATTCCAGAACGGTGATTTAATCCATTTTATCTCAAATTGTTTAAGTATATTTTATCTTCTTTTGTTAAGCTTTGTTTGAGCATGAAATAAAATGACTAAATCTAACTTTGAAATGTGAATCCCGAAATGGTGATTTAATTCATTTTATCTTCTTTGTTAAACAAATTTTATCTTGCTTTGTTAAACAAATTTTATCTTGTTTTGTTAAGCTTTGTTTGAGCATGAAATAAAATGACTAAATCTAACTTTGAAATGTGAATCTCGGAATGGTGATTTAATTCATTTTATCTTGCTTTTTTTAAAATATTTTTATCTTGCTTTGTTAACAAATTTTATCTTGCTTTGTTAACAAATTTTAAAATGATAGAACATATGGAGTGCAAGAATTTTTTTTGTTTGTTTTAAAATCTTAAGAAATGCCTTAATTAAATGTGTCCAAATAATTTAATATTTTAGCCTTGAAGAAATAATTATTTGGATATTTTAATTACTTCAAAACCCAAATTTTAATGCAGAAAAATATAACCCTTCTAGGGTTTTGAGTGTTTGATGGAGCTTAAAGAAAATAAAATGGAAAATAAATAAAAACAAAAGCTAGGGTTAGAGAAAAAAATGACAAAAATTTCTAAAATAAGATGGAAACAAAGTGCAAAAAAGTGATCAAAGAGAGCTACTATAAATTAATTCCTCCTATTCTGCAGAAAAAGAAGATCATGAACACTAAAACAAAACCAGGTTAGACCTGCATCCACACAATCTAAATCTAGTTAAGTGCAAGAGTCTGAGGGATAAAAACATGTACCAAAAATATTAAATGATGCTACCATATCCATGCATAAAACACCATTAAATAAACTCAATACATGTGTGAGAAAGATGTGCAATAAAAATAAATTGTATTCAAAACCTTTTGTCTGCATACAAGGTGAGAAAATATGATTTGCAGTAGCTTTAAAACCTTCCAATCCTCTTCACGTCCTCTTGCTCCAAAAAATTCTAGCCCTTCTTCATGAGCTTCAATGGCTATTTAAAATTTCCAACATTGGCTATTCGTTTCCCTCTTCCTCTTGTTTGGTTGGAATTCCTTCTACGATGTGGCATGTGGCAAACAATATCTTCATATTCTCATAACGCTATTACCAAGTGGTACTTACATTTTAATGTTACACTTTGACTCATCATTTCTATTGGTAACTTTTTTCTTTTAGAGTGCTGCCACTTTTTTTCTTTTTTAGTAGTAGCATTTTAATGTTACACTTTGACTCCTTTATCTTCCTCAAACTTGTAACTACCACGTAATCATTTCTATTGGTAACATTTTTTCTTTTAGAGTGTTGCTGATTTTTCTTTTTTAGTAGTAGCCTGCAATAAAGAACACATAAATTAAACTTTCCAAAACAAAACCATTAATAAAATTAAATTAAAACAAAACTATAGATAAAATTAAATTAAACTTTCCCAAAACAAAACCATTAATAAAATTAAATTAAAATTTCCAAAAAACACATTGATGTTTTTACTTTTATATATATATATATATATATATATTATTATTTTTTAGGTAATGACTAGATTGGATTCAAGAATAATTTAATATAAAATATTAAATTAATCCTAAACAAAATTCAAATCTGCTAGATAAATATTAGGAGAATGCACCATATGGTAAAGCAAGAGTGACACTAATCTTGATATTCAAAATGGGATGACTACAATGGTAAAAACATGAGGTCAACTACATGAGAACAATGAGATCAAGCACAAAAATATCCACTGCTAAGACCATGGCAAACTCCAACAATTATTCAATGCAAGCCAAAACTCCATATAAACATCAAAATTTCAAGTGGGTCCCCAAAATTGGGGTGTGTTGTGCGATAGTCACAACAAATGGCGACTCTACTAGGAAATGCTCCTAAGCATTTTAGATGAAGAACCCGATCTGAAACCAAGGAAACCAAAGATTAGAGAAATAAAAATCATCTAGCAATATCCAGAGAAAGTGGGGTAAATAACTTCAAATGAAAACAAATGAACCATTTGCTTTTGCTCAGTGTGTGAAGTGTGATTCATTTTTGCATTCTTGAAACAATTTAGATTCCATCATTTATTTTGCATTTAGGCTATAGAATGTCACTCATAAATATGTGCCTCTGCATTGCTCCACTACTAGCCAGGCATCTATAGCCCCGATGGAGATGACCTTGATCTCTTCTAGACCTTGCTCTACTGCCAGCCTAGGCATCTATAGCCCCGGTAGAGATTATCTAAATCACCCAGGCATAAGATTGATTTTGCATATATTTTTTTTTATCAAGCATTTAATTGCTTTGCAAAATTTGTATGCCAACTGGGTTAGAGACCACTTAAGGCTAAATATGGAGTGTATTAGATTTTTGCCTTAATTTGCAAACCATAATGACTTCATCCTTCAAGATTTCAAATAATACCCCTTTAATATAGTGAGTTACATGTGGAGCTTCAACGAAATATCTCATTGTTCCAAAATCCACCATCTTAGTCCAAAATCTAAGAATGATTACTAAACAATTTTATTTCCTTTTCCTCAATTCCACCTGATTCCAAACTAGGCCATCCATCCTACATGACAAAGGAATAACTATCAACAAAGAGACCAGAGTTAGTAGCTATCACCAAACACTACCTCAATCAAAGGAACCAACCCAAAAGTACATGAAATGTAAAACATGAAAATAAACCCAAAACCTAACCTAATGTGAACTGACATAAATGCAAAGCACACAAAAAAACAAATCAAAACAAAATTTTGAAATCAAAGATCACAAAACAAGCAAATAAATGAAAACTATATCTAAACATTGTAAAATAAAACACATGAAAATAGAAGACTATATACAAGACTATTTACAAAACAAGACTTGGGATTTTCCATATATGAAATTTTCCAAGATCCCAAACACGATTACCATAATTTGAGAGATGCCCATAATGATAGGCATGCTGATTTTGATGGGTATCATCCCATAATAGCATTAAATATGAAAGCTCAAAGGCCTTTATTTTTCCTCTCTCACCCCACTAGTTCAATTTAATTCCATATTCATTATCAAATTTAGATTTTGCTCCATCAAAATTAATGGTCCATAACTGATCTTCAATTAATTGTTGTTTACTGTGTGAGATGTTTATTATTGAATTTGTATCTTCAATCACCGTTTCAACTAGCATGGTGTGAATTCCCATTTTCAATTCATTGTTCAAAATACTATCTTCATTGCTATGATGAGACATGATCTTTTCTAAACTTGACCCTATTTTTAAAAATTTTCTTACCAAACCACTATTCATAGTTTTAGACCAATCATAATTACACAACAATTTGCAAGCATCTAGGATATCTACTAAATGAGGATCATTATAAGTTTGTATCCTAGGTTGAATAGTCAATTGTTGGTGAACTTGGTTTAAAACTTCAATCATGTTTTCCTCCATTTTGTTTACTGCAACAATTTTATTATTTGGATGAATAGAAGTTGACTCTAATTCCTTGTTAACCACCAATGGTATTTCTTCATTTGAATCTCCAAGATAATCATGTGAATTTGTACCCAAATTTTTAGTAGTCAAGAATAAAAGAGAAGATTTTACCTCTTCATCATCCATAACAAATGAATCATAAGAAACATTTACCATTTCTTATTTTTTAATTTCAATAAGGTGTTCAATAAAATCATATTCAAAATGATTGAATTTTGGAACCTTCTCTATTTTAAGTGGCATGCCATTTTCTGATTGTACAAGAATTTGCAAGATCTTCATGTGAGATAGAGATTTCAATGTCTTGCATATCAAGTGAAATAGAAATTTCATTAGTAGGAGTGTGAGAAATCAATGATTCCTCATACTTATTCCAAAAATTATAATAATTATCTTCTAAAGCTAAGGGGTGAAGTTCAACCATATCTTCTATGTAATCTTCAGATACATCTATAGATTCCTTTTCAAATTCACCTTCATCCACTTTTGATGGTTCTAGTGTTTCCAAAATTGAATCAATTCCTACATTTAGATTGACTTGATTATCACAATCCTCATTTACATCTAATGACTCTAAGATTATCATTTCTATCTGGTCATTATTTGGAACATGTTGAATTTCTTGATCATCTGCTTTAACAATTTCATCTAATTCTATGGAAGGTCCTGACCTGTCATATGTTTCAATGCTAGTTAGATCTAGGACTCCTCCATTGTCTAAGAGAGTATCACTTTGAGTGTCTTTGAAATTTATCTCATGAACATGATTTGAATGATGGTCAAGATGTGTATGTTGCTTTTGTTTTCATAATTGAACTATATCTTTTCTAAGTTGTAAAACTAATCGGTGCATATTGTCTGCATGAGGATTGGTATCATTAACCTGAGCCATAGTAGTTTGATTCACCACATTATCCAGAGGTATTGGGGTATTTTGAAATTGATTTGAATTTGAGAATGATTGTTGATTTTGAATGGTAGATTGAGGTGAATAAACTATTGGGTGGGTAAGGGAGGTATCAAATGATTGAGGATTATATGATCCAAGACCCACACCAAAACCTTGAAAACTCAATTGTTGTTCAAATGTGATTGCTTTCATATAGGCTTTGGACAACGATGTGATTTGAGGACCCCTTCACAAATACATGGAAGTTAATGGGTCAAGAGCATTGAAATACAATTGGACAACATCTCCTTCTGTAGGCACAAAAGGTACCATCAGTTGAGTATATAACTTGTGGAACCTCTTAGTGAATAGTTGCAAGGATTCATTAGGTTCTTTATGAGCAGTGATAAACTGATGGTATATGAGCATTGGGTCAACTGGATTTTGATTAAAATGACTAAGAAATGTTACCTCCAGTTGAACCCAAGAGGTGATTGAACCTGAAGGTAGGTTGGTAAACCAGTCATATGTAAACCTATCCAAAGTGCAAAGGAACATCTTACAAGCAACATCTTCATGCATTATTTGCAAATGAATCATACTATCTTTGAATGCATGAATGTGTGCTTCAGCTGACCTCGTTCCATTGTGCCTAAACTAGGGTAGATAACACGTAAAATCTATAGGCACATCATGTGAAGACCTAGGTATGTTTAAAGGGCTATTGCAAATCATCCAAGGAGCAAAAACTACCATTAGTGGATCTTAAAGAATATAACTTTTAGTACCAATTTTGCTAGTCAAAGAAATATATCTTGCAGAGATGCATGAAATGACTAACAATTTTCAAATATTTTAACAAATAAATCATCATGTTCATCCATTACAATGCATCAGTCAAATCCTAACAATAAGGAACAATTCTCAAATTTGTAAAAGGTTAGCATCAATGCATCATCAATTAGAGAATTTTCCAACCAATAAATGTGAACAACTTTCATCAAAAATTTCATAAGTCAAAGCAAATACCTTCAATTCAGGCCCTCCTTCTAGCACCAATTATGTTGAGTGATAATTTTTCCCAATTGCAAAACCATCCTCACAGTCAGGGTATTGTTAGAAAACCCTCTCTTGCAAAGAAATTCAGAATTTCTCCAAGGTTCTTGCTTTCTTAATATATGCTTGATTGCTTGTGAAAATATGAAAATATGCTTAAATACCTTAGAGGTGCAAGTAACTGTTAACAAGGGGCCTATGGTTTAGTATTGATTTGATTTGCAATAATTTTGTTGCTCATGTGATTGTTAAAAATGTGTATTTATTGATCCACTATCTACTTTGAAATAATGATTCCAAAATGGTGATTTAATCCATTTTATCTCAAATTGTTTAAGTAGATTTTATCTTCTTTTGTTAAGCTTTGTTTGAGCATGAAATAAAATGACTAAATCTAACTTTGAAATGTGAATCCCAGAATGGTGATTTAATTCATTTTATCTTCTTTGTTAAACAAATTTTATCTTGCTTTGTTAAACAAATTTTATCTTGTTTTGTTAAGCTTTGTTTGAGCATGAAATAAAATGACTAAATCTAACTTTGAAATGTGAATCCCAGAATGGTGATTTAATTCATTTTATCTTGCTTTGTTAAACATATTTTTATCTTGCTTTGTTAACAAATTTTAAAATGATAGAACCTGTGGAGTGCAAGAATTTTTTTTTTGTTTTAAAATCTTAAGAAATGCCTTAATTAAATGTGTCCAAATAATTTAATATTTTAGCCTTGAAGAAATAATTATTTGGATGTTTTAATTACTTCAAAAACCCCATTATTAATTAATGCAAAAAAATATAACCTTCTAGGGTTTTGAGTGTTTGATGGAACTTAAAGAAAATAAAATGGAAAATAAATAAAAACAAAAGCTAAGGTTAGAGAAAAAAAAAAAAATCTGAAATAAGATGGAAACAAAGTGCAAAAAAGCGATCAAAGTGAGCTACTATAAATTAATTCCTCCTATTCTGCAGAAAATAGAAGATCATGAACACTAAAACAAAACCAGGTTAGACCTGCATCCACACAATCTAAATCTGGTTAAGTGCAAGAGTCCTAGGGATAAAAACATGTACAAAAAATATTAAATGATGCTACCATATCCATGCATAAAACACCATCGAATAAACTCAATACATGTAGGGGAAAAGATGTGCAATAAAAATAAATTGTATTCAAAACCTTTTGTCTGCATACAAGGTGAGAAAATCTGATTTGCAGTAGCTTTAAAACCTTCCAATCCTCTTCACGCCTTTTGCTCCAAAAAATTCCAGCCCCTCTTCATGAGCTTCAATGGCTATTTAAAATTTCCAACATTGGCTATTCATTTCCCTCTTCCTCTTGTTTGGTTGGAATTCCTTCTACGATGTGGCATGTGGCAAACAATATCTTCATATTCTCATAACACTATTACCAAGTGGCACTTACATTTTAACGTTACACTTTGACTCATCATTTCTATTTGTATGTCTTTTTTTTTTTGTGGTAGTATTTTAACATTACACTTTTACTCCTTTATCTTCCTCAAACTTGTAGCTGTTGCGTAATAATTTCAATTGGTAACGATTTTTTCTGTTAGAAACTATCCTTTTTTTCTTTTTTAGTAGTAGCCTGCAATAAAGAACACATAAATTAAACTTTCTAAAACAAAACTATTAATAAAATTAAATTAAACTTTCCAAAAAACACATTGATGACTTTATTTGGATACCATATATATATATATATATATATATATATATATATATATATATATATATATATATATATATATATATATATATATATATATATATATATAATTTTTTTTCTATTTTCATGATTATTATTATTTTTTAGTCTTTTACTCTTTCTATTTTTATTTTTATTTTTTTCGTTTTTATTAATGCATGGATTCAGGAATAATTTAATATAAAATATTAAATTAATCCTAAACAAAATTCAAATCTGCTAGATAAATATTAGGAGAATGCACCATATGGTAGCAATTTTTCTTTTAGAGTGTGGCTATTTTTTTTTCTTTTAGAGTGCTGCCACTTTTTTTTTTTTTTAGTAGTAGCATTTTAACGTTACACTTTGACTCCTTTATCTTCCTCAAACTTGTAACTATTGCGTAATCATTTCTATTGGTAACATTTTTTTTTAGAAACTACTGGTTTTTTCTTTTTTAGTAGTAGTCTGCAATAAAGAACACATAAATTAAACTTTCCAAACAAAACTTTTAATAAAATTAAATTAAAACTAAAGATAAAATTAAATTAAACTTTTCCAAAACAAAATTTTTAATAAAATTAAATTAAACTTTCCAAAAAATACATTGATGGCTTTATATATATTTATATATATATATATATATATATATATATATATATATATATATATATATATATATATATATATATATATATATATATATATATATATATATATATATATATATTTATTTATTTATTTATTTTATTTTTTTGTTTGTTTTATTTTTTTTATTTTCATGATTATTATTATTTTTTATCTTTTTTTTTTTTTTTTTTTTATTTTTATTTTTTTTCATTTTTATTAATGCATGGGTAATGACTAGATTGGATTTAGGAATAATTTGATATAAAATATTAAATTAATCCTAAAAAAATTCAAATTTACTAGATAAATATTAGGAGAATGCACCATATGGTCAAGCAAGAGTGACACTAATATTGATATTTGACATAGGATGAATACAAAGGTAAAAACATGAGGTCAACTACATGAGAACAATCAGATCAAGCATAAAAATATCCATTGTTAAGACCATGGTAAACTCTAGTAATTATTCAATGCAAGCCACAATTCCATATAGACATCAAAATATCAAGTGGGTCCCCAAAATTCGGGTGCGTTTTGTGACAGTCACAACAAGGATGTGGCATGGGCACATGAAAATAAGGAAACCAAAACACTATTCGAGAAGTTGATATGGAACGACTCGACACAGCCAAATCTGGGGATAATGTGACCCTCTGACCCTTATGTACTAACTAAAAGTATAGTGTTTGATATAAATTCACTCGCTATGATGCCAATGTCACCTCTACTTATGTCGTTGTCAATGCATCCTGTAGATACCTATAAAATATGCTACTTGTAGACTGGCCTAAGGCTACACTCCTCATCTAGTGAGTTGCACCTATACTTACACAAGCTATGCCTATACCTATGCTAGCTGAACCTGGGTATGTCCTAACAAATATTGAGATCGAGAAAGCTAAGCTTCCAATGACTGAATTCAACTTGCTTGTATCTCCACTTGGCTCTTTAGCCCAACATTCTTCACTAATAGTGTAGAAACCTCTCCATCACTTCTTATATCTCTAATATCCATCTCAATGCCCTTCTTAGGTGATTCTTATCACTGCAATGATGATACCTCCTATTGTAGCGATGACACATCGTGCTGAGATGGTGACACCTATTGCTATGGTGATAATACCTGCTATGATGATGAATGTTGTTTTTGAATGGTACCCTATGAATACTGTGAGACACGATCATATTAAGAACTATATCTCATCTCATGCATACCTCTAGATACCTATCCACCTCTCATCTGAGATCCTATTGACCGTCCATAATGAGGAACCTCATCTAGTCTTATTCTAGGATCACCTCTCTCAAACTCCCATCGACAAACCATCGCTCTAGCCACCTGTATCAGCCCAAGGTTTCCCACTAGGTGAATTTCAATAATCCTTGGAGGATGGATCCCACCATACCACTGGTTATAGCCAGTCTCAACTCCCACATCATCCACCATGGTATCCGGATAGATAGGATCATCTACCTCTAGCTTATTAAAGAAGACTAGGTCTACCCCTCCTCCCATAGTAGCTAGATCTCTAGTCACTCAACTATATGAGATATCTCCTATCTCGAGAATATCCTGACTGAATCTAAACTATCACTACACCTAATAAAAATGGTGCAACTCCATCTCCCTCTTCTCCATATGTAGCCATCAGATTTTATGCACTTGTGTCACCTCTACATGATCCTCCTCCTATTATGGCACCATCATCCATGTTTGCTAGGTAATCTAATGAGGTATAAGCTCATCTAATGCTCACATCACAAAATCCAAACCACCTATTCATGTACTTTGCTCTCCCATCATCAATATCTTGGGAATCCTTCCCAATTACAATGTTTATGGATCTCTATCCAAAGGAGATGCTGATCCCCTAATCTCAAGTTCATGGATCTCTTCCACAGGAGAACTCTTTCCCCTTCTGCTCTAGCTAGTGATCTTCTAGAAGACTATGTCTCTCTATTGCACTGACTGGTGGATCTCTCTCCACTTGAAGACTCCTCACTCAGATCTGTCTTCAATTGTCCTGGCTGTTGGATCTCTATCCACTGAGACTCTATCCTCTATACTCTATCACCTCCAAATATGCTCAATAGGTCCACTCAAAACCTATTCAAATCTGCTCAATAGGTCCACACATAACCTGTCCAAATCTTCTCAACAAGCTCACTCAGAACCTTGTCCAAATATGCTCAATAAGTCCTCTCTAGGACTTGCTCAAATCTGCTCAACAAGCTCACTCAGAACTTTTCCAAATCTGCTCAATAAGTCCTCTCTAAGACTTGCTCAAATCTGCATAGCAAGCTTTCACAAAAGCTTACACAAAATCAGTCCACAAGCCTTCTCAAAGACTTACCTCAAATCAGCTTAACAAGCTCACATAGAACTTGTCCAATCTCATAGAATCATAAAGAGAATTGTTAGAGACTCAATATGTTCTATACTCAAATGCTCAATCAATAATTCAATCTCATAGAAGCATAAAGAGAATTGTTAGAGACTCAATATGTTCTATACTTAAATCCCAATCTCAACTCAAATCAATATCATAGAAGCATAAAGAGAATTGTTAGAGACTCTATATGTTCTATACTCAAATCTCAATCTCAACTCAATTCATAATATAGAATAGTTTGTTTCATGGAACTTGAACAACCACTTCATACATTCACTTGACTAGGCTCAATCAACTCTACTCAACCAATCACCTTAATGAACAACCCTTTCTCACAAACCCTAGTCCAAGCATGTATCAACCAACTCAAAATATTTCCAACAATGTTCAACAACAAATCTCACATAACAATGATACTCATGTTCTTCTCTAACTCAAGTTCAAGTTCTTTGCACAACCAATGGGCTTCAACAACAATGCTTATAAAACATTCTTCACATAACAATGATACTCATGTTCTTCTCAAACCCTAACTCAGGTTTTTCACACAACTAATGGCTTCAACAACAATGCTTATAAAACAAGGTTTTAACCATAACTCTCAAACCAGAAATCCTTGAAGCATTCAACCAACAACTCTCAAAAGGAAACCACAATCAATCCTTTTCACTCCAATGATATTTTCAAAAATCAACCACCCAATCAAATTAATGGAGAATATTGCCCATACCTTTTTGATGCCAAGAAGTTGTCCACAAAATCTGCCACACTCAACACACTTTCTTTTTCCAATCTCAACAAGGGTTAGTGGACTTCAAATAATAATCACAAGATAAAGTATAACTCAATTTACACCTTTTTACTCCAACTCAATAATCACATCCACCAAAGTCCCTCTATAGAAAAACCCTCTAAAAATAATAATCAATAAGTCACTATTATAATCCTCAAATTCTACTTCATTCAAAACCCTTATTTCTCCTAAAATAATGCTCTCAAAAATTCAAATCAATACCATAAGGCTCAAATAATCATCTATGGTTTTCACCAACAAAATAATTATTTAACCTTTTAAACACAACAAAGGTTTTAAAAAATAAAATATTTCCTAACCCTTATCACTCCAAACTTTAGAGCATTAATTAAATTTTAATCAAAAATTCGCATACCTCCTTAATGGGTTTCGACCCCTCGACCTGCCCTCATCGCGAGCGCCTTAGCCACGGCTAAGGTAGCCAAATGAGCTACCCGCTCGTTCGCAATGCAAAAGGGACATGACTTCCCTTTATATGTTGTAGGCCCACGTGCCTCAAAAACTGTGCGCCCTAGGTGCTTCCACCACAAAGCACAACGAACGAACCTTGCCAAAAATCGAACGCACGACCTCGTGCTACCAAATGCCTTTGCACTGCCTGAGTTGCCAATAGGCCACACTGCCCAAGGTGACTTGGGTTTCGCACATCATCCAATTTATTCGTTGCTTCCACCACTAAAACCTTTTTCGCACGAGCTCTATTCGCTTTCCAACAATCACATTAACAACAAGAGCAAGGATAATTTAAATTGAAGAATTTAATGGCATATATATGCCTTCCCTCCACTTGGAAATATCGGCGCTTCCTCATGACATCGATGGATAAACTTTTAATTTTAATTTTAAAATTTAAATTTAAATTTTAAATAATTTAAAATTTAAACTAAATATGAAATTAAATATATCTCCATCACTGGGGCACCTTTTTCAATGAAACGAAAAGCCAACTTGAGTTTTAACAAAAATTCATTTCAAATCTGTTGTCCATGGTTTTAAATAAAACTTTTAAAATTAAATATCTTCATCATCGGGCACCTTTTTCGATGAAACAAAAAGCCAACTTGGGTTTTAAGAAAAACCCATTTCAAATATGCCATCCATGGTTTTAAATAAAAACCCTTTGCTAAGCTTCCCTTGAGGATCCTTTTTGGAACCAAATGCCATGCATCCTTTTGATCAAAACCTTTGCTTCTCATGAAGCTCTTTGTGGAGAAAATCATAGTGCTTACTTGCATAGGTCCTTTTGACATCAATGACAACTTTTTAGCTTAGGGACTCAAAATGTCCAACAATCTCCCCCTTTGTCATTGATGGCAACCCATATTCATTTACCAAAATCTGACCTTCTTTTCTGCTCCCCCTGGGACTTTGCTCCCCCTGGCTCAATGCTCTCTCAAATATCAAATCTCTCCCCATATCAAAAACTCTCCCCAATATACAAATCTCTCCCCCTTTGTCATCAATGGCAAAGGGTCACCTTTGGGGCTCGGGGCTAAGAATGAGCCTCTTAGCTTAGCCCCTCCCCCACCTCCACATGAGGTGGTTAATTCTGGGGTGGGAGTATTTCTACTCCCCGAAAGCATAGATCTATGCTTTTATCTTTCTCTCTTCTTTTTTTAGTTTTCTGAATCCTCTCACTGTTTCTTTCCAAGATATCATCCATGTTCCTGTTATCATTTTTGTTCCTATTCTTGTTATTGTTCATGTTCTCATCCATGTTCATGTTTCTGTTCTTGTTCCTATTCTCATCCATGTTCTTGTTCCTATTCTTGTTCTCATCCATGTTCCTGTTCCTGTTCATACTGCTTCTGGAATATTTTCTCTACACCATCTTGCTATGTGACCATCATTATTGCACTTATAACACTTAATGTTATTATTCCTTGGAGGTGCAAATGTCTTAGGATTTCTCCTAGTGAAGCCATATCCTCTTTTGTCATGAACCCTGCAATTCATTGCCTTGTGACCAAAACCATTGCATGAGTAGCAATATCCTTGGAAAAGTTGTTCTTTTCCATATACCTATCTTTCATGAGTCCT
This sequence comes from Wollemia nobilis, assembly GCA_028583015.1. Classification (NCBI taxonomy): domain Eukaryota; kingdom Viridiplantae; phylum Streptophyta; class Pinopsida; order Araucariales; family Araucariaceae; genus Wollemia; species Wollemia nobilis. Next base: position 923,475 of record JAQPPZ010017037.1, read on the forward strand.
GCACTGTGAAGCCATGTGTCCAAACCTATGACATGAAAAACATCTTCCATTGAAGCCTCCTTGTCTTGACCTCATTGGTCTCCTATTCTGATTGTTGTTCCATATGTATCTTCTTTGTGCATTGTTCCTATCTTTGTTGAACTCTCTATTGTCCAACTCATCCTTAGATGTCTCACTCTCTCTTTTACTTACTTCTTTTGACTCTTCTTCTTTTCTGGTGTTTGAGCTTGACTCTCCTTTTTTTGCTTCATGTTTTCCTTGTTCTTCTTTAGAACTAAGTCCTGTTATGGTGACTGATGACCTTTGTGCATTGATAGTCCTTTCCAAGGTCTTTGAATTTTCCTCAAACTTGTGTAGCTTGTCCTTAGAACATTTTACTTCCATCCTTAGTGAAACTATCTCATGCTCTAATCTTTCACACTCTAGATCTTTTATCTTTAATTTTTTGGCCATACCTTCTTCAATTTTTCTTGTCTCTTCAACTTTGATTTTGAAGTGGGTGAGTTCTTGTAGAAAATTTTCTTTTGCTTTCTCATCTTCTTGAGCTTGAACCCTTAATCCTGAGTTCTCCCTTTTTAATTCTTCAAGAGTAATCATAAGCCTTTCACATTCTATCTCTTTTACCTTTGACTGTTCAATCATACCTTCTTCAACTCTTCTTGCTTTTTCAACCTTATCTCTCAAGTCAGAGATATCATGTAGAAGCTTTGTCTTACATTTCTCATCTTCTTGTATTTGAGCCTTCAATTCTAAATTCTCTCTTTTCAATTCACCAAGTTCCTTAAGAGTGGCTTCCTCCTTTTCTTTTTCTAAATCTTCCTCTTCTTCAATTTCTTCTATTGTCCAAAGTGGAGTTTCTTCTTGATACCTGCTTTGACTATTCATGTTATCTCTTTCTGACTCATTCTTTAGAACTTCAGATCTGAGAGAATCATCTTCATCTTCACTACTATCAAACCCATTGCAATAACTTGCATCATGACCGAGTTGACCACAGACAAAATATTCTTCACCTTCTTGTGAACAATAAGTTGCATGATGACCTATGTTCCCACATCTGGTACAAAACTTTATCAGTCTGGATATTTCTCCATTACTTGATTCATCTCTTGAATCTATTTCCATTTGTCCTCCCAACACAACAATATTAAACTCATATTCCTTTTCTTTCATGACCATAGGTGTTCTTTTCTTCTTGTGTCTCATGCTTCTACTCTTGCCTTTCTTTGCCATTTGTGTTCTTGTAGGATCTTCCTTCAAGTTGTTAAACTTCTTTCGAAGGAACCGACTCTAATACCAATTGAAGAACACAAGCTTATACTGAGAGGGGGGTGAACAGTATAAGACCACTTTTTACTTTTCTTTCCCAAATAGTATTAATCAATATAATCAATGGCAATATCAATAGCAATAACTAAAGCAATGCACCAATCATCACACACAATAGAGACACCATAATTTACGTGGTTCACCCAATGTGGGCTACTCCATGGAGAAAATATTTTACTAAAACTTTCTCAATCAATCTCTTGGGAATCCTTCCCAATTACAATGTTTATGGATCTCTGTCCAAAGGAGATGTTGATCCCCTAATCTCAAGTTCATGGATCTCTTCCATAGGAGAACTCTTTCCCCTTCTGCTCTAGCTAGTGATCTTCTAGAAGACTCTGTCTCTCTACTGCACTGACTGGTGGATCTCTCTCCACTTGAAGACTCCTCACTCAGATCTATCTTCAATTGTCCTGGCTACTGGATCTCTATCCACTGAGACTCTATCCTCTATACTCTGTCACCTCCAAAGCTCTATCAATAGGCTCACTCAGAACCTTCTCAAATCTGCTCAATAGGCTCACTCAGAACCTTCTCAAATATTCTCAATAGGTTCACTCAGAACCTGCTCAAATCTTCTCAATAGGCTCACTCAAAACCTGCTCAAATATACTCAATAGGTCCACATAGAACCTACTCAAATATTCTCAACAAGTCCACACAGAACCTATCCAAATATGCTCAACAAGTCCACATAGAACTTGTCCAAATCTACTCAACAAGCTCACTCAGAACTTGTCCAAATATGCTCAATAAGTCCTCTCTAGGACTTGCTCAAATCTGCTCAACAAGCTCACTCAAAACTTGTCCAAATATTCTCAATAAGTCCTCTCTAGGACTTTCTCAAATCTGCATAGCAAGCTTTCACAAAATCTTACACAAAATCAGTCCACAAGCCTTCTCAAAGACTTACCTCAAATCAGCTTAACAAGCTCACATAGAACTTGTCCAATCTCATAGAATCATAAAGAGAATTGTTAGAGACTCAATATGTTCTATACTCAAATGCTCAATCAATAATTCAATCTCATAGAAGCATAAAGAGAATTGTTAGAGACTCAATATGTTCTATACTTAAATCCCAATCTCAACTCAAATCAATCTCATAGAAGCATAAAGAGAATTGTTAGAGACTCTATATGTTCTATCCTCAAATCTCAATCTCAACTCAATTCAAAATATAGAATAGTTTGTTTCATGGAACTTGAACAACTACATGCATCCACTTGACTAGGCTCAATCAACTCTACTCAACCAATCACCTTAATGAACAACCCTTTCTCACAAACCCTAGTCCAAGCATGTATCAACCAACTCAAAATATTTCCAACAATGTTCAACAACAAATCTCACATAACAATGATACTCATGTTCTTCTCTAACTCAAGTTCAAGTTCTTTGCACAACCAATGGGCTTCAACAACAATGCTTATAAAACATTCTTCACATAACAATGATACTCATGTTCTTCTCAAACCCTAACTCAAGTTTTTCACACAACTAATGGCTTCAACAACAATGCTTATAAAACAAGGTTTTAACCATAACTCTCAAACCATAAATCCTTGAAGCATTCAACCAACAACTCTCAAAAGGAAACCACAATCAATCCTTTTCACTCCAATGATATTTTCAGAAATCAACCACCCAATCAAATTAATGGAGAATATTGCCCATACCTTTTTGATGCCAAGAAGTTGTCCACAAAATCTGCCACACTCAACACACTTTCTTTTTCCAATCTCAACAAGGGTTAGTGGACTTCAAATAATAATCACAAGATAAAGTATAACTCAATTTACACCTTTTTACTCCAACTCAATAATCACATCCACCAAAGTCCATCTATAGAAAAACCCTCTAAAAATAATAATCAATAAGTCACTATTATCAATTTCCACTTTATTCAAAACCCTTATTTCTCCTAAAATAATGCTCTCAAAAATTCAAATCAATATCATAAGGCTCAAATAATCATCTATGGTTTTCACCAACAAAATAATTATTTAACCTTTTAAACACAACAAAGGTTTTACAAAATAAAATATTTCCTAACCCTTATCACTCCAAACTTTAGAGCATTAATTAAATTTTAATAAAAAATCGCATACCTCCTTAATGGGTTTCGACCCCTCGATGTACCCTCATCGCAAGCGCGTTAGCCATGGCTAAGGTAGCCAAATGAGCTACCCACTGATGAGGCTTGGAAATGCCTCAATCATAACATGTTTTTAACACTAAAATTGCCTACAAACTCTTATATTTAATCTAATATGCTAGTTAAGTTAATTCAATATGCTGTGTATTAATTATTTACATGATAAATGTATATGAAATACTATATTTTGATTTTTACAGCTTTTTGCATAAGTTTTATGTTATTTTGTTATGACTTGCTAAATGAGATATGCTTAGGTTGATAGCATCATTTCACTAATCATGTTTTGATATGTCTCAAGCATTTATTTTACCTAAATCCGCAACAGATGCAAGCAAACTGTTACTATGCAGCAAAAACTGGTTTTTCCCATGTAAATTCTAGCCAGCTGCCAATGAATGGCAAGGCATGGAATTCACATATGGAAAGAGATGAAGACCATTGGAATATGATACTAAGAAATAACCCACATGAGATATGAAGAGGAAATCATTTAAAAAACACACATTTGTTCATTCCGAAGTCTCTTCAAAATGAACAGATATCTTCGGAATGAGAAAACACAGTGTCTTCAAAATGAGCGGATCTTCGGAATGAGAATTATAGTATCTTCGGAATGAGCCACTTATTTTTGGAATGAAAATAGAATGTGATTTTTGACTTGTTGATCAATTTCTAACACTGGAAAAAGGGAAATAAATATTGAAAATGGTAAGGGAAAATATCTTCCATCTGACTTTGCCGTCGTTGCCGACCAAAGCCACCATTTATGGAAAGATCAAGTTTGGTCTTCTTCTAGGATAAAACTATAAATTGTTGCAGCATAATAGGATTAGATATTTTGAGATATTCTTAGTTGTCAGTAGATCCTAGGACATCTATAAATATGGCTCTCATTCAGGTTGAGCTAGGAGGAGATAGAGAAAGCAGAGAATAAAGAAATATAGGAGAAAATAGGCAATAATAAGAAAAGTGATTGTTACAGTCTTGTAACAGGTTTTCAACAGAATTATTGTAATCATGTTCTTGAATAAATAAAGTGTACTATTTCTACTTCATATTGCTTGTAAATGAGTGTGAGCAAGATCTTGAGAGAGAGAGAGACTCGTACCTTCTTTTGGACAAGGAGGCTGACCACTTCCAGACCTAAGAGGAGGACTAACAATAGGTTTTTATTCTAATTTTGCTATAGCAAAATGAGTTGTAGAACTTGTAATTTCATTTATTTGTAAACAACTAATAATATTTGCAATCTTAGCTTATTTTATGTTTTGTGATTAATGGTTTTGTTGTAATCTCCACTTTCAACAAAACTTTCAATTTATTGCAGACTGTCATTTCCAAAATTTACTGTTTTCTGTAATTTATTGAATTTTGTGTTTGTTGTCAACCCCTGCATAGAATATTGACAACCTTCTGTTGCAGAGCCTTGACAGGGTTTCATTTTCATGCTATAAGTAGGTTTCCATTGATGCAAAAGTAAATATATTTTCTGTCTACAATTATAATCAGACTTCTAATTTTGCAACTATTATTTCTACAACATAATTAGGTCTCATTTTGCAATTGTAATTAGGATTTCATTTCTACAGTTAATGATTAGTTTCTATTTCTACAACTTATATTAAGGTTTAATTTATTCAATTTAGAGATAGGAATGTCATAAATCCCCCACACAATCGGTTTCACCAATAAGACCTGTTGCTCCAGATTGACCTAAGTTATAACCCTATTCACCCCTTCTTTCGTAGATAGCCTTGTACACTGCCCTGGATTGACAAATTCATTGAGAATTAATGATGTGTATAACGACTACGTATCACCCGCTTTTTTGCAACATAAAAGGGAACCGATGTTCCTTTATTTTCCATAGTTCTACATGCCTCAAAAACTTTATGCGCCCTAGGGGCTTCCACCATAAAGTACAATGAACGAACCTTACCAAAAATTGAATGTACGACCACAGGCCACACTGCCCAAGGTGACTTAGGTTTCACATGTCATCTGATTTATTCGATGCTTCCACCACTAAAACCTTTTTCGCATGAGCTTTATTCGCTTTTCGAAAATTGCATTAACAACAAGGGCAAGGATACTTTAAATTGAATAATTTAATGGCATATATATATGTCTTCCATCCGCTTGGAAACGTCGGTGCTTCCTCATGACGTCGGCGGATAAACTTTTACTTTTAATTTTAAAATTTAAATTTAAATTTTAAATAATTTAAAATTTAAACTAAATATTTAAAATTAAATATATCCATCACCAGGGCACCTTTTTTGATGAAATGAATCCAACTTGGGTTTTAAGAAAAACCCATTTCAAATCTGTTGTCTATGGTTTTAAATAAAACCTTTAAAATTAAATATATTCATCATCAAGGCACCTTTTTTGATGAAACGAAAAGCCAACTTGGGTTTTAAGAAAAACCCATTTCAAATCTGCCATTCATGGTTTTAAATAAAAAATCTTTGCTAAGCTTCCCTTGAGGCTCCCTTTTGGAACCAAATGCCATACATCCTTTTTATCAAAACCTTTGCTTCTCATGAATATCTTTGTGGAGAAAATCATAGTGCTTACTTGCATAGGTCCTTTTGATATCAATGATAACTTTTTATCTTAGGGACTCAAAATGCCCAACATAATGTAGTCATAACAATATAGGTGTGTTTCTTATACATAATTTTCCATAGTGTTATGTATAATAAACATAAAACTAGCAACCTCAAGAGAACTAACGACCATTGTCTCTCATGTTACTGACTACTATGGTCAGATCCCATGGCAAGTGTCATCTGCTCATATGGTCAGTCAAGTCTTTGACCACTATACAACTCAATACTAATATCAGCCTTGAAATATTCTATCTCTCTCCCATATCACTAACACTAATGCCACTCTAAAAAACTTAAAATCTAGCATCCCCTATCATTCTCTTTACCACTATACCCCTGATTGATACACTCTCATTCCCTTGATGGGAATCCTGAGGATCCTCCAAACATCCTCAAGGGTAATAGCCATCTCTCCCATAGGTAATCAGAAGGTGGATGACTCTAGATACCATCGCTCTTCCAAGGTTGTAAGCAAAGCTGTATCAGCCTTGACCTGAGGCATCTCTACTACATGGAGTCCTACCGCCCCTAGTCACCTCCTATCACCATCATCAAGAGCTCTCATCCATCCTGTGAACTTATTTGACCTCCACTCTTGATTTTTGAGAGTGTCAAAATACAATCACAAATAAGCATAATTACACATTAGTAATTAAATAAATACATTAAAAAAACAAGAAAAAAGCAAAATTTCTACTCAATTTTTAACTTTGTTTAAAATTACCTTTTTTTGATGAATTCTCATCCTATTTTATGTATTCGCATCCTCCTTGTGAATTCATGTCCTATCTATGAATTCATATCTTGAGTAGCTCTGTTCCAGTGGAACGTGTATTCACGTTGTAGGATGTGAATTCACTACGCGTGTTTCATGTGATGAAACAACCCTAAAATCCAAAAAAATATGGTAAAATCAAGATTTTAAATGGATAAAAATTAGTAAAAAGAGCAATGCTACTTACCCGCATGCTCGGTTCTGCTTCCTCGTCCCTCGATCACACCAAATCTGCTCAATGTGTGGGAAGCCCCATTTTCTCCAGAGCTCTCCTCTCCTCAAATGTGTAGTGGAATAATGAATTAGGGTTTGCCCTAATTTACCTTTTAAACCCTCAGTTTCAACTAAATTAGCATTTTGCTTTTTATTTTTACAATTTCAAGTTTCATGAGGAATTGGACATTCTTCATGAAACTCGAGGGGGCACATTAACTAGAAATATTAAAACACCTAATTTTTTTGATGCATCAATTTTAAAATAATAATAATAATAAATTTAAAAAAAAAATGAAAACAAAGTGCGAAAAAGCAATCAAAGAGAGCTACTATAAATTAATTCCTCCTATTCTATAGAAAAAGATCATGAATACCAAAACAAAACCAAGTTAGACCTGCATCCACACAATCTAAATCTGGTTAAGTTCAAGACTCTGAGGGATAAAAATATGTACCAAAAATATTAAATTATGTTACCATATGCATGCATAAAACACCATTAAATAAACTCAATACATGTGTGAGAAAGACATGCAATAAAAATAAATTGTATTCAAAATATTTTGTCTGCATATGAGGTGAGAATGGGAGAAAGAATCTCAAACCTCCAAATACCTAAAAATATCCCCATAACCCCTAGGAATCATAAAACCTAAAAATATCTCCATAGTATCTAAGAAATAAATATGTAATATCTCATAATATATAAATAAGATAAATGAAATATCCACACTTAAGTGGGTGGGGAAAATACATGGAATAACTAGACAAAAAGGAAATAAATTACCTAAGTGAATATAAGCTAAAGTAAACAACCTACTCTAACATGATAAATATAGAGAAAAATATGAATAGCAAAATAAATGTAGTAGAATAAACCATTCACTTATCTTTAATAGAAATTCTTAATAACTAAACTAACATACATACATGATCTACAATAAATTTGGTAAGAGGCCAAACAACAATCCAATCATTTTATATATATATATATATATATATATATATATATATATATATATATATATATATATATATATATATATATATATATAGTTTTACAATGCATTTAGTTAACTTAGTATGATTACCTTTAAAACAAACAATAGGCCTATCGGGATAGGTGCAAAGAGTGGCTATTGCATTCAAGTCAACTATGCTTAACTACTTCAATCATATTTTGCTTAAGTGTGCGACATAAAATTATATTGTGAAGCTAGCTTGTGTTTTGCACCATCATATTTTAACCATATTATGAAGGTCCACTGATTTTTATTATGCTTAGCTAGCTAAGCAAGGGCAAGTGTGTGATGGAGGAACTTTCATCCGTTGATATTTTCTAACAAAAATGATGCTTGGTAGTTGATTAGCATGTATGACCTTGTTTATTAGGGTGGTTCCAAAGCCTTTTTGTAGAAGTTAGCAATTTTATGGCATATTAATTGATACTATATTGGTTATCTTAGCTGAGTGTTGATTCTTTTACTATTCCTTCATGCTGGACTCCATTCTTTCATCAAATATCCAAGATATTTTTTCCTTTTGATAATATCATTGCTTCTAGAGTTCATCCACTTTTGTACATAGTCACATCTACTCATACATAGTATCAGATGCCAAATTTCATTGTCAAACTCTATGCCATAGACTTATTTTGTATTTGGTAGTCATTTGGTCTACCAAACTTTTATGCTCTTGATGATAATATCATCACTTAAAAATTTTGATACCCTTGGAAGATTTGCAAATTATCCAATCAGATGTTGGATGAGCTTCTAATATCTTTTTCTATGCATGCTAGATCGATGCCTTAGAATATTTTTTGCTTGGGCTTTTCTTTTTTGCCACACTAGGTTTTCATGCAACCTTTGTGACATCAACATCATTGTTTGTCCAATTACCTTCAAATTTTGGCTTCATTTTCATATTCACTAAGCTTTGCTATAATGTTTGGAGCATTAATGTTATTTTCTAGCTTCCTCTATTGGATGTCAATCTTTCATTATAACTTTTCTAACATCAACACTTTAGATGTACAACTTCTTCATACTTAGACAAAAAATTCATGTTTGATGCTTAAGATACTATTTATTAAGATGTCAGACTTGTTGGAAGCCCTATCTTTTGCTTTTGCTTGTAATATTTTATTGCCTTAGCATTAATTTTGGTTTAGAAAGCTTTTTCTTACTACTTTATCACCCGCCTCATCTATTTTGATATTTGGTCATGCATTTATGCTTTTTTTGTTGTTCTACAATCTTTTGGCCTGCTTTGTATCTTATCTTTATAGTTGAATCTACCATAGAAGTTTCATATGGTGGTGATATTGCTACCTTCAAAAATATTGCATGTAATTTGTTGCACTGATTCCTAAGAATAATAAATATATGGTCTAAAAAAATTATAATCCATCTCAAATGCAAAGATTATGGAAGTAGGTGATGAAATTTACCTACATTAATGGTAAAATTTAGGGATTTTTTCTCATAAAATTGAGAACCTAGTAAGCCTTATGTATGGAATAACAAAAACTTTGAGAGGATATGGGGCTAGAAGATAACCTAATTAAAAATGTGGGAATGAAATAAAGAAAAAATTAGAGCTATGGAAAATAAAATGGTTTCAAAATAGGGAATTAATGTAGAAAATTTGGAGACGTAAGGGACCTTAATGGATTTTGTAGCTATAACAAGGCTTCTAAAACATGAGTTGAAATACAACTCTATTCAAAATCCATCATATTCACCTTCAAAATATGGGATGCATTACAACATATAGAGGAATAAAAGTACCATAGGAAGACAAGACTAAGATTTATGGAATCTTGGAAAGTAGGGATATGATTGGGGAGGTGAAGGATGCAATAAAATAGGAAGCAAATGACAAAACATGAAAAGGAGAAAGATACTAGAAAATGGAGGAGATAGTAATGGTGAAAATATATATAGGCAGATAGGGTGTGGATTCGTTAAGGCAAGATGAATATGGGTAAGAGAAAATAAATAAGAGAAAATGAAGAGACCCGAGTGTAGGAACCTCCAAAAAAATTGAATCCCTCATGACCATATTTTACTATAGTTGAATGTGGCTTCAGATCTAGATAATTATCTTTAGGTGAATTTTCACCTATGCAAATGGCATTAGAAAAATATTCTAGATGCTTGAAAATTCTCTCCCTTCCACTAATTTCTTCCTTGCAAAACTATACAGGTAAATCTCCTCTAGGTTATGTTGGAAATATTGAGTTGGTATTGGTTGTCATTGATGTCAAAGGTATTCATCAGAGGTTGAGCTTGGTAAGATAGAAAATATTATTCTAAGGTTGGACAAGTTTTCAAGACAAGGCATCTCTCAAAAGCAAGGAAAATAGTTTCAAGAAATAAATATTATAATATTTAGTCATAAGATCAAATTATTATAATATAAAAGTGGTTTCATAAAATGGAAATAATTCTTTAAAAGCACTGACCTCCCATAGAAGACTTTGGAAATGGTTTTATAAAGTTATATTTTGAATTTGAAGTTGATAGGGCACCAAAAAGGAAGTGAAATTTTATATGTCTTCAAAGGTCCAAGTCTATCATGCACCGACATATTTAATATGGAAAGCAAACATTATAAAAAGGAGGTAAAATTATTTGTGATTGTGCATTTTTTAATGAGTTATTGAATACCTATGTCTACGAGAGTTACTGTCACCAGAAAAGGACAACATTGCCAAGTTGAAGTGAGTTGAACATCGTTCATCCTAGTTCATGAGGATAGAGAGAAGTAATTTGAGCGTCATTCATTTAATTTTATGAGGATAGAGTGAAGGAGAGTGCCTTTCGTTCTAGTTTGTGAGGGCAAAAAGTGCCATTCATTCCATTCGTGAGGGTAGAGTGAAGCAAGGATAGCGCACAAAATTCTAGATAGAGGCAGATATTTAAAGAGGAGGTAGTGCATTAGATATTCCAGCTAGGTAGCTAGCCCATGTGGAAGGAAGACTCTGCGTAGGATACTGGCAAAAAAGAGGTTTTAGGTTCAATTCATGGTGGTAGTGTTTTGATGTTCGTTTGGGCAAAAGATAAAAGGAATAAAATATTTTTTGAGCACCTTCACATCCAGTGGGTGGGCCATCCTAGCTGGCACTCTAGCTCGCACTAGAGCATAGCCTACGTAAGGTTTTGTTTTTGAATCTCTTCGATGAAAAATGTGGTAAGGGCATTAAATTTTGTTTTAATTTAAAATTAAAGATAGGGAGTCATAAGGTTTACCTTGAGGAATTAATGTGAGTTGACATTTCTGGAATTACAAAGGTTACTTATAAGTTGATTTTAGAAATTATAAAGGTAGAAGTGAAAGTATTAAGGGATTATTACTGTGTGTTCTAATTTAATAAGCAATAAAAGGAGTAATAAGGTTTAAAGTATTTTTGCACTTAGGATTTTTTGTTTAGAAGATACATTGTGGTATTGAAATCATTTGTGGCTTTTACAAGTAGGAGTTATAAGGTGTTTGTGTTTTAATTATTGTGGGTATTTCTGCATGGTGAAAGAAAGTTTGAAGGGTTTTAATATTTGATTAAAAAGCCTTGTTTTGAGAAATTAAAAGAAGTTGTAAAGTAATATCTTTGTGCACATCTCTGAAGAGAATTTTTTCATGTGGATGATTGAAAAAGTGTTATGATAACTAACCCTTAAAAGTGGCTTAAGAAATAATATTTTGAGATAGGTTTTGAGGGCACATCTTCATCAAAGCAAGTTAAGAGGTACGGTGACATGATTTCTTATTTAATGTGTTTGGTTGAGCAAATATTTCTAAATCATAATGTGGAGAAATAAGGATTATATATATGCATTGTTGGAAATATTTGAGGTAGGATTTGTGAAATAAATTGTGCATCTGTGTTGAAATAAATTAGAAACACTCATGCTAGATTTTGTGAACAAATTATGCTTCATTGTTTGAATGAATTTTTGAATATTTTGGGTATTAGTTTGAGTGACATTGAATGTGAATGAGCAAGTGTTAGAAACCACTTTAGTGAAGCAATTTTTGCATTGGGCTTGAGTGATATTTGGAAAGAACATTTTGTGAAATTTTATTGCATATCATTTTTTGTGTGTTCTTGAACAAGAATTTTGGGTAGAATATATCTGAAATATTATGATCAAAGCATGTGTTATGAGTAGTGTTGAGAAAATTTTATGAGCAATTTGAGCATGTGTTAGGATAGAGTTAAGCAGATATAATGAGCAGATTAGTACAGGATTGTGAGTTGTTTGAGTAGGCCTTTTGATAAGGCTTGTGAGTGTATCGCTCCAAATTTTTTCGCATCCCTACCTTCAGGCTATTGGATCCGTGCCCGGAAGGAGGATGGGAAAAGGATGATGCGGTACCTCGGACGAGAGGACTTTACGAAGGTCCCGCCTCTCAAGGGAGGTGTATTTTGGTGATTTTTCGACGGATGGTGGGTTCACCAGGAAACATTTAATGGCGCTTCCACGCCTAGGTTTTGGAATGTGTTTAGATGAGTTCGTTTTGATCTTAAACATTCATCCTAGGTTTGGCCGAATGAATCTAAATTAAACTACATGAAAATGCAATTTTCATGAATACAGCAAACAAATTTGAAAGCAGAAAATAGAGAATTTATAGGAGGAAAATGGGGAATACCTGATCCGGATGTCTGAAGAAGATTCTGACGTTTGAGGCAGTCTGGATCGTCTGGAATTCGACAGAATCGCCTGCAATCTGACAGAATCGTCCGAAAACTGACAGATTCGTCTGGAATCTGACAGAATCGTCTGAGACTGACAGAATCGTCCGAGATCTGACGAATTCGTCAGACGAATTCGTCAGAAACCTGCAAAACAGAAAATAGATGCAAAATACAAGAAATCCTACTGTGCAAACAGAGGCAAATTACACCAAATAGCAATATGAATACTGAACAATATTTAAGAACAGAAATTAAAGCAAATTACTGTACTTAAATGACAAAACATGATCTTAATATGCAATCTAGGCTAAATGGGTGAACTCCAGATGCAAAATAATGTAAAAACTGAATAAATTGTCTAATTTGCAGCATAAGATGACAGAGAAAAAGGTGAGAAAAACAAACTCCAAGCAATTGATTGCCTCGATGTGGATTGCAGTCGAGATCGTCTCGCATCAGTACGAAATCGTCTCGTATTTGACAGGATCGCCTCCGATCTGGACAGGTTCGTTGGCGACGATGGGTGCTGGCTCCGATTGAAAAATAATGCTGTACCTGCAACAAAATAATATGAAACTAATGCAAATGCAAAGTAGGGATGTTTCAACGTAGGGGGAATCAATTTACCAAGAATTTCAGCCAGGGGTTGGGGAGGGAAAATCCTAGAGGTTAAATAGGCTTAGAGGGAGTTGGTAGGAGGTTGGAGATCATCCCAATTTGGGAGATCTCCAACGGGGGAGGGTCCCAACGGCGCAGACACGCTTCTGCCCGTATTGGAGACCCGTTGGAACAGATTCCAACTATGCAAATTCAGTTTTGCGACAAGATCGTCTGGACGTCCTAGTCCGGACGAAATCGTCAAATCCGGGGCGATATCGTCTGATCGGCGACGATATCGTCAAACGGTCAAAACAACCTCTAAAATTGGCGCGAAAAAGGGGGAAACGGAATACCCGACGGTTAACGGGCGGTTTGGGAGGTTAAATTTGATTTTAAAATTATTTACTAAGGTGAATGTAAATTTTATAATTTTATTGCGCCAATTTTAGGGTGCTACATTTTGCCCCCTCTTTAGCGAATTTTCCGAAGAAAATGCGTTAAAGATGAGTTCTTCTCGATCTACGAGAAAGCAAAAAATTATACCCATTTTTAGGCGACGATTCTTGGTCGAATCGTACGACAGCTTACTATGGTGCCCCCTCCGTGTTTTTACCCAAATCGAACGTTTGAGGTAAAAACGCGAAAAAGCACAAAATTATTGTTGAATAAAATTAGGAAAAATAGGGTAAAACCCTAATTCATTGTTACTGTTCATTTTTCTGGTTTTAGAGCTCTGAAGCAAAAAATGGTCGAGACAGCGCACAGATCTGCAGAGGTCCGACGCGGTCTACGGGTAAGGGTCTAAACTTAGTTTAGAACTGATTTAATTTGAATTGACATGCTTTTTAGATAATTTTTAGGTGAATTTTGAGCATCGCGGCCGTTTTTGGGCCGTCGACGTCGTCGGGACGAAATCGTCCCGATTTCGACGAAATCGTCTCAATTTCGGCAATTTCGCCCGAGGGCGAAATCGTCGAAAGGGGGACGATTTCGTCAAATTAGAGACGATTTCGAACTACGAAATCGGAGACGATTATGCTCAAATTTGGGACGATATCGTCCAATAGTGGGCGATATCATCAATTGCAAAAAATTGAATTTTTAACTTGCATTATTGATTACTTGAATTATTGATTAATGATTTGTTTATTGTTTTTTTGTTTATGTTTGCAGAGAGGATTACTAAAGAGCAGGGAGTGGAAATATGGAGGTTTGAGAGATGACTTGGCCGCTCTGACACAGGCAGAGCGAGATCAGCTGGCACAGGCCGGCTTACAGCATGTGGCGGAGATGCCACAAGTATCCACGGACATGGGGCTTCTAACAGCCCTAGCAGAGAGGTGGTATCCGGGTTCTTCCTATTTTTGGCTACCGACAGGGGAGATGGCTCCCACACTAGAGGATGTATGGAGGATTCTGAGAATCCCCATACAAGGACGGCTCATCACTCCTACGGCCAATCAGGGCCGCGCTATGGGATGGTTATGCGGTGACCCGAGCTTCGCCCTGGAGAAGGGCGGAGTTAACATCGAGGCACTACGCCAGATGCCTGGGGCATCTACACTCACACGAGTTCTAGCTGGGGTAGTTGGTGGACTTTTGCTGTGCCACCAGAGCGGGTGCAGGGTACCATGGATGCTCGTAGATGTGATCTACGATATGCGGGACCATGGGTACAGGTTTGCTTGGGGCAGCTTTGTACTATGCCGATTGTACAGGATCCTGTATGGGGTCGTGTACAAGGGCGGGCGATGTCTGGTCATGACATCGCTCCTACAGGTTTGGTGCTGGGAGCACATTGCAGTGCGGAGGCCGGTAGGGCTTCCACTGATAGGGGTGGATGGGGAGAGGCCCCGAGTCTTCTACTGGTGGCTCCGGAGAGGGTCACAATGGTGGATCGACCTACCGATGTCCCGGAGGCTACTGGATGACCTAGTCCCGGACCAGATCACCTGGAGGCCATGGAGGGAGCATCCAGGGTGGGCCGAGGATGGACAGGAGCTGGCTCGCATCAGGCGAGTCTGCTGGTTGAGGATGGAGAGGGGAGAGGTGGAGCTCCACCGCTACGACCGAGTTTTGAGGTAGTTCGGTCTACAGCAGGGGATCCCATCTCTCAGGGATTACGAGTTTTCCTGGACTATCTGGGATAACACCACTGTTAGCGGGGCTCCTGACATGCAGCGGTTCTGGAGTCAGGACGCAGACGATGCCCCCATCCAACCAGTGGATGGGGACGACGCGGGGGTAGCCGACGGCTACGATGCCTGGTACGTAGGCATCCGCCCTCCTCGGATGACGAGGGCTCAGGGTCCGATTCATGCGGTTGTGCATCGGATAGGGAGGCGGCGCCAGGCAGTGATAGAGGCGGCCCAGGGTCACGGTGGGAGAGAGCAGAGGAGGCCACAGGCATAGGAGAGGCCGCGGCAGCTGGAGAGGAGGGAGGAGAGACCCCCATCTCCATAGAGGCCACCATCGCCCGATAAGGGCAAGGGTGTGGACACAGGAGAGAGTAGCGAGATGGCTACTCTTCGGGCGGAGAGAGATCGTCTGCAGGCTCAGGTGCAGACGCTACAGGATGCGGCTGCACGACACCATGCTGAGGTGTCACAGCTATGGGATGAGATTGCATGCCTCAGGGCACGGGGCGGAGGGGCGAGCTCAGGAGAGTTGACACGGGCTATCGCCCAGTTGACATTCTATCAGACACTGTACTTCCAACTGGTGCCAGAGGTAGATAGACTACCCCTGCCAGCTAACATCGTAGATCCGATCAAGATCGGGTCATCGAGGACCACGTCCCGATCGAGGACTAGGACTACACAGACTGCGATGGGGCCACCTCGTCCACCTCAGGGCGGGGGAGGAGATGAGGCAGAGAGCTCGAGGGGCTCTCGAGGCTAGAGGGCTGCACATTGATGTTGTATTATATATATTTTTTTGTTTGATAGAGGATTGAGTATGCCGAGGTATAGATTGTGGCATACCAATCCAGTTTTGATGATGTACATATATTTGTGACATATATAGATGAGATATTTTTGATCATATGACTTGTCTTATGTGATGCTTATGATGCTTTTATGTTTGATTGATTGATTTCATGTGATTATGTCGATGGATATATTATAATTGGAATGTCATGCTTGTAATATTTGAAATGAAATAATCTGATGTAACAATTTGGTTGTTTGTAATGAAAATGTGATAAAAATAAAAAGAGACTTCTAACAATAATTTCAAAGGACATTGTCGCTATTATAGACCATTTCATGGAGTCACTGCTCACTCGGTCGTCAAGCTAGTCCCATTTATAGAAATATTGTTAAAAGTAAAAAGAGTGCTTAAGAGACTGTCTTAAGACTTTGGTGCAATAGTGCAAATGATGATGATGATGATGATTTGTTTTCAGATTTCCATGAAAATATTATGCATGAAATATTTTAAAATGATTTTCGCTAGGCATAAATTCCTAAGTGTGATAAAATTTTTGGATAATTCCCTAGGAATTATACCATCATTGCAAAATTTAAAGGTTGACATAATGATATGAAATAATGAAAATGTGTTTGTCTGTTGAAAAGCATAATTTGTGTAACATAATGAATTAAGTCATATGGTTTTCATGATTTTTGAATAAATGGAAAATAAAATTGGTACAATGGTTTGCGCTAGGCATAGAATATGTAGGTATAGACTTATACCATCATCGCGAAAATCAAAGAAAAATAGATAGTTTTATTGCATGGTTGATTTTTTGATGAACAGAAAAGATGAAAATGAGGACTTGCGCTAGGCATACAATTCCAATTTTGGTTTTGGAACTATACCATCGTCGCGAAAGTCGACACGATATATATGATATGTTTTGAAAGAAATTTTTGATTTTTCTATTATATAGTTGTCTTTGTGGTAAACAATCTGTACTTGATTTATTCCAAACAAGTTGCAAAAAAATAATATTTCAAAGTATTTTGAAGACAAAAGTTAGATTTATAAGGAATCCCATGTGCATATGTGCATTCATTTCCGATCTTGATTTATCATAATGATAAACAAAATCTCTCAAATACAAATGTGTGTGCAATTGCATTGTTCATTTACCAGATTTGAGCAAGATACTATGATACAAGTGATTTGAAGAAACCAAATAAATGTTCATTAACCATGATGTAGATGCATATAACCATATTAGACTACTATGTAGATCGGATTATCAAGAGCTAGCTAATCCATAAGCAGACATAGGTCTGTACAAAAGAAGGTCGCTAATGTGACAGACATATCGCCATGCTAGGAGTTACCCAAGGCCAAGCAAGGTTGGGCACAAACCAATTGTTATGGGGCTTACCTCACAGTTTTCGAATAATTGAGAATTCCAGGGATTCAAGCTCATCAACCCTTCTTTTCTTTTCAAAGGGTAGGGAAAGGGATTTTATTGCTTTCTTGCTTTCTTTTGAACTTTGCATATTTTTCTTTTGTATTTCTTTTGCTTGATAATGCTTGGAACATTGCTATAATGATATAAAAGAACATTTCTCTTTTCTCTTTTTCTTGAATTTTTCTTTTCTTTTCTTTTTCTTTTTTTTTTCTTTGCTAGGGATACTTGCTCGGATTAGCTGTAGAGCAAGGGATTTTTATTCTGGGTAGGGGTGAGCTTGTCCTTTTGCCAATTCTCAAAGATTCTAGACCATGTGCATGATAGGATAGCAGGGGAAACTTTTCGCTCAAGAAATCAGTTCTACTATGTAGCAAAACATGGAAATTACAAATATAATCATTTTATTGTGAAAAGATGTGCTTGGTTTAAGTAAATAACAAGATCAATTCTCTGTGCTCAAACTTTATTTAATTGACTTTTGTGGACTTTGATATAAGAGAGATTAGTAATCATGCCAGATAAAATCAAGATATTTATTGTTGTGAGTGTGCTAGTGAGGGATGCCAAATAAATGCTAATTTTATCCAAAATAAGTTGAAACATATAACTGCAATAATTGTAAGAAAATATATATAAACATTTTTGAGAAGTTTTGAGAATGTTGACTCTCTCTTTCTTCTGTATATTGTTTTATTTTGGTTTCGAAAGAGTCAAGCATATAGCTGTTTTTAGATTTTGATTTTTGTTTTGAGCAAAAAGAATTTAACAAGTGCTTTAAATAAATGCAATAGATAGTTTTGAAGATTTTTAGAGATTTATGAATGTTTTTTTTTTTTTTTGGTGTTTTTGAATTTTTTTTTTTGAAAGAAATACAAAATAGTAATTTGGAACAAATATATACATGGATGAAATGACCAAATTTATGCATAATAACGTTTAAGATGCAAAATATTCATGGGTTCTTTAAGTTCTTTACCATCTAAGGTAGATAATTTATATGCTCCTGATTCAAATTTAGCAGTAATGATGTATGGTCCGAGCCAGTTGGGCTCAAATTTACCTTTAAGTTCTTTGGTTGCATTTGTATTTTTTTTATTTTCTTTTAAAACAAGGTCGCCAATCTCAAAGGATCGATGACGAACTCTCTTAGCATATGATCTTTTAAGCTTGTTTTGGTAAGCACGGAGATGCTCCAAAGCATTGATGCATTTTTCATCGAGGAGTTCCAGCTGACTGAGTCTGCCAGCACGATATTCATCTCCTACTTCGGTATCTTGAAGTAGCAGAGCCAAAGAAGGAACTTCCAATTCAAATGGAAAAACTGCTTCAGCACCATATACCAAAACAAATGGTGAAGTGCCCGTGGGGGTTCGAACACTAGTTCGATAAGCCCACAAGGTTGGATATAATTGAATATGCCAGTCACGGCCAGTTTTATTGACTAATATTTTGAGAATTTTGATTAAAGTTTTGTTAGAAGCTTCTGCTTGACCATTACCCTGAGGATAATAGGGGGTGGACCAGCGATGTTGAATCTTATATTTTTGACATAATTTTTTAACATCTTTATTTTTGAAAGGAGTTCCATTGTCAGAGATGAGGTTGGCAGGAATTCCGAACCTGCAAATAATTTGATTAAAAATAAATTTAGAAACTTGTGTGCCAGTGCAAGAAGCTAAAGGCATAGCTTCAACCCACTTCGTGAAATACTCAGTGGCAGTTATGATGAACTTGTGTCCATCAGATGACACAGGATTGATTTTGCCAATAATATCCAAGCCCCATTTAGAAAAGGGCCAAGGAGATGAAATAGCCTGCAACTCTTGTGCAGGCGCATGGACAAGGTCAGCATGTTTTTGACACTTGTCGCAATGGCGCACATACTCATGTGCATCCGTTTCCATGGTAGGCCAAAAGTATCCTATCCGAAGGAGCTTTTTAGCAATGACACTACCACTAAAGTGTCCTCCACAAGATCCATCGTGGGCTTCACTCAAGGCTGATTTAGACTCATCTGAATTTAAACATCTTAATAGGATACCTTCAAAAGATCTCCTATATAAAGTATTGCCAATTATTACAAATCGACTTGCTCGTCGACGTAATAACCGACGCTGGTTTCGATTAGAATTAGCAGGGAAAGTCCCATTTTGGAGAAAATCAAATATGTCTGTATACCAAGGTTCAGGAGTAGTTTCATTGATTAGAAACACATCCAAAGGCTCTAAGCATGACTTATTTGAAGCGGGTTCCTGGAGTCGATGAATAATGATAGTGGCATATTCGTCGTCTAACTCCAAGGGCAAGAGAGATGCAACGGCGGCCATAGCGTCGGCTGCACGGTTGCTAGTCCAAGGAATGGCTTCCAAGGTAACTTGATCAAACAAGGACATTAGTTGTAAAACATAGGCCTTATATGGGCGAAGTTTATCATCTCTGGTCTGATAAACTTCATTAATTTGGTTTATAACCAATTGGGAATCCCCAAAAACTAAGAGGTTTTTAATTTTTAGCGCTAAAGCAGCTCGTAATCCAAGGATTAGAGCTTCATACTCAACAGTATTGTTGGTGCAAGCAAAGGTCAGTTTGAAGGATAGAGGAATAAGATGTTTTTGCGGAGATATTAAAATAATACCCGCACCAGCCCCACTCATGCATCGGGCTCCATCAAAGTATAAGGACCATTGTTCAACAAGGTCTGCCTCTAATTGAAGGCATTCATCAGGAAACTCGATAATGAGGGGATGAGTAGACTCTAAGGGTGCAGCAGCTAATTGATCTGCTATGATTTGACCCTTAACAGACTTTTGTCCTATGAAGGTGAGATCAAACTCGCTTAGAGCAAGAACCCACTTGGCTGTGCGACCCGATAAATAAGGTCGACTCATGAGATATCTTAAGGGATCATATTTGGCAATGACATACATTTTTTGACTAAGCATATAATGTCGTAATTTTTGCGTAGCAAAAATGACTGCTAGACATAGCTTCTCTAACGCTGTATAGCGGGTTTCATAACTGATGAAGGTTCGGCTAATATAATAATTAGCACGTTCTCATTTTTCATCATCGAGTTGAGCTAACATAGCTCCTAAGGCAGAATCTGAAGCAAAAATATAGAGGAGAAATGGGCGATCAGATTTAGGCGGTGAAAGCACCGGTGGGTTAAGGAGATATTGTTTGAGAAGTTCAAAAGCTTCTCTACATTCTGTGTCCCAATTGAAAGGGACATCCTTCTTAAGAAGTTTGAGAAAAGGACCAGTTTTGTCCGCCAGCTTATCAATGAAGCGACGGATAGCTTGAAGTTTACCCCGTAAACTTCGTAATTCAGATATATTAGTAGGTGCGGGCATATCGGTGATAGCCGCAATTTTGAGAGGGTCAATTTCGATACCACGTAAAGAAACTAAAACCCCCAATAGTTTGCCGGACTTAACTCCGAATATACATTTTGCTGGATTTAATCGAATGAGATATTCTCGTAATCGATTAAAGACTTTTCGCAAATCATCCAAATGATGATCTTCAATAAGAGAGCGAGCTATAATATCATCTACATAATCATGTAGGATATCATGCATCATATCATGAAAAATGTAGGTCATAGCTCGTTGATAAGTTGCACCTGCGTTCTTTAAGCCAAATGGCATCACTTTCCAACAAAAGGTACCCCATGGGGTAATAAAGGCTGTTTTAGCCTGGTCTTCAAGAGCTATCCGAATTTGATTATAACCGGAGAATCCATCCATTAAGGACATCATCCCACTTTCGGCAGTAAAGTCAATAATTTGATCCATGTTTGGAAGAGGAAAGTCGTCTTTAGGGCATGCAACGTTGATATCTCTAAAATCGGTGCAAACTCTAACTTTGGTAGCTTCTTTCTTGGTGACTGGAACTACATTTGAGATCCATTCAACATAATCAATAGCTTGTATAAAGATAACATTCAGGAGTTTTTCTAACTCCCCTTTGACTAGCAAAGCCACTTTGGGATGCATTTTTCTAAGTTTTTGTTTAACCGGTTTAGCATCCGGATGGACCACTAGATGATGCATGACTACGTAAGGGTCTAGACTCGGCATAGCTTCATATGTCCAAGCGAAGACATCTTCATACTCTTTAAGGAATGCAATGTATTGTTCTTGTTTTTCTTGACTTAGTTCTCGCTCCAATATTGATTATGTGAGGATTGTCCTCAGTTCCAATATTAATTTTAATGACATTTTCTACCTCCATGTGTAGATCTCTTTCAAAATTAGGTGGGGCGGGTGAAACGCCCAACTCTTGTAATTCTTGTAAAGTTAATTTAGATAATTCATCTTGAGGATCAGTGGCCTCAAGTTGAGCTATAGTTGGTATAGAACCATCAAAATAAAATCCATTGTGCAACATCTCTTCAACAGAGACATCATGGAAGATATCTCCTTCCAACTCTTCATCGGGGTCAGCAATCATTTCAGGGTAGGCTATGGATAGCATGTTGCATGAAAATGACTGATTTTTAAGAGGCAAATCAACATGCCTATCCAAATAATCTTGATAGCATATGAGGTGATCATCATCCTCAAAAGGAAAGGGTTGTCCCTTACTAGGAAATAGGCCCACACCACAGCAGGCAGGCCACGGTTCTACCTCGAAAGGTTCTTTCATGCCATTTTGGAAAGGTCCTAAGCCTTTCCCTTCATATCCCATTTTAAGCATCATGGGTTTAGCTTTAATATAATCATTGGTAAAATAACACCGAGCGTATCCTTCATGGTGAGTTTTGATATTCCGAGGGATTCTTCCCCAGTCATATCCTTTATAAATGAAGGCACAACTCCCGACTTGGTAAGTACTTCCCATAGGTTGTGGGAGGCCCAAAGTACGAGGAGATGGCGGCAATTTATTTAAAAGGTTTGAATCTTGCATGAAAGCATTCATTTTTTCTCGATATTAAGGTTGTAGATAAATCTGGTAAAAGTTCATCAGAAAGGGCATAAGATGTAGAAGGTTTATTACCTATGTCTTGAGATGTGGAAGGGATGATAGATGTGTCTAGAGGTTTTGAATTTGTAGGGGTAGTAGTTGAAGAATTGGTTGTAGATTTGAAATCTTTTTGAGGTTCTAAAGTAATTTGTTTAGAGGGTTGTTGATCTATATAGGAGGATGAAGTTAATGGAGGGGAACTCGGTGAAGTTATGGGTTTATGTTTCATAGTTTTAGATGAAAAAGAAGAACTAGGATGTGTGGATGATAGAGCTGGGCAAAATTGCACTCCAACTGGTTCTGCCAAAGCACACATATCAAAAGGTCTAGGGTCACCGTGAATAGTGACCAACTGATTTTTAAACTCAAATTTAACACATTGGTGTAAAGTTGATGGGACCGCTCGCATGGCGTTGATCCAAGGGCGACCCAAAAGTATATTGTACGATGCTGGGCAATGTACAATGAACACGGTTGTTTCTAGGGTTCTAGGACCAACTTGCAATGGGAGGGTGATAACTCCACACGTTTCTTGTGTTTCGTCATTAAAAGCTTTGATAATCATATCAGTTTTCTTCATTTCATCACTTCTAAAACCAAATCGTTGGTAGAAGTCAAAGGTGCAGATGTTTAGAGATGAGCCATTATCAATCAAAACTCGTTTGACAGCTACATCCCCGATTAAAGCAGTAATGTATAAGGGATTGTCCTTATGTAAACTGTGTTGTGGGATATCTTTATCCCAGAAATCAATACAATCAATCTCTCGAGTGATGATAGTATTGGCCATAGCTTCAGGTTGAATGTTTTGAGGCACCATCATTTGGCTCAATGTAAGCATCAACTCATCCCTATGGGTGGGAGAGGATCTTAATAAATCTAAGAGGGAAATTCTGGCCGTGGTATTAGACAATTGCTCATTAATGCTGTAAGGGGGTTTAGGTTGAACAATAGGAGCATGATTCCCTTTATTTGGGTTTTTCAAAATGAATGGAGCTGATCCATCATTCTGGTTTGGTTCTTGTTGGGAATTTTGAGCTTGTTGTCGGGTGACGACTCCGATGGTACCTACAATGTTATAGTGACGACGTTGAAACGGTCTCGGTTGAGAATTTATGGCTTGTTCATAGGGAAGGACTACATTAGAAGAAGGTCGAGTAGTGACTCTTCTGGGAAATGGTTCTTCTGGAACATTAGCATCTGTGACAGGTTGAATAGGATCTGATTCATTTTCAGAACTATTCGATTGAATAGTGTCTACTTCACTTTCACTATCTGACTCTATATCACTAGAATCAGAAGTTTGAAAATTATGTAAGGGCCTGGTTGTAACTAGGGATAAGGTCGTGTCAAATATTTGAGAATCCTGAACAGGTAATTGTCCGCTAATGGTTCCTACATATCGGGTAGGAGGGGGAACATTATGATGTTCGATTTGATTGGCCACCTCTTTACCATGTCTTGGTAAAGGGTGTTGAAATATGTCTAAAGTTTGATTGGCATTTTGATTTTGATTTTGGGGAATGGTCTTTTGAGTATTATTAGGAGGGTTTTGTTTGGGTTGGAAGGCTTGCACTTCCATTTCATTATTGTCAATCAAATCTTGTATTTTATGTTTCAACCTCTTACAAGCGTTGGTAGAATGTCCAGGTCCTCTATGGAAATCACAGTGCAAATCAGCTCTATATCCGGGTATAGTTGGGTCAGGTTCCCGGATAGCTGGTAATTGGATTAAACCTCTTTCGAGCAGTTGAGGTAAAATAGTTGACAAAGGTTGGTTTAATCTAGTGAACTCTCGAGGAGGCTTATCAGGAGGTTTCAATATGAATTTTTCTGTTGTCTTTGTTGCATTGATATTAGCAACATTTCTATTGTCAGTGACTCCATCACCGACAACCTGTTTGTTTTTATATTGATTTCTAGATGTTTTCTCATCATCCTTCTTCCTAAGTTGGCCTCTCCTAATGAGGGCATCTTCTACTCTTCGAGCTAAATCTATAGCTTGGTCGAAGGTAGTCAAAGTAGTTGTTGATAGCTCATAAGAAAGTTGTTCTTGTAAATTGTTGATGAAAATGTCTAACATTTCCCTATAGGGTAGCACAAAGTGCAGTTTTCCTATCAATTGCCTCCATCTAGCTAAGAAATCGGCAAAGCATTCATCCTTATCTTGTTTTAGATTGTATAGGTCTTTAATAGTTACATGCCTCTCGATGTAGGCACTAAATTGATGGACAAATGATTCAACTGTTTCTTCGAAGTTTCTCAAAGAATGAGTGGGCAATTGATAGTACCACTCTAATGCCATTCCACCTAAACTTTTAGGGAACATTTTTAGTAATAGCAAGTCGTCATGCGATATGTCATGACATGCTATCCTAAACATGCGAAGATGTTCTATGGGATCTTCGGTTCCTTTATATATAGGCAGGACAGGCATGGGAAAATGTTTAGGATATGGTTGAGCTACAACTATGGGATCCAAAGGTTGACTACAGATCTCTCGATAATTATACGAGGGACGGTAGGGATCTATCTGGTCCATACGTGAAGCTAATTGTTTCACCATGGCTTCCAGATTACTAGTTTGCCCCCCATATTGGTTTGGTAGGGCATTGACATGAGTGTTATGGGCGTAGGATGGAGGAACATGCAGATTAGATGCCATATTACTGTTGTGTAAATTATTGGTAGGAAAAGTATTATGGAGGAATTTTGAAGTTGTATTATGTTGTATTCCAGATTGTTGAAAGTTTGTATTTGGCTTAGTTTTAGGTTTCTGTTTATTTAAAGCATTTTGCTCAATAGTTTGGCGGAATAAAGTAGTGAAGGGAATTTTCTTTTGTGCGGGAGTGATTTTAGGTTGAGTAACAGGTTCCTTAGGAGGTTGGGTAACCTCGTTGTTTTGACATGCTTTGGGCTATAGTGACCATATCCGCATTGGATGGTCCACCCTTGTCACTTTCTTGATCAATGAAAGACAAGGGATTAGTCTGCATATTGCACATATATTCCATGGTTGCTTGAGTTTTACTAATTTGCCCTTTATCAAGGCGAATGGCCACATTAAGGTCATCAATGTTTTCCATGAGAAATCTCTTGAAATGCTCTGCATTGTCAAAGGCAATATTTCCATTTGGAGCTACTCTAGGGGATGAGGATCCATCCTCTTTAACATTTGCTTCTTGTTCTTTATCTTCCCCTAAGTCTTCATCTGATTGACCTAGAGTTTCTCCTTCCGGATTTGAATCTCCAAGAAGGACATTTGGGTTTTCAGTTGTATCTTGTAACCAATCTTCTCCTTCCCCTAAAGTTTCTTTGCCATTCCTAAGTTTAGGCATGGTGCTAAGTTTTGATTTCACAATAAATATATATATATATATATATATATATATATGCAACAAATTAAGAGGTATATATTTACTATATACCTACTATAATATTTGAAATTGAAATGTTTAAGTTTTTGCTAAGTTTTTTGATTTTTTTAGTTTTTCTTTGAAACAATATAATAAAGACAGCAAATGAAACAATAAATGCACGCAATAACAAGACTGAAAGTAAATGAGCTAGTCTTCTATGAATAACTTATGAATATCATTAATAGGTTCGAGTTGTTCAGGGGTCATGAAATGTTCTTCTTCAAATTGAAAGTTTTCTTTTAGAAATTTGATGAAAAGGGCTATGGTAATATTATCTGTTTCAGATGCTGGTTGATAGAAGTAAAGCTCGTGGCAATACTCTCGATATAACACAGCACGAGGAACTCTATTCCATATTTCCCTATCTGTAAGAACAACCTCTTGGTCTTCTACAAGGCCTAGGAATTGGTGCACAATAGCTGCGTTCTCGAGGTATTCCTCGAAGGTGAACAACTCTGAAGATACTAAGGCTCTCCTATAGGCTAACCATCTATGGCAGGCTCTCTGAAGTTCATGATAAAAAACTAATTGATGAGGATCCAGGATTCTATCCAAGACTAGCCTCTTAATCTGTTTAAGTTGTGTGGACCTAGATGAGATGATACTAAGTCTCTTGTCAAGTTCGTCCCACAAGGATTGATTTCTACTTGTTTCAGGGATACTAAGGACAAAATTAACTTCTATAGCTACCAATTGATTTTCTACGTTTATAGTAACTGCTAACCTCTTTTTAGGAGCTACCATCTAAACATGACTTTAAACCTTAAATGTTTTAAAATGCATCTAAGTTTTAGTTGTTCTAATTTTTTTTTTGTTTTTGTTTTTGTTTTCAAAAGGTTATGATGCATTCACGTCGGGTTCACCAAAATGTATCGCTCCAAATTTTTCGCATCCCTACCTTCAGGCTATTGGATCCGTGCCCGGAAGGAGGATGGGAAAAGGATGATTGCGGTACCTCGGACGAGAGGACTTTACGAAGGTCCCGCCTCTCAAGGGAGGTGTATTTTGGTGATTTTTCGACGGATGGTGGGTTCACCAGGAAACATTTAATGGCAATTTCCACGCCTAGGTTTTGGAATGTGTTTAGATGAGTTCGTTTTGATCTTAAACATTCATCCTAGGTTTGGCCGAATGAATCTAAATTAAACTACATGAAAATGCAATTTTCATGAATACAGCAAACAAATTTGAAAGCAGAAAATAGAGAATTTACAGGAGGAAAACGGGGAATACCTGATCCGGATGTCTGAAGAAGATTCTGACGTTTGAGGCAGTCTGGATCGTCTGGAATTCGATAGAATCGCCTGCAATCTGATAGAATCATCCAAAACTGACAGATTCATCTAGAATCTGACAGAATCGTCTGAGACTGATAGAATCGTCCGAGATCTGACGAATTCGTCGACGAATTCGTCAAAAACCCGCAAAACAGAAAATAGATGCAAAATACAAGAAATCCTACAGTGCTAACAGAGGCAAATTACACCAAATAGCAATATGAATACTCGAACAATATTTAAGAACAGAAATTAAAGCAAATTACTGTACTTAAATGACAAAACATGATCTTAATATGCAATCTAGGCTAAATGGGTGAACTCCAGATGCAAAATAATGTAAAAACTGAATAAATTGTCTAATTTGCAGCATAAGATGACAGAGAAAAAGGTGAGAAAAACAAACTCCAGGCACTGATTGCCTCGATGTGGATTGCAGTCGAGATCGTCTCGCATCAATACGAAATCGTCTCGTATTTGACAAGATCGCCTCCGATCTGGACAGGTTCGTTGGCGACGATGGGTGCTGGCTCCGGTTGAAAAATAATGTTGTACCTACAACAAAATAATATGAAACTAATGCAAATGCAAAGTAGGGATGTTTCAACGTAGGGGGAATCAATTTACCAAGAATTTCAGCCAGGGGTTGGGGAGGGAAAATCCTAGAGGTTAAATAGGCTTAGAGGGAGTAGGTAGGAGGTTGGAGATCATCCCAATTTGGGAGATCTCCAACGGGGGAGGGTCCCAACGGTGCAGACACGCTTCTGCCCAGATTGGAGACCCGTTGGAACAGATTCCAACTATGCAAATTCAGTTTTGCGACAAGATCGTCTGGACGTCCTAGTCCAGACGAAATCGTCAAATCGGGGCGATATCGTCTGATCGGCGACGATATCGTCAAACGGTCAAAACAACCTCTAAAATTGGCGCGAAAAAGGGGGAAACGGAATACCCGACGGTTAACGGGCGGTTTGGGAGGTTAAATTTGATTTTAAAATTATTTACTAAGGTGAATGTAAATTTTATAATTTTATTGCGCCAATTTTAGGGTGCTACAGTGAGTAGTTCTAAGAAAAGTGTGTGAATATTTTTGAGGTAGACTTATGCAATATTTGTGAGCAGGCTTGAGGTAGACTTGTGAGTAGGTATGAGATAGATCAGTATAGGTAGTTGAGCAAATTTGATTAGAATTATGATCATATTCAATCAAAGTTGAGAAACGTTGAGAGCAAGCTTTAAAGATAACCTACACAAAGAGGATAGAGGTATCCTATGGATATAGATCCATAAACTAGAGAAGTGGGAATAGAGGTCTCTTGTGGATAGATATCCACAAACTTGAGCATAGGGGATTGGTGTCTCCTTTGGATAGAGGTCCATAAACATTGTAATAGAGATTTGGTTCCCAAGAGATTTGTTGAGAAAATTTATAAGAATTTTTTTCTCTGTGGACTTAGCCCACATTGGATGAACCACATTGAATCCATATCTCTCATGTGTGTGATGATTTGTGCATTATTTACTACCTTGATATTATTGTTTTTATCACTTATATTAAAAAGTAAAAAGTTTTATCATATATTTTTCACCCTCCTCTCAGTATAAGTTTGTGTTCTTCAATTGGTATCAGAGTGGGTTCCTTCATGAAGAGCCTAACAGTTTTAAGGAATATCCTACAAGAGCACACATGACCACTGAAATGAAAGATGTCCCTATGGTTGAAATAAAAGAGAGAAATCTGTAAAATGGAGAAGAAGCCATGATTGACAAGAAAAAGAAAATTATTGATGCTCTTGTAAAATTGGAAAGAGTTAGAGATAAGAATTCAAGGTTGAAGGCTCAAATTCAAGAGGATGTGGAAACAAAGATAAAGCTTCTACAAAAACTCAGACTTAAAGGTGAAGGTTGAAGAGGTAAATAAAATTGGAAAAGATATGGCTGAACAATTAAAGACAAAAGAGTTAGAATGTGAAATATTGGAACTTAAAATTATCTCTCTAATAAAGGGAATTGAAAAGTCTAAGGATAAGTTACATAAAAATACAATGTTAGGGAAAAAGGAAGAAGATTCAAACTCCAAAGGATCAAATATATCAAAGAAATAAGAGCCCATGACCTATGTTGATATATTGAAAGGCAAAAGTATCAAGAAGGGAGAAAATAGAGAAACATCATGGACATAAGTCAATTACAAAAATAGCAAAGGAATAATAATGTGACCACATCATTTAAGGCAATATAACATGTTACAAAATTTCTTCCATGGTTATTATTTTTCATGTAATAAATACGGTCATAAAGTTGTACATTGCATGATCCGAATGAGAAATAATGTTGATAGAAATTTTAATTCATTTGTACCTCTCATGGACAACAATATCATCTGTTACAAATGTATTTTTGGGTACAAGAACAAATGATGTAAAACAATATTTCCTAAATTAAGTAAAAATAAGGAGGATCAAAATGTTCAAAAGAATACAACCTCAAAAGTTTGGAACAAGAAAGAGGAACAAGAAAAGGAGAAGTCAATGTTGATATAGATAGCTCTTCATGCACAAGATAAGGGAAATCAATGGTATGTTGATAGTGATTGTTCAATTCATATGATAGGTGATAAAAGTAAATTTCTTTCACTTAAAGAAATCAATGGAGGATCAATAAAATTTGTTGATAATTCTTTAGAAAAAATTGTTGGAAAAGGGACTTTGAGTTTAGATAATGGAAAATGAAAGATAGAAAATGTATTGTATGTTAAGGGATTAAAGCACAATTTACTAAGTGTAAGTCAGCTTTGTGATCAGGGGCACACAACCACTTTTCATCCAAATATATATGATATCAAGAAATATATGATAAGAAATCTTGTTGAAAATACCAGTAGAGCTACAAAAAGTCTCTACATGTTTAGTGAAATTAAAGAAGAAAAATGTGTTTTATCACAAGAGGATGAGAGTTGGTTATGGCATAGAAGAATGGGTCATCTAAAATTTGAAAACATAGTAAAAATAAGAAAAAAATAGGCAGTCAAAGACTTACCTAGGATAAAAATACCCGAAAGCACAATTTGGGCACAATGTCAACATGGTAAGCAAACAAGAACAAGTTTCAAGTCAAACGAATTTTCTTCATCCGAACCATTGAAACTAGTCCACACTAATTTATGTGGTCCTACAAGGACAAAGAGTTTACAAAGTGAAATCTACTTCATGCTATTTATATATGATTTATCCATAATGACTTGGGTGGCATTATTAAAAGAAAATTTAGAAGCTTTTGAGAAGTTTCAAGCATTCAAGGTTTTTAGTAGAAAATAAAACAGGTAAAAAGATTAAGTGTCTAAGATAAAATAGAGGAAGATAATTCACTTCAAATGAATTCATATAATTCTATTAAAAAAATGGAATCAAAATAGAATACTCAACAACAAATACTCCATAAAAAAATGGAGTAGATGAAAGAAAAAATAGAACTATCGAGAATATGGCTAGAGCTATGCTAAGTGAGTCTAAGATTTCATATGGTTTTTGAAAAGAGGTAGTTCGTATAGCTATCTATATCATTAATAGATATCAAGGGAGAGGAAATCATCACAAAAACCCATATGATATTTGGAAGGGAATACCAGCTATTGTAAAGTATTTTAGATTTTTTGGAAGTAAATGCTACATTAGACGAGAAGATAAAAATTTGGGCATGTTTGATTCAAGGTGCGATGAGAGTATCTTCCTTAACTATTCCACTAAGAGAAAAGCTTATAAATGGTATAATAAAAGGACACATACAATTATGGAAAGTAAAAATACAATAGTTGATGAACAAATAGAGTCAAGAGAACCAACTCAAGAAATTGTATATCAAGGCAAGACTACCCAAACAATTGAACTTGTTTTGGTCATATCTCACTCATCCAAACTTGTATTGAGCTGAAATTATGAGGGTCGATGTCTGAAAAAGTCTAGAATGTCTCCACAAATTTTCATATCATTTGGATAAACAAAACTCCTAGCACATCCCGATGTGTGAACAATATTTTTTGCAAGAAGTTATGTGAGGGTTTCATTTGGGTTGAGTGCAAGCAGCTCCTGAGATTGGTTTTCAAGGCCTTCAAGCCCTAGAAACCAATATTTTTATGGTTTTTACTCAATATTTTAGCAGGATATGTTGCAGGGGATCCAACATGGGTTAGAAATCTATATTTCAATAGATTATACCATGAACTTGAGTGACAATGGCTTCCAATTTTTTGCATAAAATAAAATGGAAAACCATACCTTTCCACGACATCTAGGGCAAGGATTAAAGAGATCATAAATCAAGTTTCAAGTAGCTAATAAAAAAATGGCTCAAATATCAAGTTAATATGGTTCTAAGGTGCACCCACAAAATAAATCTACTATGAAAACCCCTGTCAAGGATAAGAATTTCGAAGACTCATCCCCAAAAATAGATTTTAAGGATTCCCTCCATGGTGGACAGCCTCAACCCAATGCTAATACTAATCTTAAATCTTCCCATGAAACTCTAAGAATACCTAATATCAATCCCAGGAAAATGGATTCAGGATGTCTTAAAGCAGCTAATGTAACTCCTATTGTTAAGCTTGATATGGGTAACATTCAGACTGGAATTGAAGATCTAGAAAAAAAAGGACTAATTTGTCAGTTTGTGGGTTTTCATCTTAGCCTATATGCTTTCAAATTTTGGGTTGCAAAGAGCTAGAAAATCAAAGGTGAGTTACAAATATCTATTTATCCAAATGGTTATTTTCATGTTTTATTTGCTAATAATGAATATAGAGAGAAAAATTTTCAAGGGGGTCCTTGGTTCCTTGGAAGGACAGGGCTTTGAATGAAGCCTTGGCATACTAAATTTAAATTTGAAGAAGAGACACCTTCTACAAATCCTGTGTGGGTTAGAATCTTTGGTCTCCCTATTGAATTTTGGAATCCTACAATTTTTTCTACAATTGGAAACTCTTTAGGAACTTTTATGATGACTGTTGATTGTACTCAAAATTTTGAACATATTATTTAGCTCGAATTTGTGTTTCAAAGGATTTTGAAAAACCCTACATAAAAATATCACTTTAAAAGTTGGAGAAGACACTTGGGAGCAAGTAGTGGACTATGAGAACATTCCTTTTCATTTGGCTAGTGCTTGCCCAAATAAAATTCTTGATCAAAAGAAAGAAGATATAAAATCGGCATGTTTCCAAATGCCTAAGAAGAAGAACACTCAGAAAAATCCAGTTATGAAGGGTCAATAAAACTCATCTGCTAATATTTTTGAAATCCTTTCCACAAATGATGTCCCAAGTTAGGAAGAGAAAATAATGGAAAAAAAAATCTTAGAAACACAATTTAAATATGAAGGTAGAATTCAAAGACAAACCAATAAATCAAATGTTTTCAACAGAAAAAAAAAAGGATAAAATTTACACAAGAAAAACAATCTTTTAAATGTCAAAACTTCAAATAATATAGGTCCCAATATAGAATTTTTTGAACTCTATTAAAATTTTGGTTGTGTATGAGCATTCTTCAAGGTTAGAATCCATCTCAGATTTAACTGGAGTAAGTCAAGAAATAGGGAAAAAAACTGAATATGGATTCTAATCAAAAGGTAAGTCGCAAGACCAATCAATATCATATGGTAAAAGAAGGTGAAAAGATTTTATAGGAAGGTAATATTAATGTCCTTCCCAAATATTTTAGCCCTAGTATTAATGAAGATCATCACTTGGACTATTAGAGGACTCAAAGGGAGTCTTTCAAAATAAAATGAAATTAGAAGAATGATTCAGATAAATCATCCACATCTTGTTTTCCTTCAAGAAATGAAGATGTCCATAGAGCATATGGACTCAATTTCTAATAAATTTTGGTCAACTAGAAAAGTGGTTTCCCTCAGTTCCCAGGGGACTTTCGGTGGCATTGCTTGTCTTTGGGACCCAAAAGATGTAGTTATTCACCATATGGTTGGTAGTTGGGGTCTTTTGGCTATAGCTATTCAAAGTAGACATTCCAACCAAATTATGCTCTACATCATTGTTTATGCTCTAACTACTTTGGAGGAAAAAATAAGACAATGGAAGGATATAATTTATATTATCTCTCATTTTTCTAAAGCTTGGACGAGGAAATGGGGGGAAATAGAAATTTGGACAAAAGCACTGACCTCATGAGCGAATATATTACAAACCTCCATCTTATGGACATCCAACCATATAATGACCTTATGACTTGGTCTAACAGAATGCAAGGATTAGCTTGTATAATGGAGATACTGGATAGGTTTTTGCTCTCTGAAAATTTCTTAATCCATGGTCACATTCCTAAATTGAAGACTCTTAACAATGTTGGTTCGTATCATTGGCCAGTCATGGTGGAAATGTGGAAAACAAAAGTGAGTTTCTCTCCTTTTCATTTTGAATTAATGTGGCTCAGAGATAGTTCCTTTGTACCTCATGTGCAACAATGGTGGAAGGAAGGTAAGCCTAGATATGGGACTAAGATGTTCTATTTTACCAAAATATTGCAATACATTGTATCTAAAATCAAGACTTGGAACTGGAAGGAGTTTGGGGATGTTCATAAAAAACATGAAGTTATTGCTCAACTTAAAAAATTGAATAAAAAAGGCATTTAGATGGCCTCATAGAGAGTATAAGTGTAGATAAAATTAAACTCACAACTCAGTTAGAGGAATGGGAAAAAAGAGAAGAAATCTTCTGGAAGCAAAAATCTAGAATTCAATGGCTTAAAGGAGATCGAAACACAAATTTCTTCCACAAATCTCTTCTAGCTTGAAGATATCACAACTTTATTTCTTCCCTAAAATCAGATTCTAGAGATGTTGTCTACACTTGGTATGGCATGAATTCTATTGTTGTTGATTACTTTTCCAATATTTTTTCTGCTACTCCTCTTCACTCATATTCTCAATAAAATGTTCTTCAATCAATCCCTTCTCTTATCACTTCTGAGGAGAAATCTATTTTGAATACTCTTGTTACTATAAATTAGCTTCAATAGGTAGTTTTTAAAATCCAAAAAGAGAAAACCCCAGGTCCTGATGGTTTTCCCATTGAGTTCTACCAAGAGTTCTAGGATATCCTTCATGTTGATTTATTAGAGGTGGTGGAAGAAGCCAAGAAATCCAAAGAAATTTTGAAGATTATAAATAAAACTTATATTACTCTTGTTCCAAAATCCCAAGATGTTGATCATATCTCAACTTTTAGACCTATTGCTTTATGTAATGTTCTTCTAAAAATAATTACTAATATCATGGTCGAAAGGTTGAAGCCTCTTTTGCGTAAGATTATTTCCATTGAGTAAAGGGTCATGTGCAAGAGCGTAAAATAGTATATGAGATAGTTCTTGCTCAGAAAGCCATCCATTCCATGGATATGCAAAAATATCTTTCCATGTTCATTCGGTTAGACTTATACAAAGCTTATGACAGAGTGGATTGGCACTTCCTTATCAAAGTTTTGAGGTAATTTGATTTCTCTCAGGATTTGATGGATTGGATTATGGGATGTATCTCTTCAATTTTCTAATTAGTTCTTATCAATGGCATACCTTCTCAGTTGTTCCTAGATTCCAGAGGTATTAGGCAAGGTGACCCACTATCCCCTTATTTATTCATCATTCTTGTTGAATATTTGGGTAGGACTATAACCAAGAAGAGAGAAAACAAAATCCTTGAGGGAGTTACCAGTGCTCATGGAGCTAGACCTATATCTCATATTCAATTAGGTAAAGCTACAGTTAAGGAAGCATCTAATGTTAAACAAATCATTAGCTATTTTTCTAAGGCTACTAGGAAATTTATCAATGAAGATAAATCTAAAGTTATTTTATTTCACTGCTTTGCCAGACAAAAATCCATGGTCTTGGATAAATTAATATATAATAAGACCTCCATTCCAATCACTTACTTAGGTATTCCCATCAATATTCAAAGGCAAAAAAAATATTGGAATTGGTTGTTGGACAAAGTCAAGAAGAATGGAAAGTGGACCAACAGGTGGCTTTATTTTGGGGGTAGAATCACCTTGGTAAAATCAATACTTCAATCTATTCCTATTTATGTTTATTTTGTGTTGAGTATCCCAAAGGTTTTTCTTCGTGAATTGGATTAAATTAGTCATAGGTTCCTCTAGATTGGTACTAAGGAGAAAGGAAAATGGGCCTTGGTGAAATGGGACACTTTATGTCTTCCTAAGAATGAAGGGGGGTTAGGATTCTGATATTATATTAATAAAAACAAAGCTTTAGCTGATAAATTATATTTTTAGATATTGCATAACCCCAATGCTCTTTGGGCCAATAATATATATGCTAAATATGTTGAGAACAAAAGTCCTGAAGACCTTGTTTGCTATCAATTGCCTACCAAAGGTTCTCCTCTTTTAGCAGTTCTTAAGACTGGTGAGGATTTGATAAATAAAAATTTATTTTGGGTCATTCATAATGGTTATCAAGTAAATTTTTGTAAAGATTCATGGGATGGTCACAAGCCTTTGATAACTCAGTTTCTCGATTGGAGGTCTTGGATGGAGGAGCTTCACTGAGCTAGCTACATAAAGGTGGTCAATTATTGTCGGTACCATACTAGTAATTCAAATGTTGGTAGATATTGGATCCCTATTTAGGACTAGCCTATTCAAATCCCAAAAAGGTAAAGACAAGTTATCCAAGGAATTCTTCATATGAGATCTCTCTCTTGGTCCCATGAGAAATATTGTTTTGGATGGAACAACACTACTAAGGGTGAGTATTCAGTTGCTCAAGGTTATTTGACCTTATGTCATAATAATCCCAATCAATCATCTTACATATTTTCTTAGTTGTGGGCTCAAAATATTTGGCCTAAGGTGAAGTTCTTTACTTGTCTTTTATTGCATCATAGGGTTCTTACTGGTGAACAACTTATGAAGAGTGGTTTTCATGGCCCTTTTACATGTGAAATGTTTGTAGAGAATGTAGAAACTCTAAACCATATTTTTATTGAGTGTAATTTAGCTTCTAATCTACGGATGAGAATGGTCACTTTACTTGGCTTACAGTGGTCCATTTTTTTTACTATTGAACAACTTTGGAGGGATTGGCCTAAACAAGAGGGTGATGATCATTTTATTAGGCAATTAGTTTGGATGGGTTCTACCATTCTACTTTGGAATATTTTGAATGAAAGAAACATCCAAATTTTTAATCAAGATAGGAAGGATATTCACTATATTTGGTAAAATACCATTGCCAACTTAGTTGAATCAGTCCAAAAACTGCTTAATCACCCCCAAAAATCCTACCAAAGATGGGATCAAGTGATGCAAATATTAAAGATTAAATATTCTAAAGGCAACCAAATTAAAGGGAATGTGAGTAATTTTAAGATGGATAGGACAAGAAATTGGCAACCTCCTCCTAAATATTTTGGAAAAGTCAATACTGATGGAGCCTCTAGAGGGAACCCCGGAAAAGCTAGTGCAGGAGGAATTGGTAGACTTTCATATGGCTCCCTGGTTTTTACTTTTGCTGAGAATTTGGAAATTCTTTTGAATAACCTTGTTGAGGGGTATGGTATCTTTAGAGCATTCAAGAGGCTACTAAGGTTGGATGGGAAAATGTGTTAGTTGAGTCAGACTCTCAAATCATGATTAATCTTTTGAATACTCCTAAGAATCATAAGGTTGATTGGAGAATAAAAATAATTATTGAGAAGATTCACTTAATCTAGATGGGATTTTTGAAAGTTAATTACAATCATGTGGTCAAAGATCAAAAAAATAGTGATGATGCTTTAGCTAATTGGGCTTTGGAAAAAGGTGATCTTACTTGCTATGGCCACCCTCCTAAATGGTGGGCTTCACAAATAAGGGAAGCTCTTCTTTCTATCATTTCTTTGGATGGCTCCAATTCTAGAGGTACCTAGTTTCTTCTTGCTTTATTTTTGCTTCTCTTTGGTTCGGTCAGGGTATTTTAGTTCCCTAGCTCAAAATATTCTTTCTTTTGTTTCCTTTGTTGATTCTTGCCTTAAAAGTATTTTGGTCTAGAAAGGTCATTGTTGTGTTCAATTTTTTTTTTTTTTTTTAATATTTGTGGAAAACATCCCAAAAGGGATGCCACTTTCGGGTAAGACCCAAGGAGGCAGAGGTATCTGTTGTGTTCAATTTTTTATTTTTTCTTTTTTTGTTTAGTTTTTTTAGGTGTGTGTGTGTTTTTTTTTTAATATTTGTGGAAAACATCCAGTTCTGAAGGTACCTAGTTTCTTCTTGGTTTTTTTTTTTTCTTTCTCTTTGGTTCATTTAGTTTTTTTAGTTCCCCAACTCATTCTATTATTTATTTTGTTTCCTCTGTTGATTCTTGCATTAATAGTCTTCTGGTCTAGATAGGTCATTGTTTTGTTCATTTTTTTTCTTTTGTCTTATTTGTTTTTTTGTTTAGTTTTTGAAGGTGGGTGGGTTCTTTTGTTTTGTTTTTGTGTTTTTTGTGTTGTTTTTTTCTTGTGTTTTTGTTGTTTTGTGTTTTTTATGTTTTTTTTTATTGTCATTGTGTTTTTGTTGTTCTTGTTCTTGTGTTTTTGTATGTTTGTGTTAATTCATATTTTTTTGTGAGTGTTTTCTATGTTTTTTTTTTTGTTTTTTTTTTGTTGTTGGCTGTTTTTTTTATTTTTAATTTTATTTTAATTTTTTAATTTTTCAGGTTTTGGTTGTTTTATTTTTCCTATTTTTGTTGGATATGTCTTTGTAGCATTATGTTGTTTTTATCTTGTTTGTGTTTTTTTATATTGTTCTTGTGTTTTTTCTATGTGGTTCGTGTTGTTTCTTTTTATCCTTTTGTGTGTGTGTTTGGTTGTGCTTTATCTTTTCAACATGCTCAAGGAGCATGTTTTTTTATTTTATTTTATTATTTTTATTTTTATTTATTTATTTATTTAATTCTTATTTTATGTTTGTTTTCTCCTTGAGTATGTCAAATGTGGTAGGCTAGATGCGAGCCCTAGGTGATTTTGGCAGAATAGATACCCCTTCCTCCTTGGGTCTTATTCAAAAGTGGCATCCCTTTTGGGATGTTTTCCACAAAAAAAAAAAAATTACCTCAAGAAGAAGAAAGTTGCTAAGGAGAAGTAGGTGAAGAATCAAAAGAAGATGAAACAAAAAGAACATCACCTAAGACTCCATCTAGGTATGTGCAAAAGAATCATCCAAGATATCTGATTATTGGGAATCTAGATGAAAGACAAACAAGGAGGAAGATAATAGGAACAAGTAAACATGTAAATATTTCTTTGCTATCTAAAATCAACCCCAAAGATTTCAATGAGGTAAGAGAATATAAATATTGGGTCAAGGCAATGGATGAAGAGTTGGATCAAATAGAAAAAAAGTGAGACTTGGAAACTTATCCCACAACCAAAAGACAATAATATAATTGGCACTAAGTGGGTTTATAGAAATAAGTTAAATGAATATGGTCAGGTAGTCAGAAACAAAGAAAGATTGGTATGCAAAGGATATGCACATGTTAAAGAAATTTATTTTGATAAAATATTTACTCCTATTGCACGACTTGAGGCCATAAGAATATTTTTAGCATTCTCAAGTTTCAAAAACTTCAAAACATATCAAATGGATGTAAAATCAACTTTTCTCAATGGCTTCTTAGAAGAAGAAGTCTACATTGAGAAACCTGAGGGGTTTAGCCTGAATGATAAGCTAGATTATATATGCAGATTAAAGAAGGCTCTTTATGGACCAAAGAAATATCCTAGGGCTTGGTATTCAAGTTTGGATAAAAATCTTCAAGAACAGGGTTTCAAAAAAGGAATAGTTGACGGTAAATTATACATCAAAAATGAAGGAAATGACTTCTTGATTGTGGTGGTCTATGTGGATGATATCATTTTTGGAGGCAATAATGATAAGATGTGTCAATAATTTACAAAGTGTATGTAAAATAAATTTGAAATGTCAATGCTTGGTGAGTTTTCCTTCTTCCTTGTATTATAGATTTCACAATTATAAAAAGCTATATTTATCTCACAAACCAAGTATATAAAAGAAATGTTGAAAAAAATCAGATTGGAGGATTGCAAACCAGTGAGTACCCCCATGGTTACAGGATGCAAGTTGGATAAAGATGATGAATCTCCTAAGGAAAATCAAACATTGTATAGATCCATGATTGGAAGCTTACTATATGTCACAGATACAAGACCAAATATAATGTAGGTAGTGGGACTACTAGCAATATTTCAAGCAGTTCCAAAGGAAACACATGTATAGGCAGTAAAGAGAATACTCAAGTATTTAAAAGAAACTATGAAATTTGGAATTTGGTATCCTAGAAGTAATAACTTCACTCTCATAGCATATACATATGTAGATTGGGTAGGTAGTATTGATTATATGAAGAGCAAAAATGGAGGACTATTTTTTCTTGGAGATTATTTAGTCTCTTGACTAAGCAAGAAACAAGCATTGGTATCCTCATCCATGGTAGAGGCAGAGTACATTACAGTAGTTTCTTGTTGTACACAAGTGTTATGGATGAAGAAAATGTAGGATTATGAGTTGTTTTGAGTAGGCCTTTTGAGAAGTCTTATGATTAGTTCTAAGTAGGGTGTGTGATCAGGTTTGAGGTAGACTTGCAAAATATTTGTAAGCAGGATTGAGGTGGACTTGTGAGCGAGTATGAGATAGATCAGTATATGCATTTGAGAAGATTTGATCAGAATTATGAGTAGATTCAATCAAATTTGAGCAGAGTTGAGAGTAGGCTTTAGAGCTAACCTACGTAAAGGGGATAGAGGTCTCCTATGGATAGAGGTCCACAAACCATAACAGTGGGGACAGAGGTATCCTATTGATAGAGGCCCACGAAATTGAGCATAGGGTATTGGTGTCTACTTTGGATAGAGGTCCATAAACATTGTAATAGATATTTGGTCCCTAGAGATTTGTTGAGAAAATTTATAAGAAATATTTTCTCCTTGGATGTAGCCCACATTGGGTGAACCATGTTAAATCCATGTCTCTCATGTGCGTGATGATTTATGCATTGTTTACTGCCTTGATATTGTTTCTATTATCACTTGGATTAAAAAGTAAAAAGTTTTATCTTATACTATCCACCCCCCTCTTAGTATAAGATGGTGTTATTTAGGTTATTAAACATCATGCATTGGTTTGTTGCTTTGATAGTATGCATAGTAGCTTAGAATTCTCATGGAAAACTTGCATGCATTAGGTAGTCCTCCAGATAGTTTATAGCCTTTTGTTGATGTTTATGATAGTTGGACTATGATTTGAATTGGATTTTATTAGAGTTGGTGCTAATTTCTCAGTTCTTTATTGCTTGTGTGCAAATCCAACTACTTTATTTCCTTTTGTGTTCATCCAATCACACCTTATTTCCATGGCATTCACATTAAGATAACTTATATCTTCTTTCATCATATTGTTACCGCAACATATGACTATCTACTTGGCATGATGTCTACCTTTTCAAAATACATTACTAACCACCACATGTGTTCAGCTTACACATGTCAATGTGTTTTATGGTGTCATCATTATGACTATGACATATAATTTCATCATTTAGATAGTGAGAGAATTAATTTGTCACACTTCCATAATCATGTGAAATGACTGCAGTTGTTTATGAAGGGAGGACTGGGTTAGCTTTTTCATTGGCCTACAGAGTTGAGAAAATGGTAGAAGATAAAAAAGGATGACTTGAGTAATATGGGAAGTATGAAGAATATGCATAGGTATTAATAAGGATGTCAGAAAAAAATGAGGATGGTGTTGAGATAGGAAGAGAAGAAAATATAAGAAACTTAGACCTTCACGTCGCATGTTTTGAACACTCCTTGTCACTTCCAACTATTTAATTTGGTGTTTGCTTCACCTTTTAACTATCTTGGTGTTTTTTTTTTTGACTTCAAACACCAAGATAATAAAAGAGGTGAAGAATATCCCATTTTATTAAGGGAGTTCTAATTTTTTCTACTCTTGTTGCTGCTCTATCTTTAAAAACTCCACAAGTTGAAGAGAGGTCTAGAAATGATCATCTCAGTTGGTCAGGCTCTATGAGAAATAATCATTTACAAGATTATTGACCCAATAGATCTTTTGAATTAAACCTTTTCTTATTTTCCTTCTATTTCCTTGGACCTCGCTCTTTTGACACCTTTTAGGTGTCCTTGAGAAAGGGTGAAATCCAAGTACTACAAGGTTGTGGCTAAAGCTAC
Source organism: Wollemia nobilis (assembly GCA_028583015.1). NCBI lineage: Eukaryota > Viridiplantae > Streptophyta > Pinopsida > Araucariales > Araucariaceae > Wollemia > Wollemia nobilis. The sequence goes on from JAQPPZ010017037.1 coordinate 965,188, forward strand.
TAGAATTCTTCATAGGCTAAGAAGAGTGCAAACATTATCAATGAAGGAGCAATTCTAGAATAAACTAATATAATATTAGCTAACACAAAAATTGTTTTAGTTAACATTAGGATGGTTCTTGGACTACCATAAATTAACATGCTATATTTAGCTAACATCAAGAAGGCTAATATTGATCATACTTTTCCTTCTGTGTTATCTTATCTCTTCTAGACATATGGATCTTCAATATTAACTATAATTTTCACCAAGGGACCTCTTTCATTTCTTTCGTTTACTAATACCTATCCACCATAGACTCTTAGGATGAAATTCTTCCTCTAGAGTGAGTGGTTACTAGGAAAGGGATTCTCTTTTATAGGCTTTTTCTCCTAAAGGAATCATCATTTGGATCATACTTTCAATATTGATTGTATCCAAATTTTGAGAAGCAACGTCTCATCCTATACTTAGTTGAATAATATGACATGCTTTACATATTTTTAGAGTTTCTTTGTTATCCCTTCTGACCAACTATCTTATTATTTTAACTAGTATGCAACTTTAATTTACACAAAATTATGGCATATCTGTGTATGTTAGTTGTGCCTAGTTCTTAGCTCTTGCATTTGAATCTATAGTGACCCAACCAGATAGTGTTAAAATTATGACTTTCCCTCTAACATTCATCTTGGGACTTGTAACTTCTTTTTTCAGGATTCTATCGCAATATTGACTTTGCACTTATATCAGTTTCTAAGCTTACTTGAAAAGTGACATTAAAAATCAACATTGGTGCCTCCTTTTCGATAATTAACTAGCCAATTGATTTATTAATGTGCATTGGTATGTGTATCGTATCCCAAATTATTGATTAGAGATTTTCAAAGTGCATGATAGTTACTATTTTGGGATACAATCTAGAAAATTCTTTGGTAGAGTTCCATTTTCCTTATGGGAGCCCTAGAATTTTTAGATTTACTTGTTGGGACATATGGTTGGCCAAAAAAAAAAAAAATCATAGTTTTTCTATAAATTATGGTAGTTACCTAAGTTTGACAACCATAATACTTTATAACAACTTAGGGATAGCTTACTATAGATTGGCTTTTATTCATCCTTTGGCTAATCAATTATTTTTACATTAGTCAATTCTATGACCTTTCCTTCTTGATATTTCCTAATATGGTAGGATCAAAGATATTTATCTTGAATCTAAACCATATTTTGAATATAGGGGATAATCATATGATATTGTGCTAGGTGTCCAATTTTTTCTAAGAAATCCTTGGATAAGCTCATCCTGAATACTGGTGGAAAATTGACCACCATATTTTGAATTGTTGCTAAGTCTATCAACCTATGTAACAAAATTAGGACTCCTTCAATGACTCTCACATTTTGGACTATCATCCCTTTGAATTCTAGTGTTCCAAAATCAATTACCACCCTTGACATACCTTGATCTTAATAGATTTTGCTTAGCTAAGATGTTTTGCTTCAAGGAACAATTGGCTTGCTATGTTATAATTTTGCAAGTATGAATATTTTGTAGGAAATAAAATATTTTAATGAAAAAATTCTTGGAAATAAATGGATTGTTGTTTCAAGGAAGTGTTTTTCATGAAAGAATATGATGTTGCTAATAGACTATGTGTTTGTGTAGAAAACAAGGTTCTTGTGGGTGGAGAAAGAATAAACCACCAAGAACAGGAATGCCTGGGGGAAATGATGTGATGGGTTATGTTGTTGAAATATTTGAAAATCAATATGAACGAATGCTTCACCCTTGATGATGATGCTTTCATAAAATTCGCACATGATAAATAAATTCATATTTGTGATTGCTTGCATGATTCTTGACATTTTATTTATGATTGAATCATTAGGGATATGATCTTGGATATATGTGTTATATGTATGATTTCATTGTCTTCCCAAAAGGAATAAATAGTTTATAAAGATCTATTTTTATGTGGTAACACCACCATGGAAGTGAATTATGTGTAAGTAAAATCTAATAGCTAGCATTAACTGAGCAAAGTGTACTTGTGGTAATGGCTTACACATTGGAAATGAGTGATAAATGAATCCGCTAGTAGAAGGATGTGGAATTTATAAAAAAATGGCAATTGAAGACTAATTGGAAAAGAGGTTCTAAAATTCTAGGAATGAGGTTAGAAGACATGCTATTGCGACATGAGAAAGGTTTTGTGTGTATTCTAGTGAGGAAAATGGAAATATGAAGGAGTAGAGGCAAAACAATTTGGTTGGAAAAGTAAGAACAAATATGGAATACACTACGTGGAGTTTGTGAGCTGGTACACAATTGATAGGTAAGTGATTATGCATCTACTACATATACTTTAGAGATATCGTCTTATCTTTCGTTATGTGTAAGCATTGTTTTTTGATGTAATTTATTCCAATCAATAATTATCTATAGTTTATGGTGTGTGTAAAACCATAGTGCAGTTGACTACCATAGGAATTATCGAAGTATAGATTACTTGAAGATGAGTTAATAAAATTTTCTAGGAATAAATGTAGACTGTCCAGGGGTGTCTCGGTTGAATGCATCATCTTTCCTTGGGTGATATTGATGGTCATTCTCCTGACATATTGATAACTAGCATTACAAGTTAACATTATGGATAGTGTGATTTATGGATAAACTTGTTGGTAACCATACAAAACTTAGAGAACGTTGATAAAATTAGACTTGAATAGATTAAGCATGTATTTTCCAGATATTCTACTCAATTTTATTAAAGTAGCATTTCATTGTATATGGATTGTTTGTGATGCTTGGTTAAAATGTGTGTTTACATTTTATATAGAGCTTTTGATCTATGAATAGTTGAACAAAGGAGTAAACCTAAGTTTTACTATGAGAAATATAAGGAATGGCTATAAAAGGATTGTTGGTGTTTCATGGTTTGGATTGTTGTGTGTATTTCATTTTAGAATCTATAGATTCTATTGGAAATCACAGGTTGATGGGTGAAATTGATGAAATGCTTATTATGCATGTGATTAGTGTGATTGTTTGACTAGATGAGCTATAAATATTTATTGAGTCTCTAATTATTGGAAATGCTTGGGTAGATAGAACATAAATGAACATGTTGGAAACCCCTTGCATGTGAATTGAATTACATTGTAAGTGTGCAATTGTATGCTATCTAGATATATGATTGTGTGCAATTGAAAAGCATCAAAGAGGGAATGGTGAGTATTGGAATGTCGTAAAAGAGTTTTTATGTAACTGTATTTGATCCCCAATAGATGACAACCACTGTTCTGGGTTTTTTTATTGCAAAGATCATGGAGGAAGTGCATGAGGAGTATTGTATAGGCACATTGATAGTTTTAAGAAAACATATATCATGGTAGTTGTGATGCCAAATAAGCTGGGTATGTCCAAGTTAACTGGATATCTTGTGCATCATATTATTGTAATTAAGGATCGATGTAATCTATTATTGTGATAATGAAATCCTTCTCAGTAAAGATGTGTTGGAGAAGTGAGAGTGCTATTTATGTAATTTATTGAGTTTAGATAAAGTAGTGATTCGCGTTTTATCATGGGATTCAAAATATTGATGGTGAATGTATTGCAATCTATTCATTTAAATAAAACAAATATTTTGAGTTGTGCTTTAATATCGTCTATGCTTATCTAGATCTCTACCTATAATACTATTTAATTCAGGTGTGTTACGTTAAATGAATGCATTTTTTAATTAGAGTGGATTGGTACTTCCTTATCAAAGTTTTGAAGCAATTTGGTTTCTCTTAAGATTAGATGGATTAGATTATGATATTTATCTCTTAATTTTCCTACCTTGTTCTTATCAATGGCAAGACTTCTCAGTTGCTCCCAAATTCTAGAGGTATTAGGCAAGGTGACCCCCTATCCCTTTATTTAATCATCATTATTGTTGAATGCTTAGGTAGGGCTATAACCAAAAAGAGAGAAGACAAAACCTTGAGGGATTTACCATTGCTCATGGAGCTAGACATGTCTCTCATCTTCAATTTGTTGATGAATCTACTCTTTTAGATAAAGTTACAGTTAAGGAAGCTTCTACTATTAAGAAAATCATTAGCTATTTTTATAAGGCTATCGGGCAATTGATCAATGAAAAAAATCTAAAGTCATTTTCTTTCACTATTCTGCCAGACAGGAATCCATGGTCTTGGATAAATCAAGATATAATAAGACCTCCCTTTCAATCACTTATTTAGGCATTCACATCAATATTCGAAGATAGAAAAAAATTGGAATTGGTTGTTGGACAAAGTCAAGAAGAAAATTATAAAGTGGACCAATAGTGGCTTTCTTCTCGAGGTAGAATCACCTTGGTAAAATTAGTCATTTAGGCTATTCCTATTTATGTTTCTATCGTGTTGAATATCCCAAAGGTTGTTCATTAAGTACTAGATCAAATTAGTTATCAATTCCTTTAGAGTGGTACTAAGTTGAAAATAAAATGGACCTTGGTGAAATGTGACACTTTATGTCTCCCTAAGAATGAATAGGGGTTAGGATTTCAGTTTGCTATTAATAAAAACAAATATTTAGCTGCCAAATTATATTGGAGGATTTTACATAATCCCAAGAATTGTTGGCAATTTTGGGTACTTTGGGTACATTGCATTTGCTCAAGTATATAAGTTATCATTGATGTCAAAAATCTTTTGAAGGAATTTGATTTTATGTCAAATAATTTGTTTTGATGAAGGTTACGGCATGACAGTTTCAAAGGTCTTTTGCAAACCCCAAGCTGACAGGTTCGAGAGAAAGAGCTCATAGTGAAAAAGTGTCACGATATCATGACATGTCGGGTTTTCATGACCCAAAGAAAAGAAAAGCACTAAGGAGAAAAAGTGTCGCAATATCGTGACATGTCGAGTTTTCGTGACCCGAAGAATAGAAAAGAGCTAAGGAGGAAAAGTGTTGTGATATCGCGACATGTCGCATTTTTGTGACTTAAGCAGGAGAGAGAAATCAAGTTAGAAAAGTTTCACGATATCGTGACATGTCACATTTTCATGACTTAAGCAGGAGAGAGAGAGCAAGTTAGAAAATTGTCACGATATCGTGACATGTTGCAATTTCATGACTCAAAGAGCAAAGAAAACGTACGAAAGCTGAAAGTGTCACAATTTCATGACAGGTTGCAAAGAAAACATACGAAAAGTTGATAGCATCACGATTTTGCAACAGGTTACAAGAAAAGCATATAAAAACTGAAAGCAGGTCTTCTATAGAAGTGTCACAATTTCATGACAAAAGCAGAGAGGAAGGTTATGAAGACAGAAGTGTCACGATATCATGACAGAAGTGTCTTGATTTTGTGACAAAAGTAGAAAGGAGGTCGACGAAGGGAGAAGTGTCGTGATATCGTGACAAAAGCAAAGTTGATGCTGACAAAGACAGAAGTGTCATGATATCGTGACAAGAGCTTAGTTGAAGTCGACAAAGGTTGAAGTGTCACGATATCATGAAAAAATCCAAAAGAAAGTGTACGGTTGCAAAGGTGTCACGATATTACGACATGTAGTTTCACAAAAAAATCTACAAAAGAGTTATAGAGGCAGTTGAATTCGACAAAGTTAAATGTGAGCCGATGAAGATAAGGGTTTGCAGTCGATGAAGTTTAGGGTTGTGCAGTCGACTAAAGATCAGGGTTACAACCAACTAAGATTAAGGTTTTGATCTTGAAAGTGTTATTATAAAAGACAGGTTATTTTGAAGAGTTAGGGGGGTTGTTAGTTGCGACATTCGCAGATAGAGTGCGGAGTGAGAAGTTTGATCACTGAGAGCAGAGTGTGAAATTCGATCGAAGTGCACAGAGTGTGTGAATACAGTGCAGAGTGTGTGCAGAGAGATGACTGAGAGAAGATGAAGTGTGGTTGTAAGAGCCTAGAAGATGTGTATGTTTATTGAGCAGATTTGGACAGGTCCTAGCAGAGGACTTATGAGCTGAGTTTGATAGTTATATCAGAGAACTTGAGGACAAAGGTGCATTGGTTCTATGAGAAGAACCTAAGGACAGATTTGGAAAGTCTTTGAGAAGGCTTATATGCAGAGGATTGATTTTTTCAAGAGTTGGACAGATCTGATAGATAGAGGAAGACTTGTACTAGATTGACTGACTATGTTTGGTACAGGTTGTTGAGCTGCTGTGGACGTGATCATAGAAGGAAGAGGTCTCTTAGGCTAAGAATTGAGGATAAGAGGTCTTCTATGGAAAGGAGTTCCACATGCTGGCAAGAGGTAGAGGTAGTTGATCTTCTAAGGGATCATTTCTAGAGCAGAGGGGAAGGTATCTCCTTTGGGCCGAGGCTCAAAAACATTGTAATTGGGAAGGATTCCCAAAGAAATTTGAGATAAATTTTTGAGAAGAATTTTTATGGACATAGCCCAACCATTTTGGGTGAACCACGTTAAAAATGGGTCTTCAATGTGTGATGCTTTATGTCTTGATTAATGTTGTGTTGATGCCACTGCTATCTAATGTTAAAATTATTAATTGGTTATTTATTATACTATTCACCCCCCCTCTTAGTATAAGCTTGTGTTATTCAATTGGTATCAGAGCGGGTCTCTCCAAAAAGAGCCTAACGGCTTGGAGAAAGATCTATCAGAGGAACATAAAGATTTAGAAAGAGATGAAGAAGTTGAGTTCAATCTCAAAAGTGAATTCTTCTTGGCTTTAAGCAAGCTTGAGAAATTTAGGGAAGAGAATTTTGTTCTCAAGCATCAATATTAGGAAGAAGAGATAGCAAGATAAGAATTGTCTCAAAGTGTTATAGACTTCAAAATTCTAGCTAAAGAAGGGAATAAGGTTGAACAGGTTCTGACAGAGGCTCTAAAAGGAAAGGAAGCTGATTTCGAGAAACTAGAAGAAGAGGTTATGTCTCTTAGAGTGAAGTTTTAATAGTTGGCTCTCAGACATAATACTCCATGTGAAAAGCAAAAAAGTATGGTATCACCATTCATGAAACAAGGTCTTCGAGCAAGATCAATCTTCATATTGAAGAGTGGTGGATTCTAGTTGGTCATAAGAAGAACAATCATCCAAGGCATCAAAACAGGTTACATAATACTTTCCATGGCTATTGTTTTTCCTGCAAGAAATTTGGTCACAAAGCTATGCATTGCAATAAGTCTTTGAATAGCCATAGTAAGGAAAATGTTAACTCTTTTGCACCTCTTATGAATAAAAATGTCATGTGTTACAAGTGCAAGAATTTTGGGCATATAGCAAGGATGTGCATTTTGGATAGATCTAGCCTTGAGTTCACTAAAAAGAGAAATGAGATCAAATATAAGTCAATGATAGTTCAAACTGCTTTTCATGATCAAGACAAAGTAGAAAAATGGTATCTTGATAGTGGTTGTTCAAAACATATGACTGGTGAAAAGGAAAAGTTTTTGGTCTTAAAAGAAACAAATAGAGGAACAGTAAGTTTTGGAGATAACGAGTCGAGCTAAAATCGTGGTAAAGGGACTCTTAGTTTGGATGGGAAATCCAAAACAAAAAATGTGCTTTATGTAGAAGGCCTAAGACATAATATTCTAAGTGTGAGTCAACTTTGTGATCAAGAGCACATAGTATCTTTCTTTTCAGATAGATGTGAGATAAGTAAAGAAAAAAATGGAAAACTCATTGCGAGTGCTACAAGGACTCCAAAAAATCTTTACATGCTAAGTGAGAGAAAAAAAGGAAAAGTGTTTTCTAACTCAAGAATATGAGAGTTGGCTATGGCATAAAATATTGGGGCATTTGAGATTTGATAATATTGTCAATATTAGTAACAAGGAAGCAGTTAGATACTTGCCCAAAATAAAAAGGCCGCATAACATCATTTGCGGTCCTTGTCAACATGGAAAACAGACCAGAACCGGTTTCAAATCAAAAGGGTATACTTCTTCAAAACTATTGGATCTTATTCATACCGATTTATGTGGCCCTACGGAACTCGGAGCATTCAGGGAGAAAGCTACTTCATGTTGTTTATAGATTATTATTCTAGAATGACTTGGGTTACTTTTCTCAAAGAAAAATCGAAGCTTTTGAAAAATTTAAAACTTTCAAAGAAATGATTGAAAATGAGGCCTGACAAGAGAATCAAATGTTTAAGATTAGATAGAGGAGGAGAGTTCACTTCAAATGAATTTGTGGAATACTGTGAGCAAAAAGGAATCAAAAGAGAATATTCAGCAGCAAGAACTCAACAAAATGGAGTAGTTGAAAGGAAAAATAGAACTATTGAAAATATGGCTAGAGCTATGTTAAATGAGTCAAAACTTTCGAGATGGTTTTTGGAAAGAAGCGATCAGATACGATAGTCTACATTATCACCAGGGCCCAACTTAGAGTCAATCATCATAAAACTCCTTATGAGTTGTGGAAAGGAAGACCAGCTACAATAAAATACTTCAAAGTGTTTGGGAGTAAGTGCTTCATCAAAAGAGAAGATTAGAATTTGGGTAAGTTTGATCCTAGGTGTGATGAGGGAATATTTCTTGGATATTCCAGTAGAAGCAAGGCCTACAGATGCTTCAACAAAAGAACTCATACAGTTGTAGAGAGCATAAATGTAACGAGTTGATGAAAAGACAAGGATAAGAGAACCAGTCAAGGAACTCAGTGATGAAATTTGTCAAGAAGAATTCAGAGAGGTTTCAGATGAAGAAGAGGAAAGACAACAACTACTTCCAAAAACTCCTTCATGATATGTTCAGAAACATCATCCCAAATATTTGATCATTGGTGATCCAAATAGTAGGCAAACAAGAAGAAGAGTCATTCCTTCACATGATTCTACAAATGTTTCATTATTATCTCAGATTGAGACAAAAGATTTTAGTGAAGCATGTGCAGATAAGTTTTGGGTAAAAGCAATGGATGAAGAGCTAAATCAAATAGATAAAAGTGAAACTTGGGAATTGGTTCCAAGACCTAAGGACAAGAAGTCATTGGAACAAAATGGATATTCAGAAATAAACTCAATGAGGATGGAAATATTGTCAAAAATAAAGCTAGGTTAGTCTGCAAAGGTTATGCTCAAGTAGAAGGTGTTGATTTCGAAGAGACGTTTGCTCCTGTTGCTCGTCTTGAAGCAATCAAAATGTTTTTGGCCCTTTCAAGATTCTAATCTTTCAAGGTTTATCAAATGGATGTAAAGTCAACTTTTCTAAATGGGGTGTTGGTAGAAGAAGTCTACATAGAACAACCAGAAGGAGTGTTTCTCTCAGAACAGTCAGACTATGTGTGTAAACTGAAAATGGCCTTGTATGGGTTAAATCAAGAACCTAGGGCTTGGTATTCAAGACTTGACAGGTATCTTCATGAGCAAGGTTTCAGGAAAGGTGTGGCAGATAGCAATTTGTATATTAAGGATGAAGGTGATGATATGTTTATTATGGTTGTCTATGTTGATGATATTATTTTTGGGGGAAATAATACTCAGATGTGCAAAGATTTGGCTAACACCATGCAGAACGAATTTGAGATGTCTATGATTGGAGAGCTATCATTATTTTTAGGTATTTAGATTGCTCAATCAAATGATGGTGTATTTCTCTCTCAAGGGAAGTATATCAAAGAAATTTTGAAGAAATTTGGCATGATGGAAAACAAACTAGTATGTACTCCAATGATTACAGGGTGCAAGATGAGTAAAGATGATGAATCTCCAGTGGAAGATCAAAAGTTGCATAGATCAATTATTGGCAGTTTATTATATGTTACAACTACTAGACTAGATATCATGTAGGCAGTTGGGTTAGTAGCAAGATTTTAGGCAGCTCCAAAATATTCTCATGTTATAGCAGTTAAGAGGATATTCAGATATCTGAAGGGCACTATGGACTTTGGGATTTGGTATCCCAAAGGTAATGATTTCACCCTCATAGCTTATACAGATGCAGATTGGGCAAGCAGTATTGATGATAGGAAAAGAACTAGTGGTGGAGCATTCTTTTTGGGAAAGAGATTGGTTTCTTGGCTAAGTAAGAAACAACCTTCAGTTTCCTTATCTATAGCAGAGGCTAAATACATAGCAGCAGTGGCTGGGTGTACACAAGTTTTATGGATGAAAACCACCTTGGAGGATTTCAAAGTCAAGCATGAACAACCCATCTCCATAATTTGTGATAATACAAGTGCCATAAGTATTTCCAAAAATTTGGTAATGCACTCAAGGACAAAGCATATTTCCATCAAGTATCACTTTCTAAGGGAGAAAGTGCAAGACAAGTAGGTCAAGCTAGAGTATGTGTCTACTAAAGAGCAGATTGCAGATATCTTCACCAAACCTCTTCCAAGAGATACGTTTGAGTATCTAAGGGAGAAATTGGGAGTTGTACTCCCACCCCAAAATTAATCACCTCATCAGGAGGTGGGGGAGGGACCAAGCTAAGAGGCTCATTCTTAGTCCCGAGCCCCAAAGGTGACCCTTTGCCATTGATGACAAAGGGGGAGAGATATGAGTAAGAGGGAGAGCTTCAAAGTGAAGAGGAAAGCTTCAAGTCAGGGGGAGAAAAAATTCAAAGGAAGTTGGTCAGTTGTTAGCACAGTTGGTTTCAGTTTTGGCTCTTGAGAAGTGTTTTCAGTAAAGGTTTGCCATCAATGACAAAGGGGGAGATTGTTGGCAATTTTGGGTACTTTGGGTACATTGCCTTTTCTCAAGTATATAAGTTGTCATTGATGTCAAGAAGCTTTTGAAAGAATTTGATTTGATGTCAAATAATTTTTTTTGATGAAGGTTACGGCATGATAGTTTCAAAGGTCTTTGGTAAACCCCAAGCTGACAGGTTCAAGAGAAAGAGCTTGTAGTGAAAAAGTGTCATGATATAGCGACATGTTGGGTTTTCGTGACTCGAAGAAAAGAAAAGCACTAAGGAGAAAAAGTGTCATGATATCGCGACATGTCAGATTTTCATGACCCGAAGAACAGAAAAGAGCTAAGGAGGAAAAGTGTCGCGATATCGCGACATGTCGCATTTTCGTGACTTAAGCAGGAGAGAGAAAGCAAGTTAGAAAAGTGTCACGATATCGCAACATGTCACATTTTCATGACTTAAGCAGGAGAGAGAAAGCAAGTTAGAAAAGTGTTACGATATCGCAACATGTCACAATTTTGCGACTCAAAGAGCAAAGAAAACATACGAAAGCTGAAAGTGTCACGATTTCACGATAGGTTGCAAAGAAAACATACGAAAATTTGATAGCATCACGATTTCACGATGGGTTACAAGGAAAGTGTATAGAAACTGAAAGTAGGTCTTCTATAGGAGAAGTGTCACGATTTCATGACAAAAGTAGAGAGGAAGGTTATGAAGACAGAAGTGTCGCAATATCATGACATAAGTGAAGATGAAGTTTGTAGAGGCAGAAGTGTCACAATTTCATGACAAAAGCAGAAAGGAGGTCGACGAAGGGAGAAGTTTTGCAAAATTACGACAAAAGCAAAGTTGATGCTGACAAAGACAGAAGTGTTGTGATATCGTGATAAGAGCTTAGTTGAAGTCGACAAAGGCTGAAGTGTCACGATATCGTGACAAAAGCCAAAATAAAGTGTACAGTTGCAAAGGTGTCGTGATATCACGACATGTTGTAGTTTTGCAGCAAAAGCTACAGAAGAGTTACAGAGGTAGTTGAAGCCAACAAAGTTAAATGTGAGCCGATGAAGATTAGGGTTTGCAGTCGACTAAAGATCAGGGTTACAACCGACTAAGATTAAGGTTTTGATATTGAAAGTGTTATTATAAAAGGCAGGCTGTTTTGAAGAGTTAGGGGGGGTTGTTAGTTGTGACGTTCACAGATAGAGTGCGGAGTGAGAAGTTTGATCACTAAGAGCAGAGTGCAAAATTTGATCGAAGTGCACAGAGTGTGCAAAGACAGTGCAGAGTGTGTGCAAACAGATGACTGAGAGAAGACGAAGTGTGGCTGTAAGAGCACAGAAGATGTGTATGTTTCTTGAGCAGATTTGGATAGGTCCTAGAAGAGGAATTGTGAGCTGAGTTTGATAGTTCTATCAGAGAACTTAAGGACAGAGGTGCATTGGTTCTATGAGAAGAACCTGAGGACAGATTTGGTAAGTCTTTGAGAAGGCTTGTATGCAGAGGATTGATTTGATCAAGAGTTGGATAGATCTGACAGACAGAGGAAGACTTGTACTAGACTGACTGACTGTGTTTGGTACAGGTTGTTGAGCTGCTGTGGACGTGATCATAGAAGGCAAAAGTCTCTTAGGCTAAGCATTGAGGACAGGAGGTCTTCGATGGAAAGGAGTTCCACATGCTGGCAAGAGGTAGAGGTAGTTGATCTTCTGAGGGATCATTTCCAGAGTAGAGGGGAAGGTATCTCCTTTGGGCCAAGGCTCATAAACATTGTAATTGGGAAGGATTCCCAAAGAACTTTGAGATAACTTTTAGAGAAAAGTTTTTGTGGACATAGCCCAACCATTTTGGGTGAACCACATTAAAAATGGGTCTTCAATGTGTGATGCTTTCTGTCTTGATTAATGTTGTGTTGATGCCACTGCTATCTAAAGTTAAAATTATTAATTGGTTAAGTCTTATACTATTCACCCCCCTCTCAGTATAAGCTTGTGTTCTTCAAGAATATCCATGCTAAATATACTGAGACCAAAAGTCCTAAAGACCTTGTTTGCTATCGATTTCCTTTCAAAGGTTCTCCCATTTTAGTAGTTCTTAAGACCGGTGAGAATTTGATAAAGAAAAAATTATTTTGGATCATTCACAATGATCAATATGATTTTTTGGATAGATTCTTAGGATGGTTACAAGCCTTTGATAACTCAGTTTTATGATTGGAGGTCTTGGATGGAGGAGCTTCAGTGAGCTAATTGGATAAAGGTGGCTAATTACTATCAATACCATACCGGTAATTTAGAGGTTGGTAGATATTGAGGACTGGCCTATGCAAATCGTAAAAATGCAAAGACAAGATATCTAGTGCATCCTTCATATGACATCTCTCTCTTGGTCCCATGATAAATATTGTTCTAGATGAAACAACACTACTAAGGGTTAGTATTCAATTGCTCAAGGTTATTTGACCTTATGTCATAATAATCCCAACCAATCATAAGACATATTTTCTCAGTTATGGGCTCAAAAGATCTGGCCTAAGGTGAGGTTATTTACTTGGCTTTTATTGCATTGTAGGGTTCTTACTTGGGATCATATTTTTAAGCGTGGTTTTCATGGAACTTTTATATGTGAAATATGTGGAGAGAATGTGGAAAATCTCAACCATATTTTTATTGAGTGTACTTTATCCTCTAAGAATTAGAGGAGAGTGACCAATTTACTTGGATTATAGTGCTCCAATTTTTTACTTTTCAAAAACTTTGGAAGGATTGGCCTAATCAAGAGGGTGTTGATCATTTCATTAGGTATTTAATTTGGATGGGTTCTGCCATTATTCTTTGGAATATCTGGAATGAAAGAAACAACCAATTTTTTAATCAAGAAAGGGAGGATATTCACTATATCTAGAAAAATACCATTGCCAACTTAGTTGAATCAGTCCATTAGCTCCTTAATAACCCCAAAAACTCCCATAAAATATGGGATCAAGTGATGCAAATATTAAAGATTAACTCTTACCAGAGAAACCATATTAAAGGGAATGTGAGTAATTACAATATGGATAGAAAAAGTAATTGGCAACCTCCTCCTAAAGATTTTGGAAAATTCAATACTGATGGAGCCTCTAGGAAGAACCCTAGAAAAGCTAGTGCATTAGGAATTGGTAGAATTTTCCCTCATTTTTACTTTTGCTAAGAATCTGGGCATTCTATCCAATAACCTTGTTGAGGGGTATGGTATCCTCAGAGGCATTCAAGAGGCTACTAAGGTTGGATGGTAAAAGGTACTAGTTGATTCTAACTCTCAAATCATGATTAATATTTTGAAGACTCCTAAGAATCATAAGGTTGACTAGAGAATACAAACAATTATTGAGAAGATTCAGTTAATCTAGATGGGATTTTTGAAAGTTGATTATAATCATGTGGTCAGATATCAAAATAAGAGTGCTGTTACTTTAGCTAATTGGGCTTTGGACAAAGGTGATATTAATTTCTATGAACACCCTCCTAGATGGTGGGCTTCACAAATAAGGGAAGCTCTTATTTCTATAATTTCTTTGGATGAATCCATTTCTGTATGTACCTAGTTTCTTCTTGATTTATTTTGCTTCTATTTAGTTCGATCAGAGTATGTTAGTTCCCTAGCTCAATATAATATTTCTTTTGTTTCCTCTATTGATTCTTGCCTTAATAGTCTTTTGGTCTAGAAATATCATTATTGTGTTCTATTTTTTCTTTCTTCTATTCTATTTTTGTATTTTCTGTGTTGTTCTTGTGTTTTTTGTTTTGTATTTTTTGTTGTTGTTCTTGTGTTTTTGTTGTTCTTGTGCTTGTGTTTCTATATGTTTGTGTTAATTGGTGTTTTGTGTTTTGGTGTGTGAGTGTTCTCTATATTTTTATTTTTCTCTGTTGTTTGTTTTTGGTTGTTTATTTTATTTTATTTTATTATTTTTAAATTTTGGTTGTTTTTGTTTTTCATGTTTTTGTTGGTGGTGTCTTTGTAGCATTTTGTTATTTTTTGTTATGTTTGTGTTTTGTTAATTTGTTCTTGTATTTTTTTGTGTGGTTCATGTTGTTTTTTTTAGTCTTATTGTGTGTGTGTTTGGTTGTGCTTTATATTTTTGACATACTCAAGGAGCATGTTTTTTTTGTTTTTTTAGTTTTTTTAATATTTTTGTGTGTTTATGTTTGTGTGTTCTTGTGTTTCAGGTTTGCTCCTTGAGTATGTCAAAGGTGGTAGTCTAGGTGCAAACCCTGGGTGATTTTGGCAAAAGAGATACCTCTTCCTCCTTGGGTCTTACCCGAAAGTGGAATCCCTTCTGGGATGTTTTCCATTAAAAAAATAATGTATGTCCACACATTTTTTATATGATATTGTTAGTCACTTTTAATGTAGAAAAAAATATAATTAACACATTTTTAAGGTTATAATTTTAAGTTTATATATAAATTGTCAAAGTAGGATGTGAATAATAAATTAGATATAATAAGGCCACCTTCCATGTCATTAGAACTTGGTTCTACTTGATAAGAACTCAATGATATACCAATTTGGATGTCCTAACATGAAAATATTAAGAATAATATTGCATTATGGTGATGCCTATCACAAAAAAATGATATTTTTACATTATACATGACTTCTAAAAAACAAGAGAAAATTTTGAGATCTTAGATTTATGAACTTTAAAGTTCATGTCTCATTATTAAGATCTAAGAAGTGCTTAATCATGACTTAATATTATTTTGTGCTAAGGTTTTTTAAATATTTATAAACTAGGTTATGATGAATAGCAATTTAGTTCCTAATCTCAATTTACAAGCTTGTAAATACTTCAATGTATTAATAAAAAAAAAAAAATATTGTGTATACCTTTACATTAATATTTCTTGAGCATGGCAAGTAGGCATCACTTTCTTTGATATTTTTTAACATTTAACCCATGTCCTATCATATTTCTTTTGCATACTTAATATAAAAATGATAGTATGGTACACATATCCTAATGACTAAATTTTATTTTTGATGTAACTATAAAAATGATATAAATATCTTGTTGTATATAATTGTGCATGGGATATTTTGTAGGATTTGGTAAAAGAATAAATCTATTTTTATCCATTATTGCTATGTCCTACTCAATAGAAAGAACATGAAAGCACCTTGGAAATACCTTCAATTTTTAGGAGGTCTCATCTTCAACACTACTTTTTGGCTCTTTATAAATGCTATATATTTCTTCTTTTAGTTAACTAAATACTTAGACATGTATGTGTTTTATTTTCAAGAAAATCCATATCCAATAATGATGAAGTAATGGTAAGGTTAGCTAGCACATGAAAATAAAGGTATTGTCATGAAGCATAAAATAAAAGTTATGATACACCAACCTATTGAAAAGGGATAAAATAAGATTTTTATACATTAGAATCAGTGGGTAGAACCATAAAATTATTGAAATAATTGTATATTCATCTTATGTCATAATTGACCTCATATATAATCATTGGTATACTTCCTTAATTTTCCATGAAGATATTTTTTTGAAAAATATTTTAAAACTTATATTAAAACAAGATCATTTACAAGTTGGGATGAGACTTATCCCAAACTTAGACAAAGAGAACACATGTTTACACCATTAAATGAATATTTGCATTGTAGCCAAATCTCCTAAACCATATTATTACAATGGTTGTCCACCTATTTACAATTATAAAAGAAGATATGCATTGGAGCCAAATCTCCTAAACCATATTCTTACAATGGTTGTCCACCTATTTAAAATTGTAAAAGAAGATTTGCATTGGAGCCAAATATCCTAAACCATATTTCTATAGTGGTTGTCCAAATGATATAAACACTAGATTTTCTCATCAACCTACCTAATCATATCATCCTCAATAGCCATGTCACTGTGCCACTGAACTCCTACCTCCTTCTCAGTACCCATCTTAACCAAGAAGTATACCACTTTATTTAGATATCTACTTACATAAATTAGAATCACATTATCTAATTCCCTCCACAATTTCTTAATTTGAGTGACAAGAATCCTCAACCTTCATGTCTTCAAAGTAAAGTTCCTCATGCAATCTAGAGCTCCTACTAATATTTGAAAATCTTATTCCAGGATTAACCTCTTGTAACTTTGTTTTACTACCAAAATAGAGGCATATTTGATAGCTAAGTCTTTCACTTCATTTTTTATGGCCCTTTCTAGGCCTTGTCATTTCCAATAGAGCACTATCCCAACATGATTCCTACAAAGCACTCCAATTCTAGCTCTACCTGAATTGTCTTTTGTATCTCCATTAGTATTAATTTTAATCCAACCTTATAGGTGTGGTTTCCAACTAGCTCTATCATTCCCATATTGCACTTCAAATACCTTATCTATTATCCCTATAATAGCCTTAGTTTCCTCTTTAGCATACACTACCACAGTTTCTATGACTTTGCTCCAAATGACCTACCAAAATCCATCTAAAGATGAAAGGTTTCTCTAAAAATTATTCCATTTATCTCCAACCACACTTACCACAAAATGAAGTTTAATCCAAGATTCCAAATGATACAATGATATTTAGATTTATATCTATCCATCTTACATATTTTCCAAATATTAATCCAATTCAAATCACCATTAACTCAAATTTTATAAGATAAAAAATATCTCTCCCATATTTGGCATGTGAATGGGCACTCAAATATCAAGTTGTCAGATGTTTCCTCACTATTGTAACATAAAACACATTGATAAGGATCAATGATTCCTCTATGTATGATATTATCAAAAGTAAGAATTTCATTGTGCATAAACTACCAGGAAAAAAAATTTACTTTCTACCAACCCTTGGACTACCAAATATTTCTCCAATCCTCAACTTGATAAACATGAGGAGGAGGCTTTGTATGGATATTATCACATCCATCCTCCACTATGTAGACACCAAGGCTCGCATATCACCATGCTAATTCATCCTCATCATATCCACATGTGAGATATATTTCTACTAAGATTTTAGTCATGATGGGTGTGAATTATGGAGGGATTGGATATGGCCACTCATCCAACTTCTTAAACTGCTTAAACATATAATCCTCTAGATAACTAGTTTTGAAATAACTTTCAATTTAGACCCAACCCATAGTTTCCATGGTTATTTTTATTGGTTGTAGTTCTATAAATTTAACAATGATATATGGGTATTGATCCCATGAATCTTTCCAAAATCATGCCTTCTTCCATATCTCCACTTTCCAAAATAATCCATATTTCACTATGTGAGATATTAAATTTAGATCCTATCATACTAAGGACCCATTACCATCCAAAGTGAAATGACCCACCTCATTTGGGTTTACCTATCCCAAATATTTACTAGTTAAAACTCTACTAAATAAAGAAGTTGGTTGGGAAATCCACCTCTAGTAAAGCTTTCAAGCCAAAGCTTTATTATTTAACTTTGATCTCCTCAGTCCCAAACCTCCTTTTACCATGGGTTGAATTACTTTATCCCAACCTTCTAAGGCCCATTTCCCCTCTCCTTTTACTCCTCCCCATAAAATTTTTCTAGTCATATTTTCCAAATCTTTCCATATGGTGTGTTGGGCAGCAAGGATAGAAAATTTGTTTGTTTTTTATGAATAAGAATTTGGAGATAACAATCACAATATGCAAAATAAAATGAAAGAAATTAAATCTTATAGATGACTAAAGTGTGCTGAAAATATAAATCATATAAAATATTACAATATAGCTATGGAGAAAGTGAGCACTCCATTAACAAAACTACTGATCTACATTGTATCCATCACCAATGAAAGATAGGGTACAAAGAACTATACTATCCACTAAGCTATGATATCTAACTATATCACCTGAATCTCATCACTATCTATCTAAGAGGTCATCCTTATATAAGAAAAATATGATACTTGGCCAACACTCAATCTATCTCTGCAAGGGACAACTTGCACATGTACAACTTATACAGTTTTTTTGAATTTAGCAAAAAATACCTTGTGGAGCTACCTTGGTCTAAGAAACCATGACCAGGAGGTTCTACACCATTAAAATAACCCAGGAGTTATACCCAGTACTTACCACACCACCTTGATAAACTGGATTTTGGGTACCCGATGTGCATTTGGTAGGGTGGAGATTCAAACTACAAACCTCAATTAGAGGATTGTGCTACCCTCTCTAACTCACCTACAACATGTGTGTATGTACAACTTGTACATTGACACTTGTGCATTTAATACATTGCATGAAATAACTATAAACTTACACAAGAAGTAATCTAGATATGTATCTTGGAGGATATATTTACATAACCCAAATGATGGAATAGACTCTATTTCCAACACCCCCTGTATTACATTATTTGGATATTGAAGACTTTAGTATTCAATATGGATCTTTTTCATCATATTCTACATGATATTATTTTGCATTTTTCATATTCAGGTCCAACAGGTAATTTGTATCTTCATATAATGTAGAGTAGGTTGTAGTTAGGCCTTCTAATCTTATTGGATGATATTTGGGATGTTTATATTCATATTCTATCCAGCCACCTTTATAGTCCTTCTTGCAAGTATCTTCATTTAATTTTGATTATTGATGAATGATTAGGGTATAGTATAATTGTCCTCTCATATTTTTTATCCTTTTGTACTTACCTTTTTGATGTACTGGTTTTTCTTCTATTGCTTCAGTCTCCATGTCTTGATTCCTTTTAGTATGTCCCTTCTTCCTTTTTCTTATTATCTTTATGTGATTCTGCTTTGATGTAGGTGAAATATCAGCTTTAAAACAACTTAGTCTATCATCACAAAAGTATTTTTCTTTAACATCATTTTTTTTCTTGTGTTGAGTAAGTACAAATACAATTAATGATAGATAAATCATCAGACATCCTTCTAGAGAAAATATAACCAATCTTTGTGAGTTCCACCATGATGTGAAGAGAATTTCATGAAGATTGTTAATCAATGTTGTAAAACTACAATCTTTGGTTTCCTTAAGAAATAGGAGAATTTTATCTTGTCATTAGAAGATAGATACTCGTATCCATCTAGAGTATCTATTAAGTTTTAGGAGTAGAATTCTACTTCATGGAATAGTTAATTATTGAAAGCTTTTCTCAAAATTTCATCCATAATGTTTCTTGGAATTGAAATTTGATAGAACCTTAATAATATTATCTTATAGTTGCCTAGTGATAAGAGTATGATATAGTTCTTTTTGTAAAAATATAGTTTAATTTTGGTTGGTTTTGTACAAGTTCTGTACGAATCAAAAATCAACTTTTTAACACCTTATTATTATTTTTTTAAAATTTGTGGAAAATATCCCAAAAGGGATGCCACTTTCAGGTAATATCCAATGAGGTAGGGGTATCCATTTTGCCAAAAACACCTAGGACTCGGACCTGGCCTACCACCTTTGACATACTCAAGGAGCAAACAAACACACAAAACCAATTTAAAAATAAGTAAATAACAACAAAAATAATAAAATAAAATAAAAACATGCTCCTTGAGTGTGTCAAAAACAAAAGCACAACCAAACACGCATAATAATGTAAAAAAAACCACAACACAAGCCACATAGAAAAACAGAAGAACCACATAACAAAACACAAACAAGATAAAAACAATAGAACACTACAAACAAGCCACATAGAAAAACAGAAGAACCACATAACAAAACACAAACAAGATAAAAACAATAGAACACTACAAAGACATAACCCAAAAAAAATATGAAAAATAAACACATCCAAAACCTAAAAAATTAAAAAATAAAATAAAAATAAAAATAAAAAACAACCAACAATAGACAATAAATAAAAACAAGAAACATAGAAAACACTCACATAAAAACACGAAATAACACAAACAAAGAGAAACCCAAGAAAAATAACGAAAAAAAACACAAGAACAATAACAAAAAACATTAAAAAAAAAACAAAACAACAAAAAACAACACAAAGAACACAAAAACAAAACAAAATAAAAAAACCCACCCACCTTAAAAAACTAAACAAAAAAAAAAGAAAAAAGAAATAAAATATAAAAAATGAACAAAACAATGAACTATCTAGACCATAAGACTATTAAAGCAATAATCAATAGAGGAAACAAAACAAATAATAGAATGAGCTAGGGAACTAAAAAAAACTGAATGAACCAAAGAGAAGCAAAAAAAAAAAAAACAAGAAGAAACTAGGTACCTTCAGAACTAGAGCCATCCAAAGAAATGATAGAAAGAAGAGCTTCCCTAATTTGAGAAGCCCACCATATAGGAGGGTGGCCATAACAAGTAAGATCACCTTTGTCCAAAGCCCAATTAGCTAAAGCATCAACACTCTTGTTTTGATCTATGACCACATGATTGTAATCAACTTTCAAAAATCCCATATGGATTAATTGAATCTTCTCAATAATTCTTTTTATTATCCAATCCACCTTATGATTCTTAGAAGGATTCTTCAAGATATTAATCATAAGTTGAGATTCAGACTCAACTAACACCTTTTCCCATCCAACCATATTACCCTCCTGAACTCCTCTGAGGATACCATACCCCTCAACAAGGTTATTGGAAATAATACCCAAATTCTCAGAAAAAGTAAAAACCAGGGAGCCATTTGAAAGTCTTCCAATTCCTCCCACACTAGCTTTTCTAGGGTTCCCTCCAGAGGCTCCATCAATATTGACTTTTCCAAAATCCTTAGGAGGAGGTTGCCAATTTCTATTCCTATCCATATTACTAATACTCACATTACCTTTAATTTTGTTGGTCTTATAAGGTTTAATATTCAATCTTTGCATCACTTGATCCCATCTTTGGTGGGAGTTTTGGGGGTGATTAAGGAGATGATGGACTGATTCAACTAAGTTGGTTATGATCTTTTGCCAAATATAGTGAATATCCTTCCTATCTTGATTAAAAATTTTGTTGTTCCTTTCATTCCAAATATTCCAAAGAAGAATGGTAGAACCCATCCAAACTATCTGCCTAATAAAATGATCAACACCCTCTTGATTAGGCCAATCCCTCCAAAGTTGTTCAAAAGTAAAAAAATTGGACCATTGTAAGCCAAGTAAAGTGGCCATTCTCCTCCATAGATCAAAGGCTAAGTACACTTAATAAAAATATGGTTGATATTTTCTACATTCTCTTCACACATTTTACATCTAGAAGGGCTATGAAAACCACACTTCATAAGTTGCTCACCAGTAAGCACCCTACGATGCAATAAAATCCAATTAAAGAACCTCACCTTAGGCCAAAGCTTTTGAGCCCACAATTGAGAAAATATGTCAGAAGAATGGTTGGGATTATTATGGCATAAGGTCAAATAACCTTGAGAAACTTAATACTCACCCTTAGTGGTGTTGTTCCATCCAAAAATATATTTTTCATGGGACCAAGAGAGGGATCTCATATGAAGGATGCCTTGGATATCTTGTCTTTGTATTTTTGGGATTTGAATGGGCCAGTCCTTAATAGGGATCCAATATCTACCAACCTTTGAATTACCAGTATGGTACCGACAGTAATTAGCCACCTTTATCCAATTAGCTTGGTGAAGCTCCTCCATCCAAGGCCTCCAATCGGGAAACTGAGTTATCAAAGGCTTGTGACCATCCCAAGAATCTGTCCAAAAATTTGCATGTTGACCATTATGAATGATCCAAAATATTTTTTTCTTTATCAAATCCTCACCAGTATTAAGAACTTCTAAAATGGGAGAACCTTTGGTAGGAAGTTGATAGCGAACAAGGTCTTTAAGACTTTTGTTCTCAACATATTTAGCACGGAGATTATTAGCCCAAAGAGCATTGGGGTTATGCAACATCCTACAATATAATTTAGCAGCTAAAGAATTGTTTTTATTAATTGAATACCGTAATCCTAACCCCCCTTCACTCTTAGGAAGACATAAAGTATCTCATTACACCAAGGCCCATTTTATTTTCTCCTTAGTACCACTCCAAAGGAAACGATGATAGATTTGATCCAATTCTCGAAGAACAACATTTGGGATATTCAAAACGGAAGAAACATAAATAGGAATAGCTTGAAGGACTGATTTTACCAAGGTGATTCTACCCCTAGAAGAAAGCCACTTGTTGGTCCACTTTCCAATTTTCTTCTTGACTTTGTCCAAAAACCAATTCCAATATTTATTTTTCTGCTTTTGAATATTTATGGGAATACCTAAATAAGTGATTGGAAGAGAGGTATTCTTATATCTTAGTTTATCTAAGACCATGGATTCCTATCTAGTAGAGTAGTGAAAGAAAATAACTTTAGATTTTTCTTCATTGATCAACTGCCCAGTAGCCTTAGAAAAATAGCTAATGATTTGCTTAATATTAGAAGCTTCCTTAACTGTAGCTTTACCTAAAAGAGTAGAGTCATCCACAAATTGAATATGAGAGATAGGTCTAGCTCCATGAGCAATGGTAACTCCCTCAAGGGTTTTTTTTCCCTCTTTTTGGTTATAGTCCTACCCAAGCATTCAACAAGAATGATGAATAAATAAGGGGATAGTGGGTCACCTTGCCTAATACCTCTGGAAGCTGGGAAATACTGAGAAGGCCTGCCATTGATAAGAACTAAGTAGGAAATTGAAGAGATACATCCCATAATCCAATCCATCCAATCCTTAGAGAAACCAAATTGCCTCAAAACTTTTATAAGGAAGTGCCAATCCACTCTGTCATAAGCTTTGGATAAGTCTAACCGAATGAACATGGAAGGATAATTTTGCATATCCATGGAATGGATGGCTTCTTGAGCAAGAACTATCTCATCTACTATTTGATGTCCTTCCACATAACCCCCTTGCTTTGGGGAAATAATC
This sequence comes from Wollemia nobilis, assembly GCA_028583015.1. Lineage (NCBI taxonomy): Eukaryota > Viridiplantae > Streptophyta > Pinopsida > Araucariales > Araucariaceae > Wollemia > Wollemia nobilis. The sequence continues at coordinate 988,699 of JAQPPZ010017037.1, forward strand.
TTATGCAAAAGAGGCTTCAACCTTTCTGCCATGATTTTAGTAATGATTTTGAGAAGAACATTACATAAAGCAATAGGTCTAAAAGTTGAGATATGATCAACCTCTTGAGCTTTTGGAACAAGAGTAATATAATTTTTATTGATAACATTCAAAATTTATTTGGCTTTCTTGGCTTCTTCCACCACCTCTAATAAATCAACATGAAGGATATCCCAGAACTCTTGGTAGAACTCAATAGGAAAACCATCAAGACCTGGGGTTTTCCCTTTTTGCATTTTAAAAACTACTTGTTGAAGCTCATTGATAGTAACAAGAGCAGTCAAAATAGAGTTCTCCTCAGAGGTTATAAGATAAGGGATTGCTTGAAGAACATTATATTGTGAAGCTGAGTCAAGGGGAGTAGCAACAAAAATATTGGAAAAGTAATCAACAACAATAGAGTTCATGCCATCCCAAGTATAAACAACATCTCCAAAATCTGATTTTAAGGAAGAAATAAATTTGTTAGATCTTTGAGCTAGAAGAGATTTGTGGAAGAAATTTGTGTTTCGATCTCCTTCTTTGAGCCATTGAATTCTAGATTTTTTCTTCCATAAGATTTCTTCTCTTTTTTCCCATTCCTCTAACTGAGTTGTGAGTTTAATTTCATATGCACTTCTCTTCTCTGTGAGGCCATCTAAATGGATTTTCTTATTCAAATTTTCAATATGAGCAATAAATTCATGTTTTTTTTTATGAACGTCCCCAAACTCTTTGCAGTTCCAAGTCTTGATTTTTGGATTTAATGTATTGCAGTCTTTTGGAAAAATAGAACATCTTAGTCCCATGCCTAGGTTTACCTTCCTTCCACCATTGTTGCACATGAGGTCTGAAGGAAATGTCTCTAAGCCACATTAATTTAAAATGAAAAGGAGAGAAACTCACATTGGTTTTCCACATTTCCACCATGACTGGCCAATGATCCGAACCAGCATTATTAAGAGTCTTCACTTTAGGAATGTGACCATGGATTAAGAAATTTTCAGAGAGCAAAAACATATCCAATCTCTCCATTATACAAGCTAAGCCTTGCCTTCGGTTAGACCAAGTCATAAGGCCATTATCTGTTTGGATATCCACAAAATGGAGGTTTGCAATATATTCGCTCATGAGGTCAGTGCTTTTGTCCAAATTTCTATTTCACCCCCTTTTCTCATCCAGAGAGAGGATGGTATTGAAATATCCTCCGATTAAGATCCAAGATTTAGGAAAATTAGAGATAATATGAGTAATATCCTTCCACTGTCTTCTTTTTTCCTCCAAATAAGTCGGAGCATAAACAATAGTGTAGAGCATAATCTGGTTGGAATGTCTACTTTGAATAGCTATAGCCAACAAACCTAGACATGCTGGCATTAGCAGTGTTGGGAGAGATTCTACTAGTGGTGTCAGTTTTTTCTTTTCCATTTATAAGGGTGTTCACTCCAACAATTTTATGGACGCTCTTGCAATTCTTGAGGCCTTGCAGAGGGGGTTTTATCTTGGCTGGAATAGGATTATCTGCGAGTCTTACTCTCAAATTGTGGTTAATATTTTAAACAGTAAAAGGGTGGAGGAATTTAATTGGCAGTTGGTATCTATAGCCATTTAGATTATCAGAATGAGTGAAGAGTTCGAATTTATATCCTTTGTGCACATTCCAAGGGAATGGAATGTGGTTGCTGATTACTTGGCCAAAAGGGCTTTTGAGCTATTGGATCCTTGGAGTATCGATAATTGGGAGAGTATCCCGTCTAGGGACTCTCAACGCTTGTGGGAGTTGATCCACAAGGATGTACAGACTTAATGTGGTTTGTTATTATTGTCTTTTCCAGGTGTTATTCTAGTCTAGTGGTTTTAGCCTATTTGGCTATTTATTTGAGTCCTGGTTGGAAGCTCAGTTGTACTCTATAATCCAAAATTTTTATCAATAAATTTTTACCCCTTTATTTAAAAAAAAGAAAATATGGAAATATTTTAATCTAAGAAATATAAAGAGGATGATGCGGTTTTAGTTTATGTGGACATGAATATATACAAATATATCATAATAATTCATATTCTCAATTATTGTTGGCTATATTAAAGTCATGGTTGTTTGATAAATTAGATTCCACACAAGTGAGAAGGTAATAATGGTATATTAAGTATGGTTAATTTTGGGGTGGTTGAGTATGTCAATCACTTCTATAAATTACAAGAGGGTATTGATTGTATCAAGCAAACAGATAAGGATCCCATGGTATATCTCAATGTAGTTGTAAAGTAGAAAAAGATCAATGACATGGAGTATGATCTTCCTATAGAAAACACCTTCACCAAAGCAAACAATGGGCTGTTATGCCTGGCCATGATTGGAAGTAGTGATTCGTTACTTCCCTCGATATTAGGAAATATACAACAATAGAACATACATATTATTTACAATACCACTGCAAATGAGCTCTTGTTCCAGACTGCACAATGCGATTCTCTCTAGAATTGATATGGGTCTCTAATTCTTCATTACCTTCTTTCAGTTGTGTAAGCGTCAACATAGTTATCTCTAATTTCAAATAAAAACATTAGTTTAATGCAAGATATGCAAGATAATGGTTGGAGTAACCTCTAATCAACAACTCTCAGGATATTTTAGGTCATCTATAAATATTTTAGGTTATTTTGGATGTAGCTATAAAGACAAAATGAATGGAAAGTAGCTTTGAACTAGTTGGCAGCATAATGTAGATATAAATCTAAATAACACATTTTTTAGATTATAATTTGAAGTTTATATATAGATTTTCAAAGTAGGATGTGAAGAATAAATGGGGTATAATGAAGTCACCTCTTTCATGTTATTTAAACTTGGTTCTCTTTGATAAGAACTCAATGATATATCAATTTCGATATCTTAACATGAAAACATTAAGAATAAGATTGCATGATGGTGATGTCTATCACAATAAAATGATATTTTTACATTATACAAAACTTATAACAAACCATATTTTTTTTTATATCTTAGATTTATAAACTTTAAAGTTCATGTCTCAATATTAAGATCTAAGGAGTGCTTAATCATGACTTAATATTATTTTGTGCTAAGGTATTTTTAAGATTTATAGTTTAGGTTATGATGAATAGCAATTTAGTTCCTAATATCAATCTACAAGCTTCTAAATACTTCAATATACTAATAAATAACATAAATTATTTTGTATACTTTTAGATTAAGATTTCTCACACGGCAAGTAGGCATCACTTTATTTGATATTTTCTAATATTAAACCCATGCTCTACCATATTTATTTTTCATACTTAATATAAAAATTATAGTGTGGTACACACCTCATAATGACTATATTTTATTTTTGATGTGATTTTAAAAAATTATATTCTAGTTGTATATAATTATGCATGGGACATTTTTTAAGATTTGGTAAAATAATAAATCCATATTAATCCATTCTTGCTATGTCCCATTCAATAGAAAGAATATGAAAGCACCTAGAAATGCCTTCAATATTGATGAGGTCTCATGTTTAACACTATTTTTTGGAGTTTCATAATTGCTATATATATTTTGTTTAGTTAAATAAATATTTAAACATGTATGTGTTTCATTTTCAAGGAAATCCATCTCTAATAATGATGAAAATAATGGTAAGGTTAGCTAGCAAATGAAAATAATGGTATTATCATGAAGCAGAAAAATAAATCTTTTGATACACCAACCAATTGAAAAAGGGATAAAATAATATTTTTATACATTAGAATGAGTGGGTAGAACCATAAAATTATTGAAATAAGTTTATATTCACCTTGGGTCATAATTGACCTTGTATGTAATCATTGGTATACTTCCTTAATTTTCCATAAACATCTTTTTTTTTTTAAATAATTTAAAACTTATATTAAAACAAGATCATTTACAAGTTGGGATGAGACTTCTCCAGCCTTAGCCAAAGAGAACACGTTTACAATAGTAAATGAATATTTGAATTGCAGCCAAATATCCTAAACCATATTCTAACAATGGTTGTCCACCTATTTACAACTGTAAAAGAAGATCTGCATGGGAGTCAAATATCCTAAACCATATTTCTACAATGGTTGTTCAAATTAGATAAACACTAGATTTTATCACCAACCTACCTAATCATCTCATCCTCAATAGCCATGTCACTGTTCCAGTGAACCCCTACCTCCTTCTTAGTACCCATCTTAGCCAGGAAATCTACCACTTTATTTATACCTCTACTCACAAAAAATGGAATCACATCATCTATTTCATTTCAAAATTCCTTACTTTAAGTGACAAGAATCCTCAACCTCCATGTCTTCAAAGCAAAGTTCCTCATGCAATCTAGATCTCCTACCAATATTTGGAAATCTAGTTCTAATATTATCCTCTTGTAACCTTGTTTTACTACCCAAATAGAAGCATATTTGATAACTAAGACTTTCACTTCATTATTTTTGGCCCTTCTCAGGCCTTGCAGCTCCCAATACAACACTATCCCAACATTATTTCTATGAACCACTCCAATTCTAGCTCTACCTAGATTACCTTTTCCATTTCCATCAATATTATTTTTAATCCAACCTTCTATGGGTGGTTTTCAACTAGCTTTGCCCTAACCCTCTTAAAATTCAACTTCCTTATCCATTGTCCTATAACAGCCTAAGTGTCCTCTTTAGAATACATCACCACAGTTTCTGTTACTTTGTTCCAAATGACCTACCAAACTCCATCCAAAGATGAAAAGGATTCTCTAAAAATTCTTACATTTCTCTCCAACCACAATTACCACCAAATGAAGTTTAATCCAAGCTTCCAATTGATACAAAGAGCTTTAGATTTAAATCTACCCCTCCATATTTTCCAAATATTAATCCAATTCAAATCACCATTAACTCAAATTTTATAAGATAAAAATCATCTCTCCCAGATTTAGCATGTGAATGGGTACTCAAACATCAAGTGGTTAGATGTTTCCTCACACTTGTAGCATAAAACACATTGAGATGGACCAATTATTCCCCTATGTATGAGATTATCAAAAGTAATAATTTCATTGTGCATGAACTACCAGAAAAAAATGTTTACTTTTGGCCAATCCTTGGACTACCAAATATTTCTTCAATCCTCAACATGATATGCATAAGGAGGAGGATTTAGAAGGATTTTATCATATTCATCATTCACTGTGTAGACACCAAGGCTTCCATAGCCCCAAGCTAATTCATCCTCCTCATCTCTACCTATGAGAAATATTTCTACCAATATTTTAGTCATGATGGGTATCAATTCCAGAGGGATTGAAATTGGCCACTCATCCAACTTCTTAAACTGCTTAAACTTATAATACCCCAGCTGAATAGTGTTGGAATAAATTTCAATTTGGATCCAACCCCTAGTTTCCATCGTTTTTTTTTATTGGTTGTAGTTCTACAAATTTGACAATGATAAATGGGTATTGATCCCATGAATATGTCCAAAATCGTGCCTTCTCCCTCTTCCCACTTTCTAAAATAATCCATATTTCACTACCTTAGATCATAAATTTAGAGTCTGGCACACTAAAGATCCATTACCATTGAAAAAAGAAATAACCCACCTCATTTTGGTTTACCTATCCCAAATATTTACTAGCTAAAACAATACTAAATAAAAATGATGGTTGAGAAATCCACCTCCAGTAAATCTTTCTAGCCAAAGCTTTATTATTTAACTTTTATCTCCTCAATCCCAAACATCCTTTTAACTTGGGTTGGCTTACTTTCTCACAATCTACTAAGAACCATTTCCTCTCTCCTTTTAATCCTCCCCATAAACATTTTCTAGTCATCTTATCCAACTCTTTTCATTTGCTATGTGGAGCAGTAAGGATAAAAAATTTGTTAGCTTTTAATGAATAAGCCTTGGGAGATAACAATCACAAGATGCATAATAACATAAAATAAAGTAAATATGGTAGATTATTGAAGTATGCTAAAAATATAAATCATATAAAATATTACAATGTAGCTATGGAGGAAGTGGGTATTCCATTAACAAAGCTACTTATCTACATTGTATCTATCACCAATGAATGGTGAGACACATAGAACTACACTATACACTATGCTATGTTATCTGACTATATCACCTAATTCTCATCACTATCTATCTAAGAGGCCATACTTGTATAGGAAAAATATAATACTTGGCCAACACTCTATCTAGTTGTGCAAGGGAGAACTTACACATGTACAACTTGTACATTGACACTTGTACATTTATTACATTACATAAAGTAACTAGATAACTTGCATAAGAAGTAATATAGATATGTATCTTGGAGGATACATTTACATAATCCAAATGATGTAATAGACTCTATTTCCAACACCTCCCTATATTATATTATTTATATATTGGAGACTTTAGTCTTCAATATGGATCTTCTTCATCATATTCTGCTTGATCTTCTTTTTCATTCTTCGTATTCATGTTCAAAAAATAATTTATGTCTTCATATAATGTAGAGTAGGTTGTATCTAGACATTTTACTCTCATTGGATGATCTTTAGCATGTTCAGATTCATCTTATATCCAACCAAATTTATAGTCCTCTTTGCAAGTTTCTTTATTTAATTCTATTTGTTGATAAATTAGTAGGGCATGGTGCAATTATCCTCTCATATTTTTGATCCTTTGGTACTTTCCTTTTTGATGTATTGGTTTTTCATCTATTGCTTTAGTCTTCATGTCTTGATTCCTTTTAGTATGTCTCTTATTTATTTTTCTTCTTCTCTTCTTATGATTTTGCATTGATGTAGGTGAAATATCAACTTTAAAAAAAGTTAGTCTATCATCACAAAAGTATTGTTCTTTAACATTAGCTTATTTCTTGTGTTGAGTAAGTACAAATACAATTAATGATAGATAAATCATCAGACATTCTTCTAGAGAAAATATAACCAATCTTTGTGAGTTCCACTATGTTGTGAAGAGAATTTCATGAAGATAGTTAATCAATGTCGTCAAGCTACCATATTTGGAATCCTTAATAAATAAGGAGAATTTCATATTGTCATTAACAAATTGATACTTGTATCCATCTAGAGTATCTATTAAGTTTTGGGAGTAGAATTTTACTTCATGGAATAGTTCTTCATTATTGAAAGTTTTTCTCAAAATTTCATCCATAATGTTTCTTGGAATTGAAATTTGATAGAACCCTAATAGTATTATCTTATAGCTTCCTAGTAATAAGAGTATGATATAGTATTTTTTGTAGAAATATAGTTAATTTTTGGTTAATTTTGTACAAGTTTTGTAAGAATAAAAATCAACTTTTTAACACCTTATTGCTCCTAACTGAACTAAGCACTTTTTCAATTTTGAAGATGTTTTGATGTTGGAATTCTTTTATCCATTTTTGAATATTTTGATACAAGTAAAAATATATTTATCCAAAATTAAAAGGAACCCTTAATAACCTCTTTTATATACCTTGGATTATTTCTAATTTCCAATAAAATAAAATTTATGGAGTAATCCTTATGGCTCCCAAGTTTGGAAAATTAGAGAAATGATAATAATATTCGTAAAATAATTTAATCTAAGATAAATTCCTTATTACTCTTAAGTAAGGTTGCAAATATTAATTTAATAAGATAATTTACCCCTTTTGCTTTTAAAATCTATGTTTTAACCTTAGTTTATAACCATATATCTCCAACTTATGAAAGCAATTATAAATGAGATTTAGACCTTACATTTTTAGATGCAATATCCCATCAATATTTGGTGCTTTCTGTGTTTGAGTATAACAACATATAAGTGGTACCTTAAGCACTTGAATTAATGGAGACTTCTTGGAGTAGTTGGTCTTGATTGTTGGTACATAGGCATTGAAGTTTTGACCTTCACAAATGGGGGAGATTTTAATGCTCATTTCCATTACCTTACATGTTGTACTTTGGATGTTTCTACTACACTACACTCCTTCCTTGACTATGCTTCACTCCCTCTCTGGATGTATTTGACTACGCTTCATTCACACATGTTGAACTTGGACTTCGAATGCCTTTTAAGGATAGTTGATCACGGGCATTGTGACATGTGTTACATCTATTAAAAGTGAATGCTCCCTTATTTATGTAATTCTCCAAGTACTTTTTTCAATGCTCTTGAAGAAAACTGAAAACATATGGGCACTCATGTGAAATTGGTGGAGAATATCAAGTTTCATTGCTTTACTTGTAACTCTTGTGTGGGAGTTTCTAGAATGTTGAGACAGGAATGATGACCATAATGCCAAGTTTTATTTTTGCATGGAGTTCATTATTGTAACATATTTTAAGATGGATATTATAACTCCATGATACCTTTTCTTTGCTACGTTGCTTGGGAAGCAAGCAAGATATTTTCTTGCAGGTGGATAGATGATGCACTATGGAGCTTGGATGATGCTTTGAAGCTTTGTTCTATGGATGGTCTTCTCCAAGTTAGAGACCGTGGATGTAATACCTTTGCATGTTTATTTTATACCTCTAATCATGTTGAATCCCTTGTATATTTTTTTGATGTCTTATAGAAATCGATATGCACTCAATTGTTTACATAAATATAAATCTTGAATGATCTAAAATAAGCTTTATTTCTATAGGTACGTACATCCAATATGAGCCCTTGAGTGGCTCCTTTTAGCTTGGGAAGAAGAGTGTTGATGTTCGACCTTTGTTGGTTATTTTTCCCTGTAGTAAATGTTCCCTTTTTTGGCACTTCAAATATGTTCTTATGCTGTCAAAAACCAGATATGAGTAGTGCATATAATGTATTATAATATTGTATAATAAGGATTTTTAATATACCTTATTTTGCACCCTATTTCTAGATATGGAATTCTAGTTTTGTGGCAAATTTTTCCTACAATATAAGGGTTTGAGGTTGTCTTTGAAGAGTAGACACACCTTTCCATTTTTGCTTGGACACTTTGGATAAAAATACAAGCTTTAATAATAGTAGATAGAAGCTTTTTTAATTGATGCAATTTTCTGCACTTTTCTTGCATTCAACTTTGTAATATTTTTTGATTTTGAGACTCACCAAGTCTCACTTTCATAATATTCTATTTTTGTTTTTGGTTAGTTAGGTTCTTCTCCAAATTTTGGAGGATTCAACCCTTTTTGGTGGCTTCTATTGGCCACTTCAAGTTGCAGATTTTTGTGCTTCAATGATGTCTTTAGATACTTGATACAAATCAGATTTTATTCCTTTCAAGAAACACAAAACTAATTTTATTTTTGAGAGTGGTATAGTAGTACAATTTCTTCACTTTTAATGCACTAATATTACACCTTATCACTCCAATCAACTCTCAAAGTCATGCACTAATAATTTTCTATAACTAATCAAGAATAACCTAAAATGAATCTTTAGGAGTTATTCTGCAATTTCACTACAATCAATGTTGTAGGACTTAGTCTTATTTTTCAAAATTAGATATAAGGTAGTTGATAGAAGCTAATCTAAAATCTAATCAAATCCTAATGAGTGTGCAAATGAATCCTTAAAAAGAATATGTCTTCTTTTGCACTTTAGAATATTGCAATCTAATTTATTTTTTGCAACTTTGATATGAATTTAGGTGCTCTAATAAATCTAATAAATAATATAATTAATGAATAGTTTTGCACCATAAGTTGCATACATTTTTTTTGTACCTCTTCTCTCACCTTTGTAGAGGATGCAGACCTTGGTTTCTAAAAACACCAACTTTTTGCTTCAAGTAGGATGTCCTAAACACCTCCTTCTTCACCAAATGATGGCCACAAACTTTTTTTCACGAGCCTAGGATTTTGTGGCTTGTTCTCCTCCTTCTTCTATAAAGTTGGAAAAGTCTATGTCTCTAAAGTGGCACCTTCTTACTATGAGAGGTAATATTCAAATATCCAAGATTTTATGAGATTCTTCTGTCTCCAATTCTTCTTGTCAAATTTTGACTTCAAGCAGAATCTTATTCTAAGGTTTGTCACTCCTTACCAAATTCTTCTTCACAGATTTGGCACTCTAATAAATTCTTCTTCATATATTTTACACTCCTTGCCAAATTCTTCTTCTTAGATTTGGTACTCTTTACTAAATTCTTCTTCATAGATTTGACACTCCTTGCAAAAATCTCCTCTTGGGCTTATTGTTGTATGGTGATGATTATCCCAAGTCCTTCACTATAAGGGACTTCACCTAGATAGTGTATTTAACCAATGAGTTCTCAAAGAACTCTCTTAATATTTGGTAAGGCTATCATAGCCTTTCTTGGATAATAAATGAGACCTACACAAGGTCTTTAATATGGAATATTTGTATGGTCTTCTTTGACACATTTTATTCAACATTCTACTCTTGGAAGTATTTGTGGTGAGATCTTATTCTAGATCTTATGATTCTACTGCTCCTAGCTTCAAGCATGACTCTCCTATTCCTTCTTATTTTCCTTCCAAGATTGGAATTTCTTCAATGAGATATTCTCCTGATCTCTTCACTTTTGCTTTAGGTTTGAGCTAATTATGAAGAATATACTCTTCCTAAATTTCTTGTAGGAAGTCTCCTAACTCACTATATATTTTGTTCCTATAGCAAATATATTAGTACTAAAATTTATGGTCTACTTCTAAATAAGATATTCTTCTCGAATTATTCTTCCAGATCAAGGATTTTATGGCGTATTTCAATATCAAGGCTCCTGTGGCCTTTATCAGTACCAAGGCTACTAGGGCCTTTTCACTATCAAAGCTTAGATGGCCTTTTCAATATCAAGGCTTCTATGGCATTTTTAGTATGATGGCTATTATGGCCTTTTTCGTATCAAGGCTTTTGTGGCCTTTTCAATATAAAGGTTTTTGTGATATTTTTAGTATCAAGGCTTCTATGGCTTTTTCAGTATCAAGACTTATGTGGCTTCTTCTTCAAGGCTTATATCTATAGCCTTTCTGTATCAAGGCTCCTATAGCCTATTCTTCAACTATGGAATTCTACAATATAGCAATGGATATATTTAGTCTCATATTTTCATCATGATCCTTCATTAGAAGTATTCTTTCATAGTATTCTTCTCTTGCATAATGAACTAACATCTACACTACGAGGGGACATTGACCTTCAGATAATGAATTTGGAGTCTCCTAGGTTTCTATCATAGGAGGAGTCCCAATCCTTTGAGAATTAATTTCTTGCAATAAAAGAAGCTTTAGGTACCAATTAGTAAATTTTGGATAAGTTGGATGATTTTTAGTAGATGATTTGTCAATCTAGTGGATTGAATGCTAAGTCTCTATCTTCATGAGTTTTCCTAACAAATATGTGGAAAAGAATCTATACAAAAATTTTCTCATTATTTTCTGAAATTGAGATTCCTTTGAGTCCTATATTTCTTACTCTCCCAAAATCTACCACGTATATTCTTCTAAGATATTTTGATAGTGACTAGTCCAGTGACACATTAGTTTGACAAAACTTTCAGGCTAATCAACAATGGTGGTTTCTCTATTGACCTACACAAACTAGATCTACCATGGCTCTAATACCACTATTAGATTTTGATGAATGAGCCTTGGGAGATAACAATCACAAGATGTAAAATAATATGAAAGAAATTAAATCTACTAGATGACTGAAGTATGCTAAAAATATAAATTATATAAAATATTACAATGTAGCTATGGAGGAAGTGAGCACTCCATTAACAAAGCTACAGATCTACATTGTATCCATCACCAATGAATGATGAGATACACATAACTGCACTATCTACTAAGCTATTATATTTGAATATATCACTATCTATCTAAGAGGCCATGTTTATATAGGTAAAATGGGATACTTGGCCAAGAATCTATCTAGTTGTGCAAGGGACAACTTGCACATTAACACTTATGCATTTATTACATTGCATGAAGTAACTAGATAACTTGCATAGGAAGTAATCTAGATATGTATCTTAGAGGATACTTTTACATAACCCAAATAATAGAATATACTCTATTTTCAAAAAAAATTATAAATTAGCATGGCCTAAAGGACTGACTGTAAAAAAGTTAATCTACCCCCATAACTTAACCAATTGTCAGACCAATGATTAATTCTTTCCTTGATACAATCCAAAATATTCCTCCAGATATATAATTTTAGTTTTTTAAAATGCAAAAAGAATCCCAAGTATACTACTGGGAGATAAGTCTTCAAGAATGTCAAGATCTCTAGAATTCTATCTTAAAGCCTTTGATCAAGATTGAAAATGAGCACTTTAGGTTTTTTTATCATTGATGACTTGGTTTGTGTCCTTGAGGTAGATATTTAGTGTATCTCTAATTATTATTGCTTCCCTAAAGTTGGTCACTCCCACTAATCCTGTGTCATCCAAAAATTTTTGGTGAGTCAAAAATTTCTCACCCACCTTGATACCTATTAGAAAATCTTGTTGTCTTCTCCTCAATATGAGTCTTAAAAAATATTTAACCAATATGAAAACAATATAGGAGGAACAAGGATCTCCTTGAAAAAAATATAAGGGAAACAAGGATCTCCTCGACTGGCTCCAAATAGTTGTGAGGGAAGGCCATTGATTAACACTGAGTATGTCAGAGTAGAAATACAACTCATGAACCATTCTATCCAATCCTGAGAGAAACTAAAGGCTGCCATCATCTTTGATAATAAGCTCCACTCTACCCTATCATATACCTTTGACATATCCAATTTTATGAACATTCCTCTATTACCATATTTTTACATTGAATGGGTTACCTCTTGAACTAGAACCACACTATCCAAGATCTACCTACCCTCTACAAAACCCCCTTACTCCAAGAATATGATGTTATGTAGAAGAGATTTTATCCAATCAACCATTACCTTTGTGATTATTTTATATATGACATTGCATAAGGCAATAGGTCTATAATCTAAACTATGCACTACCTCCTCCCCTTTAGGTATTAAGGCAATGAAAGTATGATTTAATGCTTTAAGCATTATTTCACTAACTTTGGACTCCTCTATAACAACCATTACATTCTCCTCCAAGTTGTCCCAAAAGGCTTGAAAAACTCAATTGGAAAGCCATCTGGACCTAGGTTTTTTTTGGTACTCATTACAAAGACTAATTTATTTAGTTTCTCTCTATCAATGGGTTTAAGTAGGGCCTAATTTTCTTCTTCAAATATAATAGAGGGTATGATAGTAAGAAATTCTTTTTGAGCCTCTTCATTTTACACCATATTTTCATTAAATAGTTTAGAAAAATAATTTATTGAATGGAAATGCATACCTAGAATTGTATCAAATGAGTTTCCATTCTCATATTTAAGCGCTTCCACATTGTTCATCTATCTCCTAGCATAGGCAGCCCGATGGAAAAAATTGTATTTTTATCACATTCTAATAACCAAGTGGTTCTTACTCTCCGTTTCCAGTAGATCTCCTCTTGGTTGTCAATATCTTCAACTGCTTTATGCAATGCATCATCCTCTTATTTGAGCTACTTTGTAATTTTTTCTTCTCTAAAGTGTTTTTGAACCTCATCGCATCTGGCCACCAATGGAGCTCTTTAGACTTGGATTTATGTCTTGTTAGTTCACCTCCATTGTTTCAATTGATCCTTGATATAATGAAGCTACTTGTGGAATCTAAATATTGTTGTCTTATATGCTAGATGGCCCCCTTCCCACCACTATGGAATTTTATTTCAAATTTCCTATTTTTGTAACGAAATTTTTTCAAAATTGAAAGGTTTATGGTGTTGCACTATCTTGATACCCTTCCAATAAAATAGAAAAGTGATCTGAAACTAGATTCTCAAAAATATAAAATTTTATATTCCATTTCACAAATACCTCATTTGAAACCAAAAAATGATCTAACTTCACCTTCCTACTATGTGACTTCCTCCTCTTATTAGTCTAAGTATAGTTGATTCCAAGGAATTAAATATCCACCAAGTGTAAAGCATAGACTTGGGTAATCATAAGTCAATTCCATAGGTGTAAAATTGAATTTCTCCCTTCTTGATATCTAGAGAATAATTTAAAATTAAAATCCCCACCAACAATCCAATGTAACTCCTCCCTTGAGAATCTTACGTTATGCATCACTTTCCATTGATGCATCTGACCATATAGGTTTTGAGCCCCATAAAAATTTATGATTAAAACCTGCTTAGTTGTCACATTGTTCCTAAAATGTGATGTGAGGACACCCCTCCAAGCTATATGTTCTATTGATGTCCATTCAAGAAAGTTCTAAAAGTAACTATCCCCCCTAAGACCCCTTGGGCAGCCACTTCTATATGTCCATCACCCCTCCAAATTCTATTTATTATTTTACACATAAGATCCAAAGATATTTTTATCTCTTGGATAAGAAAACAAAATATATTTTTTTATATTTTTATAGAAGTCTTCAAATATTAGATTGATGGGTTCTACTATTTAAACCCCTAACATTCCATGATTGTATAGTCATTGGTTACCTTGAGAGCAATAAAATTCTATTGCCCTCGTCGATATTCCAATGATCAATTTATCTCCTTGAACTGCTATCAATTCCTTATTTGATTTTCTACCGACTCCTTGAAAGATGATATTTTTTCTTTTTTCTACCTGAGTTATCCCTAGATTTGAACTTTCTTTATTTTTTTCTTCTATACCCATGATGATATCCTTAATTATTGACTACTCTTAGTTATGCACTATCAATGGCCCTACAAACTCTAATTGTGGTAACTCACTGCACTTAATTACCTACTCTAGGATGGAAGGAGGTGAAATAGGGACTTGAAAATGGTTGTTATTGTTTTCATTATTCCCATCCACTCCTTCAATAAATTGTTCTTCTTCTTGGTTCATTAGTATCTTGAAGATATCATAGCAACATATTGGGTATCTAGCAACACCTTTCATATTATTATTATATGCAGTAGTTATTTACTTCTAGTTTGTTGAGCAATGCATTTTATTGCTAACAATATTTTAAATTCCAACATTGTATTAGAGAAGATGTGAATCTCTATTACTCAATTCTAAGTCAAGTTTGTGATCTTTTTTTGATGATTCCTAAAGGAATTTAATTTAAAAAAAAATAGTTTATTTATAGCCAACATCAATTTTGGGGCTTTTCTAAAAATTCTAGTTAGATTTTAGATCATGATGATCTCATTCTTCCACCTCAATAAATTCGACTATACGAAATATTCACCAACAAGTTTAAAATATTCATCTCCTACAAAAATTAATTCACCTATTTATATAAATTGGTTTTGCAATGGACTTTCCTAGTAAATCCCTAACTAGTGGGTAAGGAACTATGCTAGAAAATGATAGTTTTGATTATTTAAGTTTTTTTTTTTTTTACAAAACTTAATAATATTTTATAGATTTTTATAAAAATATCATCTACTTCTTTTTTTTGGAATTTTTTTGGCTCCAATTATAGTACAAATAAGAGGGTAGGTTGATAGCTTTCAATGTGAAAAATAAGAGGTCAAATATTTTGTGATTCATCCTCCATACTAGTAAAATATTAGGTATATTTTAATGCATCAGAATGTCCTATGAATTATAAGACCAAAATAATGTCATTATTTAGGACTAATAAATTTTATGGTTCTTTGGAAAAAGGGGATTTCTTGAAACATGTTGATCCAAATAAAGTTATATAAAGAAGACTAACGATTATGAAAAAACCAATACTTTTTTATTTTTAAATGAGCATATTTCATTAAATACTTATGGTGAGAGAAATAAATTACTATGTGAGAAAATATTTAATATTTGATGATGTATTTGATTTCATTTAAGTTGAGAGGTAAGATAATAAAATAGGAATGTGTTTATGTGATGGATCAAGTTTATTATTTTAATCCCCTAATGTGCTCGTGCATGAATTCTATACTATATATGATTCTTTGTCCATTTATTTTAAATGACACCATGACTCATGTGCATAATAAGATGTGGTTTGAAGTATTTATGGATAGGAAAAATAGATTTAAAACCTAATAAAATTATTTTTAGATACTAAAGGAAAGATTCATGTGCAATGTGGTTTATGCATTATGTTGTGTTGCATATTGGGTATATGGTATACATACCCTTATAGATCTACCCCCTTCTTTACTACATATATCTTGTTTTGTTAAATTTATATATAGGTTCAAATTACCCTTTATTGAGTGATATTTGGATTATGTATGGTTTTCATCACCAATAAATTTAAGGGTAACATTGCATCTACATGGGAATTCCCAGTAAATTTTTTATGAGATTCATCTAACATGATTTTTTTCATTATAACTTTCCCAAGTTTACAATAACATAAAATTTGTATTATCTCACTCTTTACATTGTCATGGTACTCCATATTACATAGTAGCAAGCAATTGGTTAAATTTATATTTTATTATTTCAAATTAAAGAGTTTTTATTATATTTTCTATAGTTTAAAGGGTAAAATCTTGGAGGCTATATCTCACTCATATATGAGAATTATTTATCTAACCTATTCTATATTGAATTCCTCTTTGATATTTTGTTAGTGGTAATGATTTTTCTATCCAAATTACATGTAAGAGAAAAAAAAATTCTAGGAACTATGTAGATTATATGTAATAATTACCTATGCTCAATGGTAAAACAACTTTCGTCAAGAGCAACATAGATACTCTTTTTGTAGTAAGGGATTATGAGGCTATGATAACAAATAATTGTTAGATACTAATATCGATGCCAATATGAAAATATTCTAATCTAAGAAAAATAAAGAGGGCAATGTGGTTTTGGTTTATGTGGACGTGAATATGTACAACCATATCATAATAATTCATCTTCTTAATTATTGTTGGCTATCTTCAAGTCATGGTTGTTTGATAACTTAGATGCCACACAAGTGAGAAGGTAATATTACTACATTAAGCATCATTAATTTTGGGATGGTTTAGTATACTAATCACTTCTAGTAATTACAAGAGGGTATTGATTGTATCAAGCAAATAGATAAGGATCACATGGTATACCTAAGTATAGTACTTAATAATATTTTTGAATATGATGATTAAGTAGCTATGCATACTTTGAAAGTGCCTAGGATATTCCTTAGGCAAATGTGTTACTTCATTAGACAATATTTTTTCTTATACCATTAATCAATAAGCATGGATAAAGTGTAAAAGTGAAAGTGCTTCCTCTATTCTATATAATATTTAATGAATCTCCAAATCTATAAACTCTATAAATAAAGAATAAGAAAATAAAAAATCAAGGATAAAATTTCTATGAGCCACTCAAGATACTTGTATGTAAACTTGTAATAAAGAGAGTCACAAGGATGGATTTTGTTGTCTTCAGATATGAAATCTTGAGGAGGTGACTAAGAAGGTTGAAGGTAATTATTCTCTTTTATTTTCATAAATTTATCATATGTATATATGGAAATTCATTCCATTTACTAAACCTCCATGTGCTTAAATGAATGAATTACACATTTTAGAGCAACATGGAATATGATGAAGTATCACCATATCTGGACTTGTTAAAATGAATAACATCATGGTGATCTTATGGTCATTGATAAATATTCTTTAATTAAGGTTTTTAGATATGGTGATTCAAACTTTGGCTACTCATATTTATGGAGGTTCTTCAAGTTTTAGGTGTTAATCTATATGTTTCTATTTCATTATCCATACTATTGAAAATATAAAATTTTAAACTAATAAAAGGGTTATTAAGGATATCAATTGTAATTAATTTAATCATACATAAAAGTTTGACTCATTTATTTTTCTTTGTATTCTTTTAAGCAATTATTTATTTTTATTTTTTTATATGGTTACCAAGACAAATAACATTAACAAGTAATAATAGATAAAACCCTTAATCAAATGGACTATGGTTTCTTAAGGAACATGTTTATATTGTAGATGCTCTTCCATCCATCACCTCATTTGGTGGTGTTTCCAAGTGATATGTGTAGGAAACCAATCCTAGTAACCCATTTTTAAAGCCAAAGTAATCTATGACTCCCTAAATTTGGTTCTTATTATAGACATAAGTAATCTTATGATTGATTGTTCTATCATTAGAATAATTATTTTCTTACCTTTATTGATGATTTCGATAAGTTTTTATGGATCTATAGATTAAGACAAAGGATGAAGCTTTGTTCAAGTGCCTTTAGATTGACGGTGTAGAACGAAGTAAGCTACGAGCCCAATACAAGAATTTTCATTTGAAATACTTGAGAAGATAGTTTCAGCAAGAGGCAAACCTCCGTTATCCCCGACGGATGAAGTGATTGTTCTACTCCTGGCTATGACGAGGAAAAAGATTATAATGTCTTTTTATTTGAATTCCACATGCCTTAATTTTTATGGGTCTACTCAGTGATCTCACTTACATTTCAGGTGGGAGATGAAGATAGCGATTACGCCTGCTGGCAGAGAGCAGAAGACATGACAACTTCGAGGAAATCATACAAAATCGATGCCTGTAACCCGGGTTCTGACCTCGCTGGTGAAACTGCTGCCGCCATGGCAGCAGCTTCTATCGCATTCAGAGACTACGACGAATCTTACTCAAACACCTCGCTGCAACATGCAGTCCAGGTAACTTAACTAGCAGCCCTTTTTTTTTTATTATTATTAATTTAAATTAATATAAAGCAACGAAAAATCAAGATCTGAAAGTGAACGCATGTTTGCATAGCTGTTTGAATTTGCGGACAAGTATCGCGGCCGATACGACCGCAGTTTGCCAATAGTTGCCAAATATTATTCATCTGCAAGCGGATACAATGTAAGAATCTCATTTTCTTCAAAGGTATAATTTGGTTAATTTTGAACAATAATTTTTCAACTATAATCACAAATTGTGGGGTGGATTGTTTAGGATGAGTTGCTATGGGCCGCTTCGTGGCTATATCAGGCAACGGGACAAGATTCTTATCTCCAATACGTGGTGAACAACGCCAAGAGTTTAGGGGGCACTTCATGGAACGTTCAACAATTCAACTGGGATAATAAATATGCAGACGTGCAAATTCTTTCACCACAACAAAACATTAAGTATTATCTATCGTCACAAACAATAAACACAATAAGTTTTTTAACTATAATTCTATGTTAAATGCTTTTAGTAGTGCTTTGGAATTTAAATAAAGATATGACCGTTTGAGACTAGAGTTTTCTTTTCAAAACTATTTATTTGTATTTCAGAATGTAACTATTGACATATGTTTGATCAACTGAAGGTACTAATGGAAGGAAAAGCTGGAAATTATGCTTCTACACTGCAGAAATACCAATCCAAAGCCGAGTTTTTCCTGTGTGGTTGTCTGCAGAAAAATAATGGAAATAACGTGTATCTCACGCAAGGGGCGACCTCTCTTACGGAACACTGCAATTGGGAGCGGCACCAGGGTTTCCCGCATTGCTTTAGGTTGCGGACATACCACCGAAGGCGAAGGTTTCGCTCAGGGCGGAGGCCTCGCGGGATTGGGAAGAGGTGCGCTCTCTCTCATCTCGCAGTTCGGCGATAAGGTCGACAACAAGTTCTCCTACTGTCTGTTGCCCATCACGGAGGACCCTTCCAAAACCAGCCCCATGATTTTCGTGAACGCCGCCGGCCTGGGGGAAGGAGCACCCAAACAATTTCCTTCATTACCAATGAGAATTACCCGTCGTTCTATTACATACCGGTGACGGGACTCACCATGGGCGGCTCGGCTTTGGCGATTCCCAAGGGGTCATTTGTTGACTCGGGAACCACCCTTACCTATCTTTCGGCGACGGTGTACGATTTGTTGAAGGACGCGATTCAGTCGGCGGTGAAGCTGAGCCCTTCAGACCGATCTTCAGTGGGGTTGGATCTCTGCTACGACGCCTCGACGGGTGACTTAGATGCGGCCAAGGTGATGTTCAATTTCAAGGACGACGTGGACCGCGAGCTTCCTATAGAAAACACCTTCGCCGACGCAGGCAACGGGCTGTTGTGCCTGGCCATGCTCGGAAGCTCTGATTCGTCGCTGCTCTCGTTATTTGGAAACATACAGAAACAGAACTTCCATATTCTTCACCATACTGCTGCAAACGAGCTCTCGTTCCAGCCTGCACAATGCGATTCTCTCTAGAACAGATATCGGTCTCTGATTCTTCGGTACCTTCTTTCAGTTGTGTAAGCGTCAAGGTAGTTATCTCTAATTTCGAATAAAAACATTAGTTGAATGCAAGATAAAGGTTGCAGTACCTCTTCTCAACAACTCTCAAGTATATTTTATTTCATCTAGAGATATTTTAGGACATGGTGGATGGAGCGAGATATTTTAGGTCATGCCGGATGTAGCTAGATAATAGTTTTCCTTGCATCTATATGCACCATAGTTCCAATATTCTCCTAATCTTCGAGTAGGATCTCACATCCATCTAAAACCATGTAAAAAAAGGTTAGTCTATTGGAGACATAGGTTGAAGTTGAAACAAGGCTTTGTGAAGTAGCTAGCTGAAGTTTAATTCTTGTAATGATGTTGAGCTTAAAGGAAACCCTCTGATATTCTTTACTCCATGAAAGGTATTCAATAGAAATTTTTTAATTCTTTTACTACAAATATACTAATGGTATTTATTACTCTTATGTAAACTACAAGTGTAGCACTTGGCAAGCCTTTGCATCTCTACCATTATTAATGGATTACTATCCTATGAGCTACAAAATTCCTAATGTGCACAAGACTTAGAAATGTATAAGAGTCTAGTTTTCTATATTGCTCTTGCTCATATGGTAGCAACCCATTCGATATTTCCTCTAAAAGAATCTTCGCAGGTGCTAAAAACTTACAGCCAATGGATCCTACCAGGTTTTAGAGTGAATTTATAATTAATAAAATTTTAAAATATTACTCAAGCAAAATATGCAAAGAGAGAAAATAAGGAGGACAGACATTTTTCATAATTATACTTTGATAGTATTAAACTAATGAATATAATTAAGAAAATCCTTGGCATTATGTAAAAGGTTGAAACCTAGGAAACAAAAACATGAAATGTTCATTGGAAGCAGTTCCCATGGAGGTTAAAATATGATCACAATCCAATATACATAAAAATCTAAATTTAAGAAAGTGGGTAAGAAGAATATCTTAAGTTACTAAAGGAAGAACAATAGGAAACATCTTTATTTCAAAGAAAAATTAGTAAAATTTTAAAACATTACTCAAGCAAAATATACAAAGAGAGAAAAGAAAGAGGACAAACATTTTTCATAATTATACTTTGATAGTAGTAAACTAATGGATATAATCAGAGAATCCTTGGGATTATATAAAAGGTTGAAACCTAGGAAAAAAATATGAAATGTTCCTTGTAAATCCAAGGTATGATGAAGTATCCAAAGCGGTAAGGAGAACCTTGAAAGAACTAGACAACTAGAAAATAAACAACAAGACATTTAAAAGCTAGTGAAAACAACAATAATAATAATAATAATACATTAGAACAAAGCAAAAATAGTTTATCTTGTAAATCACAGGATAAAATAATTTTTAAAAGGGATACAATAAATAAAAATGTAAATAAAATTTTTATCACAAGTGAACAATGGTTGTAGTATGCTAAAATTTTACGAGAGAAACCACAAGATACCCATATTATAATCGACACAACTAAGAAATATTTCCTTTAAAAGATGTGAAGGATGGTAATAATAATATGACAATAAGTAAAGCTTAGGATATAGATGATTTGCAAGTTGAATGTCTCCATTGTGGGTTGACAACTTAGCTTCACACATCTAAAATATTCTTAATGGTATCATTAAAGGAGGTTTTCGACTAGAATGGATAACCAACCTATTTATACCATTGTATTAAAATAGAGACACACAAAATCCTTCATATTACTATACCATCATGATTAATCCTTTTTTTTACAAAATATTTTGATAGCATAGTAGAAAATAAATTAATCAAGGAAAGAGGACAATAAGGCAAGCCAAATTTAGAAAAAAAAAATACTCATCAATAGACCATTGCATTACTTTAAGGCATTTAATAGAGAGGATATGGAATGAAAAAAAAGAAATTTATTATTTTTTAAGAACCGTAAAAAATATTTTAACATAATACCTAAATGTAAATTATTGAAAAAATGGAATAAATTGGTGTGTCAACCAATAGAGCAATTATACATAGAATTTATGAGTAGGTGGTGGTAAAAATTAGAACTCCAAAAGGACTATTAATGTGTTTTAGGAGTGATATCGGGATGAAAGAGGGTTATCCATTATCACCTACTTTATTTGACCTTTACATTGATAAATTGAAGAAATAGGTAGAAAGGATGGGAGGAGAGGAAATACAATTGGCTAATTATTTAGTAAAACTTCACATCTATGGTGATTACCTCATCTTGATTGTAAAGATACTTGAAAGTTTAAAATTATATCTAAAATATTTATAACATTTTTGTAAACTTGTGATGCAATTAAAAACTATCAAGATTAAAATTATGGTCTTCTTTACTCAAAGAGGAAAAAAACAGCCACATATTTTATTTGAAAGAAATGCTTTAGAGGAGTAATAGAATATGTAGGATGAAATAAATACAAACATGATGAAAATCACTCCACCTACTGCTAAATAAGTTCAAGAAAAATAGAGCTATAGGATTGGAAAACCATTAGAATCGTTTTTAGGTTATTAGGTATTCTAATAGTGCTATATGGATGTGAGGTATGAGCTAGTAGTACATAAATTTTTTAATGAAAACAAATAAAAAGAATAAAAAAATGACTAATTGTAAATAATTTCAAAATTGAAGCATCAATCCCATATAAGATTTTACTTGTCGAAGATTAAGAAAATACAAAAAAAAGATAGCATGTTGTCAAAACAATGTAATCATAGAAACATTCAGTAAAAGAAAAGACACATGAATGAAATAAAACAACAAATTAATGGAAAATTGTATGGGAGAGAAAATTTTAGACTTGTCACGCGGACTAAAAATTTAGAATGGAAAAAATAATTATACATGTTCAACAAAAACTATAAACACACCTAAAAATATAGTAGATATAAAAATCAAATGAAAAAAAAAAAAAAACTTATAAAACAATTAAGATCTAAAAAATACTTATAAAATAACTAAGATCTATTTTAATATATTATTTTAATTTCTTAAACATAATTAAAGTCATTTCATTGATTGGAAATATGTCTGCTCTATTTTAAAGTGGTTTTCTGATATGTGGGGAAAATCTTTCTCTACATGTACATCCTCTTTTTCTAAAAGTAGTGATGCTACGGAATATCGCATGCGTTACCATGCCACAAATTAAATTGAATATCAAAACGTGTGATGATTTTGAGGACTTTATTTATAAATAAGGAGGTCAACTCTCTACTATTGCTCAGTCAAGAAAGGAATATTCTTCGCCGTTCCATGCAGCTCGTAACACACAGATATTTCTATCATTATGACTCCATACTTGTTATAAGGTGTTCCACTCAACTGGATCGAAAAATAAATCTAAAGATCTCCACAAACTTAGAAGGAATGGGAGGGCAGTATGCAAAATCCGATATATCCGTGGTTAACCCGTAGTAATGCTCAATTCTTACCGGAATATCATCCAAATGGAGTATCAAAGATCTCTTATGATCAGTATACACTCTGTCTGTTAAACCATTGACGTATAAATTACCGACTCACGATTGCAAGAAGGCATTCCTGCGGGCACCAGAGCATAGCTTACAATCTAGCGAGTCAGCTACGATTCTAGTGGAGAAGAGAGTTTGCTTGTAGTCTTATTCTTTTCAGTGATTCCAGAAACATGGAAATGATGAAAGGGGTAAGCTATGCAGACATGGCTCTGAAACTCCTGCTGGTGCACATGATTGTCATTACTCCCTTCATATGCTCCGCTACTTCCCTTTCGAGGGCAAACGATAGGAAGATGGGATTTCGGGTGGACTTGAAGCGCAGAGACGATGAGGGCTCTTTGGCCAAGAGGCTGCAGAGCGCGGTGGAACGAAGCAAGCTACGAGCCCAATACATCTCGATGCTTATCAATGAAGCATCGCTAAACCCCACTGCCTCCTTTGAATCGCCGGTTCGCGTGGGACAGGGAGAATTTCTGATGCAGGTCGGAGTGGGAACCCCCACCGTCACCTTCAACTTAGTGGTGGACACCGGCAGCGATCTCATATGGACTCAGTGCATGCCCTGCCAGAGTTGCTACAATCAGAGCACCCCCATCTTCAACCCTTCCAAATCCCCCACATACTCCACGATAAGTTGCAGCAATACCCTCTGCGATGCCCTGGGGAGTGCGCAGAGCGGCTGCAGTCCAGATTGCGGTTATCACTATGCCTATGGCGACGGCTCTAACACGAGGGGCGACCTCTCTTACGAAACACTGACAATTGGGAGCGGCACCAGGGTTTCCCGCATTGCTTTCGGTTGCGGACATACCACCGAAGGTGAAGGTTTCGATCAGGGCGGAGGCCTCGTGGGATTGGGAAGAGGTGAGCTCTCTCTCATCTCGCAGCTTGGCGACAAGGTCGACAACAAGTTCTCCTACTGTCTTTTGTCCATCACAGAGGACCCTTCCAAAACCAGTCCTATGATTTTCGGGACCGGCGCGGGCCTGACGGCAAGGAGCACCCAAAAAATTTCCATCATTACCAATGAGAATTACCCGTCATTCTATTATATACCGGTGACGGGAATCACCGTGGGCGGCTCGGCTTTGGCGATTCGCAAGGGGTCATTTGATATAGATTCCGATGGCACAGGAGGCATGATTATTGACTCGGGAACCACCCTTACCTATCTTCCGGCGACGGTGTACGATTTGTTAAAGGACGCGATTCAGTCGGCGGTGAAGCTGAGCCCTTCAGACGGATCTTCAGTGGGGTTGGATCTCTGCTACGACGCCTCCACGAGTGACTTAGATGCGGCCAAGGTGACGATCAATTTCAAAGGCGGTGTGGAGTACGAGCTTCCTATAGAAAACACCTTCGCCGACGCAGGCAACGGGCTGTTGTGCCTGGCCATGATTGGAAGCAGTGATTCGTCGCTTCCCTCGATATTAGGAAACATACAGCAACAGAACTTCCATATTCTTTACGATAATGCTGCAAACGAGCTCTCGTTCCAACCTGCACAATGCGATTCTCTCTAGAACAGATATGGGTCTCTGATTCTTCGGTACCTTCTTTCAGTTGTGTAGGCGTCAAGATAGTTATCTCTAATTTCGAATATAAACATTAGTTGAATGGAAGATATGCAAAATAGTGGTTGGCGTACCCTCTACTCAACAACTCTCAGAATATGTTAGGTCATCTAGAGATATTTTAGGTCATGCTGGATGTAGCTATAAAGACGAAGGAATGGAAATTACCTTTGAACTAGTTGGCATCCTAAAGCTAAATATAATTAACACATTGTTTAGATTATAATTTTAAGTTTATATATAGATTGTCAAAATAGGATGTGAAGGATAAATGGAGGATAAATGGGGTATAATGAGACCACCTTTCATGTCTTTTTAAGCTTAGTTTTTGAACTTAATGATATACCAATCTGGATGAGATTCAACGATATTTTTACATTATACGAGACTTCTAACACACCAAAGTAAATTTTGATATCTTATAAACTTTAAAGTTCATGTCTCACTATTAAGATCTAAGGAGTGCTTAATCATGACTTAATATTGTTTTGTGCTAAGGTATTTTCAAGATTTATAAACTAGGTTATGATGAATAGCAATTTAGTTCCTAATCTCAGTCTACAAGCTTGTAAATACTTCAATGTATTAATAAATAAGATAAATTATTGTGTATACCTTAGAAGCTTGTAAATACTTCAATGTATTAATAAATAAGATAAATTATTGTGTATACCTTTAGATTAATATTTTTCAAGCATAGCAAGTAGGCATCACTTTATTTGATATTTTTTAATATTAAACCTACGTTTTACCATATTTCTTTTGCATACTTAATATAAAAATTATAGCATGGTAAACATCTCCTAATGACTATATTTTATTTTTTATGTGATTATAAAAAATAATATAAGTCTCTAGTTGTATATAATTGTGCATGGGACTTTTTGTAAGATTTGGTAAAAGAATAAATCCATATTAATCCATTCTTGCCATGTCCTATTCAATAGAAAGAACATGAAAGCATCTGGAAATACCTTCAATTTTGAGATCTCATATTCAACACTACTTTTTAGCTTTTCATAATTGCTATATATATTTTATTTTAGTTAATTAAACATTTAAACATGTATGGATTTCATTTTCAAGGAAATCCATCTCTAATAATGATGAAATAATGGTGAGGTTAGCTAGCAAATGAAAATAATGATATTGTCATGAAGCATAAAATAAATATTTTGATACACCAACCAATTGAAAAGGGATAAAATATGAATTTTATACATTAGAATGAGTGGAAAAAACAATAAAATTATTGAAATAAGTGTATATTTACCTTAGGTCATAATCGACCTCGTATGTAATCATTGGTATACTTACTTAATTTTCAATGAACATATTTTTAAAAAAATAATTTAAAACTTATATTAAAACAAGATCATTTACAATTTGGGATGATACTTCTCCTAGCCTTAGCCAAAGATAACACATGTTTACAAAAATAAATGAATATTTGCATTGGAGCCAAATCTCGTAAACCATATTCTTACAATGGCTGTCCACCTATTTACAACTGTAAAAGAAGATCTGCATTGGAGCCAAATATCTTAAACTATATTTCTATAATGGTTATCCAAATTAGCTAAACACTGGATTTGCTCACCAACCTACCTAATCATATCATCCTCAATAGCCATGTCATTGTGCCACTGAACCACTACCTCCTTCTAAGTATCCATCTTAACCAAAAAGTCTACCACTTTATTTAGATCTCTACTCACATAAACTAGAATTACATCATCTAATTCCCTCCATAATTCCTTAATTTTAGGGACAAGAATCCTCAACCTCCATGTCTTCAAAGTAAAGTTCTTCATGCAATCTAGAGCTCCTACCAATATTTAAGAATCTAATTCTAAGATTATCCTCTTGTAACCTTGTTTTACTACCCAAATAGAAGCAAATTTATTAGCTACGACTTTCACTTCATTGTTTGTGGCCCTTTCCAAGTCTTGTAGTTCCCAATAGAGCATTGTCCCAACATTATTCCTACAAACCACTCCAATTCTAGCTCTACCTGGATTACCTTTTGCATCTCCATTAGTATTGATAATCCAACCTTCATAATGCATGTCAATTCCAAAGGGATTGAAATTGGCCACTCATCCAACTTCTTAAACTGCTTAAACTTATAATCCCTCAGCTGACTAGTGTTGAAATAACTTTCAATTTGGATCCAACCCCTAGTTTCCATGGTTGATTTTATTGGTTGCAGTTCTAAAAATTTAACAATGATAGGTGGGTATTGATCCCATGAATCTTCCCAAAATCATGCCTTCTTCCCTCTTCCCACTTTCCAAAATAATCCATCTTTCACTACCTGAGATCCTAACTTTAGAGCTTGCCACACTAAGGATCCATTACCATCCAAAGAAAAATGACCCACCTTATTTAGGTTTACCTATCCCAAATTTTAAATTGTTAAAACTCTACTGAGTAAATAAGTTGGTTGAGAAATCCACCTCTAGTAAAATATTTCAAACCAAATCTTTATTATTTAACTTTGATCTCCTCAGCCTCAAACCTCCTTTGGGTTGGATTACTTTCTCCCAATCTACTAAGGCCTATTTCCTCTCTCCTTTTACTCTTCCCCATAAAAATTTTCTAGTCATCTTGTCCAACTCTTTCCATATGGTATATGGAATAGCAAGGATAGAAAATTTTTTACCTTTTGGTGAAAGAGTGTTGGGAGATAACAATCACAATATGCGAAATAATATAAAAGAAAGTAAATCTGGTAGATGACTGAAGTATGCTGAAAATATAAATCATATAAAATATTAAAATGTATCTATGGAGTAATGTGAGTACTCCATTAACAAAGTTACTAATCTAAATTGTATCCATCACCAATAAATGGTAAGGCACACAAAACTACACTATCCACTAAGCTATGCTATCTAACTATATCACTTGACTCTCATCACTATCTATCTAAGAGACCATTATTATGTAGGCAAAATAGGATACTTGGTCAATACTTTATCTGGTTGTGCAAGGGATAACTTGCACATGTACAACTTGTACATTGACACTTGTGTATTTATTACATTGCATAAAGTAACTAGATAAATTGCACAATAAGTAATCTTGATATGTATCTTGGAGGATACATTTACATAACCCAAATGATGGAATAGACTCTATTTACAACACCCCCCTATATTATATTATTTAGGTATTGAAGACTTTAGTCTTCAATATGGATCTTCTTCATTATCTTTTGTTTGATCTTCTTTTACATTATTTGTATTCATGTTCAACAGGTCATTTATATCTTCATATAATGCAGAGTAGGCTACATCTAGACCTTCTCCTCTCATTGGATGATCTTTATCATGTTCAAATTCATCTTCTATCTAGCCACATTTATAGTCCTCCCTACAAGTATCTTTATTTAATTTTGATTATTGATAAATGAGTAGGGCATGGTGTAATTTTTCTCTTATATTTTTTATCCTTATGTACTTATATTTTTATGTATTGGTTTTTCATCTGTTGCTTCAGTATTCATATCTTGATTTATTTTAGTATATATCTTCTTTGTTTTTCTTCTCTTATTGTGATTATGCTTTGATGTAGGTGAAATATCAATTTTATAACAAGTTAGTCTATCATCACAAAATTATTATTCTTTAACATCAAATTGTTTCTCGTGTTGAGTAAGTACAAATACAATTAATGATAGATAAATCATTAGACATCCTTCTAGATAAAATATAACCAATATTTGTAAGTTCCACCATGCTGTGAAGAGAATTTCATGAATATAATTAATAAATACCATAAAGCTACCATCTTTGGCTTCCTTAATAAATAAGGAGAATTTCATATTGTCATTAGAATATAGATACTTGTACCCATCTAGAGTATCTATTAAGTTTTGGGAGTAGAATTCTACTTAAGGGAATAGTTCTTCATTATTGAAATCTTTTCTCAAAATTTCATCCATAATGTGTGTTGGAATTAAAATTTTTTAGAACCTTAATAGTCTTATAGTATAGCTCCCTAGTGATAAGAGTATGATATAGTAATTTTTGTAAAAATATAGTTCAATTTTGGTTTATTTTGTACAAGTTTTGTAAGAATGAAAAATTAACTTTTTAACACCTTATTGTTCCTAATTGAACTAAGCACTTTTTCAATTTTGAACAGGTTTTTATGTTGGCATTATTTTGTCCCTTTTTGAAGATTTGAGGCAAGTAAAAATATATTTATCAAAACTTAAAAGGAACCCTTAATAATCTATTTTATAAATAAATTTGATGGAGTAATCCTTGTGGCTCCCAAGTTTGGAAAATTAGAGAAATGATAATAATATTTGCAAAATAGTTTAATCCAAGTTGAATTCCTTATTCCTCTTAAGTAAGATTTTAAATATATAATTAATAAGATAAGTCACCCCTATTGCTTTTAAAATCTAAGTTTTAACCTTAGTTTATAACCCTTATATCTCCACCTTATGAAAGTAATAATAAATGGAATTTAGACCTTATCTTTTTAGATGCAATATCTCCTCAATATTTAGTGCTTTCTACTATTAAGTATAATATTATATAAGTGGTACCTTAAGCACTTGAATGAATGCATATTCCTTGGAGTAATTGGTTTTGAAAGTTGGTACATAGGTGCTGAAGGTTTGACCTTGACAAATGGGAGAGCCTTTAATGCTCCTTTTTATTTTCTTCCATGTTGCACGTTGGATATTTCTACTACACTAAACTTCTTTCTTGACTTTTCTTCGCTCTCTCTTTGGATGTCTTTGACTATGCTTCACTCACACATGTTGAAATTAGAATTTGAATTTCATTTAAGGATAGTTGATCATGGATGTTATGACATGTGTCACCTCTATTACAAGTGAGTGCTCCCTTATTTTTGTAATACTCCAAGTCCTTTGTTCAATGCATTTGAAGAAAACCAAAAATGTATGGGTACTCGTGTGAAGCTAGTGGAGAATACCAAGTATCATTGTTTTGCTTGTAACTCATGCGTGGGAGTTTCTAAAACATTGAGAGAGGAATGATTATCATAATGCCAAGTGTTATTTATATATGGAGTCTGTTCTTGTAAATATCTTTGAATATGGAGATTATAATTTGACAATCCTTTTCTTTGCTACGTTTCTTGGGTAGCAAGTGAGCTATTTTTATACATATGGATAGACAATGTGCTATGGACCTTGGGTGACCATTTCAAGCTTCTTTTGGTGGATGATCTTCTCCAAGTTAGATGCCATGAATGTAACACCTTTACCTCTTTCTTTTATACCTTCAATCGTGTTGAATCCCTTGTAGATTTTTTTAAAATATTATATAAATTGATATGCAATAAATTTTTTATGTAAATATAGCTCTTGAATGATCTAAAATGAGCTTTATTTCTGCAAGTACGTATGTCCAAGATGAGCCCTTGAGTGGTTCCTTCTAGCTTGAAAAGAAGAGTGATGATATTTGACCTTTGTTGGCTATTTTTATCTGTAGTAAATGTGCCCTTTTGTGGCACTTCAGATCTGCTCTTATGCTATCAAAAAACATATTAGATTAGTGCACATAATGTATTATAATATTGTATAATATGGATTTTTAATATACTTTCTTTTGCACTCTATGTCCAGATCTAAAATTCTAGTTTTGTGGTAGATTTTTCCTACAATACAAGGGTTTGAGTTTTTATTTGAAGATTAAACACGTGTTTTCCTTTTTGCTTGGACACTTTTGATAAAAATTCCAAGCTTCAATAATAGTAGATAGAAGCTATTTTAATTGATGCTATTTTCTGCACTTTCCTTGCATTCAACTTTGTAATACTTTTTGATTTTGAGACTCACCAAGTCTCACTTTCATAAGCTTCTATTTCTATTTTTGGTTAGTTAGGTTCTTCTCCAAATTATAAAGGATTCTAAAATTTTTTGGTGGCTTCTATTAGCCACTTAAAGTTGTAAATTTTTGTGCTTCAATGATGTCTTTAGACACTTGATACAAATCAGATTTTATGCCTTTCAAGAAATACAAAACTAATTTTCTTTTTGAGAGTGGTATAGTAGTACAAGTTCTTCACTTTTAATGCACTAATATTACACCTTATCACTCTATTCAACTCTCAAATTCATGCACAAATAATTTTTTGCAACTAATCAAGATTAACCTAAAATAAATCTTTAGGAGTTATTCTACAATTTCACTACAATCAATGTTGTAGGCCTTAGTATTCTTTTTAAAAAGTAGATAATATGTAGTTGATATAAGCTAATATGAAATATAATCAACTCCTAATAAATGTGCAAATGAATCCTTAAAAGAATATGTTTCCTTTTACACTTTAGAAGATTGTAATATAATTTCCATTTTGCAACTTTGATCCTAGTTTAGGTGCTCTAATAAATATGATAAATAATTCAATTAATGAATATTTTTGCACCATAAGTTGCATATATTTTTTTGTAGCTCTTCTATCGCCTTTGTAGAGGATATAGACCTTGGTCTAAAAATATCAAGTTGTTGCTTCAAGTAGGATTTCTTGGACAACTTATTCTTCACCAAATGATGGTCTCAAACTTTTTTTCATGAGCCTAGTATTTGGTTTGTTCTCCTCTTGTGTTCTCCTCATTTTTCTATAGATTTGTATAAATTCTATATCTCTAAAGTGGTGACTTCTTGCTGTGAGAGGTAATATTTAAATCTCCAATATTTGGTGAGCTTCTTATATCTTCAAGTCTTCTTGTCAAATTCTAACTTCAAGCAAGATCTTCTTCTAGGGTTTGGTACTCCTTGCCAAATTCTTCTCAAATTTGAAACTATTTGCTAAATTTTTCTTCTCATATTTGACACTCTTTGCAAAATTCTTTTTCTCAAATTTGGCACTCTTTGCTAAATTCTTATTCATATATTTGACACTCCTTGAAAAATTATCCTCTTGGGCTTATTGTTGGATGTAAAAAAGTATCATAATTCCTTCACTATCAAGGAATTCACCTAGATAGTGGATTTATCCAACGAGTTCTCAAAGAACTCTCTTGATCTTCAGTAAGGCTCTCCTAGCCTTTCTTGGATGCTTGATTAGACCTTCACAAGGTATTTGATCTGGTAGCTTCTGATGGTATTTATTGAGACCTTTTATTCAATATTCTACTCTTGGAAGTGTTGGTGGTGAGATCTTCTCCTGGATATTCTAATTTTGCTACTCCTGGCTTCAAGTAGGACTCTCCTAGTCCTTATCTTTCCAATATTATAAGTTCTTCAATGAGATATTCTCCTGATCTCTTCACTTTTAATTTAGGGTTGAGCTGATTATGACGAAGATAGTCTTCTTAACTTTCTTATAGGAATTCTCCCAACTCACTAAATATTTTGTTCCTAAAACAAGGATATTAGTACTAAAATCTATGGTGTGCTTCTAAAATATATATTCTTCTCAAATTCTTCTTTAGGATCAAGGCTTCTATGGTATATTTCAATATCAAGGTTCCTACGATATTTGTCAATACCAAGGCTACTATATCCTTTTCAATATAAAGGCTTCTATGGCCTTTTCAATATCAAAGTTTCTATGGCATTTTTAGTATCAAGGCTTTTATGGCCTTTTCAATATCAAGGCTTTTCTAGCCTTTTGAGTATCAAGGCTTCTATGGCCTTTTTTGGTATCAATACTTCTATATCTTCTTCTTTAAGGCTTATATGGCCTTTCTGTATCAAGGCTCCTATGGACTGTTCTTCAATTGTGGAATTCTACAATCTAGTAATGGAGATATTTAGTCTCCTATTTTCACCATGATCCTTCACTAGAATTCCTCTTTTGTAGTATTCTTCTCTTGCATAATGAACTAACCTCTACCGTATGAGGGCACATCGACCTTCGAGAAATGAAGTTGGAGTCTCCTAGCTTTCTATTGTATGAGGAATCCTAATCCTCTAAGAATTAATTTCTTGCATTAAAATAAAATTTAGGCACCAGTTAGTAAATTCTAGATAACCTGGATGGTCTTCACTAGATGATTTGTCAATCTAGTGGATTGAATGTTGAGTCCCTATCTTCACAAGTTTTTCTAACAACTCTATAGAAAAGAATCTAAACTAAAATAATTTTAGTATTTTCTGAAAATGATATTTCTTTTAGTCCTATATTTTTGACTCTCCTAAAATCTACCACGTAGATTCTCCTAAGATATTTTAATAGTGTTTTGTCCAGTGGTATGTTAGTTTGATAAAAATATTAGTCAAATCAACAATGGTGGTTTCCCTATTGACCTAAAAAAACTAGATCTACCATGTCTATGATACCACTATTAGCTTTTGATGAATGATCCTTGGGAAATAAAATCACAAGATGCAATTTAATATGAAATAAAGTAAATCTACTAGATGATTAAAGTATGCTAAAAATATAAATTATATAAAATATTACAATGTAGCTATGGAGGAAGTCAGCACTCCATTAACAAAGCTACTAATCTACATTGTATCCATCACCAAATAATGGTGAGGCACACAAAACTATATTATCCACTAATCTATGCTATCTGACTATATCACCTAACTATCATCACTATATATCTAATATGGAATCCTTATATAGGGAAAATAGGATACTTGGCCAACACTCTATCTAGTTGTGCAAGGTACAACTTACACATGTAAAACTTACACATTGACACTTGTACATTTATTACATTGTATGAAGTAACTAGATAACTTGCATAGGAAGTAATCTAGATATGTATTTTTGAGGATACATTTACATAACCCAAATGATGGAATGGACTCTATTCCAATAAAATTTATAAATTGGCATGACCTGAATGATTGATTGCAAAAATGTTAATCTACCCCCATAGCTTAACCATTTGTGAAACCAATGATTAATTATTTCCTTGATACAATCCAAGAGATTCCTCTAGATATTTATTTTTAGTTTTTTAAAATGTAAAAGGACCCCTTAGTATACCATTAGAAGAGAAGTCCTTGTGAATACCAAAATCTCTAAAATTCTATCTTGAAGCCTTTGATCAAGATTGAAAATGAGCACTTTGGATTTTTTTATCATTTATGACTTGGTTTGTGGCCCTAAGGTAGACATTAAGTGTATATCTAATCATTTTTATTCCTTAAATTTAGACATTCCTAAAAATCTTGTGTCATCCACAAACTACTGGTGAGTCAAAACTTCCTCAGCTACCTTGATACCTATTAGAAAATCTTGTTATCTTCTTCTCAAGATGAGTCTACCCAAACCTTCAGCCAATATAAGAATAAAATAGGGGGAAAAAGGATATCCTTAATGAAGGCCTTGAGTAGCTCCAAATGGTTATGAGGGAAGGGCCTTGATTAATACTAAGTATGTCAGAGTAGAAACACAACTCATGACCTATTCTATCCAATCCTAAGAAAAACCAAAGGCTACCATCATATTTGATAAGCAGCTCCACTTCACACTATCATAAACCTTTAACATATCCAATTTTATGAATATTCCTCTATTACTAAATTTTTACATTGAATGGTTTACCTCTTTAGATAGAACCACACTATCCGATATCTTCCTACCCTATACAAAACCCTCTTGCTTCAAGGAGATAATGTTATGTATAAGATATTTTATCCAATCAACTATTACCTTTGTGAATATTATTTATGACATTGCATAAGATAATAGGTCTATAATCTAAAATATGTTCCACATCCTCCCCTTTTAGAATTAAGGCAATGAAAGTATGATTTAATACTTTCAACATTATTTTACTAACTTTTGAATCCTCTATAACAACCATTACATCCTCCTCCAAGTTGTCCTAAAAGGCCTAAAAAAGCTCAATTGGAAAACCATCTAGACTTGGGGTTTTTCTAGTATTCATTCCAAAGATTACTTTCTTCAGTTCCTCTCTATCAATGGGTTTAAGTAGAGCCTAGTTTTCTTCTTCAGAGATAACAAAGGGTATGATAGTAAGAAATTATTTTTGAGCCTAGGGTTATGCATAAGGGGTTGGACTCAAAATGTACTTGTAAAAAAATGGTGAATCCTAATTAAAATCAAGGTGAATCATAGAGAATCATAAGCAAATCAAATCGAGCATATTCATAGCAAACTTTGGGACATTTGAAGCCCTAAAATGTAAGGTAAACTTTAGGGCTACTTTTGACCTATTAAATCATCTTATAACTTCATAAAATTACCACCATTAGATTAGGCTTGAAACGATCTTTCCAATGAGTACAAATATACCTATGTTTGGATATATATTGTGGCAAATTGACCCTACGATAAAATTGGTCCTAAAAATTTTAGGCGAATGGGATGACTTGAAGGGTCCTCATATTCACCAATTTTCAATTTTGAAAATCCTAATATTCACCCAATTTATGAATATTTACCACTATGCATAACCCTGTTTGAGCCTCTTCATATTGCATCGTTCTTTTCTTAAATAGTTTAGAAAAAGAATCCATTGAATGGAAATGTATACTTGGAATTGTATCAAAGGAGTGTCCATTCTCATATTGAATATCTTTCATGTTGTTTATATATCTCCTAGCATAGGCAGCCCAATGGAAAAATTTAGTATTTTTATCACCTGCTAATAACCAAGTGGTTCATACTCTTTATTTCTAGTAGATCTCCTCTTGGTTGTCCATATCCTCAACTACTTTATGCAATACATCATCCTTTTCTTTGAGGTACTATGTAATTGTTTCTTCCATGAAGTGTTTTGAACCTCATCTCATTTGGCCACTAATGGATATCTTTGGACTTGGAAATCTGTCTTGTTAGCTCACCTCCATTGTTTCAGTTGATCCTTGACATAATGAAGCTAATTATGGAATCTAAACATTTTTGTTCCATATGCTGGATGAATCTCTTCCCACCATTGTGGAATTTTATTTTGAATTTCCTCTTCTTGTAACCAAAAATTTTCAAATTTAAATGGTTTGTGATGTTGCACTATATTGATCCCCCTTCCAACAAAATAGGAAAGTGATCTAAAACTGAATTCTCTAAAATCTAAAAATTTATATTCCATTTCACAAATACCTCATTTGAAAAAAAAAATGATCTAACCTCACCTTACTGCTACGTGGCCCCTTCCTCTTATTAGTCCAAGTATAATTGGTTCTAGGGAATTTAATATCCACCAAGTGGAAAGCATAGACTTGGGCAATCATAAGTTGATCTTCTAGATCCAAAATTGGTATTCCCCCTTCTTGATCTCTAGAGGATTATTTAGCATTAAAATTCCCAGTAATAATCCAATCTAACTCATCCCTTGAGACTCTTATGTTATGCACCACTTTCCATTGATGCATCTGACCACATAGGTTTTGAGCCCCATAAAAATTTATGATTAAAAATTGCTTAGCTATCACATTGTTCCTAAAATATGATGTGAGGACACCCATTCAAGATATATGTTCTATTGTTGTTTATTAAAGAGAGTTCTAAAAAGTAACTATCCCCCTAAGACCCTTTGGGCAGCCACTTCCATACGTCCAACACCCCTCCAAATTCTATTTACTATTTTACACATAAGATCCAATAACATTTTTATCTCTTGGATAAGCAAAAAATATATTTTACATTTTTATAAGAGTCTTCAAATAGTATATTTATGGGTTCTACTATTTAAACCCCTAACATTACATGATTGTATAATCATTGGTTACCTTGAGAGTAGTAAAAGTCTATTGGCCTCACTGATCCTCCAATTATCAATTTGTCTCCTTGAACTCCTATCAATTCCTTATTTTATTTTATACCCACTCCTTGAGAGCTGATATTTTTTTTTTTTTCCACTTGATTTATCCCTAGAGTTGGCCATTCTCTATTCTTTTCTACTATATCCATGATGATATCCTTAATTATCGACTATTCTTGGTTATGCACTATCAATCCCCCTACAAACTCTAATTTTGGTACCTCACTGCACTTAATTACCTACTCTAGGATGGGAGGAGATGAAAGAGGAGCTTGAACATGGCTATTATTTGTTTCATTATTCTCATCCACTCCTTCCATGAATTGTTCTTCTTCCTGATATCTCATATCTATTGGAAGGCTTAAGTTGGATTTGCTCTTTACCATATTTTTTCTTTTACCTTCTCCTTATTTTTTTTTGTCCAAAACCATCTCCCTACGCTTATTTACCCTAAGAAATATTGGATTTTTCTTTATTTATTATTGAATTACCCTCCTTAGGAAGATTTAACATTCCAAGAGGAGCCTCCATTTTTATGTTCATATTGTTTGGGTAGGATCGTGCCAAATACCCATATTTATGGCAAAATCTACACCTAAAGGTTAATGCTTCATAATCCAATTGTTGAATCTAAGATAGTCTTGCAATTTTGAGTTCAACCTCTATCAACAAAGGTTGGTTTAGATCCATTTCCACGTATAATCTAGCATAAATGGTTATTTTTTCTTATTTTATCTTTGGAAATATCCAAATATATTCCAAGGAAATTATCGATAATTTTTAATACCTACTCACTCCAAAAATCCATTGGAAGTACATACAAAAGGATCCAAACCAGGAAAACAATGGGTTCAATTTGAGGATAAAATCCCACTCTTCAAGACTAAACATATAATTTTTCTAGACAATGATTTATCTTTTCTGATTTGAAAACCCTATTTTTATCGACAAGTGTAGAAAAACTAACAATAAAATATCCATTACTAATAAACCACAAAGAATACTCACCAAGAGGCTCTCAATTTTTTCGATCTAGGAATGCAAAAAATTTAGGGTAGGGTGAATACCCAAGAATTTACAAATCAAATCATGATTGGATCTATATAAAATTGTTCCATATACCATCCTTTACTCAATTAAAATCTTTGGCCTTGATTATGACTATGAAAAGCATCCATTAAATCGTTGAGATGTTGATCTTTTTGTAGTAGTTGTAAAGAGTATTTTTAATATAATTTTTTGTGTTTCTTTAGTCTTTGCTGAAGATTTATCCTTTATCAAATCTACAAAATAACTTTATTTCTCTAAAATAGGATTCAGAGGTATCCCGATTGGAACCTCTTGGAGTCTACAATATTATATTTATTTTCACAACTAGAAATCCCTTCGTCTACCCAATTGATGTCCTAGTTTTCTCCCAGTTTATGGTATATCAAAAATCCCATGAACATCTCAAAAGAAAACATATTGTATTATTCTATTGTTATTATCTATTATGTTGATTATTTAACCTTAACCATGTGCAAGTTGTTTTATGTGTAATACTATCTTATATTATCTAACAATATGCTTGCCCTAGTTTTCTCCCGGTTTATGATATATCAAAAATCCCATGAACATCTCAAAAGGAAAAATGTTGTATTATTCTATTGTTATTATCTATTAGGTTGATTATTTAACCTTGACCATGTGCAAGTTGTTTTATATATAATACTATCTTATATTATCTAACAATATGCTTATCAATTGGAAAGAAATTTTTATTAGTTAATAGGATATATACCAATACCTTTTACATTAATATTCTTCATGGTTATTTACTTGTAGTTTTTTGAGCAATGCATTTTTTTCCTAATGATATTGTAAATTTCAACCTCATATATTATTATCTATTAGGTTGATTATTTAACCTTTAACATTAGTAAGTTGTATTATGTGTAATTATCTCCTATATTATCCAACCATATGTTTATCATTTGAAAAGGACCTATTATTAGTTAATAAAAATATTGGGTATATAGAAACACCTTTCATATTATTATTATTTCCATTGGTTATTTACTTCTAGTTTGTTGAGCAATGCATTTTATTGCTAATAATATTTTAAATTCCAACATTGTATTAGAGAATATGTGAATCTCTATCACTCAATTCCAAGTCAAGTTTATTATATTTTTTGATGATTCCTAAAGGAATTTAATTATATAATAAATAGTTTATTTATAGCCAATACCATTTTTGGGGCTTTTCTAAAAATTCTAATTGGATCTTAAATCATGAAGATGTCATTCTTCCACATCAATGAATTAGACTATAAGAAATATTCACCAACAAGTTTAAAATATTCACTTCCTTCAAAATTTAATTCACCTATTTATATAATTTGGTTTTGCAATGGAATTTTCTAGTAAATACCTAATTGGTAGGTAAGGAACTATGTTAAAAATTGATAGTTTTGATTATTTAAGTTTTTTTTTTCTTTTTACAAAACTTAATAATATTTTATATATTTTTAAAACATATCACCTACTTATTTATTTTGGAATTTTTTAGCAGCAATTATAGTACATATAAGAGGGTAGGTTGATAGCTTTCAAAGAGAAGAATAAAAGGTTGAATATTTTGTGATTCATCCTTCATACTAGTACAATATTAGGTATATTTTAATGTATCTAAAAGTCCTATGAATTATAAGACCAGTTAATATCATTATTTAGGACTAATAAATTTTATGGTCCTTTGGAAAAAGGGGATTTCTTGAAACATGTTGATCCAAAAAATAGTTATATAAAAAGACTAACTATTATAAAAAACCAATATATATATATATATATATATATATTGGTTTTTTATAATAGTTAGTCTTTTATATAACTATTTTTTGGATCAACATGTTTCAAGAAATCCCCTTTATGGTCCTTTGGAAAAAGGGGATTTCTTGAAACATGTTGATCCAAAAAATAGTTATATAAAAAGACTAACTATTATAAAAAACCAATATATATATATATATATATATATATATATATAATTTTTTAAATGGGCACATTTCATTAAATACTTATGGTGAGAGAAATTAAATACTATGTGAGAATATATTTAATATTTTATGATGTATTTTATATCATTTAAGTTCAGAGGTAAGATGATAAAATAGGTTTATGTTTATGTGTTGATGGGTAAAGTTTATTATTTTAATCCTCTATGGTGCTTGTGTATGAATTCTACACTATATATGATACTTTGTCCATTTGTTTTAAATGGCACCATGACTTGTGCATAATAGGATGTGGTTTGAAGTATTTATGGATAGGAAAAATAGATTTAAAACCTAATAAAATTATTTTTAGATACTAAAGGAAAGATTTATGTGCCATGTGGTTTATGCATTATGTTGTGTTGCATAGTGGATATACGATGTACATGCCCTTATAGATCTGCTCCCTTCCTTACTACATATATCTTGTTTTGTTAAGTTTATATAAAGGTTAAAATTCCCATTTTTTGAGTGAGAGTTGGATTATATATGGTTTTCATCACCAATAAATTTAAAGGCAACATTACATCTACATGAGAATTCCCACCAAATTTTTTATGAGATTCATCCAACATGACATTTTTTCTTATACATTTTCCCATTTAACAATAACATAAAAGTTGCATTATCTCATTCTTTACATTGTCATGGTACTCGATATTACATGGTAGCAAGCAATTTGTTAAATTTATATTTGATTATTTAAAATTAAAGATCTTTTATTATATTTTCTATAGTTTAAAGGGTAAAATCTTAGATGCTATATCTCACTCATATATGAATTTTATTTATCTTACCCTTTCTAGATTGAATTTCTCTTTGATATTTTGTTAGTGGTAATGATTTTTCTATCCAAATAACATGCAAGAGAAAGAAATTTTCTAGGAACTATATATATTATATGTAATAATTACCTATACTCAGTGGTAAAACAACTTTCCTCATGATCAAGATAGACACTCTTTCTGTAGTAAGGTATTGTGAGGCTATGATAAACAATAATCGTTAGATACTAATATTGATGCCAATGTGAAAATATTCTAATCTAATAAATATAAAGAGGACAATGTGGTTTTGGTTTATGTGGATATGAATATGTACAACCATATCATAATAATTTATTTTCTTAATTATTGTTGTCTATCTTCAAGTCATGGTTGTTTGATAACTTAGATGTCACACAAGTGAGAAGGTAATATTACTACATTAAGGATCGCTAATTTTGGGATGGTTCATTATGCCAATCACTTCTTGTAATTACAAGAGGGTATTTATTGTATCAAGCAAATAGATAAAGATCCCATGGTATAACTCAATATAGTAATTAATAATATTTTTGAATATGATGATTAAGTAGCTATGCATACTTTGAAAGTGCCTGTGATATTCCTTAGGTAACATGTTACTTCAATAGACAATATTTTTGCTTATGATATTAATCAATAAGCATGCATAAAGTGTAAAAGTGAAAGTGCTTCCTCTATTCTAGCTAATCTTTAATGTATCTCTAAATTCATAAACTCTATAAATAAAGAATAAGAAAATAAAAAATAAGGGATAAAATTTATATGAGCCACTCAAAAGACTTGTATGTAAACTTGTAAGAAAGAGAGTCACAATGATGGATTTTGTTGTCTTCAGATATGAAATCTTGAGGAGGTGACTAAGAAAGTTGAAGGTAATTATTCTCTTTTATTTTCATAAGGTTATCATATTCATATATGGAAATTCATTTCATATACTAAACCTCCATGTGCTTAAATGAATGAATTGCATATTTTAGAGAACATGGAATATGATAAAGTATCACCATATCTTGACTTGTTAAAATGAATAACATCATGGTGATCTTATGGTCATTGATAAATATTCTTCAATTAAGGTTTTTAAATATGGTGATTCAAACTTTGCGTACTCATATTTATGGATGTTCATCAAGTTCTAAGTGTTAATCTTCATCCTATATGTAACTATTTTATTACTATTAAAAATATGAAATTTTGAACTAATAAAAAGGTGATATAGATATCACCTGCGATTAATTTAATCATATATAAAAGTTTAATCTGACTCATTTATTTTTCGTTTATATTCTTCCAATTTTTTTTTCTATAGTTACTAAGACAATGACATTAACAAGTAATAATAGATAACAACATTAACCAAATGGACTATGGTGTCTTAAGACACATGTGTCATCTTTTTATAGTGTAGAAGCTCTTCCATCCATCACCCCATTTTCTGGTGTTTCCAATTGATATGTGTAGGAAAGCAATCCTAGTGACCCTTCTCTAAAGCCAAAGTAATCTATGACTCCCTAAATTTGGTTGTTATTAATAGACATGTAATCTTATGATTGATTGTTCTATCATTAGAATAATTATTTTCTTACCTTTATTGATGATTTCTATAAGTTTTTATGGATCTATAGCATTAAGACAAAGGATGAAGCTTTGTTCAAGTGCCTTTAGATTGATGGTGTAGAACGAAGTAAGCTACGAGCCCAACAGATCGGGGTGTAGAACGAAGCAAGCTACGAGCCCAATACAATAATTTTCATTTGAAATACTGGAGTAGATAGTTTCAGCAAGAGACACACCTCCGTTATCCCCCATGGATGAAGTGATTGTTCTACTCTTGGCTATGACGAGGAAAAAGATTATAATGTATCTTTATTTGAATTCCACATGCCTTAATTTTTATGGGTCTACTCAGTGATCTCACTTTTACATTTCAGGTGGAAGATGGAGATAGCGATCACGCCTGCTGGCAGAGAGCAGAAGACATGACAACTTCGAGGAAAGCCTACAAGATCGATGCCTGTAACCCGGGTTCTGACCTCGCTGGTGAAACTGCTGCCGCTATGGCAGCAGCTTCTATCGCATTCAGAGACTCCGACGAATCTTACTCAAAAACCTTGCTGCAACATGCAGTCCAGGTAACTTAACTAGCAGCCCTATTTTTTTTTTTTATTAGTACTTTAAATTAATATAAAGCAACGAAAAATCAAGATCTGAAAGTGAACGCATATTTCCATAGCTGTTTGAATTTGGGTACAAGTATCGCGGCCGATACGACCACAGTTTGCCAATAGTTGCCAAATATTATTCATCTGCAAGCGGATACAATGTAAGAATCTCATTTTTTTCAAAGGTATATTTTGGTTAATTTTGAACAATAATTTTTCAACTATAATCACAAATTGTGGGGTGGATTGTTTAGGATGAGTTGCTATGGGCCGCTTCGTGGCCATATCAGGCAACGGGACAGGATTCTTATCTCCAATACGTGGTGAACAACGCCGAGAGTTTAGGGGGCACTTCAGGGAACGTTCAACAATTCAACTGGGATAATAAATATGCTAAGCGTTGACTGACTTACTCTTTGCTTTGTGGGGGAGAGGGGTTTAAGTCAAAGAGATGTAGCGGACAATGAGGCGAAGAGAATGGAATGTGGGAGAGAACAGCAGAGCACCGCCCATATGCGCGGCTCTGATAGTCTTTTGTGACGGAGATCTCGGACTGAATAACAACGAAGTGAGGGAATCGGAATGAGATGATCTCTTTTATATATAAATATATAACGTATTCAAGGGAAGCGTGCGAAGCATGCGCGGAGACACATTGGTAGTAAATAGGAGGAGGAGAAAGAAACGCTGCGGCAGAAAAAATCCACAGAAGGGAAAGAGATAAAAAGATTTTTCATGTGGGAGAGAAGGGATAGGCTTCAGGGTTTCGGTTAAAGCAAAGAGGAAGTCAGTCAACCCTTAAATGATCTTAAATCAACGATAAATATGCGTGCAAATTCTTTCTGCTAAGGTTTCACCATAACAAAACATTCAGTATTATCTATCGTCACAAACAATAAAAACAATAATTTTATTAACTATAATACTATGTTAAATGCTTTTAGTAGTGCTTTGGAATTTAAATAGAGATATGACCGTTTGAGACTAGAGTTTTGTTTGCAAAACTATTTATTTGTATTTCAGAATCTAACTACTGACATATGTTTGATCAACTGAAGCTACTAATGGAAGGAAAAGGTGGAAATTATGCTTCTACACTGCAGAAATACCAATCCAAAGCCGAGTTTTTCCTGTGTGCTTGTCTGCAGAAAAATAATGGAAATAACGTGTATCTCATTGCTTTCGGTTGCGGACATACCACCGAAGGCGAAGGTTTCGCTCAGGGCGGAGGCCTCGCGGG
Organism: Wollemia nobilis; assembly: GCA_028583015.1. Lineage (NCBI taxonomy): Eukaryota > Viridiplantae > Streptophyta > Pinopsida > Araucariales > Araucariaceae > Wollemia > Wollemia nobilis. The sequence goes on from JAQPPZ010017037.1 coordinate 1,032,902, forward strand.
AATGGGAAGAGGTGCGCTCTCTCTCATCTCGCAGCTCGGCGATAAGGTTGACAACAAGTTCTCCTGCTGTCTGTTGCCACCCATCCAAAACCAGCCCTATGATTTTCGGGAACGCCGCGGGCCTGAGCGGAAGCAGCACCCAAACAATTTCCTTCATTACCAATGAGAATTACCCGTCGTTCTATTATATACCGGTGACGGGAATCACCGTGGGTGGCTCGGCTTTGGCGATTCCCAAGGGGTCATTTGATATAGATGGCGGCCAAGGTGACGTTCAATTTCAAGGGCGGCGTGGACTACGAGCTTCCTATAGAAAACACCTTCGCCGACGCAGGCAACGGGCTGTTGTGCGTGGCCATGCTCGGAAGCTCTGATTCGTCGCTTCCCTCCATATTTGGAAACATACCGCAACCGAACTCCCATATTCTTTACGATACTGCTGCAAACGAGCTCTCGTTCCAGCCTGCAAAATGCCGTTCTCTCTAGAACATATATCGGTCTCTGATTCTTCGGTACCTTCTTTCAGTTGTGTAAGCGTCCAGATAGTTATCTCTAATTTCGAATAAAAACATTAGTTGAATGCAAGATAAAGGTTGGAGTACCGTCTACTCAACAAGTCTGAGTATATTTTAGGCCATCTAGAGATATTTTAGGTCATGGTGGATGGAGATAGATATTTTAGGTCATGCTGGATGTAGCGAGATAATAGTTTTCCTTGCATATAGTTCCAATATTCTTGTAATCTTCCGGTAGAATCTCACATCCATCTATATGTTAGTCTATTGGAGACATTGGTTGAGGTTGAAACAAAGGCCTTGTGAAGTAGCTAGCTGAAGTTTAATTCTTGTAATGATGTTGAGCTTACAGAAAACCCTCTGATATTCTTTACTCAATGAAAAGTATTCAATAGAAATTTGTTAATGCTTTTACTACTAATATGCTAATGGTATCTATTACTCTTATGTAAACTACAAGTGAAGCACTTGGCAAGCCTTTGCATCTCTATCATTATTAATGCGATTAATACCCTATGAGCTACAAAATTCTTAATGTGCACAAGACTTAAAAATATATGAGTCTAGTTTTCTATATTGCTCTTGCTCATATGGTAGCAACCCATTTGATATCTCCTTTAAAAAATCTTCCCAGGTGTTAAAAACGTACCGACCAAGTACTATGGATCCTAGCAGGATTTACACTGAATTTATAATTAGTAAAATTTTACAATATTACTCAAGCAAAATATGCAAAGAGAGGAAAGAAAGAGGACAAACATTTTTCATAATTATACTTTAATAGTATTAAACTAATGGATATAATCAGATAATCCTTGGGATTATGTAAAAGGTTGAAACCTAGGAAAAGAAAACATGAAATGTTCATTGTAAGGTATGATGAAGTATCCAAAGCAGTAAGAAGAACCTTAAAAATCTAAGCTATACATGATAATATGATATGTCTAGAAGAAGAGGTGGAACAACATTGATTAAAGCTAGTTTTTTTTTTTATAGAAAAATTTAGATTATATTATATCATTAATAGGATGATGGTCAAGGACCCATCACACATCATTAACTAGATGATAGTCATGGACCCATCACATATTATGGAGAACTTCTTAGACAATATGGCATATAGGGATTTGATCATGTGTAATGGCATAAATATATGACAAAAATATAGAAAATATACTTTTCAAACACATAATGGACATAGTGTAATCGATTAATAGTGTAAGTGATTATGTTGTTTGCTCATCAAATTTCATTTCAAGCATAAAATATCTAAAAATTGAAGAAGTTCCCATGGAGACTAGAATCTAAATTCAAGAAAGTAGGTAAGAAGAATATCTTAAGTTACTAAAGGAAGGACAATATAAAACATATTTATTTCAAAGAAAAAATAGTAAAATTTTAAAACATTATTCAAGAAAATATATGCAAAGAGAGGAAAGAGAAGAGGACATTTTTTTTTTTCATAATTATACTTTGATAGTAGTAAACTAATGGATATAATTAGAGAATCCTTGGTATTATGTAAAAGGTTGAAACCTAGAAAAATGAAACATGAAATGTTCCTTGTAAATCCAAGGTAAGTATCCAAAGTTTTAAGGATAACCTTGAAAGAACTAGACAACTAGAAAATAAATAGCAAGATATATAAAATCTAGTGAAAACAAAAAAAAATAAATAAGAACAAGGCAAAAATAGTTTATATGTCTTGTAAATCATAGGATAAACAATTTTCAAAAGGGATACAATAAATATAAATGTAAATAAAAAATGTATCACAAGTGAACAATGGTTGTAGTATGCTAAACAATTTTATGAGAGAAACTAAGAACAAGATACCCGTCTTATAATTGATAGAACTAAGAAATATTTCCTCTAAAAAATGTGAAGGATGACATTAACAAGATAACAATAAGTAAAGCTTAGGATATGTATAATTTACAAGTTGAATGTCTCGAGTGTGGGTTGACATCTTAGCTCCACACATCCAAAATATTCTTAATGGTATCATTAAAGGAGGTTTTCTACTAGAATGGATAACCAACCTATTCATACCATTGTATTAAAATAGAGATACAAAAAATCCTTCATATTACTATACCATCATGATTAACTCGTTTTTTACAAAATCATTTAATAGCATAGTAGAAAATAAAATTAATCAAGGAAAGAGGACAATAAAGCAAGCCAAATTTAGACAAAAAAGACTCATAAATAGACCATTGCATTACTTTAAGGCACTTAATAGAGAGGATATGGAATGAAAAAAGAGAAATTTATTGTTTTTTTAAGGACCTTAAAAAGGATTTTAACATAATAGCTAAAGGTGAACTATTGAAAAAAATAGAATAAATTGGTGTGTCAACCAATAGAGAAACTATACATAGACTTTATGAGTAGATGGTGTGAAAATTAGAACTTCAAAAGGACTATCAAAGTGTTTTAGGAGTGATATCAGGGTGAAAGAGGGTTGTCCATTATCACCTACTTTATTTGACCTTTACATTGATAAATTGAAGAAATAGGTAGAAAATATGGGAGGAGAGGAAATACAATTGGCTAATTATTTAGTGAAACTTCACATCTATGTTGATTACATCATATTGATTGGAAAGACACTTAAAAGTTTAAAAGTATATCGAAAAGCTTTATAACATTTTTTTTAAAGTTGTGATGCAATTAAACACTATCAAGACTAAAATTATGGTCTTCTCTACTCAAAGAGAGAAAAAACAGCCACATATTTTATTTGAAATAAATCCTTTAGAGTGGTAATAGAATATATAGGATGAAATAAATACAAACATGATGAAAAGTGCTCCACCTATTGCTAAATAAGTACAAAAAAATAGAGCTATAGGATTGGAAAACCATTAGGGTCTTTTTTGGGTTATTAGGTATTCTAGTAGTGCTATATGGGTGTGAGGTATGGGCTGGCAGTACATCAAAATTTTAATGAAAACAAATAAAAAGAATTAAAAAATTACTAATTGTAAATAATTTCAAAATTAAATTACCAATCCCATATAAGATTTTACTTGTTGTAATAAAAACTTTTCCACTACCACTAGAATTTACGATAAGGCTACTAAGGTACCTAAAGAAAATATATAAAAAAAATATAGCATGTTGTCAAAACATGTAATCATAGAAATATTCAACAAAATAAAATTCAATAAAAGAAAAAACACATGAATGAAACAAGGCAAAAAATTAATGGACAAGTGTAGCATTTAATTTCATGAGATCCTAGACTCCAACAAATAAATTAAATAGTATGTGAGAGAAAATTTTAGACTTGTCATGTGGACTAAAAATTTAGAATGGAAAAAAAAACTATACAGGTTCAACCCAAACTATGAACACATCTAAAAAAAAGTAGATATAAAGATCAAATGGAAGGAAAAATACTTATGATATTATGTCATCTATAAAGTGGAAAGAAAGCTGCAATATTGGAATGCTAAGAAGTTGTCACTTGTTGGCAAATTTCAAATTTGCTCAAAAGTGTTGGCTTTCACGCATGTTTATTACTCGTCTTGTTGGGTCCCTTCCTAGGCTTGTTACAAATGGCTTGAAAAATTACTTTAGGATTTTATGTGGTCTAGTGGGTCTGAGAGAAGGGCTTTCACAGAGTGGCTTGGAATATTTGTTGTCTCCCATGGTAAGTAGGGGATATGGATTTACTAGACTGTAAGTGTCAAGGGTTAGTCCTTTGTGCTAAATGGATTGTGTGGGCTCTCAAAGGACCTAAAGCATGGAAATTTCTTATCAGACATTGCATCTCGAATGGAATTTCCCTCAATCGTTAAGCCTGGGTAGGAATAGATTAACCCTCTCTAGTGATGGCCCAAGTTTACATTAAAATCCCTAGCTCCTTTGTCATCAAAAGCATATGGAAGACTTGGCAAAAATTAAACCCTTGGATTATTTGGAAGAGGGTCTGTTCACATAAAAGCCTTTCCATTAATATTCTCAATGTATGGTGGTCCCTGTATTCAAGCTTCAGGGTAAGACGTTGGGCCAAGTTCCTTGGGTCCATGCCCAAAAATATTTTAAGCGGGGCATTGCTGCCATTGTAGATTTTTACTCCAAGAAAAGCAGAGACTGGATTTCTTAGAATAATTTTAAAAGGATGTTTCACTTATCCAATACTGAAAAGGCTACGTATGATGCTATTTTGGACCATACACCTTTCTCCTTATGGTAAAATTTAGGTGTCAGATCTTAGAAACCCTGGTGAAAATATTGAACCTAGTATAAGAGCACTTCCTTACTCAACTACAGAGCCAAGCAAGGTCATGAATGGCTTACGCTAACTGCCCCCATGATGCCCAAAATCAATGTCAAATGGGACCTTCTCTCATCTCCCTCTAAGGGGAAAACCATATTTCATTTAGCTTGGGTGTCTTATCTAGAGCCAAAGAAAGCTTTTTTCGCATGGAGCTTACTATATCAAGGTTTACCCCTTGACTATAAACTTTCTCATATGGGGGTTCCTGATCCTCGATGCCCATTTTGTCAAGAACGAGAGTCTTGTGTGCATATTTTCTAGGCATGTAGATGGGCTAGTCTCACTTGGAGTTTGGTGGATTCTTTCTTTACCCCATTTATGTCCCTGCAAATTTCTTGGCATCATGTCCTCCTGGGTGATCCTATTCAGTTTTCTTCTCCTGCTGAGGGAAGTGTGGCAAATATTCAAATTCAACCTCCTATTTCACATGTACAAATATAGAATCAATATTATTTTCTAGTTGGTTGATCCATCTCAAGATTTTTTATTTGCTGATAAGCTCGAAGTTTTTCATGATGTGTGGTTTCACATCTGTGACCAGGATAAAAGGGTGGCTATGGAACTGGACCATTTGCAGGCTTTGCTTACATATTGGGGGTATTCCCCTTGTACAGTCAGTAGGGAGGTCCTTGATCGTTCGTATCCTCACCCAGCTAGATCCCGTTCGTGTTGATGCCCTGATCGTGCATGACATCAACCTCCTCAAAGTAGATCTTGTGACTATGGAGGCCTACTGTAGCAACCATATGTGTACACCTCTCAGCATTCTACACCTATGATCACTTCGCAATCTGTGCTTGTACCTAGTGATGGTTCGGGGGCTTCAGGCAGCCATGTGCATATTTTTGGCTGATCCCGTCCTTCTCCAATTACTCATGCTTCAAGCTGGGGTGAGGAGCACTTTGATGGGTGGGAGGAACCACTCAATTCAAAAGGATAGGGTTCTGTCTGCCACAGACCCCCTTCTTTAAATCCTTAGTTTGTTGTTGATGGCCTTGATGCCCGTGCGGTGCAGTTTGTTTTTTTTTATGTGCTATTTGAATAAATTAGTGGCACTCGAAATGTGATTTTTTCTCCACCCACACTTTTTTTTATTGACTGTAAAACAAAATTTTATTTTTATAATTAAAATAACCTTTCACCCAAAAAAATAAAAATAAAAATAAAACAACTACAATCTAGAAAAAAATACTTAATAAAGTAAGTAAGATCTATTTTAATATATTATTTTAATTTTTTAAACATAATTAAAACCATTTCATTGATTGGAAATGTGTCTGCTCAATTTTAAAGTGGTTTTCTGAAAACCTTTCTCTACATGTACATCCTCTTTTCCTAAAGTTGTGATGCTACGGAATATCGCATGCGTTACCATGCTCCAAATTAAATTGAATATCAAAACGTCTGATGATTTTGGAGGACCTTATTTATAAATAAGAAGGTCAATTCTCTACTATTGCTCAGTCAAGAAAGGAATATTCTTCGTCGTTCCATACAGCTTGTAACAGAGATATTTCTATCATTGTGACTCCATACTTGTTATAAGGTGTTCCACTCAACTGGATCGAAAAAAAATCTAAAGATCTCCACAAACTTAGAAGTAATGGGAGGGCATTATGCAAAATCTGATATATCCGTGGTCAACCAGTAGTAGACGCTGAATTCTTACCGGAATATCATCCAAATGGAGTATCGAAGATCTCTTATGATCAGTATACACTCTGTCTGTTAAACCATCGACGTATAAATTACCGACTCACGAATGCAAGAGGGCATTCCTGCGGGCACCAGAGCATAGCTTACAATCCAGCGAGTCAGCTCGTCCCTTCCCGAGCCTACGATTCTAGTGGAGAAGAAAGTTTTCTTGTAGTCTTATTCTTTTCAGTAATTCCAGAAACATGGAAATGACGAAAGGGATAAGCTATGCAGACATGGCTCTGAAACTCCTGCTGGTGCACATGTTTTGCATTACTCCCTTCATATGCTCCGCTACTTCCCTTTCGAGGGCAAACGATAGGAAGATGGGATTTCGGGTGGAATTGAAACGCAGAGACGATGAGGGCTCTTTGGCCAAGAGGTTGCAGAGCGCCGTGGAACGAAGCAAGTTACGAGCCCAATACATCTCGATGCTTATCAATGAAGCATCGCTAAACCCCACTGCCTCCTTTGAATCGCTGGTTCTCGTGGGACAGGGAGAATTTCTGATGCAGGTCGGAGTTGGAACCCCCACCGTCACCTTCAACGCTGTGGCGGACACCGGGAGCGATCTCATATGGACTCAGTGCTTGCCCTGCCAGAGTTGCTACAACCAGAGCACCCCCATCTTCAACCCTTCCAAATCCTCCACATACTCCACGATAAGTTGCGGCAATACCCTCTGCGATGCCCTGGGGAGTGCGCAGAGCGGCTGCTCTCCAGATTGCGGTTATCACTATGCTTATGTTGATGGCTCCAACACGAGGGGCGGTCTCTCTTACGAAACACTAACAATTGGGAGCGGCACCAGGGTTTCCCGCATTGCTTTCGGTTGCGGACATACCACCGAAGGTGAAGGTTTCGCTCAGGGCGGAGGCCTCGTGGGATTGGGAAGAGGTGCGCTCTCTCTCATCTCGCAGTTTGGCGATAAGGTCGACAGCAAGTTCTCCTACTGTCTGTTGCCTATCACGGAGGACCCTTCCAAAACCAGCCCTATGATTTTCGGGAACGCCGCGGGCCTGAGCGGAAGCAGCACCCAAACAATTTCCTTCATTACCAATGAGAATTACCCGTCATTCTATTATATACCGGTGACGGGAATCACCGTGGGCGGCTCGGCTTTGGCGATTCGCAAGGGGTCATTTGATATAGATTCCGATGGCACGGGAGGCATGATTATTGACTCGGGAACCACCTTTACCTATCTTCCGGCTAAGGTGTACGATTTGTTGAAGGACGCGATTCAGTCGGCAGTGAAGCTGAGCCCTTCAGACGGATCTTCAGTGAGGTTGGATCTCTGCTACCACGCCTCCACGAGTGATTTAGATGCGGCCAAGGTGATGTTCAATTTCAAGGGCGGCGTGGAGTACGATCTTCCTATAGAAAACACCTTCGTCGATTCAGGCAACGGGCTGTTGTGCCTGGCCATGCTTAAAAGCAGTGATTCGTCACTTCCCTCGATATTTGGAAACTTACAGCAACAGAACTTCCATATTCTTTACGATACTGCTGCAAACGAGCTCTCGTTCCAGCCTGCACAATGCGATTCTCTCTAGATCAGATATCGGTCTCTGATTCTTCGGTACATTCTTTCAGTTGTGTAAGCGTCAAGATAGTTATCTCTAATTTCGAATAAAAACATAAGTTGAATGCAAGATAATAGTTGGAGTACCCTCTACTCAACAAATCAGTATATTTTAGGTCATCTAGAGATATTTTAGTTCATGGTGGATGTAGCTATAAAGACGAAATGAATGGAAATTACCTTTGAACTAGTTGGCACCATAGTCGAAGCTGTTCTTAATTATCAATAAACATACTATAAGTGACACATCACATCAGTGAAATGTTGAAGAGCGCATAATTCACAAAGAACATCGCTGATAAGATTTATCAGATATGTGAGCGCCCTTTGATTTGTTGCAAGACGAGTTACGGTGGTCATTGGTAGCCTCACTGTGATGGTCGATTTAATTTAATATTAATTTGGTTAAAGATATTTGAAAAGGAAACTATTGTTATTTATCATCTCGACCTGATTGTAGAACAATAGATAGCTTACCATCTTTGCCTGAAGCTTGGATTTGGATTTATATATAATCAATCCAAACCTTTATCATCAAGTTATTTAAGAAATAATGTTTAGTAATCACGGTTACAAGTTGTGTTTGTTATTGGTACTTGTTTTATAATATTTTGTATTTTGGGAAGATTTTTATTTTAAAACTTTAAAGGTTAAATCTGAGCCATAATTGTTTGTTTAAATAGTATAATAATAATATATTTATTTTTATATTTAAAAAAAAATTGTTATTAATTTTATTATAAAAATATATTTTTCAATTATATTTATATTATATTAATAATATAATATACTTATAATGTATGTCCACACTTATAGATACTAATAATGGAAACAAAAAATTTAGAAACACAATTTAAAGATAAAGGAAAGAATTCAGAGACAAACCAACAAATAAAAGGTTTTCAACAGGAAAAAAGAGAAAATATTTACAAGAAAAAAATCTTCTAAATGTTAAAACTTCAAATAATACAGGTTCCAATATAGAATCTGTTGAACCTTCTGGTAATATTTTGACTGTGTACAAACATTCTTCAATGTTAGAAGCCATCTCAAATTCAACTGGAGTAAGTTAGGAAACAGGGAAAAAAACTGAAGATGGATTCTAATCAAAAGGTAAGTGGCAAGACTAATCAATATCATATGGTAAAAGAAGGCAAAAATCTTGTAGAGGAAGGTAATATTAATGTCCTTCCCAACTTTTTTAGCCTTGGTATTAATGAAGGTCATCACATGGAATATTAGAGGACTGAAAGGGAGTCTTTCAAAACAAAATGAAATTAGAAGAATGATTCAAATAAATCTTCCACATCTTGTTTTCCTTCAAGAAACGAAGGTTTCAATAGAGGATATGGAATCAATTGCTAGTAAAATTTGGCCAGCTAGAAAAGTGATTTCTTTTAGTTTCTATGGGACTTCTGGTGGCATTGTTTGCATTTGGGACCCAAAAGAGGTAGTTATTCACCATATTATTGGCAATTGAGATCTTTTGGATATAGTTATTCAAAGCAGATATTCCAACCAAATTATGCTCTGTATTACTATTTATACTTTGAATAATTTGGAGGAAAAAAGAAGACAGTGGAAGAATATTACTTATATAATCTCTCATTTTTCTGAAGTTTGGATATTGATTAGAGGAGATTTCAATACCATACTCTCGCTAGATGAGAAAATAGAAGGAAATAAAAATTTAGATAGGAGCACTGACCTCATGAGCAAATATATTATAAACCTCCATCTTGTGGACATCCAACCAGATAATGGCTTTATGAATTGGTTAAGGCTTATCTTGTATAATGGAGAGATTGGATAGGTTCTTGCTCTCTGACAATTTCTTAATCTATGGTCACATTCCTAAAGTAAAGACTCTTAACAATGCTAGTTTGGATCACTAGCATGTCATGGTGGAAATATGGAAAACCAATGTGAGTTTATCTCCTTTTCAATTTTAGTTAATGCGACTTAGAGATAGTTCCTTTAAATATCGAGTGCAACAATGGTGGAAGGAAGGTAAACCTAGGTATGGGACCATGATGTTTTGTTTTATCAAAATATTACAATACATTAAATCCAAAATCAAGACTTGGAACTGGAAGGAGTTTGGGGATATTCACTAAAAAATATGAAGTTATTGCTCAGATTGAAAATTTGAATAAGAAAATTTGTTTAGATGGCCTCATAGAGAGTACAAGTGCAAATGAAATTAAACTCACAACACATTTAGAAGAATGGAAAAAAGATAAGAAATCTTATGGAAGAAAAAATCTAGAATTCAATGTCTCAAATAAGGTGATCGAAACACAAATTTCTTCCAAAAATCTCTTCTAGCTTGAAGATCTCACAACTATATTTCTTCCCTGAAGTTAGATTCTGGAGATGTTGTCTACACTTGGGATGGCATGAACTCTATTGTTGTCAATTATTTTTCCAATATTTTTGCTATTACTCCTCTTGACTTGGATTCTCAATAAAATTTTCGTCAAGTAATCCCTTCTCTTATCACTTCTGAGGAGAACTCTATTTTGACTGCTCCTGATACTATCAATGAGCTTCAACAAGTAAATTTTAAAATATAAAAAGGAAAAACCCCAGGTCATGATCGTTTTCCCATTGAGTTATACCAAGTGTTTTGGGATATCCTTCATGTTGATTTATTAGAGATGGTGGAAGAAGCCAGGAAAGCCAAAGAAATTTTGAGTGTTATCAATAAAACTTATATTACTCTTGTTCCAAAAGCTCAAGAGCCTGAACATATCTCAGATTTTTGACCTATTGCTTTATGTAATGTTCTTCTAAAAATTATTAGTAAGATCATGGTAGAAAGGGTGAAGCCTCTTTTGCATAATATTTTTTTTCCTTATCAAGGGGGTTATTTGGAAGGACGTAAAATAGTTAATGATATAGTTCTTTCTCAGGAAGCCATCCATTCCATGGATATGCAAAAATCTCCTTCCATGTTCATTCGGTTAGACTTATCCAAAGCTTATGATAGAGTGGATTGGTACTTCCTTATCAAATTTTTGAAGCAATTTGGTTTCACTTAGGATTATATGGATTGGATTATGGTATTTATCTCTTCATTTTCCTACCTTGTTCTTATCAATGGCAAGACTTCTTAGTTGTTCGCAAATTCTAGAGGTATTAGGCAAGGTGACCCCCTATCCCTTTATTTAATCATCATTATTGGTGAATGCTTAGGTAGGGCTATAACCAAAAAGAGAGAAGAAAAAACCTTGAGGGATTTACCATTGCTCATGGAGCTAGAAATGTCTCTCATCTTCAATTTGTTGATGAATCTACTCTTTTAGATAAAGTTACAATTAAGGAAGATTCTACTATTAAGCAAATCATTAGCTATTTTTATAAGGCTATCGGGCAATTGATCAATGAAAAAAAATATAAAGTCATTTTCTTTCACTGCTCTGCCAAACAGGAATCCATGGTCTTGGAAAAATCAAGATATAATAAGACCTCCCTTTCAATCACTTATTTAGGTATTCCCATCAATATTTGAAGATAGAAAAAAATTGGAATTGGTTGTTGGAGAAAGTCAAGAAGAAAATTATAAAGTGGACCAATAGTGGCTTTCTTCTCGAGGTAGAATCACCTTGGTAAAATTAGTCCTTTAGGCTATCCATATTTATGTTTCTACCGTTTTGAATATCCCAAAGGTTGTTCTTTTAGAACTAGATCAAATTAGTTATCAATTCCTTTGGAGTGGTACTAAGTTGAAAATAAAATGGGCCTTGGTGAAATGTGACACTTTATGTCTCCCTAAGAATGAAGAGGGGTTAGGATTTTAGTTTTCTATTAATAAAAAAAAAGCTTTAGGTACTAAATTATATTAGATGATTTTACATAATCCCAAGAATATCCATGCTAAATATGTTGAGAACAAAAGTCCTAAAGACCTTGTTTGCTATTGATTTCCTTTCAAAGGTTCTCCCATTTTAGTAGTTCTTAAGACAGGTGATAATTTGATAAAGAAAAATTTATTTTGGATCATTCACAATGATCAATAGGATTTTTTTTGGATAGATTCTTAGGATGGTTACAAGCCTTTGATAACTCAGTTTTTTGATTGGAGGTCTTAGATGGAGGAGATTCAGTGAGCTAATTGGATAAATGTGGCTAATTACAATCAATACCATTTTGGTAATTCAAAGGTTGGTAGATATTGAATTCCTATTGAGGATTGACCTATTCAAATCCCATAAATGCAAAGACAAGATATCTAGTGCATCCTTCATATGAGATCTCTCTCTTGGTTCCATGATAAATATTTTTTTGGATGAAACAACACTACTAAGGGTTAGTATTCAATTGCTCAAGGTTATTTGACCTTATGTCATAATAATCCCAACCAATAATTAGACAGATTTTCTTAGTTGTGGGCTCAAAATCTCTGGCCTAAGGTGAGGTTATTTACTTAGCATCATATTTTTAAGCGTGGTTTTCAAGGACCTTTTAGATGTGAAATATGTGGAGAGAATGTAGAAACTCTCAACCATATTTTTATTGAGTGTACTTTAGCCTCTAAGAATTAGAGGTGAGTGACCATTTTACTTGGCTTATAGTGCTCCAATTTTTTACTTTTGAAAAACTTTGGAGGGATTGGCCTAATCAATAAGGTGTTGATCATTTCATTAGGCATTTAATTTGGATGGATTCTACCATTATTCTTTGGAATATCTAGAATGAAAGAAACAACCAAATTTTTAATCAAGAAAGGAAGGATATTCACTATATCTAGAAAAATACCATTGCCAACTTAGTTGAATCAGTCCATTAGCTCCTTAATCACCCCCAAAACTCCCACAAAATATAGGATCAAGTGATGCAAATATTAAATATTAACTCTTACAAGAGCAACCATATTAAAGGGAATGTGAGTAATTACAAGATGGATAGAAAAAGTAATTTGCAACCTCCTCCTAAAGATTTTGGAAAAGTCAATACTGATGGAGCCTCTAGGAAGAACCCTAGAAAAGCTAGTGCATTAGGAATTGGTAGAATTTCATATGGCTCCCTCATTTTTACTTTTGCTAAGAATCTGGGTATTTTATCCAATAACCTTGTTGAGGGGTATGGTATCCTCAGAGGCATTCAAGAGGCTACTAAGGTTGGATGGTAAAAGGTACTAGTTGAGTCTAACTCTCAAATAATGATTAATATTTTGAAGACTCCTTCTAAGAATCATAAGGTTGACTAGAGAATACAAACAAATTTTGAGAAGATTCAGTTAATCCAGATGGGATTTTTAAAAGTTGATTATAGTCATGTGGTCAGAGATCAAAACAAGAGTGCTGATACTTTAGCTAATTGGGCTTTGGACAAAGGTGATATTAGTTGCTATGGCCACCCTCCTAGATGGTGGGCTTCACAAATAAGGGAAGCTCTTCTTTCTATAATTTCTTTGGATGACTCCATTTATGTATGTACCTAGTTTCTTCTTGCTTTATTTTGCTTCTCTTTAGTTCGATCAGGGTATTTTAGTTCCATAGCTCAATCTAATATTTATTTTGTTTCCTCTATTGATTCTTACCATAATAGTATTTTGGTCTAGAAATATCATTGTTGTGTTCTATTTTTTTCTGTTTTCTATTCTATTTTTGTATTTTCTGTGTTGTTCTTGTGTTTTTTGTTTTGTATTTTTTGTTGTTGTTCTTGTGTTTTTGTTGTTCTTGTGCTTGTGTTTCTATATGTTTGTGTTAATTGGTGTTTTGTGTTTTGGTTTCTGAGTATTTTCTATATTTTTATTTTTCTCTTTTATTTGTTTTTGGTTGTTTATTTTATTTTATTTTGTTTATTTATTATTTTTAAAATTTGGTTGTTTTTGCTTTTCATGTTTTTGTTGGTGGTGTCTTTGTAGCATTTTGTTATTTTTTGTTATGTTTGTGTTTTGTTATTTTGTTCTTGTGTTTTTTTGTGTGGTTCATGTTATTTTTTTAATCTTATCATGTGTGTGTTTGGTTGTGCTTTATATTTTTGACATACTCAAGGACCATGTTTTTTTTTTTTTTAATATTTTTGTTTGTTTATGTTTGTGTGTTCTTGTTTTTTGTTGTTTTAGGTTTGCTCCTTGAGTATGTTAAAGGTGGTAAGCTAGGTGCAAGCCCAGGGTGATTTTGGCAAAAGAGATACCTCTTCCTCCTTGGGTCTTACCCGAAAGTGGCATCCCTTTTGGGATGTTTTCCATAAAAAAAAATAATGTATGTCCACATATTTTTTATATGATATTGTTAGTCACTTTTAATGTAGAAAAAATATAATTAACACATTTTTAAGGTTATAGTTTTAAGTTTATATATAAATTTTCAAAGTAGGATGTGAATAATAAATTAGATACAATAAGGCCATCTTCCATGTCATTAGAACTTGGTTCTACTTGATAAGAACTCAATGATATGCCAATTTGGATGTCCTAACATGAAAATATTAAGAATAAGATTGCATTATGGTGATGCCTATCACAACAAAATGATATTTTTACATTATACATGATTTCTAACAAACAAGAGAAAATTTTGAGATCTTAGATTTACAAACTTTAAAGTTCATGTCTCAATATTAAGATCTAAGAAGTGCTTAATCATGACTTAATATTATTTTATGCTAAGGTATTTTAAATATTTATAAACTAGGTTATGATGAATAGCAATTTAGTTCCTAATCTCAATTTACAAGCTTGTAAATACTTCAATGTATTAATAAATAAAATAAAATATTGTGTATACCTTTAGATTAATATTTCTTGAGCATGGAAAGTAGGCATCACTTTCTTTGATATTTTTTAACATTTAACCCATGTCCTATCATATTTCTTTTGCATACTTAATATAAAAATGATAGTGTGGTACACATCTCCTAATGACTACATTTTATTTTTGATGTAACTATAAAAATGATATAAATATATTGTTGTATATAATTGTGCATGGGATATTTTGTAGTATTTGGTAAAAGAATAAATCTATTTTAATCCGTTCTTGCTATGTCCTACTCAATAGAAAGAACATGAAAGCACCTTGGAAATATCTTCAATTTTTAGGAGGTCTCATCTTAAACACTACTTTTTGGCTCTTCATAAATGCTATATATTTCTTCTTTTAGTTAACTAAATACTTAGACATGTATGTGTTTTATTTTCAAGAAAATTCATATCTAATAATGATGAAGTAATGGTAAGGTTAGCTAGCACATGAAAATAAAGGTATTGTCATGAAGCATAAAATAAATTTTATGATACACCAACCTATTGAAAAGGGATAAAATAAGATTTTTATACATTAGAATGAGTGGGTAGAACCATAAAATTATTGAAATAATTGTATATTCATCTTATGTCATAATTGACCTCGTATATAATCATTGGTATACTTCCTTAATTTTCCATGAAGATATTTTTTTGAAAAATATTTTAAAACTTATATTAAAACAAGATCATTTACAAGTTGGGATGATACTTCTCCCAACCTTAGCCAAAGAGAACATATGTTTACACCATTAAATGAATATTTGCATTGGAGCCAAATCTCCCAAATCATATTATTACAATGGTTGTCCACCTGTTTACAATTGTAAAAGAAGATATGCATTGGAGCCAAATCTCCTAAACCATATTCTTACAATGGTTGTCCACCTATTTAAAATTGTAAAAGAAGATTTGCATTGGAGCCAAATATCCTAAACCATATTTCAATAATGGTTATCCAAATTATATAAACACTAGATTTGCTCATCAACCTATCTAATAATCTCGTCCTCAATAGCCATGTCACTGTGCCATTGAACCCCTACCTCCTTCTCAGTACCCATCTTAACCAAGAAGTATACCACTTTATTTATATATCTACTTACATAAATTAGAATCACATTATCTAATTCCATCCACAATTTCTTAATTTGAGTAACAAGAATCCTCAACCTTCATGTCTTCAAAGCAAAGTTTCTCATGCAATCTAGAGATCCTACTAATATTTGAGAATATTATTCTAGGATTAACCTCTTGTAACTTTGTTTTACTACCAAAATAGAGGCATATTTGATAGCTAACTATTTCACTTCATTTTTTATGGCCCTTTCTAGGCCTTGCCATTTCCAATAGAGCACTATCCCAACATGATTCCTACAAACCACTCCAATTCTAGCTCTACCTAAATTGCATTTTGTATCTCCATCAGTATTAATTTTAATCCAACCTTATAGGGGTGGCTTCCAACTAGCTCTATCATTCCCCTCTTGTACTTCAAATTCCTTCTCTATTATCCCTATAATAGCCTGAGTTTCCTCTTTAGCATACACTACCACAGTTTTTGTGACTTTGCTCCAAATGACCTACCAAAATCCATCTAAAGATGAAAGGTTTCTATAAAACTTATTCCATTTATCTCCAACCACACTTACCATAAAATGAATTTTAATCCAATATTCCAACTGATACAAATATATTTAGATTTATATCTATCCCTCTTACATATTTTCCAAATATTAATCCAATTCAAATCACCATTAACTCAAATTTTATAAGATAAAAAATATCTCTCCCATATTTGGCATGTGAATGGGCACTCAAATATCAAGTGGTCAGATGTTTCCTCACTCTTGTAACATAAAACACATTGATAAGGATCAATGATTCCTCTACGTATGATATTATCAAAAGTAAGAATTTCATTGTGCATAAACTGCCAGGAAAAAAAATTTACTTTCTACCAACCCTTGGACTACCAAATATTTCTCCAATCCTCAACTTGATAAACATGAGGACGAGGCTCTGTATGGATATTATCACATCCATCCTTCACTGTGTAGACACCAAGGCTTGTATATCACCAAGCTAATTCATCCTCCTCATATCCACATGTAAGATATATTTCTACCAAGATTTTAGTCATGATGAGTGTGAATTATGGAGGGATTGAATATGGCCACTCATCCAACTTCTTAAATTGCTTAAACATATAATCCTCTAGATAACTAGTGTTGAAATAAATTTCAATTTAGACCCAACCCCTAGCTTCCATGGTTGTTTTTATTGGTTGTAGTTCTATAAATTTAACAATGATAGATGGGTATTGATCCTATGAATCTTTCCAAAATCATACCTTCTTCCATATCTCCACTTTCCAAAATAATCCATACTTCACTACGTGAGATCTTAACTTTAGATCCTGTCATACTAAGGACCCATTACCATCCAAATGGAAATGACCCACCTCATTTGGGTTTACCTATCCCAAATATTTACTAGTTAAAACTCTACTAAATAAAGAAGTTGGTTGGGAAATCCACCTCTAGTAAAGCTTTCAAGCCAAAGCTTTATTATTTAACTTTGATATCCTTAGTCCCAAACCTCCTTTTACCATGGGTTGGCTTAATTTATCCCAACATACTAAGGCCAATTTCCCCTCTCCTTTTACTCCTCCCCATAAAATTTTTCTAGTCATATTTTACAAATCTTTCCATATGGTGTGTTGGGCAGCAAGGATAGAAAATTTGTTAGCTTTTTATGAATAAGCCTTTAGAGATAACAATCACAATATGCAGAATAACATGAAAGAAATTAAATCTGCTAGATGACTAAAGTATGCTAAAAATATAAATCATATAAAATATTACAATATAACTATGGAGAAAGTGAGCACTCCATTAACAAAACTACTGATCTACATTGTATCCATCACCAATGAATGGTGGGGTAAAAAGAACTACACTATCCACTAAGCTATGATATCTGACTATATGACCTGAATCTCATCACTATCTATCTAAGAGGTCATCCTTATATAGGAAAAATATGATACTTGGGCAACACTCAATCTATCTCTACAAGGTAAAACTTGCACATGTACAAATTATACATTATTTTTTGAATTTAGCATGAAATCCCTTGTGGAGATACCTTGGTCTGAGAAACCATGACCAGGAGGTTCTACACCATTAAAATCACCCAGGAGTTATACCTAGTACTGACCACACTAGCATGATCAAATGGATTTTGGGTACTCGATGTGCATTTGGTAGGGTGGAGATTCAAACTACGGACCTCCCTTGGAGGATTGTTCTACCCTCTCCAACTCACCTACAACATGTGGGTATGTACAACTTGTACATTGACACTTGTGCATTTAATACATTGCATGAAATAACTATATAACTTACACAAGAAGTAATCTAGATATGTATCTTGGAGGATATATTTACATAACCCACATGATGGAATAGACTCTATTTCCAACACCCCTTGTATTACATTATTTGGATATTGAAGACTTTAGTCTTCAATATGGATCTTCTTCATCATATTCTACATGATATTCTTTTGCATTTTTCATATTCAGGTCCAACAGGTAATTTGTATCTTCATATAATGTAGAGTAAGTTGTAGTTAGGCCTTCTAATCTTATTGGATGATCTTTGGCATTTTTATATTCATATTCTATCCAGCCATCTTTATAGTCCTTCTGGCAAGTATCTTCATTTAATTTTGATTATTGATGAATGAGTAGGGTATAGTATAATTGTCCTCATCTTTTTGATCCTTTTGTACTTACCTTTTTGATGTACTAGTTTTTCTTCTATTGCTTCAGTCTTCATGTCTTGATTCCTTTTAGTATGTCCCTTCTTCCTTTTTCTTATTATCTTGATGTGATTCTGCTTTGATGTAGGTGAAATATCAGCTTTAAAACAACTTAGTCTATCATCACAAAAGTATTGTTCTTTAACATCATATTTTTTCTTGTGTTGAGTAAGTACAAATACAATTAATGATAGATAAATCATCAAACATCCTTCTGGAGAAAATATAACCAATATTTGTGAGTTCCACCATGATGTGAAGAGAATTTCATGAAGATAGTTAATAAATGTTGTAAAACTACCATCTTTGGCTTTCTTAAGAAATAGGAAAATTTTATCTTGTCATTAGAAGATAGATACTCGTATCCATCTAGAGTATCTATTAAGTTTTAGGAGTAGAATTTTACTTCATGAAATAGTTCATTATTGAAATCTTTTCTCAAAATTTCATCCATAATGTTTCTTGGAATTGAAATTTGATAGAACCTTAATAATATTATCTTATAGCTCCCTAGTGATAAGAGTATGATATAGTTCTTTTTGTAAAAATATAGTTTAATTTTGGTTGATTTTGTACAAGTTTTGTAAGAATCAAAAGTAAATTTTTTAGCATCTTATTGCTCCTAATTAAACTAAGCACTTTTTAAATTTTAAAGAAGTTTTCATGTTGGAATTATTTTATCCATTTTTGAATATTTGAGAAAGTAAAAATATATGTTAGAATTTCCCAAGAGTAGAACTACACAACATTACAATATTTAAAGAAATAAAATAGAACTGATTGATTATTCCATGAATCAACTTTGTATAAATAACAAAGTTGATCATTGAGAGTCGTTGGATTACAACAACTCATCAAATATGATCTAGACTATAACTGAGAGTTCACCTGACTCATGAAGGAGTGGAAACACAAGTAAGTCTATCCTAGTAGAACTTAAGAGAATAGTTACTTATTATAACACCCCCCCTTAAGTGATACTAGAGGTGTATTATACAAATGAGACCCAACAATAGATCCTGATGAGGTACTCATGTACAATGGTTTCATTTTGAGTAGATGGTAAAAACCCAATGGGAAAACCATATATCAAAAGGAAAAGAAGGAAGAGGTATATCTTCGGTTTACGAATATTGTCCTTTTAATATATAAAAAGGATGAGTCTCGACAACATGGCTTGATTAGGTAATCATTTATAATATATATGAGAGATGGTGAAAAAACCACATGGGAAAAAACATCTACTATGAAATAAATAGGCATGTCTTCGGATGGAGAAGATTATCCTTAATAACACAAAAAATAGTGAGTCTCGACAACATGGCATGATGAGGTACTCATTTACAATATATATGAGATATGGTGAAAAACCACATGGGAAAAACCATTTGCTATAAAATAAATAGGCATACCTTCGGATGGCGAATATTGTGCTTAATAACACAAAAAATAATGAGTCCCAACAACATGGCCTGATGAGGTACTCATGTACAATATGTAAGGGAGAGATGATAAAAAAGCCACATGGGAAAAAACCATCCTCCAAAGAATAAAATAATAAAAGAAGAGGTGTAAAGACCTCTGTTTCAATGTAGTTGTAATACTCCAAGTTTCTCTTGCAACTGTATGTAACGCGAAGAAGAAAATGACTTGGTGAAGATGTCTACAACCTGGTTTTCTATTGGAATATAGTCCAAGTATATGTCCCTATTATGAATATGTTGTTGAATGAAGTGCATGTGTATCTTAATGTGCTTGGTGCGCTGATGTTCAACTTGCTTGCATGCAATATGAATTATGCTTTGATTGTCACACCAAATAGTAATAGGTTTTTCATTGGAAATACCAAATTCTTTTAGAATTTGACGAAGCCAAAGAGCTTACTGACTTGCTAAAACTACTACCTTGTATTATACATCTGTAGATGATAATGCCACTACTTGTTGTTTTTTGCATAACCAAGCAATCAGCGAAGAACCAAGACAAAAAATATAGCCAAAAGTTGAACATATGTCTGCTATTGAACCTGCCCAATAACTCTTCCTTTAAGTCCCCATGTAAGAAAACACTTTTTACATCCATTTTAAAGACAAACCACTTTTGGGAAGTAGCCAGAGCAAGAACCAGTATAACAAAATCCATTTTGGCAACTGGTGCAAAGGTTTTAACATAATCAATTTCTTCAATTTGAGAGAAACCTTTGGCTACTAGGTGAGCTTTGTGTTTGTCAATTTCTCCATTAGGTACATATTTTGTTCTATAAATCTATTTACAACGAACTAATTTCCTTCCTTTAGGTAGGGGAAATAAATCCCAAGTTTCATTTTTTATTAAGAAAAATAATTCATTTTCCATGGCATCATCCCATTCTTTAGTACCAGTGGCTCCTTTGAAAGAAGGTTTTGGAAAAAACATCAAGTCACTATGGATTAACTCTAGAGGGGATGAGGATTTTAGAGAACCATTTTATGGGAAAGGATCTTGATTTAGATTTCCAAGAGCACATCCAGGACATACTCCATCAATAGCAGTGACTTGATGTAAACTTGTTATCATTTCATGGGTGCTCAATTCCTTTAGATAGTTATAATTGATATGACCAAACCTTTCATGTCAAATTTTCTTTTTAATATCTCCATGAGCCACAAAATAGGAGGCCCCTTCTAGATTTTTGAATCCTTTTAAGTGAAATAGGTGAGTGTTGTGATCAATATCTCTTTAGCTACAAGATAGTAAGGGTATTTTAAGTCTCTTATCTCAACTCCTGTTGGAGAGAAGAGAACAGTTTTCCCCTTTCCAAAAGTACAAATATGATAGATGAAGAGGATATTTGTTGAAATGTTTGGAACATAGAGAACATTATTGATATAGCCACCATCAATGTATATGTCACCCTTTCCTTTGAATGGGATAAAGGAGGATTCACCAACTTCTATGCTATAGGTTGAACTTGAGGAGATAGAAGAGAATGAATCATATGAAGTAGTCATGTGATGAGTTGCTCTAGAATCTAGGACACAGTAATTAGATGAAGTATTAGTTTTCTTTCCTTGTATATTTAGGGATTTTCCTAATTGCTTTTTATTATCTATATTTTGATCCTTTATAGCTGCCTCTAGTTTTTGTAATATTTTCCAACATTTGTTTGTATAATGATCATTATTTTTGCAGTGGGTACAAGTTATGGAACTTATTTATTTCTTTTTGATTTTTTCTTTAGTGGAGGTGGATGCTACTAAGGCTTTAGAGGAAGAGGAAGAGATCTCATAATTTGCAAGTTTTGTTTCTTCTCTAGTTAGTCTCTCATAGAATTCTTCTGAGGGCATTTTGAAACTTCCACCAAGAGCATCTTTTGTAGATAGAAAGGTGGTTGCAAATATATGAAATACACCATTTAATTTAGAAATAATTAGATAGATGCATTATTCATATTTTTTACCCTTGCCACTACCTTTAAATTGAGTAAGAACTCCTTTGAATTTTGTGAGAAAGTCAACAATATTGTTGAAGTCATCAGGAGATAAAGTTGTTAATTCTGCATCAAGCTGCATTGACCTCATTTGATCTACTTTTCCAAATAATTTCTTTAGTTTCTCCTAACTTTCATAACGAATTTTACAATTTGTAATGTGCAACCATAATATTTCATTTACATTAGTGCTTATAATACCCATTGTTTCATACAACTTCCATTTATGAACAAATTTTTCATATTCTTTTTCAAACTCAGGTTGCTCTTCTTCTAATAGGTGAGTGAGCCCTTTTTGAGAAATGAGATTTAATATTTTGGGTTTCCATGTATGATAGTTATGAGGGGTGAGTGGATCAATTGTATTCATTTTGCCAAAGAAAATTGAAGAGAACCAGAAATTCCCCCCTTTAACTTCAATTTTTTTAATTTTAGATAATGTAATGGATCAAAAAACCTTTGAGAAAAATCAAGCTCCTCAAATTACCCACCCTAACTTGAGGGAAACTATAAGTAAATGAGGAGGTTTGATAATTTTATAAGGTCAATGAAACAAGTTTTATGCCAGGCCTAATATCTCCTCTTCTCAATTACTCGCCCTTACATGAGGGAAACTATAAGTAATGATTAGAATTGATATATGGATATAGGCTTTTTAAAGAATAATCAACCAAACCTCTGTATTGGAAATCTGAAGAACTTGCCCTTACTTGAGGGAAACTATAAGTTATTAGATTCCAATACTTGGTAATAGGTGATTAAATTTAATATATTTGTTTTAATTTATAAAAGGAACATCAAATTTTAATTAATTATATAAAATTTAGTGAAGAGTAAGATTTTTACTTAAGTTTTCCTTACTTCTAAGAATAAAATTTATTATATAAAGTACCCCTTTTTGTTTAAGAAAGAATAGTGAATATTTATTTTCTCCTTAAAAAAAAGGAACTCTATATTATAAAAGAATTTTTGAAAGAAAAGGAAATAACAACTTTTTATATAATATACTCTTCTACAATTATTGATTTAAAATTATTTAATTTTTATGAAAGAATATATTTTATTGAACAAAAGAACTTTCTTTCTATGAATAAATATATCTATAAAATGAAAGAACGTTCAAAGAAAGGAGATAATAAAGAAATTAAAGGAAATGAGGCAAAAATAAAGGACACAAAAACACCCCCCCTTAAAGCTAATGATAGGTGCAAAAAATAGCACCTATGAAAAAATCCCCCATAATTTTATTAGAGATTACAATTTATTCCTTGTCTTCGGCCACTTGAAGGCTTTAAAGAAAGGATATATTAGAAGCTTACAACTTTGAGAAGAGCTAGTAGATATAAATTATAATTTTCTAAATAAAATTAAATTTTAAAGATTGCTAAGCTCTGCTATATGAGACGTGAGGAGACAAAATCGGCAATGCTTCTACAACAAACAGGAGATGCCAGTGGATAACTTTGAAAAAGTCGAGAAAGCATCAGAAACCTTCGATTTACTAAAGGGGCCCCTCTCAGGACGCTGGAATAAGCTTCGAAGAATGCAAAGGATATGGCGGTTTTTTATCACTACAATAATGTAATATAAAAGGGAGCCAACATTTAAATATTATATATCTATAAAGAAAATATACCTCTCTAATGAGCTGGGAAAGCTTTGGAAAGCTATGATTCACTCAAGAGATCCCTCATAGGATGTTGGAATGAGTTTTGAAGAACACAAAGGATATGGTGGCTATGTATCACTGCATATATGTAAGATAAAAGGAAGCCAACTTTTATATCTATAAAAAAATATACCTCTTTGTTGTTTATCAAAGGAAGGCATTGTCCCGGAAGATAGATGATGGCACCATGCACAGTGTGGGAAAGATGTCTCTTAGAAATTTGCCACACGAAGAGAGGCCTCCGAGATAAACAGAACATAAAAAATTTAGATACACACAAATCTTATGGAAGACGTCATAGAGGGTAACCAAGGTCTCACAAACGTCTTTTCAGAATATGAAATCAGAAGATGAAATGCAAAAATTCATCAAAGTCTATTGCAAATATGGAAAAATAGCTTTCAAACCAGAGATAATATTATTTCAGCTATCAGAATATGAATATATAAGTGGGAATGAAGTTCTTTAAGGAGCACCGAAGGACAAAAAAAAGGAAGAATCTTCAGTTAAATTTTGGATATCATAAGATCTTTAAATGTTAGGGAAAAGAGTCGTTTTAGAAGACATAGTCCCAACTGCATGTCAAAAGCCACACATTGAGAGAAAAAAGGATGGACTTTGGTTCTTTTAAAAGACCAAATGTCCACTGTTGTATATGATGGCAGAAGTGGAGCTTCCTCTAGTTTAAGATCTCATAACATACCTTTTTTTTTAATTAAATTTGATTTTCCCCCCAAAAAATATGCCTTTTATTACTTCTCCACTTAGGATGATACGCAGAGTTGTGACAGTTACGTTCATTTATGAAAAATTACGTAACGATGGCTATTGAGCCAAATCTACCTATGTTCATCAAGTTTTATAGAGAATATCGAAAGGCATACGAGGAGGTAATTTTTTTTTCAAAAAAATATATTTTGCAAAGAAGGAGCAGCAATATTTATATTTTGAAAAAAATACAAGGAGAATATTTGCATAATATGGTAAAAAAAACTAGTTAAACTATTTAGATATTACCATAAACAAATTCCTCAATAAAATTGCAGATTTAAAATAAGCAATCTACAAAATCTATAAAAGACCTCTTTTTTTTTTAAAGCAAAATATAAGAGATTAAGAACCAGTTCGTGAAACTGCCTTCAAGAGAGAATGCCTAGTAGAATCTATCCTACTCTAGTACCATGTTATAATTTCCCAAGAGTATAACTACACAACATTACAAGATTTTAAGAAACAAAATAAAACTGATTGATTATTCCATGGATCAACTTTGTATAAATAACAAAGTTGATCATTGAGAGTCATTGGATTACAACAACTCATCAAATATGATCTAGACTATAAATAAGAGTTCACCTAACTCATGAATGAGTGGAAACTCAAGTAAGTCTATCCTAGTAGAATTTAAGAGAATAATTACTTATTCTAACAATATATTTATCCAACCTTAATCAAAAACCTTAATAATATCTTTTATATCCCTTGGATTATTCCTAATTTCCAATATAATAAATTTGTTGGAGTAATCCTTGTGGCTCCCAAGTTTGGAAAATTAGAGAAATGATAATAGTATTTGGAAAATAATTTAATCCAAGTTGAATTACTTATTCCTCCTAAGTAATATTGCAAATATTAATTTAATAAGATAAGTCACCCCTTTTGCTTTCAAAAACTAAGTTTTATACTTAGTTTATAACCCTTATATCTCCAACTTATGAAAGCAATAATAAATGGGATTTAGACCTTACCTTTTTAGATGCAATATCTCCTCAATATTTGGCACTTTCTATGGCTAAGTATAATAGTGTATAAGTGGTACCTTAGGTGCTTGAATTAATGGAGATTCCTTGGAGTAGCTGGTCTTGAATGCTAGTATGTAGGTGCTGAAAGTTTAACCTTCACAAATTGGGGAGCCTTTAATGCTCCTTCCCCTTATCTTCTACACTGCACTTAAGATGTTTTTGTTGTGCTATACTCCTTCCTTGACTATGCTTCACACCCTCTGTGGATGTCATTGACTACGCCTCACTCACACATGTTGAACTTAAACTTTGAATAACATTTAAGGATAGTTTATCATGGGCATTGTGACATGTGTTATGTCTATTACAATTGATTGTTACCTTCTATATGTAATGCTCCAAGTCCTTTGTTCAATGTTATTGAAGAAAACTAAAAATATATGGGCACTTGTGTGAAGCTAGTGGAGAATACCAAGTGTCACAACTTTGCTCGTAACTCCTGCATGGGATTTTTTAGAAATTTAAGAGGAATTATGACCATAATACCAAGTTTTATTTCTGCATGGAGTCTATTCTTGTAACATATTTGAATATGGATACTACAACTCCAAAATCTCTTTGCTTTGCTACGTTTCTTGGGTAGTAAGCAATCTATTTTTCTATAGGTGAATAGATGATGCACTATGGATCTTGGACGATGATTTGGATCTTCCTTTAGTGGATGGTCTTATCTAAATTAGATACCATGAATGTAACACCTTTACCTCTTTCTTTTATGCCTCCAATCATTTTTAATACCTTGTATATTTTTTTGACATCTTCTATAAATTGATATGCACTTACTTATCTACATAAATGTAGCTCTTGAATGATCTAAAATGAGCTTTGTTTCTACAGGTACGTACGTCCAAGATGAGCCCATGAGTGGCTCCTTATAGCTTGGGAACAAGAGTGCTAACGTCAAAACTTTGTTCTCTATTTTTTATTGTAGTAAATGTGCCCTTATGTGGTATTTCAAATCTTCTATTATGCTATCAAAAAACATATTAGTGTAGTGCATATAATGTATTATAATTTTGTATAACAAGGCTTTTTAGTATACCTTCTTTTGCACTCTATTTCTAGATTTGAAATTATGGTTTTGTGGCATATTTTTCCTACAATACAAGGGTTTGAGGTTGTATTTTAAGAGTAGACACACCTTTCCATTCTTTCTTGGAAAATTTTGATAATAAATCCAAGCTCCAATAATAGTAGATAGAATCTTTTTTAATTGATGCAATTTTATGCACTTTCCTTGCATTCAACTTTGTAATGTTTTTTTATTTTGAGACTCACCAAGTCTCACTTTCATAAGCTTCTAATTCTATTTTTGGTTAGTTAATTTATCCAAAATACAGAGCATTCTAATCCTTTTTGGTGGCTTCTATTGGTCACTTTATGTTATAGATATTTATGCTTCAATAGTGTCTTTAGACACTTGATATAAATTAGATTTTGTCTTTCAAAAAACACAAAACTAATTTTATTTTTGAGAGTGGTATAGTTGTACAAGTTCTTCACTTTTAATGCACTAACCTTACACTTTATTACTCCAATAAACTCTTAAAATCATGCACTAATAATTTTATGCAACTAATCAAGAATAACCTAAACTGAATCTTTAAGAGTTATTCTACAGTTTCACTACAATCAATGTTGTAGGACTTAGACTTCTTTTTCAAAAGTAGATAATAGGTAGTTGATAGAAGCTAATAAAATATAATAAACTCCTAATAAATATGAAAATTATTCCTTAAAAATAATATGTTTCCTTTTACACTTAAGAAGACTATAATTTAATTTCCTTTTTGCAACTTTGATCCAAATTCAAGTGCTCTAATAAATATGATAAATAATCCAAGTAATGAATATTTTTTTACCATAATTTGCATACCTTTTTTTGTAGCTCTTATTCCACATTTGTAGAAGATGTAGACCTTGTTTTCTAAAAAAACAAAGTTGCTACTTCAAGTAGGATGTCCTAAAAAACTCCTTCTTCACCAAATAATGGTCTCAATTTTTCTTTCACAAGCCTAGGATTTGGTGACTTGTTCTCCTATTACGTTCTCCTCCTTATGCTATATATTTGGATAATTCTATGTCCCTAAAGTGATGCCTTATTGCTATGAGAGGTAATCTTAAAATCTCTAATATTTGGTGAGCTTCTTCTATCTTCAACTCTTCTTATCAAATTTTGAATTTAAGAAGAATCTTCTTCTAGGGTTTGGCACTCCTTTCCAAATTATTCTTATTGAATTTAGAACTCTTTGCAAAATTCTTCTTTACATATTTGGAACTCCTTACCAAATTCTCCTCTTGGGTTTGTTTTCATATGGCAACATTTTTTTCATGTCCTTCACTATCAGGGACTTCACCTAGATAGTGGATTTCTCCAATGAGTTATCAAAGAACTCTCTTGATCTTCAAAAAGGCTCTCCTAGCCTTTCTAGGATGCTCAATGAGACCTTCACAAGATCATTGATCTAGTAGCTTCTCATGGTCTTCCTTGAGACCTTTTATTCAACCTTCTACTCTTGGAAGTGTTTATGGTGATATCTTCTTTTGGATCTTCTAATTTTTCTACTCCTAGCTTCAATAAGGACTCTCCTAGTCCTTCTTCTTCTCCTCCCAATACTGGAAGTTCTTCAATAAGATATCCTAACCTCTTATAATTTTCTTCAAGGCTGATATGACTTTGAAAAATATGCTCTTCCTAAATTTCTTGTAGGAAGTCTCCTAACTCACTGAATCTTCTATTCCTACAAAAAATATATTAGTAATGAAATCTATGGTTTTATTCTGAATCAAACATTCTTCTTGAATTATTCTTCAAGATCAAGGCTTATGTGGCCTATTTCAATATCAAGGCTCCTGTGGCATTTCTCAGTACCAAGGCTACTATGGCCTTTTTAGTATCAAGGCTTCTATGGCATTTTCAATATCAAGGCTTCTATGGTATTTTTAGTATCAAGGATTTTGTGGCCTTTTCAATATCAAGGATTCTATGGCCTTTTTAGTATCAAGACTTCTTTGGCTTATTCTTCAAGGCTTATATGGCCTTGTTCTTCAACTATGGAATTCTGCAATCCAGCACTCGAGATCATTAGTCTCCTATTTTCACCATGATCCTTCACTAGAACTCTTATTTCATAATATTCTTCTCTTGCACAATGAACTAACCTTGATACTATTAGGGTACATTGACCTTTGAGCAATGAAGTTGGAGTCTACTAGATTTATGTAATAGGAGGAGTCCAATCCTGTAAGAATTAATTTCCTATAATAAAAGAAACTTTAGGTACCAGTTTGTAATTTATAGATAACTTGGATGATCTTCACTAGATGATTTTTCAATCTAGTGGATTAAATGTTGAGTCCTTGTCTCCACAAGTTTTTCTAAAAACTCTGTGGAAAAGACTCCAGATAAAAATGATAACAGTATTTTCTAAAACTAATATTCCTTTTAGTCCTATATTTATGACTCTCCTAAAATCTACCACCAATATTCTTCTGAGATCTTTTGATAGTGGTTAGTCTAGTAGTGCGTCAGTTTGATAAAACTCTTAGGCTAATCAGAAATGGTGGTTTCCCTATTGACCTACACAAACTAGATCTATTGTGGCTCTGATAACACTATTAGATTTTACTTAATTAGCCTTGGGATATAATAATCATAAGATGTAAAATAACTTGAAAGAAAATAAATCTACTAGATGACTGAAGTATGCTAAAAATATAAATTATATAAAATATTACAATGTAGCTATGGAGGAAGTGAACACTCCATTAACAAAGCTACTGATCTACATTGTATCCATCACCAATAAATGGTGATGTACACATAACTAGACTATCCACTAAGCTACGCAATATGACTATGTCACCCGAATATCATCACTATATATCTAAGAGGCCATCCTTATATAGGTAAAATAGGATACTTAGCCAACAATCTATCTAGCTATGCAAGGGAAAAATTGCACATTGATACTTGTGCATTTGTTACATTACATGAAGTAACTAGATAAATTTCACATGAAGTAATATATATATATATATTTATATTGGATGATACATTTACATAACCCAAATGATGGAATAGACTCTATTTCCAACAAAATTTATAAATTTGGAATAGCTTGAATGAATGATTACAAAAATTTTAATCTACCCCAATAGCTTAACCATTTGTGAGATGAATTATTAATTCTTTACTTGATACAATCCAAAGGATTCCTCCATATCTCTTTTTTTAGTTTTTTAAAATTCAAAGGGACCCCCAAGTATACCACTAGAAGAGAACTCCTTGTGAATGCCAATATCTCTAAATTTTTTTCTTAAAGCCTAAGATCAAGATTAAAAATGACCACTTTGGATTTTGTATTATTGATGACTTGGTTTGTGGTCCTAATGTAGACATTAAGTGTATCTCTAATAATTCTTGCTTCCCTAAAGTTTACCAGTCTTACCAATATTGTATCATCCATAAACTGTAGCCAAGTCAAAAATTTCTCACCCACCTTGATACCTATTAGCAAATCTTGTTGTCTTCTCCTCAAGATGAGTCTACCCAAATCTTCAGCTAATATGAGAAAAATATAAGGGGAACAAGGATCTCCTTCATGAAGGCCTCAAGTAGCTACAAATAGTTGTGATGGAAGACCTTGACTAACACTAAGTATGTTAGAGTAAAAACACAACCCATGACCCATTCTATCCAATCTTGATAGAAACCAAAGGCTACAATCATCTCTGATAAGAATCTCCTCTCCACCCTATCATAAACCTTTGACATATCTAATTTTATGAATATCTCTCTATTACCATTTTTTTGCAATGAATGGATTACATCTTGAGCTAGAACCACACCATACAATATTTGCCTACCCTCTACAAAACACCCTTGCTCTGAGGAGATAATGCTATGTATAATATATTTTAGCCAATACACCATTACCTTTGTGATTATTTTATACATGACATTGCATAAGGTAATAGGTATAATGTAAAATATGCACCCCTCCTCTCCTTTTGGAATTAAGGCAATGAAAGTATGATTTAATGCTTTAAGCATTATTTTACTACCTTTGGACTCCTTTATAACAACAATTACATTCTCCTCCAAGTTGTCCCAATTTTTTTTGAAAAACTCAATTGGAAAGCCATTTGGACCTGGGGTTTTTCTGGTATTCATTCCAAAGACTAATTTCTTCAGTTCCTCTATATCAATGGGTTTAAGCAGGGCCTTAATTTCTTCTTCAAATATAATAGAGGGTATGAGAGCAAGAACTCATTTTTTAGAATATTCATCTTGCACCATACTTTCCTTAAATAGTTTAGAAAAATAATCCATTGAATGGAAATACATACCTAGAATTGTATCAAAGGAGTTTCCATTATCATCTTGAAGATATTCCATGTTGTTCATATATATCCTAGCATAGGAAGTCCAATGGAAAAAATTAGTATTTTTATCACCTTCTAATAACTAAGTGGTTCTTACTCTCTATATCCTGTGGATCTCCTCTTTGATGTCAATGTACTCAACGGATTTATGCAATGCATCATCCTCTTATTTGAGATACTCTATAATTATTCATTCCCTAAAGTGATTTTTAACCTCATCCCATTTTGCCACCAATGGAGCTCTTTGGAATTGGAAGTATGTCTTGTTAGCTCACCTCCATTGTTTCAGTTGATCCTTAACATAATGAAGCTACTTGTGGAATTTAAACATTATTGTCCCATATGTTGGATGGCCCTCTTCCCACCATTGTGGAATTTTATTTTGAATTTCCTCTTTTTGTAACTAAATTTTTTAGATTTTAATGGTTTGTGATTCTGCACTATCTTGATCCCTCCTTCCAACAAAATAGGAAAGTGATTTAAAATTGGATTCTGAAATTTTATATTCCATTTCACAAAAACCTCCTTTGAAACAAAAAAATGATCTAACTTCACCTTATTTCTATGTGTATCACTCCTCTTATTAGTCCAAGTATAGTTGGTTCTAGGGCATTTAATATCCACCAAGTGTAAAGCATAGATTTGGGCAATCATAAGTCAATTCCTTGGGTCTAAAATTGGAGTTCCCCCTTCGTGATCTCTTTTCCACATGATTTATCCCTAGATTTGACATTTTTCTATTATTTTCTATTATACCCATGATGATATCCTTAATTATCGATTACTCTTGGTTATGCACTATCAATACCCCTACAAAACCTGATTGCGGTAACTCATTGCACATAATTATCTACTCTAGGATGGGAGGTGGTGAAAGAGGGACTTGAACATGGCTATTATTGTTTTAATTATTCCCATCCACTCCTTCCATGAATTTTTCTTCCTGGTCCACTAGTATCTTGAAGATCTCATACCTATTGGAGGGATTGATTTGGGTTTGTTCTTTACCATGTTTTTTCTTTTGCCTTCTCCTTATTTTGGGTTGATTAAAACCATATCCCTATGCTTATTTAACCTGAGAAATATTGGTTGTTTCTTTATTTGCTGTTGACTTACCCTCCTTAGGAAGATTTGAAATTCCCAGAGAAACCTCTATTTTTATATTCATATTGTTTAGTAAGGATCGGGCCAAATGCCCATATTTATGGTAAATATTGCACCTAAAGGGCAATGCCTTATAATCCAGTTGTTAAATCTAGGATAGTCCTGCAAGTTTCGAGTTCAACCTCTACCAAAAAAGGTTAGTTGAGATCCATTTTCATGCATAATCTAGCATAAAAAATTGTGTTTCCTTCAATTATATCTTTGGAAACACCTAAATATCTTCCAAGGAAATTATCAATAATTTCCAATACTTGTTCACTCCAAAAATCCATTGGAAGTACATACAAATGGATCCAGACCAGGACAACAGTGGGTCCAATTAGAGGATCAAATCCCACTATCCAGGGCAAAAAAAATAATTTTTCCAAACCATAATTTCTCTTTTCTTATTCGAAAGCCCTATTTCTATCGACAAATGAAGAAAAACTAACAATAAAATATCTATTTCTAATAAACCACAAAGAATACTCACCAGAGGCTCCCAATTTTTTAAGATCTAGTAATGCAAAAAATTTAGGATATGGTGAATACCCATGAATTTAAAAATCAAATCATGATTGGATCTATATAAAAATGTTTCTTCTACTATCCTTTACTCAATGATAATCTTTGGCCTTGATTATGACTGTGGCAAGCATCCATTAACTTGTTGAGATATTAATATTTTTCTAGTAGCTATAAAGAGAATTTTTAATGTAGTTTTTTGTGCTTCTTCAGTATTTGCTAGAGATTTATCCTTTAACAAACCTGTAAAAGAACTTTATCTCCCTAAAAGAGGATCCAGAGACGTTTGTATTGGGTCCTCTCGAGACAACATTCTTGTCTTCAATTCCACAACAATCAAAAATACCTTCAACTACCCAACTGATGCCCTAGTTTTCACGTGGTTATGGCATATTAAAAATCCCATGAACATATTAAAAGGAAAAATATTGTATTATTCGATTATTATTATCTATTAGGTTGATTCTTTAACCTTGACCATATGCAAGTTGTATTATGTGTAATACTATATTATATTATCTAAAAATATCCTTATCATTTGGGAAGGAATTTTTATTAGTTAATAGTATATCTACCAACACCTTTCATATTATTATTCTTCATGGTTATTTACTTGTAGTTTTTTGAGCAATGCATTTTATTCCTAATGATATTGTAAATTCCAACCTTGTATATTATTATGTATTAGGTTGATTCTTTAACCTTTCACCATTAGTAAGTTGTATTATGTGAAATTATATCCTATATTATCTAACCATATGTTTATCATTTGAAAATGACTTGTTATTAGTTAATAAAAATATTGGGTATCTAGCAACACCTTTCATATTATTATTATTTGCATAGGTTATTTACATTGGGTATCTAACCTATGCATAGTTCGTTGTGCAATGCATTTTATTTCTAATAATATTTTAAATTCCAACATTATATTATAGAATATGTGAATCTCTATCACTCAATTCCAAGTCAAGTTTGTAATCTTTTTCAACGATTCCTAAACGAATTTAATTCTTTAAAAAATAGTTTATTTATAGCCAATACCATTTTTGGGGCTTTTCTAAAAATTCTAGTTGGATATTAGATCATGATGATCTCATTATTCCACCTCAACCAATTGGACTATAATAAATATTCTCCAAAAAGTTTAAAATATTCCTCCCCTTCACAATTTAATTTACCTATTTATATAAGTTGATTTTGCAATGGACTTTCATAGTAAATACCTAACTAGTGTGCAAGGAACTATGCTAAAAAATGATAGTTTTAATTATTTATGTTTCTTATTTTTTGGTAAAACTTAATAATCTTTTATAGATTTTTATACAAATGTCATTTTTTTCTTTTTATTTTTTGAATTATTTTGATACCAATTATAGTAAAGATAAAAGGGTAGGTTGCTAGCTTTCAAAGTGAAGAATAAGAGGTTGAATATTTTGTGAGTCATCCTCCATACTAGTAAAATATTAAGTATATTTTAATGCATCCGAAAGGTCTATGAATTATAAGACCAAAATAATATCATTATTTAGGAATAATAAATTTTAAGGTTATTTGGGAAAAGTGGATTTCTTGAAACATGTTGATCCAAAAAAATAGTTATATAAAGAAGACTAACGATTATGAAAAAACTAATATTTTTATTTTTATTTTTAAATGAGCATATTTCATTAAATACTTATGGTGAGAGAAATAAAATACTATGTGAGAAAATATTTAATATTTGATGATGTATTTCATTTCATTTAATTTGAGATGTAAGATGATAAAATAGGCATGTGTGCATAATTATACACTATAGTTGATGATTTATCCATTTGTTTTAAATGACACAATGAATCATGCGCATAATAGATGTGTTTTGAAGTATTTATGAATAGGAAAAATAGATTTAAAACCTAGTAAAATTATTTTTAGATAATAAAGAAAAGATTCATGTGCCATGTGGTTTATGTATGATGTTGTATTGCATATTGGGTATATGGTGTACATGCCCTTGTTGAACTACCCCCTTCCTTACTACATATATCTTTTTTTATTAAATTTATATAAAGGTTAAAATTCTCCTTTATTGAGTGAGAGTTAGATAATGTATGATTTTCATCACCAATAAATTTACGGGCAACATTGCATCTACATGAGAATTCCCACTAAATTTTTTATGAGATTCATCTAACATGATATTTTTCATCATACCTTTCCCAGGTTTACAATAACATAAAAGTTGCATTATATCATTCTTTACATTGTCATGGTACTCGATATTACATGGTAGCAAGAAATTGGTTAAATTTATATTTGATTATTTAAAATTAAAGAGTTTTTATGATATTTTATATAGTCTAAGGGGTAAAATTTTGGAGGCTATATCTCACTCATATATGAGAATTATTTATCTTACCTTTTCCAGATTGAATTTTTCTTTCATATTTTGATAGTGGTAATATTTTTCTATCCAAATTACATGCAAGAGAAATAATGTTTCTAGGAAATATGTATATTATATGTGATAATTAACTATGCTCAATGGTAAAACAACTTTCCTCAAGATCAAGATAGACACTCTTTTTGTAGTAAGGGATTGTGAGGCTATGATATCATATAATTATTAGACACTAATATTGATGCCAATATGGAAATCTTCTAATCTAATAAATATAAATAGGATAATCTGGTTTTGGTTTAGGTGGACATGAATATGTATAACCATGTCATAATAATTCATCTTCTTAATTATTGTTGGCTATATTCAAGTCATGGTTGTTTGATAAGTTATATGCCACACAAGTGAGAAGGTAATATTACTACATTAAGTATGGTTAATTTTGGTATGGTTGAGTATACCAATCACTTTTTGTAATTACAAGAGGGTATTGATTGTATTAAGCAAATAGATAAGGATCCCATGGTATACCTCAATATAGTACTTAATAATATTTTTGAATATGATGATTAAGTAGCTATGCATACTTTGAAAGTACCTGTGATATTCCTTAGGTAACATGTTACTTCAATAGACAATATTTTTGCTTATGATATTAATCAATAAGAATGGATAAAGTGTAAAAGTGAAAGTGCTTCCTCTATTCTAGCTAATCTTTAATGAATCTCCAAATCCATAAACTCTATAAATAATGAATAAGAAAATAAAAAATAAGTGATACAATTTATATGAGCCACACAAGAGAATTGCATGTAAACTTGTAATAAAGATAGTCACAAGGATGGATTTTATTGTCTTAAGATATGAAATATTGAGGAGGTGACTAAGAAGGTTGACTGTAATTATTCTATTTTATTTTTATAAGATTATCATATGAATATATGGAAATTCATTCCATATACTAAACCGCCATATGCTTAAATTAATGAATTGCATATTTTAGAGCAACATGGAATATGATGAAGTATCACCATCTCTTGACTTGTTAAAATGAATAACATCACGATGATCTTATGGTCATTGATAAATATTCTTCAACTAAGATTTTTAGATATGGTGATTCAAACTTTTTCTACTCATATTTGTGGATTTTTTTCAAGTTCTAAGTGTTAATATTCATCCTATTTGTTTCTATTTTAC
Organism: Wollemia nobilis; assembly: GCA_028583015.1. NCBI lineage: Eukaryota > Viridiplantae > Streptophyta > Pinopsida > Araucariales > Araucariaceae > Wollemia > Wollemia nobilis. The sequence goes on from JAQPPZ010017037.1 coordinate 1,069,149, forward strand.
TACCCATACTATTTAAAATATGGAATTTTGAACTAATAAAAAGGTGATTAAAAATATCAATTGTGATTAATTTAATCATATATAAAAGCTTGACCTGACTCATTTATTTTTTCTTTGTATTCTTCCAAGCATTTGTTTTTTATGGTTACTAAGACAAATGACATTAGCAAGTAATAATAGATAACAAACTTAATGAAATATACTATGATTTCTTAAGGCACATGTGTCATATTTATGTTGTATATTCTCTTCTATCCATCACTCCGTTTGGTGGTTTTTCCAAGTGATATATGTAGGAAATAAATCCTAGTAACCCTTATCTAAATCCAAAGTAATCTATGAATCTCTAAATTTGGTTCTTATTAATAGACATATGTAGTATTATGATTGATTGTTTTATCATTAGAATAACTATTTTCTTACCTTTATTGATAATTTCTATAAGTTTTTATGGATCTTTAACATTAAGACAAAGAATGAATATTTATTCAAGTGCCTTTAGATTGATGGTGTAGAACGAAGAAAGCTACAATCCCAATACATCACGATGCTTATAAATCAAGCATCGCTAAAACCCACTACCTCCTTTGAATTACCAGTTCGCATGGTATAGGGAGAATATATGATGTAGATCAGAGTGGGAACCCCCACCGTCACCATCAATGCAGTAGCGAACACATGCATCGATATTATATAGACTTAGTTCTTACTCTTCTAGAGTTTATATAACCAGAGCACCCCCATTTTCAACCCCTCCAAATCCTCCACATAATCCATGATAAGTGGAAACAATATCCTCTACCATGTCCTCGGGAGTACACCAAGCAACTGTAGTCTAGATTGTAACTATCACTATGCTTATGGTGATAAGTCTAACATGAGGGGTGATCTATCTTATAAAAGACTAAAAATTGGGAGCAACATTAGGGCTTCCCGCATTGATTCACTAGGGTTTCCCGCATTGATTTCGATTGTGGACATAACACTAAAGATGCAGGTTTTGCTCAGGATGAAGGTCTTATGGTATTGGGAATAGGTGAACTCTATCTCATATCGTAGCTCAATAATAAGGTCAAAAACAAGTTCTCCAACTGTCTATTGCACATAATGGAGGATTCTTCCAAAACTAGCCCTATGATTTTTGGGAACGGTGCGGGCCTAATGGAAAGGAGCACCCAAACAATTTTCTTACCAATTAGAATTACCTATCATTATATTATATATCAATGATAGGAATCATCGTGGGTGGATCGACTTTGGTGATTCTCAAGGAGTCATTTGATATAGATTTTTATGGCATAGGAGGTATGATTATTGACTTGGGAACCACCCTTACCTATCTTCTAGTGATGGTGTATGATTTGTTAAAGGATGCAATTCAATTGGTGGTGAATCTATGCCATTTAGATAGATCTTAACTGGTGTTGGATCTCTACTATTATGCCTCCATGAGTGACTCAGATACAACCAAGGTGATGTTCAATTTCAAGGGTGACATGTAGCACAATTTTCCTAAAGAAAACATCTTCTTTGATGCAAGTAATGGGTTGTTATACCTGAACATTATTGGAAGTAGTGATTCATCACTTCCTTTCATATTTGGAAACATACAACAATAGAACTTCCATATTCTTTATGATACTGCTACAAACGAGCTCTCGCTCTAGCCTATACAATACAATTCTCTCTAGAATAGATATCGGTCTCTGATTCTTTGGTACCTTATTTTAGTTGTGTAAGCATCAAGATAATTATCTCTAATTTTGAATAAAAACATTAGTTGAATGCAAAATAATTGTTGTATTACCCTCTACTCAATAACTCTCAAGATATTTTAGGTCATCTAGAGATATTTTAGGTCATTTAGAGATATTTTAGGTCATGTTTGAGGAGTAAGGGTTTCAACTTTGTGATAAATTAATTCTTTAGTGGTTGTCATACATGAAAGGATCCAGGAAAAGGAGAAATATGATAAGAACACCAATAGATATTAAAAAATTTAATGGATAAAATTTTGAGTTATGGAAAATCAAGGTGGAGGATCTATTGGTTGATAGATATCAGTAGATTGCAATCTCGAGAATCAAACCAACATCAATGACAGATGATGATTGGAAGAAAATTTATAGGAAGGCAAGGATCTTTATCAAATTGTGATTATATAATTTGGTATTGTTGAATGTATCTACAAAGACCACACCAAAGTTGTTATGGGATAATCTAGGAACATTGTATCAGATAAAGTGACTGGTAAATAAACTCTTTCTTAGAAAGAAATTGTATTCACTTTGAATTAATAATGGTGGATCTGTGGCTGAACATTTGAATAATTTTAACACTATGGTAAACCAATTAACCTCTATAGAAGTAAAAATGGATGAAGAAGAAAAATGTATTACTTTACTTTATTCATTACCTGATTCATGGGATAACCTTGTTATGGTTATCACCAATACTACATATACATTAAAAGTAGAGGATATTGTAAGAATTTTTTTTTGAGTAGATAAGATGAAAATATTCTAAGGATTATCATAAAAATTAAGCCTTTGTTGTGAGAGGTCATTATCAAGAAAGAAGCAAAAATAAATTAGGAGAAAAGAAATCAAAATCTAGGGGTAAATTTGTTTCCTCGAAAAAGAGGAAATGGTAGAATTATGGTAAAGCAGGGCATTATAAAAGAGACTACATATCTAATTTTTTTTGATAATAATCGATCATTTGATGAAGGAACTTATACATAAATAAAGACCACAAATGAAGATTTAGGGAATGTATTATTAGTTGTAGCATGATTAGATGAATGTGATGACTCATGGTTGATTGAATCAGGTGCTTATTTTTATATGACTCCTCATAAGGAGGGGTTCTATGAATATGAAAAGATATATGGAGGTAAAGTCTTCTTGGGAGATAATTTTACATATAAAATAATAGGTCGAGGAAGAGTTAAGCTAATGCTAAAATATGAAAGAATTAAAATCCTTCATGGTGTGTTACATATTCTAGGTTTGGAAAGGAATATGATATTCATGAGTAATATGAATGATGTAGGTGTGGATGTGGTATTCAATAAGGATATCTGAAATATGTTTTGTGGATCCTTGATATTGGTAAGGGGAGTTCACATAGGAACTTTGTTCAGATTTGAGGCTAGCACTATAAGTATTAATTGCAATAACAATTTAGTTGTAAAATAAAATAATATGACTGAAATGGCTCTGAGTATTCCTAAAATGAATACAATATTTTAACATCCACGCATGGGTCATATTGGTAAGAAATAAATTCAAAATTTTAAAATGAAAGATATGGCTGAAGGAATTTTTGATTGCCCATTAAATTTAGATTTTTATGAGCACTATATTTTTGGGAAACAAACTAGAGTCAAGTTTCCAAGTAGTGATACAAGGTCTAAAGGAATTCTACATCTAGTTCACAGTGATGTTTTTAGACCTGCAAAAGTACCATAATTATGTAAATCTATCTATTTTTTTATATTTATAGATGAATTCTCAATAAAGACTTGGGTATATTTTCTATAGAAAAAATACGATGTTTTTAATAAATTTAAATATTTTAAGGCTCATGTATAAAATCATATAGAGGAAAAGACAAAGGTTTTTAGAAGTAATAAAGGTGGTGAATATTGCTCTAATGATTTTGATCAGTTTTACAAGGACTATGGAATAGAAATTTAGAGAATAACTTCGTATACTCCACAATAGAATGGGGTTGTAAAATAGATGAACAAGACATTGATGGATAAGGCTAGAAGTATGCTAAGTGGTGCAGGATAGGAGTTGTGTTAACAACTTTTTATCTCATAAAAAGATCTCCTAGCTCAACTTTGGTGGAAAAGACTCCATAGAAAGTATGGAATTGTAAGAAACCCTCTCTCAGACATATAAGGGTTTTTGGTTGTGATGCTTATATGTATGTCCCAAAAGAGAAAAGGACTAAGCTATATTATAAATATAAAAAATGTATATTTGTGGGTTATAGTACTAGTGTTAAAGGATATAAGTTGTGGAACCCAAAAATATAAAAGGTTGTTTACAATCGTAATGTAATATTTAGAGAAACAAAAAGGGTTTTAAAATAGGAAATGCAACCAAGCAAAGAGCAAAAAATAGTGCAGGTAAAATTGGAACAGGAGGAAGAACTTGTGGTAGAACCTGAATTACAGAGAGAGTCTAAATAGGAATATTCAGAGGAGGAATATGAGGAGGAAGTTGAAGATGCATAACCTAGAACTCTAATTTTGAGGAGATTAGATCGAGAGAGAAGAATTCCAGATAGGTATAGTCCTTCAAATTTTTATTTTACATTTAATTTATTAGTTACTGATGAAGAACCCAAGACTGTAAATGAGGCACTTTAGTAAAGCCATAATAAGTCTTGCAAAAGTGCTATAGAGGAAGAAATGGAGTCTCTAGATAAAAATAAGACATGGGACCTGGTGAAATTACCGCTTGGTAGAAAACCTGTTGGTTGTAAGTAGTTATTCAAGAATAAGTACAATATAGAAGAAATGTTGAAGAATTACAAGGTTCACATGGTAGAAAAATAATTTTTTTAGGTTGAGGGAATTAACTTTGGTGGGATCTTTTCTCCTGTGGCTAAACTAAATTCAATCAGATTTGTGTTGGCTATTTCTGTCGCTTTTGATTTTAAAATAGAATAGATGGATGTAAAGACAACTTTTCTACAGGGTGAACTTGATGAAGATATATATATATCACAACCAGAATACTTTAAGGTAAAAGGTAAGGAGGACCTAGTATACAACCTATATATTTCTCTTTATGGATTGAAGCAGTCTCCAAAAATGTGGAACAAAAAATTTGACAGGTTTGTCTTGACACTTGAGCTTGGAAAAAGCAAAGTAGATCCATGTGTATATTTTGAAAATAAAGGTGAAAATTTTGTTAGCATTGTATTATATGTATATGACATGTTGTTAATTGGTAATAGTAATGAGATGCTAAATTTACTAAAATCTTAGTTATCTTCTGAGTTTGACATGAAGGATTTGGGTACTAAAAAAATTATTTTGGGTATGGAAATAATAAGGGATCATGCAAATAGAAAGTTGTTTTTAAATCAAAGGAAATATGTTGATTTGATACTACAAAAGTTTAGGATGCATGATTGTAAACCAGTATGTACTCCATATCTGGTTGGTCAAAAGTTATCTGTTGAACAATATCCTAAAATAGATGAGGAAATTGAAGAAATGCATCATGTTCCTTATGCTAGTGTTGTGGGTAGTCTTATATATGCAATGGTCTATACTAGACCTGATATTGCACATGTAGTGGGAGTAGTTAGTAGATATATGTCAAATCTAGGAAAGGAACATTGGACTCTTGTGAAGAGGATCTTTAGATACTTACATGGAACTACAAATTATACTATTTGTTATGAAGGAAAAATTGGAGACAATAATATTGTAAATTTACAAGGGTTTGTGGATGCTTACTAGGATAGAGGTATTGAGAAGAGAATATCCATGAGTTCTTATGTGTTTAGGCTATTTGAAGGGGCAGTAAGTTGGATGAGTAAAAATGAATGAGTTTTTGCTTTATCCACTACAAAAGTAGAGTACATTGCAAAAAATCATACCAGTAAAGAAGCAGTGTGGCTACAAAGGTTATGTTCAATAGTTGGCATTAAACAGAAGACTATGAGGAATTAGTAATGATGGTTAGAGTGTAATATTTGTGGAAAACAATCCTAGTTTTCATGATTGGTCAAAAAATGTTGAAATAAAATACTATTTTGTGAGAGATATGGTTGAAGAGAACTAAGTGATATTGGATAAATTTTATATAGAGAAGAATATTGTTGATTCATTAACAAAGGTTGTACCTGCTTAAAAATTTTCTTGGTGTAGAATATCTATGGGTATGGTTGCCCTTGATAGTTGACAATGGCAGTTGTTAGTCCCTATGGAAAATATTTAACAAGTGGGAGAGTGTTGGAAATATGTTGAATATTTTCCATGTTATTCTTGTGGGGTTAGCACTAAAATGTATTGGACACTTTGTACCTATACTCATGAGGATTTTTTAAGTTATTTTTAGACCCATATGGGCTTTTAGGGTTACCATATTTGAATCCATACTTTTTGGCCCATGATATTGTAAAATCCATGCATGTGCCTTTGTCATATATATCACACTTGCATTAGGTTTTGAGAGCGATAAAAGAAGAATATTATTGTATTGGCGATGGTCAATTTAATGCAATAATAATATAATACTATGTTGATATTTTCCTGGTTGAGGGTTTCCAAGACAAATATTGTATAATGTGTGAATATGTGATCTTACTCTTTTTATTATGATATTATTGCTTTTATGATTTAGTTTATCGGGGCTCTTTGTTTCGTTTTAGACCATCCACCATAGAAAATATTCAAGAACAACATTAAAGAGCATTGTCATCCATGCTCGAATTTTGTGTTGAATACTTAGAGTTCATAGCATTATAAAGAAAATAAATTACTTTATTAAATATGCTTTCATTAAGAGAGTTATAAGTATTATGATAAAAGGTTGAAACTACTAGAAAATAAACCACATTTGAAAGCAAAAATTAAATGGTAGTCATACATCAAAAATAGCTTGAAAAGTTAGAAGAAACAAGGATTGCTACTTGGAAATTAAATTTCTATTATTGCAAATATTATTGTTTTCTAATATTCCAAATTAGGGAGTTATAAGGAATACTACACCAAAGTAGATTATTGGAAATTAGAAACATTAAACTATTAAATCTCAAAAGCTATAAAAGGAAGTTCATTAAGGGATATTAAGGGTTGGAATTAATTGGTATACTTGTCTCAAAATCACATTAAAGGGATAAAAGAAATCCAACCATTATAACTTCGTCAAATTAGAAAGTGATTATGGTAAAAGAAGATGAAAAGCTTGTAGAGGAAGGTAAGATTAATACCCTTCCCAAATTTTTTAGCCCTGGTATTAATGAAGATTATCACTTGGAATATTAGAGGACTCAAAGGGAGTCTTTCAAAACAAAATGAAATTAGAAGAATGATTCAGATAAATCATCCACATCTTGTTTTCCTTCAATAAACAAAGATGTCAATGGCGGATATGGACTTAATTGCCAATAAAATTTTGCCACCTAGTAAAGTGGTTTCCCTCATTTCCCAAGGGACTTCATATGGCATTGCTTGTATTTGGGATATAAAAGAGGTAGTTATTCATGATATGGTTGGCAGTTGGGGTTTGTTGGCTATAACTATTAAAAGCAGACATTCCAACCAAATTATGCTCTGCATTATTGTTTATGCTCCGATTTATTTGGAGGAAAAAAGAAGACAGTGGAAGGATATTACTCATATTATCTCTCATTTTCCTAAATCTTGGATCTTTATCGGAGGAGATTTCAATACCATCCTCTCTCTGGATGAGAAAATGGGGGGAAATACAAATTTGGACAAAAGCACTGACCTCATGAGTGAATATGTTGCAAACCTCCATCTTGTGGATATCCAACCAGATAATGGCCTTATGACTTGGTCTAACAGAAGGCAAGGCTTAGATTGTATAATGGAGATATTGGATAGGTTTTTGCTCTCTAAAAATTTCTTAATCCATGGTCACATTCCTAAAGTGAAGACACTTAATAATGTTGGTTCGGATCATTGGCCAATAATGGTGGAAATGTGGAAAACCAATGTGAGTTTCTCTCCTTTTCATTTTCAATTAATGTGGCTTAGATACATTTCCTTCAGACATCATGTGCAACAATGGTTGAAGGAAGGTAAACCTAGGCATGGGACTAAGATTTTCTGTTTTGCCAAAAGATTGCAATACATTAAATATCCAAAATCAAGACTTGGAACTGGAAAGAGTTTGGGGATGTTCATAAAAAAAACATGAAGTTATTGTTCATATTAAAAATTTGAATAAGAAAATCCGTTTACATGGCCTCACAGAGAAGAGAAGTGTAGATGAAATTAAACTCACAACTCAGAGGAATGGGAAAAAAGAGAAGAAATTTTATGGAAGAAAAAATCTAGAATTCAATGGCTCAAAGAAGGAGATCGAAACACAAATTTCTTCCATAAATCTCTTCTAGATCGAAGATCTCACAACTTTATTTCTTCCTTAAAATTAGATTATGGAGATGTTTTTTATACTTGGGATGGCATGAACTCTATTGTTGTTGATTACTTTTCCAAATGTTTTTACTGCTACTCCCCTTGACTCAGCTTCACAATATAATGTTCTTCAAGCAATCCCTTCTCTTATCACTTTTGAGGAGAACTCTATTTTGACTACTCTTGTTACTATCAATGAGCCTCAACAAGTAATTTTTAAAATGCAAAAAGGGAAAACCCTAGGTCCTGATGGTTTTCCTATTGAGTTCTACCAAGAGTTCTGGGATATCCTTCATGTTAATTTATTAGAGGTGGTGGAAGAAGCCAGGAAAGCCAAATAAATTTTGAAGGTTATCAATAAAACTTATATTACTCTTATTACAAAAGCTCAAGAGGTTTATCATATCTCAGCTTTTAGACCTATTGCTTTATGTAATGTTCTTCTCAAAATCATTACTAAAATAATGGCAGAAAGGTTGAAGCCTCTTTTGCATAAGATTATTTCCCTAGAGCAAGGGGGTTATGTGGAAGGACGTCAAATAGTATATGAGATAGTTCTTGCTTAGGAAGCCATCCATTCCATGGATATGCAAAATTCTCCTTCCATGTTCATTCAGTTAGACTTATCCAAAGCTTATGACAGAGTAGATTGACACTTCCTTATAAAAGTTTTGAGGCAATTTGGTTTCTCTAAGGATTGGATGTATTGGATTATGGGATGTATCTCTTCAGTTTCCCACTTAGTTCTTATCAATGGTAGGCCTTCTCAATATTTCCCATATTTCAAAGGTATTAGGCAATGTGACCCGCTATCCCCTTATTTATTCATCATTCTTGTTGAATGCTTGGGTAGGACTATAACCAAAAATAGGGAAAACAAAACCCTTGAGGGAGTTACCATTGCTCATGGAGCTAGACCTATATCTCATCTTCAATTTGTGGATGACTCTACTCTTTTAGGTAAAGCTACAGTTAAGGAAGCTTCTAATATTAAGCAAATCATTAGCTATTTTTCTAAGGCTATTGGGCAGGTTGATCAATGAAGATAAATCTAAAGTTATTTTCTTTCACTGCTCTGCTAGATAGGAATCCATGGTCTTGGATAAGATAATATATAATAAGACCTCTCTTCCAATCACTTATTTAGGTATTCCCATAAATATTCAAAGGCAGAAAAATAAAGATTGGAATTTTTTGTTGGATAAAGTCAATAAGAAAATTGGAAAGTGAACCAACAAGTGGCTTTCTTCTCGGGGTAGAATCACCTTGGTAAAATTAGTCCTTCAAGCTATTCCTATTTATGTTTCTTCCATTTTGAATATCCCAAAGGCTGTTCTTCGAGAATTGGATCAAATTAGTCATCGTTTCCTTTGGAGTGGTACTAAGGAGAAAATAAATTGGGCCTTGGTGAAATGGGATACTTTATGTGTTCCTAAGATTGAAGGGGGTTAGGATTACGATCTTCAATTAATAAAAACAAAGGTTTAGCTACTAAATTATATTGGAGGATGTTGCATAACCCCAATGCTATTTGGGCCAATAATCTTCGTGCTAAATATGTTGAGAACAAAAGTCCTGAAGACCTTGTTCGCTATCAACTTCCTACCAAAGGTTCTCCCATTTTAGCAGTTCTTAAGACTGGTGAGGATTTGATAAAGAAAAAAATATTTTGGATCATTCATAATGGTCAACATGCAAATTTTTGGATATATTCTTGGGATGGTCACAAGCCTTTGATAACTTAGTTTCCCGATTGGAGGCCTTGGATGGAGGAGCTTCACCGAGCTAATTGGATAAAGGTGGCTAATTACTGTCGGTACCATACTGGTAATTCAAAGGTTGGTAGATATTGGATCCCTATTGAGGACTGGCCTATTCAAATTCCAAAAAGGCAAAGACAAGATATCCAAGGCATCCTTCATATGAGATCCCTCTCTTGGTCCCATGAAAAAGATTGTTTTGGATGGAACAACACTACTAAGGGTGAGTATTCAGTTGCTCAAGGTTATTTGACCTTATGCCATAATAATCCCAACCAATATTCTGACATATTTTCTCAATTGTGGGCTCAAAATATCTAGCCTAAGTTGAGGTTCTTTAATTGGCTTTTATTGCATCGTAGGGTGCTTACTAGTGAGCAACTTATGAAGCGTGGTTTTCATGGCAATTTTAGATGTGAAATGTGTAAAGAGAATGTAGAAAACATCAACCATATTTTTATTGAGTGTACTTTAGCCTCTGAGTTGTGGAGGAGAATTGCCACTTTACTTGGCTTACAGTGGTCCAATTTTTTTACTTTTGAACAACTTTGGAGGGATTTGCCTAATCAAGAATGTGTTGATCATTTTATTAGGTAGTTAGTTTGGATGGGTTCTACCATTCTTCTTTGGAATATTTTGAATGAAAGGAACAACCAAATTATTAATCAAGACAGGAAGGATATTCACTATATTTGGAAAAATACCATAGCCAACTTAGTTGAATCAGTCCATCATCTCCTTAATCACCCCCAAAAATCCCACCAAAGATGGGATCAAGTGATGCAAATATTGAAGATTAAACCTTCTAAGGGCAACCAACTTAAAGGGAATGTGAGTATTAGTAAAATGGATAGGAATAGAAAATGGCAACCTCCTCCTAAGGATTTTGGAAAAGTCAATACTGATGGAGCCTCTAGAGGGAACCCTGGAAAGCCAGTGTGGGAGGAATTGGTAGACTTTCATATGGCTCCCTGGTTTTTAGTTTTACTATGAATTTGGGTATTCTTTCCAATAACCTTGCTGAGGGGTATGGTATCCTCAAAGGCCTTCAGGAGGATACTAAGGGTTGGGTGGGAAAAGGTGTTAGTTGAGTCTTACTCTCAACTTATGATTAATCTCTTGAAGAATCCTTCTAAGAATCATAAGGTGGATTGGAGAATAAAAAGAATTATTGAGAAGATTTAGTTAATCCAGATGGAATTTTTGAAAGTTGATTACAATCATGTGGTCAAAGATCAAAATAAGAGTGTTGATGCTTTAGCTAATTGGGATTTGGACAAAGGTGATCTTACTTGTTATGGCCACCCTCCTATATGGTGGGCTTCTCAAATTAGGGAAGCTCTTCTTTCTATCATTTCTTTGGATGGCTCCAGTTCTAAAGGTACCTAGTTTCTTCTTGTTTAATTTTTTTGCTTCTCTTTGGTTCATTCAATTTTTTAAAGTTCCCTAGCTCATTCTATTCTTTATTTTGTTTCCTCTGTTGATTCTTGCCTTAATAGTCTTCTAGTCTAGATAGGTCATTGTTTTGTTCATTTTTTATTTCTTTTTTATTTTTTGTTTTTTTTGTTTAGTTTTTTAAGGTGGGTGGGTTTTTTTGTTTTGTTTTATTTTTTTTGTTCTTTGTGTTGTTTTTTGTTGTTCTTGTGTTTTTGTTTTGTTTTTTTTTTAATGTTTTTTGTTATTGTTTTTGTGTTTTTTTTGTTCTTGTTCTTGGGTTTCTCTTTGTTTGTGTTATTTCATGTTTTTATGGGTGAGTGTTTTCTATGTTTTTTGTTTTTGTTTATTTTTTGTTGTTTTTTTTTTTTTTAGGTTTTGGTTGTGTTTATTTTTATTGTTTTTTTCGGTTATGTCTTTGTAGTGTTCTATTGTTTTTGTCTTGTTTGTGTTTTGTTATGTGGTTTGTGTTGTGGTTTCTTTTATCTTATTGTGTGTGTTTGGTTGTGCTTTTTTTTTGACACACTCAATGAACATGTGTTTTATTTTATTTTATTATTTTTGTTGTTATTTACTTATTTTTAAATTGGTTTTGTGTGTTTGTTTGCTCCTTGAGTATGTCAAAGCTAGTAGGCCAGGTCCAAGTCCTAGGTATTTCTGGAGGAATGGATACCCCTGCCTCCTTGGGTCTTACCCGAAAGTGGCATCCCTTTTGGGATGTTTTCCACAAATAAAAAAAATAAAAAATAGAAAGTGCTTAAGTTCAATAGGAGAAATAAGGTGTAATAGAAGTTTATTTTTACTATTTATAAAACTTTACAAAATCAACCCAAAATTGAACTCTATTCCAAAAAGTACTTTATCATTCATATAGCATATCCAAAATCACTAGGGAGTCATAAGGAATTCTACAAAACTTTACAAAATCAACCCGATATTGGACATTTTGAGTCCCTAAGTCAAAGTTATCATTGATGTCACAAGATGAAGTCATCATTAATACCAAATATTTTAGCAGGAAAAAAACCAGATAAAATGGTTATTTGATATCTAGGAAGAAGGCCAAAGATCAAGTGAAACAATGTAAAATATAGAAGTTAAAAAGGAGTTATAATATTTATTTTATAAATTATTTAAATTCAGTGAGAATTTAAATTTTATAAATAAATATTAAAGGTACTTTATAAAAGGTATAATATTATAATAATGGTTATTATAATATTAAATGTGCCATGATAAAAACCCAAATAAAATATTTATAATTTTTATTATAATATTTTATAATGCAAAGAGTGGGTTTTATAAAGTCTAAAGATATCTTAATAAACCCAAAGGTTGGGTTTAAGACCAAAGGCATTTGAAGCCTTTATGATCTCTACCGATGTCATATAAAACAACAAGGAAAGCATCGATGTTTTCAAAGTAATGGACGAAGCATATAAATACTATACCTAAAGTTTAAATTTATTATCCTTGCTCTAAAGTAAAATGATTGGCTTGCGAAAGTAAGAGCTCATGAGTGTATACAAAAAATGTGATATAAAAGTGTTGAAGGGAGGAAGCTTTGATTTTTGAAGTTTCATAAGACAACATGGTCTAGTGACATTTTGGAAAGTGCAAAAGCACTCGCTTGCAAGGGAGTTCATGTTCAAATCACGTCGGGTGCATCATGAGGTGTGTTGAGTGAAGCGCCTATGGTGCACGTTCTTTTGCCAAGATGGAAGGAGAGAGTGGAGATTAAGAAGCACATGTTGCTTTGTTAATCTCAATGAGCACTTGGCCCGTGCGGTGACTTTGGCTGCAGTTAAGGCGCTCATAGGGGGCAACATCAAGGGTTCGATTCCCTTCAAAGGCAAAGGTAATATTTTGATTTTAATTTTAATTAAATGGCTAAGTTTGAGGTATAAGGTTGTTTAGTGGTTGATTTTGGGAAGGTTGCTTTGTAATAAAGTTGTGGTAGTTGAGAATTATCTATAGGCGTTATAAGGAGAATTTTATTTTTATTTTTAAATGTCTTAAATTGCTATTGTGGAATATTAGAAGATTAATACTTTGTGGGTAGTATGTTATTTTGAATTAAGCATTTTTGTGATTATTGTGAGGATAATGATTACTAATCAATTTGGAGTGATAAGGTGTAATTTTGATATTATTTTTGTGATATGTTATGTTGAAGAAAATTATCCTCTAACGCTTATTGAGATTGGCAAAGAAGTAATTGTGAGTGTGGCAGATTTTTGAGATCAACTACTTGTCAAACAAAAGGTATGGGTAAATTCATTCTTTGTTGAGTTGTTTGATTGTTGTCTTGAAAATTATGTTTGGAGTGAAAAGGATTTTATTAGGGTTTTCTTTTTGAAAGTGGTTGAGTTAATGCTTCAAGGATTTTTTGAATTAAGAGTTGTGATTAAAAACCTTGTCTTATTAGCATTGTTGTTGAAGTCATTGGTTATGTGAATAACCTAAATTAGGTTTGAAAAGAACACGAGTATCATTATTATATGAAAAAAAATTATGAGCATTTTTGTTGAAATGAGTTGTTATGCAAAAGACTTAGACTTGAGTTTGAAAAGAACATGAGTATCATTGTTATGTGAGATTTCTTTTTGAGCATTATTAGAAATATTTTGAGTTGGTGTGTACATGCTTGGACTAGGGTTTGAAATAAAGATTTGTTTGTTGAATATATTTGTTGAGTAGAGTTGATTAATCCTATTCAAGTTCCATAAAACAAACTATACTATATTCTGATTTGAGTTGAGATTGAATTTTGAGAATAGAACATATTGAGTCTCTAAAAATTATCTTTATGCTTCTATAAGATTGAGTTGATAAAGTGATTGAGTTTTTAGAATAGAACATATTGAGTCTCTAATAATTTTCTTTATGCTTCTATGAGATTGAGTTGAAAAAGTGATTGATTTTTTAGAATAGAATATATTGAGTCTCTAACAATTATATTTATGCTTTTATGAGATTTATTTGAGTTGAGAAAATGATTTAGCATTGAGTATAGAACATATTGAGTCTCTAAAAATTCTCTTTATGTTTCTATGATATTGGACAAGTTATGTGTGAGCTTATTGAGCAGATTTGGACAAGTTCTATGTGAGATTGTTGAGTAGATTTGAGCAGGTTATGAGTGGACTTGTTAAGTAGAGTTGTGAAGGTTCTGTGTGGACCTGTTGAGTAGATTTGGATAGGTTCTATGTGGACATGTTGAGTAAATTTGAGTAGGTTCTGAGTGGACCTGTTGAATAGAGTTGTGCAAGTTCTGAGTGGACCTGTTGAGCAGATTTGAGTAGGTTCTAAGTGGACCTATTGAGTAGAGTTATGTAGGTTTTGTGTGAACCTATTAAGTAGATTTGGATAGGTTTTGTGTGGACCTATTGAGAAGATTTGAATAGGTCCTAAGTGGACCTATTGGGAAGATTTGTGCTTGATCGAATGGACTGTGTTTAGTGTAGATTTGAGTGAGCTAATTAAGAAGACTTGTGCTATACCAATTGGAATGTATTTAGTACAAGAGAGTGAGAATAGTTGTGCTAGACCAACTAGATTATGTTTAGTACATAATTAAGATAGAGCTTTGGAGGTGATAGAGTAGAGAGGATAGAGTCTCTAGTGTATAGAGATCCATCAGCAAAGGCAGTGAGGATAGGTCTTCTAAGTCAGGATAAGAGTCTTCAGTGGAGATATATCCATAAGCCAGTGTAGTGGAGGCAATCATCTTATAGAGGATCACCAACCAGGTCAGAGGAGAAGGAGTTATCCTATTTATAGAGATCCATAAACTATATTTAGGGGATCAACATCTCCTTTGGACAGAGGTCTATAAACATTGTAATTGGGAAGGATTCCCAAGAGTTATTAGAAATATTTAGAAGAAATATTTTCTCCATGGATGTAACCATATTTGGGTGAACTACGTTAAATATGTGTCTCTATTATGTATGGCATTTTGTGTATTACTTTAATTACTACTATTGATACTACTATCTATACACTGCATAATATTGATTTGAAAAGAAAAGTAAAAAGTGCTCTTATATTGTTCACCCCCTCTTAGTATAAGCTTGCGTTCTTCAATTGGTATTAGAGTGGGTTTATTCAGAAGAGTTTTACATGTTGAAGGAAAAGTGGGTAAGAACACAATGGATCAAAATGATCAAAGGGATAGGTCCATCAATAATATAGTACCAGTATTTGATGGAAGTGAATTTTTGTATTGGTGTATGCTGATGATAGTTAACTTGATGGCACTTGACAATGAAGTTTGGGATGTAGTGGAACTTGGATATAATTCATCTTTCAATCCTATTACAAATAAGGAATGTAAGCTTCTAATGCATGCAAATTCAAGAGCTATGAATACAATTATAAAAGGATTGCGTATATCAAAATCTATGAAGGTTATGGATTATAAAACAATAAAATAAATGTGGTAACTACTGCATGTAATATATGAAGGAGATAAAGGTGTCTAGAAAGCTAAGATCAGAAATATCAAAGGAGAATTTAAAATTCTAAGAATGCAAGATGATGAAAATATTTGTGACTAACTCAGTAAGATTGATGAACTTGTACATGAGATGAGAGGTCTTGGAATGAAGGTCGATGAATCTGATGCTTGTGATAGGATCTTGAGAACTCTTCCAAAAAGGTACAGTGAAAAGGTATTTGTTATAGAAACATCAATTGATAGTGATAGTCTAAAAATAAATTCTTTACTTGGTATGCTTACAACTTTTGAGATAAGAAAAAAAGATCCTATCCCTCCGAAAGAGGCTGCTTTCAAATTGAAGAAGAAGATAAAGGATAAGAAGTCAGAATCAAGTAGTGAGTCATCCAATGATGAAGAAGTAAATTATGGTAGAAGATATAAATGTTCCAGAAGACCCATAGATCTAATATCTGTTAAGTGTTTCAATTATGGAAAGCATGGAAATTTTGCAATAGATTGCAAGGAGCCAAATAACAACAATGGTAAAGAAAAACAAGATCACAGCTACAGGGAATCAAAAAAACACAGAAACCAAAATAAAATGAAGGATGGAAAAAGCAGACAAGGAAGGAAGTTCTTCCAAATATAAAATAAGAGCTACTATGTGGGCAATGCAAGTAAGTACTCAAATTATAGTGATGATAGTTCTTTAGATAATTATAGAGATGAAGTCTTATATATGATTGAAGAAAAATAACTAGTTAAGAAAAAGACTTCAGTTATTCTCAAATGTTTTAGATGTGGTAACTTTTGCCATCTTGAAAATGATTGTACAAGGGATGGTTATAGTTTCAATGATGATGAATATGAGAATGCACTTGAATGACCAGATGAAAATATTTTAATGGCTTTAAAAGAAGAAGTAAGTGATCCTATAGAAGAAAATTCAAAAGAAATTAATGATGTGGACAAAGGCAAACAAATAGAAGAATATTTAAAAGAGAATGGATATGATATCAAGGGAGAATTTATCTATGCCCTTGACATGGTAATTAAGGTAAGAAAGCAACACTCTAAACTTGAAATTCAGTTTCAAGAATGTGATGAAGATAGAATATTGATCATAGAGGATTTAGAAAAATTGAAGGCTAAGGCAAAAAGGTTCAAAGATAAGTTAGAAGCAAATATCTTGTAATGTGAGAAGTTAGCACAAGAAGTGGCACTACTAAAAGAATATTTAGAGGACTCCAAGATAAATATGAAAGGATTCAATAATAACTCAAATATTATGGATAAGATATTCAAGGTACAAAGAAGGTCAAAAAACAAAATAGGTCTTGGTTTTGAATAAAATCAAAAGAAACAGGAAGGAGATTCAACTTCAAGTTATGAAGAGGAAAATTTAGATGAAGATACTTCAGAATAAGACAGTGTAAAATAAATTCAAACATCAAATGAAGAGTTGGATAATAGAGAGTTCAACAAAGATAGGAACAATGCACAGAGAAGATGCAGATGGAACAACAATCAGAACATGAGACCAATGAGGTCAAAACATGAAAGCTTCAATGGATGATGTTTTTCATGTCATAGGTTTGGACACATGGATTCATAATATAAGACACATGAAAGACAAGAATATGGGAATGGATAACTTTTCCATAGGTATTGCTACTCATGTAATCAGTTTGATCACAAGGCAATGAATTGCAGGGTTCATGAAAGAAGAGGATATGACTTCACTAGGAAAAATTCTAAGACATTTGCACCTCCAAGGAATAATATCATTAAGTGTTATAAGTGCAATAATAATGGTCATACAACAAAGTGGTGTAGAGAAGATATTCCAAAAATAGGTATGAACATGAAGAGGAACATGAACAAGAATAGGAACAGGAACAAGAATATGGATGAGAATAGGAACATGAACAGGAACAAGAACCTAGATGTGAACAAGAACATGAAAAGGTATGATTACTTGGATAGAAACAATTAGAGGATTCAAAAAAATAAGAAAATAAGGGAAAGTAATAAAGGTAAAGAACAATTCTTTCGAGGAGTAGAAAAACTCCCACCCTAGAATTAAACACCTCATGAGAAGGTGGGGGAGGGGCTAATCTAAGAGGCTCATTCTTAGACCCGAGTCCCAAAGGTGACCCTTTGCCATTGATGTCAAAGGGGGAGATATTTGTGTAATAGGGAGAGATTTGATATTTCAGAGAGCATTGAGCCAGTGGAAGCAATGTCCCAGGAGGAGAAGAATACAAAGAAAGGTCAAATTTTGGTAAGAAGAGTATGGGTTGCCATCAATGACAAAGGGGGAGATTGTTGGAAATTTTGAGTCCCTAAGTCAAATTTGTCATTGATGTCACCAGATGAAGTCATAATTAATACCAAATATTTCAGCAAGAAACAAAGGGGATAAAATGATTATTTGATATCCAAGAAGAAGGCCAAAGATCAAGTGAAACAGTGCAAAATATAGAAGTTGAAAAGGAGTTATAATATTTATTTTATAAATTATTTAAATTTAGTGAGAATTTAACTTTTATAAATAAATATTAAAGGTAATTTATCAAATGTATACTATTATAATATTGGTTATTATAATATTAAATGTGCCATGGTGAAAACCCAAATAAAATATTTATAATTTTTCTTATAATATTTTATAATGCAAAGAGTGGGTTTTATAAAGTCTAAAGATATCTTAATAAACCCAAAGGTTGGGTTTAATACCAAAGGTATTTGAAGACTTTATGATCTTCGCCTACATCATATAAAATAACAAGGAAAGCACCGACGTTTTCAAAGTACTGGAGGAAGCATATAAATACTATGCCTAAAGCTTAAATTTATTATCCTTGCTCTAAAGTAAAAATATTGGCCTATGAAAGTAAGAGCTCATGAGTGTATGCGAAAAAACATGACATCAAAGTGTTTAAGGGAGGAAGATTTAATTTTCAAAGTTGCATAAGACAATGTGGTCTAGTGCCATTTTAGAAAGTGCAAAAGCATTGGCTTGCAAGGGAGTTCGTGTTCGAATCACGGTGGGTGCATCATGAGGTGTGTTGAGTGAAGCGCCTATGGCGCACGTTCTTTTTCCAAGGTAGAAGGAGAGAGTGGAGATTAAGAAGCACGTGGTGCTTCATTAATCTCAAAAACTGCTTGGCCCTTGTGGTGACTTTGGCCACAGTTAAGGCGCTCATAGTGGGCACCATCGAGGGTTTGATTCCCTCCAAAGGCAAAGGTAATATTTTGATTTTAATTTTAATTAAATTCCTAAGTTGGAGGTATAAAGTTGTTTAGTGGTTGATTTTGGAAAGGTTGCTTTGTAATAAATTTGTGGTAGTTGAGAATTACCTTTAGGAGTTATAAGGAGAATTTTGTTTTTATTTTTAAATGTATTAAATTGCTATTGTGGAATATTAGAAAATTAAGACTTTGTGGGTAGTATGTTATTTTAAATTAAGGGTTTTTGTGATTATTGTGAGGATATTGATTACTAATCAATTTGGAGTGATAAGGTGTAATTTTGATATTATTTTTGTGATATGTTTTGTTGAAGAAAATTATCCTCTAACCCTTATTGAGATTGGCAAAGAAGTAATTGTGAGTGTGGCAGATTTTTGAGACCAACTACTTTTCAAACAAAAGGTATGGGAAAATTCATTCTTGGTTGAGTTGTTTGATTGTTGTCTTGAAAATTAAGTTTGGAGTGAAAAGGATTTTATTAGGGTTTCCTTTTCAAAAGTGGTTAATTTAACGATTCAAGATTTTTCTGAATTAAAATTTGTGATTAAAAACCTTGTCTTATTAGAATTATTGTTGAAGTCATTGGTTATGTGAAGAACCTGAGTTAGGTTTGAAAAGAACATGAGTATCATTATTATATTAAGAATGTTTTATGAGAATTGCTATTAAAATGAGTTGTTATGCAAAGGAATTAGACTTGAGTTTGAAAAGAACATGAGTATCATTGTTATGTGAGATTTGTTGTTGAGCATTATTGGAAACATTTTGAGTTGGTGTGTACATGCTTGGACTAGGGTTTGAAAGAAAGAGTTGTTTCTTGAAGATATTGATTGAGTAGAGTTGATTAAGCCTATTCAATTGGATGTATGAAGTGATTGATCAAGTTCCATAAAACAAACTATAGTATATTTTGATTTGATTTGAGATTGAGTTTTGAGAATAGAACATATTGAGCTTCTGACAATTCTCTTTATGCTTCTATGAGATTGAGCTGAGAAAGTGATTGAGTTTTGAGAATAGAACATATTGATTCTCTAACAATTCTTTTTATGCTTCTATGAGGTTGAGTTGGGAAAGTGATTGAGTTTTGATAATAGAACATATTGAGTCTCTAACAATTATTTTTATGCTTCTATGAGATTGATTTGAGTTGAGAAAATGATTGAGCATTGAGTATAGAACATATTGAGTCTCTAACAATTCTCTTTATGTTTCTATGAGATTGGACAAGTTCTGTGTGAGCTTGTTGAGAAGATTTGGACAAGTTCTATGTGAGCTTGTTGAGCATATTTGAGCAGGTTCTGAGTGGACCTATTAAACAGAGATGTGCAGGTTCTGTGTGGACCTATTGAGTAAATTTGGATAGGTTATGTGTGGGCCTATTGAGCAGATTTGGATAGGTTATATGTGGACCTATTAAGTAGATTAGATTAGGTTCTAAGTGGAACTATTGAGCATAGTTGTGCAGGTTCTGAGTGACTTGTTGAGCAAATTTAAACAGGTTTTGAGTGGACCTATTGAGCTGAGTTGTGCAGGTTTGGTGTGGACCTATTGAGCAGATTTGAATAGATTCTGTGTGGATATGTTGAGCAAATTTGAGTAGGTTCTAAGTGGACCTATTGGGCTAATTTGTGCTAGACTGAATGGACTGTGTTTAGTGCAAATTTGAGTGAACTAATTGATCAGAATTGTGCTAGATCGATTAGACTGTGTTTAGTGCAAGATATCGAGTAGAGTTATGCTAGACCGACTAGATTGTGTTTAGTACAAAATTATGTTGCACCTCATTGAATTGAAGGGGTTTTGCCTGTGCCTCATGGGCAGGCAAGGGGTATTTGAAAACTCCCATCTGCTGGTTGTTTGGCACTATGGGGTTATCCACTGCCAACATCTTATTGTCAATTAGGTCTTGTATCAAACCTTTGAACTTCCAACATGCATTCAGGTCATGTCCCCTCTGCCTGTGGAACCTACAATACAAGTTTTCCTGGTATCCCATCAACACATTGGGATCTATGGTTTGGATCCTAGAAGGTTGATCAAGTTTGTCGCTGACAAGCAGTCAAATAGGGAGTCCCTAGACTCCATATAAGGTGTGTACTATCACCTAGGGTGACGCTGTTGATTTTGCACCTGCTTATGGTTTTCTCTTTCATAATTATTAGGAGGCACCACCTGATAGTTAGCCTTTTGAGGCTGTACTTCATGTGCAGGCTTAGGGACATTTATGGCAACTTGATTGACTACAGCAGGTTTCTGTTGCGTGGTCCCTATTTTAGTGTTCTTAGTCCACTCTTTTTTCTTTGGTTTGGCTATCTCACCATCCTATATCTGGATCTCTTTAATGATCCTGGCTTGCACCAGAGCTTCTTCTAAGGTGGCATATTGTTGTAGCTGCAATAGCATAGAGATCGATATCAAATAGCTCTTGGAGAACATTTGAGTGAGGTCGAACATAGGAGGGAGGTAGGGTAGCTTTGAGAGCAAAGCCCTCCATCGTTTCCCATAGGCCACCATGGTTTCTTCCTCATACTGCTTGAGGTTGGCTAAGTCACTTAGTGATGCCTTCTTCTTGGTGTTGAAGGTGAAGCATTTGAGGAACGCATCCACTAACTGATCTAAGTTGTTAATGCTATGCTTTTGTAATTGAGTAAACCAATCCGAGGTAGGGCCTGCGAATGTGGTTATAAATGTTCTTAATAACAAAGCATCATTGTCTTGAATGTCGAAGCATTGGCTCAGGAATCTTGTCACATGCTCTTGGGCATCCTCCTCACCTCTAAAGACTGCCAATTGAGGTAGCTTAAAGTGTTCAGGGTAATGGGGTGTTGGCACTGACGGATGCACAGGATGACTACGGAGCTAGCATAAAGGGGGCTTTTGGGACCTAGAAGTTTTGGTTTCCACAGACTCTAGATGCTCTAGCAGTGCTTTATATGCATTTGAAGATTTAATATATTCTTCTTTAGTTTGCTCCCATTGTGGGTTGTGGGAGACTTGAGGCCTATGGAGGGGTGGCCGAATAGCAACCCCTCCACCTTGGTAGGGCATTTCGGCCTACTCTATTTCTTGCTCATACTCCTCATAAGCTTCTTGAGGAGTCTCTAGATGAGACCTATGACCCTGAGTGGGTCCTCGTAGAGGGTATCCATCGTTGTTCTGAGGAGTGGCCTCCCACTCAGGTCTAGGAGGTCTCGAATGTGGAACTTGGTAAGGTCACGGAGACCTATCTCGCACCAAGGGGTTGCACCTCTCATATGGTTTTGCTCTTTGGGTGCGAGGGGTTGGAACCCTCTCAGGCATCGGGTTATGGAGCATCTCATCTATTTGGCACTAAATGCACTCCTTGCTAAGGCGATATAGATGCTCTAGCTGTTGTTGATCTTGCTCAAGCTATGTGATCGACGCTTGGTGGGTGGAATGTCTGGTGACTACCAGGTCGATTTGTTCTACCATATTGATCCTAGGAGGCCTAGATGCCTCTCTTATGCACTTACCTCGGTCATGATGATCCGAGATCTCAATAGGTCACTTCCCTCTATTAAGGTTGGCAGCATTTACCCAAGGCTCTGGCCTTAGTAGGTGATCATGGTATATAGCAGGTGCAGAAGCGCATGGCTCCTGCATTGTATATTGCTCTTTAGGAATGTAATGGTATTCCTCGTTCTCCCTTTCATATGTTTGAAAGGGGTGGGCAGAGTTGGCTCACCTTGCTTGAAGAGCCTTGTGCTCTGGATTTTTTCTATTGGTTCTAACAGTGATGGGGGGCAAAGGAGGGATGCCATAATCATGTGGCCTCTCCTCATGGACACTATGTTGCTCTAGCGCTTCATTGCATGGTGGCCACTCATATAAAGCTTCTAAGGGAGCCTTCTTATCTATGTTGAGTGCCACGTGTAAGGAATCCTCCTAAAAAGGGCTATGATGAATGGGCGTGTCCCTCAAAGGGGTGCCTCTATAGTCCCATTCTGAAATGGAATGATGCGAACTCTCTCGTGGGTCAGGCCACCAAGGCGGTATGACCAAGTCCTTGGTGTTGTAGCAAAGCCAACTTGTGCCCCCTTGTACACTCTTCATAGCTTCTGCCCTTGATTGGGCTTGGCTACGGGTGTACACCATGGTGGTGTTCTTCTACAAGCTATGTAGGTTTTTTTTTTTTTTCTTTTTATGATTTTTTTTTTGCTACACTAAACAAAAAAGATCACACATGCAAAGCAATGATTATCTTGTTTAAAAATTAAAGGTGTGCCTTAAATCTGGTTTAGTGTATTTTGATTTTGTTTTGAAAGCTTTTGTAAAGAATGTTTAAATGCAAAATGATGGCTCTTATGGCTCCCAAAATTGGTTGCCCCTTCGATATACCATTGCCAGGCCGATATACCAACCTCTCTATATACATGCCCTTACGTGAGGGAAACTATAGGTACGTGAGAGTAGATGGTACATGGAACGTAGTAGGTACGGAAGGGGGATCACCCTATTTTTGACACCTACCATAGAAGACTTACCCTTGCATGCTGGGAATCACCCCAACTACACTCAGTCAATTTTCATCAGGATTTACATCTAGCAATAGTAGCGATCGGGGTTTATGAATGCAAAATTCAATCCAAGGTGGTGATGAAATCCATCGTTGGTCTTGATCAAGGGCTGGAGTTTTACAACTAGCTCCTTGGTGTTTATGTTACCATGTGATGTGTGGGGTTATTTTTTATTTTGCAAAAGGGAAGCAAGCAAGCAGTAAAAGAAAATTTTCCCTAAGAAAACAAGTAACCTAAACATAGAAAAACTGAAAACAAAAAATGACAAGAAAAGTTCAGAATCCCTACCTTTTCTCTGCCCAAATCTGTCGGTTCTGAGTTTCTACCCTAAAACTACATAGACAAAAATTCATCCCAGGGAGAAATGAATTACAATACTATATTCATCACAGGGTGGGGTGAAATCCCATTCATCCCTGGGTAGGACGAATTACAGCTCTGTATCCACCTCCTGATGGAACGAACAATAGTCAGCGTACGAAAACTCGGTACCTGCAAGCAAAAACAACCAAGTTTAGATCATATATCTGATCTTAAAAGTAGAGGACAAGGTCCCACCATGATCGCCACTAAAAGCACGAGGAAACGAAAGTAAAAAGTAAAGCGAAGATGCGATGCAAACCAAACCAAACTTAACACTAAATCCTAGGAATTGAAAGCGCATGAAAAGAGGGAAAGCATGAACGAATCAAAACTTGAACAAAATCCAATAAAGAAGATAGCCCTTTTTATTGATATGTTTCACAAACTCGGTTACAATGCGCTTCCTCCATTTTCAAGGGCTAGGGGCGTTAGATATACGTTCTTGTTACATCCATGGATGCCCTTCCTTCTTTCGCATGCCCACATGTAAAATGGGCGGACCAAACATCGCCACTTCTCACGTTGATGAGTCTTGACTCCTTGTTGCTCCTCCGATGTCTAGACCCTGCATTCAAAGGAATAAGAAATAGTCAGTAGCACTTGTAGATAAAGTAACGCATGCAATCCCCAAGCCTATGATAAGTGAATGAGAAAAATGAATTAAACTATAACTAAAATGAATCCAAATGCTTTAAAAATTTGACAGGGGCATCAAGGCATCCCAAATAAAGTACTAAAAATGGAACAGTCAAGAAATTCCTCACTGATTTGAATTCGCTTCGGTGCGGGACGAATTCACCTGCAACAAAATGCTGAAAAGGTACTATTTTAAATGTCATATCTAGGAAGCTCCAAACGACCTGTAAACTTGGTGTTAGCTAATTGGGGGTATTTTTGGGAAGACCCAGATGGTCATATTTTCCCAATTTGGCCTCCGTCAATGGGAATTTGATGATGCTACCTACAAGTTAGTAAAGGCGAATGAAGATAGAAACATGATCAAAATTATTCGAAACAAAATGAAATTAAAAGGGAAACCT
This sequence comes from Wollemia nobilis, assembly GCA_028583015.1. Classification (NCBI taxonomy): domain Eukaryota; kingdom Viridiplantae; phylum Streptophyta; class Pinopsida; order Araucariales; family Araucariaceae; genus Wollemia; species Wollemia nobilis. The sequence continues at coordinate 1,094,123 of JAQPPZ010017037.1, forward strand.
ATCTAAGAAGCATAGAATTGAATGCAAAAATGAAAGAAAGAAAATATTCCATAGATTTCCAATCGCTCTGAAGAGGGGCGATTAGGACTGTAGCAATGCGGGAGGGGGCGCCTGGAGGCAGACCGCCTGCTGTTTGGGGCCAGATTTCGGCACCAATCCACTTGGGATGGGTCCAAAATCTCTTGTGGGGTATTTTCAAAAAATTAGGTGGGATATTGTGGCCAAATATCAGGTTTGGCTCTAGATTTGTACTTCTAGTAACCACCTTATGACCTCTTCTCCAAAAGAGATCAAGGATGTGAAAGACACAACTCAAAAGGGTGTGGGTGTGAAAGTAAAATGACAGCACTTCATTTCTCCAAAATTCTCCTTCTCTATCCTTTTGGGGTGAGGAAACTCACCAATTTATAGACCTAGAGGTCTCTTGAAATGGGTATGCAGAGGCACCACTTGGCAATCATGCCTTCCTAGGGGGGAGGAGATTCCTCCCTGAATAGGGACTTCATGACTGCCCTTGTAATAGCCTCTAACGCTTGAAAATGCTCACCCACACTCCCATGCAATGAAGGAAGTGTTAAGTGGCAGATTTGAGCTACCATTTGTCAAGATTTGACTTTTTACCCGTCAAACCTGTAATTTGCCCCACCCTAGAGCGAATTTGGAATTCATCCTTGGGAGGGGCGAATCCTAGTTTGAATTCATTCCTAGCTGGAACAGATACTGAGCAAAGTTCCTAAAGGTGCCAAATTGATTTTTGACCTTCCAAAACTGCTGTGAGAGTGGTTAGGACCACTGTTTAACGTCTAGGAGCTATCCTTGGGGCTGTGTGTGTCAATGCATTCAGTGTTTGCAGTCACATAATTGGATTGATGCTATTTTGGTGTCTACAAGTGCAAATTTTAGTGAGCTAATTGATCAAACTTATGCTAGATCGACTAGACTGTGTTTAGTGCAAGATATTGAGCAGAGTTATGCTAGACTGACTAGATTGTGTTTAGTACAAAATTAAGACAAAGCTTTGGATGTGATCGAGTAGAGAGGACAGAGTCTTTAGTGGATAGATATCCATCAACCAGGGCAATGAGGACAAGTCTTCTGAGTGGGGATAAGAGTATTTAGTGGAGATATATACACAAGCTAGTGCAATGGAGGTAGTCATATTCTAGAGGATCACTAGCCAAAGTAGAGGAGAAGGATTTCTTCTATGGATAGATATCCACAAATAATATTTAGTGGATCAACATCTCCTTTGGACAAAGGTCCATAAACATTGTAATTGGGAAGGATTCCCATGAGATTATTTGAGAAATATTTAGAAAAAATATTTTCTTCGTGGAGGTAGCCATCTTTGGGTGAACCACGTTAAATATGTGTCTCTACTGTGTATGGTATTTTGTGCATTGCTTTGATTACTACTATTTATACTACTATATATACACTGCATAATATTTATTTGAAAAGAAAAGTAAAAAGTGCTCTTATATCGTTCACTCCCCTTCTCAGTATAAGCTTGTGTTCTTCACCCAAAATTGAACTACTATTTCCAAAAGTACTTTATCACTCATATAGCATATCCAAAATCACTAGGGAGTCATAAGAAATTCTACAAAACTTGATAATAATAACATATATCAAATTTTATCAAGTAATCAATACTAGGGAATTTAAAAGGGGACCACAAGGACCATCATGGCATCAAATAAACTATTTCCTATAGAATATCAATTACTTAAAGGTCCAAACTATTTTTCCTATAAAAATAAGATAAAAGCAATTTTGGTATATGAAAAACTTTAGGAGATACCTCTAGGAACAATAAAATTACCTAGCATAGGAGATATTGATATTTAGAAGTTTGGAAAAATGATGTAAAATCTCTAATGATAATAACCTTTCCTATCACTGATCAAATACAATCATATATTAGTTTAGTAAAGACATCTACAGAATCTTGAACAAGCTTAGAAAACATATTCAAAGAGAAAACTAAAGCCACTATCCTTCATCTTCAAACTCAACTAATTTCCTAAAAATGAATAGTGGCGAGAGCATAGAACTATTCCTAAGGAAGGTAATAAATATTAAAGGAAACTATTAACCTTAGGATAAGAGACTAAATATGAATTTCTTACTCAAGTAACCATGAGAGCACTTCCAGACAACTAAAAGTATTTGGTTACATCTTTACAAGTCCTAATTAAAGATACTTCTTTTGATGACCTAATCAATATTATTCAAGAATATGAGATGGAGAACTTAGTTAAATATGAAATGATTAAAATTTCATTGGCATCAAAAGACAATCCATAGGGAAAAATTGCTTCATCATCAAGAGGATGAAGACCATGATATAACATATATTGTCAGATATGCAAAAGAAAAGGTCATACTAACTATTACAGATTCAATCCAAAAAATCAGAATCAAGGAAATTAGATGAACAATGGAAGCAAATTTCAACCACGACAATATCAAAACAATACTCATCAACAACAATTTTAGTGTCCAACCAATTATCCCCAATTTGAGTATTAAAAAGAGAATCATAACAGACACCTAGATCAAAGGATGGAATAAATTGAATAACTTGAAGAACCTACAGATGCTTATGAATTCAAAGCTCTTTTAGCAAGAACAACAGGTTATGAAGACACTAACTAATTTCTTGAATAGGTTATAAAAAATAGAGAAGGATAATGCAATCTCCAAGACCAAGATGAAGATCCATATTGAAGACTAAAAGTATTGAATATCTAAATAATGTAGTACATGGAAGTGTTAGAGTTAGAGTATATTAAATTATTTGGGCCATGAAAATGTACCACCTTTGGTATATAGTTAGAGTAAGAGATTACTTTAGGGGAAATTTAGCTACTTACTTCAAACAATGTAATAAATTCACAAGTATCTATGTGCAAGTTGTAATGTGCAAGGTGTCCCCTTGTAAAACTAGGTAGAGTGTTGGCCAAGGAATCTATCTTCCTATATAATGCACCTCATAATGAGATATCATATATATCAATTTAATTATAGTAGAGAGTAGTACATAGTGGTAAAAATATTGTATGGAGTACAATGTAGTTTTCTTAGCTTATATTCATAGAGTGAACATCATCTCCATATTGCGTTGTATTTTTACCACTTTTTATTTATAGTATATTTCAGTCATATTGCTGAATTACTTTCTTTTGTATTTTTTGCATCTTATTAGGACATATGATAGATCTCTCCCACTGCATATATCCTTAAAAGCTAACAAGGAGCCTTGTTTCCCTCTATTTTTGTACATGTTATCTCTTGACTACACCAATAGAATCAATCAATTGATAACCCAAAGGTTGCTTATGATTTGAATTTCCCACCTTCAACATAATACCAATTTCTTTGTGGTATCTGATAGTGGTGAAAGAGAAGGTGTGGAATCTACATTGAGAGGCATTCATTTTTCTATGTTAGAAACATTGAAAGTATGATAAGAAAAAAATAGTAATGTACTTCCTATATTTCATTTATAATATAGATTTCAAATTTTGACTCTACACCCAATGCACAATGCAATAAAAGTTTGGGTTCATATATTCAGTAGGCTAAATAGCCCTAGGAGTCCAAAGCTACAAGGACTTTTTCTCTACAACTCCACTTCATAACAAGCTATACTAGTTAAAAAAATTATAGGCCAAACTACATAATCATAAGCCACTTCCTACCTTTAGTTAGAATAAGAAAGCTTCAAGAAAGGGCAAAAAAGCTAGAAGCCACATGTGTTATTAAATATTCCATCTATGGTCAATGTTCATATTTAATCCAAATCAAATTTATCAAGTGCAACAAGGCCCATGGATTATTGTTTTTCAATCTAATGGCTCATGTGGTCCTTCTAATGGAGGGAAGCACATGCAAGAAAGGGAAGGTTTAACTAAATTAAAAGTAGGAAATATGACCACTATTGAGGATACTGAGGAAGGAAAGAACTAATGCTTCATGAAGAAGGCACACCATTAGCTAAAGAAGGTTTCTCCTAGTTTGAGGATACATGGTAACCACATGTGTAAGAAGAGTAGATAAAATAACATTAAATAGGACATCTACAAAAGTCCACAAAGCTTGACCTTCATGGCCAAGCCTATTAGAACCAATCACATGCTAGTCATGGTCATTGTCCATCATACACATGAGTCTACCCTATACACCAATACTAGTCAAGGAGACCACATTCACCACATAAATAAAGAGATTCATCCTAGAATAAATGTGATGAATAACTAATGGTGAAGCCACCATGATACTACAGTAAAGAGTTGAGTCATCCACACTCAATCATCTAAAGGCCTAAAATATTTCAACACTTATGACACCAAATCTAGAGATCTTGAAGCTATTATCATACATATTATAGAGATATTTATCGACTACAATAATATAATATATTTATAGGTCTTCTACACAGAACATCAAATGAAAGGTACCCTTGTTTCAACTATAAATAGGTATGATTTCATTGTAAAATCCATTAGAAGTTGTTTCTTCATGTTTGGTACCCAACCTTGTAGGCTATTACTTTCACCATTCTTTCCTCCTATAACAAGGGGATCTCAAACCTTTCTCATGCCTAATGAGCATCAAACTCTCCGGGCCTCATTTCCTTGTAATTATTTTGAGTATCTTAATGTATGTTGTAACTAATTTCACTTTGTCCTTCTTATCTTGGCTTGTTTTGAATCTTGATCGTGTGTTTTGTTTGGTTGTGTTCATTAGCCATGGGTGGTGTTTTTTGCATTCATTTACCACTTGTTGTAGTTGGAAATTGGGAACCCAAAGTTTTTGGTGCATTGCGTAGGACATTACTTTTCTTGCAAAGCATTTACATTACTATTTTTTTTATTTTAATTGCAATTAATTATTTCACCATGGTCTCATCTTGTAGAGGTTACTATGCATTAGGGACTTAGGTTTGATAAGGAGCCAACCTTGATTAAAAATTCTAGAGGTTGCCTAAAAGAATAATTTTCACTTCCATCCATTATGCTTATTGATGTTTCACTCTACATAAGGTGTGGGTACATTCATATTATATGGTTTCCCTTGACCTCATATCGATGGGCATAGTCTGAGAGGACAACAATTATTTATTTACTTATTGTTTTTGGTATATAAGAAAATATTTAACACCTATAATTTAGCTGGAACTTGGACATTGCCACTATAAACCCTAGCCTACTAGGTAAGATAAAGGGAATGAGACCAAAACCTTTTAGAACATTGAATAAAAGCAACCAATCGAAAAACACTCAACCACTACCAATAAACATATCTCCTTTTAAGTATACAATAATTTAAACTTGGATCTCTTTAAAGAAAACTGAAATCCTTAGTCATCACTACCACCACTCTTTTTATTCTAGGGTAGAGGAACTTATTAAATTGGTGCAACCTTTGAATAAAAACAACCAATCGAAAAACACTCGACCACTACCAATTAACATATCTCCTTTTAAGTATACAATAATTTAAACTTAGATCTATTTAAAGAAAACTCAAACCCTTAGACACCACCACCACCACTCTTTTTATTCTAGGGTAGAGGTGCAACCTTTTAGAATGTTAAATAAAAGCAACCAATCGAAAAAATACTCGACCACTACCAATAAACATATCTCCTTTTAAATATACAATAATTTAAACTTGGATCTCTTTAAAGAAAACTCAAAACCTTAGCCACCACTACCACCACTCTTTTTATTCTAGGGTAGAGGAACTTATTAAACTGGTGCAAATTTTGGAAATGTTTCAAAAACAACAAGACTTCACATCCATAGAGACAATTACATCTATAGATTCCTTATCCACATTTGAAATTTGTAATGTATTTTTTTTTTAATTGGTTAGTATGAGAAACCCCTGTGACCAACACATAGAGCTGAGCAGTCTCCTCTCTGCCATGACCCCTTGTAAATTCGAGAGCTATGCTTATCAATAGGGAATTTAACACATAACCACCACACACCCACTCCCTCACACACTCGCCCACACCGTGGTTTGAACCTTAAACCTTCCGAAGAACGTTATCCCCTGAAATGTAATCCGTAATATTTTAATGACCATCCTTTTTACTATAAAACTTTTAGTATGACAAACTATCTACCATCCATAACACCACCATGTGAAATCTCGTTTAGATTTTTGACTTTTAATTTATAATTACACCCTAATATGTCCATTAACACCGCCAGTCGAAATCTTTCGTTTAGATTTTGACTTTTAATTTAGAATTACATCCTAATATGTCCACTATTTCTTCTTCTGTAAACAGTTGCGACAATTTGCATTGTGAACATGGACAAAGTAAAGTTGGAAGGAATGCGGGGAAGAATACAAAAGTCGGAATATTCTTGGTCAACACCTTTAACATTATACGATCAGGATATATACGCCTTTTCTGTTAAACCATCGACCTATAAATTAGGCTGCTTTCTTCCGAAGACGGTGTACGATTTGTTCATGAAGGCAGTTCCGTAGGCGGTGAAGCTGAGGCCGGTGAGCGGGGCTTCGGTGGGGCTCGAAATTTGCTACAAAGCTATTCGATGGGTGATTTTCATGCGGCTAATGTGACTTTCAACTTCAAGGGCGGCGTGGACTATGAGCTTCCTACAGAAAATACTGTCGTAGACGCAGGCAAAGGGCTTTTTTGCCTGGCCATGGCCGGAAGCAGGTATCCTTCGCTTCCTTGGGAACAATCAGCAACAGAACTTTGGACCATTTGATTTGCTAAGAAAGCCTTATGAAATGAGATGTATTTTTTCACTCTTTACAAAAACTAATGTATTTTGACACGTAGGCACACGAAGCTTTGATTATGGCATATGGTTTAGGTTTATAATAGGAAGTTAATAATTGATAGATAGACCATAAATAAATAATGCTAGCGAGTAGATGATTGCATGAAATTTTTTTTTCTAAAAAGTATTAGAATAACCTATAAATACTATTACGCGGGTGTTTAGATTTTGTTTTTAATATATCTCTACACTAATGAAAGTAATTATTTTTGTTTGTTGTATTTCCTTTTTTATCTATGTAAATGTAAATGTGTTTTTGTATTATCTTGTGTCTCTCTGTTTCACAATGTGTCCTTGTTTTCATATATTGCTAACACTAGTATTAGTGTGTATATGCGAATATGCATGGGTAAAAACTTTGGAGCGCCTCTAACAAGGTTGTGCTTATCTTATTGTCATATATGCTTTTGTTGGAGGGGATGAGGTATATTGAATGTGTAAGGTATTATTTGTGTATACCTTATTTGTGTGTATCTAACTATAGTGTTGTAAAATAATGATTAGATTCAAAAGGGAAGTAGAGAAAATATTTTATTCATTTTCATACATCTTAGGAAATATTTGTACATATAAATTGTTTCTTACATTATAATTTTATAAAGAAAAATCTTGTATAAAATATTTAAATTAAGATATAATGAGAAATTCTAATTATGTAAACTTCTAATATTTAAAATGGCATCCCAATGGAGGAAAAACACAATATAGAACTATATGAAATGAACTAAATAAATTAAACTTTATAATGTTATAATAGTCTAACATTCCCTTCTTATTACATTATTTGAGAGAGTAAATAATGGAATATTTTCTCCCTAGATCTAGAGATAAATCGGCTTTCTATCATTGAATTATTTGTGCTCTTAGTTTCATCTCTATAAATTAATTTTGGATCAACAAAACACTAGATTTTATTTTAAAATACACATAAAATATCTTTTTTATTTGATTTTATTCTATAATATTTACCCTTATGCAAATCAACAAAAATTTTATGTAGCTACCTTTAGAAGTGTGCTAATATTTCTTGGATTTATACATGAATTTATAATATGTAAAAAAAAAATATTGCTTAGAAAAGATATATATTGTGTTGTGAGATCAAATTTTAGGACATTAGATTTTGCCTATTTATTATATCCAATATCTATTGTATGTTGGTCATCATTTTGTGCAATATCTCTTTTGTTAGTGATAGAACTACTTTCTACGCCAATTACATATATTTTGGCTATTTATAAAACCTATTGGTTAACCTCCATCTAATCTATAGTATCCTTATTATGATAAGATTTTGACAAATAACTTGCAAGATTCTTGCTTTCCTTTTTAAGCCAAAAAATTAGTTGGACCATTCTTCTCTGTACCTATATAAACTGGGATGTTTTTTTCAAAATATTGCTAAATAGATTTGATCTAAGATACTATGTTCTTGATCCTTCATGCACTTGGTCTAAAATTATAAATCTCATCTAGTAATCCCACCAAAATTTTTGAGTTTGAATCCACTATGATCTTTGAAACTCAATTCTTCCAAGATTTGAGAGAGCCTTGTCTAATTGCCAAATCCTTGCTTCATTATTTGCTACTACACCCAAGTATTCTAATTACTATTGAAGGACCTTTTCCTTATAGTATATTTGAAGAAAACCAATACCCACTTTTCTTGGATTATCCTTGGCTACTTCATTCATATTATCCCAACCTACAGGTGGAAGTTGTCAAGCCCCATGAGTCTACCTCTTGGAAACTTTCTCTCTTATAGATTTTCTACCCCCTAAATGATATATTACTATTTTTATAACCTTGTTTAATATTTTATGACAAACAAGTTCTATCAAAGTGTATTCCTATATTACTTTTTTGGAATTTATTTATAGCCATATATACTATGAGATAAAGCTTAAAACTAGAGATCAATCCAACTAAATTGATTTATTTATTTAAACTTATTCATTTCTAGACTTTCCATATATTAGTATGTGTTAACTACTGGTTGATATGGTCCTTGAAGATATCAACTCATTAGTTGAACACCTCTAATACAAAGCCTCATTGAAAGAGAAAATAATCTATTATCTCCTCTTGGGTATTGTACATGATACATTTAGAGGGACCATGTAGACCTCTCTTATATAAGTTATCATAGATGAGGAAGGTTTGATGCATAACTTACTAAATAAAGAAACTAATTTTTGGTCAACCCTTTTCCAATCATACTCTATCTCGTTAAATATCTAACACCATCATTGAGGGAAGGAGGAAATAATTACAACCTTCCTTAACTATATATATGCCTATATTCCCATGACTCCAAGCTATATTTTTCTATTCATCCTCTCTTGCAAGTGAGTATTGATTTAATATCCTCTCTAATAGTGGTACCAAATTTAGAGAGATTGTGGCTAACCACTCTTACCACCACTTTTGTTGCATAAGAAAAATGTCCTAATTTACCTTTTATGTAGATAGCATGTTGTCTTGATCCAACCTCTAGCCTCAAGGCTTTATTCAAGGGGCTATAGATATAGAAATTATAAAATTGAGTTAATATGTTCTCTAAAGCTATTATGGTAATATGAGTTAAGATTGATAGGATATTGATCTCTAATTTTGATTGCATTATCCTCTAACGGACTACTTCTTCCATATTTTTGGAGGGCAACATTTCTGCTTCTAGATCATCGAATATAGTTTTTCGTTCTCCATATCCATCATGATATGAAAAATTTCATACCTATTTAGGTTTCTCTTTTCTATTTAGTTTGATCATTCTATCTTCTTCTTTTGCTTTTTCTTCCTTTTAGGAGTTTCAAAACCCTCTTTTGATGGGCTTAAGGTTGTAGATTGAGCCTTTTCATTCTTCTCAATCATCATATTGTCATTACCATTAGCCTTCAATGGGATGGTCTCCTTTCAGATAGTCTTAGGGTATAAATGATCATGATAACCATGCTTATACCAAATCCTACATCAAAATGGAATCGCTTCATAGTCTACTTGCTAGATATAAGATTAAATCTCTCATATCTATTTCTATTTTAGTTGACAATGAGTCATTAAAATGCATCTCAACATAGATCCAAGTATAAATGGTAAAGTTCCCATCATTTTATCTTTGGCTACTCTTAAATAGCATCCCAACAAATTTCCCAATCTCTCAAAAACTACTTCACACTAATATTCCACTAGTAGAGCATATAATCAAACCCAAACAACCACTATAGTAGGTTTTATTTATGGATAAAATCCTAGCTTCCAAGGCTTCACAAAAAGACTTGTGGCTCTATAGTTTCTCTTCCTTGATTTAAAAGATTTGTCCTTGTTTGCTCTTGAACAAAAACTTACTATATGGTATCAATTACTGATGAGAAATATTAAAATATCTCCTAATGGCTCCCAATTCTTTTGAACACAAGAGGACATAAACCCTAGAGACAGTCTCATGCCCATAATTTTGAAAATTCAATCATGGTTACTCTCATACAAAATGGTTTCAACCACTAAACTTTGTTCAATAACAATCTTGGAACTATGGACAACCTGGGAAAGATATCCATTAACTTTGGACTTGAAACCTTTATCAATTGACTTCTTTGCAATATCAATAGTGAAGATGGATTTTAAAGCATCACTTCTTAGGGATTCATTTTCAACTTCTTGTCTCTCTCACTATGTTTTCAAAAGATTACTTCGAAGAAGAAGGCAAAGGGAGGGCTCTGAAAAGACCCTCACATGTATCCATGGATAGGTAGAGAGCAATTTTAAACCCTATTTGTAATGAAACACTAACAAAGTGTTATGTCAAAACCGTAATGTGAGATTATTATTTTTATCTTTATAATGAAGATGCATGCCTATGTTTTTCTCTAAACCACATAGTAAAATTACAATATATTACTTAAAATAATTTAAATATATCTTTCAATTAAAATTCCATTTTTCTTATCTTTTAATATAATATTTAAATAATTAAATAATATAAAATATTAATTTGATAACATACTTTAATGTAATAAAATAAACTTATTTTGGTAACATGCCTCACCAATTTAAGAAACAGGTTATAATAACATCCCCCTACCACCTATTTTGACTTTGTTGAGAAAGTATCGTCTCGTTAGTGACCTTCGCAAATGCCAGCCACGATTCGCTAGGAAGTATCTTTCGTTTAGAATTTTAACTTTGTAATTTAAATTTACGACCTTATCAGCTATTTTTATTGTAAAACGGTTATAACAATTCGCGCCCTAAATCTTAAGAGACGGAGTGGAAGCAACGGGAGGTAGCATACAAAATAGGAAAACATGGTCAAACTCCTTCCTTGTGGCGCCATGCTTGTGGAAATGGAATCTCGAAGATCCCTCACTATCAGGAAGAATACGTCTTTTCTGTTAAACGTTTTAATTATAAATTATTCTCTGACTGACGAACGAGGCAGTTTTCCTCTCGACAGCTTCATCGAGCTCGATCGGCCCAGCCCGAAGGATACACACTCTATTATTCAGTTGGGTTGGAGAGTTTGTGTGGAGCACTAATGTGATTAGTGATTCCAAAATCATTGACATAATGAAGTTCCCAAGCTCTGCTGACATTGCTCTCAAATTCCTGCTGGTGCAATTCCTTTGCATTACTCCATTCATGTGCTCGGCGTCTTCCCTTTCCAGGCCAAGGGATGCAGAGCTGGGATTTCGTGTGGAATTGAGACGTATAGATGGTGAGACCTCTTTGGCCAAGCGGTTGCAGAATGCGGTAGAGCGAAGCCAACTACGAGCAAATCACATCGCAACGCTTATCAATCATGCGTCGCTAAAGCCCACTACCTTCGTTGAATCGCCTGTTAGCGTGGGAGATGGAGAATTTCTGATGCAGGTCGGAGTGGGAACCCCCGCCGTGTTCTTCGAAGCGATTGTGGACACAGGAAGCGATCTCACATGGACTCAGTGCCTGCCCTGCAAAAGATGCTTCAACCAAAGCACCCCCATCTTCGATCCCTCCAATTCCTCCACCCGCTCTACCATTGGCTGCGAAGATTCCCTCTGCCAGGTCCTGGGAGACGCCCTGAGGTGCTCTCGAGGTTGCAGTTACTCTTATTTATACGGCGATGGTTCGACTACCCAAGGCGATCTGGGTTACGAAACGATGACAATAGGGAGCAACACCATCGTTCCACAGGTGGCTTTCGGATGCGCACATTACACAAAAGGAATAGGTTTCACTTCGGGCGGGGGCCTCGTGGGGTTGGGAAGAACTAAGCTTTCTCTAATCTCACAGCTTGGTGACAAGGTGAAAAATAAGTTCTCCTACTGTCTGCTGCCCATCACGGAGCCCCCTTCCAAAACCAGCCCCATGTTTTTCGGTGACGGTGCGGACCTGAGCGGAGCCGGCACCCAGACTATTCCCTTCATCAAAAACGTGATGTACCCAAATTTCTATTACATTCCAATGACGGGAATAACCTTTAACGGTTCGGCTCTGGATATTCCTGAGGGATCGTTTGATATAGATATGTTTGGCCGAGGAGGCATGATTATTGACTCCGGAACAACACTTACCTATCTTCCGAAGGACGTGTACCGTAAGTTAAAGGACGCAATCCTCTTAACGGTGAAGCTGACCCCAGCAAACGCATCTTCCGTTGGGATGGATCTCTGCTACAAGGCCTCGATGGCTGACTTAGAGGAGGTGAAAGTGACTTTCAACTTCAAGGGTGGCGTGGAATACGAGCTTCCTATAGAAAATATCTTCGGCGACGTAGGAGACGGGCTGTTGTGCCTCGCGATAACTGAAGTCGTGAACGACTATATTCCGTCGATATTAGGGAATTTTCAGCAACAAAACTTTTTTTTTGTTTACGATAATGGTGCTAACCAGCTTTCGTTCAAGCCTACGCAATGCAATTCTTTCTAGAACGGAAATTAGTCTCTGATTCTTCCTAATATAGCTGTAAGATCCTTGTAGCTGTGTAATCGTCAAGACTGTTATCCCTAATTTCTATTATAACAGTTATTTGAATTGATGAAAAATCTGTTGGAAATTCTACAGCTTGCGATATGGCCTATTCGACAACTCTGATGATATTTTAGGTCACACTTGATTAGGCAATAAAATTGGAAAAAATGGACTACACGCTTTGAATATAAACTAAATTTAATATCCGCTCGCAAGCACCGCGTCAATGCAAGCTGTTTTAAATAACTTATGGTTTATGATTGAGGGTGAATAATCAATAAACAGGATTGGCATCGAATTTTAAGCCTAGATGTAACACATCACATCCGCCTAACTTTTGATAGTGTAGTATTTAGAAATGCCATCCCTTACCTCCATCTTCTAAGAAGTTGGACATTTACCACCATCTTCTAAGAAGTTGGACATTTACCAGAGTAGATCTAAATTTAAATTTTGAGGGCATGCTCAATCTAAGGTAAAGTAGTACTCTGATTTGAGTTTTTTTAAGTGCGAGCTAGTTTGATGACAGTAGTACCAACAACCCGAGTCACTTCAGATTGTGTTAAAAAGATAGTTAGGAAATTCCTCTAAATTTAGATACTTTCCAAAAACAGTTTTTGTGTATTTTCTTTTCAAATTATATATATTTTGAATCTGTATAATATTGATTTTTAAATAAATATAATATTAAATTTATGTATTTTTAGATTTAATATTTTTTAATAGTTTTGTTATTAAAATGTTGAAATTACGATATTATTATGTTTATAGTTGATAAATAATATAGTTATAATATGTGATTACATATATTTATATATTATTTAATTATAATTGAAAATTATATTAATTTATAAGTGGTATTAGTTTAATTGTTAGATTCTTTAATATTCAAGGAGAAGAATAATGTTCAAATCTTGTTTATAGACAATGAACAAGAAATTCATAAGTAAAAGACCTTAATGGATTTTAAGTCATACATGGATAATATTCAAGCTTTGTTGTAATACCACTATGTGATGATGATGTAATACTTGTGAGATTCTTTCAATTTCATATAAAAAATTAAAATAAATATATATATATATATATATATATATATAATTATATATTTAATGATGAAAGAGTTTTATAATAAAATATATTAAAAAATAAACGTGATAAAAAAATATTATAAAATTATGTTATTAATAATTTAAAAACATATTATAGAAAAATAAGTTCTTAGATGCATTGACTATAGTATTCATGGCTAAATATTAAGATATCAGCAATGTTTAGATACACCTCGAAATCGTTTTAGACTAGGTTCTCATTCATTACAATTTAATTTACATCTTGTCACTACTACAATCTACCATTAAATGAAAAATAAATTTATCTTAGCATACAATGATTTTTTATGTTTAGTGGGATACCAATTTTGTCCCATATATTATATGATTAGAGAGATAGTACATACCCACACGGGTTTATATTTTCCCTCTAATCTTATTCCATTGAAAAGAAATGCAATATTCCAAATGTTTTTAACCATACAAAGGTATTATGCGCACGATATGGTGAAAAAATAAAAAATAAATTCATAACTAACTTTAAAAAAAAATGGAATCACATGACAATATATTCCACATTATCAAGAAGATAATTTTCGAACACTAACCTTTCCATCTTTATAAATGGCATATAATAAAGTATTTCATAAAGAATTTTCATATTAACTATTTGATTATTTAGGATTGTTTTTTTAACAAACCCATGTTTGATAATGAAGTAATATCAGATTAGATACCGATAATAAATAATTGAATCATTTTTATACATTAAAACATCTTAAGAGGATGTTATAGAAATTGCATATAAAGGAATGGTATAAAATTTATATAAAAATAAATAAATGGCATAATCATATAAAGGAATTGATGATAGTGTGGACTATGAGACTAAAATATAAATAGATTTCATTTTGAGTGTAACATTAGGGTTTTTATCAATGTCATGAATTTTATTTTGAATTCTTTTTCACTTTGATAAATAATAGAAGAGGTTTTAAAGGGTCCCAAAATTTATTATAAGTAAGGTTTTGAAAAGCATCCCAAACCTTAGATCTAGTAATTAGACATCAAGAAATATTGAGTTGGATTCCATAAATCAAGCCCAAAAATCCAATGAAGAAACCTTCTAGCAAATAAGTTGTAAATTTTATCAAACATATACAAAAGATTATCCCATGGTCAAACCACCATGTGCTCAGGAATCTACAACACTAAATAAAAATAGTAGAATAACAAAAATGCTACCGGTTAAAATAAATTTACAAATAAAAACCACCCAAACCGAAGCATTTTTCGCCTAATAGAAAATAATAACAGGGGAATCTTGTCATCACAATCAATAAATCAGTCCAACAAAGCATGTAATAGGACAACCCCTCACACCAATAGCTATTTTATGAAAAAATACTAGAAAATAATGGCCAACAAAATTGACAACATAAAAAACCATCCAAGATATATGCATAAGAAATTTCATGAAACCCACAAATCCCACTAGAGCCAACCACTCTTAGGGCCATTTGAGAAGAAATTACAGGAAACAACCAAACATAGCACTTGAGAGAGAAATGAATTATCCTGATGAAAGAAATAGATATTTGAAACCCAAGGATCCTAAACACCCAAAAATTTGGATCTAGCCACATGACTATCCTCCAAAGCTAGGGAAAACCACCAAACTAGGGAGCCATAAGAAAGATACCTCCATCATGGAAATTTAGCCCAAGGGCTCCCCCGGGGTTTGGGGTTGTAGGGAAAAGACCTAAAATAACCGCATGGAAATCATCGTCGTCACAACTCCCACATCCAATAAAAAACCCTAGCAAAATCCAAGCAAAAACTAGCCTAGATGGTTTAGTAACAGAAGAATAACTCCACAATGGAAGAAGGTGTAGGTCTTCCCCAAAATTTTGTGCTAGAGGAAAATTACCAAAACAGTTGTAGAGAAACACGAGACTTACTAGGACAAACAACTAGCAGCCACCTACAATTGCAGAGTTAGGGGTCCCACCAAACCAAAGATTCAATAACAAACCCTAGCAAAAGATCAAGCAGCCACCACCCAGAGTCTAAGTAGCACAAGAAAAACACTACAATCGAATAAGGGACATGATCTTCCTCAAAATTTGGTTGGAGGGAAACGATCAGGAATATTTGTAGAGAAACTTCAGACTAACCAAGCTAGGCAAAAAGCAATGAGATCAAAGAGGTAAAATGTAAAAAAGATTGGAGAGGCTAGAACCAGCATAAAACAACGCTAAGAGAGGATTTTAGAGTGCATGTGCAAGAGGAGGCCTAAAAATTAATATATATTTTATTTAAAAAAATTATTTATCTAAATATTTAAAAGATATTTTTATAATGAAATTTGTGTAAAGTTTAAAATGAAATTTTGGATTAAAAAAAGTAAAGAGTAGTGTAAAAATGAAAACTATATGATTTTGATGTCATTGTGGCCTATGCAACTAGAATATAAAGGGAAGAGCAATATAAATTTTAGTTAGTATTATGCTAAATAAGAGGAAAATAAATACATATACATTAAAAAATTTTAATGGCTAATTTATTATAAAGTTTTAAAGAGATAACTTTTAACATGTAAATGGATGGAGTGTTTGGACCATACCATTGAGAGGTAATGATTTTATTTTAAAGAGGAATTC
The DNA here is from genome assembly GCA_028583015.1 of Wollemia nobilis. Lineage (NCBI taxonomy): Eukaryota > Viridiplantae > Streptophyta > Pinopsida > Araucariales > Araucariaceae > Wollemia > Wollemia nobilis. The sequence continues at coordinate 1,110,626 of JAQPPZ010017037.1, forward strand.
TTGTGTTATCTAAATATTTAAATTTTTACTTAATATTTAAAATAATAGGATTTTAAATATTTAATATTATTGTGTTTAAAATAATAAAAAAATTATAAAAAATGAAATGCAATTAAACATTAGTGAAGACCATAAAAATGTAAATATTAATAATAATAATAATAATAGATAAATTATTCTTTGAATACTTTCTAGAACACTTAAAAAGTGTATATTTAACCTTAAAATATAAATTAAACGAATTTAACTATTGTATTATCATTGTCTACCAATGCAAAATATAAAAAATAAATAAACATGCACAAATATTATATTTCCTACATACATCATAAGAGGGTACATTAATTCTTCAAGTCCCATAACTAATTCCAAATATTAAATTGTAAATATAATTATTATTAAATTAATATATTAAAAAAATTATTATTATTATTTTTATTAGAACACCACAATGATATTTTTTTGAACTCTCATTTAAATATCTAAGTTCAAATTATAAGGAGACTGACCTCCTATTTCAATGGAAAAATATCACTATTGGTATATCATTCTACTCTCATACAAAATACCTAAATTTAAATCATGGGAAAAATGACACTCTACTTCAACAAAAAGAAAAAAAACACTATTATTATATCCACAACCATGTTTATAATTTACAAATAAAATATGCTAAAAAAAAAGTGTACATTAAAAATTTATAAATATCATAACTATTAATATTTTTTTTAAATAAAGGGATAAAAATTTATTGATAAAAAGTCTGCATTATAGAGTACAACTGAGCTTCCAACCAAGACTCAAATAAATAGCCAAACAAGCTAAAACCACTAGACTAGAATGACACCCAAAAAAGACAAAAAGAACAAACCACATTAAGTTTGTACATCCTTATGGATCAACTCCCATAGGCGATGAGAGTCCCCAGAAGGGAGACTCTCCCAATCATCAATACTGCAAGGATCTAGCAGATCAGAAGCCCTTTTGGCTAGGTAATCAACAACCACATTCTATTTCCTTTGGAATGTGCACAAAGGATATAAATTCAAACTCTTCACTCATTCTAAGAATCTGAATGGCTATAGAGGTCTACTGCCAAGTAACTTCCAATTAACATAGAATGAGGAAGAAGAAACACAACTCATCACCCATCTAATCCATTCCTCCTCAAATCCCAAAGTAGCAAGAACTTTCTAAAGAAAGGACCATCTGACTCGATCATAGGCTTTGGCCATGTCCAACTTAATGAATATAGTTTTATCCTTAGAAGTTTCCAACAAGTGAATAGCTTTTGTAGCAATAACAACCCCATCCAATATTTTTTTGGTCAGCAACAAGCCCTCCTTGATCCTCAGAGATGATTTTGCTCAACCATATCTTCAGCCTCAACAATAATTTTTGTGATGATCTTATACACAACATTGCACAGAGCAATAGGCCTGAACATATCCAAGGAATTTGCTCCCTCTTTTTTGGGTATAAGCACCACAAAGGTAGCATTTAGGTCCCTTAACATTTTTTTGTTCTTTTGGGACTCATGGACCACCTCCAAAAGATAAAATTTGATTAAATCCCAAAACTCCTGATAAAAATCAATCGAGAATCCATCTGGGCCTGGGGCTTTTCATTTTTCATCTTGAATACAACATTTTCCAAATCCTCAAGGTAAATTGGACCCATCAAGTGCTCATTCATCTCTCTAGAAAAAATTGCTAGAATACAATTTAGAATAAGCTTTTCATTCTCATCATCTGATAGGGAGTCCTCCTTGAAGAGAGAGGAAAAATACCTCTTAGTCTCTTCTGAAATATCCTTGAAAGAAGAGAACAGGGCATCCTAATAATTCACAAGAGAGGTAATCATATTACCATTATGGCAATCCTTAACTGAGTTATAAAAGAATATTGTGTTCCTATCCCTTTACTAAAGCCAATATACTCGAGCTTTTTGTTTCCAAAAAATTTCTTCCCTCGGTTCCCATTCAGCAAGGTCTTTCGTAGCCTCAGATTCCTCAACAAGAAGATCCTTCATGAATCATTGATCTCTAATATTCCTTGAAGATTCTTCCATCATCCTAAGAGTTGCCAGCTTAGCCAAGGAAAGGTTCCCAAAATTTTGTCTATTCCATCTCTTCAATTTATGTTTTACAAATTGTAGTCACTTCATAAAGGAATACATAACGGTGCCATGAGGAGGTTTGCCAATGGTCCACTAGCCTCATATGAAATCATGAAGGTTAGGATCACGAAGCCACATAATTTGAAACTTAAATGAGGGATTCTTATTTATCCCTAACTCCAAAGTAGAGAGTTTTATAGGCTAAATATCAGATCCCCTACCCTCTATAATCACATAACTAACACTTTTGTTATTACCCATCCAATAACTGGATATCAAAAACCTATCCAGTCTCTTTGAGATGGAAGCTTCCCCACACCTTCTATTGTGCCAAGTAAATATCCCATTATCTGGCTTGATTTCAACCAAGTTTAGAGCCTATATATGATCATTGAAGACAAGAAAAATGCTCGATACAGTCCACCCCACCACGTTTCTCCTCCAAAAAAGTGATAGAGTTGAAGTCTCTAGCCAAAATTCATGGGTACATGGGAACCAAACTTCTCACAAAGAAAATGTGCTCCCACAAATTCACTTTACCATTGTAATCAATAGGAGCACACATATTTGTAAGTAGGATAGTTTCACTAGATTGATTATCATGCCCGACCATCGAAATAGACCATCTGTTGGAAACCCAAGTAAGATGGGATATCTTAATAGAATCCCATAAATAAGTGACACAACCAGCATATCCACATGCACCAATACATTGGCATTACCCACTTATCCACAACTTGGGAGTAATATTGACATACTATCAATAGCCAATTTAGTCTCTTGAATAAACACCACATCCAGAGAATGCACACAAACCAAATCATGAACAAATTTTTTTCAAGGGATGTTGTTCAACCCCCTTATATTCCATGAGAGAAAAATCATTTTGGGGGGTTATAAAAATGGGAGTCCAATGTTCTCACCAAGACTGACTCCACCAAAGTCTCCCCTGTTAACTTAATTTTATCGTTGTCCTTCTTTCGACCCACCTTCATATTCTTATCTGATTTTTTTTTTCTAATTATTTTCTGCTGCAATCCCAAAATCGTAGGTGTTATGCAGTCCAAGGATGATCGCATCAGTGCTTGAGTAGGATAGGGCATAACTAAATCTATACCACTTTCTAAAATAGTTTCCCTTATAGGGATAGACCCTTCCATGTACCCTATACTCATATGCAAAACCCTTTGTTCTTCATTTAAACCCCCTAGATCTGATTCCTTAAGTTCCCCCTCAAGAAGAGACATCTAATTTGGCCTTGTTATATTTGCATTAGGTAGCGACGCTTTAGGTATCTCCATGCACTGATCAAGATCATCTAATATTTCAAAATGGTTGAGTAGAGCATCTCGCTAGCTATCCTTAAGGTCTTTGTTTGTCATTCATCCTTTATTTTGGGCTTTTACAGTAACAAAACCTTCCTTATCCCGTTCCCCTTCCTTTATCGGGGATTTCCTTCATCCAAACTTTTTCCAGATCGAGAGGGCCCAGGATTTGAAGCCACGGGTGGGATTGCATTTTATTTGCAGGTAGCCATATTCACGGTAAATCTGATAATGAAATGTAAGAGCTTCATAGTCAAGTTTTTGAACCCATATAGTTGATCCAAATTATATTTCAATAAAATCTGGAATAGGATTATTTAAGTCAATTTCAACACAAATACAAGCAATAGAGATTACCTTTTTATCCATTGTCTGTTGCGACTGTCCAACCGACTTCCCAAGTAGAAGGGCAATCTTATGCAAGATATCAGTTCTCCAGAATTCCAATGGGTCCATGCAAGCCACACCCATACTAGAACCCACGATGTCCACTCCTTTGATGGGTTGAAACCCACATGCCAGGATTCAAGAAAGAGTCCAACTTGGTTATAGAAATAATGACCCCCTTCAAATGCTTTTTTATGATCTGCAATACAAGAGAAAACCACCATAAAATAGCTGTTCGCACTCAGCATCATATCCACATCGCCTTTAGGATTCCAAGTCTTCCCGACCCAAGCTTCCACAAAGGGGAGAGAAATTTAGATGCCTAAAAATTTTTCAATAAGGGCATGTTTGGTTAGATACTCCACATCTTCCACCACCGAGTCTAGTTGAACCACTAGAACTGGCCTGGCTTCACATCGTTCCAAACATCCAATTTTCTTTAACAAGCAGTTCCTGATATGCACAAGAAAATCATGTTCCTTCCAATCATTTTTAGATGAAAAAACATCACAAGCATGCACTCTCTGTGTCGGACCTGATGCCATCATGATATTCCTCCAATTTTTTAGACCTCCTCCTAAAGCTGCTGCCATCCCCGCAGAGCAGTTTTTCTTCATAAAACCCTAGCAGAGTAGTTTTTCCTCATCAAATCCTAGCAACTATATAATAATTCAATAATATATTTTCTACTTTTACAATGTTTATTTTTGGTTTTATTTCAAACTATATATATATAGAGAGAGAGATAGAGAGCATATTATTGGTACACATAAAGTGAGCAATGTCATCATGGTTTATCATATTGATGTTGCATAAATATTTAATATTTTAAACTATATAAGTTTTTTTTAGAATAGTTTAAAGCATTTGCATTCTTGATATGTTCTTAAGTATTAGAATAGATATGGAACTATTAACGTAATTTTATAGAGGAATAAAGTTCTCATTGGTGTATTAATTGGGGTTACTATGATTTTATTAGTGTTTGAGTGCCCAATTTATCACTTTTTTGCATTTATTTATTACATTTTGCCTCAAATTATAATTATTCTGTTATGCTTAAAGACAATATTTATAATAAGCTATTATGAAATTTTATCACTTTTTTGCAATTATTTATTACATTTTACCTCAAATTTTAATTATTCTCTTATACTGTAAGACAATATTTATAATAAGCTATTGTGAAATTTTGTCTTTAGGTCAAAATGAATTCTTTCATTCTCATGTTTAAATATGTTAAGAAATTTGAGTATCTTTCATAGTTCCTTGGCTTTAATTTTGTGTAAATTTGTCAATAATTACATATTTTAATTTTAAAATAGATTGTATATTGAGATATTTAGTAAACTAAGAAAATAAAAAAGAATAATTTCACAGTTCATAATAAAATAGATATAAATGGCATATGTAATGTTAATTCAGTAAGAAATTAATAATTTTCATCCAAAGGTCAATAAAATACAAAAATCTCTTTTATGTCCATAGATGATAATAGAAGAAATCTTATATAAGTGATTAATTGCTAATTTTTTTTTTCCTATTTATAGTTTACCAAATGAACAAAGTGTAACTCTAATAATTAGGGGTTGATTCAAGCATTGCATATAAGCCTAATCTAATTCAATAAAAACTATTTAATATCACTGTGTCAAGATCACTACATGCTCTCTTTCAGAAATCTTTCCCTTGGAATTGAATACTTTTTGGAGAATATTTAATGGGTTTGATGTTGAATTTGTTATGAAACATCCATTTCAGTTGATGAGCAACTCACATACCTATCACTTTTTATACATTACATATTTATATTCACGAGTTTAGGATAAAATAAAATGGATAATTTTATATCTATATTTGAAATCCTATGCTACAAGTATTGCCTAAAATTCTATTTGAGATAATAAAAATGAAAAATGAGGTGTATCTTGCATTTAGAAGGGAGTTGTAACTTGTGTTTCTCTTCACCAGTCATATGAAACTAGAATTTTGGCTATCAAGTTTTGTTTAGCTTTTATCATTTTATTGTGAGTAAAACGTACTAACAAGTACGGTTAGAGTTATCCAAGATAACCAAAATTCCTATCTCAAATTGCCTCTTTGTCTATTGTTGATCACCTTCTTGTTACTTTATAATTTTTTAGCTTGACTAGGATTGGCATAATTTTAATATTTGATTTTCTTTACTACCTATTGTTACTTTTATGTTTGGACATATATGTTATGAATAATATTTATCCCACATATCTAGTTATTATATGATGAGAATGTCATTATTGAATGAACTAATTGTTTCATCATGGGAACTAACGTAATAAGGTATTTATACCAAGCATCTAGTTTTTATACATCAATAATTCTATTCTTGAATTAACTTGCCCTAGCACCATGTACAATGATATCTAGTATTTTTATGTTGGTATGGTAAAGATATTAGTAATCATATCTTATGCTTGTGTAATGCATGTATCATATTATTTGTCACAAGGAAAAACTCATATATTTTTCATATTTTAATGTCTTTTACTCTATTGTTAACACCTTCTTATATTATTTTCAATTAAAATAATCTCTTTTTTTTAGGTGTTATATATATTATTTTTGTAGGATATTTTAAAATTATTTTTACTCTTTATACATTAATTAAAATATATATGTTGCATACTATTTTACATTGAATATATAAAATGTGCATACAACATACTAGGATTAAGAATATTACTTGTAAGGATTTTAGCTTAGGTCTCCCACTACAAAGCCAATATTTTTAATGGCATCTAATTTAATATAAAAATATTAAATAGTGTACAATATAACATAATTTAATATAATAACATTTTGTTCTTTATACAAATATCAAAATCTATATTTTGAAACTTAGTTATAATATACATAAAAAATATTTATTGAAAATGATAGATATTTGAAAAGACTAGTGATCATAGTGATTAAGTGGTTTTAATATTAGATTCATGCAAAATCAATCTTATTTAATATCACTTTTTGTATTATATTTCTCCTATGATGTTCTGTGATCCCTCCGCATTCCCTATTGGTAGTAGTCAATTGTATTGGGTGATGGTTCCTTGGCATATGCACCACAAAACATGAAAAATATACCCTCTATTTACATAGGAGTATTTTTAGGGGTTCAAGATAGTACCCACATGGAAGAAATTAGAGATAATAGTGCTAAAAGGTTTGAATTAGAACAAGATGATATTATTGGTTTAGTTCCAACCAGTGGAGATAAAAAATATTTTTGCTTCTTTTTAACCATTGCCTTTTCCCTTCCTCCATCATCTTCCATAATGACTATTAATCTTATTCTATTCAATTCAAGTAAAATATACATTATGCTAGAATAAGTGATTATTCTCTTAAGTTCTACTAGGATAGACATACTTGAGTTTCCACTCCTCCATGAGTCAGGTGAACTCTCATTATAGTCTAGATCATATTTTATGAGTTGTTGTAATACAACAACTCTCAATGATAAAAATTTTTATTTATACAAATTTGAACAATGGAATAAATCAATCAGTTCTACTCTTCTCTTAATATTTTATGTAATGCTTTGCATGTCTATTTTAGGAAATTTTAACATGGTACCACAGCAGGATAGATTTTTTTTTTTTTTTGGTAAGTAAGAGAATATTATAATTAACACCGGGTTTTAACTGGTTGACCCAAAACCATTTTACAAAATAGGGTCCACTGACCAACTGGACAAAGGCCAAGCCCTAAAAGTTTAAACTGACAACAAAAATGGCCAAGACCTACTCTTCCATTAGAATACAACCAAACTAAACTATGGAAGCCTAATATTATGGCCATCGGAAAAGAAAGACGCAAAAAAGAACTAACAAAGACAAAAACTAATCATGCAAGCACCATGCAGAGTAGCTTGTGCCCATATAAAAATAATAGAATATGGTCAAAAAAAAAAAAAAAACATCCCATAGAATGGACAGCCAAGAGGCCAAGCAGTCTTCCTTGTAGTCCTCATCTAACTTCTTATCATCGTTCTTGCCATCATATTTAGATTTTGCCTTTGACTCCTTGTGCCCCCGGAACTCGCCGGCTATAAAACAGAAGATTTAAGGAATCACACAAATCAACAACTGCACCGATGAGGCCGGACAGTACTCTTCAATCAAGTTGATACCGTTGGAGGTCGATGAAATTGTCATCTTCTCCAAGACTATTATGGTGGGGTCTGGTGCCTCATTGTCATGGATCTCCAACACTTTGTTATTTCTTGCTAGGGCCTTTTTGCGACATCGAATCCAAACACACCTTGGGAAATACTTGAGGCCAAAGCAGATTTTTCCCATGCATGAATTTGTAGATAAAAAACCTATATCATTGCCCCACCAGCTGCAAAAAACACTAGTCACATGAACAAAAAAAACAAATATGACAAAATCCATTATAAGGTTCAAATTTTTTTTTTTTAAAATGCCCCCATTTTCTGTCATTGATCCACTTTGAGCCTTCCAATCTAAAGTTTTTCATTATCTATCACCATTGAGACCGCATGAGGAAGATTTTCAGTCCACGTGATCAAATTTGTCTGCTACAATGCCTTCATTTGCCGACCTTATCACCTGCCATGTTTGCTTCCCGAAGGTATGCAAAATTATGGCCTCAGTTCGGTCATGAATTAGAGCCCTTGCTTCATGGATGTAGTCATCAAATCTCCAAGGAGCTCTCTTAGTGTTCTTTAGAAGATTTATAATAATAAGAGAATCACCTTCCACCAACAGCTTCCCTGGATAATTCTCTCGCCACCTTGAGGCTCCTCCAAACCGCCCTTGCTTCACCCACATTGTTAGTTTGAGCTCCAAGATGTTCTCGCAAAAGCTACAAGCACCTCACCCTTGTGGTCTCTAAGTAAGCCACCAGCCCCAGCTTCACCCGGGTTGCCCCTAGATGCCCCATCAAAATTTAACTTAATCCACCCTAGGGGGGGTGGGGTCCATGTGATCATGGTTCTAGGACAGACTTGAGGATGATTGAGGCCATCGGTGAGAGGTAAGTTTAATGACTCGGCCTAATGAAGCTTCAAAAGGATTTGGAGGTCTAGATGCTGCAGGCACTAAACAAGTATTCTCATTAGCATATGCTAAAATTTTTGACAGACGGAGGATGACCGAGAAACCTTATCCAAGAAGGCCCGACGATTCCTTTCCAACCATATCCGCCACAAGTAGTGATGAAGGCAGATCTTCCACATATACCTAAGACGCCTATTCAAAAATGGGGAAGGCCACTCGACAAATAAGTCAAAAATGGACCGAGGATGGACCCAATAAATATGAAACACTTGTAACAGACCTAACAAGATTGAGACAGAAAAATTACAATACGAAAACAAATGATCAATAGACTCCCACTCGGACATACAAAGATAACACCTATTAACAACAATCACACCTCTTTTTATTAAGTTATCCATGGTGAGGATCTTATTTTGGATGGCCAGCCATGCAAAAAACCCAACCTTCGGAACAATGCTTTTGGGCCAAACTTCCAAGTGAGGGAAAGTAGGTTCATCATTATCAATAAGCATCAGATAAGCAGTCTTGACAGAAAATTCCCCATTGTCTGAAGCTTCCCAGATAAGCTGGTCCTCAAGAATGCCAGAAGGGAGTAAAGACTGCTTTAATTCATTCTCCAATATTATTGATGCCCCTGGTAGATCATTATTCATTATTGGCTTCCATACCCTTCTATTGTTTGACAAAGTAATAAAATCTGCAACTTTGGTACCAAAAACTTCAATTGTCCAAGCTCTAAGGGTTGAAATGATGGGGTCTGCAGAGAGGGGATAGTCCTTTAACCATTTGTGGTCCCAAAAATCAATGTTTCTTCCATTTCCCGGTTTCCAACGTAGCCCTTTGCTTAGCAAGTTTTTAGTTTGAAGGATTGATTTCCAAAAAATTGATCCCCCGGGAGGAAAGGAATAACTTAAGAATTCAATTTCTTGCAAATACTTTCTTCCGATTATAGTAATCCATTCTGCATTTGCATTTGTCAAAAGACGCCATGCTTGTTTGGCCAGGAGGGCCATGTTTAAATGTTGTATTCTCCTTAGCCCAATACCTCCAAACTCCCTTGGTTTGCAAACCCTATCCCAGGACACCAAGTGAAAGCGCTGCTTAGATTCATAACCAGTCCATAGGAACCTCTTCTGGATCTGTTCAATTTTAGTGTAGACACTTGTAGGAGCTTTAAAAATAGAGAGAAAGTAGACAGGGATGCTTTGAATGGAAAACTTGGTGAGAACCGCCTTGCCACCTTGAGATAACAAATTCCCTTTCCATCCAACCAGCCTTCCTCTAAATTCTTTCGATTACATTTGTCCACATGGAATCGTAGCTCGCCTCGTAAATAAAGGAAGGCCTAGGTATGTGGATGGAAGAGTAGACACTCGAGCATCCAAGAATCCTAGCAATCTTAATCTGCCTCTGAATGGGAGTGTTAAAGAAATAAATTTTACTCTTTGAAAAATTTACCTTTTGCCCCGCAAAGATCCTCATATAGCTCTAGAATATGTTTTATGACCTTAGCCTCAAAAACTGATGCAAGAGTTAACAACAAAGTATCATCCACAAACTGTTCATGTGTAATTGCCTGTGTTTGTGATGATGCTTTAATTCCTGAAATAAGACCAATATTACAGGCAGCTTTGATTGTCCTCCCAAGGGCTTCAGCCACAATGATAAACAACATGGGAGAGATAGGGTCACCTTGCCTTAGGCCCCTTTTACTTTGAAAGTATCCAACAGGAGCACCATTAACAAGGACCAAAAACCAAGGTTTCATAAAACATCCTTCCAAAAGCTTGATCCATTCATGATGAAAACCAAATTTCTGAAGAATGGCAGAGACAAAACTCCAGCTTATGCGGTCATAAGCCTTGTTCATATCCAAACTTTGAGAGCAAAAGCGTGTTTTTTAGTCCGGACTACCGAATGGAGGGCTTCATGAATTGTTATGACCCCATCAAGGATGGACCTTCCAGGGACTCGAACCGCCTTGACAAACATCAATAAACATAGGAAGGATCTTCCTCATTCTATTTGCAATTGCCTTGGTCAAAATTTTATAAACAACATTACAAAGGCTAATAGGTCTAAAATCCATCATAGATCTAGGAGTAGGAATCTTTGGGATTAAAGCAATAAAAGTGGAGTTAAAACTTCTTGGAATATGCTTTGTGGACTGAAATTCCTTGATAGTAGCACATACATCAAAACCTACAATATCCCAAAAGCCCGAAAAAACGAGGTGAAAACCCGTCTGGACCTCGGAGATTTATCGTGGTTCATTGAGAAGAGGGCCTCTTTGATTTCTTCATCCGTGAAAGGCTTAATTAACTTCCCATTCAAGTCATCAAAAATTAAATGAGGAATATGGTAAAGCATTGATTCTGAAGCTAAGGCAGAACTGAAATGTTCTTCTCCTAAAAGATTCTCAAAATAGGAAACTGCTTCATTTCTGATTTCATTAGGACTAGAAAGGAGTGATCCATCATCTCTAACAAGTTCTTTAATTCTATTGTGGCTTCTGTTCCTTAAGGTAGATGCATGAAAAAATCTTGTATTGGCATCACCTTCTTTTAGCCAGGTAGCTCTAGACTTTTGCCGCCAAAAAGTCTCCTCACAGAGCTAGAACATTATGGTACTCAAAGAAGGGATTTCTTTTCATCTCGCTCGTAGGGAAGGGTCTGGCAATCCCTCTTCAAGTTTTTTCTCAATGGTTGATAACCTTTCAGAGATGGCTTTCTTGTTTTCAAAAATATTTCCAAAAATTTCCTTATTCCGCATCCTTAGATTTTCTTTCACCACTTTAAGTTTCTCGTGCTAATCCGAATGAAGGCTCGCCTCGACAAGAATGCCGCCACCACCGAGAAATTTTGTCTCCGAGATCGTGGTGGTGCATCCACATAGATTCAAACCTAAAAGGCCTTTTGAATTTTGGAGTCTCTTCAATTTCTAGTAAAATCGGGTTGTGGTCGACCCAATGCGAGGCAAGGACAACAGATTTGCATCCCCAAAAGATTGTATTGCTTCCTCGTGACAAAAAAAACCTATCAAGCTTTTCCATTATAAGTTGATTTCCAAACCTCCTATTGCTCCAAGTAAATTTAGCATTTTTTAATTTGACATCCAATAAATTGTTGTTGTTGATGAAATCTTGAAAGTCCTCCATACTTCTTGCTCGGAATTCCTACTCCCCCTTTTTTATCGTAGGGGTAAAGAGGGGTATTAAAGTCCCCCGCCACTATCCATGGGATATCCTGAAAAGCTTCCTTGAAATGACTGAGTAAATTCCATATATCAGCTCTCCCATATATAGAATTAGGGGCGTACACATTTGTTAATATCCAAGAAAGGTCATTAACCTTATCCTTAAAAATAATGCTCATTACCCTTTCCCCCAATTGAATAACCTTGCCTTCCACCTTCCCCAGATTCCAGATACAAAGAAGACCACCCGAGGTTCCATTGGCTTTGCAAAAAATTGCTTCTCCATTTTTCCAGATATTGAGGGCAATTTTTCTAGACAAAACTTCATCGACTTTAGTTTCTTGCAAAATAAGAATAGTGGGATCAAAATCTCTTCTTAAATATTTGACTAACCGCTGTTTAGGAAGGCCATTGAGCCCTCTTACATTCCAGGATATGATCTTCATTTGGAACTTTTAAAGTTTTTTTCCTCTTCCCCTGCCTTGGACTTGAGGGGGCTTAAGAATTTTGTTTTCTTCAAAGGGAAGATTTCCAGCTGGTGGAAACAGAGTAGTCCGAATTCCATTAGCTATCTCATCTTGGACCTCTTCTTTCCATTGCTCGGGCATTTGACTTTCTTCCCTTTTTTTTCTCACCTCCACAACCAATCATGGGGGATTTCATTGAGCTTCTAGTCCGTTTCGGGCTAAATTTGGTTTGGGTGACCCGTTGGATAACAAGATCGGAAACCCCTTCTCCGGATTGGGACAAAGACAAAGGTGAAAAATGTCGCTTGGAAGGGCTGATTAACTCGGAAAGCACTTTTTCTCTTTCTGGGACGTAAAAAGACTCAACATTAGGGCATTATTTATGGCCAACAGGAGGAGGATTGGAAGGTCCAGATTTGGTTGGGGAGTCAAGGTAAGCGTGGAGACCAAGAATTATATCCTCAACATTAGACCCTTCATTCTGATTTTCCTCTGTAATTATTTGGTTTTCAGCCAAAATGTTAAATTTATTTAGATTCTCGAAAGGAGAGCATACCTTTTGTTGGTCAGTTTGTGATGTAGCAATTTGCTTGTCCTTACCATTGTCCATGTGAAGCTCAACCTCATTCTCCATTTGTCCCAAACCAGAGGCCTTTGCCTTTTCAACATTTGGATCTTTAACCCTGTACATTCCTGTGTATTTGCCATTATTTCTGAAAGACTGCCGCTTGGAATCATTATTCCTAGGAAGGGTTTGCTGGCTTCTCAAAAAAGAGCATTGTCCTTTGAGATGGCCTTGAATATTACAGTCAGAGCAAAATGCTGGTCTATTTTCATATTCGATGACCTGTAATCTTGTTATATTTCCATATTCTAACTCCACATGAGTAGGAAGCTCAGATTCTAGGTTTGCATTTACACAAATCCTAGCATGCGTCATTCTGGTGCGTGCAAGGGTTGGATTATCAATGGCCACCAATTCCCCTATGGTCTTGGCAATACCCAGAAGAAAATACTCATGCCACCAATGAAACGGGAGATTTGGGAGACGGACCCAAATGGGGGCAAAGTTTATGCTCTGCTTTTCTGGGTCAAAATCCTCAGCCCATCTCCTAAGAAAAAGACTTCTTCGGCCCAAGAACCAGGGTCCTCCTATTAGGATACGACTAGCATCTTCACTATTGTTAAGGCGTACCACAAAAAACCCCCTTGATAATGCAATAATCTCCATGTGTCCAGAAGTCTTCCACTTCAAGGATGCCCATCGTCGAATCGTTTCAATATCCGGCCTGCCCCCTATGAATTTGCCTACCAGAGAAAAATTTTGCTAGCATTCTCTCTTGAAGGTTCTAGAATCTAGTTCATTTGCTTTGGATAATTATTTTTTACTAACTTGCTTGAAAGTAATGTAGTAGTCATTTTTTTATCCATAGGCTTCTTTTCTTTCAACAATTTTTTTTTGTTGAAAAATATATGTGTTGCAATATTTTAAAGTTGTGTTGGAATTCATGCTCAAGGGCAACCTTTTTTTTATGCTATTATTGAGCTCTTCCTTTATGTACAATACAGTGTTATCTAAAACTTTGTGTGCCTAGTGTTGTTCTACCTAACCCATATTCTAAAAGGAGAGAGCCCTTTTTTTTTTTCTCAAAACCCCCACCCTCTTGCTATTCAAATTTAAAGCCCACTCCATATCATAGCAGGCACTGCCATATTAATATAAATTTCATGGATCCATAGTTTTCTTTAATGGCCCACAATGATTGAAATCTACTTACACATTTTTTAATTTTTGCATAACAATATTGCACAAATTTTGTGTTTGTTTATTTCTAGACCAAAATGACCATTGAACTAAAATCTCTTTATGTGAGTTTCATGCTCATCATATTCGAAACAAAGGGTAATATTCACTCTCATTGAATCTCAGCATGCACAAACGTATCTCAAGAGTGACATCCGTATCTCTTTGGCAATGGCGTGGAACACTCACCTCGTAGTGAGCTCCAAGTTAGCACAATATTCCTTACAAACCATCCACATGGAACACCCATCTCCAACGAACTTGGTTTTAGGTGGATGGTTTACATCCTAGCTCCTATTAAATCTCATTCTCCATCAAATCTCGGTGTACTCTATCTCCTTTGTATACGATGGTAAAGCACCTAGTTCATTTGTCTCATTTGAGGATTCACATCTTTTAAAATTATTGAGGATCTCTTCACAGTGAAATATATCGAGCTTACGTATCGAACGGAGACCCCCATTCAACACTTGCATATCAAAGGTATAGATTATTGTATTTATCTTGTGTAGGGAAACTCTCTGGTTTGTTTAAATATTGTTTATGAAGGATTATGAGTTTTGAGGATATTTTTTGAAAAGTACAATGAACTCTCTCAAGATCACGAATAAAGGAGAGACAACATGCAATAATTTATGTGCATTAAGACATAGCATCTTGAGGGCCTCGACGTGTAGAACACATCATCCTTAAATTTTGATTGTTACGTTTGAACTCCACAAGGTCGACAAGAGAGCATGACCATATTTTTCTTGCTTATGTGAAGCTTCTATTGGTTATTAAAATATTTCTTATAAATGTATGATCAATTTTAATTTAAAATATTGCAAAGGAACTTCTTTGTTTTAAAGGACCCCTCCACATTTTCTCTCCCTAATGTGTAAGAAGCAAGACAAAGTGGGTCTTCTTGTAAAATATAAATGACAAAAAAATTGAGGGGGAGACTTTTAATGAGGTGCATAATCTTGCACCTATTTAGGGGGGTTGTTATTGTTGATCCTTGCATCTTCTATCATGCTTCTTGGATTTAATATGACCTTCCTTTAATTAATTTCCTTATAGTAAAGAGAAAATTATATTCTTTAAAAGAAAAGAAAACTTAATATAGTGTGTGAGATTTTAATTTCAAAAAATAAAAAGTAAAACTTCATAATTTATATGTTTTTAAATTCTTTACATCCATTCATTAAAGCAATTTCAATCAATAAATTTCAAGTATTGCACTTCTCAAAAACTTATAGTTTCCCTCACATAAGGGCAGATTATTGAGATATACAATATATTGATATAGTTTATTATCTTAAATCATAAAGCCTATGTTCCACGTACCTTTCTCTCATTACTTATAGTTTCCCTATCGTAAGGGTGTGTAATTGAGAATATAAGTATAAAGGCCTGGCTATTTTTTCCTACATAAACCTATTTTGAAGTATCAAAACTCCTCATTTTATTATAGTTTCCCTCCCATCAGGGCATGTAAATTGAGAGAATTGGTATTCGTCTAAGATTTTTTGTATTCTCTAAACCAAAAATAAAAATGCTTGAAGTCAAAGGGGGGAATTATTGGTTCACTGAAAATTTCTTTGGAAAATGAATACAATGAATATAATTTATCCTCTCACCCCTCATAACTATCATACATGGAAACCAAAATATTAAATCTCATTTCTCAAAAAGGGCTCACTCACTTGCTAGAAGAGAAGCAACTTGAATTTGATAAAGAATATGAAATATTTGTTCATAAAAGTAAGATGTATAAAAAAATGGGTATTATTAGCACTAATGTAAATGAAATCTTATGGTTTCATATTACAGACTATAAAACTCCATATGAAAGTTGGGAGAAAGTAAAGAACTTTTTTGAGAAAGTAGATCAAATAAGATCAATGCAGCTAGAGGCAAAATTAAAAGCATTATCTCCTGAAGACTTCGGCAATATTTTTGGATTTCTCACCAAATTTAAAGAAATCCTCACTCAATACAAAGGTAGTGGGAAGAATAAAACAAAATAAGAATGCATATATCTAATTATTTCTAAATTAAATGGTGTATTTTAATTTTTTGCAACCACCTTTCTATCTACAAAATATGCTCTTGGTGTAAGATTTAAAATACCCTCCTTAGAAGAATTTTGTTATAGGATAAATATAGAAGAAACAAAACTTGCAAAGTATGAGATCTCTTCCTCTTCCTAAAAATCCTTAGTAGCATCCACCTCTTTTAAATAAAAATTCAAAAGGAAAGAAAAGAGTCCCATAACTTGTACTCACTAAAAAATGACTGGTCATTCTATGAAATAATATTGGAAAAGACTTCAACAATTAGAGGCAGCAATGAAGGATCAAAAGGTAGACACTAAGAAGAATATAGGAAAAGCCTTAAATTTTCAAGGCAATACTATACAAACTTCATCAAAATACTAAGTTCTAGATTCAGGAGTAACTCATCACATGACTTCCTTAGATGAGTCATTTACTTCAATATCCTCAAATTCAACATGTAGCATATAAGTTGGTGAATCATCCTTTATCCCATTCAAAGGAAAAGGTGAAATATCCATTTATGGTGGTTATATCAATAATGTTCTCTATGTACCAAACATTGCAACAAATATCCTCTCCGTCTATCAAATTTGTACTTCTAGAAAGGGTAAAATAGTTCTCTTCTCCCCAATAGGGGTTGACATAAGAGACATTAAAGAACCTCACTCTCTTATATAAAAAGGAGATATTGATCACAATACTCACCTATTTCACTTATAAGGATTAAAAAATTTATAAGTGGCATCCTATTTTGTTGCTCGTGGATATTTTGAAAGCAAATTTTGACATGAAAGGTTTGGACATCTCAATTATAACTAACTAAAGTAATTGAACACCCATGATATGGTAACAATATTACCAAAAATATCACCCAGGTGTTGTAGGTGAGTTGGAGAGGAGAGGGCAATCCTCCAAGGGAGGTCCCAGGTTCAAATCTCCACCCTACAAAAAAGCTGAATTGGGTATCCAAAATCCAATTGATAATGTTGGTGTAGGTAGGGTCAGGTGCAACTCTTGGGTGACTTTGATGATTTAGAACCCCTTGTTTGTGATCTCTCAAACCAAGGCAGATCCGCAAGGGGTATTTTTCTTAAAAAAAAAAAACATTACCAAAAATATTTTCTATTTTTGGAGTATGTCGTAGTTGTGCTCTTGGAAACCAACATCAAGATCCTTTTCACCCAATTAGTTCTCTTAAGGCCTCATCCCATCTAGATTTAACCCATAGTGACTTTATGGTCTTACAAAAACCTTCTTTCAAAGGATCAAAATATGCTTTAACCTTCATTAGTGTTTTTTATAGAATAACATGGGTCAACTTCCTAAAATACAAAAGTGATGTTCTATCCCACTTCAAAATATTCAAAGCCTTAGTTAAAAGTTAGGCATATTGAAAAATCAAGAAAATTCATACAAATAATGGATGGGAATACATCAGTAATGAGTTCTCTAATTTCATCAAAATTCTATCTCCCATAATCCGTAGCAAAATGGAATTGAAGAGAGGAAAAACCAAACTTTAAAGGAAACAAAAAACTATATGCTCCACGCAAGATATCTTCCAAAAGTATTTTTGGTAGAAAGAATTAATTGTGCCAACTACATTCAAAATTGCACACCTCATAAAGCTCTTGGCCATTTGACTCCCGAGGAAGCATGGACTGGCTCAAAACATGATGTCTCTTTCTTCAAGATTTTTGGGTGTACTTCTTGGGCACATATCCCAAATAAGAAAATGAAGGCTCTAGATAATAAAAGCAAAAAGCTCATATTTGTTGGTTATTGTGAGGAAATGAAAGCATACAGGCTCCTTGATCCCACAACTCATGAGGTCTTTTTCATAGGAATTTCCAATTTGAAGAAACATTCCCTCATAAAGTTCCTAAACCATCCTCCATTGATTCTCTTGAGCCTTATCCAGTGTTAGAGCCTCAATATAATGAAGATACAACTGTAGAGATTAATCTAGATATTAATGATCAACATGAGGAACCTATAACTCCAACTCAAAGTCCTGCCACTCCTACTACTCCTTCCACTATGCCAAAATGGGCCTGCACCATTGTTAAATAAGCTACTCCATACATGCAAAATATTCTATCATCCATATTAAAAAACTTTGTAGGCTCTGGTCTTGTTTTTCAGTCCATTTCCATAGATCCTCAATCCTTAAAAGAAGCAACTGGTATTAAAAAATGTGATGATGTCATGGAAAATAAATTCTATTACTTAATCAAAAATATACCTAAAGGAAGGAAATTAGTTTGTTTTAGATGGATTTACAAATCAAAATATGAACCTAATGGAGAAATTGACAAACACAAAGTTTTCCTGGTAGCCAAAGGTTTCTCTCAAATTGAAGGGATTGATTATTCTGAAACTTTTGCACCAGTTGCCAAAATAGATTTTGTTAGACTAGTTATTGCTCTAGATGCTTTCCAAAAGTGGTATGTCTTTCAAATGGATGTAAAAAGTGCTTTCTTACATGGGTAATTAAAAGAAGAGATATTCATGGAACAACCTTCTGGTTTCACTCAAAACTCCTCCCTTGTTTGTAGGCTAATAAAGTCCCTCTATGGCATCAAAAAAGCTCATGTTTTTCTCATTGTGATTCTGATGCCATAGTCTACATTAGGAGAGATAAAGAAAAATCACCATACTTGTTCTATATGTTTATGACCTACTACTCACTAGTAATGACTTCACTCATATTTAGACTATCAAGGACTCCGTCTCTAAAATTTTTGAAATGGATGATCTAGGATTAGCTCATTACTTCCATGGAATTCAAATAAATCAAACAGATGCAGGAATTTCATTATGTCAACACAAATACACTCTAGACCTTCTTTAAAGATTTAAAATGATAGAT
Source organism: Wollemia nobilis (assembly GCA_028583015.1). NCBI lineage: Eukaryota > Viridiplantae > Streptophyta > Pinopsida > Araucariales > Araucariaceae > Wollemia > Wollemia nobilis. Next base: position 1,129,899 of record JAQPPZ010017037.1, read on the forward strand.
TGTAAACCTTATTCTATACCTTTTCAGTTTGGAATCACTCTAAGTACTTCCTGCACATCCCCTTTATGTGATGTAGCCCTACACCATAAAATTGTATGGAGTCTGCTATACCTTACTCATACTCGCACAAATATCTCATATTTTATTGGTTTGATATTTAGATTCTCACATCAACCTCATTTTTGTCATTGGCAAGCAGCAAAAATAATCTTGTGCTACTTGCAAGGAAATCCTCACTTTGGGCTCTTATATGAAAGAAAATATATGGATATCATTGGTTACATGAATTCTTATTGGGCAGGTTTAGTAGAAGACAGATGTTCAACTTTTGGATATATTTTTTATCTTGGTTCTTCACCAATTGCTTGGTCATGCAAAAAATAACAAGCAGTCTCTTTATCGTCTATAGAGGTAGAATACAGGGCAACAACTTTGGCAAGTTAGGAAGTTCTTTAGCTTCTTCATATACTAAGAGAATTTGGTTTTTTCCATGATAAAACTTTTAATCTTTGGTGTGACAATCAAAGCATAATTCATATTGCATGCAATCCATTTGAGCATCAGCGCACCAAGCACATTGAGATTCACATGCACTTCATTCAACAGCATATTCAGAGAGGGGAAATATACTTGGACTATACTCCCACTAAAAATTAAATTACAAACATCTTCACCAAGTAATTTCCTTCTCCGCATTACATTCAGTTGTGAGAGAAACTTGGAGTAAAGTAGCTACAATAAAACAACAAAGGTATTTGACCTCTCCATTCTTATTATTGTTGTATTCTTTTGAGGATGGTTTTTTCCCATGTGGTTTTTTTATCATCTATCCTAAAGTATAAATTTTTCATGAGTACCTCATTAGGCCAAGTTACCGGGACTCATTATTTTTTAATGAGGACAATATTCACCATCCGAAGACATGCCTCTATATTTATTTTTCTAATAGATGGTTTTCCCAAGGGATTTTTTCACCATCTGTATATTGTAAATGAGTACCTCATCAGGCCCTATAGCTGATACTCATCCTTTTTTTATGAGGACAATCTTCACAAACCGAAGACATGCCTCTTAATTTTTTTGATAGATGGTTTTTTCCCATGTGGTTTTACCATCTCATCAAATAAGATCATTGTACATGAGTACCTCATCAGGCCTAGATGTCAACACTCATATGTATCATACACCTCTAGTATCACTTAAAGGGGGGTGTTAGAATAAGTAATTATTCTATTAAGTTCTACTATGATAGACATACTTGATTTTCCACTCCTCCATGAGTCAGGTGAATTCTTAGTATAGTCTAGATCAGATTTGATGAGTTTTTATAATCCAACGACTCTCAATGATAAATTTTTCTATTTATACAAAGTTGATCCATGGAATAAATCAATTAGTTCTACTCTTCTCTTCATATTTTATGTAATTCTTTGCAAGTCTATTTTGGAAAATTCTAACACATTAGTGGGAATTCTAGTGGGTTATTTAAGTTAGAGGGAGGTCACATTATTGGATCAATAAGTCTATTTATATCACATTCTATGGGTGTATCCTCTATTTCTACTATTCTATATTTAATAATTTTTCTATTATTTTTCTCTACTTTTGTTTCCATACCTTCTCATTATGTACGTTTGATAAGCACTTCTCTATGAATAAGTTATGACCCTTTATTTCTATTAAACCCTAGTATTTTGGTTAGTTATTCTCATTTATTTTAACCTCCTCAAAATCTATCATGTGTTGTTCAAGCTATGAATGTTGAGGGTTTTGAATGGATGTCGAGTTGTGAACACCAAGGGTTTTGGATGGATGTTGAGCTATGGATACCAAGTTGTGAACATTGAGGATTTTGAATGGATGCCTGGGCTATGAACATCAAGTTTTCAATGTAAAGAGTTTCGAAACGATACTTTGAATGATAAAAACCTCCCCCCATTAGCAAAAATGATGAAATTAGGGATCTAGATGGAAGAGCTAGGGATATAAGGAATGATGGTCAATGTGTAGAAAAGAGAATTATAGATGCAAAAAATATTCTACAAGAAGGATCGAGAAAGGATTCATGGGCATTGATTCTCAAAGGAAGAAAGGAAGTGATTAAAGAAGAAATTGACACAAAAATATCTCATGAAAATGGAAATATATGTATTGTTGACTCCCTAATAAAAAAATATTGAGGGATAATGAGTTTAACATGGTAGGAAAATTTCTAGGGCCCAGACTAGATTTAGATGTACTAAGGAAATGGCTTCATTCTAAACTTTAAAAAAAGGGTTCGATGTTATTGGTCTATCAAAGGAATACTTCTTAATATAATTCAATATTGAGGAGGATATGGTGGTAACCTTATCACGAGGTCCATTTTTATTTAGGAAAATACTAGTTTTCCTGAAATGTTGGCATCATAGCTTCAAACTTCAAAAGGAAGAAGTTTTTTAGTTCCCATATAGATTAGGTTCCTAGATCTACATATAGAATATTGGGATGATCAAGTTATTAAGGGCCTAACAACATAAATTGGATAGTTTATAACCATGGATCCATCCACCCACAACAAAACAAGAATATTGTGTGCAATATTCTATGTTAATGTAGAGCTAGAACAAGATAATATAAAAAAAGTGAGTATCAAATTGATGCTTGGGGACTGGGAAAAAATCTAAATATAATTTATTTTGGTATACTATAAGCAATGCAAAGTGTTTGGACATGTGGCAGAGAAATATCATCTGCAAAGACAACCCAAATTTACTAAGAAGTGATAAAAAAAGGAGAATTAAATAATCCAGAGGGCTAAAAGCATGGGAAATAAAAATTCTATCCCACAAGAAATGGCACAAGAAAAGGAATAATATCAAGAAAATTACCAAGAGGTAAATCAAGAGGTAGAAAGCAAAATTAGTTATAGATATTCTATATATAACAGGGAAGAACAACAAAATCCTAATAAGACAATGGAGTATGCAAGAAAATGCAAGGAGCTAAATCAACAAGCAGGTGAAGGATATAATGAGAAATAAAGCTTGAGAGATTTTGGAAATAACATTAATCAACAAGAGAAGAGTCTCAATCAAGAAAAAGAAATTATGAAGAAAGTAACCATAAGAAGAAAATAAATATGATTGAAAATCGTATAAATATAGATGCCAAGACACAACAACAGAATGTGACTATGATCAAAATAAATAATACATACAATAATTTGGATGTTGAAGAAGAAATATTAGTAGATGATGCCAAAATGGTAGAGGATACCCCATCCACTCAAATGGACTCAAAATAGGATAAGGATCATATTGAAGGAGTTTGGAGGTTTAAAATAAAAGAAATAGAGAGATGGAAAAGATTAGATCAAGTTTTAAATTTGGAGAATGAAATTAAATAATTTGAGGAAAAAATATCTAAACATAATAGAAAAATCAAAGCATATTAAGGAGCATATCTAAAAAAAATTCAGCAAAAGACTATTGTTGGTTAAAACAACTCAATCAACAGTGAAAGAATATCTGACAAGATGTAAACAAATGGGAGAAAATGATCCTCCTAAAAGACATACAAAAAATACAAAGAATACAAGTAATTTTGGGAAAAGAAAGCAAGGAAGAACCCCCAAAAAATGAACAAAAATTACCAGAGAACAAGGGACAAGAATTAGATCCAAATGAAGAATGGATGATTAAGGGTAAAAGCCCATAAAAAAAACCAAAAACTAAAAATCCTTTATTAGAATGTGTGGGGGCTGAATTCCCCTAGGAAAAGAAGAATTATTAGAAATATACTCATGGAAGTAAAACCTAATATCGTTTGTCTTCAAGAATCTAAAATTGAAACAAAAAAACTTGAAATTATTCAGAAAGAGGTATAGCCGAATGCTAAATGGATTGTAAGCCCATCATAAGGTACTACTAGAGGTATTTGCATATTTTGGGACAATATGAATTTTGAGGGTACTTTAATTTATCAAGAAAAAATATTCTACACAATCAAATTGAAGAATATAAAAACTAACTTGTTTTGTGTAATGACAAGGTTTTATGCTTAAAATGATGATCATGTAATATTTCAATTGTGGTATAAGCTATATTTTTATAGGATTCATTTAGTTAATTTGCATTGGATGGTTTTGGGTGACTTCAATACAATTTTAATAATAGAAGATAAAAATGGAGGGAGGATTAACATCACTCAAGGTATGTAATATTTCAATGATTTTATTCAGAACAGTAAGCTGATTGACTTGGATATGTTTAAAGGTAAGTTTACATGGAAAAACAAAATTATGGGGTATAATAACATTAAAAGGCATTTGGATAGAGTTCTTATTTTTTATAGTTGGCTAATTATAATAAATATTTATAGACTTACATGTATGCGCAAAATAGGATCAAATCATATTCCCATTTTGTTAGATATGGAAAATGAGGAGAAGAAGGGAGGAGCACCCTTTAGGTATAAGCTCATGTGAAATATGAATCCAAAAATTACAAACAAATTTAAATCTTGGTGGTAAGAGGAGGTTCAAGGATTAGCTATGTACAAAGTTATCCAGAAATTAATAAATAGCATGTATAGAATCAACAACTTAAAAAGGATATCCAAGATATAGGAGAAAAAATAGAGAGGGAAGATAGAAAACTAGAGTGGCATGAAAGGGAAGAACAACTCCTCACAGAGTATCATAATACCATTGCCCAAGATGAAATTCATTGGAAATGGAAATCCAGAGTAGCATGTCTCAAGGAAGGTGACAAAACCACTAAATTCTTCCATGTTTCGACAATGAAACAATGGAATATCAATAAAATCCTCTACCTTATGGGGGAATATGGAAGAAAGTATGAATATTTAAATGATATTAAAAATATTTTGATTACTTTCTTTTAGAACCTTCTTAGCAAAGAAAAATAGAGTACAACATGGAAATAGAAAGCATCATTAACGGTGTTCCCAAAGGAGTTAATTATAACATGAATGAACATCTATGAAAAGTAATATCTAAGGAGGAAATTAAAAGAGTTGTGTTATCTATGGGAGCATCTAATAATCTAGGGCTGGATGTTTTCCCACTAGGTTTTTTTAACATCATTGGGATATTGTTGGAGAAGATGTAATCAATGCAATCCAAGAAGCCCAAGAATCTAGTAAGTTATTGAAATAATATAATAATATATTTCTTTCTCTGATTCTAAAGAAATATGAAGTAGATAAATTGTAGGACTTTAAACCAATTAGCCTATGCAATATAATTTATAAAAAATTTACCAAGGTTATGCATAAGGGGTTGGACTCAAAATGCACTTGTAAAAAAATGGTGAATCCTAATCAAAATCAAGGTTAATCATGGAGAATCCTAAGAAAATCAAATCAAGCATTATTATTCCAAAATTTGGAGTATTTGAAGCCCTAAAATGTAAGGTCATATTTGGTACCACTTTTGACCTATTAAATCATCTTATAACTTTATAAAAATACCACCATTAGATCAGGCTTGAAAAGAGCTTTCCAATGAGTAGACACATGTCTATGTTTAGATATATATTGTGGTAAATTTACCCTAAGAACTAATTGGTCCTGAAAATTGGAAATTGGTAATTTTTGGTAAAATATTATCAATAGGTGGAAAATTCTATGGCAAGGTCTAAAATGAAGAGTATGGAGGAGGATAAAATCACCTTTTGGAAAGACCCTTGGATTCAAGAAGGGAAATTAGAAAACTACACAAGTTTCAAAGATATTAAAGAACATTTAACTAGAATCTATGGTAAGAAAATTAGTGGTTACATTCATAGGGTGGGTGATTTTCAAGAGTGGAAAATCCTGCAAGAAGATATGCAAGGCTCAAAGGGTAAAGATTTGCAAAGCCTTTTAAGGAATTATTCTTTAGGCAGAGGTTTAGAGGAGGATTAGATAATTTGAGGAAGAAACCAGCAAGGTCAATACTTGGTGAAGGATGGATATAGAGTCATAGGGAAAGTAATCTCAAATAAACTCAAGCTCAAAATAATTTGGATGGTAAACATCATCCCTAAGTTTACTATGTTTTTTTGGATTGCCATTCTCAATAAGATCCTCATAAAAGATAATATGTTCTGAAGAGGGATTTTGGTTCCAGCTGTTTGTGTGTTGTGTAACAAAGAAGATGAGTGCATGGATCACCTATTTTAAACTTGTGATTTTTTGGTGATATCCTAAATATATTATTGATAAACATTAATTTTTCTTGGGTCATTCCAGATTCTCAAATCAATATTTGGGAATAGTGGGACTTAGGAAGCAGTATTTTTTTGGCAAAAATGCATATGACATATTTGTTGAGGGATTTTATTGGAAATAAATATATGAGTGTTAAAAATTAAAACTAGAGAAATAATTGGGATTTATGCCAAGATAAAAACAACCCTCTTGGAGTATTGTATTAAAAACATTGTCAGTCAAGAAAATATTACAATGGTCCTCTCTAGATAAAAATATATCTTAAATATGAAAAAATAAATAAGGTGAGACTAGATACTAGATGGGAATATCATCACAAAGACTAGGTAAAAATTAACTTCGATGGGACTATGAAACACAACCTAGGTCATGGTGGTTGTGGGGGACTCATATAGAATGACAGAGGTTTGGTAGTGGCTACATATGTTGAGGATCTAAGAATTATCATAAATCACCAAGCTAAAGCAAGGTCAATGCTTATAGGCCTCTGAATTATGGTGAATTTGGGTTTTTGGGGAATTGTTCTTGAGGGGGATTCCAAGAATATTATAACTTCCCTTCGAAAAGGGGAGTTAAATAATTCTATCATTTTCTAAATAATTATAGATGTGAGGACTATTTTGGGAAACCTATAAGAAAGTAAATTTGAACATATTTATAGGGATAAAAACAAAGTTACCAATAAAATTGGAAAGAGTCAAGTTAGATCTAAGAATTTTAAGGTCTGGTCATATGCCCTCGTGGAATTGGAAGAGAATATAAGAATTGATAATGAAACTAGCATATAAAGAGTGTAGAGTAAATCATAATACTCATTGGGATCATGTGATGAAGGATTTGAGTACACTAAATTACATTGTTGTCAGTAATTTCCATATCAATTATGTAAAGCATTGAGCACTGCATAAGCCTTATCAAATAGAAGGATAGTGATATGGATATCATTTTAGCTTCTCCATGAGCAGGTTTAGCCCATTTTTGTTTGTTTTACTAATATAGGACTATCTTGCATTTATCTAATCTTCTATTTTTTTCTTCCTATACATATTTTGAGCTCTATGTAAAGGGTTAGGGTCCATCAAGCCCTTTTTTTATCAGTACCAAAAAAATCTATCATGTGTTATGGATTTTGGGTGTGAGAAGGTTATTGGGTTTACAACTAGCATTTAATTTTTACCCTTAGTATTGAATTATAATTCTCTATTCGTTGGCTAAGGTTTTCTATTGTATGACTCTCTAATCCTACGTTAAATGTAGGAAGGGGTTAGTTCCATAGATTTAGTCACTACAAGTAAAAGTTATGGTTTAAAATTTACAATATCTAGAGATGAAGTAGTAAGAATATTTTAATAAAATTACAAATCAAATGCTTTCAACAATAGTGGGTCAAATTAGAAGAGGGTAACACGAAGCATCTTTAAAGAACATGAATCTTAAAGTCACATACAAATATGTAAGTCTCCAAAATATATATTACATAGTAATATTATTGCTAAGATAAGTGAAAACGAAAAATAATCTATTATACATTTTTTGGAGTACCTATAGAACATAATTTTTGTAAGGATATGAGGGCTAATTGGGAGTCCTAAGTGTGGATAGAAGAGTTTATAAGGGTTTTAATGAGATATTATATTCTTGTCATTTTATTCAAAGAAAATTCCACTACTTATAGTTTTGGTTACGTGATTTTCACCCAATGGGGATGGTTTATTTTGAGAATGAATAGAATAAATTCTTGAACTTAAGGATCCTTCCACATGCCTATTTATAGATAGAACTTGATGGTGATTTTATATAAGTTATCTATATCATTGAACCACATTTTAACTCTAATTAAAATGTAATTTATCTAGAAATATCTAACATTTAACTTAGGTGTTATAAAATATATAATTTAAGTAAATATTGTCTAAATAAAATTCATGGGTTTGAAAACAATACATTTGCTATGAGGTAGGATACCATGTCCAATACCAATGGTTTTACTTCTATGGATGTTAGTTTGGGATAAGTTTTAAATAGATTTGGTACTTTTGGAAATTAGGTTCAAGATTTTCAATCATCTAGTAAGCCATTATAATAAATAAAATTTAAAAATATAGTAGTATAATAACAATTAAAAAATATATAAAATTAAACATTTGTTAAGAACAATCATTTATATTCAGTATTAGAAAGTAAAAATTACAAGCAATAGATTCTATATTCAAAATCAATATAAATCCTAGGCACTTAGCAAGGGAAAACCCTCCAAGCTAATTTACAAGGGAGAAGTCTCATATGTGCAATATATGCAACAATGATTCAAATATGGAATATATTTTAACTATAGCATAATTCTTCCTATTTAAATACTAAATCAACATTAACCCAAACTCTCATGTGTATAAAAGGTAGTTTTAGGGATATCTTGTTCTCTAACTCTAATTTCATGGAACCTAGAGTATAAGTCCAATTTTGTAAATGATTTAGAACCATGTAATTCATCTAAAAATTATTTATAACATAGACAAAAATAATAATCTTTGGTTGTGATCTTATCAAGAGGTTAGAAATCGAGACACATGTGGCAATAATTATACTTACACTACACCATAACAATGAGAAATGAATAAGAATTGATGATTGTAAATATGATTCCATGTTCTAATATTTCTTGGATAAAATTCTCAATTTTAAAATTTTAGGGTTGGGAATAATGGTAAGGATGCACACTAGGAGGCTGACTACCTAGAATTAGGTGAAAGGGATGATCATGTGTGAGATTAGAGGGCAGAATCATGGGATCATCAAAGATATATGCATAATGATCCATAATTTTTTTCAATTCTATAGGAAGAAATGTAATAAGAAACTCTAAAGACTAAAATTCCATGCAATTGATGTGGGTAAAGAATCCATGACTTTCTTTATTCAATATATTTTCCATGCTATTGAAACTAACCACCTTGGTGAAGAGAGGTTGAATTCTTTAGAATCACATGATCTATGTATACTCTATTCATTTTATATATAGTCTTTATAATTTAATAGTAACATTTCCAAGTTGAGATATATATCTTACTCCCAAGATGACATGTACGCTTCCAAATTTATGGTTAATATTGTTAGACCAAGTATGATAATCCATTTAGAAGTTAATATTAGTTGTTTATACCATACACTAATATCCAATCAATACTTTAAATTTATCTTGAATTGAAGAATTTATATATAATCACAAAGATTTTGTTATCTTGTTATCAACAATGTTATGTGTGCTACCTAAATCAATTAACACATTGATATGCTAACATTTGATGAAAACTTGAACATTGATGGTGTGGCGATCTTAAAACCCCATAGGATAAAAATAAAAAATATCTAAGGTATCACCCTCATTCTAAAAATTGATTACTTTACCTAGTTTCTCGTGATATAATCAATCCTTATCTTATAATATTTTTACTTCTTCAAATTCCACTTGTAAGCTTCAATGTTCTTTGTAATTCTAATCTTATGGATTATGAGAAATGCATTTGAAACATAATAATCCCTAGGATTTCTCATTATTTTAGTTGTGAATGTAAGTCCAATGAGGGTAGAAGCTATTCTAAAGTTGGGGATAGGGTATTTGGATTTTATTTTCTACCACTAGAGTTACATGTTCAACATCCTCAAGGGTGTAGGTATTGATTATATCATCTTAATACTAAATTTCATCCTTATATCTATGATGAAATATGAAAACCATCACTATTAGATACAATTGATAGGTGTGGGTGAGTAGACTAATATAATTTTTTCAATAAACCTTAATCAATAATGTTAGTTTTCATCAAGAAAACCACATATGACATGGAAGGTTATTTTTCAACTTATGGAGAAAAGTGCTTTAAAATAAATCCATAGAAGAGAGGTCCTATAACAACCATTTATGAGCATGGAGTCCCAATATATTAGTTGTAAATTTAAATTTAACTTCTTTAAGTATATGCTTAAGATATATGATATTATCTATTTTGTCCAACCATCCATGTGGATTTGACCCCTAAAATGTTGTAATGTCAATATGTGAAATAGGAACATCATGAGTCTAGTAAAGAAAATTAGAAGCATCTCCTAAAAAGGGATTGAGCTAAGAAGAAAATCCTAAGTTATAACCATGCACAACTATAAGAGCACCCTTGGTGGCATAGGGAGTCATTTGATTTTTATAGGAAACTAAAAGCCTAGTAATATATGAAAGCTACTAATGGATGATTTTTCATTTATTTGGAGAGCAAGTGGGTAGTTAAACCTCTCTAGTTGCAGAGAGGCCTAGGTTCAAATCTCTCGCCTCACATGTTGCGGATATGTTATGTAATGGTTCCCTCATGGTCACAGTCTGTTTACCCCTTGTGGCCACCACCAAAAAAAAAAAAAAACTATAAGAGCACCCTTGGTGGCATAGGGAGTCATTTGATTTGTATAGGAAACTAAAAGCCTAGTAATAGATGAAAGCTACTAATGGATGATTTTTCATTTAGATTTGGTACATATTACGTGCCTTATGGTTATTTATTAGTGACTTATTAAAACTCTTATTCAATGGAATGTGCAATATGTGGAATAATAAGATAGCCTTGGATGGATGCTAAGGTATTGTTTATTTTAGAATGATAGTCCAATACGAAGTTAACCACTTTTCTTATTTCTCAAGATAACACCAATAATGATATAAGATAGTTGGATGGTAAAAAGAATTACCAATTAGAGGAGTAATAGGAGGAGTGACAAGAGGAGAGATGTTGGAAGGAGGTGAATAATAGCATTAAAAAAGAACATGATAGCCAAAACTACTAATATTTAGAGATGCTAACCAATATTTGTTGCTTGGTGCCTCATTCTACTTATGAACATATCCTATGAATGGGAAATATTATATAATTGGTTATTTATTCAAAACCAACCAATATAAGTATAAGTTCATTTCTATAATAGAGGTAAATAAAATACCCACAACAATCTTTTGGAAAAATTATAAAAACATATTGTGAGAATACCCTCTACTTTAATTAGCTTCAAGAGATGATCATGACTAGATAATTATCACAAAAGGATCCTAAAACACTTAATTCCATAAAATAATTTCTAAATATATCCATTATTTTTAAATTGGGTTTAGAGAAAATAAATAACAATAATGAACTCATAATACTATGAAAGAAAAATGCATTAAGAATTTTAACAAAACATATTAGGAAACAAGAAGTGAAATTGATCGTCAAAGGTTATAGAATGGTTTGAAAACCCTTTTGCTATAATTTTACACTAATATGAGGTAAGAGTAGTTTTTTTCCTTTTTTTTTTGGCTGAGAGAACATGTCAAGGACGTTTTTCGCAGGACTGCCCAAACTGCCAAACTCGTTTTGGCCATATCTCACTCATCCGAACTCGGATTGAGCTGAAATTTTGAGGGTAGATGCCTAAAAAACCCTAGAATGTCTCCACCAATTTTCATATCATTTGGAGCAACAAAGATCCTAGCACATCCCTATGTGTGAACGATATATTTGGCAAGCGACTATGCGAGGGTTTCATCTGGGTTGAGTGCAAGCAGCTCCAGAGGTTGGTTTTTAGGGCCTTCGAGCCCTAGCGACCAATATTTTTGTGGTTTATGCTCAATATTTTAGCAGGAAATGTTGCAGGGGATACAAGATGGGTTAGAAATTTGTCTTTCAATAGATCATACTGTGAACTTGAGTGACAACGGCTTCCAATTTGCTGCACAAAAGAAAAGTGAAAACCATACCTTTCCACGACGTCTAGGGCAAGGATTAAAGAGACCACGAAATAAGTTTCAAGTAGTTGATCAAAAAATGGCTCATATCTCAAGTGAATCTTGTGCTAAGGTGCACCCACAAAATAATTCTACTGTGAAAACCCCTATCAAGGGTAAGAATTTTGAAGACTCAGTCCCAAAAATGAATTTTAGGGATGCCCTTCGTGGTGGATAGCCTCCGTCCAATCCTAATATCAATATTAGGGCTTCTCATAAACCTCTAAGAATGCCTAAGATTGATCCCAAGAAAACGGAGTCAAGATGTCTTAAAGTAGCTGATGGAACTCCTATTGTTAAGCTTGATATGGGTAACATTCAGATTGGCATTGAAGATTTGGAAAAAAGAGGACTAATTTGTCGGTTCGTGGGTTTTCGTCCGAGTCTATCTGCTTTCAAAGTCTAGGCTACAAAAATCTAGAAAACTAAAGGTGAGTTACAAATCTCTATTTATCCAAATGGTTATTTTCTTGTTTTATTTGCTAATAATGAAGATAGAGAGAAAACTTTTCAAGGGGGTCCTTGGTTTTTTGGAAGGGCAGGTCTTTTCATGAAGCCCTGGCATACTAAATTTAAATCCTAAGAAGAGATGCCTTCTATAGCTCCCGTGTGGGTTAGACTCTTTGGCCTCCCTATTGAATTTTGGAATCCTACTATTTTTTCTTCAATTGGAAACTCTTTAGGAACTTTTATGATGACTGACTGATTGTACTCAAAATTTTGAACATATTATTTATGCTCGAATTTGTGTTTTAATGGATTTTGACAAACCCCTACCTAAAAAGATCACATTACAATTTGGGGAAGACACTTGGGAGCAAGTAGTGGACTATGAGAACATTCCTTTTCATTGTAGAATTTGCCATGAATATGGTCATTTGGCCAGTGCTTGCCCAAATAAAATTCCTGATCAAAAGAAAGAAGATATAAACTCAACAGGTTTCCAAATACCTAAGAAGAAGAACACTAAAAAAAAACCAGTAATGAAGGATCAATCAAAGTCATTTGCTAATATGTTTGAAATCCTTTCCACAAATGATGTCCCAAGTGAGGAAGAGGAAATAATGGAAACTAAAATCTTAGAAACACAATTTAAATATGAAGGAAAGAACTCGAGAGACAAACCAACAAATCAAAGGTTTTCAACAAAAAAAAAGGAGAAAATTTACACAAGAAAAACAATATTTCAAATGTCAAAACTTCAAATAATGCAGGTCCCAATATAGACTCCATTGAACCATCTAGTAAAATTTTGGTTGTGTATGAGCATTCTTCAAGGTTAGAAGCCATCTCAGATTCAATTGGAATAAGTCAAGAAATAGGGAAAAAAAATTGAAGATGGATTCTAATCAAAAAGTAGGTCGCAAGACCAATCAATATCATATGGTAAAAGAAGGTGAAAAGCTTGTAGAGGAAGGTAAGATTAATGCCCTTCCCAATATTTTTAGCCCTGGTATTAATGAAGATCATCACTTGGAATATTAGAGGACTCAAAGGGAGTCTTTCAAAACAAAATGAAATTAGAAGAATGATTCAGATAAATCATCCACATCTTGTTTTCCTTCAAGAAACAAAGATGTCAATGGAGGATATGGACTTAATTGCCGATAGAAATTTGGCCAGCAGAAAGTGGTTTCCCTCGGTTCCCAAGGGACTTCGGGTGGCATTGCTTGTCTTTGGGACCCAAAAGAGGTAGTTATTCACCATATGGTTGGCAGCTTGGGGTTTGTTGGCTATAGCTATTCAAAGTAGACATTCCAACCAGATTATGCTCTGCATTACTGTTTATGCCTCGACTTCTTTGGAGGAAAAAAGAAGATAGTGGAAGGATATTACTCATATTATCTCTCATTTTCCTAAATCTTGGATCTTGATCGGAGGAGATTTCAATACCATCCTCTCTCTGGATGAGAAAATGGGGGGAAATAGAAATTTGGACAAAAGTACTGACCTCATGAGCGAATATATTGCAAACCTCCATCTTGTGGATATCCAACCAGATAATGGCCTTATGACTTGGTCTAACAGAAGGCAAGGCTTAGCTTGTATAATGGAGAGATTGGATAGGTTTTTGCTCTCTAAAAATTTCTTAATCCATGGTCACATTCCTAAAGTGAAGACTCTTAATAATGTTGGTTCGGATCATTGGCCACCATGGTGGAAATGTGGAAAACCAATGTGAGTTTCTCTCCTTTTCATTTCCAATTAATGTGGCTTAGAGACATTTCCTTCAGACCTCGTGTGCAACAATGGTGGAAGGAAGGTAAACCTAGGCATGGGACTAAGATGTTCTATTTTGCCAAAAGACTGCAATACATTAAATCCAAAATCAAGACTTGGAATCGAAAAGAGTTTGGGGATGTTCATAAAAAAAAATATGAAGTTATTGCTCATCTTGAAAATTTGAATAAGAAAATCCGTTTAGATGGCCTCACAGAGAAGAGAAGTGCAGATGAAATTAAACTCACAACTCAGCTTGAGGAATGGGAAAAAAGAGAAGAAATCTTATGGAAGCAAAAATCTAGAATTCAATGGCTCAAAGAAGGAGATCGAAACACAAATTTCTTCCACAAATATCTTCTAGCTCGAAGATCTCACAACTTTATTTCTTCCTTAAAATCAGATTCTGGAGATGTTGTTTATACTTGGGATGGCATGAACTCTATTGTTGTTGATTACTTTTCCAATATTTTTCTCGCTACTCCTCTTGACTCAGCTTCACAACAAAATGTTCTTCAAGCAATCCCTTCTCTTATCACTTTTGAGGAGAACTCTATTTTGACTGCTCCTGTTACTATCAATGAGCTTCAACAAGTAGTTTTTAAAATGCAAAAAGGGAAAACCCCGGGTCCTGATGGTTTTCCTATTGAGTTCTACCAAGAGTTCTGGGATATCCTTCATGTTGATTTATTAGAGGTGGTGGAAGAAGCCAGGAAATCCAAAGAAATTTTGAAGGTTATCAATAAAACTTATATTACTCTTGTTCCAAAAGCTCAAGAGGTTGATCATATCTCAGCTTTTAGACCTATTGCTTTATGTAATGTTCTTCTCAAAATTATTACTAAAATCATGGCAGAAAGGTTGAAGCCTCTTTTGCATAAGATTATTTCCCTAGAGCAAGGGGGATATGTGGAAGGACGTCAAATAGTAGATGAGATAGTTCTTGCTCAAGAAGCCATCCATTCCATGGATATGCAAAATTCTCCTTCTATGTTCATCTCGGTTAGACTTATCCAAAGCTTATGACAGAGTGGATTGGCACTTCCTTATCAAAGTTTTGAGGCAATTTGGTTTCTCTAAGGATTGGATGGATTGGATTATGGGATGTATCTCTTCAGCTTCCTACTTAGTTCTTATCAATGGTAGGCCTTCTCAAGTATTTCCCAGCTTCCAGAGGTATTAGGCAAGGTGACCCGCTATCCCCTTATTTATTCATCATTCTTGTTGAATGCTTGGGTAGGACTATAACCAAAAAGAGGGAAAACAAAACCCTTGAGGGAGTTACCATTGCTCATGGAGCTAGACCTATCTCTCATCTTCAATTTGTGGATGACTCTACCATTTTAGGTAAAGCTACAGTTAAGGAAGCTTCTAATATTAAGCAAATCATTAGCTATTTTTCTAAGGCTATTGGGCAGTTGATCAATGAAGACAAATCTAAAGTTATTTTCTTTCATTGTTTTGCTAGACAGGAATCCATGGTCTTGGATAAATTAAGATATAAGAAGACCTCTCTTCCAATCACTTATTTAGGTATTCCCATAAATATTCAAAGGCAGAAAAATAAATATTGGAATTGGTTGTTGGACAAAGTCAAGAAGAAAATTGGAAAGTGGACCAACAAGTGGCTTTCTTCTAGGGGTAGAATCACCTTGGTAAAATCAGTCCTTCAAGCTATTCCTATTTATGTTTCTTCCGTTTTGAATATCCCAAAGGTCGTTCTTCGAGAATTGGATCAAATCAGCCATCGTTTCCTTTGGAGTGGTACTAAGGAGAAAAGAAAATGGGCCTTGGTGAAATGGGATACTTTATGTCTTCCTAAGAGTGAAGGGGGGTTAGGATTCCGGTCTTCAATTAATAACAACAAAGCTTTAGCTACTAAATTATATTGGAGGATGTTGCATAACCCCAATGCTCTTTGGGCCAATAATCTTCGTGCTAAATATGCTGAGAACAAAAGTCCTAAAGACCTTGTTCGCTATCAACTTCCTACCAAAGGTTCTCCCATTTTAGCAGCTCTTAAGACTGGTGAGGATTTGATAAAGAAAAAATTATTTTGGATCATTCATAATGGTCAACATGCAAATTTTTGGACATATTCTTGGGATGGTCACAAGCCTTTGATAACTCAGTTTCCCGATTGGAGGCCTTGGATGGAGGAGCTTCACCGAGCTAATTGGATAAAGGTGGCTAATTATTGTCGGTACCATACCGGTAATTCAAAGGTTGGTAGATATTGGATCCCTATTGAGGACTCGGCCTATTCAAATCCCGTAAAGGCAAAGACAAGATATCCAAGGCATCCTTCATATGAGATCCCTCTCTTGGTCCCATGAAAAAGATTGTTTTGGATGGAACAACACTACTAAGGGTGAGTATTCAGTTGCTCAAGGTTATTTGACCTTATGCCATAATAATCCCAACCATTCTTCTGACATATTTTCTCAATTGTGGGCTCAAAAGCTCTGGCCTAAGGTGAGGTTCTTTAATTGGATTTTATTGCATCGTAGGGTGCTTACCGGTGAGCAACTTATGAAGCGTGGTTTTCATGGCCCTTTTAGATGTGAAATGTGTGAAGAGAATGTAGAAAATATCAACCATATTTTTATTGAGTGTACTTTAGCCTCTGAGCTATGGAGGAGAATGGCAACTTTACTTGGCTTACAATGGTCCAATTTTTTCACTTTTGAACAACTTTGGAGGGATTGGCCTAATCAAGAGGGTGTTGATCATTTTATTAGGCAGCTAGTTTGGATGGGTTCTACCATTCTTCTTTGGAATATTTGGAATGAAAGGAACAACCAAATTTTTAATCAAGATAGGAAGGATATTCACTATATTTGGCAAAAGACCATAGCCAACTTAGTTGAATCAGTCCATCAACTCCTTAATCACCCCCAAAACTCCCACCAAAGATGGGATCAAGTGATGCAAAGATTGAAGATTAAACCTTCTAAGGGCAACCAACTTAAAGGGAATGTGAGTATTAGTAAGATGGATAGGACTAGAAATTGGCAACCTCCTCCTAAGGATTTTGGAAAAGTCAATACTGATGGAGCCTCTAGAGGGAACCCTAGAAAAGCCAGTATGGGAGGAATTGGTAGACTTTCATATGGCTCCCTGGTTTTTACTTTTGCTGAGAATTTGGGTATTCTTTCCAATAACCTTGCTGAGGGGTATGGTATCCTTAGAGGCCTTCAGGAGGCTACTAAGGTTGGATGGGAAAAGGTGTTAGTTGAGTCTCGACTCTCAACTTATGATTAATCTCTTGAAGACTCCTTCTAAGAATCATAAGGTGGATTGGAGAATAAAAAGAATTATTGAGAAGATTCAGTTAATCCAGATGGGATTTTTGAAAGTTGATTACAATCATGTGGTCGGAGATCAAAACAAGAGTGTTGATGCTTTAGCTAATTGGGCTTTGGACAAAGGTGATCTTACTTGTTATGGCCACCCTCCTATATGGTGGGCTTCTCAAATTAGGGAAGCTCTTCTTTCTATCATTTCTTTGGATGGCTCCAGCTTCAAGGTACCTAGTTTCTTCTTGTTTTTTTTTTTCTCTTTGGTTCATTCAGGTTTTTTTAGTTCCCTAGCTCATTCTATTCTTTATTTTGTTTCCTCTCGTTGATTCTTGCATTAATAGTCTTCTGGTCTAGATAGGTCATTGTTTTGTTCATTTTTTTTTTCTTTTGTCTTCTTTGTTTTTTTGTTTAGTTTTTTAAGGTGGGTGGGTTCTTTTGTTTTGTTTTTGTGTTCTTTGTGTTGTTTTTTGTTGTTCTTGTGTTTTTGTTGTTTTGTTTTTTTTTTATGTTTTTTGTTATTGTTCTTGTGTTTTTTTCGTTCTTGTTCTTGGGTTTCTCTTTGTTTGTGTTATTTCATTTTTTTATGTGTGAGTGTTTTCTATGTTTTTTGTTTTTGTTTATTGTCTGTTGTTGGTTGTTTTATTTTTATTTTTATTTTATTTATTTTATTTTTTAGGTTTTGGTTGTGTTTATTTTTCATGTTTTTTTGGGTTATGTCTTTGTAGTGTTCTGTTGTTTTTGTCTTGTTTGTGTTTTGTTATGTGGTTCTTGTGTTTTTCTATGTGGTTTGTGTTGTGGTTTCTTTTATCTTATTGTGCGTGTTTGGTTGTGCTTTTGGTTTTGACACACTCAAGGAGCATGTTTTTTATTTTATTTTATTATTTTTGTTGTTATTTACTTTTTTTTAATTTGGTTTTGTGTGTTTGTTTGCTCCTTGAGTATGTCAAAGGTGGTAGGCCAGGTCCGAGTCCTGGGCATTTTTGGCGGAATGGATACCCTTGCCTCCTTGGGTCTTACCCGAAAGTGGCATCCCTTTTGGGATGTTTTCCACAAATTAAAAAAAAAGAGTAGTAATTTTATACCACTTGTAATAAAACAACTTCCAAAATTACAACAATAGTAACACCTTTATGGAGGAAGGTAATTGTCATACGAAAGAATAATATTGCATACCATATTTTCATCAATATATGTTTGGTTCTAAAACTTAACTCTAATGGGTATCTAATATTTTGAGACACTATTTTATTTGATGGTTGGTTGGAGGTATAGAGTAAGTAAAAGTATTACTTGTTTCCTTCATATCAACCTTCTATATCTTGTCAAAGAGATAGGGTTGTTGAGTTTTATTAAGTATATGATTATAATTATCTCTTAGATAATGTTTTGTTATGAAAATAAATTATTGTTATTTTATTTAATGTTGAATGGAAACTACATTGAGATTGTAGGATGGTTTAATCTAGTAGGAATAGGATTTTAGACTGATCATCCTTGTATATATCTTCTAATTAATTTCATAAGTGGATATCTTGTATAAATAGTACTAGAATTTTTATTTGTTGAGGTGTACATCAATGGTTGATTTTTATTGTTATAGTACATTCCATAATAGGTATGACAAGGATGATATTTTCACTAGTAGTTTACATAGAATTTATGTTGTCAATTGATGTTTTTGTCAATAGTTTTAGGTTAGGTGATAATATTTTGTGGCCTTGTATTATACATATCATTTTTCTATGTTAGCATTTTTTCTATAAGGAAGTCCACGAAGAGTGTTCAAGGATATTTATTAAATAAATTTGTATTATTATATGATCTAGAAAGTGTTAAAGAGTTGAGAATGATTTTGGGATGATGTAGAGAATCTTCAAAGTGAAGTAGACTATGCTAAATATTGATGTCATGCAATTGAAAGTTTTTTTTCTTAGGTCATTCGATAAGCACAAAGACAAAGTGAATATGATAACTACAAAGACACTATTTAAATTAGGTATTAGGGATGATAATAATTATTTGCTAGTTTATCAGTTGTTACTTAGGTTCTTGAGTCTCTTTGACTCATTTCCAATCCCTTTGTAGAAAATATTTTCAAGCTCTTGACATTAATATGGTTATACATTTTATTACTTGCATTTTCAAGATCCTCTCTACTATTTAGTAGTATTTTATTTAAGGAGTTGGCAAATGCTTTATTTTCTATGTAAAAGGATAAATATCCACATTGGATGGCCTTCCTAAAAACTTATTTAATGAAATGTGATATTTAATAAATTATAATTTTTCATAATGCATAAGGATGGTAGGATAGAACATTTGATCATATGATAATTTAAGGTCTTATTATTAAACCAATCATAGAGGAATCAACAAAGATAAAGTTGTTGACTAATTACTTATAACACCATTAAATGTAAAATATAAGAAACTTGTTACAAATTTAACTTGAAAAATTAGTCCAATGGCTCAACAAATTGTACGACCAAAAGATTAGTCTTTTAAGGGGTAGATTTATCCTTGATTTTTTTTTATTTTTTTACGATACAAGGTATTGAAATGAACTATCTAATATAGCTAGGATGCACACTTTTTTAAACTAGATTTTGATAAATTATACAATAGGATATGGTGGTATTTTATTCTATAGATGTTGGAGTGGTTATGATTTATCCCCAATTTCAGCCATAAAATATCCTTGTTGCTTACTAACACTTTTGCTAAGATGTCAATTAATGGTGCTATTCATTTATTTTTACAATTGGATATATGGGATTGAAATGGATACACCCATATTATGTCATCACTAGATAGTTGTATTACGATAAAACATGTATATTATCCATGTATCACTTGGTAATATTTGAACATAGATATTGTTGAAGAATCTAACCAGTTGAGCTAATGATATTTGATAATGGTAATAGTACTTAGTTGATTAGTCTTCACTAGTTAATATGATAAGGATTCCTTATATTTGCTTCTTATATGTCATCATATTTGTTGATTTTAGAGTATTTTTTAGAATGTGCCATTAATGTTAAAATTATTAAAGGTATATTTCTTTGAAAGGAAGATTGCATATTCAAGTAGAATTTAATATATAATTTTATCTTATTCCTTACATATTAGGGGAATACAAAATTTCTTTGTCCTTGATTAATGAGTTTTATGTTGTGTTTATTTTGAAATTATCATGGTTTACGATAAGGAAATGTCTATGAGAATTCTTGGGAAGTGGATTTAGATTATACATGAGGAGATAAAAAGAATATTTTGATACCCATTTGATATGAAATGTTCTCTACCAAATTTTATGGAAATAATTTGTAGCCTATGTTTAAAAAAAAGACAATTAGATTACTCGTTATATCTCTTTCGAGAGGAATTTATTTTGGGAAAATTAGAATGGATCTAAGATTGGTATGAATTTTCCTTAGGCTTGATGTACTTAGCTAATGAAAAATGGAGGGTTATGTGTGATATACTCATGGGTATAGCGTATGAGTCAAATATCCAAATAGAAAAAAATAATTAAATTGGAAGGGAACCGTCTAAGTAGTTGATTTTCTATAAAATTAAGAAAGGATATTATCTAGGAGCCTAGAAATCAATTAATTCCTTTACTAAAATTTTATTATGATAAGTATTTTACTACTAAGATATATCCTTTTATAAGGGGATTGTGGAAGTATCAGATATTTGTTTATCCTTTATTTATTTGAGATGGTGTTTCTCTTATGCAAGGTCTTAGTTTTGTAATGTCATATATTTGGTGGACTATATTAATTTTATTGTATGATATACCTTTAGCTTTAGCTACTTAGTTTAAAGGTAAAAGTTTGTTTAAATGAGTTTAATAAAAATTCATTGATATTTGGTATGTTTGTGATGTATCTAGGAATCCTTGGTACGTTCACAAAATATAATTTTAATTGTGTAATAACTCTAAGTCTTTGGTCAAAATTTTTTAATTCTTAGTTGCTCCTAAATATTTACATAACCTATCTACTTGTTCTTGGTCAAAAATCTACCTAAGAGAATGAGATGCACCCTCAAGACCTCGACCAAGAGATTAGATGATTTAGAAACAAGGGTCTTTGATTCAACCTATAAAGAAGAATAGTTTTTATACACCTTACTAATCTAACTAGTAAGGATTGTAGACTAGAATAAGAAATACAAAGTATTAGAGAACTAATATGAAAGTGGTGTAGATTCAACAACATCAAGAGACATAATGCATAGATTATCAAAATTAAAATTTAGATTAAATTGCCTAATAGAATAGCCTACTTTCCTTATGCTTTAGAATAATTAAACATGAATAACTATGAGCATTGCTAAGTCATTCCATAACTATAACAATAAATCTAGGTAGAAATCTAGAATTAAGAATAACTATAGTAGAATTATTTATTCCTATACTTAGAAAAAATGCTTAACTACTTAGTAAGACATACATACATGTTCAGTACAAGAAATGAGCACAGTCTAGACAACAATCCAATATTCATTAAAAAGGTGTATAACTTTAATCCAATGTTTTGAATGTAGGATAATTGTAGCTATATAATATTTAGAATGTAAAATAATTGTAGCAATCCAATATTTAAAATGTATAATAACTATAGCTGAATTATCCATTCCTATATTTAACAAAAATGCTTAACTACTCAGTAAGATGTGTGTGTGTGTATGTTTTTAGCACAATAAATAAGTAATATTCTAGGTAATAATCCAATCTTCATTGAAAATGTATGCAACCTAAATCAATACATTTATGTCAAATATAAATACCAAAGAGTTGACCATTATAATTATTTCTAGTTTGGTATATATATATTTACAATTACAATTGGTTATGCTATCATAGTTTAGGAAGTGGATTGCAAGTTTTATAGGTGATTGTAGTTTTTGTGCTTTCTCCTCTACTTAATTCTATTACAACTAATTTGGCATTATGGAACTTATATGAATTGTTATTATTATATATTATTGAGTGGCAACCACAACATATTCATCTACTGCATAGGATCTTCTAAAATATTTGTTTTTCTCTAGTTTTCTTACTACCTCCTTAGCTATAATGGTATAGGTGTTATTCAGAGAATCTAGAGGTTATTAGAGTATTTTGATAGCATATTAACCTATCGAGAGGAAATTTGGGTAATTTAGTACATGTTTTTGTTTAATATATATTTCGTATCTTACTATCATTTTATTAGATGTTGGATTATTTATTCATCACTCCAAAATATTTGTATGCCCCATGCTGACATTAGCATTCAAAACCATATGTTGCTCTTTTGATTCCTATACTTTATGAGGTACATTGTTGAATGTTGGATGTAAAACTTGCATTAGGATATTCTATTTTATTACTTTGGTAAGCCATGTTTTTATAGTGCTCTTATTAATGTAAGGATTAAAAATCATATTGCATTTAGGGTTATTATATGTAGCATTATGTTATTGTTCCAGATGTAAGACTCTCATACTTAGTTATTTTTTTAAGGATTCAAACACTTTTTCATTTTAAGCTAAATAATTTATGTTCTCTTTTTGAAATCAACATCATTATCTACTTAGGGTGTTGCATATCAGGCATTAGGTTAAAATTTCCCTTTTGTTGATATCAGCATTCAAAATCATCTAACCATATTACTTAGCCAAAATTTCTTCAAAAAATATCAAACTTTAAAAAACTTATAAAAAATATTTCAAACATACTAGTTTAATTCCTTATCACTCCAATCTAAAAATAAATCAGTGATCCAAAAATATTTTAAATGAACCTTATAACTCCTAATTTAAATTAACTTAAACCTTAGCCTCACAGAACATTTAAAATTAAAAACTAACCTTAAAATCATTACTTTAACTCTCACTTTGACTGCACACATATCTCTATTCTATAGTGCTTCTTCTATGATGCTTATGTGAATAAATTCTAATAAACACCAGGCAAATGCTACTTGGAAATTTGCATGGTGAAATGTTTCATCTCCTCCAAACGTTGCACTCCATATGTAGCACTCCAAACAATATTCCAAATAGCATTAAAAAAATTCCAAATAGCACTTCAACATTCAAATGTTACTCTGGATGAAATGACTCTTTGGCATTATTTTGAACTTCAAGATTTTTTTTACTACCTCAAACACTTCCATTATCTTTGTATTCCTCACAAGATTGATACTTTGACTTCTAAATATTCTATATTTGTGTTGAAATACCTACTTAGGTTCTACTATATGTGCTTATGTACTAAAATTTCTTATCATATTCTTTCATTCACTATAGTTGCTTATTGTAGTTATTGTTGCTTTGACTTATGCTTTACCTTACTCATATTGCTTATTATATTATAGGTTTAGGCTTCAAAATATGACCACACTACAAATTGATGCCATCATTGGTGCTTGATACTATCTCTTACCCCTTGTCGAATAGCTTTTTCTTGTGTGCCTATCATCTTCTTCTATTTACTTTTGTTTATCGACTTCCACTTCTATGTATAGTGCCTTGACTATCCGTTACTTTACTAACATTGACCTGATAGCCTCCTTATCCTAATTATTTGGCCTAATGACCTTCCCCTTTATATACATTTATCTTAAGGTCTCTATTTATGTGAGCATCGACATAATGGTCTTCTCCTTTAACTTTACAATATCTCCATTTTCTTTTATGACTTTATATTGTTATTCTCTATAATAGTGCTTTGTCTTCCCTTTATGGGACTAGAAAACATCTTGTTGTTATGATTTACTATTGTTTTCTCTTCCATTATATTATAAAAGTCCCTTTCTATTCTATATAGAGACTCTATATTTCTTCTTTGTAACAACCTCTATATTTCTTCTCTATATTCTATTTGGTCTTTTTCTTTATTTTATAGGGGCTTATCTTCTATTATTTATATTGGCCTTCTTTATCACTCTTTAAGGGTCTCTATTTCTTCTTTATATGGGCATATTTTCTATTCTATAAAGGGATTCTCTCTATTGTCTATAAAGGCCTCTTCTATTTTCTCTATGAGGGTCTCTTTTATTTTTTTCTATAATGACATCTTTTCTTTTCTCTATAAGGGCCTCTATTCTTTTCTTCTATACTAAATTGCAATTCTTATCAACTATATATTCTAATCCAATGCTTTAAGAAGTATAAAGTAAGCTTAGCGCTTCCTTATATTTCTTCAAAGATTGATATATCTAACCTCTTTCTTATTAATTTATTTCTTTTTTTTCTCTTAGAAATATTTGAATACTTTTCAATCTACTGCTATATTTCTCCTTTTTTCTATATGTTTTTTTTCTTCTCTTAAAATATCTAATTACAACTATTTCTTTCTTTCTATATGCTTTCGTTTTTCTATCTTTCCATACTCTACTCTTAGAAGCTAAAACTCTTCTCTATCCTCTATAGGAATCTTCTCACACTTTTGTAGCTTAATATTTGTTGTAATTCATTTTTAAAATCAATAATATCTTAGGTTAAACCTAAGAACCCAATATGATTCTCCTCCTTACTAGAGAATCCAATAATATCAATATCAAGATAAAACCACTCTTCTTCAAAGTTGGTTCTCCTAGTTCTTCAATATAGTTGATTCTTATTCTTCATTGGTTTTCTTTCAACATAGTGGAATTACCCTAACCTCTTCTAATCAATATAATATTAGAATATAATTTGAGTATTAGTGCCTTAAAAGTGGAAAAAATCTTAATTTACTTTATCAAACTAGATAAAATCAATTTCTAATAATGGCTAAGATAAACTCTTATCAATATGGATAGATTCTAGTGGTAGCTCTGATACCATTTATAAATGTTTAAGCCTTAATAATATCACATGTTATGTATCATAGGATTGAATATAATATAGCCACAATATAATAATGTCAATATAATGGTATGAGTAGAATAATATGAGTAAATTAATATGAAAATAAAGGATTATAATAAATCAACTAACTTAGTAATATACAAAAATATGAATGTAAATAGTCATAATGGAACATGTACTAAAAAAGTTTACAATATTAATTGCTCAATATATATATATATAAGCTTTATTACTTCTCTTTCTCTTACAATTGATGATAATAGTCCTAATGGTTGTGATACTCGTGATACCTATTTATGGAGTATTATCTCCATAATATAGCCATAATAGTATGAATCTTTGGGCACTTGACTATTGTTATCCATATACCAAGTCTCATGACTTTTGGCATATCTACTTGGCACTTGCATATATTATAAACACTTGACACTATAACATATGCACATCTATATATGACTCTTACACTTCTATAACTTGCACACTCTAATCTAAGATACTTGTACACATATTTAAATTAAATATTTATTTTCTCATACATACAAGACACTTGCACATATAGACTCAACTTACACTTACAATCTAACTCACATGATACTTGTGCATTTCTTGCACATTACAACTTTACTTGACACTTATGCATTTCCTACACATCCACACTTATATATAAGGAAAGTATAACTCACACACTAAACTATGCCCTAATATATTAATTATAAATGTACCATTAAGGTGCCATGGGGGTACATTAGCATGTACTAAATAATGAAATATATTCAAACACGTCTTGCCAAGATAAAACAATGGAACAATTTAATGTTTCGGTCCCCCTCTAGCAACCAAGAAGTTATAACTCTTTATTTTCAATGGATCTCCTCTTATTAATTTATACTCTCTAGTTCTTGTTTGACCAACACATATTCCTATTTTAAATACTTTGTGCTTGTTTCAATCTAGAAAACTATGGTCAACTCCTTCATCCTAGTAACTAATAGAATTATCTAAAACCAAAAGTATGATTTTTTATGTCTTTTCTATATTTTAGATTGGGATTTAAGATGTTGGAGTTTTTAAAATAATTCAAACAATCTTATCCCATGGGCAGGGCTTCATCCTCCTAGAAAACTAGGATTTTATCCCTAATCTCCTCATTTTCTAGCAAAAAATTCTTAAACTAGGATGGTCTAGAGAATGATTTATGGTTCATATCCCTTTCAAAGATAATTGTAAAATTTTCTAATTATGTAAGATTAAGGATTTATTGCATGAGTGACAAACATATAAAAGCCTCTTTTAACACCAAGAATCTTTCTAGCTTTACCATCGTATTTGCTAACCTCAATTGTTTTTTTATCTAACTATGAGAAGGCCCCAAACACTTAACATAATTAATATTGAACTAATTTACTTTAGATATTATAAATATATCCCCCTAATCTAAATATAGGATACCCCTTTCTAATCCCTAGTTTAAAAATTAGCATTAAAGTCACCATCAACTATCCAATTCTCCTCTTTATTTATTGTAAAACTACCCATTAGAGGAATTGCTCCCCAAAATTCTTTGAATTGTAGATATCTAAAAATATATCTTAAACTCTTAATCTTGAAGAGAGATGTGAAAACCCAACTTGTTATAACATAATCAATTGTTGTCCAATTTAGAGGGTTCCATAAAGTCACTATACACCTTGAAGCACCTTGGGATGTAATGACCATATGCTCTAATTATATCCATATTTTCTTGGCTATTATATCCATCACTTGTATTGAATATTTAATTTCTTGCAAAAAAATTAAATCCAAATGATAATTTCTAATTAAAACATGAATAACAATTTTATGAGACCTACTATTTAAGCCTCTAACATTCCTTTTTGTACAATATTTGGGAATATAGAATCTAATGACTATCAATCTACTTAATGTTCCCCTAGTGTACTAGCTTTTTGTTCTCCATTATCAACTATTATTGGTTTGATTTTCTTCCCACACTCTTAGCTTGGGGGTTTTCTAATATTTTTTTAATTGTTAAATTCCCAGAGTAGAATTACATCTATATTTATCTCTATCATTCATTGAGACATCCTTATCAACCACAACCATAACTAGGTTAGGGTTCTCTAAAGTTGTTATGACACTATGATTCAAGATTAGCTAGATATTAGTTCCAATATTAGTTGAGTTATCCTCTAATGGACTATTTCTTCTACATTTTTGAAGGGTAGGCTTTTCCCTTGGAATTCATCCAATGCAGTCATTTCATTCTCCATGTCCATTAGGGCATGAAGAATTTCATACCTATTTAGATTTATCTTTTTTATCTAGTTTGATCATGTCATATTCGTCGTTTACTTTGTATTCCTCTTAGGTGTTTCAAAACCCTCTTCTAGTGGGTTTGAGGTTGTAGATTTAGCTTATACCTTCTTCTTAGTCATCCCATCATCATTACCATTAGCTTCTAATGGGATGGTCTCCTTTTCAATAGTCTTAGGGTATAAATAAGTATAATAATTATTCTTATGATAAATATTATATCATTTTGGAATCACTTTATAGTCTACTTGCTAGATCTAATGTTAATTCCCCAATATCTATTTTTATTTCTATTGGTAATGAGTCATTAAAATCCATCTCAATATATATCCAAGCATAAATGGTTAAAGTTTCCATCCTCAAAGCTTTATCCTTGTCTACTCTTGAAGAGAAGCTCATTGTATAGTATCTATTACTTATGAGGCATACTAAAATATACCCTAATGGCTCCCAATTATTTCGGATCCAAGAGGACATAAACCTTAAACATGGTCTCATACCAATAATTTTATATATTAAATCATGGTTACTACTATAAAAAATGGTCTTAGCCACTATATTTTATTCAATAACAAGCTTAGGACTATGGGGGAAGATAGTCATTAACTTTGGACATGAAACTTTTATCCATTGGCTTCTTCACAATAGCAATAGAGAAGATTGATTTTAAAGCATCAATTCTCAAGGGTTCATTCTCATCTCCTTGTCTCTCTCACATTGTATTTACAAAAGACTGCTTGGGAGAAGAGGGTAGAGGGTGTTGGGACTGAAACTGATGAGAGTATATTATTGATACAAATGGGTTACAATATATAGGCATAAGCCTATATGAAATGCATGACACTTGTCAAGTGAAACTGACAAGTGTCAAGGAAGGCATAGTGCACATTACATTAATTCTAACATTCCCCCTTAATGTGCACTATCCTAACTAAAGAAAAAAAATAAGTCAACATTAGGTAACATTCCCCCTTAATGTTGACTTCTCTAAAAGCAACCTATCATCCTCTTTTATTGCTGATTTGGTCTAGGCTCGTGCTCTTTGCGCTTGGCTCTCCAACTATGAATAATGCTAGATTCACTATGTATACATCTCGGTCTATTGCCTCAAGGTCAGCCACTTCCACGGGTCTATTACCACTGGGTCAACCGTCTAAGTGCCTCAGGGTCATCATGCGTGCCTTAGGGTCAACCACTTCTGGGTCTGTTGCCTCTGCAGGTCATCCTCAAAGGATGTTGCCTCTCGTAGGTCACTGACTAGCCCCACCATAAATATTAAATCCCTCCTTATGGTGAACTCAATCTAGAAGGTTTCGGTCTCTGCCAAAAATGCACCTTAATACAAAAGAAATACGAGCCTTGAAATACAATAAAATTGAGCCTTAGAATCTAATTGGGGAGGAGAAGAAAGGAGAATAGAAGAGAATCTTTTGAAGTGTCTTCGTCTGTAGTATTGAGAAGTAGATCTATAAAAACCTCGGATAGAGTCTAAGGTGTCTATGTCTGTAGTCCCTAGAATAAGTGTCCTTATGGTAGTTACCTCATCTCACCGGAATGCATGGGTAACCAGCCGCTGCATCCGCCAAGTAGAAAGAGGCTACTACTAAATACTAGGTTGACTTACAAGTACCTTGGGAGTGTCAGGTACAATCGAAAGTGCACTCCAAGGTAGAAAAAAATTGAGGCCAAAAAACTCAATTGAAATAGCCTCAAAATTACAATATGCCACCACAATTGTGTCCGTCATGGAAAAATGTTTCCAAAGACTATAAATACCCCTATATTCCACCATCAAATGGGCCTTCATCATGTGGAAAAACCATAATACCAATCTAAGGCAGCAAATTAAACCTCAAGAATATCATATTCCTGGCATCGCACTGTGGCAAAATAAAAATACAGACTCAATTTTCCCTCGTAGGGGAATCACATGGGCCATCTAGGCCATCATCAGTTTTTAAATGAAGGAGTACAATAAGAGCCATGTGGGTCTTCCACTTCCACTCTTCCATGTGGAAAAAGCATTAAAAAATAGCTAATGAGGCCATATAGTCGGCCATTTGCTCCCTTCCAACAAGCATGAGGGGCCTTCCACCTCAATTCAAAAAATAGCATTGAAAATTAGTTCCCCCACCATACAATAATAAAGTGTTCCCTTTTGAATTAAAATACCCCTTTGATCTTTAAAATAATAGTCCTCTCTTATGTTATGCTTTCATTTAAAAAATGCATCACACAAATAAAAACAACACGGTCATGGTATAATGCATGTTCAGCGCCACCACTTCTCATGGGCTTGTCACCCATTTAAGATGGCACGTCTTCACCCCACTGCATGCACCAACTGCCAAGTGGCATTGGATGCGTCCACGTGCCTCCGCTCAAAAATCTAAAGATGCATGTCCAGGAAATGGTCTTCACGATTAGGTTTTGAAACATTCCCATTGGTGGTATTGTTCTCGATGGAATCCTGCCTGAAAACCATCAATGGGTAGAGCACTTTCATCACCAAAAGTAATGAATTGATTTGATGTGGGCTGAACCTTGGTCAACCAATCTTGCCTTCTTGTCATGTGCTTTGTTGCTCCAGAATCAATATACCAACATTCTTTATCTTCAACATTAACTTGGTTGGCTGCATACAATGTGTTCATATTATTATTTTGTGGTTCTCCCTATTCTCTTTGCCTTTGATAGAAATTAGCAATATTATGATTCCATTTTCCACAATATTCACACCCTTGTTGATTGTTGTTTTGACCCCCTTGAGGTCTTTTTTGCCATCTTTGCTGCTACTGGTACTGCTGCTATTGTGGCTGGTGCTGGTACTATTGCTGACATGGTTGCTAATGGTACTATTGATTTGGTTACTGCTGGTACTGTGTATATATCTGGTGTTGTCTACCCCTTTGATTCTGATTATTCTGATTTTGACCCTTGTTTCGTTTAGGCTGTAAAGTTGCCTTGGTGGCAAAAGCTACTAATGTGGCTTCAATTTCTTCATCTTTGATTAGGGCTTGCTCATGCTTCTTAAGTAGGATATCAATATCCTCAAGTGTTGAATTTATTATTTTACCACTCAAGTCTAACATGGTAGCATAGGAGTGAAAATTTGAAGGAAGACCATGCAACATTATTGGAATTAATTCATTATCATCTAGGGTTTTACCAGCAGCTAAGAAATCATTTTTAATAGACTTCACTTCCATAATATAATCGGTAAGTGAGCCTTTCATACATATATTGTGCAGTTTTTGTTTGAGATACAAAATATTATCTTGACTTAGCCTATCAAACAATATATTGAGAGCATCCCATGCTTGTTTAGGTGTTTTTGTAGCCCTACAGTTTCTCTGCATTGAATTCCTATAGCTAGATTGATTAAACTTAAAGTTATGTTGGAATTCTTCTCAAATTGTGCTTTTTCTTTAGGTTCTGTAGGTGCAGTGAGTGGTTCTTTCATTAGCTTGCCTATCTCTCACAAAGTCCCACATGTCATTCATCATCAATATTGACTCCATCTCATACTTCTAATTTGCAAAATTTTGTGCTCCTTCAAGTTTCTTTGTAAGTCCACTTAATAGATTTGTAGTAGCCATGATTTAGAAAAGGATCAAAAGAAAATGGAGCTCAACAAAGGATGAAGTAAGAATGACAAATGCCAAATTAGATCCCTCAAAAAAATCTAGGGTACACCGCTGAAGATCCAGAGGAGGGTTCACCTAGTTTTTCCACTCTGAATATTCAAGATATTCCAACAGTGGGAGGGTTAATTTGAACATAAGTGCCTTTTTTTTATCCAAAGAGAGTAAGAATTAGAATTTTGCCAGACCTTTATACCAAACTTCTCAATATACCTGCCCTTATGTGAGGGAGACTATAAGTATTTGAGCAGTTGATACGTGGAACATAGGCGATTCTGAAATGGAATAACCTGCTAGACCTTTATACCAAACTACTCAATATACCCCCCTTACGTGAGGGAGACTATAAGTATTTTGAGAAGCTGATATTTTGAGTAGTTATAAAAGTGTGATTATTGCTTTTTGTAGAATTATTACATTCAATGTGCCAATGTATTATTGCTGAAAAATGCTTGTATGTGTTTGCTTGCTTGTATATGGCTTAGTGTCAAGTGTGTATGAATTGGAACTACACTTGATTACAATTATAAAACCCAAATTCATGCAAGGGTGATAGCAAGCATAAAATGTATACAAAGCCCAAATAGAAGATGCAAGCAACAAACACCTAGTGGCCAAGAGAGTGCCACAAAATGAATCCACTGACAAGGGACAAGGGGTCCTAAATCACCCCTTAAGTTGATGATTTGTATTGAAAATTTGGCTAAAACAAATTAGCCCCAAATGTGCCTCCAAAAAAGATGAGACAATATCAATGCCTCCTTTTACAATATTGCCTTCAAACTTGCCAAATTCAATGAATGACTTGGCATAATGTCTCCCCCAAAGATTTAGAATTGAGCCCCTCACAATTTTTACCAAATTATCAACCAAGAGTGTCGGATGCAACCGAAAATGCACTCTATTTTACAATATCAACTTCAAGTCAAAATTCAGCTGAGTAAAAGGTCTCAAAACTGAAAAATAATTGCACCAATGGATCCCCCTCGAATTTCTCTTTCCAACGACTATAAATACGCCTATAGTCAGATACAATTTGATGCTTTTAGAAGGCAAAAAACAAAGACCCTCTACAAATGTGTGCAACTCCGGGACTTCCCAAGCGGTCACCCATCCGAGTGCTACTCTTGGATGAATTGCTTAACTTGGGAGTTTTATAAAAAATGCTGCCAGCAAAGTAGTCTTCAAAGATGGAATTAAAATATAAAATAAGATATTGTAAACATACAAATCCCTTTCTCAACTCCCACGCGCCCGGGTGGGTTTCGTTCAGTACAGGAAATATTAAATTCTTTTTGAAGCAGGCCTCAATCAATTAACGCACTCGCCAGTCTTCACTTTTGTAATCAACGTGTGGCCTCAATCGATGTGTTTGCCTGCACGGGGCGTAGAGCTCACTTTCCAGCTGGTCACGGTGTCTTCGAATGGTTATGGTTCATCTCGAGCAATTTGCAACAGAAAAAATTAGTACAGCTCACAACCCCGAGAGCGGCAGTAAACAACAAGTGAACATTTAGTATTGGTCTCCTTCGACGTGTTTGAAAGAAACACAAACACAACAAGCCAGAAAATATTGCCTGCACAAACAAGCATCTGCCAGCTTGGATGACCACGTGCTTAGGAAAGATGCTCCATCACAGTCTCAAACACAGTGAGAGCAAACTGGCATCCACGAACGTCCTTCAATATCGATCCAGCGAATACAGCAAGTTGAATGCAACACCCACGCCTTCAAAAGGCAGATTCAAAATAGAGAAGGAAAACTTTGAATATCTGCTCCAGCGAGTTCAACAAAAAAAAATTGACAGCACGGTTCATGACTTCATGGATTGAAACTTTGAATATGATCTCTTCGATATTTGTCTTCATGCTCAGGATCACAGTCAACTATTTTAGTGCTTTTAACCATGGCTTATTTAGCTTTTTAACCACTTTCCAATTCAGGCGAAATGCCTGAGCACTAAAAAATACCTTCGTAGGGTGATCAGAGCTTCGCCATTGATTGCTAATCACAAAAATGTAACCAGTGACCAGTGCTTCCGTCCCTTGATATCCACTTCCTATAGAAATGTAACCTGCAATTCCTCGGAATGCACCATAGAATCCAAAGATTTCTCGTCTCCCACCACGTGCGATGACACAAATGTCTGTCACTTCACCTACTCCTACGCCGACGGCACCAGCAGCGAAGGTCGCCTGGGGCGAGACACGGTGAGTCTGGGAAATGGTCTCGAAATGCCGGGTCTTGTATTCGGTTGTGTTAACTCTACTTTTCTCAGTAATTCTTTGAATGGCCAGCTAAGTACAGGTATAATGGGGCTCAATCGTGGGGCTCAATCATGAGTCTGCTACAGGTGGCTCAGAATTACCACAAAATTCATGAGGAGCAATGCAAGGTAAACTCAACACTCGCAGAGTATAGAGAAGAGTTTGAGTGAACATAAAGACAAACTCCCTTCCGATATAGTCTCTGAAATAGACGCAGCTCTGGCGGACCTGAAGAAGGCAATGGCTGGTGATGATCACCGTCCTCACACAGAAAACTAAAAAACAAAAATCTCTGACAGAAACTCGGCTTAGAAACGAAACGACACAATCAAAGATTTGAAAAAAAAAACTTCCAGAGGCACTGCACAGTCACGGGAGACCCGCCGTGAAGACCCTGCTGGCGGTCTGCGTCGCGGAGCAACAGCACCGCGTGGAGTCCATGAGGGCGGTCGCCGTGGACGCACTCTTGGAAGCGTTGCCGAATCTCAGTGATTCTTCTACGGAGTGTGCGCTGGCGATGCTGGATCTACTGTGCACACGCAAGAGACTGCGCTTCAATCAGGGGCGCTCTTGCAGTTGCTGCTGTTGATTCAGAGCGACTGCACTTCAAGGGCCAAGAGGAAGGCGCTTCACCTGCTCAAGCTCCGGTTTCCATTTCGAACAGCATTTCAATCTGAAGCTTTAAACTTTAGCAAGAGGTTTTAACCTGAGGGGGCCATTTTAAAAAAAATTCTCACAATGGACACTAGAAAAGAAAATATGGAAATAGGCATGTCCTCGGATGGCGAGGATTGTCCTTTTCTGAATTTAGCCTCTCAAAGATTTTAAAACAACCCCCAAAAAAATGAGAAGACTAAAAAAAATAATAGGGGAGCTATCTAGTTTCTGATCCACTCAATGAGTGGAGAGCATACTCCCTCAGCCCACAACTCAAGACCCTAGTTGTCCCATAGATGGATCTCACCGCTCTGATACCAGATGTTGGGACTGAAACTGATGAGAGTATATTATTGATACAAATGGGTTACAATATATAGGCATAAACCTATATGAAATGCATGACACTTGTCAAGTAAAACTGACAAATGTCAAGGAAGGCATAGTGCACATTACATTAATTCTAACCGAAGGAAGGCCCTAGAAGGGCACTCACATGTAGCCATGAATAGTAGAGAGCAATTTTTAAGTCTACTTAGAGTTGTGCATAAACAATAGTAGAGTGTTATAATAAAACCTTAATGCAAGATTCTTATTTTTATCTTTATACTGAAGATGCATGCCTATGATGTTCTCCAAACCACATAGTGGAATTGCAATATATTATTTAAAGAGATTTAAATCTAACTCTTTTAAGTGAAATCCTTTTTTTTTTATCTATGACATTTAAATAAGTAAATAATATAAAATATTAATTTGATAATATAATTTAATGTAATAACATAAACTTATTTTTGTTAAAATGCCTAATTAATTTAAGAAACGGGTTATAATAACATCCCCTACCCACCCCCAAGGGCTAGGTGGATTGGTAAGTGTATGTCTAGCTAGGCACTTACCTAGAAGAGATGTAGGTTCAAACTTTAGGGGTAGACCTGTAGCAAAGGTAATAGTATGATCTGAATCTTCTGAGTGCACGTAATATTGACGATGATGGTACAAGTCTCGAGCACTCAGTGTCCATTTCATATCAGGCTATAAAACAACGAAGTAAAATAGGTTTGGTGAATGTAATCCTTATAATTAGGCAAAATAAGTTTGGTGGATGTAATCCTTATAATTTGAACCGTTCTCTTGTCAATTACTATATTACTATATATAGTATGGTTGTAACCAGCTCTCCTATTTAAAAAAACAAATGATAGATACAATCCTTATAATTTAAACTTTATACTTGTCAATTACTAAAAATAGTATAATCGTAACCAACTTCATCCCAAAAAAACAAAAGCAAACATCCCTGCCCCTATTATTATGCACTTTGTTAAGAATGTATCGTCTCGTTAGTGACCATCGCAAACGCCAACCACGATTCATTATGCAGAATCTTTCGTTTAGAATCTTTAATTTTTTTTTATCTATAATTACGGCCTTATCAGCTATTTGTATTGTAAAACAGTTATAAAAATTCGCACCTTAAATCTGAAGAGACGTAGTTGAAGCAACTGGAGGTAGCATACAAAATAGGAAAATGTGGTCAACTCCTTCCCTGTGGCGCCTTGCTTGCGGAAATGGAATCTCGAAAATCCCTCACCCTCAGGATGAATACGTCTTTTCTGTTAAAAGATTGATTTACAAAATTATTTGCTGCCTGACGAACGAGGCAGTGTTCCTCTTGACAGCTTCATCGAGTTCGCTCAGTCCAGCCCGAAGGTTACACACTCTATTATTCTATTGGGTTGGACGGTTTGTGTGGAACACCATTTTGACTAGTGATTCCAAAATCATGGACATAATGAACGGCCTAAGCTATACTGACATTGCTCTCAAGCTCCAGCTGGTGCAATTCCTTTGCATGACTCCACTCGTGCTCAGGGTCTTCCCTTTCCAGGCCAATGGATGAAAAACTTGGATTTTGTACCAGAAACGGGCAGTTGTGCCTCGCGACGGCCGAAATCCTTGAACCGTGGCTTCCCTCGATATTTGGGAACATACAGCAACAGAACTTTTTTGTTGTTTATGATAATGGCGCTAACCAGCTTTCGTTCAAGCCTACACAATGCGATCCTCTCTAGAACGGAAATCGGTCTCTGATTCTTCCTAATATTCCTGTAAGACCCTTGTAGCTGTGTAAGCGTCAAGACTGTTATCCCTAATTTCTATTATAACCTTTTCTTTGAAATGAACAAAATTCTGTTGGAAACTCTAAAACTTGCGATAACGCCTACTCGACAACTCTGATGATATTTTAGGCCATACTTGATTTAGCAATAAAACTCGAAACAATGGACTACACACTTTGAATATTAACTAAATATAATATCCCCTCACACGCAGGCACCTCAATGCAAGTTGTTTTCATGGCGTGAATTATCGATAAACATGTTAGACATCGAATTGCAAGCCTATACGTAACAGATCTCATCCGCCTAATTTTGTATAGTGCAGTATTCAGAAATTGATTTGCAGTACGACGGGTTCCCCTGGTTGCTAACAGCCTAACTGTATCAATTCAATTAAAATTAAAATTTATTGAGGTTTACATACTTTCCAAATGAAGCTATTTTGTGTGTTTTTCAAAATTGGATATATATTTTGAAACTGTATATTATTATTTTTACATCAGTTGTCCAGGCTTGGAGTGTTCATTATAAAGCTTATATGAATTTTGATAGTGTTTATAGATTGTAGTTTGTTTCTGATGGTTTGTTAATGTGATTAGCTGTATGAAGTTTTTTTTTAATAATTTTTTTGCAAGAAAAATATGGCAATAATTATATTTATTTTTAAATTTATTCATTTTTAATAACTTTGTTATTAAATTGTTAAAACATAAATTTTATTATTACGTTTATAGTTAAAAAATATAGTTATTAGATGTGATTACATATTTTTATATAGATGTGTTTACATATTTTTATATGTTAACGAAGTCGTTAAGAAGAATAAAAATGCTTAATCCTAATTATCAATAATAAAAAAAATTCACACAAACAAAAATATTTAATTTATTAATTTTAATTTATTTTTAAATAATAAAAATAATTGTAGTTTAATTAAAAATGAAATAATAATAGTATGTATAGATATTTTTTTCTTACAATATATTTTGAAACACTTAAAAAGTCTACGTTTAACCTTAAATGCACATAAAAATAAATTTAACTATTGTATTGTATTATGATTGGCTACTAATGAAAGAGAAAAAAATAAACATGCATAAATATTATATTTTCTACATGAATAATAAGAGGATCCACTAGTTTTTTGAAATTCTAAAATTTATTATTAAACTAATATATATTTATAAAGTTATTAGTATTGTCCTTTAATGGTCTCCCATCCATGTTTAAAAAGAAAATATGCTACAAATAAAAGTGTGTAATAAATCTTTATAAATATCATAATTATTAATATATATTTTATAATAATACACATTATTAGATTGTATATTTCTAGAAAGGTCTATTTTTAGATTCATATCCCAAAGCTATGAAAAAATGTTTATTTTTAGTTTTAGGTTATTTCATACTATACATGTTTTTGGTGTAAGTATTAATGGTACACATGAAATGGATGATGACATTATGGTTTATCTTGTTGTCATATTGATGTTGCATAAATATTTAGTACTTTAAAGTATATATATTGTTTTTAGAATAGTTTAAAGCATTTCCATTTTAGATATGTTTTTAAGTGTTAAAACAAATATAAAAATTATTAAAATTGTGCCATAGAGGAACAAAAATCTGGTTACTATGATTTGATTAGAGTTTGAGTGCCCATTTACCACCTTTTGTTTTGCAATAACTTACTACATTCTCAAGCTCAAAATTATAATTATGCTCTTATGTTCAAGGACAAGATTTATCACAAGCTATTATAAACTTTATAAACTTTAATCCTTAAGTTAGAGAGCATCATCTTATTCTCTCATGTTCAAATAAGCTTTTTTTTTTAGTATATTTCATAGTTTATTGGATTCCATTTGTGTAATTTTTCTAATATACATCTTAATGTTTTAATTTTAAAATAGGTCATATAACATTTATGTTGAGACATATAGTAAACTGAGTAAATCATAATAATTTCATAGATCATAATAAAATGGAATAAAATGACATATGTAATGATAACTCAATAAAAAACTAATAAATTTCATCCAAATCATACATGTAAGTCCATATAGGTCACTCAAACACATAAAACTCTTTTATATGCATAAATGATAATAGAAGAAAGCCTGTAAGAGTGATTATCTACTAGAAAATATATTTTTCTTATTTATAAATTATCAAATGAGCAAAGTATAACTCTAATCATAGGGGGTTAATTCAATATTAGCATATAATCCTAATCAAATCGAATAAATAATATTCAAGGTCGCATCAAGCTCTTCTTTAAAAATCTTTTTGTTGTAATTATAATTTTTGGAGAATTTTTATGGGTTTGATGTTAAATCTTGTTATAAAAGGACCTTTTATTTTGTGAACAACTCACATACTTGTCACTTTTATATACATTATATATTTGTAGTCACTAGTTTAGATCCAACTGAATGGATAATTCATATATATATATATATATATATATATATATATATATATATATATATATATATATATATATATATATATTATAACCTATGCTACAAGTATTACCCAAAATTCTATTTGAGATAAAAAAAACATGAAAAATATAGTGTATTTTACATTTAGAAAGGAGTTATAACATGTTCCTCTTCACAAATCATATAAACCTTAAATTTTGGTTACCAAATATGGTTATTTTTTAACTTTAGTAAAAAGTACTTACGAGTATGGTTAGAGACATCCAAGATAATTGTATGTCCAATCTCATATTGTCTCATTGTCCAGTATTGATCATCTTGTTATTACTTCATACATTTTTGAGCTTGAATAAAATTACCATAATTTTAATATTTATTTCTTTACTACCCATTGGTACTTTTTTGTTTAGACATATATGTTATTAGTAGTTATATATTTATCCCTCATATCTAGTTCTTATGTATTGAGAGTGCCATATTAAATGAACTAATTATTTTGTCATGAGAGCTAACATATTTAACTATTTATCGAAAGCATCTAGTTTTTATGTATAAACAAATTTATTTATTGAATTAAATTGTCCTATCACCATGCACAATGATTTCTAGTATTTTATGCTTGGACTTATAGGATGTTAGTAATCATAACTTATGCTTGTGTAATACATATATCACATCAATTATCATAAAGAAAAAATCCAATTCTTTTAGATTTTAATATCTTTTAGTCTATTGTTAACACCTTCTCATATCACTTTTCAATTAACATATTCTTTTATTTATATATATTACATGTATTATTTTTTATACTATTAAAAAAAAGAGGGTTTTGAATGAAACCACATAAAATTTTACAAGAGATAAGCCCCAGGGACCACCACCAAAGAACATAAACAAACACCCTAAGGGTGAACCAACGAAACAACCGAAGGGACAAGAGTAGACAAGAGGAATGAACAAAATGATAAGAGAGAACCAAGGAAGTTCTACTCTGAAGCACCAAGGGATCAATCCCACATCCACCATGTCACTTCAAGGGCAAGGATTCAAAATTTAAAAAATACCAACAACTCCACAAGGTACATGTCGTGAGGAGAACCACGTACCCATGGGGAGGCTGAAGGTACAACAATTATTATAAACATCTCCAAAGGCATATGTCATTAGGAGATCCATATACACAATAGAAGAGCAAAGGTACAACAAAATAGTAGAGCCAATCACACACAAATGAAACCATAAATTCTATGTACTTGCAACACACTACCAAATATCTACAGAGGCATCAAACGGTTCACCATGAACACAACCCATAAATAAACCTATGATAGTATTTAAGTAAATTTATCTATGATGTGACTAACGATCTCCATGGATAAATACTCCTGCAAAATAGAAAATACCTGAGATAAAACACCCAGATTCACCAATAAATTAGCCATCACATTGCTCTCTTTGAGCATATTCTCAAACGCCATATTATCAAAAGAGCAGGAGTTCCAAATTGTTTTATTAATAATATTAGACACCTTCCAATTAGGATGACAGGCCCCTTTAACTATATTAATAACTAACAAAGTGTCACCTTAAATTATTGCATTACTAATACCAAGATTTTTTAAATGCATCACATCAAAAAAGACAACCCACACCTCTACAAAAATGGAAGATTGAGTATCAAGGTAGTCCATAAAGGCCAGAATAAGATCATCATTACTTTCCCGTATCACTCCTCCTACCCCAGCAAGGCCGAGATTCCATGTAGAAACTCCATCAAATCTTAATTTAAACTAGTCTACAGACGGTGGGAGTAGTTTTAAATAAAATTTTACTCTTTATAGAATAATTAAAATATATGTCATGCATTTTAATTTTACATAGAATATATAAAATATGCATATCTTAAATTGCTTATATGGGATTAAAATAGGTGTTACTATAATATAGGCTACAACATACTATGATTAAAACATTACTTGTAAGCTTTTAGCTTAGGTCTCCCAATTTAGTACCAATATTTAAATCACTTGAGATCATATAATTTTTTCTAATATAAAATATAAAATATTATACAATATAACCATGTCTCAACAAAATAGCCCACATACAAAACATTTCTATTAAAGTAAAAATTTTCTATAGTAAGTCAATAAAGTCAATCTAAAAGGTAGTAAGGCAACTGTATGCATAAAACACCTCACTAGGCCTAAAATTTGGATATGGAATGAGACTTTGGTATTTTTATTTAATTCCAAACCAAAAATTTGGCTAAGGAAATAAGCCTAGATAAATGATGATGTTAGACTTTTAAAATGTTGATATCGTATTAAGGTGCAA
The DNA here is from genome assembly GCA_028583015.1 of Wollemia nobilis. Lineage (NCBI taxonomy): Eukaryota > Viridiplantae > Streptophyta > Pinopsida > Araucariales > Araucariaceae > Wollemia > Wollemia nobilis. The sequence goes on from JAQPPZ010017037.1 coordinate 1,171,080, forward strand.
AAGAGTTTAGTATTTGGCATGTTGATGGATTCTAAACTAGCTAAAGAAACTGAACTTTTAAGAAGTTAACATCACCACAAGGGCAATAAAAATTTTATGCTTCCATAAGAGGTCAAACCTAACTTTTGGCTAAGGTAAAGTCCAGGTTGGACTTTTGAAATGTTAACATCATCATGGGAGGAATAAAATTCCTATGTATGACATCACTAGATGCAAAATTTGGCTAAGTTATGAGATTAAGGAGAAATAGGGCCAAAATTTCAAGACAATGATGTTATCTTAAGGAGCAAAAAAAATCGACATGAAAGAAATTCTAGCTCAAATTTTGACTAAAGAATGACATAATGGTGAACTTCTAGGAGGTTTATGTTACTTGAGCATGGAAAATAATTTTACCTAAATTTTTGAATCCCCACCAAAGGGTATAATCCTAGCAAAGCCTATAGATCTCAACAATGAATAGAAGGATTTTGGATATATATTTTTTAGTAAAACTCTTCTATAAAAAATCTAAATGATAAAATACTTTTCCATAAGAGATGTATCCTCAAACAACCAACCCAATCACTAAGTAATATGAAAAAAAGAGCCTATCAATAGACACCAAGATATACTAGAGATACATGGATTCCAAGCTCTTGGAAAAGATAATAATCGACCATATCAACTCAACTGAATCAAAGTAGTTAATATGAGTTGAGCTATAAAATTATGTCCATACCCAAATCTCATCCTTGTTAGGTCTATAATTTTTTTTGTGTAATAATTGGATATAGCAAAAATATGAATAAAATAATATAAATAGCCCAATATACATCAGAAATAGGGTAAAATCTTTAATTTCTACTTGTTATATATAGTATATGATGATTTATACCTTTCAATATAATTCAAGTGTTATTTGGCCTATATCAAGAGAGTCCTTGTAGAAATTATAAATGTGAGTTATGCTTTTAACATATTTTTGTTTGTAATTTATGAATGGTCAACTGATAAGAAAATTTTGCTTATTTGGATAGCTATTTGGATTGCTTTCATTACGTACTTAGAATAGTTAAAAGGGTTTAAATGAAGTTACATTTTGTAATGATAAATTTACTACTTGGTTTGTTAGGCTTGGTTTTAGATTGAATGTGTAATACTATTATGTAGTGTATGTCATTGTTGTTAGTTAATTTCCATCCATATTTTCATTGAATTTCTAACCCTACACTTTTTCCTAAACCTTACATCTCTCACTTTAGTCTAAAAACACCTTTCATTTAGTTAAATTTACAAGGATACAACCATATTTAGAGGTTACCTCAAAAGAAGTTTTTGAGTCTTATAATATTGGTTATGAAAGCACAAGGATATAGAAACAAAAAGGAAAAGCCAAGATGCGATGTAAATGAACAAAATATAACACTAAATCCTATGAATTGAAAGTGCATGAAATGAAAGAGGCATGAACTAATAGAAACCAAATAAAAAACCAATATGGAAGACAGACCTTTTTATTAATGTGCTTAAAAACTCGATTACAATTCACCTCCTCCCTTTTTAGGGGTTAGGAGCGTTAAATGTGTTCTTGTCACACCCATGGATGTTATTCCTTCTTCCATGTGCCCACATGTAAAATGGGCGGACCAAACATCGTCGCCACTTGCATTGATGAATCTTGACTCCTTGATGCTCCTCTAATGTCTAGATCCTATGTTCAAGGAAACATAAAATAGTCAGTAGCACCTATAGATAAAATGAAACATGCAATCCCCATGCCTTCAATTAGCACATGCAAAATATAAATAAAATGATAACTGAAATAGATCCAAATGAACTAAAAACTTGACAAGGGCATCAAAAAATCATCGGGAAGGCACTAAAAAAATAATAGTCAAAAAATTCACCACAAATTCGTATTCACTTCGGGGCGGGACGAACAGACCTACAACAAAGTGTCAAAAAGCACTGTCCCAAATGTCACAATCAAGAAGCTCCAAATTGCCTACAAATTTGGGGGTTAGCTAAAAGGGGGAATTTTGGGAAGACCCAGAATGTCAGATTTTCCCAATTTGGTCTCTATCACCAGGAATTTTATGATGCTACCTGCATGTTAGTAAAGACGAGAAATTATAAAAACATGATAAAAAATGCTCAAAACGATGTGAAATTTGAATGAAAACCTATCTAAGTAGCATAGAATAAGATGCAAAAATAACAAAAAGGAAATCTACCACATATTTCTAATCGCTCGGGCGGGGCGATTAGGATTGCAACGAGGGGTGGGGCGCCCGGGGGCAGGACGCCCATCGTTTGGGGCCCGATTTCAGCACCAATCCACTTGGGATGGGTCCAAAACCTCTTGTGGGGTGTTTTCAGAAAATTTGGTAGGATGTTGTGGCCAAATGTCGGGTTTTGGCTCCGAATTTGTGCTTCCAATAACCACCCTATGACCTCCCTTCCAAAAGAGATCAAGGATGTGAAAGGCACAAATCAAAAGGTGTATGTGGATGTAAAATGGTAGCACTTCATTACTCAAAATGCTCCTTCTCTGTATATCTTGTGGTGAGAAAACTCACCAATTTATAGACCTGGAGGTCTCTTGTAATTGAGCATGCAGAGGCACCACTTGTCAATCATGCCTTCTTAGGGGGGAGAAGATTCCTCCCTGATTAGGGGCTCCATGACTACCCCTGTAACTGCCTCTACACTAAAAAACACTCAACTCCCATGTAATTAAGGAAGAGTTAAGTGGCGGATATGAGCTACCATTTGTCAATATTTGACTTTTTTCTCATCAAACCTGCTATTCGCCCCATCCTGGAGTGAATACTGCTAATCGTCCCTGGGTGGGGCGAGTACCAATTTGTAATCGTCCCTGGGTGGAACGAATAAGGAGCAGAGTGCCTGAAGGTGCCAAATTGACCTATGACCTTCCAAAACTGCTGTGAGAGTGGTTAGGACCACTGTTTAACCTCTGGGGGATGCCTTGTGTGTTGTGTGTGTCAATGCAATTAGTTTTTGCAATCACATAATAGGATTGGTGATGTTTTGGTGTCTACAGTTTAATATCTAGGGCAAAACTAATGCACATATGCACATTTCACACAAATAACAACATAATTTAATATAATATCATTTTATACCCTATATAGATATCTATATCAATAATTTGAAGCCTAGTTATAATAAATGTAAAAAAATATTCATTAGAAATACTATAACTTCAAAAATACTTGTGATAATTGTTATTCAATGGTATTCAATAGATTCAAATAAAATTGATCTTGTTTAATGCTAATTTTGATATCACATTTTTGTTGTGATGTCATGTGCTCCCTACATGTTCCCTATTGCTAGTAGTAGGTTGTATTAAATGATGGTTTCTTTGAATATGTCCCATAAAATAAGACAAATATCCCCCTCTATTTCCATAGGATAATCTATTTGATTTCAAGATAGAGACCACTTCGAAGGCTTCTAAAGTTGATGGTGGTAACAAGGATGAATTGGATTAAGATAAATTTTTATATTTAGTTCCCATAACTGGATTTGAGAAAACATTTTGTTCCTCTTTCATAATTGGCTTTTCCCTTCCTCCTTCACCTTCTATAACAAATATTAACCTTATTCTATCCATTAAAAATTTGATATTATTAGGCATTCTAATGGGTCATTTGAGTTTTGAGGGTGAAACAATATTGGTTCAAGAAGCCTATTTGCATTGAATTCTATTGGTTCATCCTCTATTTATACATTCTATCTCTAATAATTGATCTATTGTATTCCTCCTCTTTTGGTTCCATACCATATCGTTATGTACATTTATTAAATGCTCTTCTATACAAAAATCATGGCTCTCCATTTTTATTAACCCAAGTATTTTTGTAAATTATTCTAATTTATTTTAGCCTCCTCAAAATCTATCATCTCCTAGGGAGTCTACATGTGTGAATATTATTTGGTGTCTCTTCAACTAGTATTGTTTTTTAACCCTTAGTTTTGAATTCTAATTCTCTATTAGCATGCCAAGATATTATATTGGGTGGCTCCTAAACTCTAGGTTAAATATAGGAAGGGAATAATTCCTTAGTTTTAGTTACTTCAAGTAGAAATTACAATTTAAAATTTCCATTATCTATAGGTGAAGTACCTAGAATATTTCAAAAAAATGACAAAACAAGTGCTTTAAATAATAGTTGATAAAATTAGAGAAGGGCAATAAGAAGCACCTTTAAACAACAAGAATATTAAATTCATGTACAAACATGTAAGGCCTGAAAATATATACTACCTAGTAACATTGTTGCTAAGATAAATGAAAACCAAAAGTAAACTATTACACTTTTTCCATAGTGGAGCACCTATAAAACATGATTTTTTCAAGTGAGTGGTAATTGGGAGTCCTAGGGGTGGATAGTGGAGTATATAAGAGGGATACTATGATATTATATTTATTTTCATTTAATTTAGATGAAAGTCTACTATTTTTATGGTTGGCTATTTGATTTTCATGCAATGAGGCCTCCTAAATATATATTTTTATCATTCTTATTTTAAGGATATTATGGGATGTGTGTGATTTTTTCAAAGAATAAATAAAATAAATTCTTTATCTTTAGGATCCCTTCAAATGCTATTAAAAAATGGACCTTGATGATTGGCTTCTATAACTAATCTATCTCATTGAATTGTAGTTTGACTATGAGTAAAAAGTGATACATGTAAAATTATCTAATGTTTATCTTATGAATTTTGCAATAGATAATTTGAATAAAATTAATAGGTTTAAAAATAATACACTTTTCTATGAGGTAGGATGCCACGGACAATGCCTATGGTTTAGCTTCTAGGGATGTTAGGATGGTGTAAGTTTTACATAACTTTGGTACTTTTAGAAGTTAGGCTCAAGCATCTTAATCATATAGTAACTAATTATAATAATTAAAATTTAAACAATATAGTAATATTAGTAATAATTTAACAATGTGCAAAAAATAAACATCCACTAAGAATAATAACTCATATTCATTGTCAAAAAGTAAAAAATAAAATTAATAGATTCTAAATTCCAAATCAATGTAAATCATAGCTAATTAGTGAGGGAAAATTATATCATATAATTAGAGTAATATATGTCTCATATGTGCAATATATGCAATAAATAATCGAATATGAAATATATTCTACCTATAGCATAAATGTTTCTATTTAAATACTAAATCAACATTAACCCTAACCATCATATGTGTAGAAAGTATTTTTAGGGATATCCTCTTCTATAACCCAAATTTCATGTTACCTAGAGCACAAGTCCAATTTTATAAGTAATTAATCCAATAAATCATTTATAACATAGATAGGAAATTTATCTTTGATGGTGACCTTATCAAGAGGTTGGAAATCAAGACACATGTGCCAATAATTTTCCTTACACTACACCATAATATCAAGAGATGAATAAGTATTTATGTGTGGATGGATGATTTTTATATCCAATATTTCTTGGATCAAATTTTCAATTTTAGACTTTTAGGATTGGGAATAGTGGTAAGGATACATATTAGGAGGTTGACTACAAGAACTAGGTCGAAGGTATGATCATGTGTGATATTAGAAGGAAGAATCATGGTATAACCAAATATATATACATAAAAATCCATAATTTTTGCAAGTCTAAAGGAAGATATGGAAGAAGTAGCTCTAAAGGAGAGTAGTTCCTTAAGGGGTATATTTATCCTAGAATTTTTGTTTTTAGGGATATGAGGTATTTAAATGGACTATTTAATCTAGGAAATAAGCACACTTTTTCAAACTTTATTATGATAAAGTATACAAGTGGATAAGGTATCTTTTTATTCTATGGATACTAGAGTGGTTAGGATGTGGCACTAAGTTCAACCATAAAATATTATTTTTACTTACTAATACTTTTGCTAAGGTGACAATTAATGGTGTTCTTCTTTTTTCTAATTGGTTATATGGGATTGAAATGATTCCCACCCATACTACATCATCACCACATAGTGGTATTACAATGAAGCTAGGATATTATCCAAGAATATATTCACAAGACTCAAGCTTAGGTCTTCTCCTTGAGTGTTTAGGAATACAATTGATTGAACTAATTCTATTTTATAATGGTGATATTCCTTATTTTATTAATCTTAAATAGTTATTAGGATAATTGTAGATATCAAAATCTATGTATTTTCATTTCATCACATAATTATACATATTAAATTATATGCCTAGGTATAAACTTAAGCATATCAATTATTGTACTTTTCACCCGTGTTGCACATCACAATTCTACATAATAATATATGCCTAAGTTTAAACTTAGGCATATAATTCCTACACATTATTCATTCACATTGCACATTGTAATTTTGCATAGTAAAATAATATACCAAAGTCTAAACTTAGGTGTATTTTCCTACACATTAATTTATATTTTCTAAATTTATTATATTTGAAAAATCTACATAAGATACCCTATATCCCCACTTGACATGCATCCTTGTCACATCACCATCACCCCTTGCCACCTCTCACACACCCATTTTATCATTATCCCTTCACATGGGATATCCCTCATAGTTCACTCCACTAGCCACCAATATCCCTCACCTTGCCATATCTCACACCTCACTCCACACATTACTCCACTTGCACCTATCAACTTGCTACATCTCACACCTCACTCCACACATCACTCCACTTACACCTACCCACTTGCCACATCTCCCTAGTTAAGTGAGAAAATCTTGGTGATTCACTACATATATCCCAGATAGATGGTTGTCCCATCCTTGCCACTTGACAACCCTATATTATCACCTATCCTTCCCTTCAACACCCTAAAAGGAATTTAAAGGTACTTGATCAATAAAAGGGAATGAGGAGAATGATAATGTTATGCTGCTAAAATCATCACTAATGTAAGAAATCATCATATTCATTTTCTCTTATTTTTATTTGTGTTTATCATATTCATTGTGATATGTGGTACTAAACCATTTGTCTATTTGCATATGTGCAGGTTCTAGATTCAACAAGTTCAAATCTAGCAAGGTGGTCACGATAAACCCACCACCCCAACATTGATTGTGGCATAGAAGAAGCAAAAGACACCATCCTTGATTTGTAAAAGGGATCCCCTTTTTGGTACATATTATTGTAAAATGCACCCTAAAAGGGTCAAAGTGTATCAAAAGTAACTTTCCCGAATATAATACAACATATCATTTTTATTGCAATGGTGTCCTTTTATTAATGTTACAATAATGTTGTCTTATATCTGCTTCTTATAATTTATCATGTTTATTTATTTTATTTTATTTGTTAGGATATGTCATTAATGTTAAACTCATTAAAGGGATCTCACTTTTGAAGGAAGGTTGTATTGTTCCTTCTCATTTAATAAATTATTTCATCTCATTCCTTAACATTATAGGGAGGATATTAAAATTGCTTTGTCCTTCATTGATGAGTTTTATGTTATGTTTAGTTTGAAGTTATCTCCTACTAAAATAAATTCTATCATGGTTTAGAATAAGAAAAGGTCTATGTGGATTACTAAGAAATAATTTTATATGAGACATGGGGATATTATTAGATATTTTGATACCCATTAACTTGTGAAAATAGTTTCTATCCAATTAAAAAAATAGATAATTAGGTTACTTGTTATCTCTCTCTAGCTAGGATGCTTCAAGTTGTTAAGATGATTTTTTGTGAATGTGTATTTTCTATTTATCACATTGGATCCGCCATAAAATCCAGTATTTTCACTATACTAAGTGAATGCAAATTTTTTTATGGGAAAAGTGGGATGGGTCTAAGATTTTTACGAGTCCTCCTCATTGATCTTAACGTACTTATCCAATAAAAAATTGTGGATTATATGTGATAGAAACATGGGTGTAGGGTATGAGTCTAAGTATTTTATGACTAAAAGATCTCCTTTGGTAAGGGGATTGAGGAAGGATTGAAATTATTTTTTCTTTCGTATTAAATTGGGATGGTTCTTTTATTATGCAATCTATTAGTTTTTTAATATCATTTATTTGGTGTAATAGCTTAATTTTATTCTATGATAAATATTTAGATTTAGTTACTTAGGTTGTAGATAAATGTTAATTTTTTTTTATTAAAAATCCATTCATATTTTGGATTTTTATGATGTATCTTAGAATCCGTGGTGTATTCTCAAACTATATTTTCAATTATTTGATAACTCTAGGTCTTTGGAAAAAATTATTTAATGCTTAATTGCTCCTAAACAGTTGGATAAAGTATGTGGTTGTTTAATTTATAATAAAATCTCTAGATGATAGTGGGTAATGCAAGGCCTCAATTTAATATGTTGTATAGGTTTATAATTATCCCTATGGTAGTGTCTCACAAACATAATGAAAAAAATAAAAGATTAATTTTTCCAAATTGTCCTGTCATTATTTGAGATTTAGGTTTGGCAAACTAGGGTATCTATGGTTGAGATGTTTTTAGCATGGAAGATCTTAAAATTTTTATTTTATTGTTAGGTTCTCATAGCAAGGTTAGGTTTAAATAATTCCAGAATGGTCTTTGTAAAAGGCCAAATATGACAGGGAAAGCAAATAATTTAACATATAATTTAATGTTTCAATTTTTAGTTGAAAATAATATAGCATTTAATTTGTAGGCCAACACCATTATAACATATATAGTTGGTCTAACAATTATTTAATATTATAGTTGGATTCTAGATGGTTGTCCCTATCCTTCTACCATACCCTAATGAAGCATTCAATGTAAACCTATTCTATGAACTAGCTTACAAAATGGTCCCAAGGTGTCATGGTGGTGTATTTACCTATATAAGAAAATATTTGTGAATTAAATCTTAAGTTATTTATTTTCAAAGCTTTATTCCATATCAACTAGTATTAGAGCATTATTTTGATCTTTTAACTCGGGTTCCAATTTTGGTCCACTAATTTGGATTACATGATCTATGTGACTTTGCTCATATATTACACTCCTCTTTCTTGTAGACGTCACCAAAGGAGTAAGCATAGGTCTAAAGGATACATATTTATCCTCTATTATCTCAAACTTCCATTCCTAGAAGCTTCTTAGGAATCATCTTCATAAAATTATACATGTTTTCATTAATGAATCCAACTATCTAAATATTTTGATCATTTGCATTCAAAAACTTATCGTGGTAGACTTAAAAGTCCACCATACCCTCTAGTGATCCATTTATTGTAGGAAACCACCACTTGTGTTCCCTATACTAACCTAAAAGCCATTCTACGTACCACCTACAATCTATCACTACTTTTTTATGTCGTCTATGCACCATCAATGATGTGCTACATTTAGTCTACCACTCTATCACCTTAAATAGTTATGGCTATTCTAGAACTAGTTAGAGTTATACCTTTCAATTGAGCCATTAGACACTACATGTAAATGGTAGGGATTAGTATTGTATTACATTTAATATTGACATGGATGGTGCATATTAAATACCTCCTTGTAAATGTAGACATTCATATAAATATGTTTTTATTGAATACAATTAATAGTTTTTATGGTGCCATTCTTGTTTTTTCCTCTTGAGTGTTCTTCCCTCATCATTGGTATCAAAACAAGGTGCAATAATTTTTGGAAAATATCCTCTTCTTGATACCATATTGGTTTAGAAAGGAATGAGAAATCCAACCCCTGGATCTTGATGGGTGAATGTTCTTTCCCTGTTGTGAATGCTTTCGAGCACTTCTATGTTTAAAAAAATTTAGCTAGGGTCTCTCCGAATCTTGATCCTCAGCTAGCTGGGGTCGCTCTAACTCCCAACCCTCAGTTCAATAGTGTAGTATTTCTTATTTCATTAATTCTGATTTAGCATTTCTTTTTACAGTTTCTAGCATAAGTGAGGCCAATATACCCACTGCTTTCCATAGGTGTTGCTATCCATATCTCTAATAAACCTATGCACTTGATCTTGTTCATAGCTAGAATCCCTCCTATCCTCAACCCTCAACTCACGTTATTGTGCAATATTTTTTATTTATCTTAGTTAGATATACATTCTTTATAGTTTCCATATTCGAAACCATGATGTCAAACCTCGATCTTTCGCTCAATAAGGTATATCATCGACTTAGGGCTATATTTGCAAAAATCCAATAGTTCCAAGCTAAAATTCTTCTTGCCATGATAACTACTGATAAAATTATTCTTATCAACAAAGTACACCAGCTAAGAGATATCATTGTTTAAATTCAAAAGATGAAATTTTCTAGACTCACCAAAATGGTCATTGTTGTTGATGTTCCTGCTATGAAAGAAGATATTGTTTAAATAATTGTTGAAGGAAAACTTGTTTGAATTTGAGATGATGTTGCTCATAATATTGAATTTTTATCTATTGTTGATCTCCCAGAATAAAAACATACCAAAACATTTTACCATCTCTCTGATCAAGAAGAAAACAACATTTTGCTACCACAATCACAAAATTTTTTGAACAACGAAGCTCCAACCATTGTTGCTCTCAATGCATCTCCTGTTTGGTCTCTAGATCTACGTTTTTAGAACTGTTCTCAAGATTCCACTGATATGTTGCTTTTTTATAATATTCCACAGTGTCAATATCCTTCCTCATAGCACGTTTATCTTTCCCACATTATGGTAATGGATTTCTATTTTTAGTACCATCTACCCATTTTTGGGCCCCATTTCCATCCTTCTAGCCACTAGTTTTCATTAGGTTTTGAATCTGGATCCCTATTCCATGTACCCCCATTGCCCTCCCTCTCACCTCGTGTTGTTTGCTAGTTGTTATCATTGGTAAAACATGTTTGCCACTTGTAAGTTACCCATGTTGCCATCAAATTAGTCATTGTCATTCCACAATAGTCATTGTTCCCTTTCCCTTGGAGAAATTTTTAGATTAAATTAAATTTTATTTAATTTAATTTAAGATTACAATATTTATTATTGCTCTTATTTTTAAATACCATAATTATGCGTTAAATAAAATATTCTCCATTGATTTTTGCCCATTCACATCATCCATAAACCCATAATTAAATTTTAAAAATTTAATTTAATTTAATTGAATCCATAAATTCCATCACCATTGACCGTTGCCCATTCACATCATCCATAAACCCATAATTAAATTTTAAAATTTTAATTTAATTTAATTTAATCCATAAATTCCATCACTATTGACCGTTGCCCATTCACATCATCCATAAACCCATAATTAAATTAAATTAAATTAAATCCATAACTTTCATCACTGATTTTTGCACTATGTGTTGACCATTGTGAAGAAAACAAGCTTATACTGAGAGGGGGGTGAACAATATAAGATAAAAATTTTACTTTTCTTTCGCAATAAATATTATCCAACATTATCAATTGCAATAAATTTCTATAGCAGTATTAATAAATATCATCAATAGCAGTAATAAAACAATGCACAAATCATCACACACATGAGAAACACATATTTAATGTGGTTCACCTAATTTGGGTTACGTCCATGGAGAAAATATTTCTTATAAATTTTCTAAAAAAATCTGTTGGAAACCAATTCCCTATTACAATATTTATGGGCCTCTACCCAAAGGAGACTCCAATCCCCTATGCTCAAGTTCATGGACCTCTATCCATAGGATATCTCAATCCCCTCAACTCTAGTTTATGGACCTCTATCCACAAGAGACCTCCATCCCCTCAACTCTGGATCATGGACCTCTATCCATAGGAGACCTCAATCCCATAAACTCTACTCCAAGCCTACTCAAAAGGCTTAATCAAATTTGCATCAAGCCTACTCACAAGGCTTACTAAAACCTACTCAAAATCATTACTTAAACCTTCCCACAATCATTGCTCAAACCTGCTCCAAGCCTACTCACAAGGCTTACTCAAATTTGCTCCAAAAATTGCTCATAATGCTTGCTCAAATTTACTCCAAGACTACTCACAAGGCTTACTCAAATATACTCCAAACCTAATCATAGGGCTTGCTCAAATATGCACAAAGCCTACTCACAAGGCTTGCTCAAACCTACTCCAAGGATACTCACAAGGCTTGCTTAACTATGCTCTCAACTCTGCCTAAATTTGCACCAAATCACTGCTCAAACATGCTCTCGACTCTTCAAAACTTTGCACCAAGTATACTCACAAGGCTCGCTCAAATTTTCTCAAAAACCTTCTCACACAACTTGCTCAACACTGCTCACAAGCCTTCTCAAAAGACCTGCTCAAAACAACTCACAACTACTCATAATACAACTCACTAACCTACTCAAATATTTCCCAAAACTTGCACATAAATAATGCTTATATCTTTTTCAAAATGCTTTCTTCAATTAAAGTAATTTAGACATATTCTACCCAGAATTATTTTCTTCATAAACATATAGAGAATGATATGCATTAAACACAATCAATATATTTTTATCACATTTATTTGCATTCAAAATATATCTCTAGTATAACTCTTTCCTTGTTGACATTATTATATATATCCCAAAACAAAATCAATGCACACACTTGCTTCACAAATCTGATTTCTACTTCTTGCAAATTTCTTTTCAATATCAATCAAATCTAGTGCATAAATTTACTTCACAAAACTGATTTCTAACACTTGCACATTCACTTCCAATGTCACTCAAACCAATGCCCAAATGCTTCACAAATTCATTTAACAATGATGCATAAATTTATTCTCAAACCCTAGCACAAGTGTTTCCAATTTCTTTCAATGATAATGTACACTCACTCAATTCTTATTTCACCACCTTGAGAATGAGTTAAATCACCATACCTCAATTTGTCTTGATGAATATGTGCCCTCAAAAACCTGTCTCAAATAATATCTTTTCTTTTGCCACTTCAAAATAGATTAGCAAAAACTCCTCTTCAAAAATTCACATAAAACTCTTCTCAAAATATGTGCACATTAATTTCTGAAAATAATGCTCTATTACTCCTCTTTGGTTTCACAAGATAAAGCTTTTAAATATAAACCAAACCCTTCAAAATATCAAGCATAAATACAATCAATAAAATAACATAATACACCTTTTATCTCCCTCTTTTAATATAGCAAAAGAAAGCCCTTAACACACTTAGACAATAGTACAATTTTCAAATCCTAATACACCATAAAACTCCCACTTTAATCATGCAACCTTAACCCTCTTATACACTAAGCAAAATATAAATTTCCAATATCTCAATACACCATAAAACTCCCACTTGAAATTTACAAGGATAATGCCTTCATGCACAATGCAGGAACAAATAACAATTTCACACCTTATAGCCTCTACTAAGTCCAAGGTAAAATAAAAGCCAACTTATTTTAATGCTCCTTGTAAACTACCGCGACCACCTCAATCAAGTCAATGCAATATTAAAAATTTCAAGTACCTCATGCACGATGTGATTCAAAACCATACAATCCCTAGCACAACACCTTCCCAAAGCACTTGTGACCAGTTGCGCTAGCATAACCACTAAAACCAAAAGGAGCACCTTCAAACTTTATCACTGTTATCTACACACAATTTAAAACCTTTTTTGCCTAGAAAAATGACATCCAAGGGTTTTGACCTTACGACCTTCCCTCTAATAGTGCTCATGCAAGTCAACCAATCTCTGGATTACCCCTATTGGGAGTAACATAGCAAGCATATACTTCAGATAATACACTTTTAGCTCATGCACACCTTAATATTTTTTGTATCTCTAAAGTTTGTCATTCACATAAAACATTCACAAATCATAACATATCAAAGCTTGCATTAGGATAAAATGAAGGAGAAATAATGGGTATTTATATGCATAAGACAAAGTCTTCAAAACTCCATGATGTTGGCTTGCATTTCAAATAACTTCCACATGTTTACGTCTTAGTTCCTTTTAAACTTTGGTTATAATATTAAAATATTATAACATAGACTTATACGTTGGCGCCTAAGTCCCTGTTTGAAAGTTGAGTTATAATATTTAATTAAAATATTATAACATAATCTTTTAGGCCCATAAATACTTAAAACCTTTGGAAATAAATAATGCCAACTTGTGTCCCATGTAAACCTTGGTCCTCAAACTTTTAAACCTTTTTGATAAAAAAACCTTTTTAGCCCATGATTTCAAACATTTATATTTTTAATCCATTGTGTCAATTATTTAAACCTCTTTGTCTCAAACTATTAAACCTTTTGGTCCAAATATCTTAAACCTTTTTTTTTTATAATATTTAAACATAAATTTAAATATTATAATCTTTTCCTTTAAAAATATTTCCTTGAGAAACTATCCAACCTCATAAATGCATCAACCATGAAGAATATTCCTGCCTTAATTATCATTGCATCTTTTGGCATCAAACCTTTGACATCAATGACAACTCAATGTACTCAATATTTCCAAAAATATCCTCCTTTGTCATTGATGGCAACCCTTTCAAAAAATATTCTTTTAGTGCAACTAGATACCAAAAATTGCTCCCCCTAATAAGCTACTCTCCCTTATTGAATTCTCTCCCCATTTGACATCAATGACAAAGGGAAAATAAGACATTTAGCATAGTCCACTCATCACCTCCTTTCCTTGAGGTGATTAATTTTGGTATGGGAGTAAAAATACTCCCAAATTACAATGCTCTTGTTTTCCAACCTTCTTTTTCCACACTTTTGTAGTCATAACTCTTTGAATATTTTGAGCATCCTCTTTCTTGCTTGTCCTTGGAAGTTCTGAAAATTTTGTTATACACCACCTTGATTTATGCCCAAAATTATTGCAATTGTAACACATGATGTTGTAGTTCTTGAAAGGTGCAAATGACCTAAAATTTCTCTTGGTGAAGCCATAATCATATTTACCATGAACCCTACAATGTATAGCTTTATGCCCAAAATTATTGTAATTGTAACACTTGATGTTGTAGTCCTTGAAATATGTAAACGAATTGAAGTTACTCTTGATGAAGCCATAATAATTCTTTCCATGAAACCTACAATGCATAGATTTATGAACAAAATGATTATATGAGTAACAATATCCTTGGAAGAAATATTCATCTTGCCTTAGAGGATATGGTCGCATACTTATCTATTTTCTTTTCTTGTGATGGTCCATGTTCCTTTATGATTCTTTGTTTTCTTTCTCTTTTATACTATCACCTCTCAACACATCAACATAGGTCTTAGGTTCTTCTTCAATCACTTCTGGTTCTTCTATTTATTTTGAACTTGAGCTTGACTCCTCTTCTTGTTTTTCTTGTCCTTCAAAACCAAGTCTAGTATTGATAAATGGAGATCTTTGTGCCTTGAGAATATCATCCAATATTTTTGAGCTTTTCCCAAACTTATGTAAATTTTCATTAGAATATTTCATTTCCATCCTTAGAGAAACCACTTCATGTTCTAATCTTTCAAATTATAGCTCTTTTGACTTCAATTGTTCAGTCATACCTTCTTCAATTTTCCTTGCCTCTTCAACCTTAATTTTAAATTCAATGATATTCTAGAAGCTTTGCCTTTGTTTTCTCATTCTCTTGTACTTGATCCTTCAATATTAAGTTCTCCTTTTTCAACTCAAAAAATTCCTTTTCTACATCAACTGTATTTTTCCCTTCTTTTTCTGAATATTTCTCTTTTTCTTGGTCTTCAAGGATGGGATCATCTTCTTTATATTTATCTTTATCTTTAATAATATACACATATTTTTTCACTATCATAGATACTTTCATCATTGCTACTTTAAAAAAAGATCTTCCCCTAATACTTGGCTTGACTATGCCTATTTTTCTTTTCATAACTAAATTTTCTTTCTTTATTTTTTTTGTATTCATGTTCATATTCACTACTACTATACCCATTTGGTGGACAATAAGCTGCATAGTGACCAATTTTACCATTTTTAACACAAAACATAAACTTATACTCTTGATGATTCATTTGTATTTTTATAGGATCTTTCTTATTCCTTCTTATCCTCATTGATTCATCACTTGACTCTATTTATTTATATGTTTCTACTTCCCCTTTTAGAGTAACAATATCTTTGCAAGAAAAATCAAATTCTTCTTCCATGTCTACCATAGTTTCCCATTGCTCTCTATTTTGTTGGATTTAAATTACTAGAGAATCTTCCTTTTATTTCATGGCTATGTGTGTTCCTTCCTTCTTAGGAGGGTATTATCTCATGGTTCTTCTTTTTCCTTTCCTGGCCATGTGTTTTATTGTAAGGTCTTTCTTCAAGTTGTTAGGCTTCCTTAAAGTAACCTGCTCTGATACCAATTGAATAACACACGTTCACTTATACTGAGAGGGGGTGAATATTATAAGATAAAACTTTTACTTTTATTTCCCCATCAATATTATCCAATATTATTAATTGCAATAAATTTCCATAGTAGTACTAACCAATATCATCAATATCAGTAATAAAGCAATGCATAAATCATCACACACATGAGACACACAAATTTAAAGTGGTTCATCCAATGTGGGTTACGTCCACGGAGAAAATATTTCTTATAAATTTTCTTAACAAATCTCTTGGAAATCAATTCCTTATTACAATATTTATGGACCTCTAACCAAAGGGGACTCCAATCTGCTATGCTCAATTTTGTGGACCTCTATTCACAGGAGACCTCAATCCCCTCAACTCTAGTTCGTGGACCTCTATCCATAAGATACCTCAATCCCCTCAACTTTGGTTCATGGACCTCTATCCATAGGAGCCCTTAATCCCCTCAACTCTACTCCAAGTCTACTCACAATTCTTACTCAAATATCCACAAATCCTACTCATAAGGCTTGCTCAAACATGCTCACAATCACTGTTCAAACCTGCTCCAAGCCTACTCACAAGTCTTGTTCAAATATGCTCCAAAACTTGTTCACAAGGCTTGCTCAAATCTGCTCTAATCCTACTCCCAAGGATTTCTCAAATATGCTCCATGCATACTCATAAAGCTTGCTCAGATATACACCAAGCCTACTCACAAAGCGTACCCAAACCAGCTCACAATCACTACTAAAACCTACTCCAGGCCTACTCACAAAATTTTCTCAACTATGCTATCAAATCTACCTAAATCTACACCAAATTGGTGCTCAAACCTACTCTGAACTCTACCCAAATATACACCAAGCCTATTCACAAGGCTTGCTCAAATCTACTAAAAAATTTACTCACACAACCTCCTCAACTTTTCTCACAAGCCTTCTCAAAATAGCTCACAACTGCTCACAATACAACTCACTAACCTGCTCAAATATTTCCCAAAACTTGCACACAAATAATGCTTATATCTTTTCAAAATGCTTTCTTCAATTAAAGTAATTCAGACATATTCTACCAAGAATTCTTTTCTTCATAAACATATAGAGAATGATATGCATTAAACACAATCAAAATATTTGTCTCGCATTCATTTGCATTCACAAGATATCTCTAGTATAGCTCTTTAGTTATTAATATTCTTATGTATATCCCAAAACAAAATCAATGCACACACTTGCTTCACAAATCTGATTTCTACTTCTTACATATTTCTTTTCAATATCAACCAAATCTAGTGCATAAATTTGCTTCACACAACTCATTTCTAACACTTGCACATTCACTTCCAATGTTACTCAAACCAATGCCCAAGTGCTTCAAAAAATTTGTAGACACCAAAACAGCACCAATCCGATTAAGTGACTAGAAACACTGATCGCATTGACATACACAGCTTTCAGGGCAGCCCTCAGAGGTCAAACAGTGGTCCTAGCCACTTACATAGCAGTTCAGAAGGTCGGAAAGTAAACAAAGCCTTTATCAAAACAAAGTCTTAATCAAAGTCAAAAGCAAGCCTTTATCAAAACAAAGCCTTTATCAAAACAAAGTCTTAAGCAAAACAAAGTCTTAAGGAAGAGCAAAACTTAAGCAAGAACAAGCCTTAAATTCAAAGCAAAACTTAAGCAAGAACAAGCCTTAAATTCAAAGCAAAACTTAAGCAAGCAAGCCTTAAGCAAAGGGGAACCTTGGCCTTAGGTGTCACGAAATCGCGACACCTAAGGCCCAAAGGGGAACCTTGGCCTTAGATGTCGTGAAATCGCGACACCTAAGGCCCGAAAGGGAGCTTCGGCCGAGGGTGTCACGATTTCGCGACGTCGCGAAATCGTGACACCTAAGGCCCGAAGGGAGCTTCGACCGAGGGTGTCACGATTTCATGACGTCGCGAAATCGTGACACCTAAGGCCCGAAAGGGAGCTTCGACCGAGGGTGTCACGATTTCGCGACGTCATGAAATCGTGACACCTAAGGCCCAAAGGGGAACCTCGGCCGAAGTGTCGCGATATCGCGACGTCGCGATATCGTGACACTTCGGCATTTGTGCTTGGGCAGATTTTTAGGCATTCGAAGGCAGAATTCAACCCGTTAAAAAGCAGACATTAAACAAATTAAAAGAGCACGTTAACCAACAAAGGCGGACTTTAAACAAATACAGGCATTTTGACAAAGATACGAGAATGGGCATTAAACAACTGGCAGTGAAAGTCAGTCAGTTACGTGGGCCGTTGGAGGACTGTCACAGTGGCATTAACGAAAGCCCGAGTCGTGGAGGACTTTCCTCTCTCGTGGAGACACGACCGCCACATGGCACCTTTGACCAACACGTGGCGCTTATGCACGCCTATTCAAAGAGACCCCCTGGGTCTATAAAATGGTGGATTTTTCCACCCAAAAGACAAGTTAGGAAGCATTTGAAAGGAACGAAGTGCTGTCAGACCAAACACTCGATTGCGCTCCTTTTCGATTCATCCCTTCTACACCCGTAATCTCTTTCGCAGGAGAGGTTATCGGTGGCTGCTAGAAGGTGAATCTGAACCTTCAAACCCAACATTTTGGCCACTTGAATCAACCAATTTGCTGACAACCCCTTCTCTGAGGTTTTGGGCCTATCCCTAGTGGATTGGCATCAAAGTGAAGCTTCAACGGGGGCGGCCCGCTTGGGCACCCCACACTTTTGTTTGTTGCATGATTAATTTATTCTGTCATTGCGAATATATCTTGTATTACCATATCTATCGAATATTATCATGCATTATGCTTTATCGAATATTATCATGCTCTCACGGTATTTGCTATCCCACTAACCTGCAGGCAGCGACGTTTAATTCGACAGCAGATTGGCCGACTGTTTCAATGGCAGTGGCCATCTGGTGACGTTTTCTGTCAGAGTTGCAGGTTGCGTAGAGTTATTTTATTCACGTATTTAATCAATCTCTGCATGTATTTCTCATTGATTTTTAAAAGTCAAACATTCTATCTTTTGTTGCAGGTGCTACTAACGTCTCTGTGTTTCTTTGATCGCAGGAGAAACAGCAGCAAGCAAGGATTCATCAGCATAAGCGGTGGCAGCACTTTGGCCCGCCCGTTTCACATGTGGGCATGCGAAAAGAAGATTACTAATCATGATTGTAACTGAAAATATGTAACTGAGGAGATGTATTGTAACCGAGTTGGAATTAATATAAAAGGGTTGTGCTCCTGCTTTCTCTTTATATTTTGTCTCGATTTGATTACGTTCTTCCTATTTCATGCATCGAGTTAGTTTTTTTTTTCATCTGCATTTTTTTTTTTTTTTTTTTTCTCTCTCCTCATTTCAATGGCGATCACGGTGGGACCCTGTCCCCTGAATTTTGAGATCACAGAAACTGATTAAAACTTGTTTTTTTGTGCTTACGAGTACCTTTTTAATTTTTGACTGTTATTCGTCTTTGCCTGGACAAATTTTTGCCTGTAAATTTTAGAGCCGAAGATCAGAAACAACAAGTCCGGGCAGAAAAAGGTAACGGTTTCTAACTATCCCTGTCATTTTCTGCTGTTTTTTTTGTTTTCTTTTATGTTTGCCTTCGTTTAGGTTTAAAAGTTTCATTAAAGTAAAAAATTCAAAGAAAGAAAAAGGGGGGGAAACCTATATATATATATAAAAAAAATCATTTTATTTGTTTATTTTTTTACTTTCATTTTTTTCTTTAATTGTTAAAGAAGGGTAGAGAAAGTTGTAGTCAATTTTCATGCTTTATTTATTTATTTAAAAAAAAAAAAAATTTGTCCAATTTCTATTTACTGTTTTCCGGTTTGTAGTGTTTGCATGGCTTAGGGAAAGTTTCTTTTTTGCTGCCTGTTTCATTTTTATTAAATAAAATGAACCCCACACACTTCACGTGGTAAAATTAAACCAAGGAGCTGGTCGTAAGACCCCAGCCCTTGAGCAAGACCAACGGTGGGTTCATCACCACCTTGGCTTAGCTTTGCATCCATTTCCCCCGATTGTCACTGTTGTTAGGCGTAAATCCTGACGAAAGCTGACCGAGTGTTGCTGGGGTGATTCCCATGCGCGCGAGGATAAGTCTTCTATGGTAGGTGTCATTAACAGGACAATCCCCCCTTCCGTACCGCCTATGTTCCACGTACCATCTGCTCTCACGTACCTATAGTTTCCCTCTCGTAAGGGCGGGTATATAGAGAGGTTGGTATATCGGTCCGACAATGGTATATTGAAGGGGCGACCATTTATGGGAGTCATATGAGCCAACATTATGCATTTAAACATTCTTCAAAACTTGCAAAAACAAAACAAAACATCAAAATGCACTAAACCAGTTTAGGACACACTATTTAATCCTTAAAAGAGATAATCACGGTTTGTGTATGTGTGTGTTCATTTCTGCTTAGTGTAAACAAAAAAGAAAAATCATCATAAACAAGATAAAAATCTGCTTAGATAGTAGAGAAGCACCACAATGGTGTACACCCGTAGCCAAGCCCAATCAAGGGCAGAAGCTCCGGAAGGTACACAAGAAGCAGGCACAAGTCGCCTTCGCTTTAGTCCTGAAGACTTGGTCATACCGCCTTGGCGGTCTGGGCCACAAGAGAATCCACATCATTCCATGTCTAAAAGGAATTATTGGGACCCTCCTCATTGGAGTATGCCCATTCGAACACAGCCCCTTTCGGGAAGAAGCTTTACATGTAGATCTCAATGTAAGTAGACAACCACATTTAGAGGCTAGATATGAGTGGCCACAGCGCGATGAAGCGCTAGAGAGGCATAGTGTCCATGAGGAGAGACAACGTGAATACGGCATCTCTCCTTTGCCTCCCATTAGAACTGAAATACAAAACCTAGAGCGCAGGGCTCTCCACACAGGACGAGCTAGCTCTGCCCGCCCCTTTCACACCCATGAAAGGGAGAACGAGGAAGATCATCGCATTCCTCGAGAGCAACATACAGCATGGGAGCCTTGCGCTTCCGCACCTGCTAGATATAATGATCACCCATTAAGGCCGGAGCCTCAAGTAAATGCCGCTAATCTCGACAGAGGGAAGCGCCACATAGAAGTCCCGGATCCTCAAAACCAAGATAGATACATCGAAAAGGCGGCTAGGCCTCCTAGAATTAAAACAATAGAGCAAATTGACCTATCATTTGCTAGACATGCCGCCCGCCAAGCGCAGATCAAGCAACTTGAGCAGGATCAACAACAACTAGAACAATTATATCACCTTAATAAAGAGCGCATTCGGTGCCAAACAAATGAGCTGCTCCGCATCACTATGCCTGAAAAGGTTCAGACCCCCCAAACGTAGAGGGCGGAAAGGTACGAGAGGCACAACCTCATAGTGCATGATAGGTCCCCAAGACCTCGCCAAGAGGTGCCTTTAAGACACCCAAGACATGAGCGGGAGGCCACTCCCAAGAATGACGATGGGCACCCTTCGCGAGCGCCCACTCCTGTTCATCGAGCTCGCCCAATAACTCCTCGGGAAGCTTATGAGGAGTATGAAGAAGAAGAATGGGCCGAAACGCCATATCAAGGCAGAGGAGGTGCTATCCAGCCACCCCTCCATAGGCCCCCAGTTGCCCAATGGGAACGAGTTACGAAAGAAGAGATTAAATCTTCCAATGCATATAAAGCGCTATTAGAGCGTTTGGAGTCTGTGGAGACAAAAGCTTCTGGGCATCAAAAGCCCACATTACGTCAACTCCGCAGTCATCCAGTGCATCCCTCAGTGCCCACACCTCTTTACCCCGAACATTTCAAGTTGCCTCAATTGGCGGTCTTTAAAGGTGAAGAGGACGCACAAGAACATGTCACAAGATTCCTAAGCCAATGCTTCGGCATCCAAGATAATGACGCATTGTTGCTTAGGACATTCATAACCACATTCGTAGGCCCTGCCTCGGATTGGTTCACACAATTACCAAAACACAGCATAAACAACCTAGATCAATTAGTAGATGCGTTTCTTGAACGCTTTGCTTTCAACACAAGGAAGAAGGCATCACTGAGTGATCTAGCCAGCCTCAAGCAATATGAGGAAGAAACAATGGCAGCATACGGGAATCGATGGAGGGCTTTGCTTTCTAAGCTACCCTACCGTCCCCCTATGTCTGATCTCACACAGATGTTTGCACGGAGTTGCTTAAAATCAATCTCTGGGCTATTGCTGCTGCAACAATACGATAGTTTAGAAGAAGCTTTGGCGCAAGCCAGAGTTATAGAAGAGATCAAAATAGGAGAGGGCGCAATCGCCAAGCCTAAAAAGAAAGAGTGGAACAAAAACACTAAGACTGGGACTACGCAACCAAAACCCGCTGCAGTTAATCAAGTCACGATAAATGTCCCTAAGCCTGTGCAAGAAATACAGCCTCAAAAGGCTAATTACCAGGCAGTGCCTCCTAGTTATGAAAGAGATAATAAGAAATAGGAGCAGAATCAGCAGCGTCGCCCTAGGCGACAATTCACCCCTTATACGGAGTCTAGGGACTCCTTATTTGACCGCTTGTCAGCGACAAATTTAGTCACCCTTCCAGAGATCCAGACCATAGACCCTAACGCTCCCAAGCCTAAGGGATACGAGAGAGGAATTATATTGTAGATTCCATAGGCGAAGGGGACATGACTTGAATGGATGTTGGAAATTCAAAGGACTGATACAAGATTTAATTGATAATCAAACATTGGCAGTGGACAACCCCATAGCACCAAATAATCAACAGATGGGGATATTCAAGGACCCTTTGCCTGCCCATGAGGCACAGGCAAAACCTCTTCAGATTAATGAGGTGCGACAAAATCTCCCCATGCAAGGATATGTGGGAATGATCAACATAGTAACGAGGAACAAAAAGTACCCAGCAGCTGCCCCGGAGGTAGCTACAAGAGCAGTTCCTTCAACATCGCAACCTCAACAACCCACTGTGCAATTGCCTCCGCCTAGACCCGAGGTCACGATACGGACCAAACTCACGCAGAGTTTGCGGACCACATCGGCTAGGCTTTCCATTTATGAGCTTATACAACAGTCAGCGCCCCATCGAGAAGCTCTCATGGAAATTCTGAAAGCCATCGAATTACAGCCTCACGAAGCAAATTCCTTCAATAACTTTGTAGGACATGTAAAATGATGTACAGAGCCAGTCATTACCTTCAGAGAGGATGAAGTTAAAGCAGTACCGAATGACATGGCAGATCCACCCCTGCACGTTATCGCGCGGGTCAACGGGATCCCGTACAAGAGAGTGTTGGTAGATACTGGCTCATCCAGTAACATCATTACCACTACAGCATTAAAACATCTGAAGCTGCCAGCCTCTCATATCACGGCCTCAACATACACACTACGATCATTCAATGATGCAATATGCTCAACAGTCGGCACAATTGTTCTACCCGTCCAGGTAGGACAAAAGACGATACCTACATTGTGCCACATTCTGGAAGGCGAGATGGCATACAACATACTGCTAGGGCGACCATGGATCAGGGACATGAAGTGTGTCCCTTCGATAGCTCACCGAGTGTCTGAAGTATGCATTTGAAGGAGAAATACATGTAGTCCCGATGGACTTAGAACCCTTCAAATATTGCAATGCAGTGCATTTGATGCCGCAATCGACCCTCCCGTCGACGCACTTGGATTTCCAGTTAAATCCATCTAGACAGGGTCCGATACCGTAGACACCACGGATGACTAATCCATCGAAACCCCAGCCAGGTGCATCTACATCATCGGCTCCTTCATTACCAATGCCACCTGTCATGGCTAAACAGAAGGACAAAGGAAAAAAGATCTTGGAAGAGGCTCAACCCCTAGAAGAGGTGTTGCCAACGATATCAACTGTCTCAATAGAAGAAATACTTAGCACAATGGAAGCTGAGATTCCTAATCCACCCAACATGGAATGGACTCAGGAAGGCCTTCCATTTCCTCCCTCTCAATCGTCAACAATTATTGTTGAAATGGCCAATACGGGCCTGGGAGAATATCTGGTGCAAAATGTTGTAGCAACGCCCACGCTAGAAATAGTGCAGGACATGGGGAGACCTCGCCTTCCCATAGGGAAAATTGTTCCTTTAGGTTACCCACCAAACCAGACAAATTTTGTGTATGGGGGCCTTGATCATGGTGTAGAACCATGCAAGCAAAAGGACGAGGACGAAGAGCCTTTTGCCGAAAATATCAATTATTTGTCGAACCCGGACTTCGCTCTGAGATATCTAGGCCAATGCAATTGGCACGGATACGGGTTAGGCAGGTATGAGCAAGGGGTGCGTGTCCTTTGCCAGCCAAGATATCAAATGCCTTATGATAAGTCGGGAGTAGGGTTCAACCACCCCCTGCCCTTAGACATCTTGGTAGAAAACATGCAAGGCCTAGAAATAGGCAGCAAGGGTGGATTGGCATTAGATCCTTATGCCAACCCAAATACAGAATATACATTGGGAGATTACCTCCCATGGTCAACAAACACCCTTGGCAACAGCAGTAATTCCCCTCCTTTGCAAGAGAGAGGTGAAAGTTCGGATAGTAATCCCCAAAGAGAACATAAACGGTGTCCGGACATCTTTTTGAAGTTGTTCCCCTTAGAGGTTCCAGTTGAGTCAATACAGTGTCAAGAGAATCAGGTCCCTCCACCAAGAGTGGAACAACCGCAATGGGACCAGATTAATTTGCTTGGAACAAGGAGAACCCTCAATGTCGCAAGTAAAAATTGCTGAAGAGAATGAACATTTTTGGATCTCCGAAAGTGATTCAGAAGATGAGACTGAGATGATCTATCTCAGACATGCGCGATGGAATAATCACCCTTTAACTCATGAAGATCTAATGGGACAGATGGGCATAAGGTTAGGGCATGAATGGTGGGTAGACCCAGCGGGGTGGGACCAAGTGTTGGATCCATGGCTCCAAATTCACGATGAGCACCGTCCACCCCGAGACCCTATAATGACATCAGTGCCGAGGGAAGACCCCGTCTTCCTATCAACACATAGGGACGATCCGTTCATGCCCGTCCCTACAGAGCCGGATCCAGAGCATAGGGAGCATCCAGAATGTTCGAGTTATCACACCCGCGGTAATGGAGACCAAATTCATTTCATCCACATGATCTCCATTGATTTGACCGCACCCATCCGCAATCCGGCCGATCCAGCATGGTCATTGCATCTAGACATAGATGCCATCGACTGGGATCGCGTCAATTCACCGCTCTCCCCATCAGAGTATTGGCCTTTCGGTGAAATGCCTCATTTTACCCCAGGGACAACTCAGGATATTTTTCAAGCTGAAGAGGGACCCGAGGTTCCAAACGCAGATCTAAACTCAGCTAATGATATCCATTTGATCCCAACTCCACATCAGTTGGAGGACGGATCCCACATGTCAGTCGAGGAAACGACTGACGTAGACATCGGCTTAGACCCAATGAATCCATAGATTATCAAGTCGGGGGTAAGCTTATCCCCTGAAGAGCAAGCCGACTACATTGCCCTTCTCAAAGCGAAGAAGGAGGTTTTTGCATGGTCATACAGAGACATGCCGGGACTAGATCCGTAGCTAGTCACGCATAATCTAACGCTTGACCCGACAATCAAGCCAGTTAAGCAAAAACTATGAAAGATGCACCCAACAGTGGCCTTGATGGTCAAAGATGAATTGCAAAAGCTGTTGGATGCATAGTTTGTCATCTGCATGGACTATCCGCCATGGCTGTCCAACATGGTGCCCGTCAAAAATCCCGACGGGAGGATTCGCATATGCACTGATTTTTGAGATCTAAACAAAGCGAGTCCTAAGGATGATTTCCCCTTGCCAAGCATCGACGCATTGGTAGACGCTACAACAGGTCACGAAATGCTATCCCTCATGGATGGTTTCTCAGGATACAATCAGATTCGTATCAATCCTGAGGATCAACTCAAAACGGCGTTCACAACGCCTTGGGGGACATTTTGTTATAAGGTCATGCCTTTTGGCCTTAAAAATGCTTGGCGCCACCTACCAACGTGCCATGACGTACATCTTCCATGATTACATGCATAAAACTTTGGAAGATTACATGGATGATTTGTTAGCCAAGTCTCTTTTGCGCTCGGATCATCTCGGTGACTTAAGCAAGATTCTCGATCGCCTCATAGAGCATAAGGTCAGACTGAATCCCAAGAAGTGCGTATTCGGCGTCACATCTGGAAAACTCTTGGGTTTTATAGTCTCAAAGCGAGGCATCGAAGTGGACCCAAAGAAAGTCAAGGCAATCCTCGAAATGGCTCCCCCAACCACTATCAAGCAGCTCAGAAGTCCGCAAGGAAAGGTCGCGTCGATTAAGCGCTTCATAGCGCAGTTATCTGACAAGTGTCGACCCATGAACAAATTATTGCACAAAGGGGTTACATTTCACTGGGATGACGAGTGCCAGTCAGCCTTTGATGAAATCAAATGATACTTGGCTTCGCCGCCAGTATTGGCACCACCTAGACCAGGAGTGCCGTTCTACTTATACATCTCAGCTACTGAGGTGGCATTGGGCGCCATGCTGGCCCAAAAGAATGAACTTCACAAAGAACAGGCTACTTACTATCTTAGCCGCACCCTGGTCAGTTACGAACTTAACTATGCATACGTTGAAAAACTCTGCTTGGCAGTGGTGTTTGCTACCAAGAGGCTACGCCACTACATGTTGAGCAACACTACGTATGTTGTGTCTAAGGAGAATCCATTGCGATACATGATGAGTCGTACCTATCATAGTAGTCGCACGGCGAAATGGATCATGTTGTTGACGGAATTTGACATAGAATTTATTGGACAGAAATCTATCAAAGGACAAGTCATAGCCGATCAACTAGCAGAGGCTCCTCTTGAAGACGATCAGCCTCTAGTCATAGAACTACCCGATGATGGGGTCTTCCATGTCTCAGAATCGCCAGATTCTGATGAGCCTGAGTCACAGGCCGACATAACCTTATTTTTTGATGGTTCTAAATGTGAGCAAGGTGGTGGCACGAGAATTGTATTCTTCACACCGCAGGGCGCTCCAATGCCCCTGTCATTTAAATTAAACTTCCCGTGCACCAACAATAATGCAGAGTATGAAGCCTTGCTCCTAGGTCTTCAGACAACAATCGCCATGAACATCAAACGACTAAACATCTTTGGTGATTCGTTGTTAATCGTCAATCAAGTCAAAGGGGAATACAAATGCAAATGCCTAGTTTTGCAGGCTTATAAAGCCCTTGTGGACAAATTCCTGGCAAAACTTGAATGGTACGACATCGAGGCACTCCCTCGATCATCGAATCATTTTGCGGACACAATGGCCTCCTTGGGGTCACTAATCCCGCAAGACCTTTCCGGTGATATGACAACCATTCAAGTCAAAACCTTATCGCAATCCGCGATGGAGCGTGCAAGCTCTGACTTGACGTCAGGAATCCACATGATCCAGATTGAACCATCCTCGGATAAGTTCTCTCAAATCCGTGATCATCTGAAACATGCCAACTGGGGGTCCTTATTCTCCCCTACTCCCATCAATAGCAACACAACGCTGTTCTTACAAGTTCTATCCTGCTCAGCATTTGTTAGGGAGGAACTTCAAAAGGGATTGGTTGTTCATACTATCGAGGTTTTCGATCAACAGGACTGGTATTTACCCATTAGAGACTACCTCAAGTTAGGTAATCTTCCCCTTGGATTGACGCACGCCGCAAAATGAACATTCAAGCAGAAAGCGGCTAAGTATGTCTTGATAGGAGACATTTTGTATCGTCGTAGCTATGAAGGAATCCTTCTTCGTTGCTTGGACCAGCAAGAGTCCACTTGGGCGATCGCCCAAGCGCACGATGGTACATGTGGTGGCCACTTTAGTGGTATGGCCATTGCAAAGCGCATTCTTCGCATGGGATATTATTGGCCATATTTAGAGCGAGATTGTTGCGCATAT
Source organism: Wollemia nobilis (assembly GCA_028583015.1). NCBI lineage: Eukaryota > Viridiplantae > Streptophyta > Pinopsida > Araucariales > Araucariaceae > Wollemia > Wollemia nobilis. Next base: position 1,199,392 of record JAQPPZ010017037.1, read on the forward strand.
GTCAAGAAGTGCGTGAAGTGTCAACATCATGCCAATTTGATGCACGTACCTTCCCAGGCCTTGCAGACAGTCCAATCTGCTTGGCCATTTTCATAGTGGGGCTTCGATCTAATTGGAAAGATCTCCCCTGCATCGTCAGGCCGTCACACATTTATCATAACGGCCATAGAGTATTTTACCAAATGGGTGGAAGCAATTCCGCTAACCTCTACGACAGGACCCCGCATTGTGGAGTTCATTTTGCATAACATCATATGTCATTTTGGTATTCCATCCAAAATAATCTCGGATAATGGGCCATCATTCAAGAACAAAGACGTGCGTGCTTTGACCACAAAGTACAAAATCCAGCACAATTTTTTGACACCCTATTATCCGCAGGCAAATGGGCAAGCAGAGGCGTCAAACAAAATGCTAGTTGCCATCCTTAAAAAGACGGTCGCAGACAGTCATAAGGATTGGCACATCCAAATCCCACTTGCCCTTTGGGCTTATCGCACCAGCATTCGGACGCCAACTGGGGCCACTCCGTTTTTGCTCGTGTATGGCTCAGAGGCAGTAATGCCTCTAGAGTTGGAAATTCCTTCCCTTCGCATATCAATGCAGGAGTTCATCGATGATGACACTGCATGGCAGGCCCGGTTAGACCAACTTACGTTGCTTGACGAACGACGCGTTAATGCTCTCGAGCACTTACGTATCTATCAAGAGCGGCTTAAGAAAGCTTACAACATGAAAGTTCACCTAAGGGACTTTCGGGTTGGTGATTTGGTTTTGAAGGAAAACCAACAGAACTCTAATTTGCCGTCCCACCTAAGGGACAAGTTCACGGCAAATTGGTTAGGTCCATATGTCATTGATAGCAAAATAGGACCCGGGACATACCGGCTAGCTTCTCTCGACGGTATCAAGGAAACAGAACCCTTGAATATCAGTCATTTGCGACCATTCTATATCTAAGAGAGCCATATCCCAAAAATGCTCCAAGGATTCCTAAAATCGCTTGGTCAATCCCAAAAATGCTCCAAGGATTATCGCAATCGCTTGGTCAAATCCCAAAAATGCTCCAAGGATTATCGCAATCGCTTGGTCAAATCCCAAAAAATGCTCCAAGGATTATCGCAATCGCTTGGTCAAATCCAAAAATGCTCCAAGGATTATCGCAATCGCTTGGTCAAATCCAAACAAAAGGCTCCAAGGATCCATAAAATCGCTTGGTCAATTCCAAAAAGGCCCCAAGGATTCTTAAAATCGCTTGGTCAATCCCAAAAATGCTCCAAGGATTATCGCAATCGCTTGGTCAAATCCCAAAAATGCTCCAAGGATTCTTGCAATCGCTTGGTCAATCCCAAAAATGCTCCAAAGGATTTCCACAATCACTTGGTCAAAAATCAAGAAAATTCAAAAACAACAAAAATCATCAAAAACAACAAAAATTTTTGCATTTCATTTCTAGGCATACTCAAATTCATCAATAGAGAGCTCTTCTCGCACCTCATCTTCATATTCACCAAAATCAATCCATCAAAAATACAAAAATACATAGCTGCATTAAAGCATTGCATCCATATATTGCAAAAGGTCGTACGGGTCAAAGGCACCATAGGCTGTAATTGCTCTGCTAGTCCATCTTGTTCCACACTGTTCCATTTTACAAAAACAACAAGACACCATGCATTGCTTTTTACCACACTAGAGTCAGTGGTCTTTTAATGTATCAAGGATTTCGTGATTCAGTCATCATTTTGCTCTTTAGCCATGTAATGTATCAAGTCGGACAGATTTTACGAAGGTAGAGTTACACTTGAAATACACCTTGTTACGTAACATCCCAACACAAATTAAAACACATAAAAATTCCCAAGTTGTGTGAACGAAAGATGAAACCTGCGCAGTAATCCAGGTCACCATAAGTGAAACGGTTATCTTGCTCATCCCCCCGTGCGAATGGTCCCAGAATGCTGAGAATTGACAAAAGGACAAGCTCTTTCCTATCCATTCACCTCCATATACAAGTGGTTTTCACCACTACCAAATTCCAATCATAGTTGGTTCCCAAAGTTGTAAGGATTTGTACTACACGTCCCTGCCAAGGATGGGTAGTCATCCCCAAGACCTAAAGGGATCAACACCATTCACAAACAAAATTCCAACAAATCATCATCCTAAAACTTTCCATTCACCTTTGATCTCCAAGTTGTAAGGATTCGTACTATCCGCCCCTAATCAGGATGGGTAGTCATCCCCAAGGCCTAACAGATCAATGCCCTTGCTCCATAATCTCCATCACCCCCTTGGTTCCCAACGTCGTAAGGATTCGTACTACACGCCCCTAACCAGGATGCGTAGTCGTCCCCAAGGCCACAAGGATCAAGGCCACTCACAAGCCCAAACTCACAATACTCAAAATACAAAATCAAATAACAGTGGTTATCACTACTATTCAAAATCCTTGCTCAAAAAGAATTAATAGAAAATAAACAGTGATTTTCATCACTATATAGAAGAGCAACTTTCTAAATCATTCAGCCAACAAATATCTTGAACTTGAATCCCTGGAATTCTCAAGCATTCGAAAACCATCTAGGTGATCCTCATTACAAGTTTGGTTGATAGCCTATCTGGCAATGGTGGTATCCTACCCGCATGACGATATGTCTGTCACATTCGCTTTGCGTATGTGCAGACCAATGTTTGCATAAGGATGAGCTAGCTTATGGTATCCTGGATAACACCGTAGATTAATCTAACTAAATACAACAAAGGAGTTAGTGGAGCTAATTAGGTGATCCTCAGTACAAGTTCGGTTGAAAGCCCATCTAGCATTGGCGGTATCCTGACAAATACCACATAAATGAACTCAATTGCACACACAGGGATGTGAAATAGCTTGGTCAAAAACAAGTCCGATTCATACCTTGTTCAAAAGTCTTGTAAGATAAAGTACAGTCATGGCTAGTAAGTTAAAACCGTCTGAGTCTCGGAAAACCTTAGCTACATTTCTAAACCAATTGCACTACTTTTCATCCTTACAATACCATCAGAAAATACAAAAAAAGAAAAACCACATGTATACATACAAAGTCATCCACTACAGCAATCGCCTAAAAGACAAAATAACAAAGTCATAAACAGTCTATGGTGCCATAGCCAAACATCACAAAGTCCATCCATCCATTTCATTTTCCGCATATCACATATAAATCAAAAACATTTGCATTCATCACAACATATGCATCCATCAAATAAATCAACATACAACAATCGCATTTATCATATCATATGCATCCATCAATATAAAGTAGCATGCATCCATCAACATCAATCATTATGCATAACATAAAATCATGACATATACACAAAGAAAGAAAATCAAAACAACAAAAACATCACAAAAATGTAACACAAAAACATAAGCAATAAGCATTGCCGGACACAAGTGCTCTTGCACTTAACCTCTTGGCATATAAAAATCGATGTCGGGGTTCAAATTGTCACTCTCCTACTTCCCCAAAAAGGCTACCATAGCTGGACCGCTCCACGGGAAGACGAGTTTTTGATGACTTCACCCCATTATGGCATCACCAAAAGGGTTAACACCTACCAAAAATAGGTCCAAATGTCGGGAAATTGCACGTGCTTAAACGGTAAAACACCTAAAGGCACCCTTGCACAAGTCATCTTGGGTCAAGCGACTCGTCGCTTTTCTCATGAAGGTCATTCCCTCATCGATTCGTCGCTTGAGGGGGTAGTCACACTTAGTCACCAATCAACAAGCACACACCCAATCAAGGCAATGACATGCATTCAGAGAATCATTGACAAAGACAATCACGCTCCTGCTTGGGGCAGTAAACAAGCAATCATTAAATTGATCAAACACTTGGCATTTCGCGAAGCATGAACACAAGGTTCCCCCGTGGACAAAAGGTTACGCCCTTTGCCTAATCATGACTGATCAATGTCCAAGCTCAAGTCACACCTCACCAAAATAGGTTAACACTTGAAATCAAATTCCTTAGCTCGTCAGAAGCAAGGATTCAAGAATGCATGCCCTTTCCATACTTGGGGCATCAAAAGTTGGTTAGGTTACCAAGAAACCCTAATCATTAGTGCTTTGGTTATCTATTTTTTGCTCAGCACTGCATCACCCACAGCGCTTCCCAAAAAGGGGCATCTGTAGACACCAAAATAGCACCAATCCGATTAAGTGACTACAAACACTGATCGCATTGACATACACAACTTTCAGGGCAGCCCTCAGAGGTCAAACAGTGGTCCTAGCCACTTACATAGCAGTTCAGAAGGTCGAAAAGTAAACAAAGCCTTTATCAAAACAAAGTCTTAATCAAAGTCAAAAGCAAGCCTTTATCAAAACAAAGCCTTAAGCAAAACAAAGTCTTAAGGAAGAGCAAAACTTAAGCAAGAACAAGCCTTAAATTCAAAGCAAAACTTAAGCAAGAACAAGCCTTAAATTCAAAGCAAAACTTAAGCAAGCAAGCCTTAAGCAAAGGGGAACCTTGGCCTTAGGTGTCGCGAAATCGCGACGTCGCGATTTCACGACGTCGCGAAATCGCGACACCTAAGGCCCAAAGGGGAACCTTGGCCTTAGATGTCACGAAATCGCACGTCGATTTCCACGCAAATCGCGACACCTAAGGCCCAAAGGGGAACCTTGGCCTTAGGTGTCGCGAAATCGAAATCGTGACACCTAAGGCCCGAAAGGGAGCTTCAGCCGAGGGTGTCACGATTTCACGACACCTAAGGCCCAAAAGGGAGCTTCGGCAGGGTGTCGCGATTTGACGTCGAAATCGTGACACCTAAGCGAAAGGAGTTCTGAGGGTGTCGGGACGTCGAAATCGTGACACCTAAGGCCCGAAAGGGAGCTTCGGCGAGGGTGTCACGATTTCGCGACGTCGCGAAATCGTGACACCTAAGGCCCGAAAGGGAGCTTCGGCCGAGGGTGTCGCGATTTCACGACGTCGCAAAATCGTGACACCTAAGGCCCAAAGGGAGCCTCGGCCGAAGTGTCGCGATATCGCGACGTCGCGATATCGCGACACTTCGGCATTTTGCGCAGATTTTTAGGCATTCGAAGGCAGAATTCAACCCGTTAAAAAGCAGACATTAAACAAATTAAAAGAGCACGTTAACCAACAAAGGCGGACTTTAAACAAATACAGGCATTTTGACAAAGATACGAGAATGGGCATTAAACAACTGGCAATGAAAGTCAGTCAGTTACGTGGGCCGTTGGAGGACTATCACAGTGGCATTAACGAAAGCCCGAGTCGTGGAGGACTTTCCTCTCTCGTGGAGACACGACCGCCACATGGCACCTTTGACCAACACGTGGCGCTTATGCACGCCTATTCAAAGAGACCCCCTGGGTCTATAAAATGGTGGATTTTTCCACCCAAAAAACAAGTTAGGAAGCATTTGAAAGGAACGAAGTGCTGTCAGACCAAACACTCGATTGCGCTCCTTTCCGATTCATCCCTTCTACACCCGTAATCTCTTTCGCAGGAGAGGTTATTGGTGGCTGCTAGAAGGTGAATCCGAACCTTCAAACCCGACATTTTGGCCACTTGAATCAACCAATTTGCTGACAACCCCTTCTCTGAGGTTTTGGGCCCATCCCTAGTGGATTGGCGTCAAAGTCGAGCTTCAACGGGGGCGGCCCGCTTGGGCACCCCACACTTTTGTTTGTTGCATGATTAATTTATTCTGTCATTGCGAATATATCTTGTATTACCATATCTATCGAATATTATCATGCATTATGCTTTATCGAATATTATCATGCTCTCGCGGTATTTGCTATCCCACTAACCTGCAGGCAGTGACGTTTAATTCGACAGCAGATTGGCCGACTGTTTCAATGGCAGTGGCCATCTGGTGACGTTTTCTGTCAGAGTTGCAGGTTGCGTAGAGTTATTTTATTCACGTATTTAATCAATCTCTGCACGTATTTCTCATTGATTTTTAAAAGTCAAACATTCTATCTTTTGTTGCAGGTGCTACTAACGTCTCTGTGTTTCTTTGATCGCAGGAGAAACAACAGCAAGCAAGGATTCATCAGCATAAGCGGTGGCAGCACTTTGGCCCGCCCGTTTCACATGTGGGCATGCGGAAAGAAGATTACTAATCATGATTGTAACTGAAAATATGTAACTGAGGAGATGTATTGTAACCGAGTTGGAATTAATATAAAAGGGTTGTGCTCCTGCTTTCTCTTTATATTTTGTCTCGATTTGATTACGTTCTTCCTATTTCATGCATCGAGTTAGTTTTTGTTTTCATTGCATCTTAGTATTTCTTTTTTACTTCCGGAATCTCATGCTTTCAAAATCATTTAACAATTATGCAAAAATTTATTCTCAAATCCTAGTACAAGTGTTTCCAATTTATTTCAATGATAATGCACACTCACTCAATTCTTATTTCACCACCTTGAGAATGAGTTATATCACCATACCTCAATTTGTCTTGATGAAGATGTGCCCTCAAAAACCTATCTCAAATAATATATTTTATTTTTCCACTTCAAAATAGATTAGCAAAAACTCCTCTTCAAAAATTCACATAAAACTCTTCTCAAAATATGTGCACATTAATTTTTTTAAATAATGCTCTATTACTCCTCTTTGGTTTCACAAGATAAAGATTTTAAATATAAACCAAACCCTTCAAAATGTCAAGCATAAATACAATCAACAAAATAACATAATACACCTTTTATCTCCCTCTTTTAATATAGCAAAAGAAAGCCCTTAACACACTTAGACAATAGTACAATTTTCAAATCCTAATACACCATAAAACTCCCACTTTAATCATGCAACCTTAACCCTCTTATACACTAAGCAAAATACAACTTTCCAATATCTCAATACACCATAAAACTCCCACTTGAAATTTACAAGGATAATGCCTTCATGCACAATGCAGGAACAAATAACAATTTCACACCTTATAGCCTCTACTAAGTCCAAGGTAAAATAAAAATCAACTTATTTTAATGCTCCTTGTAAACTATCATGACCACCTCAATCAAGTCAATACAATATTAAATATTTCACGTACCTCATGCACGACATGATTCGAAATCATGACCTCCCTAGTGTAGCACCTTACCAAAGTGCCTGTGATCAGCTATGTTAGTTTAGCTGCTAAAACCAAAATGAGCACGTCCAAAATTTATCAATGTTCTCTACACGCAATTCAAAACCTTGATTGCCCAACAAAACAGTGTCCAAGGGTTTTGACCCTACAACCTTCCCTCTAACAACGCTCACACAAGCCAGCCAATCACTAGGCTGCCCTAGTTGGTGTAACATAGCAAGAATGCACTTTGGATAATATTCTTTCACCTCATGCACACCTTAATATTTTACCATATATCTAAAGTCTATCGTTTGCATAAAATATTCACAAATCATAACATATCAAAGCTTGCATTAGATAAAATGAAGGAGAAATAATGGGTATTTATATGCATAAGATAAAGTCTTCAAAACTCCATGATGTTGGCTTGCATTTCAAATAACTCCCACATGTTTGTACCTTAGTTACTTTTAAAATTTGGTTATAATATTAAAATACTATAACATAGGCTTATACGTTGACGCCTAAGTCCCCGTTTGAAACTTGAGTTATAATATTTAATTAAAATATTATAACATAAACTTTTAGGCCCATAAATACTTAAAACCTTTAGAAATAAATAATGCCAACTTGTGTCCCATGTAAACCTTGGTCCTCAATATTTTAAACCTTTTGATCAAAACCTTTTTGACCCATGCTTTCAAACCTTTATATTTTCAATCTCATGTCTCTAGTATATTTAAACCTCTTTATCTCAAGCTGTTAAACCTTTTGGCTCAAATATATTAAACCTTTTCTTTATAATATATAAACATGATATTTAAATATTATAATATTTTTATTTAAAAATATTTCCTTGAGAAACTGTCCAACCTCATAAATGCATCAATCATGAATAATATTCTTGCCTTAATTATCATTGCATCAAACCTTTGACATCAATTACAACTCAATTTACTCCATATTTCTAACACATTGCCCTTGAATTTTTGTATTGCTCATTGCCTTGGCTTCCGCTCCATTGCACTTAATTTCCACATTGATATTTTTTTTGTCACATCACTTATTATTTTTTCTCCTGTTGAATGGAGGGACTCATCAGCCATTCGCAAGCATAACAATATTTATAGTATTTGGAAAGGTTCTTCCAAGCCCGAATTAGTACCAACATCTATTTTTTTGTTTTTTAAATACTTTCTCCAGTTCATCATTAGTCTTTCTCTTTTTGTACAAGAGTGTATTTTTAATTGTATCAAACATTACTTTGCTTTTCCTCTTCCTCTTCCACACTTGTATGCATTGGGCACCAATGCTTCCTTAGTGGGGAATAATGATAGGGATTAGTATTGTATTGCATTTAATATTAACACATATCATGGGATTAGTATTGTTTGCATTTATTATTGACATAGATCATGTATTGTATTTAATATTGACATGAATTGTACATATTAAATACCTCCTTGTAAAGGCAGATATTCCTCTAAATATATATTTTTTTAATGTAATTAATAGTTTTCATGGTGTCATTCTCATGTTTGCATCTTGAGTGTTCTTCCCACATCAATTTAGGTCTATCTACATAATTGTAAGCAACATCTACATATATTTTATTCACTATTTTGTTAGTCATTTTCTCACTTGATCCTATTTATTTTCCATATTTTTGTCTTCATCCAATTGTTGGATACCAAATACATATTTGCATGTTTGTGGGTATTTCACCAGTTTTATTTTACCTAGTTCACATGTTTTTCCCCACTTCTCCCAAATTTATCATGCCTATGCATTTTATTTGCACATGTGCATGCATCATGTCCTTTTGTATGAGTGCACCACACATCATGCATGTATGCTTTGTGCATCAACATTTCAAACCACCCAACCAACCATAATTCCCTATGATATGCATTCCAAATTGGTGCATCCCCTATTCCAAATCACTTCTCCCCTTCTTTATCCATTCTCCCTACATAGTCACCTCCCATACCCCTACGTATTCTTCCTTATGCATGATATAATACACTTTTTATGCATACCACACATCCCACATACATGGCATAACACCCCATTCCTCTATTTCCTTATGCATGTGTTTCACATGCATGCAATCCCCATTTATTTTGTTAAAATAATTATTTAAATAAAAGAGAAAATAATAAAAAAGAAATGGCACTCATTTTATCTTAACACTTTAGGGAATAAAATATTTTCAAGGGTACTTTTTAAAAGTACATAGTTCTAATTATTGCATTGTAACACATCCAATTCTCACACATTTGTATGCATAAGTGTAGTGATTAAAAAAGGGGCTAAATATTGAATTTGTATAAAACCTTGTAAAAGTTGGTCAAATGTCCCCCTAGAATAGCTTAGTCACACCATGGCTACCAATTTGATGAAGAGGATGGCCAAGTTAACTAACATAATTAGTTCTTTGAATAACAAGATTAATAATATGCATGTCCAATATAATGCTAGAACACACCTTCTTGATGACCATTATCATCCCAAATTTGAATTTAAAGTTTATTATAGCTCAAGGAATCCCAATGTTCTCAATAGTTAGATCCTAGAACTGAAAACTTGCTTTATATAAACCAAATATCCAATGATGAGATAAAGTCCCCATTTCCAATTTGAATCTCTCTAGAATGGAAAATTATTGATTAATAAACACCAAAATGCTTAAAATCCCATCCACACTTGGGGTCAACCAGTTGAAGGATTCAAGGCTAGCTTCTATCCATATAACTATGATGATGATTTTCTCAACCAATGGCTTCATTCAAGACAAGAAATTTGTATGTCTATATAGGATTATATTTATAAATTCAACAGGTTGCACATCTTACTGTATATATGAGATCCTACACCCACTTTCATATTTTAATTCAAAATTAAACATTAAGGAAACTTGTTTAGGGATTTTAAACACACTCTCTTTATAAACCTTGATGTGATTTTTAATCAAGTAAAACATACAAAAGAAAAAAAATTGTTCTCAATCAAGTGGATTACAACAATCTAACTCACCAAGAATTTTCAATCCTCCCAATCAGTAGCAAAAATCACTATAGATGAAATAATATATTTCTTCCTCTCTCTTTTTTCCTCTTCTTTTTCTTCCTCTTATTTTTGGAATCCTCCTCATTTTTTAAACTCTTAAAATTTATATAGTCATTTTAAAAAGAGGGGTCATGAAAAGTCTAAATTTTTTTAGTTAAAAAGAATAATTTTCTTGTATATTTTCCTGATGAGGACCTAAACAATATTACCATGAAGATATTTGGAGAAGACACAACATATAATGAGTTAAAATGTGGACTTAATTATCTTACCATAATAATCACTCTTTAATAAGGGAATATAACACTTTATTCATCACACATGCTCACTTTACACAATTTCTAGACATTATATCATCAATAATGACTCACAGAAAAGCCTAATTACAAGGTCCATTGTTAATAAATTGTAGTTATTGATAGACACACATTCTTCTCTACAGTAACTTGGATGGAAGGATAGTAGGACCACCTCATAGATCACACACACCTTGAAATTCTTCTTTTCTTATAGCTTAAAATTTATGGATAAAATCACTTATAATGTCACCCTATGGATTTTTGTGAATTGTTACTTAGTAAACCTATCAATATGATAGCCAAGATTACTATAATACATATAAAAATATATACACTTATCAATAGAAACATAAAATATTTCTCATCAAATGTACCAAGAACATTAGAAATTTGGTTCACACAACTATTTATTAGACATAAAATATTGCATTAGTTTTTAATAGGCTGCATCATGAGAACTTATAAGTAAAACTCCAGGTGTCTACACAACATACTATAGCTCATCATAGAAGGAGAATACACCTATATAGATGGTTGAAGTCATCCTCATTTAACATTTGTGATCACTTTTTATCATATTACTAATTCAAATTTTATATAATATTTCCCATATTTTTAGCAACTTGCTTCTTCTACTTAGTAGGATTTTTGGATTCAAGAGATATATCCTATATTTTATGGTCATTTTAGCGAATAGCAAATATTTTATCCTTTGTAACATATTTCATCTACCTAGATTATTTAGTAGTAGACTCATCAACCTTATTTATCATTCATAGATAGTTGTCTTGTTTAGGTTAGAGAAAACATTTTGGTCCTACTTGAATGACCATCATCATAAAGATTCACCAGGTCCACTCAGGTTCTTCCAACTTTTATACTCATCATGTTGGACATCTCACCACCAGATGGTTGATGATTTCCTTCTCTTTTTAACGATAGACAACCCAAATAATTTAACATATAATATAATATTTAAATTTCTACTTACAAATAATGTAGCATTTAATTTGTAGGACATATTTATTTTTATATATGTAGTTGGTATGGCATTATTCAATTTTATAGTTGACCTCTAGATGGATGACCTTATCCTTCTACTATACTCCTAATGAAGCATTCAATGTAAATGTTTTTGACAAACTAGCTTTTAGAAGGATCCCAAGGGTGTAAGGGAGTGTATTTACATATATAAGCAAATATTTGTGAATGGAATCTTCAATTCTTCATTGTCAAGTATTTCTTCTTGTATCAAAATATCAACAAACATAATTTTTTATTTTGTAGGGTTGTAAGTTAGATTTTGGATGAGATCATAAAGTATTGTCATAGAATTTTTGGGAGTAAAATTATATGGAAAGAGGTTGTATCAATTTTATCTATCAATTGAATAAAGTTTTTAAATCCTTTGTGCATTCAATCCTTACCCACAACTACTTCACTTTGTACTACAATGTTTTCATAATAATAAAATTTTTATAATTTCTACTCTTTAGTTTTACTATAACTACTATACACAAGTTGATGTCTTGATTATAACTTTGAAGTAGTTATATCTGTAGACACCAAAACAGCACCAATCCGATTATGTGACTGCAAACACTGATCGCTTTGACACACACAGCCCCTAGGGCAGCCCTCAGAGGTTAAACAGTGGTCCTAACCACTTTTATAGCAATTTTGTAAGGTCAAAAGGCAATTTGGCACATTCAGGCACTTTGCTCAGTATTCGTCTCACCCAGGGACGAATTCTAACTGGGATCCGTCTCACCCAGGGACGAATTCTAAATTCGTCTTTGGTCAGGACGAATTCCAGGTTTAACGGGCAAAAAGAAGAATGCCGCCAAGTGGCAGCCGAGGACAGTCAATTATTGCCTCCTGCCGTGCATGCGCGTGTAGGTGGGTAGATTGGCCGTTGGAAGACTGTCACAAGGGCAGTCATGGAAGCCCAAGTCAGGGAGGAGTCTCCTCCCTCTTGGGAAGGCATGGCCGCCACATGGCACCCCTGCATGCCCCTCCAAAGAGACCCCTTGGGTCTATAAAATGGTGGACTTTCCCACCCAAAAAGGACAAGTTGGAGGCATTTTCAAGCAACGAAGTGCTGCCAAATTGAACACCCCATTGCACCCTTTTTCGATTCACCTTTTCCACATCCTTAATCTCTTTCGCAAGAGAGGTTATTGGGTGGCTTTTGGAAGTGTGGATCCGAACCCAAACCCAACATTTGACCACCTTAATCCACCAATTTGCCGACAACCCAATCTAAGAGATTTTGGGCCCATCCCTAGTGGATTGGTGCCGAAATCAAGTTCCAACGGTGGGTGGCCCACTCGGGCACCCCACACTTTTTAAGTTTCATTCTAATTCATTTTTCTATCATTTATTCATCTCTCATTCCATTCTATGCTGACTAGATAGTTCATGTATTCAATTTCATAATGTTTTAATCAGATTTCATCATGTTCTCGTCGCTTTTGTTGTCCCACTAACTTGCAGGTAGCGACGCCAAATTCTCACTTATGGAGGTCAAATTGGGAGAATCTGACCATCTGGGTCATCCCAAAATGGCCCCAATTACTTAACCCCTATGTTTGCAGATCTTTTGGAGATCCCGAGGTGTGACATTTAGACGACATCAACTCGGCTTTTCATCACAGTCGAATTCGTCCTACCCAGGGACGAATTACGAGAATTCGTCCTTGCCAGGGACGAATTTTAGTTGAATGCAAATTGGCCAACTGTTTCAATGGCAGTGGCCCTCTAGTAATGTTTCTGGTCTCTGTTCAAATTGGCAGGTCATTTAGAGTCATTTAGTCATCATTTTAGTTAGATTTTAGGCATGCATCTTTCATTCATTTTAGAGAACAAATGCTTCTTCTTTGCAGCAGGTGCTACTAACATCTATGTCGTTGGTCTTTGAACGCAGGATAAGTAGCGAGAAGCAAGGATTCATCAACATAAGCGACGGAACACTTTGGCCCGCCCATTTCAAATGTGGGCATGCGGAAGAAGGATCATTAATCACGATTGTAATCACAAACATCTTGACACTCCTAGCCCTTAAGAAGGGAGGAGGCATCTTTGTAACCGAGGTTAAGAGACATTAAATAAAAGGGTTGTGCTTTCTCTAAATTCTTGTATCTCATTTCAATTTGCCTCTTTTCTGTTTAATGCATTTCAAGGGCTTTTTAGGACTTAAGCGTTAGTTTTGATTTTGAATGCATCGAAATAGTTTTCCTTTATTTCCAGAATCTCATGCTTTCAGTGGCGATCACGGTGGGACCCAGTCCCCTGATTTTTAATATCACAGAAACTAATCAGATTTTTGTGTTTTGTGCTTGATAGGTACCTTTTTCAATTTTTGACTGTAATTCGTCTTTGACTGTGGCGATTACTTTACTGTAATTCGTCTGACCTTGAGACGAATTCAAATTCATCTCAGACAGGACGAATTCTGTTCTATAATTCATCTCTAACAGGGACGAATTTTTGTCTGTAAATTTTTAGAGCCGAAGATCAGAAACAACAGGTTTAGGCAGAGTAAGGTAAAGGTTTAAAACTGTTCCTATTATTTTCTATTTTTTGTTTCTGTGTTCTTTCAAATTTTGCTTGCTTAAGGAAAATAGTTGCTTCTGCTTGTTTCAATTTTAATTAAAATAAACCACACACACATCACGTGGTATCTTTAAACCAAGGAGCTGGTCGTAAGACCCAGACCTTGATCAAGACCAACGGTGGGTTCATCACCACCTTGGCTTGATTTTGCATCCATTTCCCCGATTGTCACTGTTGTTAGGCGTAAATCCTGATGAAAGTTGACCGAGTGTCGCTGGGGTGATTCCCATGCGCGTGAGGATAAGTCTTCTATGGTAGGTGTCATTAACAGGACAATCCCCCTTTCGTACCGCCTATGTTCCACGTACCATCTGCTCTCACGTACCTATAGTTTCCCTCTCGTAAGGGCGGGTATATAGAGAGGTTGGTATATCGGTCCGGCAATGGTATATTGAAGGGGCGACCATTTATGGGAGTCATATGAGCCATCATTATGCATTTAAACGTTCTTCAAAACTTTCAAAAACAAAACAAAATCATCAAAATGCACTAAAACCAGTTTAGGACACACCATTAATCTTTAAAAGAGATAATCACCGTTTGTGTATGTGTGTGTTCATTTCTGCTTAGTGTAACAAAAAAAATCAGAAAAATCATAAACAAAAGATAAAAATCTATGCATTTTGTCACTCGCTCCAAAAGCTCCAAGGATTCCCGCAATCGCTTGGTCATCCCCAAAAGGCCCCAAAGGTGTCCATGAACCCTTTGGTCAACCCAAGAGCACCCCAAAGGTGCCCATAAGTGATGCAGGAGCATCCAACAAAATATGGGAAATCTTATATTTTTCCCTAAATTTTAGTGCATCTTGTCGGGGCCATAACTTCTCAACCGTAGCTCCGATTGACTTGAAATTTTACAGGGAGTTAGTTGGGATAATTTTAAACAAATATAATTCCTTGGAATTCTATTTGTCCAAAAAAGTCAGTTTTTGGGGCCAAATTCCATCATCTAGTGCCCCGAAATTAGGTTTTAAATTTGATAACCTAATTTTTTATGCTTTTTGAGCTGTTCGGAGGTCAATATCTCCTAATGTATTTAGAGTTAGGACTTGAAACTTTATTTATGGCTTATCTATTGTAAGAAGGATGCGCACCCCAATTTTGGGCCCCATCTGACTCATTTCAATTTTTAGGGTTTTTAGAGAGACATCATCATGGTGCTCACCCGCAGCCAAGCCCAATCACGGGCGGATGCTATGGGGAATATCCAAGGAGGCACAAGTCACCTCTGGTATAGCCCCAAGGATTTGGTCATACCACCTTGGCGGCCTGACACACAAGGCAGACCCCTCCACACCCTGACGGAATGGGACTATAGGGGCACCTCTTCGAGGGGCACTCCTGTTCAGCATATCACCCAGCACACACCCTTCCATGAGGGGTACATCCATAGGAGAGCTCCCTTAGATGCTCGCTATGAGTGGTCACCGCGCGATGAAGTGCTAGGTCAACATAGGGTTCGACGGGAGGAACCACATCATTACACTATCCCTCCTTCACCCCCTCTAGTTGTCAGGACTACAAGGACAAATCCAGAGCACAAGGCTCCTCAGGCAGGGTGAGCCAACTCCGTCCATCCCATTTTCACTTATGAAAGAGAGCACGAGGAAGACCCCTACCTTCCTCGAGAGCAATATACAGTGCGGGAGCAATACGCCTCCGCACCTGCTATCTATCAGGACCACTCACTGAGGCCAAAGCCCCGAGGGAATGCCGCTACCCCCAATAGAGGGAGGTGGCCTATAGAGATCTTGGATCACTACGACCGAGATAGATATGTCAGAGAGGCATCTAACCCTTCTAGACATGAGACGGCAAGACCAACTATCTTAGAATCTGTCGAGCATGTCACCTGTCGGGCGCAACTCACGCAACTTGAGCTAGAATGACAATAGTTAGAGCAATGGTATCTTCTAAATAAAGAGCACCTTCAACACCAGAAGGATGAGTTGTTCCAACACACTATGCAGGAGAAGACTCCAACCCCTCACACGCATAAGACAAAACATTATGAGAGGCACAACCCCTGGGTGCGAGACAAGTCTCTGCGACCTTATCGAGCACCACCCTCGATGCCTCCTAGACATGAGCGGGAGGCTACTCCTATAACCAATGATGGGCGCCTTCCTCAAGAACCCACTCAGGTTTATGGGCCACCCTTAGAAATTCATCAAGAAGCCTCTAAGGAATCAGAGCGAGAAGAAGAGCGGGATGAAATGCCCTACCAAGGCATGGGGGTGCTATCTGGCCACCCCTCCATAGGCCCCAAGTTCCTCAACAAGAACCAACCAAAGAGGAGGAGCTCAAATCTCCCGATACATGCAAAGCGCTAGAGCACTTAGAGTCGATAGAGACCAAGATTTTGGAGCTCCCAAGGCCCAACTTACATGAGGCTCCTTTCGAAGAGGATCAACCTTTAACCGTAGGGCTACCTGATGATGCAGTCCTCCATGTCTCAGAATCTCTAGATTTTGATGAGCTGTACTCACTGGCCGAAGGTGAGGATAAAACAGAGATAGCCCACAACAATCACATGCGACAACATCGACATCCCATAAATATCGATGAAGCAATTCAACAACTAAACATAATACTAGGGCATGAGTGGCACGTTAACCCACCGTAGTGGGACCAAGCATTACATCCGCCACTTTGGGCATACAGAGATCAACTTCCACCCAGAGACCCCATAGCAATATCAGTATCGAGGGTAGACCCTGTCCTCATATCCATGCATAGGGCTGATCCATTCGTGCCAATCCCTCCAGAGCCAGATCCAGAGCGCAAAGACCATCAAGTCAGGGGTACCTCTATCCCCTGAAGAGCCATAGTCCAAAAACTCCAAGGATTTCCATCCTTGTCACCCAAAAGCTCCAAGGATTCATAACATCTCTTGGTCAACCCAAAAGCTCCAAGGATTATCGCAATCACTTGGTCACCCCAAAAGCTCCAAGGATTATCGCAATCACTTGGTCACCCCAAAAGCTCCAAGGATTATCGCAATCACTTGGTCACCCCAAAAGCTCCAAGGATTATCGCAATCACTTGGTCACCCCAAAATCTCCAAGGATTATCCAATCCACTTTGGTCACCCCAAAATGCTCCAAGGATTATCGCAATCGCTTGGTCAACCCAAAAGCTCCAAGGATTATCGCAATCGCTTGGTCACTCCCAAAAGCTCCAAGGATTATCACAATCGCTTGGTCAAACCCAAAAGCTCCAAGGATTATCCAATCCTTGGTCACCCAAAGCTCCAAGGATTCTCCAACCTGGTCAATCCCAAAATCTCCAAGGATTCTCCAATCGCTTGGTCAATCCCAAAATGCTCCAAGGATCCCCTCTCGCAATCGCTTGGTCAATCCCAAAATGCTCCAAGGATTCTCAAATCGCTTGGTCAATCCCAAAATGCTCCAAGGATTCCTAAAATCGCTTGGTCAATCCCAAAATGCTCCAAGGATTCCTAAAATCGCTTGGTCAATCCCAAAATGCTCCAAGGATCTCTATAAATCGCTTGGTCAACCCCAAAATGCTCCAAGGATTTCCACAATCGCTTGGTCAAAAATAAGAAAAGTCAAAATTCAAAAATCATCAAAAACAACAAAAATTTGCATCTCATTTCTAGGCATGCTCAAATTCATCAATAAAGAACTCTTCTCGCATCTCATCTTCATATTCACAAAAATCAATCCATCAAAAATACAAAAATACATAGCTGCATTAAGCATTGCATCCATACATTGCATATTTGTGGTCGTAAAGGTCAAAGGCACCATAGGCTGTAATTGCTCTGCTAGTCCATCTAGTTCCACATTGTTCCATCTTATAAAACAAACAAACAAACGCCATTTACTACTTTTTACCACACTAAGAGTCAGTGGTCTTCTAATGTATCAAGAGTTTTCATAATTCAGTCATCATTTTGCTCTCTAGCCACGTAATGTACCGAGTCAGACAGATTTTACGAAGGTAGAGTTACACTTGAAATACGCCTTGTTACGTAGCATCCCAACACAAATTAAAACACATAAAAATTCCCAAGTTGTGTGAACGAAAGATGAAACCTGCACAGTAATCCAGGTCACCATAAGCGAAACGGTTATCTTGCTCATCCCCCTATGCGAATGGTTCTAGAATGCTGAGAATTGATAAAAGGATGAGCTCTTCCCTATCCATTCACCTTAATAAACAGTGGTTTTACCACTACCAAATCCCAATCATAGTTGGTTCCCAAAGTTGTAAGGATTCGTACTACACGTCCCTACCAAGGATGGGTAGTCATCCCCAAGACCTAAAAGGATCAACGCCATTCACAAACAAAATTCCAATAAATCATCATCCTAACACTTTCCATTCACCTTTGGTCTCCAAGTCGTAAGGATTCGTACTATCCGCCCCTAACCAGGATGGGTAGTCATCCCCAAGGCCTAAAATATCAATGCCCTTACTTCATAATCTCCATCATCCCCTTGGTCCCCAACGTCGTAAGGATTCATACTATCCGCCCCTAACCAGGATGGGTAGTCATCCCCAAGGCCACGAGGATCAAGGCCATTCACAAGCTCAAACTCACACCGCTCAAAATACAAAATCAAGTAACAGTGGTTATCACCACTATTCAAAATCCTTGCTCAAAAAGAAAAATAAATAGTGATTTGCATCACTATATAGACGAGCAAGTCTCCCAAATCATTCAGCCAACAAATAACCTGAACTTGAATCTTTGGAATTCTCAACATTCGAAAACCATCTAGGTGATCCTCATTACAGGTTTGGTTGACAACCTATCTGGCAATGGTGGTATCCTACCCGCATGACGATATGTCTGTCACATTAGCTTTGCGTATATGCAGACCAATGTTTGCATAAGGATGAGCTAGCTTATGGTATCCTGGATAACACCGCAGATTAATCTAACTAAATACAACAAAGGAGTTAGTGGAGCTAATTAGGTGATCCTCAGTACAGGTTCGGTTGAAAGCCCATCTGGCACTGGCGGTATCCTGAAAAATACCACATAAATGAACTCAATTGCACACACAAGGATGTGAAATAGCTTGGTCAAAAACAAGTCCGATTCATACCTTGTTCAAAAGTCTTGTAAGATAAAGTACAATCGTGGCTAGTGAGTTAAAACCGTCCGAGTCTCAGAAAACCTTAGCTACATTTCTAAACCAACTGCGCTACTTTTCATCCTTACAATACCATCAGAAAATACAAAAAAAAAACCACATGTATACATACAAAGTCATTTACCACAACAATCGCATAAAAACAAAATAACAAAGTCCTAAACAATCTATGGTGCCCTAACCAAACAACACAAATTCATTTCATCCATTACATTTTGCATATCACATATATATCAAAAACATTTGCATTTATCATACCATATACATCCATTACCATAAGCATGCATCCATCAACATCAATCATTGTGCATAACATAAAATAATGACATATACACAAAGCAAGAAAATCAAAACAACAAAAACAACAAATATCACACAAACATAAAGCAATAAACATTGCCAAACAAAGGCAACTCATGCATGATCTCGGTCACATTATCACTATCCTACTCCCAAGAACACCACCGTGTTCCCTCACAAATTGTCGTACATTGTCACTATCCTACTCCCTAAGAAGGCTACCATAGCCGGAGCCGCTCGTCACGGGAGAGGATTTTTTTCGACAATTTAACCCCCAAACGTCATCATCAAAAGGGTTCAAAACCCACTCAAAACACTACAAAAAATGCAACACAACACCAACAGCAATAAGCATTGTCGGACACAAGTGCTCTTGCACTTAACCTCTTGGCATAGAAAATCGATGTCGGGGCTCAAATTGTCACTCTCCTACTTCCCCAAGAAGGCTACCATAGCCGGACCGCTCCACGGGAAGACGGATTTTCGACAATTTCACCCCATTATGGCATCACCAAAAGGGTTTCCACCCACCAAAAATAGGTCTAAATGTTGGAAAAATTGCACATGCTTAACGATAAACCATCTAAAGGCACCCTTGCACAAGTCATCTTGGGTCAAGCGACTCGTCGCTTTTCTCACGAAGGTCATTCCCTCATCGATTCGTCGCTTGAGGGGGTAGTCACACTTAGTCACCAATCAACAAACACACACCCAATCAAGGCAATGACATGCATTCAAAGAATCATTGACAAAGACAATCATGCTCCTGCTTGGGGCTAGTAAACAAGCAATAATCACAAATTGATCAAACACTTGGCATTTTCTGAAGCATGAACACAAGGTTCCCCCGTGGACAAAAGGTTGCGCCCTTTGCCTATTCATGATCGATCAATGTCCAAGCTCAAGTCACACCTCACCAAAACAGGTTAATACTTGAAATCAAATTCCTTAGCTCGTCAGAAGCAAGGATTCAAGAATGCATGCCCTTTCCATACTTGGGGCATCAAAAGTTGGTTAGGTTACCAAGAAACCCTAATCATTAGTGCTTTGGTTATCTATTTTTGCTCGACGCTGTGCCATGCACAGCGCATCCCAAAAAGGGGCATCTGTAGACACCAAAATAACACCAATCCGATTATGTGACTGCAAACACTGATCGCTTTGACACACACAGCCCCCAGGGCAGCCCTCAGAGGTTAAACAATGGTCCTAACCACTTTTATAGCAATTTTGTAAGGTCAAAAGGCAATTTGGCACATTCAGGCACTTTGCTCAGTATTCGTCTCACCCAGGGACGAATTCTAACTGGGATCCGTCTCACCCAAGGACGAATTCTAAATTCATCTTTGGTCAAGACGAATTCTAGGTTTAACGGGCAAAAAGAAGAATGCCGCCAAGTGGCAGCCGAGGACAGTCAATTATTGCCTCCTGTCGTGCATGCGCGTGTAGGTGGGTAGATTGGCCGTTGGAAGACTGTCACAAGGGCAGTCATGGAAGCCCAAGTCAGGGAGGAGTCTCCTCCCTCTTGGGAAGGCATGGCCGCCACATGGCATCCCTGCATGCCCCTCCAAAGAGACCCCCTGGGTCTATAAAATGGTGGACTTTCCCACCCAAAAAGGACAAGTTGGAGGCATTTTCAAGCAACGAAGTGCTGCCAAATTGAACACCCCATTGCACCCTTTTTCGATTCACCTTTTCACATCCTTAATCTCTTTCGCAAGAGAGGTTATTGGGTGGCTTTTGGAAGTGTGGATCCGAACCCAAACCCAACATTTGACCACCTTAATCCACCAATTTGCCGACAACCCAATCTAAGAGATTTTGGGCCCATCCCTAGTGGATTGGTGCCGAAATCAAGTTCCAACGGTGGGCGGCCCACTTGGGCACCCCACACTTTTTAAGTTTCATTCTAATTCATTTTTCTATCATTTGTTCATCTCTCATTTCATTCTATGCTGTCTAGATAGTTCATGTATTCGATTTCATAATGTTTTAATCAGATTTCATCATGTTCTTGTCGCTTTTGTTGTCCCACTAACTTGCAGGTAGCGATGCCAAATTCCCGCTGATGGAGGTCAAATTGGGAGAATCTGACCATCTGGGTCATCCCAAAATGGCCCCAATTACTTAACCCCTCTGTTTGCAGGTATTTTGGAGATCCCGAGGTGTGACATTTGAGACGGCATCACTTCGGCTTTTCATCACGAGCGAATTCGTCCTACCCGGGGACGAATTACAGCAGAATTCGTCCTGACCAGGGACGAATTTTAGTTGAATGCAAATTGGCCGACTGTTTCAATGGCAGTGGCCCTCTGGTAATGTTTCCTGGTCTCATGTTCAAATTGCGAGTCATTTGGAATCAGTTTAGTCATCATTTTATTAGGTTTTATGCATGCATCTTTTATCATTTTAGAGAACAAGTGCTTCTTATTTGCAACAGGTGCTACTAACAATGTCGTTGTGTCTTTGAACGCAGGATAAGCAACGAGAAGCGAGGATTCATCAGCATAAGCGGCGGCAACACTTTGGCCCGCCCATTTCAAATGTGGGCATGCGGAAGAAGGATTATTGATCACGATTGTAACCAAATCCATTTAACGCTCCTAACCCCTAAAAAGGGAGGAGGCGTCTTTGTAACCGAGGTTAAAGAGTTAAATAAAAGGGCTGTGATTTCTCTAAATTCTTGTATCTCATTTCAATTTGCCTCTTTCGTTTCATGCACTTCACATTTTAGGACTTAAGCGTTAGTTTTGATTTTGAATGCATCGAAATAGTTTTCCTTTCAAAACTTCCGGAATCTCATGCTTTCAATATCAAGTTGATGGTGAGGTTAAAGTGTTATATAAGATTTTGACCTCAATAACTATGTTGGAGATGATAATGAACATCTAAATTATAGACGAACCAAAATATAAAAATAAAGATAAATTTAATCTAGGCTCACCAACATTATGGTCCACCTCTTAAGGATTATACAAATATTGGAGAGTATAGCTCATAAAAAGCCTAAGTGATTTGGTTATGCTTATATACTTTATTATAATTTATTTTTTTGGTAGGTGGTATAAATGATATTATATGGGTTTTAACGGGTGCCCAAAACCATAAATATAAGCATATGATGAAAAATAGTACAAAAGCACAAACCAAGGTTTCTACACCCTAGCCACTCCATGAACCAAACCATAGAAAAAATAGACCCATGCAAGGGATGTTTAACAGAAAAATAAATATCAAAAGAGAGAGCCCACATAGGGGCTAAGGAGAGCATAAAGCAAAATCAAACTAGTGCCCACATAGGGGATAAAATAATAAAATTAAAATTCCCACATAGGGAAAAAGACCTTGAAAGACAAAATAAACCAACTCTAATCATTAATAATTTTCAGCTACAATGCTCTTTCGGCCATGTTTCTTATCCAGTAGTTTCAGGAAGGTGTTGATACTATCCGTGCCATTGATGATGCTACTAAGGATGGTGTTGTAGACCAAGTTGAAGATGACCATTGGAGAAGCAGTTCTATCACTCCCATCATATTTGATGAGAGCATACCTCTAAGGGCCAGTTGTGCATTTCTAAGTCGACAAAAACAACATTAAGAACATTTTGAGGGAAATTTTGGTTTCAGATGGACAAATTCCTATGACTAACCCCAATATTGGTGAGCAAATCAGCAAACTTGTTAGCTTCCCAATACACATAGCAGGTTGTAGTGTTGAGAAAAATTTGAATCAAGACCTTACCTTCCTAAATAATAGTGCACATATTCCTTGAAGGAATTTTATCGTTAATGATAGAGTTTGTAATATTCATGGAATCACCTTCAATTTGTAAATTTCTCCTATAATCTCTAAGAACTTCTAGTTTTCTCCACAACACATGAGCTTCATAATAGTGGTTAGTTTGGATGCCGAGAAACTCAACATAAGTCACTATGAGTCATCCATTATGATCCCTAACCAGACCTTTGAAACCCACTTCACCTGGATTTCCTTTAGAAGCACCATCATAGTTAATTTTAAGCAATATTACAGGAGGAGGAGTCCAATGAGCATCAATTATAGGATGGAGATTAGAAGGAGTAGAGCTGATACTGTGGGGAATACTGAGAGAACAAAAACTCAAGATCAAACTCAGGTTATTTGGTGCAAGGGAAAAGATAAAAAACAACAAAGATGATGGCTTTTTTGGCAAAAAAGATAAATTCCTTGAGGGTATTTGAAAATATTCTACTGTTTCTTTCGAGAGAAAATTTCCACAAAGAAGACAACCTAAAATTTTTGAAAGGCATGGGCCATTGGGAGAAAAAAGAGCTAGGGAGTTGGGCTAGGCCCAGGAGATGTGAAAGGTGGACATGAGATGATCCATGGTAAAGTGGAAGAAAGAACATTACGTAAATATTTGGTTGACAAATTTCCTAACCGCAAAGCAAAGATGACACCTATGATTTGTTAATAAACTTAGATTAGGTTAGTTTTGGTCAAATAGGATTTTGACAACATATCTTATATTTCTTGTATCTTTAATATAAAAAGATCATAATTCAAAATAAATTAAAAATTAATAATATAATAATCTTATAAAATAAAACTTATGAGAAAATAAGACTTTAACTTTTAATTATTATTTTTCAATTAAAAAAATATATTATTTTTGCTACCACTTTTTTGTATTCTATCATGGAAGAACTTTTAAACTGGTCCAAAGTGCTGCATCATGGAGGAACTTTTAAACTGGTCCAAAGTGCTGGAAAAACAACTACAGTCTTACATCCATAGAGATAATTTACATCTATAGATTCGTTATCCGCTTTTGAAATTAGAAATGTATTAATGGCTATCCTTTCCATTTTAAAACTTTTAGTATGATAAAGTATCTACCATCCCCAACACCACCGGACGAAATCTTTTGTTTCGATTTTTTGACTTTTAATTTATAATTTCACCCTACTATGTCCACTAACACCACCAGGCGATATCTTTCGTTTATATTTTTTGCCTTCTAATTTATAATTACACATTATTATGTCCAATATTTCTACTTAAACAGGTGCAACAATTTGAATCGTCCATATGGACAAAGGATGGTTGGAAGGAATGCGAACACACAAAGCCAGAATATTACCGGAGAACTAGTTTAACGGTTTGCCACTCCTATCGAAAGGAAATATCGAAGATCCCATACGATCAGGATATATACGCAATTTCTGTTAAACCATCGACGTATAAATTAGGCAACTTTCCTACGTTTGGCACAACATACCTTACACTTCATCGACCCTGTTCCGTCCTTTAGGAGGGCTACATAATCCTACTATTATATTGGGGTAGACAGTTTGTCTGAAAACTTAATGTAATCTGTGTTTCCAAACTCATGGAAATGATTAAGGGGCTAAGCCATGCTGACATTGCTCTGAAAATCATGCTGCTGCACTTGCTTTGCATTACTCCCTTTATATGCTCAGCGTATTCACTTTCTAGGCCAAAGGATCGTAAGTCGGGGTTTCGAGTGGATCTGAGGCACAGAGATGACAACCACTCTTTGCCCAAGAGGTTGCAGAGAGCGCTAGAGCGGAGCAAGTTACGAGTACAAAACATCATAGCGCTTATGCGTCAGGCATCGGTAGAGCTTGCCATCTCCACTGAAATGCCGGTTCGCATGGAAGATGGAGAATTTGTGATGACGGTGGGGGTGGGTTCTTCGACATGATTGTGGACTCAGGAAGCAATCTCACATGGGCTCAGTACCGGCAGTGTAAGAAATCCTTCAACCAAAGCACCCCCATCTTCAACCCTTCTAAATCCTCCACATACTCCATGATTCCCTGCAGAAATCCTCTCTGCAGGACCTTGGAGTTTGCGCAAACCTATTGCACTCCAGATTGAGGCTATCAATATGGCTATGGCGATGGCTCATCCACTAGTGACAACCTTTCTTATGAAATAATGACAATAGGAGACCGCACAAGCATTCCACACATGGCTTTCGGATGCGCACATGCCACCCAAGGGAGCTTCAACCGAGCGGGGTATCATGGGATTGGCAAGAGGTCCGCTCTCATCTCGCATCTTGGTGACAAGGTGGACAAGAAGTTCTTCTACTGCCTATTATTGCGGATTCCCCTTCTACAATGTAATGACCCTCCTTGCACGGTTTATGAAAGATAGAAAAAATATGTGTACACTTACCTTTTTCTATGATTCCTGGTACTGTTGACGATTTTTGTGAGTGCAGGATAGTTGTGTGATGGGAATGAACGGAAATAAGTCAGGGAAAAAGGTGAGACATGGAAGTGATAAAAGTGATGATTTGGCTCACGAGCACATGGAAACTCGCATTTGCATATCATATTGGTGCATTGCATATTACATCTTTGTGTGGAAACTCGCATTTTCATATCATATTGGTGCATTGCATATTACATCTTTGTGTGGAAACTCGCACTTGCATATCATTTAGGTGCATTGCATATTGCATCTTTGTGTGGGTTTATTTGACTCAAATATTGTTGGTATGGCAAGAAACGTGAAATGTTGTTTTAAGTGGCGATGATGATGGGAGCCACTAGTTTGGAAATGTATGCATGTATGGTTGCTTGCTATGGTGTAAGAGTTTATTATTTAAAATGATCTTTTATTTATATGTGAATTTATTATGATAGGTAGGATTACCATGTATGGAAGTCTTAACAAATACCATTATTACATTACTTTGAAATGTAGGAAGATGTGTCGTAATGTTATTAATATTATTTTATTTTAAAAGTGTGAAAATATGGTTTACACTACTACGCAAATAGCTTTGCAAGGATATTAAAGGAAAGATTAAATAGTTGGCAGAGTTAAAGTTTGTTTTAAAAACATCCATGATGGACGCACTCTCCATGTTTGTTGCAAAACATTGTGAATGGTTTAATGGTCATGATTTCTTGGTAAGCGCATGACGTAGAAGTGGAAGGCTCGACATCATATGGTGCTATGCATGGAGGGAAAAGAAAGAACAATCGGTGAATCCTTCGCATATCATTGAGGGGAAGAAAAACAAAATAAAAAAAGGGGTTTGGAAAAAAAAAAAGAGAGCGGAGAAGGAGAACGGGTGAAACAAGGTAGAAGGGATTGGAGAAATAGTGAACAGTGATTTTGGAAGCGTGAGAAAATAGGTTAGTGCTCGGTAGCTTCTCATGATTCGTATGTGATCTCCATGCTTTCCTTGATATGTACAACATGTCTGTTTCAATGTGTAAAACATTGCTTGTTGTTGTGTGGATAGATAGTAAACGTAAGCAATGAGATTGTTGGTATTTTACTGCCATGTTTGTAGATGTTTCATTGTGTAATTTTTTGCTACACTGTTGTGTGATTATATGGTGAATGAAACCAGAGGAACTGTTGGTGTAACACTGCCATACTAGTTTAAATATTGTTGTGTACAATATTATCGTGTAGCTGAGTTATCAAAGACAAAATGAAAGAAATATTAGAGCTACAGGTGTAACCCTATTATGACATAGAATTACTTTGTATTACGAAAAGTATTATAGAGTTTTAAAAGTAAACAACGTGCTATGTTGTGTTGACAATATTTGAATCAATGCATTGTTGTGAAACATTATGTTGTCATATTTTTGTGTGGTTGTGAGTCTTGTATTGAAAGTAGTGAGGTGATGTGTGTTGTGTGAGAATCTCACTCTTCTTTTGGGTAAAATTAAAAGAGCAAAATTAGAACTTGCACCTATTTGGAAACTGGTAAATGCCTCTGGATAACGATGGTAGGTTTCATGAAGTTTTACCTAGTGTAAGTAGGAATTTTATAATAGAGGAAAATGTTTGACATAACCCTTAGTCAAATCTTGAGAAAGGAAGACTAGTAGTTTTCTTGTGTGTTGCCTATGTTAGAATAATGATATTTATGCATATTAAATCTGCATGTTCATGTTATTGGAGCCGTATCTGATCCCTGGTGATGACTCCTACCCTTCCCTGAATGGTCTATTGATCGGATGGAGGCAAACGATGTCAAGCTGAGCGGACATGGGGAATACTCTATCGAAAGCTATGGTAAGGAACGTTATTCTATAGCTACTACAGAAAGAAGGCCAAAATCTATGTAGTGGGTAGATATAGTCTTGCTTAGTCTGAGCTTGAGCGCTAGAGCAGAATCATAGGGAATGAACACCTGAGACTTGTGTTTAAACCAAATATTGTAATGAGAATAGTCTTGTCATAGGTAGTAAGTGTGTGTAGTATTGAACCTGAAAGAAGGAATGAAGTCTTATGTAATGTTATTTTTATTAAAATATGTAATTGTATTTGGTAGTGCTTCATATGCTCACTATGTAGTCAAATGAAACACATGCTCGAATTGAAACTCTATATTTCTATTTAATTAAAAAAAGTTATTGCTTTCCAAATTTATCTTTTGTATGTTGCAATATCAGAACCACTTGTGTGTGATAGATATTAAACGAAGTTAAAATAAGTCATGATGCATCATGGGTTAACTGGATAAGTAAGAGAATTATATTTAATTTAATGCCTGAAGTATATAAGCTAGAAATCCTTGTCTTGAATGTCATAATTACTCATTTGATAAATACTTAGAATCTGGTAGGTACGAGGCAACCAAAAATTAACTCTAGAGGAGGTAAATTGGTGAATATCATGCCTAAAACATAAATAGTAAGGAAGTTTGAAATCGTATGAGAAAATATTAACCAACTTACCTTAAAAGGAATAGAGTTATTTAGAGCTAGACTTGTATAAGTAGTTGGTGGTTTCTTTTAGTTCTTTATGAGAACAATAGGCCAATTGTTGTTTAGAAAGGGCAACTATGTTCTTGAATGGGTTAAAACTTGACATAGTTTTAAATAGTCTAATAGTAAGAGTTTGTTATGATAATCTTCTATTGTGCATTCAAAATATGTTGACTTAAGGATAAAGAAGTTGTCATATTTTAGATTATCTTGATAATAGAATAGTTTTAAAAGACCCTTAGAGGGATAGTAAAGCTAAGAAATCTAAACAAAAGAACATCCAAGTATGTTGAGGTGCGAGAATGCATACAATGGGCTTTGAGATAACCTAGTTCTGATGGAATTGGTCAAAAAGACTTGGTCAATATGGGATTGAAAAGGGTGGTATGGGACATCACTTTTTGGGTTGGTCTCGGATAGCACAATGCTCATTATATACTCATTGAACTTAGCTAGAATAGTCATAGGGTTTGGTATGGGATAAACCATTGCGAGTTATAGTGAGTATAGGTGATGAGGTCCAAGGTTAGGGTATTGACATGGTACTAACTATCTCCAAAATTATGGGAGTCATCAGTTAGTCATGAAGATATAAATACGCTAACCTCTTTCATGCCAAGTAAAAACAAGTCGACTAGATCATCGAAGGTTCGGTATGAAGAGGAAAGGGAAGAAAGCATCCCCCTCTAGGTGTTATGGGCCCTAGAGGATAACCCTAGCCATGGTTCGAACCTCATGCCAAAAAATATGGATGATAAATGAGGATGATCGAATTCACAAAATGGCTATTCAACGGGATAAGGCCAATCTCGTCCACTTGGGTGACTGGCTACAATAGTCTTGAACTCAAACGTGGTGGTTATATCTATGTTATGTATGATTAAAATTTGCTTGGATGATTCAAAAATAAATTAGTCAAGTTTAATTCCTCAACTCTTAGGTGTGCTTAGAAAGTTTAACTATTTAAAAAAAAATTACTTTCTATTCCTACCTTTTTTTTCTTTAGACAACTAGATTTGATGATGGTTCTGGGTTGTTACATATGGTATCAGAGCAAAAGAGATTTAAGTTGTAGATTCTATCAATGAGTTAAGATTAGATAAGATAAACTAATACACTACTTCTTTCACCTACAGGTTGAATGGCACGGTTGTTGCGAGGTGGATCCTCGAGAAATCCTATGGGAGGTAGGGAGGAGGAAGACATCGAAAGACCTATAAGGAGGCCTCGAACAAATATAAGGTAAAAAGGACCTCAACATGAAAGAAGGGTTAATGAGACTTCCCATAGTGAGAGTGAGACCAGTGTGGAGGTAGGAAACCTCGCTAAAGTGGTACAATTACTACAAACTCATATGGACTACCAAAGAGAAGAGATGGCCCAACAAAAGACTCACATGGCCCAACAACAAGAATTTATTGTCCAACAATAGTGGGTCATAGAAGACTTAACTAATGGACGAGGAGGTGGTTTTGAAAGGTCAATGGAAGAATCAAGGGAACCAGAGAGATCCAATGCTGGAAGGGCAAGGGTGAGTAAGGAGTTGGATAAAAATCTGAGAAAGGTAGTAATAACTAAGTTTGATGGTAAGGGCGATGGTGAATCAACCAAAAACTGGTTGAGTGAACTAGAGTCCTACTTTTCTCTAGTAGTCCTATCCTCTGAATCCAAGACTTCCTTTGCAGTAATGAACATGATAGAAATAGCCCTAGACTGGTGGAAGTCATATAAGAAAGGGCATAGAGTGGAAGTTGCTGACCTCAAATGGGAGGAGTTTGTCAAGGAATTTAGGGATAGATTCTTGACAAAGCAATATTATGTCAAGAAATTCGGGGACTTCTCGAATTTGAGGCAGGAAAGTATGATGGTACGTGAATACCATCAAAATTTTATTCAACTGTTGAAATATGCTTCCCAATATGAAAGTAATGAAGAAATGAAAACACATAAATTTATTCTGGGATTACATCCTAGGATCATGACGGTGGTAAACATGCATAATCCTATCAATTTTCCAACTACCTTTGATCTAGCAAGAAAAGAGGAAGCTAATCAAGAAACGAGAAAGGCCTATTTTAACTACCAAAAGTTATCTAAGAAGGAAAAATATGAACTCAAGAAATAAAAAAGTGTAGGATTTATGAAATGGGAGAAGGAACATAATAAGAAACCCAAAGGAGGTGATCAGAACAAGCAAGGAGGCAAAAATAGATCCAATTACCGAGATGGTAAATTCAAGAAGGATGCTAAAGAATTTTCTAGGAGGTAGGACCAGAAGCCAACAAGTCAAGGAAAGGATAGGGAAACTCTATCTGTGAATAGGAATGAAAGCATTAACAAGGGAAATAGAGCTCCACCAGGTGGGTGTTGGGTGTGCAAAGGGGCTCATTATGCTAACAAGTATCCTCACAGGGCTGACTTGCCACCAAAAACCCTAGAAGAAGCTAGCCATAGGATCTATGCGGCCACAGGTAGTTCTGAACTCAATGGTCAGATTACTCCTTTCTTATTGCATGGTAAAATTTTTGATAAAAATGTGCAAGTTTTAGTTGATAGTGGGTCAACAGATAGTTTTATCTCATCTAGATTAGTGAGGGATTTGCCTGTTAGACCTAGATTCTTGGCCAAATATTGGAAGGTAGAGTATGGATCAGGGCAAACCCATCATGTTAATCAATGTCTCTTTGACTCCCACATTTCCTTATCTCAGGGAAAGATCAACTGGCATCTGTATGTGGTGCCTTTGCATGCGTTTGACATTATTTTAGGAGTTGATTGGTTAAAAGTGCACAAGGCTCTTTTAAATTTTGAAGAGAGATGGGTGGAATTTTTGGATGAATCTAATCAAAGGATTAGAGTTAGGTGTGGATGAAGGGAAGTCAAGCCGCATCTATTGTCAGAAATGCATATTAAGAAGGTTATTAGAAAGAAGAGAATGATCTTTATGGTTAATATGAATAGGATAGAAGTGTCAGAGAAGGGATCTGACCTATTCCAGCAATACCCGATGTTGGGAGCATTTAAAGATGTTTTCCCTGAGGATCTCCCTAGATTACCTCCTCAGAGGGAATTTGACTTCTCAATTGAATTATTACCAGGAGCAGCACCAATTGCAAGGTCACCTTATAGAATGACACCCATAGAGTTGTAGGAGCTCAAAACGCAACTTCAAGAATTGCTTGAAAAAGGGCTAATCAAACCTAGTGTGTCACCCTAGGGAGATCCTATTTTATTTGTTAAAAATAAATATGGAACCTTAAGGATGTGCATAGACTATCGAATGTTGAACAAGGTTACTATCAAGAATAGGTATTCATTACCAAGGATTGATGATTTGTTTGATCAATTGAAAGGAGCCACTATATTTTCTAAGATAGATTTGAGATCTAGATATCATCAACTCAAGATTCGAGAGGAAGATACTTCTAAGACAACTTTTAGAACAAGGTATGAATATTTTAAATTTACTATCTTACCTTTTGGGCTAACCAATGCCCTAACCACATTCATGAATCTCATGAATAACATCTTTAGAGAACAACTAGACAAGTTTGTACTTGTATTTTTGGATGACATTTTGATTTACTCCAAAAGCAAGGAAGAGCATGATGAGCACATGCAGATAGTGCTTGCGATTCTTAGAAAGAATCAATTATATGGAAAATTGACCAAGTGTGAGTTTTATACTCCACAAGTGCAATATCTTGGGCATATTGTTTTTGCAGAAGGAATTGCAGTAGACCCCAAGAAAATTGAAGTAATCATTGACTAGACAACACCTACTAATGTTTCAGAGGTGCGAAGTTTTATGGGGATTGTAGGATATTATAGAAGGTTCATCAAGGGATTCTCAAGAATTGCTCAACCCATTACAAACCTTCAGAGAAAAGGAAAAGACTTTAAGTGGTCAGAGCAGTGTGAAAAGGCTTTTCAGATTTTGAAGGAAAAGTTGACAACAACACCAATACTGTAGTTACCAGACCCTAATAAGTAGTTTACAGTTTGTACTGATGCATCGATCGAAGGGTTAGGTGGAATTTTAACCCAAGATGGTGTGATTATTGCTTATGAGTCTAGAAAGCTCAAGAGACATGAAGTCAACTATGCCACTCATGATTTAGAATTGGTAGTGGTAGTGCATGCACTAAAAGTTTGGTGATATTATTTTTTGGGGAGACCATTTGAATTAAAGATAGACCATTAGAGTCTAAAGTATATATTCACCCAACCTTTATTGAATGCCAGGCAATGACGCTGGTTGGAGTTTCTTGTGGAGTATGATTTTGGTATCGAGTACATTAAGGGTAAGGAGAATAAGGTCATCGATGCTTTAAGTAGGAGAGGGCATATTACCACCATGAAAAAATGCCAATATGATCTACTGGATCAAATAAAAGAATGGTAAGGAAAAGATGAATTTTGCCAATCCTGCATTGGTCAAGATAGACAAAAATTGAACAAGGATGCAGAATATGTGATCAAGAATGATCTATTATTCTTCAGGAATAGGTTGGTTGTACCCAATTCAGGAGGTTTAAGAGAAACAATCCTTAGAGAGGCTCACAACACTCCTTATTTTATGCACCCGGGAGGGGCAAAAATGCGTGAGAATTTAAAGAAAGCTTATTTCTGGCCAGGTATGAAAAAAGATATCATCAATTATGTGGCCAAATGCTTAGAATGCCAAAAAGTGAAGGTGGAGCATTTGCATCCAGCTGGGAAATTATATCCCCATGAGGTACCTACACAAAAGTGGCAAGTGGTATCAATGGATTTTATAATGGGATTGCCTAAAACAAGATTTAGGCATGATGCAATTTTAGTAATTGTGGATAAACTAACCAAAGTCGCACATTTTATACTAGGTAATGTGCATGATGATGCACCCATGGTAGCAAGCAAGTTTTCTAGAGAAGTGGTGAGGCTACACGGGTTCCCAGAAGTTCTAATATCTGATAGAGACTCTCGATTTACTTCAGAATTTTGGCAAGCAATGCATCAAGCATTAGGGACTAAGTTGAACATTAGTACTGCTTATCACCCTGAGATAGATGGATAGACTGAGAGGGTGAATCAAGTGCTTGAGGATATGTTGAGAATGTACTACATGGATCAACATGCAAAGTGGGAAGACTACTTGTACCTAGTAGAATTTGCATATAACAATAGTTACCATGCATCACTAGGCATGGCACCTTTTGAAGCTCTATATGGGTGATGATGCATAATTCCCTTAACTTGGGATAATCCAAAATATCGGGTAGTGATCGATCCAAAAATGATAAGAGAAATGGAAGAACAACTTAAGAAAATTCAGCAGAAGCTGAAAGAGGTCATAGATCGCTAGAAGAGCTACGCGGACCTCAAAAGGACACCAAGGGAATATTCTATGGGAGACAGAGTATTCTTGAGGGTGAAGCCAACTAAGAGTTCTATTAAAACATCTAAGCTAGATTCCAGATATGTGGGTCCATTTGAGATTATTGATAAGATAAGCCCTGTAGCATACATATTAGCTCTACCACCAAGCTTATCCAAAATCCATAATGTCTTTCATGTATCCCTCTTTAGAAAATATATTTTTGACCCTACTCATGTATTGGATGTTTCCAACTTGTAGATGATCGATCCATTAAGGATTGAGGTGCGACCTATTCGCTTGCTTGGTTTTCGAACCAAGAATCTATGAAAGTGGAATATAGAGCAATGTCGAGTCCAATGGGACCACTACTCAGATCGAAATGCTATGTGGGAAGACGTGGTAGAAATGTAATGGTAGTTTCCTCATCTGTTTGAGTAGAAGTAGACTTAATTATAAAATTTTGGAATATTTGTATATATACAAATGTAAATGGAACTAGATACTGAGTAGAGTTAAGTGTGGTTGTCATTTTATTGTATAAAGTGGTTTGCAAGTGTGTGGAATTGCAAAGTGACATGTTTTGGAATATATGTTGATATATGTTAAATAGATTATATTGTGATGTAATCTATGATGTGATTATATGTCAATTGTGTGGAAAAATTCTTTGTTTACAAAATTTAGAACTAGATGTAAGCAATGAATTTATTTAATTTTGTTTTAAAAAATAAATGTAAAGTAATTCTTTTGTTTCACATGGTTGAAAACATAGGGACCGTGTTTATCCCTAGTGGGGGAGGATGTAATGACCCTCCTTGCATGGTTTATGAAAGATAGAAAAAAATATGTGTACACTTACCTTTTTCTATGATTCCTGGTACTGCTGACGACTTCTATGAGTGCAGGACAATTGCATAATGGCAATGAATGAAAATAAGTTAGGGAAAAAGGTGAGATAGGGAAGTGATGATTCGGCTCGTGAGCACATGGAAACTCGCACTTGCATATCATTTAGGTGCATTGCATATTGCATCTTTGTGTGGGTTTATTTGACTCAAATATTGTTGGTATGGCAAGAAACGTGAAATGTTGTTTTAAGTGGCGATGATGATGGGAGCCACTAGTTTGGAAATGTATGCGTGTATGGTTGCTTGCTATGGTGTAAGAGTTTATTATTTAAAATGATATTTTATTTATATGTGAATTTATTATGATAGGTAGGATTACCATGTATGGAAGTCTTAACAAATACCATTATTACATTACTTTGAAATGTAGGAAGATGTGTCGTAATGTTATTAATCTTATTTTATTTTAAAAGTGTGAAAATATGGTTTACACTACTATGCAAATAGCTTTGCAAGGATATTAAAGGAAATATTAAATAGTTGGTAGAGTTAAAGTTTGTTTTAAAAACATCCATGATGGATGCACTCTCCATGTTTGTTGCAAAATATTGTGAATGGTTTAATGGTCATGATTTCTTGGTAAGTGCATGATGTAGAAGTGGAAGGCTCGACATCATCTAGCACTATGCATGGAGGGAAAAGAAAGAAAAATTAATGAATCCTCTACATATCATTGAGGGGAAGAAAAAAACAAAAAAAAGGTTTGAAGAAAAAAAAAGAGAGAGCGGAGAAGGAGAATGGGTGAAACAAGGCAGAAGGGATTGGAGAAACAATGAACAATGATTTTGGAAGCGTGAGAAAATAGGTTAGTGCTCGGTAGCTTCTCATGATTTGTATGTGATCTCCATGCTTGCCTGATATGTACAACATGTCTATTTTGATATGTAAAACATTGCTTGTTGTTGTGTGAATAGATAGTAAACGTAAGCAATGAGATTATTGGTATTTTACTACCATGTTTGTAGATGTTTCATTGTGTAATTTTTTGCTACACTATTGTGTGATTATATGGTGAATGAAACTAGAGGAACTGCTGGTGTAACACTGCCATACTAGTTTAAATATTGTTGTGTACAATATTATCATGTAGCTGAGTTATCAAAGATAAAATGAAAGAAATATTAGAGCTACAGGTGTAACCCTATTATGACATAGAATTACTTTGTATTATGAAAAGTATTGCAGAGTTTTAAAAGTAAACAACGTGCTATGTTGTGTTGACAATGTTTGAATCAATGCATTGTTGTGAAACATTATGTTGTCATATTTCTGTGTGGTTGTGAGTCTTGTATTGAAAGCAGTGAGGTGATGTGTGTTGTGTGAGAATCTCACTCTTATTTTGGGTAAAATTAAAAGAGAAAAATTAGAACTTGCACCTATTTGGAAACTGGGAAACACCTCTGGATAACGATGGCAGGTTTCATGAAGTTTTACCTAGTGTAAGTAGGAATTTTGCAATAGAGGAAAATGTTTGACATAACCCTTAGTCAAATCTCGAGAAAGGAAGACTAGTAGTTTTCTTGTGTGTTGCATGTGTTAGAATAATGGCATTTATGCATATTAAATCTACATGTTCATGTTATTGGAGTCGTATCTGATCCCTGGCGATGACTCCTACCCTTCCCTAAATGGTCTATTGACCGGATGGAGGTAAACAATGTCAAGTTGAGTGGATGTGGGGAATACTCTACCAGAAGTTACGTCAAGGAATGTTATTTCATAGTTGTTGTAGAAAGAAGGTCAAAATATATGTAGCGGGTAGATATAGTCTTGCTTGGTCTGAGCTTGAGCGCTGGAGTAGAATCATAGGGAATGAACACCTGAGACTTGTTGTGTTTAAACCAAATATTGTAATGAGAATAGTCTTGTCATAGGCAGTAAGTGTGTGTAGTATTGAACCTGAAAGAAGGAATGAAGCCTTATGTAATGTTGTTTTTATTAAAATATGTAATTGTATTTGGTAGTGCTTCATATGCTCACTATGTAGTCAAATGAAACACATGCTCGAATTGAAACTCTATATTTCTATTTAATTAAAAAAAGTTATTGCTTTCCAAATTCATCTTTTGTATGTTGCAATATCAGAACCACTTGTGTGTGATAGATATTAAACGAAGTTAAAATAAGTCATGACGCATCATGGGTTAACTAGATAAGTAAGAGAATTATATTTAATTTAATGCTTGAAGTATATAAGCTAGAAACCCTTGTCTTGAATGTCGTAATTACTCATTTGATAAATACTTAGAATCGGAAGGCACGAGGCAACCAGAAATTAACTCTAGAGGAGGTAAATTGGTGAATATCATGCCTAAAACGTAAACAGTAAGGAAGTTTGAAATCGTATGAGAAAATAATAACCAACTTACCTTAAAAGGAACAAAGTTATTTAGAGCTAGACTTGTATAAGCAGCTGGTGGTTTCTTTTAGTTCTTTATGAGAACAATAGGCCAATTGTTTTTTAGAAAGGGCAACTATGTTCTTGAATGGGTTAAAACTTGACATAGTTTTAAATAGTCTAATAGTAAGAGTTTGTTATGATAATATTCTATTGTGCATTCAAAATATGTTGACTTAAGGATAAAGAAGTTGTCATATTTTAGATTAGCTTGATAATATAATAGTTTTAAAAGACCCTTAGAGGGATAGTAAAGCTAAGAAAGCTAAACAAAAGAACATCCAAGTATGTTGAGGTGCGGGAATGCACGCAATGGGCTTTGAGACAACCTAGTTCTGACGGAATTGGTCAAAAAGACTTGGTTAGGATGGGATTGAAAAGGGTGGTATGGGACATCACTTTTTGGGTTGGTCTCGGATAGCACAATGCTCATTATATACTCATTGAACTTAGCTAGAATAGTCGTAGGGTTTGGTATGGGATAAACCACTATGAGTTACAGTGAGTATAGGTGATGAGGTCCAAGGTCAGGGTATTGACATGGCGCTAACTATCTCCAGAATTATGGGAGTCATCAGTTAGTCATGGAGACATAAATACGTTGACCTCTTTCATGCCAAGTAAAAACAAGTCGACTAGATCGTCGAAGGTTCGGTATGAAGAGGAAAGGGAAGAAAGCGTCCCCCTCTAGGTGTTATGGGCCCTAGAGGATAACCCTAGCCATGGTTCAAACCTCATGCCGAAAAATGTGGATGATAAATGAGGATGATCGAATTCACAAAATGGCTATTCAATGGGATAAGGCCAATCTCGTCCACTTGGGTGACTAGTTGCAATAGTCTTGAACTCAAACGTGGTGGTTATGTCTGTGTTATGTATGATTAAAATTCGCTTGGATGATTCAAAAACAAATTAGTCAAGTTTAATTCCTCAACTCTTAGGTGTGCTTAGAAAGTTTAACTATTTAAAAAAAATACTTTCTATTCCTACCCTTTTTTCTTTGGACAACCAGATTTGATGATGGTTCTGGGTTGTTACACAAAACCAGCCCCATGTTTTTGGGGGTGCTGCGGACCTGACCAAAAGCAGCATCCAAACTATTCCTTTTGTAAACAACAAGAGTTTCCACAGCTTCTATTTTCTACCTGTAACGGGAATAACCGTGGGAGGCTCGACACTGCATATTCCCCTGAGTTCCTTTGATATAAATGACTTTGGGGATGGACACTTATTTATTGACTCGGGAACCACCATTACCCATCTTCCAATGGCGGTGTATGATTTGTTGATGGGGGTAGTTCAGTCGACGGTGAACCTAAGGCCGGTGAACGGGTCTTCGGTGGGGCTCGATCTCTATTACAAAGCTCATTCGATGGGTGACTTACATGCGGCCAAGGTGACTTTCAACTTCAAGGGCAGCGTGGACTATGAGCTTCCTACAGAAAATACTTTCGTAGACGCAGGCAAAGGGCTTTTTTGCCTAGCAATGACCGGAAGCAGTGATCCGTCACTTCCCTCGGTATTTGGGAACATTCAGCAACAGAACGTCCATATTTTTTACAATAATGCTGCGAGCAAACTTTCATTCAAACCTGA
This sequence comes from Wollemia nobilis, assembly GCA_028583015.1. Lineage (NCBI taxonomy): Eukaryota > Viridiplantae > Streptophyta > Pinopsida > Araucariales > Araucariaceae > Wollemia > Wollemia nobilis. Next base: position 1,237,927 of record JAQPPZ010017037.1, read on the forward strand.
AAAATGTAATTCGCTCTAGTCAGATAACTGTCCCTGATTGTTCCAAATGTTGGTTTAGCTATGTAAGGATCAAAATTTGCAATTCGATTTATGAGCAAAAGCGTTATTTGAATTAATGAAAACCATATTGGAAACATAAGCTTGCCATTTGATGCGTGTACATCCGTTGCAGCCCGTTTTACAACTCTTAACGATATTTTGGGTCATTTGTTTGAGACGTATTTTTCCACCAATTACAAACTAATGCATTTTGACACGTAGGCATCACGGGAAGCTTTTATTAGTGCATATGGTTTAGGTTTATAATAGGAAGTTAATAATTGTTAAGAGTCTAAATATAGATAACTATTGGATTGGTAAATATAGGTGTGGTTGGGAACTTACTAAGAAGAGACCTAGGTTTAAAGGGTAGAGGAAGCCAACCCTTTATAAATATAGTAGTCTGGTCCTAATCTTCTAAGTGCACACCAAACCAACAATGATGGTATGAACCTCAAGCTACCGGTGGTCCCTCCCGAGCGATCGGTGGTCCCCATATCATGTCGGATCAACAAGAACGAGATGGATAGGTTTGTTGGGAGCAATCCTTGTGGTTTGAACCTTGCACTAGCCAATTACTAAAAATAGTCGAGTTAATTGGATATATGGTTGCATTGTTTAATTTAAAGATAGGAGTGAGTAGATAATTGGATGCAATTATCTTTTAAAAGAGGCAATAACTTATAAATACTTTATCTATTTTTTTAATATATTTATATGTTAATGTAAATTATTATTTTTATTTATTGTAATTAATTTTCATCTATGTGAATATGTTTTATATTATCTTGTGTCTCTATGTTTCAAAACCTATCATTGTCTCCATTTCACAATGTATCTTGGTTTCCATATACTATTAACACTGGTATTCGAGTTATGAATGGGTATGGATATAATATTTAGAGAACCTCTAACAAGGTTGTGTTTATCTTATTGTTATACATGCTTTTGTTGGATGGGGATGAGTTGCATTGAATGTGTAAGGTATTTTGTGTTTGTGTATTTATATATAGTGTTGTGAGTATTTAGCTAGAGTAATTTTAAGATTCCAAGTGGAACTAGATAAAATATTTGATTCATATTTAGACATCATACAGGTACATATAAATTATTTCAATAATTAATGGTTTGTTTTTCATTTATGTAATTATTTCTTCTTGATTTGTACTCTTCTAGTTATATGTGCTAAGTCAGAAAAGTAATACATATATGATCTAGAATAAATCAATAAGAAGTACAATCACTTTGTCCCCATAGTCAACTATTTTGTCAAGATGAATATTTATATAATTCTTATGTGTAGTTAAAGTATCATAGTTAGCCTTTGCAAGATCTATTATAAATATTTTTGGACCCCTTGTTCTCTTGACAATAATTTTTATCTAAGTTCTAAGCATTATATATTAATTACCTTCTTTTGTACCAAGCATTAGGTCTTCACATTGTTTTTTATTGTTTTCTCTGATATATTTTTATTAATAATTTTCATTCATGTATTTTTGGTCATTAGATCTCTATCCCATTTTTATGAGTTTTAGATGATATTTATACTTCTTAAATTAGGGTGGGGGTGTAATGACATCTAAGGTAAATAGTTCATTGTTGTAGGATGTTGTACCTTGTATTTATTTTTCCTAGGACAAAGCATCTTTTATGTCCATTAACACTTTAGGAATCAACAAAAACTTTATTCCTCATTTTAACAATAGAAAGTAAGTTAGTTGTAAGTCTTGAAACATATAGTACATTTGCAATGATATATTCTACAAAAGGTAGTTTGAGAAAAATATTTATTTTATTCTTTTATTTGATAGATTGTGTTACTTGTCATTTTGAATAGCCACCCATGTATTTCTTGAATATTATCAAAATATTGTATATTTTCCATCATATGATTAATACCTCCAAAACATATATATAATTCTTTTTATTTTTTCTTTTTGTGTAATCAATACTGTAAATGATATTTTTGCTTCATCATCATGATAAAATTCATATTGTTCCTATGGCATTTCCTCTACCACATACCCTTGTTGTGATGGACAAATTGTTCTATACCCTTGATTTCATTTGGATAGATTATTTAAATTTCTAGATTGATGTATTTTTGGCCTTGTTTGAGAAGAAGCTCATGATCGATTGTACTTGTTTAAAGTATAATATCTATAGAATCTAGTATCATGATTTTCTTATTTCACATATATATGATAATGGCTTCTTCTCCAACTAGATTGGTTTTTTAAAGAATATGAGAGTGGATTAGTAGAAATTCTAGTATTTATTTGTTATATTTTGTCTAGATATTAGATCGTTGCTTGAAGAATCATTTATTAATTATATTTTTAGTTCAAGTTATTATAGAATATTGATTAATTATTTAAAATATGCTCTATGATTAGAAACATGTAAAGAAGTTACTAAAATATTGTATGAATTAGGTAGTGCATGTAGTATAATTGAAACCAATATACTATCATCAATTTATTCTCTCAAAGTATTTAATTTACCCTTTAGTTATGTTGTTTTTTAGAAAATAGATTCTAACCTTTTATTGTATTATATTTATAATGTGTATAAGTCATATTGGAAGTGGTTAATAGTTGCTTGATTTCAACTTTTAAATATTGTGTGTAGTATATCCAATTCCATTTTGATGCATTAAAGTCCCTAATATGAGATTGAATGAAATATATTACACCTAATACAATGAAATTTTGCTATATTACATTTTTCAACAAAAACAACTTGTGTTGTTGGTTCTTTAGGATGTATTTCTTACCCTAATACTATATTATATAGTATTTCTACTACAAGAATATTTATTATTTAATTTTTCCATCAAATAAAGTTTATACCTTCTAATTGTTGTGCCTCTGAGAAAAATAGTTTAGGAGTAGTCACATTGTTTTATAAATCCCTATTTAACAGTGTAAGTATGGTTTTTAAAATAATTTTTCAAATTATATTTCCTTGTCTTACTTAGTACTTTTATTCCCATTACATAATCCACCCCAATTGGGGACCCACTTGAAATTTTAAAATTTGATCTAAATTTGCTTGCATATTTCTTTTAAACTTACTTGCATTGAATTTTTTATAAAGAATTGAATTTCAATTGCACTAATTTTATTTTAATGGTTTCAATTACATAAGTTTCAATATCCATTAGATTATGTTTAAAACAAGCTTCCCAATGAGTATAAAAATGCATGCATTCCTCTTTTGAAACACTTTCTCCATTACTTGCCAAATCACCAAGTTCAAACCCCTTCTGGCGCTAAAAGGTTCATTTAAATTTGAAAAAAAGCCATAAAAATGATGTTACCCACCAATGGGACATAGTCATTGAGAAAATCCTAAGGTTTAAAAGCTAGGGTTTGAAAGGATTAATCTACCCCTTTAGAGTTAAAGTCTAAAATCCTAAGGTGTCTATATGCCCTTTCCCGTATGGTATTAAGGTTTAAAAACCTAAGGTTTAATAAATTAATACACCCATTTAATACTTTTGCTTTTTTTGAAGTCCTAAAGTAGGAGTCCATAGAGCAAGTTGAAATTGAGTCATCCATATGTCCCTTTAACATTGGTTTACCTTTGGAACTCCAAAGGATTTTAGGTTGGTCACCTTTGGAACTCTAAAATATTTTTGGGTTGCATTTGGTTCATCAATTTTAAACCAATCAGATGCATTCACTCTACTTAGCCAAACAAATCCTAACCGTCCATTCTTCTAACCAATTTAGTGTGGGTGCTCGATGTACCAAATCATTTCAAGATATTTATTTCTCAACTAATTAGAGTCATTTGTTGCATTCACTTGGTCCATCATGAGTGATCCATTTTCTTGTCCAATAGGATTAGTTCACTCTATTTCTCTAATTCATTATGAGCCACTCATTGTTTTTATCAGTAGGATTTGTTCATCCCCATTCTCTAATACATTCTAAGCCACAATTATTTTTATGGATAGAAATATCAAGGAGACTCCTTAATTAATTTGATTTATTAGAATAATTTTAAACCTAGGACCTTAGTGGATAATAAAATATGTTAGACATTAAAGTTAAAGTGGTTGACCTTAGCATTGGACTCCAAACATGAAATTAAATCCTTTGGATCTGAGTATTAGGATTTAATATGTTGGAGATAAAATTAAAGCAAAAGAGGAAAAATTTATCAATGAGCCTAACCCTTAAAACTTTGGCCCTTGATATTAAATTTCATGTTTTAAAATTAAAATTAAGGTAAAAAACCTTAACAATAGACTTTAATACTTCTATCATGGAATATAAGTGAATAAAAAATAAATTTATGCCATGAGAGCCTAATTCTTACCTTGGAGGTTAGTTAATTATAGAATCATAGCTTTAGGTTTGATATCTAAGAAATGAAATTGAAATGAAAGGGAGAAAATTTATCAATATATACCTAACCCTCATGAATTTAATATTTAATCTTTTATGTGCTTGATTTAATAAAAAACCCATATTTAAGTGTGAAAAACATATATAAACACAAAATATACATTGATAATCCAATTAGAAGTGAGCACTTTGGTTGCACGAATAAATGTGGGTATTTCATGTTTGGTCAATTAGAATTCAATGATTGAATTGGCATGGATAAATGTTGGTCACTCATTTACAAAAAGGAATTAATCCTTATAAAATCAATTAATAAATTTAAACAACCAATAGGATCATGTTGAGATTATTTACCTCAAAGCCTAACGTGTATCATAATGGAAATTTAGTAGATAAAATAATAAACAATATATAAAAATAATGGTTCAATTATTTTAAAGATTTTTCAATGGACTATTATGAGGGATAATTTACCACTAAATATAATTTGAATTAAATTTTTCGTCTCTTCATAATTTATATATGATAGAAAGATAAAGCAAGGGCTGAAGAGGAAATAGAAGAATATGTGGAAAATATTGAGTATATTGGTTGTCATTGATGTCAAAGGATTTATGAGATAGAAATAATGTGATGTCAAAGGATACATGAGGCAGAAATAAGATGGTAGTCAAACATATTCTACATGGGTTTGATAGAAAGCTATGGACAAATTTAAAGGTAAGGTATATCTCCCAGGAAAGAAAATTATTAAAATAAAAGGGTTTATAATATTTATTTTTTAAATATTATTATGAGGACAAAAGGTTTAAGAGTGGGTTTAGAAGGTAAAGTTTAAAAACAAGAGGATCGGACATTTAAATAAAATTCTCTTGGGAAAATAGTTTCAAGGCAAAGGTTCAAAAGAAAATATTATAATATTTATTAATATTATAATATTTATTAATATTATAATATAAGGTTATAAAACCTAGATGTCAAAATGCATATGGAGATTCATATTTCATATACGTCAACATATTGGAAGAATAAGGAATCCATATAAATATGGATTAAAAATCATTCACTTGGCTTAGCTTTTTTAGTAATGCAAATATTTATTTACCTCATGTGTAAGTGTGACAAATTGAGATAAGGGAAGAAGACAACTTTGAAAAGGCAGCGATAGAATATTTAAATATATTTTTGGTTGCGAAGGTTGTTCTTAGCTGGACGGCTAGCCCAAGTGGTAGCCTAACATGCACTAGGGAATGGACGAGCAAGAGGTTTTGAGGTCAATTCACAATGGCGACCCTTTTGCATTGGATATTGGGTAGAAACTAGAAAGGAAAAAAATAAAAGATATTTTGCACTGAAAGCACGAGATTCCGAAAGATTGAAAGGAAAACTAATGCGATGTATTCAAAACCCAAAGTTAACGCTTAAGGTCCTATAAAGTGAAATGCATGAAATGAAAGAAAAGAGACGAATTTAAATGAGATAAAAGGAAGTATAGAAAGCACAGCCCTTTTTATTTATACTCTTCCAATTCGGTTACAAAGACGTCTCCTCCCTTTTAGGGGGTAGGAGCGTTAACATAGTTTCAATTACAATCATGGATTTAGTGTTCCTCCTTCCGCGTGCCCACATGTGAAATGGGCGGGCCAAAGTGTTGTCGTCGTTGGTATTGATGAATCTTTAATCCTTGCTGCTCCTCCTGCGTTCAAAGAAACAACAAATCGTCAGTAGCACCTGTGTATGATAATGAAACTCGCAAATCTGAAAGAGTACTGTTAATGAATATAAAAGATAAATATAACGATGATTAAAATGAATCTAAATAGACTAAAAATTTGATAGAAGCATAAACATGTAACTAGCAAAATACTGCAAAAGAAACAGTCACCAAATTCGATACAGATCCGTATTCGTTTCGGGGTGGGACGAATAAACCTGCAATAGTTTGGTATTCGTTCCGGGGTGAGACGAATAAACCTGCAATAAGGCAGGGGGTGCCCGAAGGCAAACCACCCATCGGTTGAGACTTTGTTTCGACACCAATCCGCTTGGGATGAGTCCGAAACCTGTGGTGATGTGTTGTCGACAAATTGGTAGGATATTGTGGCCAAAAAAATTGGGTTTTGGGTCTTGATTCGTGCCTCCAAAAGTCACCCAATAACCTCCCTTTCGATTAAGAGATTATGGATGTAAAAGCACAAATCGTAAGTAAACTGGCAGCACTTCGTTGCTCAAAATGCTCCTTCTGTATATCTTTTGGGTGGGAAAACTCCCCAATTTATAGACCTTAGGGTCTCCTTGTTTGAATTGCGCATGCGAGGGCGCCACTCTGAGTTATGCATGTCCGATTTTGAGAGAAAAGCTAACTCCCTGTTACAAAATCGTCTTGCATGATGTTTCTAAAATAAAGACACTCATTACTGAAGTCTTTCTTCTCGAATAAAATCTAGTCCTCGCAATTGCATGGCCTGAAGCCTCAGTTAACTGGCGGAGTTGCCGAAGTTTGACTTTTTTTCCCAGTCAAACATTCTATTCGCCTCACCCTGGGACGAATTCTGTATTCGTCCCTGGGTGGGACGAATGATAGTTTGTATTCGTCCCTGGGTGGGACGAACAGAGAGCAAGTTGCCAAAAATGTGCCAAATTGACCTCTGACCTCTAAAACTGCTTTTGGAAGTGGTTAGGACCACTGTTTAACCTCTGGGGGCTGCCCTAGGGACTGTTTGTGTCAATGCGATCAGCGCTCGTTGTCACGTAATCGGATTGGTGTTGTTTTGGTGTCTACAGATGCCCCTTTTTGGGAAGCGTTGTGCAAGGCGCAACGTCGAGCAAAAATAGATAACCAAAGCACTAATGATTAGGGTTTCTCAGTAACCTAACCAACTCTTGATGCCCCAAGTATGGAAAGGGCACGCATTCTTGAATCCTTGCTTCTGACGAGCTAAGGAACTTAAATCAAGTATTAACCTGGTTCGGTGAGGTATTACTTGAACTTGGACATTGATCAATCATGAATAGGCAAAGGGTGCAACCTTTTGTCTGTGGGAACCTTGAGTTCATGATTCACGAATGCCAAGTGTTTGATCAGCTTGTGATAATTGCTTGTTTGCTGCCCCAAGTAGGGGCGCGATTGTCTTTGTCAATGATCCTTTGAATGCGTGTCATTTCCATGATTGGGTATATTGTTGTTGATTGGCGACTAAGTGTGACTACCCCCTCAAGCGACGAATCGATGAGGGAATGACCGACATGAGAAAAGCGATGAGTCGCTTGACCCAAGATGACTTAGGTAAGGGTGCCTTCAATTGTTTACCATTGAATGTGAAAGCAGTTTTCGAACATTTAGACCTATTTTTGGTGGGTTTTAACCCTTTTTGTGACGCAATTTGGAGCTGAAATTGACAAAAATTCATCTTCCCGTGGAGCGGTCCGGCTATGGTAGCCTTCTTAGGGAGTAGGATAGTGACAATTTGTAACCCCAATGTCTATTTTGGATGCCAAGAATGTCAGGCGCAAAAGCGCCTTCGTTCGGCAATGTTATTGCTATTTTTGGGTGGGTTTTGACCCGTTTTGGTGACGCCGTTTGGGGATGAAATTCTCAAAAATTCGGCTTCCCGTGGAGCGGTCCGGCTATGATAGCCTTCTTAGGGAGTAGGATAGTGAGGATTTGTGACCCCGACATCGGTTTTGCATGCCCGAAATGTCCAGTGCAAAAGCATTATGATCGGACACTTTTAGGGCTTGTTTTGGTGCATTTTTGTGCATTTTTTGCTGTTTTTGAAATTTTTGCTCTGTATTCATCCCAGGGTGGGACGAATTCCTATTTAGTATTCATCCTAGGGTGGGACGAGTGCTAACCAGAGCGCTCATCCCAAGGGGGAACGAATACAGGCTCAAAAAGCCTTTTTAAAGGCCAAAACTGAGTTTTGGGCTCATTTGCATTTGTTTTTCTAGGCAATTTGGAGCTCTGAGGAGGAGGAGGTCAATTCTACGAAGCGAAGCGCTACAAAATTTTTCTTGTGACCATGAGTGCACACACCGGATCGAGCGATGGAGCCGAAGCGCTACCAGTGAGTGCCCCTTCCTCTTTATTTTTTTGTTGCAATTGAAAAATCGTAATTTGTTTATTTCTTATGTTTTTTTTTTTTTGTTTATGGTTAAAAATGAAAACCCTAGGCGATGAACACGTAACTAAAAACTTACTTTAACCCTAGTTTAAACACAGATCAAAATTTTAAGTGAAAACTGAACTTAGAAAGTTAGTTTAGAACAGAACTTAAAAACTACGTTGAACCTGAATGAAACCAAAAGCTAAACTGTAAGTTAAAAAATGTAGAGTAAAACTAAGAGAAAAGCGTAGCGTGAACCCTAGTTGACCCTAGTTGTTAATTTTTTGTTTTTAATTAATCAGTTAGAGTTAAAAACCCTAGGTCTGACAAATTAATTTTTTAAATTTTTGTTGTGTTTTTGAATTTATCAGTTAGGATTAGAAACCCTATGACTGACAAATAATTTTTAATTTTTTTTTTTAATTAATTAAAACCTATTTTTTTTTTTTAATTAATCTTAAAGTAAAACCCTAGGTCACAATTAATTTTTTATATTTTGTTGTGTTTTTGAATTTATCAGTTAGGATTAGAAACCCTAGAACTGACAAATTAATTTTTTAAATTTTGTAATTGTTTTTGATTTATCGTTAGGTTAGAACCCTAGGACAATTTAATTTTTATTTTTTTATGTTTAATTAATCAGTTAGAGTTAAAAACCCTTAGGTCTGACAAATTAATTTTTTTAAATTTGTTGTGTTTTTGAATTTATCAGTTAGGATTAGAAACCCTAGGACTGACAAATAATTTTTGAATTTTGTGCTTTGTTTTTGGCTGTACAGTTTGAATGCATTATTTGTATATACATGTTAGAGTTGTACAGTTTTTCATTGTTTTTAATGTTTTTGTGTTGTTTTCTTTCGTAGGTTGTGAAGAGCCGACACCGGGTGCCTACTATTTTTACTGAAGCACGTGCGACGTTGACCTTGGTTGACTGGGATTGGCTTGACGCCCTTGGGCTCTATCTGATGGCCCTGATCAATCTATGGGATCCCCGGACTAATACCTTCCATCTCCCAACAGGGGAGATAATGATGACCTTGGAGGATATCTATCGGATTCTTTGGATTCCAATAGACGGACTGCCGATCCGGACGACGCCATGGGATCGGAGGACAACGATACTGATACGCTATTTTGGGCATGGGGAGGAGTTGGGTGTGGAGACCCCAGTGGAGAGGGCAGAGATCGACTGTCAGATGGGTGGCATACTGGTGCGATGGTGGCTAGAGAGGGGTGTGTTGGGAACGAGGCATGCATTACTCATGAGCCTTATTTCCAACATGCTGCTCCCCGACTCTTCTGGTGCGAGGTTCCCATGGAACCTGCTAGAGGTGGTGTTCAGGCTAGTGGAGTGTCCGACAGACACATCGATGATTATGAGATGGGGACAGACTCTGTTAGCACAACTTTATGATGAGTTGTACGAGGTCCTTGCTAGAAGCGAAAGGGGATCAGTTGTAGCTACTTGTTGCAGTGTTGGGCTTGGCAGCACATAGTAGTGGAGAGGCCTACGGGGCTGCCCTGGATGACTCGGGTGGAGATGGCAGACCGAGAGATTGGATACGGGGTATTATGGTAGAGGTCGGAGGAGCAGGGTTAGAGTCGATGATGGGCAGGTGTCGTAGGGCATTATGTCGATGCCTTCGCTCGGCTTACTCCAGGGGAGGTGTTCTAGCGCCCCTATCGGGACTGTCCAGCCTGGCCTGAGGCTGGAGAGTGGCTTCGATGGGTACGAAGGGAGCGATGGCTGATTGGGAGGCATGGGACTGAGCAGGAGTTGTTCCCATACGATCGAGTCACATGACAATTCGAGGTGCACCAGGGGATGCCTGGTGAGCCCATGGTCTATCGACGTCAGGGGGATGAGAGGACTCTAGATCGGCCAGTCGTTGCACCACTTGGCGAGGATTCAGATACGATGATTGACATCCCAGATGTGGATGACATCGGGGTTACTACTGAGTATGAGCAGTGGTGGACCTTACGACAGTGGAGAGGCGAGGGGCCGCTTGGTGGTGCAGAGGCAGACAGTAGGGGATGAGGGTGCGAAGCACCAGATGAGGGTTGGGGAGTACTGCATGATGATGCAGACATGGTGGAGGTTGAGGATGTTGGAGGGGATTTTGGGGTACCGGATCAGCCGGAGATGTAGGACATCCCGGAGTAGTGGGAGCCAGAGTAGGCTACTGTCCTGGATTCACCTATGCCTCAGGAAGGTTCGGAGGATGTGAGAGGTAAGACAGGGCACAGAGATAGCATGATTGGAGGAGCTACTATGGAGGTGATATGGGGAGCTGGGAGAGGCTTTGCAGGAGAGAGATCTCCTATGGACTCAACTAGCAGAGTGAGAGACCGCATGGGCTACGTCCCATCGATAGGAGGGGGATACCGATGCTGCACGAGAGAGAGATCTACTATATAATAATACCCCCCCGAAAATTTTTTTTCCCCCCCTAGTGTGGTTGTGTGTGATTTGTGTGTTTTTTTTTTTTTTTGAATTTTCATGGTGTGTTTTTATGGACATGTATTTACATTGATGGTATGCAAATGCTTGTATAAATGTGATGGTTCTAATTTGTATGATGTGTGCATATGGAATGAATGAAATTATTTGTTGATTACTTGTCGATACACCTTAGACTGTACAAGACTTGACTGACTTGTTGAACTAATGGGATGACTGTGTGGAATAACTTTGCATGTGAAAACTTTGTTTTTGTATTGTGCATATTTTTTGATGATGATGTATGGAATAAAATGTACCAGTTGTTATAATGTAGTTAAGCTTTTTGAGATTCAGATATTTTAACTAACTAGCCAAGATTGTGCATTTATCTCGCAAGACTTTTGAACAAGGTATAAATCCAACTTGGAGGTTAACCAAGTTATTTCACATCCCTGTGTGTGCAATTGAGTTCGTTTATGTGGTATTTGTCAGGATACCGCTAGTGCCAGATAGGCTATCAACCAAACCTATACTGAGGATCACCTAACTAGCTCCACTAACTCCGTTGTTGGTTTTAGCAAGATTAATCCATGGGACAATCTAGGGTACCATAAGCTAGCTCATCCACATGCAAACATTGGTCTGCTCACACGCAAAGCTAATGTGACAGACATATCGTCATGCGGGTAGGATACCGCCATTGCCAGGTAGGCTATCCACCAAACCTGTAATGAGGATCACCTAGATGGTTTTCGAATGCTGAGAATTCCAGGGATTCAAGTTCAGGTTTTTTATCGGTTCAATGGTTTGGGATATTTGCTCGTATACAAAGTGATGAAAATCACTATTTATTTTTTTCTGCTTCTTTTTTTATGTTCTTTTGAGCAAGGATTTTAAATAGTGGTGATAACCACTATTATTTGATTTGGATTTTGAGATTTGTAATAACATTGATCCTTTTAGGCCTTGGGGATGACTACCCATCCTTGGCAGGGACGTGTAGTATGAATCCTTATGACTTTGGGAACCAACGGGTAGTATGGAGATTATGAAGTGAGGGTATTGATCTTTTTAGGCCTTGGGGATGACTACCCATCCTTGTTAGGGACGTGTAGTACGAATCCTTACGACTTAAGAGACCAAAGGTGATTGTGATGATGGCTTGTGGAAATGGTTTTTTTTTTTTGGAATGGTCATTGATTCTTTTAGGCCTTGGGGATGACTACCCATCCTTGGCAGGGACGTGTAGTACGAATCCTTACAACCTTAGGAACCAATGATGATTTTTGAATTTTTGGTAGTGATGGAAACCACTATTGATTAGGAGGAATGGATGGGGAAGAGCTTGTCCTTTTGTCAATTCTCAGCATTCTTGAACCATTCGCACAGGGGGATGAACAGGCTAATCTTTCACCGATGGTACCCTAGACTGCTTTGTAGGTTTCTCTGGTGTTCACACAACTTAGGAATTATTTTATGTGTGTAAATTTGTGTAGGGATATTACATAACGAGGTGTGACCCAAGTAAAATTTTCCTATGTAAAATCTGTTTGACTGTGTACAATTTTTGGCTAGAAAGGTAAAGACAGCTGAATGACGAAAACCCTAAATACATTAGGAGACAACTGACTAATGCTAAAAAAATGGGATGGTGTGATGCGGGATGTAAGCATTGATAAAATTGATGTGATGTGGAAGATGATGGGATTGTCAAGTAAGGACAGTCTATGGTGCTTTTGACTTGTATAACCAACAAATATGCAATGTATGAATATGATGCCTAATGCAACCTATATTTTTGTATTTTTGATGTTTTATGAGTATGCATGGAATGAAGATGCAATTTTTTTTGTTATTTTTGATGATTTTATTTTTTTTTGTTTATTTTTGAAGATTTATTGTGACCAAGCGGTTATGGTAACCCTTGGAGCTTTTGGTGTGACCAAAGGGTTTATGGATACCTTTGGGGCATTTGTGGGGTTGACCAAGCGAGTATGGGAATCCTTGGAGCTTTTGGGTTGACCAAAGGGTGTATAGACACCTTTGGGGCATTTTGGGGTTGACCAAGCGATTGTGAGAATCCTTGGAGCTTTTGGTTGGACTATGGCTCTCTAAATGTGGAATGGCCTCAAATGAATGATGTTCAAGGGTTCGAGCTCCTTGATTCCTTCAAGAGAGGCAAGCCGGTAAGTTCTAGGTCCTATTCGACTATCAATCACATAAGGACCTAACCAGTTTGCTGCAAACTTGTCCCTCAGATGGGACGGTAAATTAGAATTCTATTGGTTCTCCTTTAAGACCAAATCTCCAACCTAAAAATCCCTTAGGTGAACCTTCATATTATATGCTCTCTTAAGTCGCTCTTGATAGATACGCAAATGCTCGAGAGCATTGACGCGTCGTTCGTCAAGCAACGTAAGTTGATCTAACCGAGCTCATGCAGTGTCATCATCGATGAACTCTTGCAGTGATATGCGTAGCGAAGGGATTTCCAACTCAAGAGGCATGACAGCCTCGGAGCCATACACCAGCGAAAATGGAGTTGCCCTAGTGGGCGTCCGAATACTAGTGCGATAAGCCCATAGGGCAAGCGGGATCTGAATGTGCCAATCCTTATGATTATCTATGACAGTATTTTTGAGGATGGCGATGAGCATTTTATTAGACGCCTCTGCTTGCCCATTTGCCTATGGATAATAGGGTGTTGAAAAACTATGCTGAATTTTGTACTTTGTGGTCAAAGCATGCACATCTTTGTTCTTGAAGGGTGTCCCATTATCCGAGAGGATCTTGGATGGAATACCAAAATGACATATGATATTATGCAAAATAAACTCCGCAATGCGGGGTCCAATCATAGAGGTTAACGGAATTGCTTCCACCCACTTGGTAAAATACTTTGTGGCTATAATGATAAATGTGTGATGACCCGACGACGTAGGGGAGATCTTTTCGATTAGATCAAAGCCCCACTACAAAAAAGGCCAAGCCGATTGGATCGGTTGCAAGGCCTGAGAAGGTACGTGTGTCAAATTGGCATGATGTTGACACTTCACGCACTTCTTCACATATGCGCAACAATCTCGCTCTAAAGATGGCCAATAATAACCCATGCGGAGAATGCGCTTTGCGATGGCCATACCACTGAAGTGGCCACCACATGTACCATCGTGGGCTTGGGTGATCGCCCAAGCGGACTCTTGCTGGTCCAAGCAACGGAGGAGGATTCCTTCATAGCTCCGACGATACAAAATGTCTCCTAGCAAGACATGTTTTGCCGCTTTCTGTTTGAATGATCTTTTCGTGGCTTGTGTCAATCCAAGTGGGAGAGTACCTAGCTTGAGGTAATCCCTTAGGGGTGTGTACCAATCCTGCTGATCAGAAACCTCGATGGTATGAACAGCCAATCCCTCTTGAAGTTCATCCCGAGCAAAAGCTGAGCAGGAAAGAACTTGTAAAAATAACATTGTGTTGCTATTAAGAGGAGTAGGGGAGAACAAGGACCCCCAGTTGGCTTGAGTCAAACAATCTTGGATTCGAGAAAACCTATCCGAAGATGGTTCAATCTGGATCAAGTGGATTCCTAGCGTGAGGTCAGAGCTTGCACGCTCCATCACGGGTTGCGATAATGTCTTGACCTGAATGGTTGTCATTTCACCGAAAAGGTCTTGTGGGATTAGTGACCCCAAGGAGGCCATAGTATCCGCAAAATGATTCGATGATCGAGGGAGTGCCTCGATGTCGTACCATTCAAGTTGTGCCAGGAATTTGTCCACAAGGGCTTTATAAGCCTACAAAACTAGGCATTTACATTGGAATATCCCCTTAACTTGATTGACAATTAACAACGAGTCACCAAAGATGTTCAATCATTTAATGTTCATGGTGACTGCTGTCTGAAGACCTATGAGCAAGGCTTCGTATTCTGCATTGTTATTGGTGCATGAGAAGTCTAATTTAAATGACAGAGGCATTGGAGCCCCTTGTGGAGTGAAGAATACAATTCTCGTGCCACCTCCTTGCTCACACTTAGAACCATCGAAGAATAGGGTTATGTCAGCCTGTGACTCAGGCTCATCAAAATCTGGCGATTCTAAAACATGGAAGACCCCATCATCAGGTAGTTCGAAGGTCAGAGGCTGATCATCTTCAAGAGGAGCCTCGGCTAGTTGATCGGTGATGACTTGACCTTTTATGGATTTTTGTCCAATGAATTCTATGTCAAACTCCATCAACAACATGATCCATTTTGTCGTGCGGCTACTATGATAAGTACGACTCATCATGTATCGCAATGGATTCTCCTTAGACACAACATACGTCTTATTACTAAGCATGTAGTGGCGTAGCTTTTTGGTAGCAAACACCACTGCCAAGCAGAGCTTTTCAACGTATGCATAGTTAAGTTCATAACTGACCAGGGTGCGGCTAAGATAGTAAGTAGCCTGTTCTTTGTGAAGTTCATTTTTTTGGGACAGCATGGCGCCCAGTGCCACCTCAGTAGCTGAGATGTATAAGTAGAATGGCACTCCTGGTCTAGGTGGTGCCAATACTGGCGGCGAAGCCAAGTACTATTTAATATCGTCAAAGGCTGACTGGCACTCGTCATCCCAATGGAATGCTACCCCCTTATGCAATAATTTATTCATGGGTCGGCACTTGTCAGATAGCTGTGCTATGAAGCGTTTGATCGACGCGACCTTTCCTTGTAGACTTTTGAGCTGCTTGATGGTAGTTGGGGGAAGCATTTCAAGGATTGCCTTGACTTTGTTGGGATCCACCTCGATTCCTCGTTTGGAGACTATGAAACCCAAGAGCTTGCCAGAGGTGACGCCAAAGACGCACTTCTTGGGGTTTAGTCTGACTTTATGCTCAATGAGGCGATCAAGGACCTTGCTCAAGTCACCGAGGTGATCTGGGCGCAAAAGAGATTTGGCCAACAAATCATCCATGTAATCTTCCAAAGTTTTGTGCATGTAATCATGGAAGATGTACGTCATGGCACGTTGGTAGGTGGCGCCAGCATTTTTAAGGCCAAAAGGCATGACCTTATAACAAAATGTCCCCCAAGGCATTGTGAATGCCATTTTTAGTTGGTCCTCGAGATTAATACGAATCTGATTGTATCCTGAGAAACCATCCATGAGGGAAAGCATTTCATGGCCCGCTGTAGCATCTACCAACGCGTCAATGCTTGGCAAGGGAAAATCATCCTTAGGACTCGCTTTGTTTAGATCTCAAAAATCGGTGCATATGCGAATCCTCCCATCGGGCTTCTTGATGGGAACCATGTTAGACAACCATGGCGGATAATCCACACAGATGACAAACTATGCATCCAACAACTTTTGTAACTCATATTTTACCATTAAGGCCACTGTTGGGTGCATCTTGCATAGTTTTTGCTTTACTGGCTTGATTGTCGGATCAAGCGTTAAATTATGCGTGACTAGTTGTGGGTCTAGTCCCGGCATATCCTTGTATGACCATGCAAAAACCTCCTTCTTCTCCTTGAGAAGGGCAACATAATCGGCTTGCTCTTCGGGGGAGAGACTTACCCCTAGCTTGAGAATCCATGGATTCATTGGATCTGTGCCGATGTCTACATCAGTCGTTGCCTCGACCGACATGTGGGATCCGTCCTCCAACTGGTGTGGAGTTGGGATCAGATGGATATCATTTGCTGAATTAAGATCATCATTAGGAACGTCAGGTTCCTCTTCAGCATGGAAGACATCCTGAGTCTGTCCTGGAGTGAAATGAAACATCCCACCGCAAGGCCAATACTCTGATGGGGATGGTGGTGTGTCAGCGTGATCCCAATCTATAGCCTCTATGTCTAGATGCAATGACCATGTTGGATTGGCTGGATCATGGATGGGGGCGGTCAAGTCAATGGAGATCATGTTGATGAAATGATTGTAACCTCCATTACCATAGGTGTGATAACTCTGACATTCTGGATGTTCTTGATGCTTTGGATCTGGCTCTGTAGGCACTGGCACAAAGGGATCAGCCCTATGCATGGACATGCAAATAGGGTCTGCCCTAGGCACCGATGGTTTGATAGGGTCTCCAAGTGGAAGATGCTCTCTGTGTACCTAGAGTGGCGGGTGCAGTAATTGCTATAACTACGCCAGGTTGAGGTGCCACCTATGTCTTGGACCTATGTGTAAGTGTTCAAACATGTCATCTATGTCCAAGGGATATTGTTGTTGCATTTGTCGCATGTGGTTGAGATAGGCCATCTCGGTTTCATCTTCGTAATCACTGTCGAGAGATCCACGAGCCTTCATTGGCTCCAATAACTGCTTGCGACATGGGAAGCTCATCTTGCTCGAGCAAATTAATATGGTCCCAACGAGGTTGTGCCGCTCTCTGTGGGGGGACCTGATTTTCTTGAGGTAATCTATGCTCAATGGGATCATTCAATGGGAACATGGTCAAGAAGCTTTCTTGATAATCATCCATGGGAAGCATGTGGGAATGATTGCTTCCTGACTCAAGAGGATCCCAAGGTGACACCTCGTACTCCAACTCATCATCCGAAGACTCTGCTTGGTCTTGGTCATACCCTTCATGGAGGTGAGTCCTGGAATTGTCTCCCATTGCGACCGAAGGGAAAGGGTTGTTGAGGTCAACAAGGTTGGTTGTGTGTAATGGGAAATAATCCCCCAATGTATAAGTTGTATTTGGATTGGCATATGGATCTGATGCCAACCCATCCTTGTTGCCTATCCCTAGGCCTTGCATGTTTTCGACCAAGATGTCGAGGGGCAAAGGGTGATTAAACCCTACTCCTGACTTGTCATAAGGCATTTGGTATCTTGGTTGGCACAAAACATGCACTCCTTGTTCATACCTGCCCAACCCATATCCATGCCAATTGCATTGGCTAAGATATCGTAATGCGAAGTCTGGGTTAGACAGATAATTGACATCCTCCACAAAGGGCTCTTCATCTTCCTCTTCTTGTAGGGAAGGTTCAACGCCATTATCCAGGCCCCCAAAAATAAAGTTTGTCTGATTAGGTGGGTAGCCTAAAGGAACCACAGAGCCTATGGGGAGTCGAGGTCTTCCCATGTCTTGCATAGACTCAAGTGTGGGCGTTGCTACAACATTGCGCACTATATACTCCCCCATGCCTGTGTTAGACATCTCAACAGTAATCGTTGGCGATTGAGAGGAAGCGAATGGGAGTTCTCCCCGAGTCCACTCCATGTGGGGTGAACTAGGCATCTCGACTTCCATTCTATTAGGCATCTCTTCTATCGAGATGTTGGAGACTAAGGGTGGTTCCTCTTCCAGGGGCTTCTTTCCTTTGTCCGTTGGTGTGGCCACCATAGGTGGCATCGTTGTGGGAGGACCAGATGAAGAAGATGAACCCGCCTGGGAATTTGATTGATTTGGTAATGGAGATTCTTGCGTAATCGGACCCCTTTTAGATGGATTTAACTAAAAATCCACATGCGTTGAAGGAAGGGTCGACTGCGGCATTAGTTGCACTGAATTGCAGTATTTGAAAGGTTCTAAATCTGTGGGGACCACATGCACTTGTCCTTCAAATGTATACTTTAAACATTGATGAGCAATTGAAGGGACACACTTCATGTCCCGGATCCAAGGTCGCCCCAGCAAGATATTGTAAGCCATCTCACCTTCTAAAATGTGGCACAATGTATGAATGTTCTTTTGTCCCACTTGTATGGGTAGGACAATTGTGCCAACTATCGAGCATATCGCATCATTGAATGCTCGAAGAGTATAAGTGGAAGGTACGATGTGAGAGGTTGGCAACTTCAAATGTTTTAAGGCGGTGGTTGTAATAATGTTATTGGACGAACCAGTGTCTACCAACACCCGCTTATACGGAATCCCATTGACCCATGCAATAACGTGCAGGGGTGGATCCGCCACATCACCAGCCATCGATTTTAATTCATCTTCTCGAAAGGTGATGATTGGTTTCGTACATTGTTTCACATGGCCCACGAAGTTGTTGAAAGAATTTGCTTCATGGGGATGCAGCTCAATTGCCTTTAAGATCTCCATGAGAGCCTCCCGATGGGGCGCTGATTGCTGAATAAGCTCATATATGGAGAGCCTAGCCGACGTGGTCCTTAGACTTTGAGTAAGTCTAGTTCGAATCGTGGCCACTGGTCTAGGCGGGGGAAGCTGTGTAGGGGTCGGTTGAGTTTGTGACGTTGATGGAACTTCTCTTGTGGCTGCCGTGGGGGCAGCTCCTGGGTATCTCTTGTTTCGAGTCACGATGCTTATCATCCCCACATACCCTTCCATGGGGCAATTTTGTTGCACCTCATTGACATGAAGAGGTTTTGCTTGTGCATCATGTGCGGGCAAAGGATCTCTAAAAATGCCCATTTGTTGGTTGTTAGGCGCTATGGGATTATCCACTGCCAATGTATTGTTGTCAATGAGATCTTGCACTAAACCTTTGAACTTCCAATAGGCGTTAAGGTCATGCCCTTTCCTTCTGTGGAACCTACAGTAAAGATCCTCTCTGTAGCCCTTAGGCTTTGGCGCATTAGGATCTATTGTTTGAATCTCTGGCAGATTAATCAAGTTTGCCACTGACAAACGGTCAAACAAGGAGTCCCTGGACTCGGTGTATGGTGTAAATTGCCGCCTAGGGTGACGCTGCTGATTGTGGTCCTATTTTTTATTTTCTCTCTCATAATTGTTTGGAGGCACCGCCTGATAGTTAGCCTTCTGAGGTTGTGTTGCTTGGGTAGGCTTAGGGGCGTTGATAGCAACTTGATTGACCGCGACGGGTTTCTGTTGCGTAGTCCCTATTTTAGTGCTCTTATTCCATTCTTTTTTCTTAGGCTTGGCAATTTTGCCATCCTGTATCTTGATCTCTTCGATAATTCTAGCTTGCGCCAGAGCTTCTTCTAAAGTGGCATATTGTTGCAGCTGCAATAGCACAGAGATCGATCGCAAATAGCTCTTTGCGAACATTTGAGTTAGGTCGGACATAGGAGGGAGGTAGGATAGCTTTGAAAGCAATGTCCTCCACCGATTCCCATATGCCACCATAGATTCCTCCTCATACTTGCTTGAGGCTAGCTAGATCACTTAGTGACGCCTTTTTCTTTGTGTTGAAAGTGAAACGTTCTAGGAACGCGTCCACTAGCTGATCCAAGTTGTAGATGCTATGCTTCGGTAAATGGGTAAACCAATCCGAGGTAGGTCCTACGAATGTGGTTATAAATGTTCTTAATAGCAATGCATCATTGTCTTGAATACCGAAGCATTGGCTCAAGAATCGAGTCACATGCTCTTGAGCATCTTCTTCCCCTCTAAAGAGTGCCAACTAGGGCAGCTTAAAATGTTCGGGGTATGGAGGTGCCGACACTGACGGATGCACAGGATGACTACGGAGTTGGCATAAAGTAGGCTTTTGGGGCCCAGAAGTCTTGAGTTCCATAGTCTCTAAGCATTCTAACAACACTTTGTATGCATCGGAGGACTTAATCTCCTCCTCCTTGGTTTGCTCCCGCTGTGGGTTGTGGGGAACTTGAGGCCTTTGGAGGGATAAGCTGGGTAGCACCCCTTCTGCCTTGATAGGGCATTTCAGCCCGCTCTTCTTCTTGTTCATAATCCTCATAAGCTTCTTGAGGAGTGTCTGGCCTAGGCCTGTAAACATTGATGGGTGCCCGCGGAGGATGCCCATCACGGTTTCGAGGAGTGGCCTCCCGCTCAGGTCTAGGAGGTCTTAGAGGTAGTGCTTGATGAAGTCACGGAGACCTGTCTCGCACTAAGGGGTTGTGCCTCACATACATCTCAGATTTCTATGCGCGAGGGACTGGGGCCTTCTCAGGCGCATTGTTGTGAAGCAATTCAGTTGTCTGACGTTGAATGCGCTCTTGATTAAGGTGACACAAATGTTCTAATTGTTGTTGGTCTTGCCTAAGCCGCGTGATTTGCGCTTGGCGGGCGGCTAGTTTGGCAAATGCCAAGTCATTTTGTTCCATCGTCTCTTGTTTAGGAGGCCTAGATGCCTCCCCTACATATCTTTCTCGATCATGGTACTCTGAGACCCCTATATGTTGCTTCCCTCTATCGAGGTTAGCAGCATTGACTTGAAGCTCTGGTCTCAATGAGCGATCTGGATATAAAGCGGGTGCAGACGTGCATCGTTCCCATGCTATGTACTATTCTTGAGGAACATAGTGATCTTCCTCACATTCTCTGTTATATGCATAAAAGGTGCGGGCAGAATTGTCTTGCCCTGTCGGGAGAACTTGATATTCTGGATATGGTCTAGTGTGTCTGACATTAATCAGGGGTAAATTAGGAGTAACAAAATCATATGGTTCCTCCTTGTGGACCCTTTGTTGTTCAAGCACTTCATCACTAGGCCACCCATAACGAGCTTCCAAGGGAGGCCTTATATCTAGGTCAAGTGCTACATGTAGGTTGTCTTCTTGAAAGGATCTTTGCTGAATGGGAGTACCCCTTAAGGAGGTGCCTCTATAGTCTTGTCTAGTGATGGCATGAGTTGGAGTGCCCCTCAAGGAGGTGCCTCTAGAGTCATGTTCTGTAACTGCATGGTGTGGACTAACTTGTGTATCCTACCGCCAAGGCGGGATGGCCAAGTCTTTAGGACTATATCGGAGGTGACTTGTCCCCCTTGGTGCATTCTCTACAGCTTCTGCCCATGATTGGGCTTGGCTATGGGTGTACACCATGGTGATGTTAACCTAAAGATGCGGAGATTCTTTTTTTGGATTTTTCTTTTTATGATTTTTTTTTGATACTCTAAACAGAAAATAGCATACACACACAAGCAATGATTATCTCTTTTAAAGATTAAAAGTGTGCCCTAAATCTGGTTTAGTGTGTTTTGTTGTTTGTTTTTTTTGAAAGATTTTTATGAAAACCATTTAAATGCAATTATGAAGGCTCTTATGACTCCCAAAATGGTCGCCCCTTCAATATACCATTGTCGGACCGATATACCAACCTCTCTATATACCCGCCCTTACGTGAGGGAGACTATAGGTACGTGAGAGCAGATGATACGTGGAACATAGGTGGTACGGAAGGGGAATCACTCTATTTATGACACCTACCATAGAAGACTTATCCTCATGCGCTAGGAATCACCCTAGCTACACTTGGTCAGCTTTCGTCAGGATTTACGTCTAGCAACAGTCACGATCGGGGTAATGTATGCAAATATCCAAGCCAACGTGGTGATGAAATCCACTGTTGGTCTTGCTCAAGGGCTGGGGTTTTACGACCAGCTCCTTGGTTTAAGTAACCACGTGATGTGTGGGGTTCATTTTAATTTGCAAAAAATGAAACAGGCAAACAAAAAGGAAACTTTCCCTAAGCCATACAAAAACTGAAAATCAGAAAATAGAAAACAAAAATTTGATAGAGGCTTGTTAAAAACCCCTACCTCTTCTCTGCCCAAAAGGATGTTTCTGATTTGCTGCTCTAAAAAATGCACAGAACGCTATTCGTCCCTGGGTGAGATGAATATCAGAACAGTATTCGTTCTAGGGTAGGACGAATGCCTATTCGCCCTTGGGTGAGACGAATCCCAATTCTGTAATCGTCGCTGACCGAAATGAATAATAGTCTAATGACTGAAAAATAGGTACCTGTAATCAAAACAAGCAATTTCAGATCAGAAATCTAACCTAAAAAAAAATAGAGGACAGAGGTCCCACCGTGATCGCCATTGAAAGCACGAGATTCCGAAAGATTGAAAGGAAAACTAATGCGATGTATTCAAAACCCAAAGTTAACGCTTAAGGTCCTATAAAGTGAAATGCATGAAATGAAAGAAAAGAGATGAATTTAAATGAGATAAAAGGAAGTATAGAAAGCACAACCCTTTTTATTTATACTCTTCCAATTCGGTTACAAAGACGTCTCCTCCCTTTTAGGGGGTAGGAGCGTTAACATAGTTTCAATTACAATCATGGATTTAGTGTTCCTCCTTCCGCGTGCCCACATGTGAAATGGGTGGGCCAAAGTGTTGCCATCGCTGGTATTGATGAATCTTTAATCCTTGCTGCTCCTCCTGCGTTCAAAGAAACAACAAATCGTCAGTAGCACCTGTGTATGATAATGAAACTCGCAAATCTGAAAGAGTACTATTAATGAATATAAAAGATAAATATAACGATGATTAAAATGAATCTAAATAGACTAAAAATTTGATAGAAGCATAAACATGTAACTAGCAAAATACTGCAAAAGAAACAGTCACCAAATTCGATACAGATCCGTATTCATTTCGGGGTGGGACGAATAAACCTGCAATAGTTTGGTATTCATTCCGGGGTGAGACGAATAAACCTGCAATAAGGCAGGGGGTGCCCGAAGGCAAACCACCCACTGGTTGAGACTTTGTTTCGACACCAATCCGCTTGGGATGAGTCCGAAACCTGTTGTGATGTGTTGTCGACAAATTGGTAGGATATTGTGGCCAAAAAAATCGGGTTTTGGGTCTTGATTCGTGCCTCCAAAAGTCACCCAATAACCTCCCTTTCGATTAAGAGATTATGGATGTAAAAGCACAAATCGTAAGTAAGTAAAAGGGCAGCACTTCGTTGCTCAAAATGCTCCTTCTCTGTATATCTTTTGGGTGGGAAAACTCCCCAATTTATAGACCTTAGGGTCTCCTTGTTTGAATTGCGCATGCGAGGGCGCCACTTGAGTTTGCATGTCCTATTTTGAGAGAAAAGCTAACTCCCTGTTACAAAATCGTCTTGCATGATGTTTCTAAAATAAAGACACTCATTACTGAAGTCTTTCTTCTTGAATAAAATCTAGTCCTCGCAATTGCATGGCCTGAAGCCTCAGTTAACTGGCGGAGTTGCCGAAGTTTGACTTTTTTTCCCAGTCAAACATTCTATTCGCCTCACCCTGGGACGAATTCTGTATTCGTCCCTGGGTGGGACGAATGACAGTTTGTATTCGTCCCTGGGTGGGACGAACAGAGAGCAAGGTGCCAAAAATGTGCCAAATTGACCTCTGACCTCTAAAACTGCTTTTGGAAGTGGTTAGGACCATTGTTTAACCTCTGGGGGCTGCCCTAGGGACTGTTTGTGTCAATGCGATCAGCGCTCGTTGTCACGTAATCGGATTGGTGTTGTTTTGGTGTCTACATGCACAAATTACTACCCATGTGGATGGCTAGCCTAGTTGGTAGTTGAAGCAGTACTTAGATGTGGACAGACAAGAGGTTTTGAGTTCGAGTCACAACAAGAGTTATTTTTTTGATTAGCACATTGGGCATAAGATAAGGGATAAAACCCTTTTGGTACACCTTTATTTCCATCAGGTGGGTTAAACCAGATGGCACTCTAGCTCATGCTAGAGCATGGGATGTGTGAGGTCTTGCATTTGATTCCCATAAGCAACAAAAATTTGTAAGGGCAAAATAAATTTTATTTTTAAATTTAAATTAAGATAGGGAGTCATAAGGTTTGTTGTGTGGATATTATGTTGATATTTTTGGAAATTATAAGGTTGGAAAAAAAGGTAATATTTCTGGAAATTAAAAGGGCAAAAAGTATTTATTTTAGTGAAAAAGAATTGAGGAAATATTGGTGTGTTTTCAAAGTATTATTTTGTAAGCAATAACGAGTTATAAGGTGTAAATTGTGATTTTTGATATTGTGTATTTTGGAATATTATAAAGAGGTTGTAAAGTTTAATAATACCTTATTTTGAGTGTGTTATAAGAGAAAATTGCTAACCTATTTTGAAGTAGAAAAGATTTTTTTTTTTAAGACAGGTTTAAGCGAGGCTTATATAAACAAAAGATCATTGAGGTAAATTTGAGGTATGGTGATATTATTCATTGTTTAAGGTGTTTGGTTGAGCAGACATTTCTAAAAAATAAGGTGGAGAAATAAGGATTACATATGTGCATTGTTGGAAATATTTGAGCTAGGGCTTCTAAAAAAAATGTGCATTCTTGTTGAAATAAATTGGAAACACTTGTGTTAGGGTTTGAGAACAAATTGTGCATAATTGATTAGTGAAATTGGAACCACATGTGCTAGGGTTTAATAACAAATTATGCTTCATTGTTTAAATGAATTTGTGAAGCATTCGGATAATGATTTGAGTGGCATTGAAAGTGATTGTGAAAGTGTTTGAAATCAAGTTTTATGAAGCAATTTGTGCATTGGATTTGAGTGATATTTGAAAGAGAACATATTCAGCTTTTACATTGAATATTATTCTTTATATATTCATGAAAGAATTATAGGTAGAATATGTCTCAACTACCTAGTTGAAGAAAGTATTTTTGAAAGAGATACAAATATTATTTTTAGCATCATTTGTGTGGAATATTTAGGATTGGTTTAGCATGTGTAATAAGTAGTTTTGAACATGTGTAATGAGTAGTTTTGAGCAAGTATTATGAGCAGATTTGAGCATGTATTATGAACAGTTTTGAGCAAGTGTTATGACCAGTTTTGAGCATGTGTAATGAGCAGTTTTGAGCATGTGTTATAAGTAGTTTTGAGCACGTGTTAGAGCTGAGTTGAACAGAGATAGTGAAACATATTTAAGGAAGTCTTGTAAGAAGACTTGAAGTAGGTTTGAGGTATATTTGAGCAATTCTTGTAAGAATACTTGAAGCAGTTTTAAGGTAAATTTGAGCAAGTTTTATGAGAAGACTTGGGACATAGTTGAGATAGATTTGTGCATGTAATGTATGCAAATTTGGGATATATTTGAGATATATTTGTGCATGTAATGTGTACAAATTTAGGATAATATTGAGATAGATTTGTAATGTAATATGTGCAATATTTGAGACAGAGTTGAGATAGATTTGTGTATGTAATGTGTGCAAATTTAGGACAGAGTTGAGATGAATTTGTGCATGTAATATGTATAGATTTGGGACAGAGTTGAGACAAATTTGTTCATGTAATATATACAAATTTGGAGTAAATTTAGAGCAGAGGTGCATACTAGATTTGGAGGTGAACCAAATTAAAGGAAAGGTGTTTCCTATGGATAAAGTTATACAAACTAGACCAACAAGGGGGTAGAGTTTTCATTTGGATGGATTTCCATGAACCAAACCAGTAAGGGGATAAAGTTATCCTATTGATAGAGTTCCACAAACTAGACCAACAAGGGGATAGAGTTCCACGAACCAGACTAGCAAGGGGATAGAGTTATCCTGTAGATAGAGTTCCATGAACCAAACCAGCAAGGGGATAGAGTTCTCCAATGAATAGAGTTCCATAAACTAGACCAGCATTATAATAAAATTATTCTATGAATAGAGATCTACAAGCCATATTTAAGGGGATAGAGTTGTCCTGTAGATATATATCCATGAACCTGAGCATAGGGGATTGAGATATCCTTTGAACAGAGCTCCATAAATATTGTAATATGGAATTGTTTCCCAAGATATTTGTTGAGAAACTTTAGAAAAAAAGTTTTCTCTATGGATGTAACCCATATTGGATGAACCATGTTAAATTTATATCTCTCATGTATGTGATTATTTGTGCATTGCCTTGTTACTACTATTGATGATATTGGTTAATACTACTTTGGATAATTATTGCAATTGATACTATTGGATGCTATTGTTTTGGAAATAAAAGTAAAATTTTATCTTATACTATTCACCACCATCTTAGTGTAATATTGTGTTCTTCAATTGGTATCAGAGTAGGTTCCTTAAAAAAAAATCTAACAACTTGAATGAAGATATTACAAGAACACGTATGGCTTCTTATAATGGATCTTCAATAAATAAGACTCCAATATTTTATGGAAATAATTATACTTTCTAGAGTATGAGGATGAACATTTATTTAATGGTACAAAGATATGAAACATGACAATACATTAATGATGGTTTCACACCTACAACCACTCCTCCCACAAATAAGGATGGCAAGTAATTATATGTGAATAATATTAAGGCTATGAATAGAATCATAAGTGGATTATATGAATCAAAATTTGTGAAAGTTATGCAATGCAAATAAAAAAAAGAAATATGGGATAAATTAAAGCAAACATATGAAGGATATAGCAAGGTCAATTTGGTAAAACTTTAAACTCACAAAAGGAGTTTTGAATAATTAAATATGAAAGATGAGGAAGATATTGCTAAATACTTACTTTGTGTTGATGAGGTTGTTAATGCCATGCGTGGACTTGGAATGGATATTGAGAACTCTAGTGTTGCTCATAAAGTAATAAGATCACTCCCTATGAGGTATGATGTAAAATTTTTAGAAATAGAAGAGATGAAGAATATCGATAAGTTTACAATGGATGAGTTACATGGAATTCTCATAGCTTATGAGATGAGGATAGAAAAATATCAAAATTCCAAGAGAGAGGAAACATTCAAAGTTTCAAAGAAGACAAAATATAAGGAACCAGAATCAAGTAATGAGTCAAGACATAATGAAGAAGCTAACTATGTGTGAATAAATAATAAAGACTCAAGAAAACACAAAGATATAAAGACTATAAAATGTTTTAATTGTGATAAATTTGATCACTGTGCATCAAATTGTCCACGAGATAAAAGTAGTAGCAGTGAAGAGAAAAAAAATTATAAGAAAAAGGAAGAAATAAAATTTAGGTATGAAAATAAAAATAGGTATGGTCAAGACAAGCATGAAAAGAGGAATTTTCAAAGGCACGAGAAGAGTTTATATGCTAAAGAAGAAAGCAGTACTTCAAGTGACAGTGATGAAAGTTTCTCAAATAGTGAAAAATAAGATATTTTATTTTTGGCAATAGAAGAAGAAAAGGACATTCCTATTAAAAATCAAGTAGAAGGAAAATAATATGCTCCTATAATTGAAGACCTATAGGAAGGTTTAGAAAAAGAAGAAGAAGCCACAATTAATCTAGAAGAGGAACGTATTGTTGCTCTGAGAGAGTTGAAAAGAGTTAGAAATTAGAACTCAAGACTCAAAGCTCAAGTTCAAGAATATGAGGAAACAAAGGAAAAGATTCTACAAGATCTCAAAAACTCAAAAGTTAAGGCAAGGAGATTTAAATAAGTCATGGTTGAAAATATAGATGTAAGAGTTAAAATGTGAAATATTAGAACATGAAGTGGTTTCTCTCAGGATGGAAGTGAAATATTTTAAGGATAAGCTACACAAGTTTGAAAAAAGTTCAAAATATTTCGATAACATTATCAATGCAAAAATATCTTCCTTTATAAAAACAAGACTTGGTTTTAAAAAAGGAAAAGGGAAACAAGAAGAATTATCAAGCTCAATATCAAAAGAAAAGGAAGTTTCAGAGGAAGATATTAAAGAAGAACCCAAGACCTATTTTGATAAGTTGAAGAGTGGAAGATTTATGGAGAAAGAAAACAATGCACAAACAAGAAATAGGGATCATCACATAGAAGGTAAATAAATGACAAAGAGACTATATATTTCAAGATAATATGAATATTTCTTCCAAGGGTATTGTTTTTTATGTAATCATTGTGGGCACAAAGCTATGTATTCCAGGGTTCATGGAAATAAGGAGTATGACTTCACTAAGAGGAACTCCAACTCATTTGAATATGGATATTTCTTTCAAGGTCATTGCTACTCATGTAATCACTTTGGTCATAAAGCTATACATTGTAGGGTTTATTACAAATATAATTATGGATTCACCAAGAGGAACCTCAAGTCATGTGCACCTTCCAAGAACTATAACATCAAGTGTTACAATTGCAGTAATCTTGGGCATAAATCTAAGTGGTATAGAATAGAGTTTCTGAAACTTCCAAATTCAAGTAAGAATAGGGACACTCAAAAGGATCAAAAGGGTATGATTACAAAGGTGTTGAAAAATAAGGTTGAAAAGGAAGACGAGCATTGCAAATTGGGAGTAGATTTACTCCCACCCCAAAATTAATCTCCTCAAGGAGAGGAGGTAGTTAGGGGACTAAGATAAAAGTCTTGTTTTTTAGCCCCAAAGGAGTTCATTTACCATTGATGTCAAATGAGGAGAGTTTCATTAAGAGGGAGAGAAATCCATAAGGGGGAGCAATTTTTCAGGGGGAGTAGATTTAGATTTCAGTTGTTGGAAAATAATTTTTTATAAAGGGTTGCCATCAATGATAAAGGGGGATATTGTTGGAAATATTGAGTATATTGGTTTTCATTGATGTCAAAGGATTCCTGAGGTAGAGATAATGTGATTTCAAAGGATACATGAGGTGGAAATAACATGGTAGTCAAGAATATTCTACATGGGTTTGATAGCAAGCTATGGATAAAAATAAAGGTAAGGTATATCTCCCAAGAAATGAAATTATTAAAAGAAAAGGATTTATAATATTTATTTTTAAAATATTATTATAAGGAGGAAAAAATGTTTAAGAGTGGTTTTAGAAGGCAAATTTCAAAAACAAGAAGGCCAATGGTTTAAATAAAAGTCTCTTCGGGAAACATTTTGAAGGCAAAGGTTCAAAAGGAAATATTATAATATTTATTAATATTATAATATAAGGTTATAAACCCTTGGTGCCAAAATGCACATGGAGAAAATAAATTATAATTTCATATACTCTAATGTTTTTGAAGAAGAAGAAATCCATATAAATATGGATTAAAAATAATTCACTTGGCTTAAATTTTTTTATTAATGCAAAAACTAATTTCCCTCATGCGCAAGTGTGAGAAATAGATGACGGAAGAAGACAACTTCGAAACGGTAGTGATAGAAGATTTAAATATGTTTTTGGTTGTGAAGGTTGTTCATAGCTAGACAGCTAGCCCAAGCAATAGCCTAGCCTACACTAGGGCGTGGGTGGATAAGAGGTTCTAAGTTCGATTCATAGTTGCAACCCTTTTGCATTAGAGACTAGGGAGAAATGAAAAAAATAACAGGTGTTTTGTATTACTTACTACCCATGTGGATGGATAGCCCAGTTGGTAGTCGAAGTAAAACTTAGGCATGGGTAGACAGGAGGTTTCAATTTTGATTCATAGTGGTAGTCATTTTTTTTATTAGCACATTGGGTATAATATAAAGGGATAAAACCCTTTTGGAGCACCATTTTATCCACCGGGTGGTCCAGTACAACTGGCACTCTAGCTCACACTAGAGCGTGGGTTATATGAGGTCTTGCATTTGATTCCCAATGGTCGTAGAAATTTTTAAGGGAAAAATAAATTTTGTTTTTTAGTTTAAATCAAGATAGGGAGTCATAAGGTTTGTTGTGTGGATATTATGTTGATATTCTTGGAAATTATAAGGTTGGAACATAAAGTAATATTTCTAGAAATTAAAAGGGCAAAAAGTATTTATTTTAGTGAAAGATAATTGAGGAAATATTGGTGTGTTTTCAAAGTATTATTTTGTAAAAAATAAGGAGTAATAAGGTGTAAGTTGTGATTTTTATTATTGTGTATTTTAGAATATTGTAAAGAGGTTGTAAATTTTGATAAGGTATTTTTTTAGTGTGTTGTAAAAGAAACTTGCTAATGTATTTTGAAGTATAAAAGAATTTGTTTTTTAAGACAGGTTTAAGAGAGGCTTATACAAATAAAATATCATTGAGGTAAATTTGAGGTATGGTGATAATATTCCTTATTTAAGGTGTTTTGTTGAGCAAATATTTCTAAATAATAAGGTGGATAAATAAGGATTACATATGTGCATTATTGGAAATATTCGAGCTAGGGTTTCTGAAACAAATTGTGCATCCTTTTTGAAAGAAATTAGAAACACTTGTATTAAAGTTTGTGAATAAATTGTGCATCATTGATTAGTGAATTTGGAACCACATGTGATAGGGTCTGAGAATAAATTATGCTTCATTTTTTAAATGAATATGTGAAGCATTTGGATATTGATTGGAGTGGCATTGAAAGTGATTGTAAAAGTGTTTGAAATCAAGTTTTAGGAATCAATTTTTGCATTGGGTTTGTGTGATATTTAGAAGAGAACATATT
The DNA here is from genome assembly GCA_028583015.1 of Wollemia nobilis. NCBI lineage: Eukaryota > Viridiplantae > Streptophyta > Pinopsida > Araucariales > Araucariaceae > Wollemia > Wollemia nobilis. The sequence goes on from JAQPPZ010017037.1 coordinate 1,268,837, forward strand.
GAGCATTTGCATTGAATATTATTATTTATATATTCATGAAATAATTATGAGTAGAATATGTTCAAATTGCCTAGTTGAAGAAAGAATTTCTTAAAGATATACAATCATTATTTTGAACATAATTTGTGTGCAATACTTGGGAATGGTTGAGCATGTGTAATGAGCAGTTTTGATCATGTGTAATGAGTAGTTTTGAGAAAGTCTTATGAGCAGTTTTGAGCATGTGTAATGAGCAGTTTTGAGCATGTGTTATTAGAAGTTTTGAGAATATTTTAGAGCAGAGTTGAACAGAGATAGTGAGGCAGATTGAAGCAAGTCTTGTGATAAGACTTGAAATAGGTTTGAGGTAGATTTGAGCAAGTATTTTAAGAATACTTGAAGCATATTTGAGATGGATTTGAGAAAGTCTTGTGATAAGACTTGGGACATAGTTGAGATAGATTTGTGCATGTAATATGTGCAGATTTAGGATAGATTTGAAATATATTTGTGCATGTAATGTGTACATATTTTGGAGAGAATTGAGATAGATTTGTACATGTATTGTGTGCAAATTTGGGATAAAATTGAGATAGATTTGTGCATGTAATATGTGCAAATTTGGGATAGAGTTGAGAGAGATATGTGCATGTAATGCGTGTATATTTAGGATATATTTGAGATAGATTTGTGCATGTAATATGTGCATATTTAGAGCAAAGTTATAGCAAAGGTGTGTACTAGATTTGGAGGTGAACCAGAGCAAAGGAGAGGTGTCTCCTATGGATAGATTTCCATGAACCAGACCGGCAAGACGATAGAGTTCTCCTATGGATAGAGTTCCATGAACCAGAATAGCAAAGGGATAGAGTTATCCTGTGGATAGAGTTCCATGAACTGGACCAGCAAGGGGATAGAGTTATCCTATGGATAGATTTCCATAAACAAAACTAGCAAGGGGATAGAGTTATCCTGTGGATAGTGTTCCATGAACAAGACCAACAAGGGGACATAGTTCTCCTATGGATTGAGTTATATGAACTAGACCATCAAGGGAATAGATTTTTCTTGTGGATATATTTCCATGAAGTAGACTAGCAAGGATATAGAGTTCTCCTGTGTATAGATATCCATGCACTAGAGTTAAGGGGATAGAATTATCCTATGGATAAATATCCATGAACTTGGGCATAGGGGATTGAGATCTACTTTGGATAGATTTCCATAAATATTGTAATAGATAATTAGTTCCCAAGATATTTTTTGAGAAAATTTAGAAGAAATATTTTCTATGTGGATGTAACCCACATTTTTTTGTGGAAAACATCCTATAAGGGATGCCACTTTTTGGTAAGACCCAAGGAGGCAGGGGTATCCATTCCATAAAAATCACCTAGGGTTCAAACATGGACTACCACATTTGACATCCTCAAGGAGTAAACAAACCTACTGCCTCCACTTCACTGGCTTGTGGATATCTCTCTCCACTGAAGACTCTTGTCCTCACTCAGAATATATGTCCTCACTACCCTATATAATGGATATTTATCCACTGGAGACTACTATCCTCTCTACTCTATCACCTCCAAAGCTCTGTTTTAAATATTCATTAAACATAGTCCTTTTATCTAGCACAAATCCACTCAATATCTATCTTTAGTCTAGCACAAATTATCCTCAAATATGCACCAAAATTTGCTCTTAAATTTTCACTAAACACAATCCTTCGGTCTAGCACAAATCTATCCTCAATATTTTTCCTCAAGCCTTAACTCAAAGCTTGTATCAAATATGCTAGATCTACCCTAAACCTTATCTCAAAGTTTGAAAAAATCAATCAACTATTCTCTCAAGTGTTCTCAAATACTTATCTCAAATTTGCCTTGTAAGCTTTCATAAAAGCTCACACTAATCTGTCCATAAGTACTATCTAAAACTTGCTAAAATCTAGTCTATAATTCCTCTCTAGAACTTGCTCAATCTGCCCCATAATTCCTCTCTATAACTTGCTCAAATATTCTCTACAAGTCCTCTATAGAACGTGCTTGATCTGCTCCACAAGTCCTCTCTAGAACTTGCTCAAATCTGCTCTATAAGTCCTCTCTAGAACTTGTCCAAATCTGCTCAATAAGTCCTCTCAAGAACTTATCCAAATATGTATTGTAATATTTCACAAAAGCTCACACAAAATCAGTCCACAAGTCTCCTTAAAGACTTGCCTCAAATATGTTCAACAAGTCCACATAGAACTTGTCCAATCTCATAGAAACATAAAGAGAATTGTTAGAGACTCGATATGTTCTATACTAATTACAATTCTCAATTACTTTCAATCACTCTCTTAGAAACATAATTATAATTGTTAGAGACTCAATATACTTCAAATTCAACTCAATTATCAATCAGTTTCTCAACTCAATTCAGAATATAGAATAGTATATTTTATGGAACTTGAACAATCACTTCATATATCCACTTGACTAGGCTCAACAAACTCTACTCAACCAATCATTCAAAGAAATAATCCTAGCTTGCAACCCTAGTCTAGTTATACCAACTCAAAATGTTTCCAACAATGCTCAACAACAAATCTCACATAACAATGATACTCATGTTCTTTTCAAACCCTAGTTCAAGTTCTTCACTCAATAACTCACTTCAACAACAATTATTATAAAACAACTCTCACATAACAATGATACTCAAACCATAGTTTATGTTTTTCACACAACCAATAGCTTCAACAACAATTCTTATCAAACAAAGTTTTAACAACAATTCTTTATTCCAAAAAACCTTGAAGCTTTCACTCAACACACTCACTAGGAAACCCTAATCCAGTCCTTTTCACTCCAAACTTATTTTCTAGAAAGCCAATCAATCAACTCACCTATGAAAGAATGTGCTCATACATTTTACTTGATGATGAAGTGCTCTCATAAATATGTCATAACCACAAACACTTCTATGCCAATCTCAAAGAGGTTAGAAGATAAATATTTCTCACAATGTAATGTAAAAACTCAATTACACCTTATCAATCCTCCTTTCAAAACAACCATCAACATACATACAATATTTTCTAAATAACACCTTATAATCTCCCAATTAAAAATAAATTCAACATCCACCAAAATTAATTCTAAACTTATTTAAATCAAATTTTAATGTTAAGAAGAACTTTGGCAAAAATCAAATCCACTGCAATAACATAAATCAATTGTCAATAAAATAACCTTTCATAAACCCTTATAACTCCAAATAACATAAATCAATTATCAATCAAACAATCTTCCATAAAACCTTATAACTCCAAATAACACTTTATAGAAAATCTTAGGCAAATAAAATTTTAATTAAAAATAACTTTGCCACTAGTAGGATTCAAACCCACAATATCAACCTCCGTGAGCACTCTAGCCATGGGCTTGACCACCGTGTGTGCTAGACATACGTTTTAGAGCTTAGGAGCACTTTATGCTCTTTCTCCTAAGCTAGCACTAAAAATGAGCACATCCCAAAAAATTTCCCCTTGGCACTCAAGACAAACACACCAACTCCATGTGAATCGATCGTGGATACTTCCCCTCCCAACGCTCTTACGAAACATGCACTACCAATGGACCATCGTGTCCTATGGAAGTGAGACCTTCTGCCCCCTTTTTGTATTTTCCCTGGTGCTAAAAACAACATGAGTTCATCTTCTTCCTCAATAATCGCACCAATAATTTTTCTCTTTGGTCACATAAAATAATCGAAGAAGGGTAAGTTCTAATGTCCTTTGATGTGGTATTTATACATGATTTTCCCTTTTTCCATAGACGTCATTGCTCCACTAAGATTACGTCAGTGCTCCTTTAAGATGATGTTGGCGCTCCTTTTTAAAACCTTTTATAATTTATAATTATTTAAATTCTAAAAGAATTTAAATTTTATAAATTATTTTATAAACCTTTGACTTTAATAAAAATTAAAACCTTCCTTGGGATGAAATTTAAAATTTTAACTTGTACTCCACTTACTTGATGAAGATTATTCTGCCACCATGGTTTTAATAAAAACCTTAATTCTACCATCACAATATTTAAGGAAGCCTTTATATCCTTATAATAATTTTAATAAAACCTTTGAAATTTTATCATGGTTTTAACACAAAACCTTGTAAAATAACATTTTGACAACTTTTTCTTCAACTCTTTGCATTGTTCCTGGTGATAGTAATGGTGTACTCCATGGTATTAATGATAGCTTCATTTTTTCACTTTGGCATAAATTAAAACTTCTCACCTTGACATCAATGACAACTAAATGAGCTCAAAATGTCCAACATTAGTCACCTTTATCCAGTTAGCTCAGTGAAGGTCCTCCATCCAAGGCCTCCAAATGGGAAACTGAGTTATCAAAGGCTTGTGACCATCCCAAGAATCTATCCAAAAATTTACCTATTGACCACTATGAATGATCCAAAATAATTTTTTCTTTATCAAATCCTCAACAGTATTAAGAACTGCTAAAATGGGAGAACCTTTGGTAGGAAGTTGATAGCGAACAAGGTCTTCAGGACTTTTATTCTCAATATATTTAGCACAAATATTATTTTTCCAAAGAGCATTGGGGTTATGCAACATCCTCCAATATAATTTAGCCACTAAATATTTATTTTTATTAATAGAATACCATAATCCTAACCCCCATTCATTATTAGGAAGACATAAAGTGTCCCATTTCACCAAGGCCCATTTTATTTTCTCCTTAGTACCACTCTAGAGGAATCGATGACTTATTTGATGCAATTATCGAAGAACAGCCTTTGGGATATTCAACATGAAATAAACATAAATAGGAATAGCTTGAAGGACTGATTTTACCAAGGTGATTCTACCCCCAAAAGAAAGCCACTTGTTGGTCCACTTTCCAATTTTATTCTTGAATTTGTCCAACAACCAATTCTAATATTTTTTTGCCTTTGAATATTTATGGGAATACTAAAAAAGTGATCAGAAGGGAGGTCTTCTTATATATTAATTTATACAAGACCGTGGATTCCTATTTGGAAGAACAGTGAATATAAATAACTTTAGATTTGTCTTCATTTATCAACTACCCAGTAGCCTTAGAAAAAAAAACTAATGATTTACTTAATATTATAAGATTCCTTAACTGTAGCTCTACCTAAAAGAGTAGAGTCATAAAAAAATTGAAGATGAGAGATAGTTCTAGCTCCATGAGCAATGGTAAATCCCTCAAGGGTTTTGTTTTCCCTCTTTTTGGTTATAGTCATATCCAAGCATTCAACAAGAATGATGAATAAATAAGGGGATAGCGGGTCACATTGACTAATACCTTTAGAAGCTGGGAACTATTGAGAAGCTATGCCATTGATAATAACTAAGTAGTAAACTAAATATATACATCCCATAATATAATCTATCCAATCCTTAGACAAACCAAATTGCAACAAAACTTTGATAAGGATGTGCCAATCTACTCTATCATAATATTTGGATAAGTCCAACTGAATGAACATCAAAGGAGATTTTTGCATATCCATGGAATGGATGGCTTCTTGATAAAGAACTATATCATATATTTTTTGATGCCCTTCGACATAACCCCATTGCTTAGGGTAAATAATCTTATGCAAAAGAGGCTTCAACATTTCTTCCTTGATCTTAGTAATGATTTTGAGAAGAACATTACATAAAGCAATAGGTCTAAAATATGAGATATGATCAACATATTGAGATTTTGGAACAAGAGTAATATAATTTTTATTGATAAACTTTAATATTTATTTGTATTTTCTAGCTTCTTCCACCACCTCTAATAAATCAGAATGAAGGATATCCCAGAACTCTTGGTAGAACTCAATGGGTAAACCATCAGGACCTGGGGTTTTCTCTTTTTACATTTTAAAAACTACTTATTAAAACTCATTGATAGTAACAAGAGCAGTAAAAATAGAGTTCTCCTCAAAATTTATAAGAGAAGAGATTGCTTGAAGAACATTTTGTTGAGAATCTAAGTCAAGAGGAGTAGCAGCAAAAATATTGGAAAAGTAATCAACAATAATAAAGTTCATGCCATACCAAGTATAGAAAACATCTCTAGAATCTGATTTTAGGGAAGAAATAAAGTTGTGAGATATTCGAGCTAGAAGATATTTGTGGAAGAAATTTGTGTTTCGATCTCCTTCTTTGAGCCATTAAATTCTAGATTTGTGTTTCCATAAGAGTTCTCTTTTTTCGTATTCCTCTAACTGAGTTGTGAGTTTAATTTCATCTACACTTCTATTATATGTGAGGCCATCTAAATGGATTTTCTTATTCAAAATTTCAAGTTAAGCAATAAATTAATTTTTTTTTATGAACATCGCCAAACTCCTTCCAGTTCCAAGTCTTCATTTTGGATTTAATGTATTGCAAGCTTTTGGTAAAATAGAACATCTTAGTACCATAGCTAGGCTTACCTTCCTTCCACCATTGTTGCACATGAGGTCTAAAGGAACCGTCTGAGAGCCACATTAATTGAAAATGAAAAGGACATGAATTTAAATTGGTTTTCCATATTTCCACCATGACTGGCCAGTGATACGAACCAACATTGTTAAGAGTCTTCACTTTAGGAATGTGACCATGGATTAAGAAATTTTTAGAGAGAAAAAACCTATCCAATATTTCCATTATACAAGCTAAGCCTTGGCTTCTATTAGACCAATTCATAAGGCCATTATCTGGTTGGATGTCCACAATATGGAGGTTTGCAATATATTCACTCATGAGGTCAGCGCTTTTTGTCCAATTTTCTATTTTCCTCCATTTTCACATCCAAATAGAGGATGGTATTGAAATATCCTCTGATAAAGATCTAAGATTCAAGAAAATGAGAGATAATATGAGTTATATCCTTCCACTATCTTCTATTTTCCTCCAAAACATTCGGAGCATAAACAGTAATGCAGAGCATAAGTTGGTTGGAATGTCTACTTTGAATAGATATAGCCAAAACATCCCAAATACCAACCATATGGTGAATAAATACCTCTTTTGGGTTCCAAAGACAAGAAACACCACCAAAATTCCCATGGGAACTGACGGAAACCACTTTTCCAGCTTGCCATATTTTACTAGAAATTGAGTCCATATCCTCCATTGACATCTTTGTTTCTTGAAGGAAAACAAGATGCAGATGATTTAAATGAATCATTCTTCTAAGTTCATTTTGTTTTGAAAGACTCTCTTTGAGTCATATAATATTTCAAGTGATGATCTTAATTAATACTAGGGCTAAAATTTTTGGAAGGGCATTAATATTACCTTCCTCTACAATATTTTCACCTTCTTTTACCATATGATATTGATTTGTCTTGCTACCTGTCTTTTGATTAGAATCCATCTTCAGTTTTTATTTCCCTATTTCTTGACTTACTCAAATTGAATCTGAGATGGCTTCTAACCTTGAAGAATCCTCGTACATAGCTAAAATTTTACTAGAGGGTTCAACAGAGTCTATATTGGGAAATGTATTATTTGAAGTTTTGACATTTAAAATATTGTTTTTCTTGTGTAAATTTTCTTCATTTTTTCTGTTGAAAACCTTTGATTTGTTGGTTTGTCTTTGAGTTCTTCCCTTCATATTTAAATTGTGTTTCTAAGATTTCTATTTCCATTATTTCCTCTTCCTCACTTGGGATATCATTTATGGAAAGGATTTCAAACATATTAGTAGATGAATTTTATTGATCCTTCATAACTGGTTTTTTCTAAGTGTTCTTCTTCTTAGGCATTTAAAAACCTGATGAGTCTATATCTTCTTTCTTTTGATCAGGAATTTTATTTGCGCAAGCACTAGCCAAATGACCATATTCATGGTAAATTCTACAACAAAAAGGAATGTTCTCATAGTCCACTACGTTCTCCCAAGTGTCTTCCCCAAGTTGTAATGTGATATTTTTAGGTAGGGTTTTGTAAAAATACATTAAAACACAAATCCGAGCATAAATAATATGTTCAAAATTTTGAGTACAATCAACAGTCATCATAAAAGTTCCTAAAGAGTTTCCAATTGAAGAAAAAATAGTAGGATTCCAAAATTCAATAGGGAGGCCAAAGAGTCTAACCTACACGGGAGCTATAGAAGGCATCTCTTATTCGAATTTAAATTTAGTATGCCATGGCTTCATGAAAATCCCTACCCTTCCAAAAAACTAGGGACCCCTTGAAAATTTTTCTCTCTATCTTCATCATTATCAAATAAAACAAGAAAATAACCATTTGGATAAATAGAGATTTGGAACTCACCTTTACTTTTCTAGCTTTTTGTAGTCCATACTTTGAAAGTAGATAGGCTCGAATGAAAACCCATGAACCGATGAATTAGTCCTCTTTTTCTAGATCTTCAATGTCAGTCTGAATGTTACCCATATTAAGCTTAACAATAGGAGTTCCATCAACTGCTTTAAGACATCCTAACTCCATTTTCCTAGGATCAATATTAGGTATTATTAGAGGTTTATGGGAAGCCCTAATATTAATATTAACATTGGTTTGAGGTTGTCCACTGCGAAGGGCATCCCTAAAATTCATTTTTCAGACCGATTCTTTAAAATTTTTACCCTTGACAGGGGTTTTCATAGTAGATTTATTTTTTGGGTGCACCTTAGCACCAGATTCACTTGAGATATGAGCCATTTTTTGATCAGTTGCTTGAAAATTATTTCATGATCTCTTTAATCCTTGCCCTAGACGACGTGGAAAGGTATGGTTTTCACTTTTATTTTATGCAGGAAATTGGAAGCCTTTGTCAGTAAATATCACAAAATGATCCATTGAAATATAGATTTCTAACCCATATTGGATCCCCTACAACATATACTGCTAAAATATTGAGTATAAACCATAAATATATTGGCCTCTAGGGACCGAAGGCCCTAAAAACCAACCTTTGGAGCTGTTTGCACTCAACCTAGATGAAACCCTCATACAACCGCTTGCCAAAAATCTCATTCACACATAGGGATGTGATAGGATATGTGTTGATCCAAATTATTTTAAAATTGGTGGAGATATTCTAGGTTGTTTTAGGCATCTATCCTCAAAATTTCAGCTTAATATGAGTCCAGATAAGTGAAATATGGCAAAAATAAGTTCAATAGTTTGGACAGTCCTAAGAAAATGTCACTCCCCAATCAGCTCATCTTGGATGTAACCTACATTGGGTGAACCAAATTAAATCTATTTCTCTCATGTGTGTGATTATTTGTGCATTGCCTTGTTACTACTATTGATGATATTGGTTAATATTGCTTTGGATAATTATTGCAATTAATACTATTGGATGCTATTGTTTGGGAAATAAAAGTAAAATTTTATCTTATACTATTCACCCCCTCTCAGTATAAGCTTGTATTATTCATAATACAATAAAACTATATCTAATTCTAGGCCATTGAATGCATTACAACTTAGCTTACCTAAATTGAAAAGGATATGTCTAACCTAGTTAGATATATTCACAGTTGAAATTTGACGATCAAGCCTAAGAACATGCACAAATTGACACATCATCTACTCAATTGAAGATATTTCGACCAAAATATTTGTAAATTAGTAAATATTTTGAAATTATAAGGCTATAAATAGCCATGAATAACTCATTCCAAAGGGTCGAAATCCATTTATAACAATAAAAATTTAGGGTTTTCTTTTCTTTGTTGTTGGTGTATTTTGAACCCTTATCATTGTACTTGGAGAGTTATCCTTACAATCACATGATGCTAACAAGTCTGAGTGTAATCATTGAATATCTCTATCAATACAATATATTAGAATTCTTGGTGTAATTAGTGCATGATGATGGTGGTTACATTTAAGTCAATTTTAGTATGTTTTCTATGTCTCCTTTGAATATGGCACTATTTTGATCTTAGATTATGCAAAGGTTGGTCAAATAAGACCTGTTTTACTTTAGAATTTGTTGTTTCAACCAATTTAGTATCAGGATTCAAGATGCAATAGCTTGTTTTATCTCTTTGTCTAACCCTTTCCTTTTTAATTTTTTTTTAATTTCTTAGATTAAGTTTATATTAGTTGAATTTTATATTCAAAAGCATATTTTACATGATTACATGTTGTATTTCAATAAGTTTTAGAATATACATTGCAACTTGTTATAATGAACATGATTATGATGTAATGAATGGTGTATATTGATAATTTTAAGGTAGAAAGCCTAGAATATTGCTTTATTTGATTCTTTGAAGCAATACTGTGATATTAAAAATTCATATTTTTATGATTAATTGAGCAATTAAATTAGATCTATGTTTATTCAAGCTTAGAAAATGAATTGGAACTTGCCCTTGTAACAGTTATATGAAATTTTGAGTTATCTACCTATTTTATCTTTTTATACTTTGATTTGAAATTTGACAATAACATATCCTATCACCCAAATCTTTGGGGATAAATATTACCTTTTAATAGGGAACAATTGTTGTTCTAACCATTGGTGTGCATCAACAATTGAGTCACATGTATCACTCAGCAAGTATGATTTTTTAAAATATTAACCATATATATTTTAATTAATTCATCCCAATATAAAATTGAAATTGCAAATATGTTGCCTATAAAAGAAATCTATCAATATATTTCTCTATGATATTTTAAAAAAATATTATAGCTCCCTATATAAACTTGGAATGCACATATGATATTTAAAAATTTTTAGAAAGATTATTCTTTCACTATGTTTCTATAGAGCAAATATTTAAATATATAAAAAAATTCTATAGTTTAAATGTTTAACTATAAAAATATCAATTTATATCTATAAATTAAAAGTGTTAGCTATAGAAAAAATATTGTAAGATATTTATGTAGGCTAAACATATAACGATAGAATTTTTAAAAAGTATTGAAAAACTATTAAACCTAGTGGGCTAAGCTTTTTGAAGTATTATTTCATGTTTCCTAGAGGCTTTAGCTTTATTGAAAATATTTCTTATGATGCTTACTACAAAATTTATCCCTTGGTCTTTGTAAACTTTACTTTCTTGAAGAACACAAGCTTCTACTGAGAGGGGGGGTGAACAGTATAAGATCACTTTTTACTTTCTTTCCAAATCAATATCAATTAATGTCCTTAATTACAATAACCAAATATAGCAGTGTGCATTAATAACTCAGATAACAGTAGTAAGAAAGAGCACAAGTCACCACACATAATTGAGACACAATATTTAACGTGGTTCCCCCAATGTGGGGTACTCCACCCGATAATATCCTTCTAATATTTAACACAAAAATAAGGATCCATATCCAATACAATGATTTCTTTGATCTACTCAAAGCTATGCAATAACAAGTTCACATAGAACTTATCCAAATATGAATAAAAAGATCACACATAACTTGTCCAAAACTTAATAAAAAGCTCACACAGAACTTGTCCAATACTGCTCCAACAAGCTCACTAAGAACTTGTCCAAATCTGCTCTAGCAAGCTCACCAAGAACTTGCCCAAAATCTGCTCCAACAAGCTCACCAATAACTTGTTCAAATATGCTCTAGAAATCTCACTAAGAACTTGCCCAAATATGCTCTAGCAAGTTCACCAAGAACTTTCTCAAATATGTCCACAAATATATCCCAAAACTGTCCACAAAGTTGTCCACAAAGCTGTCCCAAAATTATCCACAAAGCTGTCCCAAAACTGTCCACAAAGTTATCCCAAAACTGTCCACAAAGGCTGTCCCAAAACTGTCCACAAAGGCCCTCTCAAAGGCTCAATCAATCATGCTCGAGTAGTACTCAAATCTCATCCATAAATATATCAAGGCAAATATCAAAGATGAACTCAATAATTAATTTCAATGTACTCTTCAATGGATGACAACAATGATCCACAATTATCTCAAATCAACTTAACTCAAATCAACTCATAGAAGCATAAAGATAATTTTTAGAGACTCAATATGTTCTAAGCTCAATTTTCAACTCAATTCAACTCAAATGAATCTCAACTCAACTGAAGTCAACCCATAGAAGCATAAAGAGAATTGTTAGAGACCAAATATGTTCTAATCTCACTCTCAACTCAACTCAACTCAAATCAATCTCAACTCAACTCAAGTCAACTCATAGAAGAATAAAGATAATTGTTAGAGACTCAATATGTTCTAATCTCACTCTCAACTCAACTCAACTCATATCAATCTCAAATCAACTCAAGTCAACTCATAGAATCATAAAGATAATTGTTAGAGACTCAATATGTTCTAATCTCACTCTCAACTCAAGTCAGAATTATGGAATAGTTTTTTCATGAAACTTGACCAATCACCTCACACAATCACTTGACTAGGTTCAATAAAGTCAACTCAACCAATCACCACAAGGGACTACTCTTTCTCACAAACACCCTAATACAAGCATGTATCAACCAACTCAAATATTTCAAACAATGCTCAACCACAAATATCACATAACAATGATACTCATGTTCTTTTCAAGTTCTTTTACAACCAATGGGATTCAACAACTATACTTATAAAATAAGGTTTAAACACAAATATCAAACCAGAAAACCTTGAAGCATTCAACCAACCACTTTCAAAAAGGAAACCACAATCAATCCTTTTCACTCCAATGATATTTCAGAAATCAACCACCATAAACAATCAATAGGAGAATGTGCCCATACCATTTTTTATGCCAAGAAGTTGTCCACAAAATCTGCCACACTAAACACAAATTTCTTTTCCAATATCAATAAGGGTTAGTGGACTTCAAATAATAATCACAATATAAGCATAAATTAATTTACACATTTTTACTCCAACTTAATAAACACATCCACCAAAGTCCTTTTTAATAAAAACCCTTATCAAAAATAATAATCAACAAGGCTCTCAAAAATATTTTTTAACAACTCCTTATTTCTCCTAAATCTTAATTTTTCAATTTCATGAATATCAAATTAAATCAACAACTCATCCACCTCTGAAATAATAATCACAACCCTTATAAAAATAAAGTTTAATTAAAAACTTTAATTATTCCTTAACCACATTATAACTCCTATCCTAGGTCATGAACGAAATTAATTAGAGCAAAATGCAATTACCTCCTCAAGGGGATTCAAACCCCCAACTTACCCACACCATGAACACCTTAGCCATGGCTAAGGTTACCACATGAGCTAGCCACTTGTTCGTAATGAAAAGGCACGATGTGCCTTAAGTCCTTCCTCCCTTCCATGTAAACCAAAAGCTCTTCGAGCGCTTTCATTCCAATGCCTTTGAATGCAGTCAAGGATATTCGAACCTTGACATAAAGTGTTGCCACACACCTTAACAAAAATACAATTGCCAATGAGCTACTCTGCCCACAATGTCTTGGGCTTTCAACCAACCCTGGATTTATTCATTGTCTCCCTTTTCAAAATGATTTTTTCATGAGCTCTTCTTCGGTTGCTTAGCCAACGATTAACACGAGCAAGGATCAATTTCAAATGAACCTTAGGATCCCCATTTATATATTTTTCTCCTCATTTTCGATGACGTCGACACATTATTGATTTTCCCTCTTTCTTTAGATGTTGATGCTAACTTTAATTTTAATTTTAAATAATTAAAATTTAAACTAAATATTTAAAATTAAATATCTCCATCACCGAGGCAGCTTTTTCGACGAAACGAAAAACCAACCTGGGTTTCAAGAAAAATCCATTTCAAATCTGCCATCCATGGTTTTAAATAAAACCTTTTATTTTTCCTGCCTTGATTTTCACAAAAACCCTAAATTTATCCATGCTTTCCAAAATATCATCTACCCACCAAAACTCAATGTGATCCATATGACATCAATGATTCATGTGACATCAATGAAAACATATAATTCTCAAATTTCCAACAATATCCCCCTTTGTCATTGATGGGAACACCTCTAAAGCAAAAACCAAAATCACTACAAAAACCATCTCTGAGAATCAAAGCTGCTCCTCCTGACTCAATAATATCTATGGAGGCTACTCCCCTAACTCAATTCTCTCTTTGGAGGCTACTTATCCTAACTCAATTCTCTCCCCCTTACTCAAATATCTCCCCCTTTGACATCAATGACAAAAGGGACACCTATGGGGCTAAAAGATATGAGTCTTAAACTTAGCCCCTTCACCACCTTCTCTCTTGAGGTGATATATTTGGGGTGGGAGTACTTTTATTCCCATATCACATTATTTATTTCCTTTATCAACTTCCTTCCATGTTTTTCTAATATCCTTCTCTTGATGAATTACTTAATCTTCTTGTCTAGAACCTATTTGACCTTCTTGCCTTGAACCTATTCGACCTTCTTGCCTTGAACCTGTTTGGAATTGAGTCCTACACCATTTTTTAATATGCCCAAATTTATCGCAATTAAAACACTTGATATTGTAGGCTTTGGATGGTGCCCATATCCTAAATTCATTCTTAAAATAATTTTCATATCCATTCCTTTCCTGAACCATGTATTGTGAAGCTTTGTTTTCATGACCATTATGACCATGACTTCTGAATTGTGAAGATCTAAAACCAAAACCATGTTTCTCATTTCCTTTGCACTGAAAAGATCTACTACCAATCCTTTTACATGAGAATAAATGCCCCTGAAAACCATACCTTCTTCCTTTGAGGTTTCTTCTAGCAAAATCAAACTTCTTTGATCCATAGATACTTTATTGACCATTATCCTTATGATCATTTTTAACTTGTGCATTGCATACTTGAACCTTCTTTGTAGTATCTAAATTCTCTTCCTTAGTTTCTTCCTTGATTTTCTATTCAAGTATTTCTTTTCCTTTTGAACTTGATTCACCTATCTCAAAACAAGAATTAAACTGAATATTTGGAGCCATATGAACTTTGGAACTTTCCTCACAAATCTTAGGTGCTTCTTTGCTTTCATTTTTTAGAACTTCCTTTTCTTTTGAGTGTGATTTTTATTGGAAGTAAGATACAACCTTAAAATAAGTTTCCACTTATTTTTGAACATTTTCATATAATGTATCATGTCTTGTCGTGGTTACCCTTATTTCTTCATTCATCCTTTATTCTATCCTTTTTTTCATTTTGAAGCTCTTCTATGAGATTACTGATTGTTTGAAGTAGTTCTTCTCTGATTTTGACATATGTTGGAATCTTGTTTTCAAGATTCATGTATTCTTCTTTTAGCCTTTTGATTTCTAATTTTTGTTTACTTATCTCATCCTCTTCCTTTTCTATAACTAAAAGTGAGACTTCTTTGTTTTCACTATCATTGAGACCATTATAATCTTCTATACCAAACAAGCTCTCAAGATTTCTTTGACCATTATTGTTTCCTTGATGTGTCATCTCATCTTCACTATCACTGAAACCATTACAATATCCTAATATGTGATCTCTTTGACCACACAAAAAGTACTTCTCTCTTTCACCATCTATTCCTAGGAATATATGTTCTTATTTTTCATCATATGATTTATCTTTATCACTATGATCTGATCTATCTCTTGCTTCTACAATGTAGTAAGATTTCTTTGCCTTACAAAATTTTTTCTTCTTCTCATACCTGTTTTGCTTGTATTTGTCATCTTTGTCATGCTTATGCTTTCCATATTCTTTTCTTCTTTGACCATATTTTTCATCATCATCTTTTTCTTCATGTGGACACCTGTACACATAGTGACCAAGATCACCACACTTGTAGCATCTGAACTTCCTTATATCCCTAAAATTCTTTGAGTCCTTATTCATTTTTATAAAGTTAGCTTCCTCATCATTATTTTAACCTCTACTTGTTTCTAAAACTTCATCTTTATCTTTGTTTTAAGCCTTGAATGCAATCTATTTTATTTGAAATTGATACTTACTTACCCTCATCTCATAAGTTGTGAGAGTACCTTGTAATTCTTCCATTGATAGCTTGTTGATATCCATTGTCTCTTCTATTGTTGAAACCTTAGAATCATATTTCATGGGAAGTGATCTCAAAACCTTTTAAGTAAATTTTGATTCTTTCATCTAAAAACCTAGGCCTCTCATGGTGTTAGTAATCTCATGAACATGAAGTAAAAACTTTGCAATATCTTCAGAATCTTCCATTTTCAATTACTCAAATATTTTTCTATGAGTTTGTAGTTTTGCCAACTTTACCTTGGAATATCCTTCATAAGTATTCCGCAACTTGGTCCACATTTCATTTTATGAATTACTTACCATGATATTTTCAAAATTTATCTCATGAAGCCCAATCAAAATACACATTGTTCTTGCATTGATCTCAACCAATTTCCTGATAGTATTATCTGCCTCGAGATCACCTTCAACCCTATACTCTTTTTTAACCATTTTCCATACCTCATATCATTGTGATATCAAGTAGTTCTTCATCCTCATGCTCTAGAAACCATAATTTTTGCCATCAAACAAGGGAGATTTATTTTTAGATGATCCATTATGTGAAGCCATCTGTGTTCTTGTAGATTTTGCCCTAAATTTGTTAGCCTTTTCGAAGGAACTTGCTCTGATACCAATTGAATAACACAAGCTTATACTGAGAGGGGGGTGAACAATATAAGACCACTTTTTACTTTCTTTCCAAATCAATATCAATTAATGTCCTTAATTGCAATAACCAAATATAACAGTGTGCATTAATAACTTAGATAGCAGTAGTATGCAAGAGCACAAGTCACCACACACAATTGAGACACAATATTTAACGTGGTTCCCCCAAAGTGGGGTACTCCATCAAATAATATCCTTATAATATTTCACACATAAATAAGGATCCTTATCCAATACAATGATTTCTTTTATCTTCTCAAAGCTAGGCAATAACAAGTTCACACAAAACTTGTCCAAATCTGAATAACAAGATCACAAAGAACTTGTCCAAAACTAAATAACAATCTTACACAGAACTTGTCCAAAACTGAATAACAAGCTCACATAGAACTTTTCCAAAACTACTCCAACAATCTCACCAAGAACTTGTCCAAATATGCTCTAGAAAGCTCACCAAGAACTTGCCCAAAATATGCTCCAACAAGCTCACAAATAACTTTTTCAAATATGCTCTAGCAAGTTCACCAAGAACTTACCCAAATTTTCTCTAGCAATATCACCAAGAACTTGCTCAAATCTATCCATAAATATATCCCAAAACTGTCCACAAAGCTGTCCCAAAACTATCCACAAAGTTGTCCCAAAACTATCCATAAAGCTGTCCTAAAACTATCCACAAAGGCTATCCCAAAACTTTCCACAAAGGCCTTATCAAAGGCTCAATAAATCATGCTCAAGTAGTACTCAAATATCATCCACAAACTTATCCAGGCAAAGCTCAAAGATGAACTCAACAATGAATGGCAATGTACTCTTCAATGGATGACAACAATGATCCACAATGATCTCAACCCAAATCAACTCATAGAAGAATAAAGAGAATTTTTTGAGACTCAATATGTTCTAAGCTCAATATTCAACTCAAATCAACTCAAATCAATCTCAAATCAACTCAAGTCAACTCATAGAAGCATAAATAGAATTTTTAGAGACTCAATATGTTCTAATATCACTCTCAACTCAACTCAACTCAAATCAATCTCAAATAAACTCAATTCAACTCATAGAACCATAAAGAGAATCTTTAGAGACTCAATATGTTCTAATGTCACTCTCAACTCAACTCAACTCAAATCAATCTCAAATCAACTCAAGTCAACTCATAGAAGCATAAAGAGAATTGTTAGAGACTCAATATTGAAGAACACAAGCTTATACTGAGAGGGGGGGTGAACAGTATAAGACCTCTTTTTACTTTTTCCTTTATACTTCAAAATAGTAAAGCAATATACCCAAAGCAATATCAAAGCAATGCACAAAATCATCCACAAAGTGACACCAATTTTAACGTGGTTCACCCGAATGGCTGGGCTACGTCCACAAAACTTTTCTCTAAAAGTTATCTCAAAGTTCTTTGGGAAACCTTCCCAATTACAATGTTTATGAGCCTCGGCTCAAAGGAGATACCTTCCCCCAATATGAATTTATGAGCCTCTGCTCAAAGGAGATACCTTCCCCCAATCTGAATTTATGAGCCTCTGCCCAAAGGAGAAACCTTCCCCCAATCTAAATTTATGAGCCTCTGCTCAAAGGAGATACCTTCCCCTCTACTCTGGATATGATCCCTCAGAAGATCAACTGTCTCTACCTCTTGCCAGCATGTGGAACTCCTTTCCACCGAAGACCTCCTGTCCTCAATGCTTAGCCTAAGAGACCTCTGCCTTCTATGATCACGTCCACAGCAGCTCAACAACCTGTACCAAACATAGTCAATCGGTCTAGTACAAGTCTTCCTCTGTCTGTCAGATCTGTCCAACTCTTGAACAAATCAATCCTCTGTCCACAAGCCTTCTCAAAGACTTGCCAAATCTGTCCTTAGGTTCTCTGATAGAACCAATGTACCTCTGTCCTCAAGTTCTCCGATAGAACTATCAATCTCAGCTCACAAGTCCTCTCGCTAGGACCTGTCCAAATCTGCTCACAAGTCCCCACCGAAACCTGTCCAAAACCTCGCTCACAAGTCCCCAACGAACCTCGTTCAAAACCTCGCTCACAAGTCCCCAACGAAACCTATCCAAAACAGCTCACAAGTTCACCAAGAAAAACTTGCTTAGCATGAACCCACAAAGAGAATTGTTAGAGACCCAATGTGATTCATCAACCTCATAGAAGCATAAAGAGAATTGTTAGAGACTCAATATGTTCTATACTTAACTCCCAATCTCAATCTCAAATCTCATAGAAACATAAAGAGAATTGTTAGAGACTCAATATGTTCTATATTTAACTCTCAATATCAATCTTCAACTCAATCTCAAATCTCATAGAAACATAAAGAGAATTGTTAGAGACTCAATATGATCTATACTTGACTCCCAATATCAATCTCAACTCAATCTCAATCTCAAAAGAATAAGATAGATGTAGTATGCTTTTCTCAAGAACATGAAACACAACCCAACAATTGCCAAACATGCAATATCTCATATAACAATGCTACTCATGTTCTTTCCACAACCAATATCTTTTCTCAACCAATTAGGGCTTTAACAACAATGCTTATAGACAAGGTTTAACCAACATCATTCAACTCAACATTAACCTTGAAGCATTCAACCAATCATCACAAGAAAAGGAAACAAGTAGAAATCCTTTTCCCTCCAAAGATATTTGAACAAAACAGCCACCAACACAATATCACCAAATGCAAAGAATAACTTGCTCAAATCAACTCAATGGAGTAAGCCCAATATCATGAATCAAGTAAAGCAATAACTTGATCAAACAACCTCTATGGAAGCAACTCAACCATCAAACTCAAAACAGCCAACCAAGGGTTCCACCAACTCAATGCAAGTAGCTTGACTCACAAATACAAACCCTAGTGCACAAAGCTTCCACTATCTCAAACCAAAAATTATGCATTCATCAAAAACTCTCCTTAAGGATAACAATGCATAAGTAGTCTTCAACAAACCAGAAAATAGGATTTACACCCAATCAAAGAAAACCTAGTTGAAAACCTTTTCACTCCAACCTTATTTCAGAAAACATACACCAATCATACTCATAAGAAGAATGTGCCCATACCTTATTGGAGTAGAAGAAAATTGATCCTTAAAGTTGTCACCACACACAACCCTCAAACTTCCAACCAAGTTAGGGTTAGAACCAAGATAAATGAGCATATATAAAAACTTTCCTTAGTACACCTTTTAGCTTCTCTTCTTTTGAAAACAACCACCAAAGAAGTCAAAAACACAACAACCAAAACTTACACCTTATATCTCCATTTTAAACTTTAGCATAGCAAAAGACTAATCTCAAAAATACAACCAAAGAAATATCCCCTTATTTCTCCTATGTCTTTTAAACAATGCTAAACAATGCCAAAAATTATATCAAGAAATTAATCACACCTTAGAATGGCTGCCCTTGAAGAATCCAAAAATCGCGGAATGGCTGCCCTTGACGAATCCGAAAATCGTGGAATGGCTGCCTTTGACGAATCCGAAAAACACGGCACAAAATACGTTTTAACAAAAACGTGACTTAATCCATGCACAGCTCCCTCCGCGGGAATCGAAACGCAGACCTCCGCCTACGCAAAGCCCAAACGCAGCCTATGCTGCCACTAGCCCACAAGGGGCTAACGAAGTCTAAGACAGGCTTCCTACCACTTCAACGAACAAGCACTTCGTAAGTTTTTCAAACGCGAGCTCTCTTCTTCCGCGGCGTCAACAGAGCATCGATCGCAGCCAAAAATTAATGCATTCGAAATTCTCAAGAGGAGTTAAACCTTAGGATCCTTCCCATATTTATAGTCCAATCGTGGACTTTAGAACACGTCGACAGCAGAGAAACGTAATTTCGAATTTAATCGAAATTGCTTTCTAAAGGGTTTAAAAACCCTTAATTAATTTTAATAAATTAAGAATAAAAAGGTTTAAAAACCTTTAAATATTTTTAATAAATTAAAAATAATTTCTCCCTTAATTAATTAAATAATTAATTAATTAAAACCTTGAAGGGTTTTAAATAATAATTAAATAATAAAGAGAACCTCCATTGGTTTTAATAAAAACCATTTAACTTGGTTTTAATAAAAACCCTATCCAAAAACCTTATCCAATGGAATCTCTTCGGATTCTCTTAAGAATATTCTCTTGGAATCTTTCACCTTTGAAGCCAACACATCCTCTTAACATTAATGCCATTTCCTTTTGACATCAATGACAACTCATAGACAAGGAGCTAGGATCTCAAACCCAAAATTGCCAACAATCTCCCCCTTTGTCATTGATGGCAAACCATGCTTCTCAACAACAAAAACTCAACATAAATAGCTCCCCCTGTCTTGAGGCTCTCCCCCTTACTCAAAATCTCTCTCCCCCTTTGTCATCAATGGCAAAGGGTCACCTTTGGGGCTCGAGACTAAGAATGAGCCTCTTAGCTTAGTCCCTCCCCCACCTCCTGATGAGGTGATTAATTCTAGGGTGGGAGTAAAACTCCCATTAGGCACTGATCATCATCAGCGTCTATAACTTCCTTGTCGGGCCTTCTCTTGAAATCTTTGTCCATATTCCTATTCTTGTCACTGTTCTTGTTCTTGTTCTCATCCCTGTTCTTGTCCATGCCTTGATCCTTGGACCTGATCATGCCACTGTTCCTGTTCCTGTATTCTAGAATTTCAGCTCTACACTGTCTAGCTATGTGACCTTTATTGTTGCACTTATAACAAGTAACAATGTTATTTCTCTATGGTAAACCTGATCTTTGAATCCACCAGTTCTGACCAAACCTATTTTGGCCAACCTTGTTCTGACCAAATCTGTTCTTGTTATTTGCCTTGCAATAAACTGCCTTGTGCCCAAACTGTTGACAAGAGTAGCAATACCCTTGAAAGTAACTAGCACTTCTAAAACTGTCATTTACCTTCTTCACTTGAGCCATGCAATGTGAAGCCATGTGACCAAACCTGTGACAAGCAAAACATCTGCCTTGAAACTTTCCTTTATTTGACCTCTTGGGTCCTGAAAACTTCTTCTTCTTCTCATTCTGAATTCTGTTTTCTATTTCATGCATCTATCATTCAAGGACTCATGATCTGAAATACTTTCCTCATCAGAACTCTCTTCCTTTTGGAGTCTCTTACTAGACTCTTCAACTTGTTCCTTGTGTGACTTAACAAAACCAAGGCCTGTTTTATTCGTTGTCTTTCTTTGACCTTTGATGAGTGACTTAACCTTTTTGGAGCTATCTTGAAACCTGTAAAGCTTATCCTTGTACTCTTTAGTTTCCTCTTTCAAAGAAGCCATTTTCTGTTCTAACTCACTATACTCAAGAACCTTAGACTCTAACTCATCCTTGAGTTCTTGTGTCTTAGCTATAGAGAAATCAAGATTTTCAATAAGATCATCTCTCTCCATACAACATTCATCTAACTTATCCTTGAGTCTAGCATTCTTCTTTCTTTCCTTTTTCAAAGCACTAAGAGCACTAATAAGTTCACTTTCAAGATCCTTTATTTGATTTCCTTTTGAATCATCAAAGCCATTTTTAGATTTCTTATCACTAGAGGTGCTACCCTTTTCAAAAACCATACATGCATCTTCCTTATAGTTTTCTGAAGCATCCTCATACATACTAGAAACCAAATCATTATTTGTGCAATCATCCTCAAGGTGACCAAAATTTCCACATCTAAGACATTTCATGATAATGAATCTATGTTTCGGTTCTTCCTCTTTTTCCGATATGAACAACATCTCATTTTCATTATCACTTGAAGAACTTTCACTATCACTACTAGAACACTTACTTGCTTTGTCTAGGTAGAAACTCTTCTTGTGCTTGTGAGAATACCTCTTTCCTTGATTGTTGTGCTCATCTTTGATTTTAAGATTTGTATTGGCCTCTTCTAGTTGTTTCTTCAATGAAACAATCTCTTCTTCTTGTTTGCAGACAAACAGTCTCTTTCTCATTGATCCGAGACCCGAGAGTTTCTTCACTCCTTTTGGACTCTTCTATTTGCAGCTTCAGATTGCTAACAACTTTGTTAGATTCCTCTTCATGTTTGCTGCATATATCGACTTTATTACTCATTTCTTCTGTCTGCATTCTTAAACCGTCAATTTCTTTTTCTAGCTTACTGCAATACTCTGTTTTCCTGGTTAATTGCATTTCGAGATCTTCAAAAATTTTCTTGTATTCTTCTATTTGTACTTTCAAACTGGTGATTATATCTTCTGCATCCTCAACCTTTTTACTCAGAGCTGAAATTAGTTTATGTTTCCAATTTGCTTCTCGCATCACTTCCTTCTTCATCACATTCCTGTTCTGAATCTGTTTCTTCACCAATTTTGAACGGATCATCTTCATCTTCACTGCTACTAAACCCATGGCAATGACGTTCATTATGACCGAGTTGACCACAAACAAAACATTCTCTACCTTGTGAGCAATCAGCTGCAAAGTGACCGGTCTTCCCACATCTGGTGCAAAACTTTATTAATCTGGCCTGTTCTCCACTGTTTGATTCATCTCTTGAATCTATTTCCATTCTTCTTCCCAAAACAGCAACATTGAGTTCATCTTCATTTTCTTTCATGACCATGTGTGTTTTCTTCTTCTTGTGTCTTATGGTTTTGCTTTTGCCTTTCCTTGCCATTTGTGTTCTTGTAAGATCTTCCTTCAAGCTGTTAAACTTTTCGAAGGCACCGGCTCTGATACCAATTGAAGAACACAAGCTTATACTGAGAGAGGGGGTGAACAGTATAAGACCTCTTTTTACTTTTTCCTTTATACTTCAAAATAGTAAAGCAATATACCCAAAGCAATATCAAAGCAATGCACAAAATCATCCACAAAGTGACACCAATTTTAACGTGGTTCACCCAGAATGGCTGGGCTACGTCCACAAAACTTTTCTCTAAAAGTTATCTCAAAGTTCTTTGGGAAACCTTCCCAATTACAATGTTTATGAGCCTCGGCTCAAAGGAGATACCTTCCCCCAATCTGAATTTATGAGCCTCTGCTCAAAGGAGATACCTTCCCCCAATCTGAATTTATGAGCCTCTGCCCAAAGGAGAAACCTTCCCCCAATCTAAATTTATGAGCCTCTACTCAAAGGAGATACCTTCCCCTCTGCTCTGGATATGATCCCTCAGAAGATCAACTGTCTCTACCTCTTGCCAGCATGTGGAACTCCTTTCCACCGAAGACCTCCTGTCCTCAATGCTTAGCCTAAGAGACCTCTGCCTTCTATGATCACGTCCACAATAGCTCAACAACCTGTACCAAACACAGTCAGTCGGTCTAGTACAAGTCTTCCTCTGTCTGTCAGATCTGTCCAACTCTTGAACAAATCAATCCTCTATCCACAAGCCTTCTCAAAGACTTGCCAAATCTGTCCTCAGGTTCTCTGATAGAACCAATGTACCTCTATCCTCAAGTTCTCTGATAGAACTATCAATCTCAGCTCACAAGTCCTCTGCTAGGACCTGTCCAAATCTGCTCACAAGTCCCCACCGAAACCTGTCCAAAACCTGCTCACAAGTCCCCAACGGAACCTGTTCAAAACCTGCTCACAAGTCCCCAACGGAACCTGTCCAAAACAGCTCACAAGTTCACCAAGAAAAACTTGCTTAGCATGAACCCACAAAGAGAATTGTTAGAGACCCAATGTGATTCATCAACCTCATAGAAGCATAAAGAGAATTGTTAGAGACTCAATATGTTCTATACTTAACTCCCAATCTCAATCTCAAATCTCATAGAAACATAAAGAGAATTGTTAGAGACTCAATATGTTCTATATTTAACTCTCAATATCAATCTTCAACTCAATCTCAAATCTCATAGAAACATAAAGAGAATTGTTAGAGACTCAATATGATCTATACTTAACTCCCAATATCAATCTCAACTCAATCTCAATCTCAAAAGAATAAGATAGATGTAGTATGCTTTTCTCAAGAACATGAAACACAACCCAACAATTGCCAAACATGCAATATCTCATATAACAATGCTACTCATGTTCTTTCCACAACCAATATCTTTTCTCAACCAATTAGGGCTTTAACAACAATGCTTATAGACAAGGTTTAACCAACATCATTCAACTCAACATTAACCTTGAAGCATTCAACCAATCATCACAAGAAAAGGAAACAAGTAGAAATCCTTTTCCCTCCAAAGATATTTGAACAAAACAACCACCAACACAATATCACCAAATGCAAAGAATAACTTGCTCAAATCAACTCAATGGAGTAAGCCCAATATCATGAATCAAGTAAAGCAATAACTTGATCAAACAACCTCTATGGAAGCAACTCAACCATCAAACTCAAAACAGCCAACCAAGGGTTCCACCAACTCAATGCAAGTAGCTTGACTCACAAATACAAACCCTAGTGCACAAAGCTTCCACTATCTCAAACCAAAAATTATGCATTCATCAAAAAACTCTCCTTAAGGATAACAATGCATAAGTAGTCTTCAACAAACCAGAAAATAGGATTTACACCCAATCAAAGAAAACCTAGTTGAAAACCTTTTCACTCCAACCTTATTTCAGAAAACATACACCAATCATACTCATAAGAAGAATGTGCCCATACCTTATTGGAGTAGAAGAAAATTGATCCTTAAAGTTGTCACCACACACAACCCTCAAACTTCCAACCAAGTTAGGGTTAGAACCAAGATAAATGAGCATATATAAAAACTTTCCTTAGTACACCTTTTAGCTTCTCTTCTTTTGAAAACAACCACCAAAGAAGTCAAAAACACAACAACCAAAACTTACACCTTATATCTCCATTTTAAACTTTAGCATAGCAAAAGACTAATCTCAAAAATACAACCAAAGAAATATCCCCTTATTTCTCCTATGTCTTTTAAACAATGCTAAACAATGCCAAAAATTATATCAAGAAATTAATCACACCTTAGAATGGCTGCCCTTGAAGAATCCAAAAATCGTGGAATGGCTGCCCTTGATGAATCCGAAAATCGTGGAATGGCTGCCTTTGATGAATCCGAAAAACGTGGCACAAAATACGTTTTAACAAAAACGTGACTTAATCCATGCACAACTCCCTCCGCGGGAATCGAAACACAGACCTCCGCCTACGCAAAGCCCAAATGCAGCCTATGCTGCCACTAGCCCACAAGGGGCTAACGAAGTCTAAGACAGACTTCCTACCACTTCAACGAACAAGCACTTCGTAAGTTTTTCAAACGCGAGCTCTCTTCTTCCGCGGCGTCAACAGAGCATCGATCGCAGCCAAAAATTAATGCATTCAAAATTCTCAAGAGGAGTTAAACCTTAGGATCCTTCCCATATTTATAGTCCAATCGTGGACTTTAGAACACGTCGGTGGCAGAGAAACGTAATTTCGAATTTAATCGAAATTGCTTTCTAAAGGGTTTAAAAACCCTTAATTAATTTTAATAAATTAAGAATAAAAAGGTTTAAAAACCTTTAAATATTTTTAATAAATTAAAAATAATTTCTCCCTTAATTAATTAAATAATTAATTAATTAAAACCTTGAAGGGTTTTAAATAATAATTAAATAATAAAGAGAACCTCCATTGGTTTTAATAAAAACCATTTAACTTGGTTTTAATAAAAACCCTATCCAAAAACCTTATCCAATGGAATCTCTTCGGATTCTCTTAAGAATATTCTCTTGGAATCTTTCACCTTTGAAGCCAACACATCCTCTTAACATTAATGCCATTTCCTTTTGACATCAATGACAACTCATAGACAAGGAGCTAGGATCTCAAACCCAAAATTGCCAACAATCTCCCCCTTTGTCATTGATGGCAAACCATGCTTCTCAACAACAAAAAACTCAACATAAACAACTCCCCCTGTCTTGAGGCTCTCCCCCTTACTCAAATCTCTCCCCCTTTGTCATCAATGGCAAAGGGTCACCTTTGGGGCTCGAGACTAAGAATGAGCCTCTTAGCTTAGTCCCTCCCCCACCTCCTGATGAGGTGATTAATTCTAGGGTGGGAGTAAAACTCCCATTAGGCACTGATCATCATCAGCGTCTATAACTTCCTTGCCGGGCCTTCTCTTGAACTCTTTGTCCATATTCCTATTCCTGTCCACTGTTCTTGTTCTTGTTCTCAGCCCTGTTCTTGTCAATGCCTTGATCCTTGGACCTGATCATGCCACTGTTCCTGTTCTTGTATTCTAGAATTTCAGCTCTACACTGTCTAGCTATGTGACCTTTATTGTTGCACTTATAACAAGTAACAATGTTATTTCTCTATGGTAAACCTGATCTTTGAATCCACCAGTTCTGACCAAACCTGTTTTGGCCAACCCTGTTCTGACCAAACCTGTTCTGACCAAACTTGTTCTGACCAAACCTATTCTGACCAAATCTGTTCCTGTTATTTGCCTTGCAATAAACTGCCTTGTGCCCAAACTGTTGACAAGAGTAGCAATACCCTTGAAAGTAACTAGCACTTCTGAAACTATCATTTACCTTCTTCACTTGAGCCATGCAATGTGAAGCCATGTGACCAAACCTGTGACAAGCAAAACATCTGCCTTGAAACTTTCCTTTATTTGACCTCTTGGGTCCTGAAAACTTCTTCTTCTTCTCATTCTGAATTCTGTTTTCTATTTCTGTGCATCTATCATTCAAGGACTCATGATCTGAAATACTTTCCTCATCAGAACTCTCTTCCTTTTGGAGTCTCTTACTAGACTCTCCAACTTGTTCCTTGTGTGACTTAACAAAACCAAGGCCTGTTTTATCTGTTGTCTTTCTTTGACCTTTGATGAGTGACTTAACCTTTTTGGAGCTATCTTGAAACCTGTAAAGCTTATCCTTGTACTCTTTAGTTTCCTCTTTCAAAGAAGCCATTTTCTGTTCTAACTCACTATACTCAAGAACCTTAGACTCTAACTCATCCTTGAGTTCTTGTGTCTTAGCTATAGAGAAATCAAGATTTTCAATAAGATCATCTCTCTCCATACAACATTCATCTAACTTATCCTTGAGTCTAGCATTCTTCTTTCTTTCCTTTTTCAAAGCACTAAGAGCACTAATAAGTTCACTTTCAAGATCCTTTATTTGATTTCCTTTTGAATCATCAAAGCCTTTTTCAGATTTCTTATCACTAGAGGTGCTACCCTTTTCAAAAACCATACATGCATCTTCCTTATAGTTTTCTGAAGCATCCTCATACATACTAGAAACCAAATCATTATTTGTGCAATCATCCTCAAGGTGACCAAAATTTCCACATCTAAGACATTTCATGATAATGAATCTATGTTTCGGTTCTTCCTCTTTTTTGATATGAACAACATCTCATTTTCATTATCACTTGAAGAACTTTCACTATCACTACTAGAACACTTACTTGCTTTGTCTAGGTAGAAACTCTTCTTGTGCTTGTGAGAATACCTCTTTCCTTGATTGTTGTGCTCATCTTTGATTTTAAGATTTGTATTGGCCTCTTCTAGTTGTTTCTTCAATGAAACAATCTCTTCTTCTTGTTTGCAGCAAACAGTCTCTTTCTCATTGATCTGAGACCTGAGAGTTTCTTCACTCCTTTTGGACTCTTCTATTTGCAGCTTCAGATTGCTAACAACTTTGTTAGATTCCTCTTCATGTTTGTTGCATATATCGACTTTATTACTCATTTCTTCTATCTGCATTCTTAAACCGTCAATTTCTTTTTCTAGCTTACTGCAATACTCTATTTTCTTGGTTAATTGCATTTCGAGATCTTCAAAAATTTTCTTGTATTCTTCTATTTGTACTTTCAAACTGGTGATTATATCTTCTGCATCCTCAACCTTTTTACTCAGAGCTGAAATTAGTTTTTGTTTCCAATTTGCTTCTGCATCACTTCCTTCTTCATCACATTCCTATTCTGAATCTGTTTCTTCACCAATTTTGAATGGATCATCTTCATCTTCACTGCTACTAAACCCATGGCAATGACGTTCATTATGACCGAGTTGACCACAAACAAAACATTCTCTACCTTGTGAGCAATCAGCTGCAAAGTGACCGGTCTTCCCACATCTGGTGCAAAACTTTATTAATCTGGCTTGTTCTCCATTGTTTGATTCATCTCTTGAATCTATTTCCATTCTTCTTCCCAAAATAGCAACATTGAGTTCATCTTCATTTTCTTTCATGACCATGTGTGTTTTCTTCTTCTTGTGTCTTATGGTTTTGCTTTTGCCTTTCCTTGCCATTTGTGTTCTTGTAAGATCTTCCTTCAAGCTGTTAAACTTTTCGAAGGCACCGGCTCTGATACCAATTGAAGAACACAAGCTTATACTGAGAGGGGGGGGTGAACAGTATAAGACCTCTTTTTACTTTTTCCTTTATACTTCAAAATAGTAAAGCAATATACCCAAAGCAATATCAAAGCAATGCACAAAATCATCCACAAAGTGACACCAATTTTAACGTGGTTCACCCGGAATGGCTAGGCTACGTCCACAAAACTTTTCTCTAAAAGTTATCTCAAAGTTCTTTGGGAAACCTTCCCAATTACAATGTTTATGAGCCTCGGCTCAAAGGAGATACCTTCCCCCAATCTAAATTTATGAGCCTCTGCTCAAAGGAGATACCTTCCCCCAATCTGAATTTATGAGCCTCTGCCCAAAGGAGAAACCTTCCCCCAATCTAAATTTATGAGCCTCTGCTCAAAGGAGATACCTTCCCCTCTGCTCTGGATATGATCCCTCAGAAGATCAACTATCTCTACCTCTTGCCAGCATGTGGAACTCCTTTCCACCGAAGACCTCCTGTCCTCAATGCTTAGCCTAAGAGACCTCTGCCTTCTATGATCACGTCCACAGTAGCTCAGCAACCTGTACCAAACACAGTCAGTCGGTCTAGTACAAGTCTTCCTCTGTCTGTCAGATCTGTCCAACTCTTGAACAAATCAATCCTCTATCCACAAGCCTTCTCAAAGACTTGCCAAATCTGTCCTCAGGTTCTCTGATAGAACCAATGTACCTCTGTCCTCAAGTTCTCTGATAGAACTATCAATCTCAGCTCACAAGTCCTCTGCTAGGACCTGTCCAAATCTGCTCACAAGTCCCCATCGAAACCTGTCCAAAACCTGCTCACAAGTCCCCAACGGAACCTGTTCAAAACCTGCTCACAAGTCCCCAACGGAACCTGTCCAAAACAGCTCACAAGTTCACCAAGAAAAACTTGCTTAGCATGAACCCACAAAGAGAATTGTTAGAGACCCAATGTGATTCATCAACCTCATAGAAGCATAAAGAGAATTGTTAGAGACTCAATATGTTCTATACTTAACTCCCAATCTCAATCTCAAATCTCATAGAAACATAAAGAGAATTGTTAGAGACTCAATATGTTCTATATTTAACTCTCAATATCAATCTCAAATCTCAATCTCAAATCTCATAGAAACATAAAGAGAATTGTTAGAGACTCAATATGATCTATACTTAACTCCCAATATCAATCTCAACTCAATCTCAATCTCAAAAGAATAAGATAGATGTAGTATGCTTTTCTCAAGAACATGAAACACAACCCAACAATTGCCAAACATGCAATATCTCATATAACAATGCTACTCATGTTCTTTCCACAACCAATATCTTTTCTCAACCAATTAGGGCTTTAACAACAATGCTTATAGACAAGGTTTAACCAACATCATTCAACTCAACATTAACCTTGAAGCATTCAACCAATCATCACAAGAAAAGGAAACAAGTAGAAATCCTTTTCCCTCCAAAGATATTTGAACAAAACAACCACCAACACAATATCACCAAATGCAAAGAATAACTTGCTCAAATCAACTCAATGGAGTAAGCCCAATATCATGAATCAAGTAAAGCAATAACTTGATCAAACAACCTCTATGGAAGCAACTCAACCATCAAACTCAAAACAGCCAACCAAGGGTTCCACCAACTCAATGCAAGTAGCTTGACTCACAAATACAAACCCTAGTGCACAAAGCTTCCACTATCTCAAACCAGAAATTATGCATTCATCAAAAAACTCTCCTTAAGGATAACAATGCATAAGTAGTCTTCAACAAACCAGAAAATAGGATTTACACCCAATCAAAGAAAACCTAGTTGAAAACCTTTTCACTCCAACCTTATTTCAGAAAACATACACCAATCATACTCATAAGAAGAATGTGCCCATACCTTATTGGAGTAGAAGAAACTTGACCCTTAAAGCTGTCACCACACACAACCCTCAAACTTCCAACCAAGTTAGGGTTAGAACCAAGATAAATGAGCATATATAAAAACTTTCCTTAGTACACCTTTTAGCTTCTCTTCTTTTGAAAACAACCACCAAAGAAGTCAAAAACACAACAACCAAAACTTACACCTTATATCTCCATTTTAAACTTTAGCATAGCAAAAGACTAATCTCAAAAATACAACCAAAGAAATATCCCCTTATTTCTCCTATGTCTTTTAAACAATGCTAAACAATGCCAAAAATTATATCAAGAAATTAATCACACCTTAGAATGGCTGCCCTTGAAGAATCCAAAAATCGCGGAATGGCTGCCCTTGACGAATCCAAAAATCGTGGAATGGCTGCCTTTGACGAATCCGAAAAACGCGGCACAAAATACGTTTTAACAAAAACGTGACTTAATCCATGCACAACTCCCTCCGCGGGAATCGAAACGCAGACCTCCGCCTACGCAAAGCCCAAACGCAGCCTATGCTGCCACTAGCCCACAAGGGGCTAACGAAGTCTAAGACAGACTTCCTACCACTTCAACGAACAAGCACTTCGTAAGTTTTTCAAACGCGAGCTCTCTTCTTCCGCGGCGTCAACGAGCATCGATCGCAGACCAAAAATTAATGCATTCAAAATTCTCAAGAGGAGTTAAACCTTAGGATCCTTCCCATATTTATAGTCCAATCGTGGACTTTAGAACACGTCGGCGACAGAGAAACGTAATTTCGAATTTAATCGAAATTGCTTTCTAAAGGGTTTAAAAACCCTTAATTAATTTTAATAAATTAAGAATAAAAAAGGTTTAAAAACCTTTAAATATTTTTAATAAATTAAAAATAATTTCTCCCTTAATTAATTAAATAATTAATTAATTAAAACCTTGAAGGGTTTTAAATAATAATTAAATAATAAAGAGAACCTCCATTGGTTTTAATAAAAACCATTTAACTTGGTTTTAATAAAAACCCTATCCAAAAACCTTATCCAATGGAATCTCTCTCGGATTCTCTTAAGAAGATTCTCTTGGAATCTTTCACCTTTGAAGCCAACACATCCTCTTAACATTAATGCCATTTCCTTTTGACATCAATGACAACTCATAGACAAGGAGCTAGGATCTCAAACCCAAAATTGCCAACAATCTCCCCCTTTGTCATTGATGGCAAACCATGCTTCTCAACAACAAAAAACTCAACATAACAGCTCCCCCTATCTTGAGGCTCTCCCCCTTACTCAAATCTCTCCCCCTTTGTCATCAATGGCAAAGGGTCACCTTTGGGGCTCGGGACTAAGAATGAGCCTCTTAGCTTAGTCCCTCCCCCACCTCCTGATGAGGTGATTAATTCTGGGGTGGGAGTAAAACTCCCATTAGGCACTGATCATCATCAGCATCTATAACTTCCTTGCCGGACCTTCTCTTGAACTCTTTGTCCATATTCCTGTTCCTGTCACTGTTCTTGTTCTTGTTCTCATCCCTGTTCTTGTCCATGCCTTGATACTTGGACCTGATCTTTGAATCCACTAGTTCTGACCTAACCTGTTTGGCCAACTCTGTTCTGACCAAACCTGTTCTGACCAAACCTGTTCTGGCCAAACCTGTTCTGACCAAATCTGTTCCTATTATTTGCCTTGCAATAAACTGCCTTGTGCCCAAACTATTGACAAGAGTAGCAATACCCTTGAAAGTAACTAGCACTTCTAAAACTATCATTTACCTTCTTCACTTGAGCCATGCAATGTGAAGCCATGTGACCAAACCCGTGACAAGCAAAACATCTGCCTTGAAACTTTCCTTTATTTGACCTCTTGGGTCCCGAAAACTTCTTCTTCTTCTCATTCCGAATTCTGTTTTCTATTTCTGTGCATCTATCATTCAAGGACTCATGATCTGAAATACTTTCCTCATCAGAACTCTCTTCCTTTTGGAGTCTCTTACTAGACTCTTCAACTTGTTCCTTGTGTGACTTAACAAAACCAAGGCCTATTTTATCTGTTGTCTTTCTTTGACCTTTGATGAGTGACTTAACCTTTTTGGAGCTATCTTGAAACCCTTAAAGCTTATCCTTGTACTCTTTAGTTTCCTCTTTCAAAGAAGCCATTTTCTGTTCTAACTCACTATACTCAAGAACCTTAGACTCTAACTCATCCTTGAGTTCTTGTGTCTTAGCTATAGAGAAATCAAGATTTTCAATAAGATCATCTCTCTCCATACAACATTCATCTAACTTATCCTTGAGTCTAGATTCTTCTTTCTTTCCTTTTTCAAAGCACTAAGAGCACTAATAAGTTCACTCTCAAGATCCTTTATTTGATTTCCTTTTGAATCATCAAAGCCATTTTCAGATTTCTTATCACTAGAGGTGCTACCCTTTTCAAAAACCATACATGCATCTTCCTTATAGTTTTTTGAAGCATCCTCATACATACTAGAAACCAAATCATTATTTGTGCAATCATCCTCAAGGTGACCAAAATTTCCACATCTAAGACATTTCATGATAATGAATCTATGTTTCGGTTCTTCCTCTTTTTCTGATATGAACAACATCTCATTTTCATTATCACTTGAAGAACTTTCACTATCACTACTAGAACACTTATTTGCTTTGTCTAGGTAGAAAATCTTCTTGTGCTTGTGAGAATACCTCTTTCCTTGATTGTTGTGCTCATATTTGATTTTAAGATTTGTATTGGCCTCTTCTAGTTGTTTCTTCAATGAAACAATCTCTTCTTCTTGTTTGCAGCAAACAGTCTCTTTCTCATTGATCTGAGACCTGAGAGTTTCTTCACTCCTTTTGGACTCTTCTATTTGTAGCTTCATATTGCTAACAACTTTGTTAGATTCCTCTTCATGTTTGCTGCATATATCGACTTTATTACTCATTTCTTCTATCTGCATTCTTAAACCGTCAATTTCTTTTTCTAGCTTACTGCAATACTCTGTTTTCCTGGTTAATTGCATTTCGAGATCTTCAAAAAATTTCTTGTATTCTTCTGTTTGTACTTTCAAACTGGTGATTATATCTTCTACATCCTCAACCTTTTTACTCAGAGCTGAAATTAGTTTCTGTTTCCAATTTGCTTCTGCATCACTTCCTTCTTCATCAC
The DNA here is from genome assembly GCA_028583015.1 of Wollemia nobilis. Taxonomy (NCBI): domain Eukaryota; kingdom Viridiplantae; phylum Streptophyta; class Pinopsida; order Araucariales; family Araucariaceae; genus Wollemia; species Wollemia nobilis. Next base: position 1,302,781 of record JAQPPZ010017037.1, read on the forward strand.
ATTCCTGTTCTGAATCTGTTTCTTCACCAATTTTGAACGGATCATATTCATATTCACTGCTACTAAACCCATGGCAATGACGTTCATTATGACCGAGTTGACCACAAAAAAAACATTCTCTACCTTGTGAGCAATCAGCTGCAAAGTGACCGGTCTTCCCACATCTGGTGCAAAACTTTATTAATCTGGCATGTTCTCCACTATTTGATTCATCTCTTGAATCTATTTCCATTCTTCTTCCCAAAACAACAACATTGAGTTCATCTTCATTTTCTTTCATGACCATGTGTGTTTTCTTCTTCTTGTGTCTTATGGTTTTGCTTTTGCCTTTCCTTGCCATTTGTGTTCTTGTAAGATCTTCCTTCAAGATGTTAAACTTTTCGAAGGCACCGACTCTGATACCAATTGAAGAACACAAGCTTATACTGAGAGGGGGGTGAACAGTATAAGACCTCTTTTTACTTTTTCCTTTATACTTCAAAATAGTAAAGCAATATACCCAAAGCAATATCAAAGCAATGCACAAAATCATCCACAAAGTGACACCAATTTTAACATGGTTCACCCAGAATGGCTGGGCTACGTCCACAAAACTTTTCTCTAAAAGTTATCTCAAAGTTCTTTGGGAAACCTTCCCAATTACAATGTTTATGAGCCTCGGCTCAAAGGAGATACCTTCCCCCAATCTGAATTTATGAGCCTCTCCTCAAAGGAGATACCTTCCCCCAATCTGAATTTATGAGCCTCTGCCCAAAGGAGAAACCTTCCCCCAATCTGAATTTATGAGCCTCTGCTCAAAGGAGATACCTTCCCCTCTGCTCTGGATATGATCCCTCAGAAGATCAACTATCTCTACCTCTTGCCAGCATGTGGAACTCCTTTCCACCGAAGACCTCCTGTCCTCAATGCTTAGCCTAAGAGACCTCTGCCTTCTATGATCACGTCCACAGTAGCTCAACAACCTGTACCAAACACAGTCGATCGGTCTAGTACAAGTCTTCCTCCTGTCTGTCAGATCTATCCAACTCTTGAACAAATCAATCCTCTGTCCATAAGCCTTCTCAAAGACTTGCCAAATCTATCCTCGGGTTCTCTGATAGAACCAATGTACCTCTGTCCTCAAGTTCTCTGATAGAACTATCAATCTCAGCTCACAAGTCCTCTGCTAGGACCTGTCCAAATCTGCTCACAAGTCCCCACCGAAACCTGTCCAAAACCTGCTCACAAGTCCCCAACGGAACCTGTCCAAAACCTGCTCACAAGTCCCCAACGGAACCTGTCCAAAATAGCTCACAAGTTCACCAAGAAAAAACTTGCTTAGCATGAACCCAAAAAGAGAATTGTTAGAGACCCAATGTGATTCATCAACCTCATAGAAGCATAAAGAGAATTGTTAGAGACTCAATATGTTCTATACTTAACTCCCAATCTCAATCTCAAATCTCATAGAAACATAAAGAGAATTGTTAGAGACTCAATATGTTCTATATTTAACTCTCAATATCAATCTCAAATCTCATAGAAACATAAAGAGAATTGTTAGAGACTCAATATGATCTATACTTGACTCCCAATATCAATCTCAACTCAATCTCAATCTCAAAAGAATAAGATAGATGTAGTATGCTTTTCTCAAGAACATGAAACACAACCCAACAATTGCCAAACATGCAATATCTCATATAACAATGCTACTCATGTTCTTTCCACAACCAATATCTTTTCTCAACCAATTAGGGCTTTAACAACAATGCTTATAGACAAGGTTTAACCAACATCATTCAACTCAACATTAACCTTGAAGCATTCAACCAATCATCACAAGAAAAGGAAACAAGTAGAAATCCTTTTCCCTCCAAAGATATTTGAACAAAACAGCCACCAACACAATATCACCAAATGCAAAGAATAACTTGCTCAAATCAACTCAATGGAGTAAGCCCAATATCATGAATCAAGTAAAGCAATAACTTGATCAAACAACCTCTATGGAAGCAACTCAACCATCAAACTCAAAACAACCAACCAAGGGTTCCACCAACTCAATGCAAGTAGCTTGACTCACAAATACAAACCCTAGTGCACAAAGCTTCCACTATCTCAAACCAGAAATTATGCATTCATCAAAAACTCTCCTTAAGGATAACAATGCATAAGTAGTCTTCAACAAACCAGAAAATAGGATTTACACCCAATCAAAGAAAACCTAGTTGAAAACCTTTTCACTCCAACCTTATTTCCAGAAAACATACACCAATCATACTCATAAGAAGAATGTGCCCATACCTTATTGGAGTAGAAGAAACTTGACCCTTAAAGTTGTCACCACACACAACCCTCAAACTTCCAACCAAGTTAGGGTTAGAACCAAGATAAATGAGCATATATAAAAACTTTCCTTAGTACACCTTTTAGCTTCTCTTATTTTGAAAACAACCACCAAAGAAGCCAAAAACACAACCAAAACTTACACCTTATATCTCCATTTTAAACTTTAGCATAGCAAAAGACTAATCTCAAAAAATACAACCAAAGAAATATCCCCTTATTTCTCCTATGTCTTTTAAACAATGCTAAACAATGCCAAAAATTATATCAAGAAATTAATCACACCTTAGAATGGCTGCCCTTGAAGAATCCAAAAATCATGGAATGGCTGCCCTTGACGAATCCGAAAATCGTGGAATGGCTGCCTTTGACGAATCCAAAAAACGCGGCACAAAATACGTTTTAACAAAAATGTGACTTAATCCATGCACAACTCCCTCCGCGGGAATCGAAACGCAGACCTCTGCCTACGCAAAGCCCAAACGTAGCCTATGCTGCCACTAGCCCACAAGGGGCTAACGAAGTCTAAGACAGACTTCCTACCACTTCAACGAACAAGCACTTCGTAAGTTTTTCAAATGCGAGCTCTCTTCTTCCGCGGCGTCAACAGAGCATCGATCGCAGCCAAAAATTAATGCATTCGAAATTCTCAAGAGGAGTTAAACCTTAGGATCCTTCCCATCTTTATAGTCCAATCGTGGACTTTAGAACACGTCGACGGCAGAGAAACGTAATTTCGAATTTAATCGAAATTGCTTTCTAAAGGGTTTAAAAACCCTTAATTAATTTTAATAAATTAAGAATAAAAAAGGTTTAAAAACCTTTAAATATTTTTAATAAATTAAAAATAATTTCTCCCTTAATTAATTAAATAATTAATTAATTAAAACCTTGAAGGGTTTTAAATAATAATTAAATAATAAAGAGAACCTCCATTGGTTTTAATAAAAACCATTTAACTTGGTTTTAATAAAAACCCTATCCAAAAACCTTATCCAATGGAATCTCTCCGGATTCTCTTAAGAAGATTCTCTTGGAATCTTTCACCTTTGAAGCCAACACATCCTCTTAACATTAATGCCATTTCCTTTTGACATCAATGACAACTCATAGACAAGGAGCTAGGATCTCAAACCCAAAATTGCCAACAAATATGTTCTAATCTCACTCTCAACTCAAATCAAAATTATGGAATAGTTTGTCTCATGGAACTTGACCAATCACCTCACACAATCACTTGACTAGGCTCAATTAGCTCAAATCAACCAATCACCACAAGGGACTACTCTTTCTCACAAATACCCTAGTCCAAATATGTATCAACCAACTCAAATATTTCCAATAATGCTCAAACACAAATCTCACATAACAATGATACTCATGTTCTTTTCAAGTTCTTTCACAACCAATGGGCTTCAACAACTATGCTTATAAAACAAGGTTTAAACACAACTCTCAAACTAGAAAACCTTGAAGCATTCAACCAACCACTTTCAAAAAGGAAACCACAATAAATCCTTTTCACTCCAATGATATTTCAGAAATCAACCACCATAAACAATCAATAGGAGAATGTGCCCATACATTTTTCGATGCCAAGAAGTTGTCGACAAAATATGGCACACTAAACACAACTTTCTTTTCCAATATCAATAAGGTTTAGTGGACTTCAAATAATAATCACAAGATAAGCATAACTTAATTTACACCTTTTTACTCCAACTTAAAAAACACATCCACCAAAGTCCTTTTTAATAAAAACCCTTATAAAAAATAATAATCAACAACACTCTCAAAAATATTTTTTAACAACTCCTTATTTCTCCTAAATCTTAAATTTTCAATTTCATGAATATAAAATTAAATCAACAACTCATCCACCTCTGAAATAATAATCAAAACCCTTATAAAAATAAAGTCTAATTAAAAACTTTAATTATTACTTAACCACCTTATAACTCCTATCATAGGGCATCAACGAAATTAGTTAGAGCAAAATGTATTTATCTCCTCAAGGGGATTCAAACCCCCAACTTGCCCACACCACAAACACCTTAGCTGTGGCTAAGGTTACCACATGAGGTAACCACTTATTCGTAAGGAAAAGGTACGACATGCCTTAAGTTCTTCCTCCCTTCCACGCAAAACGAAATCGCTTCAAGAAATTTCCTTCCAATGCCTTTGAATGCAGTTGAGGAGATTTGAACCTTGACATAAAGCGTTGCCACACACCTTAACAAAAATCCAATTCGCAATGCGCCACTCTACCCACAATGTCTCAGGATTTTGAACAACCTTGGATTTATTCATTGTCTCCCTTTTCAAAATGATTTTCGCACGAACTCTCTTCGGATGTTTAGCCAACGATTAATACGAGCAATGATCAATTTCAAATGAACCTTAGGATCCCCCTTTATATAGTCTTCTCCTTATTTTCGATGATGTCGGTGCATTATTTATTTTCCCTCTTTCTTTAGATGTTGGCGCTAAATTTAATTTAAATTTTAAAATTTAAATTTAAATTTTAAATAATTTAAATTTTAACTAAATATTTAAAATTAAATATCTCCACCATCGGGGCACCTTTTTCAACAAAACGAAAGGCCAAACTAGGTTTTAAGAAAAATAAATTTCAAGTCTGCCATCAATGGTTTTAAATAAAACCTTTTATTTTACCTGCCTTGGTTTTCACAAAAACCCTAAATTTATCCATGCTTTCTAAAATATCATCATCCCACCAAAACTCAATGTGATCCATATGACATCAATGATTCATGTGACATCAATGACAACATAAAATAAATCAAATTGCCAACATTTCTATCTTTGAAAATATTCCTTCCACAACCCTTATAAAATGGTTCTCATGTTCTATCTTTGCAAACTTTACTTTCTATCTTTGCAAATGGTTCTCATGTTCTATAAAAAATTTACTCTTGGATTTAACCTAAAACTTAATTTCTATCTACAAACTTGCTTGGTATCTATAAAAGTTATAATGTTTTCTCAAATTGCACCAAAAATTCACTATATCACAATGTTCTCAAGGGTGGCATCAAAAATTCACTACATTAAATGTTATCATATATTACAACAAAATCCACTATATTCTCTTGCAAATGCATAGATTTTGTTGTCCAGACTAATCTATGAACTTAGAAATCCAAATTACCTTTGACCATATTCAACATTATATACTCAAACATCCATATTATCTTCAACCATCTTCAACATTGTACAAGTGACATTCAAATGATTTAAAACATTAATTGCTTTCTTTTAGAAAGAAAAATCAAATCTATTATTTTTGACTAGCAATGTAGATTACTTCCTTTCACTTATACATCCTTTATTAAATGATATCCTACCATAAAATAATAATAAAACTTTTTATATGAAAAAATTATATGATAAATACCTTGTTTTGGATGACACAATAATAAATTCTCTTGTATATAGGTCTCTATGAGTTCTAGATTAAGTGACTTTATGACTTTTCTCTCTATGTCTCTATGAGAAAATCCAAGAAATACCTTTTTATTTCTAGATTTCCAAAAGCTTTCACCACATAAATTTTAAAAATTTCTTAAAAAATAAAAAACTCTCCAATAATGGATTTTCCTCTCTAATACCACATGTTATATTCATAGTAAAATCAAATAAAACCTTTTATCCATGTTCATATATCTTTACAATACATAGAGGTATATATAGATTGTTTCTTACATGATGATTCCGTATAGAAGAATCCAACATAAACCATTAAAAAAAGGAGATAATGGGAACATGTAACTAAATAACCTCCTAATATTTAATATGACATGATATAGAATAGAGGAGAAAATGCAATGTATAACTATATAAAATGAAATTTATGATGTTACCATAGTCTAATGGTAATGAAAATAAAAATCCATAAAAAGCCAGCCCTAGATCAAGCAATGGGATGTGTTGAAAGAAATGAGTCATAAACTTACTTTTATAGTTACACTTTTGGTGTGGGATCTTCTTTATTACCAATGGAGGTGGAGGTATGGATTATATAGTTGTTTTTGTTGGATTTTTAATCCTTACTACCATAAAACATCATAGATCCCAATATAAAGAAGAAAAAATATTAAAGGTCAAAATATAAATAATGAAGAGTAGAATAATACATGAGCAATTTAAAATATATATCAGGTCCAATATAATATTAAAAATAGCATTCACTTATATAATCAAATATAAATGTAAATGTCCTAAATAATTCATGAACTATGCATATAGAAAATATACAATATTAATTGCTCAAAAGTTGAATACAATATTTATTCACTTTCTTCCTAATACAATCATATATTCAAATACTCATTTGATAGGATTTAATTGCTTTCTTAAGGAGAATTATCTCCATAATATAGCCATAGTAATATGACTCTTCCAGTATTTGAATATTGCTCTCCATATAACAAGTCTTATGACCTTTGGCTTATCATCTTGCCACTTGCATACTAGACTCTTCACTTTATTCTTGTATTCACACTTAACTCTATGTCACTTGCACTCTTCTATATGAAATTTTTTACTTCTACATGCACTCCTAATCGAAGAAACTCATGCACATCCTCAAAATATATATTTTTACACTTACACACATGAAACATGTGCATATTATCTCAATCTACACTTGCACTCTAACTTGCATGAAACATGTGTATTTCCTATGCATTGAACTCTTACATGACACTTATTTATTTCCTACACATTGACACTTACATGAAGCAAAAAATACAAATCACACATCTATGCTAAGGACTCAACACTAATATATTACATACTTACAAATGTACCATCAAGGTACCATGGATGTACATTAATATGTACCAAATAATGTAATATTTTTCAATACCACTCTGTATTACATTATTTGATTATTGAAAACTTTAGTCTTCAAATCTAGTCTTCATCTTTATCTTCAATATTCAAGTGATATTGCATTGCTCATGAACCTTAGATTCTATCGAATCTTCTTCATCATATTAAATATTGGATTCATCCATTGTTCATGTTTGTAGGGTAACCTTGGACTATGCTTGATCCAATTCCCTATTTCTTGTCTTTCTAAAATATAAAATAGCTTAACATTAATTTTATTTTGAGGTAAATATTCAGTAATTTCCTTAAGATAATCCCATTGAAGTTAAGGCATATATTTCATTTTCTATTAAAATTGTATGTTAAATTTTATTTTGACTATTGATAATGTATTTGCTACATTCATCTGTATATTTAAATTCAATTGTTCTTCCTTTTTCAGCCAATTGAACAATTGAGATCAAATTAGTTTATAGTCTAGAAACATATAAAATATTTTCTATCATAAAATCTAAAAATGGTATGCTACGTATTACTCTATGAGTTACTTGAACTTGATACATCTATAATTTTTAGTGATATATTATCCCTAACTTCTCAGCATTCAAACCAATTTAAGTTTCTAGTCATATGATGGGTAGCCCTGAAATCTATATACCAGATATCTTTTTGTCATTGAATTTTTTGATGAGATTCAAGTGATATAATATTACATATTTGATAAGAGTTTTGAATAATTTTTTTATGATGTTTCCCTTTCCATTCAAAATATTATTTTTGATAAAAAATTTGCTTTTGAACTATTGCTCTCATATGGTATGGTTTTGCATTTTGATAATTTCTACTATATTGGGATGTTTCTCTTTTCAAATTTTCCATCTTGTGCCTTTAAGTTGAAATTCTTATATTTACCATGTTAAGAAATAACTCAAATATGAAATTTGCAAATTTTAAATTTTGTAATAATTTGATGTAGAAAATATTTTAATCCCTAATATATTAAATCTATAAAATTTCAATATTTTGAATTTTCTAAAATTTGAAATAAACTAAAAAGATTCAAATTTAAAAAACATAAAAAACTTTAAAAACTTTAAAGTCCCAACTTCTAAATACTCTAATGCTTTAAATCTCTAAATAATTCAAAAACTTTAATTAAATCCTTATTAACATTCATTTTTTTTAACCTAGTCGCATTCCTTACCACTCCAAAAACATTATAAATTAAATTAAACTTCAAATAAGTGATAAAAGTGTAGACACCAAAACAACACCAATCTGATCATGTGACTGCAAACACTGATCGCATTGACACACATAGCCCCAAGGGCAGCCCCCAGAGGTAAACAGTGGTCCTAATCACTCTCACAACAGTTTTGGAAGGTCATAAATCAATTTGGCACCTTCAGGCACTTTTCTCAGTATCCGTTCCACCCAGGGATGAATTCAAACTAGGATTTGCCCCATCCAGGGATGAATTCTAGATTCTCTCCAGGGTGGGGCAAATTTCAGGTTTGACGGGCAAAAAGTCAAATCTTGACAAATGGCAGCTCATATCCGCCACTTAACGCTTCCTTCATCATAGGGGAGTGTGGGTGAGTGTTTTCGAGTGTTAGAGGCTATTACAAGGGCAGTCATGAAGTCCCTATTCAGGGAGTAATATTCTCCCCCATGGGAAGGCATGATTGCCAAGTGGCGCCTCTGCATGCCCATTTCAAGAGACCTCCAGGTCTATAAATTGGTGAGTTTCCTCACCCCAAAAGATAGGGAGAAGGAGCATTTTGGAGCAACAAAGTGCTGTCATTTTACTTTCACACCCACACCCTTTTTGAGTTGTGTCTTTCACATCCATGATCTCTTTTAGAGAGGAGGTCATAGGGTGGTTATTGGAAGCACAAATACAGAACCAAACCTGACATTTGGTCATGATATCCCACCCAATTTGTCGACAATACCCCACAAGAGATTTTGGACCCATCCCAAGTGGATTGGTGCCGAAATCAGGCGCCAAACAATGGGCGGCCTGCCTCCAGGTGCCCCCTCCCGCACTGCTACAGTCCTAATCGCCCCTCTTTGGAGTGATTGGAAATCTATGGCAGATTTGCTTTCTTTCATTTTTGCATTCAATTCTATGCTGCTTAGATAAGTTCCCCTTTTAATTTTATTTCGTTTCGAATAATTTTGATGATGTTTCTATCTTCGTTCGACTTTAATAACTTGCAGGTATCATCGTCAAATTCCCATTGATGAAGGCCAAATTGGGAAAATCTAACCATCTAGGTCTTCCCAAAATGCCCTCAATTAGCTAACCCCAAGTTTGTAGGTCGTTTGGAGCCTCCTAGATAGGACATTGGGCATAGTACCTTTTTGGCATTTTGTTGCAGGCGAATTCGTCCCGCCCCGAAGAAAATTCAAATCGGCGAGGAATTTCCTGACTGTTCCATTTGCAGTATTTTCTTTGGGATGCCTTGATGCCCCTATAAAATTTTTAGAGCATTTGGATTCATTTTAGTCATAGTTTAATTCACTTTTCTCATTCACTTACCGTAGGCTTGGGGATTGCATGCTTTACTTTATCTACAGGTGCTACTGACTATTTCTTGTTCCTTTGAATGTAGGGTATGGACATAAGATGAGCAAAAAGGAGTCAAGACTCACCAACGTGAGCGACGGTGATGTTTGGTCCGCCCATTTTACATGTGGGCATGCGAAAGAAGGAAGGGCATCCATGGATGTAATAAGAACACTTATTTAAACGCTCCTAGCCCTTGGAAGGGGAGGATGCGCATTGTAACCGAGTTGTGAAACATATCAATAAAAAGGGCTATCTTCTTTATTTGCATTTGTTTCATTTTTATTCTCTCATGCTTCCCCTCTTTTCATGCACTTTCAAATTCCTAGGATTTAGCGTTAAGTTTGGTTCAGTTTGCATCGCATCCTCGCTTTCCTTTTTGCTTCTGTATCCTCATGCTTTCAGTGGCGATCATGGTGGGACCTTGTCCTATACTTTTAATATCAGAGATCTGATCCAAACTTGGTTGTTTTTGCTTGCAGGTATCGAGTTTTCATATGCTGACTGTTGTTCGTTCCATCAGGGGCGGATACAGAGCTGTAATTCGTCCTACCCAGGGATGAATGGGAATTCGCCCCACCCTGTGATGAATACAGTCCTGTAATTCATTTCTCCTTGGGATGAATTTTTGTCTGTGCAGTTTTAGGGAAAAAACTCAAAACCGGTAGATTTGGGCAGAGAAAATATAGGGATTCTAAACTTTTCTTGTCATTTTTTGTTTTTAGTTTTTCTGTTTTTAGGTTACTTGTTTGCTTAGGGAAAGTTTTTTTCTTACTACTTGCTTGCTTCCCTTTTGCAAAATAAAAATAACCCCACACATCACATGGTAACGTAAACACCAAGGAGCTAGTCGTAAAACCCTAGCCCTTGATCAAGACCAACGGTGGATTTCATCACCACCTTGGCTTGAATTTTGCATTCATAAACCCCGATCGCTACTATTGCTAGACGTAAATCCTAATGAAAACTGATTGAGTGTAGTTGGGGTGATTCCCAGCACACGAGGATAAGTCTTCTATGGTAGGTGTCAAAAATAGGGTGATTCCCCTTTCATACCGCTTACGTTCCACGTACCATTTGCTCTCACGTACCTATAGTTTCCCTCATGTAAGGGCGGGTATATATAGAGGTTGTTATATCGGCCTGGAAATGGTATATCGAAGGGGTGACCAATTTTGGGAGCCATAAAAGCCATCGTTTTGCATTTAAACGTTCTTTACAAAAACTTTCAAAACAAAAATCAAAACACACTAAACCAGGTTTAGGACACACTTTTAATATTTAAACGAGATAATCATTGCTTTGTGTGTGTGTGACCTTTTCTATTTAGTGTAGCATAAAAATCATAAAAAGAATCAAGAAAAAAAAAACCTACATAGCTTTTAGAAGAACACCACCATGGTGTACACTCGTAGCCAAGCCCAATCAAGGGTAGAAGCTGTAGAGAGTGTATAAAGGGGCACAAGTTGCCTCTGCTACAGCACCAAGGACTTGGTCATATCGCCTTGGTGGCCTAACCCATGAGAGAGTCTGCATCATTCTATTTCAGAATGGGACTATAGAGGCACCCCTTTGAGGGACATGCCTATTCATCATAGCCCATTTCAGGAGGATTCCTTACACGTGGCACTCAACATAGATAAGAAGGCTCCCTTAGAAGCTTGATATGAGTGGCCACCATGTAATGAAGTGCTAGAGTGGCATAGTGTCCATGAGGAGAGGCCACATGATTATGGCATCCCTCCTTTGCCCCCCATCACTGTTAGAACCAATAGACAAAATCCAAAGTGCAAGGCTCTTCAAGCAGGGTGAGTCAACTCTGCCCACCCCTTTCACACATATGAAAGGGAGCATGAGGAAGACCATTACATTCCTCCAGAGCAATATACAGCACGGGAGCCATGCGCTTCCGCACCTGCTATATACCATGATCACCTACTAAGGCCAGAGCCTCGGGTAAATGCCACCAACCTCGACAAAGGGAAGCGACCTATTGAGATCTTGGATCATCACGACCGAGGTAAGTGCATAGGAGAGGCATCTAGGCCTTCTAGGCTCAAGATGGTAGAACAAATCATCTTGGAAATCGCTAGACATGCCACCCACCAAGCACAAATTATGTGGCTTGAGCAAGATCAACAACAGCTAGAGCATCTATATCACCTTAGCAAAGATGGCATTCAGTGCCAAATAGATGAGCTGCTCCATAACCCGATTCCTGAGAGGGTTACAACCCCTTGCACCCAAAGAGTGGAACCATATGAGAGGTGCAACCCCTTGGTGCGAGATAGGTCTCCGTGACCTTACCAAGTGTCGCCTTCGAGACCTCCTAGACCTGAGTGGGAGGCCACTCCCCAAAAAAATGATGGGTACCCTCTACAGGGACCCACTCAGGGTCATAGGTCTCATCCAAAGAATCATCAAGAAGCTTACGAGGAGTATGAGCAAGAAGCAGAGTAGGCCAAAATGCCCTACCAATGTGGAGGGGTTGCTATCCAGCCACCCCTCCATAGGCCTCAAGTCTCCCACAACCCACAATGGGAGCAAACTAAGGAAGAAGAGATTAAATATTTAGATACATATAAAGCGCTGCTAGAGTGTCTGGAGTCTGTGGAAACAAAAATTTCTAGGCCCCAAAAGCCCACTTTGTGCTAGCTCTGCAGTCATCCCGTGCATCTGTCAGTGCCAACACCCCCTTACCCTAAATAGTTTAAGCTGCCCCAGTTGGCAGTCTTTAGAGGTGAGGAGGATGCCCAAGAGCATGTGATGAGATTCCTAAGCCAATTCTTTAGCATTCAAGACAATGATGCTTTGTTATTAAGAACATTTATAACCACATTCACAGGCCCTACCTTGGATTGGTTTACTCAATTACCAAAGCATAGCATTAACAACTTAGATCAGTTAGTGTATGCATTCCTCGCACGCTTCACCTTCAACACCAAGAAGAAGGTATCACTAAGTGACTTAGCCAGCATCAGGCAGTATGAGGAAGAAACCATGGCGGCCTATGGGAATCGATGGAGGGCTTTGCTCTCAAAGCTGCCCTACCTTCCCCCTATGTCCAACCTCACTCAAATGTTCTCCAAGAGCTATTTGAGATTGATATCTATGCTATTGCAGCTGTAGCAATATGCCACCTTAGAAGAAGCTCTGGTGCAAGCCAGGATCATTGAAGAGATCAAGATACAGGATGGCAAGATAGCCAAACCTAAGAAAAAAGAATGGAACAAGAACATAAAAATAGGGACTACGTAACAAAAACCTGCTGCGGTAAATCAAGTTGCCAGAAATGTCCCTAAGCCTGCACAAGAAATACAGCCTCCAAAGGCTAACTATCAGGCGGTGCCTCCTAATAATTATGAAAAATAAAACCAGAAGTAGGAGAAAAACCAGCAGCGTCACCCTAGGTGATAGTACACACCTTATACAGAGTCCAGGGACTCCCTGTTTGACCACTTGTCAGTGGCAAACTTGATCAACCTTTCAGAGATCTAAACCATAGATTCCAATGTGCCAAAGCCTAAGAGATACCGGGAGGACTTGTATTGTAGGTTCCATAGGCGGAGGGGACATGAATTGAATGCATGTTGGAAGTTCAAAGGTTTGATACAAGACCTAATTGACAATAAGACATTGGCAGTGGACAATCTCGTAGTGCCAAACAACCAGTAGATGGGAGTTTTCAAAGACCCCTTGCCTACTCGTGAGGCACAGGCAAAACCCCTTCAAGTCAATGAGATGCAACAAAATTGCCCCATGCAAGGGTATGTAGGAATGATAAGCATAGTGACTAGGAACAAGAGATACCTAGGAGTTGCCCCCGAGGCAGCCGCAAGAGAGGTTCCATCGACATCACAACCTCAATAGCACCCTATGCAACCACCTTCGCCTAGACCCGTGGCCACGATTCAGACCAAACTCACATATATTTTGAGGACCACATCGTCTAGGCTCTCCATATATGAGCTTATACAACAATCAACACCCCATCGAGAGGCTCTCATGGAGATATTGAAAGCCATCGAGTTGCAGCCCCACGAAGCGAATTCCTTCAACAACTTTGTGGGACATGTTAAATGATGCATGGATCCAGTCATCACCTTTCAAGAGGATGAAGTTAAATCAGTGTCTAATGACATGGCAGATCCACCCCTGCATGTCATCATGTGGGTCAACGAGATCCCGTATAAGAGGGTGTTGGTAGACACTGGCTTGTCTAGTAACATCATTACCATAGTGGCATTAAAACATTTGAAGTTGCTAGCCTATCACATCATGGCTTCCACATATACACTGTGAGCATTCAATGATGTGATATGCTCGACAGTTGGCACAATTGTCCTACCCATTCAAGTAGGACAAAAGACGATACCTACATTGTGCCATATTTTGGAAGGTGAGATGGCTTATAACATCTTGCTGGGGCGGCCATGGATCAAGGACATGAAGTGTGTCCCTTTGATAGCTCATCAGTGTTTGAAGTATACATTTGAAGGGGAAGTACATGTAGTCTCGGTGGACTTGGAACCCTTCAAATATTGCAATGTGGTGCAGCTGATGCCGCAATCGACCCTTCCATCGACACACTTGTATTTTTAGTTAAATCCATCTATACAGGGTCCAATTCCGCAAGCATCCCTGGTGATAAATCGATCAAAACCCCAGTCAGGTGCATCTTCATTGTCTGGTCCCTCACCAACGACGCCACCTATCATGGCCAAACAAAAGGACAAAGGGAAGCAAACCTTGGAAGAGGCTCAACCCCTGGAAGAGGCACTGCCAATAGTATCAACCATCTCTACCGAAGAGATGCCTAGCACAATGGAAGTTGAGGCCCCTAGTTCACCCAACATGGAGTGGAATCAGGAAGAGCTTTCATTCCCTCCCCCTCAATCACCAACAATCACCGTTGAAATGGCCAATATGGACCTGGGGGAGTATCTAGTGTCAAATGTTGTAGCAACTCCCGCACTAGAGTCCATGCAGGACATGGGGAGACCTTGCCTCCCCATCGGTATGATTGTTTCTTTAGGCTGCCCGCCAAACCAGACAAACTTTATGTATGGGGGCCTTGATCATGGTACTGATCCATGCATGCAAGAGGATGAAGATGAAGATCCTTTTGTAGAAGATGTCAACTATCTGTCTAACCCAGACTTCACTTTGAGATATCTTAGCCAATGCAACTGGCATGGATATGGGCTAGGCAAGTATGAGCAAGGAGTGCGTGTCCTTTTCCAGCCAAGATACCAAATTCCTTATGACAAGTCGAGCGTGGGATTCAACCACCCCCTGCCATTGGACATCTTGGTAGAGGACATGCATGGCCTAGGGATAGGCAACAAGGGTGGATTGGCATTAGATATCTATGCCAACACTAACACAACGTACACGTTGGGGGATTACCTCCCATGGTCAACAACCACCCTTGTTAACCTCAATAACGCTTGCCCTTTGCTGGAGAGAGGCGAAAGTTCGGGGACTCACTTTCAAGGAGGGTATAGATAGTGTCAAGAAGGATCTTCAGAGGATGATTCAGAGTATGAACCAGCATCATATGACCCCTTCAAATCAGATAGTGATCCCCATGAATGACTATCAAGAGAGCCTCTTGACAATGTTCCCCCTAGAGGCTCCAATAGAGCCAGTACCATGTCAAGAGAATCAGGTCCCCCCATGGAGAGTAGAACAACCATAATGGGGCTAGATTAATTTGCTCGAGCAGGACAAGCCTGTAATACCTCAAATAGTTGTCAGAGCCAACGAAGGCTTTTGGATCTCCGATAGTGATTACGAAGATGAAACAGAAATGACATATCTCAATCACATGCGACAGATGTAGCAACCATACCCCTTGGAGATTAATGACATATTTGAACAGATGGGCATAGTGCCAGGGCATGAGTGGTACGTAGACCCAGCAGGGTGGTACCAAGTTTTGGATCCGCCGCTCCAGGTATACGAAGAGCACCTTTCGCCCTGAGGTCCTAGAGTGCTATAAGTGCCGATGGCAAACCTTGTCTTCCTATCAGCACATAGGGCTGATCCATTCATGTCAATCCCTACAGATCCAGATTCGGAAGGCAAGAATCATCTAGAATGTTCAGATCACCACACCCATAGTAATGGAGACCAAAATAATTTCATCAACATGATCTCCATTGACTTAATCACCCCCATCCATAATTCAGCCAATCCAGCATGGTCATTGCATCTAGACATAGATGCCATAGATTGGGATCATGTCAATTCGCCTCCATCCCCATCATAGTACTGGAATTTTGATAAAATGCTTCATTTTACCCCAGGGTCAACTCAGGATATCTTCCATGCTGAAGAGGAACATGAGGTTCCCAAAATGGATTTAAACTTAGCAAATGATATCCATTTGATCTCGACTCCACACCAGTTGGAGGACGGATCCCACATGTCGATCGAGGAGATGACTGATGTAGACATCGGCTCAGATCCAATGAATCCATAGATCATCAAGCTGGGGGTAAGTCTATCCCCCGAAGAGCAATCTGACTACATGGCCCTTCTCAAAGAGAAGAAGGAGGTTTTTGCATGGTCATACAGAGACATGCCGGGACTAGATACGTAGCTAGTCATGCATAATCTAACGCTTGATCCGACAGTCAAGCCAGTTAAGCAAAAACTACGTAAGATGCACCCAACAGTGGCCTTGATGGTCAAAGACAAATTGCAAAAGCTGTTGGATGCACATTTTGTCATCTATGTGGATTATCCACCATGGCTATCCAACATGGTGCTTGTCAAAAATCTCGATGGGAGGATTCGCATATGCACTATTTTTTGAGATCTAAACAAAGCAAGTCCTAATGATGATTTCCCCTTGCCGAGCATCGATGCATTGGTAGACACTAATGTAGGCCACAAAATGCTATCCCTCATGGATAGTTTCTTGGGATACAATCAAATTTGTATCAATCCTGAAGACTAACTAAAAATGGCGTTCACAATGCCTTGGGGGAAATTTTGTTATAAGGTCATGCCTTTTGGCCTTAAGAATGTTGGTGCCACCTACCAACGTGCCATGACGTACATCTTCCACGAATACATGCATACAACTTTGGAAGATTACATGGATGATTTTTTGGCCAAATATCTTTTGTGCCCAGATCATATCGATGACTTAAGAAAGATCATCGATTGCCTCATGGAACATAAAGTAAGACTGAATCCCAATAAGTGCTTATTTGGCATCAAATTTGGAAAACTCTTGGGTTTCATAGTCTCAAAGCGAGGCTTCGAGGTGGACCAAAACAAAGTCAAGGCAATCCTTGAAATGCTTCCCCCGACTACCATCAAGCAACTCAGAAGCTTGCAAGGGAAGGTCACGTCAATAAAGCGCTTCATAGTGCAACTATCTAAAAAGTGCTGACCCATGAACAAATTATTGCACAAGGGGGTAGCATTTCACTGGGATGACGAGTGCCAGTAAGCCTTTGATGACATTAAATGATACTTGGCTTCACCACCAGTATTGGCACCACCTAGACCAGGAGTGCCATTCTACTTATACATATCAGCTACTGAGGTGGCACTAGACACCATGCTAGCCCAAAAGAATGAACTTCATAAAGAACAAGCTACTTACTATCTTAGCCGCACCCTGGTTAGTTATGAACTTCACTATGCATATGTTGAGAAACTTTGCTTGGCAATGGTGTTTGCTACCAAAAAGCTATGCCATTACATGCTAAGCAACACTACGTATGTTGTGTCTAAGGAGAATCCATTGTGATACATGATGAGTCGTACTTATCATAGTAGCCGCATGGCAAAATGGATTATGTTGTTGACAGAATTTGACATAGATTTTATTGGATAGAAATCCATCAAAGGACAAGTCATAGCTGATCAACTAGCAGAGGCTCCTCTCGAAGACGATCAACCTCTGGTCATAGAACTACCTGATGATGGGGTCTTCCACGTCTCAGAATCACCAGATTCTGATGAGCCTGAGTCACAGGCTGACATAACCCTATTTTTTGATGGTTCTAAATGTGAGCAAGGATGTGGCATGAGAATTTTATTCTTTACACCATAAGGGGCTCTAATGCCTTTGTCATTTAAATTATACTTCTTGTGCACCAACAATAATGTAGAATATGAAACCTTGCTCATAGGTTTTTAGACAACAATCACCATGAACATCAAGCGATTGAACATCTTTGGTGATTCGCTGCTAATTGTCAACCAATTCAAAGGGGTATTCCAATGTAAATGCCTAGTTTTGTAGGCCTACAAAGCCCTTGTGGACAAATTCTTGGCAAATATTGAATGGTACGACATCGAGGCACTCCCTCGATCATCGAATCATTTTGTGGACACTATGGCCTCTTTGGCGTCATTAATCCCGCAAGACCTTTCTGGTGATATGACAACCATTCAAGTAAAAATGCTATCACAATCCACGATGGACCGTGCAATCTCTAAATTGATGCCAGGAATCCACATGATCCATATTGAACCGCCTTAGGATAGGTTATCTCGAATCCACGATCGTCTGAAACATGCCAACTGGGGGTCCTTGTTCTCCCCTACTCCCCTTAATAGCAACACAACGCTATTCTTACAAATTATTTCCTACTCAGTGTTTTCTAGGGATGAACTTCAAGAGGGATTGGCTGTTCATACCATCGAGGCTTCTGATCAGCAAAATTGGTATTCACCCTTAAGGGACTACCTCAAGTTAGGTAACCTCCCACTTGGATTGACGCATGCCATAAAACGAGCATTCAAGCAGAAAGCAACAAAGCATGTCTTGTTAGGAGACATTTTGTACCGTCACAGCTATGAAGGGATCCTCCTTCGGTGCTTGGACTAGCAAGAGTCCACTTGGGAAATCGCCCAAGCGCACGATGGTACATGTGGTGGCCACTTCAGTGGTATAGCTATTGCCAAGCGCATTCTTCGCATGGGCTATTACTGGCCATATTTAGAGCGAGATTGTAGTGCATATGTTAGGAAGTAAGTGAAGTGTCAAAATCATGCTAATTTGACACACGTACCTTCCCAGGCCTTGCAGTCGATCCAATTAGCTTGGCCATTTTCACAGTGTGGCTTAGATCTAATTGGAAAGATCTCCCCTACGTCGTCAGGTCTTCAACTTCTAAATACTCTAATGCTTTAAATCTCTAAATAATTCAAAAACTTTAATTAAATCCTTATTAACATTCATTTTTTTTAACCTAGTCGCATTCCTTACCACTCCAAAAACATTATAAATTAAATTAAACTTCAAATAAGTGATAAAATAAATAAACCTTATAACTTCTTCCAAACTACTTTAATTTTTTCCCTTCAAAATATTTAATTACCACTAAAACAAGTAATATAAAGAATGTGTCCTAAATTGCATTAGCATGAATGGCATTATGAAAAATTGCATACATGCTCAACTTGTAATTAGGGTAATCATTTTTCAAAGTGATTGCATTTGCTATCTTATCCATCTGAAGGAAAATTACCCTAGTTGTGGCTTTCTCATGCAAAATAATGTCATGTAATTCTCTTACTCTCTTGATCCTTTAACATTTGACTTTCTTCTCAGGTACTTCAAAATATTTTGTCATCTTAGGAAATAATGAACTAATGATACCTTCGCTCCCTTTCATCTCAAGTTTCTATTTTTTTATTATAGGTGCCTCTGGTTCCAACAATAATATTGGTGTACTCAGTCCTTATGTTGGTGTTTATCTTCTACCTTGTAAGTAGTGATGGTACTTGCATTTTTTCTTGCAACTACTACTTCAATAATTTTGGTAGAATTACCTAGTGCCTCTACTCCTTAGTAATCTAGTAGCACTACTTATCACTTTTATTTCTCAGTACTCTAGTAGCACTACATGGTTCTTCTACTCCTCAATGCTATAGTAGCTTTATCTAGCACTTATATTCCATAGTGCTCTGGTAGCACTACTTGGAAATTCTATTCCTCAATACTCTAGTAGTATTACCTATCACTTCTATTCCTCAATGATCTGGTAGCAGTACTTGGTACTTCTACTCCTAAATGCTATGGTAGCATTATTTGGATTTTTCATTCCTTAGTGCTCTGGTTGTAATTCTTGGTAATTCTATTTCTTAATGCTTTGGTAGCACTATATTTATTAATCTTTATTCTCTACACATTATATTCTAGAACCTCTATATTCATTAGGTTTGAATACAATATTACTAGATTTTATTTCATATACTATATTTGTCATGTAGGATTCTATTGATATCCTAGTTGCTTTATGATTTGAGAATAATATTGGATACTTTACACACTTTGCTATCTTTATCTTCTATACTAATCTCAGGCTTTGAATTCTTTTTGCTTAGCCACTTAGGCTCGTATCACTATACTTGGATGCGTAGGATAGTCTCACTAAGCTTGTCCAATTTCTCTATGTAGATGATGGTTCCACACAATAAATTTTTTAATGTGTCTTGATATTCTCCTTGATTATCATATTTAATAAGATACAAAATAATTCTATTCTCTACTTTCACTATTCTATAAATACTATAGAATAAGAATTTTGAAAGACACTTCAAAAATATATCAAGGTCAATTTAATCTTGTCCTTGTTCTTCATTGTTCCTTTATCTTAGAAATATTACAACACTTTCTTCTTCTTCTTTTCTTTGTTCTTACTACTTTTTTATCTACTTATTTGTCCCTATAGAAAGCTTGAATGCTTATTAATATGTTTCTTAATATCTATAAGAAGCTTGAATGCTTCTCAATCTATATAGAAATATTTGATGCTTCTCAATATTTTCTCAATCTCTTAAATCTTTCTCAATGTTTTAGGTCATAATATTAATATTAGGGTGACTAAATTTCTCCTAAGTTGTATTTCTACCAATATTCAATAGTGATTCTCATATTCTTCTGTAGAGAATCCAAAATATGATAAGAGTGACTTTGTATGTCCCCAAAATCCATCTTTCTTAGGCGTTGTTTATCTCTATCAATATCCAACTATCTTGTAAATTGGCTTTCTATATCAAATATCCAAATTTCTTTCTAACTTGGTTCTTTCTATCAATATAGTTGACTCCTAGTCTTCACTAGTTTTCCTTCAACCAAGTTAAAAGACCCTAGCATCCAAATAATGGTGACTTATCCTTATTCATTCAATTTCTACTCGATAAGACCTTTAAAATATAGAGTCCAAGTTGGCATTTCCTTCAAAGTGGACAGAATCTAAATTAAATTTATCAGAAATAGATAAAGTTAAATATTGATGATGGTAGCTAATAAAATAACTCTATAAAAAATTGATAGATCCTGGTGGTAGCTTTGATACCACTGTTAGATTTTTAAGCCTTATTACCACAAAATATCATAGATAACAATATAAATAAGCCATAATATTAAAGGTCAAAATATCAACATTGAATAGTAGAATAATATACGAGCAATTTAATATGTGTATCAAGGCTAATTTAATACTAAAAATAACATTCACTTATGTAATAAAATATGAATGTAAATGGCCTAAATCGCTCATGAACTATGCATAAATAAAAATTACAATATTAATTGCTCAAAATATGTATATAATATTTATTCACATTATTCCTCTTATAATTGTATGTTTAGATACTCATTGGATATGATTTTATTGCTTTATTATGGATCGTAGTCTCCAAAATATAGCTATAGTAATGTGACTCTTTAAGTACTTGACTATTGATCTCTAGATGACAAGTCCCATGACCTTTGGCTTATCATCTTACTACTTCCATACTAGACTTTTCAATTTCTTCTTGTATACACGCTTAACTCTATGACACCTTGCACACTTATATATGAATATTGCATTTCTAAATGCACTCCTAATATAATACACTTGTGCACATCTTCACATTACATATTTCACATAGACATATATGATACTTGTATGCATTCTCTCAATATACACTTGTACTCTAACTTTTATGACACTTGTGCATTTCCTACACATTGCACTCTTACATGACACTTGTGTGTTTTCTACGTACTTACACATATATGAAAGGGTATATATAAATGATACATTTAAAATAAATATTAAACCCTAATCTATTAAATACTTACAATTATACCATGAAGGTACCATGGAGGTACATTAGCATGTACTAAATAATGTAATATTTCTCAATAGCTATAAATCTTACAAACCCAATGACCAAGCCCAAAGAAACCATTGTAGACTATGTTTTTCTTACTAAAATTTTCTATCTTTCTAACTCATGTCATTTTTTTGAATCTTTTTTACATTCTCAAAAATTAGTTCGTTTACATAGTAGATTAATATTATTTATTGTGGAATAGCATGACATCCATATAACTATACATATTTTCCTATCCATGTCGTTTAGTAACAAATATTCCAAGCCTATAGCTATGGAAAATAAAAATAAACCCAAGAATAATAATCCCATCGTGGCCAAGGGCTTAAAATCCATGTTGGCTTATTTCCCATATGTTAATATGATTAAAAAGGTAATTACATCCATGAAGAAGAGAGGGGCCTCTAGCCTATATGTGATTGTGATATTTTTAGGAAAAAAGCACAAGTTAATGTTTCCTATAAATTTTATGAGTGACATTAACATCAAGTTAAATACTTTAACAAAGGTTAGGGTATTTTTGGTTGGCTTTAACAAAGAGCCAGTATAACTAGGTGTCATGTAAGTTGAAGCTTAACTATACCAGGTCCATTAAAATTATATCTATAGGTATAAAATATATATTTAATAAAAAATATTTGCTTAATGATATATGATGTGATGTGATGTGATTTGGTGTTTTTAATTGGATCTAGCAATGATCCAATATAACTAGGTATTCTCATGTAAGTTTTAGCTTACGTATGTCAAGTGCGTTAAAGTTGTGCCTATAGGCATAAAATAAATGTTTAAATGAAACCATATATTTAATGGCATATGATGTGATGAGTGAAAAGTTAATTGATAAATATCCAATTCATTTCAAGGGTCTAGTATCCATATATTTAATAATAATAACAAAATTAGTAGTATGAATATGGAGGAGACATATGCTATAGTTGTCTTTAATAAGTCTATCCTTGAAAGAGTGTAAATTTAAGTTTTAAATAATTTTTTTTTAATATATAGTAATTAAGTACTATAAAGTGTGGATTTTAAATCAATATTTTTTTAAATCAATCATTATGTATCTTCAATCATGTGAATTATCATTCTTAGCTTAAAAGCATCATAATGTGTTTAAAGAGTCCTAATTTTTTCAAGATAGAATGTTTTGAGAATTTGTATTAGTCAATATATAGTCAACCAAAGAAGTATTATATTTTTGATGCATGATTAATAGTATCCAATACCTTTACAATATCATAATATGTAGCAATATGATGAATTGGTTGTCAAGTCATGGGAAACAAGTATCATGGTATCAAGATGCTAAAAATAATTGTTTTGTTAAAAATGGTTATAATATTATTGTCCATGATGAATCTTAAACTATTAGGGTGATCTCAAAATAAAGTGAGAAATGTGTATAAACATAATTATTATGTGTAATATAGAAAAATCCTTTGCACATGGTTGTAAATAACCACAAGTATGGAGGTGGTTGAGAGTAACCACAAGTATGGAGGTGGTTGAGAGTAACCACAACTATGGATGTGTTTGAAAGAAATTACATATATTGGATGTGGTTGAGAGTAACCACAACTATGGATGTGGTTGAAATAAATTACATAAATTACATATGATAGATGTAGTTGAGAGGAACCACAAAGTGTTAAGGTGGTTGAGAGAGACCACAATAATTTTTTTTGGTAATTATACATTGACTATATAAAATCCTTATGTGATATGATTATGTTGACCTAGTTGAAAACCATTGGTATGTGTACATTGATTAATGAGGATGGAGCCACATCAAAGAATTATTATATATAGGTGTAATTATATATAAGAGGCCATAAGTAGATGGATAGGTATCCAACACTTCAACTATCATATATAGATGCAAAATGATAATGGAGAGGATACCATCATAGAATGAAAGACTTAATGAGTGTCCTTATTATAAATGGATACCTAATTATTCATAATATCTAGATAGGTAATCCAAACTCATATTTACCTCCTTGTGTTTAAAATGGAGGGCTTAACATTTTTACAAAATCGATTTATGAAGAGGTTCTTCATTGTAAATTAATTTTATCAATGGACAATATGATGCATTATGTCATTCTCCATACAATGAGTAGAATAAAAAATATTTGTTTAATAGAATGTATGGTTTCATTATCAACTTAATAGAGAGAAGTTATCAAATGATTGGGTTTAACAATTCCCGAAGAAAGTATTATAATATGTTATAAATATATGTCCATGAATCAGGTGTGAGCATGTAAAATTTTGTGTATCTCACTACATAAATGTAAATAAATTTTTATTATTTATTTTGTTTATTTTCCATCTATGTATTTGTATTTTGGATTGTATTGTTTCTTTCTATTTGATAGTGTGTCTTGGTCTCTATTTAAAACTATCAATAACATAAACATATTAAACCTAGAATTGGAAATCTATAAGTAACACATTAAATCCATACAATATCTAAAGCAACACAGCATCCCTAACAATAATTAAATTTGAATTTATATTTATCATTGTTTTGCAATGTTTCTCATTAAATTTTGTTTAGTGAGTAGTATGAAATAGAAGCATATTATTATTTCATTATAATTACATTATTTCAAAAAATCATATAGTTAAGTTGTTCTAATTTTCAGTGATGTAGCTTATTTAAAATTGGTAAAAAATATTTGTGATCAAATTATATAATATATTTTTATGTTATGATAATTAAATTACAAATACATTCAATAAGTAATTATTATTATTATTTTGTAAATAAAGACACATGCACCTCAATATGTTATTTGAAAATTATTACTATTTTACAATGAAATATGCATAAACTCAATATTATATAAAAATAAATTGATTAAAAAAATACACCACTTTGAAAATAAACTTTTTATATGTAATGTTTAGTATTTTTAGAGAAAGATCCATTATTATATTCCCATTGTCATAGTGCGCCTTACAAAAGAGAATATTGGTAAAATAGTCTAAAAGACAAGTTTATATATAATTTATTGACTACACCAAATCACACTATTCTAGTTGGTGAATTAATCTATGTTGACATAGTGACACACTAAACATGATAATTCATAAAATATAAAAATAAAATAAAAAATTTGATCATATATGGTGAAATATACACACAATATTTCTTTTTATAATTTGTATCCATATAATGTTAAACATATGAATTATAATATCATAAAAAATCCTTTGAATATATGATGATTAAATTTTAAAAGGAACTATAACATGATAAAAAAACACCAACACCAACTAATTAATGAATTTTATTTTTAAATTTAGACATATTTTCTTAAACAAAGTAGATTGAAAGGAGAATAAAATTATATTTCAATGAAAGTATATTATCTATTGAATTTAGTATTAAAATAAATAAAAATAGTCCAACACTATGTTTGACATCAATATATTCAATCTAGAAAAAAAAAAACTAGTCCAACACTATGTTTGACATCAATATATTCAATCTAGAAAAAAAAAAACTAATTTCATCCAAACATACTCTTTCAATTAAAGGGTAGAAAATAAAATATACCAAAATTTATGTTTCAATATGGTAAAGGCGAATGGATAAAAGTGTGTTATTTAGGTACAAATTGAATGTACCTAATTTTATGTTTTATGGAAAGTAAAATTTATAGACAAGATGGAATCAACTTATCATTTCAAAGTATGATTAAAAGAATGAACAAAAATTTAAAAAATTTAAATCATTCTTCTTAACCAAGCATTATTAGATAGTTTGAATTCAGAATCGAACAATATTATAGACAAGTTCATGAATAAATTATAAAGATAAAACCTTTAGCTAAAATTTGTAGAAAATAGAAAAATGGATTAAAAATTAACACTAATACAACAACAATAAAAGTAAAGAATTACACAATATAGTAGTGGCCACTTGTCATATTGAAGTCTAATGTTGAATTAAGAGAGCAACTCAATGTCATAAAAAACCACAATACAAAATAAAAGAGATAACAATAATACAAAAGTAATTCAATCACATGCATAGTAAAAGGGGCCATATGAATGTAAGCATAATCCGATATAGAAAAATAGGCACTAATGTACTACACTCTATATATGAATACATACATGAATAATCATCCTTTTTGTTGATTTTTCCTTCTTCCTATGCTTCCCTAATGAGGGAATATCAAGGTCATTCTATACAATAGTAAGATTCAATTTGAACACAAATGTAGAATTATTTTGGCAATGTTACAATATATTTAATGGAGTTAGGATAAAAAATGTTCATGGGAGAATACATTATGGTTGAATTCAACTTAAATACTACCATGATAATCAATCCAAAAATCATAAATATAAGTACAAGCATCAAATTTTGATCATGAACTTGGACTTGTAAAATATGGGATTGTAGGGTGTCTCCTTTTTTAACAAAACTTGTTTAATGTGGATGATATATGGATTATGCATTTTTATTAACATGGTTCACTATAATGGATGGTTTAGATATATCCTTTTATGAATGAAACTTGTTTATTATGTATAATAAATTTGCTATATTTAAAAAAAAATCCTCACTATTATGTATAAGTATTGATAACTTCTATGTTCAAAGTACTTTTTATGAATAATTAATTGACCTAAATCATCATATTCAAGTTTATTTCTTACATATATCTATAAAAGTGACTATGAAAAAAGAGAACATAGAAAAGAGTCAATTTTGTTAGAATTTTACAATAATAAATATGCAAAGCATTAAACAAAATAGGAAGAGAAGAGTGGAACTAATTGATTCATTCTAAGGATCAACTTTGTATAAAGAGCAAAGTTGATCACTGAGAGCCATTGGATTACAACAACTCATCAGACCTGATGAAGACACCATTGAGAGTTCTCTTGACACATGGAGTAGTGGAAACTCAAGTGTGTCTATCCTAGTGGAACTTAAGAGAATATTCTCTTATTATAACACCTCCCCTTAAGTGATACTAGGGGAGATTCATACAAATTAGTCCCAAAAACAAGGCCTAATGAGGTACTCATGTACAATAACTTATTTTTGAAGAGATGGTAAAAACCTAATGGGAAAAACCATCAATCAAAAGCAAGTAATAGGCTTGTCTTCGTATGGCGAAGATTGTTCGCTTAACAAAATAAGAAAGATGAGTACGGATGGCAACTTGGCCTGATTAGGTACTCATTTACATTACATAGTTGGTAAAAAAATCCCTGTGGAAAAAAACCAACCACTAGAATAAGAGAGGCTTGTATTCGTATGGCGAAGATTGTCCTCTTTATACAAAAAGAAGGATAAGTCCTGACAAATTGACCTGATTAGGTACTCATTTAAATTATATAGTTGGTGAAAAAAACCCTGTGGGAAAAAACCAACTATGAAAATAAGAGATGCTTGTCTTCATATGGCAAATATTGTCCTTTTTATACAAAAATAAATATGAGTCCCGACAACTTGGCCTGATTAGGTACTCATTTACATTATATAGTTGGTGAAAAAAACCCTGTGGGAAAAAACCAACTATGAAAAGAAGAGAGGCTTGTATTCATATGGCGAATATTGTTCTTTTTATACAATAAGAAATATGATTTTTGACAACTTAGCCTGATGAGGTACTCATTTAAAATATATAGTTGGTGAAAAACCCCTGCATGGAAAAACCAACTATGTTAAGAAGAGAGGCTTGTCTTCAGATAGTGAATATTGTCCTCATAATATACATGTTGTTGGAGTAGAAAAAACCATTCTCCAAAGAATATAATTAGAGGTGGAAGACCTCTTGTCAATGCAGTTGTATTACTCCAAGTTTATCTCACAACTGAAGGTAACACGGAGAAGGAAATGATTTGGTGAAGATGTATGAAATTTCATTTTTAGTTGGAATATAGTCTAAGTGTATTTATCCTCTTTGAATATACTGCCAAATGAAGTACTTCAATAATAATAAGAAGAGGCATGTCTTCGGATGGCTAAGATTATGCTCTGTTGAACAAGAAGAATGAGTCCTGGCAATAAGCCTTATGAGGTACTCATGTACATTGGATTTATATATATAGGAAATATGGTGAAAAAAATATGCACCAAAATACTTTAAGATCCCCATTAAGTGATAGTAAGTGAAAAAGGAATAAATAATATGTGGCATATCCACAGAAGATGAGTCCCGACACCAAGGCATGATAAGGTACCCATATACAATAGAGTTGGTATAGCCACAAAAATGATTCCTGGCAGCAAGGCCTGATAAGGTACTCATTTACAATATGTGATCAAAAGAATAAATATCACTAAAAAAAAATCCCTAAAACCAAAGTGCCTTAGAAAAAGGAGTGTGAAGATAGGAGGGAGAAAGAACCATAAAAATCACAAGGGTAGTCCAAAAAAGGACTCCACAAGCATGAGTATGTGGTTTCCACCTATATGAACACAATGGGCTGATAACAAGGTCCAAAAATTATGGACAACTAGTAAAATAAGGGAAATGGTAGAAAAACTCAAGGGGGGAACCACCTTCCAGAATAGAAGAATAAGGAATATGTGCATGGAGAATAGAGAGGTAGGAAGATGTCCTCCTCAACTCCCCTTAGGATAACCTCCATTAAGAAGCCTGTAATGGACCCATCATATGTTTCAAAAAATAGAGACTTATTACAGAAATAAAGTCATACTCCCAGAATGATGCTTGTGAACCTTAAAAAAAGGTCACTAGTAAAACCCCTTAAAACCAAAGTGTCTCACAAAATAATGTGAATATAGGATGGGTAAAGAACCACAAAAATTGTAAGGGATGTCCAAATTGACTCTGCAAGCATAAGTAGTGGTATCCACCTGTATGACACAATGGGATGAATAACAAGGTAAAAAAAATGGACAAACAACAAAACAAGGGCATCGATGTTGGGAGTTTCGGGTTCAACCAAGAGTGCACTCCATGATACAGTAATTTTTAATCTTAAAAACATCATTGAAAAAATTCTTGAAACTAAAAATGGACACCACTATTGTGTCATTCTCGAAAAACATTTTTGATGACTATAAGTACCCCTATGATCGAATGTCAATGAGTCCTCTATTAACTTCAAAAGAGAAATTTGAAGTGAACCAATAATTCTCCCCTTTCAATATAATAATGTAATGGATTAAATATTGATTTAAAAAAGGCTTGACGGATTATCAAGAACCCTCAAACTATCCACCCTTACAAGAGGAAACTATAAATGAGGGTGTGCATGAAGTTAGTGAATAAATCTAGAAGAGCAATTTAAAGAATATAGACACAAAAAATATAAGAATACACCCTCCCTAAAAGAAAAAATAAAACAAAGGTGCAAAATTGAGCACCCTAAACCCCCCCGAAAAAAAGAATTTTATTATTAGGTTACAAATGACACTTTTCTCTTAGCCCTTTGAAAGAGAAAGAGATTTAAAATTTTGGGTTTCCATGAGTGAAAGTTATGAGGGGTGAGAGGTTCTATTGAATTCATAATTTTTAACACAAAAAGAAAAGTTGAAGTTTTAACCAATATACCCCCCTTAGAACTTCAATTTTTGGATTAGTGCAAGTTATTTTAGGAAAAAATATGAAGCTATTCAATATAAAATCTCAAGATACCCGCCCTAACAAGAGGGAAACTATAAGTATTTAAAGTTTGTAATATTTTTAGCTTTTGAAATGCCAAATTCTCTTAGCTCCTCTCAATACCGACCCTTACTTGAGGGAAAATTTATGTATAGAGAAGAATTTTCCAAGGGTTGTAGGCTTGAAATTCAGTTATATCAACCAAATTTTAATTTGGATAATCTCAAAACCTGCCCTTACGAGAGGGAAACTATAAGAAGAGAGATATCCGATATTTGAAATATGGTCTATGGAAAAATATATGCCAGGCCTTTATAGCAGTTGCCTCTAAAACCCACCCTTACGTGAGGTAAAATGTAAGTGTTTAGAGGTAATGATACATGGAACGTAGGAAAAAATATTTTGAGTAAAAAACTTTATGAGTTTTTAAATGGTTTATATTTGTTTATCGTATAAGATTAAGAAAAAAATAAGCAATTATGAATTTGATAAAAAAAAAGAGTTTCTTCTTAATGAAATATATTATGGAATATTTCAACAATAACACCCTTTAATATTCTTAAGAGGAACCAAATGAAGTTAGAAGAAGATAGAAAAAAATGAATATAACTCTCTCTTAAATGAAATTTAGAAGAAGATAGAAAAAAAATTGTACAACCCCCCTTAAGAAACACAAATGTGCAAAAATTGCACTTAACCCCCCCCAAAATAATTTTTATTATAGTGGGTACAAAATTGACTTATGAATTTTCAACAGAGCCTTTTGGGATAAATAAAAGGCTCTTTGAAAAAGAGTCAAAATAAATGACCTTCAAAATCGAAGGATAAATACCTTACTAAAATTAGCAAGGAAGAAAAAGATTTAATTTTTTTCTTAAACAACATATTACGGCTCCTGAGAGAGAGTTGCGATCTGAAACAAGGAATAGCCTGACTTGGAGTAGAGGGTAGAGAGGCACTTAGGAATAAAGAGACACCTTAAAGAATAGTTTACAATAAAAACAATGAAATTTTGCTCCTTCCTCCTTGTAGATGTGTCACTGATTTGGAAAAAGTAGAGTCAAACGAAGGAGGAAGTAGGTTCCCAAGACGTCGAGTTTTGAAGATGCTACCTTAAATGCTCTGGTGTTTCTTTCGAGATGTGAAATTGAGAGAGGCCACATAGATGAGCATTCTAACATATTTAAAGACGTTGTGACTTCTTATGAACCAGGTGCTTCCCCTACACAACAAGTTAAAAAAAAAATCTATACTATAATACGAATCAAGCTATGAGTCTTACTAACCAAAAAATTTGTGAATCAAAAAAACCAATACAACAATATTTTTATGGATATAAAAAATAATAAATTTGTTACATCCCTGAGAGAGAGGGCATTCTGAAATATGAAGACACCTGATGAAATAGTGATTTCACAGTAGATGGTGGAGACTATTGATATGGTTGCTTTAGAGTAAAGGTGAAGCCTACAACCAAAATTAAAAAATATCCTCCTCAAAAATGCGGCACTCGTTTGATGTCTTAATCGAAGTAGAAATGTGGCTTTCAAGACGACGAGTATCTAAGTCTTCTTCCTTTTATGATTTGGAATGTGCAATATGTGCAGACATATTAATTGAACTAAAAGAAATTTATAAAAGGAAATAACCTGAGTTTACTTAGAAGACTTAATCTGGAGAGTCAGAGAAGCCTACAAAAAAAGCGTTAGTTATTTTAAGAAAATAATCTTTATGAAAAATTTGGAGCCTGAGGTACCTGCAAAAATTTTTATTAGAATCAGTACGTGCTCTTTGAAGATGAATCACACCCCTCAATCAATTTCCCTACAAAATAAGGTTAGAGAGCCTAGAATAAAGGGTTGCGAAGTCCTTTGAAGAAGCAATGAGAAATAAGCTTGATCGGATGATATTTTAAAGGGACCCAACTATAGCCTTTTGTCGAACACCAAATGTATTAGATATGCTTGGTGTAGTTTAAGGATTTAGACTCTGGTAAAATATGATTTAAAAACAGGGGTGCCAAAATATAATCAAAATAAAGAAATAAAGGTAATTGAAAGAAATCATACAAAGGGAAACAAAAATAAATTATTAGCTCCAACCTTCGAAGAGGGAGACCGTCAAAAGAGAGTTTGGAGGAATAGAGGTGGGCGTCGAAAGAAAATGTAATCGTACGAAGGGAAACAAAAAATTTATTAGCCCTAATGTTCGAAGAGGGACTCCGCCAAAAGAGACAGTGGTGAGAGGCACCAAATTATGCCTTATGGCACCCAAATTTGGGTGCCAATGTAAAGAAAGAAGGTGCCTTCTCTGAGAACACTCTTAGATAGCCAGAGAAGAGGCTGAATATTACTTGCAAAAAAAACTTGAAAAGGAGTTAACCTGTATATCATGATATATGTGAAAAATAAGTTCTTTTTCTAAGGTAAACAATGGAAAATTAATGTATGAGTATCATAAAAATTCTAAAAAAGACATAGAAAAGGAATTTAATCTTATGTATTTTAGAAAAGATCTATGAAAAGAGAGAGCAATATATCTGAAAAATTTCTCAAAATACAAAGAGTCTTCTCATATTTAAATGAGAAGGAGGTAAATAATATCAGAAAAAACCCACATACATATAATTTTGAAAAAAAAATATATAGCTTAAAAAATATACATATAATCTTATGAAGTCCTATAAAAAAAGGACCAAAAAAAAGATAAAAGAACCAGCTCCTAGAACCTCCAAGAGAGAATGCTAGAAAAATCTATCCTCCTCTGGTATCATGTTAGAATTTCACAATAATGGATATGCAAAGCATTACACAAAATATGAAGAGAAGAGTGGAACCGATTGATTTATTCCAAGGATAAACTTTATATAAATATCAAAGTTGATCACTGAGAGCCATTGGATTACAACAACTCATCAGACCTGATGAAGACACCACTGAGAGTTCTCCTGACACATGGAGGAGTGGAAACTCAAGTGTGTCTATCCTAATGGAACTTAAGAGAATATTATCTTATTCTAACAAAGTTGTTATTAAATAATTTTCTTATAAAAAAAACAATAAAACCAATCCACTATGGAAAAGCATATTGGTCTCCTCATGCAAAAATAAATCTACATACCTAGAGTACATTAAGAGAGGTTAAGATATATATAATATTCCAAATACTATATCTTCTTTGATATGATATAGTTACACTCATTATTAAAATCATTTTTTTATTCATTCAATTTATAATACCCAAATAATATGGTAAGTCCACCACTAAGAACAATATTTCTATATAAATAATTTATATATTTCCTCTTATAAAATATTTTTACACTTAGTTTAAATCTCATCTCTTTGCTTATTCGATCAGTAAAACCGAAAGGAAAATCCTAGATCCATCATAAGCAACAATATCCCCATATATATATATATATATATATATATATATATATATGGATATTATGGTCATATTACATGCTTCAATTTTTTTTAATCTAATGGATACCTAGTAAAATAAATGATGATATTTATTTAAATGAAAAATAAAAGTAAAATACTCCAATAATTGTAAACATGTATTTAGATAGAGGTTCCTAAAGAAAACATTTGATTCATTATTTCCCATGAATTCATTACAAAATAATAGAAATTTTAAAAATAAAGAACAAAAATTATCTTTCTAACATCAAAAGGATTGTACAAGGGTCAACATAAATCGAAAACAAGGACACTCATGGTCTAACTAAGGATGAACTCTAAGCAACCTAGATGTGTAATTACAAAATGGAAGAGAGAAAAAGAACAATGGGAGGAGACAATTTGTACCTTTTATAAATTAGGTATATTTGAAAAAAATAAGAATTTCATTTTCAAATGTGAAGGATACCAAGATATTTAAGTGAGTTATCCTCATACTCTAATAGTTGAATTATTGCAATAATTATTTGAATAAGGGTTATCCATAAGGGGTTGGAATCAAAATATATTTGTAAAAAAATGGTGAATCCTAATCAAAATCAAGGTGAATCAAGGCAAATCCTAAGAAAATCAAATCAATCATCTTCACACCAAAATTTGGGGCATTTGAAACCCTAAAAAGTAAGGTTATATTTGGGATAACTTTTGACCTATTAAATTACCTTATAACTTCATAGAAACACCACCATTAGATATCACTAAAAAATAGCTTTCCAACAAGTACAAATATGCCTATGTTTGGATATATATTGTGGCAAATTGATCCTAAGAAAGAATTGATCTCAAAAAAGTTAGGTAAATAGGATGATGTCGAGGGTCTTCATATTCACCAATTTTTTATTTTAGAAACCCTAATATTCGCTCAATTTGTGAATATTTGTCGTTGTGCATAACCTTGATTTGAAGATAAGAATATGGAGAAAGCAGTAGAGCTTCTCATAAAACTAGATGTTACAAAAAATAAAATTCTTAAATCAAATTTTAGGGTTGATAGTGGTGAAAAATAACAAGGAGAAAATAATATTTTCAAAACCTATTAGAACATAATAATATTATTTTTTTGGTAGGTGGTAGAAATTATATTATATGGGTTTTAATTGGTGCTCAAAATAAAAAACATAAGCATATGATGAAAAGTATATAGAGAAGCATAAAACAGGTTGTCTACACCCTAGCCGCTCCATGAACCAGACCAGAGAAAAAAATACCCATACAGGGGTTGTTTAATAGAAAAATAAAGTTCGAAAGAGAGAGCTCACACAGGGGCTAAGGAGAATATAAAATAAAATCAAACTAGTTCCCATGGAAGGGTCAAAATATTAGTACCAAAATTTCCACACATGGGAACAAAGCTTGAAAGACAAAACAACCCAACTCCAATCATCAATAATCTCTTTAGATACAAAGTTCTTTTGGCCATGTTTCTTGACCAACATTTTTAGGATGGTGTTGTGGACCGAGTTGAAGATGGCTACCAGAGAAGCAGTTCTATCACTCCCATCATCAAACTTTTTAAGGTGAGCATACCTCTCAAAATTGGTTGTGCATTTCCAAGTCAACAATAATATCATTAAGAACAGTTTAAGGAAATTTTAGTGTCATATGGATAGATTCCTGTGACTAACCCCAATATTGGTGTGAAAAATAGTAGACTTGTTAGCTTCCTGATACACATGGCACGTTGTGTTGTGAAAATTTTGCATCAAGACCTTGGCTTCCTGAATAATAGTGCACACGTTCCATGAAGGAATTCTATTTTTGATGATAGAGTTTGTAACATTCATGGAATTACCTCCAATTTATAAATTTCTCGTGTAATATCTGAGAACTTCTAGTTGTATCCACATCACACAATATTCAGCATAGTGGTTAGTTTGGATGCCCAAAAACTCAACATAGGCCATTATGAATCATCTATTATGATCCTTGACCAAAACTCTAACACCCGCTGCACCCAGATTTCCTTTAGAATCATAATTATAGTTAAGTTTAAGCAATCCTACAGGAGGAGGAGTCTAATGAGTTCTAATTCTAGGATAGGGATTAGGAGTAGAGTTGGGACTGTGGGGAATACTAAGGGAATGAAAAAGAGTGGAGTCAAGGGCAGACTCAGGTGGTTTGGTGTAAGGGAAAAGTTTATAATTTTCAACAACAAAGGTGATGGATTTATTGGCAATAAATATAGAGTTCCTAAGGGTGTTTGAAAATATTCTACTATTTATTTCGAGCTATATTTGCCATAGGAGATGATGGAGATAAAATTTCCACAAAGAAGACAACCTAGAATTTCTAAAAGGCATGGGCTACTAGGAAAAAAAGAGCCAGGGAGTTGGGCTAGGCCTAGGATATGTGAAAGGTGGACATGAGATGATCCATGGAATATTGGAAGAAAGAACATTTCATAAGTATGTGGTTCACAAATTCATAGGTTGTCAAGAAAAAATGACATCTATAAGGAATTTTAGATACCTAAAACACATTATATCTAGAAAACTACTCATATGGGCACCTTTGCAAACCATATGACTGATATTGGACCTTTACAAGAGCTAGAAGTGGTTCCAACCACTCACTAGGGATATTTTTGACCTATTCAAGCGTAGCCCCTATTTACTAGAGTGGCTGTCAACCCATTTGCTAAATCTCAAAGTGGCTATGAGTTAGTTGCTACTATGGATAGTAGCTATCACTAAGATAAAGTCAACCATTAAATGTGGGTCTGAATCCCACATGGTAACTAAAATTGCATTGGATTCAAGTGGTTTTGGGTGTGAATCTCCCAGAGTTCCTCATAACTACCACTCCCATGCAAGTTTGGAACTAGGTCTTTACCCCAATGGTCAGTTTCATGCAAATATGGATCTTGGCTTCTCTAAGAAGTCAAGATTTGGAATTTCGGAGGCCTACATATGCACCTTACCAAGAACAAGTATGGATCCCCAATATTATGTATTTAAGACCTATCGCATTGATCAAAAAATTTATAGCCCTGTGAGGAGCATCAAAGTGCTACCTGATTGTAGATCGCCAAGAATACCATCAACAACAAAGCTTCCACAATTTTGAGAATCAAATCATCCATTTACCTTCAATATACTACATATCCAAGATAATTCACTTGCAAATCCATGTTTAAACAAACCAGTGAACCTTGAACATCAATTAAACCAGGGATTTATGAGTTGCAAAACATGATATGAAGATCAAAGATCATAGTTAGTGGACGCTATATTCTACTGTGGCATGTAGGTACAACCATTGATGACAGCAATGACTAGTATACCAGCTACCCTGAGCGATAGCGGCTAGGTTTTGAGATGTAGTTTCTTCAATTTCTAGTGTAGACCTACCTTCCTTTATGCATCATTAGTTTAACCTAGTTTAGATTTACTATTTTATCATATTTTCATGGTTCATAAGTATTGTAATAGATGTATTTTTCTTCCATTTATGCTTTTTCATGCTTTCTTTATGCATTCATACTATTTCTTTAAGATATGTGGAATAAGCCTCATCTCGAGAGACATCTTATGCTTTTAATGTTTCTTACTTTTTCCTTGCATGCAGGTAATAGATTTTTCCAAGAATAAGTTACATTCAAAATATTTCCTTCAAAAATGAGAGGAGGCATCTAGTAAGCCCTCGCACAAATTGGTGTCGAAGTGAAGACCCTTTGAGTGTATCTCTCCCCATTGAGGGGACTCAACTACTGTAAAAATTGTATCAATTTGAGTAACTCCCTAAGAGGGAGCTATTGTAACTGAGATTTATCATTTTTAATAAAAGGGTAACCCCATTTTCTTGGATATATTTTATTTTTGCAAATGGTTACTTGATTTATGTTTATTAAATTGTTACATGCTTACAACAGTCTAGATGCATGGTTTTCACCTTTTTACAGGATCAACCATCCCTCTCTTCATGAGATTATCTATAGTGAGGATCTTATTTTGGATGGACAACCAAGAAAATATAGCAACTTTAGATATGAGGTGTTTAAGCCAAACCATATTGAAAGGAATGAGATAATTTTGGGGAGTGAAAGTCAACAGATGAGCGAATTTGATAGAAAAATACCAGATCCAGTTTCTTTCTAGAAAGGGATTATGAGATATACCATATGGAATTACAATTTCCCTCAATAATGTTGATAATAATGTGACATCATTTGAAACTTGGGCATCAACATTTTCAATGTAAATTTTTCTCCATATTTTGGGTTGGACTGAAGAGTCTATAAAATCATCCACCTTTCTACTTATGACAGTATCCAACAAAGTTTGCACCACTGAGAATTAGTTGTTCTCACTAATAGTTTGATTGGAGATCCACCTATTTGATAAAATATTTATCATATTTCCTATTCCAAGCTACCATTTGGTTCCCCTTTGAATAAGATGTCTGGTATGGAGGATTGATTTCCAAAAGGTGGACCCAACTTTAGGAATATTTTCATCCGTAAAATTCCAAATGTGAGTGTATATTTTATTGATGATGGAGACCCATTCAAGATTGAAATTGATAAATACCTTCCAATCCTACTTGACCAATAGTTCAATGTTCATATTACTAACTCTTCTAAGACCCAGCACTCCCTAAATTTTGGGTAAGTAAAACATTTCCCAGTTGACCAGATGTAACTTTTTTTATCCTCTAAACCTGCCCAAAGGAATCTCTTCTAAATATATTAAATTTTGTTATAGATAGAAACAAGGGCTTTGAATACTGATATAAAATACATAGGAATACTTTGAAGATAGGCCATAATGAGAGTGATTTTGGCTACTTGGGATAGGAAGACCCCTTTCCAACTTACAAGCTTTTTATTTATTCTTTCAATAACATTGCTTGACATAGGCTCTTTGGGGCAACTGGTGAACAAGGGAAGCCCTAAATAGATATTTGGAAGCTCAAATATGAAAAACTAAATAATACAAGTAATCTTGACGTATCTAGATAGGGGGTATTGAGAAATAAAACTTTACTCTTGGCATAGTTTATAATTTACCCTGCAACATCTTTGTATAGATCTAAAATACCTTTAAATGGCTTTGCTTTTCAAACTAAAGTAATGGTGGCTAAGATAGTGCCATCTATGAATTGCTGATGAGAAAGGGGTCTCATGTTGGAAGTAGCTTGAATACCAGATATCATGCCATCCAAGCAAGCTACTAACTCTTGAGAGACAAATAAGATTGGTATCACAACAATATATTTTATATTTCACCAACATAAATCTTACATACAACTTATATATTTATTCATAAATGTGTCTCTTTGCTTCAAGAGGCTCTTTAATATTTTACCTTCTACTCTATATTTTCATCTTCTTTCATACTCATGAGATATGTGACAATCAAAACTCATATAAAGTGAAATCATTAAGCATCCCCCAATAATTAAATAAAATCAAATAATTTAATAATGATTAAATCTTCCCTTAGTTTTTTTTGGTAATATTAAAAATGAAGAGGGTTTTAACGGTATCCGAAAACCACTACAGAAAATGCCACAAGGACAAGAAAAATAGAACAGAACCTCACCAAAAAGAAATGAGGCAGATAGAGAAAACTATTTACACCAATCACTCAAGTCACCTATGAAGGGAAAACTGAGATAGTTCTACACCAGCTTATCCATACCCTGAGCAACAAAAGTAGCTAAACTTGAAAAAATTTCAAAGAGGAGAGCATCGAAAAGGGCAAAATATTTACCGGGACAAGAAAAGTCATAATTTGTCCAACACAACGTAGAAACCATCCCAAGGATCTAATAGGCACTACAGTACAGAACCACAAACATGAGCACCCACCAAGAATATTCTAGAGACTGCACAGGATCCAGGGTGGTCCATCTCCTGAGGGTTTGAGAAGACATTGGGAAGGAATTCAAAATTTGAAATTCAAAATTCAAAGGGAGGGAAAGGGACCACTTGTATTATCATTAAAAAAACGTAGATCCAAGAGGTCTCCAAAGGAAAAGGTAGGCGAGAAAAGTAAAGACCCTCCACCATAAACCAAGTATAGAATAACTTCCAACAACCACTAAGATAAAGGAGCTGCGTCAGAAGCCCAAATGCAACTGAAAATCATAGTCTTCTCATCATTGATAAGCTGAATTAACTCAGGATGAAATTTAATGCTCCATATCATCAAGCCCTAGATAGAAACACCTAAATTAGCAAGGCAATCAGCCGCCACATTCACTTCTTTGAACTCATGCCTGATGATCACCTCCTCCAAATAAATTAAATGTACTCTCAATTCTATAATTAAATTGGATATTTGCAATCCCATATTACAAT
This sequence comes from Wollemia nobilis, assembly GCA_028583015.1. Lineage (NCBI taxonomy): Eukaryota > Viridiplantae > Streptophyta > Pinopsida > Araucariales > Araucariaceae > Wollemia > Wollemia nobilis. The sequence continues at coordinate 1,342,063 of JAQPPZ010017037.1, forward strand.
AACCTTTGAGCATATTAATAATATTTAACGAGTCTCCTTCAATAATAGCCTTGTGAATGCTAAGATATTTAATCATCTGAATCCCAATAAAAGAAACCTGAGATTCAACAAAATGAGATAATTGAACAACTATGTCTTCTGCAAAGGCCAAAATGGTAGTGCTAGACTGATATCAAAAAATGACCCCAACACTAGCCTGGCCCATATTTCCTTTCAATGTCCCATTGAAATTAAGTTTGAACCACCTCGGAGGGGGTGGGGACCAACGAATGGAAGTACGCAAGTTCAAAGTCAGAGGTGGTCATAAATCTGGGAAAAAACTAAGAGAACACTCAACCACAAAATCAGGGTGATCCCTAGGAATAGAAGGGAGCAAATACTTCAGCACAGAAGACACGTTCTCACCAACTTTCCACAATATTTTTTGACTTAAGTGCAAGAGATATCCTTCCTTATTTTTGCTTTCCCTTGCATTCCATTCCTTTCGTACTCCCCAAAGAATATGGGGAAGCTAAAACTTCCAAAAACACTTAATATGGGGTAAGGAAAAATGTGACATCCACTTATGAATCAAATTGTTGATAAAATTCGGTAACGTCCATGCAAGCACAATATGCTGAAGATAGGAATAAAAAACCTCCTCGAAAACCTTACATTTGAGGAACTTATGGGAAATTGATTCCTAATATACTGGTTGAGTAGATTAAAACCTCACTTATGTAAGTTCTCAATCATGAGGACCTTATTCTGCACCACCATCCAAGAAAAAATATTTATTTTTGGAGTTAAATTTTTAATCTAGATCTTTGACCATAGGAAATCACCACCTCCATTATGAAATAGGAGAGAGTAAGCTTATTTAACAGTAAAAGAGTGCTCACTATCACCATACCAAACAAGCCAGTCCATAACCTCCTCTTGGAAAACAACATACCTTCACAATTCAATAAGAATAGAATCCCACACTAAATGATCCTGGGCAGATCTGAGAAAGGGGGGAGATGGGGACCACACTTTGTGGTTATTCAGAAGGATGACAAAATCTACCACCTTGATGAAACCCACCTCTTTGGAGAGAAAAAAAACATCCCTAAAATGATAGTCTTCCATGAGAGGGCGGTCTCTGAGCCAAGGGTCATCCCAAAAGGAGACTGACCTACCATTTCAAATCATCCAGTAACTGTTATTTTTGATAAAATATTTGGATTTGATTAGACTTTTCCAAAACATATAACCTACATAAGAGAGATGGTATTATAGAAAATGATTAAAATTATACTTAGATTTTAAAATGCGACACCAAATGTGATCAGTGTTGGAAGTAACCTTCCAGGCTAGCTTGGACACCAGAGCCTTGTTCATAACAATCGCACTCTTCAAATTTAGGCCTCCATCCTTTTTTATTTTACAGAATTACTCCCATGAGATAATATGGAACCTGCCCTTCAACTTTAGGCCTACCCAAATAAAGGCCTTACAAATACTGCCAAACTTAGACACCACCCTGGCCGAAATATTGAAGAGAGATAGAAAATATAAAGGGATGCTTTGAAGTTTACTCTGGACTAAAACTAATTTTTTAGCCTGGCTAAGGAGGGCTCCTTTCTTGGAGGAAATTTTTCTCTTTACCCGCTCCATAACAGGAGTCCACAATGGGTCCTTCAAATGTACCGCAAATAAAGGAAGGCCCAAGTTCATAATTGGGAGAGAAATAATCCTACACCCAAAAATTGAAGTAATCCTCTATTGTCGGATCTCAGGGGTGTTAAAAAATAAGAAATTTATTTTAAGGTGGTTCATCTACTGGTCCTCCACCCTCCCGTAGAAATCCAAAATTACTTTAAAATCCCGAGCATGAAAAATCGACATCGGAGTAAAGTATCATCGATGAATTGTTGATGAGAGATCGGGTTTTATCTGCAAGGCTGACCTTAAACCAAATTCCATACTATAAATTTTAATATATCAACAAAGAACCTCCACCATGATAATGAAAAGGAATAGGGATATATGATCTCTTTGATGTATCCCTCTGCATGAGTTCAAAAAATCCAGTAGGGGATCTGTTAATCAACATCGAGAACCAAGCTGACAAAATCACAACCTCCATAAGGTTAACCCAAGAGTTTCTAAAGCCAAATTTTCTTAGAAACATAAAAAAAAAGGCCATTACACTCTATCAGAAGCTTTTTTGACATCCAATTTAAGAAAAAAGGTCGCCCTACCAATTTTCTACACTGAATGGAGAAGTTCATGGATAACAATAGCACTGTCCAAAAATTATCTTCCCAGAACAAATCCACTTTGAGTCGAGTCAATAAGAGAGGGTAGGATAGGCCTCAATATAATTGCCAAAGCTTTAGAAAATATTATATATATAGTATTACATAATATTATGGGCCTGAAGTCACTGAACGATGCCACAAAGTCCTTTTTAGGAATAAGAGCAAGAAAAGTAGCATTCAAGGCCTTAGGGAAGACACACAACTTATGGGAATGGTGAATAGCTTCACAAACATCCCTTCCACATATGTGCCAATACTTCTGGAAAAATATAGGAGGTAATACGTCAGGGCCATGTGCCTTAAGAGGTCCCATAGAATTCACAGCAGCCAAAATCTCATCATCATAAAACAAAGAAAGAAGAGCATCATTCATTTCATCTAAAAAAAGTCAAGGAATTGCCTCCCACATACAAGATTCAACATCTCTATCTTGGGTCGATGGAGAACATAAAATAGAGCTAAAAAAGTCCACAGCCTCTTCCCTAATCTCCATTATGTTTGAATTTTGCATTCCATAAGATTTGATAATTTCCCCAATTCTATTTTGACCTATCCGTTGCAAGGTAGAAGAGTTGAAAAAATATGAGTTACGATCTCCTTCTTTCAACTAGAGCTCTTTGGATTTTTGCTTTCAGAAAAACTCCTCTTTAGCCTAGACGTTATGAAGGGCACAAAGAGTGGTTTTTTCTTATACAAGCAAACCCTCTGAATACCCTTGGAATACAATCTGAGATTCAATTGAAGATAAAAGATATTATAGTGAGTAAATATTCCTTTATTAGTCTCTTTAGTGTTTTAAAACTAGAATTTTGCTTTGGCTCTAGATTTAGCTCTTGTTCTAAATCTCACTCACACTCTAGATCTGGCTCTAGTTTTGGTGGTTCTAGATAATATCCATCAGATGTACCTTTTTTATTTTATCTCTAGGTGATTACCTCTTGGTGTTTACCTCTATATCATCCCTAGGTCCTTGACTCTAGGTCACCTCTAGGTCATAAGTCCCTTTAGGTCATCTTTGATACCATTCCTCTAGGTTACGTCTAGGTTCTTGCCTTGGGATCACCTTTGGGTTTCCTCTAGGTCAACATCTAGGTATACCTTTAGGTCATTATCTATGGGAAATTACCATATATCTATAAAGTTTCAATGTTCTATCATAATGGATTTCTAAACATAGCTTTTTCATAAACCATATTTCTCAATATTAAATTATTTCATGGGAAAAGTTACATTATGATATTTCTAAATCACTAAAATTGGTCATCTTCTATAGAAACTATTCAATATTTATCTTACTTTATTTAATTTTGAGATATCCTTCCATCCACAATTCATGTGTATTTTATTAGTCACTTTCTCTTTATGCAATTTGTTTTTTTAGTGTGAATTACCTCCATAAATCTCACAAGGATGGAGGTTCCAATATCTAGTTGTCAAATGTTCAGATTTACCACAATGACTACAACTCATCCTAGGAAATTTTATATATGTTCCTCCATTCACAAACATAGTGTCACTACTTCCCAATCGTTGTTCATATCCAATATATTTATTCTTTATATTTATATATGATATTATGTGGATTTTTATACCTTTTCCATACATTCCTAATAATATACCATTGTATCCCATTTTTGTCATTATTTTCTAACCAATTCCTTTGTAATATAATTTAAAACACCAAATATATCATCAAAACCTTGATATCTATCACTATTACAGATAATGATCAAAAACCTAAAAATATCATCATCAAAAGGCCCTTCAACACAATATAAACTATTAGTATCATCGTATTTCACACAATAATTTAAAAACCAAATATCTTCATTATTAGTATCATATTTACTATTACCATCAGTATTCAATAAATAACTTCTTCATCAATACTATATTCTTCAAAAAAACATGTAATATGGTCATTATTATGCCCAATACAATACACTTCTATAGAAAGTCCATTATCACCATCTATTTTCAAATCATAGGTATCACAATTGAATTTTTCATTAATGTAAAATCACTTGTATCATAATAAGAATTTTCCACTATTGGATTCAAATCACTAGTATCAAAATAATAATTTGCCACCTCAAAGCACTACTATAATAGTTGAAATCTATCCTATAAATAATGTCACTTATGATATAATGAACACTTTCCATCATGGGTTGCGGTTTCAACCTTTCTTCTATTTCCCATTTTTTTTATACCTAAAAATGTAAATGGTGATTAATGCCATACATATTATCTTCACAAAAATTAGGAATGAAACATCCCTTCAAAGGTTATCTTTACAATTTTTAATGTCTATTGTAATGGAACATAAAGAGGACCATAATGTTAAGAATTATTTATTTCACAAAAATCTTTGCCTTAGATATAAATATTTTTAGCTTGTTTTTCTCCTTCTTCACTTGTTATTAAAGATCCATATTTTTGAGTTTCTACTTGATTTTCTTTACTGTACTATCTTCTAGTGAGACACACTTTCCAACATCAACTTGCTTCATCTTTGTCCTTGGCATATTATCTACTGATATGGACACTTCTATTTAGAGACTTTAGATTTTGTTTTCTTGAACATAAAAGTGTAAGGTTTTTTATATCTTCAAAATTTTCTTCCTTTTATATACCACCAGTCCTATATATCAAGTCTTTGAATATATCTACTCTTCCTATATACATATAGGTACATAGAAGAAACTAGTCATCTTGATATACATGGTCAAACACGAGAGAGATGTTAAGGTACATGAAAGAGATAGATACATGGTACAGGGTAGTACTAAAAAATACTTATTCTATTAATGATACTTGTTGAAATAAAAATCCTCCTAGATGGGCATAACTTCCCTATGTACTTTGATTTTCTAGATTTTAGGATTTATGTCCAATGATAGTAATTAATGGGGTAAAATAGAGTGAAAAAATATCAAAACAATGAGTCATTATTTATCCCTAATAAATTATAGGGTTGATGTCCATATGTCATTATGGAAATTATATTATGATATAGTAATAGTATCTTAACATGATAACATTTCCTATAAATACATGTTTAGACACCTAATTTGATGAACTAGCTAGCCATTGAACATATTCTTGATCACCTCTTTTGATTGATTTGATAAAATCACCCATTTGTACCCAAATATTTGAAAAAAAAAGATAGCATTGTTTTTATTATTTATAAAAATTGACCACATCATTTTTAAATTTTACAAAAGTATTACTATTAGAAATATACCAACAAGATATTTCCAATGATTATAGACATGACTTTGTTTAACTAAAGTTTGACCCCTGAAATTACACTTTTATGAAAGTGCCTTTTTATAAATTTATTTTACATAATTTCAAATGACACTTCTATATGATGATTCTATCATATGATAGTGTTGTGGTACATTTATTATCCATTGGTATTTTTGTCAAGATACCACCAAAAATGTATTTTGATGATGCAACTCTTAGTTACTACCAACTCCCTTTATTATGTTTCTAGTCGATCTAATTTAACATGCACTAAAGGAAATATTACCTGCTAAACTATCAATCAAGGATCAATTAGCATGATTAAAATACCAATCAAGGTAGTTAAATCCATGCAAGCTAATATAATACCTTAATCAAGCATATAAATAGTCTAACTAGATACCTCACCTTCATGAACTACAAATATTAATTTTATATAACTAGCCTAACTAGATACCTCACCTTCATGAACTACAATTCTAAATAAAACTTCCAAAGACATAAAATTATTATAAAAACCCTTTTTGGAAACCAAAAATAGAGAATTTTTTGGTATGTACATGCTAGTGAAATTTTTGAAGGAAGAAACAAGAATTTTTGTGGGTATATGTTGGTGGAATTGCTTTAAGAGGAGGAAAGTCTTGTAATTTTTGTCATTGCATCAATAGTATTCTCCATAAAGTGCTTCCATAGGGACTTCAAGCAAAGTAAACATTATTTTCAACATAGACTTTGTTTTCCAACATAGGTATTATTAATAAGGAGGATTTTCCATTCCTTTTGGGTAATCTTTATGTAATCTATTTTGCAATTTTAGTTGTATGTTGTAATACCCACCTTGGTAGAACCTCTTTAAATTGATAATATGTGTGTGATTTATTATTTTCAATTAACTAGCATAGTTTATGTCATGGACATGCAAAGTTGTTGTAACAATGCTTACACCGCATAGATATGGTATTGTATTTCTCTTTTGTTTTATTTATTTTTTAGGGATAAATAATGGTATTTAGTTTAAATCATGGTTAAAATACTACTAATTCGATGTGGTTTCGTAGGGCTAATTGTGATTGCAGGTGAATAATATCAAGATATCAAATTGATCATAGCTCAAATACCATAATTTATGTTTAATAAAGGAAACTTTAATTATTGCCTTATGATAACAATGGTTAGATTTAAATAATTAACCATTATAGTATCAAAATAATGATTTAATATTTTTCTAGATATAAATCGTATTTCTAAGAAATAACTTAATATTGTTTAAAGGCATAAAATGGTTATGATTAAAATGACTAACCATTATGATATTAAACTAGTAATTTTATATTTGATTTAATATTGCTTTGGTTTAATTAACAAGGGAATTAAATTAATAATTATTTTTATGTATATGATGGCTGCACTTAATTTGGTTAGGGACATGATTTGGGTAGTGTTTTTTATATTTGTGTAAAATCCTTTGAATTTATTTAAAGGGTAAGCATATTTGAAATATTGATAAAATATGGTTATATTGGGCATGAAATTGATGGTCTTTTTCATGTAGTACTGAGCAAGGAGGCTAGCCTTAATTGCAAGCACACCCTTATCAACTTGGAGAAGGGATCCCAGATGGCTCTACAAGTTTTAGTTTTTGTATGCACGTTATGTGATGGAAGAGGAAGCCACATTCACAAAAGGAAAGGAGGAGTATTTGGAAGAAACAATGGAGGTCATCAAGAAAAGGCTTTGGAGGGAAGAAATAAATTAGGAGGACCTGGGAAACTTTTACATTTTCCTTCTAGTTTAGAGATAATGAGGAGACTAGTGCGAATAAGCCACCCAACTAGATTGGAAATTTCACTCTCGTAGCCTAGCCTTTATATACTTACTAAAATGTTCCTACTTCATGCAACTTTACAATAAGGGAGAGCTCATGGTATTTAAGCTCATTGACTATATTTAATCAAGAATAAAGATAACTACAAATTGGAGGAATTTCCTACCAAATTCTAGAGGTTAAAGGTAGCACATTAGATATAATACCGGAGGAGACCAAAAGGAATGCAACATTGGTCAGGGTTATGCATAGCGTATATTTATAGCCAATTGGCTAAAATTTGGATTTTCAAAATTTGGAATTGGCTAATATTTGGGACCCTTGACCAAGGCCCATTAGCCAAAAAAATTTGTGTGCAATTTTTTTGAGGGGGTCGATTCACCTCAATTTTATAATAATTTAACCATTTTAAGTTTAAATTTCCAACATTACCCCTCATAATAGTTAGCCTTCTACATGTGTTTCGATACTATTCACCTGGGTTTTGAAAATAATTCACCAAATTTTTATAAATACATTTTGGGGCTGATCTCTTATGCATAACCCTGACATTGGTACAAAATTTCATTAATTGAATATTCATATTTATCTTATTATTAAGTTTTTAAAGGTACCGGATTTAAGGGTGTAGAAGATTGCTTTTACAAGGAATTAAAACATGCACAAAAGAAGAAGTTAGATATGCTTATTACTATCTATTAAAAGTTAACAAGTGGATATTATATAGCAAATAAGGTATTATTATAAAGAAAAAATTTTATATACTAAACTACTCAAAAAGGTAAAGTATTTTCATACTTAAGAAGGTTGAAGTCACCATAAGAAAGATCACCAAGCATTGATCCAAATAGGAGATGGAGTAGAAGAGTTTCCAAGGAGGAGAATGTAATATAGAAACCACCATTACCATGTCTTACAAAAATTAGAGATACCACCACCATATTCAAGAGGATAAAACACCATATTATAAAGCAAAGGTGAATATTAATAGCACAAGAGGGTAGGAATTTTATTAAGCTATGTAGAACAATACAATTAGTGAGAAAATTGAGTGCAAGAACCAAGGTATTCTACCATTGAATGTCTATAAATATTATAAATAAGGTCTCATCATTAGAGAAGCTATATTGAAGAGTCACAGTGCCTATAGATAGCGTTACATTGTAAACAAGAGCACTATGTAAAAGATAGCACATGAAAAATGAGTTACAAGTCTTAGCACCACTTGGAAGAATTGTCATAAAGAATAGCATAACCTTTAAGAATGTTACATAGCAATAAAAATATCACTTGGAGATAAGCTAGTGCTATACCAAACATAAAGGAGTTAATACCACTTGGAAGGAAAATAGCACAAAAAAAGAACATTACAAAGAAGTGCAAGCACTTAGAAAGTGAAACAAGGTAAAAATTCATTACAACCAAGTATAAAAGTGTTAAATTAAAACTCTAAAGGAAGAGAAAACACTTATATTGCATGAGTGACAAGTCTCACACTTACCCATGCAATAAGAAGACATTCTAGGAGTACATAGAGCATGACAATGAATAAAAGTCCCAGAGAAAAGTGGAGTAAGACAAAGTGCATAATGAAGGAGAACATAACCAATAAGTGTAATTGAAAAGTACATTTAAGAGACTAAACAATTTTTAAGGTGCAAAAAGCAAGTGCATTTAATGTTGTCATAAGCATTGAAGAAGGAGAATTGAATAGCACCTCAAGACGAGTACAACTTGTAGAGAAGTCAAAGAGAGGAAGACTTCAAAATTAGTGCACGCCAAAGATAAAGAAGGTATTTATTTTATTTAAATCAAAGTTCATTGTTATAAAGTAAATAAGGAATAAGGAACTTTATTACTAAGGTTAAAACTAGTTAATATTTAATGATTGAGATTAATTAGCTAATTGGAGGTATATAGTACAACCTTATATGCTTTATTTAAATATTTGAAAGCATGTTTGAAGCAAGGAAGGTTTATTTAAAAGCATTTGGATTACTTTATTCAAGCATAATAAATATTTGTAAATAACTCATTTGGCGGAAAAAATAATTCTACATAGAAATTAAAACATTAAATTTAAAAATAACCATAGTTTCTAAATTTCCAAATAGGAATATATAAGGAGTTCTACATCAATATAGATTATTAAAATTTAGAAATTATTGAATTGAAAATTGAAAGAAGCAAAACATAGCATTGATAGAAAGTTAGAAATTGTATTTTAAATTAATCTCTTTCTCTAATTTATGAGACATAAGGAATCCAACTTAAAGATCTTCAAAACAAAGAACCTTATCAAAAATTTAAGGGTGCATCATAAATTATCTTTATATTTCTATTTTATCATTAAAAAGAAAATTAAGGTGAAGAATAAAAGTTGAATATTAGGGAGATAAAAGGATTCAACTCAAATAAAACTAAGAAAGCTATGAATATTATCAAAACCATATTGCACTCAAAATCATTTGGTAGATACGAAGTTATTTACAAAATTAGAAGAATTGAAAAGATAATATCAAACTTGATATTTTACTAAAATACTCGGGAGTTAAAAGAAATACTACCGAGAGATTTAAAAACTACGATGAATACTATAAAAGTTGAAGAATTGAAAGATATTATTTAATCATATACTCAAAACACTAGGGAGTCATAAGGTAGTCAACATCAATATTTTCCTAAAAGACAAAAAACAATCTATCAAAACTATTTTGAATACATAACTCTAGGGATCCATAATAAATTCCACCTCAAATATTAATTTAAAAAGAATTTGGATGAAATAGTGAGGAATGCATTCAATAATGAGGAACTATTTCATGAGTTGTAATTTTATTATCAAAACATAATAGATACCTTTGATGGATACAAATATTTATCCACTAGTAAAAAGAAAATATTCTCATTGTTCCTCAAGGAAGAAAAGAAAGGAAATTTTAAGATATTAATTGGTTATCTTCATGAAGTACTTTTAGAGCTTGGTGGAATACTCAAGATATAGTTATATTTACATTAGAAGAATATTTGATGATATATCTATCATTAATTGTTTCTTAATTAATTTCAAACATGAAATAAAATAGTAATATTAGCCAATACTATTGTGATGATATACTAACTCAACATGAAGAAGATATATCACTAGTAAAAATTAAGAATCAAAGAAGAAGAAGAAGAAGAAGAAAAAGGAAGAGGAAGCATGAAAAAAGGAAAATATGAAGATGAAATAAAATACTTTCAAGCTGAGTATAGATGAAAGTGAACTAAAGGAACAAGATGAAGATGATCATTAGAATACAGACAAAGAGTATAATGAAGAAAATAGAAAATACAGCATGAGCACCAAGAATAAAATAAATACGAAACTAGTAAAAGGAAAGGAACTTGACCAAGGAGAAATTCAATGCAAAGTGAATTGAAGATAATATGAAGATATTATTGAAGACTAAAGTCTTAAATAACAAAATAATGTAATACAATGGGGTGTTGAAATATATTACACTATTTAGTACATGCTAATGTACCATCTTGGGTACATCATTAGATTAGGAGAGTGTCTTAGATTAAGACTTGAGTATTTACTTTATGTAATGTAACAAATGCACAAGTATAATTATATTGTGTAATGATGTAAATGTGCATGTTGCCCACATGTACATGATCCATTAGAATAGAAATATGAAGAGTCATAGGAAGATGGAAGACCAAGAGTCATGTCTCCTTATATATAGGTTTTTGATAGTACGTACAAGAGAGAAGAAGTGAGAAGAGTGAGTAGTGGTAAGAGAGATAGTATACAATGTAGAATATGTATGAAGCATGGAGTATTGAAATCTCCACATATTGTAAAAGTTTAAAATATTTGTGAGCTTTTATTAATGGCTATGTCATGAGTTATTTAAAAAGTTTCTCATACTATTTACTTACTTATTATATTGCCATTATCATAGATATAACACTACATACTTATTTTACTACTTGTGGTTACATTTTATTAAGTTTATATCATCAAAAGCTAACAAGATTTATAGGCCCACCTAGGTTCTTCCATATTTTACATTCATCATGTTGTACATATCACCACTAGATTGTTGATAATTTTTCTTATCTCTTGAATGCATTGGATTTGAACACTTCTATTGTGAAGAGGAATGATAGGTAAATCAGATAATTTAACATATAATATAATGTTTAAATTCTTGCTTATACTTAATGTAGCATTTAATTTTTAGGATAACTTCAATTTGATATACATAGTTGGCATGACAAGTATTCACATTTATAGTTGGCCCCTAGATGGATGGCCTTATCCTTCTATCATACTCCTAATGAAGCATTCAATGTAAACTTTTTTGATGAACTAGCTTTTCGAAGGGTCCAAAGAGGCTAAGGAATTATATTTTTCTATATAAGAAAATGTTTGTGAATGGAATATTTAATTCTTCATTGTCAAGTCTTTCTTTCATATCAAAAGACCAAGAAATACATTTTTTCTTTTTTAGGGATGTAAATTAGATTTGAGATAAGGTCACAAAGGATTGCCCTAGAATTTTGGTAGTAAGGTTAGATGGAAGGAGGTTGTATCAATTTTGTCTCTTAATAAAGTTTTTAAATCCTTTGTACATTCAATCCTTACCCACAGATAGTTCACTTTGTGCTACAATATTTTAATAATAATAATATTTGATAGTTTTTATTCTTCAGCTTTACGGCTACTACAATACACAAGTTGATATCTTGATTACAACTTTGAAGTAGTTTTGTCAAGCTAATGGTGAGACTAAAGAGTGATAAAAAAGTTTGATCTCAATAACTACTTTGGAGATGTTAATGAACATCTACCTTCAAGAGGAACCAAAATATAAAAAGAAAGATAAATTTAATCCAGTCTCGCCAACAGTATGGTCCACCTCTTAAGCATTATACAAACATTGAAGATTACGGTTCATAAAAAACCTAAGTGGTTTGGTTATGCTTAGATACATGATTATGATTTGTTAATAAACTTAGATTAGGTTAATTTCTTCTATTTTCCTATTACAAAACATTGATTCTTTTGGTCAAATAATATTTTGACAATGTATCTTATTTTTTTTATCTTTAATATATGAAAAATATTATAATTTAAAATAAATTAAAAATTAAATATAATAATCTTATAAAATAAAACTTATGAGAAAATAAAATTTAAAATTTTAATAATTAGATTTTATATAAATTTTAATTATTATTTTTCAATAAAATAACATATTATTTTTGCTACCACATTTTTGTATTCTATCATGGAGGAACTTCTTAAACTTGTCCAAATTTTCGAAGTGCTGCAAAATCAGCTAGTCTTACATCCATAGAGACAATTAAAATCTATTAATGGCTATCCTTTCCATTTTAACTATAACAAATTATCTACCATCCCTAACAGCACCGGGCGAAATCTGTCGTTTAGATTTCAACTTTTAATTTATAATTACACCCTACTATATCCAGTAACACCACCAGGCGATATCTTTCGTTTAGATTTTTTGCCTTCTAAATTATAATTACACCTTATTATGTCCACTATTTCTACTGTAAACAGTTGCAACAATTTGAATCGTCCATATGGACAAAGGATGGTTGGAAGGAATGCGAGCACACAAAGCCGAAATATTACTGGAGAACTAGTTTAACGGTTTGCCACTCCTATCGAAAGGAAATATCGAAGATCCCATACGATCAGGATATATACGCAATTTCTGTTAAACCATCGACGTATAAATTAGGCAGCTTTCCTACGTTTGGCACAGCATACCTTACACTTCATCCACCCTGCTCCGTCCTTTAGGATGGCTACATAATCCTACTATTATATTGGGGTAGAGAGTTTGTCTGAAAACTTATTGTAATCAGTGCTTCCAAACTCATGGAAATGATGAAAGGGCTAAGCCATGCTGACATTGCTCTGAAACTCCTGCTGCTGCACTTGCTTTGCATTACTCCGTTCATATGCTCCGCTACTTCCCTTTCGAGGGCAAACGATAGGAAGATGGGATTTCGGGTGGAGTTGAGGCGCAGAGACGATGAGGGCTCTTTGGCCAAGCGGTTGGGGAGAGCGGTAGAGCGGAGCAAGTTACGAGTACAAGACATCGCGGCGCTTATGCGTCAGGCATCGGTAGAGCCTGCCATCTCCACTGAAACGCCGGTTCGCATGGGAGATGGAGAATATGTGACGAAAGTGGGAGTGGGAACCCCCGCCGTGTTCTTCGACGCGATTGTGGATACAGGAAGCGATCTCACATGGACTCAGTGCCGGCAGTGCAAGAAATGCTTCAACCAAAGCACCCCCATCTTCAACCCTTCTAGATCCTCCACATACTCCACGATTTCCTGCAGAAATCGCCTCTGCAAGGCCTTGGGGTGGGCGCAGACCTATTGCACTCCAGATTGCCGTTATCGATTTGGCTATACCGATGGCTCATCCACGAGCGGCGACCTCTCTTACGAAACAATGAGAATAGGAGGCCGCACAAGCGTTCCGCGCATAGCTTTCGGATGCGCACATGCCAGCCAAGGAAACTTCATTCAGAGCGGGAGCGGGGGTATCGTGGGATTGGCAAGAGGTCCGCTCTCTCTCATCTCGCAGCTCGGTGACAAGGTTAACAACAGGTTTTCCTATTGCCTATTGCCGATCACGGAGTCCCCTTCCAAAACCAGCCCCATGTTTTTTGGGGGCGCTGCGGACCTGACCGGAAGCGGCATCCAAACTATTCCTTTCGTAAACAGCAAGAGTTTCCCCAGTTTCTATTTTCTACCTGTAACGGGAATAACCGTGGGAGGCTCGGCACTGCATATTCCCCTGGGTTCCTTCGATATAAATGCCTTTGGGGATGTACACTTATTTATTGACTCGGGAACCACCATTACCCATCTTCCAATGGCGGTGTACGATTTGTTGATGGAGGCAGTTCGGTCGGCGGTGAAGCTGAGGCCGGTGGACGGGTCTTCGGTTGGGCTCGATCTCTGCTACAAAGCTCATTCGATGGGTGATTTACATGCGCCCAAGGTGACTTTCAACTTCAAGGGCGGCGTGGACTTTGAGCTTCCTACAGAAAATACTTTCGTAGATGAAGGCAAAGGGCTTTTTTGCCTGGCCATGGCCGGAAGCAGTCATCCGGCGTATCCCTCGATATTTGGGAACATTCAGCAACAGAACTTCCATATTCTTTACGATAATGATGCGAGCAAGCTTTCATTCAAACCTGCAAAATGCGATTCTCTCTAGACAGATAACTGTCCCTGATTGTTCCAAATATTGGTTTAGTTATGTAAGGGTCAACATTCGCAACTCGATTTACGAGCAAAAGCGTTATTTGAATTAATGAAAATCGTATTGGAAACATAAGCTTGCCATTTGAAGCGTGTACATCCGTTGTAGCCCGTTTTACAACTCTTAACGATATTTTGGGTCATTTGTTTTGCTAAGAAAGCCTTATGAAATGAGACCTATTTTTTCACCAATTACAAACTAATGTATTTTTGACACGTAGGGGCTTTTAATATGGCATATGGTTTAGGTTTATAATAAACAAGTTAGTTTATAATAACAAGTTAATAATTGTTAATATAGATAGATATTAAGGTGATTAGAGTGCTATTCTTCAGAAAATGTAGAAATATCGAATTAATTGGATATATGGTTGCATTCTTTAATTAAAAGATAGGAATGAGTAAATAATTGGATGCATTTATATTTTAAAGGATGTTGTAATAATTTTTAATACTTTATTACTGGTAAATGCGGGTATTTAATTTTTTTAATATATTTATAGGTTAATGTTAATTATTATTTTTATTTATTTATTATTATTTTTAGTAATACTTTTTATACACATCCACCATGGGACGTGGGTATTTAATTTTTTTAATATATTTATAGGTTAATGTTAATTATTATTTTTATTTATTTTTATATTTTTAGTAATACTTCTTATACACATCCACCATGGGGATGACGGATTGAACCCGGGTCACATGATCAATAATATAAGTGGTGTCCTTACCGTTAGACCTCACTCACGAGATTATTATTTTTATATATTGTATTTACTTTTCATATATGTGAATGTGTTTTGTATTATTTTATGTCTTTATGTTTCACAATGTGTCTTGATTTCTATATATTGTTAACAATACTATTCAAGTTATATGTGATTGAGTATGGATACCATAGTTAAAGAGCCTTGATTTCTATATATTGTTTTTTTGGTCGGTTAAATATATGAAGTATATATTAAAATAGGGTTTTGACAGGGACCCTTGCCTTGAGTACAAGAGGAAACAGGATACCAGCCGCAGAAGAAGGTGGAGAAGAAGAAAAAACTGGAACAGAGGTTGACCTTTGAGAGGACACTAAGAAGCTAAACAGAAGCTAAGCAGAAAGGGAAGAAGGAAGTCCTGGGAGAGGACAGAAGAAAAGGAACACCGCTATGAAACAAAGACCATAGCCCAAAGAGACAGAAGAGGAGCCACATAAATTAATTTAGAATTTTCTCCTTGCAAGACTTGCCAAAATTAGTGAAAAACTTAGCTTCGGTCCCAACAGTAGGGGAGTCCTCAAGAAGAATACCGATACCATCGGCCACCACCTTCAGGTCATCGTTGGTGTGGGGTTTCTTGAAAAAGTGAGCATTGAGAGCGGTACGCAGGTCCACAAGGTGGAGAATGCAATTGGAAATGGAATTTATAACATAATTCATAGCATAATTCTCCAGGTGGGTTTTTGGTTCAGAAGCGCAGTCGCCCACGAAATCACCCACAAAAATCTCCTTCTTAGATTTGCTTTTCAATATCACCGAGCTACGAACAAGAACATGTTGAATCTTAGGATCATTGCCAATTTATAAATCATAGTCACTATCAAAATCAATGGTACACGTCTTCTTTCTAAGTTTGGAAACATTTTCAATAATTTTCTGCTTTCTTGCCGACATGCTCTGGTTCTTGGGTAGGGGCTAGGAAGAACTGGCTTTGGATGGACTAGGCTCAGGCTTCAAGATAACACCTTCAGGATAGTGTAATAGCCAATGCTTATAGAGCACATTAAAAAGGCCTCTATGAATGGGGAGTTTGTCTTTATTTCTATTACAGTCCTCCAAGGTGTGGCTAATGGAATTGAAAATGTATTTGGGAATGTTCATAACCTTGGCATTGCGAAAATGGTTAAAGAAGGCAAAATGAAAATAGGTAAGGGACTTATCTGGATCGTCAATAGTCATGAACTCCATGATGGGCTTTAGGAGACTTCTCCAGGGAAAGGGAAGATCAAAGCACCACAGCCCAACCAGTTTAGCTCTCCTACAAAAATCTTTATCGGTAATTTCTTTTAATTCTTCATGCCAGTTGTGCTTCTCCCGTCTGATGGATCTTTCGATGGTAGGTTGGCCCGTAATATCAGCAAGAGTCTTAATTTCAAGCACAAAATTCTTGCCTCTGATAGACACCTTCCCTTTTTTCCATGTCTCCATGAAAGCTAGGGTGATTTTCATATTTTCCCCTTCGAACCTCTTGAAAAATAGAAGGAAATTAGTACCAGCAAAGTAAGACTCAGCTATGGTATCCATGATCACCACAGAAGGCTCAATGAAGGGTTCCATGATACCATCCATGGGGGACACAAATAGAGAAACAAGAAAGCAACAAGAATACAAAAATTGGGAATGATGGTTCCATCGACAGAAGGCCAACTTAAAGGAGCAAAAGATCCACTCCAAAGTCTAGGTAGGCAAATAAGCGATGAATTTGAGGTTGACAAGTGAGGCCACAGGCATAGAGGAACAAGGTATTTGGGACACCGATGGAGGAGCAAAATAGTGGAACTGAAGGAAGAGCTCATGGCATAGACATAAGTACAGATTCATGAAGGTAGAAAGGGGAACACACCTCCACGAAAGGTGCCAGAAAATGTAAAAACAAGATAGAAAAATCATCAAACACAAGGCAATGCTTGAAAAGGGTGACCGAGAAATCGGTCACCAAAGAGGAAATCACACTTCATCAGGATTGGAGCTAACATGGGTGGCATTAATGGAACTTGATTGGCCCCCAAAGGAATTTTTATCAGAACAGTTGCTCAAAAATTAGAGGCAAGGTAGAATTCCATGTGGACATCTTGTCAATAGAAATAACATGATTTGCAAGAGCATCAGCAAGCTTATTGTTCTCCCGAAAGGTGTGTTGAAAAATGATTTCTTGAAAATTGCGAGATAGGAGTTTGGAATCGTCGATACAATTCCTGACCTTCCAAGATGGAGTCTTATTATTCTTAAAATAATTAATGGTGGTTAAGGAGTCTCCTTCCACAAAAATCTTTGAATCTGCAAACATTTGAGCAACGGTAAGTCCCCGCCAAGGAGCCCTAGCTTCTGCCACTTGGTTGGAGTGAAGACCAAGTGGTTCAGTAAAGGCATAGAGAACATTACATTGGAATTCTTTAAGAACACCTCCAACATCAGAGACATTGGGGTTACCTTTAGCTGCCCCATCCACATTAATTTTGATCCAGCCTTTAGGGGGGGATCCAATTAGATAAGCGCCTAGGTTGGGGTTTTGAGGGCATTGAGGTGACAATGAGAAATTCTAAGGATTTAGCTAAACTGACTTCAGTTGTTGTACAAGACTTGGATTGCAATGGAACTAGGCCAGCATTCTCTTTTGTAGCATTGAGGATTTTAGAACTTAGAAAATCAGCGCTTTGAGACAAGTTTTTGAAGATACACCTGTTTCTTTCAAGCAAAATATGCCACATAAAATGATGGAGATAGAAAATCCAAAAAATTTTGAGGCAAAGGTTGATGAAGGGGTTCGGCCACTGTATAAAAATATCGGCAAGGGTCTGGGGGGAAGCCCAGGCAATATTAAACTAGTCAAACAGTTTGTGAAGGATTGGTGTTGTGAATGGGCAGTCTAGAAAAATATGTCATGGGCATTCCCAATTGTAGTAGCAGAGATGACATCTATTGGGAATAAGCATACCTCTTTTCAAAAGGTTATGATTGGTCAGAATTTTCCCCTGGATGGCAACCCACACAAATGAAGCAACTTTAGGAATTAGGTATTTGGACCACATGAGCTTGAAAGGCAAATCAGTAGGTTCAGTTGGCATAAGAAGATTGAAGGCAGTCTTGACCGAGAACACCCCTGACTCAGAACCCTACCAAAAGAATTGATCAATGTGAGCATGCGATCGAATGAAGATAGTCTGGATGATTGCTTGGACCTGGGTGGACTCAATTGGCATCTCATTAATATTGATCTATTTCCACCTTCTCTATCCATTATGATATTCAATAAATTCAGACACCGAGGGACCAAACCTGATGTTTGTGAATGGTTTGAGATTAGCCAATAGTGGGTTTTGAATCATAGGAGTTTCCAGTGCCCAAATGTCCCTCCAAAAATCAATCTGACTACCAATGCCAACCCTCCATCGAAGGACCTCAAGGATGAGGGGTCGAGCAGTAAGAATGGATTTCCAAAAGTAAGAACCACAAGGATGGGTCTCAACCATGAAGAAGGTCGATTGCTAAAGGTATTTTCGATGAATGATATTAATCCATTCCACTTCCTCTCTGGAAATTAACCACCAAGCCTGATTGGCCAGAAGAGTGCTATTAAACAACTGAAGTCTTCTAAGGCCTAGCCCTCCAAAAATTTTAGGTTTACAAACCTTGTTCCATTCAACCAGATGAAAACAACTGATTTCTATATATTGTTAACAATTCTATTCAAGTTATATGTTATTGGGGATGGATACCATATTTATAGAGCCTCTAATAAGGTTGTGTTTATCCTATTATTATACATGATTTTTTTGGATGAGGATAAGTTTCATTGAATGTGTTAAGTAGTTTGTGTTTGTGTATCTATCTATAGTTTTATGAGTATTTAGCTAGAGTAATTATAATATTCTAGATGGAAATAGAGGAAATATTTGATTCTGCTTTAGATATTTTTCACGATATATAGGTACATATAAATTATTTCAAGCATCAATGGCTTGTTCATTATCTATGTAATTATTTCTTCTTGACATGTACTCTTCTAGTTATATGTGTTAAGCATGAAAAGTAACACATATATGATCTTGAATAAATCAATAGGAAGTATAATCACTTTGACGCCATAGTCAACTATTTTATCAAGATAAAGATTTATATAATTCTTATGTGTAGTTAAAGTGTCATAGTTAGCCTTTGCAAGATTGATTATAAATATTTTGGACCCTTAGTTCTCTTGACAATAATTTGTATTCAAGTTTTAAGCATAATATATTCACTATCTTGTTTTGTATCAAAAATTAGATCTTCACATTATTTCTTTATTATTTTGTTTGATCTATTTTTATTCATCATTTTCATTCATGCTTTTATTACCATTAAAACTCTATCCTCTTTTTATGAGTTTGAGATGATATTTATACTTCTTAAAGTAGGGTTGGGGGTGTAATGACATCTATGTTAAATAGTCTATTTATTAGGATGTCACACCTTTTTATTTTTCTAAGATAAATCATCTTTTAGGTCCATTAACAATTTAGAAATCAACAAAAACTTCTTTATCCATCATTTGAACAATAGAACGTAAGTTAGTTGTAATTATTCAATCATATAACACATTTACAATGATATATTCTACAAAATTAACCATAGTCCTATGAAAAGGAGAACCTCATTCAATCAACCATGAGTTATCACATTCACTTGAGCATGGTACAGCTAAGAATAAATCCCCTAAATCTTCATTTCTGTAGAAGTTGCTTCAATAGATGATTTATTATTATCAGCATTTTTAGATTTGCAGTCTATTTTATAATTCCCTGCTTTACCACAATTCCAATATTTCCTCTTTTTTGGGGCAATATATTATCCCCTATATTTTGATGTATTTTTTCCTGATTTATTTTTATTTCTTTCTTGATAATGATATCTCACAATCAAGGCTTCCTTTTGATGATAATCCTTATAATATTTTCATCTCATCTCCTCAAACATCAAATTTCTTATTATATACTCTACTTTCAATGTAGATGTAGTATTGGTGATAGCCATAACAAGGTTATCCCATGAATTAGGTAATAAACAAAGTAAAGTAATAAGTTTTTCCTCTTCATCCATTTTTACTTCTACAGAGGTTAATTGACTTACCATAATATTAAAAGTATTCAAATGTTCAGCCACAGAGTCACCATCACTCATCTAAAGAAAATACAACTTATTTCAAAGAAAGAGTTTATTTACTAGTGACTTTATCTGATACAATGTTCCCAACTTCTCCCATAAAAACTTTTCCATGGTATATGTAGATATATTCAATAATACCAAATTAGATAAGCACAATATGATAGAGCTCCTTGCCTTCTTATCTATTTTTAACCAATCCTCATCTATCATTAATGTTGGTTTTATTCTCAAGACCACAATCCACTGATCTCTATCAACCAATAAATCCTCCATATTGAGTTTCCATAACTCAAAATTTTATCCATTAATTTTTTCAATCTCTATTCATGTGCTTCCCATATTTCTCCTTTGCTTGGATCCTTTTGCATACGACTCCCACTCAAGAATTAATTTATCACAGGGTTGAAACCCTTACTTCTTGAATAAATCTAAAAACTAGCTTTGATACCAAATGAAGAGAAATAAAGAGCCCCAATAAATTAAAATAGAAAATTAGTAATAACAGATTCAAAAGAAGAAGATTACAGATTCACACATTACACAATATTTATCCTAGAAATACTCAATCGTGCAAAAACCATCATAGTATTATCTTATTATTGCATCAACTTGATCATCTTCAATACAATAATATTCTCCTTCTATCTCACCAAACCCTAATGCAAGTGCAATATATATAACAAAGTCACATGCATGGATTTTTACAATATCATGGGTGAAAAAGCATGGGTTCAAATATAGTAACCCTAAATTCCATATGGGTCTAAAAATAACTTAAACCCAAAAAAAATTCCTGTCTAAAGCCCTATTCTGGGCTCAACCCAACCCTGAACCCCGACGAGTATAGGTATAGAGTTTCTAGTACCATTTAGTGTTAGTCCCACCAGAATAACATGGAAAATATTCAACATATTTCCAACACTTGCATCATATGGAAAATTTGACTTGAATGAAACCATTACATATTTCATGGCAATAATTTGGCTATTCAATAGATCTAGAAAATAATCTTGTGTATGATTAAGGAAACTATCCATAGTAAATATGATGTGGACCCTCTTTTAGACTTTATGGAGGAGAAGGTATGGTAGGCCCTTGGTATGTTTGGGGTTGGTGTGAACTCTTCTAGTCCTAGCAGGGTTCCTTATCTCAATAAGAAGGTTGGGAGAGATGGTAGGTGGAGACAGTCCCCTAGAGGAGTTTTAAAAATTAATACTGATGGGTCATCCAGGGGTAATAATTCATATTCTTAGAATGAGTGAAGAGTTCAAATTTATATTCTTTGTGCACATTCCAAGGGAATGATATGGGATTATTGATTACTTGGATAAAAAGGCTTCTGAGTTGTTGTATCCTTGGATTATTGATAACTAGGAGAGTTTCTCATCTAGGGACTCTCAACACCTCTGGGAGTTGATTCACAAGGATGTTCAGACTTAATGTAGTTTTTTCTTGTTATCTTCTTCGAGTTTCGATCTTGTCTAGTGGTTTTAGCCTATTTTGTTGCTTATTTGAGTGTTCGTTGGGAGCTTAGCTATACTCTATAATCTAAATTTTTTATCAATAAATTTTCACCTCTTTATTTAAAAACAAAAGGAGTTTGCCTTAGGTTTCTATCCATAAAAATATATGGCTTAGAATATATTAGAGAATGAGGGTAAATGAAGCCTACTAGTTAGCTCAATGAGTGGCTTAGAATGCATTAGATAAATAGAGCGAATGAATCCTATAATATGAGGAAATGGATGACTCATTATGGACCAGGTGAATGCAATAAATGACTCTAATTAGTTGAGAAATTAATATCTTGAAATGATTTGGGATGCTCAAGAACCCACAACTGATTGGATAGAATAATGGGTGGTTAGGATTTATTTAGCTAAGTAGAGTGAATGCATTTTATTAGTTTAAAATTGATGAACCAGATGGGACCTAAAAATCCTTTGGATTTCCAAAGATGAACCAATGTTAAAGGGACACATTTGTGACTCAAGCTCAACCTACTTTAAGACTTTAGCAAAAGCACAAGGATAAAATGGATGTATTAATTTATCAAACCTTAGGGTTTTAAACATTAATACCATAAAGGAAAGGGCATGTAGATAAGGTGTGTGGAAGAATTATTTTACCTTAGGATTTTAGACTTTAGCTCCAAAGAGGTGAATTAATTCTTTCAAACTGTATATTTTAAACCTTAGTATTTTTCAATGATTGTCTACCATTGGTGGGTAACATAATTATCATGGATTATTTATTTTCAAATTTAAATGAACCTTTTAGTGTCTTAAGGGATTTGAACTTGATGATTTGGAGATCAATGGAGAAATTGATTCAAAAGAGTAAGTTTATACTCATTAGGAAGTTATTTCAAACCTAATCTAATGGAGAGTGAAACTTATGCAATTGAAACCATTAAAATAAATTTAATGTAATTAAAATTGAATCCTTTACAAAATATTCAATACAAGCAAGTTTAAAATATAGATACAAGTATATTTAGATAACAAATTAAAATTTCAAGTGGGTCCCCAGTTGCGGTTGTTTGTGTAATGGGAACAATAATATTAAGGGAGACATAAAAAAATATAAGTTGAAAAATAATTTTAAAAACTATACTTACACATTTAAATAGTGATTTATAAAATAATATGACTACTCCTATACTATTCCTCTTAGAGGCACAACAATTAGAAGACATAAACTTTATTCCATGGAAAATTGAAATAAGGAATATTCCTATAGTAGAAATACTATAGGATATAGTACTGGAGGATGAAATACATCCTAAAGAACCAAGTATACAAGTTGATTTTGGTAAAAAGAAGTTAATATAGCAAAATAAATTATTGTATTAGGTATAAACTATTTCATTCAATATCATATTAGTGATTTTAATGCATCAAAAGAGCCTTGGGATATACTACACATAATATTTAAAAGTTAAAATCATGCAATTATTCATCACTTCTAATCTAACTTATACACATTATAAATACAATATGATGAAAGATTATAATATTTTTGCTAAAATATAGCATAACTAAAGTGTAAATTAAATACTTTGAGAGAATGAATTGATGATAGTATATTAGTTTCAATTGTACTACATGTACTAACTAATTTATACAATATTTTGGTAACTCCTTTACATATTTCTAATCATAGAGTATATTATGAAGAATTAATTAATATTCTATAATAACTTGAACTAAAAATACAATTAATAAATGATTCTTCAAGCAATGCTCTAATATCTAGAAAATATATACCAAAGAAATACTATAATTTATACTAATCCTTCCTCATTCTCTTTATAAAACCAATCTAATTGGAGAAGAATATATTATCATATATGTAAAAGAATTAAATTGTGATACTAGATTCTATAGATATAATACTTTGAACATGTCGAATCGATCATGAATTTCTTCTCAAACAAGGCCACAAAAACAACACCAATCTAGAAATTCTAATAATCTACCCAAATCAAATTAAGTGTATAGAATAATTTATCCATCACAACAAGGGTATGTGGTAGAGAAAGTGCCATCGGAACAATATGAATTTGATCATGATGATGAACCAAAAATATCATATAAGGGATTGATTACACATAAAAATAAAAAAATAAAAAGGATTATAATGACTAGTATATAGATTTTGGAGGTAGTAATCAGATGATAGAAAATATACAATAGTTTGATAATATTCAATAAATACATAGGTGGATAGTAAAAATGGCAAGTAACACAATTAAATAAAAGAAAAATAATATTTTTTCTCAAAATACCGGGGCTTGGTTGTATTGTTCCTTGTTTTATTTCATCTCTACAAAATTCAATCTAGATTTGGTAGAAAAGAATCTAAGTTTAGGAGGTAATTCTATCTCATCCCAATAACTATCCTTCTTTCTGTTCATCACTTATGTCCTTGTGTTGAGAGGGGGATCATTTGATTTATCGAGTTCCTTTTTTTACCACCTGATATCTACCATCCCATAAGGTCCAACCTTAGGTTTAGTCTTTTTAATTAAATTATCTTATTTGAGTCACCGCCCCTACACTATTGTCACACAGTGGCATTGTGTGCATGTGGGCTAAGATGATAAGGTCAAACTTGGCCTTCCCCATACTAGTTCCACATGCAGTGCATGCTAGGATGGATAGCCCTTTAAGAGGACTTTAGGGTATCTTAGGAGTTAGCCATGAACCTAACTAGGTGCTTGGTCTATGCTTGACCATACAACTATTGGAGGCATTACATCATCCTAGGCACCTAGCTTGATCATGACTTGACGTATGGTAAGTTCTCATTTATTTCTATTGACCCTTATAGCAAGGTTGTTGGTTGTGGACTTGTGGTTAGACCTATTATCAACCCACCAAATTCTTTATCTATTTATTAAACTTTGCCTAGTAATTTTCTTTAGGAGTTGAATTATGCTTTTTGATATGAGAAAATGGATCCTATGGGGAATAATTATCCCTTTGTGTTTATGAAAGGTAGAATATTAACCTAAATAATGAATTCTCCATGACTAATTCATTTCAATAAAAATAATCATTTATGAATTATTGATTTAAGTGATAGGTTAGTTAATCTTAGACATTGATTAAATGATTTAAACCTAGATTATTTGATATATGAAAGGCTATTTATTTGGTCTTGAATGGTGGAAAAATGTATTAGGGATGAATATATTTTAATTATTTTTAATGATAGAGAAATATGGTAGTGGAAATCATGTTTTGT
The DNA here is from genome assembly GCA_028583015.1 of Wollemia nobilis. NCBI lineage: Eukaryota > Viridiplantae > Streptophyta > Pinopsida > Araucariales > Araucariaceae > Wollemia > Wollemia nobilis. The sequence continues at coordinate 1,367,403 of JAQPPZ010017037.1, forward strand.
ATCAATGACTTAGACTTGAAATATGGTAGTCAATGTCATGTTTTGTATCAATGGTTTAGATTTGAAATACGGTATATTTTGTATTAATGGCATATATATGAAATATGGTAGTGGATATCATGTTTTGTATTAATGGATTGGATTTTAAATATGGTAGTGGATATCATGTTTTGTATTAATGGATTGGATTTGAAATATGGGAGTAGATATCAAGTTTGTATCAATGGGTTAGACTTGAAATATGGTATTGAGTATCATGTTTTGTATCAATGGCTTAGAATTGAAATATGGTAGTGTGTATCATGTTTTGTATAAATGTATTAGAGTGGATATCATGTTTTGTATCAATGGATTAGATTTAAAATATGGTAGTGGATATAATGTTTTGTATTAATTTCTTAGACTTGAAATTTGGTAGTGGTTATCATGTTTTGAAGTTATGGTCTAGACTTAAAATATGGTAGTGGTTATAATATTTTTTATTAATGGCATGGATTTGAAATATGGTGGTGGATATCATGTTTTGTATTAATGGTATAGACTTAAACAATGTAGTGGATATTATGATTTTTAATAATGGTATAGACTTGAGACATGAATAGTAGATATTAGAGTATAGTGTATTAGAATGGACTTGAGTTGCAATAGTGGATATCATATATCAATTCTTAGAAATAGGAGAAGGTTCCTCATCTCCTTGGCATGTACTCATGAGACCCATTAAAGGGATTATGGGTCCTATTTAATGAATGGTTGTATGCACAACTCTATGGTTGATGATCAATTACATTTGAACTCTTGAAGGAAGATGTTATTTGAGTTTTGGGACATAAGTATTATGGGGTCCTTATGTAACCTTAATTTTGTAATAATAATATTGAAAAGAAACCATGGAGTTGCTCCAATGATTTTATTGTAAAATATACCTTCAATAAATGGATCATGAATATTTAAGGTTGGGTTTTTTGCTAAGGGGTTTCATAGGATACATGATGTCTTATGTGTTTGTGTGATATCTCTATCCTTCGATCATGCTCATACTAGAATTTGCTATTAAAAATATGTTGTTCTTTATAAAGTATAGGAATTTTATTGTACTCTCATGGTTTATGTTCTCTTTAATTGGTAAGATCTTAATTACTAATTAGGGTGCTACTAATTTAAATCATGTAAGGTGTACTAATATAAAGGAATTGATTCACTAGTTTTTAGTAATAAATAGTGTGGATAATACATAGCTCGAGCAACCTTAACAACAAATCTTAATTATGTAAAGAATGGTACTTCCTAACATATGCTTGGATTGGAAGCACAATGATAGAGAGACATATAGCTTATGCTAGCTCATCGTTGAGATAACACAAATAGATTAAGTTAGTAATGGAGTATATTAAATTATTTGTTACATGTATTAGATTAGGATTTACTTTATATGTTGTAATAAATGCACAAGGATGCATAATATTTAATAATGTAAATATGCACATTTGTCTATGTGTACATGAGTCCCTACAATAGGAAGTTGAATAGTCTAGAAGTGGGAATGCCAAGAGTGCTTCATATGAAGAGTCACATTACATTATATATACATGGTAATGTGGATATGTAAAAGACACGATTGTAATACCATTACTTGGTTCTTTTAGTACTATGGCTCCATTTTTGTGAGCCTTTATTTATGGTATATTTAGAAGTAGTTATTTAAGTTATTGTATTATTTTATACTTATAGAATATTTTCATTATCATATGCATTAGTTTGGTACTTTATTTCATTTCTATATGTTTGATTATCTTAAGTAATAAGCCTCAAAAGCTAACAGTGGTATCAGAGCCACAAGGGACCACCATTACTACATTCAATATAAACCTTACTACATATTTGCAAATCAAACCTACTAATGTGCGTTGTTACATGCAAATGCCACCACAAGGAATTCTTTGAATTTTGAAGGAGATTATCTCTAGAAGGAGAAACCAGAGAAGATTGATGGAGAATTTCTATTCCAAGAACAAATTCAAAATAGGAGATTTTGGGTCTGGAATTCGGACCTTGATATTGTGAAGATTATGAGGAATAAGAGACCCACAACAGAGGTCTTATTGAAGGAATTGGTAAATTTAAGAAGACTACAAATTATAGATTGAATATAGTCTTTCCATAAGATTGTGAAGGCTAGGACTCAACACAAAATTGGTTCCACTAGTTTTGAGAATAACTAGTGAAGTTTATTTATTTTAAAATTCTAGAAATTCTAATATATTTGGTATTGCTATATAAGTTTCTAGTTACAATAAATTAACACCTATAATTTGAGAAGCTTTCTACAAAGGATAGAAAAGAATTTTACCTTTGTTTCCCAAAATGTTTATGTGCTTTCCTCATGTAGAGATTATTTTATGTTGTAGAAAGTTAGAGATTAAATATTGGATGAGACTCATGAAGGAAGTACCCATAGAATATTGCATACAAGAAACCTATAAATTGAAGGAGTTGAAGAGACCCAAAAGAGGCCAGTTTGGAGAACTTCCAAGTTTGGAAAATTGAAGATTTAAGAGAGAATATTGTAAGTAGAAGACTATAGACTAGATATTAAAGAGGTCATGCAGAAGGTTCTTAACATAGTTTAGATATTGGAGAATTGGAATACCTAAGAAAAATTCCTACTATAGATTTGAGGTGTAGCAAAATTTGGAGATCCAAGAAAGTGATCTCATTGCAGAATTCCCATAGTTGGAAAATTGAAGAAACTAGGAAAAGGTTTTAGTAAATTTTTGATAAGAAGAAGTTGAAGATTCACGAAGAGAATTTGAGGAGTTGAAAAACTAGAAAACCAAAGAGAGGGATCTAAAGATAATGAGAAGAATAAGTCTAGATAAAGCCTTGTTACAATTTTTGGATAAGTTACCATTGAATATATATTGGAGAAAGTGAGAAGCAGGAGAGTGCAAGCAGAGAGGATATTTGAAAAAAATTCATTATGAGAGATTAAAAGCAAGGAGAAGTTTCTGATTTGGGACAATTATTGCCATCCAAAAAAAAACCCAACAAAGATAAGTTTTTGGCAAGAAGTTTACAAAGTTTTGGAGACAGAGTTAGAAGATCTCAAGACATTTAGATTCTTGAGAAAGGAGATAGCATTGGAGATCATTTTTGAAGTCAAAATTTGATGAAGAGATTGTAGGAAAAGAGAATATTGAGGAGTCCAAGGTTTTCAAAAATCTAAGGATAGCAATTAAAGTTTTGAAGACTAACTTACAAGAGAAGATTGTAGGTTTTGGATCAAATATTGAAGAGTTGTAGGAGAGAAAATTCAAGGTAGCCTAGAGCTACAGTTTGGATAAGTTTTATGTAAATTTTGGAGTACCCATGGATAGGATATTGAGGTTTTTTAAATAGAAACAAAATCTAGCATTCCAAATACTCTAATTGCTGATTTAAGCCAATTAAAGAAGGAAGGATTTGATTATAAAGTTGTATTTTTACGAACATTAGTTTAGGTAGAATTAATAGTTGCTAGTTTTAGAGTTTGTGGAGACATGATTGAAGGATATTCAAAGCCAAAAAAATAGATTCTATAGATAACATTGAAGGAAAATAGAGAGCTACAAATTTGGAGAGTTTTGGAATAGTTTCGTGATAGGTTATTTGGTAGAAGACAAGGAGAATTAAATTTTTTTATAAGGAAAATACATCATAGAACAACTATATAAACTTAAGCATTCCAAGGATGATACTTATGCAAAATTTATAATTTGACCATACGATTGGGTGAAAATAATCACATTCACTCTTCCCTAAAAATATATCTTGCATATTTCTACACATAACTTATAAGAATAGCTAGCATATCCCTTACAAATGACTTGCATATCTTCTTTTGAATATGTAGTTTAACTAGCTAAATATGTAGAAGTTTCCCTTTAACATAGAGGAAAAATAAACACTAAGAAGGAAGAGGAAAAACCATACTCCTCAAATCCTAAAGGAAAATATAAAATAAGCAAATCGATGACAATGGGGTAACTAGTTCATGCCTAGCTAACAAAGTAATTTTTTTTTAGTATTAATATTAAAAGAGTGTTTTGAAAGGAGCCCCACAATATTATACAACAAGTAATCCCAGAGGTCAATTAAAGTACAAGATGACCTCCATAAGGGATTCCCACCCAAAATTATAGCAAGGTATTACAAACCAAGGTAAGCACCCCCCGGGGAAGGGGAACTGAGGGAGTTCACACCATACCCACGAAGGCAAGCCATGGAGAAAAACCCAAAAAACACAGTCCTAAAGAATATAAAGACAATGTGGGGGACCAAAAAATACCAATCCAAATAAATGCATCATTTAAAATTTGAAAGTCACAAGCTGATCGTTTTACAAGCCTGAGGAAAGAAGGGGCGACATCACTAGGGGGATGGAAGGAATAATCAGGGAAGATAGGAACGTACTAAGGGTATAGCATAATAAATGCCAGTACACACCATAAAGTGGTTAAACATGCGGGCATAAACCAAATCATCCAAATCTTCAAGAAGAACCAAAATTTGATAAGATTTAAGAAGCTTCCTCCCTGATGTGAAGTATAATATCAATGGGAAAATACCACTACCAAATAGATAAGCATTGATAATTAAATCCCAATTTTACTAAGAGATTAGCCACTGAATTGTCTTCTCTAAAAACATGGGATAAATCCATGCTAGAAAAGGAACGAGCAAGCCAAGTTGCTTCATCAATAAAATTATCTATTTTCCATCCTGAATGAGAAAATCGATGAAGCATGTTGATGATGGATAGGGAATACCCTTTAATAATTGTATTTCTAATGCCAAGGTTCATAAGTTCCTCCAAGCCAATGAATGCCACTCTATATTTAGCCATCGTGGAATATTAGACTCCAAGGTAATCCATGTAAGCCAAAATAACATCACCATTATTGTTCCTTATTGCACCACACATGCCAGCTAAGATAGGATTGGATTTAGAGGTACCGTCAAAGTTAATTTTGAACCACCCAACGGGTGGTAGAGACCAGTGAACCTTCCTCCTCGGATCAGGAGCAGGAAGAGAGTGGGCTAACAACACAAAACCAAGTCATTATTCCAACAACTGCTCACTTGGGGATAACACCATAATTAATTTCGAAGGATTCAAATTGCTAAGAGCTAAAGACACATTTTACAACACCTTCCATAGAATCTTGAGGCTGATTTGGGAGATATTTTTTTCCACTTATTTCAATACCCTTGAGTTCATTTCCTTCCACACTCTCAAAAAGGAATGTGAGAGGAGAAAAATAAAAAAATATTTAAGTTGAGAAGAAAGAAATGGTGGCTTCCAATGGATAATATTGTCCATTAAGGAATTAGAAAACATCCATGCAACATCCAACCAAGAGAGAATGGAAGCCAGAATATTTTGTGCACTATGATAGATGAGAAAAATATGAGCCATTGATTCCCAATAATTCTTACATAAATAGCACCTGTTGACCAGGTACATCCCCCTCTTAAGAATATTCTCAATCAAGAGGATTTTTTTTTGTGCAACCAACCAATAAAAATTGTTAATCTTTGGCATTATATTTTCTAATCAAATTTGATTTGTGGGAAATAAGTCTTCCTCTATTGAGCTAAGAGCAACGTAGGTATATTTAACTGAATATGAACCATTTGGATCCCCCATCCACACCAATATATCATCTATTAAAATATTATGTACCATAATAAACCTCAACTCCACCAATAAAGCATGCCATAATCTTACATCTACGTTGATGACCAACTCTAGAAGGGAGGGAGACCAAAATATACATCCATATTGGGCAGTAATAAAGTCTACCACATTTTCAAGTTCATGGGTTCTAGAATGAGAAACAAGGGAGGCGTACTGTAGATCATACCCTAAAGGAATTTCCTTGGTCCAAATGTAATCCCAAAAATTAACCGCCTCACCACTTCTAATAATCCAACTACAACAAGACTTGAGGAACATGCAAGATTTGATGAGGTTGTTCCAGAAGGCAAACCCTCCACTAGGAAGGACATATGCTAAAAAACTTTAAAAAATTAGTCATATTTAGCCTTAAGGATATTACACCAAATAATGTTAGAAATCATAGTGAGTTTCCACCCAAGTTTCACTACAAGAGCTTTGTTCATCAGAACTACATTTTTTAGATTGAGACCTCCTTTCCTCTTCCTCTTACAAATCTACTCCCATGAGATAAGGTGGAATTTTCATTTCAACTCAGGGCCCGTCCATAGGAAGGATTTGTAGATGCTATCCAGTTTGGTGGCCATCCTATAGGATAAATGAAAGAGAGATAAAAAATAGATGGGGATGCTCTATAACGTACTTTGGACTATCACCACCGACCCCACTTTACTAAGTAATGCCCCTTTACAAGATGCTAATTTGTGTTGGACTCTTTCAACAATCAGGGTCCAAAAATCATCCTTAATACGATGAACAAAAAGGGAAATCCCCAAGTAAGTGGCTGAGAGAGAAGAAATATGATAATTTAAAATGTTATATATTCTCCTTTATCGGGTCTCCGAAGTATTAACAAAATAAATGAAGATTTTTTTAAAATTTATCTACTGCTTGGTAGCCTTATAGTAACTTACCAAAATGGACTTCACATATCTTGCATGGAACACTAATGCCTCACAAGAGATGAGGGTGGCATCAAAAAACTATTGGTGAGAGAACGGTGGGTAGGGGAGAGTCGGCCTTAGACCAAAATCAAATCTCTGGTGGGAAATTGAATGACCAAGTGCCTCTACCACAAGAATGAAAATGGAATTGGGATAGAGGTTCACCCTAGTGCAGACCATGGGATAAATAAAAGAAATCTTCTTGAGAGCCATTAACCAGGACAAAGAAGCAGGCAAAAGAAATGCAAACCTCTATGAGCCCTACCCATATTTCACTGAAACTAAATTTTCTTAAGATGTAGAATACAAATTGCCATTAGACCCTGTCATAAGCCTTTGTTACATCCAACTTAAGGAAGAATGTTTCCCACTCACTCTTTTTAACTGAGTGGAGGAATTCATGTACCATAATCACCCCATCTAAAAATTTTCTACTAGGAACAAAGGCACATTAGGCACTATCCATGAGAAGATGCAGGATAAATTTCAACCTATTGGATAAGGCTTTAGAAATAATATTATAGATAGTGTTGCACAAACTTATAGGCCAAAATTCATTTAAAGAGGACACATTGTCTTTATTTGGCACCAAGGCCAAAATTGTTGAATTCACTGATTTAGGGATGACCATAAAAGCTTGAGAGTCTTGAACCACCGTACAAACATCTGAGTCATAGATATGCCAATAATTCTAGAAAAACCCTAGAGGAAAACCATTAGGACCAAGTACCTTAAGAGGGATCATAGAATTTAATGCATTAAAAATTTCTTCATCTAAAAAATGAGTAACTAGGCCCTCATTCATCTCCTCTATTACCTAGTACGGGATTACCTCTAGCATAAAATTCTCATCATCAATTGCCATTTTCAAGATCGAGCACAAAATGGAGGAGAAGAACTCCATATGACCCTTATTCGAAATATATCTAAATTTGAGCTACCATAACTAATCTTATATTCCTGTATGTAACTATAGCTCCTTCGATGAAGGGTGGAGGTGTGAAAAAAACCAAGAATTATGGTCCCCTTACTTAAGCCATATTTCTTGAATTTTTTGCTTTCAGTGGGTCTCTTCTCTGGATTTAATATCATGATGCTTTGCAAGAAAATATCACTCCTCCAAGATAAGATCCATAGAACCTCCCTGCGTTTCCAATTTGGATTCAATCTCTAAAATCTACCCAAGAATCCTTTATTTCTCTCTGAAAATGTTACCTAATGAAAAAATATTCCAAAACTTAAGATTGGACCTTAGCCTTTTAAGCTTATTGGATAGTCTTTCCATACCCATGTTGTTAAGCTCCTTCGACCACTAGTCTCGTAAAGAGACATCAAAACCAGGATGTGAGCACAACATCATTTCAAAATGAAATGGGTAGCAGAAAAAGGGCTAACCATTGGGGAACTCCAACCACAAAGGGTTATGGTCTAAAAAAATCTAGGGAAGAGTGGACAAAATACTTGCACCAAAGATATGGATATATTAGTTGGATATAAAAACTTTGTATAATCTACTGAGAATCAAATTGGCCCAGACCCTCTTATTACTCCACATAAAATTTGAGCACTTTAAGTCTAAATATCTTAAACCTATAATATTAATAAAATTCATGAATTCATTTAGGCTTATGACATCCACTTCATTGTCACCTCATATTTCTGAAGGAAAAAGAGAGGTGTTGAAATCTACCAAAACCATGCACGCCTCATCATGAAATGAGGCTCTTATATTGAGAAGAATATGCTAAGATCTCCTTCTATTAGTAGGGGAATTTGGTACAAAGATATTAGAGATGACCCACATTCTATGGGTTTTATTGCACTAGAAAAGAGTATGTATTTCCCTTGAAGAGGATGAAACCACACATACATTAAACTTAGGAGGGTACCAAAAAAATAAAAGACCACTGGCAGAACTAAAAGCCTCACTAGCCACAAAGCTAGAGTGTTTTCAAACTAGATTATGAACCAAATCCCATGAAGAAGCATCAAGTTTGGATTATTGAATGTATACAAAATCATAGGATTTTTCTTTCCTAAGTGAATCCAACAAATACTTTTTGGAGGATGTATTTATCCCTCTCACGTTCCATGAGCACAGCTTCATTGAGATCAAAAGAAGAGTTTCTTGCTCGACCCTCCAGAGAGCGAAGGTTTAAAGCTATCAAGCTTTATATTCTTATCTTCATTATTCTATTTAAAAACAAGCCTTGATTTCCCACCATTGGCCAAAGCCTCCTCCATTTGTTTCTTTTTTTTGAGTTTTCTAAGGGGTCTACCTAGATGTTTGGACAGGCCAAGGTTCAAAACCTTCTTACACTGACTTCTTATCTTTGGGACCGAGGAGCCCTTTTCAAAAATTACTTTGGAAGAGCACATTGGGATACCTAGACCACTCAAAGGCATCAAGAAAGAATCCTTAGGGGAAGCATAGACTGCCTTGGTAGTAGAAACCAAATTATCCATCATCATGTCCAGAGCCTCCGTGGCCTTCGTTTCAAAATATCCAAATGATTTAACCAAAGGTAAAGGGGACACTACCTTCTTAGGTTAGAGAACCACCTCTAGGTGAGGAGTGGGAGCAAAAGCTTTCAGTAAGTGGGAGACAACAATAGGTCTTACCATATCAACTTAGTCCCTTTCAATGGGATTTGAACCACTTGGAGACATCACTAGTTTCTCTTTAGAAGGGCTCAAAGCCTTCTTCCACAAAACCTTCCATTTATTAATAGTGGATCCTAGGCCTGAAGCATCCCCTTAAGAAGTTGTATGGTTGGTATCAATTGCAGAGGCTTTCAAGGCTAAGAAAAAGAATAATATTTCTTAATATGGTTTATTTAACCACATTTCGCATAAGGTATAGGTTTGCTCTCATAAACCACTAGTTGAACCTAGCAACCCAAGTGGGAATCCAATTCAATCGACTTAGGTATATCCTTATCCAAATACACCATTACACATACGAACAAATTGGTGTCTATCCATTAATAGAGAGAGATAGAGAATCAAAGTAGACAAAGTCTCCTAAAGTAGAAGCCACAACTTTGAACACATTCTCATGCCAGAAGAAGGTTGGAAATTCTAGGAGCCGCACCCAAATGGGAACAAGATTGACCTTTTGCAAAGTGGGGTTAAAATAAGAGCCCCAATGATGTAATAATAGGACACACTTGCCAAATAACTAGGGACCCCCATCGATATTTTTTTGGAACTAGCTTTAGAGGAGACCCAAATCAAGAAGAAATCACAAGGGAAGATAAGACAAGGGAACCACTGGGCTTCCATCACGACAATACCTAATGCTTGAGGATCTCAAGGTTCGATCTACCTCTCGAGAACTATCCCACCAAGTCAAAATATCCCTTCTCCAGAAGATAATTTGTGATAGAATCAGGAATACAAATTCAAGAATTTGCCTCCACGGAACAGGGCTCCGCAACCAGCAACAACTTCCAAAAATGAAATCTTGGGCCCAAATTTAACCCCCTCCATATTGCTTAATTTTCTTAGGGATTAGGAAGGGGGTAAACCCAAACTGCCGAGAAGGCCAAACCCCAAAGGTGGCTCCTCATTAGACTCAGAGGGTGGAAAATCACAACCACCTTTGCCATCGTACAACATACTTACCCTTAGCTAACAACATAATTACTACCACAATCCTACAAACGATTATCTTAGAAAAGCAAAAGGTGTTAAAACATAACTTCTATCAATTAGATCAGCCTGTTGTTATCATTTTAGAGCAACTTATTCAATCTAAAATGATATATATCCCATCCATTAAGCCTATAGATCCTCGGAGGGAGAAATCTCGTTTATTTTACATTAATAATTATTCTGCCTTCCATTGCATTTGAGGTCACTTATAATAATAGATGTAAAACCCTTAGAAACTTGACTCAAGGTATCATTGAGGAAGGTTCACTTGTCTTTAGTGATAATAAAACTTATTCCATTTCAAATCAATACCTCAATATTTCTCAATATTTGCTACCCCATCACAACTAACCATTAGCAAATCATATCTAATGAAAATTGTATTATCTTCAAAATAAGGTAGTAGGAGCATTATATATATATATATATATATATATATATATATATATATATGCGATCAATCTTCCAAATTTAGTAACATCAAAATCCTTCATTTCTTGATCTACCTTCATTGACTCCTCAATAAATATTTGATGCATTAATGTCCTTAGCATCAATATTTCACCTGAGATAGGGATGCCATGGGATAAAGTGTGTCCCCAATAGTAGTATAACATTTTTTACTTCATATTCACTTGACCATAGCAATGAAAACAATTTCTTTATTTTGGGATCCCAATGTGTCATTGTTTCTATGAATATATTGGATTGGAGTAAAATAATTGAGGGAGATTTGCTTCTCTTAGGTATTAACATTTTACCACCCACATGTTTTTCTAGTATAGAATGTCCAAACCTATGACTAATTTTAATCAAAGGATAAATAATCATCGTGCATCTTAGAATATATTGCAATTATAACTACACTGATTGCATGATTATTTTCCTATTTGAAAGCTTGTCTATCTACATGGTTTTCTGACATAAAATTGAATTCTATTCATGCTATTTTGTCTACATGTTTTCTTATCATAGTGAGTGAAGAGATCTATCGAGATGTGATAATGATCCTAGGTAGCACAGTTGGAATATGCATTTTACTTGCACTAGCCGACTGATGCTAGCAGATCTCTTCCATTAGTCCATTATAATTATTTGATGTATTCTTCCACTCATATTTTAATTTATTATGTATTCTTATTGATCCCAACTCTTTGTTATTTACCATGATTTTCCACATGATGAATCTTTTCATATTTATAAATATTTATAGCAAACCCCCAATTAGATAAAATGGTTTCCTAAATGGGGGTATCAAAATATTCTTACTACATCACTGATTATTAAATAGATAAATCAAGGCCTTTAAATAGGTGGTTTGGTTATATGATTAATTTCAATCCATTATATATATTTTACATACCTTGATTCATAACAAAGATAGTGAAAATTAACCTTGCAATGAAACACCCCTTCAACACCTTACTTAAGAATGAGCACTTATCACTATTTAAACCTATACATGTACTATCATGAGATATCATTTAACCCCTTAAGGGTGAATGATTATCAAATGTTTGAATATACCACCTACCCTACCTACCTTCGATGTGTGGGGGTAAACAGACCATAAGATACATTTTCCTTTTTAGCTAGGGGTATTGAATCTAAAAATAATTATACAACATAGTTTAAGTAGTCAAAGTATGTGCCTTTAGATAGGCCAAATTAAATTCTCATGCTTTTAAATTAACCTATAAACCGTGCACCTTTCAATAGGCCAATAAAACTTTTCTATTCTTAAATGGACCTATTAAAATTTATGTGCCTTTAAATAGGCCATTCAATCATGTGTCTTTAAATAAATCAATAAAGTATGTATTTTTAATTAAGTTGATTATTTTTTATGTGTATTTAAATAGGCTAGATTCAATTATGTGTTTGTAAATAGGCCAATCATATATTTTTCTTTTAAATAAGCCAATCTTATGTGTCTTGAAATAGTTCAATCAATCATGTGGTTTTAAATATGTCAATATTATATGCACATTTAGATAGACAAGTATATGATTTAAAAAAAACTAACATTTTTGTGTACCTTGAAATTAGCTAGCTAGATCCAATTACGTGATATTAAATAAGCCAATCAAATTTTGTGCTTCTAAATAATCCAATATTATGTGACTTTAAATAGGACAATCAATCATGGGATTTTAAATAAGTCAATATTTTATGCACCTTTAAATAGGCTAGTCAAGTAAGCGACTTCAAATAAGTCAATTGTTTTGTATACGTTTAAATATGCCAATCATGCACCTTTAAATATGTCAAAAAAGTATAATATTTTAAATAAACCAAAATTATGTACCTTCAAATAGGTTTTTTATTTATATACTTTTAAAATAGGACATATTAATTGTGTGTCCTTAAATGTACCAATTTATACATATATGAAATCAAACATTGTCCTCAATTGGCCTACCTGTTAAATGGCTTTCAATAATCTTCTCTTTAGGCACCTCACTAAAGGATGACCAAGCAAAATAATTCCCTTTAATCAATTTTATTAAAGGTATTCTAAACCTAAAAATTAATAAAAATAAATATACCCTTGACTAAAATAGGGGTACCAAGCTTGATTAAAAAAAATTAAAGTTAATATATAAGCATTACCTATAGAAAATTAATAAGTTTTAACAAATGGATAATATAAAAAGTACCTTTAAATAGTCCTATCACTTGACAAAGGTACTCACATCCTACACCTTTAAATAGAATGATAAAATAAAATATATCAAATAATCCTTTTCGGGCTCATCACCTAATGGATGATCAAAGAAAACAATGTCCTTTGAGCACCTCACCTAAAAGTACTTCACACATAAAAGGTTATCTTGCCTAAACAAAGACCCTCTTGAGTAGGACTTCAAGATTACTTCTATGTAATCAAAATTAATATTTCATGCCTACTTAAATGGACTAATTAAAATCATATACCCTTAGATAGGCTAGTTAAGTTATATGTCCACAACTAGACCAATCTATGTACAAATGCATCATAAGTATTATTTAAATGTGTTATTAAATGGATCAATTTATATATAAATGTAATCAAAATATATATTTTTATAGACCACATAAATGTGTTCCTTTCATCTTTTTTCATTATACATTTTTTCCTTTTCCTTAATTACTCGTTTTTTATCATCTTCACTTTGTCATTTATCCTTAGTTGCTCATTTAATCTCAAACCTCTCCCTTGCCACCCCAATATTTAAGCAATCAAATCCATCATTTCTAATATTCATTAACTCACCCTAAGGCTTTCATCCCATCTTAACCAGTTTATTTCCATCATTCCCATGTGAATCAAGTTTCCTTAGTTTAACATAGTTCTCACCTTAGAAGCTTGAGGGGGCATACCAAGGCATATCCACATTTAATACCCAATTTAATGCATCCAATTCATCCTTAGAAAGCTAGTACCTCTTTTGCAGTATTGGGACATGTATGGTAGCTTTCAAAGCATATATTTCACAACAAATTGTGCAAAAGAGGGTAAATGTAGACACCAAAACTTGCACATTGAACTACCATATTGGTAATCACATATTTTGATCAATTTAAACAAACTACCCTATTTTCTACCCAAATTTACGATAAAATATGACATTGATTTTGTTATTTCAAAACTCAATCAAATCACCTCCAAATTGGTACCATAAAAAAAAGATCAATGAGATTTTGTCAATAAATATGAAGATGACTTGTTTAGCTGACATTAAACCCTTAAACTGCCTTTTCATGAAAACACTATTTTGTAAAAGAACTATACATGATTTCTTTCATATGATATTTTTTTAACGAGGACATCTAACTAGGAATGTGTGTTATAGTTTATATTCTAGACCAGTTATTTTTTACGATAAAAAATAGATCAATGAGATGTTGTCACTAAGTATGAAGACGACTTGTTTAACTAATATTAAACCCCTCAAATTACCTTTTCATGAAAACACTATTTTGTAAAAGAACTATACAAAATTCCTTCTATATGATATTTTTTTTTTTAATGAGGACATCTAACTAGGAGTGTGTTATAGTTTATATCCCAGGTTTGTTGTTTTTTTATTACACCTAGGTTTATTATTTTATGTTCTATGTATAAAAGTGAGTTTTTATTCTCATATAGCCTTCTACATCTGTCTTAGTTATAAACTTATTTTAGTTTATTTGTTAGCTTAGGCGGATCAGCTTAGGTTATCTAGGCTTCTACATGTGTTTTAATTTTAAACTTATTTTAGTTTATTTCTTTTAGGTGGCTGAGATCAGCCTAGGTTATCTTTTTGTTAAAAGATACGCCATATCTAGTTTGTTATTGGAGAGGTGCGTTGGGAGCGACGCGAGGGCACCGTACATAATCGGAACATTACTGGTCAACTCCTTTCAAATCTATTGACGTGCCACTCCATACGATCATGACACATGCTCTTTTTCCGTTAAACCATCTACATATAAATTAGATATCATAGCATAACCTACAATTCATCGACTCTGCTCGGTCGTTCACGAGGGCTACTAATATATTGTGGTAGAGAGTTTGTGTGAAGTGCTATTGTAATTAGTGATTCCAAAATCTCGGAGATGAAGGGGCTAAGCTATGCTGACATAGCTCTGAAACTCGTACAGCTGCACTTGCTTTGCATTACTCCCTTCATATTCTCGGTGTCTTCACTTTCCAGGCCAAAGGATCGTAAGTTGGCATTTCGGGTGGACTTGAAGCGTAGAGATGACGAGAACTCTTTAGCCGAGCGGTTGCAGAGCGCGGTGGAGCGAAGCAAGATACGAGTACAAAACATCGCGACGCTCATGCGTCACGAATCAGTACGCCCCGCCACCTCCATGGAATCCCCTGTTCACGTGGGGGATGGCCAATTTCTGATGAAGGTGGGAGTGGGAACCCCCGAAGTATTCTTCAATGCTATTGTTGACACAGGGAGCGATCTCATATGGACCCGGTGCCAGCCCTGCAAGAAATGCTTCAATCAAACCACCCCCATCTTCAATCCCTCCAAATCCTCCACATACTCCACGGTTCCCTGCAGCAATCCCCTCTGCAAGACCTTGGCGGCTGCGCAGGACAAGTGCTCTCCGGATTGCGGTTATTTCTATAGCTATGCCGGTGGCACGTACACAAGCGGCGACCGTTCTTACGAAACAATGACAATAGGAAGCGGCACCAGCGTTCTCCACATAGCTTTCGGATGCGCACATACCGCCCAAGGCGAAGGTTTCAATCATAGCGAGGGCTTTGGGGGCCTCGTGGGATTGGGAAGAGGTGCGCTTTCTCTCATCTCCCAGCTCGGCGATAGGGTCGACAACAAGTTCTCCTACTGTTTATTGCCCATCACGGAGTCCCCTTCCAAAACCAGCTCAATGTTTTTCGGGGCTGCCGCGGACCTGAGTGGAACGGGTATCCAGACTATTCCCTTCATCAAAAGTGAGATGTACCCACCATTGTATTTTCTACCTGTGATGGGAATAACCGTGGGCGGCTCGGCGCTGCATATTCCCGAGGGATCGTTTGATATAGAGGGCGTGAGCGGAGGAGGCGCCATGGTTATTGACTCTGGAAGCACCGTTACCTATCTTCCGAAAGGGTGTACGATTTGTTGAAGGAAGCGGTTCGGTCGGCGGTGAAGCTGAGCCCGATGAATGGGTCTTCGGTGGAGTTCGATCTCTGCTATAAAACTCATTCGACTAGTGAGTTAGATGCGGCTAGGGTGACTTTTAATTTCAGGGGTGGCGTCGACTACGGGCTTCCTACAGAAAATACTTTTGTCGACACAGGAAACGGGCTGTTGTGCCTGGCGATGGCTGCAAGCTCGGAAACTCTTCCCTCGGTATTTGGGAACATTCAGCAACAGAACTTCCATATTCTCTACGACAATGCTGCGAACATGCTTTTGTTTATGCCTGCAAAATGCGATTCTCTCTAGCACAGATATCTGCCTCTGATTGATCCAAATATTGTTTTAGATCTGTAAGCGTGAATAAAAACAATAGCTAGAAACAGTAGAATCCTGGTGCGCAATTAGTTTGCAGCACGTACAAACCATCGTCGTGCATTCTACATATTTTAGGTCATTTGGATGCGCTTTTTACATATTTTTAAAGAAAAAAAAAAGTTTATTTTGATAACAAATTTTCGAATAATGCTCGAATTACTATTACATTTATCATTAGTTTGCAATGTTTAGCATTATTTTATATTTTATTCAATGAGTTCAGCATATTTTTATTACAGTATAAGAACGTAATTTCAGTATCTTATAGCCAAATGTGTTAGCAATTCCATCTACAAAGGACAGTTTAACTTATTTTAAACTGGTAACATATGACTCCTTAGTATTATTCTAGTTCATATACTATTCAAAGTTAAATGTTATTCGCAAACTGGTTTTTTATTTGTAATTATTATATATATAAAACAAGGAAACTTCAATTTCTTAAATTAAAAAAATTTATATTAAATTATCTATATATATTTTTAATTAAAATTATAGTTTAAATGTAAAAAAATAGATTGAATTGGTTCCCATTGCCAATAAATTACTCAAGGTCGATAAATTACTCAAGCTATTCGATTCTAAAAAGGTTTATTTTTACCATACAACTAACATAATATTAAAATTTAAAATTAGTTTTCTTTATGAAATAAAATTCCACACTACCTAAGAATAATTTTTATTGAAAATTTTGTGCCCTAATTAATGTTTGAATTTGACTAACATACAATGTAACTTGAATTTCTGAATGTCATTTCAATTTTCTTTGACGGGATAACACACCCTCAAATTTGACGGCTGGGCTCTATGCCCTGGATTCCAATCTGATAAAGGCGGTGAAGTGTACGATGAGGTCAGTCTCCCCTGCGATAAACTGCTAACTCTCGGTTGTCACCGCAGTTTACCTGGAATTACTCGCAGGATAATCCGCTCACAGGTTCAGTCCATCTAATATTGAGAACCGACAAAATAAATTCCGAACACGTCTTCACAGCCATCAAAATAATTTTGTAATATAAACAATAAGTCAGGCCTAAATATCTTGCAAACAACAGTATTTAGCATGAGACAATATTTTGTTGGGAAAATATATATAAATATCTTGAGATTTTAGCTTAATCGAAGAAACCCGTGTGGTGATAAATGTATGCAGCTATCCACAAGAACTGCATGTTACTTACATTTATTTAATTTTATTATACATTTTACAGATAAATAATATGATGGACTTTATTTAAATGTTGGTAAGTTGGAGAAGGTAGGGTAATCCTTCAATGGAGGGCTTTGGTTCAAATCTCCATCTTATCAAATACATATAGGATATTCAAAAATTCAATCTTGTAATCAGACACCCAGATGATTTTGACAGTGTAAAAACCATAATCATGGTTTCTAGACCAAAACCCCTTTGTAAGAAGTTATTCCCTAAATTTAAAAAATAAAAGTAAAAGATAAATGTTCTTCAAAGATAAAAAATAGATGTACTCCAAAGATAAAAAATAAGCCGGGTCGAGATTGACCTAACTTCAAGGTCAATATTTATTGAGTTATTCTCTTACATATAACCATATGTTAGAAAAATATATTGTGAGAATTGAAGTTTATTAAAGTTTTTTTTTTTTTTAAATAATAGCTTTGCATGAAAATTAGAAAAAAAATTGCATTTGATTTATGTTATTATAAAATATGTGAACTATTATATAAAGGTGTGATAACAGTGAAATTAAATTTAATTATTTTCTTAAGATGAGGTGGAAGATCAAGATAAGTTGAACATGGTTTAATGAGGTGCTGGATGTGGCTCCCAAGATAATATGATGTATAATGATGATGAATTAATATGTAACAATGATGTCGTACAAGAAGGATTGGAAGGATATTCAAACAAGACCAATTGGTACATAGTGAATGGTGCGGAAAAGACTATTTTTTTGAGCAAAAAGGTAAATCACTAATTCTTTTAATGAAGTTTGAAATATTTTATAAATATGTTTTGGGGACCCCATACAAAAAATGTTATATGGTGGCTCTTTTTTTTGGTACTATTAATAACGAAGAGGGTTTTTAAGGAATCCTACAGCCACTACATTCAAAATTCTGCTTTGGCGACACAAACAAGAACTAAACCCCACCAAACACCGAAGGGTAGACCAGAAAAAGACTGCACAAAACCAACCCAAGGACACATAAGAAGAGGAGAACTAAGATAGTTCTACCCCAACCTACCCATCACTTGAGCAATAGAAGTAGGTAGATGATAATTAGCCTCAGAGTAATCCAACATCGATTTCAATGAACTCTATATATTTCTTTGATTAATATCAATAAGCTTCAAATTATAAAAGACACTTTTTTCCTTAGAGACCTCCAGGACATAAACCTCCTCGATCAGCTTCTTCCAGTGGCAATCACATGAAATGACATTGGAGTCAGGAGGGATAGAGAGAGGAGGGGTCAATATTCCTCACAAATTTTCTTGTGCAAGCATTTAGATTTACCAGTACCACTTCCTACAGTAACACAAGTGGGCATCAAGTCCACATCCACAAGCTCATCAATAGTCACCTTGGGAGATAAATCAAACCTTATAGAGGGGCTAGTCAAGGAAGCCTGATTACCACATTCAAAAGCCTTGCCACAAAATCCTTTAGCAAAAACTTAAATCTTTCTAGAAACCTTCTTAGAAACTGATCCAAAGTTAAATGAGTAAATATCATCATTGCACTCAGAATCATCATTCAAAACCACCTTAGATTCACCAACAATAGGAACGACAAAATCTGTGAATGACTTGAGGATATCATCAGCCACCAAACTATTATGTAAATTTGCCTATTCAAACACAAGCAGAGCTAGACCTTGATTAATGGGGGTTTGACCACGATCGTCTTGCACATTCACAAAAGACTTCTTCAAATACTGAAAAAGAAACAAAGGAATATTCATGCAAACATGATGATGTAAATGGTTTAAGAACATAGCATGAAAAATCCTAATTATTTCATAAGAGGAATCTAAGGTGAAATAATCCATAATAACCCTAGCAACATGATCCTAGGGAGGGGGTAAAGCTACAACACTAAAGCCATTTTGGACTCTAGGAAGAAATTCCTCCTTATCTATAAATAGACTAATCTCTTGCAGTAGAGAGTGTCTATCACGATTGTGATAAGCATCATCTAGAATCAAACCAGTGGTTCTACTAATAATATCCATCGTGACCTAGAATGACAACAAACCAATTTGAACCCAACCATTATTCCACATAGCCACCATCCAATTAGTGAGCTCTGGATTGTACCCATGAAAATTTTGAATGCACTCTAGAAGACTTCCCTTCGCCATAATAGAAAAATGTACCAACGAAATTCAAATGTAGAAAAATAGAAAAGGAGTTGCAACTCAACAACAAGGGAAACTTATGAATCTCGAGACTTGAAACGAAGAAATAAAGGCTATACCTAGGAAATAAAGTCGAAACCAAAGCGAGGAGACACAAAACCAACCTGCTCATAGGGGAAGATGACACAGACAATAAAAACCACCAAGGATGAACCTGGTAAGGTGGGGAAATAACCAAAAAACCAAACAAACATTCCCTCCATAGCTCAGACTAGATGTCACCAACACAACAAGGCCTCTAACAAGTGTAAAGATAAGCGAAAAAAGGTGAACCAAGATAATGCCACAAAGACACTCTCTCAAAGAGGATAGGAAGGCAAAAAGAGGAATACCAACACCCTTGGGGTAAAAAACATCAGATCACTCCCAGTCATAGAAAATAATAATAATAAAAGAAAACTAATAATATTTAAAAAGTTATATATTTAAAAACGTATTATTATTATTACTAAAATCTCAAAATTAATTTATTGTACATTTAAAATATGAATATTAAGTTATATTATATATTCACATAAAACTAATTACTTGAAATAATACTGGATTGTTAAACTAGTTGTTATAAGCTAAAATAGGAAATGACCTTTTTTATTAAATTTTAAGTTGAGTTTTTCCATGCTTTTGGATTTATAAACCAAATTGTTTTTTGAAAATTTCTCATATTATGAAGAGATGATGGGTCATTAAAAAAAACAATAAGAAAAATGGTAGGGGATAAAAATAAGGGATAAAAAATAATGGAGAGTAAAAGGAGAAAAATGGATAAAAAAGGAAGAAAAATAAAAAATAAAGAGGGAAACAAACTATATTTTGGTAGACATATATATAAGAGAAAATAGAGAAATGAAATTGTCCTATGTATTGATTTCATCCCAAGTAATGATGATAGTTCCTTGGAGGTGTACTAGCATGGGATACACAAAAAGACACCTAATTTCTTAAGAGATCAAGTGTAATTAAGGAAAAATTTCCACCTCATGTGACCCTCTCATCTATTGGCTTGTATTGTTAATTTAAGAAAATATCCTACTTCCAACAAGTGCCATTATTATAAAGTTTAACATAAAATTGGTATATCTAAAAGCAACAAACATATAATATTACATTGATAAGATAATTCATGGTAAGGTCCATATACCTTCCAATATTATAGGACTATTAAATATAAACTAGGGCCCCTAGAAGGATATACACAACTGATCAAAAGGTTTATTCGTCATCAATATATTTATAAGAATGTAGAAAATGTAATTCTTAAAGGGAACCATGTATGTCCAAATAAGCATATTTATAAATCAAATCATGGGCCCAAGGATTCAATACATATAAAAAATTTAGTGCACAACCTTTTAAATGGATATATTTTTAGGATCTTCTCATAGATGTATGGAAAGAGAGAATGCTCCTAGAGTATTGGTAGTACTTTGAGAAATTATTCTACTTCACTATGATCAAAGATGCAGAATTTGATTCTACATGTCATGTGATCTACTTTCAACTAGAACATAAAATGATATTAATAGAAATTCATTAAGGTCCTAATTTTTATGGGAATCATTGTTCAAAAATTGAAATATGATTCTCATATCTCATGGTTGGATTAGAAAAAACCACACAAACTTTAATATAAGGCCAACGATAATGATGTATTCCCTTAGGTTTCTCAAGGTAAGTAGATAGAATGTTGGAGGGTAATACCAAAAGGTCATCCATGAGTCCAATGCTTGAAGATAACATTACCAATGTGCACCTCCTTGAGCATAGGGAGGATTTCTTATTTGATTCTATGGTAACACCTTTTGATATTAATATTTTTTTAGCTACTTAGGAACTCAAACTAGCATTTAAATCCCCTCTAAGGATTAGTTCAATATAGATGAATGTTATACCAAAGAAAAAATAGCACAAGTAGGAGAAGATAATCAAAGCACATGAAGCTCTATAGCACTTGCCTATTTTTATTCCCTTTATTCTAGTAAGATCTCAAATGTAGATAAAATACATGATAATGATATATCATATTTGGTAGATGAGCTCTCTAGATAGACCAAATATCTTATAGTGACAATCAACACAAAAAAATAAGACCTACAATAAACAAATAGATCAAGTTTAAACACTAGTCTATATCAAGAAAGGGGATAACAAGGAGAAATTACCATCAATCCCAATGTCTTGACCCTCCTTGGTAGGACTTATGGCATGGAAAAACTATGTGATGATCAATAGTAATTTTATACTTAGTTTTGTTACAAATGAATGACTATATAATGCTTAAAATGATTTATCTTTGAAGAACATGGTACTACTGATAAATCATCAATGTGCAGGATCAGGTACACTCGTAGGTGGAAGAAATAGAATAATCCACCAAAAATGAGGTACTTGAGATTGGGGAAGTGATGATTAAGGCAACCTGGGGTAACATGGATGACTACCTTCATATAGGTATGCATTAATTTTTAGGGATAATCATCAACTAGCTAGCCACCAAGAGCCATAGTTGATAGCCTAGTAGCTATCATAAATTATCTAGCTAAGATGGGTGATTGGGTTGATGGAAAGATTCCCACTTTGCTTGTTGCGTGTAATTTGGAAAAATGTGCATAAGTTTAGTTTCCTTTGAATCCTCTAAATTGCTAAAAGAGTAGTATGTTGTTATTAAAGGATAAAGGAACTATATAAATATATATACTAAGACCTACTTAAATAAAAATTTAATTTTATTTAAATAGGTAATAATATCTTGACTTTAAATAATAATAGAATTTTATTTAATTAGATAAAAAGAATTATCTATATTTAATAATATGAGAATTTTATTTAAATGTATAGGAAGATTTATATTTAAATAATAAGAGAATTTTATTTAAATGTTTTGTAAGGTTTTAATTTAAATAATAAAGGAATTTTATTTAAAATATAATAAGACCTCACTAATAATAAATAATGATATATTATATTATAAAAGTCTTCTCCTTCGAAGACAGGGAAGGAAGGACCCTGCAAAAGATAAGCTTCCTACCAATGTGATGAGGAGAGCATCATTAATGTTAATTGTGAATAAATATTAAAATAATAAAATATATCTAACTATTGCTAGTTAGATAAGGGAGGAGTAAATATGGGAAAGTGAGAGTAATGGGAAGCATGTTTGATGGCATGATGAAAGAGGACTCCATCCCTTAAGAATGGGAGGAGGAAAAGAATGACAGAGGTAGATCTTAGTAGAAAAAAATGAGGATGCTAAGTTGAGAAATGAGGACTAAAAATTTCGGTGAAACTAGAACGAGGAGCAACTGAGAGACATATTGGGAAAAAAAGGAGTGAGTGAGAGACATCTTTATGCCCTTTTTGTTGGGTTTGGCATTATTGTTTGTTTCCTTAAGATTGAGTTCTCCTTATATGTTATGGCACCTACACCTCCTTCAATCTTCCTTGGTGATTCTCGTCATCTTTGAATCTTATTTTAGCTCCATACTCCCTTTTAGGCAGTGAAATATAGGCATTGTGTTGCTATAGTGATTCACAAATGCCATGCTATAGTTATGTTATATTTTGTTGATGTTGTTGTTTGTGTGACTTCGGCTAGTGTTTTTGGTTGAAGAAGTACATCGAGTACATGTTATGCTTAGTTAGCATCTATGTGTAAGCACTGTGGTAAGTTGTTGCCACATGTTTAAATGCTAAACCTCCCTGGTTTAACTTTCATATAAACCAAGCAACGAACATTGGTCGTGATGTTGGTCAATATTTTGTAATGGAAGTTTTACCTCCTTTGGGTTTTGAGTTGTTTGTTTCTCCATTGTCTCTACTAGTCACCATGAAGACAATTATCATTAAGTTCCTTTCCAGGTTTCTCGTATGTGAGAGAGTTTAGTGTTTTCCTTGTCATTGGGTTACATCCACTGGATTAGGTGAAAGTCCTCATTTGTGTACTTTTCTCTTTGAATATTTTTCCCTAGTGGGTTCAGATGGTATACTTACTTATAGTTGATATGGGCTTGCTTGTACCAGGCCCACGATATTTGAAAATTAATGCCTTACATATTTAAGTTTCGATCGATTGCAACCTTCACTACAACCCCCCTAAGTATCCGTCATCCTTTTATTTATGTTTTAAATAAAAAATATTTATTTTAGTGAGGATTATCGTTGATCTCCTTTTTATTTAAATTAAAGATATATTTAATTTTGAAAAAAAATAACATTAAGATTTATAACCTTTAGAACAGAAGTCCTAAGGTTGTTGTAATTTAAAAAAATGAAATTATAGTTTATTTAGTTAATTGAAGGAATGGGACTTTGATTAATGTGAATAAATGAAATTATAGTTTATTTAGTTAATTGAAGGAATGAGACTTTGATTAATGTGAATAAAGGAAATTATAGTTTATTATGATAATCAAATTAATGTGAATACAGGAAAATATAGTTTATTTAGTTAATTGAACGAATGGGAATTTGATTAATTTAAATAAATAAAATTATAGTTTATTTATTTAATTGAAGGAATGGGACTTTGATTAATGTGAATAAAGAAAATTATAGTTTATTTAGTTAATTGAAGGAATGAGACTTTGATTAATGTGAATAAAGGAAATTATAGTTTATTTAGTTAATTGAAGGAATGGGACTTTGATTAATGTAAATAAAGGAATTGTTAGTTTATTTTATTAATTAAAGGTATATTACTTTGATTAATGTAAATAAAGGAATCGTTGGTTTATTTTATTAATTAAAGGTATAAGACATTGATTAATATAAATATAGGAATGAAAGTTTGTGTGGTTGATTGAAGAAAAGGGACTTTGATTAACTCAAATAGAAGAAACTTAGATCATTTGCTTAATTAAGGAATGAGACCTTAGTTGTTTGCAAAATGGTTTTGATATGATTTGATTAAGGTAAGACTTGTAATTCTAGTTGTATCTGTTGAGATGACTCTCCTTGAGTAAATGAGAGATAAGAATAGAAATGAAGAAATTCTTATGATATCAACTAGACAGTAGATGGATGAATACCTTAATTAAATTTGTATAGTTATATATTTTGTAAAGTAAATAGTAAATGCAATAGTTTCATGTTACTAGTAGATCCATGCCTTTCATATAACCATGGGTTTCCCTGATCCCCTACTATCCTCAAACAAATTATGGAAATAAATGGATGACCAAAGAGGTAGATGGAACCAATGCACCAATTTGGGTTATATATGCAATAATTTACTTATGATCAAATAGACTAGAATTATATGGAGACATACCTAGATGAATATGATGTATTTCTTTATTCTTTTGAGAGTATGGAGGTTTTACCATGCTTGGATTTATGTAATAATTTATTGAATGAATGGAAAATGTATTTTTAATTTATTGTTATGATTTATCTACGCTTTGTTATCAATCTTCTCTTTTGTTTAATGGTTATATTCAATTAAATGTTGTTTCCTTTCCAACTACTTATTTATGTTTTATGGATTTTACTTCTTGATTGATTAATTAAATAGATCCATTGTTGTCTTCTTGCTAAACATAAAAATAACCTAAGAAAAAAGATCTTAGGTTGAACCTAGAAAGTGACATAAGAGATTGAAACCTCTTAGGGTGAACTTACAAAGGACTTAAGGGATTGAGACCTCCTTAGGGTGATGGTAACTAAGAAAAATGATTTATTACATCAGAGTTAAGATATCGCATCGAGAAGATAATATGGATAACTTAACTTGCAATACACGTATCACACCTACACAGATAGACTTGTGTATGGTATGGTGATTGGTATATACCTTCGACTGTACTGAAGGTGATAAGTCTAGCTCATCAAGAATGGTGAGATGGATAAGCTTATTTATGGTAACACATGGTATGCCTACACAAATGGACTTGTGTAGGGTATTGAATGCAATGTAACTCTTTGCATAAGTTGGAAAACTTAGTAGACTTGAAATAATAGATTAACCAAATGTTGGATAGGGGTTTATGAATCCCTCTACATAGTTTGAAAAAATGGAAATTTTATTTTATTTTATTGTGTTTTCTTGTATCTAGTTTTGGGGTCATTACATATGGTATCAAAGCTCTAGGTATGATGGTATAGAGATTATTAATGTGTTTTAGGGATTTGGATGTCCTTCTATGTAGGTTTTCTTAAGTTTTAAGCTAAATTTTAGAAGACCTAAAATTCCTTGATTGCAAGAATCTAATGTGGATTAACCCCAAGGGCGATTGAAATGTTATGATACCTTACTTATAGTAAGTATGGAATTTGGTATTGAAGTTACATAATAACCTTAGAACAATAACCTAATTATATTATTTGTGGTTTTAGTAAGAGAACTTTGTATTATAGATTGTGTTAGTAGTTTAGTTTAAATGTGGAACTACAACCTAACCTTCTCTTATTGTTTGTTATTAGGGTAAATAACACCTAAGGCTAGAAAAGAGAGACCTATACCTTAAAATAGGTGGACTCGATACAATAATTTTGAAGAAGGGATTCAAGATGAGGATCCTTAAAATTCTAATAGGGATGTAGAAAAACTCATTGCTACAATTGCTACCATGAAGGATTATATGAAACAAATATTAGAAACCATTATGAATCATAATTCATGAGCTAGAGGTTCATAGGTTAGCCAAGTTGATGGAATAACTAAAAAAATAGTTGGAATCCAGAGCTCTTTTGGAAAAAAACTGGCTAAGGATATAAGAAATATTTGCATCACCATATTTGGTGGAGAAGGATATGGGGATGCATCTAAATTCTAGTCAAGGGAATTAGAATTTTATTTTATAATGAAGGGATATTCCCTAGGAACCTGAAAATTTTGGACCATAATATACCTATAAGAGGCTGATTAGATTGGTGGGAAACTTACTATGAGAAGAATAAGATCGAACCTATTGACATTAACTGGAAATATTATGTTGTAATATTAAAAAACAAATTCCTCATAGAATACTTTTATGAATTAATGTTTTTGGAGTTTTCCAAGCTTCAACAAGGAACCAAAACTATGGTAATATATTATAAAAATTTGATACAATTACTAAAGTATGTACCCACTTATGATGAGAATATGAGGGTTCACAAGTTCATTGTCGAGTTGAAATAAAGAGTGAGACATAACATAAACATGCACGAAAACAAATCATTGCAAAAGCCATATGACTTGGAAAAGAAGGTAGACTCTCATCTACAATTCAACTATTCCATCCTATTTGAGAAAGACCAACAAGCACTTAGGAAAATGAATAGTCACTGGTTCTTGAAATGGGAAGAGGAACATGATCAAAATGTCAATAACTCCTCAAATTTTGAGTAGAGAAATGATGGTAAATATAAAAGGTTTAATACGATCTTATAAAATAAAACCAACAACAATTCCAACAATGCTAAACTCAAGCCTATGAAATTGCATAATTTATCCCCAACAAGTAAGGTAGGGGAATAGAAACCTAAAAAGCAACAAGAAACCAAGGAAGGATGTTATAATTGAGGATACCCTTACTATTATAGTCAATACCTGTATCAAATAGGTTCAAGTACATCTAGTGCAAAGGGAAAATAACCCACACACCAAATTTATGCTACAACCAAGAATCAAAAGCTATAGGGGCAAGCCCCACCAATGCTTATAAAATATAATATTTTTAATAAATAATTAAATATTTTAATTGATAGTGGGGCCAATAATATTTTTATTTATTCTATTTTAGAAATATATATGTTGGAAATGCCAAGAAATTTGTCCCAAGGATGGAATATTGAGTATGGTTTTGGGTAAACCTACTCAATTAACCAATGTTTTTCAATGGTAGAGATTACTATAACTAGTGATACCACTAAATTTTTTTTGTATGTAACTCCACTTCATGATTTTGATGTGATCCTAGGGATGGATTGGTTTCATGCCCATAAAGCCTTGATAAATTTCCAAGATAGATGGATCGATATTCATATAAGGTAAGGAAATACTAAGAATTCATAGTGAGAAGGGGGAATTCAAATTCTAGATGTTGTTAGCTATGTAGTTGAATAAATCCCTCAATATGGGAGGGATGGTATATGTCATAAAAATCAATGAAGTTTGAGAATATTAGAAAAGATAAGCATTGGGAAAACACCCAATTTTGCAAGACTTTAAGCATGTATTCCCTAAATATTTTCCTAGACTTTCCCTTATGTGAGAATTTGATTTTACCATTGAACTTATGCAAGGAGTGAAACCTATCCATATATATCCATATAGGATAAATCATATTAATATGCAATAATTAAAGGTCCAACTACAAGTGCTATTCGAAAAGGGATTGACAAAACCAAGTTTATCAACATGGGGTGCACCAATGTTATTTATTAGAAAGAAAATACGGTTCATTAATATTATGTATTGATTATAGGATTCTTAATAAGGCTAAAATCAAGAACTAATATCCCTTACCTAGAATTGAATATTTATTCGATGAACTAAAATATGTCACAATATTCACAAAGATTGAGTTGAAATCAGGGTATCATTAATTAAGAATATGGGAGGAGAACACTCACAAAATGATATTCAAAACTAGGTATGGACATTATGAGTTTACAGTCCTACCCTTTGGAATAACTAACATCCCAATTGCATTTATGAATCTAATGAATAGTGTGTTTAGGAGGCATCTAGATTAGTTTATCCTTGTATTTTTAGATGATATCTTAATATACTATACATACAAGGAGGAGCATAGAGGTACACTATCATGGGCATATTATATTTATAGGAGATATTGTAGTAGACCCAAAGAAAAGTGAAGCCATTCTAAATTAGCCACCTCCTACCAATGTGATAGAAGTATGAAGTTTCATGGGGATGATGGGCTACTGTAGACATTATATAAATGATTACTCCAATATTTTAGTAGAAATAACTAACATTTAGAAAAAGGAAAAGTAATTCAAGTGCTCAAAAAAGTGTGAAGATGTATTTACATTGCTGAAACATAAACTCACTACAACACCAATATTGAAGATTCTAGACCCTTAAGAAAACTTTTTAGTATGCACAGATGCATCACTGGAAGACTTAGGAGGAGTACTCTTGCAAGAAGAATCAGTAATAACATGCACTTAAAGGAAGCTTAATAAGCATGAATTTAATTATGCTATACATAATTTAGAGCTAGCTATAGTAGTGCATTCTCTAAATGTCTAGAACCATTATTTGGTAGGAAGGCCCTTTGAGTTGAAAATTGACCATCAAAGTCTGAGGTATATATTTACATATCCTATACTCAATGCGAGACTGAGAAGAAGGGTCAAGTTTCTTACTGAGTATGAATTTGAAATTGAGTTTACAAAGGGGAAGTATAATATGGTTATTGATGCCTTAAGCAGAAGGAATAACATAGTAGCCATAGCCAAAGTTCAATTAAATCTAATAGATCAAATGAGACAAGAGTAATATAAAGATTATTATTATAAGGATATTCGAGCTAGGATAAGTAGAGACCTTGAGCATAATAAATAATTTAGCATGAAATATGACCTTTTGTGCTATAACTATAGGATCATCATACCACAAATTGGTGATCTAAGGAAGCTAATGATGCAATAAGCCCATAGATCCCCTTATTCTACTCATATCAGAGGGTCCAAAATGAGGAGAAACATGAAAAGGACCTTCTTCTAGTTAGGAATGAAGAATAATATCACTAATTTTATCACTCAGTGCCTCAAATATCAGAAGGTTAAGGTTAAATACAAGCATCCTACAAGACAATTGTATCCACATGATGTACCTACACAAAAATGGTAGGTTACATCTATGGATTTTATAGTAGTTTTATCTAATACTAGGGATAAACATGATGCAATCCTTATAATAGTTGATAGATTGACTAAGGTTACACATTTCATACCATGGAACATAAAGTATGATGCCCAAGTAGTGGCTAATAGATTTTCCAAAGAGGTATTTCGATTGCATGGGTTTCCTAAAATAATCATTTCACATAGGGATTCTAGATTTACTTTTGAATTATAAAAAACCCTACATCATGCAATAGATATAAAATCGAATATGTTCTTGGCATGTCATCTTGAGACATATGGTTAAATAGAAAGGTTAAACCATGTACTAGAGGACATGCTTTCCATGTACTACATGGATGAAAAGTCTCAATGGAAAGACTACCTACACCTTGTGGAGTTTGCCTATAATAATGGACATTACTCCTCTTTAGAAATGGCTCCTTTTGATGCCTTGTATGGACAGAAGTGTATAACACCATTGTCTTGTGATAACCTAGAACATCTAGTTGTAATTGTACTAGATATAGTCAAAGAAATGGAGGATAAGTTGAAGGTAATAAAGAAAAGGTTTAAAGAAGATTCTAATCAATAGAAGAGGTATGTTGATCGAAAAAGGACTCCAAGAGAGTACTTTGTAGTGTGATAAAGTTTTATTGAGGGTAAAACTGATTAAGAGTGATATTAAATCCATAAATATATATCCTCGGTTTGTGGAACCCTTTGAGATCACAAAAAATATTTTCTCAATTGCATACCGACTTGCTTTAACACATAACTTATCAAATATACATGACACGTTCCACATATCTCTACTTTGGAAATATGTTTCTAATCCTGACATTGTGTGTGATATTTCTAAAGTGTATATGGTAAACCTAGAGGCTATTGAAGTGATGCAAGTAAAGATTCTTGAGTTTTGTTCTAAGTCTATGTAGAACCAGACTCTTGAACAATGTAAGGTCTGCTAGGATCATTTTTCAAAAATAAATACCATTTGGAAAAAGTGGAGGACATGCATAATATTTTATATATATATTTTAAATATAATGTAATAATTTTTATTTTTATAAAACAGGAAATACCTGACATAGTTTTTAGTGCCAGGGGGTAGGATATCATGACCTTCCCTAGTAAAACTTATGGCATGGAAAAAAAATGTGATGATCAATAGTAATATGATATTTTTGTTGCAAATTAATGACTAAATAAAGCTTAGATTGATTTATCTTTGAAGAACATGGTATTGCTGATAGATTATCAATGTGCAAGATCAGGTACACTCGTAGCTAGGAAAATAGAATCATCCACCAAAAATGGGTACTTTAGGTTGGAGAAGTGATGATTAATGCAACATGGGGGTAGAATGGATGACTACCTTCATATAGGCATGCACTAATATTTAGGGATGATCATCAACAAGCTAACCACCAAGAGCCATAGTTGAAAGCTATAGACACCAAAACAGCACCAATCCGATTATGTGACTGCAAACACTAATCGCTTTGACAAACACAGCCCCCAGGGCAGCCCTCGAGAGGTCAAACAGTGGTCCTAACCACTTTCATAGCAATTTTGTAAGGTCAAGAAGCAATTTGGCACATTCAGGCACTTTGCCCAGTATTCGTCTCACCCAGGGACGAATACTAACTGGGATTCGTCTCACCCAGGGACGAATTCTGAAATCGTCTCCGGTCGGGACGAATTCCAGGTTTAACGGGCAAAAAGAAAAATGCCGCCAAGTGGCAGCCAAGGACAGTCAATTATTGCCTCCTGCCATGCATGCGCGTGTAGGTGGGTAGGTTGGCGGTTAGTGGACTGTCACAAGGGCGATCATGGAAGCCCAAGTCAGGGAGGAGTCTCCTCCCTCTTGGGAAGGCATGGCCGCCACATGGCATCCCTGCATGCCCCTCCAAAGAGACCCCATGGGTCTATAAAATGGTGGACTTTCCCACCCAAAGAGGACAGATTGGAGGCATTTTCAAGCAACGAAGTGCTGCCCAATTGAACACCCATTTGCATCTTTTTTGATTCGCCTTCTCACATCCATTAATCTCTTTCGCAAGGGAGGTTATTGGGTGGCTTTTGGAAGCGTGGATCTAACCCAAATCCAACATTTGACCACCTTAAACCACCAATTTTCCGACACCCCAATCCAAGAGATTTTGAGCCCATCCCTAGTGGATTGGCGTCAAAATCAAGTTCTAACGGTGGGCGGCCCATTTGGGCACCCCACACTTTTCTTTTAAGTTTCATTTTAATTATCATTTATTCATCTCTATTCTATGCTATGCTGTTTAAGTAGTCTCTAATTTTGATTTCATAGAATTTTGATCACACATTATCATGCTTTGTCGATTGTATAGCTCTCACTAACTTGCAGGTGGCGATATCGAATTCCCGAGGATAGAGGCCAAATTGGGAGAATCCGACCATCTGGGTCATCCCAAAATGGCCCCAATTATGTAACCCCTCTATTTGCAGGTGTTTTGGAGGTCCCGAGAGTCGACATTGGAGCAGTATCACTTCGGCTTTTCTAACACAGTCGAATTCGTCCCACCCGGGGACGAATAGCAGTCGAAATTCGTCCTGCCCAGGGACGAATTCTAGTTGAAAGTAGATTGGCCAACTGTTTCAATGGCAGTGGCCCTCTGGTAATGTCTTCTATCCTCTGTCAGGTTTTCAGGTCATTTAGATTCACTTTACTCACTGTTTTAGACAATCGTTTATATGCATCTTTTGGCAATTTCAAAGAACGAACTTTCCTTTTTGTCACAGGTGCTACTAACGCCTTGTTTGTTTCTTTGATTGTAGGAGGAGCAGCAAGAAGTGAGGATTCATCAGCATAAGCGGCGGCAACACTCTGGCCCGCCCATTTCAAACGTGGGCATGCGGAAGAGGGATCATTGATCACGATTGTAACCAAATCCATTTAACGCTCCTAACCCCTAAAAAGGGAGGAGGCGATTTTGTAACCGAGGTTAAAGAGTTTAATAAAAGGGCTGTGACTTCTCTAAATTCTTGTAACTGATTTCAATCAATTTGCCTCTTTCGTTTAATGCACTTCATATTCTAGGACTTAAGCGTTATTTTGATTTGAATGCATCGAAGTAGTTTTCCTTTCTAAAGCTTTCGAAATCTCATGCTTTCAGTGGCGATCACGGTGGGACCCTGTCCCCTGGTTTTAAGATCAAATAACTGATCCATTTCTGTGTTTTGTGCTTGACAGGTACAAGTTTTTTTAAAGCAGACTGTTATTCGTCTCTGACTGTGATGAATACCTTACTGTAATTCGTCTGACCCTGAGATGAATTTAAATTCATCTCTGGAAGGGACGAATTCTGTTCTGTAATTCGTCTCACAGAGGGACGAATTCCTGCCTATAAATTTTTAGAGCCGAAGATCAGAAACAGCAAGTCCGGGCAGAAAAGAGGTAAAGTTCCAAACTGTCTTTGTCATTTTTTTTAATTTTTTGCTTTCATTTTTTGTCAATTCTTGCGTGCTTAAAGAAAATAGTGGTTGATTGCATGTTTCATTTTTCTAAGTAAAATAAACCACACACACATCACGTGGCACGTTTTAAACCAAGGAGCTGGTCGTAAGACCCCAGCCCTTGAGCAAGACCAACGGTGGGTTCATCACCACCTTGGCTTAGCTTTGCATCCATTTCCCCGATTGTCACTGTTGTTAGGCGTAAATCCTGACGAAAGCTGACCGAGTGTCGCTGGGGTGATTCCCATGCGCGCGAGGATAAGTCTTCTATGGTAGGTGTCATTAACAGGACAATCCCCCTTCCGTACCGCCTATGTTCCACGTACCATCTGCTCTCACGTACCTATAGTTTCCCTCTCGTAAGGGCGGGTATATAGAGAGGTTGGTATATCGGTCCGGCAATGGTATATTGAAGGGGCGACCATTTATGGGAGTCATATGAGCCAACATTATGCATTTAAACGTTCTTCAAAACTTGCAAAAACAAAACAAAACATCAAAATGCACTAAACCAGTTTAGGACACACCATTAATCCTTAAAAGAGATAATCACCGTTTGTGTATGTGTGTGTTCATTTCTGCTTAGTGTAACAAAAAAAAAATCAAAAAATCATAAACAAAAGATAAAAATCTATGCATTTTGTCACTCGCTCCAAAAAGCTCCAAGGATTCCCGCAATCGCTTGGTCATCCCCAAAAGGCCCCAAAGGTGTCCATGAACCCTTTGGTCAACCCAAAAGCACCCCAAAGGTGCCCATAAGTGATGCGGGAGCATCCAACAAAATATGGGAAATCTTATATTTTTCCCTAAATTTTAGTGCATCTTGCCGGGGCCATAACTTCTCAACCGTAGCTCCGATTGACATGAAATTTTACAGGGAGTTAGTTGGGAGTTGTATTTCCCTAGAAAACCAGTTTTTGGGGCCAAATTCCATCATCTAGGGCCCCGAAATTAGGTTTTAAAATTGCTCACCTAATTTTTTATGCTTTTTGAGCTGTTCGGAGGTCAATATCTCCTAATGTATTTAGAGTTAGGACTTGAAACTTCATTTTTGTCTTATCTATGGTAAGAGGGATGTGCACACCAATTTTGGGCCCCATCTGACTCATTTTCAATTTTAGGGGTTTTTAGAGAGACATCATCATGGTGCTCACCCGTAGCCAAGCCCAATCACGGGCGGACACTGTGGGGAATATCCAAGGAGGCACAAGTCACCTCCAGTATAGCCCCAAGGATTTGGTCATACCACCTTGGCGGCCTGACACACAAGGCAGACCCCTCCACACCTTAACGGATAAGGACTATAGGGGCACCCCTTCTAGGAGCACTTCTGTTCAGCATAGCACCCAACACACACCCTTCCATGAGGGGTATATCCATAGGAGAGCTCCCTTAGATGCTCGCTATGAGCGGTCACCACGCGATGAAGTGCTAGGTCAACATAGGGTTCGACGGGAGGAACCACATGATTACACTATCCCTCCTTCACCCCCTCTAGTTGTCAGGACTACAAGGACAAATCCAGAGCACAAGGCTCCTCAGGCGGGGCGAGCCAACTCCGCCCGTCCCTTTTTCACTTATGAAAGAGAGCATGAGGAAAACCCTTACCTTCCTCAAGAGCAATATACATCGCGGGAGCAATACGCCTCCGCAAATGCTAGCTATCAGGATCACTCACTGAGGCCAGAGCCTCGGATAAATGCCACTACCTCCAACAGAGGGAGGCGGCCTATAGAGATCTTGGATCACTATGACCGAGATAGATATCTAGGAGAGGCATCTAGGCCTTCTAGACATGAGGCGGTAGGACCAACTATCTTAGAATCTATCAAGCATTTCGCACACCGGATGCAACTCACGCAACTTGAGCTAGAATGACAACAGTTAGAGCAATGGTATCTTCTAAATAAAGAGCACCTTCACCGCCAGAAGGATGAGTTGTTCCAACACACTATGCAGGAGAGGACTCCAACCCCTCACACGCATAAGACAAAACATTATGAGAGGCACAACCCCCGGGTGCGAGACAAGTCTTCGCGACCTCATCAAGCACCACCCTCGATGCCTCCTAGACATGAGCGGGAGGCCACTCCTATAACCAATGATGGGTGCCTTCCTCAGGAACCCACTCAGGTTTATGGGCCACCCTTAGAAATTCATCAAGAAGCCTCTAAGGAATCAGAGCGAGAAGAAGAGCGGGATGAAAAGCCCTACCAAGGCATGGGGGGTGCTATCTGGCCACCCCTCCATAGGCCCCAAGTTCCTCAACAAGAACCAACCAAAGAGGAGGAGCTCAAATCTCCCGATACATGCAAAGCGCTAGAGCACTTAGAGTCGGTAGAGACCAAGATTTTGGAGCTCCCAAGGCCCAACTTACATGAGGCTCCTTTCGAAGAGGATCAACCTTTAACCGTAGGGCTACCTGATGATGCAGTCCTCCATGTCTCAGAATCTCTAGATTCTGATGAGCTGTACTCACTGGTCGAAGGTGAGGATAAAATAGAGATAGCCCACAGCAATCACATGCGACAACATCGACATCCCATAAATATCGATGAAGCAATTCAACAGCTAAACATAATACTAGGGCATGAGTGGCGCGTTAACCCACCGCAGTGGGACCAAGCGTTACATCCGCCACTTTGGGCATACAGAGATCAACTTCCACCCAGAGACCTCATAGCAATATCAGTGTCGAGGGTGGACCCTGTCCTCCATATCCGTGCATAGGGCTGATCCATTCATGCCCATCCCTCTAGAGCCAGATCTCGGAGTGCAAAGACCATCAAGCTGGGGGTACCTCTATCCCCTGAAGAGCCATAGTCCAAGCCAAAAGCTCCAAGGATTATCCCAATCGCTTGGTCAACCCAAAAGCTCTCAAGGATTTCATCGCAATCATCCTTGGTCACAACCCAAAATGCTCCAAGGATTATCACAATCGCTTGGTCACCCCAAAAGCTCCAAGGATTATCGCAATCGCTTAGTCAACCCAAAAGCTCCAAGGATTATCGCAATCGCTTGGTCACCCCAAAGCTCCAAGGATTATCGCAATCGCTTGGTCAAACCCAAAATGCTCCAAGGATTATCGCAATCGCTTGGTCAATCCCAAAATGCTCCAAGGATTCTCGCAATCGCTTGGTCAATCCCAAAATGCTCCAAGGTTTATTCTCACAATCGCTTGGTCAATCCCAAAAATGCTCCAAGGATCCCTAAAATCCTTGGTCAATCCCAAAATGCTCCAAGGATTTCCACAATCGCTTGGTCAAAAATCAAGAAAATTCAAAAACAACAAAAATCATCAAAAACAACAAAAATTTTGCATCTCATTTCTAGGCATACTCAAATTCATCAATAGAGAGCTCTTCTCGCACCTCATCTTCATATTCACAAAAATCAATCCATCAAAAATACAAAAATACATAGCTGCATTAAAGCATTGCATCCATACATTGCATATTTGTGGTCGTACGGGTCAAAGGCACCATAGGCTGTAATTGCTCTGCTAGTCCATCTTGTTCCACACTGTTCCATTTTACAAAAACAACAAAAACACCATGCATTGCTTTTTACCACACTAGAGTCAGTGGTCTTTTAATGTATCAAGAGTTTTCGTGATTCAGTCATCATTTTGCTCTTTAGCCATGTAATGTATCGAGTCAGACAGATTTTACGAAGGTAGAGTTACACTTGAAATACACCTTGTTACGTAACATCCCAACACAAATTAAAACACATAAAAATTCCCAAGTTGTGTGAACGAAAGATGAAACCCGCACAGTAATCCAGGTCACCATAAGTGAAACGGTTATCTTGCTCATCCCCCTGTGCGAATGGTTCTAGAATGCTGAGAATTGACAAAAGGACAA
The DNA here is from genome assembly GCA_028583015.1 of Wollemia nobilis. Classification (NCBI taxonomy): domain Eukaryota; kingdom Viridiplantae; phylum Streptophyta; class Pinopsida; order Araucariales; family Araucariaceae; genus Wollemia; species Wollemia nobilis. The sequence continues at coordinate 1,404,286 of JAQPPZ010017037.1, forward strand.
GCTCTTTCCTATCCATTCACCTCCATATACAGTGGTTTTCACCACTACCAAATCCCAATCATAGTTGGTTCCCAAAGTTGTAAGGATTCGTACTACACGTCCCTGCCAAGGATGGGTAGTCATCCCCAAGACCTAAAAGGATCAACACCATTCACAAACAAAATTCCAACAAATCATCATCCTAACACTTTCCATTCACCTTTGGTCTCCAAGTTGTAAGGATTCGTACTATCCGCCCCTAACCGGGATGGGTAGTCATCCCCAAGGCCTAACGAGATCAATGCCCTTACTCCATAATCTCCATCACCCCCTTGGTTCCCAACGTCGTAAGGATTCGTACTACACGCCCCTCAACAGGATGCGTAGTCGTCCCCAAGGCCACAAGGATCAAGGCCACTCACCAGCCCAAACTCACAATACTCAAAATACAAAATCAAATAACAGTGGTTATCACCACTATTCAAAATCCTTGCTCAAAAAGAATTAATAGAAAATAAATAGTGATTTTCATCACTATATAGACGAGCAACTTTCTAAATCATTCAACCAACAAATATCCTGAACTTGAATCCCTGGAATTCTCAGCATTCGAAAACCATCTAGGTGATCCTCATTACAGGTTTGGTTGATAGCCTATCTGGCAATGGTGGTATCCTACCCGCATGATGATATGTCTATCACATTCGCTTTGCGTATGTGCAGACCAATGTTTGCATAAGGATGAGCTAGCTTATGGTATCCTGGATAACACCGCAGATTAATCTAACTAAATACAACAAAGGAGTTAGTGGAGCTAATTAGGTGATCCTCGATACGAGTTCGGTTGAAAGCCCATCCAGCAATCGGCGGTATCCTGACAAATACCACATAAATGAATTCAATTGCACACATAGGGATGTGAAATAGCTTGGTCAAAAATAAGTTCGATTCATACCTTGGTCAAAAAGTCTTGTAAGACAAAGTACAGTCATGGCTAGTGAGTTAAAACCGTCTGAGTCTCAGGAAACCCTAGCTACATTTCTAAACCAACTGCGCTACTTTTCATCCTTGCAATACCATCAAAAAATACAAAAAAAGAGAAAAACCACATGTATACATACAAAGTCAGTTACCACAAGCAATCGCCTAAAACAAAATAAACAGAGTCCTAAACAGTCTATGGTGCCATAGCCAAACATCACAAATCCCATTCATCCATTTCATCTCTGCATATCACATATAAATCAAAAACATTTGCATTCATCATAACATATGCATCCATCAAAATAAATCAACATACATACAAATCGCATTTATCATACCATACATACAGCATACATCCATAAACATCAATCATCATGCATAACATAAAATACATATCACAAAAAGAAAATCAAAACAACAAAAAAATGCAACACAAACAAAAAGCAATAAACATTGCCAGACACAAGTGCTCTTGCACTTAACCTCTTGGCATAGAAAAATTGATGTCGGGGTTTACATTGTCACTATCCTACTCTCTAAGAAGGCTACCATAGCCGGACCGCTCCACGGGAAGACGGATTTTCGACAATTTCACCCCCAAATGGCGTCACAAATGGGTCAAAGCCCACTAAAAAACAACAAGAAAATCAAAACAACAAAAACAACAAATAAATGCAACACAAAAACAAACAGCAATAAGCATTGCCGGACACAAGTGCTCTTGCACTTAACCTCTTGGCATAGAAAATCGATGTCGGGGCTCAAATTGTCACTCTCCTACTTCCCCAAGAAGGCTACCATAGCCGGACCGCTCCACGGGAAGACGGACTTTCGACACTTTCACCCCATTATGGCATCACCAAAAGGGTTAACACCCACCAAAAATAGGTCCAAATGTTGGAAAAATTGCACATGCTTAATGATAAACCATCTAAAGGCACCCTTGCACAAGTCATCTTGGGTCAAGCGACTCGTCGCTTTTCTCACGAAGGTCATTCCCTCATCGATTCGTCGCTTGAGGGGGTAGTCACACTTAGTCACCAATCAACAAGCACACACCCAATTAAGGAAAATGACATGCATTCAAAGAATCATTGACAAAGACAATTACGCTCCTGCTTGGGGCAGTAAACAAGCAATAACAATCAAATTGATCAAACACTTGGCATTCGTGAATCATGAACACAAGGTTCCCCTGTGGACAAAAGGTTGCGCCCTTTGCCTAATCATGACTGATCAATGTCCAAGCTCAAGTCACACCTCACCAAAATAGGTTAATACTTGAAATCAAATTCCTTAGCTCGTCAGAAGCAAGGATTCAAGAATGCATGCCCTTTCCATGCTTGGGGCATCAAAAGTTGATTAGGTTACCAAGAAACCCTAATCATTAGTGCTTTGGCTATCTATTTTTGCTCGGCATTGCGCCATGCATAGCGCATCCCAAAAAGGGGCATCTGTAGACACCAAAACAGCACCAATCCGATTATGTGACTGCAAACACTGATCGCTTTGACAAACACAGCCCCCAGGGCAGCCCTCGGAGGTCAAACAGTGGTCCTAACCACTTTCATAGCAATTTTGTAAGGTCAAGAAGCAATTTGGCACATTTAGGCACTTTGCCCAGTATTCGTCTCACCCAGGGACGAATACTAACTGGGATTCGTCTCACCCAGGGACGAATTCTGAAATCGTCCCTGGTCAGGACGAATTCCAGGTTTAACGGGCAAAAAGAAAAATGCCGCCAAGTGGCAGCCAAGGACAGTCAATTATTGCCTCCTGCCATGCATGCGCGTGTAGGTGGGTAGGTTGGCAGTTAGTGGACTGTCACAAGGGCAATCATGGAAGCCCAAGTCGGGGAGGAGTCTCCTCCCTCTTGGGAAGGCATGGCCGCCACATGGCATCCCTGCATGCCCCTCCAAAGAGACCCCATGGGTCTATAAAATGGTGGACTTTCCCACCCAAAGAGGGATAGATTGGAGGCATTTTCAAGCAACGAAGTGCTGCCCAATTGAACACCCATTTGCATATTTTTTTGATTCACCTTCTCACATCCATTAATCTCTTTCGCAAGGGAGGTTATTGGGTGGCTTTTGGAAGCGTGGATCTAACCCAAATCCAACATTTGACCACCTTAAACCACCAATTTGCCGACACCCCAATCCAAGAGATTTTGAGCCCATCCCTAGTGGATTGGCGTCAAAATCAAGTCCTAACGGTGGGCGGCCCATTTGGGCACCCCACACTTTTCTTTTAAGTTTCATTTTAATTATCATTTATTCATCTCTATTCTATGCTATGCTGTTTAAGTAGTCTCTAATTTCGATTTCATAGAATTTTGATCACACATTATCATGCTTTGTCGATTGTATAGCTCTCACTAACTTGCAGGTGGCGATATCGAATTCTCGAGGATAGAGGCCAAATTGGGAGAATCCGACCATCTGGGTCGTCCCAAAATGGCCCCAATTACGTAACCCCTCTGTTTGTAGGTGTTTTGGAGGTCCCGAGAGTCGACATTGGAGCAGTATCACTTCGGCTTTTCTAACACAGTCGAATTCGTCCCACCCGGGGACGAATAGCAGTCGAAATTCGTCCTGCCCAGGGACGAATTCTAGTTGAAAGCATATTGGCTGACTGTTTCAATGGCAGTGGCCCTATGGTAATGTCTTCTGTCCTCTGTCAGGTTTTCAGGTCATTTAGATTCACTTTACTCACTGTTTTAGACAATCGTTTATGTGCATCTTTTGTCAATTTCAAAGAACGAACTTTCCTTTTTGTCACAGGTGCTACTAATGCCTTGTTTGTTTCTTTGATTGCAGGAGGAGCAGCAAGAAGTGAGGATTCATCAGCATAAGCGGCGGCAACACTCTGGCCCGCCCATTTCAAACGTGGGCATGCGGAAGAGGGATCATTGATCACGATTGTAACCAAATCCATTTAACGCTCCTAACCCCTAAAAAGGGAGGAGGCGATTTTGTAACCGAGGTTAAAGAGTTTAATAAAAGGGCTGTGACTTCTCTAAATTCTTGTAACTGATTTCAATCAATTTGCCTCTTTCGTTTAATGCACTTCATATTCTAGGACTTAAGCGTTATTTTGATTTGAATGCATCGAAGTAGTTTTCCTTTCTAAAGCTTCCGGAATCTCATGCTTTCAAAAGCCTAGTAGCTATCATAAATTATCTAGTTGAGATGGATGATTGGGTTGATGGAAAGATTACCACTTTGCTTGTTGCATGTAATTTGTTGTCTTTTACTTCATCACTTGTTGCATTACTAATTGAGAAAAATATGCATAAGTTTGGTTGCCTTTGAATCCTCTAAATTGCTAAAAGAGTAGCATTTTGTTAGTAAAGGATAAAAGGACTATATAAATGTACATAGTAAGACCTATTTAGAAAATATTTGGATTTTATTTAAATAGATAAGAAGATTTTGATTTTAAATAATAATAAAATTTTATTTAATTAGATAAAAATAAATATCTATATTTAAATATTAAGAGATTTTATTTAAATATATAGGAAGATCAATATTTAAATAATAAGAGAATTTTATTTAAAGGATAATAAAACCTAAGACTAATAATAAATAATGGTATATTATTTTATAAAAAAATTATACTTCAAAGATAGGGGAGGAAGGACCCTACAAAAGAGATGCTTCCTACAGATGCAACAAGGAGAGATTCATTAATGTTAAAAAATAATAAAAGATATCCGACTATCACTAGTTAGATAAGGGAATATTAAAGGTGGGTAGGTGAGAGTAATGGGAAGCATATCCGATGGCATGATGAAAGAGGACTTTATCCCTCAAGGCTTTCATGACAAAATAATTATTAAACTTTTAAAATGAACACTATTTCTAATATGGAATGGATGTATTGATCTACTCTTTATGAAGTATGTAAGTGATGGAATTTCTAGTTATGCTCAAAATATGTATAATGTAGCTTTGTACTCTGAATTATAATGTATAAATCATCGTGTTTTAAGGATTAATAATGAAAGTAGGGATTATATATTATTTAAGTGAATTCATGATGAAGATATAGATGTTAAATTATTTAAGTAGATGGACTTAAATAAACATCCTATTTATGTATTTGAGAGAAATTTTCAAGGAATGAATGATATAGTGATTATAAAAAGGTAATACCTAGAATGTTTGCATTAGTTACACTTGGGTTGAGAAACACAAGTGGGGCCCAAATAAGGTAATGTTTGGAAGTTCTAGTTTATATCTTATTTCCTATCACAAAGGATAGGAGAGGCTTATCCGAGTTAGGTGTTATAAAATAGATGGTCTATATGATTTAAGCATTAGAAAATTATAACCACCTTAGCTACCCCATTATGGAGATGAAGGTCAAAATTTACTATTAATTATAGATACCCTATATAAGGCATACACCTAACATTGATCTAGAAAAACTTAGGTTGGGAATAATTTAGATAGACTTAAGTTAGTAAATTGGAAATGGCTATCCCATCCTCAAGGGTATTGAGAAGAGGAGAATCCCTATATGCTATGGTCAAAATGTTCTCCATTCATGGAAAATATAGGAAAGGTAGGGTGACCATTTAAGGTATCCTTATACCATGGAGGTATGAAGGTAAACTCATTCTATTATAGGAGATTGGTCACTCCTATTCACAATATGTAGACACTGATCATGTTATCTCTTAGTGAAGTGTTGCCTTACAACTTACATTGAGTACATTCTTGAGTAATCCTTGAATATAGACTTTACTTATGAGAAAAAGAAAATTTCTCAAATGATATGGTTGGAGAATGAGGTTTGTTACAATTGGTATTAGAGCCCAGGATAGCAAATGGACTTTAGTATAGTGTCTAGGCTACTAAAAGATGTTGATAAAAGAACCAAAGGTTCTTTCAAGACTAAAGGTTTCTCAATTTGAGTTTAATATTGTTTGAACCATTAATAACAATGTTTTAGTTATTAAAGCTCCAGGTTGTATGACTAAAAGCTTCCATGAAATAACTCTAGGTTATAGGACTAGAATTTTCTTTGGGTAAAGCTAAATACTACTTCACATTTTTCCTAAATGAAGTAGCTCTTATTATGGTATCCCACGTAGAGCAAGAATAACTATAGCCATTATCAAATGAATGATAATAAGAAAAATTAGTTTTTAGGTATAAAGAACTAATTATAAATAACTAAACTCAACCTTTTGTAACTCTAATCATTATAAAATGAATGATAAAGTGAATTTTTTTTGAAATGGTACCTTGCGGGTAGATAAACATGACCTAGATCATTATCAACAAAGTGATAATGGTTAGAATTAAAATGGAATGCAAGGATAAGGTATAATTATATTTATACAAGATAAATTAATGGAATTATATAATGAGACATAAAATGGATTAAAATTCCATAAATATGGGATACACATAAATAAATAATAGGATATCCATCATTTTGGGAGATGTTGTAGCCTCGGGTAGGTTAGAGTAATTATGTGTCCCTAGTTAATTAATATGAGAATAACGATGGGTGAAATAAGAAGAATAATGTGGCCTGAGATGATTAAGACATGATCCATAGAGGATGAATGTGGAGACTTGATATGATCAAGATGTGGTAAGATAGATAGGATGGATTTGAAGTTAGACTTTAGTAAAATAGTTTTAGGAATACAAATTAAGAGATAGGAAGGCTCACCATCATTGTTATGGATTATAAGAATTAGTGAACAACAAAAAGAATGTTTTATTTTATTATTTACTTTCTTAGAAATACTAAGCAGCCTTTGACTACAAATATAACCTTTGGATAGAAAAAGAAGTTGAAAATATAATCCATGATAAAATAATACAAATACATAGCCAAAATGAACCTTAAACATGCTTGAATATATAGGTAAAAAAAAAAATTACCATGGTTAAGATGCCACAAAAATCACCATCTATATAACAAAGCAATATGCCACCAGACCACTATATGGTGGATGAGTTTAATAGCGTGTTGTGTTCTATTTAAATAGTGTTTTATACCACAACATAGTTCATGTGGTATCATTGATATCCACATATGAGAACTTGATGTAAAAACTTGGGTTATGCGTAAGGGGTTGATCCTAAAATATATTTATAATAATGGGGCGAATTAGTTTTGAAATCCAAAATTCTTTATAATTTCAAGGTGAAAATATCCCTTATTATTAGGGGTAATATTAGAGATTTAAACTTAAAATCATCCAATTATTATTAAATTGGGATGAATATACCCAAAAATAAATTTACACCCATTTTTTTGGCTAATCAGTCCCACTCAAGGGTCCCTAATATTAGCCAATTCCAAATTTCAAAACTCAAAATATTCATTATTTAAAGATGAATTACTATTATGCATAACCTTGGAAAAAACATTTAATGGTTCAAGGTATACATGATAAGAATATATAGTAGGGGATATTTTGAAGACAAATGGTTGAGGAATGATCTATGAAAGATCCTGATAACTAATTTTAGCTCTATCACAGTTAACTATTTATCTTAGTTGGATAAATAGTAGTACATTTTGATGTCAAAGATACCTAGAAAATATTGATACAATGGCATTATGATATAATTTATTGTGTGCAATACTCCATGGTTTTATTTTTAGGGAATACATTCATGAAGCATACTATAGCCTTAGTAATCATCTTACTATTACTAAAAAATTTGTTGATGCATACTTTGTAAGGAATAAGCAGGTACTTGGAGTTCACATATGTTCAATTTTTTTATTCCACTATTGGAACAATTATTGAATCAAAGTGGAAGATCTAAGTGAACCCTCCACATATTATGGGTCTTAAGTGATGTACCTTCAAATATTTTTAGGACATCACTTGGCATCTATGTCTCTTGGATAAGCTTCCTCCTTATTTTGAAGTGTTGTAAAGATGACAACAAGAGTTGCTAGAGTGAGTTATGTAGAAACTATAGAAGCAACAGAGGTGTGGCCTTTAAAGTTTTTAAGACCTCATCACATATTCCAAGGGATATTTTGAAAAGTAAAAAATTTCTTAGATCAAGTTGGAAAAGTTTGAATATTGGTAGAGCTATGTAGGGACCTAAAGAATATTAGGGTATTCAATTAGTGGTTTCAGCCAAGGCATGGTTGTATGAATTTGGAAATGAATATTTCCCTTGAGGAATTATTCATTTGAGACCCAAATAGGAGGGTTACCCTTCATGTGCTTGATATAGCTTTGGAATGATGAAATGACTTCAAAGCGGGCAAGAAAATTCAAGTTATGGGATTTTGATAGATGGTTTTTCAAACCTTAATTAGTTTGAAAATGAGATCCTCTATTATGTAAGTTCACCTGGTTATAGGAATTCATGTTTGAGGATAATAATATGTGAAGTTACTTTTAATGTTCAATACAACCACAATGAATGATGGTTCTTGAAAGTGGGTAGGCTTATGTAAGGTTCTAAGCGATGTAGCTTGGACTATAATAGATACATCTGATGGTGTTTTAAATATTAAATTATACTCTTTACTTAATATAAACATAAACCATGGATCCGTGTGAACCTAGACTATGAATGTAATAGTAGAGATAATAGAGAAATGATTGGAAGAGAATAGGTGGGGAATCTATTCTCGAGAGGAGTATGGGATCCTCTTAGAACAATCTAATTTTGGGATCAAAATTAATGGGAAAGAATAGAAATAGAATTTTATTAATGGGTTTGGACAATTCTTAGTGGAAATAATAGACGGGAAAATTGTAATGACCCAATATCTAACTACAAAAAATACAAATAGGAAAGAAAATAATTTTTTTAGGGGAGGTATTCATGAACCCCTAACTAACCTTTACTTGATCTATTGTATAAATTACCTAGGCTTACTGAAGAGCTACATCTCATGAAATACCCTCACACAAATACATATGTGTAGGCGTATTATGTGTTATTGCAAATAATCTTATCTCTCTCATCATTCTTGATGAGCTTAACTTATCATCTTTAGTTGATCAAAGGTATACATATACATCCATATCTATATTGTACACAAGTCATTATGTGTAGGTATGCTATGCGTATTACGAGTTAAGCTATCCATATCATCTACATGATGAGCTATCTTAACTCAGATGTAGTCTTTCACAACTTAATTATCATTCTTCCTAAGGGGGTTTTAATCCCATAGGTCAACTATGTTCTCCCTAAGGGGTGTCAATCCCTTAGGTCACCATCTAATTTTACCCTAGAACCCATTACTTAAGTTTCTATTATTTAGCAAGAAAAGCAAGAATAGTTCTAGATACTAAATCTAACAAAAATCATAATTCATAAAGCATGTAAAATATACTAGAAAGGAAGCAAAATTTAAGAGAAGGTAAACATTAATTGAAAGGGAAATTAATACAAAACATAGATAATTCAAAGTAGTAATCTAAATATACATCATACAAAAAATTAAAAAATTATTACAAAGCAAGTATGGTAAATTCTCCATACCCTTAAACAATAACATACTACCTCAATTTCATCAGGTAAATCTCCCCATAATTCTAGTCTATTTGAGCATAAGTAAATCATTATAAGTAGAATCAAACAGATTCATTTTTTCCAATTGCATCTTTGGTCCTTCCTCAGTTTGCATCAATCATTTGAGGATAGTAGGGTGTTAGGGTACTCATGTTCCATGATAGACATGCTTCTAAATGCATTTACTTATTTCATTACCAAATTGCAACTATACAAATTAAATGAAGCATAATTCCTTTACTTTCACTAATTAAAGTCTCATATATTTAATTAGGTAAAATGAATCATACTTCCTTTACTTTCACTAAATAGAGTCCCATACCTCTAAATAATAAAAATAAACCATTTTATTTTACTTTCACTAAATAGAGTCCCATACCTCTAAATAATAAAAATAAATTATTTTCTTTTACTTTCACTAAATAGAGTCCCATACCTCTAAATAATAAAAATAAATCATTTTTATTTTACTTTCACTAAATAGAGTCTCATACCTCTACATAATAAAAATAAACCATTTTCCTTTTTACTTTCACTAAATAGAGTCTCATACCTCTAAATAATAAAAATATATCATTTTCATTTTTATTTACACTAAATAAAGTCCCAAACCTCTAAATAATAAAAATAAACCATTTTCCTTTCACTTTAACATAACAAAAATAATGCTCTCATTAATTACTTAAATAAATCATAACCTTTCATTTAACATAATCAAATTATGCTTTCTTTAATCATTTAAACAAATCATAACCTTCCATTTAACATAATCAAAGTATGCTTTCTTTAATCATTTAAACAAATCATAACCTTTCATTTAACATAATCAAAGTCTACTCTCTTTAATTATTTAAACAAATTATAATATTATTAAATTATCACAATTCAACACAAATCATCCAAACTAAAGTAGAATGACAAACTAAAATATTATTAAACCAAACAGAGGATTCACTCAACAACCCACTATAATAACTCCCCATGAGCCCGAAGGAATCACAACTTACTAGACCACACAATGATAGCAATCAAGAACATACATGGAAAAATGATCATGATGGACTTAGGATTTACAAGGTGGGTTCTTAGCACACAACGGTAGGCTTAGCCAAGCACCCAAAGTTCTTGGATACTAGCCTTTAGGTGCTCTATGCCTTAATAGCTATCATCAACCAATAAGCCTAATGAATATGGGATAAACGATTCTAGCTACCACTAATGACCTACCAAACAACAATATGTGCTAAGAAAAGGAACATTGAGGGGGGGTTCAACATCCCTAGTATAGTTCAATAGGGTTTACATAGTGCAAATAAATTTGTAGGGGGAGACCACATACTCAATGGAAAAAAAGATCAAGTTTGAGTGTGCACAAAGAGATCAATGTCCTCACTAGTCACAATGATGATAGTACAACGAAAGGAGTATAGTCATCAACACCAAGATTCAATAAACAACAATGGATGATGATGACCAATGTTCTAACACAATAATTTAGGAGGGGAACAAAGTAGGTTGAGATCCTAAATGAAGGTGACAAGTTGACATACAATACTATCCCTATGGTGGAAAACAATAAATATTCCTAAGGAGCACACACAGGGGATAGGGTAGGCATAGTTGACATCAAAATAGATGTCTACCCAAAGGGGCATTACTCCCAAACCAAACATTGAAAATTTAAGTAAGAGAAGAACAAGGGAAAAGCACACGCATTTATTATTTTTCCTATATTAAGCAATGAAACTTGTCACATGAATCCCAACTTGTAGATTCTAAATATTTGGTTATGCCATTATTCTTCCTCATGGAGCATGATGTTGACAAAATATTTAGAATTAATTTTATCCAATCATCCTATGTTTTCTTTCTCCCTTTCACCTTGCATTGTGGGATATGCATATGTCTATTCTCTTTTCTTTCTCACCCTCTCTGCTTGTTTGATCCTCTCATCTATTTTTTTCTTTTGGCCGTTCCTCTTCCTCATAAGGGATGAAGTCCACTTGCTCCCATCTACCACTATCACACCTTATTACTCTCTACCTATCGAGCATTACTTTTCTTTCCCATCCTCCAATGATGGTAGAGCCAAGTCAAAAGAAATTCATTTTTTAAAATTTTCTTCCCTTCATGACAAGCTTCACCATAAATGATGCTCCTCTTTTTTCAACATTAGCAGGTGTTGCATCAACTCGAATGTTCAACTTGTAGATATTTACCTTGTGATAGATTTTTTTTTTTAATTAAAAGAAAATTAGCTTCTTTAAATGGGAATCCCTTATATTTAAGGATAGATGTCAACTATTATTTAATATAATACATATTTTATTAGAAACTAAAATTCCTTTATCAGCAACTACTATTTATAAATGAAATTCTTTTATCATTTAAAACAAAAACAACTATTATATATAAATATATATATACCATAGAATAAAAGGTTTTCTTATCAATTACTAACATTATGCTTTTATTTTGAAAGGTTTAAGAAATTCAAGGAGATTTCAAAGACGACTAGATTTTGAATGATTTACAAACCATTGATGCAAATAGTAGTGAAGCAAAATACAAATCAACAATATGCAACAAATAAACATGGATTATTTCGATCAACCCAATCACCTATCTTATCCTGAGATTTTATGATAGCTACCAAGCTATCAACCAAGTCTCAAGGTTGCTAGCTATTGATGATTACCCCTAATTGAATGCATGCCTATATGAAGATATCCATCCATGTTACCTACAAGTTACCTTAATAATCATTTCCCCAACCTCAAGTACCCCCAATTATGGTGGATGATTATACTTATTCCACCCATGAGTGTACTTGATCCTAAAAAGTTTGAAATATGTCAGTAGTACCATGCTATTCCAAATTAACTAAACATCACCTAGTTGGTTCAATTTCTCAAACTAGCTTTCAAAGCATCATAAATTAATACATTGTTTCTTTGTACCAAAAATCCTTACCCCCTAGGACTAAACACTATCCCAAGTGTGTCCAATTTTACAAAATAAAAAATATTACATATTATATTTTTAAACAAGAAGGAAAAATATGTTTTCATATCATCCACTTTTTCCCAAGTGGCATTTCTTTCAAAAAAATAGTCCCACTGGACCTTACACTACTCAAGAGTCTAATTTCACATTTTCTTAGAACAAAAATCAAGAATATTTATTGACATAACTTCAATAGCCTCTATATTTGGTATTTGTAATTTAGAAACATCCCACACATGTTTAGGGTTAGTAACATATTTTATAAGCAAGAATAAGTGGAAGATGTCATGGTTCTTTGATAGGTTATGTGGTAAGGCAAGTCGTTACATAACCAAAATGATCCTTTCAGTGATTTCAAAGGGTCCTAGAAACTTTGGATCCAAATTTATGGATTTAATAGCAATCTTCATCGGGTTAAACCTTAAAAATAATTTATCTCCAATCGAGTACTCTCTTGAAGTCCTCTTTAGATCAACATAAATTTTCTTCCTATCAACAACTTTTTAAGTCTTTTCCTGATTACATTTACTGATATTCCATTTCTTTGACCATATCTAATCCCATAACAACAAGATATTCTAGTTTATCCCAATATAATGGTGTTTTACACTTTTTTCCATACAAGGAATTAAAAGATCCTTTCCAAGAGAGAAGTTATGTCCATTATTATAGATTAACTCTACAAGATGTAGGTAGTCTTCCCAATGAGACTTATAATCCATGCAACATATGTGGATCATATCTTCTAGTACTTGGTTTACCTATTTAGTTTAACCATCTATTTTAGGCTGGTATGCTAAGATCATATGTAGTTTTGTGCCTACTCCACAATGTAGAGGTTTCCAAAATTCAAAATTGAACATGGAATCCCCAACTATAATGATTACCTCAAGAAATCCATACAAATAGAATACCTCTCTGGTAAAAATTTTAGCCACTACCTAAGCATAATCCTTGATGTTTCTTGCTATGAAATGTGCAACCCTAGTCAATTTGTTGATTATTACAAGGATTGCATCATGTTGATACCTAGCCTTAGGTAACCCTACTTTAAAATCCATAGATATAACCTACCATTTATATGTAGGTATATCATTTGGATACAATTATCCTATAGGATGCTTGTGCTTTGCCTTAAATTTTTGAAATTAGAGGTATCAAGCGATAAAATCAATGGTATCCTTCTTCATTCTTACCTAGAATAAAATTATTTTCATGCTTTCCTTCATTTTGGCCCCTCTAAGAAGAGTAGAATAAGCATATTTATGGGGTTATTAAATTATTATATTCCTTAAAGCACCCATTTTTGGTATGATGACTACCCTCATAGCGAAAAAGGTCATATTTCATGCCAAATTCCTTGAGGTAGGTATGAGGTTGAGTGCAAAATTCCTCACTTTCCATCAATCACTTGAGGATAGTAGGGGATCATGGCACTTATGGTTCCATGATATACATACTTCTAAATGCATTTACTTACTTCATTACCAAATTGTAATTATACAAATTAAATGAAGCATAATTTCTTTACTTTCACTAATTAAATTCTTATATCTTTAATTAATTAAAATGATTTATACTGCACTTGCTTTTACTAAATAGAGTTTCATACCTCTAAGTAATAAAAATAAACCATTTTATTTTAATTTCACTAAATAGAGTCACATACCTCTAAATAATAAAAATAAACCATTTTCTTTTAATTTCACTAAATAGAGTCCCATACCTCTAAATAATAAAAATAAACCATTTTCCTTTTACTTTCACTAAATAGAGTCATATATCTCTAAATAATAAAAATAAATCATTTTCCTTTTTACTTTCACTAAATAGAGTTCCATACCTCTAAATAATAAAAATAAACCATTTTCCTTTTTACTTTCACTAAAAAGAGCCACATACATCTAAATAGTAAAAATAAACCATTTTCTTTTTTACTTTCACTAAATAGAGTACCATACCTCTAAATAATAAAAATAAACCATTTTCCTTTTACTTTCACTAAATAGAGTCTCATACCTCTAAATAATAAAAATAAACCATTTTCTTTTTTACTTTCACTAAATAGAGTCCCATACCTCTAAATAATAAAAATAAACCATTTTCCTTTTTACTTTCACTAAATAGAGTATACCTCTAAATAATAAAAATAAACCATTTTTCTTTCACTTAAATATCCTCAAAATAATGCTCTCATTAATTACTTAAATAAATCATAACTTTTCATTTAACATAATCAAAGTATGCTTTATTTAATCATTTAAACAAATCATAACCTTCCATTTGTCATAATCAAAGTATGATTTATTTAATCATTTAAATAGATCATAACCTTTCATTTAAAATAATAAAAGTCTCCTCTCTTTAATTATTTAAATAAATTAAAACATTATTAATCTATTCCAATTCAATACTAATAAACCAAGCTAAAGCAGAAGAAAAAAATAAAATATTATTAAACCACACATGATTCACTAAACTGCCCGCTATAATAGATCCCCATGAGCCTAAAGGAACCATGATAATAAACCAGGCCACACAATGATAGAAAGCAATTTCACACATAGGAAATGATCATAGTGAACTTAGGGTTTGCAAGGTAGGTGATTGACACACAAGGTCAAGCTTAGAGAAGAACCCAAAGTGCTTGGATACTAGCCTTTAGGCATTGAATTCCTTAAGATCTACCATTGGCCAATAGGCTTGATGAATATGGGATACAAAATCCTAGCTACCACCAATGAACCATCAGATAATAACATGTGGTTGTAATTGAAGAAAATTTGAGGAGGGGGTTCAACATCCCTAGAAGAGTCCATTAGGATTTACATAGCATGAATCCATACTTTGGAGAGGACCACATACTCAATGGATAACAAGACGAATATCAAGTGCATATAGAGAGAGCATTGTCCTCATTAATCACAATGCTAATAGAAATGAGAAGGGAGTACAATCCTCAACATTGAGCTTCAACAAATAATAATGGACAATGATAACCAATATTCTAACACAACAACCTAGGAGGGGAATAAATTTGGTTAAGAGCCTAAATGAAGGTGACAAGTTGACATACAACACTATCCCTAAGGTGGCATACAAGAAACACTTACAATGAGCACACATAGGAGTTTAGGTAGGCATAGTTGATGTCAAAACAAATATCTTCCCAAAGGGGTGTTACTCCCAAACTAGACATCAACAATATGAGAAAGATAAGAATAAGAGAAAAATACATACATTTATTATTTTTCCTATATTAAGCACTGAAACTAATCATGGGAATACCAACCTATAGATACTCAAGATTTTGTTATGCTCTTATTCTTCCTTCTTGAGCATGGTATTATTTAATCCAATCACCCTACATTTGTTTTATTCCCTTCCCCTTGTTTTGTGAGATGTGCATCCACATGTTCTCTTTTATTTCTCATCCCCTCTGCTTGTTTAATCCTATCATCATTTTTTTCTGTTTGGTCATCCATATTTCCCATAAGGTATGGATTCCACTTGCTCTCATTTTTTGCCATTGCACCTCAATACTCTCTACCCATCCACCATTACTTTTATTTCCCACCCTCCAACAATGGCAGAGATAGGTCAAAATAATTCTTTTTTTTTTTTAATTTTTTCCCTTTTGTGATAAGCTTTACCATAAAATGGTGCTCATACCTTTTCAATGTTTGTAGGCACCCCATAAACTTGAATATCCAACTTGCAGATATTTACCTTATGGTAGATTTATTTATTTTTTTAATTAAAGTAAAATTAGCTACTTTAAATGGGAGTCCCTTATATTGAAGGATAAATGTCAACTATTATTTAACATACTACATATTTTATTAACAATCAAAATCTCTTTCTTAGAAACTACTCTTTATAAATGAAATTCATTTATCATTATAAATAAAAACAACTATTATTTATAAAAATATATATACCATAGAATAAAAGGTTTTCTTATCAATTACTTATATATCATGATTTTCTTTTGAAAATTTTAAGAAAAGCAATGAGCTTTCAAAAACAACCAAATTTTGAATTTTTTCCAAACCATTGATGCATATTGTGATGAAGTAAAATTTAAATAAAAATTATGCAACAGATAAAGAGGGAGTCTTTCCATCAACCCAGTCAGCTCTCTCAGCCTGAGAATTTATGATATTTGCTAGGGTATCAATTGAGGCTTAAGGTAGATAGCTATTGATAATTATCTCTAATTGAATATATGCTTACATGAAGGTATCCATCCATGTTACCCATGAGTTACCTTAATCATCATTCACTCAACCTCAATTACCCTCGATTTTGATGGATGATTCTACTTCTTCCACCCATGAGTGTACCTAATCCTACATATTTTACAATATGTTAGTAGTACCATGCTCTTCTAAATCAACTAAACATTGCATAGTTAATTCAATTGCTCAAAATAGGTATTAAATCATCATAAATTAATACATTGTTTCTTTGTGCCAAAAAGCCTCCCAAGGAGGGTCATGATAGAAGTCTATTCTTGAGAGAAGTGTGGTATCCTCCCAAAAGTCATCTATTCTTAGTTAAATCAAATGTTACTTAATGATAAGGAATAGATGGTAAAATCTATTCTTAGTCAAGTTGATTATACTTAATACGAAGGAATATATTATGAATCTTTTGAACATGCTTAATGAAAAATAATAGGTGGGTAACCTATTATTGATTGGATTATGGGATCGTCTCTCTAAAATATTTAAGAATGCACCAGATTATATGACTATTTAATCTTTCAAAGTTAATATTCCTTGTGGACTTGTGGGTCCACGGGAAGGGAACTTTATTAATTAAAAATAAACTTTTTTAATTCAAAATAAACTTTCTTAACTCAAAACATAAAATTCATTCAGAATTTGATCAAATGATTATAATAATTGAGGGGAGTTCCGGTAGGCAACACTCAAATATTTCTATTTGAGGGAAGTTGTAGTAGGCAAAGCTCAAACCTTCTTAAGGGGAGTTGCGGTAGGCAACACACAAGTTTTGTTGTGATATTTTGGGTAGTGTAACCCAAAGGGTTCTAAAACGTGAGAAATATTTCAAAAATTCCTAGAGGAGAAAGCTTGGACTAATTATCCTATCGTGTAGGTATGGGTTATTATCACAAGTTTGTGTTGGCACCTTAGGATCAAGGAGACCAAGCTATTTGGTAATAATAGCCTTAATTAACCATATGGTAATTAAGAACTATGTCCCACTATGAAGGAGCATGTACCTAGGCCCAAGGAAAATATGTAAAGATCCTAAATAGATGTACTTATATATGAATAATAAAAATATATTCCCTTTAGATGAACTAGAAAGGAGAACCCTACACTATGGTTAAATGGTCTTACATTTACAATAATTGGTAAGACAATGTGCGGAGACCATTAAGGCATCATTTGTACTATGGAAGTATACAAAGGTATCCTTATACCATGGAGGTATACAAAATGTAAATCCCCAGTATTACAGGATGGGACCACATCTTGACCACTTGAGTGTCATTTGTAGTGACTAGTTCTCAGTTGTGGAATACCTTGGGAAAGAAGAAAAATAAATTTTGGGATACATTAATGTGAATATAAGATAGCTATTCTTAGATAAGTTTTAATGGGAAGGAATATATGTAAAATCTATTATTAGTTAGGTATTGAACATTTTTAATGGAAGATAATAGATGGGGAATCTATTCTAGAGAGGAGTATGGGATCCTCTCTTTAAGATAAAGTTGAAATAGCACTTAATGAATTATAATTTTATTATTGCAATAATCTACTATATTTTGACTATGAATTTATAGATATTTCAATGCTTTGACTCTAATATGAGATTTATGTATTGATGTTTCAATACTTAATGTCTAAGTAATATGGATGTTTTATTACATTGATGATATAGTTTACTACTATTTTATTGAATTATAGGTCCAGGTACTATCAAGGATGGAAGAAGTTGATCGACCATTAGGAACAAGATACTGGAAAAATAAAATGATAATGAAGACAACTCAGGGTAACATGGAATGCTATCTCATGTAGTTGCATTACCTTTTATTTATGCTCGTGTTTGCACCATTAGACCATGATATCTAGTACTAGTCTCCTTAGAGTTAGTTGGTGGTAGTTGGGTCTATCTTAAAAGATACCACCTACTTAAGGATAAAACAATGGTGTGAAACATTGAGAATACATTTGATGCATGTGATTGTTGAGTTATGAAATTATATTGCTTGTTTGTTGATTTGCAATGATTATGGAAATAAATAATGGCTTTATGCTTTCTATTATGAGAAACAAAAAATATTGTGTTTAGTCCAAGATGGATAATATGTCATGACCCACATTGGTAGAATCCTCTTGCATGATGAATTGGGACCTGATTCTTAGTTTTGTAATGTTTTGTGAAGTTAATTGATGCTTTTGTGAGAGATATATTTTAGGAAATATGTTTTGGAAAAAATAAAAGAAAATCAATTAAATGTTGTTTAATTAATTTAATTGTATATTACCTCATTAATTTGGTAGGTTTTAAAATGAAATTAGGTTATATTTATCTTCACACAATGTATCTAATTTTTATTGGACCAAAAGAGCGCTAAGATAATTTAATAATTTAATGATTTCCCTTTCCTTTCTTTAATAGTTTTAAATTTGTCAATGTTCTTGAGAAGGAGGCAAGAAACAAAGAGATGGATCACCTTATATCTACTTTTTGATTTTTTGATATTTATATTATCTTCACCTAGCATGGGTATGGCGATATTTTAATATGGAAAGTACCTCCATTATCATAGTGCTTACCCATGTGGAATATTTAAATCTCTCCCTTTTCCCTAGCTAGCATGGTGGAAAACATTATTTTACTACAGAATATCTTCAACATGGAGGAGGATATTTCTTATAAATTGATATCCTCTTGGGAGGAGAGGGGCTAAGGATAGACATGGAGGCTTAGAAGGAAGAGAATTAGGAAGACATGAGAGGGCTAATAGGAAGGATTGAAGGCATGGAAAACATGAAGGAGAAGGAAGGTGGACTCTTTTCTTAATTTCTTCCAATTATTTTGATTCTTTAAAGGTTATATTTCCATTTACTGTATACTCTGTTTATGTAGTATGAATTTTATAGAAAATATAAATGAATTTGACCAATCTTATGGTTTTCACATTTATACATTGGATTATGAATTGGACATTCAAATGATTTTAGATTTTATATGTCCAAATAAATGGATTAATATTATAATTTATAGTTAAGAAGCCTATGAATTAGTTATTTTTCTAGTTCTAAAATCTCAATCCAAATTATTCTTTTGCCTCAAGTTATTATGTAATATTCAAATATAATCTTCAAACCTAAACACCCCGTATAATGTAATAATAAAATGTCTTCTTCAAATTAGACTTTTAGGGACAAGAATAATTGAAGTGTGCTTTGACTTAGCACTCTTTGGTCACTTATAACAAAAAATTTGTACTAGACCATGTGTAATTTGATGAATATAAAGCATTATGTTTCGTCGAGCACCTTGTTAGAGGGAATAAAGTTGAATTTTAAATTTTAATATTTTGGATCTTCATATTCACCTCTTTTTTCATCCATATATGTAAATCTAAACCTAATTCTATCACTATTTTAATATTTTGCATGGTTGAAAAATCTATCTACTAATTATAATATGGCCTCTAAATTAGCCATCGTTATTTTTGTAACATCATAGTATGGCCTATAGTCATCCTACAGAGATTGGAAAGACTCCTAGGTCTCAAATTGGTCTTGCCATGGCTAGGGTTTTATATCCAAGCGCACTAATGGTATTTTGGGACCTATGTTTTTTGTGATAGAGGTCTAGACAAATATCGACCATGAAATAGCTTGAGAAATCTTTAACATTTTTCTTCCTTTATTTTTTTACATTGGTATTCAAAAAACAAATCTCGTACATGTTTGATTTATCTTTCGTGAACTATTGAGTGGAAGAAGAATATTTATTAAAACTTAAACCTTAGCCTTCTATTTTATGCCATGATCTTACATGTTGACACTTAGCACCATATATGAAAGCCACTATTATTTGAAATAGGTAGTGATAGTTTTGATATTGTATTTGGGAACATTAGTCCCACATGAGATACATTTTGGGTTTGGTAAACTTCATAATACCTTATTCACACATGTATTAATATCCAACCATATTAGGTTCTTGGCTTAGTTCTTCTAGACCTCCATTGATCATTGTTGGAATTGTTGATCAGCCTCTATCTGCCATGTGGTATGATTTCCATGGTTTTCTTATCTTTTGTTGTTTTATCTATGAATGGTTGTGAACACTCGATTGATTTGGGGTGAAATGAGATAAATCCTTTTACATTTAGTATAGGCTTGGTCCCACATGCTCTATGTGAGAGCATTGTGAAGCCTTCATAAGGGGAAACAAGCTCCTTTAGGCCTAACCACAAGTGGTGGTCAAGGTAGCTAAGGAGGTTGTGCTCTAGATAGCCATGGCGTCTAGAGGCTAGTCAGGCCTGGTGGAGTCTTAGCATCAGTGGTGGATGCCTCATTGACTATTGAATTGGATACCTTATTGACTATTTGACTTGTGGTCTAGTTTGGAAATCATATTAACTACTTGACCATTGAATTATAATGACCCTAATTGATCACCCCTATTTGAATATTTATAACCTTTTATTTTTGAGTTGGCACAACTAAAATTTTATTCTTTCCATAATTTAAACATAGGTTTTTGGAGACAAAACTCTTGAGGAAAAAATATATTTCTACAATGAAGGAATTGATTGAGCAAACTCAAACAAATGATAGGTCAAATTGGATGTCATAAAAAGGATAGACCTTGAAACATGCAACTAAAGGAAATTTTTATATAGGAAAATTTATGGAGAAATTGATTATTATTGTGAAACAATTTTGTGGAAACATTGTAAATCAATCTGGTAGAAAAATTGTAGAAAAAAATTAGAACAATTTTCTGGAGAAATTTTAGATTAATTATGGAACAATTTTGTGGAGAAATTGTAGGTTAATTATGGAACAATTTTGTGGAGAAATTGTAGGACAATTTTTTGGATAAATTGATTATTATTGTGAAACAATTTTGTGCAAAAATAGATTATTATCATGAAACAATTTTATGGAAAAAATGTAATTCAAATTGGTATATAAATTGTAGAAAAAAATTTAGAATAATTTTGTGGAGAAATTGTAGGTTTATTATGGAACAATTCTATAAGGAAATTGTAGGTTAATTATGGAACAATTTTGTGGAGAAATTGTAGGTTTATTATGGAACAATTTTGTGGATAAATTGTAGGCTTATTATGGAACAATTTTATGGATAAAATATAGGCTAACTATAGGATAATTTTGTAGAGAAATTATAGGTTAGAAATAGGATAATTTTGTAGAGAAATTGAAATGTGGAAAAATTGTATTTCAATTATAGGGCAATTTGGTAGAAATATTGTAGAAATATTTTAGGGTAATTTTGTGGAGAAATTGTATGCTAGTTGAAGGAATGTTTTGTGGAAAATTTAAATTCCAGTTAAAGGAATATTTTATGGAAAAATTGAATGTTATATTTACAATTAATTTTGTGGAAATTTTGGATTGTTTAAGATTAAAATTTTAGGGAGTATCAAATGTTTAATTCATTATTTAAATGCTATTTATGTGTGAATGAAAATTAAGAGAATTTAGTTTTTTAAAGTACCTTATAGGTATGTTTAGGAAAGAATGGGTGGGGAACTCATTCTTGTGGAAATTTATAGGGATTCCTCGTATTTTGTATGAACTAGACTAGAAGTGATTGCTTAAAATGAGGAAGGTTTTATATTTAATTACAAAAGCATCTTCTAAGTTATGAACAAGAAATAATGGGTAGGGAATATATTATTTGGTGAAATTTATGGGATTCTCTTTTGCTTGAACTAGAGGTGTTTGTAATTGTAATTTTTCTAACAAAGGAATATATTTTTTTATGGAAAAAGGTATGTGATAAAGAATGAATGTGAAATTATTTCTTGGGAAATTATGGGGTTTCCTTCACTTGAAATAAATATATAATGCATGGTTACATCACAGAAAATTTTTATTGCATGGTTTCATTCAAATGATAAATTGCATACATTGCTTTATGTTAGACTATAAAGTAAAGTACATTTAATGGATATCAATATCATGAGCAATCCCGATCCCTTACCACCATGAATCGAGCAATGGAGAGGTAATATTGAATAGTGAATACTGATACAATTCAATAATTTATCCCTTTGACATGTGTTGTATTAAGTATTTCATTATGGAAAGTTTATTGTAAATTAAACTTCTAACGTGAGCAATATTTCTAATTTGGAATGGATGTATTGCTCCTCTTTATAAAGCATGCAAGTGATGGAATTTATATTTGTTCTCAAAATATGTATAATGTAGCTTTGTACTCTGAATTATGATGTATAAGTCATCATGTTTTATAGATCAATAATGGAAATAGGGATTGCATATTATTTAAGTGACTTCATGATGAAGATATAAATGTTAAAATTATATAAGTAGATGGACTTAAATAAACACCCTATTTATGAATTTGAGACAAATATTCAATGAATGAATGATAGATTAATTATGAAAAGGCAATACCTAGAATGCTTGTATAAGTTACACTTGGGTTGCAAAACTCAAGTGGGGTCCAAAGAAGGTAATATTTAGAAGGTTTAGTTTAGATCTTATCTCCTATCATGAAGGATATGAGATACTTATGCAAGTAAATTAGGTGTTAGATAATAGATGGTCTATATGATTTTATCACTATAAAATGATAACCACTTTAGCTACCCCATTGTGGAGATAGGGGTAACAAAGCACTATAAATGATAGATACCATATCTAAGGCATGCACCAAATATTCATGTAGATAGACTTAGGTTGAGACTAATTTAGATGAACTTAAGTTAGTAAAAGAAAAATGACTATGCCATCCTCGGGGTATTGAGAAGAGGAGAATCCCAAAAAACTATTGTCAATATTTTCTCCATTCATCAAAAATTTAGGAAATATAGGGTGACCATTTAAGGTACCCTTATACTATAGAGGTATGAATGTAAACCCACTAGTATTATAAGATATTGTCTGCTCCTATTAACAAGAGGTAGACACTGACCATGTTATCTCTTAGTGAAGTGTTGCCTTACAACTTACATTGAGTACATTCTTGAGTAATAATTTAATATAGATTTATCAGTAATAAAAAAATTTATCTCATGATATGGTTTGAAAATATGGTATGTTATAGTAATTATGGTGTAGAAATCCCTTAGGGTTATAATGGGCACATAAATAATGGATCACTAATGTGATATCTAAAGTAGAATAATCCTACCCAAGTGTTGTAGGTGACTTGGAGAGGAGAGGGCAATCCTCCAAGAGAGGTCCTAGGTTCGAATCTCCACCCTATCAAAAAGCTAAATTGGGTATCTAAAAATCCAATTGATAATGTTCGTACGGGTAGGGCTGGGTGTGACTTCCGGGTGACTTTGATGGTATAGAACCCCCTTTTTGTGATCTCTCAGACCAAGGTGGCCCCACAAGGGGTTTTTCACTTTAAAAAAAAAAAAAACAGAATAATACTGGAATTTATTGTAACTAGGTTTGTATGATGGAACCTTGATGGACTATGTGGCTATCCATGTGAGATATTTCATACAAATTATAGTCATAGGAACGTGATTGACTATGAAAAAAACCTATGAGGTATGTTATTTGGTGTCACAGTTACTAGAAATCCTGAATGACTATTGGGTGACCAGGTGAGAGATGTCACATGGGTGATACTCAAGATATCATGGGGATGGTTTACTTGAGCATGATAGTTTTACACATGGTGTAGTGGGAAAAACTACAATACGCTTCATGCCTAGGTACTAGTGGAAATAAAATAAGACTAGTAGGTTAATTGGTGTCCTTTATCAAAAATATAATATAGGGTTAATCCCTAAGTCATGGTTAAAATTTTCTTCAAAGGAAGGTAAGGAAATAGGGTTATCATGTGAAGGTGTCCTTTAAGCTATATGGGTAGTGTACAAGATGAACCCTAGAGCCTATGTGGTAGTTTGGTCACTACTATCCACCTAAGGATGTTGCAACATTTGGAACATAGAGCTTATATTGAATCTATCTAGGATGTGTTTCTTGAACCTCACTTGTGTTAAAAAAAGTATCTCTCTTGGGTTGGTTAGAATTATGTTGTTACACTTAAGTACAAGACACTTGTGCATGAATCTTCTAATAGTTTTACATATGGTGTAGTGGGTAAAACTATAATAAGCTACATGTCTAGGTACTAGTGGAAATCAAATAAGACTAGTAGAGGAAATGGTGTCACTTCTCAAAAATATAAGATAGGGTTAATACCTAAGCCATGGTAAAAATATTCATTAAAGGAAGGTAAGTAAATGGGGGTATCATGTGAAGGTGTCCTTTAAGCTATATAGGTAGTGTACAAGATGAACCCTAATTTTGATGTGAGAGTTTAGAAACTATTGTCCACATGAGGGATGTTGCAATATATGGAACTCATAATATGGTTAGAAGCTTCTATTGAATCTATCTATGATGTATTTTGTGAACCTTAATTGTGTAAAAAAAGTGTATCTCTTGGGTTGGTTATAATTGGGTTGTTACACTTAACTACAAAACACTTGTGCATTTATTACACATTATTACATTACATAAAATATTTACTCACACTCTAATCTAAGACACACTCCCAATCTAAATATGTATTGAAGGTGGTATATTAGAATGCAAAAAATAATGCAGTATACTCTAACATCCTCCTGTGTTATAGTATTTGGTTATTGAAGACTTTAGTCTTCCATATGATATTCATCTTTTTTCTAGAAATTGTACTCTTCTTTTCTACTTTTTTCATTCTATTGTTTGTTTGTATCTTGATTAAGTAAATAATTAGTATCTTTATAAAATACTATCTTTGCTGGAAGTGCTTGAACTTCATGTTCTCCTGTAGGTTCTTCTAGTTATTCAGTTTCTTGAATCTCTTGAACTAAGTGCCCATTTTGATTTTCTTTTCTATGTTGTAGTTGAGATTTATTGTATTGATTTTGAGAAGTTTATTGATGTTGAAATTATTGTTGATGTGGTCTATACTGATTATGATATTGTCTTAGCTAAAATTACCTATTTTATTGGTTTTCAAAAATAGTTTGATTCCTTTGATATTGATTTCATGGATTGTATCTACAATAATTTGTACTATGTTCTCTTTTCTTGCATACTTGACAATATCTATTTTTTTATTTTGACCTATTCCTTGAGAATGAAGTAACATTTCCTTGTGTATTATCTTGTGAGACTAAGGCATTGTTAATAATTATATCTTTGAATAAATTATCTACCTCATACTATTGTAGTATATTGAGTAACTCATCAAATGATGTATATTTAATTAGAATTTGTAAACATGTTACTACATGTTTTTAGATTTCTGGAAGTTCTCTTAGAATCACTTGAACAAGAAACTTGTCTTCTACCTTTCCTCCTAAGCTTAGTAATTTTTCTTTATATATACCACTTTTCTTCGAAATAATTTTATACTTTAACCACTATTAACTTTTAGAGAATGCAATTGGGTTTGAATATTCAAGATAGTGGATTTATTATTTCCTTCAAATATCTTGGCTAAAGTATTCCAATATTCTATAGAAGTTAATTCTGAGCTAATGTATGTTTGTATATCATTTGTAATTACAAATGTTATTATCATGAGTGCTTTTGCTTCATCTTCTTCATACTTATAAAGTTCTCTAGCATATTCAGTAGGTTTAATTTTATCTCCTTTAACAATATTGACCTCCATTTGTTTTTTCATTAACTGTAATTAGGACATTTAAGAAGTTGGAATTCTAAAAGAAATAATTTGTTTGTTGCCATGATAACACTTGTATACTACCTTATATCTACTTAATATTTTAAATAATAATTTCAATATAATTTTCAACTTCTACTCTTCAATATGAATACATTGTATTTGCTAATGTTTGTATAATGATCAAAAAATAGTTTTGAAAAAGGTTTCAATTATTCAAAACTCTATGTGGAATTCCTTTTATCTCCCAAATTCAATAATATGGTTTCTATATTTTACAAACCTAATTTGATGTTGAAGTCCTTATGGCTCGCAAATTAAAAATTTAAAACTTTTGTAAAATGTATTTGTAATTTTATGTAGGAAACCTTATTTATCTAAATATCAAAATATTTGTAAATATTAAAAATCCTTTACAAAATTTAATAATTCAATTACAAAAATTTACAAAATCTTCCCAAAACTTGAAATGGATTCCAAAAATTCCTCAACAAAAATTCAAGGCTTCTCAAAACTTTCCAAACATAACTAATAATGTTTCTACGGTTTCAAATTTCTCTTTTATACCTTCTCTCTCCAATAATTAAATTAATCTTACAGTCAACTAGATTAATTTTCCTTCAACCTTAGAAAATAATAATATTACCTAACCTTATAACTCATAATTTGGATAAATAACCAAGATGTATTTAAATTTCTTTACCTCCCAAATTGACGCATGAAATTTTTGGTCAAATGTGTTTGACCTACCCTAAAAATGCATCACTCTATAAAATATCTCCTCTTTGTTACATGCATTGCAATTATCTTCACTCTGTCACACACTGCTTTGGTTTTGGATGATTATGTGTCAAATGGAGTTCAACTTTCATGCATTTATGAAGATTTGGGATGTTGAAAAATCCTCAAAATATGGTTGGTACTCCTCCTACCACTTCAGCAAGTGACACTATTTCTCTTCAAATTCTAGATGTTACATAGGGCACTTTAACTCTCTAATTCCCTTCCTCATTGTATAACACTTGACAATTATTAACCTGAAGAATTTCTAAGGTGTTATGGTGTATTGAACAATTCATTCAACATGTGGAATCTCCCCACTTGCAATACCAATGTACACTTGTGTTATGATTGATCCCTTGGCACTCAAACCTACCCTAACTTAGCTTCAACATTTTACCTTCCAATACTTGTCTTTTGATGTCCATAAAATTTATTCTATTCTTTTAGTTCATATTTTGTGCTTGCTCTTCTCAAATGTTGCTTATGGTGGCATTGTTTTTTTCTCCTCCTCCTCAAATTGGTGGCTCAACCTTGGTGGTTCTTCTCTGCGTAGGTGTCTTATCTTCCATGGTAGCTATACCTTGGCAATATCGCATCTCATTTTCCTTTTGCTTGGTTGTTATACCACTTCTTTGGTGACTTCTTTTCTAGAAACTTTTATTCTGCATTTTTGGTGTCTTTAGACACCTTTAATCTTGTCTTATTTTGAACACTCTTTGGTCTCTTTCTTTATTCAACAATGCTTGATAAATTTGCACTTGTTAGTCTTATAAAACATGATGTATATTAATATTTTCTTCACCTTATTTCTCAATTTTCAAGTAATATTGAATGCCACTCTTTTGTATTGTATTTTGTAGATTCTAAGATAACAAAAATACCTCCTTCTTTAGCTTGGAGACACTCAATTTAAAATTTAGTTTTTTGATAAAAAAAAATTAATATGCAGCTTAAAATAATACCTCTTATTTATGTTTTAATAAAATACTCTTATAGTTTCAACTTAGAAACATTTTGCTAACATGTTTACTCACCAAACTTGCTTCCCAAATTTGTAAAATTTTTGCTACCTTTAACATGCTGCTCCAAAAATAACTCTTCTCTTGTTTAACTTGTTGCCAAAATTCTGCTCTTTTCTTCTTCAAAGTATATTGTTCAAAACATGATAATTTACAACTTATCTCCTTTAAAAAATGCTTCTAAAAACTATCTTCTTCTTCCAAATTTTTTGAAACTTGCAGCTGCTTTGCTTCTCAAAATTATGTCCAAATTGAGCTCCTATTTCCTTCCAAATATGTTGTCCAGAAATCTGAAATTTGCATCTCCAAATGCTGCCAATATGCTTCCTTTTTGTTCTCCAAAAATTGTCTATGTCTCCTAAAATTCTCTACCTTCAATTTCTGTCAATTCCTTGTTCAAACAACTATCCAAAATCTGCCTAAAACTTCTCCAATTTGCAGCTCTTTTATCTCCTTCCAATGCTGCTTAAATTTGCTGTCCAAAATTCTTCAAATGTTGTTCCAAAATTCTGATTTCTTCTACTCTATGTTGTTGTCTTGAAACTCTTCGTATTCTGTCCTGAAAATATGCATTGTTATTAAAAAAAACAGCCCTCAAAACCTTAATGGTTTTCTCCAAAACTATCAATTTGTGGCCTCTTTCAATATTATTTCTCCTCCACCCAGGTGTTGTAGGTGAGTTGGATAGGAGAGGGCAATCCTCCAAGGGAGGTCCCAGGTTCAAATATCCACCCTACCAAAAAGTTGAATTGGGTATCCAAAATCCAATTGATAATGTTGGTGTGGGCAGGGTCGGGTGTGACTCCTAGGTGAATTTGACGGTGTAGAACCCTCTGTTCATGGTCTCTCAGACCAAGGCGGCCCAACAATGGGTTTTTCTCTTTATATATATATATATATATATAATTTCTCCTCCTTAGCTTTCGCTGAATTGTATCTTAAAATTTAGCATTTTTTCTAGCCTCGTATTCAAGAATTTGAATGTCTTGAAGTCTTGAAAAAAATACTTTGTCAAAATTGGTAAAATTCTTGTCAAAAATATTCTCCTTGAATCAATTTCACAAATCCTTTTGGACTTGTTGTTGGATGACAACAATTTTTCCAATTTTTATGTGATTACCTATTTTTAGGAATTTCTTCTTCTTGCAATATTCTACCTCAAAATTTCTTCAAATATTCTCTAATGGCCACTTATTCAGTTTCTCAATAGAACTTCTTTAAACTGATTTTTTCTCCTTCAAAATTTCAATGGACCTTTTTCTTAGGTCCCCTCAATATTCTTTTTCAAATATGCAATGTGGACCTCTTCTTTCAGATCTCCTCCTTCTCAATATTCAATAGGGATACTCAATCCTCTTTCTCTCTTTTTCTTTCAATATTGGTCTTCAATATTCTATGGCAACCTCTTTCTTGGATCTCCTTAATCTTCAATATTCAATGGGACCTCTTTCTTGGACTTCATTAATATTCAATTTCTACTCTTTTGTTGCAACTCCAAAACCAATACTTGTGTAAGGAAAGCACATAGGCTTTCATTAAATTGAAGGTAAAATTATTCTCTATCTATTATATAAAGTTTCTCAACTTAAAAGAACCAATTTTCTATAACAAAATCTTAGACAATAGTAAATAAATACATCCAACATAATTATAAAATCAATAAAATTCACTATTTATTCTTCAATTTAGTCGAAATAAATCTTTGTTGAGTCCTAGTCTTCATGATATTCTTGCAACCCTATGGAAATACTCTAGCCAAATAACAACTTTCAAATTCTGTAAATAAAATCTCC
This sequence comes from Wollemia nobilis, assembly GCA_028583015.1. Taxonomy (NCBI): domain Eukaryota; kingdom Viridiplantae; phylum Streptophyta; class Pinopsida; order Araucariales; family Araucariaceae; genus Wollemia; species Wollemia nobilis. Next base: position 1,434,295 of record JAQPPZ010017037.1, read on the forward strand.
CTATCTCCTATCAATCTCCCTTGTGGCTATGATACCACTACTAGATTTTGATGCTTAATACTTAAAGTAAAATAACCACAAGAACTAAAATAAGGTTGCTATATGAAATATAATATATTGGTAAAATTCTAATCATATAGTACTCATAAATAAATTTTGCAACAGCTCATAAAATTACCATTAACAAATGCTCATGAAAATAGTATCTTGATATAGAATAAATATCTCAAATACACCATAATTCCACACACTCTCACTCTAAACTGTGTCATACACACACACATATAATATAATATGACTCTTCATATGTGGTACTCTTGGACTTCACTCCCCTTGATATTTTTCACTTCTCTACTCTAAGGACATATGTGCACTCTTACATAATGGATACTTGTGCACATCTACATTCATCATACTTGCACTCTTAACTACAAGACACTTTTGCATTTCTTATACATTATTATATTACATAAAATATTCACTCACACTCTAATATAAGACACACTCCTAATCTAAATATGTACCAAAGGTTGTACATTAGTATGTACCAAATAATGTAATATACTCTAACATTGTGAAATTTAAAATAAAAAGGTCCTTCATATCCCTAAACCAATTCATCTATTATGGATTTTAAGCATCTTCCTTACAAGCATGAGGTACCAAGTTTGAAACTTGATGTTCGTCTTCTTCTATTACTAAAATTAGGCCCTTAATCAACTCAAATATTCATAGTTATTTTTTGGTGCATTGGATGGGTATTTTATTTATGGTAATGATGTTAGCAAATCAAAATCTTGTAGGCATTTAAAAAAAAAAAAAACGTAAAAAGAAGTGTGACTATTAAATTTAAAATAAATATACGGTTCCTATCCCTTGACCAAGTCATCTAGCATAGTGGTTAAGGACCTTCCTTATAACCACGAGGTACCTAGTTTGAAAATATATGTTGGTATTCTTTTCTTACTAAATTTAGGGCCTTAATTAGCACTCCTGTACATGGTTTCCTTAATCATGTCTCAACTATACATATGGTAAAACTATTCATATATTGATCATGAAGCAATCAATCAAGATTTCGAGCCCCATCAACTCTAATATACACACACATATGAGAATACCAAACACATAAAAGTAAGTATCAATATTTTATTTACAAGTGTAATAACCAATGCAATGGCTACATGTTGTAGTAGAATATATTCCAATATTTCTCTAAGGTTTCACATTTGATTTTATTTATTTATTTTAGTGATAGTTCAAACAAATATTTCAAAGGCCATAAATTTGGCATATGAATGTGTTTGGAGGCCTTTATTAGACTGCGTAATTTTTTGAGCTCTACATAGTGATGATATCAATTGATAGATTTTTTATAGATCTACTTAGGGTTTTCTTACAATATGGAATCTTATTAGTGTAACTTAGCAATCATGAACTAATTAAGATAAAGGAGGAAGCTCTTGGACTATTCATGTTAGTGGAACTTGTTGTACTTTATCATATTAGAGAGAACATTGATCCTATTGACATGTGAACTACATTCAAATATCTCTATTGAAAAGTAGGTGCTAGTGAAGTTAAAAAAATAAAAACAAAGATCCCTAATCTCATACTTTTTACTTTAGTAATATCAAAGATCATAAATAATTTCAATTTTTTAAAATTTGACCTAGCTATAAAAAGATAAGGTAAAGAATGATCAAGAGTATTTCAAATCTATTACTTCTAATAATTTTCTTCCTTCTAATATAGTTAAATTGGTTTTTTATGTGAATGCTATGACCATCTAAAAACCACAATCCATCTCTCATGAAGACCTTTTCAAGATTCTAACACTTTATGAAGTGCTAATAAAGAATTATGGACTTCTATATCATACAAAAGGCCATCTAGAAAAATTCAAATCAATGTAATATAATGTTCAAGTATCTAAGGGTATATCTAAGGCTTCAAATAAAATAAACCATTATGAGTATTATATAAGAGGACACTTCATCAAGAATTTCATTACAAGGGTAAAGAAGTATGACGTAAAATTATTGAGGGATGGTTACAAGCTTTCTAGTTTTGAATATGAGGGTTAAGGAGAAATAAATAATTCTAACTAGAACATCTATTATGTGGGGGAGGTGTTACATATATTGCCTTCTCTTATTGGCTCACATAGCATAGATTATAAGAGGTTATTGAAATATGTGTAACTTGATATTTTTATACCAAGGCTAAATGTGTGATGAGGTTTTTATGAGAATCATTTATATAGCTTATAGGGATGTAATTATGAAATCCAATAAGCATTTCTAATTTATGTAAGCATATGAGAATGTTAATGTAATCCTATGAGCCTATTTCATATTTCATCTTTAGCAATATTCGTTAATCCACCCCTTTGGATAACCCCACTTAAATATTAATTTAATAATATTTTATTGTGGAGTTACTCTCAAGGCTAATTTAATGTTTACCTAAGGTTAACCTCTCATTGGGGTTTTTGTGTCACTATAAATACCTCCCAATGATGATCCATTTGTATCATAAGTATTAATAAAATATGATATATTTGGGTTCCCAAGGGCACCCATATTATTTTTTTTCTCCCTTCATTGCATCATATAATTTACTATTGCTATATTTTACTTTTCATATTTTTTTTTGACATACAATTATGGTGAATGCATGTTTTGGAATGATTCTAGAAAATATTATACAATCAAAAAAATAGTGTGTGTAGGGTTGTACACTAATGCTCTAGTAATTAGATATTGTTTGGATAACATCTAAAGTGGTAAAGTACATTATCCTAAATGACCCATGGTGTTCTTGATGTTGAAATATACTTGACCTTACTATTATTTCTTTTTTAATCATAATACTCTAGATGTTGTCATGAACCTAACAAAGATTTTTTTGGGATTACTTAGATAATTTTTTTTTGTTTTTTGTAGATGATATTTTGATTTAATCTTATAAGAAAAAATCACATATGGAGATTTTATAAATGTTAGTGTTTATTCAGAGAGAAAAATCTATATCAAAATTTATCTAAATATATATATATATATATTTTAAAGAGTGCGTTATTTGAGGCATTTCATTTCTATGGAAGGTATATCTAATGATCTAGAAAATACTAAAGCCATTATAAAGTGGAAAATACCCTAGAAAATACATGAAGTCCAAAAAATTATGGGTTTAGATAACTACTATAGAAGGTTTATTGATGGATTCTCCAAGATATCCACCTTAGAACGTTTCTATAGAGGAAAGGAGAAATATATTTTGTTTGAGAAATTAGAAGAGGCATTCTAGTTGTTGAAAGAGAAGTTGAAAACACAAATTCGCAAGGTATCTGATCATAATGATCAAATTATTATGATTATAAATGTCTTTGTAAATGGATTAGAGATATTCTTGATACAAGTAGATTGAGTGGTGGTCTCTGAATGTAGAAAGTTAAAATTGCATGAGAAAAACTATACACCACATTACTTAGAATAAGTAGTTATTATTCATACTTTATAGAAATGAAGGAGCTATATCTTGGAGAAACCCTTTGAGTTGATGGTTTTTTAGTAGGGACACAGGTATATATTTATTTAATAACAATTGAATGGCCTACATTGATGATGGTTGGATTTCCTAAGTGAATATGACTTTGAAATTAGCTATATCAAAGAAATATAAAATTAGATAATTGATGTACTTTTTCATACATAGCACATTACTACTGTAACTACTCTTTAGTCAATGTTTGAAGAGAATACCTTGAGATATTTGTATAATAGTGGGTTTGGAAAGTGAAAACTACTCTATGCGTGGATATCTAAGATCCAGTGTATAATGACTATCAAAAAGAAATATATATGCTTTTGATATCTAAAGGTCATATATGTGTGACATACTAATAATCCAAGGGGTACAATCCTTGAGGAAGCACTTCATGGTTTTTATTCTAAATACCCATGTGAAAATTCTTGTAGTAGATCTTAGGCCTCTCTATTTCACTCAAGAAGGATGTAATAGGATATGTTTTGGAATTCCTTTAGTGCCTATGATTTTAGGTTAAATGTGAACATCTAGGTAGACTACTATATTCACATGATATGTTAAAATTAAAAATTTCAATTATAATCATGGGCATCATGCAAGGATTATGAACATCCAATAACAAGCATGACATCATCCTTGTGGTGGCTAATAAACTGACCAAGGTAGCATATTTTACTCCTAGTAATCTTAAGTATGGTTATTCAATCTTATCATGAAGTTTCATGCAAGTGATCTTCAAGTTAGATGGGGTACCTAAAAATATTATACTTGATAGAGACACAAGAATAATCTCATGGTTTCCATAAAATTTTATTGTTGCTTTAGGTACCAAAAGTAACATAAGCTCAATATACCTTCCAAAGAACATTGGTAAAACTAAAAGGGTAAATGAAGTCGTATGTGACTTGTTAAGCATGTATTATATAAATAAACAATAAAAGTGTGAAGAATACCTATGCATGGTATAATTCATATAAATATTACCATTCTAGACCCAGAATTGCCCTATTTAAAATAATCTATGTTAGAAAGTATAAAAATCCCATTATTTGGGATGTGATTAAGGATCAAGTGGTCATGGTTCTATACTTATTGAAGGAAATGCAAGAACAAGTGAGATCAATAAGGAAATTTTAATGGAATCCATTAATAGCCAAAAGAGGTATGTTGGCCATAATAAAATTATAAGAAAATTTTCCATGGGAGATAAAGTATTTTTATGGTAAAATGATAGAAGAGCTCTATAAAATTTGTCAATGACAAAGCTAGATCCTAGATACATTGCTTATTTCAAGGTTTTAGAAGTGGTCAATCCAATTGCTTACCAACATTCTATACCTCTTAGATATCATTCACATCCATCATGTGTTCCATGTTCTCTTACTAAATTTATATCACACTAATGTATGTCACATCCTTATTGGTAATCATAGTATGTATAAGATGTATGATACTTTAAGTCAATACAATAAGGAACTTGGAGATGCACAAGTTACATTTTTCTAATAGGAAAATAACTCAGTGTAAGGTCTAGTGGGACTAATAAACAAAGGATAGTGGAACATAAAAAGACACCAAGGAAATTTAGAGTCTTTTTCCACATTTATTTGAGTGAAGACTATTTTTTCCTAGTTTTAATTAATAGCAATATTTTTTTTGGTATTAATATTAAAATAGGGTTTTGAAAGGATCCCCACAACCTTATACAACAAGAAATCCTAGAGGCCCATTAAAGCACAATATGACCTTCATAAGGGAGGACCACCCTAAAGGATAGCAAGATATTACAAACCGATGCAAGCACTCCCTAGGGAAGGGGAACCAAGGGATTTCACACCGTCCCCATGAAGGTAAGCTAGGGAGCAAAACCCAAAAAACATGGTCCAAAGATTAGTAGGATGACGTGGGGGCCCTAGAACTACCAACTTGAATAAATGCATCATTTGAACTTTGAAAGTCACAACACGTTGCAACGTTCAACAAGCCAAAGTAAAAGAAGGGGTGACATCACTAGGGGACCAGAAGGGACAATCAAGAAAGGTAGGAATGTATTGAGGGAATAGCATAATAAAGGCTAGTACACACCATAAAGTGCTTAAACTTGTTGGCACCAACTAGATCACCCAAATATTTGAAAGGAAATAAAATCTGACAAGAGTTAAGAAGCTTCCTCCCTGATGTGAAGTACAACATCATTGGAAAAATCCCAATGCCAAATAGATAAGCCTTGAGAAAAAACTCCTAATTTTTCTAAGATATCAACCACTAAATTGTCTTCTCTAAAAATGTGGGAGAACTCCATGCTATAAAAGGAATGAGCACGCCAATTTCCTTCATCAATTAAATTATCTATTTTCCATCCTGAATGGGAAACTCCATGAAGCATGTTGATGATGGATAGGGAATCCCATTCAATAATTGTGTTTTGATGCCAAGGTTCTTAAGATGCTCCAATCCAATGAAGGCCAATCTAGCTTCAACCACCATGGAATTTTGGACTTCAAGGTAGTTTGCATAAGCTAAAATAAGATCACCATTATTGTCCCTTATTATTGCTTGTGCCAGCTAAGCCAGGGTTGCCTTTAGAGGCATAGTCAAAGTTAATTTTGAACCACCCAATGGGTTGTGGAGATCAATGAACCTCCCTTCTTGGGTCAAGAGTAGGATGGAGGCATGCAAACGACACAAAACAAAACTGTTCTTCCAACAACCACTTGCTTGGGGAGGGCATCAAAATTAATTTTGAAGGATTCAAATTGTTGAGAGCCAAAGATACATTTTTTGATACCTTCCACAGAATCTTGAGGCTTATTTGGGTGATATTATTTTCCACTTATTTGAATTCCCTTGAGTTCCTTTCCTTCCACACTCCCCAGAAGGAGTGTGGGAGGATAAATTTCCAAAAATATTTAAGCCAAGAAGAAAGAAATGGTGACTTCCATTGGATGAAATATTCCATTAAGTAATTAAGAAACACCAAATCAATGTCCAACAAAAAGAGAATGTAAGCCATAATATTTTGCACACTATGATTGTTGAGCAAAATATGAGCCATCGATTTCCAATTATTCTTGTATAAATAGCACATTTTGATTAGGCACATCCTCCTCTTGAGAGGATTCTCGATCGAGAGGATTTTGTTTTGCACAACCAACCAATAGAAAATGTTAATCTTTAGCATTAGATTTTTTAACCAAATTTGATTTGCAGGAAAAAAATCTTCCTCCACTGAGCTAAGAGCAATGTAGGCAGATTTAACTGAATAGGACCCCTCCAGGTCCCCCATCCCCACCAATATATCATCTATTAAAATATTACATAACACAATAATCCCTAGGTCCACCAATAAAGTGCACCATAATATTACATCTGCATCGGCAACCAAATTTTGAAGGGGAAACCAAAATCTATGTCTATCTTGGACAATAATAAAATCAACCACATTTTCAATCCCATGGGTTATAGAATGAGAAAAAAGGGAGGTGAACCATGGATCATCCCCTAAGGGACATTCCCTAGCCCAAATTTCATCCTATAAATTAACCGCCTCATCACTTTCTATAATCCAACTACAACAAGACTTGATGAGGTTGTTCAAGAAGGTCGACCCTCCACTAGGAAGGAAATATACTAAAAAAACCAAATTTATATTTAGCCTTAAGGATATTACGCCAAATAATATTATATTTCATAGCAACTTTCCACCCAATTTTTTCCATAAGAGCTTTGTTCATCACGACCGCATTTTTGATATTGAGACCCCCTTGCCTTTTGCTCTTACAAATTTTCTCCCACGAGACAAGCTAGAATTTTTCTTTAAAATCAAGGCCCATCCATAGGAAGGATTTACATATGCTATCCAATTTGGCAGCCATATTAGAGGGTAAATGAAAGAGAGATAAAAATAGATGGTGATGCTCTGCAAGGTGCTTTTGACCAGCACCACCTTACCCGCTTGACTAAGTAATGCCTCTTTCCAAGATGCTAATTTGTGTTGGATGCTTTCAGTAACCAGGATCAAAAAATCATCCTTAATATGTCCAAAAAAAAGGGGATCCCCCAGTAAGTGGCCAAGAGAGCAAAAATATGATATTTTAAATAGCAAGGTTAACCATGGAATATATGGCTTACACAATAAAATATTACAATAAATTAAATACAATTGTATCATGATTGCATGTAGGCCTATACAATATTAGGTCATGAAATGTTAGCCTTATTCATATGTTATATTACACTTTCAACATAAAATTTATGGAAAGGATAACTAAATTAAGGTGTATCTAGATTTAGTAAATGCTTGGATTTTTATAATGCAAAAAAAACACAAAAATTTCCTTTGATCCTTAACTAGGGAAGAATGTTATTATAGACATTGAAAATGTTTTTTTTTAAATTATTATCGTGAAACTAAAAATCTTACAACATTTATAGTGAATTTCACATGATTTCAATTGAAAACACAAGTTTCATTATAGTTAAAAATAAAAAACAATTACAATTGGTTTCCTTTCCTTTGTAATTACATTCTAATTACACAATCTGGTAGAAAAATTGTAGAAAAAAATTAGAACAATTTTCTGGAGAAATTTTAGATTAATTATGGAACAATTTTGTGGAGAAATTGTAGGTTAATTATGGAACAATTTTGTGGAGAAATTGTAGGACAATTTTTTGGATAAATTGATTATTATTGTGAAACAATTTTGTGCAAAAATAGATTATTATCATGAAACAATTTTATGGAAAAAATGTAATTCAAATTGGTATATAAATTGTAGAAAAAAATTTAGAATAATTTTGTGGAGAAATTGTAGGTTTATTATGGAACAATTCTATAAGGAAATTGTAGGTTAATTATGGAACAATTTTGTGGAGAAATTGTAGGTTTATTATGGAACAATTTTGTGGATAAATTGTAGGCTTATTATGGAACAATTTTATGGATAAAATATAGGCTAACTATAGGATAATTTTGTAGAGAAATTATAGGTTAGAAATAGGATAATTTTGTAGAGAAATTGAAATGTGGAAAAATTGTATTTCAATTATAGGGCAATTTGGTAGAAATATTGTAGAAATATTTTAGGGTAATTTTGTGGAGAAATTGTATGCTAGTTGAAGGAATGTTTTGTGGAAAATTTAAATTCCAGTTAAAGGAATATTTTATGGAAAAATTGAATGTTATATTTACAATTAATTTTGTGGAAATTTTGGATTGTTTAAGATTAAAATTTTAGGGAGTATCAAATGTTTAATTCATTATTTAAATGCTATTTATGTGTGAATGAAAATTAAGAGAATTTAGTTTGTTAAAGTACCTTATAGGTATGTTTAGGAAAGAATGGGTGGGGAACTCATTCTTGTGGAAATTTATAGGGATTCCTCGTATTTTGTATGAACTAGACTAGAAGTGATTGCTTAAAATGAGGAAGGTTTTATATTTAATTACAAAAGCATCTTCTAAGTTATGAACAAGAAATAATGGGTAGGGAATATATTATTTGGTGAAATTTATGGGATTCTCTTTTGCTTGAACTAGAGGTGTTTGTAATTGTAATTTTTCTAACAAAGGAATATATTTTTTTATGGAAAAAGGTATGTGATAAAGAATGAATGTGAAATTATTTCTTGGGAAATTATGGGGTTTCCTTCACTTGAAATAAATATATAATGCATGGTTACATCACAGAAAATTTTTATTGCATGGTTTCATTCAAATGATAAATTGCATACATTGCTTTATGTTAGACTATAAAGTAAAGTACATTTAATGGATATCAATATCATGAGCAATCCCGATCCCTTACCACCATGAATCGAGCAATGGAGAGGTAATATTGAATAGTGAATACTGATACAATTCAATAATTTATCCCTTTGACATGTGTTGTATTAAGTATTTCATTATGGAAAGTTTATTGTAAATTAAACTTCTAACGTGAGCAATATTTCTAATTTGGAATGGATGTATTGCTCCTCTTTATAAAGCATGCAAGTGATGGAATTTATATTTGTTCTCAAAATATGTATAATGTAGCTTTGTACTCTGAATTATGATGTATAAGTCATCATGTTTTATAGATCAATAATGGAAATAGGGATTACATATTATTTAAGTGACTTCATGATGAAGATATAAATGTTAAAATTATATAAGTAGATGGACTTAAATAAACACCCTATTTATGAATTTGAGACAAATATTCAATGAATGAATGATAGATTAATTATGAAAAGGCAATACCTAGAATGCTTGTATAAGTTACACTTGGGTTGCAAAACTCAAGTGGGGTCCAAAGAAGGTAATATTTAGAAGGTTTAGTTTAGATATTATCTCCTATCATGAAGGATATGAGATACTTATGCAAGTAAATTAGGTGTTAGATAATAGATGGTCTATATGATTTTATCACTATAAAATGATAACCACTTTAGCTACCCCATTGTGGAGATAGGGGTAACAAAGCACTATAAATGATAGATACCATATCTAAGGCATGCACCAAATATTCATGTAGATAGACTTAGGTTGAGACTAATTTAGATGAACTTAAGTTAGTAAAAGAAAAATGACTATGCCATCCTCGGGGTATTGAGAAGAGGAGAATCCCAAAAAACTATTGTCAATATTTTCTCCATTCATCAAAAATTTAGGAAATATAGGGTGACCATTTAAGGTACCCTTATACTATAGAGGTATGAATGTAAACCCACTAGTATTATAAGATATTGTCTGCTCCTATTAACAAGAGGTAGACACTGACCATGTTATCTCTTAGTGAAGTGTTGCCTTACAACTTACATTGAGTACATTCTTGAGTAATAATTTAATATAGATTTATCAGTAATAAAAAAATTTATCTCATGATATGGTTTGAAAATATGGTATGTTATAGTAATTATGGTGTAGAAATCCCTTAGGGTTATAATGGGCACATAAATAATGGATCACTAATGTGATATCAAAAGTAGAATAATCCTACCCAAGTGTTGTAGGTGACTTGGAGAGGAGAGGGCAATCCTCCAAGAGAGGTCCTAGGTTCGAATCTCCACCCTATCAAAAAGCTAAATTGGGTATCTAAAAATCCAATTGATAATGTTCGTACGGGTAGGGCTGGGTGTGACTTCCGGGTGACTTTGATGGTATAGAACCCCCTTTTTGTGATCTCTCAGACCAAGGTGGCCCCACAAGGGGTTTTTCACTTTAAAAAAAAAAAAAACAGAATAATACTGGAATTTATTGTAACTAGGTTTGTATGATGGAACCTTGATGGACTATGTGGCTATCCATGTGAGATATTTCATACAAATTATAGTCATAGGAACGTGATTGACTATGAAAAAAACCTATGAGGTATGTTATTTGGTGTCACAGTTACTAGAAATCCTGAATGACTATTGGGTGACCAGGTGAGAGATGTCACATGGGTGATACTCAAGATATCATGGGGATGGTTTACTTGAGCATGATAGTTTTACACATGGTGTAGTGGGAAAAACTACAATACGCTTCATGCCTAGGTACTAGTGGAAATAAAATAAGACTAGTAGGTTAATTGGTGTCCTTTATCAAAAATATAATATAGGGTTAATCCCTAAGTCATGGTTAAAATTTTCTTCAAAGGAAGGTAAGGAAATAGGGTTATCATGTGAAGGTGTCCTTTAAGCTATATGGGTAGTGTACAAGATGAACCCTAGAGCCTATGTGGTAGTTTGGTCACTACTATCCACCTAAGGATGTTGCAACATTTGGAACATAGAGCTTATATTGAATCTATCTAGGATGTGTTTCTTGAACCTCACTTGTGTTAAAAAAAGTATCTCTCTTGGGTTGGTTAGAATTATGTTGTTACACTTAAGTACAAGACACTTGTGCATGAATCTTCTAATAGTTTTACATATGGTGTAGTGGGTAAAACTATAATAAGCTACATGTCTAGGTACTAGTGGAAATCAAATAAGACTAGTAGAGGAAATGGTGTCACTTCTCAAAAATATAAGATAGGGTTAATACCTAAGCCATGGTAAAAATATTCATTAAAGGAAGGTAAGTAAATGGGGGTATCATGTGAAGGTGTCCTTTAAGCTATATAGGTAGTGTACAAGATGAACCCTAATTTTGATGTGAGAGTTTAGAAACTATTGTCCACATGAGGGATGTTGCAATATATGGAACTCATAATATGGTTAGAAGCTTCTATTGAATCTATCTATGATGTATTTTGTGAACCTTAATTGTGTAAAAAAAGTGTATCTCTTGGGTTGGTTATAATTGGGTTGTTACACTTAACTACAAAACACTTGTGCATTTATTACACATTATTACATTACATAAAATATTTACTCACACTCTAATCTAAGACACACTCCCAATCTAAATATGTATTGAAGGTGGTATATTAGAATGCAAAAAATAATGCAGTATACTCTAACATCCTCCCGTGTTATAGTATTTGGTTATTGAAGACTTTAGTCTTCCATATGATATTCATCTTTTTTCTAGAAATTGTACTCTTCTTTTCTACTTTTTTCATTCTAGTGTTTGTTTGTATCTTGATTAAGTAAATAATTAGTATCTTTATAAAATACTATCTTTGCTGGAAGTGCTTGAACTTCATGTTCTCCTGTAGGTTCTTCTAGTTATTCAGTTTCTTGAATCTCTTGAACTAAGTGCCCATTTTGATTTTCTTTTCTATGTTGTAGTTGAGATTTATTGTATTGATTTTGAGAAGTTTATTGATGTTGAAATTATTGTTGATGTGGTCTATACTGATTATGATATTGTCTTAGCTAAAATTACCTATTTTATTGGTTTTCAAAAATAGTTTGATTCCTTTGATATTGATTTCATGGATTGTATCTACAATAATTTGTACTATGTTCTCTTTTCTTGCATACTTGACAATATCTATTTTTTTATTTTGACCTATTCCTTGAGAATGAAGTAACATTTCCTTGTGTATTATCTTGTGAGACTAAGGCATTGTTAATAATTATATCTTTGAATAAATTATCTACCTCATACTATTGTAGTATATTGAGTAACTCATCAAATGATGTATATTTAATTAGAATTTGTAAACATGTTACTACATGTTTTTAGATTTCTGGAAGTTCTCTTAGAATCACTTGAACAAGAAACTTGTCTTCTACCTTTCCTCCTAAGCTTAGTAATTTTTCTTTATATATACCACTTTTCTTCGAAATAATTTTATACTTTAACCACTATTAACTTTTAGAGAATGCAATTGGGTTTGAATATTCAAGATAGTGGATTTATTATTTCCTTCAAATATCTTGGCTAAAGTATTCCAATATTCTATAGAAGTTAATTCTGAACTAATGTATGGTTGTATATCATTTGTAATTACAAATGTTATTATCATGAGTGCTTTTGCTTCATCTTCTTCATACTTATAAAGTTCTCTAGCATATTCAGTAGGTTTAATTTTATCTCCTTTAACAATATTGACCTCCATTTGTTTTTTCATTAACTGTAATTAGGACATTTAAGAAGTTGGAATTCTAAAAGAAATAATTTGTTTGTTTCCATGATAACACTTGTATACTACCTTATATCTACTTAATATTTTAAATAATAATTTCAATATAATTTTCAACTTCTACTCTTCAATATGAATACATTGTATTTGCTAATGTTTGTATAATGATCAAAAAATAGTTTTGAAAAAGGTTTCAATTATTCAAAACTCTATGTGGAATTCCTTTTATCTCCCAAATTCAATAATATGGTTTCTATATTTTACAAACCTAATTTGATGTTGAAGTCCTTATGGCTCGCAAATTAAAAATTTAAAACTTTTGTAAAATGTATTTGTAATTTTATGTAGGAAACCTTATTTATCTAAATATCAAAATATTTGTAAATATTAAAAATCCTTTACAAAATTTAATAATTCAATTACAAAAATTTACAAAATCTTCCCAAAACTTGAAATGGATTCCAAAAATTCCTCAACAAAAATTCAAGGCTTCTCAAAACTTTCCAAACATAACTAATAATGTTTCTACGGTTTCAAATTTCACTTTTATACCTTCTCTCTCCAATAATTAAATTAATCTTACAGTCAACTAGATTAATTTTCCTTCAACCTTAGAAAATAATAATATTACCTAACCTTATAACTCATAATTTGGATAAATAACCAAGATGTATTTAAATTTCTTTACCTCCCAAATTGACGCATGAAATTTTTGGTCAAATGTGTTTGACCTACCCTAAAAATGCATCACTCTATAAAATATCTCCTCTTTGTTACATGCATTGCAATTATCTTCACTCTGTCACACACTGCTTTGGTTTTGGATGATTATGTGTCAAATGGAGTTCAACTTTCATGCATTTATGAAGATTTGGGATGTTGAAAAATCCTCAAAATATGGTTGGTACTCCTCCTACCACTTCAGCAAGTGACACTATTTCTCTTCAAATTCTAGATGTTACATAGGGCACTTTAACTCTCTAATTCCCTTCCTCATTGTATAACACTTGACAATTATTAACCTGAAGAATTTCTAAGGTGTTATGGTGTATTGAACAATTCATTCAACATGTGGAATCTCCCCACTTGCAATACCAATGTACACTTGTGTTATGATTGATCCCTTGGCACTCAAACCTACCCTAACTTAGCTTCAACATTTTACCTTCCAATACTTGTCTTTTGATGTCCATAAAATTTATTCTATTCTTTTAGTTCATATTTTGTGCTTGCTCTTCTCAAATGTTGCTTATGGTGGCATTGTTTTTTTCTCCTCCTCCTCAAATTGGTGGCTCAACCTTGGTGGTTCTTCTCTGCGTAGGTGTCTTATCTTCCATGGTAGCTATACCTTGGCAATATCGCATCTCATTTTCCTTTTGCTTGGTTGTTATACCACTTCTTTGGTGACTTCTTTTCTAGAAACTTTTATTCTGCATTTTTGGTGTCTTTAGACACCTTTAATCTTGTCTTATTTTGAACACTCTTTGGTCTCTTTCTTTATTCAACAATGCTTGATAAATTTGCACTTGTTAGTCTTATAAAACATGATGTATATTAATATTTTCTTCACCTTATTTCTCAATTTTCAAGTAATATTGAATGCCACTCTTTTGTATTGTATTTTGTAGATTCTAAGATAACAAAAATACCTCCTTCTTTAGCTTGGAGACACTCAATTTAAAATTTAGTTTTTTGATAAAAAAAAATTAATATGCAGCTTAAAATAATACCTCTTATTTATGTTTTAATAAAATACTCTTATATTTTCAACTTAGAAACATTTTGCTAACATGTTTACTCACCAAACTTGCTTCCCAAATTTGTAAAATTTTTGCTACCTTTAACATGCTGCTCCAAAAATAACTCTTCTCTTGTTTAACTTGTTGCCAAAATTCTGTTCTTTTCTTCTTCAAAGTATATTGTTCAAAACATGATAATTTACAACTTATCTCCTTTAAAAAATGCTTCTAAAAACTATCTTCTTCTTCCAAATTTTTTGAAACTTGCAGCTGCTTTGCTTCTCAAAATTATGTCCAAATTGAGCTCCTATTTCCTTCCAAATATGTTGTCCAGAAATCTGAAATTTGCATCTCCAAATGCTGCCAATATGCTTCCTTTTTGTTCTCCAAAAATTGTCTATGTCTCCTAAAATTCTCTACCTTCAATTTCTGTCAATTCCTTGTTCAAACAACTATCCAAAATCTGCCTAAAACTTCTCCAATTTGCAGCTCTTTTATCTCCTTCCAATGCTGCTTAAATTTACTGTCCAAAATTCTTCAAATGTTGTTCCAAAATTCTGATTTCTTCTACTCTATGTTGTTGTCTTGAAACTCTTCGTATTCTGTCCTGAAAATATGCATTGTTATTAAAAAAAACAGCCCTCAAAACCTTAATGGTTTTCTCCAAAACTATCAATTTGTGGCCTCTTTCAATATTATTTCTCCTCCACCCAGGTGTTGTAGGTGAGTTGGATAGGAGAGGGCAATCCTCCAAGGGAGGTCCCAGGTTCAAATATCCACCCTACCAAAAAGTTGAATTGGGTATCCAAAATCCAATTGATAATGTTGGTGTGGGCAGGGTCGGGTGTGACTCCTAGGTGAATTTGACGGTGTAGAACCCCCTGTTCATGGTCTCTCAGACCAAGGCGGCCCCACAAGGGGTTTTTCTCTTTATATATATATATATATATATATATATATATATATATATATATATATATATATAATTTCTCCTCCTTAGCTTTCGCTGAATTGTATCTTAAAATTTAGCATTTTTTCTAGCCTCGTATTCAAGAATTTGAATGTCTTGAAGTCTTGAAAAAAATACTTTGTCAAAATTGGTAAAATTCTTGTCAAAAATATTCTCCTTGAATCAATTTCACAAATCCTTTTGGACTTGTTGTTGGATGACAACAATTTTTCCAATTTTTATGTGATTACCTATTTTTAGGAATTTCTTCTTCTTGCAATATTCTACCTCAAAATTTCTTCAAATATTCTCTAATGGCCACTTATTCAGTTTCTCAATAGAACTTCTTTAAACTGATTTTTTCTCCTTCAAAATTTCAATGGACCTTTTTCTTAGGTCCCCTCAATATTCTTTTTCAAATATGCAATGTGGACCTCTTCTTTCAGATCTCCTCCTTCTCAATATTCAATAGGGATACTCAATCCTCTTTCTCTCTTTTTCTTTCAATATTGGTCTTCAATATTCTATGGCAACCTCTTTCTTGGATCTCCTTAATCTTCAATATTCAATGGGACCTCTTTCTTGGACTTCATTAATATTCAATTTCTACTCTTTTGTTGCAACTCCAAAACCAATACTTGTGTAAGGAAAGCACATAGGCTTTCATTAAATTGAAGGTAAAATTATTCTCTATCTATTATATAAAGTTTCTCAACTTAAAAGAACCAATTTTCTATAACAAAATCTTAGACAATAGTAAATAAATACATCCAACATAATTATAAAATCAATAAAATTCACTATTTATTCTTCAATTTAGTCGAAATAAATCTTTGTTGAGTCCTAGTCTTCATGATATTCTTGCAACCCTATGGAAATACTCTAGCCAAATAACAACTTTCAAATTCTGTAAATAAAATCTCCCTATCTCCTATCAATCTCCCTTGTGGCTATGATACCACTACTAGATTTTGATGCTTAATACTTAAAGTAAAATAACCACAAGAACTAAAATAAGGTTGCTATATGAAATATAATATATTGGTAAAATTCTAATCATATAGTACTCATAAATAAATTTTGCAACAGCTCATAAAATTACCATTAACAAATGCTCATGAAAATAGTATCTTGATATAGAATAAATATCTCAAATACACCATAATTCCACACACTCTCACTCTAAACTGTGTCATACACACACACATATAATATAATATGACTCTTCATATGTGGTACTCTTGGACTTCACTCCCCTTGATATTTTTCACTTCTCTACTCTAAGGACATATGTGCACTCTTACATAATGGATACTTGTGCACATCTACATTCATCATACTTGCACTCTTAACTACAAGACACTTTTGCATTTCTTATACATTATTATATTACATAAAATATTCACTCACACTCTAATATAAGACACACTCCTAATCTAAATATGTACCAAAGGTTGTACATTAGTATGTACAAAATAATGTAATATACTCTAACATTGTGAAATTTAAAATAAAAAGGTCCTTCATATCCCTAAACCAATTCATCTATTATGGATTTTAAGCATCTTCCTTACAAGCATGAGGTACCAAGTTTGAAACTTGATGTTCGTCTTCTTCTATTACTAAAATTAGGCCCTTAATCAACTCAAATATTCATAGTTATTTTTTGGTGCATTGGATGGGTATTTTATTTATGGTAATGATGTTAGCAAATCAAAATCTTGTAGGCATTTAAAAAAAAAAAAAAACGTAAAAAGAAGTGTGACTATTAAATTTAAAATAAATATACGGTTCCTATCCCTTGACCAAGTCATCTAGCATAGTGGTTAAGGACCTTCCTTATAACCACGAGGTACCTAGTTTGAAAATATATGTTGGTATTCTTTTCTTACTAAATTTAGGGCCTTAATTAGCACTCCTGTACATGGTTTCCTTAATCATGTCTCAACTATACATATGGTAAAACTATTCATATATTGATCATGAAGCAATCAATCAAGATTTCGAGTCCCATCAACTCTAATATACACACACATATGAGAATACCAAACACATAAAAGTAAGTATCAATATTTTATTTACAAGTGTAATAACCAATGCAATGGCTACATGTTGTAGTAGAATATATTCCAATATTTCTCTAAGGTTTCACATTTGATTTTATTTATTTATTTTAGTGATAGTTCAAACAAATATTTCAAAGGCCATAAATTTGGCATATGAATGTGTTTGGAGGCCTTTATTAGATTGCGTAATTTTTTGAGATCTACATAGTGATGATATCAATTGATAGATTTTTTATAGATCTACTTAGGGTTTTCTTACAATATGGAATCTTATTAGTGTAACTTAGCAATCATGAACTAATTAAGATAAAGGAGGAAGCTCTTGGACTATTCATGTTAGTGGAACTTGTTGTACTTTATCATATTAGAGAGAACATTGATCCTATTGACATGTGAACTACATTCAAATATCTCTATTGAAAAGTAGGTGCTAGTGAAGTTAAAAAAATAAAAACAAAGATCCCTAATCTCATACTTTTTACTTTAGTAATATCAAAGATCATAAATAATTTCAATTTTTTAAAATTTGACCTAGCTATAAAAAGATAAGGTAAAGAATGATCAAGAGTATTTCAAATCTATTACTTCTAATAATTTTCTTCCTTCTAATATAGTTAAATTGGTTTTTTATGTGAATGCTATGACCATCTAAAAACCACAATCCATCTCTCATGAAGACCTTTTCAAGATTCTAACACTTTATGAAGTGCTAATAAAGAATTATGGACTTCTATATCATACAAAAGGCCATCTAGAAAAATTCAAATCAATGTAATATAATGTTCAAGTATCTAAGGGTATATCTAAGGCTTCAAATAAAATAAACCATTATGAGTATTATATAAGAGGACACTTCATCAAGAATTTCATTACAAGGGTAAAGAAGTATGACGTAAAATTATTGAGGGATGGTTACAAGCTTTCTAGTTTTGAATATGAGGGTTAAGGAGAAATAAATAATTCTAACTAGAACATCTATTATGTGGGGGAGGTGTTACATATATTGCCTTCTCTTATTGGCTCACATAGCATAGATTATAAGAGGTTATTGAAATATGTGTAACTTGATATTTTTATACCAAGGCTAAATGTGTGATGAGGTTTTTATGAGAATCATTTATATAGCTTATAGGGATGTAATTATGAAATCCAATAAGCATTTCTAATTTATGTAAGCATATGAGAATGTTAATGTAATCCTATGAGCCTATTTCATATTTCATCTTTAGCAATATTCGTTAATCCACCCCTTTGGATAACCCCACTTAAATATTAATTTAATAATATTTTATTGTGGAGTTACTCTCAAGGCTAATTTAATGTTTACCTAAGGTTAACCTCTCATTGGGGTTTTTGTGTCACTATAAATACCTCCCAATGATGATCCATTTGTATCATAAGTATTAATAAAATATGATATATTTGGGTTCCCAAGGGCACCCATATTATTTTTTTTCTCCCTTCATTGCATCATATAATTTACTATTGCTATATTTTACTTTTCATATTTTTTTTTGACATACAATTATGGTGAATGCAGGTTTTGGAATGATTCTAGAAAATATTATACAATCAAACAAATAGTGTGTGTAGGGTTGTACACTAATGCTCTAGTAATTAGATATTGTTTGGATAACATCTAAAGTGGTAAAGTACATTATCCTAAATGACCCATGGTGTTCTTGATGTTGAAATATACTTGACCTTACTATTATTTCTTTTTTAATCATAATACTCTAGATGTTGTCATGAACCTAACAAAGATTTTTTTGGGATTACTTAGATAATTTTTTTTTGTTTTTTGTAGATGATATTTTGATTTAATCTTATAAGAAAAAATCACATATGGAGATTTTATAAATGTTAGTGTTTATTCAGAGAGAAAAATCTATATCAAAATTTATCTAAATATATATATATATATATATTTTAAAGAGTGCGTTATTTGAGGCATTTCATTTCTATGGAAGGTATATCTAATGATCTAGAAAATACTAAAGCCATTATAAAGTGGAAAATACCCTAGAAAATACATGAAGTCCAAAAAATTATGGGTTTAGATAACTACTATAGAAGGTTTATTGATGGATTCTCCAAGATATCCACCTTAGAACGTTTCTATAGAGGAAAGGAGAAATATATTTTGTTTGAGAAATTAGAAGAGGCATTCTAGTTGTTGAAAGAGAAGTTGAAAACACAAATTCGCAAGGTATTTGATCATAATGATCAAATTATTATGATTATAAATGTCTTTGTAAATGGATTAGAGAGATTCTTGATACAAGTAGATTGAGTGGTGGTCTCTGAATGTAGAAAGTTAAAATTGCATGAGAAAAACTATACACCACATTACTTAGAATAAGTAGTTATTATTCATACTTTATAGAAATGAAGGAGCTATATCTTGGAGAAACCCTTTGAGTTGATGGTTTTTTAGTAGGGACACAGGTATATCTTTATTTAATAACAATTGAATGGCCTACATTGATGATGGTTGGATTTCCTAAGTGAATATGACTTTGAAATTAGCTATATCAAAGAAATATAAAATTAGATAATTGATGTACTTTTTCATACATAGCACATTACTACTGTAACTACTCTTTAGTCAATGTTTGAAGAGAATACCTTGAGATATTTGTATAATAGTGGGTTTGGAAAGTGAAAACTACTCTATGCGTGGATATCTAAGATCCAGTGTATAATGACTATCAAAAAGAAATATATATGCTTTTGATATCTAAAGGTCATATATGTGTGACATACTAATAATCCAAGGGGTACAATCCTTGAGGAAGCACTTCATGGTTTTTATTCTAAATACCCATGTGAAAATTCTTGTAGTAGATCTTAGGCCTCTCTATTTCACTCAAGAAGGATGTAATAGGATATGTTTTGGAATTCCTTTAGTGCCTATGATTTTAGGTTAAATGTGAACATCTAGGTAGACTACTATATTCACATGATATGTTAAAATTAAAAATTTCAATTATAATCATGGGCATCATGCAAGGATTATGAACATCCAATAACAAGCATGACATCATCCTTGTGGTGGCTAATAAACTGACCAAGGTAGCATATTTTACTCCTAGTAATCTTAAGTATGGTTATTCAATCTTATCATGAAGTTTCATGCAAGTGATCTTCAAGTTAGATGGGGTACCTAAAAATATTATACTTGATAGAGACACAAGAATAATCTCATGGTTTCCATAAAATTTTATTGTTGCTTTAGGTACCAAAAGTAACATAAGCTCAATATACCTTCCAAAGAACATTGGTAAAACTAAAAGGGTAAATGAAGTCGTATGTGACTTGTTAAGCATGTATTATATAAATAAACAATAAAAGTGTGAAGAATACCTATGCATGGTATAATTCATATAAATATTACCATTCTAGACCCAGAATTGCCCTATTTAAAATAATCTATGTTAGAAAGTATAAAAATCCCATTATTTGGGATGTGATTAAGGATCAAGTGGTCATGGTTCTATACTTATTGAAGGAAATGCAAGAACAAGTGAGATCAATAAGGAAATTTTAATGGAATCCATTAATAGCCAAAAGAGGTATGTTGGCCATAATAAAATTATAAGAAAATTTTCCATGGGAGATAAAGTATTTTTATGGTAAAATGATAGAAGAGCTCTATAAAATTTGTCAATGACAAAGCTAGATCCTAGATACATTGCTTATTTCAAGGTTTTAGAAGTGGTCAATCCAATTGCTTACCAACATTCTATACCTCTTAGATATCATTCACATCCATCATGTGTTCCATGTTCTCTTACTAAATTTATATCACACTAATGTATGTCACATCCTTATTGGTAATCATAGTATGTATAAGATGTATGATACTTTAAGTCAATACAATAAGGAACTTGGAGATGCACAAGTTACATTTTTCTAATAGGAAAATAACTCAGTGTAAGGTCTAGTGGGACTAATAAACAAAGGATAGTGGAACATAAAAAGACACCAAGGAAATTTAGAGTCTTTTTCCACATTTATTTGAGTGAAGACTATTTTTTCCTAGTTTTAATTAATAGCAATATTTTTTTTGGTATTAATA
This sequence comes from Wollemia nobilis, assembly GCA_028583015.1. Classification (NCBI taxonomy): domain Eukaryota; kingdom Viridiplantae; phylum Streptophyta; class Pinopsida; order Araucariales; family Araucariaceae; genus Wollemia; species Wollemia nobilis. The sequence goes on from JAQPPZ010017037.1 coordinate 1,456,188, forward strand.
TTAAAATAGGGTTTTGAAAGGATCCCCACAACCTTATACAACAATAAATCCTAGAGGCCCATTAAAGCACAATATGACCTTCATAAGGGAGGACCACCCTAAAGGATAGCAAGATATTACAAACCGATGCAAGCACTCCCTAGGGAAGGGGAACCAAGGGATTTCACACCGTCCCCATGAAGGTAAGCTAGGGAGCAAAACCCAAAAAACATGGTCCAAAGATTAGTAGGATGACGTGGGGGCCCTAGAACTACCAACTTGAATAAATGCATCATTTGAACTTTGAAAGTCACAACACGTTGCAACGTTCAACAAGCCAAAGTAAAAGAAGGGGTGACATCACTAGGGGACCAGAAGGGACAATCAAGAAAGGTAGGAATGTATTGAGGGAATAGCATAATAAAGGCTAGTACACACCATAAAGTGCTTAAACTTGTTGGCACCAACTAGATCACCCAAATATTTGAAAGGAAAGAAAATCTGACAAGAGTTAAGAAGCTTCCTCCCTGATGTGAAGTACAACATCATTGGAAAAATCCCAATGCCAAATAGATAAGCCTTGAGAAAAAACTCCTAATTTTTCTAAGATATCAACCACTAAATTGTCTTCTCTAAAAATGTGGGAGAACTCCATGCTATAAAAGGAATGAGCACGCCAATTTTCTTCATCAATTAAATTATCTATTTTCCATCCTGAATGGGAAACTCCATGAAGCATGTTGATGATGGATAGGGAATCCCATTCAATAATTGTGTTTTGATGCCAAGGTTCTTAAGATGCTCCAATCCAATGAAGGCCAATCTAGCTTCAACCACCATGGAATTTTGGACTTCAAGGTAGTTTGCATAAGCTAAAATAAGATCACCATTATTGTCCCTTATTATTGCTTGTGCCAGCTAAGCCAGGGTTGCCTTTAGAGGCATAGTCAAAGTTAATTTTGAACCACCCAATGGGTGGTGGAGATCAATGAACCTCCCTTCTTGGGTCAAGAGTAGGATGGAGGCATGCAAACGACACAAAACAAAACTGTTCTTCCAACAACCACTTGCTTGGGGAGGGCATCAAAATTAATTTTGAAGGATTCAAATTTTTGAGAGCCAAAGATACATTTTTTGATACCTTCCACAGAATCTTGAGGCTTATTTGGGTGATATTATTTTCCACTTATTTGAATTCCCTTGAGTTCCTTTCCTTCCACACTCCCCAGAAGGAGTGTGGGAGGATAAATTTCCAAAAATATTTAAGCCAAGAAGAAAGAAATGGTGACTTCCATTGGATGAAATATTCCATTAAGTAATTAAGAAACACCAAATCAATGTCCAACAAAAAGAGAATGTAAGCCATAATATTTTGCACACTATGATTGTTGAGCAAAATATGAGCCATCGATTTCCAATTATTCTTGTATAAATAGCACATTTTGATTAGGCACATCCTCCTCTTGAGAGGATTCTCGATCGAGAGGATTTTGTTTTGCACAACCAACCAATAGAAAATGTTAATCTTTAGCATTAGATTTTTTAACCAAATTTGATTTGCAGGAAAAAAATCTTCCTCCACTGAGATAAGAGCAATGTAGGTAGATTTAATCGAATAGGACCCCTTCAAGTCCCCCATCCCCACCAATCTATCATCTATTAAAATATTACATAACACAATAATCCCTAGGTCCACCAATAAAGTGCACCATAATATTACATCTGCATCGGCAACCAAATTTTGAAGGGGAAACCAAAATCTATGTCTATCTTGGACAATAATAAAATCAACCACATTTTCAATCCCATGGGTTATAGAATGAGAAAAAAGGGAGGTGAACCATGGATCATCCCCTAAGGAACATTCCCTAGCCCAAATTTCATCCTATAAATTAACCGCCTCATCACTTTCTATAATCCAACTACAACAAGACTTGATGAGGTTGTTCAAGAAGGTCGACCCTCCACTAGGAAGGAAATAAACTAAAAAAACCAAATTTATATTTAGCCTTAAGGATATTACGCCAAATAATATTATATTTCATAGCAACTTTCCACCCAATTTTTTCCATAAGAGCTTTGTTCATCACGACCGCATTTTTGATATTGAGACCCCCTTGCCTTTTGCTCTTACAAATTTTCTCCCACGAGACAAGCTAGAATTTTTCTTTAAAATAAAGGCCCATCCATAGGAAGGATTTACATATGCTATCCAATTTGGCAGCCATATTAGAGGGTAAATGAAAGAGAGATAAAAATATATGGTGATGCTCTGCAAGGTGCTTTTGACCAGCACCACCTTACCCGCTTGACTAAGTAATGCCTCTTTCCAAGATGCTAATTTGTGTTGGATGCTTTCAGTAACCAGGATCAAAAAATCATCCTTAATATGTCCAAAAAAAAGGGGATCCCCCAGTAAGTGGCCAAGAGAGCAAAAATATGATATTTTAAAATCTTAGATATTCTCCTTTATCGGGTCTCTAAAGTATTAACAAAATAAATAAATCTTTTTTAAAAATTTATCTACTACCCAATAGCCTTCTTGTAGCTTACAAAAATGGACTTCACATCCCTTTCATGTAGCACTAATGCCTCACAAGATATGAGGGTGTCATTAGCAAACTGCTAGTGAGAGATTTATGGGTAGGGGAGAGCTGGCCTTAGACCAAAATCAAATATTTAATGCGAAATCGAATGACCAAGCACTTTTACGATGAGAATAAAAATGAATGGAGATCTAGGGTCACCCTGTAGTAGACCACAACATGACTAAAAAAACCCTGCTTGAGAGCCATTAACCAGGACAAATAAGTAGGCATAAGAAACACAAGCCTCTATGAGCCCTACCCATTTTTCACTAAAACCAAATTTCCTCAGGATGCAGAATAAAAATTGACATGAGACCCTATTTAAACCTTGCTTATATCTAACTTGAGGAAGAATGTTGTCCATCCATTCTTTTTAACTGAGTGGAGGAGTTCATGTACCATAATCACCCTATCTAAAATTTATTTTCCAGGGACAAAGGCACATTACTATCCATGAGAAGAGGTATGATAAATTTCAAACTATTGGCCAAGGCTTTAGAAAGAATATTATAGATAGTGTTGCACAAAATTATAGGTCAAAAGTTGTTGAAATAGGACACATTGTATTTCTTTGGCACCAAGGCCAATAGCATCAAATTCACTAATTTAGGGATGACCATCGAAGCTTGAGAGTCTCAAAACACCACACAAATATCCGAGCCATAGATATACCAATACTTATGGAAGAACCTCGAAGGGAAACCATCAAGCCTAGACACCTTAATAGGGCTCATGTACTTTAATAGCAATATTAGTATAACTCATAAACTATTTTTCTATAAAACTTTGATTTATTTGATAGTTTTATAAAGTAAACACTTGAATTTAAATTTTTGTGTTGATAATCATGTATCATACTGAGATAGAAATAGTTATGTGAAATTTATAAACATTATGGTTTGTTGATTTATTATTTTATTATTATATTCATCTATGATGATGATTTTTGATTCCTAGTGGAAAATGATAACTTATTTGATAATATATTATTTTTGTTAATTTAATATTACTATAAACTAAAATAAAACTTCATGATGAATTCTATTATGTGCGACTTGTATATGTTATCATTTGTATTATGACACTTTATAGAGGGTAGTAAATTTACAACTTAAATCTTTAACAAAATTTATATAGCAATTTAAATTCTATCTATGTTTAGAAAGCATAAAAATTGTGTGGACATTTTGATGATGTGAAACTTACATTCAATGTTATGAGTTATAAGTTGGAAATTATACTTGATGTATATGTGGTCTTATTACTTTAAATCATGTACAACTATATTTTTATTTGGAGTGTTTGATAGAAATAAACTTTTAATGAAAATAGGAGGAAGATTTTTATTGAGTAGAGGCAATAAGAATTTAATTAGTGACATGGACATAAAGTATAACTCATGTGCATGCCACTAATATAATACACTTGTATGATAGTCAAAATAGTTCTTGAGAAAAACTACATTTACACATAATATTTAGTTTTATTGTGGGTATAAAAAGTATATTGGTCATAGTGTACAAGCATTATAGAATTATATCCATCATAATATAATATTCTTCTTTTATTAAATAAAATAAATAAAACAATGTGTCTCATATTTAATTGTCAAATGAAAATGGATAAAGAGTTTTATTTTTCTTAGGGCCTTAGACCACTCTTGTCAAAGAGAACCAAGGGGAGTGGGAAATAAGTAGGTAATACTTCTATATAAGAAAATTATATATGTGTGTGTGTTTGTGTATGTATGTATGAAAAAAGGAATAATATTTTAGGCATATGCTTCTAGTAGAAAATAGTTGCATGTGTGCACATTCTACTTTGAAATATCTATCTAAATATTTTTTATACCAAGCATTCACTTATTTGGATAGAACAACAAATTTATATGAATGACATGTCATAAAATCAATATTTTCCTAACCATAACAGGGATAATGAGGAAAATAAGAACAAGGTCTATAATCTATGGAAAATAAAGAGAGGGAAGGAAAAAAAAATGTAATATTATTCTATATATTTTATCGATCATTGGATTTATGAAATGTTACATTGCAAGGTTACTAGTTTTCTATCCTATGAGAACCCTTAAGTATGTGATGATTTTGAAAAACATTTATTTATTTTAGATTTATTTTACCTATGAGAAAATTCTAATGGACATGGGTATGGATTTTATTTTTAAAGTTAAGTTCTATAATTAGAATGTAATTACAAAGGAAAGGAAACCAATTGTAATTGTTTTTTATTTTTAACTATAATGAAACTTGTGTTTTCAATTGAAATCATGTGAAATTCACTATAAATGTTGTAAGATTTTTAGTTTCACGATAATAATTTAAAAAAAAACATTTTCAATGTCTATAATAACATTCTTCCCTAGTTAAGGATCAAAGGAAATTTTTGTGTTTTTTTTGCATTATAAAAATCCAAGCATTTACTAAATCTAGATACACCTTAATTTAGTTATCCTTTCCATAAATTTTATGTTGAAAGTGTAATATAACATATGAATAAGGCTAACATTTCATGACCTAATATTGTATAGGCCTACATGCAATCATGATACAATTGTATTTAATTTATTGTAATATTTTATTGTGTAAGCCATATATTCCATGGTTAACCTTGCTATGGTTATACCCACCTTATGAGTAAATATTAATTGCAATAACTCTTGTTATGTTATTTTAGGTTGAACCTACTCATTTATGTAATAGGGGTTTTTAGTATTGGTATAAATACCCCAACTGTATTAGTGTGTTGTCATTATTGTCTATAGATAATATATTAGTTCTTTATGATGATTATGTGTGCCCACTATATCTTTCTCTCTCTTTTTATTTTAAGGACTTTTATATAATATTTGAGTGGATGGAATTCTTATGTTAATTTATGAAAATTAAAATCCACATGGTATCAAGGTAGGTATGGAGAAGGATTTCTTGGTTATGTAGAAAGAGTATTAATATCGTATAATCCTTCCTCTGAATTTTAGGATGGATTACTTCTTCAAGCATCATAATCTTCTTTGACATAAGAGGTGGATGAGGTTTTATTCCACCATTTTTAAATTTTTATGGAAATTTTTTTAGATAATTTATACCTACTCTAAACCTTACTCTATTATCATTAATATATTTTGGATATTTTGTATGTAGATTCAAACTCAATTTGGAATATTATTTGGTTTTTTATTCTTCTCAAAACTAGTACCATGCTATGTATGAAAAGAAAAAATGAGGGAAAACATTTAAAATTAAATTTAAATATTATGTGTCCTTTATTTTTTGCATGCTTTATATTTTATGTGTTTTCTACTAGTAGGCATTGATTATAAATATCACGGATTGGTGATACCCTTTATAGTGTAGAGATAATATTCTAACCACATTAAAGTTGCACTAGGATAGCTAGGTAGAGGAAGGGAAGTGAATTAATAATAGAAGGTATGAGATTAAAATATTTAGATCCATTTTATACCATTTCAAAACAAATTTATGATCATTTGAATGAAAACAATGATTCCTTTATCTCTTTTTAAAGGTTTGTAATATTGGCCAATTGAGTGAGGACAAGTGTTTACTCCTTGTGGTCCATGTTTTAATCCACCTTAAAATATTTTTGCTTAGTATTATGCACTTTGGATAACTTCAATGGTGTTGTATATCGAGGAATATGGACTTATATCATCATAGTTCTCACTTCCCAACTATCTATATGAATATGGAAAATATATTGTTAGATGTATTGACTAAGGTTGAATTCCTATTAAGCCATATTCTTACTAAGAATTTTTGCTATACTCATGGAATGAATTATTGCTTACTTTGAAAGTGGAATTCATATTCACAATGACTACTTTAACACCTTAGCTATAACAATGTACCGCATGCATAGGATACCAAGGTTCAAATACTCTTTTTGGAACTTTTACAAATGAATGCATTATTGGATGATGTGGCAGCCAATGTGGCACCCATGCATGCCACATAAATCCTTTTTATATCTTTGTACAATACTTCAGACAATTAGAGGATGATATATGTTGCAATCATAAACATAGTGGTAGTTCAATAATGTCCTTGTGGCATAGATTGAGTGGAAGAAACCAACAAATTAGTGGAAAACACATGGAAGACAAAAAATGGATGTTATTTTTCTAAGTATTGAGGATCCATTTTTTCTACATTTTATGGCTCTTAGGGTAAATATTATATATGTCATAAATTTTTCAGATAAAATCATTTTGATCTTATTTTTTAAACCTCGTGATTTTTTGAGCTCTACTTATTGGTGACATTAGTTAATGCATTCACCTTAATGATAGGGCCAAATTGTAGGATAGTCCTAAAGGCTTATTTTCCTATATTACAATGGAAAATATTTGAAATCATAATATTTGGTCAACTCATTTTATATATGCAATTGGATTATTGATACATACAGAAGTTTTTGAGTAATTTAGAGCCATATAAGAAAAGAAATTTGAAAATGCTTTAGTCAATATATATTCCTTCTTTGGGATATAGACTTAACGCATTCAAAAAAATGTAATGATTCTTGATATATCCATTCTTTCATTCTTTTTTTGGGTGCCATTGGATGTTTATAACAGAATTTTTCATAAATAGATCCAGGCAAAGCCTCTTTTGGTGGTAAAAATTAGGTTTCCTAACAAGAAGTTGATATCTTCAAACATGATGATGTATTTTTAAAATGGAAAGCTATGATTCCAATTCATACCCTATAAAACTATAGAATGTGGTGTATTTTTATTTAGAGAGGGTATTTTGACTTCTTTTCCTCATTTGGAGTCTTATCAAAGTTTTTCTTTTGATATGTGTAGAAGTATCTAATATTGGTAGTGATGACTATGATCTAGCCTAGGGAGATTCTTATGCCAAAAAAAATTGCATCAACATAATTGAAATGATGAGAGAATATAAGCGAGTCTTCCTTAAGATAGAAGGATCACTAGAGCATCCATTATACATAGGAAAATATAGATGTTAATAATTCCTTCTCTTCTTTTCCCCTTAATTGATATTATAAGGGGTTTTTTAAATTTTAATTTGACTTATATCCAAGTTTGGCATTGCATGATGTAATATAATCTACGCCTACAAGAAATAATTCTACAATTGTATTTAATTTATTGTAATATTTTATTATGTGATATATGGATTGAAATTAACCTTTTTATTGTTAAAACCATCATATAACATGTAAATAATATTAGGCTCTCTTTTTATATCATCTTATGTTAAACTAATTTATGTATCTAGGGTCTAATATTGGTATAAATATCCCCAGTATCTCCATCAATTTTATTAGTGTTGTGATTCTTATCTATGGATAACATAGAGTGTTCTTGTGGATGGATTGTTTCTATTTAATTTTTAGAATAGGAATGAAATCCAACAATTTATCTAGTAGCTAAAAGTTAGCTCATGGAATGGAATTCTTTTGTGCGTTTTTAGTAAAATCAAGAAACTATGATACTAAAAATATGGTTTGAATTTCTACCTATTTGCAAGTAGTATTTAATTTTAAATATTTGTGTGTGGCCTTCATGGAAGCCATGAAATGAATACATAGGATGCATATATATCAATGTTGTTACAATGTTGTTGTACTAAAAATATCAATGTTGGTAAAAAAATTAATTTAATATTGTTTCTATTAAACTTGAATTAGTATTCTTATTGTCAAACATGATTTAATGATCCTATTATACAACTATAAGTTTTACTGATTTTTTAAAGACTATTATTAGATTTATATATTTAAACAAATATTAAAAAAGTCTTGATATCAAGAACTATATTTTTTTACTTTTTTCCTTGAACAAATTAGAAGAATTCCTAACTATAAAAAATGTATTACCATATATTTTTATTTTAAAAAATGGAGATACCGTGACAATTAAAAAAATTGTCCTACTTTTGTCTTTGAATAGATTAGAAGAATTCTAGTTTGAAAAAAATATATTATGCTATTTTTTTTATTTGAATAAGCTTGAAAATTTATTAGTTATTCCATAAAAAAGTTAACATGTTTTTATTTTTTTTAAATCTAGAATAAATTTCCACTTTAAAAAAAAAAATGTTGTTCTATTTTTATGTTTAAGCATATTACAAGGATTTTTTGCTGTCAAAAAAATACATGTCATCATATTTTATACTTACTCAAACTAGAAGTACTCTTTTTTTTCAAAATAACTAATTAACATAATTGTATACTCAAATAAGCTAAAAATACACATTTATTATACTAGTATACACTTGAATAGATTGAAAATATACATTGACCATAATTTTTTGTACATGGTTAAACTAAAAGTAATCCTCACTAAGATCTTGTTGATAAGATAGTTGAACATTGCATTGAATTAATTGACAACCTTTGTGCATCACTTGTCCAATTGTGCGCTTCCATGATGATAAATTACCATGAACAACTTATGTTATTTCTACTTGATTTCAATAACAATTGGAATGTTACCTTGATGAACAATAACCAAGTGTAATATAAATGATATATTTTATTACCAAGCTAAGTAGGAAGGACACTTTATTCAATGATTTGTACCAACACCTTGGAAGGAAAAATTAATAGGTGTGTGTCATTATATAAAATTAAAGTAGGAAAAAATGGTGCACCTAATAATGAAGAACAATATATGTACCTATCCTCTATGTCTGATGAGCATCAAATCGGGAGCATGCAAGTAAGATGGACAAATAAGCGAATAACAAGAAATGAAGCAAAGTAAATTGGTTTATTATTTATTAAGTGTATCAAATAAATGTTACAAAGCATCCCCTTGATGGCTCAAATGGTTGATACAACTATTAAAAATTTTGGGTGCCCAAGGATCAAATCCTTCAAGATATTCGGGTGCACATCTAGTGTCTTTCCTCGTACCCACAATCGAGGTGGATGGGCCAAGGCTGCCATCACTTGTGTATTTGATATTTGGCATACTATGATCCTTCCCAATGTGCTGTATACCCTACACCTACAAACAAGGAAAGCATAAATGTCATGTAGCAAGTGTATATGATGGAAAACATGCAATCCCCATAGGCACCAAAAATCTAGTAATGATAATATGCATCAAATCAACTCCAAACAACTTGAAATTGCATAGGGATGTAAAATAGAAGGTTTTGTATAGATATAAATAGAAATATGGTAGAAATTATACTCAATGACATGCCACAATCTCAATGACCATCCTCCACCTACAAAATCGAAAGAAAATAATTCCTGAACCAATACACCTCCAAATCAAATTAAAATTTATCAAAATGTATAAAAGGACATTATAAGACAACCCATATGGTTATATATGAAATATAAACAACAGTTGTAGGTTTTTCACCAAATGACCATTGTAGGCCTGTGTGAGACCCTGAAAAACACTAAAAATGTGATATCTCATTCAATATAGATCAAAATTGCATGAAATTTTGAAATAAGCATCATATGACAATATAGAATCTAAAAAAATAAATAACAGAAGAAAAAATATGCAAATATGTGTCATCATCCTAGGGTGGGATGGTTGGGACTATCATAGGCTGGGGGTCATCCTGGGGTGGGATGACCACTAGTGCTACACTATTTGTGACCTTAATTCCTATAATAATTGGTTAATAACCTCATAGGTAGTGTTTTAGTCAAATTTAGTATGAAAAATCACTTAGATGATTTGATTTTAGGATTGAAATGCGCATCGTAGTTCAATCGCAAACCTCCTTTATTAGGTAGATATTCGAGGTAAAATAAAGCACAAAAGGTTGGAAAGGAATCTTAGAAGCACTTTGTTACTTTGTCCTAAAACTCATCTCTCTATTGTGTGGAAAAATGATCCACTTTATAGGCAAAGGAGGGCCTTTAATAAAATAGGCATGCAAGGGCATACAGGGCACCATGTGCCACTTGGCCACTGGGGTGGCATGCATTGGAGGGGAAAGAGGATCTTCCAATTTGGTCTCCTTTATGAGGCATGTCATAGAATTATACACCCTCTAACTTTGCATGGTCAAAATGTGGGGCAAATGGTATTTTATGGGTGCCATTTGTCCACTTTTTGAATTTTTGGGGGTCAAAGCTCATGTGGGACAACCACACACGGTTTTCCCTATGTGGAATGGCCATGAAATGTGGTCATCCCAAGGTAGGACAACCATGCTTATAGGCCCAAAAACTTCCCATAAGTGGGGGAAAATCTCAAAAACATGGTTAGGACAACTATAAAACCTCTAATGCTTGCCCAAGAGGGCCATAAGGTGTCAATTGGACCTTGTCTTGATCGCTTAATAGAATTGACCAGATTTTGGTGTCTATAGATACCCCTTTTTAAGATGCATTGTGTGTAGAACAATGCCAAAAAAAAATAGATGATCAAAGAATTGAATGATTAAGGTTATTTACTCACTTAACCAACTTTAGATGCCCCAATCCTAGAAAGAGCATGTGTTCTTGAATCCTTGCTCCTGATGAGCTAAGGAAATTGCTTAAGCTTAGACATTTTCTGTCATGAAGAGGTGAGGCCTATTATTTCACGATTCCAGCAATGGCAAGTGATTTAATTGATTTTTGTGCTTGTTTGCTACCCCAAGCAAGAGCTTGATTGTCTTTGTCAATGATTCATTGAACAAACACAATTTGTTTGATTGAGTGTGTGCTTGTTGATTTTAAATTGAGTATGACTACCCCCTCAAGTGACGAGTGGATGAGGGAGTGGCCAGTGATAAAAGCAATGAGTCACTTCACACAGATGGCTTTGCTATGTTGTCTCCTTATTTAACTCATTGAAAATGGAGTATTTTGAGAGGGTTTTGATGATTTTGTTGATGTCACATGGAAGGAAGGAGCTGTCAAATTTATTATCGTGGGTGGTCTAGCCATAATTGTATTCTTAGGGTTTAAATTAAATATAATTCTAGTTATCTAGGGGCGATTTTAAGTTCTTGTGATCTAATGGAAAATGAAGCCAGTTTTGAGTTGTTGCCAAGGGGTTTCGAACCCTATTTGGAATATTTGGATTTGTTTTGATGCATCCTACCTATGGCCATCCTAGGGTGGGATGAATGTAGGTTTTATGGCCATCCTTGGGTGGTACGACCAGCTAGTGAGCATCCTGGCTCACCCCAGGATGACCATGGTCCTAGGAGGTCTATATAAGCCAAGAAAGGGGTTTTGGGCTCATTTTCGCATGTGCTTTATGAGAGCTTGAGGGGTGAGGAGAAGGAGGAAGATTCTGAGTAGCAGAGTGCTACAAAAATCACCCTACCATCACCATGAGCCAGTTTGTAGACTCATCTAGTGGCAGAGCTGATGCTAGATGGGTAAGATTTGACTTTTAATTGCACTATGCATAAAATTGAAATGGAATTTAGGATTTATTTTTGTTTCTGTCAGGGCATCATAAATTCTTAGAAATTAAACCTAATTAAGGATACCCTGCAGTGTTTTACACTATTTTTTTGTCTTTTATGTGCCTTGACTACTTTTTTAGGGATTTTTACGCCATTTTTTGGACTTTTTTTTAGGGCCTAAAAGGTCCAATTTTTGTCCAGATTGGGGACCGTCCATGGTGGGATGACCATCCTGAGTGGTTTAGGGGCTGTCCCTGGGTGGGACAACCACAAAATTGGGAGTCGTCCCTGGATGGGACAGCCTATTGAGTCTATTGACCAGGACCAAAGAGATGTAGTGATGGAGCGGTACTTTGGTAGGGATGCAGAGGAGGCAATAGGAGGTACCTATAGAAGATTATTTGGGTGCTAGGTTTCCCTGGAACCTTCTAGATTTGGTGTTTACTTTGGGAGGGTGCACTGTGAAGTGATTGCTAGTGATGGCATGGGGGATGACACTACTGACCCAGCTGTATGGTGAGCTATACGAGATATGCTCTTGAGTATGAAAGGGCTTGGGGTGTAGCTTTCTACTATAGGCTTAGGGGTGGCAGTATATAATTGTAGATAAACCACAGGTACTACCATGGATGACACAGGCTAAGTTTGTAGACCATGAGATTGGTTAGAGATCTTATGGAATCAGGCTCGAGAGGTAGGATAGATTCAATATTGTTCAGGTGACATCGGTCACTATGACTAGTATTTTATGAGACTCATAGCAGTGGATATTTTTGGAGACCCTACAAGGATTTCCTAGCATGGGCTAACACTAGGGTGCAGCTTTGTCGAGTGAGGCAGGGGAGATGGTTGGTAGACTGACATGGGATGAAGTGGCAGTTTTTTACTTATACTTGAGTTATGCAATAGTTTGGGCTATGATGGGGGATTCTCGATGAGCCAGTTGTTTATCGACATCATGGGGATGAGAAGAAACTACGATGGCCGATGGTGGAGGCAGTGGCACAGGATGTAGATCCCATAGTGGAAATTCTAGATGTGGATGATATCAGGAATATGAAGGATTATGACTCTTTATGGATGACACGCCAGTTGCGAGGGGATGGTCCACTAGGGGGAGGTGTAGGGAGACTTCATTAGGAGGCTCTTGGTGAGTACCCAAATGATGTAGGTGAGTGGGATGAGCATGGACACATGGCAGATGAGTAGGAGGACCTCCTAGATTTAGGATATCAGGGTGACTATGGGGAGGATGACATTGAGGGTGAGGAGGTGCAGGTACAGTAGGTGGCACAGGGTGACATGAAGGCTGAGCTATGGGATGAGTTGATAAAGGTTAGGTAGAATAAGGATCTTCTACAAATGGAGGTACAATATGTGCAAGTAGAGTTAGCAGTATAGTAAGAACAATTATAGGAGGCATAGGTTGAGATAGCTGCACTACAAAATAGTTGTGAGCTCATATATGTAGATGGAAGGACTCCATCAGTGAGGTGGTGACTAGGCTATAAGCAAAGGTGGCATGACTCCATTCAGTGGTGGAAATATATTAGGTGTGGTGTCGATTGGGATAGGACTCTATTTATGAGCTAGATACTGAGATAGTATGCCTTAGAGGGCATCTACAATATGACATAGCTACTAGTGGGTCATACCAGAGTCACCATAGTGGGACATGGTAGTCTTCTTCTAGGAGGGATGCATCAAGATCTAGACGAAGGGTTGACAGGGTAGGTCATAGAAGGTATGGGATTTCATAGCGGACTTCGACTATAGGTGGGAGTGCGGGTCATAGTATTGGTCCTGCGTGACGATGGGGGAGGCTCATGTGACTCTCTTTTTGTTTTTGTGATTTTTGTGGATTCTTAGTGATGTGAAGTTTGAGGAATCACTTTATTATAGCCTACAAGAAATATGATGTATCTTTTTGTCCCATATATATACACAAACATATATGAGCTTTTATGTGTTTTATCATCATGTATTTTATTTTTGGATGAGATGTACGCAATGTGCTTATTCACTTTATGATATGATGATGGATTTATATCATGCATGCATATGTGGTAATATGATTTTATTTTGGTGGTATGTGTATGCATGGATGCATAATGAGATGGATGATAGATGGATTTTGATGATGAGATGTATATACTATTTGACATACTATGCTAGCACCAAAGATAGTATAAGATGATTAATTCCTTTTGTTTCTTTTTGTATTGTTTTTGTGTAAAGGATATATGGAAATGTACTATGGCAGTGTGATAAAATGGAATGAATGAATTAAAATGTTATAAAATTTTGATGTGGTTTTCATGAGACTCAAATGCTCTACCTAACTTAATAAAATATTGTATACTGACTTATGTGAGACTTTTTAACAAGGTACAAATATTCCAGGATGACCAAGATACTTCATATCCATGTGTGTGCAAGTGAGTTTATTCTTGTGAAATGCATAGAGATATCGCCATTACTGTATAGGCTATCCAACCAACCTAGAATGAGGATCACCCTATTAATGTCACAATTATAGGTTTGTACTTGGTAGGATTAGACCACTAGGTAGTATAGGCTACCAAGATCTAGCTCATCCACATGCAAACATTGGTATGCACACACGAAAAAACTAATGTGATAGACATATCATCATGCTAGGGGTTACCGCCATTGATAGATAGGCTATCCATCAAACCTGTAATGAGGATCACCTTATGGTTTTCCAAATGCTAATAATTCCAGGGATTCAAGCTCAATCTCCCTTCTTTTCTTCAATTTTATTGGGATACTTGTTCATGGGTAGTGATGATAATCACTATTTATTTTGTATTTTGTTTTCTTTTAGCAAGGGATTTGGGAAGTGGTGATGACCATTGTTTAGTTTGAATTTTGCTTCTTGCTTTTTGAGGATTTTGATTTTTGACCTTTTGGGATTTTTTGATTTTTTAACTTTTGGGTTTTTTTTTATTTTTTTTATTTTTGAACTTTTGGGATTCTTGAGGATTGGGAATTAGGAATTGAGATTCTAGGATTTTTGATAGTGGTGAAAACCATTATTTATTTTGGGGAATTTTATAGGGAAGAGCTTGTCCTTTTTCCAATTCTCAGCATTCTTGAACAATTCACACAGGGGGATGAACAGGATAACATTTTTGCTTAAAGCAACCTAGATCACTTCATGGGTTTCTTCTTTCCTTGTATAAAATGTGGATTTATTAATGTGTACATGTGTTGGGATTTTTTGTATGCAAGGTATAATCTAAGAAATAATCTACCTCCTAAAAGTAATGATAGCTTTATACAAACTCTGAAAATAAAACTAGAGGTGGTTGAGTGACTAAAACCATTTAAGATATTCTAGAACAAATGGCTATGTGACAGGATACAAACATTGTTATGACCATTGTAAAATGTAGGTGAACATGAGAAGTGGATAATTGAGATGATGCGAATAATTTTTTTGACATAATTTTTTTCTTTTGTACTGATGCAAGATGTACAGTCTTAGTCCTAGACACGTATGAGAAACTCTATAGTGCAAAGTACAATAATGAGTATACCTAATGTAAATGATTTTGATAATACACTGAGATATGATGTAATTACTTGCAATATGATATTTTTGTCCTTTTTTTGTTTTGATGATGTTTGAAGATGCAATGCAAAGCAATATTTTTGTATTTTTGATTGATATATATGATGTGTTTGATTTTTTGATTGATAGATATATACATGTGACCAATGGGCATATTGGGAGCCACTCAGGAATTTGGGGTGACCAAAGGTCTTATGGATACCTTTGGTTTTTTTGAGGTGACCAAAGGTCTTATGGACATGTTTATGGATTTTTGGGGTGACCTAGATGATTATAGACCACATATGAGCCTTTTGGGTTGACCAAGTAGGTTAAAGGTACTCTTGGAGGATTTTGGGATGACCTAGATGATCATAGACCACCTAGGAGAATTTTAGGTTGACCAAGAGGGTTTTAGATACCCTTGGAGCATTTTACGGTGACCTAGATGGTCATATACCCCCTAAGAGCATTTTAGGTTGACCAAGTGGATTGTAGACACCCTTAGAGCATTTTGGGGTGATCTAGACGATCATAGACTGCCTAAGAGTATTTTAGGTTGACCAAGCGGGTTGCAAACACCCTTGGAGCATTTTGTGGTGACCTAGATGATCATAGACCACCTAGAAGCATTTTATGTTGACCAAGCGGGTTGTAGAAACCCTTGGAGCATTTTGGGATGACCTATATCATCATAGACTGCCTATGAGTGTTTTAGGTTGACTAAGCGGGTTGTAGACACTCTTTGAGCATTTTGGGGTGACCTAGACAGTCATAGACTACCTAGGAGAAATTTAGGTTGACCAAGTGGGTTGTAGACACCCTTGGATCATTTTGGGGTGACCTATATGGACATAGACTGCATAAGAGCATTTTAGGTTGACCAAGTGGGTATTTTAGGTTGACCAAGTAGGTTGTAGATACCTTTGGAGAATTTTTGGGTGACCTAGATTATCATAGACCACCTAGGAGCGTTTTAGGTTTACCAAGCGAGTTTTAGACACCCTTGAGCATTTTGGGGTGACCTAGATGGTCATAGACTACCTAGAAGCATTTTAGGTTGACCAAGTAGGTTGTAGACACCCTTGGAGCATTTTGGGGTGACCTAGATGGTCATAGATCTCATATGAGTGTTTTATATTAAACAAGTAGGTTGTAGATACCCTTGGATCATTTTGGAGTTACCTAGATGGTCATAGACTACATAGGAATGTTTTAGGTTGACCAAGTGGGTTGTAGACACCCTTGGAGCATTATGGGGTGACCTAGATGGTCATAGACTACCTAGGTGTATTTTAGGTTGACCAAGTAAGTTATAGACACCCTTGGAGCATTTTGGGGTGACTTAGATGGTCATAGACTACCTAGGAGCATTTTAGGTTGACCAAGCAGGTTGTAGATAATATTGGATCATTTTTTGGTGACTTATATGGTCATAGACCACCTAGGAGAATTTTATGTTGACCAAGCGGGTTGTAGACACCCTTGGAGCATTTTGGGGTGACCTAGATGGTCACAGACCACCTAGGAGAATTTTAGGGTGACCAAGCAGGTTTTAGACACCCTTGGAGAATTTTTGGTTGACCTAAAAGGTCATAGACCTCCTAGGATTATTTTAGTTTGACCAAGAAGGTTGTAGACACCCTTAGAGCATTGTGGGGTGACCTTGATGATCATAAACCACATAGGAGCATTTTAAGTTGACCAAGTAGGTTGTAGATACACTTGGAGAATTTTGGGATGACCTAGATAGTCATAGACCATCGAGGAGAGTTTTAGGTTGACCAAGCGGGTTGTAGACACCCTTAGAGAATTTTTGGGTGACCTAGACGGTCATAGACCATCTAGGAGCATTTTAGGTTGACCAAGCAGGTTGTAGACACCCTTGGAACATTTTGAGGTGACCTAGATGGTCATAGACTACCTATGAACATTTTATGTTGACCAAGCATGTTGTAGATACCCTTGGAGCATTTCAAGATGACATAGATGGTCATAAACCACCTAGGAGAATTTTAGGGTGACCAAGCGGGTTGTAGACACCCTTGGAGCATTTTTGGGTGACCTAGATGGTCATAGACTACTTACGAGTATTTTAGCTTGACCAAGTAGGTTGTAGACACCCTTGGAGCATTTTGTGGTGACCTAGATGATCATAGGCTACCTAAGAGAATTTTAGGTTGACCAATATACTCTAGGTATGGAAGGGCCACAAATGTAGGATTTTCAAGGGTTCAGGATCCTCAAAATATTCAACTGAGGCTATGCGATAAATTTCGGGTTTGATATGACTAGTGATGATAAAAGGACCTAACCAGTTTACCGCAAACTTGTCCCACAAATGGGGTGGCAAACTAGAGTCCTGATGGTTCTCTTTCAGGATAATATCACCAACCTACAAGTATCTAGGATGGACCTTCATATTGCATGCTCTCTTAAGTTGCTCTTGATAAATGCATAGATGCTCAAGATCATTAATGCGACATTCATAAAGCAACATAATCTGATCTAGGTGAGCCTTCCGTGTGGTATCATCATCGATGAACTCTTACATGGATATGCGTAGTGATGGAATATCTAGCTCTAGATGCATAACTACCTTGGTGCCATATACTAGTGAAAATAGGGTTACCCCAGTGGGCATCTGAATGCTAGTGCAGTAGGCCTAGAGAGCAAGGGGCATTTGTGTTCGCCAATTGGTGTGATTCTCTTTCACAATTTTCTTGAGAATGGGAATCAATATTTTGTTGGAGGCCTCTACCTACCCATTTGCTTGTGGATAGTAGGGCATCAAAAAGCTATTCTATATATTATACTTTGTGGTCAAAGCATGCACATATTTATTTTTGAATGATGTCCCATTATCCGAAATGATCTTGGATGGAATACTAAAATGACAAATGATATTATGTAATATGAACTCCACTATGTGGGGTACCATCATAGTGGTAAGGGAGATTGCTTCCACCCACTTTGTAAAATACTCGATAGTTGTAATGATGAACGTGTGATGGCCCGAGGAGGTGGATGAGATGTTTTTGATTAAATTGAACCCCCATTGCAAAAATGACCAATACGATTGGATTAGTTGCAAGGCCTACGAAGGTACGTGTATCAATTTAGCATGGTGTTGACACTTCATGCACTTGCTCACATATGCATAACAACCTTGCTTTAATGTTGGCCAATAATAGCCCATGCGAAGGATGTGCTTTACAATGGCCATGCCGCTAAAATGGCCACTGCATGTACTATCATGTGTTTGGGTGATTGCCCAATCCAACTCTTGACACTCTAAGAACCAAAGCAAAATCCCTTCATAGCTTTGAAGATACAAAATCTCCTAGCAAGACATATTTTGTCACATTTCATTTAAATTTTATTTTAGTGGCATGCAACAATCCTGGAGGGAGATTTCCAATCTTTAAGTACTCCCTGATTTGTGTGGACCAATCCTATTATGAGGAAGTCTCGATCACATGAACTACTTGTCCCTCTTGAAATTCATCCCGATAAAATGCTGAGTGGGAAAGAACTTGTAAGAATAGCATTGTACTATTATCAAAAGGGGCTTGAGGGAACATATTCCCCCAATCAGTATGATTCAAGTGTTCATGAAGGTGCGAGAATATATCTTGATGAAGTTCAATTTGAATTAAGTGGAATTTTGGTGTGGCCTAAATGTTCTCACACTGAACCAAATATTGTGAGAGCATTTTGACCTGAATGGTTGTCATCTCATTAGTAGGGTCTTAAGGGATCAATGATCCTAGGTAGGCCATCATATCCATAAAATGATTAGATGATCGAGGGAGCACCTTGATGTCATACCATTCAAATTTCTCTAGGATTTTTTCCATAAGGGCTTTGTAGGCTTGCATAACTGGGCACTTGCACTAGTAAATCCCTTTGACCTAGTTAACAATGAGCAAGGAGTTGCCAAAGATTTCAAGCTTGGTGATTTTCCTGGTGATGGTCATTTGAGGACCTATGAGCAAGGATTCATACTCAAAATTTTTGTTGATGCATGGGAAATAAAGTTTAAATGATATGGGAATGGGAGCCCCATGTGGTGTGAAAAATACAATCCTGGTGCTATCCCATTGCTCATATTTGGAGTCATCAAATAATAGAGTCATATCGACTTGTGACTCAGGATCATTAGAATTAGGTGATTCTAATATTTGGAAGACTCCATCATCGAGAAGCTCCATGCTAAGAGGTTGATCATCTTGGAGAGGAGCCTCTACAAGTTGATCGATGATGACTTGACCCTTTATTGATTTTTTTCCAATAAATTCTAGGTCAAACTCCATCAACAACATTATCCATTTCATTGTACGAATGCTATGATAATTTTGAATCATCATATATCATAATGGATTATATTTAGATACAACATATGTGGTATGGCTAAGCATGTAATATCATAGCTTCTTGGTGGTGAAAACCATTGTTAGGCATAACTTCTCAATGTATGCATACTTGATATCATAGCTAACCAGGGTGTGGTTGAGATCGAAAGTAGCTTATTCCTTATGCAGTTCATTTTTATGGGCTAACATGGTACCTAATGTGATCTCAGTGGCTGAGATGTATAATCAGAATGACACTCCTAGTCAAGGTGCAGCCAATACTAGCGATGAAGCCAGGTATTATTTTATTGCATTGAAGGCCTCCTAACACTCATCACCCCAATGGAATGTGTCCTTCTTGTGCAATAATTTGTTCATGGGTTGAAATTTGTCCAACAACTATGCTATGAAGCATTTTATGGACACGATATTGCCATGTAGACTTTGGAGCTTCTTAATGGTAGTCGAAAGAGGCATCTCGAGGATAGCCATGAACTTGTTAGGATATACTTTGATGCCTCATTTAGAAACTATAAATCCCAAGAGATTTCTATATGTGATGCCAAATACGCACTTCTTGGGTACAGTCTCACATTATGTTCGATAAGGTGATCAAGGAATTTGCGCAAGATATCGATATTTTCATGGCATAATAAAGATTTAGCTAGTAAGTCATCCATGTAATCTTTTGAAATCTTATGCATGTAGTCATGGAAGATGTATTTCATGGCACATTGGTAGGTGGAACTAGTATTTTTAAGGCCAAAGGGCATGACCTTATAGTAAAATGTTCCCCAAGGTGTTGTGAACACCATTTTGAGTTGGTCTTATCGATTGATATTAATATGATTGTACCTAGAGAAGTCATCCATGAGAGAACATTTTGTGGCTTATTGTGGCATCTACCAGGGCATCAATGCTTGGCAAAGTAAAATCATCTTTAGGACTCACTTTGTTTAGGTCTCGAAAGTCAGTTCAAATGTGAATCCTCCTATTAGGCTTCTTAATGGGAACCATGTTGGACAACCATGGCTGATAGTCTATAGAAATGATAAACTTGGCATCCAAAAAATTTTGTAGATCATATTTAACTATTAATTCCACTCTTGTATGTATCTTTCTTGGCTTTTGATTGACCAGTTTGTCCTTGGTATCAATCGTCCCATTGTGGGTGGCTAGATTTGGATCCAGTCTCAGCATGTCTTTGTAATACCATGCAAAAGCTACCTTATTTTATTTGAGAAGGGCTATGTAATTGACTTGTTTTTTGGAGTAGAGACATTCCCCTATCTTGATACATTGTGGGTTTTCAAGATTTGAGTCAATATCTTTATCAATTGTAGGCTCGATTGACATATGTGATCCTTCCTCCAACTGGTGGGGAGTAGGGATCAAATGGATGTCATCAATTGGGTTTAAATGATCAATGGTAACATCGATTTCCTCCTTAGCATGGAAGACATTATGAGTTGACCCTATAGATAAATTAAATGGATGAACCATCTCATCACAAGGCCAGTGCTCAGAAGGTGAGGGTAGTGAATCTCATCAATCAAAGTTGATTACCCCCAAGTCGAGGTGAAATTGCTTCAATGGCTTATTCAAATATTGTAGGGAGTCAAACAAATCTATGAAAATCATAATTATGTGTGGATGATTTTTCCTATGTGGTTGATGATGTCCATGGACCTTCGGATGTCACAAGACTTGACGAGGTGGTTGTGGGGGTAGTGGAATGATCGACGATGGTCGATGTGGCTGTTGGTGAATGTGCTCCTCTAGAGGTAGAATTTTTCACTAGATGAGATGATGTAATGGAAACATGCACCAGGTGGAACTCATCCTCATCATCGATAGGTAATACTAGAGGGTCTTCTCCATATGAACTACCAAAGTCAATGGTCGTGACTCCATAATTTGACTCATTTGTCTGATGTCCACTCATAAGGGGACTCTGGATCTTCCTCCTCACTATCATGGGGAAGAGTATGTGAACCTTCATCTCTCTCATAAGATCAAATATCATTGTGAGTTGGTTCATCATCTCCCAAGGGCATAAGAAAGTAATATCCTAGTGAGTAGATGCGATTGGGATAGGCAAAAGGATCTCGCATGAGCTCATGTCTAAAGTCAAGCGTCATGCGCTCCAAGTTATCTACCAAGATGTCAAGGGGAAAAGGTGTCTTGCATCCCAAGCCAGACTTGTCATAAGGCATTTGGTATTGTGGTTGTTATGGGATTCAAGTGCCCTGCTTTTATAGGCCTAACCAAAAACCATACCAATTACAAAGGTCAAGATATTTTAGGGTGAAGTTAGGATTAGACAAGTAATTAACATCTTCTCAAAATGGCTCTTCATCTTCTTCCTACTACTGATAAGGTTCGATGCCATAGTCAAGGCCCCCATATATGAAATTTTTTTTATTAGGGTGGAAGCCAAGAGGCACAATGGTGCCTATGGGAAGATGGGTTTGAACCATTTCTTGAACCGATCTATAGTAGGGGTGGTTATAACATTCGTAACCATTTATTTTTCCAATCCGATGGAAGCCAGGTGCACGATGACCTGAGGCCAAATATAAAAAAGGGATGAGAGTGAGACCTGATATGATTCATTTTTTGTTTTGTGTGATAGCTCCTCATCTACTTGGCTAAGAAACCCCTCAGTGGATATGGTGGATATGGTCAATTAGACCTCCTTAATAGACCGCTTCCCTGGGTTCCTAGGTAAAGGATCCATGGGCACATTAGACATCTATGGGGGTGTCGAAGATGTGGAGGGTATGGCCTATGATGGTGATGGATTCAAAACTTGGTTGTATTTATTTGATTGAAAATATATATCATTCAATGGTAATATTAAATCGGGTAGCTGCTGCACAATATTGTAGTACTTGAAGGGCTCTAGGTTCATAGGGATGACATGAACTTGCCCTTCATGAGTGTACTTAAGGAACTGGTGAGCGATGGAGGGGAGACACTTCATATACTTGATCCATGGTCTGCGTAATAGGATATTGTACACCATCTCACCCTCTAGGATGTGGCATAGTTTCGAGATAGTTTTTCCCCTACCTGAATAGGTAGGATGATTGTACCAACCATTGAGAATATGACATCATTGAATACTCAAAGGGTGTAGGTACATGCGACAATGTGTGATACTGGAAGTTTCAAATGCTTGAGAACTATTGTAGTTATAATGTTGCTAGAAGATCTAGTGTCTATCAAAACTCTCTTGTATGGTTTCCCATTCATATATGTGACTATGTGCAAAGGGGGATCTACCAGATCATGTGGAACTAGTTTAAGTGCATCTTCATGAAAGGTAATCACTAGTTCCATGCATTTCCGCACATGCCCCACAAAGTTGTTGAAGGAGTTAGACTCTTGGGGTTGAAGCTCAATTGCCTTAAGGATCTTCATCAAGACTTATGTATGAGGTTACGATTTCTGGATGAGCTCATAGATGGAGATTTGGGTAGATGTTGTTCTTAAGCTATGAGCGAACTTACTCTTAATGGTTACCACATGACTATATGGGAGGTTCAGTATAAGAGACGATATAGGATGTGACATCAATGGGACATCGCTTTGAGCCATGGGTGGTGTGGCTAGACTTGGATACTTCCTATTTCTTATGATGATGCTGATCATGCTGACATACCATTGCTTAGGGCGGCATGGTGAACCTAATTTACCTAGGGTACTAGTTTGGTCTGCTCTGCATGGGCAGGCAAGGGGTCCTTGAAGACCTCCATCTATTGGTTGTTTGGTGCAATAGGGTTTTCTACCTCGAGGGTGTTCCTATAAATCATGTCTTGCACCAAGTGTTTAAACTCGTAGCACATGTGCACATCATGCCTGCTTTGCATATGTAATTTGAAATATAGGTCTTCTTTGTATCCTTTAGATTTTGGTACATTTGGATCGATAGGTCGACTCTCAAGAAGGTGGATTGCATTAAGTAGGTGGATCACATTAGCCGCTAAGAGGTAGTCAAAAAATGAGTCCATAAACTTTATAATGGGCATGAATTGTTGCTTGGGGTGATGCTATTGATTTTGACCTTGACTATTCTGGTTGTCTTTGGTATAGTTCCTAGGCATGGCTTGATAATTAGGATTTTGAGGCAGCACGACTTGTGCTAGCCCTAGGAAACTAATGGCAACCTGATTCACTGCTACTGGATTAGGTTGTACTGGGGTGTTCTTATAATTCTTGTTCCTTCCCTTCTTGTGAAACTTCACAATTTCATGCTCTTGAATCTTTATTTCTTCGATGATCCTAGCATGTGATAGGGCATATTAAAGAGTAGCATATTTTTGTATCTACAACAATAAGGAGATAGGCTTTAGGAATCTCTTGGGGAACATATGAGTCAACTTTGACATGGGGAGTATATAAGGTAGCTTGGAGAGCAAGGTTCACCATATATTTCCATAGTTTTTCATTGACTCATCATCATATTGTTTCAACCCAGCTAGGTCGTCCAGTGTCACCTTCCTCTTGGTATTGAAGGTGAAGTGTTATAGGAATGCATCTACAAGTTGGTCCAAGGTGTGGATACTATGCTTAGGGAGCTGTTAAAACCACTCTAAGGTAGGGCTAGAGAGGGTCATCATTTATTTCCTCAAAATCAATGCATCATCGTCATGAATTCCAAAGCATTGGCCCAAGAATTTTGTGACATGTTCCTGCACATAGTCATCTCCTTTAAATGTAGCCAACTGAGGTAACTTGAATTGCTCTGGATAAGGAGGTACAAGAACCAAAGTATGGATGGATTGGCTATGCAATTGGTGCATAGTGGGATTTTGACATCCAGACCTAGAGGTCTTGTTCTCTACTGACTCTAGGCACTCTAGCAATACTTTATATGGGACTAAGGACTTGATCTCCTCATCCTTACTCACATCCTGCGATGGAGGCCTATGATCCTCCAACCTATTATTGGGAAATGGCATGTCACCACCTGCACTGGTAAGGCATCTCCAAATACTCTACTTTTGGTTCATGCTCATTGTAGTACCCAGAGGGCATCTCTCAAATTGATCTACAAAGAGGGGTATTTTCCCATTGTGGGTGACCTATGTCTGTATTGGGAGGTACAACTTGATCAAGTCTAGGAGGTCATGGAGGTAACAATGGATAAGGCC
The DNA here is from genome assembly GCA_028583015.1 of Wollemia nobilis. Classification (NCBI taxonomy): domain Eukaryota; kingdom Viridiplantae; phylum Streptophyta; class Pinopsida; order Araucariales; family Araucariaceae; genus Wollemia; species Wollemia nobilis. The sequence continues at coordinate 1,481,238 of JAQPPZ010017037.1, forward strand.
TACGAGATCTATCTCGAATGAGCATGGGTTTATTTAGGTGGACTTCCTGCCTATGTGTCTTAAGGGTAGGAACCCTCCTACGTAAAGTCTTTTGCAATAGCTCGTTGGCCTATCGTTCGATTCTCTCCTTTTAAAGCTGATGCAAATGGTCTAATTGCTCTTTGTCTCACCAAAGCTATTTGAACTGAGCTTGGAATTTTGCATACTTTGTAACTGATTTATTAATTTACTCTGTTATGTGGGGCCTAGGAGGTCTATGATTCTCACCCTGAGGCCTACCTCACTCAATATAATCTATGATATGCATCATGTGCTTCCATTGATCAAGAGTCATTGCATTGACTTGAGGTTTGGGCTGGGGCATATGCTCATTATACTCATCAAGCATAGAGGCACATCATGAATGCACATAATACTACTCCTGAGAAAATTTTGGGATCTCCTCATGCCTTCCTTCATAGATGAGGAAGGGTAGGGAAGAATTATCTCACCATGAGCAATGAGTATTATACCCATCAGTTTGCCTAATCTGTTGTACCCTATCAATGCGACGTGTAGGCAAGGTCATACCAACATGCCCTGGCCAGTGTGTGAAGTTGAACTATAGCTCATGGATAGGCATGTTAGCCCTAACATGTATGCATATGTGTGGCACTCCTCTATCTACTAGTGCCTCAGTGTGTTATTGCATTTCATTCAAGAAGGCATGTGATGTATCTACATATCAAGAACAATATCCAACGTAAATTCCATCATCCCTAAGGGTGTCTCGCATAGGGCTCCCTTGTAGGTGTAGCTCGTGCCCTACTATATTTGGGTTAGGGTGAGTAGAGGCTCTCCAAGGAGGTATGAATATGTCCTTAGGGCTATAGTAGAGATGAGCCATGTATCTAAGTCCACTCTTTGTAGCTTCTACCTGTGATTGGGATTGGCTATGGGTATATACCATCATAACTCTATACTAAACCCTAGATTATTATCTTCTTTAAAATTTTTAATGAAAAAACAAACAGATAAGGAAACACTCAATAAGGCATATGATTATCTCTTTTGAAGTTTTAAATGTGAATCCCTAAATTGTTTTGTGTGTTTCATATGTGTTGTTTGTAAAGAATGACCTTGTGTCACATGTTTGAAATATTGTTGAATGATAATCTTGTATTAAATTATATTTCACCTATATACTCACAACTTGACAACCTAGCTATGAACTCTAGGTCAAATTATCCCACCTATAATATGTGGTGATGAGTTCCACACATGACCAGGGAGCACAGGTCCTACCAGTTCCTTACCCAGTTTACCCGTAGTCTATGATATCTCTGTGAAGAGAGATACATGCTATAACCCATGAGATATGATGGATCTTGGAATTGGCCTTGGAAAATAACAAGGTTCATGGAATTTGAGACAATAGGTGGAGATGAAATCCACCTCATTGAACTCTACTAGTGGATGGTGATGAAATACAACTCACTAGCGTTTAAGCAGATCGTGGTGTGTGTGGTTCCTTTTAATCCAAATAAAGTAAAAAAAGAAGCATCCTATGACCATTCACTAAATGCATGTAGAAAAGGTGCAATTTACTTTCAAAAATCTAGGATAAAAGAACGCTATAAATGTAATTTATGAATGCAAGCCCTAAATGTTAACCTACCCATTAGGTAGGCTACAAGCAATCAAACCATAGAGATGCATCACCACTTTGATTTCCTTTGAGTCTTCTCCATTTTACATTTTATTATTTTGTGTTATGTGAAAAGTAAATATAACTTTTAACCTTTCTAGGCACACAAATTATGTGGGAAAAATCAAACTTTAGCACATGTTGTCTATGTAAATAGAAAACTAGATATTCAGACACTTACCTTATCTCCCGAGAAACCCACTATTTTTAGCTTCTAAGTAGAAAATGCTCTATTTTATGGCCATATCAGGGTGGTATGGATACAAGCTCTATGTCCATCCTAGGTTGGGATGGTTGTGTGGCCATATCTGGATGAGCCAAGGAGCAGTTCAGGGGCCATCCCAAGGAGAGCCGAGGAGCAGTTGCTATAGAAAACAAGCAAAAAATGAGGTTAAACCTTAAAATTAGCAATAGTGATAGGGTCCCACCATGATCACCACTAAATTAGGGAAAATAGTGCACCTAATGATGAATAATTATATATTTACCTGTCCTCTATGTCTAATGAGCATCAAATCAGAAGCATGTAAGTAAGATGGACAAATAAGCGAATAACAAGAAATGAATCAAATTAAACCAATTTTGTATTAATTATGTGGATCAAATCCAGGTTACAAATAATTACCTTGAGGACTCAAATGGTTGATACAACTGTTACAAATTTTGGATGCCCAAGGATCAAATCCTTCAAGATATTCGGGTGCACATCCAGTGTCTTTCCTCGTACCCACAATCAAGGTGGGCAGGCCAAGGCTACCACCGCTTGTGTATTTGATATTTTATGTCCTATGCTCCTTACCAATGTGTTGTATAGCCTGCAAATGCACACAAGGAAAGCAAAAATGTCATGTAGCAAGTGTATATGATGAAAAACATTCAATCCCCACAGGCACCAAAAATATAGTTATGATAATATGCATCAAATCAACTCCAAACAACTTGAAATTTCATAGGGATATAAAATATAAGTTTTTAGATATATCTCACTAGAAATATAGTATAAATTATGCCCTATGGCATGCCATAATCGTAATGATAGTCCTCCACCTATAAAACCCAAAGTAAACAATTTCTGAATAAAAACACCTCCAAATTGAATCAAAATTGGTCATAATGCATAAAATAAAATTCTAAGACAACTCATATGGTTATATTTGCAATATAAACAAAATTTGTAGGTGTTTCACAAAATTACCACTGTAGGCCTGAGTGAGACAATGAAAAACACTAAAAATGTGATATATCCTTAAATATAGATCCAAATTGCATGAAATTTTTACATAAGTATAATATTACAATCTATAATATAAAAATAATTAATAGAAGAAATAACATGAACAGATTTTCCACCATACTAGGGTGGGACAGTCGGGACTATCATAGGCTGGGGGTTGTCCTAGGGTGGAATGACCACCAATTATACACTTTTTTTACCCCCAATTCCTCCAAGAATTGGTTAAGAACCAAATAGGTAGTATTTTCATCGAATTTGGTATGAAAAATCACTCAGATGATTCATTTTTGGGATCAGAACGTGCCTCCTAGTTCACTCGCAAACCTCCTTCGCTAGGTAGAAATTCTAAGGGAAAAGAAAGCATAAAAGGTTGGAAAGGAATCTTAGAAGCACTATGTTGCTTTATCCAAAAAATCCTCTCTATCTCTCTCTCTCTTGTGTGTAAAAAATATCAACTTTATAGCAAAAAGATACCTTTGGGAAAATAGGCATGCAAGGGCATGCAGGGCACCAGGTGCCACTTGACCACTGGGGTGGCATGCATTAGAGGGGGAATAGGATCTCCTAATTTGGCCTCCTTTATGAGGCACATCATAGAATTATGCACCCTCTAAATTTGCATGGTCAAAAGGTAGGGCAAATGGTATTTTATGGGTGCCATTTGTCCACTGTTTGACTTTTTGGGAGTCAAACCTCATGGCCTTCCCACCCAGGGATGACCACACACGGTTGTCCTTGGGTGTGACGAACATGAACTATGGTCATCCTAGGGTGGGACAGCCATGCCTATAGGCCCCAAAACTTCCCATAAGTGTGTTAAAATATCAAAAAAGTGGTTAGGACCACTGTAAAACCTCTAAGGCTTGCCCAAGGAGGCCATAAGGTGTCAATTGGACCTTGTCTTGGTTGCTTAATTGGATTGACCAGATTTTTGTGTCTACAAAAATTAATACTTTCCCAACATAAATCAATATGGTCATGAATCATTATATATAGATTAATATACCATAATAGCACCTTAAAAGAATGAGAGTATATTTTCCATATCACCATTGTAAATGCATAACTATTTCATGTTTATTATATTTAAGATATAGAATAGGATCATGTGAAGTCACTACAATTTTTCTACCATGATGACATGGACAAGAAGAGGTATATGAATACAAGATTTCATGGATGGTTTTTATATGGTACTTTTAAAATAGATCCTTTGAGGATAAGCATAGGCATTGCACTCTCAAGAAGTATTTATAGGTGCTTGAATAATTTATATTAAATTTTACCCTGATAAATATATCAAGTAGATTTATTTTTGTAGAACTTTAATGACATTATTATTAAAATAATCATTATATTCATGGTACACATAAGTTAATTACTTCATGTAGAAGGATGCATTGAAATATTTGCATGAATATGTTTATCTTGAGTTTGTATATTTAAAATACTTCTAATATGTGTTAAGTTGCATGATACGAGTGATAGCATATTGAAAGCATGAGATTCCGGGCGAAGGAAACACTAATTGCGATGCATTCAAAATCAAATACGCTTAAGTCCTAGAAATGTAGAATGCATGAAATGAAAGAGACGCATTGAAATGAGATACAAGCAAAATGGAGAAAACACAACCCTTTTATTAAACTCTTCTGATCTCTGTTACAAAGATGCCTCCTCCCTTTTTAGGGGCTAGGAGCATTAAAAGAATTTGATTACAATCAAGAATTAATGTTCCTTTTTCTGCGTGCCCACACTTGAGAAGGGCGGGCCAAGACGATGCCGTCGCTGATGTTGATGAGTCCTTAACCTCTGCTGCTCCTCCTGTGAACAAAGAAACAACAAAGATGTCAGTAGCACCTGCTGCAAATAAGAAGTGTTTGTTCTCTAAAATTAACGAAAGATGCATGTAAATGATTAGCCAAATCGATAGACAAAATGACTCTAAATGACCTGCAAACTCGACAGAGACAGGGAAACATTACTAGAGGGCCACTACCGTTGAAACAGTCGGCTAATTTGCCTTCACCTAGAATTCGTCCCTGGGAAAGATGAATTCTGACTGCTATTCATCCCCGGGTGGGATGAATTCTACTGTGTTGGAAAAGCCAAAGTGATACTGCTCCAATGTCGACTCTCGAGACCTCCAAAACACCTGCTAACAGATGGTCAGATTCTCCCAATTTGGCCTCTATCCTCGAGAATTTGATATCATCGCCTGTAAGTTAGTAGGACAATAAAGCGACAAAAGGCATGATAAAATCTGATCAAAATGTTATGAAATTGAAGCTATGAGTTAACTAGACAGAATAACACAATATGCAACATGAACAGATAATCTAGAATGCTTTAGAATAAAACTTAAAAAATGTGGGGTGCCCAAGTGGGCCTCCCACCGTTGGCACTTGATTTCGGTGCCAATCCACTAGGGATGGGCCCAAAACCTCTTAGGATTAGGGTGTCTGCAAATTGGTGGTGTAAGGTGGTCAAATGTTGGATTTGGGTTGGATCCACGCTTCCAAAAGCCACCCGATAACCTACCTTGAGAAAGAGATTAGTGCATGTGAGAAGGTGAATCAAAATATGCAAATGGGTAATCAATTGGAAAGCACTTCGTTGCTTGAAATCGCCTCCAATCCTTCCTCTTTTGGGTGAGAAAATTCCCACCTTTTATAGACCCATGGGGTCTCTTTTGAGAGGGAAGCATAAGCACCATGTGTTGGTCATAGGTGCCATGTGGCGGTCATGTCTTCCCATGAGGGAGGGGAGTCCTCCATGACTTGGGCTTTCATAATTGCCCTTGTGATAGTCCTCTAACGGCCCTTCTGTCCACCCACACACGCGTGCGAGGCAGGAGTCATCAACTGACTGTCCTTGGCTGCCACTTGGTGCCATTCTTCTTTTTTCCCGTTAAACTTGGAATTCGTCCTGACCAAAGACGAATTCATAATTCGTCCCTAGGTGAGACGGATCCCATTTTGAATTTGTCCCTGGGTGAGACAAATACTGAGCAAAGTGCCTGAATGTGCCAAATTGCCTCTTGACCTTACAAAATTGCTATGAAAGTTGTTAAGACCACTGTTTTAACCTCTGAGGGCTGCCCTAGGGGCTGTGTTTTTCAAATCGATCAGTGTTTGTAGCCACATAATCGATTGTTGCTATTTTGGTGTCTACAGATACCCCTTTTTGGGATGCGCTATGCATGGCACAACGCTAAGCAAAAATAGATAACCAAAGCACTAATGATTAGGGTTTCTTGGTAACCTAACCAAATTTTGATGCCCCAAGCATGGAAAGGGCATGCATTCTTGAATCCTTACTTCTAACGAGCTAAGGAGTTTGATTTCAAGTATTAACCTATTTTGGTGAGGTGTGACTTGAGCTTAGACATTGATCAGTCATGGTTAGGCAAAGGGCACAACCTTTTGTCCACATGGGAACCTTGTGTTCATGATTCACGAATGCCAAGCGTTTGATCAATTTGATTGTTGCTTGTTTACTACCCCAAGCAGGAGTGTAATTGTCTTTGTCAATGATTCTTTGAATGCATGTCGTTTTCCTTAATTGGGTGTGTGATTGTTGATTGGTAACTAAGTGTGACTACCCCCTCAAGCGACGAATCGATGAGGGAATGACCTTCATGATAAAAGCGACGAGTTGCTTGACCCAATATGACTTGTAAGGGTGCCTTTAGATGTTTTATCGTTAAGCATGTGCAATTTTTCCAACATTTGGACCTGTTTTTGGTGGGTGTTGACCCTTTTTGCGATGCTATTTGGAGCTGAAATTGGCGAAAATCCGTCTTCCCATGGAGCGGTCCGGCTAAAGTAGCATTCTTAGGGATTAGGATAATGAAAATTTGTGACCCCAACGTCTATTTTGTATGCCCAGGATGTCAGATGCAACAACACTCTTATCGGGCATATTTGTTGTTGGTTTTTAGTGCATTTTTGTCATTTTTTGATGTTTTTGAAATTCTGGCCTGAATTTGTCCCAGGGTGGGATGAATTCTAGCAGTAGAAATCATCCCTGGGTGGGACGAGTGCTAACCAGAGTGCTCGTCCCAGTCAAGGATGAATTCTAGCTCAAAGGCCTATTTAAGGGCCAAAACTTGAATTTGGGCTCATTTGTGTCAAATTTTTCTTGCGATTTTGGAGCTCTGGGAGGAGGAGGTAAATTCTACGAAGCGAAGCATTGCTGAAATTTTTCCTACCATCATGAGTGCACAAACTGGTTTGAGCGGCAATGCCAAAGTGAGACCTATAAGTGCTCCCTAGAGTTTATTTTTGGTTTTTTTTTTAAGGCTGTAAGTGTGTTTTTCTGTACAATTTTTTTTTTCTATGATTTTAATTAATTTTTTTTTTTTGTTGAATTTTTTTCTTTTGCAGGTTAGGAGCCGGTACCGTGTACCTGTTGCTTTTACTGAGGCACGATTAGCACTGATCGATGATGACTGGGAATGGATTGATGCCCTTGGGCTCAAGCAGGTGGCTCGACTGGAGCCTGTGGTCCTGGATTAGGCCTATCTGACGGCCCTGATCAAACTTTGGGATCCACGGACCAACACCTTCCATCTCCTGATAGGGGAGATGACTATGACTCTGGAGGATGTCTATTGGCTGCTTCGGATCCCGATAGATGGACTGCCTATTAAGACATCATCGTATGATCAGCAGACTACTGTACTTACGAGATGCTTTAGGCATGGGGAGCGGCTGGGTGTAGAGAACCTAGTGGAGACAGCCGAGGTGGACCGCCAGGCTGGCAGGATTTTGGTTAGATGGTGGCAGGAGATGGGGATGCTAGGAGTGAGGCACTCATTCTTGATGGGCCTCATTTCTAACATGCTTTTACCTAATTCTTCAGGTGCGAGGTTCTCATGGAACCTACTAGATTTGGTGTGGCAGTTGGTAGAGTGCCCAATAGAGGCACCACTGATATTGAGATGGGGACAAACATTGTTGGCACAGCTTTACGGGGAGCTGTATGGGGTCCACTGTCTAAAGCGAAAGGGTGTCAGCTATAGTTATCTATTGCAGTTCTGGGGTTGGCAGCACATAGCTATTGAGAGGCCAACCGGGTTACCATGGACAACTCAGGCGGTGATGGAGGACAAGGAGATAGGTTACGTAGTTCTGTGGTGGCGGTCTACGGAGCAGGGGAAGAGTCGGTGATGGGCAGGTTCCGTAGAGCACTATACTAATGCCTTCTCTCGGCTCACTCCAGGGGAGGTGGTTTTGTGGCCTTATCAGGACTGTCCAGCCTAGCCGAAGGCTAGAGAGTGGCTCCGACGTGTACGCAGGGAGCGGTGGTTGATCGGGTGGCATAGGACCGAGCATGAGTTATTCTCATACATCCGAGTTACACGACAGTTTGGGGTGTGCCAGGGGTTTCCTGGTGAGGCCATGGTCTATCGACATTGGGGAGATGAGAGGTTTCTAGATCGACCGACCATCGCGCCACTGGGCGAGGAGTCAGATGCAGTGATTGACGTCCCGGACGTAGATGACATCGGGACTACCACTGAGTATGACTCATGGTGGGTACTGCATCGATGGAGAGGAGAGGGGCCACTGGGAGGCACAGAGGTGGCAGTGGAGGGTGCTAAGACAACAGGGGATGATTGGGGAGTTCCATTGGATGATGCGGACATGGTTGAGGTGGGGGATGAGGATGTAGAGGTGGGAGCTCCGGATCAGCCGGATATGTAGGACATGGAAGAGCAATGGGAGCTAGAGCAGGCTGTTGTTCCACAGGGTCCTGTACTTCAGGCAGATGCAGAGGAGATGGAGTCTGGGATATGTGCTGAGAATGCACGACTGACAGAGCTACTGTGGATGCAGGATCTGGAGCTGGGGGACGCGCTACGGGAGAGGGATCTCCTATGGGCTCAGCTAGCAGAGCGAGATAGGGTTTTGGCACAGTGCGATGATGCAGTATCTTACTATCATCGACGAGAGGTAGAGTGGTTCTGGCACCGACTAGACTTGGAGAGGGAGGTCATCCACCTTTGTGGGTGGCTACCTAAGCCCTCGGGAAGTGGATCTTCACGTCGGATGAGGGATAGTGCGACTGAGCAGTCAGCATCATCTTGTCGTAGGCGATTAGATGAGGGAGGTGGTAGCAGGCATGATGCGGGGGCTAGTAGTAGCCACCCTACAGGGTCCCATAGGACCCACACCACGGGGGGTAGTTCCCATCGCACCGATCCTACGTGATCATGGTGGTCGACGCCTTAGGTTGGGTTTTGTTATATGATTGCGAGGTCTGAGGACCAGTTTTGTAGCTCGCGGGCATTTTTTTTGATGATATATATATATATATATATATATATATATATATATATATATATATATATATATATATATATATCGGTTTTATGTGATGATTTGATCTTTATGCATGATTGCTAATGACTATGGATGTATGCATGTTTATTTATTTTTGGATGCGTATGTTATGATTAATGCAAATGTTTTTGATTTTATATGTGATATTCAAAAATGAAATGGATGAATGGAATTTTGTGATGGTTGGTTATGACACCATAGACTGTTTAAGACGCTCTTTATTTCGTTTTTAGGCGATTGCTATGATAACTGACTTTGTATGTATACATGTGGTTTTTCTTTCTTTTTTTTTGTATTTTCTGATGGTATTGCAAAGATGAAAATTAGCGCAGTTGGTTTAGAAATGTAGCTAAGGTTTTCTGAGACTCAGACGATTTTTAACTCACTAGCCATGACTGTACTTTATCTCACAAGACTTTTGAACAAGGTATGAATCGGACTTGTTTTTGACCAAGCTATTTCACATCCATGTGTGTGCAATTGAGTTCATTTATGTGGTATTTGTTAGGATATCGCCAGTGCCAAATGGGATTTCAACCGAACCTATACTGAGGATCACCTAATTAGCTCCACTATCTCCTTTATTGTATTCAGTTAGATTAATCTGCGGTGTTATCCAGGATGCCATAAGCTAGCTCATCCACATGCAAACATTGATCTGTACGCAAGTTAATGTGACAGATATATCATCATGCGAGAATTTTACTGCTAGTTACCGATAGGCTATCAACCAAACCGGTACTGAGGCTTGCATCATGACCTGTTAGAATGCTGAGAGTTCCAGGGATTCAAGTTCAACTCCCTTATTTTTTTTTCAATTGTATTGGGATACTTGCTCGTTTGTAGTGATAAGATCACTGTTTATTTTGATTTGTTTTTCTTTTGAGCAAGGGATTGGGGATATGGAGTGATGAAAATCACTATCGTTTGTGCCTTTTGATGTGTGCACTATATGATGTCAAATATTTGAGTTTTGACTTTTTGCAAATTTTTGATGTTTTGCAACTATTGAGAACTAGGGATTCTTAGGGAATTGGGTAGGGAGGATGCTTGTACTTTTGCCAACTTTCAGAATTCTTGGGGTCATTCGCACAGGGGGATGAGCAAGATACCCATTTCACTTTTGGTGACCTGGATTACTGTGCAGGTTTCATCTTTCGTTCACACAACTCAAGAATTGTTTTATGTGTTTTAGTTTGTGTTGGGATGTTACGTAACAAGGTGTATTTCAAGTGTAACTCTACCTTCATAAAATATGTTTGACTTGATACATTACATGGCTGAAGATCAAAATGATGACTGAATCACGAAAAACTCTTGATACATTAAAAGACCACTGACTCTAGTGTGGTAAAAGCAATGCATGGTGTTTTTGTTGTTTTTGTAAAATGGAACAGAGTGGAACAAGATGTACTAGCAGAGCAATTACAGCCTATGGTGCCTTTGACTTATGCGACCACAAATATGCAATGTATGGATGCAATGTTTAATACAGCTACATATTTTTTGTATTTTTGATGGATTGATTTTTGTGAATATGAAGATTAGGTGCGAGAAGGGCTCTCTATTGATGAATTTGAGTATGCCTAGAAATGAGATGCAAATTTTTTTTGTTTTTGATGATTTTTGTTGTTTTTGACTTTTCTTGATGGTGACCAAGGGATTTCGAGAATCCTTTGGGGCCTTTTTGGGGTGACCAAGCGATTGCGATAATCCTTGGAGCTTTTGGGGTGACCAAGTGATTGCGATAATCCTTGGAGCTTTTGGGGTGACCAAGTGATTGCGATAATCCTTGGAGCTTTTTGGTTGACCAAGTGATTGTGATAATCCTTGGAGCTTTTGGGGTGACCAAGTGATTGCGATAATCCTTGGGCCTTTTTGGTCTTGACCAAGAGATTGCGATAATCCTTGGGCCTTTTTGGTCTTGACCAAGCGATTGCGATAATCCTTAGAGTTTTTGGGGTGACCAAGTGATTACGATAACCCTTGGAGATTTTGGGGTGACCAAGTGATTGCGATAATCCTTGGAGCTTTTTGGTTGAACAAGTGATTGTGATAATCCTTGGAGCTTTTGGGGTGACCAAGTGATTGTGATAATCCTTGGGGCTTTTTGGTTTTGACCAAGCGATTGCGATAATCCTTGGAGCTTTTGGGGTGACCAAGTGATTGTGATAACCCTTGGAGCTTTTGGGGTGACCAAGTGATTGTGATAATCCTTTGAGCTTTTTGGTTGACCAAGTGATTGTGATAATCCTTGGAGCTTTTGGGGTGACCAAGTGATTGCGATAATCCTTGGGGCTTTTTGGTTTTGACCAAGTGATTGCGATAATCCTTGGAGCTTTTGGGGTGACCAAGTGATTGCGATAACCCTTGGGGCTTTTTGGTTTTGACCAAGCGATTGCGATAATCCTTGGAGATTTTGGGGTGACCAAGTTATTGCGATAACCCTTGGAGCTTTTTGGTTGACCAAGTGATTGTGATAATCCTTGGAGATTTTGGGGTGACCAAGTGATTGCGATAATCCTTGTGGCTTTTTGGTTTTGACCAAGTGATTACAATAATCCTTGGAGCTTTTGGGGTGACCAAGTGATTGCGATAACCCTTGGGCATTTTTGGTTTTGACCAAGCGATTGCGATAATCCTTGGAGCTTTTGGGGTGACCAAGTGATTGCGATAACCCTTGGAGCTTTTTGGTTTTGACCAAGCGATTGTGATAATCCTTGGAGCCTTTGGGTTTGACCAAGCGATTACGATAATCCTTGGAGCTTTTGGGGTGACCAAGTGATTGCGATAATCCTTGGAGCTTTTTGGTTGACCAAGTGATTGTGATAATCCTTGGAGCTTTTGGGGTGACCAAGTGATTGCGATAATCCTTGGGGCTTTTTGGTTTTGACCAAGCGATTGCGATAATCCTTGGAGCTTTTGGGGTGACCAAGTGATTGCGATAATCCTTGGGGCTTTTTGGTTTTGACGATTACGATAATACTTGGAGCTTTTGGGGTGACCAAGTGATTACGATAACCCTTGGAGATTTTTGGTTTTGACCAAGCGATTGCGATAATCCTTGGAGCTTTTGGGGTGACCAAGTGATTGCGATAACCCTTGTAACTTTTTGGTTTTGACCAAGCCATTGTGATAATCCTTGGAGCCTTTGGGTTTGACCAAGCGATTACGATAATCCTTGGAGCATTTTTTTTTTTTTGGATATGGCTCTCTTAGATATGAAATGGTCGTAAATGACTGATATTCAAGGGTTCTGTTTCCTTGATACCGTCAAGAGAAGCTAGCTGGTACGTCTCGGGTCCTATTTTGCTATCAATGACATATGGACCTAACCAATTTTCCGCGAAATTGTCCCTTAGGTGGGACGACAAATTAGAGTTCTATTGGTTTTCCTTCAAAACAAAATCACCAACCCGAAAGTCCCTTAGGTGAACTTTCATATTATAAGCTTTCTTAAGCCACTCTTGATAGAAACGTAAGTGCTCGAGAGCATTAACGTGTCGTTCGTCAAGCAATGTAAGTTGGTCTAACCGGGCCTGTCGTGTAGTGTCATCATCGATGAACTCCTGCATTGATATGCGGAGGGAAGGAATTTCCAACTCGAGAGGCATTACTGCTTCTGAGCCATACACGAGCGAAAATGAAGTTGCCCCAGTTGGCGTCCGAATGCTAGTGTGATAAGCCCAAAGGGCAAGTGGAATTTGGATGTGCCAATCCTTATGACTGTTTGCGACCGTCTTTTTAAGGATGGCAACTAGCATTTTGTTTGATGCCTCTGCTTGCCCATTTGCCTGTGGATAATAGGGTGTTGAAAAATTGTGCTGAATTTTGTACTTTGTGGTCAAAGCATGCACGTCTTTGTTTTTGAATGATGGCCCATTATCCGAGATTATTTTGGATGGAATACCAAAACGACATATGATGTTATGCAAAATGAACTCCATAATGTGGGGTCCTGTCGTAGAGGTTAGCGGAATTGCTTCCACCCATTTGGTAAAATACTCTGTGGTCGTTATGATAAACGTGTGACGGCCTGATGATGTAGGGGAGATCTTTCCAATTAGATCGAATCCCCATTGTAAAAATGGCCAAGCAGACTGGACTGCCTGCAAGGCCTAGGAAGGTACGTGCATCAAATTGGCATGATGTTGACACTTCATGCACTTCTTGACATATGTGAAAAAATCTCGCTCTAAATATGGCCAATAATATCCCATGTGAAGAATGTGCTTTGCAATGGCCATACCACTAAAGTGGCCACCACATGTACCATCGTGCGCTTGGGCGACTACCCAAGTGGACTCTTGCTGGTCCAAGCAACGAAGAAGGATTCCTTCATAGCTGCGACGATACAAAATGTCTCCTATCAAGACATACTTAGCCGCTTTCTACTTGAATGTTCATTTTGCGGCATGCGTCAATCCAAGGGGAAGATTACCTAACTTGAGGTAGTCTCTAATTGGTAAATACCAGTCTTGTTGATCCAAAACCTCGACAGTATGAACAACCAATCCCTTTTGAAGTTCCTCCCTAACAAATGCTGAGCGGGATAGAACTTGTAAGAATAGCATTGTGTTGCTATTAATGGGAGTAGGGGAGAACAAGGAGCCCCAGTTGGCACGTTTCAGATGATCTCGGATTCAAAAGAACTTATTCGAGGATGGTTCAATCTGGATCATGTGGATTCCTGGCATCAAGTCTGTGCTTGCACACTCCATCGTGGATTGCGATAAGGTTTTGAATTGAATGGTTGTCATATCACCGGAAAGGTCTTGCGGAATTAGTGACCCCAAGGAGGCCATTGTGTCCGCAAAATGATTCGATGATTGAGGGAGTGCCTCGATGTCATACCACTCAAGTTTTGCCAGGAATTTGTCCACAAGGGCTTTATAAACCTACAAAACTGGGCATTTGTATTTATATATCCCTTTGACTTGATTGACGATTAACAACGAATCACCAAAGATGTTTAGTCATTTGATGTTCATGGTGATTGCTGTCTGAATACCTAGGAGCAAGGCTTCATATTCTGCATTATTGTTGGTGCACTGGAAGTTTAATTTAAATGACAGGGGCATTGGAGCACCCTACGGTGTGAAGAATACAATTCTCGTGCCACCACATTTCTCACATTTAGAACCATCAAAGAATAGGGTTATGTCAGCCTGTGACTCGGGCTTATCAGAATATGGCGATTCTGAGACATAGAAGACCCCATCATCGAGTAGTTCTATGACTAGAGGTTGATCATCTTCGAGAGGAGCCTCGGCTATGACTTGTCCTTTGATAGATTTTTGTCCAATAAACTCAATGTGAAATTCTATCAACAACATGATCCATTTTGCCGTGCGACTACTATGATAAGTACGACTCATCATGTATCACAATGGATTCTCCTTAGACACAACATACGTAGTGTTGCTCAGCATGTAGTGGCATAGCTTTTTGGTAGCAAACACCACTGCCAAGCAGAGTTTCTCAATGTATGCATAGTTAAGTTCATAACTAACCAGGGTGCGGCTAAGATAGTAAGTAGCCTGTTCCTTGTGAAGTTCATTCTTCTGGGCTAACATGGCACCCAGTGCCACCTCAATAGCTGAGATGTATAAGTAGAACGGCACTCCTGGTCTAGGTGGTGCCAATACTGGTGGTGAAGCCAGGTATTGTTTGATTTCGTCAAAGGCTGACTGGAACTCGTCATCCTAGTGAAATGTAACCCCCTTGTGCAATAATTTGTTCATGGGTTGGCACTTTTCAGATAATTGCGCTATGAAGCATTTAATCGACGTGTCATTTCCTTGCAGACTTCTGAGCTGCTTGATGGTAGTTGGGGGAACCATTTCAAGGATTGCCTTGACTTTTTGTGGGTCCACCTCGATTCCTCATTTTGAGACTATGAAACCCAAGAGTTTTCTAGATGTGATGCTGAATACGCACTTCTTGGGATTCAGTCTGACCTTATTCTCTATGAGGCGATCGAGGATCTTGCTTAAGTCACCAAGATGATCTGAGCACAAAAGAGATTTGGCTAACAAATCATCCATGTAATATTCCAAAGTTTTATGCATGTAATCATGGAAGATGTACATCATGGCACGTTGGTAGGTGGCACCAGCATTTTTAAGGCCAAAAGTTTTGACCTTATAACAAAATGTCCCCCAAGGTGTTGTGAACGCTATTTTGAGTTGGTCCTCAGGATTGATATGAATTTGATTGTATCCTGAGAAACCATCCATTAGGGAGAGCATTTCGTGACCTACTGTAGCATCTACCAATGCGTCAATGCTTGGCAAGGGGAAATAATCCTTAGGACTCACTTTGTTTAGATCTCAAAAATCAGTGCATATGCGAATCCTCCCATCGGGCTTTTTGATGGGAAACATGTTGGACAGCCATGGCGGATAATCCATGCAGATGACAAAATATGCATCCAACAACTTTTGCAATTCGTATTTGACCATCAAGGCCACTGTTGGGTGCATCTTACGTAGTTTTTGCTTTATAGGATTGATTGTTGGATCCAGCATTAAATTATGCGTGACTAGCTATGGGTCTAGTCCTGGCATATCCTTGTACGACCATGCAAAAACCTCCTTCTTTTCTTTAATAAGGGCAATGTAGTCGGATTGCTCTTCGGGGGAAAGACTTACCCCCAGCTTGAGGATCTGTGGATTCATTGGATCTGTGCCAATATCTACATCAGTCATCTCCTCGACTGACATGTGGGATCCATATTCCAACTGATGTGGAGTCGGGATCAAATGGATATCATTAGCTGAATTTAGATCTATGTTGGGAACCTCGGGTTCCTCTTCAGCTTGAAAAATATCTTGAGTTGTCCTTGGGGTAAAATGAGGCATTTCACCAAAATTCCAGTACTCTAATGGTGATAAAGGTGAATTGATGCGATCCCAGTCGATGGCATCTATGTCTAGATGCAATGACCTTGCTGGATTGGCCGGATTGCGAATGGGTGCGGTCAAGTCAATGGAGATCATGTGGATGAAATGAGTTTGGTCTCCATTACCGCGGGTGTTATAACTCAAATATTCTGGGTGCTCCCTATGCTCTGGATCTGGTTCTATAGGGACGGGTATGAACAGATCGACCCTATGTGTTGGTAAGAAGACAGGGTCTTCTCTTGGCACTGATGTCATGATAGGGTCTCGGGGTGGATGGTGTTCATCTTGAATTTGGAGCCATGGATCCAAAACTTGGTCCCACCTTGCTGGGTCTACCCACCATTCATGCCCTAACCTTATGCCCATCTATCCCATTAGATCTTCATGAGTTAAAGGGTGATTATTCCATCGTGCATGTCTGAGATAGATCATATCAGTCTCATCTTCTGAATCACTTTAGAAGATCCAAGAATTTTCATTCTCTTTAGCAACTGTTACTTGCAACATTGAGGGTTCTCGTTGTTCTAGCAAATTAATCTGGTTCCATTGCGGTTGTTCCACTCTTGGTGGAGGGACCTGATTCTCTTAACACTATATTGATTCAACTGGAACCTCTAAGGGGAACAACTTCAAAAATATGTCCGAACATCGTTGATGTTCTCTTTGGGGATTAATGTCCGAACTTTCACCTATCTCTAGAAAAGGAAAGGGATTACTGTTGTTTCCAAGGGCGTTTTTTGACCACGGGAGGTAATCTCCCAATGTATATTCTGTATTTGGGTTGGCATAAAGATCTGGTGCCAATCCCCCCTTGTTGCCTATTTCTAGGCCTTGCATATTTTCTACCAAGATGTCTAAGGGTAGGGGGTGGTTAAACCCTACTCCTGACTTATCATATGGCATCTGATATCTTGGTTGGCAAAGGACACACATCCCTTGCTCATATCTGCCTAGCCCGTATCCATGCCAATTGCATTGGCTGAGATATCTTAGAGCAAAATTCGGGTTTGACAGATAATTGATATTTTTTGCAAAAGGTTCTTCGTCTTCTTCCTTTTGTTTGCATGGTTCAAGACCATGATCAAGGCCCCCATACACAAAATTTGTCTGGTTTGGTGGGTAACCTAGAGGAACAACTGTTCCCATGGGAAGGTGAGGTCTCCCCATGTCTTGTACTGATTCTAATGCGGGCGTTGCCACAACATTCTGCACTAAATACTCCCCCAGGCCTTTAATGGCCATTTCAACAATGATTGTTGATGATTGGGTGGGAGGAAATGGGAGTCCTTCCTGAGTCCATTCCATTTTTGGTGTTTTAAAAGTCTCGGCTTCTGTTTTTCTAGGTATTTCCTCTGTTGATACCGTTGATATTTTGGGAAACCCCTCTCTTAGGGGCTGAGCCTCTTCCATGATCTGTTTTCTCTTGTCCTTATGTTTGGCCATGACAGGTGGTGTTGATAATGAAGGAGAAGATGATGAAGACTCACCTGGCTGGGATTTCGTTGTTTTGGTCACCAGTGGTGCCTGCGGTATTGGACCCTATTTAGATGGATTTAATTGGAAATCCAAATGCGTTGAAGGGAGGGTTGATTGAGGCATGAATTGTACCATATTGCAATACTTGAGGGGTTCTAAGTCCATCCAGACTACATGTATTTCTTCTTCAAAAGCATACTTTAAGCACTGGTGGGTGATCGAAGGGACACACTTCATGTCCCTGATCCAAGGCCGCCCTAGCAGTATGTTGTAAGCCATCTCGCCTTCCAACTCATGGCACAATGTAGGTATTGTATTTTGTCCTACCTAGACAGGCAGAACAATTGTGCCGACTGTTGAGCTTATTGCATCGTTGAAAGCTCGCAATGTGTACATGGAGGCTGTGATATGAGAGGCTGGCAGCTTTAGATGTTTTAGTGCTGTAGTGGTAATAATATTACTTGACGAGCCAATATCTACCAACACTCTCTTGTACGGGATCCCATTGACCCGCGCGATAACGTGTAGGGGTGGATCTGCCATGTCATTCGATATTGTTTTGACTTCATCCTCTCTGAAGGTAATGATAAGCTCCGTACACCGTTTCACATGTCCCACAAAGTTGAAATAATTTGCTTCGTGAGGCTGTAATTCGATGGCTTTTAAAGTTTCCATAAGAGCTTCCCTATGAGGTGTTGACTATTGAATAAGCTCGTAGATGGAAAGCCTAGATGACATGGTCTGCAAACTCTGTGTGAGTTTGGTTTGTATTGTGACCTCAGGTCTAGGTGAAGGCAACTGCACAGGGCATTGTTGAGGCTGCGACATTGTCGAAACTTCCCTTGTAGCTACCTCGGGGGAAACTGTTGGGTACTTTTTGTTCCTGGTCACTATGCTGATCATCCCTACAAATCCTTGCATGGGAATATTTTGTCGCACCTCATTAATCTGGAGAGGCTTTGCCTATGCCTCGTGGGCAGGCAAAGGGTCCTTGAATACCCCCATTTGTTGATTATTTGGTGCTATGGGGTTGTCCATAGCCAATGTTTTATTGTCTATCAAATCTTGGATTAATCCTTTGAATTTCTAGCATCCATTCAAGTCATGTCCCCTTCGCCTATGGAATCTACAATATAATTCCTCTCTGTATCCCTTAGGCTTGGGAGCATTAGGGTCTATAGTTTGGATCTACGGTAGGGTGACTAAATTTTCTGCTGACAAGTGGTCAAATAAGGAGTCCCTGGACTCCGTATAAGGGGTGAATTGTCGCCTAGGGCGACGTTGCTGATTCTTCTCCTGTCTTGTATTTTCTCTTTCATAACTAGGAGGCACTGCCTAGTAATTAGCCTTTTGGGGCTGCATTTCTTGCATAGGCTTGGGGAAATTTATCACAACTTGGTTAACCGCAGCGGGTTGCGATTGTGTAGTCTCGGTCTTAGTGGTCTTATTTCACTCTTTCTTTTTAGGCTTAGCGATTGTGCCTTCGCCTATCTTGATCTCTTCTATGACTCTGGCTTGCACTAGAGTTTCTTCTAAACTATCATATTGTTGCAACAGCAATAGCCCAGAGATTGATTTTAAGCAACTCCGTGCAAACATCTGTGTGAGATCAGACATAGGGGGATGATAGGGTAGCTTAGAAAACAAAGCCCTCCATTGATTCCCATATGCTGCCATTGTTTCTTCCTCATATTGCTTGAGGCTGGCCAGATCACTCAGTGATGCCTTCTTCTTTGTGTTGAAGGCAAAGCGTTCAAGAAACTCATCTACTAATTGATCTAGGTTGTTTATGCTGTGTTTGGGTAATTGTGTGAACCAATCCGAGGTAGGGCCTGCGAATGTGGTTATGAATGTCCTAAGCAACAATGCATCATTATCTTGGATGCTGAAGCATTGGCTTAGGAATCTTGTGACATGTTCTTATGCGTCCTCTTCACCTTTAAAGACCACCAATTGAGGCAACTTGAAATGTTCGGGGTAAAGAGGTGTGGGCATTGAGGGATGCACTAGATGACTGCAGAGTTGACGTAACGTGGGCTTTTGATGCCCAGAAGCTTTTATCTCCACAGACTCCAAATGCTCTAATAGCACTTTGTATGCATCGGAAGATTTTATTTCTTCCTCTTTTGTTTGCTCCCATTATGAGTTATGGGAGACTGGAGGCCTATGGAGGGGTGGCCGAATGGCAGCCCTCCTACCTTGATGGGGAGTTTCAGCACGTTCTATTTCTGGTTCATATTCCTCATAAAATTTTTGAGGAGTCTCTGGGCGAGACCTATGACTCAGATTGAGTCCCTGCTGAGGGTACCCATCATTGTTTCGGGGAGTGGCCTCCCTCTCGGGTCTATAAGGTCTTGGAGGCAAAGCTTGACGAGGTCACGGAGACCTATCCTGCACCAAAGGGTTGTGCCTCACATATTGTTCTGCTCTTTGGGTGTGAGGTTTTGGCACCCTCTCAGGTAGTTTATAGCATAACTCATCCGCTTCGCGTTGCATGCACTCTTTATCCAGGCGGTATTGGTACTCTAACTCCTGATGACCTTGTTTAAGCCGTGTGATTTGGGCTTGACGGGCGGCATGTCTGGCGACTGCCGGGTCAATTTGGTCCCCCATTTTTTGCTCAGGAGGCTTGAATGTTTCTTCTATGTATTTTCCTCGATCTTGATGATCTAAAATTTCAATGGGTTGCTTCCCTCTGTCGAGGTAGGCGACATTTACTTGAGGCTTTGGCCTCGATGTGTGATCATGATACCTAGCAGGTGTGGAAACACAAGGTTCCCACGCTATTTTTTGTCCTTGAGGAATGTGATGGCTTTCCTCATACTCCCTTTCATGGGTTTGAAAGGGGCGGGTGGAGTTAGCTCGCCCTATGTAAAGAGCCCTGCGCTCTATATTTTGTCTTTCTATTCTGATGGGAGGTAAAGAAGGGATGCCATATCCACGTTGTCTCTCCAAATGGACGGTGTGCCTCTCTAGTGCTTCATCGCGATGTGGCCACTCATGTCTAACCTCAAAAGGTGATTCTCTATTTACGTCAAGGTCTACATGTAGAGCGTCTTTCCGAAAGGGGTTGTGTTGAATGGGCATACCCCATGGAGGGGGATCCCAATAATTCTTTCTTGATGTGGTCTGACATGGACCTTCTTGTGGGCCAGACCGCCAAGGGGGTATGACTAAGTCCTCAAGACTAAAGCGAAGGTGACTTGTGCCTGCTTATTGTGTACCTTTCAGAGCTTCTACCCTTGATTGGGCTTGGCTACGGGTGTACACCATTATGGTGCTTCTCTACTATCTAAGCAAATTTTTATCTCGTTTATGATGATTTTTCTTTTTGTCTACACTAAGCAGAAATGAACACACACATACACAAACCATGATTATCTCTTTTAAGGATTAATGGTGTGTCCTAAACTGGTTTAGTGCATTTTGATGTTTTGTTTTGTTTTTGAATGTTTTTGAAGAACGTTTAAATGCATAATGAAGGCTCATATAACTCCAAAAATGGTCTCCCCTTCAATATACCAACCAGGCCGATATACCAACCTTTCTATATACCCGCCCTTACGAGAGGGAGACTATAGGTACATGAGAGCAGATGGTACATGGTATGTAGACGGTATGAAAGGGGGATTATCTTGTTAATGGCACCTACCATAGAAGACTTATCCTTGCACGCATGGGAATCACCCCAGCAACACTCGATCAGCTTTCGTTAGGATTTACGCCTAACAATAGTGACAACCTGGGAAATGGATGCAAAGCTAAGCCAAGGAGGTGATGAACCCACCGTTGGACTTTCTTAAGGGCTGGGGTATTACGACCAGCTCCTTGGTTTAATTTACCATGTGATGTGTGTGGGATTCATTTTATTTAACAAAAATGAAACAAGCATAAATGACTTTCCCTAAGAAAGCAGGATAAACTGAAAACAACCAAAGAACAGAAATAGAAACAAAAAAATTTAACAGAGATTATAAAAATCCCTACCTCTTCTCTGCCTGGACCAGCTGCTTCTGACTTTCTACTCTAAAAATTTATAGGCAGGAATTCGTCCCTCTGTAAGACGAATTGCAGAACAGAATTCGTCCCTGCCAGAGACAAATTTGAATTCATCTCAGGGTCAAACGAATTACAGTAAATAATTCGTCACAGTTAGAGACGAATAACAGTCTACAAAAAAAAAAAAAAAATTGTACCTGTCAAGCACAAAACAAAACAAGGATCAGTTATTTGATCTTAAAACTAGGGGACAGGGTCCCACTATGATCGCCACTAAAAGCACGAGATTTCGGGCGAAGGAAACACTAATTGCGATTCATTCAAAATCAAATACGCTTAAGTCCTAGAAATGTAGAATGCATGAAATGAAAGAGCCGCATTGAAATGAGATACAAGCAAAATGGAGAAAACACAACCCTTTTATTAAACTCTTCTGATATCTATTACAAAGATGCCTCCTCCATTTTCAGGGGCTAGGAGCATTAAAATAATTTGATTACAATCAAGACTTAATGTTCCTTTTTCCCTGTGCCCACACTTGATATGGGCAGGCCAAGGCGATGTCGTCGCTGATGTTGATGAGTCCTTAACCTCTGTTGCTCCTCCTGTGAACAAAGAAACAACAAAGATGTCAGTAGCACCTGCTGCAAATAAGAAGTGTTTGTTCTCTAAAATTAATGAAAGATGCATGTAAATGATTAGCCAAATCGATAGACAAAATGACTCTAAATGACCTGCAAACTCGACAGAGACCGGGAAACATTACCAGAGGGCCACTACCATTTAAACAGTCGGCTAATCTGCCTTCACCTAGAATTCGTCCTTGGGCAAGATGAATTCTGACTGCTATTCATCCCCGGGTGGGACGAATTCTACTGTGTTGGAAAAGCCAAAGTGATACTGCTCCAATGTCAAATCCTGAGACCTCCAAAACACCTGATAACAGAGGGGTTATGTAATTGGGGCCATTTTGGGATGATACAGATGGTCGGATTCTCCTAATTTTGCCTCTATCCTTGGGAATTCGATATCGCCGCCTGCAAGTTAGTAGGACAACAAAGCAACAAAAGGCATGATAAAATCTGATCAAAATGTTATGAAATTGAAGCTATGAGTTAACTAGACAGAATAACACAATATGCAACATGAACAGATAATCTAGAATGCTTTAGAATAAAACTTAAAAAATGCGGGGTGCCCAAGTGGGCCTCCCACCGTTGGCACTTGATTTCGGTGCCAATCCACTAGGGATGGGCCCATAATCTCTTAGGATTGGGGTGTCTACAAATTGGTGGTGTAAGGTGGTCAAATGTTGGATTTGGGTTGGATCCACGCTTCCAAAAGCCACCCAATAACCTCCCTTGTGAAAGAGATTAGTGGATGTGAGAAGGTGAATCAAAAGATGCAAATGGGTAATCAATTGGATAGCACTTCGTTGCTTGAAATCACCTCCAATCCTTCCTATTTTGGGTGAGAAAAGTCCCACATTTTATAGACCCATGGGGTCTCTTTTGAGAGGGAAGCATAAGCGCCATGTGTTGGTCATAGGTGCCATGTGGCGATCATGTCTTCCCATGAGGGAGGGGAGTCCTCCATGACTTGGGCTTTCATAACTACCCTTGTGATAGTCCTGTAATGTCCCTTATGTCCACCCACACACGCGTGCAAGGCAAGAGTCATCAACTGACTGTCCTTGGCTGCCACTTGGCGCCATTCTTCTTTTTTCTCGTTAAACTTGGAATTCATCTTGACCAGAGACGAATTCAAAATTCGCCCCTGGGTGAGACGGATCCCATTTTGAATTCGTCCCTGGGTGAGACGAATACTGAGCAAAGTGCCTGAATGTGCCAAATTGCCTCTTGACCTTACAAAATTGCTATGAAAGTGGTTAAGACCACTGTTTTAACATCTGAGGGCTGCCCTAGGGGTTGTGTTTGTCAAAGCAATCAGTGTTTGCAGCCACATAATCGGATTGGTGTTGTTTTGGTGTCTACACATATAGTTATATTAACACATCTATACATTTTTTTACATGTTGGTACTTTGTATCTGATCTACTCATTGACACATTGATTATCTTTCATAGTGAATAGATAGTAAATCACCTTGATGATACTATTTCTTATCTTAACTCATAGGTAAAATTCAATGACATTAATTGGCAATTGGATGGCTCACATATGTCTTAGTTATAAGATTTATATATGTTGACTATCAATATTGTTTAGAATTAGTAGGATATTCTCAATTCAAGGTTGATGATTAGAGTGCATAGCTCAAAATAGAAAGTAAACATTATTTCACTATGTAATAGTTTATGTCATGACTACAAATACATATATACCATATTGTTAGGATGAAGAAATTTGTAATTTTATGATCCCTTCATAAATATAAATTGATAATCTACCTATAGGGCATATTATAATTACCAGCATTGTGAATGTAAGGTTAATGACTATTCTATAACATTTGAATTATGGGATATTTTTCAAACTAATATGTCATTGACATGATTTGATGTGGCAATGTTTAGATCATTTATAAGTTCCTTGCTTGTAACTATTATTATACAAACATGTGCTCATCCATATTTTCTCAACATAAGAATATCATAAGTTTAAGACTATATTTTTAATCTAGTTTATGATTTTCCATAGTCTAATTATGTAAAATGTAACCTTTTCAATCTAATGAAAGATGTATATATGTATGGTTTGGATGATAAAATAATAATTTTTTACATTATTTGACTTTCATAAAATAACAACTTTGGAAATGCATTTTGACATGGTGGCATTACACTTTTAATACATCTTGGTTACATTTTTATTATATCATGATTAATAATGTAATATAATTCTTTATAGTGATTTATATATATGGTACATTGCTTATTACCTAGGTAGTGGATGGATTTCTTTTTCTTACTTCATATTTATGAATTGATCTACCCTTTTAGTTTGATATATGAGACACACTATTTTTGACATTCATTATTATACATATCTTATTTGAAATTTTGTGAACTCTAGGAATTCTATATTCTTGTACAAATAATAGGTGGACATGTTATTTGGGTAAAGAAAATACATACATTGTAAACCAATAAATATTGAGTTAAATTATTCTTGAACTATGTGTTACCACATCTACCCAAGTGTTGTAGGTGAGTTGGAGAGGAGAGGGCAATCCTCCAAGGGAGGTCCCAGGTTCGAATCTCCATCCTACCAAAAATCTGAATTGGGTATCCAAAATCCAATTGATAATGTTGGTACGGGTAGGGTCGGGTGCGACTCTCGGGTGACTTTGACGGTATAGAACCCCCTTTTCATGGTCTCTCAGACCAAGGCGGCCCCACAAGGGGTTTTTTGCTAAAAAAATAAAAAAAATGTGTTACCACATCTTATACCATATTGTTAATACTTAAAAATATAATGTAATAAGTTATATACCTCAACCATCTAATAACACTTGATTATAAGGTAATAAGGAGGTGGTTGGATTCAACCAAAGGATGACATCCAAAATATAATAGACTAAGTCTTAAAAATATATAAGTGCGTTCTTTCTCAAAAGTAATCAACCCAAGTTGACAAGAAATAAAAGATATTAACTTTGGTCTAGTGATATGTAAAATAACTAGTCCAAACATAATTTATAGTGAAGGGTTTTCAAGTAGATATGGTGTAGTGTATAGGCTAAAGTGATAGTATAACTTGCTAGAACCTAGGTCATGAATATGGTAGATGGTTAAATTATTATTTGATGTCCATTATTTCCATTGTTTTTATTTTTCTCCATGCTTTCTTTTTATATGCATGATATTTAGATATTCCTAGGTGCCAAGTGTTAATGAGAATAAAATAATGTGCAATTACTATATTTTAAACAATATTATTTTCAAAACCTAGGAATAAGGTTCTCATGCCAAATCACTATGAGAAATCCAATTAGAAATCTTGGAGTATGTCATGCCTCATGGAAATTGGTTTCTTACTACATCATGGGGAATATAATGGTTATCAATTATTGATGAGATAAGACACATTTATTGAATTCCATAAGGTAATAATTACTAGAGAAGTATATATATATGTTATAACACTCGTTAATAGTAAGGCTAAAGGTATTATAGTTATAGAAGGCCTCAATATTGTATTTAAGGTAGGCATAAATAGATTGGTCATGGAATGATACTCCGTGATTATGGTTAGGGAAATGTCAAAGGGCTCTTTATAAAATTAGAGAACACTCTACATTTTTTATAAGGATTTTAGATAAAATTGTTATTTGAATCCATCTATTGGCAACATACTACATACAACATAAAAAATTCAAACTTTCTAGTCAAACTAGATTTACCTGTTTATCACATTCCCATTATCAACTTGGTCAAGACTAATTATTTTTGTTATTTTAGATATATATTTATAATTGAATATTATCTCATAAAAAAATCACAGGCTAAGTCAAATCATCGTATATTTTCTATTTGTTTCAGTAGTTAAACCACATGATAATTTAATGTTATTCATTTACACCAAATCTTAATAAATAATTTCCCACATCTATAGACCTATTTGCACTCTGAAGATAATATAGCATCCTCTCTCTCAAGACAATGCTAAATATCTAAAATATCCATCTATATCAAGCTAAAGACTTGTCACAATAAATTTCTTAAGGACTAGTGACTATGCTTCCTACTAAAGGAGAATTGATCCTCTTTTCAACTTGGATTGATTACTCATGGGAGATTACATTGATTGTATCTCTTGAAGACTCTATAATACGTTTGGACATATATTTTAAGTTTAATTCAAATTAATCTTCTCATTAATACATCTTTAAAAGCTAAATTAATATGACTAATATAAATAGTTTAAGATATTTTCCTTTTTATTTTATATTAATAAGATAGTACAAACTTACAAGAGTGTGGTGTTTCAAGTACCTCTAGATTTTTCTGACTTATCCAAGATCTTTCCTAGGTATTATTTTTTTATCCTTAAATGATGTCTTTACGACGTCAATGTCCCTACTATCATATGAATTAATACTCCCCTAAAGACAAATGCAATTTCTATAAGAACATAGCATTAAACATAGCCATGATTAATTCACTTGATATCAAACTAAAAGTGTAAATCAAGTCATAAATGAGTTGTTAAGCATATATTATATAAATCAACACTAAAAGTGGGAAGAATACCTATGTATGGTAAATTTCATATACATATTACCATTATAGACTAGGAATTGTCCCATTTAAAATAATCTATGGTAGAAAGTATAAAAAACCCATCATGGGATGTGATTAAGGATCAGGTGGTCATGGGTGTATACTTATCAAATTAAATTGAGGAACAATTGAGTTCAATAAGAAAATAATTAATGGAATCCACTAACAATCAAAAGAGGTATGATGACCATTATAAAATTATAAGAAAAATTTCTATGGGAGATAAAGTGTTTTTATAGTAAAACCATAGAAGAGCTCAATAAATTTTGGCAATGACAAAGCTAGATCCTAGATGCATTTCTTATTTCAAGGTTGTAGAAGTGTTCAATCCAATTGCTTACCAACATTCTCTATCTCCTAGATCTCATTCACACCCATCAAGTGTTCCATTTCCTCTTAATAAATTTATATCACACTAATGTATCTCACATCCTTATTGGTAATCATAGTATGTATAAGATGTAGGATGGTTTAATTTAATCCAATATGGAACTTGGAGATGCACAAGTTAAATTTTTCTAATAGGGAGATAACTCAGTGTAAGGTATAATGGGACTAATAAATGAAATATAGTGGCACATGAAAATACACCAAGGAAATTTAGAGGCTCTTTCCACACTTATTTGAGTGAATACTATTTTTCTACTAATTTTAATTAATAGCAATATTAGTATAACTTAGAGATTATGTTTTCTTGAAAACATTGATTTATTTGGAGTTTGATAAAGTAAACACTTGAATCTAAATTTTTGTGTTGATAAATATGTATTATACTAAGATAGATATAATTGCGTGAATCTAATATAAAGTGATCAATGTTTTCTAAGAATAACTTGAGTTAGGATACATGTCATTAAATTTACAATCCTTTAACTAATATACAAATCAATTTGATAGAAAAGTTTTAGAAAATGAGGTTCTATGATTCAAAACTCAATTATGTTTAATAATAACACTCATCGAGTAATCACATTCTCTATTAAGGATATTAGTTTATAAATTAAGAATTTTCTTTAACATAATAAAACTACCTAAAATTTTGATTATTGTTCATTAAGAATTTTGATATTAGTTTAAATATTAAGAATTTTATTTAACATAAGAAAACTACCTAAAATTTTGATTAATAGTCCTCACAATGAATCATCATGAAGATTTTTATGTTATCAAAATAGTTGTATGGTGATAATCATTCTTCCACTTTAGTTGAGTTTATTATTATTAATAATCAACCCTAGTTTTGACCACTCTATAGTGGTTTCAACATATGTTGATCATCAATAGATTGAAATCCCAAATGAAAGGTTTATATGAGCCATCAAGTGTTAACAAGTAAATTTATTGATGAGTACATATTCATTCAAGAGGACGGAGATCATTATCAAAGCAATTTAAAACCCAACCAAAGAATTCTCACAAGTAATTCTCACTTAGTTTAATTACCTACATGAGATAACTAGTCCATTAACAAGGATATTAAGAACATAACACCAACATATTAGGAAAAAAAAACATTTATGTGTCAATCTATTTATATGATATTACAAAAACCATGTAGTTCAACAAATGGAGGATACATTATAATAATATGAGGTCCATACATATATTGTAATTGTTTTAGTCTATCTACATGAAGTAAATTTATTCATGTATACAAATAATATAATGTATATTTTAATCATAGCTTAGCCAATATTATGGTTATATACCATCAACCTAATGTGTTCCTTGGGGTATAATTTCTTAAAAATTATTTTAAGTATGGATAAATGCTCCTCCTTGAAAATTTCATCTCTATGTTGTCACATGCAAGACATAAATTACAAGAATCATCTATAATTGATCTATGACCTCTTGTATTTGTATTATTTATTTGTTCCTTGTAACTAGGTTGAATTTTCTATTTTCCACTATGGATCTATAAGGTTATCCCTTTCATATTTTTGATACAATGGACATAGGATAGGAAAATCTTCCCATGTCAACATGGTATAGAAGAACTGTTGGACATTTTGAGTCCCTAAGTCAAAGTTGTAATTGATGTCGCTGTATGAAGTCATCATTAATACCAAAGATTTCAATAGGAAACAAAGGGGATAAAAGTGGTTATTTGATATCCAGCAATAAGGCCAAAGATCAAGTGAAACAGTGCAAGAGACAGAAGTAAATAAAAGGAGTTATAATATTTATTTTATAAATTATTTGAATTCAGTGTGAATTTAAATTTTATAAATAAATATTAAAGGTACTTTATCAAAGGTATAATATTATAATAGTGGCTATTATAATATTAAATTTGCCATGGTGAGAACCCAAATAAAACATTTATAATTTTTATTATAATATTTTATAAGGCAAAAGTGGGTTTTATAAAGTCTAAAGATATTTTAATAAACCCAAAGGTGGGGTTTAAGACCAAAGGATTTTAAGCCTTATAATTTTTCCGACGTTCATGAAGGAGCTAGCACCGATGTATTAAGGTTGGCAAGAAATTAATATAAAATAATTTCCAAAAACCATTGGCAATTACCCTTGCTCGAATATTGAATTGAATGCGAAGAAGAGGAAAGAGCTCATGAAAATAATTTCATTCACTACGAAAAGAAGAAAAGTAGAAGGTGCACTATTTGAGGGTACATTTTCCAGCTTGGCCTAACAGTGTGTTGAGTTGTTTGGACACATGAGGTCCCACGTTCGAATCATAGGCAGTATGAAAGGGAAGACATATTTGGGTTGGCGCCCAAGGCACATGCGGTGTTTTATTTAAGGTGCACATTTTCACAAAGGCTAACAAGTATGTTGTGCTTGTTGGTTTTTGTATGAGCTTGTGGCTCGATGGTGGCTTTGGTCATGGCTAAGGCAATTAAGGAAGGAGGATATAGATGGTTTGAAACCTTCTAAGGTAAGTTTAATTTTTGTAAAGTATTTTTAATTGCCCACATGGAGTTATAAGGGTGTTATATGATGTGTTAAGCCTTAGGAAAATTAAAAGAGGGTTATGATTTAATTTTATTTTATATAAGGCTTGCATAAATATTTTTCATTAAAGTGAATTTATTTTAGTGGGACAATTTAATTAAAACTTGTCATTAGGGGTTATGAGGAGTTTGTGAAGGATAGTATTGACATTATTGAGAATCAATGTTATTGTGAATTAATTTCTCATAAAAGGGGGTATATAATTTATTATAAGACTATGGTGAAAATTATTATTGAGTTGGAGTAGTAAGGTGTTATTGATTTATTATTTTTTTTTGGTATTACTCAAGTCTTCTAACCCTTTTTATGATTGGAAAGAGAAATTTATGAGAGTGGCTGATTTGTGAGAACAACTCGGCATCAAAAAGGAATGGGTAAATTCATTCTTAGTTGAGTTGATTGATTGGATTTATTAAAAATTAAGTTTGGAGTGAAAAGGACTTGATTAGGGTTTCCTTTTTAAAAGTGGTTGAGTTATTTCTTCAAGGATT
This sequence comes from Wollemia nobilis, assembly GCA_028583015.1. Lineage (NCBI taxonomy): Eukaryota > Viridiplantae > Streptophyta > Pinopsida > Araucariales > Araucariaceae > Wollemia > Wollemia nobilis. Next base: position 1,511,604 of record JAQPPZ010017037.1, read on the forward strand.
TTTGATTTGAGATTTGAGATTAAAACATTTTTTTATTATCGATGTTGTTGAGATCATTGGTTGAGTGAAGTGTTTGAGTTAATGCTTCAAGGTTTTCTAAAATTGAGAGTTGTGATTAAAATATTGTTTGATGAGCATGGTTGTTGAAGTGAGTTGTTCTCCAAATAACTGGAACTAGGGTTTGAAAATATCATGAGTACCATTGTTATGTGAGATTTGTTGTTGAGTATTGTTGGAAGCATTTTTATTTGGATGATACATGCTTGGACTAAGGTTTGTGAGTAGGAGTTGTTTATTGAAGCGATTGGTTGAGTAGATTTGATTTAACCTAGTCAAGTGAATGTATGAAGTGACTGTTCAATTTCCATAAAATAAACTATTCTATATTCTAAGTTGAAAAAGTGATTGAGTTTGTGAGAATAGAACATATTGAGTCTCTAAAAATTCTCTTTATGCTTCTATGAGATTGAGTTGAAAAAGAGATAGAGTTTTGAGTATAGAACATATTGAGTCTGTAAAAATTATCTTTATGCTTCTATAAGATTGGTTTGAGAGAAAGTAAAAAGTGCTTTTATATTTTTCACCCCCCTCTCAGTATAAGCTTGTGTTCTTCAAGAACATGGATACTATCAAAGTATCCAATACCATACAAACAAACACTAACTTTCCACCAGATAAAAAATAAAAAATGAATCCATTATATTGAAATTCTAATTTATCAAAACAATCAACTCAAATAATTTTTTCATACATAGAAAATATTCATATAGCAAGATTTAAAAATTAATAAGTATATTATTACACAAAAAAAGTGTTAGAGCAATACTCTAATACTTATCCCTATTTTTAGCAAGATTAGCTAGAAACCCATACAAAAGCATTAGACATCTAAATAAAAATAGTTTAGGAAGATCTCCATGTCAAATTTTAGAGTATCTTCCATGCATATAATTATTGTAACCTATTCAACAAATTTAAGTGTCCCTCTAAGTAAGGAAATTTTGGAAGAGTAAATTTAAAATATAATAACCTATCAAGAGCCATATTTAATGTAGAGTATACTACCATAATTCATAAAATAAAGTTTTACATATAAACTTTTTAATAACTTTTGGTGTATAAACTTTTCATGCAAAACAACTTTTAGAATAACAACATTTTATGAAGGCTATTTTTTGAATTGCTCAATTATTTATACATAGTTATGGATGTTTAGACTCAAGGTAGGAAAATTATAGTTGAGCATTTATATTATCTTGTCCTACGCAAGTTACACTCAAAGAAATAAAAATTATTTGTACTTCATAACACTAATTCTTATTTCCATTATTAATATAAAATATTCATAAGAACTATTGGCAAATATGTTTTATTATCTCATAGATAAATTTATCTAGTATCAAATAATCACACACAAAAATATTTACAATATTTCATAAAATAATAGGCTCAAGTTTCATATATTTAGGGGTTTCAAAGGTGATTGTGTGAGGTTTTCATTTGTAGGGCAAGCGTAGGTGGTGATAGAGGTTGTTTTTTAGGGCCTATGGGATATAATAGTCAATTTTACTTATTTCCCAAGATAAACATTGGATATGTTGTAGAAGACCCATGATGGGTTAGGAATCTATCATTCAACAAATTTTCATGCTACAAAATTGATTGAAAATTACTTCCAATTTGTTCCCTAAAGAAAAAGAAAAAATAATGTCTAAGGCATGGATTAAAGAGACCTAGTAACAAGTTTCAAGTTGTAGATCAACCAAGAGAAGCCTCCTTAGGAAAATATAAAATGGTTCAAAACTTAAGCAATCCCTATGCTAAGGAATACCCTCGAAAATAGATCCACTATGGAAACCCCTTTCAATGGTAAGGATTTCAATGATTTGGCCCCAAAAATAAATTTTAGGTATGCCCTTTGATGTGGATAGTACCATACTAATGCTAAAATTAATATTAAGGTTTCTTGTAGACCTATAAGAATGCCTAATATGTATCCTAGAAAAATTGAGTTGGGATATCTAAGAGCAGTTGATGGAACCCCAATTATTAAGCTAAAAATGGGTGACATTCAAGATGGTATGGAATATCTAGAGAGAAGAGGATTGATTTTCCATTTCTTGGGATTTCATTTGAACCTATTTGCTTTCAAATTATTGGATTTAAAATACTATAAAATACAAGGTGAGACACAATTCTCTATTTATACCAATGGTTTTTTTTGAGTTATTTGTTTTGATGATGAAGATAGAGAGAAAATATTTCAAGGGGGTCCCTAGTTATTTGGAAGGATGAGGATTTTTGTGAAGCCTTAGTATACTAAATTTAAAGCTAAAGAAGAGATACCTTCTACAAGACCTGTGTGAGTTAGAATATTTGGCCTCGAGTTGAATTTTGGAATCTAGTAGTATTTTCTACAATTGGAAACTCCCTTGGAATTTTCATGACGACTGTTGACTAAACAAAAAAAAATGAACACATTATTTATGCTCAAATTTGTTTCGTAATGGAATTCATCAAACCCCTTCGATAAAATATCACATCACAATTTAGTGAGTACACTTGGGAGAATGTGGTGGACTATGAGACCATTTATTTCCATTATAGAATATACCATGAATATGGTCTTTTGGATAGTGTCTATCTAAATAATATTCTAGATAAAAATAAAGAGTACATAAACTTAGAAGGTTTCCATACGCCTAAAAAAAGAACATAATAAAAACTAGTTATGAAGAATCAAGCGATGTTGTCAACTAATATGTTTGGAATTATTTCCATAAATAACTTCTTGGGTGAGGAAGAGGACATAATGGAGACACAAATCTTAGAAATGCAGTTTAAATATGCAAGGAATGACTCAAATATGAACAAAAAAATCAAAGTTTTTCAACAAAAAAATAAGAGAGAAAACATAGATAAGAAGAAAATCTTTTAAATGTTAAAAATTCAAATAATTAAAACCCTATGATACACTTTGTTGAACCTTCCAATAATGCTTTGGTTATGTATACAAGTACTTCAAGATTAAAATCCATCCTAGATTCAATTAGGGTAAGACAAGAAACTAGAAAAAGAAAATGAAAATGGACACTAACCAAATGGTAGGTCGTAAGAATAATTGGTATAAGATGGTAAAATAAGATGAAAATATTTAAGAAGAATGTAATATTAATTATATTACCAATATATTTATCCTCATTATTAAAAATTATCATCACTTGGAATACTAGAGGACTCAAATGGAATATTTTGAAATAAAGTAAAATTAGAAGAATGATTTAGATAAACCAACCACATCCGGTTCTCCTTCATGAAATGAAGATGTCTATAGGGGAAATGGATTCAATTGTATGTAAAATCTAGCTAGCTATAAAAGTGAATTTCCTTAGCTCCTATGGGGTTTTTGGTAATATTTCTTGGATTTGGGACCCAAATAATATTATTATTCACCATATGGTTGGTAGGTAGGGTATCTTTGCTATGGATACACAAAGTAGATAGTCTAACCAAATTATGATCTACTTGAATTTTTATGCTCCAATTATTTTGGATGAATAGTGAAGATAATGGACAGATATAACTCATATTATCTTCCACTTTCCTAAAGCTTGGGTCTTTATTGGAGTATACTTCAATACCATCCTTTATTTAGATGAGAATAAGGGAGAAAAATGAATCTAGATGGGACCTTAGAACTCATGAGTGAAACCTTCACCTTGTAGACATACAACCAGGTAGTGACCTCATGAATTGGTCTAAAAAAAGGCAAGGCTTAGCTTATTTCATGGAAATATTGGATAGCTTCTTGTTATATAACAATTTTTTAATCCATGGACACATTTCTAAGGTGAAAACTCTTAACAATGATGGTTGAAATGTGGAAATCCAAGGTTATTTTCTCACCCTTCTGATTTTAGTTAATTTGGCTTAGAGATAGTTCCTTCAGACCCCAAAGTGTGGCAATGGTGGTAGGAAGGTAAGCATGGTATGGAACTAAGATGTTTTATTTCACCAAAAATCCAACATCAAGATTTGGAATTGGAAGGAGTTGGGAGACATTAAGCAAAATAAATAAGAAGTGATTTCTCAACTTGAAGAGTTGAATGATTAAATCCATTTACATGGTCTCACTAAGAGTAGAAGTATAGATGAAATTACACTCACAATACAGTTGGAGCAATGGGAAAAGATAGAGGAGCTTAGATGGAAATAAAAATCTAGGATCCAATGGTTCAAAGAAGGAGATCATAACATGGAATTCTTACACAAATATCTTCTAGCACATATATTATACAAATATATTTATTCTCTAAAATAAAATTTTGGAGTCTCTATCCCAACTTGGGATGGCACGAACTCTATCACTGTCAACTATTTTTTCAAATTATTCACTGTTGCATCTCTTGATTCAAATTCTCAATAAAATGTACTTCAAGCAATCCATATTATTATCACCTTTGAGGAGAAGTCAATTGTTCTTGATCCAATTACTATCAATGAGATTCAATATGTGGTTTTTAAAATGCAAAAGTAAATACCCTAGGGCATGATGGTTTTCCCATAAAATATTAACAATAATTCTAAGATATTATTCATGTTGATTTATTAGAGATGGTGGCAGAAGCCAGGAAGGACAAATATTTTTTTTAAGGTAATCAATATAACTTATATGGATTTGGTTCAAAATAATCAAGATGTAAAATATACCTCTCCTTTAGACCAATAGCTTTATGTAATGTTCTTCTCAAAATCATAACCAAGATCATGGTAGAGAGGTTCGAGTCTCTTTTACATAAGATTATTTCCCCTAAACAAGGAGGTTATGTAGAAGGGTGAAAAATTGTGGATGAGATCATTCTTTCTTAGGAAGCCATCCATTCCATGGAAGTACAAAAATACCCTTCTATGTCCATATATATCCAAAACTTATGACAAAGTGGATTGGCACTCCTCATAAAAATTATGAGGCAATTTATCTTCTCTTAGTATTGGATAGATAGGATTATGGGATGCATCTCTTTAGTGTCCTACTCAGTTCTTATCAATGACTATAATTCATGATTGTTCCCAAATTTCAAAGGTATTAGGCAAGGTGGAAAACATAACCTAATGACTATGAATGGTGAATAAACTATAAAATTTCAAATGTATTAGGTTATTTTGATACCCTAGGGTTATGTTTATTCATCATTATTGTTGAATACTTAGGTAGGACTATGACCAAAAATAGAGAAAACATAACCCTTGAGAGAGTTACTATTGATCATGGAGACATACATATATCTACTCTCCCCTCTTCCTTTATTTATTAATATTTTTGATGACTCTACTATGTTAGGTAAAGTTACCATTAAGAAAGTCTCTACTACTAAACAAATCATTCATCATTTATCTAATGCTATGGGGCAATTGATAAATGAAGACAAATTGAAAGTAATTTTCTTTAATTGCTCTCGTGGACAAGAATCCATGGTTCTAGATAAATTAAGAGATAAGATGACCTCACATATAATCACTTATATAGGAATTCCTATCAACATTTTGAGATAGAAAAAAAATAGAATTAATTGTTGGATAGAGTAAAGGAGAAAAATTAGAAAGTGCACCAATAGATGGGATTTCATCTATGGGTAAAATTAATTTTATAAAATCATTCATTCAAGCTATACCTATTTATGTTTCTATTGTGTTGAATATCCCAAAGACAATTCTTTGAGAACTAGATAAAATCAATGAACAGTTCATCCATAGTGGTACTGAGGAGAAAAGAAAATTGTCCTTGTTGAAATGGGATACTTTATGCCTTCCCAAGAATGAATGGGGTTTAGTATTTCAATCTACTATAAAAAAAAAAAAAAATTAGCTACAAACTTATATTGGAGCATTTTGAATAACCCCAATGCACCATGGGCCAATAATATTTGTGCTAAATATGCTAAAAACAAAAGTCTTGAAGACCTTGCTCACTATAAACTACCTATCAGATCCTATTTTGTAATTTCTTAGGATAGGTGCTGATTTGATAAAGAAGAAGTTATTTTGGATCATTCATAATGATCAATAGGTAATTTTATAGGTAAATTATTGGGATGATCATCGACATTTGATAACTAAGTTCCTTGATTTGAGCCACTGGATGGAGAAGGTTCACCAAGCTAACTGGATAAAAGTAGCTAATTATTATCAATGTCAAATTTGTAATTTAGAGGTTGGTAGAAATTGGATCCCTATTAAAGATTGAACTACTCAAATTCCAAAAAAGCAAAGGAAATATATTCAACACACCCTTCATATGAGATATCTCTCTTGGTCCCATGATAAGGATTCTTTTGGTCCTATGACATATGTACATAGTTGTGAGCTCAAAATTTGTGGCCTAAGGTGAGGCTTTTTATTTTAATTTTATTGCATCAAAGGGCGCTCATTGGTGATCAAATTATAAAATGTGGCTTTTATGGTCCATTTAGATGTGAAATAATTCAAAATAATGTGAAAAATCTTAGCCATATTTTTATTGAGTGTCCTTTAGCTTATAATATATGGAGGAGAATGGTTATCTTACTTTGTTTATAGTGCTCCAATTTTTCCACTCTTGAACACCTTTAGAGGGATTGGACTAAATAGGAGGGTGTTGATCATTTTTTAGGCCACTAGTTTGGATGGGAACAACCATCCTACCTTGGAATATCTAAAAGGAAATAAATAATCATATTTTAAAATAGGAAAGGAAGGATATTCACTAAATTTGTAAAAATCCCATTTCCAAATTAGTTCAATTAGTCCAACAACTCCTTAATCACACTTAGGACTCCCACCAATGATGGGATTAAGTTATGCAAATATTGAATATTCACTCTACTTTTGGCAACCAACTTAAAGGGGATGCGAGTAATCAAAATATGCATAGAACAAGGAATTAGTAGGATCCTCCTAAAAAATTTGGAAAATTTAATATGGATTGAGCCTCCAGGGGGAACCCTAGAAAATCCAATGCAAGAGGAATTAACAGAATTTCAAATGATTTCATAGTTTTTATTTTTGTTGATAATTTAGGTATCCTTTTCAATAACCTTGTTGAGGGGTATGGTATCCTTAGAAGACTTCATGAGGTTACTAATTTTGGATGGCAAAAGGTGTTGGTTGAATTTGACTCCCAAGTCATGATTAATCTATTGAAGAATCATAAGGCTAATTGGAGAATAAAAAGAATTGTTGAGAATATTCAATTAATCTAGATGGACATTTTAAAATTTGAATACAATCATGTGGTCAGATAATAGAATAGGATTGTTTATGGTTTAGCTAATTGATTTTTGGATAAAAGTGATCTTACTTGCTATGGCCACCCTCCCAGATGGTGGGTTTCAAAAAACAAGGATGCTCTTCTATCTATCCTTTCTCTTGATGGCTCTAGTACTAGAGGTACCTAGTTACTTTTTACTTTGTGTTAGCTTCTTTTTGGTTCAGTAAGGGTATTTTAGATCCCAGCTTAGAAATATCATTCTTATATTTCTTGCATTGATTCTTGTTTAAAAGACCTGTTGACCTAGATAGGCCAAAGATATAATTTATTTTTTCCATCAATTTAATGTTTTATTGTGTGTATTTTTATGTTGTTTTTTATTATCTTTTGTTTGTGTTTTTTATTGTTGTGTTTTATTTTTAATTCTTGTGTTCTTATTTTTATGGTTGTTTTTTTGTTATATTTTGTGTTTTTGTTTTTGTTTTGTGTGTTTTTGTATGATTTTGTTGTTTTTGTATTTTTTTAATGTTTTGTTGTTGTTGATTATTTTTTTTGTTGATTTTGTGTTTTCTTTGTTTGTTTTATTTTTTTTGTGTGTTATGTTTGTTTGTTTGTATTTTTATTATTTTAGGCATGCTCCTTGAGTGTGTCAAAGGAGGTATGCTAGTTATGATCCCTAGGTGATTTTGATGGAATATAGACCTCTATCTACTTGGGTCTTACCCAAAAGTGGTGTCCAAAAAGGGGTATTTTATAGACACACAAGAAACCTTTCATATATTAAAAATATTACAAACAATTAAACTATATTACATAACATGGATCTTTGTCTCCAATATATAATTTTTCATAGAAACTCTTAAATATTCATAATCGTTACTTTTATCAAACTCCTAGGAGATGCAACCTTTCACATGCCTCACATTATGAGAAATATATCATGATTACATAAGATCCTATTATTATTCTTCCCTTGGACACTCATATTTTTACACTTTACACTTGCACACCTCACACATAAACTCTTGATACCTTTCACACTTTATTACATAACACATAACACTCTTCACACTTTGACACATACTTTAGACACACACTCTTCCTAATCTAAATATTTACAATAGTATCCAATGGTACTTCAATAATACTCAATGTACCAAATAATATAATATCTCTAACACCCTCCGCCCACTCCCACAATATTGTATTATTTGGTCAAAAGACTTTTAGTCTTTAATATTTATCTTTTATCTTCACTCAATGATTTTGCTACTAATATTGTTCCTATTTTACTATCATGTTCTCCATTTCTTTGTCATAAGATATATTTCCTTACTATAATATTTTTTTTTTTCTATGTAGAAAAAGCTAATTTAAAATATTTTGTCATACTTCCAATTCATCTAGTCTAAATATTCCATTCTTTATAAAACCTATGGATTCAATTTTATTTTATCTCTTAATAAGATATTTCTTATTTCCATTGATGTATTTAAATTCTATAGTTCTTCCTTGTTTCACCAAATGAGATAAAATGAGGTTATTTTTTATAACCAAAACATAAAATACATCTTGTACTATACATTTAAAATATAGTAAAGTAAGTGTGACATTCCTATAACCTTGTACATGGTAACCCTTGTCATCTGATATCTTCATTGGAATATTCATTTTAGTTTCTATTAAATCAAACCAATATAAATTTCCTATCATGTGGTGACTTGCACTTGAATGTATATACAATGAAACATCTCCATATTTTATATTTAGTTTTGATTAAATCAAACCAATATCACTTGCTATATGTTCATGGAAATATATTTGTCTTTGAAAATTTCTTTAAATGAATCTCAATTTGTATGACATTGATGTACTCATTATGAATAAATTTAATTCCTTTGATGTAGAATGCTTTTTTGCTCCCAAATTTTATTTTAATTCTTCTTTCTTCTTTCATCTCAAAATTCAATTTCATTTTTTTAAATCTTCTTTTGTCTCCCAAATTTTTAAATTTCACAATCATTATTTTATTCTTAGTTTTATCAATTTCAAATCACTTAGTTTCACATTATTTCATTCAATTATTTACTTTTATTATTTATTTAAATTCAAATATCAAATATTTAGTTTATTTATGTTTCATTAATTTATTCCTTGATAATTCCTTTTATCCCCAAATCAACCTTATAATTATCAAATTCTAAATTAATGCTTAGAACCTTATGACTCTAAAACTAATAAATCATGTTTACCCAAAATTATATGTTTAATTCTAATATGTGACTAAGTAATAAATTAAACCTTTATTGATAACCTTATATCTTTTGTGTACATGTGGTAATTTGTTTGGGCAATGTTTCACCTTCACATAGGTATATCTTTCAATTTGTCTACGCTATCCTATTTTATAGTCATTGGTGCAATAGAAATTACTACGCTCACATATTAACCTCTTTTCTCTTTGAATTGAGTAGTAGATAATATTCCTCTTTTTGCTCAGTTATGTTATCTCAAATAATATTTTCCTTTTGTTCATGCACTTTATCTCAAATACTTTTTTCTTTCACTCAGGAACTTTATCTAAGGCACTCCTTATTCTTTGATGTAGTCCTTCAAGCTCAAGTTTTAACATAGTTTTTTTAATAATTCATTGTAGCATCTTATATCAATAGTTTTCACCTCTAGAAAATAACATTTGCTCTCAAATCTAAACCTCTAGTCTTCTCCTCTAAAATAGTGTTCAACTCATGTTTATTATTGAATCTTAATCTTCTTCGTAGATTTTCATGACTCTTCAAATAGTGGCATTTAGGTGTATCTTCTCTAGAAGTGTAATCTTTAAAATACCATTATTGTTACAATCTACTAATCCTTCACAATCAAAAAACTCTATCTTCATTATTCATTCAATTATTTCAACAACTCTTCCCATTCCAATCTCTTTAATATTATTTCAAATTTTTAAGTAATTTCTCTTTTAAATTCTTTTTCTTCATAATATCCTCTTTCACTCTCTTCTACAAATTCAAATATTTAGCCAAGGTAGCTATGATACCACTAAAGGATCATATACTATTGATGGAAAATATACCTAATTATGTCATAGATAAATTTCTCTAGGATAAAATTATCACACACAATAATACTCACAATAATATTTCATAAAATAACAATCTCAAATGATATATATTCAAAAGACTACAAACTATTACACTCTATGACACAACATTGACCTTTATCTCCAATATATAACTTTTCGTAGAAACACTTCAATACTCTTGAATATTGCTTTCCTCAAACTCGTTGGAGATGTAAGCTTTACATACCTTACACTATGACAAAAATCTCAACATTACATAACCTTGTACTATGACTCTTCGCTTCCATACTTGATACCTAACTCTTATGACTCTTCACTTGCACAACTAACACTTTCACTCTAGACACCTTTCACACTTTCTTATATAGCACATAACACTCTTCATACTTTAACACATATTTTAAGTATACAGTATTCTTAATATTTATATTTATAATAGTACCAAATGGTATGTCAATAATACTCAATGTACCAAATAATATAATATCTCTAACAATAACTTCCTTAATAATATTATTTTATTGATCATCATTTAAGATATCTGATTATAATAATAAATAACTTAATAACTCCCTACCATCCAATCATCTATGAACACAAATCTAGAAAGAAACATACTACACAAGGTATTAATAGTTAGAGTAGAAACAAACAAGATAAACCACTCACTACACAAAGTCAATATTCAACCACTTTCAAAGTGAATATTTAAAAGAATAAATCAACATAGAACTCATTCTAGTGAGTATGCCTATATAAAACATGATAGAACTATATATAGTTTAGGTTATGCTATTGTCGTTCATGTGCAAACTTATAAATAAGATATCATCCTTCTAGACATTGGAATGAATTGTAGTTGATGTATCAAATAAAATACAAGATCTTTTTAGTTTCAATTTAAAACTCATAAGTACTTCCCTTATTTTTACAACCTCTTAGGTTGTATCTTTATCCTAAATCTCCTATAAATTATATACTTAAGTAAAATATTTTCTCCAAAACTAACATCCGAAATTTAGTGAACATTGTTAAAAGAACCACAATAATCAAGTTAAAGTTTTGCTATGGGTTAAACATTTATTAAAACAAGTTTTATTTTAAAATTTTACACAATACAAACATCTCAAGAAGTAACCCATTTAAGGTGAGGTTTGTGTCTACCTATTTGAGAATACCAAAAATATAATATTTGAATATGCTATGCGACATGTTTTTAAGTAAGAATAAAGGTATCACAAGCACCAATGTTTTGCAAACCAAATCTTTCCCACTCTCATTGGAGTTTTAGAAACACTCAAAAGCTTAAACTAAAAATTAATAAGACACTATTATACAAATTTTTTGAGTGTTGTACAAGCAAAACCAAAGAGGAATGGATTTTATCACAACATTTTTGGCTAAACAAAAGCCTCAAATGGGTACCTGATAAAGTTCCTTGATAAAAATCAAGTATGAATAAGGTGTTATAAACACTCCATTCACAACAACCCTTTTGGATTTTTTGTGTCACCCTTTTAGATTTTGCTTCTATGTCCTTGAGACTAGCCTAAGTTTTAGGTTTATATTGTATTGATTATTTTGTGTGCCATCATGGATAGGACACATTTTATAAAAATTCATCTTTATATAAAATTAACATTTTTTTTCAAATTAGTAAACCATCCAAAGATAGGAAAATCTCATGAGGTAATGAAAATAGGCTTGAAAGATTCATATAAATACTTCTTTTTTTCCCAAAATATTAGGTTATCTTCTCTATTTGAGCTAGTAGTCACATTAGTGTCTTATATACTATGGCTTGTTATCCTACACTATTTAAATGATATTATTTCCATACAAATAGAACTAAATTCATAATGGCTGGATTTGACGGGTAGATTTTTTTTTTATTAGTAAAAACCTTCAAGGCTCATGCCTTCTATGTAATAAAGGCCATCTCCTATCTTGCCTATGAGAGTGTTGACTATTTAACACAAAAAGCAACTATACCTATAATGTGTGTACAATTTATTGATGGTGTGTGCACTAATTCTAATTTTTTATATTAACATTGCTAATGGACATCTGATAACCTTTAAAATTTTTCATTCAGATTGGTGATTGATATCAGATATCATCTTTCTTTGATGATGATCTTCAACCTTTCAGTCCCAAAAAAAAATATAATGAATATGCGGGCACAATAGACTTCGAAATCCGCCACAAGCGGATTGAAAGATCAAATCCAAATTACCTATATGGTCAACATAATGTACATATAAAAATGCGAAATCTAGGATAACCGGGTTCGAAAGGATTTACTTGTCCAAAGATTTTTTCTATAGGTAGACCTGGATTACTAACACCTAAACAAATCTTTTGGAAAACAAATATATCATTTCCAGTGACATTCGGTGTCTACGGCTGAAAATTCATAATGGAACACCACCCAAAACAACAAAAAAATTTCAAATTCCCGTTTTTAATGACGTTTGGCGTTAGTGCAAAATTCATGCCCTGAAAATCATCTCGCAATGTCATTAATACATTAGAAACCGCTAGGAAGCATATGTACTTGTTTTGGTTTAACGGTGTTGCATCTGACATTGTATTAGAGGATGCAGTTTTAAAAAATAACACATTCTAATTTATAAATGTTTACAAAATAATTACTATTTCAGTTCTAGTCATGATTATAAGTTGTTGCTTTAAACGGTCAATGAATGTTTAGAGGACCTTTGTTGTGGATGCATACAGTTGCTGTGGGATCCTTAAACCTCCTCTGCGGCCTTCAGCTTCATTGAGAATGGATGCTGTAGATTTTCAAAATGGAGCAATGAAACGTTCTTCACGTTCCTTAATCTTCCCTGCCCGTTTCCTTACAAATCATTCCATATTCCAGTAGTCGAGAAACCCAGAGAACTACAATGCTAATATGCAAAAGTCCTTTCTTAAGGCAATGAAATGTAGGAGAGACTTCATGCAGTAAGCATAAAGCAAATACCAACATTCGTTCTTATTGGGAACTCATGTCTTGTGTTTGATGAGTGGAGTAAACGACCAGATGAGAAAAGCCACAAACATTGAAGGCATTAACGGAAAATATCACTTACAATATCTATACATATTTTTTAAATTTCCCAATCGTTTGTCCAGTAGAAACATCGCAAAGAGTGAAATGAAATGCATCCCACAGAATGAAATGAACTGTAGTAAAGGTTTTAATTCAAAATAAGAAATTCATAACAATAGAATTAAAACAGAGAATTCTTTGAAGGCAAGACTAGAAATAAGAAATCTATGGGAATAGAATTAAACCGTAAAATACATGCAAAACTTTATTTATTGCAAGAACGTTTTATTCGAAATTTACGTAGAATACAAACTGACTCCTATAGAATAACCGAGGGAAAAGGCGGAAAACAGCTTTCACGAAAGGACCAATATTTCTCTAGATAGAATCGCATTTTGCATGCTGGAAGAAGAACTTGTGGGCGAAGTTCGTAGTTCATGCCGCCTTCAAAATTGAAGGTCATGGTGGGTAAATCTATGTAACCCGTGGATGGCGACTTATAGCAGAGATCCAACCCCACAGAGAACCCGTCTCTCGGCTTGAGTTTGACCTTGGAGTTAACTACATCCTCGAGGACCCGTCTCTCGGCTTGAGTTTGACCTTGGAGTTAACTACATCCTCCAACAAATTGTAGACCTCGGACGGAATATACGTAAAGGTGGTTCGATAGTCAATAATCATGCCGCCTATGCCGTCGGCATCTATATCAAAAGACCCCCTAGGAATATCCATTGACGGCTTCGCCACGATTATTCCTCTCATCGGAATGTAATAGAACGTCCGGAAATTATAGTTCTTGATGAACGAAATAGTCTGGATGCATTGTCCTCTCAGGTCAACACGGCTCCCGAAAATCATGGAGACCAAAACCATAGCTCGAACATCTTCTGGAGAGAAACACACGGAGAATGTATTGTAATAATATGAGGTCCATACATATATCTTGTAATTGTCTTATACTATACTCATGTATAAAAAGTATATAATGAATAATTTAATCAGGCCAATATTATGGTTAAAATCATCCACTTAATTTGTTTCTTGCGTTATAATTTTTTTATAAATTATTTTAAGATGGATAAATGCTCCTCCTTGAGCATTTCAATTTTATGTTTTCACATGCAAGACATAAATTACAAGCATTGTCTATAAGTAACTGATAACCTCTTATTTTTTTTATTTGATCCTTATCGCTAGGTTGGATTTTCTATTTCCGGTTATAGATCTACGAGGTTATCTCTTTCATCTTGGCAACATACTAGGCATTATAGATCTAGGAGATTATCTCATTTATCTTGGCAACATAATAGGTAAAGGTTTGGATAATCACCTTATGATAAGGAAGTACCAGGTACGATACCAACAAACAATAATTTTTCAAATATATATATATATAGAATAATAAATCCATTGTATATAAATTCTATTATGTTAAAACAATCAAACATACAAATGAAATATTCAATCTAGGAAGATTAAAAAGATAATCAATATTATTCTAAAAAAATGTCCAATAAATAGTATTGGTGTCTTTAACAATAGTAGATAACAATCCATAAAAATACTTTAGACCTCTAAAGGAAAATAGTCTAGAAATAACTTTGATTTTTAGGGTATATTCCGTAAATATGAATACTCATAACAATATTTATATCATTTACTAAGTATGAGCAAAATAATTTATATTTGGACATAATTTATATTCCGTATAACATAGTTATGAGTCATAACATGAGGTTAGTTTAAGTTCTGTGTATAGAAGATTTGTAAAAACAACTTATTTTTTGTGTGCAACAAATCTAAGTATCCCTCTAAAAAAAGGATGCTTGTAAGCGAAAATTTAAAGTAGAATAATCTATCATGATCCACCTTTAATGCATAGCATCTTTTAACTACCACCATAATTCATAAATGCAAGTTTTACATATATACATTTTAATATAAGCAACTTTTGTGTAACAACTTTTCATGTAAAATAACTTTTTGAATAACCTGTTTCTGTGTAGGATATTTTTTGAATTACTCAATCCTTTATACATAGTGACTCTTGATCAAGTTTAAAAAGAGATAATAGTAATACTCTTTACCTTAATTACCATACAACTAATATCTCAACTATAGAAGTTTGTACTAAAGGAAGACAATTTATAGTTGAGCCTTTTTGTGGATCTATCTTAAGTAAGTTACACTCAAACATAAAAAGGTTTAATTTCTAATTTATAATAGTAATTCCTATTTAAATTATTACTCTAGAAGATATGCAATAACTTGTTCCATACAAATATGTTATTGAACATAAATTAATGTGTCTAATATCATTAATATATAACCTAATAAATTTGTACCATCCTATAGTCTAAGAAGATAAATCAAGAAAGAATGATACTATACAAGTTATTAATAGTCATAGTAACAAAAAACAAGATAAAAGCACTCACTAGACAAAGTCAACATATAACCACTTCCAAAGTGAATATCTATAGGAATAAATCAACATAGAAATCATTTTAGGAAGTGTATCTATATACAACATTCTAAACCTATATATAGTGTAGGTTGTGCTATTGTAGTTGGTTGTTGTCATTTACGTGTAAACTTATAAATAAGATATAGTCCTTCTATAATTTAGGATGAATTCTAATTAGTATAAGAAATAAAATATAAGATATTTTTACTTTCACTTTGCTAGTAGTTTTGTAGTATTCTTGAGGTTCATGGTAATATTTGGTCATACAAGAGATATGACATACCCTAAATTAAAAATCACAAGGATTTCCCTTATTTTTATGTCATCTTCCGTGGTAATATCTCTAATTTTCCTATAACTTATATACTTAGAAAAAATATTATCTTCAAAACCAAGCTCCCAAATTTAGTCCTATAACTTGTATACTTAGGAAAAATATTTTTTCGAAAAACAACATCACAAATTTAGTGAGCATCATGAAAAGAACAACAATAATAAAGTTTATGTTTGACTATATATTAAATATTTAGGGAAAATAAATTTTCTTTCAAAATTTTCCACAATGCAAACATCTCAAACCCCTTTAAGATAAGTTTTTTATCTACCTATTTTTGAATAGTAGAAATATATAAATAAATTAATTGAATGTGCTTTTCAACTATCATAAAAGGATCACAAGAACCAAGGTTTTTTCAAACCTAATGGAATCCACAGGTTTAAGAAAGACTAAAAACTTTAAACTAAAAATTTATAATTTGAATGCAACACAAGAAAAGGCAAAGAGGAATGAATTTCATTATAAAATTTTAAACTAAAGAAAAGTCTCAAATGGGTACTTAATAAAATTTCTTTTATAAAATAACCCTTAAAGAATTTACCTCTAGGTCCTTGAGTCTAGCATAAGTTTAAGGATTCTATTGTATTTATTATTTTCGATCCCATCATGGAGAGGACAAGTTTTATAAAAATTCATTCTTCTCTAAAATTATAATTTTTCAAAAATTTGAAGATCATGCAAAGATAGGAAAACTTCATGAGGTAATGAAAAATAGAGATTGGAAGGCTCATGTTACTACTCCATGTTTTAAAAAACAAATAGGTTCTCTTCTCTACCTAAGCTTGTGGATAAAAAATGATTCTATGCAAAAAAAAAAGAAAAAAAAAAACTTATACAAGGATGTTAGGGTCATAAAAGTTTACTTTTCATTATTGGATCTCCAATATTGTTCCATTTTTTGTTCTTAATTATAAGGTGACCTAAATTTGTTAGAAGAAAAAATACCCCTTTATCCCCTTTGAAAACTAATATAATGGCTTATGATCATAAACCATTTGAACCATATTATTTTTTTAAAGGTGGAACTAAATGCGTGTTCCCTTATTATTAAAAATCTTGCACGTACCTTTTATGTAATAAAAACAATTTTTTTTAAATCTTGCACATACCTTTTATGTAATAAAAAACAATGTTTTATCATACGTATATTGAGTGTTTAGAGAAATGCATTCATTTTAACACAAAACCAAATATATCTATTTTCAATGCAATTTAATGATAGTGTGTACTTCTAATATTTTATATTGATATTGTTAATCGATATATTATAGCCTCTAATTTTTTATTAAATATCTACTCACATTGGTGATTGATATGGGATGGCCTTTATTTGACGATAATCTTCAACCTTCTAGTTTTATAAATAAAAAATTGAATATACAGATAGGTTAAACCTTCTAAATTCATCACAAGCGGGTTGAAAAATCAAATCCAAAAATACCTAAATGTCTATATATCAAATCCAAAATATATAAATGCCTGTAACACCCCTAAAATACACTCTTAGTTTTTTTAATAGCTTTGAGTCATATGCCATCCATGGACCTTCACAAATTCCTCTAAACCATCAGATCCTTAACCACATATGTACTATAGATACAAAATTAATACTTAAGCTAGTTCAAAATTTCTTAAAAATTCCCTATGAACTACCACCCTCCCTTTATTTCATTTAAAAAGGTATTACTAGTAAACCGGATCTCTACCAAAGTCTTTAGATACAAAAATTTCCTTTTTACCATCTTTCGAAAGGATTATTCTAGCTCCTTACACTGCACAATTTTCTTAGTGTAGGTGACTCCCTTCTCTATCCATTGAGAAGTATTGTGTAAATAATTGCTACCTCAAAGGCCAGTATTTGAAGTTGCACTATGCACCCATTGGTAGATATTCCTCTTTCTATTGAGGGCTCAATCTACTCAGCGGTATTCATCCATTCCTATTTTAGCTATAGAGAAACATTGAAAATGATATACTTATTTCCTTCAAAGATCTCAGCTTTCTAAAGACTTAAACTTATTTCCATTTACCCAAAGCATCCTTGCAATATTAAAGATACATAGATACTAAATATATAAGGCCATTCCAACATCAAACAAATTGAACCTACGTGGCTCAACCATTTGAGCTCTACATAGCTGTTCGTGCACCCAACTCTTGAGGGTAACCTATATTCTTCTCTCAAGACTCAAGGTAATTTTCCTATATGGTGAAAGGTGAACACCAATCAAAGTTTGTTTGCCCAGCATGAAATACTCAACTATTTTTAAGGCTTACCGCTAGATCTCAAAATAATGCATGTTAGTTCAAAGTTAATCTAGACATTCATTTTATTACACACTCGCACATTTGAATGTCAAGCATGAAGTTTTTGAGCACCTTTGCAACATGAACACACTTTTGTCTATCTATTAAAGAGTCATTCTTTTATTTAAATTTAAACCATTACACCACCATTTCTACTCAGGATAAATTTCATAGACTATTGGTAACATAAACTTAAATAATTATCATATGATTTCCACTAGAAAAAAACAAAGAAAATAAATTATTTTGGCATTGCGTAACAAATCTTCCATATACAACATTAAAATTATCCTCCTTACATTACATCTAGAAAGGTTCTAAACATCCTTTTCTCCCATAGTTTACAAAGGTGTTATGCACAAGAAAAATAGTTACAATATTTCATGTTTTCGTATACCGTCAACACACTATGTTTCTTTTCAAAGTAAATGACCAGGTACCAAATAAATTATCTGGTGGGTACACTTCATGAGGAGTCAAAATCTCACTATTCACTAGTAGAGGTTTTTCTTTTATATTCTTAACAAAACTCTCAACTCAAGATTTGGTACACCGTCCTCCTACAATACCATTTTGTTGAGGATTATGGGAGACAAAATATTGATGAATGATGCCATGACTGAATAAAAATATGGAAAACTCGTTACTACAGTATTACCCCCATTATCTATGCGAATCTTCTTGATTTTGCAAGATTCCTGATTTTAAACCAAGGCTTTAAAAACCTTAAAGTGGGATAGAACATCACTCTTATATTTCAGGAAGTAGACCCATGAACTTCTAGAAAAATCATTAATAAAGGTTAGAGCATACTTTTCTCCTTTGAAATATGGTTTTGTAAAGGTCATTAAGTCACTATGGATTAAATATATAGGGGATGAGGTTTTTGGATAACTACTTGGGTGGAAAGGATCTTGATGTTGCTTTCCAAGAGCACGTACAAGACAAAATCCATTACTAGAAGAGACTTGGGGTAATCCTGTAACCATATCATGGGTGCTCAAATCCTTTAGGTAGGTGTAACTAAGATGACCAAACCTTTAATGCCATATTTGACTTTCAAGATAACCATGAGCCACAAGAGTTATGATCAATATTGCCTTTGGCTATAAGAGAATGCTGATATTGAAAATATCTTATCTCAACTCCTATTGGAGAGGAGAACAATTTTTCCATTTCCATAAGTACAAATCTGATAAACAGATAGGAAATTGGTGGTAATATCAAGAACATAGAAAATATTGTTTATGGAGCCACCATCAATGGTTATATCCCATTTTCCTTTGAAAGAGATGAAGGAAGAGTCACCCACTTCTATGCTATAAGTAGAGCTAGAGGAGATAGAAGAGAAAGACTTATCTAAAGCAGTCATGTGATGAGTAGCTCTAGAATCTAGGACCCAATAATTAGAGGAAGAATTGGAGGTTTTTTCTTGAACATTAAGGGCTTTTCCTATTTGCTTTTTATTTTCTATATTTTGATCCTTCATAGCTGCCTCTAGTTTCTGTAATCTTTTCCAGCATTTGTTAGTAGAATGACCATTCTTTATAGTGAGTACAAGTTATGGGAGTGTTTTCCTTCTTTTTGAAATTTTCTTTAGAAGAGGTGGAGGCTACCAAGAATTTTGAAGAAGAGGAAGAAGAAGAGATTTCATATATAGCAAGTTTGGTTTATTCCCTAGTTAATCTATCACAAAATTCTTCTAAAGAGGGCATTTTAAAGGTTGCACCAAATATATGAAGGTGGTCGCAAAAATTTAAAAAATACCATTTATCTTAGAAAGGATTAGATAAATACATTCTTCTTCAGTCTTAGTCTTCCCACTACCATTGTATTAAATGAGGACTTCTTTGAACTTAGTGAGTAAGTCAACAATACTACTAAAATATTTAAGGGACAAAGAAGTTAGTCCGACATCTAGTTGCAATGATCTTATCTGATCTACTTTCCCAAACAAGGTCTTTAGTTTCTCCTAACTTTCATGAGGAGTTTTACAATCCGTAATATGAAACAACAAACTTTCATGAACATTAAATGTAATAATACCCATAGTTTCATGCATTTTTCCTTTATGAACAAAGATTTCATATTTTTTATCAAATTTTGGTTGCTTTTATTCTAATTAATAAGTAAGACATTTTTTAGAGATAATATTTAAAATTTTAGGTTTCCAAGTGGGGAAGTTATGAGGGGTGGGAGGTTCAATTGAATTCATCATTTCAACACAAAAGAAAATTTGAAGTTTAATTTACCAATATCCCCCCCTTAGAACTTCAATTAATTTATTAATGCAATTGGTATAATGAAAATATATGAAGCTTTTCAATATTATAAAACTCAATATACCCGCCCTAACAAGAGGGAAACTATAAGTATAATAAGGTCTTAATATTTTTTGCTTTAGATTTTCAAATCCTTTTTATTCTTCACAATAAGGGAAACTATAATTAGAGAGAAGAATTTGGAAGGGTTATGGTTTGAAATGTAGGGAATCAACCAGTTTAATTGGTGTTTCTCAATAATCGCCCTTACGAGAGGGAAACTATAAGTAAGAGAGATACCCAAAGAAACAAATGAATGAAAAATACATGTTAGGCCTTTATACCAAGTGCCTACAAAACTCGCCCTTACATGAGGGAAACTATAAGTTCTTAGTGGTAATGATACACGGAACGTAGAAAAAACATATTTTGAG
This sequence comes from Wollemia nobilis, assembly GCA_028583015.1. Taxonomy (NCBI): domain Eukaryota; kingdom Viridiplantae; phylum Streptophyta; class Pinopsida; order Araucariales; family Araucariaceae; genus Wollemia; species Wollemia nobilis. The sequence continues at coordinate 1,532,811 of JAQPPZ010017037.1, forward strand.
GAAAAAATTATAAGGTAGATTATTTGAGGAAATTTTTCTAAATAATGTAAACCAAATAAAATTTTACATATAGGATTTAAAACACCGTTTTAGAATAAAAATTTAAAAATTAAAAAGGAGAATATTATATTTCCCCCCTTTTAAATATTTTAAAATAAAAAAGGCTTTTATGAAATAAGAATAACTTATATATGAAATAAACATGGTTCTTTTGAACAATTATAATTTTATTTTTATTAGCATAGATGAAGATAGACAAAAGGGAGAAAATTCAATTTATTTTAAATATGGGCCTTTTAAAATTTTGAATTTAATATTAAATGTTTTGAATATCTATCTAAGAAATATTAAAGTGATATTTAAAGAAATATAAATTTATAGCATGGACTAAGATAGACAAAAAAAATGAAAGTAAACTTTTAAAGATAGGCCTCTAAAAAAAATACAATTATAAATATTTGACGAATTTTGAGTTACTACTCTATGAAATATTAAAGTTATATTTAAATAATTATAACCTTATAAATTTACTTTGAAAGAAAGTAAAAGCATAGATGAAGAAAGACAAAAGAATGCAAACCTCCTCTTTAAGTGATGGACTAGAAATGTGCAAAAATTGCAAGTAGCCCCCCCAAAAAAAAAACTTTTATTACAAAAGGTTACAGTTTTGTCTCACAAAAGTGAGAGCCTTTAGAGAAAATATTAAGTGCTCAGAGACAAAGGAGCTTTTTCATAATGAAGGAAATAAATTATAACCTAAAGAAAAGAATTTTCTAGGAGATATTAAATAAATTATACAATATGCAGCTAAAAATAATGACTATCATAAACACAGATATACCTCTTTAGAAAACCTGCAAAACAATGATTATAATTTTGAAATATCAGAAATGAAATATGATGAAGATGCTACACTTTCGATGATCGAAAGGAGAGGTGCTTCTCGATGATTTGATGCTCTTGATCTTGTTTTGTGCTTTCATTGAAACTTTTTTGAGTTTCAAAGGCACAAAAATGTTATTACCCGACCTGAGGAAATCGAGGTAACCTGCAGAAGAGTTAGTAATCCCTGTAGAAGAATGGAAGAACTTACAAAAGTGTTAAAAAGAGAAGGGTGATCTTGCAAAAAATATTAACCTGCAAACATGATTATTAATAGAATGTTGATCCTACAAACACGTTATTAAAAATATCTATAATAGATGTAAGCTTTGTATTGAAAATAAACTTGAATAGCAGGAGATCACTTTCAAAAAACAATAGGTGAAGGATATTATAAGGATCGACTTGAGAGAGCACTGGAGAAAAAAAATCTTTGAGAGATTCGATTTGGACATAGGCTGAGCAAACCTCAGCAACCGTAAGAGGATTATCCTGAGTACCAATGGCCAACTAGATGAAGATGATCATCTATGAGTTGCCAAACTATCGCGAGCACCAAGGTCCAGCTAGACAGAGAGGATCGTATATGAATTTGCAAGTGCCAAGGGCCAGCTAGAAATATATGCCAGAATGACAGTAGCAAAAATAACAATGGGAAAAAAAATATAATCCGCGTTATACAAGTTCCAAGCTAAGAGGATACCTGAATACCTTTGAAGATTGGAAGACTCCCACAATATTAAAAAAACACCACTTTCTTTAAGCTCTAATGGGTGTTGAGTATTTATGCAACCCGAAGAAGACGAAAAATCCCATACATAATAAAATAACCAATTACTTTTATGATAAATAAAAGGAGATTTTTTAATTTAAAAAAGGGCTAAAAGATGAATTCGACAAGAATATAAAAAAGCTTCCTTTTAAAATGGGCTAAAATATCACCATAGCATAGGGTAAACCTTTTTTGAAGCAAAGGATATATATATATTTTTTTTTGAATACCATCAAGGATGAATCAAAACAAATATTTAAAAAAAATATTACATCAAATATTTTTCAACAATAAAGATTTTGCTGAAAAAAATTTAACTATGGATAAAAGAAAATTACTACTGAAATAATTTCAATAAGATAGCCAAAAAAAAAAATATCCAAAGTAAATGAACCAGATCCTAGAACCTTCAAGAGAGAATGCTAGCAAAATCTATCCTGCTCTGGTACCATGTTAGAATTTTACAATAATAGATATGCAAAGAATTACACAAGAGATGAAGACAAGAGTAGAACTAATTAATTTATTCCAAGGATCAACTTTGTATAAATAGAAGAGTTGATTATTGAGAGTCGTTGGATTATAGCAACTCATCAAACCTAATGAAGACACCACTGAGAGTTCTCTTGACACATGGAGGAGTGGAAAATCAAGTGTCTATCCTAGTGTAACTTAAGAGAATATTATTTTATTCTAACAATCCTTCTAGACATTGGAATGAATTGTAGTTGATGTATGAAATAAAACACAAGATATCTTTAGTTTTAATTTAAAAATCATAATTAATTCCCTTATTTTTACAACCTCTTAGGTTGTATCTTTATCCTAAATCTCCTATAACTCATATACTTAGGTAAAATATTTTATCTTAAACCAACATCCCAAATTTAGTGAACATTGTTAAAAGAACCACAATAATCAAGTTAAAGTTTGGATATCGATTAAATATTTATAAAAATAAGTTCTATTTTAAAAATTTACACAATATAGACATCTCAAGAAGTAGCCCATTTAAGATGAGGTTTGTGTCTACCTATTTGAGAATACCAAAAATATAATATTTGAATATGCTATGAGATATGTTTTCAAGTAAGAATAAAAGGATCACAAGCAACAATATTTTACAAACCAAATCTTTCCCACTCTCATTGGAGTTTAAGAAACACTCAAAAGCTTAAAGTAAAACTTAATAAGATACTATTATACAATTTTTTTGAGTGCAGCACAAGCAAAACCAAAGAGGAATAGATTTTATCACAACATTTTTGGCTAAACAAAAGTCTCAAATGGGTACCTGATAAAGTTCCTTGATAAAAAACAAGTATGAATAAGGTGTTATAAACACTCCATTCACAACAACCCTTTTGGATTTTTTGTGTCACCCTTTTAGATTTTGCTTCTATGTCCTTGAGACTAGCCTAAGTTTTAGCTTTATATTGTAAATAATTATTTTGTGTCCCATCATTGATAGGACACATTTTATAAAAATTCATCTTTATCTGAAATTAATATTTTTTCAAATTAGTAAACCATCCAAAGATAGGAAAATCTCATGAGGTAATGAAAATAGGCTTGAAAGATTCATATAAATACTCCTTGTTTTCCCAAAATATTAGGTTATCTTCTCTATTTGAGCTAGTAGGGTCACATTAATGTCTTATATAAATACATTTTGTATATAAAAGTTTAGTTTTCATTGTAGGGTCCCCAATGTTGTGCCATTTTTTCTTGTTTCTCACTCATAGGTCGCATAAAAAAGAAAAATATATTTTTCATCTCCTTTCAAAGGTATTACTATGGCTTGTTATCATACACTATTTAATTGATATTATTTCTCTACAAATAGAACTAAATTCATAATGGCTGGATTTGAGGGGTAATTTTTTTATTATTATTAAAAACCTTCAAAGCTCATGCCTTCTATGTAATAAAAGCCCTCTCCTATCTTGTCTATGAGAATGTTAACTATTTAGTGCAACGCATTCGTTTTAGCACAAAAGTACCTATACCTATAATGTGTGTACATTTTATTGATGTTGTGTGCACTAATTCTAATTTTTTATATTAACATTGCTAATGGACATCTGACAACCTTTAAAAAATTTCATTCAGATTGGTGATTGTTATCAAATATCATCTTTCTTTGATGATGATCTTCAAACTTCCAGTCCCAAAAAAAAATATAATCAATATGCGGGCACAATAGACTTCGAAATCCGCCACAAGCGGATTGAAAGATCAAATACAAATTACCTATATGTTCAACATAATGTACATATAAAAATGCGAAATCTAGTATAACCGGGTTCGAAAAGATTTACTTGTCCAAAGATTTTTTCTATAGGTAGACCTGGATTACTAACACCTAAACAAATATTTTGGAAAACAAATATATATATATATATATCCTTTCCAGTGCCATTCGGTGTCTACGGTTGAAAATTCATAATGGAACACCCCCCTGCTCGTTTCCTTACAAATCATTCCATATTCCAGTAGACGAGAAACCCAGAGAACTACAATGCTAATATGCAAAAGTCCTTTCTTAAGGCAATGAAATGTAGGAGAGACTTCATGCAGTAAGCATAAAGCAAATACCAACATTAGTTCTTATTTGGAACTCATGTCTTGTGTTTGATGAGTGGAGTAAACGCCCAGATGAGAAAAGCCACAAACATTGAAGGCATTAACGGGAAATATCACTTACAATATCTAAACATATTTTTTAAATTTCCCAATCGTTTGTCCAGTAGAAATATCGCAAAGAGTGAAATGAAATGCATCGCACAGAATGAAATGAACTGTAGTAAAGGTTTTAATTCAAAATAAGAAATTCATAACAATAGAATTAAAACAGAGAATTCTTTGAAGGCAAGACTAGAAATAAGAAATCTATGGGAATAGAATTAAACCGTAAAATACATGCAAAACTTTATTTATTGCAAGAACGTTTTATTCGAAATTTACGTAGAATACAAACTGACTCCTATAGAATAACCGAGGGAAAAGGCGGAAAACAGCTTTCACGAAAGGACCAATCTTTCTCTAGATAGAATCCCATTTTGCATGCTGGAAGAAGAACTTGTGGGCGAAGTTCATGCCGCCTTCAAAATTGAAGGTCACGGTGGGTAAATCTGAGTAACCCGTGGATGGCGACTCATAGCAGAGATCCAACCCCACAGAGGACCCGTCTCCCGGCTTGAGTTTGACCGCGGAGTTAACTACATCCTCCAACAGATTGCAGACCTCGGACGGAATATACGTAAAGGTGGTTCGATAGTCAATAATCATGCCGCCTATGCCGTCGGCATCTATATCAAAACACCCCCTAGGAATATCCATTGACGGCTTCGCCATGATTATTCTTCTCATCGGAATGTAATAGAACGTCCGGAAATTATAGTTCCTGATGAACGAAATAGTCTAGATGCCTTGTCCTCTCAGGTCAGCACGGCTCCCGAAAATCATGGAGACCAAAACCATAGCTCGAACATCTTCTGGAGAGAAACACACGGAGAATGTATTGTAATAATATGAGGTCCATACATATATCTTGTAATTGTCTTATACTATCTACATGAAGTAAATTTACCCATTTATAAAAAGTATATAATGAATAATTTAATCAGGCCAATATTATGGTTAAAATCATCCACTTAATTTGTTTCTTGCGTTATAATTTTTTTATAAATTATTTTAAGATGGATAAATGCTCCTCCTTGAGCATTTCAATTTTATGTTTTCACATGCAAGACATAAATTACAAGCATTGTCTATAAGTAACTGATAACCTCTTATTTTTTTTATTTGATCCTTATCGCTAGGTTGGATTTTCTATTTCCGGTTATAGATCTACGAGGTTATCTCTTTCATCTTGGCAACATACTAGGCATTATAGATCTAGGAGATTATCTCATTTATCTTGGCAACATAATAGGTAAAGGTTTGGATAATCACCTTATGATAAGGAAGTACCAGGTACGATACCAACAAACAATAATTTTTCAAATATATATATATATAGAATAATAAATCCATTGTATATAAATTCTATTATGTTAAAACAATCAAACATACAAATGAAATATTCAATCTAGGAAGATTAAAAAGATAATCAATATTATTCTAAAAAAATGTCCAATAAATAGTATTGGTGTCTTTAACAATAGTAGATAACAATCCATAAAAATACTTTAGACCTCTAAAGGAAAATAGTCTAGAAATAACTTTGATTTTTAGGGTATATTCCGTAAATATGAATACTCATAACAATATTTATATCATTTACTAAGTATGAGCAAAATAATTTATATTTGGACATAATTTATATTCCGTATAACATAGTTATGAGTCATAACATGAGGTTAGTTTAAGTTCTGTGTATAGAAGATTTGTAAAAACAACTTATTTTTTGTGTGCAACAAATCTAAGTATCCCTCTAAAAAAAGGATGCTTGTAAGCGAAAATTTAAAGTAGAATAATCTATCATGATCCACCTTTAATGCATAGCATCTTTTAACTACCACCATAATTCATAAATGCAAGTTTTACATATATACATTTTAATATAAGCAACTTTTGTGTAACAACTTTTCATGTAAAATAACTTTTTGAATAACCTGTTTCTGTGTAGGATATTTTTTGAATTACTCAATCCTTTATACATAGTGACTCTTGATCAAGTTTAAAAAGAGATAATAGTAATACTCTTTACCTTAATTACCATACAACTAATATCTCAACTATAGAAGTTTGTACTAAAGGAAGACAATTTATAGTTGAGCCTTTTTGTGGATCTATCTTAAGTAAGTTACACTCAAACATAAAAAGGTTTAATTTCTAATTTATAATAGTAATTCCTATTTAAATTATTACTCTAGAAGATATGCAATAACTTGTTCCATACAAATATGTTATTGAACATAAATTAATGTGTCTAATATCATTAATATATAACCTAATAAATTTGTACCATCCTATAGTCTAAGAAGATAAATCAAGAAAGAATGATACTATACAAGTTATTAATAGTCATAGTAACAACAAACAAGATAAAAGCACTCACTAGACAAAGTCAACATATAACCACTTCCAAAGTGAATATCTATAGGAATAAATCAACATAGAAATCATTTTAGGAAGTGTATCTATATACAACATTCTAAACCTATATATAGTGTAGGTTGTGCTATTGTAGTTGGTTGTTGTAATTTACGTGTAAACTTATAAATAAGATATAGTCCTTCTATAATTTAGGATGAATTCTAATTAGTATAAGAAATAAAATATAAGATATTTTTACTTTCACTTTGCTAGTAGTTTTGTAGTATTCTTGAGGTTCATGGTAATATTTGGTCATACAAGAGATATGACATACCCTAAATTAAAAATCACAAGGATTTCCCTTATTTTTATGTCATCTTCCGTGGTAATATCTCTAATTTTCCTATAACTTATATACTTAGAAAAAATATTATCTTCAAAACCAAGCTCCCAAATTTAGTCCTATAACTTGTATACTTAGGAAAAATATTTTTTCGAAAAACAACATCACAAATTTAGTGAGCATCATGAAAAGAACAACAATAATAAAGTTTATGTTTGACTATATATTAAATATTTAGGGAAAATAAATTTTCTTTCAAAATTTTCCACAATGCAAACATCTCAAACCCCTTTAAGATAAGTTTTTTATCTACCTATTTTTGAATAGTAGAAATATATAAATAAATTAATTGAATGTGCTTTTCAACTATCATAAAAGGATCACAAGAACCAAGGTTTTTTCAAACCTAATGGAATCCACAGGTTTAAGAAAGACTAAAAACTTTAAACTAAAAATTTATAATTTGAATGCAACACAAGAAAAGGCAAAGAGGAATGAATTTCATTATAAAATTTTAAACTAAAGAAAAGTCTCAAATGGGTACTTAATAAAATTTCTTTTATAAAATAACCCTTAAAGAATTTACCTCTAGGTCCTTGAGTCTAGCATAAGTTTAAGGATTCTATTGTATTTATTATTTTCGATCCCATCATGGAGAGGACAAGTTTTATAAAAATTCATTCTTCTCTAAAATTATAATTTTTCAAAAATTTGAAGATCATGCAAAGATAGGAAAACTTCATGAGGTAATGAAAAATAGAGATTGGAAGGCTCATGTTACTACTCCATGTTTTAAAAAACAAATAGGTTCTCTTCTCTACCTAAGCTTGTGGATAAAAAATGATTCTATGCAAAAAAAAAAGAAAAAAAAAAACTTATACAAGGATGTTAGGGTCATAAAAGTTTACTTTTCATTATTGGATCTCCAATATTGTTCCATTTTTTGTTCTTAATTATAAGGTGACCTAAATTTGTTAGAAGAAAAAATACCCTTTATCCCCTTTGAAAACTAATATAATGGCTTATGATCATAAACCATTTGAACCATATTATTTTTTTAAAGGTGGAACTAAATGCGTGTTCCCTTATTATTAAAAATCTTGCACGTACCTTTTATGTAATAAAAACAATTTTTTTTAAATCTTGCACATACCTTTTATGTAATAAAAAACAATGTTTTATCATACGTATATTGAGTGTTTAGAGAAATGCATTCATTTTAACACAAAACCAAATATATCTATTTTCAATGCAATTTAATGATAGTGTGTACTTCTAATATTTTATATTGATATTGTTAATCGATATATTATAGCCTCTAATTTTTTATTAAATATCTACTCACATTGGTGATTGATATGGGATGGCCTTTATTTGACGATAATCTTCAACCTTCTAGTTTTATAAATAAAAAATTGAATATACAGATAGGTTAAACCTTCTAAATTCATCACAAGCGGGTTGAAAAATCAAATCCAAAAATACCTAAATGTCTATATATCAAATCCAAAATATATAAATGCCTGTAACACCCCTAAAATACACTCTTAGTTTTTTTAATAGCTTTGAGTCATATGCCATCCATGGACCTTCACAAATTCCTCTAAACCATCAGATCCTTAACCACATATGTACTATAGATACAAAATTAATACTTAAGCTAGTTCAAAATTTCTTAAAAATTCCCTATGAACTACCACCCTCCCTTTATTTCATTTAAAAAGGTATTACTAGTAAACCGGATCTCTACCAAAGTCTTTAGATACAAAAATTTCCTTTTTACCATCTTTCGAAAGGATTATTCTAGCTCCTTACACTGCACAATTTTCTTAGTGTAGGTGACTCCCTTCTCTATCCATTGAGAAGTATTGTGTAAATAATTGCTACCTCAAAGGCCAGTATTTGAAATTGCACTATGCACCCATTGGTAGATATTCCTCTTTCTATTGAGGGCTCAATCTACTCAGCGGTATTCATCCATTCCTATTTTAGCTATAGAGAAACATTGAAAATGATATACTTATTTCCTTCAAAGATCTCAGCTTTCTAAAGACTTAAACTTATTTCCATTTACCCAAAGCATCCTTGCAATATTAAAGATACATAGATACTAAATATATAAGGCCATTCCAACATCAAACAAATTGAACCTACGTGGCTCAACCATTTGAGCTCTACATAGCTGTTCGTGCACCCAACTCTTGAGGGTAACCTATATTCTTCTCTCAAGACTCAAGGTAATTTTCCTATATGGTGAAAGGTGAACACCAATCAAAGTTTGTTTGCCCAGCATGAAATACTCAACTATTTTTAAGGCTTACCGCTAGATCTCAAAATAATGCATGTTAGTTCAAAGTTAATCTAGACATTCATTTTATTACACACTCACACATTTGAATGTCAAGCATGAAGTTTTTGAGCACCTTTGCAACATGAACACACTTTTGTCTATCTATTAAAGAGTCATTCTTTTATTTAAATTTAAACCATTACACCACCATTTCTACTCAGGATAAATTTCATAGACTATTGGTAACATAAACTTAAATAATTATCATATGATTTCCACTAGAAAAAAACAAAGAAAATAAATTATTTTGGCATTGCGTAACAAATCTTCCATATACAACATTAAAATTATCCTCCTTACATTACATCTAGAAAGGTTCTAAACATCCTTTTCTCCCATAGTTTACAAAGGTGTTATGCACAAGAAAAATAGTTACAATATTTCATGTTTTCGTATACCGTCAACACACTATGTTTCTTTTCAAAGTAAATGACCAGGTACCAAATAAATTATCTGGTGGGTACACTTCATGAGGAGTCAAAATCTCACTATTCACTAGTAGAGGTTTTTCTTTTATATTCTTAACAAAACTCTCAACTCAAGATTTGGCACACCGTCCTCCTACAATACCATTTTGTTGAGGATTATGGGAGACAAAATATTGATGAATGATGCCATGACTGAATAAAAATATGGAAAACTCGTTACTACAGTATTACCCCCATTATCTATGCGAATCTTCTTGATTTTGCAAGATTCCTGATTTTAAACCAAGGCTTTAAAAACCTTAAAGTGGGATAGAACATCACTCTTATATTTCAGGAAGTAGACCCATGAACTTCTAGAAAAATCATTAATAAAGGTTAGAGCATACTTTTCTCCTTTGAAATATGGTTTTGTAAAGGTCATTAAGTCACTATGGATTAAATATATAGGGGATGAGGTTTTTGGATAACTACTTGGGTGGAAAGGATCTTGATGTTGCTTTCCAAGAGCACGTACAAGACAAAATCCATTACTAGAAGAGACTTGGGGTAATCCTGTAACCATATCATGGGTGCTCAAATCCTTTAGGTAGGTGTAACTAAGATGACCAAACCTTTAATGCCATATTTGACTTTCAAGATAACCATGAGCCACAAGAGTTATGATCAATATTGCCTTTGGCTATAAGAGAATGCTGATATTGAAAATATCTTATCTCAACTCCTATTGGAGAGGAGAACAATTTTTCCATTTCCATAAGTACAAATCTGATAAACAGATAGGAAATTGGTGGTAATATCAAGAACATAGAAAATATTGTTTATGGAGCCACCATCAATGGTTATATCCCATTTTCCTTTGAAAGAGATGAAGGAAGAGTCACCCACTTCTATGCTATAAGTAGAGCTAGAGGAGATAGAAGAGAAAGACTTATCTAAAGCAGTCATGTGATGAGTAGCTCTAGAATCTATGACCCAGTAATTAGAGGAAGAATTGGAGGTTTTTTCTTGAACATTAAGGGCTTTTCCTATTTGCTTTTTATTTTCTATATTTTGATCCTTCATAGCTGCCTCTAGTTTCTGTAATCTTTTCCAGCATTTGTTAGTAGAATGACCATTCTTTTTATAGTGAGTACAAGTTATGGGAGTGTTTTCCTTCTTTTTGAAATTTTCTTTAGAAGAGGTGGAGGCTACCAAGAATTTTGAAGAAGAGGAAGAAGAAGAGATTTCATATATAGCAAGTTTGGTTTATTCCCTAGTTAATCTATCACAAAATTCTTCTAAAGAGGGCATTTTAAAGGTTGCACCAAATATATGAAGGTGGTCGCAAAAATTTAAAAAATACCATTTATATTAGAAAGGATTAGATAAATACATTCTTCTTCAGTCTTAGTCTTCCCACTACCATTGTATTAAATGAGGACTTCTTTGAACTTAGTGAGTAAGTCAACAATACTACTAAAATATTTAAGGGACAAAGAAGTTAGTCCGACATCTAGTTGCAATGATCTTATCTGATCTACTTTCCCAAACAAGGTCTTTAGTTTCTCCTAACTTTCATGAGGAGTTTTACAATCTGTAATATGAAACAACAAACTTTCATGAACATTAAATGTAATAATACCCATAGTTTCATGCATTTTTCCTTTATGAACAAAGATTTCATATTTTTTATCAAATTTTGGTTGCTTTTATTCTAATTAATAAGTAAGACATTTTTTAGAGATAATATTTAAAATTTTAGGTTTCCAAGTGGGGAAGTTATGAGGGGTGGGAGGTTCAATTGAATTCATCATTTCAACACAAAAGAAAATTTGAAGTTTAATTTACCAATATCCCCCCCTTAGAACTTCAATTAATTTATTAATGCAATTGGTATAATGAAAATATATGAAGCTTTTCAATATTATAAAACTCAATATACCCGCCCTAACAAGAGGGAAACTATAAGTATAATAAGGTCTTAATATTTTTTGCTTTAGATTTTCAAATCCTTTTTATTCTTCACAATAAGGGAAACTATAATTAGAGAGAAGAATTTGGAAGGGTTATGGTTTGAAATGTAGGGAATCAACCAGTTTAATTGGTGTTTCTCAATAATCGCCCTTACGAGAGGGAAACTATAAGTAAGAGAGATACCCAAAGAAACAAATGAATGAAAAATACATGTTAGGCCTTTATACCAAGTGCCTACAAAACTCGCCCTTACATGAGGGAAACTATAAGTTCTTAGTGGTAATGATACACGGAACGTAGAAAAAACATATTTTGAGGAAAAAATTATAAGGTAGATTATTTGAGGAAATTTTTCTAAATAATGTAAACCAAATAAAATTTTACATATAGGATTTAAAACACCGTTTTAGAATAAAAATTTAAAAATTAAAAAGGAGAATATTATATTTCCCCCCTTTTAAATATTTTAAAATAAAAAAGGCTTTTATGAAATAAGAATAACTTATATATGAAATAAACATGGTTCTTTTGAACAATTATAATTTTATTTTTATTAGCATAGATGAAGATAGACAAAAGGGAGAAAATTCAATTTATTTTAAATATGGGCCTTTTAAAATTTTGAATTTAATATTAAATGTTTTGAATATCTATCTAAGAAATATTAAAGTGATATTTAAAGAAATATAAATTTATAGCATGGACTAAGATAGACAAAAAAAATGAAAGTAAACTTTTAAAGATAGGCCTCTAAAAAAAATACAATTATAAATATTTGACGAATTTTGAGTTACTACTCTATGAAATATTAAAGTTATATTTAAATAATTATAACCTTATAAATTTACTTTGAAAGAAAGTAAAAGCATAGATGAAGAAAGACAAAAGAATGCAAACCCCCTCTTTAAGTGATGGACTAGAAATGTGCAAAAATTGCAAGTAGCCCCCCCAAAAAAAAAACTTTTATTACAAAAGGTTACAGTTTTGTCTCACAAAAGTGAGAGCCTTTAGAGAAAATATTAAGTGCTCAGAGACAAAGGAGCTTTTTCATAATGAAGGAAATAAATTATAACCTAAAGAAAAGAATTTTCTAGGAGATATTAAATAAATTATACAATATGCAGCTAAAAATAATGACTATCATAAACACAGATATACCTCTTTAGAAAACCTGCAAAACAATGATTATAATTTTGAAATATCAGAAATGAAATATGATGAAGATGCTACACTTTCGATGATCGAAAGGAGAGGTGCTTCTCGATGATTTGATGCTCTTGATCTTGTTTTGTGCTTTCATTGAAACTTTTTTGAGTTTCAAAGGCACAAAAATGTTATTACCCGACCTGAGGAAATCGAGGTAACCTGCAGAAGAGTTAGTAATCCCTGTAGAAGAATGGAAGAACTTACAAAAGTGTTAAAAAGAGAAGGGCGATCTTGCAAAAAATATTAACCTGCAAACATGATTATTAATAGAATGTTGATCCTACAAACACGTTATTAAAAATATCTATAATAGATGTAAGCTTTGTATTGAAAATAAACTTGAATAGCAGGAGATCACTTTCAAAAAACAATAGGTGAAGGATATTATAAGGATCGACTTGAGAGAGCACTGGAGAAAAAAAATCTTTGAGAGATTCGATTTGGACATAGGCTGAGCAAACCTCAGCAACCGTAAGAGGATTATCCTGAGTACCAATGGCCAACTAGATGAAGATGATCATCTATGAGTTGCCAAACTATCGCGAGCACCAAGGTCCAGCTAGACAGAGAGGATCGTATATGAATTTGCAAGTGCCAAGGGCCAGCTAGAAATATATGCCAGAATGACAGTAGCAAAAATAACAATGGGAAAAAAAATATAATCCGCGTTATACAAGTTCCAAGCTAAGAGGATACCTGAATACCTTTGAAGATTGGAAGACTCCCACAATATTAAAAAAACACCACTTTCTTTAAGCTCTAATGGGTGTTGAGTATTTATGCAACCCGAAGAAGACGAAAAATCCCATACATAATAAAATAACCAATTACTTTTATGATAAATAAAAGGAGATTTTTTAATTTAAAAAAGGGCTAAAAGATGAATTCGACAAGAATATAAAAAAGCTTCCTTTTAAAATGGGCTAAAATATCACCATAGCATAGGGTAAACCTTTTTTGAAGCAAAGGATATATATATATATTTTTTTGAATACCATCAAGGATGAATCAAAACAAATATTTAAAAAAAATATTACATCAAATATTTTTCAACAATAAAGATTTTGCTGAAAAAAATTTAACTATGGATAAAAGAAAATTACTACTGAAATAATTTCAATAAGATAGCCAAAAAAAAAAATATCCAAAGTAAATGAACCAGATCCTAGAACCTTCAAGAGAGAATGCTAGCAAAATCTATCCTCGCTCTCGGTACCATGTTAGAATTTTACAATAATAGATATGCAAAGAATTACACAAGAGATGAAGACAAGAGTAGAACTAATTAATTTATTCCAAGGATCAACTTTGTATAAATAGAAGAGTTGATTATTGAGAGTCGTTGGATTATAGCAACTCATCAAACCTAATGAAGACACCACTGAGAGTTCTCTTGACACATGGAGGAGTGGAAAATCAAGTGTCTATCCTAGTGTAACTTAAGAGAATATTATTTTATTCTAACAATCCTTCTAGACATTGGAATGAATTGTAGTTGATGTATGAAATAAAACACAAGATATCTTTAGTTTTAATTTAAAACTCATAATTAATTCCCTTATTTTTACAACCTCTTAGGTTGTATCTTTATCCTAAATCTCCTATAACTCATATACTTAGGTAAAATATTTTATCTTAAACCAACATCCCAAATTTAGTGAACATTGTTAAAAGAACCACAATAATCAAGTTAAAGTTTGGATATCGATTAAATATTTATAAAAATAAGTTCTATTTTAAAAATTTACACAGTATAGACATCTCAAGAAGTAGCCCATTTAAGATGATGTTTGTGTCTACCTATTTGAGAATACCAAAAATATAATATTTGAATATGCTATGAGATATGTTTTCAAGTAAGAATAAAAGGATCACAAGCAACAATATTTTACAAACCAAATCTTTCCCACTCTCATTGGAGTTTAAGAAACACTCAAAAGCTTAAAGTAAAACTTAATAAGATACTATTATACAATTTTTTTGAGTGCAGCACAAGCAAAACCAAAGAGGAATAGATTTTATCACAACATTTTTGGCTAAACAAAAGTCTCAAATGGGTACCTGATAAAGTTCCTTGATAAAAAACAAGTATGAATAAGGTGTTATAAACACTCCATTCACAACAACCCTTTTGGATTTTTTGTGTCACCCTTTTAGATTTTGCTTCTATGTCCTTGAGACTAGCCTAAGTTTTAGCTTTATATTGTAAATAATTATTTTGTGTCCCATCATTGATAGGACACATTTTATAAAAATTCATCTTTATCTGAAATTAATATTTTTTCAAATTAGTAAACCATCCAAAGATAGGAAAATCTCATGAGGTAATGAAAATAGGCTTGAAAGATTCATATAAATACTCCTTGTTTTCCCAAAATATTAGGTTATCTTCTCTATTTGAGCTAGTAGGGTCACATTAATGTCTTATATAAATACATTTTGTATATAAAAGTTTAGTTTTCATTGTAGGGTCCCCAATGTTGTGCCATTTTTTCTTGTTTCTCACTCATAGGTCGCATAAAAAAGAAAAATATATTTTTCATCTCCTTTCAAAGGTATTACTATGGCTTGTTATCATACACTATTTAATTGATATTATTTCTCTACAAATAGAACTAAATTCATAATGGCTGGATTTGAGGGGTAATTTTTTTATTATTATTAAAAACCTTCAAAGCTCATGCCTTCTATGTAATAAAAGCCCTCTCCTATCTTGTCTATGAGAATGTTAACTATTTAGTGCAACGCATTCGTTTTAGCACAAAAGTACCTATACCTATAATGTGTGTACATTTTATTGATGTTGTGTGCACTAATTCTAATTTTTTATATTAACATTGCTAATGGACATCTGACAACCTTTAAAAAATTTCATTCAGATTGGTGATTGTTATCAAATATCATCTTTCTTTGATGATGATCTTCAAACTTCCAGTCCCAAAAAAAAATATAATCAATATGCGGGCACAATAGACTTCGAAATCCGCCACAAGCGGATTGAAAGATCAAATACAAATTACCTATATGTTCAACATAATGTACATATAAAAATGCGAAATCTAGTATAACCGGGTTCGAAAAGATTTACTTGTCCAAAGATTTTTTCTATAGGTAGACCTGGATTACTAACACCTAAACAAATATTTTGGAAAACAAATATATATATATATATATCCTTTCCAGTGCCATTCGGTGTCTACGGTTGAAAATTCATAATGGAACACCCCCCTGCTCGTTTCCTTACAAATCATTCCATATTCCAGTAGACGAGAAACCCAGAGAACTACAATGCTAATATGCAAAAGTCCTTTCTTAAGGCAATGAAATGTAGGAGAGACTTCATGCAGTAAGCATAAAGCAAATACCAACATTAGTTCTTATTTGGAACTCATGTCTTGTGTTTGATGAGTGGAGTAAACGCCCAGATGAGAAAAGCCACAAACATTGAAGGCATTAACGGGAAATATCACTTACAATATCTAAACATATTTTTTAAATTTCCCAATCGTTTGTCCAGTAGAAATATCGCAAAGAGTGAAATGAAATGCATCGCACAGAATGAAATGAACTGTAGTAAAGGTTTTAATTCAAAATAAGAAATTCATAACAATAGAATTAAAACAGAGAATTCTTTGAAGGCAAGACTAGAAATAAGAAATCTATGGGAATAGAATTAAACCGTAAAATACATGCAAAACTTTATTTATTGCAAGAACGTTTTATTCGAAATTTACGTAGAATACAAACTGACTCCTATAGAATAACCGAGGGAAAAGGCGGAAAACAGCTTTCACGAAAGGACCAATCTTTCTCTAGATAGAATCCCATTTTGCATGCTGGAAGAAGAACTTGTGGGCGAAGTTCATGCCGCCTTCAAAATTGAAGGTCACGGTGGGTAAATCTGAGTAACCCGTGGATGGCGACTCATAGCAGAGATCCAACCCCACAGAGGACCCGTCTCCCGGCTTGAGTTTGACCGCGGAGTTAACTACATCCTCCAACAGATTGCAGACCTCGGACGGAATATACGTAAAGGTGGTTCGATAGTCAATAATCATGCCGCCTATGCCGTCGGCATCTATATCAAAACACCCCCTAGGAATATCCATTGACGGCTTCGCCATGATTATTCTTCTCATCGGAATGTAATAGAACGTCCGGAAATTATAGTTCCTGATGAACGAAATAGTCTAGATGCCTTGTCCTCTCAGGTCAGCACGGCTCCCGAAAATCATGGAGACCAAAACCATAGCTCGAACATCTTCTGGAGAGAAACACACGGAGAATGTATTGTAATAATATGAGGTCCATACATATATCTTGTAATTGTCTTATACTATCTACATGAAGTAAATTTACCCATTTATAAAAAGTATATAATGAATAATTTAATCAGGCCAATATTATGGTTAAAATCATCCACTTAATTTGTTTCTTGCGTTATAATTTTTTTATAAATTATTTTAAGATGGATAAATGCTCCTCCTTGAGCATTTCAATTTTATGTTTTCACATGCAAGACATAAATTACAAGCATTGTCTATAAGTAACTGATAACCTCTTATTTTTTTTATTTGATCCTTATCGCTAGGTTGGATTTTCTATTTCCGGTTATAGATCTACGAGGTTATCTCTTTCATCTTGGCAACATACTAGGCATTATAGATCTAGGAGATTATCTCATTTATCTTGGCAACATAATAGGTAAAGGTTTGGATAATCACCTTATGATAAGGAAGTACCAGGTACGATACCAACAAACAATAATTTTTCAAATATATATATATATAGAATAATAAATCCATTGTATATAAATTCTATTATGTTAAAACAATCAAACATACAAATGAAATATTCAATCTAGGAAGATTAAAAAGATAATCAATATTATTCTAAAAAAATGTCCAATAAATAGTATTGGTGTCTTTAACAATAGTAGATAACAATCCATAAAAATACTTTAGACCTCTAAAGGAAAATAGTCTAGAAATAACTTTGATTTTTAGGGTATATTCCGTAAATATGAATACTCATAACAATATTTATATCATTTACTAAGTATGAGCAAAATAATTTATATTTGGACATAATTTATATTCCGTATAACATAGTTATGAGTCATAACATGAGGTTAGTTTAAGTTCTGTGTATAGAAGATTTGTAAAAACAACTTATTTTTTGTGTGCAACAAATCTAAGTATCCCTCTAAAAAAAGGATGCTTGTAAGCGAAAATTTAAAGTAGAATAATCTATCATGATCCACCTTTAATGCATAGCATCTTTTAACTACCACCATAATTCATAAATGCAAGTTTTACATATATACATTTTAATATAAGCAACTTTTGTGTAACAACTTTTCATGTAAAATAACTTTTTGAATAACCTGTTTCTGTGTAGGATATTTTTTGAATTACTCAATCCTTTATACATAGTGACTCTTGATCAAGTTTAAAAAGAGATAATAGTAATACTCTTTACCTTAATTACCATACAACTAATATCTCAACTATAGAAGTTTGTACTAAAGGAAGACAATTTATAGTTGAGCCTTTTTGTGGATCTATCTTAAGTAAGTTACACTCAAACATAAAAAGGTTTAATTTCTAATTTATAATAGTAATTCCTATTTAAATTATTACTCTAGAAGATATGCAATAACTTGTTCCATACAAATATGTTATTGAACATAAATTAATGTGTCTAATATCATTAATATATAACCTAATAAATTTGTACCATCCTATAGTCTAAGAAGATAAATCAAGAAAGAATGATACTATACAAGTTATTAATAGTCATAGTAACAACAAACAAGATAAAAGCACTCACTAGACAAAGTCAACATATAACCACTTCCAAAGTGAATATCTATAGGAATAAATCAACATAGAAATCATTTTAGGAAGTGTATCTATATACAACATTCTAAACCTATATATAGTGTAGGTTGTGCTATTGTAGTTGGTTGTTGTAATTTACGTGTAAACTTATAAATAAGATATAGTCCTTCTATAATTTAGGATGAATTCTAATTAGTATAAGAAATAAAATATAAGATATTTTTACTTTCACTTTGCTAGTAGTTTTGTAGTATTCTTGAGGTTCATGGTAATATTTGGTCATACAAGAGATATGACATACCCTAAATTAAAAATCACAAGGATTTCCCTTATTTTTATGTCATCTTCCGTGGTAATATCTCTAATTTTCCTATAACTTATATACTTAGAAAAAATATTATCTTCAAAACCAAGCTCCCAAATTTAGTCCTATAACTTGTATACTTAGGAAAAATATTTTTTCGAAAAACAACATCACAAATTTAGTGAGCATCATGAAAAGAACAACAATAATAAAGTTTATGTTTGACTATATATTAAATATTTAGGGAAAATAAATTTTCTTTCAAAATTTTCCACAATGCAAACATCTCAAACCCCTTTAAGATAAGTTTTTTATCTACCTATTTTTGAATAGTAGAAATATATAAATAAATTAATTGAATGTGCTTTTCAACTATCATAAAAGGATCACAAGAACCAAGGTTTTTTCAAACCTAATGGAATCCACAGGTTTAAGAAAGACTAAAAACTTTAAACTAAAAATTTATAATTTGAATGCAACACAAGAAAAGGCAAAGAGGAATGAATTTCATTATAAAATTTTAAACTAAAGAAAAGTCTCAAATGGGTACTTAATAAAATTTCTTTTATAAAATAACCCTTAAAGAATTTACCTCTAGGTCCTTGAGTCTAGCATAAGTTTAAGGATTCTATTGTATTTATTATTTTCGATCCCATCATGGAGAGGACAAGTTTTATAAAAATTCATTCTTCTCTAAAATTATAATTTTTCAAAAATTTGAAGATCATGCAAAGATAGGAAAACTTCATGAGGTAATGAAAAATAGAGATTGGAAGGCTCATGTTACTACTCCATGTTTTAAAAAACAAATAGGTTCTCTTCTCTACCTAAGCTTGTGGATAAAAAATGATTCTATGCAAAAAAAAAAGAAAAAAAAAAACTTATACAAGGATGTTAGGGTCATAAAAGTTTACTTTTCATTATTGGATCTCCAATATTGTTCCATTTTTTGTTCTTAATTATAAGGTGACCTAAATTTGTTAGAAGAAAAAATACCCTTTATCCCCTTTGAAAACTAATATAATGGCTTATGATCATAAACCATTTGAACCATATTATTTTTTTAAAGGTGGAACTAAATGCGTGTTCCCTTATTATTAAAAATCTTGCACGTACCTTTTATGTAATAAAAACAATTTTTTTTAAATCTTGCACATACCTTTTATGTAATAAAAAACAATGTTTTATCATACGTATATTGAGTGTTTAGAGAAATGCATTCATTTTAACACAAAACCAAATATATCTATTTTCAATGCAATTTAATGATAGTGTGTACTTCTAATATTTTATATTGATATTGTTAATCGATATATTATAGCCTCTAATTTTTTATTAAATATCTACTCACATTGGTGATTGATATGGGATGGCCTTTATTTGACGATAATCTTCAACCTTCTAGTTTTATAAATAAAAAATTGAATATACAGATAGGTTAAACCTTCTAAATTCATCACAAGCGGGTTGAAAAATCAAATCCAAAAATACCTAAATGTCTATATATCAAATCCAAAATATATAAATGCCTGTAACACCCCTAAAATACACTCTTAGTTTTTTTAATAGCTTTGAGTCATATGCCATCCATGGACCTTCACAAATTCCTCTAAACCATCAGATCCTTAACCACATATGTACTATAGATACAAAATTAATACTTAAGCTAGTTCAAAATTTCTTAAAAATTCCCTATGAACTACCACCCTCCCTTTATTTCATTTAAAAAGGTATTACTAGTAAACCGGATCTCTACCAAAGTCTTTAGATACAAAAATTTCCTTTTTACCATCTTTCGAAAGGATTATTCTAGCTCCTTACACTGCACAATTTTCTTAGTGTAGGTGACTCCCTTCTCTATCCATTGAGAAGTATTGTGTAAATAATTGCTACCTCAAAGGCCAGTATTTGAAATTGCACTATGCACCCATTGGTAGATATTCCTCTTTCTATTGAGGGCTCAATCTACTCAGCGGTATTCATCCATTCCTATTTTAGCTATAGAGAAACATTGAAAATGATATACTTATTTCCTTCAAAGATCTCAGCTTTCTAAAGACTTAAACTTATTTCCATTTACCCAAAGCATCCTTGCAATATTAAAGATACATAGATACTAAATATATAAGGCCATTCCAACATCAAACAAATTGAACCTACGTGGCTCAACCATTTGAGCTCTACATAGCTGTTCGTGCACCCAACTCTTGAGGGTAACCTATATTCTTCTCTCAAGACTCAAGGTAATTTTCCTATATGGTGAAAGGTGAACACCAATCAAAGTTTGTTTGCCCAGCATGAAATACTCAACTATTTTTAAGGCTTACCGCTAGATCTCAAAATAATGCATGTTAGTTCAAAGTTAATCTAGACATTCATTTTATTACACACTCACACATTTGAATGTCAAGCATGAAGTTTTTGAGCACCTTTGCAACATGAACACACTTTTGTCTATCTATTAAAGAGTCATTCTTTTATTTAAATTTAAACCATTACACCACCATTTCTACTCAGGATAAATTTCATAGACTATTGGTAACATAAACTTAAATAATTATCATATGATTTCCACTAGAAAAAAACAAAGAAAATAAATTATTTTGGCATTGCGTAACAAATCTTCCATATACAACATTAAAATTATCCTCCTTACATTACATCTAGAAAGGTTCTAAACATCCTTTTCTCCCATAGTTTACAAAGGTGTTATGCACAAGAAAAATAGTTACAATATTTCATGTTTTCGTATACCGTCAACACACTATGTTTCTTTTCAAAGTAAATGACCAGGTACCAAATAAATTATCTGGTGGGTACACTTCATGAGGAGTCAAAATCTCACTATTCACTAGTAGAGGTTTTTCTTTTATATTCTTAACAAAACTCTCAACTCAAGATTTGGCACACCGTCCTCCTACAATACCATTTTGTTGAGGATTATGGGAGACAAAATATTGATGAATGATGCCATGACTGAATAAAAATATGGAAAACTCGTTACTACAGTATTACCCCCATTATCTATGCGAATCTTCTTGATTTTGCAAGATTCCTGATTTTAAACCAAGGCTTTAAAAACCTTAAAGTGGGATAGAACATCACTCTTATATTTCAGGAAGTAGACCCATGAACTTCTAGAAAAATCATTAATAAAGGTTAGAGCATACTTTTCTCCTTTGAAATATGGTTTTGTAAAGGTCATTAAGTCACTATGGATTAAATATATAGGGGATGAGGTTTTTGGATAACTACTTGGGTGGAAAGGATCTTGATGTTGCTTTCCAAGAGCACGTACAAGACAAAATCCATTACTAGAAGAGACTTGGGGTAATCCTGTAACCATATCATGGGTGCTCAAATCCTTTAGGTAGGTGTAACTAAGATGACCAAACCTTTAATGCCATATTTGACTTTCAAGATAACCATGAGCCACAAGAGTTATGATCAATATTGCCTTTGGCTATAAGAGAATGCTGATATTGAAAATATCTTATCTCAACTCCTATTGGAGAGGAGAACAATTTTTCCATTTCCATAAGTACAAATCTGATAAACAGATAGGAAATTGGTGGTAATATCAAGAACATAGAAAATATTGTTTATGGAGCCACCATCAATGGTTATATCCCATTTTCCTTTGAAAGAGATGAAGGAAGAGTCACCCACTTCTATGCTATAAGTAGAGCTAGAGGAGATAGAAGAGAAAGACTTATCTAAAGCAATCATGTGATGAGTAGCTCCAGAATCTAGGACCCAAGAATTAGAGGAAGAATTGGAGGTTTTTTCTTGAACATTAAGGGCTTTTCCTATTTGCTTTTTATTTTCTATATTTTGATCCTTCATAGCTGCCTCTAGTTTCTGTAATCTTTTCCAGCATTTGTTAGTAGAATGACCATTCTTTTTATAGTGAGTACAAGTTATGGGAGTGTTTTCCTTCTTTTTGAAATTTTCTTTAGAAGAGGTGGAGGCTACCAAGAATTTTGAAGAAGAGGAAGAAGAAGAGATTTCATATATAGCAAGTTTGGTTTATTCCCTAGTTAATCTATCACAAAATTCTTCTAAAGAGGGCATTTTAAAGGTTGCACCAAATATATGAAGGTGGTCGCAAAAATTTAAAAAATACCATTTATATTAGAAAGGATTAGATAAATACATTCTTCTTCAGTCTTAGTCTTCCCACTACCATTGTATTAAATGAGGACTTCTTTGAACTTAGTGAGTAAGTCAACAATACTACTAAAATATTTAAGGGACAAAGAAGTTAGTCCGACATCTAGTTGCAATGATCTTATCTGATCTACTTTCCCAAACAAGGTCTTTAGTTTCTCCTAACTTTCATGAGGAGTTTTACAATCTGTAATATGAAACAACAAACTTTCATGAACATTAAATGTAATAATACCCATAGTTTCATGCATTTTTCCTTTATGAACAAAGATTTCATATTTTTTATCAAATTTTGGTTGCTTTTATTCTAATTAATAAGTAAGACATTTTTTAGAGATAATATTTAAAATTTTAGGTTTCCAAGTGGGGAAGTTATGAGGGGTGGGAGGTTCAATTGAATTCATCATTTCAACACAAAAGAAAATTTGAAGTTTAATTTACCAATATCCCCCCCTTAGAACTTCAATTAATTTATTAATGCAATTGGTATAATGAAAATATATGAAGCTTTTCAATATTATAAAACTCAATATACCCGCCCTAACAAGAGGGAAACTATAAGTATAATAAGGTCTTAATATTTTTTGCTTTAGATTTTCAAATCCTTTTTATTCTTCACAATAAGGGAAACTATAATTAGAGAGAAGAATTTGGAAGGGTTATGGTTTGAAATGTAGGGAATCAACCAGTTTAATTGGTGTTTCTCAATAATCGCCCTTACGAGAGGGAAACTATAAGTAAGAGAGATACCCAAAGAAACAAATGAATGAAAAATACATGTTAGGCCTTTATACCAAGTGCCTACAAAACTCGCCCTTACATGAGGGAAACTATAAGTTCTTAGTGGTAATGATACACGGAACGTAGAAAAAACATATTTTGAGGAAAAAATTATAAGGTAGATTATTTGAGGAAATTTTTCTAAATAATGTAAACCAAATAAAATTTTACATATAGGATTTAAAACACCGTTTTAGAATAAAAATTTAAAAATTAAAAAGGAGAATATTATATTTCCCCCCTTTTAAATATTTTAAAATAAAAAAGGCTTTTATGAAATAAGAATAACTTATATATGAAATAAACATGGTTCTTTTGAACAATTATAATTTTATTTTTATTAGCATAGATGAAGATAGACAAAAGGGAGAAAATTCAATTTATTTTAAATATGGGCCTTTTAAAATTTTGAATTTAATATTAAATGTTTTGAATATCTATCTAAGAAATATTAAAGTGATATTTAAAGAAATATAAATTTATAGCATGGACTAAGATAGACAAAAAAAATGAAAGTAAACTTTTAAAGATAGGCCTCTAAAAAAAATACAATTATAAATATTTGACGAATTTTGAGTTACTACTCTATGAAATATTAAAGTTATATTTAAATAATTATAACCTTATAAATTTACTTTGAAAGAAAGTAAAAGCATAGATGAAGAAAGACAAAAGAATGCAAACCCCCTCTTTAAGTGATGGACTAGAAATGTGCAAAAATTGCAAGTAGCCCCCCCAAAAAAAAAACTTTTATTACAAAAGGTTACAGTTTTGTCTCACAAAAGTGAGAGCCTTTAGAGAAAATATTAAGTGCTCAGAGACAAAGGAGCTTTTTCATAATGAAGGAAATAAATTATAACCTAAAGAAAAGAATTTTCTAGGAGATATTAAATAAATTATACAATATGCAGCTAAAAATAATGACTATCATAAACACAGATATACCTCTTTAGAAAACCTGCAAAACAATGATTATAATTTTGAAATATCAGAAATGAAATATGATGAAGATGCTACACTTTCGATGATCGAAAGGAGAGGTGCTTCTCGATGATTTGATGCTCTTGATCTTGTTTTGTGCTTTCATTGAAACTTTTTTGAGTTTCAAAGGCACAAAAATGTTATTACCCGACCTGAGGAAATCGAGGTAACCTGCAGAAGAGTTAGTAATCCCTGTAGAAGAATGGAAGAACTTACAAAAGTGTTAAAAAGAGAAGGGTGATCTTGCAAAAAATATTAACCTGCAAACATGATTATTAATAGAATGTTGATCCTACAAACACGTTATTAAAAATATCTATAATAGATGTAAGCTTTGTATTGAAAATAAACTTGAATAGCAGGAGATCACTTTCAAAAAACAATAGGTGAAGGATATTATAAGGATCGACTTGAGAGAGCACTGGAGAAAAAAAATCTTTGAGAGATTCGATTTGGACATAGGCTGAGCAAACCTCAGCAACCGTAAGAGGATTATCCTGAGTACCAATGGCCAACTAGATGAAGATGATCATCTATGAGTTGCCAAACTATCGCGAGCACCAAGGTCCAGCTAGACAGAGAGGATCGTATATGAATTTGCAAGTGCCAAGGGCCAGCTAGAAATATATGCCAGAATGACAGTAGCAAAAATAACAATGGGAAAAAAAATATAATCCGCGTTATACAAGTTCCAAGCTAAGAGGATACCTGAATACCTTTGAAGATTGGAAGACTCCCACAATATTAAAAAAACACCACTTTCTTTAAGCTCTAATGGGTGTTGAGTATTTATGCAACCCGAAGAAGACGAAAAATCCCATACATAATAAAATAACCAATTACTTTTATGATAAATAAAAGGAGATTTTTTAATTTAAAAAAGGGCTAAAAGATGAATTCGACAAGAATATAAAAAAGCTTCCTTTTAAAATGGGCTAAAATATCACCATAGCATAGGGTAAACCTTTTTTGAAGCAAAGGATATATATATATTTTTTTTTGAATACCATCAAGGATGAATCAAAACAAATATTTAAAAAAAATATTACATCAAATATTTTTCAACAATAAAGATTTTGCTGAAAAAAATTTAACTATGGATAAAAGAAAATTACTACTGAAATAATTTCAATAAGATAGCCAAAAAAAAAAATATCCAAAGTAAATGAACCAGATCCTAGAACCTTCAAGAGAGAATGCTAGCAAAATCTATCCCGCTCTGGTACCATGTTAGAATTTTACAATAATAGATATGCAAAGAATTACACAAGAGATGAAGACAAGAGTAGAACTAATTAATTTATTCCAAGGATCAACTTTGTATAAATAGAAGAGTTGATTATTGAGAGTCGTTGGATTATAGCAACTCATCAAACCTAATGAAGACACCACTGAGAGTTCTCTTGACACATGGAGGAGTGGAAAATCAAGTGTCTATCCTAGTGTAACTTAAGAGAATATTATTTTATTCTAACAATCCTTCTAGACATTGGAATGAATTGTAGTTGATGTATGAAATAAAACACAAGATATCTTTAGTTTTAATTTAAAACTCATAATTAATTCCCTTATTTTTACAACCTCTTAGGTTGTATCTTTATCCTAAATCTCCTATAACTCATATACTTAGGTAAAATATTTTATCTTAAACCAACATCCCAAATTTAGTGAACATTGTTAAAAGAACCACAATAATCAAGTTAAAGTTTGGATATCGATTAAATATTTATAAAAATAAGTTCTATTTTAAAAATTTACACAATATAGACATCTCAAGAAGTAGCCCATTTAAGATGAGGTTTGTGTCTACCTATTTGAGAATACCAAAAATATAATATTTGAATATGCTATGAGATATGTTTTCAAGTAAGAATAAAAGGATCACAAGCAACAATATTTTACAAACCAAATCTTTCCCACTCTCATTGGAGTTTAAGAAACACTCAAAATCTTAAAGTAAAACTTAATAAGATACTATTATACAATTTTTTTGAGTGCAGCACAAGCAAAACCAAAGAGGAATAGATTTTATCACAACATTTTTGGCTAAACAAAAGTCTCAAATGGGTACCTGATAAAGTTCCTTGATAAAAAACAAGTATGAATAAGGTGTTATAAACACTCCATTCACAACAACCCTTTTGGATTTTTTGTGTCACCCTTTTAGATTTTGCTTCTATGTCCTTGAGACTAGCCTAAGTTTTAGCTTTATATTGTAAATAATTATTTTGTGTCCCATCATTGATAGGACACATTTTATAAAAATTCATCTTTATCTGAAATTAATATTTTTTCAAATTAGTAAACCATCCAAAGATAGGAAAATCTCATGAGGTAATGAAAATAGGCTTGAAAGATTCATATAAATACTCCTTGTTTTCCCAAAATATTAGGTTATCTTCTCTATTTGAGCTAGTAGGGTCACATTAATGTCTTATATAAATACATTTTGTATATAAAAGTTTAGTTTTCATTGTAGGGTCCCCAATGTTGTGCCATTTTTTCTTGTTTCTCACTCATAGGTCGCATAAAAAAGAAAAATATATTTTTCATCTCCTTTCAAAGGTATTACTATGGCTTGTTATCATACACTATTTAATTGATATTATTTCTCTACAAATAGAACTAAATTCATAATGGCTGGATTTGAGGGGTAATTTTTTTATTATTATTAAAAACCTTCAAAGCTCATGCCTTCTATGTAATAAAAGCCCTCTCCTATCTTGTCTATGAGAATGTTAACTATTTAGTGCAACGCATTCGTTTTAGCACAAAAGTACCTATACCTATAATGTGTGTACATTTTATTGATGTTGTGTGCACTAATTCTAATTTTTTATATTAACATTGCTAATGGACATCTGACAACCTTTAAAAAATTTCATTCAGATTGGTGATTGTTATCAAATATCATCTTTCTTTGATGATGATCTTCAAACTTCCAGTCCCAAAAAAAAATATAATCAATATGCGGGCACAATAGACTTCGAAATCCGCCACAAGCGGATTGAAAGATCAAATACAAATTACCTATATGGTCAACATAATGTACATATAAAAATGCGAAATCTAGTATAACCGGGTTCGAAAAGATTTACTTGTCCAAAGATTTTTTCTATAGGTAGACCTGGATTACTAACACCTAAACAAATATTTTGGAAAACAAATATATATATATATATATCCTTTCCAGTGCCATTCGGTGTCTACGGTTGAAAATTCATAATGGAACACCCCCCTGCTCGTTTCCTTACAAATCATTCCATATTCCAGTAGACGAGAAACCCAGAGAACTACAATGCTAATATGCAAAAGTCCTTTCTTAAGGCAATGAAATGTAGGAGAGACTTCATGCAGTAAGCATAAAGCAAATACCAACATTAGTTCTTATTTGGAACTCATGTCTTGTGTTTGATGAGTGGAGTAAACGCCCAGATGAGAAAAGCCACAAACATTGAAGGCATTAACGGGAAATATCACTTACAATATCTAAACATATTTTTTAAATTTCCCAATCGTTTGTCCAGTAGAAATATCGCAAAGAGTGAAATGAAATGCATCGCACAGAATGAAATGAACTGTAGTAAAGGTTTTAATTCAAAATAAGAAATTCATAACAATAGAATTAAAACAGAGAATTCTTTGAAGGCAAGACTAGAAATAAGAAATCTATGGGAATAGAATTAAACCGTAAAATACATGCAAAACTTTATTTATTGCAAGAACGTTTTATTCGAAATTTACGTAGAATACAAACTGACTCCTATAGAATAACCGAGGGAAAAGGCGGAAAACAGCTTTCACGAAAGGACCAATCTTTCTCTAGATAGAATCCCATTTTGCATGCTGGAAGAAGAACTTGTGGGCGAAGTTCATGCCGCCTTCAAAATTGAAGGTCACGGTGGGTAAATCTGAGTAACCCGTGGATGGCGACTCATAGCAGAGATCCAACCCCACAGAGGACCCGTCTCCCGGCTTGAGTTTGACCGCGGAGTTAACTACATCCTCCAACAGATTGCAGACCTCGGACGGAATATACGTAAAGGTGGTTCGATAGTCAATAATCATGCCGCCTATGCCGTCGGCATCTATATCAAAACACCCCCTAGGAATATCCATTGACGGCTTCGCCATGATTATTCTTCTCATCGGAATGTAATAGAACGTCCGGAAATTATAGTTCCTGATGAACGAAATAGTCTAGATGCCTTGTCCTCTCAGGTCAGCACGGCTCCCGAAAATCATGGAGACCAAAACCATAGCTCGAACATCTTCTGGAGAGAAACACACGGAGAATGTATTGTAATAATATGAGGTCCATACATATATCTTGTAATTGTCTTATACTATCTACATGAAGTAAATTTACCCATTTATAAAAAGTATATAATGAATAATTTAATCAGGCCAATATTATGGTTAAAATCATCCACTTAATTTGTTTCTTGCGTTATAATTTTTTTATAAATTATTTTAAGATGGATAAATGCTCCTCCTTGAGCATTTCAATTTTATGTTTTCACATGCAAGACATAAATTACAAGCATTGTCTATAAGTAACCGATAACCTCTTATTTTTTTTATTTGATCCTTATCGCTAGGTTGGATTTTCTATTTCCGGTTATAGATCTACGAGGTTATCTCTTTCATCTTGGCAACATACTAGGCATTATAGATCTAGGAGATTATCTCATTTATGTTGGCAACATAATAGGTAAAGGTTTGGATAATCACCTTATGATAAGGAAGTACCAGGTACGATACCATCAAACAATAATTTTTCAAATATATATATAGAATAATAAATCCATTGTATATAAATTCTATTATTTTAAAACAATCAAACATACAAAGGAAATATTCAATCTAGGAAGATTAAAAAGATAATCAATATTATTCTAAAAAATGTCCAATAAATAGTATTGGTGTCTTTAACAATAGTAGATAACAATCCATAAAAATACTTTAGACCTCTAAAGGAAAATAGTTTAGAAAGAACTTTGATTTTTAGGGTATATTCCCTAAATATGAATACTCACAATAATATTTATATCATTTACTAAGTATGAGCAAAATAATTTATATTTGGACATAATTTATATTTCATATAACATAGTTATGAGTCATAACATAAGGTTAGTTTAAGTTCTATGTATAGAAGATTTGTAAAAACAACTTATTTTTTGTGTGCAACAAATCTAAGTCTCCCTCTAAAAAAAGGATGCTTGTAAGCAAAAATTTAAAGTAGAATAATCTATCATGATCCACCTTTAATGCATAGCATCTTTTAACTACCACCATAATTCATAAATGCAAGTTTTACATATATACATTTTAATATAAGCAACTTTTGTGTAACAACTTTTCATGTAAAACAACTTTTTGAATAACCTCTTTCTGTGTAGGATATTTTTTTAATTACTCAATCCTTTATACATAGTGACTCTTGATCAAGTTAAAAAAGAGATAATAGTAATACTCTTTACCTTAATTACCATACAACTAATATCTCAACTATAGAAGTTTGTACTAAAGGAAGACAATTTATAGTTGAGCCTTTTTGTGGATCTATCTTAAGTAAGTTACACTCAAATATAAAAAGGTTTAATTTCTAATTTATAATAGTAATTCCTATTTAAATTATTACTCTAGAAGATATGCAATAACTTGCTCCATACAAATATGTTATTGAACATAAATTAATGTGTCTAATATCATTAATATATAACCTAATAAATTTGTACCATCCTATAGTCTAAGAAGATAAATCAAGAAATAAAGATACTATACATGGTATTAATAGTCATAGTAACAACAAACAAGATAAAAGCACTCACTAGACAAAGTCAATATATAACCACTTCCAAAGTGAATATCTATAGGAATAAATCAACATAGAACTCATTTTAGGAAGTGTATCTATATACAACATTCTAAACCTATATATAGTGTAGGTTGTGCTACTGCAGTTGGTTGTTGTCATTTATGTGTGAACTTATAAATAAGATATAGTCCTTCTAGAATTTAGGATGAATTCTAATTAGTATAAGAAATAAAATATAAGATATTTTTACTTTCACTTTGATAGTAGTTTTGTAGTATTCTTGAGGTTCATGGTAATATTTGGTCATACAAGAGATATGACATACCCTAAATTAAAAATCACAAGGATTTCCCTTATTTTTATGTCATCATTGTCCTATAACTTGTATACTTAGAAAAACTATTTTCTTCAAAACCAAGCTCCCAAATTTAGTCCTATAACTTGTATACTTAGGAAAAATATTTTTTCGAAAAACAACATCACAAATTTAGTGAGCATCATGAAAAGAACAACAATAATAAAGTTTATGTTTGACTATGTATTAAATATTTAGGGAAAATAATTTTTCTTTCAAAATTTTCCACAATGCAAACATCTCAAACCTCTTTAAGATAAGTTTTTTATCTACCTATTTTTGAATAGTAGAAATATATAAATAAATTAATTGAATGTGCTTTTCAACTATCATAAAAGGATCACAAGAACCAAGGTTTTACAAACCTAATGGAATCCACAGGTTTAAGAAAGACTACAAACTTTAAACTAAAAATTTATAATTTGAATGCAACACAAGAAAAGGCAAAGAGGAATGAATTTCATTATAAAATTTTAAACTAAAGAAAAGTTTCAAATGGGTACTTAATAAAATTTCTTTTATAAAATAACCCTTAAAGAATTTACCTCTAGGTCCTTGAGTCTAGCCTAAGTTTAAGGATTCTATTGTATTTATTATTTTCGATCCCATAATGGAGAGGACAAGTTTTATAAAAATTCATTCTTCTCTAAAATTATAATTTTTCAAAAATTTGAAGATCATGCAAAGATAGGAAAACTTCATGAGGTAATGAAAAATAGAGATTGGAAGGCTCATGTTACTACTCCATGTTTTTAAAAAAAAATAGGTTCTCTTCTCTACCTAAGCTTGTAGATAAAAAATGATTCTATGCAAAAAAAAAAAAAAAAAACAAAACTTATACAAAGATGTTAGGGTCATAAAAGTTTACTTTTCATTATTGGATCTCCAATATAGTTCCATTTTTTGTTCTTAATTATAAGGTGACCTAAAGTTGTTAGAAGAAAAAATACCTCTTTATCCCCTTTGAAAACTAATATAATGGCTTATGATCATAAACCATTTGAACCATATTATTTTTTTAAAGGTGGAACTAAATGCGTGTTCCCTTATTATTAAAAATCTTGCACGTACCTTTTATGTAAAAAAACATTTTTTTGAAAATCTTGCACATACCTTTTATGTAATAAAAAACAATGTTTTATCATACGTATATTGAGTATTTAGAGCAATGCTTTCATTTTAACACAAAACCAACTATATCTATTTTCAATGCAATTTAATGATAGTGTGTACTTCTAATATTTTATATTGATATTGTTAATCGATATATTATAGCCTCTAATTTTTTATTAAATATCTACTCACATTGGTGATTGATATGGGATGGCCTTTATTTGACGATAATCTTCAACCTTCTAGTTTTATAATGAAAAAATTAAATATACAGATAGGTTAAACCTTTTAAATTCATCACAAGCGGGTTGAAAAATCGAATCCAAAAATACCTAAATGTCTATATATCAAATCCAAAATATATAAATGCCTGTAACACCCCTAAAAGACACTCTTAGCTTTTTTAATAGCTTTGAGTCATATGCCATCCATGGATCTTCACAAATTCCTCTAAACCATCAGATCCTTAACCACATATGCACTATAGATACAAAATTAATACTTAAGCTAGTTCAAAATTTCTTAAAAATTCCCTACAAACTACCACCCTCCCTTTATTTCATCTAAAAAGGTGTTACTAGTAAACCAGATCTCTACCAAAGTCTTTAGATACAAAACTTTCCTTTTTACCATCTTTCGAAAGGATTATTCTAGCTCCTTACACCGCACAATTTTCTTAGTGTAGGTGACTCCCTTCTCTATCCATTGAGAAGTATTGTGTAAATAATTGCTACCTCAAAGGCTAGTCTTTGAAGTTGCACTATGCACCCATTGGTATATATTCCTCTTTCTATTGAGGGCTCAATCTACTCAGTGGTATTCATCCATTCCTATTTTATCTATAGAGAAACATTGAAAATGATACACTTATTTCCTTCAAATATCTCAGCTTTCTAAAGACTTAAACTTATTTCCATTTACCCAAAGCATCCTTGCAATATTAAAGATACATAGATACTAAATATATAAGGCCATTCCAACATCAAACAAATTGAACCTACGTGGCTCAACCATTTGAGCTCTACATAGCTGTTCATGTGCCCAACTCTTGAGGGTAACCTATATTCTTCTCTCAAGACTCAAGGTAATTTTCCTATATGGTGAAAGGTGAACACCATTCAAAGTTTGTTTGCCCAGCTTGAAAAACTCAACTATTTTTAAGGCTTACCGCTAGATCTCAAAATAATGCATGTGAGTTCAAAGTTAATCTAGACATTCATTTTATTACACACTCGCACATTTGAATGTCAAGCATGAAGTTTTTGAGCACCTTTGCAACATGAACACACTTTTGTCTATCTATTAAAGAGTCATTCTTTTATTTAAATTTAAACCATTACACAACACCATTTCTACTCAGGATAAATTTCATAGACTATTGGTAACATAAACTTAAATAATTATCATATGATTTCCACCAGAAAAAAACAAAGAAAATAAATTATTTTGGCATTGCATAACAAATCTTCCATATACAACATTAAAATTATCCTCCTTACATTACATCCAGAAAGGTTCTAAACATCCTTTTCTCCCATAGTTTACAAAGGTGGTATGCACAAGAAAAATAGTTACAATATTTCATGTTTTTGTATACCGTCAACACACTATGTTTCTTTTCAAAGTAAATGACCAGGTACCAAATAAATTATCTGGTGGGTACACTTCATGAGGAGTCAAAATCTCACTATTCACTAGTAGAGGTTTTTCTTTTATATTCTTAACAAAACTCTCAACTCAATATTTGGTACACTGTCCTCCTATGCTACTTACAATAGTAATTTTATCTTTATATTACCATAGCGTAGATATCCTTGGTCATCAAAAGGGAAATTACCATTCATTGAGATCAGATATGGCTCCATAATCTCAAGTTTACTTTGAAAATTCATTTACGTAAATACTGTGCATTAAACAATATAAATACAAAACACCTCACTTCTTCCTATCGAAGCATTCATTCATCAAGTACACAAGAAAACATATTATTTCTTTCATCTCATAAAAATAAGACCAAGTAAATCCTTATATACAAACTTTTATTTTAATTTTTTAGGTACTCTTGATACCATGATAAATATAAATGAATTACATAGATTCATTCACCCTTCATCCAATTACCACACATATAACGTACTCAATATAGTAAATAACAAAGAATTAAATTTAGAACAATTCTATGTTTAGTCTTTCTTATAAATTAAGAATATTTCTCAAAAAACAACTAAAGTGTAGTTGCAAAACCATTTCCTTTATATCTAGACGTGGTCCTCCACTCCCTATAATTAACTCTACTATTTTATTTAAATCTCAAGTTTGACTAAAATTTAAAATATAAAACTCATAGAATATTGCAGTAAAGTTTATACTAGACCACCATACATATCCAACCTAATTTACATGCTAAAGCTTCAAGCTTGCATGGGAAAAATCCTTCAACTTACATCTAATTTACTAAATTTAAAATAGTCCCTCAAGTATATTATCTGAGAACCAACATTCATAGCTTCCAAATATATTGCACAACATCACGCCAATCATGGTATAAAGAGAAAGCAATAGATTTATCAACTACTATATTCATATTAACGTGAACCAACCACTAGTTCCACAATAGTTTTACACAAAATTAAAGGATCATTTATTTTCTTCAAGAAAACCTACTTGTTGCTTGTTACCTTCGTCGAGCTTCCTTCCTTGGGTTTTCCTTTCTTTCATTGTGCTTCCATTTTTTCCATATCATCTTCCTCACGAAAGAACATAACAAAAACTGTTTATTTTTCCTACCTCTTTTTTTTTCCACTTCGAAGGCTTCCTCCTTCCTTACTTAGAATGTTCCCCCATTTTCGTCCGCCACCATGGAAACTAACTGAAATAGATTAAAACCAAAATTGGAAAGCAAAACCAACTCATACTTCTCATGATTGCACACCCAAACCACCGTCCTGAATTTCTCTTCAATGGATTTAAGTTCACACTATTATGTTGATGGTAATACAACCATGGGTTAAATAATCAATGGTTAATACCTCAAGGAGTGAAGCACTTTTTTTTCTTTCTTTCATGGAACAAGGAAAATCATAATTTTTCACAATTATTCTCATCTCTAAAAATAAAATATTCCTTTTTCTTAGTTTACTCTATAATGTATTTATTCTCTTTTTTTAATACACATGCTTCTTTTTCGTAGAATGATCATTATACAAAAAAATAATCCAAAGTCACATAAAACTTTCAACCAAAGCAATCATTTAAAGAGAAGCATTTTCTTAAGCTAAATAACAATATAAATGGTTTATTTTATGCAATTCATGTTATACAACTCCATGAAAGAAGCAATTATTCATGTAGCTTCCAATTTATTCATGAAATAACTCATCACATCATTTCCATTGCTCATTCCCTTTTCTTGGTGATCAAGTATTTCTGCCACCTATAGCAACTCTTTTTCCTGAAAAAGTGATGTTCTAGTAGCAGCATCTTATTCTTTCATAAAACTAGGCTTGCAAGAACTTAAACATGAAAATATGCTCAATCAATCCATCACATAATCCAACCAAAATATATATTTACATGTTAAACAAATAGATAGTCCATAATATTATCGAAAGAAACAATAGAAAAACATGAAACCTATTAAGCAACCAAAGTTAGCCATGATAGGGTCATGAGATACTCCCACCCTTAGGATTAACACAGTCGTATGTGTCTCCAAAGGTTTGATTAAACAAATAAGCTAATTAAAAATATTTTTCAAACAAGAAAATGAAAATGATTATGCATGTCTACTACCCTATTCCAGGTAGAATTCCTCTCATAATATCGGTTCCACTACACTTTACACTACTCTAAAATTTCCTTCCTCATCAACTTCATTCAAAACTCAAGGATATTTACTAGTTGAACCTCTATAGTTGCAGGGTTTATCATCTACAAATTAGAGAAATACCATACGTGCTCAAGATTAGCAATGTATTTTCTAAGTATAGAAATATGAAAAGCATTATGAATCTTAGATAGATTAAGTGGTAAGGTAATTCGATATGCCATAGGACTTATCTTCTCTGCAATGCTAAAATATCCAACATAGCAAGGATCAAGTTTCATGGAATTGATAGCACTCTTCTTGGGTTTTACCTTTACAAACACAATGTCTTCCACTGTAAACTCTCTTGGGGTTTATTTTAGATTGACATAACTCTTTTGTCAATCTACAACTTCTTTTAGATGTTCCCTGATCATTTTCAACTATTGTTCTATTTCTCTAACCATATCGGGTCCCAACATAATCTGATCCTCAATATTGTCCCACGTCAATAGTGTCATGCATCTTCTTCTATACAAGACCTCGAAATATATCATTCCTATAGTTGAATGATGTCCATTATTGTAAGTAAACTCAACTAAGTGCAAATAATCCTCCCAATAATTTGTCTAATCTATACAATACATGCAAAGCATATCTTCTAATACTTGGTTTACTCTTTTCTTTTTCCCATTTATCTCTGGATGATAAGTCGATCTAAGATTCAGTTTAGTTGAAATGGAATGATGCAAAACTTACCAAAACTTAGAATTAAATCTTGAGTCTCTATCTAATATAATTACTCCTAGGAACCCATGGAGCCAAAATATCTGTTGAAATAATGAAATAATTGATTTATTTATTCCAAGGATCAACTTTGTATAAATAGCAAAGTTGATCATTGAGAGCCATTGGATTACAACAATTTATCAAACCTGATGAAGATACCATTGAGATTTCTCCTTACACATGGAGTGGAAAGTCAAGTGTGTCATCCTAGTAGAACTTAAGAGAATATTCACTTATTCTAACACCCCCCTTAAGTGATACTAGGGGATATTTGTACAAATAAGTCCTAGCAACAAGGCTTGATGAGGTACTCATGTACTATGACTTATTTTTAGAAGATATGGTAAAAACCCAATGGGAAAAACCATCAATCAAAAAGGAAGTAAGAGGCTTGTCTTCGTATGGTGAAGATTGTCCTCTTAATACAATA
Source organism: Wollemia nobilis (assembly GCA_028583015.1). Taxonomy (NCBI): domain Eukaryota; kingdom Viridiplantae; phylum Streptophyta; class Pinopsida; order Araucariales; family Araucariaceae; genus Wollemia; species Wollemia nobilis. Next base: position 1,570,182 of record JAQPPZ010017037.1, read on the forward strand.
AGAAATATGAGTCCCAACAACAAGGCCTGATGAGGTACTCATGTACAATGACTTATTTTTTGAAGAGATGGTAAAAACCCAATGGGAAAAACCATCAATAAAAAAGGAAGTAAGAGGCTTGTCTTCATATGGCGAAGATTTTCCTCTTAATACAATAATAAATATGAGTCTCGACAACAAGGCCTGATGAGGTACTCATGTACAATGACTTATTTTTTGAAGAGATGGTAAAAAACTAATTGCAAAACTATCAATAAAAAAGAAAGTAAGAGGCTTGTCTTCATGTGGCAAAGATTGTCCTTTTACTACAATGAAAAATATGAGTCCCTATAGTATGTCCTGATGAGGTACTCATTTACAATATACTAGTTGGTGAAAAAACCCATTGGGAAAAAACAACTATCAGAAGAAGAGAGGCTTGTATTTGTATGGCGAAGAGTGTCCTCTTATACAAATAAAATATGAGACCTAACAACTTGGCCTGATTAGGTACTCATAAACAATATATAGTTGGTGAAAAAAAATCCTTTGGGGAAAAACCATATGTCACAAAAAATATCCAAGATAGAGGTATGTCTTCGGATGGTGAAGATTATCCTCATAAAATACATGTTGTTGGAGAGATGATAAGAAAAACACAAGGAAAAAACCATTCTCCAATCAATATAATAGGAGGTGGAAAACTCTGTGCACCAAGATACTTTAACACCCCCCCCATTTAAGTGATAGTAGGGGTAAGTGAAAAATAATGAACATTATGTGGCATACCCATAGAAGATGAGTCTCGACACCAAGGCCTGATAAGGTACTCATTTACAACATTTGATCTAAAGAAAAAGAATCACTAGAGAAAAATCCCCTAAAACCAAAGTGTCTCACAAAAGGAGTGTGAATATAGGAGGGAGAAAGAACCACAAAAATCATAAGGGTAGTCCAAAAATGACTCCACAAGCATGAGTATTGGGTTTCCACCTATATGAACACAATGGGCTAATAAATAGGTCCAAAACATGTGGACACACAACAAAATAAGTGGCATATCCATAAGGACAAGTCACAACAACAAGTCTTGATAAGGTACTCATGTACAATATGTGATCAAAAAGAAGAAATATCACCAAAGAGAAGTTTCGTAAAACCAAAGTGTCTCGCGAAAAAGGATTGAGAAGATAGGATGGAGAAAGAACCACAAAAATCGTAAGGGTAGTCCAAAATGATTCCACAAGCATGAGTATGTGGTTTCCACCTATATGAGCACAATGGACTGAAATAAGGTCCAAAACTCATGGACAAACAACAAAACAAGGGAATGATGAAAAACCCCAAGGGAGAAAACCACCTGCTAGAATAGAAGAATAAGGAAGATGTGTGTGGAGGATTAAGAGGATGAAAGATGTTTTCTTCAACCCCCCTCCAAGAAAATTTCTATTAAGAAGCTTTGCAATGGACCCATCATATGTCTCAAAAAGGTAGAGACTTGTTGTAGAAATGAAGTCATACTCCCAGACTAGTGCTTGTGAACCATGAAAAAAGGTCACTAGTAAAATCCCTTGAAACCAAAGTGTCTCACAAAAAGGAATGTGAATATAGGATGGATAAAGAACCACAAAAATTTCAAGGGATGTCCAAATTGACTGCACAAGCATAAGTAGTGGTATCCACCTGTAGACACAATGGGTTGAATAACATGTTCCAAAAAGGAGTGGAAAAACAACAAAACAAGGGGTATTTCCTCAAGTATGAGTCCCGATAACAAGGCCTAATTAGGTACCCATGTACAATATGTGATATTAAAAGAAGAAATATCACTAAGGAAAAATCTCCCCTAAAATCATAGTGTCTCACAAGAAAGAGTGAGAAGATAGGATGGAAAAATGTGCACCAATATTGCAAGGGTAGTCCAAAATGACTCCTCAAGCACATATATATGATGTCCACCTATTTGAAAACAATGGGTTGTTTAACAATGTCCAAAACTTAAGGACAAAAAACAAACACAAGGGAATATGAAATTTTGGGAGTGTCGGGTTGAATCGAGAATGTACTATAGAGAGTTTCTCTAAGGTTTGATTTTTTCTTCATCATATTTTAATTAATGATATGAAAAAGTAGAAACAATGTAAAATTTTGGGTTTCCGTGTATGGTAGTTATGAGGAGTGAGAGGATTAATTGTATTAAGTTAACCCAAAGTTCCCCATTTAACTTTAATTCAGAGAATGCAATGGATTTTAGTTAATAGAAGCCTAGAGGAAATACCAAATAACTCAAAATACTCGCCATAACGAGAGGGAGACTATAAGTAATTTTGAGTATAATTGATATATAATTATGATTTAAAGATAACAAATATGTCAGGCCTATATATCTTTTCTTTTCAAATACCCACCCTAACGAGAGGGAAACTATAAGTATTGATTAGATAGAAACTTGGAACATAGGCTAATATCACCCAGGTTTATATTGGTTATCTTAATAACTCGCCCTTACTTGAGGGAAACTATAAGTTATTTAGGATGTTCAATATGGATGAGTGGTGATATAAAATATTTGTACTTTTTAGAAAGATTAATTTAATTTTAGAATGATTAACAATTTTAAGAAAGAGATATATTTTTTATTTTAAGAATATGAAGTAATAAGATACTCTTTGCCAATAATTACTAATCAAAAAATTAAATTGAACATATTTAGATGTTTAATATAGAGATTGCTTAATGAAATAATAAAGAAAGAATAAAATAGATATATTTTATTAAATTCTTTAATTAATTAAGGAATGTATTTAATACCTCTTTTTCAATTAAGCTAGATATATAAACAAATTGATTCTAAAATATATATAGTAAAGAACTTATTGGAAAAGAAAAATTAAATTGAGAAATTTAGATGTTAATATAAAGATTTGCTTAATGAAATTATTAAAGAAAGAGTAAAATAAAGATATTTTAGTAAGTTCTTTAATTTGTTAAGGATTGAAATTATAATCAATACCTTAATGATATTAAGAAATATATAAAAATAAATTTTAACAATTATAAAGGCAAAATAGAGAAGGCAAAAAAAAAATGACGCAATGACACCCCCAATCTAAGATAGGTGCATAAAAGGCACCTATAAACCCCCAAAAAAATTATTATAGTTTTTACAATTCTCTTTAGATTATCGGGCCAATAAGAGGTTGGAAAGGAAAGGGAATGAAATGAGGTTGGTTGTTGTGAGGGCATAAATTCGACGCATCCAGCATTTGAAAACTTTTGTCCTGTCTAAATATTTTAATGCCACGGCGGGTTTATATAGCCAAAATGTGCTCTCCATCACTCCACAATGGTCTCCGTAATCAAGGCAATGGTATCCAAAATATACAATCAAGGCAAACTCCAATATTTAACGATCTCCTTCCAGAAAGCAAAGGCAGGTTAAATGAGCATATATCTCGAATCGAAGGGCTCCTCGGCACAGAAAAAATCACGAGTTGATTTGGCAAGATTTTTTACAGCTTTTTTCGCCGCTCCCGCTACATTCTCATCACCATAGCAAGACAAACAATTATAGATGGAAGAATATCATTCTCGACAGTGATTTGTACTCCACTACCTTTACTCTCGATAATTAGTGATTGCAAGCTAACTGCCTTGTCAATGGAGAATTTGCTTTCAGATCCATTTTAGCATAAGGCATATAATGTGGAAGAAGAGAAAGTCCATATATGTTTTTTTAAAAACCTTTCCAAGCAGGCGACCACAGGTTCAGGCTTTCTATTTTTTTTAATATTATAGGGAGTGAGAATCGGTCCAAGAACTCTTTCGTCGCAACGTCCAATGTAGGCCCTAGATAGGATGCAAAATTTGACTCCTCCATAGTGGTAGTAAAATATATCGCCTTCTCTGAGCACCGCCTACAAAGGAGAAATTATTGTTGCAGATGATCATGACGATGCACTCCAATATCCACTTAAAATTACATTAAAATTTGTGTCGCTTGATCCATAAAGAAAACAAAATTAGAAAATAGTACCCCACGCCAAGCTCAAAAAACTGATCCTCTTCCACTATCCTTAAAGCATACACCAACCTTTCTTTGCAGGAGGAACTGGAACACCATCAACATGCCATTTATTTTTTGCAGCAGGACTAAAATAGACATCTGATGCAACACGTGTCAAATACAGCCGATGCTAAACTGCTTCTTCTGTACCAAATGTGTCCAACAGATGAGTCAGATGAGTGTTTCTCGACACCATCATAGGCGTCTCCATTCTAGGCATCAACATTTAAAATTTTACTGCATATCACCAGGCACAATTGGGTAGATTAATGACACCGAGTATCTCTTTAGGAACCTGCACTGTGAATTCTCTGTAATTTGAAAATACATTTAAAAAATTTAGTATGTAGCTCAGTAATAGATCTACAAATCATGAAGCTCCCAGAATATCACCGCCGACTAACCCCAAAAAATGAAGAATGGTTGAGTTCAAAAAAACATCAAAAATGTGATGTAGGCTGTATTCACGTAACAGGAACTTACTTCACTAGACCGTGCGGTAGATGTAAGATTTTCTCGACACCTCACGAGATTGAAAATAGATGCAGGGTTCAATCTTTGAAATGTTTTGAATCCGTCCTATTAGGAAAAAAATAAGCGCACTGTGCGTGCTATCGCCATGATCACCATACATTCCGTTCTAGAAAAAATAACTTCCCACCGGAACGTGATATAAATAAGAGGCTGCCATCATCATATTCCTTCGTAGGTGCTATTTGTGTGTGATCAAAAAATTCCTCCGTGGTGGCTATAAGAAATTTTAGACTTCCATTTTTATCTCCATGAATATATAGCACCCAAATCGAACATGGGAAATAATACATAACGGTTGTGCAGGGAAAAAAAATCACTACAGCAACAAACTATCAAATATTTGAAACAACTTCTTGAGAAAAACACCTCCCATGCTTTGATTGAGAAAAATTTATGGCTTCCTAATCTCCTTGCAATGGATACCAAATATCTGCACTGGGATACCCTACCAATGCTTTCTTTAACCTCCCAAACTGCAGAGTTTCCTCAATAACTATCTGGTTTCTTGAAAAAATAATGGGGAAGAAAAAAATAAAAAATAAATAAATGAAGGGGGGATTTAATGAGGGAAATCCCCCCATGAGAGAAATCCTCTCTCAGGTACACAGTGCACAAAAAGCCCGCTCTAATACCATATTGAAATAATGAAATACTTTCTTGATGTATTCCATGGATCAACTTTGTATAAATAGCAAAGTTGATCGTTGAGAGCTATTGGATTACAAAAATTCATCAAACCTAATGAAGACACCACTAAGAGTTCTCCTGACACATGGAGCAGTGGAAACTCAATTGTATCTATCATAGTAGAACTTAAGAGAATATTCACTTATTCTAATAATATTTCTTTAACAAATCTATTAGCCACTACCACAACATCATCCTTAGTGCTTCCAGGTATAAAGTGTGCAACCTTGGTTAGTCTATCAACCACTACTAAAATTACATCATATTGAAACCTGTTTTTGGGTAGACCTACATTGAAATCCATTGAGATCACTTACCACTTTTATTCAGGTATGGCATGCAGATTCAACAATCTCGTCAGGTACCTATGCTTAGCCCTAAATTTTTAACATTCAAGGTACTAAGCAACATATTAATTTATGTCCCTCTTCATTCCAAGCCAGTAGAAAAAAAATTTCATGTTCTCCCTCATATTTGCTCCACCAGGGTGATCAAAATATGGGAATCTATGGGCTTCACTCATAATCATTTTTATTATATTTCTAATTTTAGGTATTACTACTCTATCCTTGAATCATAATAATTCATTGTTACTATTAAAATATTTGTTTAATTTTTATTTCTCACTCATTCCTTACCAAATTTATTCATAGTAAGATTCCTAAGAATATCTCTCTTTATCTTGTTCCATCAAATCAAAATAGAAATGAGATCAAACAATAATGTGCTTTCTCCTACTCAAACCATCTACAACTTTATTCTCTTTTTCCTTTATATACTCAAATCCAAAATCATATTCTATGAGAAATTCCATCCATATTCTTTATCTTACATTGAGTGAGGGTTGGGTGAAGATATATTTTAGACTCTGATAATCAGTTCTTAGGTCAAAAGGTCTAGCCATTAAATAGTGTCATCACCTTTTGAGAGTAAACACAACTAATACAAAATCCAAATCATGGGTTGCATAATTCACCTAATGTATTTTCTATTTCCTTGATCCATTAGAAACTACTACTTCTCCTTGAGAAAGCACTCCCCCAAGATCTCCATTGATGTATCCATGCAGATTGAGAAATTTCCCTATGGATCGGGTATATTTAATAATGGGGGTGTACTACAATTTTTCTTAAGTAGTTCAAATGCTATTTAAACTTATAAAACCATATAAAATCTCTCTTTTCTTTGCAAATTAGCAATTGGTGCAAATTTTTTGGCATAATATTTTACATACCTCCTATAATATCCAGTTAAACCCTTGAAAATTCAGACTTCTATCACATTGGTTGGTGGTGGTCAATTCATAATTACCTCAATTTTCTTAGGGTCTACTATGATTCCATCTGATGACACAATGTGATTCAAGTATTGCACACTTATCACATAGAATTCACACTTGGATAGATTTCCATACAACTGGTTCTTCCTTAGTAGTTCCAAAAATGTTCTGAGATATTTAACATGTTCTACTTCATTCTAAGAATATATCAAAGTTTCATCCAAAAACACTAGAACGAACTTGTCCAACTGCTTCCTAAAGATACTATTCATTAGATTAATGAATGTTATCAAAGCATTCGTTAGTCCAAATGGCAAAATAGTAAATTTTTAATACCCATAACGGGTCTTAAAAGCTATTTTATGAGTATCCACATCATGGATTCTTAGTTGATGATATTCAAATTTAAAATCAATCTATGAGAAGATTGAGGTATCCTTGAGTTGATTGAAGAGATCTTCAATTCTAGGTAATGGATATCTATTTTTGATAGTAGCTCTATTTAACATCTTATAGTCTATGCATAACCTTAAGGATCCATCCTTATTTTTCATAAACAAAACTGGTGCACCCCATGGTGACACACTTGGTATAATTAGTCCTTTCTCTAGTAATCCTTGAAGTTACACCTTCAATTGCTGCATTTCAATAGAATTCATTCTATAGGGAGCTCTATGGATAGACTCTATTCCAGGTTGGAATTCAATAAAAATTTAAAATTTTCTTTTAGGAGGTAATTTGGGTAAATATTCTAGAAATACATTTTTAAATACTTGTAGAATGGGGTTTCTCTCAAACACCTATTCCTTCTTCTCTTCTTACCATTAATTTATCTTAACTATTTATACCATTTATCCTTTTTGGATGGTTTTCTTAAGTTTTAAAGTTCAGAGAAGTTGGGGTTGAAAAGCCTCTTACATACAATTCACTCTTCAAATCAACCCATCATTCTCCATATAATCAATCCAAAAATCTTGAAAATTAATCACTACTTTATGTGCTTGCAGTCAATCCATTCCTATGACTATGTCAAAGGCATGCAATGGTGCAACATATAAATACCCTATAGTCATTCCACTAGGTAAAGCGATCTCTACCTTAGCATAGCACTAATTTATGGAGTAAGTTTGTTTTGATTTGTACTCAACCTTCCGCCCATGTGTCAAGATTTTTGGCCTTATAGAAATATTTTCAATTAAACTAGTGGAAATAAAACTATATGTAGCACTATTATCAAATAGGATTCTAACATTTCTACCATAAAATTTATCTTTAATTACCAAGGGAGTAGCCTGACCTTCCAGATTCTGGTTTTCTATAGTTGCATATATCTTACGCACTAGTTCCTTAGATATAGTATATTTGCTCATTAGTTCATTTTATTTTGAATTCATCCTTGGTCGTTGTGGATAATTGGTGGCGTAATGAGCTCCTTTACAAAGAAAACATCCTTTATTTGGTCAAGGATATTCTTTTCATTTATGCTCCCCTATTGTTCCTTCTTCCTTGTACAGGTTAATCTATCTCTATGGTAATCTATTGTCACTATTGTCACAATTATTGTGTGTGCATTTATTTCCCCAAAACCTTCTTTTGAACCTTCTTTGCTTGATGTCTTATTTTCCTTCTTGTTTAGGAACACTCTTGCTAACTTTCTCACATTCACACTTCATTAACCCTAAACTATTTCTATTTCTTAATGCTTCCTTACCTTGCTCATCCAACCCCTCATAATCAAAGTAGGGGTTAAGGTACATTTCAGCTTTCCTTGCTAGCTCATAGGCTTTTTGCAGAGTTCCAAGGTTTTTTCATGTTCACTTCTTCTCCTATCCTAGTATCAACTCCAAGTATAAACTTATGTATATTCATATTTTCAGTGTAAGCAGGTACATATTTCACCAACTTTATATATTTTTTATAATATTTTTCCACTGTTCTAATCCCCTAATGAATTTTAGATAATTCATCGTACTTTTGGGAGTAGAAACATTTCGTAAGAAATATTTCTTTGAAATATTTAACAAACTCTTCTCATTTCAAGTAAACTACTACTGCTAATTTTCGTTCCTCACTAAGATTTTCCCACCAGGATAAACCATCTCATTTCAAATGTAGAGTAGCATAATATGTTTAAGTGCTCAATGAAAAATTCTTCATAATGTAGTATGTATTTATGTTCTTCAACCAAGCCTCAACTTTATCCCCATATTCCTCTCCATTAAACTTGGAAAATTTTAGATAATTTATTTCCTTACCCAGTTCAGCTTCCAATCGAACTCTTTCTTATTTGTGCTTCTATAAGGGGTTCATCTACTTGTTCTTTTCTAGGGTTACCAGTCTACATTTTTTAACTTAGTGTAGCCTTCAATGGCTGCTTTTAGGTCTCTACCTGTTCACATAGTAGAGCTACTATTTCATTAAGATTCTACCTTCTATTAGAGTATTTTGTTCCAACATCCAGGTGCTTTATTCTCTACGTTGGTTCCTTGAGTTACCCTTGTTGATGGAACAACACTTTATCTCCTTATTTTTGGTGGTATTATTCCCTGACCACACACAAAGAAGTATTAGAAGTCAATTTCTAATTCCTTTTTGGTAGTCTTACCCATCATTTATCTTCTAAGCTAAATAGTTGAATTTTACCCTTTTCTTAAAATATCAAACAAATAAGGTAGACTCCTCACTAAGTAAGACTAAAAAACATTCTCAAATAAGTTTACATAATGAGCCATTTCCCTTATCGAAACCATGCTTTGATACAAAATGTAACACCCATAAAAGACTCTCTTAGTTTTTTTTTCAATAACTTTGAGTCATATACCATGCATGGACCTTCACAAATCCCTCTAAACCATCATATCCTTAATGACATATCACTACAAATATGAAATTAATACCTAAGATAGTTTAATATTTCTTAAAATTTCACTATGGACTACCACCATATCCTTTTTTTATCTAAAAATGAACTATTAGTAAACTAGATCTCTACCGAAGTCCTTAGATACATAAGTTTACTTTTTATCATATTTCAAAAGGATTCTTCTAGATCCTTGTACCACAATTATCTTAGTGTAGGTAACTCCCTTCTCTATCCATTAAGAAGAATCATGCAAATCCTTGCTACCTCAAAGGTCAATCTTTGAAGTTGCACTATATACCCATTGGCAGAGTATCCCTCTTTATATTGAGGGCTCAGTATACTTAGTGGTATTTATCCATTCCTATTTTAGATAAAGAGAAACATTGAACATGATACATTTGTTTCCTTTGAAGGTCCCAAATTTCTAAATACTCAAACTTAGTTTTCTTTACCCAAAACATCCTTACAATCTTAAAGATACATAGACATTGAAGATATAAAGCTAGTTCAACATCAAACAAATTGAACCTGTGTGTCTCAACCATTTAAAACTTTGCATAGCCGTTCGTATGCCTAGATCTCAAGGGTAACCTATGTTCTTATCTCAAGACCCAAGGTAATTTCCTTATAATGTGAATACCTTTCAGAGTTTATTTGTCCATCTTGAAAAACTCAACTATTCCAAAGGCTTATTGCCAGATCTCAAAATAATGCATATGATATTAAATTTAATCTAGATGTTCAGTCATCCAGGTGTTGTAGGTGAGTTGGACAGGAGAGGGTAATCCTCCAAGGGATATCCCATGTTTAAATCTCCATCCTACCAAAAAATTTAATTGGGTATCCAAAATCCAACTGATAATATTAGTGCGGGTTGGGCCGAGCATGACTCTTGGATGACTTTAATGGTGTAGAACCCTTGGTCATGGTCTCTCAGACTAAGGTGACCCCAAAAGGGGTATTTCGCTTAAAAAAAATCTAGATATTCATTTGATTACACATTCACACATTTGAAGGTCAAGCATGAATTTTCTAAGTGCCTTTGAAACATGAACAGACTTTCATCTATCTATTTTTTTGTGTGGAAAATATCCCAAAATGGATACCACTTTCGGGTAAGACCCAAGGAGTCTAGGGTATCTATTCCACAAAAATCACCTAGGGCTCACACTAGGCCTACCACCTTTGACATACTCAAAGAGCAAACATACATATAATAAGAATTAAAAAATAAAAAAATAAATAAATATAAAAATAATAAAATAAAATTAAAAACATGCTCCTTGAATGTGTTGAAAAGATAAAGCACAACCAAACACACACACAATAAGATAAAAAAAACACAACATGAACCACATAGAAAAAGCATTCCACTCATAAGATCTATAGGTCAAAATGCATTCAGAGTTTTGATGTTGTAGTACTTCTTCTTTTCAAAATAAAATTCAATTTCGTGTCTTTTGTTCCTTTTCTAACTCCTGTTAATATTTTTTTCTATTTCTAAAATGTATTTGTTGTTGATATTATGTTCTTAACTTGCCATGTAATGTGATATGGTGAATCAAAAATCCAACAGCACTAGGAGTATGCTCTTCGCTTGTGCATCTATGATTTGGTGAATCAAAAACTAGTTTACATTTTTAGAGTACTGCTTCGCATTGTTTCTTTTTTATTAATTAAGTTATGTTGCCAATAGTATATGAAATTTTTCTTGAGTAAAAATGGTGTTGTGCAATGATAATAATTTAAATAAAATAATGAGTCTTTAATAGATAGATGAAAGTTGTCTGTCTATTAAAGAATTATTCTTTTATTTAAATTAAAACCATTGCACAACACCATTTATACTCAGGAAAATTTTTATAGACTATTGGCAACATAACTTAATTAATATTCATATGATTTCCATCTGAAAATAAAATAAAGAACATAAATTATTCCATCATTACATAACAAATTTTCCATATGCAACATTAAAATTATCCTCCTTACATTACATCCATAAAGATTCTAAATACCCTTTGATCATAGGGTTTACAAACATGGTATGCACAAGAAAATTAATTACAAGATTTTATGTTTTCGTATACCCTCGGCACAATATGTTTCTTTTCAAAGTAAATGACCAAGTACCAAATAAATTATCTGGTGGGTACACTTCATGCAGAGTCAAACTCCCATTATTTTCTAGAAGATGTTCTTCTTCCGTAATATTAAAAAAACTCTTAGCTCAATATTTGGTACACCTTAACAAATCTCTCGACTCATGATTTGGTACATTGTCCTCCTATGCTACTTACAACAACTATCTACTCTTTAGATTTCTAGAGTGGAGATATCCTTAGTCACCAAAAGGGAATTATCCACTCCTCGGCATCAGAGACGACTCCACGATCTCAAGTTTACTTTACAAATTCATTTACGTAAACATTGTGCATTAAAAAAACATGACTTCAAAATACCTTACTTCTTCCTATCGAATCATTCATTCAACAATTATATGAGAAAACATATTAGTTCTTTCATCGTAAAAAGAAGAGCAAGTAAATCCTTATATATAAATTTTTCTTTTAATTTTTTAGGTGTTGTCTACGCCATTTCAAATATAAATGGATTACACATATACATTTACCCTTCATCCAATTACCAAACATATAACCTACTCAATCCAGCAAATAACAAAGAATTAATTTTACAACAATTCTATGTTCAATATTTCTTCTAAATTAAAATTATTTTTTTGAAAAACAACCAATGTCCAGCTACAAAACCATTTTCTTTCTATCCATACCTGGTCCTTCACTCCCTATCATTAAATCTAGTGTTTAATTTAGATATCAAGTTTGACCAAACTCTAAAATCAAAAACTCATAGAACGCTGCAGTAATATTTATACCACACCGCCATACACACCTAGTCTAATTTACATGCTAAAGCTTCAAGCTTACATAGAAATTTTTTTTTAGGTCACATCCAATTTACTAATAAATTTAAAATTTTCCCTCAAGTATATTCTCTCAAAACCAGCATTCACAACTTCAAAATATATTGCATAATGACATGACAATCATGGTATAAAGAGAAAGTAATAGATTTATCAACTACTATGTTCCTATTCATGTAAAACAAGCACTAGTCTCACAATAGTTTTACACATCATTAAAGGATCATCTATTTTTATTCAAGGAAACCTACCTGTTGCTCATTACCTGTCTTCGAGCTTCCTTCCCTGTGTTTTCATTTGTTTCACTATGCATCCTTTTTTCCAGATCATCTTCCTTCCAAAAGAACATAACAAAAATCATTTATTTTTCCTACTTTTTTTTTTTTTTTTGTTTCCATTTCGAAGGCATCCTAATTCCTTACTCTAGTATGTTCCCCCATTTTTTTCCACTGCCATGACCACTAACAAAAATATATTAAAACCAAAAGTGGAGAGCAAAACCAACTCATACTTCTCATGATTGCACACCCAAACCACAATCCTGGATTTCACTTCTATGGAGTTAAATTCACACCATTATGTTGATGATAATATAGCCATAGTTTAAACAATCAATGGTTAATACCTCAAACATTTAAGCACCTTTTTTTCTTTCTTTCATGGAACAAGGAAAACAATAATTATTCACAATTTTTCTCATCTCTAAAAATAATTTTTTTTCCTTACTCTATTGTAGAATGTATTTATTCTCTATTTTTTTTAAATAATCATCCCTCCTTTCCTTAGAATGATCATTCAGAAAAAAAATAATCCAAAGTCACATAACACTTTCAACCAAAGCAATCATTTAAAGATAAGTATTTTCTTAAACTAAAGATCAATATAAATGGTTTATTTTATGCAAGTCATGTTATGAAACTCCATAAAAGAAGAAATTATTCATGTAGCTTCCAATTTCTTCATGAAATAACTCATCCCATCATTTCCCTTGGATATTCTCTTTTCTTTGTGACCAAGTCTTTCTGCCACCTATAACAACACTTTTTAATTCAAAAGTGATGTTCCATTATATGCAATGTGCTTGGCCCAAATCTCACCAAATCATCCCACCATGTATATGCAATGTGCTTGGCCATCTCCTAGTGGAAACCATTAAACTTCAAAAGACAGTGCAAAAAATTGTCTTTCTTCAAAATTTTGTGGATCTCCTCATCAACCGTGAGATATTAGGTCTCCACTATTAGAGAATCTATTCTAATACACTACCCACTACTACCCAAGAGAGTAAATGTAGAATAGATGTCTTTCTGCTATCCCTCTCAACCTCTGAGAAAATAGAGACTAAAGTATCTAGAGATATGATCATTCTGCCTATTTAGTATGTCACCTAGCTCCACATGTGACCATTGTTTATTTAATATATGAGAGAAAAATAGGAATATCCACATGAAACTACCAGTTTTATACAAAAAATAAGAAAGAGAATTACTATCAACCTGCCATCTCCTTACTTGGAACTCCCATAAACAAAAAATAGAACCTTTCAGATCAAACAATGCTTCGAGAATCTACCAAGGTTGAAAACACCATCCCCAGCCAAACGAGTTTGTAGACGCACCCAGATTCTCAAGTCCTGGTTCTCAAAGGCTCTACTAGAGAGTCAAAAAGGAACGAGAAGGCTCGATGAAGGTTTGACATCCTCCCAATTGTTTACCAACATGCTACACCTACTAAATTCCATTCAAATTCATCATGTGTTCCATATTTTCTTACTAAATTTATATCACACTAATGTATATCACATCCTTATTGGTAATAATAATATGTATAATATGTAAGATGGTTCAATTCAATCCAATAAGAAACTTTTAGATGCACAAATTACATTTTCTAGTGAAAGGTCTAGTGGGACCAATAGATAAAGGATAGCTGTAAATGCAAAGATACCAAAGAAATTTAAAGGCTCTTTCCATACTTATTTGAGTGAAGACTAATTGTTTTTTTTCTAATTTTTATTAATAACAATATTAATAGAACTCAGAGACTATATTTTAACCTATAATTATTGTAACCTATTCAACAATATTTTTATCATTGTATATAAATTCTATTGTGTCAAAGCAATCAAACATACAAAAAAATATTCAATCTAGGTAGATTTAAATGATAATCAATATATTATTCCAAAAAAAAGTGCAAGAGCAATAGTATTGATGTCTTTAATAATATTAGATAACAATCCATAAAAAACTTTAGACCTCTAAAGGAAAAAAAATTGGAAAGAACTTTGATTTTTAGGGTATGTTCCCTAAATATGATTACTAACAACAATATTTATTTCATTTAATTATGAGCAAAAGAATTCATATTTGAGCATTAATTAAATTTCATATAACATAGTTATGGATCATAGCATAGTTATAGATCATAAAAATTGTTGGATCTCAAATATTGTTTCATTTTTTTGTTCTTATAAGTGACCTATATGTTTTAGAAGAAAAAAAAACTCATTTATGCCCTTCAAAAATTAATATAATGGCTTGTGATCATAAACCATTTGAATCCTATTATTTTTTTAAAGGTGAAACTAAATTCATGTTCCCTTATTGTTAAAAATCTTGCACATACCTTTTATGTAATAAAAGCAATGTTTTATTATATGTATATTGAGTATTTAGAGCAATGCATTCATTTTAACACAAAACCAACTATACCTACTTTCAATATACCTATTTTCAATGCAATTTAATGATAGTGTGTACACGAATTCTAATTTATATTCGTATTGTTAAATGGTATCTTATAGCCTCTAATTTTTTTATAAACTTTTTACTCACAATGGTGATTGATATGGGATGGCCTTTCTTTTCCAATAATCTTGGACCTTTCAGTTTTAGAAAAAAAAATTGAATATGCCGGCAGGTTAAACCTTCTAAATTTATCACAAGCAGGTTAAAAAATTGAATCCAAAAATGCTTAAATGCCCTATAAAAGATCAAATCCAAAATACCTAGATGCTTCTATAAAACTAGAGGCAAAATCTAAGATAACCTGGACTGAAAAAATTCAGTTATCCAAAGATTTTTCTCCAAGTAAAACTGGAATGCTAAAAACTAACCAAAACTTTAGAAAAACAAACAGAAATCGCTGACATTCAGTGTTTACGGTTGATAATTCACAACCGAAACCCAAACAAATTTTTATTTTTGTTTCCTTTTCAGTGCTATTTGGCGTTAATGCTAAAGATTGATGACCTCGAAATCTTCTAAAAAGGTCACTAATACAAAAGAAACCGTTAGGGAGCAGATGTACTTGTTTTGTTTTAACGGTGTTGCATCATACACTGTATTGTGGGGTGCAATTTTATAATTAACAAATCGTAATTTATAAATTTTTATAATATAATTATTGTTTCAGTTCGAGTCATGCTTATAAGTTGTTGCATTAAACGGTCAATAAATGTTTATAGGACCTTTGTTGTGGATCCATACGCTTGCTGTCGGATCTGTAACCCTCCTCTGCAGGTTGTTAGAAATATTAATCCAGATTTCAGGCCTCCACCCCAACTGCGCTTCGAACTTGGGCGAAGCCGGACTGTGCTCGCGCAGTTGGGGATCCCAGCAAAAGTTTGACATGACGTCGCACCTACCCTTTGACAGATGTGACGTCTAACAATGGCCGCAAAAGTTAATGTCAGTTCGACAATTTAATGTCAGTTTGGCGATTGGTCAGAAACCCTAGTTGAGGGTCTGTCAGAACCTGTCAAATCCTTACTTCCTCTCCCCACGGCTTTATAAGGCAGTTCGGGTCTTCAGACATTATGGAAAAATAGTAGAGAAAGTGCAGAGAATAGAGCATAAAAAGAAAGGAGAATGTTTCAGTGAGCAGTGTGGCTCATCTAATTAATGTCCAAGCAGCCGACTCAACATTTTTCCTTTTAGTTTATCCTGTAGCTTAGTCTGTAGATGTTATTTCTTTAGTTGAGGACTTCTGTAACCCTCATTTCATATGAATAAAGTTTGCTATTGTTTAAGGCATCTTTAAGGTTTGCAGTTATTTTTATGTGCTAAAGTTTGTTGTTCTCTGTACAAATCGCCGCAGAGTTATTTTGTTCGGGTTCTATAAGTTAGAGCTCAAATCTAAAACATTGGACTCAGATCCAGTGTTTCTCTCTTCCGTACAGTTCTTCCCAAGCCAAGGAAACCAACGTCGTAGTCGCGCAAGCCTCTAGACAACAGAAAGATTCCACAAGGCAGAAAGATCTTGCAAGGCCAAAAATTTGGCTAAGTCTAAAAGAGTCTTCCCAACTTCGCTGTGCAACCCGACTGCACCCGAGATCCCTGCGCAACCTGACTGCACCCGAGATCCGAGCGTAGCCTGAGTGCGCAAGCACAGCCCAAGTGCGCAATAAGTTGGAACGCACCCAGAATGCACAAGCGCAACCCGGTTACGTAAAATGTGGGAGCGCACTCCGAGTGCACAAGCGAAGCTTGAGTTCGAGAAATTTCTCTCCCTCGATGTGCATCGTCTGCAGTCCGTTGTGCGTCGTCCCAAGTTTGTACTTTGCTCCTGACA
The DNA here is from genome assembly GCA_028583015.1 of Wollemia nobilis. NCBI lineage: Eukaryota > Viridiplantae > Streptophyta > Pinopsida > Araucariales > Araucariaceae > Wollemia > Wollemia nobilis. Next base: position 1,587,109 of record JAQPPZ010017037.1, read on the forward strand.
TCAAATTTCGACAAACCTCCCCTCTTGCACCCTATGCCCTGTGCACTCTGCTCTTCGCTCCCGAAGTTGGACTTCGGCAAATCGCCCTACACCATTTGCAGTTCGCACTTCGCTCTCTCTTGTCCAGACTTTGATGAAAATAGAAATTTAAAATTCTTCAAATTGGCATCAAAGCTACTGATACCTTGATGCGGAGACCAAAGCAGAATGGCTTCCAGCAACAACAATTTGCAGTTGCAGATCCTACACTTCAATGGGAAAAATTACTATTACTAGAGCATCTAGATGAAGATCCTATTCGGATCTCAGGAGCTGTGGGAGTTAGTCGAGAATGGCTACCCAAAACCGGTATATGCAGTAGCACTGGCTGCCTTCTCTCAAGCAGACAAGGACCTACTGAAAGAGAACACGAAGAAGGACCAGAAGGCCCTCTTCTACATCATGCAAGCGGTCGAGGAGTCCATCTTCCCGCGGATCACATCAGCCACCAAGGCGAAGCAGGACTGGGAGATTCTGGCCAGCTCATACCAAGGCACCAATAAGGTAAAGTTGGTGAAGCTACAGATGCTCAAGAGGGAGTTTGAAAATCTACAGATGAGTGAGTCCGATTCCATGAGTGATTTCTTCACCCGAACGATGAACATTATCAACCAGATGCGGTTGAATGGAGAAAATATGTAGAGCCAAAGAATCGTGGAGAAGATTCTCAGAAGTTTTCCTACCAAGTTTGACTCGGTTGTGATAGCAATCGAAGAGTCGAGGGATCTAAAAACCCTCTCAATATATGAACTCATGGGTTCGTTGCAAACACATGAATAGAGGCTAAGCCATTCATCTCAGACCTCTTTGGAGTAAGCATTCAGGGCTCAGGTCTCATTTAGAGATAACGATAGACAAGATTCCCACCATGGTGCCTCTAGTTCTCATAGAGGAAGAGGCAAAGGCAGGAATGGGAAAGGCAACAAGCAAGGAGGATGGTCAAACCCCAGCAAAGGGGAGACCAACTGTAATTTCCATCAGAAAGGTGGAAGAGGCAGTTAAAAAAATTAGCAAACTAGATCTAGTAAAAATAAGGACATTTCAAAGGTCCAGTGCTATTTCTACAAGAAGTTCAGCCATTACATCTCACAGTGCATAAAATGGATGGCCACGAAGAACTAGTAGCAAGCCCATTACACAGATGAAATCAAAAATGCGGCAAGAGGAAATGTGTTGTTGACTTGCAACATTGAGGAGTGCTAGAAGAATGTCTGGTATTTAGACAGTGGGTGCAACAACCACATGACGGGGAACAAGGAGATGTTCTCCCAACTAGATGAAACAGTCCAGTCTGAGGTGAATATGGGGAACAAAAATAAGGTTTCTGTAATGGGGAAAGGAAAAATCCTCATCCGCACTAGGCACGACGAACGGAAGTAGATCTATGATGTCTACTATGTGCCTGGCCTAAAGCATAACCTACTGAGCATTGGACAACTCATGCAGAAGGGACATATGATCCAGTTTAAATATGGAGCTTGCACCATTAGAGACAAGTCACATGGGCAGATTACTATAGTGTTCATGACGAAGAACAAAATGTTTCCACTACAGATTCAGAATGAATCATTGATGTCTTTGAGTGTAGTTGTGAAAGATGCTACCTGGCTGTGGCATCTCAGATTTGGTCACCTGAACTTCAGTGGCCCGAATCAACTACACAAGAAGCATATGGTGAAGGGTTTACCCCTGATAGAGCAAAAAAATCAAGTTTATGAGGACTTATTAGTCGACAAACAACATAGGGATTCATTCCCTTTCGGTCAGTCTTGGAGAGCATCACACCACTAGAGCTGGTGCACTCAGACATTTGCGGTCCGATGCAGACCAACACATTTTTTGGCAACAAATACTTCTTAACATTCATAGATGACTTTAGCCGAAAGACTTGGATCTATGCCATCAAGCTGAAGTTAGAAGCATTTGCAAAATTTAAGGAGTTTAAGTCTTTGGTGGAGAAACAAAGCGGATATCAGATCAAGACTCTCAGGACACATGGTGGAGGTGAATACATCTCCAATGAATTCCATAACTACTGCAAGCAGCATGGAATTTGAAGGTAGTTCACTACCAGATACACGCCATAGCAGAATGTCATAGATGTGAGGAAGAATCAAACCATCATGGAGATGGCACAAAGCATGATGAAGGTGAAGGTATTGCCACACGAATTTTGGGTAGAGGCTGTAACATGTGCAGTCTACCTGCTGAACAGATGTCCCACCAAGAGCATGAAGGACAAAATCCCTCAGGAGGCCTGGAGCGGTGTGAAGCCAAGTGTGGCTCACTTGCGTGTGTTTGGGTGCATTTCATATGCACATGTTCTAGAAGAAAAGTGGTAGAAGTTGGATGATAGAGCTGAGAAGTGCATTTTCATAGGGTATAGTGAGCAGGCGAAGGCTTATAGGCTGTACAACCCTATGATAAAGAAGCTCATCATTAGCCATGATGTGAAATTTCTTGAAGATGAAGCCTGGAACTAGAAGTCAGAGACTGGCCAGTCAAAGCTAGCATTAGTACAGTCTTTTGACTTGGAATAAGGAAGTGTGCAACCACCTACAACTTTTGGTAGAAACAATGGTGCCAGTAGTAGCACAACCACTCCATCTCAGTCGCCTCCATGTGCAAGTAGAATCCAAAACTTGCTGACGCCAACGAAGACAAGGAGATTGCAAGAAATCTATGAGGCAACGCAAACCCATGTAGATGAAGAGCACTCTGACTTTGCATTCTTTACTGAAGTTGATCCAGTAGAGTTCGAAGATGCAAGTTAGAATCAGAAGTGGGTGCATGCGATGGATGAGGAGATAGCAGCCATTGAAAATAATGAGACATGGTAGTTGGCTGATCTTCCAGCAGGAAAGAAGACCATTGGGGTCAAGTGGGTGTATAAGAAAAAGTTCAACGCCCAAGGAGATGTTGAAAAGCATAAGGCCAGACTGGTGGCAAAGGGGTACACACAGAAGTTAGGCATCGATTACCATGAAGTATATGCGCCTGTAGCTTGACTTGACATAGTCAGGATGATCCTGGAATTGGTAGCCCAACAAGATTGGAAGATGTACCAGATGGATGTCAAGTCAGCCTTCCTCAATGGAGTGTTAGAGGAAGAGGTCTACATAGACCAGCCACCAGGTTACAAAATTGAAGGCCAGGAGGGCAAAGTCCTAAAGATGAAAAAGGCCCTATACGGTTTGAAGCAGGTGCCTCGAGCTTGGTAAAGCTAGATTGATAGTTATTTTCAAGAAAATGGGTTTGTCAAATGCCCATATGAGCACACCCTGTACATGAAGACAAATGAAGCAAGTGAGCTTATTATCGTCTGCTTGTATTTGGACGATTTGATTTATACTAGCAATAGCAATGTCCTATTCGACCAATTCAGAATAGCCATGAAGAAGGAGTTCGAGATGACAGACTTAGGGCTGATGAAGTATTTTCTCGGCATTGAAGTTGACCAATCTAAAGATGGCATCTTCATTTCTCAGGGTAAGTATGTGAAGGATGTCCTGAAGTTGTTCAATATGGAGGACAACAAACCTGCCATCACACCTGTAGCCACAGGTTTGAAGCTAAGCAAGCTGGATTCAGGGAGGAATGTAGATCCAACCCTATTCAAGAGGCTAGTTGGTAGTCTGATGTATTTGACTGCAACTTGGCCAGATATGATGTTCAGAGTCAGTCTGATCAACCATTTTATGGAGACTCCGAAGGACATGCACTGGCAAGAAGGAAAGAGTATCTTGTGCTATGTCAACAAGACACGAAACAATGGCCTATTTTATGCCAGACAAGACCAGTTGGACCTGGTCGGCTTCACAAATAGTGACTGGGTTGGCAGTATCGATGATCAAAAGAGCACCTCTGGGTATGCTTTCCATATCAGATCAGAGGCAGTATCATGGGCATCCAAGAAGCAACCCATCATTGCGTTGTCCATAGCTAAAGCAAAATATGTCGTCGCCATGACAACCGCATGCTAGGTAGTTTGGCTACGAAGATTTCTGAGTGAACTGAACATTCCTATGGAAGGCGCAACAATAATTTTCTATGGTAACAATTTGGCCATTGCACTGTCAAAGGATCTCGTGTTCCATGGTCGAACGAAGCACATCGATATTTGTTATCACTTCATCAGAGATTTGGTGAAGTCCGGAGAAATTCAACTATAGTTTTGCAGATCCAAGGAGTAGTTGGCAGATATTTTCATGAAGCCTTTGAAGGAGGAAGACTTCAATAGATTTCAAGAGAAACTTGGAGTCAAAGCACTCGTGAAATCAGGCTTAAAGGAGGGTGTTAAAAATATTAATCCAGATTTCACACCTCCACCCCAACATTGCTCCAAACTTGGGCGAAGCCGAACTGCGCTTGCGCAGTCGGGGATCCCAAAAAAAGTTTGACATGACATCGTACCTACCCTCTAAGAGATGTGACGTCTAACAGATTTGATCACCACAGAAGTTAATGCCAATTCGACGATTTAATGCTAGTTCGACGATTGGTTAGAAACCCTAGTTGAGGGTCTGTCAGAACCTGTTAGAGGACAAAATCTATCTTCCTCTCCCCGTAGCTATATAATACAGTTCGGGTCTTCAGACATTATGGAAGAAGAGTGGACAAAGTGTAGAGAATACAGTAGAGAAAGAAAGGAGAACATTTCAGTGAGTAGTGTGGCTCATCTAATTAATGTTCGAGCAGCTGACTTGACATTTTTCCTTTTAGTTTATCCTATAGCTTAGTCTGTAGATGTTATTTCCTTAGTTGAGGACTTTTGTAACCCTCATTTCATATGAATAAAGTTTGTTGTTGTTTAAGGCATATTTAGGGTTTGTAGTTATTTTTATGTGCTAAAGTCTTTTGTTCTCTATACAAATCGCCTCAGAGCGATTTCATTTAGGTTCTATAAGTTAGAGCTTAGATCTAAAACATTGGACTCAGATCCAATGTTTCTCTCTTTCGTACAGTTCTTCCCAAGCCAGGGAAACCAACAACTGCAGTCGCGCAAGTCTTCGGACAACAGAAAGATTTCGTAAGGCAGAAAGATCTTGAAAGGACAAAAATTTGGCTAAGTCCAGAAGAGTCTTCCCAACTTTGCTGCACAACCCGACTGTGCCTGAGATCCCTGCCAACCTGACTGCACCCGAGATTCGAGTGCAGCTCGAGTGCGCAAGTGCAACCCGAGTGCGTAATAAGTTGGAACGCATCCCGAGTGTGCAAGCGCAACCCAGTTGTGCAAAACATGGGAGCACACTCCGAGTGTGCAAGCGAATCTTGAGTTTGGGAAATTTCCCTCCCTCGCTGTGCGCTGTCCACACTTCGCTGTATGTCGTCCACACTCCATTGTGTGTCGTATGAAGTTCTCGCTTCGACCCTGACGTTGGATTTCAGAAAACTTCCCCTCCTATGCCCTACGCCTTATGCACTCCGCTCTTCACTCCCGAAGTCAAACTTCGATAAATCACCCTGCGTTGTTTGCAGTTTGCACTTTGCTCTCGCTCGTCTAGACTTCGGCAAAAATAGAAATTTAAAATTCTTCAAAGGCTTCAGCTTCATGAAGAATGGATACTGTAAATTTTCAAAATGGATCAATGAAACATTCTTCACGTTTCTTTATCTTCCCTTCCCATTTCGTTACAAATCATTCCATATGCCAGTAGTCACGAAACCCAAAGAACTATAATTCCAATATCAAAAAGTCCTTTCTCAACACAAAGGAATGTAGAAGAGATTTCATATGCAGTAAGCATATAGCAAATACCAACATTCGTTCTTATAGGGAATTCGTTTCCTTTCTTATAGCGATCTCATGTCTTGTGTTTGATGAATGGAGTAAAAGTCTAGACTAGAAAAGCCACAAACAATGAAGGCATTAGTAGGAAGCATCGCTTACAATTTTTATTTTTATTTTCATTTGTTTGTCCAGTAGAAAAATCGTCGAGAATGAAATGAAATGTATCGCAAAAGTGCAATGAAATGCAAAAAAATATTTTATTCAAACTAAGAAATTCACAAGAATAGAATTAAAAAAAAAAATCATAGAAAGCATGTGTAGACACCAAAACAGCACCAATCCGATTATGTGACTGCAAACATTGATCGCTTTGACACACACAACCCCAAGGGCAGCCCCCAGAGGTTAAACAGTGGTCCTAACCACTCTCACAGCAGTTTTGGAAGGTCAGAGATCAATTTGGCACCTTCAGGCACTTTGCTCAATATCCGTTCCACCCCGGGATGGATTCAAACTAGGATCCGCCCCACCCCGGGACGAATTCTAGATTCGCTCCAGGGTGGGGCGAATTTCAGGTTTGACGGGCAAAAAGTCAAATCTTGACAAATGGCAGCTCAGATCCACCACTTAACGCTTCCTTCATCGCAGGGGAGTGTGGGTGAGCGTTTTCGAGCGTTAGAGGTTGTTACAAGGGCAGTCATGAAGTCCTTATTCAGGGAGGAATCTCCTTCCCCTGGGAAGGCATGATTGCCAAGTGGCGCCTCTGCATGCCCATTTCAAGAGACCTCCAGGTCTATAAATTGGTGAGTTTCCTCACCCCAAAACAGGGAGAAGAGTAGCATTTTAGAGCAACGAAGTGCTGTCATTTTATTGTCATACCTCACACCTTTTGGATTTGCACCTTCCACATCCTTGATTTCCTTTAGAGGGGAGGTCATTGGGTGACTATTGGGAGGACGAATCTTGGACCCAAAACCCAACATTTGGCCACAATATCCCACCAAATTTTTTGACAATACCACACAAGAGGTTTTGGACCCATCCCAAGTGGATTGGTGCCGAAATCAAGCCTCAAACGATGGGCGGCCTGCCCCATGGGCGCCCCCTCCCACACTGCCACAATCCTAATCGCCCCTTTTCGGAGTGATGGGAATTCCATGGCAGATTTGCTTTCTTTCATTTTTGCATTCAATTCTATGATGCTTAGATAGGTTGTCATTTGAATTTCGTCTTGTTTTGAACAATTTTGATCATATTTCTAGCATTGCTCGCTTCCACTAACCTACAGGTAGCATCATCAAATTCCCATTGATGGAGGCCAAATTGGGAAAATCTGACCATCTGGGTCTTCCCAAAATGCCCCCAATTAGCTAACCCCAAGTTTGTAGGTCTTTTGGAGCTTCCTAGGTAGGACATTGGGATAGTACCTTTTCGGCATTTTGTTGTAGGTGAATTCGTCCCGCCCTGGAGCGAATTCAAAACGGTGAGGAATTTCCTGACTGTTATTTTTGCAGGACCTTCCTGGTGGTATCTTGATGCCCCTGTCAAAATTTTAGAGCATTTGGACCTATTTTAGTCATAGTTTAATTCAATTTTCTCATTCACTTATCCTAGGCTTGGGGATTGCATGTTTTGTTCTATCCGCAGGTGCTACTGACCATTTCTTGTTCCTTTGAACGTAGGGTTCGGACATCGGAGGAGCAGCGAGGAGTCAAGACTCATCAACGCAAGTGGCGGTGACGTTTGGTCCACCCATTTTACATGTGGGCACGCGGAAGAAGGAAAGGCTATCCATGGATGTAACCAAGAGATGGATTTAACGCTCCTCGCCCCTAAAAAGGGAGGATGCGAATTGTAACCGAGTTGGGAAATACATAAATAAAAGAGAAGGGCTGTTATTTCATTTGGGTTTCAATTCATGCTTTCTCCATTTCATGCATTTCAAATTCCTAGGAATTAGCGTTAAGTCTAAGTTTAATTTGCATCGCATCTTCGCTTTCCTTTTTGCTTTCGTATCCTCGTGCTTTCAGTGGCGATCACGGTGGGACCCTGTCCTCTACCTTTTTGGATCATAAATTTGATCAAAATTTACCTTGCTTGTAGGTATCTTTCTTTTTTGGAATGCGGGACTGTTGTTCGTTCCAGTCTGTGGCGAACACAGAACTGTAATTCGTCTCACCCAGGGACGAATTGGAATGCGCCCCACCCTGGGACGAATACAGTCCTGTAATTCATTCCACCCTGGGATGAATTCCAGTCTATGAAGTTTTTGGGCAGAAACTCAGGACCGACAGATGCGGGCAGAGAAGAGGTAAGGATTCTGCGTTTTCCCTGTCATTTTCTATTTTTAGTGTTCCTTTTTTTTGGGTTATTTGTTTGCTTAGGGAAAGTTTTTCTTTTTGTTGTTTGCTTGTTTCCTTTTGCAAAATAAAAAGAACCCCACACACCACGTGGCAACTTAAAAACCAAGGCGCTGGTCATAAAACCCCAGCCCTTGATCAAGACCAACGGTGGATTTCATCACCACCTTGGCTTGATTTTTGCATCCATTACCCCGATCGCAACTGTTGCTAGACGTAAATCCTGACGAAAGCTGACCGAGTGTAGCTGGGGTGATTCCCAGCACACGAGGATAAGTCTTCTATGGTAGGTGTCATAAATAGGGTGATTCCCCTTCCGTACCGCCTATGTTCCACGTACCATCTGCTCTCACGTACCTATAGTTTCCCTCACGTAAGGGCGGGTATATAGAGAGGTTGGTATATCGGCCTGGCAATGGTATATCGAAGGGGCGACCAATTTTGGGAGTCATAAGAGCCCTCATTTTGCATTTAAACGTTCTTTACAAAAACCTTCAAAAAAAAAAAACAAAAACAAAAACCAAAAACACACTAAACCAGGTCTAGGACACACTCTCAACCTTTAAACGAGATAATCACTGCTTGTGTGTGTGTGTGTTCATTTCTGTTTAGTGTAGCAAATAAAAATCATAAACGAGATAAAAATCTACATAGCTTGTAGGAAAGCACCACCATGGTGTACACACGTAGCCAAGCCCAATCAAGGGCAGAAGCTGTGAAAAGTGTACAAGGGGGCACAAGTCGCCTCCGCTACAGCACCAAGGACTTGGTCATACCGCCTTGGCGGCCCGACCCGCAAGAGAGTCCGCATCAGTCCATGTCAAGATGGAACTATAGGGACACCCCTTTGAGGGACACACCCATTCATCATAGCCCCTTTCAGGAGGAGTCCTTACACGTGGCACTCAACATAGACAAGAAAGCTCCCCTAGAAGCTCGATATGAGTGGCCACCATGCAATGAAGCGCTAGAGCGGCATAGTGTCCATGAGGAGAGGCCACATGATTATGGCATCCCTCCTTTGCCCCCCATCACTGTTAGAAACAATAGACAAAATCCAGAGCGCAAGGCTCTTCAGACCGGGCGAGCTAACTCTGCCCGCCCCTTTCACACATATGAAAGGGAGCACGAGGAAGATCCCTACCTTCCTCCAGAGCAATATACAACGTGGGAACCATGCGCTTCCGCACCCGCTATGTACCATGGTCACCCATTGAGGCCAGAGCCTCGGGTAAATGCCGCCAACCTCGATAGAGGGAAGCGACCCATTGAGATCTCGGATCATCACGATCGAGGTAAGTGCATAGGAGAGGCATCTAGGCCTCCTAGGCTCAAGATGGTGGAGCAAATTGACCTGGCAGTCGCCAGACATGCCGCCCACCAAGCGTAGATCACGCGGCTTGAGCAAGATCAACAACAGCTAGAACATTTATATCACCTTAGCAAAGAGCGCATTAGGCGCCAAACAGATGAGCTGCTACATAACCCGGTGCCTGAGAGGGTTCCAACCCCGCGCACCCAAAGAGCGGAACCATATGCGAGGCACAATCCCTTGGTGCGAGATAGGTCCCCGTGACCTTACCAAGTGCTGCCTCCGAGACCTCCTAGACCTGAACGGGAGGCCACTCCCGGAACAACGATGGGTACCCTCCGCGGGGACCCACCTTGGGTCATAGGTCTCGCCCAGAGACTCCTCGGGCAGCTTACGAGGAGTATGAGCAAGAAGATGAGCGGGCCAAAATGCCCTACCTAGGCGGAGGAGTTGCCATCCGGCCACCCCTTCAGAGGCCTCAAGTCTCCCACAACCCACAATGGGAGCAAACCAAAGAGGAAGAAATTAAATCCTCAGATGCATATAAAGCACTGCTAGAGCGTCTGGAGTCTGTGGAAACCAAAACTTTTGGGCCCCAAAAGCCCACTTTACGCCAGCTCCGCAGTCATCCTGTGCATCCGTCAGTGCCAACACCTCCTTACCCTGAACACTTTAAGCTGCCTCAGTTGGCAACCTTTAGAGGTGAGGAAGATGCTCAAGAGCATGTGACAAGGTTCCTGAGCCAATGCTTCGGCATTCAAGACAATGATGCTTTGTTATTGAGAACATTTATAACCACATTCGTAGGCCCTACCTCGGATTGGTTTACTCAACTACCAAAGCACAGCATTAACAATTTGGATCAATTAGTGGATGCATTCCTCGAACGCTTCGCCTTCAATACCAAGAAGAAGGCATCACTAAGTGACTTAGCCAGCCTCAGGCAGTATGAGGAGGAGACCATGGCGGCCTATGGGAATCGGTGGAGGACTTTGCTTTCAAAGCTGCCCTACCTCCCTCCTATGTCCGACCTCACTCAGATGTTCTCCAAAAGTTGTTTGAGATCGATCTCTGTGCTATTGCAGCTACAACAATATGCCACCCTAGAAGAAGCTCTGGCACAAGCCAGAATTATTGAAGAGATCAAAATACAGGATGGCGAGATAGCCAAACCTAAGAAAAAAGAATGGACTAAAAACACTAAAGCTGGGACTACGCAACAAAAACCCGCTGCGGTTAACCAAGTTGCAATCAACGTTTCAAAAGGCTAATTATCAGGAAGTGCCTCCTAACAACTATGACAGAGAAAATCAGAGGCAAGAACAGGGTCAGCAGCGTCGCCCTAGGCGACAATTCACACCCTACACAGAGTCCAGGGACTCCTTGTTTGACCGCTTGTTGGCGGCAAACCTGATCAACCTGCCAGAGATTCAGACTATAGATCCCAATGCACCCAAGCCTAAGGGATATAGAGAGGACTTGTACTCGCAGGTTCCATAGGCGGCAGGGACATGACCTAAATGCCTATTGGAAATTTAAGGGCTTGGTGCAAGACCTGATTGATAACAAGACCCTGGCGGTGGATAATCCCGTCGCACCAAGTAATCAACAAATGGAGGTCTTCAAAGACCCCTTGCCTGCTCATGCTCCGCAGGCAAAGACCCTACAAGTTAACGAGGTTACACAGAACTGCCCCATGCAGGGGTATGTAGGGATGATAAGTATAGTGACTCGAAACAGGAGGTATCCAAGCATGAATACTCCTACGACAGTTGTAGGAGAGGTGCCAACAACGTCCCAACCACAACAGCACCTTGCACAACCTCCTCCGCCTAAGCCGGTGGCCACACTTCGGACCAAACTCACTCAGAGTTTGAGGACCACATCAGCTAGGCTCTCCATATACGAGCTTATACAACAATCTATACCCCATCGGGAAGCTCTAATGGAGATTTTGAAAGCCATCGAGTTGCAGCCCCACGAGACAAATTCTTTCAACAACTTCGTGGGGCATGTAAAATGATGCACTGAGCCGGTCATCACATTTCGAGAAGACGAATTGAGATCAGTGATCGATGACATGGCGGATCCACCCCTGCACGTTATCGCACGGGTCAACGGGATCCCATACAAGAGGGTGTTGATAGACACTGGCTCATCCAGTAATATCATCACAACTATGGCCTTAAAGCATCTGAAGTTGCCCGCATCTCACATCACAGCTTCCACCTACACCCTGCGAGCATTCAATGATGCAATCTGCTCGATAGTTGGCACAATAGTCCTGCCAATCCAAGTGGGACAAAAGACCATACCTACATTGTGCCACATATTGGAGGGTGAGATGGCCTACAACATCTTGTTGGGCCGGCCATGGATCAGGGACATGAAGTGTGTCCCTTCGATAGCTCACCAATGTTTAAAGTATACATTTGAAGGGGAGGTGCATGTAGTCCCGACGGACTTAGAACCCTTCAAGTATTGTAATGCGGTGCAGCTGATGCCGCAATCGACCCTGCCATCAACGCATTTGGATTTCTAGTTAAATCCATCTAAACAGGGTCCGATTCCGTAGGCATCCCCATTAGCAAGTTCTTCAAAACCCTAGCTGGGTTCATCTTCATCATCTGGTCCTCCACCAACGACGCCATCTATGGAGACCAAACAAAAGGACAAAGGGAAGAAACCCCTGGAAGAGGCAAAACCTTTGGAAGAGACACTGCCATCAGTATCAACTATCTCTATGGAGGAAATGCCTAGCCGAATGGAAGTCGAGGCTCCTAGTCCACCCGACATGGAGTGGACTCAAGGAGAACTTCCATTCCCTCCCCCTCAACCGCCAATGATCAACGTTGAAATGGCCAATACGGGCCTGGGGGAGTATCTGGTGCGGAATATTGTAGCAACACCCGCACTAGAGTCCATGCAAGACATGGGGAGACCTCGCCTTCCCATTGGCACTATTGTCCCCCTAGGCTACCCGCCGAACCAGAAAAATTTTGTGTATGGGGGCCTTGATCATGGCGTTGCACCATGCACGCAAGAGGACGAGGATGAAGAGCCTTTTGCTGAAAATGTAAATTATTTGTCTAACCCAGACTTTGCTCGGAGATACCTTGGCCAATGCAATTGGCACGGATATGGGTTAGGCAGATATGAGCAGGGGGTACGTGTTCTTTGCCAACCAAGATACCAAATGTCGTATGACAAGTCAGGAGTAGGGTTCAACCACCCCCTACCCCTGGACATCTTGGTAGAGAACATGCAAGGCCTAGGGATAGGCAACAAGGGGGGATTGGCATCAGATCCATATGCCAACCCTAATACCATATATACATTGAGGGATTATCTTCCATTAACGACAATCAACCTTGTTGGCCATAGCAATCCCTTCCCTTCGCTCGAGAGAGGAGAGAGCTCGAGAGCTCATTTTCAGGGAGAGTCTAGACAATGGCAAGAAGGGTCCTCAGAGGATGAATTGGAATATGAGGTAGCACCATGGGACCCCTTCGAATCAGATAACAATCACTCACAGGTGATCCCCATGGATGATTATCAAGAAAACCTCTTGACAATGTTCCCCTTGGATGCTCTTATCAAGCAAGCGCCACTCCAAGGAAATCAAGTCCCCCCTGCAGAGAGCGAAACAACCTCAATGGGGCCAGATCAATTTGCTTGAGCAAGGCGAGCCTTCAATGCCGCAAGCAGTCAGAGCCAACGAAGGCCTTTGGATCTCCGATAGTGATTATGAAGACGAAACCGAAATGACGTATCTTAATCACATGCGGCAAATGCGGTGACCATACCCCTTGGAGATTAACGACTTGTTCGAGCAATTAAACATAAGGCTTGGGCATGAATGGTACGTAGACCCAGCGCGGTGGGACCAAGTGTTGGATCCGCTACTCTGGGCATACGAAGCATACCTTCCGCCCAGAGACCCTATAGTGCCATCCGTGTCGAGGGCAGACCCTATCTTCTTATCCGCACATAGGGCCGATCCATTCGTGCCCGTCCCCCTAGAGCCAGATCCAGAGCATAGAGAGCATCCAGGATGTCCAAGCACCCACACCCATGGTAATGGAGACCAAAATCATTCCATCAACATGATCTCCATTGATTTAACCGCCCCCATCCATAATCCGGCCGATCCAGCACAGTCATTGTCTCTAGACATAGATGCCATCGATTGGGATCACGTCAATTCCCCTCCATCCCCATTCGAGTACTGGCCTTTCGATGAAATGCTTCATTTTACCCCTGGGCCAACTCAAGATATCTGCCATGCTGAAGAGGGACCCGAGGTTCCTAACGATGATCTAAACTCAGCAAATGATATCCACTTGATCCCAACTCCACATCAGTTGGAAGACGGATCCCACATGTCGGTCGAGGAAATGACTGACGTAGACATCGGCTCAGATCCAATGAATCAATAGATCATCAAGTTGGGGGTAAGTTTATCCCCCGAAGAGCAAGCCGACTACATTGCCCTTCTCAAAGAGAAGGAGGTTTTTGCATGGTCATACAAAGACATGCCGGGACTAGACCCATAGCTAGTCATGCATAATCTAATGCTTGATCCGACAGTCAAGCCAGTTAAGCAAAAACTACGTAAGATGCACCCAACAGTGGCCTTGATGGTCAAAGACGAATTGCAAAAGCTGTTGGATGCATAGTTTGTCATCTGCGTGGATTATCCACCATGGCTGTCCAACATGGTGCCCATCAAAAATCCCGACGGGAGGATTCGCATATGCACTGATTTTCGAGATCTAAACAAAGCGAGTCCTAAGGATGATTTTCCCTTGTCGAGCATCGACGCATTGGTAGACGCTACAGTGGGTCACGAAATGCTTTCCCTCATGGATGGTTTCTCGGGATACAATCAGATTTGTATCAATCCCGAGGACCAGCTAAAAATGGCGTTCACAATGCCTTGGGGAACATTTTGTTATAAGGTCATGCCTTTTGGCCTTAAAAATGCTGGCGCCACCTACCAACGTGCCATGACATACATCTTCCATGACTACATGCACAAGACTTTGGAAGATTACATGGATGATTTGTTGGCCAAATCTCTTTTGCGCCCAGATCATCTCGGTGACTTAAGCAAGATCCTCGATCGCCTCATGGAGCATAAAGTCAGATTGAATCCCAAGAAGTGCATTTTTGGCGTCACATCTAGAAAGCTCTTGGGTTTCATAGTCTCAAAATGAGGTATCGAGGTGGACCCAAACAAAGTCAAGGCAATCCTTGAAATGCATCCCCCAACTACCATCAAGCAGCTCAAAAGCTTGTAGGGAAAGGTCGCGTCGATCAAGCGCTTCATAGCGCAGCTATCTGACAAGTGCCGACCAATGAACAAATTATTGCACAAGGGGGTAGCATTTCACTGGGATGACGAGTGCCGATCAGCCTTTGATGACATCAAATGATACTTGGCTTCGCCACCAGTATTGGCACCACCTAGACCAGGAGTGTCATTCTACTTATACATCTCAGCTACTGAGGTGGCACTGGGAGCCATGCTAGCCCAGAAGAATGAACTTCACAAAGAACAGGCTACTTACTATCTTAGCCGCACCCTGGTCAGCTATGAACTTAACTATGCATACGTCGAGAAACTCTGCTTGGCAGTGGTGTTCGCTACCAAAAAGCTATGCCACTACATGCTGAGCAACACTACGTATGTTGTGTCTAAGGAGAATCCATTGCGGTACATGATGAGTCGTACTTATCATAGTAGTCGCACGGTGAAATGGATCATGTTGTTGATGGAATTTGACATAGAGTTTATTGGACAAAAATCCATCAAAGGACAGGTCATAGCCGATCAACTAGCAGAGGCTCCTCTCGAAGACGATCAGCCTCTGGTCATAGAACTACCCGATGATGGGGTCTTCCATGTCTCAGAATCGCCAGATTCTGATGAGCCTAAGTCACAGGCCGACATAACCCTATTTTTTGATGGTTCTAAATGTGAGCAAGGTGGTGGCACGGGAATAGTATTCTTCACACCGTAGGGCGCTCCAATGCCTCTATCATTTAAATTAAATTTCCCATGCACCAACAATAATGCAGAGTATGAAGCCTTGCTCATAGGTCTTTAGACAACAATCACCATGAACATCAAACGACTGAACATCTTTGGTGATTCGCTGTTAATTGTCAACCAAGTCAAAGGGGTATTCCAATGCAAATGCCCAGTTCTGTAGGCCTACAAAGCCCTTGTGGACAAATTCCTGGCAAAGCTTGAGTGGTACGACATCGAGGCACTCCCTCGGTCATCGAATCATTTTGCGGACACTATGGCCTCCTTGGGGTCACTAATCCCGCAAGACCTTTTTGGTGATATGACAACCATCCAAGTCAAAACACTATCACAATCCATGATGGACCGTGCAAGTTCTGACTTGACGCCAAGAATCCACATGATCCAGATTGAACCATCCTCGGATAAGTTCTCTCGAATCCACGATCGTCTGAAACATGCCAACTGGGGGTCCTTGTTCTCCCCTACTCCCATTAATAGCAACACAACGCTATTCTTACAAGTTCTTTCCCGCTCAGCGTTTGCTAGGGATGAACTTCAAGAGGGATTGGCTGTTCATACCATCGAGGCTTTCGATCAGCAGGATTGGTATTCACCCTTAAGGGACTACCTCAAGTTAGGTAACCTCCCGCTTGGATTGACGCATGCCGCAAAATGAGCATTCAAGCAGAAGCGGCCAAGTATGTCTTGTTAGGAGACATTTTGTACCATCGTAGCTATGAAGGAATCCTCCTTCATTGCTTGGACAAGAGTCCACTTGGGCGATCGCCCAAGCGCACGATGGTACGTGTGGTGGCCACTTCAGTGGTATGGCCATCGCAAAGCGCATTCTTTGCATGGGCTATTATTGGCCATCTTTAGAGCGAGATTGTTGCACATATGTCAGGAAGTGCGTGAAGTGTCAACATCATGCCAATTTGATGCACGTACCTTCCCAGGCCTTGCAGACAGTCCAGTTAGCTTGGCCATTTTCGTAGTGGGGTTTAGATCTAATCGAAAAGATCTCCCCTGCATCGTCAGGTCATCACACGTTTATCATAACGGCCATAGAGTATTTCACCAAGTGGGTGGAAGCAATTCCGCTTACCTCTACGACTGGAACCCGCATTGCGGAGTTCATTTTGCATAACATCATATGTCATTTTGGTATTCCATCCAAAATAATCTCGGATAATGGGACGTCATTCAAGAACAAAGACGTGCGTGCTTTGACCACAAAGTACAAAATTCAGCACAGTTTTTTGACACCCTATTATCCGTAGGCAAATGGGCAAGCAGAGGCGTCAAACAAAATGCTAGTTGCCATCCTCAAAAATACAGTCACAGATAATCATAAGGATTGGCACATTCAGATCCCACTTGCCCTGTGGGCCTATCGCACTAGCATTCGGACACCCACTGGGGCAACTCCATTTTCGTTGGTGTATGGCTCCGAGGCAGTCATGCCTCTCGAGTTGGAAATTCCTTCCCTGCGCATATCAATGCAAGAGTTCATCGATGATGACACTGCACGGTAGGCCCAGTTAGACCAGCTTACGTTGCTTGATGAGCGACGCGTTAATGCTCTCGAGCATTTGCGTATCTATCAAGAGTGACTTAAGAAAGCTTACAACATGAAAGTTCACCTGAGGGACTTTCGGATTGGTGACTTGGTCTTGAAAGAAAACCAACAGAACTCTAGTTTGCCGTCCCATCTAAGGGACAAGTTCATGGCAAATTGGTTAGGTCCATATGTAATTGATAGCAAAATAGGACCCGGGACATACCGGCTAGCCTCTCTTGATGGAATCAAGGAACTAGAACCCTTGAACATCAGTCATTTGCGGCCATTCCATATCTAAGCGAGCCATAGCCCAACCCCAAAAGGCTCCAAGGATTCCTACAATCGCTTGGTCAATCCCAAAATGCTCCAAGGATTCCTACAATCGCTTGGTCAATCCCAAAATGCTCCAAGGATTCCTACAATCACTTGGTCAATCCCCAAAATGCTCCAAGGATTCCTACAATCGCTTGGTCAATCCCCAAAATGCTCCAAGGATTCCTACAATCGCTTGGTCAATCCCAAAAGGCTCCAAGGATTTCCACAATCGCTTGGTCAATCCCAAAACGCTCCAAGGATTCCTACAATCGCTTGGTCAAAAATAAGAAAATTCAAAAACAACAAAATCATCAAAAAATAACAAAATTTGCATCTCATTCCCATGCATACGCAAAATCATCATAACAGCATAGAGCTCCTTTTTGCATCTCACCTTCATATTCACAAAAATCAATCCCTCAAAAATACAAAAATATATAGCTGCATTCAACATCAAACCCATACATTGCATATTTGTGGTCATAAAGGTCGAAGCACCATAGACTGTCATTACTTGGCAAAACCATCATTTTCACATTTTGTTTTCCCACTTTGTCAATAGCTCATCGCCTATAACCGCCATTCACGATATTCTCCCACATCATAGTCAGTTATTTTGTATCGAGAGTTTTCGTCATTCAGTCGTCATTAGCTTTCTAGCCACATACTGTACCAAGTCAGACAAATTTTACGAAGGTAGAGTTCTACTTGGATCACACCTTGTTACGTAGCATCCCAGCACAAATTAAAACACATAAAAATTCCCAAGTTGTGTGAATGAAAGATGAAACCCGCAAAGCAATCCAGGTCACCATAAGCGAAACGGTTATCTTGCTCATCCCCCTGTGCGAATGACCCCAAGAATGCTGAGAGTTGGCAAAAGGACAAGCATCTTCCCTACCCAATTCCCTAAGAATCCCAAGTTCTCAAAAGTTGCAAACATCAAGATTTTGCAAACAATCAAAACTCCAAAAAAAAATTGACATCACCACCAGAGTGCATACATCAAAAGGCACAGACAATAGTGATTCTCATCACTCGAAATTCAAATCCCTTGCTCAAAAAATATATATATATATATATATATATATATATATAAACAGTGATTTTTATCACTACAAAAGAGCAAGTATCCCAATACAATTGAAGAAAAGAAGGGAGTCGAACTTGAATCCCTGGAACTCTCAGCATTCCGACAGGTCATGAGATGAACCTCAGTACCGGTTTGGTTGATAGCCTATCGGTCACTCGTGGCAAACCTCCCGCATGATGATATATCTGTCGCATTAACTTGTGTGCAGATCAATGTTTGCATGTGGATGAGCTAGCTTATGGTATCCTGGATCGCACTGCAGATTAATCTGACTAAATACAACAAAGGAGTCAGTGGAGCTAATTAGGTGATCCTCAGTACAGGTTTGGTTGACAGCCTATCTGGCACTGGCGGTATCCTGACAAATACCACATAAATGAACTCAATTGCACACAAAGGGATGTGAAATAACTTGGTCAAAGACAAGTCCGATTCATACCTCGTCCAAAAATCTCGTAAGATAAAGTACAATCATGGCTAGTGAGTTAAAACTGTCTGAGTCTCGGGAAAACCTTAGCTACATTTCTAAAACCAACCGTGCTATCTTTCATCCTCGCATTGCCATCAAGCAATCACCAAAAAAAAAAAAACCCCACAAAGGTCTAAAAAGTCTATGGTGCTCTCGCCAAACAACACAAATTCAATTCATCCATTACATTTGCATATCCTGAAAGTTAGAAACATTTGCATTTATCATAACATATGCATCCACCAAAATAAATTAACATGCATACATCCATACTCATCACTCATCATGCATAAAATCAAATCATCACTCGCATAAACAAAATAAAGTCATCTGTATATATCATCAAAAATGCCCGTAGGCTACAATGAACCGGTCATGTGACCCCGCAACCAAAATCCAAAAGCTCAAAACCCCCAAGCCTAAGGCGTCGGCCACCATGATCACGCAGGATCGATGCGACGGGAACTACCCCCCATGGTGTGGGCCCTATGAGACCCCTCAGGGTGGCTACTGCTAGCCCTCGCATCATGCCTACTCGCCCCCCCTCATCCAGTCACCTGCACCGAGAGGATGCTGACTGCTCAGTCTCACTCCCTCTCGAGCGGCACGACGATCCACCTCCTGAGGGCTCAGGTAACCGCCCACCGAGGCAGAGAATCTCTCCCTCCATATCCATCCGATGCCGAGACCAATCTGTCTCCCACCGCAACCACTCTGCCTCCCATCGATGGTAATAAGCTACTGCATCATCGCGCTGTGCCAAAGCCCTATCCCTCTCTGCCAGCTACGTCCATAGGAGATCCCTCTCCCATGCAGCATCAGTACCCCCATCCTACCGATGGTAGGCAGCCAATGCATTCTCTCGCTCCACCAGCTGCATGCGCAAGAGATCCCTCTCCTGCAGCGCATCCCCCAGCTCCTCATCGCGTCGCCACAATAGCCCCTCCAACCATGCAATCTCAGCATGTAGCCCGGACTCCGTGTCCTCCGCTTCCACCTGAGGCATAGGCATCTCTAGAATAGTAGCCTGCTCTGGCTCCCACTGCTCTAGGATGTCCTGCATCTCTGGCTGATCCGAAACCCCTGCATCCACATCCTCATCCTCATCCTCCACCTCCACCATGTCTGCATCCTCCCGAGGAGCTCCCCAATCATCTCCTGGTGCCTCGGCACCCTCCCCACCCATTGCTGCTGCCTCCGTGCCTCCCAGTGGCCCCTCTCCCTACCATCGCCGTAGTACCCACCACTGGTCGTACTCTACGGTAGTCCCGACGTCATCCACGTCTGGGACGTCGATCACTACATCTGAATCCTCGCCTAGTGGCATGATGACCGGTCGATCTAGAGTCCTCTCGTCCCCTCGAGCATCGATAGACCACGGGCTCACCAGGCAACCCCTGGCATACCCCAAACTGTCGAGTCACCTAGCTAAAAGGGAAGAACTCATGCTCGGTCCCATGTCACCCAATCAGCCACCGCTCCCTGCATACCCATTGGAGCCACTCTCCAGCCTTCGGCCAAGCTGGACAGTCCCGATAAGGGCGCCAGAACACCTCCTCTGGAGTAAGCCGAGCGAGGGCATCGGCATAGTGCCCTACGACACCTGCCCACCGTCGACTCTGTCCCTACTCCTTAGACCACCGCCATAGAACCGCATAGCCTATATCCTTATCCTCCATCTCCATCCGAGTCATCCACGGTAACCCGGCTGGCCTCTCCACCGCTATGTGTTGCCAAGCCCAGCTCTGCAATAGATAGCTACAGCTAATCCCCTTCCACCTCCGATAGCGGACCTCGTACAACTCACCATAGAGCTATGCCAGCAGCGTCTGCCCCCACCTCATGATCAGCGGTGCCTCCGTCGGGCACTCTACCAGCCGCTAGACCAAATCCAGTAGGTTCCACGGGAACCTAGCACCTGACGAGTCAAGTAGCAACATGTTGGAAATGAGGCCCATAAGTACTGCGTGCCTCACTCCCAACACCCCTCTCTCAAGCCACCATCGAACCAGAATCCCGCCCATCTGGCAGTCAACCTCTGCCATCTCCACTGGACCATCCACCCCCAACTCCTCCCCATGCCCAAAGCATCGTATCAGTATAGCTGTCCATTGATCACGCGACGACGTTCTGATCGGCAGTCCATCTATCGAAATCCGTAGAAGCCGATAGACATCCTCCAAGGTCACTGTCATCTCCCCCATTGGGAGATGGAAGGTGTTGGTCCGGGGATCCCATAGGTTGATCAAGGCCATCAGATAGGCCCGATCCCCGACCACAGGCTCCAGTCGAGCCACTTGCTTGAGCCCAAGGGCATCAAGCCACTCCCAGTCAGCCATAGTTAGCGCCCCTCGTGCTTCAACAAAAGCAGTAGGTACACGATACCGGCTCTTCACAACCTGCACAAGAAAACAACACAAAAAAATTAAAATCATGAAAAACTGTACAACAATAACATGGATATACAACACTGCCTACCAATGTATAGCTCAAAAACAACAAAATTCACAAAAATTCATAACAAAGAAAAACAAACAAATAACTTGCAGTTTTAAAACATATAACAAACAAAAGCAATAATGCTAAGGAGCACTTACTGGTCTCGCTCCGGCTCTACCGCTCGATCCGGTTTGTGCACTCATGATGTCAGGAGAAATTCGGTAGCGCTTCGCTTCGCAGAATTGACCTCCTCCCCAGAGCTCCAAATCGCAAGAAAATTCGAATGCAAATGAGCCCAAACCCTAGTTTTGGCCTTTAAATAGGCTTTTTGAGCTCATATTCATCCCTCCCTAGGATGAGCGCTCTGGTTAGCGCTCGTCCCACCCTGGGACGAATACCATCCTGGTATTCGTCCCTCCCTGGAATGAATTCAAGACAAAAATTTCAAAAACAACAAAAATTGAACAAAAATGCACCAAAACAACTAATAAACTTGCCCGATGAGAGTGCTTTGGCACTTGACATTTCGGGCATGCAAAATAGATGTCGGGGTCACAAATCCTCACTATCCTACTCCCTAAGAAGGCTACCATAGCCGGACCGCTCCACGGGAAGATGGATTTTCGAGAATTTCATCCCCAAACGACATCGCCAAAAGGGCCAAAACCCAACCAAAAATAGCAATAACATTGCCGAACGAAGGCGCCTTCGCGCCTGACATTCTTGGCATCCAAAATAGATATTGGGGTTACAAATTGTCACTATCCTACTCCCTAAGAAGGCTACCATAGCCGGACCACTCCACGGGAAGACGGATTTCTGCCAATTTCAGCTCCAAAAAGCGTCGCAAAAAGGGTTAACACCCACCAAAAATAGGTCTAAATGTCAAAAAATTGCACACGCTTAATGCTAAACCATCTAAAGGCACCCTTGCACAAGTCATCTTGGGTCAAGCGACTCATCACTTTTCTCATGAAGGTCATTCCCTCATCGATTCGTCGCTTGAGGGGGTAGTCACACTTAGTCACCAATCAACAAATACACACCCAATTAAGGAAATGGCATGCATTCGAAGAATCATTGACAAAGACAAATCACGCTCCTGCTTGGGGCAGTAAACAAGCAATAATCACAAGCTGATCAAATCACTTGGCATTTCATGAATCATGAACTCAAGGTTCTCATAGACAAAAGGTTGCGCCCTTTGCCTATTCATGACTGATCAATGTCCAAGTTCAAGTCACACCTCACCAAAAAAGGTTAACACTTGAATTGAGTTCCTTCGCTCGTCAGAAGCAAGGATTCAAGAATGCATGCCCTTTCCATACTTGGGGCATCAAAATTTGGTTAGGTTACCAAGAAACCCTAATCATTAGTGCTTTGGTTATCTATTTTTTGCTCGACGGTCGTGCCATGCACAACGCATCCCAAACACTGATCACTTTGACACACACAACCCCAAGGGCAGCCCCTAGAGGTTAAACAGTGGTCCTAACCACTCTCACAGTAGTTTTGGAAGGTCAGAGATCAATTTGGCACCTTCAGGCACTTTGCTCAATATCCGTTCCACCCCGAGACGGATTCAAACTAGGATCCGCCCCACCCCGGGATGAATTCCAGATTCGCTCCAGGGTGGGGCGAATTTCAGGTTTGACGGGAAAAAAGTCAAATCTTGACAAATGGCAGCTCAGATCCACCACTTAACGCTTCCTTCATCGTAGGGGAGTGTGGGTGAGCATTTTTGAGCGTTAGAGGCTGTTACAAGGGCAGTCATGAAGTCCTTATTCAGGGAGGAATCTCCTTCCGAAAGCATGAGATTTCGGAAGCTTTTAGAAAGGAAAACTACTTTGATGCATTCAAATCAAAATAACGCTTAAGTCCTAGAATACAAAATGCATTAAACGAAAGAGGCAAATTGATCAAAATTAGTTACAAGAATTTAGAGAGAAGTCACAGCCCCATATAAAACTCTTTAACCACGGTTACAAAATCACCTCCTCCATTTTTAGGGGCTAGGAGCATTAAATGGATTCGGTTACAATCTTGATCATTGATCCCTCTTCCGCATGCCCACGTTTGAAATGGGCAGGCCAAAGTTTTGCCGCTGCTTATGCTGATGAATCCTCACTTCTTGTTGCTCCTCCTGCAATCAAAGAAACAAATAAGGCGTTAGTAGCACCTGTGACAAAAATGAAAATTCATTCTTTGAAATTGCTAAAAGATTCATATGAACAATTGTCTAAAATAGTGAATAAAGTGAATCTAAATGACCTGAAAACCTGAAAAAGGATAGAAGACATTACTAGAGGGCCACTGCCATTGAAATAGTCGGCCAATCTACTTTCGACTGGAATTCGTCCGTGGGTAGGACGAATTTAGACTGTTATTCGTCCCTGGGTGGGATGAATTCTACTGTGTTAGAAAAGTCGAGGTGATACTGGTCCAATGTCGATTCTCGAGACCTCCAAAACACCTGCAAATAGAGGGGTTATGTAATTGGGGCCATTTTGGGACGACCCAGATGGTCGGATTCTCCCAATTTGGCCTCTATCCTCGACAATTCGATATCGCCACCTGCAACTTAGTGGGAAAACAAAGCGACAAAAGGCATGATAAAATCTGATCAAAATGTTATGGAATTGAAGCTATGAGTTAATTAAACAGAATAATGTACAATGCAACATGAAAAAATAATTTAAAATGCTTTAGAATAAAACTTAGAAAATGCGGGGGTGCCCAAGTGGGCCTCCCACCGTTGGCGCTTGATTTCGGCGCCAATCCACTAGGGATGGGCCCAAAACCTCTTAGGATTGGGGTGTCGGAAAATTGGTGGTGTAAGATGGTCAAATGGTGGATTTGGGTTAGATCCACGCTTCCAAAAGCCACCCAATAACCTCCCTTGTGAAAGAGATTAATGGATGTGAGAAGGTGAAAAAAGATGCAAATGGGTGTTCAATTGGACAACACTTCGTTGCTTGAAATCGCCTCCAATCTCCCCTCTTTTGGGTGGGAAAGTCCACCATTTTATAGACCCATGGGGTCTCTTTGGAGGGGCATGCAGGGATGCCATGTGGCGGCCATGCCTTCCCAAGAGGGAGGAGACTCCTCCCCGACTTGGGCTTCCATGATCGCCCTTGTGACAGTCCACTAACTGCCAACCTACCCACCTACACGCGCATGCATGGCAGGAGGCAATAATTGACTGTCCTTGGATACCACTTGGTGGCATATTTCTTTTTGCCCGTTAAACCTGGAATTTGTCCTGACCAGAGACAATTTCAGAATTCGTCCCTAGGTGAGATGAATCCCAGTTAGTATTCGTCCCTGGGTGAGACGAATACTAGACAAAGTGCCTAAATGTGCCAAATTGCTTCTTGACCTTACAAAATTGCTCTGAAAGTGGTTAGGACCACTGTTTGACCTTTGAGGGCTGCCCTGGGGCCTGTTTTTGTCAAAGCGATCAGTGTTTGCAGTCACATAATCGGATTGGTGTTGTTTTGGTGTCTATAGATGCCTCTTTTTGGGATGCGCTGTGCATGGCGCAGCGTCGAGAAAAAATAGATAGCTAAAGCACTAATGATTAGGGTTTCTTGGTAACCTAATCAACTTTTGATGCCCCAAGCATGGAAATGGCATGCATTATTGAATCCTTGCTTCTGACGAGCTAAGGAATTTGATTTCAAGTATTAACCTGTTTTGGTGAGGTGTGACTTGAGCTTGGACATTGATCAGTCATGATTAGGCAAAGGGCGCAACCTTTTGTCCACAGGGGAACCTTGTGTTCATGATTCATGAATGCCAAGTGTTTGATAAATTTGATTGTTGCTTGTTTACTACCCCAAGTAGGAGCGTAATTGTCTTTGTCAATGATTCTTTGAATGCATGTCGTTTTCCTTAATTGGGTGTGTGCTTGTTGATTGGTAACTAAGTGTGACTACCCCCTCAAGCGACGAATCGATGAGGGAATGACCTTCATGAGAAAAGTGACGAGTCACTTGACCCAAGATGACTTGTGCAAGGGTGCCTTTATATGGTTTATCATTAAGCATGTGCAATTTTTCCAACATTTGGACTTGTGGGTGTTAACCCTTTTTGTGACGCTGTCTGGAGCTGAAATTGGCAAAAATTCATCGTCCCATGGAGCGGTCCGGCTACAGTAGCATTCTTAGGGAGTAGGATAATGACAATTTGTGACCCCAACATCTATTTTGTATGCCCGGGATGTCAAGTGCAACAACACTCTTATCGGGCAAATTTATTGTTGGTTTTTAGTGCATTTTTGTTCATTTTTTGATGTTTTTGAAGTTTTTGGCCTGAATTCATCCTAGGGTGGGACGAATTCCAGATGTAGAATTCGTCCTTGGGTGGGATGAGTGCTAACCAGAGTGCTCATCCCAGTAAAGGATGAATTCCAGCTCAAAGGCCTATTTAAGGGCCAAAACTTGAATTTGGGCTCATTTGTGTCAAATTTTTCTTGCGATTTTGGAGCTCTGGGAGGAGGAGGTAAATTCTGCGAAGCGAAGCGCTACCGAGATTTTCCTTGCCATCATGAGTGCACAAACCGGTTCAAGCGGCGGAGCCGAAGTGAGACCTGTAAGTGCTCCCTAGAGTTTATTTTTGTTTTTAAAGCTGTAAGGGTGCTGTTTTTCTGTACAATTTTTTTCTATGATTTTAATTAATTTTTTTGTTGAATTATTTTCTTTTGCAGGTTGTTAGGAGCCGGTACCGTGTACCTACTACTTTTACTAAGGTGCGGGGGGCACTGAATGATGATGAATGGGAATGGATTGATGCCCTTGGGCTCAAGTAGGTGGCTTGACTGGAGCCTGTGGTCCCGGATCAGGCTTATCTGATGGCTCTGATCAAACTTTGGGATCCGCAGACCAACACCTTCCATCTCCCGACAGGGGAGATGACTGTGACTCTAGAGGATGCCTATCAGCTTCTTCGGATTTCGATATATGGACTACCTATTATGACATCACCGCATGATCAGCGGATTGCTGTGCTGACGAGATGCTTCGGGCATGGGGAGCGGTTGGGTGTAGCGAACCCAGTGGAGAGGCAATGAGGTGGATCGCCAAAGTTGGCGAGATTTTGGTTGGATGGTGGCAGGAGAGGGGGGTGTTAGGAGTGAGGCACACATTCTTTATGGGCCTCATTTCTAACATGTTACTACCTGACTCGTCAGGCATGAGGTTCCCGTGGAACCTGTTGGATTTGGTGTGGCAGTTGGTAGAGTGCCCGATAGAGGCACCGCTGATCTTGAGATGGAGACAGACACTGTTGGCACAACTCTACGGGGAGCTGTATGGGGTCCACTGTCGACAACGGATGGGGGTCAGCTATAGTTATCTATTGTAGTGTTGGGGTTGGTAGCACATAGCAGTTGAGAGGCCAATCGGGTTACCATGGACAACTCGGGCGACGATGGAGGATGAGGAGATAGGTTATGCAGTTCTGTGGCGACGGTCTGCGGAGTAGGGGCAAAGCTGGTGATGGGCAAGTACCGTAGAGCACTATACTGATGCCTTCTCTTGGCTCACTCTAGGGGAGGTGGTTTGGCACCCGTATCAGGACTGTCTATCCTGACCGAAGGCCAGAGAGTGGCTCCGACAGGTACGTAGGAAGCGGTGGTTGATTGGGTGGCATGGGACCGAGCATGAGTTATTCTCATATAGCCGGGTTACATGACTGTTTAGGGTGCGCCAAGGGTTGCCTGGTGAGCCCGTGGTCTATCGATGTCGGGGAGATGAGAGGACTCTAGATCGACCGATCACCGTGCCATTGGGCGAGGAGTTAGATGCGATGATTGACATCCCAAACGTGGATGACGTCGGGACTACCACTGAGTATGACTCATGGTGGGTACTGCAACGATGGAGAGGAGAGGGGCCATTGGGAGGCATGGAGGTGGCAGTGGAGGGTGCTGAGGTAGTAGGGGATGATTGGGGAGTTCCATTGGATGACGCGAACATGGTTGAGATGGGGGATGAGGATGTAGATTTGGGAGCTCTGAATCAGTCGAACATGCAGGACATGGAGGAGCAGTGGGAGCTAGAGCAGGCTACTATTTTGGAGAGTCCTATACTTCAGGAAGATACAGAGGAGATGGAGTCTAGGATATGCGATGAGAATGCGTGATTGACAGAGCTGCTGTAGATGCAGGATCTAGAGCTGGGGGAGGCACTGTGGGAGAGGGATCTCCTATGGGCTCAGCTAGTAGAGTGGGATAGGGTTTTGGCATAACGTGATGATGCAATATCTTACGATCATCGACAAGAGGCAGAGTGGTTTTAACACTGGCTAGACTTGGAGAGGGAGGTCATCCGCCTTGGTGGGTGGCTACCTGAGCCCTCAAGAAGTGGATCTTCATGTCGGACGACGAATAGTGCGACTGAGCAGTCAGCATCATCTCATCTTAGGCGATTGGATGAGGGAGGCAGTAGCAGGCGTGATGCGAGGCCTAGTAGTAGCTGCCCTATAGGGTCCCATAGGACCCACACCATGGGGGGTGGTTCCCGTCGCACGGATCCTGCATGATCATGGTGGTCGATGCCTTAGGTTGGGTTTTGTTATATGATTGCGAGGTCTTGTTGGCATTTTTGCCACATTGATTCTCATTGATTAATGCATTAGTGTATTGTTGAAAATCTGACCTTTGATATCAGCTTTGATGCAGCTTTGGAGAAAAAAAAGAAGAAAAAATGAGCAAAAAATGACTAAGTCTAAAAACTGCAGCGATTCGCTGACATGTCGCGAAATCGCGGTCAACGCAGTCAACGCAGGCAGGTTGGGCGGAACCGTCGCGATATCGCGACGTGTTCCATTTTCGTGACTTTCGGAAGGCAAAGGAGGAACAGCGACAAAATGTCACGAAATCGCGACAAAAAGTCCAACCGAAGACACAAAGCAAAAGTTGCAGCACAGCGCCGACGTCTCATTTTCGCGCGGTGTTTGGCTTCGAAGACCCAAGGTTAAAAGCCGCAGCGATTCGCTGCATGTTTGTTAAGAAGAGGAAGCCATGGGAAAGTTGCAGCGACGCGCTACCTGTAGCATTTTCGCGATGGCAAAGTGGCAATTGGTACGGAAGGAGCAAAACGTAGCGATATCGCTACATGCTTCAAAATCGCGGCCATTTTGGTCCAAGAAGCAAAGGAGCAGTAAGTTGTAGCGATTCGCTGCAATATCAACAATAAGGCCAACTGACATGAATATGCAGCGAAATCATGCAAGGGATGAAAATTGATCAAAAAGCATGGAAATGGTAGCAATTCCATGACGCCTCGTTAAAAAATGATTAAGTGCTCAAATTGGTAGCGAAATGGAGACAAGGAAGAATTGAAGACATTCAAGTGCAAAAGGTGTTATGTTTTCGCGGACCGTCTTCAAGGCCGTACAAGGTGCCTGAAACATGTAGCGATATCGCTACATGTTCCATTTTCGTGGCGTTTGGCTTCAAGGGTTTCAGTGTTCAAAAGTGCAGCGATGCGCTGACTATTTTCGCAAAAGGCATAGAAAATGTAGCGATTCGCTGCAAGTTCTGGGCGACAAGGGCGGTGCAGCGATGCGCTGACTGTTTTCACAAAAGGCATAGAAAATGTAGCGATTCGCCGCAAGTTCTGGGTGACAAGGCGGAGTGCGAAGAGAATCAAACAAAGGGCAAGAAGTGTCGCATTTTCGCGACCCGTCCATGAAGCCGTACAAAGTGCCCAAAAGAGCGATATCGCTACATGTTCCATTTTCGGGAGAAGGAAGAAAGCAACACCCATGCGTAGCGATATCGCTACATGTGCCATTTTCGCGGAACAAGCTAGCGATGGAGAAGAGGAAGCCGAAGACGTAGCGATATCGCTACAGGTGCCATTTTCACGGGTCAAAGGTGGTCAAAGCGTACGGCATAAAAATACGTCGCGATTTCGCGACCCGTCGCGTTTTCGCGACCTGCGACAGTTTCCCGCCAGAACATAGTATGAACGCCCGAGGAGATTTTTTGATTTCCGATGATTTAATGCTGACCCGAATTTAATGATTTGCGGATTTCCAAGGCATTCAAAGTAAAAGACGCGCCCGTGCCACCAAGATTGAAGATTTAATGCATTCGAGGTCGTTGCTCGTGGATTGTTTCAACGTGTCATGCACATGTTCGAAAAACAAATTTAATGAAGATGCCCGCGATTGTCTCATTGCATTTAATTTTTGCTTCCTCGAGGCGCGATTAAGGGGATTGTGTTCCTGATTTCCAAGGCACAATTGTAGATCACGAGAAGGTTGGTGTCAAACATTTAATGCCGCAAAGAGGACGGACCTCTATAAAAACCAATGTAATCTTCATTTACAAAGGTTGGGAAAAATTCTCTCGCTAGAGACCGGAGGTGCATTTGGCAGGAATAAAAGAGTTGACTTCTAATTTGTCAAGCGGTCGCATGGGTGAATTTCCTTTCTGTTCTATTGCATTTCTAATAGCATTCATATTTCTTCATGGTCGTTGCATTAAAATTCTGCATATTGGATTTAAATACCGCCGTGAGAGTATGATTTCTCGGAATGTAGGTTTGGAGGGTTTTCCTGCATACATCGTGCGAAGGTTTAAGTTAATAATTTTATTACTTGCTGTTGTTGCATTTTTAAGTTTCCTCGCTGTTATTTTCCCGGTCCCATCACTTCGGCTCCGTGGCCATATTTCCCATTTCTTTCTGCAACTTTTTAAATCTCTTTCCTGTAACCCTTATCTTAAAACCAATTTTAGAATAGTGAAGGGAACCACCCACTCTGGAGATTGGTCTGGGAGCCATTTCTTGCTTCCAGCCTTTCAATGTTGGCCAGGTCTAGGGTGCATTTGTAAAATCCTTTCCTGTGGCAGATTTTGGACCAACAGTTTTTGGCACGCCCGATGGGACAGATTTTATTTGTCTCTAAAAGATCCCATAGGGTCGAAGGTTTAATGTTCGCCTTCAGACTGTAAATTAGAGCATTTGGTGACTCTCGTTGTTTTTGGTGACCCCGCTGGACCCGTAAATACTTCATGATCACAAGATCACACCAAAGAAATTTGGCGATCTTGTTCAGTTTTTTGAGCTCGATAGTTCGAGAAGTGGTGAGCATTCTAGATTAGTTTCCTCATCCCTTCCATCTTCTGCCGTACAAATACCTAGTATTTTTGCTAGTGTTGCACCCCTACAAGTTCCACCAATGGCACAATTTCCTCCACCCAAAAAATTCTTGGCATGGAATAGCACCGGAGCCTTGAATCGCAGGCTCGTAATCCAAGCACTCAGTGCCGCACCGAAGGCTTTGCCCACTTACGACGGTACTGGTAAAATAGCCTATGAGCACATAAATGATGTGGCTTCCCTGGTTGCTATCCATGACATTACCGATGAAGATGTGATGATCAAATTGTTAGTATGTTCTTTGAGAGGTAAACCGCTATTTTGGTACATAACTCGCCTCCCGACACCCTAACATCATGGGATCGGCTTGGTGATTTGTCGGTGAAACATTTTCATGAACAGTGCGACCCTTTCTCATTGTTAAATCAGCTTATCGTCATACAGAGACATCCACAAGAAGAGATACCCGATTTTAATGTCCGGTTTACCATAACTTGGCAAAGGATTCCCGATGGTATTCGGCCCGTCGATGAATTAGCTGCGATGTACTACCTCAGAGCGTTTCACTCAGATATCGGCTGGGCGGTTCGGCAGTCTAATGTGATAACGTTTCCAAAAATATTTGAACAAGCAATTAAAGCAGAAGCTGATCTGGTTGCTGTAGGAAGACTGCCTCCAAAGGTAACTATGCCTCTTATTCCAGATTTGCCTCAATATTTATATGGTTCACAACCACACCCCATGCCAGCTATGTATCCTACACCATCATGGAGCTCTAAAGCACCTCAAAGTTGCACCTGTCTCCAGCTCCTCGCTTGCCTCGCTTTAACTCCTTTACCGCTCCCCGCACCCAAAGCATTCAACCATCTCCCGTTTCCACCGCATTTCCAGCTTTGCAAGGACCACCAGCCTCCTTTGCCCTTACCAAAGACCTCCCCGCACCCGCAAACCCCCGATCCATATACAACATTATTGCAAGAGGTGAAGTCTGCAAATTCTGCCATTAGAGCCATGGGAAATAAGATCACACTCATTGAGAGGAAGCAGCTGAGAGAGATTTCCAGCCAAGGAGATTTCAACCTCCTCAAATTACTAGAGATCAAGCTGCCTCCACAAGCAAAGCACCTGAAAAGGGCTTAGCTGTTCTAGCAAATGAAGATGCAGCCCATGCAGATGGAGTATATTGGTGCTCGACTTGTAATGATCCTCATGGAGAGGATACATGTATGGTTCACTTAAATTATGTGCAGACCTTGGCGGCCAGCTCTTCAGGTGACCATGTTAATATGATCTCAGAAGCTGGTCATAGTTTGATGACTGCAGTGGAAGATCAAGTTTCAGTTCTAACAAGGACTGGAAAGAAGCCTATGAATGTTGATCCTGTTGACTTAGAGCCGTTAAGAGTACCGGCTGAAGTGAAGAGGCCAGTGAAAGCTCCTGTGCCAGTTCCAAAGTCTTTGCCCAAAGATCCAGCTTTTAACGGAGTTCAAGAAAAGGCAAGCAGCTGCACCAGTAAGATCAGAAGCAGAGGAGCAGGCACGTGAAAAATTGAAATATCCATCACTGACCAAGAGGTTAAGAGTGGAAGCTACACAAGAAGACAAAACCGCATTTGAGCAACCTCGCCGAGAAGAAAAATTCTGCCGTAGCTTCATACAATATTGTTGATGATCTTAAGAAGACCCCTGCTAAGGTAAGCCTCTATGACGCTTTGCAATTACCCGGTCAAGTAGATTTATTACAAGAGTCATTGAAATCTGTGAAGGAGAGTGAAAAAGGGCCTACCTGCACCGTCTATGCCCAAACTTTAACCACCTCTCATCATCGGTAAGAACAGCACCTCCTCCTTTTTACTTGTCATTGCAAATAGAAGGTTGGGTTGTACACAATTGTATGATTGATTCTGGAGCCGCAACCACCGCCATGCCCAAGGGAGTCCGTGAAGCTATGGGAATGGAGTATACCCGGAGTAGTCCCGGAGTCCTGCAATTAGATGGCACTCCCGTAAAAATAGTAGGTGTCATTAAAGATGTACCCATTGTCCCGCATACAATGCCCCGCATCACCGTTATTCAGAAATTGTTGTAGTAGATTTAGAGCCCTATTTTAGCATGTGTTTATCCAGGGAATTTACTCGCAAAATTAGGGGGTTATCTCGGCATTAGATTATTCCCATCTGGAAATTCCTTTTAAGAATAGACGTCTCGTAAT
The DNA here is from genome assembly GCA_028583015.1 of Wollemia nobilis. Classification (NCBI taxonomy): domain Eukaryota; kingdom Viridiplantae; phylum Streptophyta; class Pinopsida; order Araucariales; family Araucariaceae; genus Wollemia; species Wollemia nobilis. The sequence continues at coordinate 1,619,789 of JAQPPZ010017037.1, forward strand.
ACGTAATGAAAAGCCTTCCCCTTTTCACATTGAGAAGTTGGAAGATGTTGGAAAAGACATGCAGTCGGTCCATATGCTCACTGAAGAGTCTGAAGATGCTGTTTTAATGAGTGAAGTTTTAAACAATCTTCAGTTGGAAGACCAGTTTTCAATGCTTAACTTTAATGCCATGATGGAGACAGAGATTGGCTGCTATGCCATTCAAAAACCTGAGACTGAGACAAAGCAGGAATGGTCTAACCCAGTTGATCAGACTGAGGTTACAGATCAGTTATGGCAACTGTATTTCGATGGAGCTAGATGCAGGAATGGTGCCGGAGCAGGTATTGTGTTAATTTCTCCCTCTGGTGTACAAAGGACTTATTCTTATCGACTTACATGGAGTTGCACAAATAACGCCGCTGAATACGAAGCATTGTGCTTGGGTCTGAAGAAAGCAAAGAAGTTAGGAATAGAACAGCTCAATATTTTTGGTGATTCCGAGCTTATTGTAAACCAGGTCACAAATAGATGCATCTCAAAGCAAGCATTATCTCGAAAGCATATCGTAATCAGTGTTTGGGATTTGTTTGAACTTTTCACCGCGCTTAATATTCAAGTTGTTTCCAGAGAGATGAATAAACATGCCGACTTATTAGCATCTCTTGGAGCTAACTTTTCTCCCGCTCGATCAAGTTGTGAACAAGCCCAAGACAGTGAGAATGGTATACAGACCCAGTGTGCCGTACAAGGAAACTTTCTGGCAGGTCTTTGAAACCGATGAGCAGATTGTTAATTTCTTGATACATGAAGCTGCAACTGTTGAAGGCAGAACTTTGGAAGATGAGGAAGCCGAAGGTCTTATTCAATTAAGGAATAACCATATTCCAAAGGGTCTAATAACTCTGGAGAGCTTGTTTGACCAACATGATCATTCCAGAAAGCCTCGAATGGAGATTGATAGAAAGGAATTCATGGAGTTAGAGCTTCAGCCTGACAAAGTGATTAAGGTTGGCACTGACTCAACCCCAGAAGAACTGCAAAAAATCAGGCAGCTCTGTAAAGAGTTTTCTGATATTATAGCTTGGAGCTATGAAGACTTGAAAGGCTACAACAAGCAGATTATACAGCATACAATTGAACTGGAAGAAGGAGTTAGGCCTTTTCGATAGAAACAGAGACCTGTAAATCCAAAGATTGAGGCGTTGATGAAGGCTGAGCTTGTTAAAATGCTGCAAGCTAAGATCATCTATCCGATCAAGCACTCCACATGGGTCGCCAATCTGGTCCCAGTCCGTAAGAAGAATGGAGATATTAGATTGTGCGTTGATTTCAAGAATTTGAACCGTGCTTCATTAAAGGATCATTATCCTTTGCCAAGAATAGATCAAATATTGCATGTTGTGGCTGGTGCACAACATTTTTCTTTGTTGGATGGATTTTTTGGGTATAACCAGATCTGGGTAAAAGATGAAGATCAGTTTAAGACAACATTCACCACGAAGTGGGGTACTTTTGCATATCAACGAATGCCCTTTGGACTGTCAAATGCTGGAGCTACCTTCCAAAGAGCAATGGATATTGCTTTCAAGGATTTATTGAATAGGATCATTGTAATATACCTTGACGACATGACAGTACTTTTCACATAGAAGGGAAGACCATTGTTCTCACCTGAGGCTGATTTTTGAGAAATGCAGAGAATTCAGAATCTCCATTAATCCGAAGAAGTCCGTGTTTGCCGTAAAAGAAGGTAAGCTTTGGGTCATGTGATTTCTGAAGATGGATTAGCAATTGATCCAGCCCGTGTTGAAGCTTTGAAGAAATTGACACTCCCTGCAAACAAGAAGGAACTTCAATCTTTCTTTGGACAAATAAATTTCATTAGAAAGTTCATTGCTGATTTTGCTCAGGTTGTTAAACCAATGACCGAATTGTTGAAGAAAGATGCAGCTTTCCAATGGACAGCTCAAAGAAAAGAAGCATTTCAGGAGATCAAGGAAAGAATAGTGCAGCTCCTCGTCCCGATTAATCCCGACTACTCCAAGGATTTCATCTTATATGCAATCGGAGAAGATGACAAGTTATGCTCGCAGCTTCGACGCAAAAGGGAGATGATGGGAATGAAAGGCCCATTGCTTTTCTCGAGCCAAGTCATTTTACCTCATGAAGCAAAGTACAATTTTATTGAGAAACAGTATATGCCGTGGATGAAATCCCCCGAAGAAATTCAAACATTTTATTTCCCAGAGCAGGACATTTGTTTATGTTATTCACCCAGATGTGAGAAATTTCATTCTTCAAGGAGAGTTGGGTGATAAACGTGCTGGCTGGGTCACCAAGATCCAGGAATTTGATGTAGAAATTCACCCAACTAAATTAGTGCGTGGTAAAGCTCTGTGCCAGCAGTTAGCAAAGATGGCAGCATTTGATGTATGCGAAGATCAGGGAGAAGCTCTTGCTGGTAATGACAATTTAATGAATTTCTTAATTCTGGAAAAAGATTGGACAGAGGACCTGATTGATTACTTCACAACTGGAAGATGTCCATCACAATTGAATGCTTCTCAGAGGAGGAGATTTCGGTTGCAAGCTCTGCGGTATGTTTTGTTTTCAGATGGTTTATTTTTTAAAAATATTGATGGTGTTCTTTTGAAGTGTGTTAAACAAGCAGACAAGGATAGGATCTTGGAAGAGTTTCATTCAGGTCTCTCAGGAGGTCACTATGCAGGAAGACCGATGGCCTTGAAAATCATTCGAGCTGGTTACTACTGGCCGACCCTCGTTCTCAGATTCTTTCAAGATTGCACAAGCCCCGTGATAAGTGTCAAAGATACGCAGGAAGAGTAAGGAATGCAGCTCGCCTTTGCATCCAGCTTCAGGTTGAAGCACCCTTTCAAAGCAATGGGGGTTGGATTTTATTGGAATAATTGATCCTAATTCCTCACTGGTCACAGATACATCTTAACAGCTACAGATTATTTCACAAGGTGGTCTGAAGCCATACCTACAAAGATGGCCAATCAATCTGTAGTGATTTCTTTTGTTGAGAGTTTGATTACACGTTTTGGTGTTCCAGACGCCATCATTACAGTATAATGGGACTCCATTCATTGGAGCTGAACTGGCTGAGTTTGCTAACAAGTTTGGCATTTTCCTTAAGACATCTTCCAATTACTATCCACAGGGAAATGGCTTGGCAGAGTCAACGAACAAAAATTTGCTCAAAATTTTGAAGAGGTCATTGGGAGAGAACAAAAGATCATGGCACTTGTTATTGAATCAAGCGTTATGGGCAGACAGGATTTCCGTCAAGAAGTCCATTAAAACCTCACCATATGCCCTAGTCTATGGCAAAGAAGCAAGGTTGCCGGCTCATCTTGAGTTGCCAGATATTACAGCATTGCAGCTCTTTTCAAGATGATGAGACAGACTCGAGTTCCTTGGATCTCGCGAATAGCACAGCTTGTTGGAATTAGAGGAGCAGCATTCCAAAGCATATAATGAATTTGACAAGCACACGCAAGGGATTTCAAGTGGTTTTATAAGCATTCTCGCAGCCCGTCCATTCAAGACAGGAGATTTGGTGCTGAAATGGAATGAGAATAAAGCTAAACCTGGCAATCATAAGAAGTTTGATGCATTCTGGGAGGGTCCCTTCCGCATTTCCAACACAGGTGCAGCTAATTATTTCTATTTGGAAGACATGGATGGTAGCCCACTTCCAATTTTAGTTAATGGCTTTCATTTGAAAGCCTACTTTTCATGACTTCGCAAGTTCAATTTGAGTTTGTATATAATATAAAAAAAATATATATATATATATATATATAAAAAGAGGAAGTGAAGAAGAAGAAAAGAGTATGTATATATGTTTTGCCTTTTGTTGTCACCTTGGCTCTTGTTGCTTGTGGGCTGTAGGTGTTTGTTTCCCTTTTGTCCTTCCTTTCCCGATAGTTTGTGGCTTCCAAAGAATTCTTCTTTTCCCTCCCCTGCTTTCTATTTCCTTTCTTCATCTTCCTCTTCCTTCTTTTGTTTCTTTCTTCCTGCAATATAAAAAACAAAAAGAATAAGCCACGGCTGTTGTTTCTTCTCCCCTTTTCTATTTTCCCCATTTCTTCTTATCCCTTTCTTCTCAGTTTGGTTTTTTTTAAAAAGCATTTATTTTCCAGCTTAGTTCATTTTCATTTCACGCTTCAAAAACTTCCATTTCTGTTCCATCCATTCGTTCATTCCATCTATTGCCGCTGGTAGTGTAGCAACATGTTGTTGTTATGTCTACTACGTCACTTTTGCTCCATCATTTTATTATTCACACCACTCCATTGCAGTCACCGCCTGCGCAATCGCAGGAGCTCACTCCACCATCACATTCCATTTCTTCAGTTTATAACCGCTTCTATGCAGGTTCTTCCGGTTCTAGTTTTCAGCAGCAGAAGAAGTTTTGCAGCAGCCCTCTGACATGTTTTGCAGCAGCCCACCTTCCTGTTCTGATATGACTCTGTGCCCAATGGACTAAGGCCTGGATTCTTGCATACAGCGAGCTGTATACCCCGCGAGCCGCCAAGAATGTTGGCATTTTTGCCACATTGATTCTCATTGATTAATGCATTAGTGTATTGTTGAAAATCTGACCTTTGATATCAGCTTTGATGCAGCTTTGGAGAAAAAAGAAGAAAAAATGAGCAAAAAATGACTAAGTCTAAAAACTGCAGCGATTCGCTGACATGTCGCGAAATCGCGGTCAACGCAGTCAACGCAGGCAGGTTGGGCGGAACCGTCGCGATATCGCGACGTGTTCCATTTTCGTGACTTTCGGAAGGCAAAGGAGGAACAGCGACAAAATGTCGCGAAATCGCGACAAAAAGTCCAGCCGAAGACACAAAGCAAAAGTTGCAGCGATGCGTCGACGTCTCATTTTCGCGCGGTGTTTGGCTTCGAAGACTCAAGATTAAAAGCTGCAACGATTCGCTGCATGTTTGTTAAGAAGAGGAAGCCATGGGAAAGTTGCAACGACGCGCTACCTGTAGCATTTTCGCGATGGCAAAGTGGCAATTGGTACGGAAGGAGCAAAACGTAGCGATATCGCTACATGCTTCAAAATCGTGGCCATTTTGGTCCAAGAAGCAAAGGAGCAAAAAGTTGTAGCGATTCGCCGCAATATCAACAATAAAGCCAACTGACATGAATATGCAGCGAAATCATGCAAGGGATGAAAATTGATCAAAAAGCATGGAAATGGTAGCAATTCCATGACGCCTCGTTAAAAAATGATTAAGTGCTCAAATTGGTAGCGAAATGGAGACAAGGAAGAATTGAAGACATTCAAGTGCAAAAGGTGTTATGTTTTCGCGGACCGTCTTCAAGGCCGTACAAGGTGCCTGAAACATGTAGCGATATCGCTACATGTTCCATTTTCGTGGCGTTTGGCTTCAAGGGTTTCAGTGTTCAAAAGTGCAGCGATGCGCTGACTGCTTTAGCAAAAGGCATAGAAAATGTAGCGATTCGCTGCAAGTTCTGGGCGACAAGGCGAGGTGCAGCGATGCGCTGATCAAGTTTTCACAAACGGCATAGAAAATGTAGCGATTCGCTGCAAGTTCTGGGTGACAAGGCGGAGTGCGAAGAGAATCAAACAAAGGGCAAGAAGTGTTCCATTTTCGCGACCCGTCCATGAAGCCGTACAAAGTGCCCAAAACATGTAGCGATATCGCTACATGTTCCATTTTCGTGGAATAAGCTAGCGATGGAGAAGAGGAAGCCAAAAGACGTAGCGATATCGCTACAGGTGCCATTTTCGCGGGTCAAAGGTGGTCAAAGCGTACGGCATAAAAATACGTCGCGATTTCGCGACCCGTCGCGTTTTCGCGACCTGCGACAGTTTCCCGCCAGAACATAGTATGAACACCCGAGGAGATTTTTTGATTTCTGATGATTTAATGCTGACCCGAATTTAATGATTTGCGGATTTCCAAGGCATTCAAAGTAAAAGACGCGCCCTGTGCCACCAAGATTGAAGATTTGATGCATTCGAGGCCGTTGTTCGTGGATTGTCCTAACGGCTTCATGCACATGTTCGAAAAAACAAATTTAATGAAGGTGCCCGCGATTGTCTCATTGCATTTAATTTTTGCTTCTCCGAGGCGCAATCAAGGGGTCGTGTTCTTGATTTCCAAGGCACAATTGTAGATCACGAGAAGGATGGTGTCAAACATTAAATGCCGCAAAGAGGACGGACCTCTATAAAAACCAATGTAATTTTCATTTACAAAGGTTGGGAAAAATTCTCCGCTAGAGACTGGAGATGCATTTGGCAGGAATACAAGGGTCGACTTCTAATTTTTCAAGCGGTTGTATGGGTGAATTCCTTTCTGTTCTATTGCATTTCTAATAGCATTCGTACTTCTTCATGGTCGTTGCATTAAAATTCTGCATATTGGATTTATGTACCGCCGTGAGAGTATGATTTCTGGAATGTAGGTTTGGAGGGTTTCGTCGCATGAGATCGTGCGAAGGATTAAGCTGATAATTTTCATATTACTTGTCGTTGTTGCATTTGTAAGTTTCCTCGCTGTTGTTTTCTCGGTCCCATCACTTCGGCTCGTGGCCATATTTCCCATTTCTTTCTGTAATTTTTTAAATCTCTTTCCCGCAACCCTTATCTTAAAACCATATTTTAGAATAGTGAAGGGAACCAGCCCACTCTGGAGATTGGTCCCGGAGCCATTTCTTGCTTCCAGCCTTTCAATGTTGGCCAGGTCTAGGGTGCATTTGTAAAATCCTTTCCCGTGGCAGATTTTGGACCAACAGGTCTAAGGACCAGTTTTGTAGCCTGCGGGCATTTTTTTTTTGACGATATATATATATATATATATATATATATATATATATATATATACCGATTTTATTTTGGTTATGTACATGTGATGATTTGATCTTTATGCATGATGGCTAATGACTATGGATGTATGCATGTTTATTTATTTTGATGAATGCATATGTTATGATGAATGCAAATGTTTTTTATTTTTATGTGATATGCAAAATGAAATGGATGGATGGAATTTGTGATGGTTGGTTATGGCACCATAGACTGTTTAGGACTCTATTTATTTCATTTTTAGGCGATTGCTATGATGCATGACTTTGTATGTATACCTGTGGTTTTTTTCTTTTTTTGTATTTTCTGATGGTATTGTAAGGATGAAAAGTAGCGCAGTTGGTTTAGAAATGTAGCTAAGGTTTTTTGAGACTCAGACGATTTTAACTCACTAGCCACGACTGTACTTTGTCTTACAAGACTTTTGGACAAGGTATGAATCGGACTTGTTTTTGACCAAGCTATTTCACATCCTCGTGTGTGCAATTGAGTTCATTTATGTGGTATTTGTCAGGATACCGCCAAGTGCAGATGGGCTTTCAACCGAACTCGTATCGAGGATCACCTAATTAGCTCCACTAACTCCTTTGTTGTATTTAGTTAGATTAATCTACGGTGTTATCCAGGATACCATAAGCTAGCTCATCCTTATGCAAACATTGGTCCGCATATATGCAAAGCGAATGTGATGGACATATCGTCATGCGGGTAGGATACCACCATTGCCGGATAGGCTATCAACCAAACTCGTAATGAGGATCACCTAGATGGTTTTTGAATGCCGAGAATTCAAGGATTCAAGTTCAAGTTGTTTATTGGTGGAATGATTTGGGAGACTTGCTCGTCTATATAGTGATGCAAATCACTATTTATTTTTCTATTTATTTTTCCTTTTGAGCGAGGATTTTGAATAGTGGTGATAACCATTGTTACTTGATTTTGTATTTTGAGTATTGTGAGTTTGAGCTTGTGAATGGCCTTGATCCTCGTGGCCTTGGGGATGACTACCCATCCTGGTTAGGGGTGGATAGTACGAATCCTTACGACATTGGGAACCAAGGGGGTGATGGAGATTATGGAGCAAGGGCATTGATCTATTAGGCCTTGGGGATGACTACCCATCCTGGTTAGGGGCAGATAGTACGAATCCTTACAACTTGGAGACCAAAGGTGAATGGAAAGTGTTAGGATGATGATTTGTTGGAATTTTGTTTGTGAATGGTGTTGATCCTTTTAGGTCTTGGGGATGACTACCCATCCTTGTCAAGGACGTGTAGTACGAATCCTTACAACTTTGGGAACCAACTATGATTGGGATTTGGTAGTGGTGAAAACCACTGTATATGGAGGTGAATGGATAGGAAAGAGCTTGTCCTTTTATCAATTCTCAGAATTCTGGAACCATTCGCATAGGGGGATGAGCAAGATAACCGTTTCACTTATGGTGACTTGGATTACTGTGCAGGTTTCATCTTTCGTTCACACAACTTGGGAATTTTTATGTGTTTTAATTTGTGTTGGGATGTTACGTAACAAGGTGTATTTCAAGTGTAACTCTACCTTCGTAAAATCTGTTCGACTTGATACATTACATAGCTAAAGAGCAAAATGATGACTGAATCATGAAAACTCTTGATACATTAAAAGACCACTGACTCTAGTGTGGTAAAAAGCAATGCATGGTGTTTTTGTTGTTTTTGTAAAATGGAACAGTGTGGAACAAGATGGACTAGCAGAGCAATTACAGCCTATGGTGCCTTTGACCCGTATGACCACAAATATGCAATGTATGGATGCAATGCTTTAATGCAACTATGTATTTTTTGTATTTTTGATGGATTGATTTTTGTGAATATGAAGATGAGGTGCGAGAAGAGCTCTCTATTGATGAATTTGAGTATGCCTAGAAATGAGATGCAAAATTTTTGTTGTTTTTGATGATTTTTGTTGTTTTTGAATTTTCTTGATGGTGACCAAGGGATTTCGAGAATCCTTCGGGGCCTTTTTGGGGTGACCAAGCGATTGCGATAATCCTTGGAGCATTTTGGGATTGACCAAGCGATTGTGATAATCCTTGGAGCATTTTTGGGATTGACCAAGTGATTGTGAGAATCCTTGGAGCATTTTTGGGATTGACCAAGCGATCTTTAGGGATCCTTGGAGCATTTTTGGGGTGACCAAGCGATTGCGATAATCCTTGGAGCATTTTGGGGTGACCAAGAGATTGCGATAATCCTTGGAGCTTTTGGGGATTGACCAAGCGATTGCGATAATCCTTGGAGCTTTTGGGGTGACCAAGTGATTGCGATAATCCTTGGAGCTTTTGGGGTGACCAAGTGATTGCGATAATCCTTGGAGCATTTTGGGATTGACCAAGCGATTGCGAGAATCCTTGGAGCTTTTGGGGTGACCAAGTGATTGCGATAATCCTTGGAGCTTTTGGGGTGACCAAGTGATTACGATAATCCTTGGAGCTTTTGGGTTTTGACCAAGCGATTGCGATAATCCTTGGAGCTTTTGGGGTGACCAAGTGATTGCGATAATCCTTGGAGCATTTTGGGATGACCAAGTGATTGCGATAATCCTTGGGGATTTTGGGGTGACCAAGAGATTGCAATAATCCTTGGAGCATTTTGGGGTGACCAAGTGATTGCGATAATCCTTGGAGCATTTTGGAATGACCAAGTGATTGCGATAATCCTTGGGGCTTTTGGGTTTGACCAAGCGATTACGGTAATCCTTGGAGCTTTTGGGGTGACCAAGTGATTGCGATAATCCTTGGAGCTTTTGGCTTGCTCTTTAGGGGATAGAGGTACCCCCAGCTTGATGGTCTTTGTGCTCCGGATCTGGCTCTAGAGGTATGGGCATGAATGGATCAGCCCTATGCACGGATAGGAGGACAGGGTCCACCCTCGGCACTGATGTTGCTATGGGATCTCTGGGCGGAAGTTGATCTCTGTATGCCCAAAGTGGCGGATGTAATGCTTGGTCCCACTACGGTGGGTTAATGCGCCACTCATGCCCTAGTATTATGTTTAGCTATTGAATTGCTTCATTGATATTTATGGGATGTCGATGCTGTCGCATGTGATTGCTGTGGGCTATCTCTATTTTATCCTCACCTTCGACCAGTGAGTATAGCTCATCAGAATCTAGAGATTTTGAGACATGGAGGACTGCATCATTAGGTAGCCCTACGGTTAAAGGTTGATCCTCTTCGAAAGGAGCCTCATGTAAGTTGGGCCTTGGGAGCTCCAAAATCTTGGTCTCCACCAACTCTAAGTGCTCTAGCGCTTTGCATGTATCGGGAGATTTGAGCTCCTCCTCTTTGGTTGGTTCTTGTTGAGGAACTTGGGGCCTATGGAGGGGTAGCCAGATAGCACCCCCCATGCCTTGGTGGGGCTTTTCATCCCGCTCTTCTTCTTGCTCTGATTCCTTAGAGGCTTCTTGATGAATTTCTAAGGGTGGCCCATAGACCTGAGTGGGTTCTTGAGGAAGGCACCCGTCATTGGTTATAGGAGTAGCCTCCCGCTCATGTCTAGGAGGCATCGGGGGCGATGCTTGATGAGGTCACAGAGACTTGTCTTGCACCCGAGGGTTGTGCCTCTCATAATGTTTTGTCTTATGCGTGTGAGGGGTTGGAGTCTTCTCCTGCATAGTGTGTTGGAACAACTCATCCTTCTGGTGTTGAAGGTGCTCTTTATTTAGAATATACCATTGCTCTAACTGTTGTCGTTCTAGCTCAAGTTGCGTGAGTTGCATCCGATGTGCGAAATGCTTGATAGATTCTAAGATAGTTGGTCCTACCGCCTCATGTCTAGAAGGCCTAGATGCCTCTCCTAGATATCTATCTCGGTCGTAGTGATCCAAGATCTCTATAGGCTGCCTCCCTCTGTTGGAGGTAGTGGCATTTATCCGAGGCTCTGGCCTCAGTAGGTGATCCTGATAGCTAGCATTTGTGGAGGCATCTTGCTCTCACGATGTATATTGCTCTTGAGGAAGGTAAGGGTTTTCCTCATGCTCTCTTTCATAAGTGAAAAAGGGATGGGCGGAGTTGGCTCGCCCCACCTGAGGAGCCTTGTGCTCTGGATTTGTCCTTGTAGTCCCGATAACTAGAGGGGGTGAAGGAGGGATAGTGTAATCATGTGGTTCCTCCCGTCGAACCCTATGTTGACCTAGCGCTTCATCGCGTGGTGACCACTCATAGCAAGCATCTAAGGGAGCTCTCCTATGGATGTACCCCTCATGGAAGGGTGTGTGTTGGGTGCTATGCTGAACAGGAGTGCCCCTAGAAGAGGTGCCCCTATAGTCCCTTTCCGTTAAGGTGTGGAGGGGACTGCCTTGTGTGTCAGGCCACCAAGGTGGTATGACCAAATCCTTGGGGCTATACCGGAGGTGACTTGTGCCTCCTTGGATATTCCCCATAGCATCCGCCCGTGATTGGGCTTGGCTGTGGGTGAGCACCATGATGATCTCTCTAAAAACCCTAAAATTGAAAATGAGTCATATGGGGCCCAAAATTGGTGTGCACCTCCCTCTTACCATAGATAAGACAAAAATGAAGTTTCAAGTCCTAACTCTAAATACATTAGGAGATATTGACCTCCGAACAGCTCAAAAAGCGTAAAAAATTAGGTGAGCAATTTTAAAACCTAATTTCGGGGCCCTAGATGATGGAATTTGGCCCCGAAAACTGGTTTTCGTGTCAATCGGAGCTACGGTTGAGAAGTTATGGCCCCGACAAGATGCACTAGAATTTAGGGAAAAAAATTAAATTTTCCATATTTTGTTGGATGCTCCTGCATCACTTATGGGCACCTTTGGGGTGCTTTTGGGTTGACCAAAGGGTTCATGGACACCTTTGGGGCCTTTTGGGGATGACCAAGCGATTGCGGGAATCCTTGGAGCTTTTTGGAGCGAGTGACAAAATGCATAGATTTTTATCTTTTGTTTATGATTTTTCTGATTTTTTTTTTTGTTACACTAAGCAAAAATGAACACACACATACACAAATGGTGATTATCTCTTTTAAATATTAATAGTGTGTCCTAAACTGGTTTAGTGCATTTTGATGTTTTGTTTTGTTTTTGCAAGTTTTGAAGAACGTTTAAATGCATAATGTTGGCTCATATGACTCCCATAAATGGTCGCCCCTTCAATATACCATTTCCGGACCGATATACCAACCTCTCTATATACCCGCCCTTACGAGAGGGAAACTATAGGTACGTGAGAGCAGATGGTACGTGGAACATAGGCGGTACGAAAGGGGGATTGTCCTGTTAATGACACCTACCATAGAAGACTTATCCTCGCATGCATGGGAATCACCCCAGCGACACTCGGTCAACTTTCATCAGGATTTACGCCTAACAACAATGACAATCGGGGAAATGGATGCAAAGCTAAGCCAAGGTGGTGATGAACCCACCATTGGTCTTGCTCAAGGGCTGGGGTCTTACGACCAGCTCCTTGGTTTAAAATGTGCCACGTGATGTGTGTGTGGTTTATTTTACTTAAAAAAATGAAACATGCAATCAACCACTATTTTCTTTAAGCACACAAGAATTGACAAAAAATGAAAGCAAAAAATAAAAAAAATGACAAAGACAGTTTGGAACCTTACCTCTTTTCTGCCTGGACTTGCTGTTTCTGATCTTCGGCTCTAAAAATTTACAGACAGGAATTCGTCCCTCTGTGAGACGAATTACAGAACAGAATTCGTCCCTGCCAGAGACGAATTTAAATTCGTCTCAGGGTCAGACGAATTACGATAAGGTATTCGTCACGATCAGAGACGAATAATAGTCTGCTTTAAAAAAACTTGTACTTGTCAAGCACAAAACATAGAAATGGATCAGTTATTTGATCTTAAAACCAGGGGACAGGGTCCCACCGTGATCGCCACTGAAAGCATGAGATTTCGGAAGCTTTAGAAAGGAAAAACTACTTCGATGCATTCAAATCAAAATAACGCTTAAGTCCTAGAATACGAAATGCATTAAACGAAAGAGGCAAATTGATCGAAATCAGTTACAAGAATTTAGAGAGAAGTCACAGCCCTTTTATTAAACTCTTTAACCACGGTTACAAAATCGCCTCCTCCCTTTTTAGGGGCTAGGAGCGTTAAATGGATTTGGTTACAATCTTGATCATTGATCCCTCTTCCGCATGCCCACGTTTGAAATGGGCGGGCCAAAGTGTTGCCGCCGCTTATGCCAATGAATCCTCACTTCTTTTTGCTCCTCCTGCAATCAAAGAAACAAACAAGGCGTTAGTAGCACCTGTGACAAAAAGGAAAATTCGTTCTTTGAAATTGCTAAAAGATGCATATGAACAGTTGTCTAAAACAATGAATAAAGTGAATCTAAATGACCTAAAAACCTGAAAGAGGATAGAAGACATTACCAGAGGGCCACTGCCATTGAAACAGTCGGCCAATCTGCTTTCAACTAGAATTCGTCCCTGGGCAGGATGAATTTTGACTACTATTCGTCCCTGGGTGGGACGAATTCTATTGTGTTAGAAAATTCGAGGTGATACTGCTCCAATGTCGATTCTCGAGACCTCCAAAACACCTGCAAACAAAGGGGTTATGTAATTGGGGCCATTTTGGGATGACCCAGATGGTCGGATTCTCCCAATTTGGCCTCTATCCTCGAGAATTCGATATCGCCACCTGCAAGTTAGTGGGACAACAAAGCGACAAAAGGCATGATAAAATCTGATCAAAATGTTATGGAATTGAAGCTATGAGTTAATTAAATAGAATAACATAAAATGCAACATGAACAAATAATCTAAAATTCTTTAGAATAAAACTTAGAAAATGTGGGGGTGCCCAAGTGGGCCTCCCACCGTTGGCACTTGATTTCGGTGCCAATCCACTAGGGATGGGCCCAAAACCTCTTAGGATTGGGGTGTCAGCAAATTGGTGGTGTAAGGTGGTCAAATGTTGGATTTGGGTTAGATCCACGCTTCCAAAAGCCACCCAATAACCTCCCTTGTGAAAGAGATTAATGGATGTGAGAAGGTGAATCAAAAAGATGCAAATGGGTGTTCAATTGGACAGCACTTCATTGCTTGAAATCGCCTCCAATCTCCCCTCTTTTGGGTGGGAAAGTCCACCATTTTATAGACCCATGGGGTCTCTTTGGAGGGGCATGCAGGGATGCCATGTGGTGGCCATGCCTTCCCAAGAGGGAGGAGACTCCTCCCTGACTTGGGCTTCCATGATTGCCCTTGTGACAGTCCACTAACTGCCAACCTACCCACCTACACGCGCATGCATGGCAGGAGGCAATAATTGACTGTCCTTGGCTGCCACTTGGCGGCATTTTTCTTTTTTCCCATTAAACCTGGAATTCGTCTTGACCAGAGATGATTTTAGAATTCGTCCCTGGGTGAGACGAATCCCAGTTAGTATTTGTCCCTGGGTGAGACGAATACTGGACAAAGTGCCTAAATGTGCCAAATTGCTTCTTGACCTTACAAAATTGCTATGAAAGTGGTTAGGACCACTGTTTGACCTCTGAGGGCTGCCCTAGGGGCTGTGTTTGTCAAAGAGATCAGTGTTTGCAGTCACATAATCGGATTGGTGCTGTTTTGGTGTCTACACCTTCCCCCTGGGAAGGCATGATTGCCAAGTGGTGCCTCTACATGCCCATTTCAAGAGACCTCCAGGTCTATAAATTGGTGAGTTTCCTCACCCCAAAACAAGGAGAAGGGTAGCATTTCAGAGCAACGAAGTGCTATCATTTTATTGTCATACCTCACACCTTTTGGGTTTGCACCTTCCACATCCTTGATCTCCTTTAGAGGGGAGGTCATTGGGTGACTATTGGAAGGACAAATACTAGACCCAAAACCTGACATTTGGCCACAATATCCCACCAAATTTGCCGACAATACTACACAAGAGGTTTTGGACCCATCCCAAGTGGATTGGTGCTGAAATCAAGCCTCAAACGACGGGCGGCCTGTCCCATGGCCTTGATTTCATTTTTACATTCAATTCTATGATGCTTAGATAAGTTGTCATTTGAATTTTGTTTTGTTTTGAACAATTTTGATCATATTTCTAGCATTGCTCGCTTCCACTAACCTATAGGTGGCATCATAATTCCCATTGATGGATGCCAAATTGGGAAAATATGACCATATAGGTATTCCCAAAATGCCCCCAATTAGCTAACCCCATGTTTGCAGCTCTTTTTGAGTTTCCTAGGCAGGACATTGGGATAGTACCTTTTCGACGTTTTATTGCAGGTGAATTCGTCCCGCCCCAGAGTGAATTCAAAACGGTGAGGAATTTCCTGAATGTTATTTTTGTAGGACCTTCCTGGTGGTATCTTGATGCCCCTATCAAAATTTCATAGCATTTAGACCTATTTTAGTCATAGTTTAATTCAATTTTCTCATTCACTTATCCTAGGCTTGGGGATTGCATGTTTTTTTCTATTCGTAGGTGCTACTGAATGTTTCTTGTTCCTTTGAATGTAGGGTTCAGACATCAGAGGAGAAGCAAGGAGTCAAGACTCATCAACGCAAGCAGTGGTGATGTTTGGTCTGCCCATTTTACATGTGGGCACGTGGAAGCAGGAAAGGCTATCCATGGATGTAACCAAGAGATGGATTTAACGCTCCTCGCCCCTAAAAATGGAGGATGTGAATTGTAACCGAGTTGAGAAATACATCAATAAAAGATAAGGGCTGTTATTTCATTTGGTTTTCAATTTATGCTTTCTCTATTTCATGCATTTCGAATTCCTAGGAATTAGCGTGAAATCTAAGTTTAATTTGCATCGCATCTTCGCTTTCTTTTTTGCTTCCATATCCTCGTGCTTTCAGCAAGAATAGAAATAAGAAATGTATGGGAATAGAATTAAAAATGAGAATACATGCAAAAAGTGCTTTATATTCAAAATTCATGGAGAATACAAACAGATTCTCCCTAAAAGAATCTCAACGCCTATGAAATCCTGTCAATTTCTCATAATATATATCCAAACATACATATCTCATTGGAAAATCTGATTTAAACATACATATCTCATTGGAAAATATGATTTATCTAATAGTGGTGATTTTATGAAATTATAAAATAATTTAATAGGTGAAAATTTACCAAAGATGACCTTAATGATGTGAAAACGATTGATTTGATTTTTTAGGGTTCGTCAAGATTCAACTTGATTTTGATTTTGATGAATCCAACCCCTTATACACCAGCTTGCATTTGACCATGGAATTAACTGCATCCTTCAACATTTTGTAGACCTTAGATAGAATATACGTAAAGGTGGTTCCAGATTCAATAACCATGTCACCTTTGCCCTCAGCATCTATATCAAAAGACCCCTTAGGAATATGCAATGTCGACCCATCCATGCTTATTCCTTTCATTGGAATGTTATAAAACGTCAAGATATTTTGGTTCTTGATGAATGAAATATTTTGGATGCCTTGTCCGTGTAGGTTAGCACCACTCCAAAAAATCATAGGGCTGGTTTTGGAAGCAGGGTTCGTGATGGGCAAGAGGCAATAGGAGAACTTGTTGTTAACCTTGTCACTGAGCTGCGAGATGAGAGAGCGCACCTCTTCCCAATTCCATGAGGCCTTAGCCTTGAATGAAACCCTACTCCCGGGTGTCATGTCCACATATGAAATGTTAGAAATGTTAAACCTAATATTCACTCTCCGTCCAACTGTGCAATGAATTTGGGTGCTATCTGACAATGCTTGCCAAAATCAGTGAAGTTGGGCGTACCGCCAAAACATTGACTTGACGTCGCACGTGTCCCCAGTCCAATCAGTCATTAATTCCTTCATGCGGGGTTATTGATTTACTATTCATCCCTAGATATTTAAACCCTAATTTAGTTGGCATTCTGTGAGATGTAGAAAGGATCAGAGAAGCAACAGAAGAGCGGCTTAAGAGGGCAGAGAGAAAACCTCCATTAATACCAAGCAACAGTCTCAAAGTTCTTAATATTTGGTGTTAATACTACAATCACACTTGCAGACGATTGTAAATCCTCATTCAAGGAGCTTTATAATTTTTTTCTTTGATAAATAAAAACTACCTATTTTTGAGTATTTTTGAGGGTTTGTCAGCTTTCTCTGCATCTCATTGTATCTTGCTCTTTTACGCCCAAGTTTTAGTTAGATCCTACATACTATTTTCAGTTAGCCTTAGAAGTGTCTAAATTTAGTTTATTCCTTCTTTGTGCTAAGTGTTTAGAAGACGTTGTTTGCTGTCTCTTTGGACGAATCCTATCATCGCTCCAGAAGATGTGCGACATTCGTCGTCACTCTTAGAATGAGTGACTTGAAGCACACTTCATAAATTTCTTCCAAGTGGGAATACAAGTGATCGCCATCCTCATATTTACCTCAACACCTGACTTCATAGCATCATCCGACTATGGTCGCCTTCTCATGCACAGTCCCATGGGCCCTTACATAATTTGTCTAAGTCCACTCTATGCCACCCAACTTCAAGATTTTTCCTTGCGCTGCTTGACTTCGGAGTGATTTACCCATACCGCCTGATTGCATAATTTTTCTCATGCGTAGCTAGCGTCATAGTATTCACCTACGACGTCTGCTATCGTTGGTAGTTTCCTGCAACTCTCAGCGGTTAGAAAATTAAATCAAAACTTCAAAGTGGTATTAGAGCATATTAGTTCCTTTATGCGAAGACCAAAGAATAGCTTCCAATAGTAATCATTCGCTGCAGTTATAGATCCCATGCTTCAATGGTAAGAACTATGATTACTGGAGCATTCAGATGAAGATCCTATTCAAATCTCAGGAGCTATGAGAGTTGGTTGATAACAACCACCCAAAACTGGAAGATGTAGCAGCACTAGTCACGCTCTCCCAAGAAGACAAGGACCTATTAAAGGAGAACGCAAAGAAGGACCAGAAGGTCCTCTTCTATATCATGCAAGCGGTCGAGGAGACCATCTTCCTACGGATCACATCAACCACCAAGGTGAAGCAGGCCTAGTAAATTCTAGCCAACTCATATCAGTGCACTAACAAGGTGAAGTTGGTGAAGCTACAGATGCTCAGAAGGGAGTTCAAGAACCTGTAGATGAGTGCTTTTGAGTCCATGAGAAACTTCTTCACCTAGATGATGAACATTATCAACCAGATGTGGTTGAATGGATAAATTGTGCAAAGCCAGAGAATCATGGGGAATATTTTTAGAAGTCTGCTTGCCAAATTTAACTCTATCGTGATTGTGATAGAGGAGTCAAGGGATCTAACAACCCTCTCAATAGACGATCTCATGGTTTCATTGTAGACTCATGAGTAGAGGCTGAGTCTTTCATCTCAGACCTCTCCGAAGTAGGCATTCAAGGCTCAAGTCTCATTTTGAGACAATGGCAGACAAGATTCCCACCATGGCGCCTCTAGTTCTCAAGAAGGAAGAGGCATAGGCAGACGTGGAAAAGGCAACAAGCAAGGTGGATTGTCAAACCCTAGTGACAGGGAGACCAACTACAACTTCCATCAGTAAGGAGCAAGAGGTGGTGCAAAGAACCAGTAAGCTAGTTCTGGTTAGAAAAAGGACAAGTAAAAATTTTAGTGTTACTATTGCAAGAAATTTGGCCATTACATCTCCAAGTGCAAAAAAAATATGGCCAAGGAGAACCAGCAGTAGGCCCATTACACAAATGAAATAAAAAATGCAGTAGGAGGGAACGTGTTACTGACTTGTAATATTGATGAGGAGAGATAGAAGAACGTTTGGTATCTCGATAGTGGGTGTAGCAACCACATGATAGGGAACAAGGAAATGTTCTCAGAACTAGATGAAACAGTCTAGTCCAAGGTCAATATGGGGAACAATAGCAAGGTTCCTGTAATGAAGAAAGGTAAAATCCTCATCTGCACCAAGCATGATGAATGAAAGCAGATCTATTACATATATTATGTGCCTATTTTGAACCACAATCTACTAAGCATTGGACAACTCGTGTAGAAGGGGCATACGATCCAGTTTAAGGATAGAGCCTACACCTAGCTGTGGCATACGCTCCAGTTCAAGGGTTTTTTTTGTCTTTGAGTGTAGTTGTGGAGGATGCTACCTACACATCTCAGGTTTGATCACCTAAGTTTCAGTAGCCTGAACTTGCTGCACAAGAAGCATATGGTGAAGGTTTTACCCCTGATAGAGCAACAAAATCAGATTTGCGAGGGCTGCTTAGTCAAAAAATAGCATAGGTATTTGTTCCCTTTCGAGAAGTCTTGAAGAGCATCACAACCATTGGAGCTAGTGCACTCAGAAATTTGCGGTTCGATGCATACCAGTACGTTTACTGGTAATAAATACTTCTTGACATTTATTAATGACTTCATCCGCAAGACGTGGATTTATCCTATCAAGTTGAAGTTAGAAATATTTGCCAAGTTCAAGGAGTTCAAGGCTATGGTGGAGAATCAAAGCAGCTATCAGATTAAAACTCTTAGGATGAATGGTGGAGGTGAATACATGTCCAATGAATTCCATAATTTCTACAAGCAGCATGGAATTTAGAGATAGTTTACAACCAGATACACATCATAGTAGAATGGTATAGTTGAGAGGAAGAATAGAACCATCATGGAGATAAAACACAACATGATGAAAGCAAAGAGATTGTCACATGAGTTCTAGGCAGAGGCTATAACCTGTGTAGTCTACATGCTGAATAGATATCCCACCAAAATTATGAAGGACAAAATCCCTCAGGAGGCCTAGAGTGGTCAGAAGCCATGTGTGGCTTATTTGTGTGTATTAGGATGCATTGCATATGCACATGTTCTAGAAGAAAAGAGATAGAAGCTGAATTATAGAGCGAAGAAGTGTATCTTCATAGGATATAGTGAGCAGGCGAAGCTGTACAGGCAATACAATCCTGTGATGAAGAAGCTCATCATCAGCCACAATGTGAAGTTCCTAGAAAATGACGCCTGGAACTGGAAGTCTAAGACTAGCCAATCTAATCCAAAAGTTGTTGAGTATATTAACTTTGAGGAGGGCAGTGTGCATCCACCTATAGCCTCAAGTAGTAGTAGTGGTGCCAACAGTAGCATAGCCTCACCATCTTGGTCGCCTCCACTTGAGGACTCTGGCAAAGATGAAGAGCTTGCAAGACATTTATGAGGCAACCCGTACTCATCAATATGAGGAACATTTTGACTTTGCATTCTTTACTGAGTGTGATCCACTTGAGTTTGAAGACACAAGTCAAAATTAGAAGTGGGTGAAGGCGATGGACGAGGAGATAGAAGCCATTGAGAAGAATGATACATGGTAGTTGGCAGATCTTCCAACAGGAAAGAAGACCATTGGGGTCAAGTGGATGTATAAAATAAAGTTCAATGCCCAAGGAGAAGTGGACAGACATAAGGCCAAATTGGTGGTGAAGGGCTACAAGCAGAAGTCAGGCATCGATTACCATGAGGTATATGCACTTGTAGCCTGAATTGAGACAGTCAATATGATGTTGGCATTGGCAGCCCAACAGGATTGGAAGGCGTACCATATGGAAGTCAAGTCAACCTTCCTCAATAGTGTTTTAGAGGAGGAGGTCTACATAGATCAGCTACCCAATTACGATATTGAAGGCCAGGAAGGCAAATTCTTGAAGCTAAAGAAGGCCATATACAGGTTAAAACAAGCACCCTGAGCATGGTACAACTAGATTGACAGTTATTTTTAGGAGAATAGGTTTGTCAAATGCCCATATGAGCACACCTTGTACCTGAAGATAAATGAAGCAGGGGAGCTTATAATCGTCTACCTCTATGTGGATGATCTAATTTACACTGGGAATAACGATGCACTATTTTCCTAGCTCTAAATAGCCATGAAGAAGGAGTTCGAGATGACATATTTGTGACTAATGAAGTATTTCTTAGGCATCGAAGTTGATCAATCGACAGATGGCATCTTAATTTCTCAGGGTAAGTATGCAAAGGGTGTCCTAAAGTGATTCAAGATGGAGGACAACAAACCTGCCATCAGACATGCTGCCACAGGTTTGAAGCTAAGCAAGTTGGACTCTAGGAGAAATGTGAATCCAACATTGTTCAAGAGGCTAGTTGGTAGTTTGATGTATCTGACTGTAACTCGGCCAGATATGATGTTTAGAATTAGCTTGATCAACTGATTTATGGAGACTTCGAAGGACATGCATTGGCAAGCAAGAAAGCGGATCTTGTGCTATGTCAATAGTACATAGAATCATGGCATTTTTTATGCCAAAAAGGACCACCTGGAACTAGTGGGCTACACAGACAGCGACTGGGCTGGCAACATTGATGACCGAAAGAGCACTTTTGGGTATACATTCCATCTTGGATCAAGAGCTATGTCATGGGCATCCAAGAAGCAACCAATCATTACGTTGTCCACAGCTGAAGCAGAGTATGTCACCGCCACATCATCCGCATGCCAGGCAGTTTGGCTATGAAGAGTTATGAGTGAACTGAACCATCCATCGAAAGGCGCAATAACAATATTTTTTGCGATAATAATTCCACCATAGCACTATCGAAGGATCCAATGTTCCATGGCCATATGAAGCACATCGATATTTGGTATCACTTTATCAGAGAGCTGGTGAAGTATGGGAAAATTCAGCTGCAGTTTTGCAAATCCAAGGAATAGTTGGCCGCTATTTTCACAAAGCCTTTGAAGGAGGAAGACTTCAGCAGTGTAGTTGGGAGTCAAAGCTCTCATGAAATCAGGTTTAAAGGAGGGTGTTAGAAATTTTAAACCTAATATTCACTATCCGCCCAACTATGCTCTGAATCTGGGTGCTGCTAGATAGTGCTTGCCAAAATTAGCGAAGTTGGGCATACCACCGAAACATTGACTTGACGTCGCACTTGTTCCCAGTCCAATCAATCATTACTTCCTTCATGTAGGGGTTGTTGATTGGTTGTTCATCCCCAGCTATTTAAACCCTAATATTGTTAGCATTTTGTGATATGCAAAAAGTATTAGAGAAGCAATAGAAGAACGACTTAAGAGGGCAGAGAGCAAACCTCCATTAGTACCGAGTAGCAGTCTCGGAGTTATTAACATTTGGTGTTAATCCTGCAATCACACTTGCAGACGATTGTAAATCCTCATTCGAGGACCTTTGTAATCTTTTTCTTTGATAAATAAAAACTACCTGTTTTCGGGTATTTTTTAGGGTTTGTCAGCTTTCTCTGCATCTCATTGTATCTTGCTCTTTTACGCCCGAGTTTTGGTTAGATCCTACATACTTTTTTCAGTTAGCCTTAGAGGTGTCTAAATTCAGTTTATTCCTTCTTTGTGCTAAGTGTTTAGAAGACATTGTTTTTTGTCTCTGTAGACGAATCCTGTCATCGCTCCATCAGATGTCTGATATTCTTCGTCACTCTTAGAACGAGTGACTTGAAGCACACTTCACGAATTTCTTCCAAGTGGGAGTACAAGCGATAGCCGTCCTCATCATTGCCTCAACAAACAAGAAAATTTTAGCAAATTTAGGCTAAGTCTGGGCCTCAACGCCTGACTTCGCAGCCAAACAAGAAAATTTCAGCAAATTTAGGCTAAGTCTGGACCTCAACGCCTCACTTCGCAGCGCCGTCCGACTACGCTAGCCTTATCGTGCGTCCGACGGGTTTAGGCTAAGTCTGGGCCTCAACGCCTGACTTCGCAGCCAAACAAGAAAATTTCAGCAAATTTAGGCTAAGTCTGGACCTCAACGCCTCACTTCGCAGCGCCGTCCGACTACGCTAGCCTTATCGTGCGTCCGACGGGTCCTTCCGTAATTTGTGTAAGTCCACTCTGCGTCACCCAACTTCGGGACTTTTCCTTGCGTTGCCAGACTTTGGAGTGATTTACCCGCCCTTCCGTAATTTGTGTAAGTCCACTCTGCGTCACCCAACTTCGGGACTTTTCCTTGCGTTGCCAGACTTTGGAGTGATTTACCCGCGCCGCCCGACTGCGCAATTTTGCTCGTGCACACCTCGAAGTCGCAGCATTCCCCTGCGACATTCGTTGTCGCTTGTAGTTTCATGCGACTCCCGGTGGTTAGAAAATTAAATGGAAACTTCACGAAAGTGATCTTGGGGACCTTTGTGCTGCTCCCTATTATGAGCGTTTCATAGGAAAGGTCGCCGCTCGTGCTCGAACCATCTCCATAGCCACAGTAGTAAGTGCAATTTGGGTTGCAGACGGACTTCATATCTGCCAGTGCGTCGCAAAGAACGTCGTTGCAGGTAATTTTGGAGTAGGTGGAGGATTTGGAGGGGTTGAAGATGGGGGTACTTTGGTTGAATCATTCCACGCATGGTTGGCACTGAGTCCACGTGTGATCGCTGCCGGTATCCGCCACGGCATTGTAGGAAACGGTGAGGGTTCCATCAGAAATTTTCCATTACCGATCCTAACGGGGGATTCCATGGAGTCGTCGACTTGTAGCGATGACTGATGCATAATCGTCGCGATTCTTTGAACTCATAGATTGCTTCGCTCCACCGCACTCCGCAACCGCTCGGCCAAAGAGCTCCCGTCGTCTGTGCGCCTCAAATTCACCCGAAATCCAAGCCCATGATCCTTTGGCGTGGAAAGGGAAAAGCCAGAGGATAGAATGGGAGTAACGCAAATCAAGTAGACAGAGTAGATTCAGCATCATGTGTTCGATGTTTGACGAATCCATTTTCGTTACACAGGCTTGTAATTCTTTGGACTCAACCACGAAGGTGGAGAGCTTAAGTACTTGCGTAGGGAATTTAGTTTTCCGTATGTTGTTTCCTTTTCAGCGAAAACCGCGTTTAGGAAGTTACTAACCTTATTGTTTGTTCAGTTTATCCGCAGGTGCGCGATGCTCATTCGAGGTAGCAAGTTGCATGTTTGGCGTTGCATTTTATTTTGGAAATTCTGAGAGATTTTTTTGTTTGTGCAGGTAAGGATGAATAATGAAAATCAATTTGAATAACTTACACTAAATTATCATATGAAATCAATAAAATTAATCTTTCAAAAGATTTAACTGAAATAATTTATTTACAAACATTTAACCAACCAAATTAAAATTTTAAATTTATGAAAGAAAGTATCAATCTGAATAAAAATGGAAATTATTTTTTCGAACGTTTATAAATTATATCAACAATCACCCTAAGGGGTTTGGACACAAAACCACTTAAGAAACAACCACCACTTTTAGCCATTAAGGCAACTGCCTGTCAGAAAAACGAAAAAGTTACCAAATGAGTAAGGCTTTGAGATTTCAATTTATAAAAAGTGACTATGTTTATTAATTTATTTTTAATTTTTGAAACTTTTTAAAAAGAAGGTAAGAAATAGATTTAGTGTTAAAATTTTATTTTCACAAATAATAATTTATATATTTGTAATTTAATATGTATAAAATAAACGTGTTTAAATATAAAATAATTATATTAAGAAAAATAAATGTTTTACAAGTGTTTGAATATTATGGATGTATGAGACGCACTATAATTATAAGGATATGCATATAGATATATTATACAAAAATTAATATATTAATATAATATATTGTAGTATTTATTTTTTTTTTGTAAATAATATAAAATATGTAAAGTGAGTAAAGTAGTGTTTGATGTTTATATGATAGAGATTATATAAGATGATTTATTTATGTATTTTTATTGTGATATTGTTCAAGAAAATATACTCTTATTTTGAATTTTAACTATTATAAATATGAGAATATAAAAATATAGTACAATGCAATACTAATGTTTAAAACATCTATACTATATTAATATACAATTATATTTTAGTAATATGTATATATATTAAGAGATACTTATTTATAAATAATTATTTATACAAAACATACAATTCTAATTATCCTTAAAAAAAAATTTACTTCAAATATTTTAAATATATTTTTAATTTAAAATATATTATATTACTCAATTTGTAATATTTAAAGTATAATACAATTATATATTTAATTTATGTGTATATTTATTAAGAAATACTTATTTATAAATAATTATTCATACAAAACATACAATCCCAATAATCCTTAAAGAATAAATTACTTTAAAATTTTGAATATATTTTTAATTTAAAATATATTGATTATTTAACTTATAAAATATATATTTTTTATTTGGTTATTGTGAGAAACTTCTATGAGATGTACATGAAGATATTATTTTCCATTAAACATCAAATATATATATCTTTTGTATATTTTTATATATTAATATAGAACCAATCAGTCCATCTTAATATATGGTTAGAATTTATTTGAAATGAAGATTGGATCTACCTTTTACTTGTCCATGGAAAATAGAAGGGCAATATGCACTTTTAAAATATTACTAAAAATTCTTTTAGTATTTATGATTTATTGTTGGTAGAAGAGGACAAATAATTTTAAATTATTTATAAAATAGTTTTAAAATAATATTTAATTATATCATTTTTTTATTTTTTTATAAAAGGTAGAAGGGATTTTGAAAGGATCTTCGAACCTTTTACAATACAAGTCAAGACCAAAAAGAGATTAGTTGAGGATAAAAAATCCAACGTAACCAAACTAAAAACACACAAACAAGAAACTAATAGAGCTTTCAAGCCCTAACTTCACAACCACCAAGGGATAATAGAGAGAAACACCAAAAATAGATTAAATAAAATTGAGGACTTCCACACAGGGAGGTAGGACGGCTGAGTAGTAAACAAAAAAAACAATTAATCATTGCTCCAATACTTTATTAGGAAAATTTATTGTCTCCAGAGAGCACAAACCCTCAGGGAAGTCCTACAAAATACGGAGTTGAGGGTGGTCCACACCTAGGTTTAGCATGAAGTCCATGGACTTCTTATCTTCTAGAAAAGTATGCTGAAATGTGACATCCTCAAAAAGTAAGGCGACTCTTTTAGCTTCAAGAATCATATTTTTTGTTGACATATTTCTTGGGGGTCATATTTTCATGTAATTGATGGTAGTAAAGGAGTCCCCTTCTATGACAATCTTATGGAGTCCCAATGAGCTGGCCACCTGGATTCCTTGGTAAACAACCATGACTTTCACAAACTAAACAGAGTTTACTCCAAGCCCTTCAACATAGGCTAATAGAATATCAACCCTGTGATCTCCAATAATTACCTCGACACCTTCTCTTCTTGGGTTACCTTTTGAAGCATCATAAAAAATTAATTTGAACTAATTAAAAGGTGGGGGAATTCAAATAGTGGATAATATTTTATTAGCTACAACAGGTAAAGTTGACTTCCTAGCAGGTTTAAAACCTAGCATATTCTCTAATATTCACTCAGAATCCTTGGGTTTATCTTCTACATAACATGAGGATACATTCTCTACAATAGCTATCAAACACCTGGAAAAGATAAATCCAGTCGAATTAGAGGTGTTGTTAAAGGCTCACTCGTTACACTCATTTCAAACTCCCCATAGAATATGGGATAAACTAAAACATCAGAATAATTGAAGGTACTTGGAGGATAAAGGGGATGACCACTGGGCTAGAATATTAGGAAGGGAAAGGGGAAGGACCCAAGAGACTCCTAAAAGACCAAAAAAGTAGTCAAAAAATTCCTTTATGAATGGGAAAATATTAAAGAGATGGAATGGAAATTATATTTTGATGAAGGTGGTGTTATAATATTTTTTTTTTACATGGGATTGAAACAGACCTCACCCATATTACATCACCACCACATAGTGGTATTACAACAAAGCTTAGATATTATTCATATATCTTGGAAAGATTCAAACCTTGATCTCCTCTTTAAATATTAAGGAATCTACCCAAATGATCTAATGCCACTTAATACTCAAAAATACTCCAATAACCAAATAAAATTATTAAATTTGTACAAGGAAGTATCAATCTAAATAAAAATAAAAAAATTAAATAAATTATTAAGTCATAAGGGTTTGAGATTTCAATTTATAAAAAAGTCATGTTTATTTATTTTTTATTTTAGGTACTCTTTTAACAATGTAATACGTATATTTTAGGTTAAATTTTTATTTTCATAAATAATACATAATAATTTGTATATTTACAATGTTATATTTATAAAATAATATTTTTAAATATAATATATGTATATTAATAAAAATAATTTTTTTACAAGTGTTTGTGTATCATGGATGTATGAGATGTGGATATAAAATTATAGTTTTAAATATATAAGGATATGAATATATTATACCAAATTTAATATATAGCTATCTTCTTATGGTTGGTGGGTTAAAATAGAATAATAACTATTGATAACTTATAGGAAAGAGGCATCCTTGTTGTAAATAGATGTTATTTAAGTGAACAAAATTTGGAATCAATTGATCATATTTTTATCGAATGTCCCTTGCATATTCCCAACCATTATAGAATATTTATGTGTGCATTGGTATCCACCTTTCAATAGTGGTAGATTGAAAGTTCTTTGGAGGTTTTGTCTCCCCCATTTTCTTGGGAAATTTAGAATGAGAGGAATAATAGGGCTTTTGAAAATAGGAAAAGAAAGGCCTCTATGGTTGCTTTTCATTTTTTAATGCTAGTGTATCCTTTCTAGAGGTAGCTCAAAGTAGACTCGAGGAAGTCATTGTTATTTGTTGTAATTTGAAGCCTTTAATCTCTGTGAATTATTTTGAGATCTTTATTATTAGGAATCCCCTCCAAATGGGTGGATCAAAATGAATGTGGATGTCACTACAAAAGGGAACCTAGGGTATGCTAGTGTGGGTGGATTTTTTAGGGATTCTAGGGGGATGATTATGCAAGGCTTTATTGAACCTCTATCCATCTAGTCCAACCATTTTTTTGAGGCTTCAACTTTTTTTTACAGGGACTAAGTTAATCAAAGAAGATCATTATAAAAATATTATTATGGAAGGGGACTTCGTAAACCTTATAAATATTCTAAAATGAAGATAGGAAGCTAGTTGGAGCATTATAGATATGGTTGTGGGAATGAAAAAGGTCCTACAGTCTTATCACAACTTTTATTGTAATCATATTTATTAGAAGGAGAATGGAGTTGTAAATTTATTACAAAACATGGGTGGAGGCTCAAAATATTATTATATATGGAAATATAATTTCCCACTTCAACTTATTGAATTTGTGTCTAAGAAGTAAAATTGACCCAATGATTTTCACTTTCCAGTTAGAAAAAGCTAAATTTTACGGTTTAGCACTTGGGATAAAATAGCATGGGTATCTTAGTCTATATGTGGTAGACGATTATGTATGTAAATTCAACTATTATTTGGCTATTATTATTATTGAAAGTATAGCGTTTTTCTTTACCTTTTATGATTAATTTGAAAGAAAGTTTATCTAAAAGGTATGGAGTCATTTCAATCCCCTTATTAACTTATTAATCAAAAAATAATATTTTGTAGTATATAAACTCTCAAAGGAGGTAATTTAGATTGATCAAGATACATGCTTAGTATAGGAATGCAATGAGAGTAATGCACTACAATTGGTGGAAAACTCTATTTTGGGGGATTAAATCCTCCAATTAAAGTAATCATAAATAAATTGAGAAGGTGTCTAAATATAGAACTTAGCATGATAGAGATAGCTAGTTATGATGTATAAAAGACGTAACTTTTAAGCCACTATTGAAATTTTGAAAATTGCCAAAGAGACATCTGAATAATGTAATTTCATATTTACTTAATATAAAATTATATTTTTTTCAAGAAAAATAATATGTTATAGTATTTATGTTATTTTAAATTAACATAAGAATATGTAAAGTGAGTAAAGTAGTATTTGATGACTATATGTTAGATATTACATAAGACAAATATATTGTTGTATTGCTCAAAGCATGTTGTATAACCATAACTCTTTAATGTTTGAAACTATAATTTTATTTAAAATTTTAACTATTATAAATATGAGAATATAAAAATATAGTACAATGCAACACTAATGTTAAAAATATCTATACTATATTACAATACAATTATATATTTAATTGATGTGTATATATATTAAGAGATATCTATTTATAAATAATTATTCATACAAAACATACAACCCCAACAATACTTAAAAAATAAATTACCCCAAAAATTTTAAATACATTCTTAATTTTAAAATATATTAGATTTTATATTGTTCAACTTATAATATTAATAAAATAGGCATTATACTTTCATTAAACATCAAATATATATCTTCTATCCAATATTATTAATTTTTGTTTACATATCTTAAGTGAATTCAAATATAAAATAGTAACACCAAATGGTCCATCTTAATAAATGGTTTTAATTTATTTGTAGTGAACATTGGATGTACTTTCTATTTATCCATCAAAAATATGTAAATCCAAAACACTACTAAAAATTGTTTTAGTATTTATGATTTGTTGTTGGTAGAAGAGGAGAAATAATTTTAGATTATTTGTAAAACATTTTTGAAATAATATTTAATCATATCATTTTATTTTTATGAAGGAGGTGTTATAATATTATTACCACAATAACTTCAAACTATTTTCTTGATTTAATATATTTTAAATATATAAGTAATAAACTTTATTAATATATAAAATAGGTGTAAGTTTATAACTCTACAAACATAGCATATTGATGAATATAATATAATATCATATGATTATTATTTTATAGTTGTATAAATTTAATTATATTTAAGCCTATAAATTACATATTTCTATGGGTCTATTATGTGTAGAAGATGGTATTTTTTCCATAGATGTATATTTTTAAAATATTATATATATTAAACCAAATATAAAACATGATAATATTTAATTAAAATCATTTAATAAATTATAATCATAGTATTGGGACTGAACAAAAGGCACAAATATATTGATAAAATATGTTACAATATATAGGCATCAAGCCTATGAGGGAGATTTGATAAGTGTCATAATCTCCACTCCAAGTGTCATGCAGAAGACACATAAGAACTTAAACTCGAATGTATATGATAAGTGGTATAAGACAAGTGTCAATAACAAGGCATAGTGCAGATTATAATATTCTAACACATACAATATGCAAGTCCAAATTCAAAATAATTTAAATATGCAAATAAAAATGAGAAATTGAATTTTAAATAAAATGAGGTGAAGAAGGTCAATGTTAATTCAAGTAAATCATCTTCATTTTTCTAAAGTAACATAAAATACTCTCCATGTAATAAAAATGAATATAGTACTACACATAAGGGTTTTAAGGGAAATATAATAACAAACGTATGTGAAATATACCCATGGAAATATAGGGATTCCAAGCCAACATAAATCAAAAAGAGTTTATAAGGTTGTTCATTGTATTCTAAAGTCCTTATAATAGTAAAAAACCTTAGAAGATAAGTTCTATGATGAATAATATAGAAAAATATAATAGATTAATGAAGAGGGAAATTATTGGTAGGAATGGAAAAATAAGTAGTAGATCATCAAAGAATGAACAAAGAGAAAAAGAAAATAAAAAGGATATTAATTTGGGAATCCAAATAAAATATCATAGATCTTAACAAGGAGTGGGGTTAAGCTCACTATTTCAAATAAAATATAACGATAAAAATGGTATCATAGAATATTAGGGGTTTGAATAAAAATATTTTAAAAAAAGCTATTAAAGAATTAATAGGTTGTTATAGTCATGAGTTTATAGTCATGATATTTGAAACTTGGTGTAGGTACATTAACTATTTGTCTCAAATAATGAACCAAGGACTTGATTGCAAGAGTTATCCACTTATATTTGACTCAAAATGGTAACCATTGGTTGGAGCATTTCTATCTTGTAAAGGTCCAAAGATAAAATATTATATTAATGATAAAAACCCTAGATCATAAATTTATATTAGCAAATGGGTTGAAAAAGAGGAACTCAAACAATTGTAGATGAACTTCAAAATATAATTTTAAGAGATTTACAATTCATGTAGTTTTATATGAAAGGATGATTTGGTTTAAAATATATCAAAATATGATGGGTACTCGATCATATTGGGATATGAAAATATATAGCAATCAAAATATCCTACCTATAAATATTTTCCTTTGAAGAATGTTTGGTCACTAGAGGCTCTCCCTAAGGACTATTCTTTTGTTTACTAGTTTTTTAAAAGGATTCTTATAGGAGAGAGTCTACAAATAAGAGGATGGCATGGACCTTGTAAATGTGCCTTGCATGAAAAGGATTTAGAAACATCATAACATTTACTTCTTTATTATACCTTTGCTAAAATTATTTTGGTTTACTTTTTTAAACAATATGAAATATATTAGGTATCTTCATCAACATTAAAAGACTTTATGAAATGTAGGATTAATTATTCTAAAGTGAATTCATTATGTATTTAATTGAGGATTAACCCTAACATATGGAATTTATGGTTTGAAATGAATAATATAATATTTATAGATAAATATTTAAAATCATACGCATGTTTGGAACCTTATTATTGCATCTATTACAACATGTTTCAAATATGGTGTTCATTATAGAAAATGTCAAATACAAAAATTATATGGTAGCCAATTGGTTAAGGTATTTGAGTATACATAGAAGAGTCATCGGTTATAATGTATTAAAATAAAGGATCTACTTCAATCTATGGTAAAATGAAATATCTCATAAATTAGTTTTTTCAAATTAGTATTGTTTGAAATAATCAAGGCAAATTTCTCCTCATTTACATAGAATCATATTTAACTTTAACTATCAATTATATATAGGGTAGGGGACTTCTTACATGGATTAATTCTAAAATTTAAAAGGGATGAAAATATATTTCAATTAAGGTGGATTTACAAATTACTCTTAATGTTATAAACAACCATGGATTTGTAAATTGATTGAAAATATATTTTTTATTAGATAAAGAAGGGGGTTTTGATAGGGTCCCAAAATCTAATACAAGCTAAGGAGAGAAGGAAAACTAGCTAAAGCTAAATCCAACTCAAAAATCAACCCCTATAAGAGGAGAGCAGTGCTACATAACCAATGAAACCGACCAAAAGGAAAAACACCAAATAAGACTTCAAAAACAAAATAGAACACCCAAAGAGTGAATTGTAAAACATAATGAAAGATACCAATCATGCAACACTATGGGATTGAGATCTCCATCTAACTCTTAATGATATCCCTAATTTCATTGATGAAAGCAACAACCACTTGGATCGAGCCTAGAAGGGCTTGATGCTTTTGATCAAGTGTGTCTAAAATTTGTCAAGAATCTAAAGAACTAGAAAATGAGGGCTCAATATGAGCACCATTAGGTAAATGAGAACCCTTGGTTATATTACGAGTAGGTGAGCCCTCCTCCAAGTCTGAAAACACCATCAAAGTAGAAAAAATTGAATACTTGGAAATTCTCTCAAAAATTTGAATCGACCTTCAACATGTAGACACCAAAACAACACCAATCCGATTATGTGACTGCAAACACTGATTGCATTGACACACATAGCCCCCAAAGGTTAAACATTGGTCCTATCCACTCACACAGTAGTTTTGGAAGGTCAGAGGTCAATTTGGCACCTTCAGGCACTCTGCTCCTTATTCGTTCCACCTAGGGACAATTACAAACTGGTACTCACCCCACACAGGGATGATTAGCAGTATTCACTCTAGGGTGGGGTGAATAGCAGGTTTGACAGGAAAAAAGTCAAATCTTGACAAATGGCAGCTCAAATCCGCCACTTAACTCTTCCTTCATTGCATGGGAGTGTGAGTGAGCATTTTTGAGTGTTAGAGGTAGTTACAGGGGCATTCATGGAGCCACTAATTATGGAGGAATATTATCCCCCCTGGGAAGGTATGATTACCAAGTGGCGCCTCTACATGCTCATCCAAAGAGACCATCAGGTATATAAAAGGGTGAGTCTTCTCACCCAAAATATAGATAGAGAAGGAGCATTTTAAGAAATGAAGTGCTACTATTTTATATCCTCACACCTTTTGATTTGTGCCTTTCACATCCTTGATCTCTTTTGGAAGGGAGGTCATAGGGTGGTTATTGGAAGCGCAAATCCGAAACCAAAACCCGACATTTGGCCATAAAATCCTACCAAATTTTCTAAAAACACCCCATAATAGGTTTTGGACCCATCCCAAGTGGATTTGTGTCGAAATCAGGCCCTAAACGATGGGCGTCCTGCCCTCGGGTGCCCCTCGCACTGCTACAGTTCTAATCGCCCCACCCCGAAGCGATTATAAATATGTAGCATATTTCAATTATTTTATTTTTGCATCTGATTCTATGTTTCTTAAATAGGTTTTAATTCAAATTTCACGTCATTTTGAGCTATTTTGATCATGTTTTTGTCATTTCTCGCTTTTGCTAACATGCAGGTAGCATCATCAAATTCTCGGTGATAGAGGCCGAATTGGGAAAATATGACCTTCTGGGTCTTTCCAAAATACCGCATTTTAGATAACCCCAAAATTTTTAGGTGATTTGGAGCTTCTCAGATATGACATTTGGGATAGTTCTTTTTGACACTTTGTTGTAGGTCTAATTGTCCCGCCCTGGAGCGAATACGAATCTATGGTGAATTTTTTGACTATTCTTTTTGCAGTGCCTTCTCGGTGATGTTTTTATGCCCCTGTCAAGTTTTAAATTCATTTGGATCTATTTCAGTTATCATTTTATTTATATTTTGCATGTACTAATTGAAGGCGTGGGGATTGCATGTTTCATTTTATCTACAGGTGCTACTGACTGTTTCTTGTTTCCTTGAATGCAAGGTCTCAACATTAGAGGATCAGTAAGGAGTCGAGACTCATAAATGCAAGTGGTGGCAACATTTGGTCCGCCCACTTTACATGTGGGCACGCGAAAGAAGGAATAGAATCCATTGATGTGACAAGAACACATTTAACGCTCCTAGCCCCTAAAAAGGGAGGAGGCAAATTGTAACCAAGTTCTGAAGCATATTAATAAAAAGGGATGTCTTCCATATTGGCTTCCTATTTGGTTTTTATTCGTTTATGCTTCTCTCCTTTCATGCACTTTCAATTCATAGGATTTAGCGTTATCTTTTGTTCCGTTCACATCGCATCTTGACTTTTCCTTTTTGTTTCTGTATCCTCATGATTTCAGTTGCAATCATGGTGGGACATTGTCCTCTATTTTTAAGATCAGAAATATGATCAAAACTTGATTGTTTTTTTGCTTGTAGGTACCAAGTTTCAAATGCTGGACTACTGTTCGTTCCAGCCTGTGGCGAATACAGAGCTAGAATTCATCTTACCTAGGGAAGAATGGGCATTCACCCCACCCTGTGATGAATATAGTTCTATTATTCATACCACCTAGGGATGAATATATCTCTATGCAATTTTAGGATAGAAACTCAGAACCAGCAGATTTGGGCAGAGAAGAGGTAGAGGTCCTGAACTCCTGTCATTTTCTGTTTCTTGTTTTCTATTTTTTGGTTATTTGCCTGCTTATAGAAAGTTTTATTGCATGTTTACTTTATTTTATGCAAAATAAAAATAACCCCACACACCACGTAGTAATCTAAACACCAAGGAGTTTGTCGTAAAACCCCAGCCCTTGATCAAGACCAACGGTGGATTTCATCACCATCTTGTCTTGAATTTTTGTATCCATAACCCCGATCGCTACTGTTGCTAGACATAAATCCTGATGAAATCTGACCAAGTGTAGCTGGGGTGATTCCAAGTGCATGAGGATAAGTCTTCTATGGTAGGTGTCAAAAATAGGGTGATTCCCCTTCCATACCGCCTACATTCCACGTACCATCTGCTCTCACGTACCAATAGTTTCCCTCACATAAGGGTGGGTATATAGAGAGGTTGGTATATCATCCTGGCAATGGTATATCGAAGGGGTGACCATTTTTGGGAGTCATAAGAGCCATCATATTGCATCTGCTACAAAAAATTCTTTACAAAACTATCAAAACAAAAATCAAAACACACTAAACCAGGTTTAGGGCACACCTTTAATCTTTAAACAAGATAATAATTGCTTTGTGTGTGTGATATTTTCTATTTAGTGTAGCATAAAAATCATAAAAAGAAATAAAAATCTATGCATCTTGTAGGAAAACACCACCATGGTGTACACCCGTAGCCAATCCCAATCATGGGCAGGAGCTGCGGAGAGTGTACAAGGGGGCATAAGTCACCTCCACTATAGCCCCAAGGACTTGGTCATACCACCTTGGTGGCCCGACCCACAAGAGAGTCCACATCATGCCATTTCAGAATGGGACTATAGAGGCACCCCTTCGAGGGGCACTCTCGTCCAACATAGACCCTTTTAGGAGGAGTCCTTACACGTGGCACTCAATATAAATGGGAAGGCTCCCTTAGAAGCTCGGTATGAGTGGCCATCATGCAATGAAGTGCTAGAATAGCATAGGGTCCATGAGGAGAGGCCACATGATTATGTCATCCCTCCTTTACCCCCATCACTGTTAGGAATAATAAGCCAAATCCAGAGCACAAGACTCTTCAAACAGGGCAAGCCAACTCTACCCGCCCCTTTCACATATATGAAAGGGAGCATGAGGAAGACCATTACATTCCTTAAGAGTAATACATAGCATGGGAGTAATGCGCCTCTACACATGCTATCTACTAGAATCACCTACTGAGGCCAGAGCCTCGAGTGAATGCCACCAAACTTGATAGAGGGAAGTGACCTATAGAGATCTCAGATCATCGCAACCAAAATAAATGGATAGGAGAGGCATCTCAACCTCCTAGACTCAATATGGTAGAACAAATCGACCTGGAAATTACCAGACATGCCACCCACCAAGCACAGATCACACAGCTTCAGCAAGACCAACAACAGATAGAGCATTTATATCGCCTTAGCAAAGAGTGCATTCGGTGCCAAATAGATGAGCTGCTCCATAACATTGTGCCTGAGAGGGTGCCAACCCCTTGCACCCAAAGAGCAGAACTGCATGAGAGGCACAACCCCTTGGTACGAGATAGGTCTCCATGACCTTACCAAGTGCTACCTATGAGACCTCCTAGACCTGACCGAGAGTCCACTCCCAGGAACAATAATGGGCACCCTCCGTTGGGACCCACCCATGGTTATAGGTCTCATCCAAAAACTCCTCAAGAATCCTATGAGGAGTATGAACAAGAAGAAGAGTAGGCTGAAATTCCCTACCAAGGGAGAGGGGGTACTATCCGGCCACCCCTCCATAGGCCTCAAGTTTCCCACAACCCACAATAGGAGCTAACTAAGGAGGAAGAGATTAAATATTCTGATGCATATAAAGCATTGCTAGAGCGCTTGGAGTCTATGGAGACCAAGACTTATGGGCCCCAAAATCCCACTTTACGCCAACTCCGCAGTCATCCTATGCATCCGTCAGTGCCGGCACCCCCATGCCTTGAACACTTTAAACTACCTCAGTTGGCAATATTTAGAGGTGAGGAGGATGCCCAAGAGCACGTGACTAGATTCCTGAGCCAATGCTTTGGCATTCAGGACAATGATGCTTTGTTGCTAAGAACATTCATCACCACGTTCACAGGCCCTACCTCGGATTGGTTCACTCAATTGCCAAAGCACAACATTAGTAACTTAGATTAGCTAGTGGATGCATTCCTTGAATGCTTCTCCTTCAACACAAAGAAGAAGGCATGACTAAGCAACCTAGCCAACCTCAGGAAGTATGAGGAAGAAACCATGGCGACCTATGGGAACCGGTGGAGGACTTTGCTTTCAAAGCTACCCTACCTCCCTCCTATGTCCGACCTCACCCAAATGTTCTCAAAGAGTTGTTTAAGATCAATCTCCATGCTATTACAGCTACAAAAATATGCAACTTTAGAAGAAGCTCTGGTGCAAGCTAGAATCATTGAGGAGTTCAAGATTCAGGATGGCAAGATAGCCAAGCCAAAGAAGAAAGAATGGTCTAAAAACACCAAAATAGGGACCACGCAACAGAAACCCATTGCGGTCAATTAGGTTGCTATAAATGTCCCTAAGCCTGCACAAGCAACACAACCCCAAAAGGCTAACTATCAGGTGGTGTCTCTTAACAGTTATGATAGAGAAAATTAGAGGTAAGAACAAAATCAGTAGTGTCACCCTAGGCGACAATTCACACCTTACACGGAGTCCAGAGATTCCCTATTTGACCGTTTGTCAGTGGTAAAATTGATCAACTTGCCCGATATTCAACCCATAGACCCCAATGTGCTAAAACATAAGTGCTACAAGGAAGACTTGTACTGCAGGTTCCACATATGGAAGGGACATGACCTTAATGCATGTTGGAAGTTTAAAGGCTTGGTGCAAGACCTAATAGATAACAAGACATTAGCGGTGGATAACCCCGTGGCACCAAGAAACTAACAAATGGAGGTCTTTAAGGACCCCTTACCTTCCCATGATGCATAGGCAAAGACCCTATAAGTCAATGAGGTAACACAGAACTGCCCCATGAACTGGCTCTCCATCTACGAGCTCATACAACAATCATCGCCCCATCGGGAGGCTCTAATGGAGATACTAAAAGCCATCGAGTTGCAGCCCAATGAATCAAACTCCTTCAACAACTTCATGGGACATGTCAAACGATGCACTAAGCCAGTCATCACCTTTCGAGAAGATGAATTGAAATCAGTGGCTGGTGACATGGCGGATCCACCCCTGCACGTCATCACATGGGTCAACTGGATTCCGTACAATAGGGTATTGGTGGATACTGGCTCATCCAATAATATCATTACAACAGCGGCCTTGAAGCACCTAAATTTTCCCACGTCTCACATAGTGACCTCAACCTAAAAACTTCGAGCATTCAATGATGCAATATGCTTGACAGTTGGCACAATTATCCTACCCATCCAAGTGGGTCAAAAGACTATACCTACATTGTGCCACGTCTTGGAGGGTGATATGGTCTATAACATATTGCTAGGTCAGCCATGGATCATGGACATGAAGTGTGTCCCTTCGATAGCCCATCAGTTCTTAAAGTATACATTTGAAGGGTAGGTGCATGTAGTCCCGGCGAACTTAGAACCCTTCAAGTATTGAAATATGGTGCAGCTAATGCCGCAATCAACCCTTCCATCAATGCATTTGGATTTTTAGTTGAATCCATCTAAACAGGGTCCGATTCCGTAGGCATCCCCATTGACAAGTCCATCAAATCCCCAGTCGAGTCCATCTTCATCGTCTGGTCATTCACTAACGATGCCACCTGTGGTGGCCATACAGAAGTACAAAGGAAAGAAACCTTTGGAAGAGGCGCAACCTCTAGAAAAGGCACCGCTATTAGTCTCAACCATCTCTACTAAGGAGATGCCTAGCAGAATGGAAGTCGAGGCTCCTAGTTCACCCGACATGGAGTGGACTCAGGAAGAACTTACATTCCCTCCCCCTCAACCACCAACAATCACTATTGAGATGGCCAATACGGGCTTGGGGGAGTACCTGGTGTGGAACATTGTAGCAACGCCCACATTGGAGTCCATGCAGGACATGGGGAGACCTCGCCTCCCCATCGGTACCATTGTTCCTCTAGGCTACCCATTGAATCAAAAAAACTTTGTGTATGGGGACCTTGATCATGGTATTGAACCATACATGCAAGAGGATGAATATGAAGAGCCCTTTGTACAAGATGTCAACTATTTGTCCAACACAAACTTTGCTTTGAGATACCTTGGCCAATGCAATTGGCATGGATATGGGTTAGGCAGCTATGAGCAAGGAGTGCATGTTCTTTGCCAACCAAGATACCAAATGCCATATGACAAATCAGGAGTAGGGTTCAACCACCCTCTACCCTTGGACATCTTTGTAGAGAACATGCAAGGCCTAGGGATAGGCAACAAGGGTGGATTGACATTATATCCATATGTCAATCCTAACACGACATATACATTGGGGGATTATATCCCATTGTGGACAACCAACCTTGTTGACCTCAACAACCCTTTCCCTTCGCTCGATAGAGGAGAAAGTTTGAAAACTCACCTACAAGAGAGGCATAGACAAGGTCAAGAAGGATCTTTAGAAGACGAGTCAGAATATGAAGTAGCACCATGGGACCCTTTCGAATCGGATAGCAATCACTCACAAGTGACCCCCATGGATGACTACCAAGAAATCCTCTTGGCAATGTTCCCTTTGGATGCTCCAATTGAGCAAGTTCCACCTCAAGAAAATCAGGTCCCCCCGTAGAGAGCGAAACAACCCCGATGGGTCTAGATCAATTTGCTCGAACAAGACGAGCCTCTAATGTCGCAAATAGTTGTCGAAACCAACGAAGGCTTGTGGATCTCTGACAGTGATTATGAAGATGAAACTAAGATGGAATATCTCAATCACATGAGGCATACGCAGCAACAATACCCCCTGGATATTGATGACATATTTGAACAACTAAACATAAGTCCAGGGCATGAGTGGCACTTATACCCAGCGTAGTGGGACCAAGTGTTGAATCTACCATTTTGGGCATATAGAGAGCACATTTTGCCTAGAGATCCTATAGCGATATCAGTGCCGAGGGCATACCCTATCCTCCTCTCTGCACATAGGGCCGACCCATTCGTACCAATACCTCTAGAGCTAGATTTGAAGTAAAAAATCATCTAGGATGTCCGAGTGACACAATCACCCAAACCAAAAGCTCCAAGGATTCTCATAATCGCTTGGTCAACCCAAAATCTCCAAGGATTCTTGTAGTCGCTTGGTCAACCCCCAAAATGCCCCAAAGGTGTCCACCAACCCTTTGGTCAAACCAAAATGCTCCAAGGATTCTCGTAGTTGCTTGGTCAAACCAAAAGCTCCAAGGATTCTCATAATCGCTTGGTCAAACCAAAAGCTCCAAGGATTCCCACAAGTCGCTTGGTCAACCCCAAAATACCCCAAAGGTGCCCATCATCCCTTTGGTCAAACCAAAATATCCAAGGGTTCCCACAATCGCTTGGTCAAAAATAAGAAAATTCAAAAACAATAAAATCATCAAAAATAACAAAAATTTGCATCTCATTTCCATGCATGCTCAAAATCATCACAAAAATAAAGAGCTCTTTTTGCATCTCATCTTCATACTCACAAAAATAAATCCATAAAAAACACAAAAATAATATTTGCATTAAGCATCACATCCATACATTACATATTTGTTGTCATACAGGTCAAAGGCACCATAGACTGTAATTAATCCGCAAATCCATCATTCTCCACATTTTTTCTCTCTATAAACAGTCCATTAAAAATAAATGCCATTCACATATTTTCACCATATCATAGTCAATTGTCTTCTAATGTATTTATAGTTTTCACCATTTCAGTTGTCATTAGCTTTCTAGCCAAATTCTATACAAAGTCAGACAAATTTTACGAAGGTAGAGTTCTACTTGGACCACCCCTTGTTACGTAGCATCCCAACATAAATTAAAACACATAAAAATTCCCAAGTTGTGTGAACGAAGGATGAAATCTGTAAAGCAATCTAGGATACAATCTACTGAAAAAGTTATCTTGCTCATCCCCCTGTGCAAATGACCCCAAAAATGTTGAGAGTTGGCAAAAGGACAAGCATATTCTCTACCCAATTCCCCAAGAATCCCAAGTTCTCAAAACATTGCAAACATCAATTTTTTTTGCAAAAGTCATAACTCCAAAGTTTGACATCAAATCCCATAAAGTGCATACATCAAAAGGCACATACAATAATGATTCTCATCACTCAACATTCAAATCCCTTGCTAAAAAAAAACAAAAATAAACAGTGATTTTTATCACTATAGAAGAGCAAGTATCCCAATACAATTGAAGAAAATAAGGGATTCAAACTTGAATCCCTGGAACTCTCAACATTCATAAGGTCATGAGGTAAACCTCAATACCGATTTGGTGGATAACCTATCGATCACTGGTGGCAAACCTCCCGCATGATGATATATCTATCACATTAACTTGTGTGCAGATCAATGTTTGCATACCATGAGCTAGCTTATGGTATCCTAGATAGCATCGTAGATTAATCTGATGAAATACAACAAATGAGATAGTGGAGCTAATTAGGTGATCCTCAGTACAGGTTTGGTTGACAGCCTATCTGGCACTGGTGGTATCCTGACAAATACCACATAATTAAACTCAATTGCACACACAGGGATGTGAAATAACTTGGTCAAAGACACGTCGGATTCATACCTTGTTCAAAATTCTTGTGAGATAAAAGTACAGTATTGGCTAGTTAGTTAAAAACATCTAAGTCTCAGAAAAACTTAACTACATTCTAAACCAACTGTGATATCTTTCATCCTTGCATCGCCATCACAAAAAAAAAAAACATGTATACATAAAAAGTCATTTACCACAGCAATCGCCTAGGAAAAAAAGCCATTAGTTCTAAACAGTCTATGGTGCCACCACCAAAAATCACAAATTTAATTCATCCATTCCATTTGCATATCATATCAATTAGAAACATTAAGCATTCATCGCAACATATCCATACATAATGTAAATTAACATGCATCCATCAAACATCAGTCACTGTGCATA
This sequence comes from Wollemia nobilis, assembly GCA_028583015.1. NCBI lineage: Eukaryota > Viridiplantae > Streptophyta > Pinopsida > Araucariales > Araucariaceae > Wollemia > Wollemia nobilis. The sequence goes on from JAQPPZ010017037.1 coordinate 1,661,200, forward strand.
AAATCAAATCACAACACGTGTATAAATAAAATAAAGTCATCTGTATATATATATATATCATCAAAAATTCCCGTAGGCTACAATAAACCAGTCCTCTGACCTTGCAAAAATAGCAAAAACTACACAAAATGCACAAAAACAGACAACAAAATTGTCCAATAAGAGTTCTTTTGCACTTGACATTCCGGGCATGCAAAATAGACGTCGAGGTCACAAATCCTCACTATCCCACTCCCTAAGAAGGCTACCATAGCTAGACCGCTCCACGGGAGGACGGATTGCAAAGAATTTCATCCCTAAATGACGTCCCAAAAAGGGTTCAAACCCACCCAAAAATAGCAATAAAATTGCCGAACAAAGGCACCTTTACGCCCATAATTCACTGGCATACAAAACCGATGTCGAGGTCAAAAATTGTCACTATCATACTCCCCAATAAAGTTACCATAGCCAAACAACTCCATAGGAGGACAGATTTTCGACAATTCCATCCCCAAACGGCGTCACCAAAAGGGTTAAAACCCACCAAAAATAGGTCAAATTGTTGGGAAACTACACACACATTCAAAGATAAACAACTGAAAGGCACCCTCACACAAGTCATCTTGGGTCAAGCGACTCATTGCTTTTCTCATGTCGGTCATTCCCTCATTGATTCGTCGCTTGAGGGGGTAGTCACACTTAGTCACCAATCAACAAATACACACCCAATCATGGAAATGACATGCATTCGAAGAATCATTGACAAAGACAATCACGCCCCTGCTTGGGGCAGCAAACAAGCAATAATCACAAGCTGATCAAACACTTGGCATTCATGAATCATGAACTCAAGGTTCCCATAGACAAAAGGTTGCACCCTTTTCCTATTCATGACTGATCAATGTCCAAGATCAAGTAACACCTCACCGAAAAAGGTTAACACTTGAATTTAGTTTCTTCGCTCGTTAGAAGCAAGGATTCAAGAATGCATGCACTTTCCATACTTGGGGCATCAATAGTTGGTTACGTTACTAAGAAAACCTAATCATTAGTGCTTTGTTTATCTATTTTTTCTCAGCACTGTGCCATGCACAACGCATCCTAGAAATGGGCATCTGTAGACACCAAAACAACACCAATACGATTATGTGACTGCAAACACTGATTGCATTGACACACAGCCCCCATGGCAGCCCTTAGAGGTTAAAAAGTGGTCTTAACCACTCACATAGTAGTTTTGGAAGGTCAGAGGTCAATTTGGCACCTTCAGGCACTCTACTCCTTATTCGTTCTACCCAGGGACGATTACAAACTGGTACTCGCCCCACCCAGGGACGATTAGTAGTATTCACTCAAGGGTGGGGCGAATAGCAGATTTGACAAGAAAAAAGTCAGATCCTGACAAATGGTAGCTTGGATTCGCCACTTAACTCTTCCTTCATTGCATGGGAGTGTGAGTGAGCGTTTTCGAGTGTTAGAGGTAGTTACAGGGGCAGTCATGGAGCCCCTAATCAGGGAGGAATTTTCTCCCCCCTGGGAAGGCATGATTACCAAGTGGCGCCTCTGCATGCTCATCCAAAGAGACCGTCATGTCTATAAAAGGGTGAGCCTTCTCACCCCAAAGATAGACAGAGAAGGAGCATTTTGAGCAATGAATTGCTGTCATTTTATATCCTCACACCTTTTGATTTGTGCCTTTCACATCCTTGATCTCTTTTGGAAGGGAGGTCATAGGGTGGTTATTGGAAGCACAAATCCGGAACCAAAACCCAACATTTGGCCATAAAATCCTACCAAATTTGCCGAAAAAACCCCACAAGAGGTTTTGGACCCATCCCAAGTAGATTGGTGCCAAAATCAGGCCCTAAACGGTGGGCGTCCTGCCCCTCGCACTATTGTAGTTCTAATCGCCCCGTCCCCGAGCGATTAGAAATATGTAGCAGATTTCAATATTTTTATTTTTGCATCTGATTCTATGTTTCTTAAATAGGTTATCATTCAAATTTCACATCATTTTGAGATGTTTTGATCATGTTTTTGTCATTTCTCGCTTTTGCTAACATGCAGGTAGCATCATCAAATCCCTAGTGATAGAGGCCGAATTGGGAAAATATGACCTTCTGGGTATTTCTAAAATACCCCATTTTAGCTAACCCCTAACTTTTTAGGTGATTTGGAGCTTCCCAGATGTGACATTTGGGACAGTGCTTTTTGACATTTTATTGTAGGTCTAATCGTCACGCCCCGGAGCGAATACGAATCTGTGGTGAATTTTTTGACTATTTTTTTTGTAGTGCCTTCCCAGTGATGTTTTTATGCCCCTATGAAGTTTTCAGTTCATTTGGATCTATTTTAGTTATCGTTTTATTTATATTTTGCATGTACTAATTGAAGGCATGGGGATTGCATGTTTTATTTTATCTATAGGTGCTACTGACTGTTTCCTATTGAACTAGATGGTCATAGATTTCCTAGGAGTATTTTATGGTGACCAAAGGGCTTATAGATGCATTTGGATCATTTTGGGTTGACATCGATGGTTGTAGATCACCTAGAAGCTTTTTAGGGTGACCAAAGAGATTATAGATGTCTTTGGGGCATTTTGGGTTGATCTAGATGGTTGTAGATCAGTTAGGAAATTTTTAGGGTGACTAAAGGGGTTATAGATACCTTTGGGGCATTTTAGGTTGACCTAGATAGTCATAGATCACCTAGGAGCTTTTTAGGTTGACCTAGATGATCGTAGATCGCCTAGGGGTGTTTTAGGTTGAACTAGATGGTCATAGACTTACTAAGACCATTTTAGGTTGACCTAGATGGTTGTAGACCACCTAGGGGTATTTTAGATTGACCTAGATGGTCATAGAATAGCTAAGGATATTTTAGGTTATGCATGGTGCTCTAAGCATGGAAAGATCGCAAGTGACTGATATTCAATGGTTCAGGCTCTTCACTTCCTTTAATAGATGCTAAGTGATAATTTCTAGGTTCAATATGAATAGTAATAATATATGGACCTAACCAGTTTACCACAAATTTATCCCACAAATGCGATGGTAAATTTAAGTTTTGTTGGTTCTCTTTCAAAACTAAATTGCCAACTTGAAAGTCTCTCTGATGGACTTTCATGTTATAAGCTCTTTTGAGGTGCTCTTAATAAACATGTAGATGTTCAAGGGCATTCACGTATTTCTCATTGAGTAAAGTAAGTTGATCTAGATGAGCTTGTCATTGAATGTCATCATGGATGAGCTTGTCATGCAGTAAGTTGATCTGATGGATATGGGAGAGAATCTCCTAATGAATGGACATGATGTGGATTGGAATAGGGATTGTGTGTAAGCTCATCCCTATAATTTAGACCTAGGCATTCTAGAATTTCTTTGAGGACATCTAAGGGTATTGGATTATTTTATCTCAACCCATATTTATCATATGGTAACTGATATTGGGGCTGACATGGAACATGAGTACCTTGCTCATATAGCCCTAATCCATAATTATATAAGTGATAGCTATGAATATTTTTGAGCAAAGTGCAGCAAATAGTATTGTCATTGTTGTCAACACAGTCAGACAGATTTATTGATGCAATGGACAAGAGTTTATTGAACAGCAAGGTGCAGCCAAAGTACAATGGATAGGAGTTCAGTGTTGAGCAAGGTGTTGCAGGAGGATTGTCATTGTTGTCAATAAAGTCAATTAGATCTAATGATGCAATGGACAGGCAGTTCAGAAGTCACTCAGATGCAAAGGATAAAGTTTAGAAGTTAGTCAGATCATGAGTCCTTAAATGATAGATGCACAAAAATAGAAAACATAATTCAGAATGAGAAGAAGTCTTCAGAACCTGAGATGTCAAGAAGCGGAAAGGTTTTTTGTGAAAACCAAGGCAGTTAGAATAAAAAGTTTTATTTAAAACCATGGATAACAAATTTGAAATGGGTTTTTCTTAAAACCCAAGTTGGCTCTTCGTTTCGTCGAAAAATATGCCCCGGTGATAAATATATTTAATTTTAAATATTTAGTTTAAATTTTAAAGGTTTTTTGTGAAAACCAAGGCAGTCAAAATAAAAAGTTTTATTTAAAACTATGGATAACAGATTTGAAATGGGTTTTTCTTAAAACCCAAGTTGACTCTTCGTTTCATTGAAAAATATGCCCCAGTGATGAAGATATTTAATTTTAAATATTTAGTTTAAATTTTATTTTATTTAAAATTTAAATTAAAATATTAAATTAAATTAAAAGGTCCGACATGTTACTATTTCATGGCAATAAGCTACAGGAAAGTGACGAAGGTGGAAGAAGTGTTTGAGGCTGACAAAGTTAAATCTGGGCCGACGGATTTTAGGGTTTGGCAGCTGACAAATTCTAGGGTTTCTCAATCGACGTTCTTTTAGGGTTTGTTCCTAAAACTTCTTCTATAAAAGCAAGGGTACTTCGAGTTTGAAAAGTGGGGTGTAAAAGATAAAGTGCGAATGCAAGCATAGTGTTTGTGAAAGTGAAGTTCGTGTTGAGCAAAAAGCAGAATGTGAAACGACACAGAGTGTGCGAAGCGTGTGCGCAAAGAAAGCAGAGTGTGCAGAGAAGCACGAAGGGCAAAGTTGATTGCAAATTCTAGCTGTAGTAGTGTAGCAAACTGTGTGAAGTGATTGTACCAGAGAGAGCAGAGTGCACAGAGATTGCAAAGGTGATGTAGACCAGTTAGAGTCTTGCAATAACAAAGGTATATGTCAAACATTTTTTTATTCAATATTGAAGTCCAGTTGGTGCTGGAAAATTAAGGGGTTGGTGCCTCTTTCCAGTTGGTGCTGGTAAACAATTTGTCTAGTTGGTGCTGGCAAATTAAGGGGTTGGTGCCTCTTTCCAGTTGGTGCTGGTAAACAATTTGTCCAGTTGGTGCTAGAAAATTAAGGGGTTGGTGCCTCTTTCCAGTAGGTGCTGGTAAAATAGGAGTTGGTGCTCCATTCTGTTGAAGCAAATAAATTTAAGGGGTTGGTGCTCCTTCCAGTTGGTGCTGGTAAAGGATTATGTAAAGTTGTAGCTTTGCATTGACTGGATTTGGATGGTAGTCCAAGAAGTATTTTTGAGGAGTAGCCACATTGGTGAACCTCGTTAAAATGTTGTGTTATGTGTGATTCTTTCTTGATGCATTTAGTATCTCTTTTATCTACTTTAAACTGCTGCTGGTTTTATAATCTAATTGTTTTAGAAGTTTTTAAAGAACACACTGATTCACCCCCCCTCTCAGTGTCATTGTGATTACAACAATTGGTATCAGAGCCAGGTTCCCAATTTTGGCTAAATCAGTCAGGGTTGATCTTGGATTAGTACACAATGGCTAAGAAGAATAGATCCTCATCCAAAAAGGCATCCCAGTCAGTTTCGGTTCCTGTAGAAGAGAAATTTGAACCGAAAAAGGTAGAAGTGAATCCTGAAGTCTATGATGAAAATATTGAGGCTGAAGTAGATTTTGAAGGAGAGTTGATATCTGCACTTGAAGAGTGGAGTATAGAAAAATAAAAGAACAAAAGAATGTCCAAGAAGTTAGAAGAATATGAGGATGAGATTGAAGATCTCTTCCTACAAGTTCAAAAGGCCAAGAAATCAGAAGAAGCCTTGAAGACACACCTGGATAATAAGAATGATGTATACAACACAAGTGAAGAGGAATATAAAAAGGTTATTGTTGATCTAAAGCTGCAAGTAGAACAAAACAAAAGGATTGAAAATATTCTTAGGTCTCAGATCAATGAGAAAGAGAATGTATGCTGCCAACAAGAAGAAGAGATTGTTTCATTGAAGAAACAACTAAAAGAGGCCAATATAAATCTCAAATTTGAGAAGAGCACAGAGTTTCTAGATACAATGATAAATCAAAAAAGAAGCCCCACAGCTAAGTTTGGTCTTGGATATGAAGCTGAACAACCTTCATCCTCCAAATATGCAGAGAAGAAGAAGTCCTCGGTTGAAGGATTGAAACAAGAAAAGTCTGAAGCTGAATCCTCAAAAGGAAGAAAATATCAAAGAAGATCTACGAAGAAAGCAACCACAGCAAAAGAGGTTCTCTCACTCTCACTCTTTTAATAATAATGCTTTTTATGGCTATTGTTCTAAATGCAACCACTTTGGTCACAAGGAAATTTATTGTGGACTGAACAATAGATCAAAGAGTTATGCTGATAAAAATACTTCTATTTTTTTGAGTGAACACCCCGTGCAATGTTTTAAATGTAATGGCCATGGGCACATAGCAAGGTTTTGTTCAAGCACTTATGTATCCAATCTAAGGCAATACCATAGATTTCATCATACACATAGAATGCAATACGGACAGGGAATAAAACATGTGCAATGTTTTAAATGCAACGGTCAAGGGCACATAACAAGGTTCTCGTCCAAGCACTTCTATATCTAATCTAAGGCAAAACCCTAGATTTCATCAGACACAAAGAGGACAACACCGACAAGGAACATATCATGTGCATAAAAGAAAAGAAAATAATCATCCATCAAGAATGCACAAGAGACAACCCCACAAGAGAAATGTTCAAGTTCACGAACAGGAGCAAAATAGGGATGTTGTTGAAAAACCCAAGCCCAAGTTCAGGAAAGTCTGGAGAAAGATAGAAGAAAGGAAATTGTGTCTCCTTGGACTGAAGGAGGCTACTCTGCCATTGCTCTAAGCAACTCCAGGTGGCACATCCTCAGGAGGAGCAATATTAAAGTTTTATTTTAATGCTCCTATGTATTTGTCTAGGTATTTGAGGATGAAAGGTAAGCAGTCGAGTTAATGTTGTATAGTTATTAAAGTGAGTTTTTCAATTTATATATTGGTTTGTGGAAATGCCATGAAGTGTGGTGTTTAATTTGAGAGTTGTCACCATTGGTTGTTTTGAGATATGTCACTGTTGTACTGTTGATGATTCTTAATACCATTGTTCAAAATTATGAATCATAATAGTCCAGATAATTTGCTCAACAAAAGAATGCTTGCCCTAGCTATGTATTTGTGTTTCGAGAAACATGTATTTGTTTTTACTCTTTGATGTGAAGATTTCCAGATCTTTCATGACACCTTGGTGAATATATTTAATTCACAGACAATTTTGTTTTAACTATTGATTTAATGCCAGTCCAAGGATAAGAAGCTTGAGGCTGAGTAAGGTGCACTACGGTTGGCCATAAAGTGTTCGACAAAATGTCTTCTTCCGACATTCATAGTTGAAAGTAAGAGTTGGCAGAAAAATTACAGTGCTGGACAAAAATTGGTACAGATGTGAGTCACTTTTCAATTTTGTTGACAAAAGTGAAATCAACATGTTGAATGGGAAGATTAAAAAAAAAAAAAAAGTTTTTTTAATGAGCAGCCAGATGATTTCCAGCCTGGTGATGAATAGTTGAGTTGCTTTCATAGTGGTTGTTTTTATCAAGTTAATGCTTTTCTTGATACATGATTTGGGCTTACTCCATTGAGTTTGATTTGAGAAAGTTATTCTTTGCCTTGGTGATTTATGTTGGTGGCTGTCTTGTTCAAATACCTTTGGAAGGAAAAGGATGTCTACTAGTTTCCTTTTCATGTAGTGATTGGTTGAATGCTTCAAATTTAATCTTGAGTTGAATGATGTTGGTTAAACCTTGTCTATAAGCATTGTTGCTAAAGCCCTAATTGGTTGAGAAAAGATGTTGGTTGTGCTGTGGTACAATGTTTGGTACCTACACAGAGTTGAAAGTGGATTGAGGTAGCCTGTTGGATTCTCACTACAGAGAGAGACAAACAAGCTGTCATTGGGTTCAAGCTTGTTGAGAATATATCCAAGATGCATGGTGAAGTTGTATGCGGATGTTGCTGGCATTGCGGAACAAAAAGTTGGCTATATAAGATTATTGTATGCCTTCACTAACAAGGGACAAGTTTGAGTTTGCAAAGCAACAGAGGGTAGTTGCACTGAAGACGAGTGGTTCAGGTCATGTTCTTACACATGTTATATTGGTGAAGTTGACGGTGATGGTGTCATTCACTGGTTCTTGCTGCTATTCACATTATTGATTTTATTGATGCCTATTATGCTTATCATGATGTTGTCAATCAGTGAAATGAAGTGGTCTTGGACTCAGGGGGAGCATTTGTGTACTTGTTTTTCTTCTTGTTCATGCTTGGAATATTTGCTAATTGTAATAATTTGTGTCTAAGAATATTGTGCATAGACTCAGGGGGAGTCTCACATGAGCCCTTTGGTATTATTGTCAAAGGGGGAGAAGATTTACAGGAAAATTGCACGTGTTGCCAACAATTCCAAAGGGGGAGATTGTTGAGCAAAGTGCAGCAAATAGTATTGTCATTGTTGTCAACACAGTCATACAAATTTATTGATGCAATGGACAAGATTTTATTGAACAACAAGGTGCAGCCAAAGTACAATGGATAGGAGTTCAGTGTTGAGCAAGGTGTTGCAGGAGGATTGTCATTATTGTCAATACAGTCAGTTAGATCTAATGATGCAATGGACAGGCAGTTCAGAAGTCACTCAGATGCAAAGGATAAAGTTTAGAAATTAGTCAGATCATGAGTCCTTAAATGATAGATGCACAGAAATAGAAAACATAATTCAGAATGAGAAGAAGTCTTCAAAACCTGAGATGTCAAGAAGCGGAAAGGTTTTTTGTGAAAACCAAGGCAGTTAGAATAAAAAGTTTTATTTAAAACCATGGATAACATATTTGAAATGGGTTTTTCTTAAAACCCAAGTTGGCTCTTCGTTTCGTTGAAAAATATGCCTCGGTGATAAAGATATTTAATTTTAAATATTTAGTTTAAATTTTAAAGGTTTTTTGTGAAAACCAAGGCAGTCAAAATAAAAAGTTTTATTTAAAACCATGGATAACATATTTGAAATGGGTTTTTCTTAAAACCCAATTTGGCTCTTCGTTTCATTGAAAAATATGCCCCGGTGATGAAGATATTTAATTTTAAATATTTAGTTTAAATTTTATTTTATTTAAAATTTAAATTAAAATATTAAATTAAATTAAAAGGGCCGACATGTTACTATTTCATGGCAATAAGCTACAGGAAAGTGACGAAGGTGGAAGAAATGTTTGAGGCTGACAAAGTTAAATCTGGGCCGACAGATTTTAGGGTTTGGCAGCTGACAAATTCTAGGGTTTCTCAACCGACGTTCTTTTAGGGTTTGTTCCTAAAACTTCTTCTATAAAAGCAAGGGTACTTTGAGTTTGAAAAGCGGGGTGTAAAATATAAAGTGCAAATGCGAGCATAGTGTTTGTGAAAGTGAATTTCGTGTTGAGTAGAAAGCAGAATGTGAAACAACACAGAGTGTGCGAAGTGTGTGTGCAAAGAAAGCAGAGTGTGTAGAGAAGCACGAAGGGCAAAGTTGATTGCAAAGTCTGGCTGTAGTAGTGTAGCAAACTGTGTGAAGTGATTGTGCAAGAGAGAGCAGAGTGCACAGAGATTGCAAAGGTGATGTAGACCAGTTAGTGTCTTGCAATAACAAAGGTATATGTCAAACATTTTTTTATTCAATATTGAAGTCCAGTTGGTGCTGGCAAATTAAGGGGTTGGTGCCTCTTTCCAGTTGGTGCTGGTAAACAATTTGTCCAGTTGGTGCTGGCAAATTAAGGGGTTGGTGCCTCTTTCCAGTTGGTGCTGGTAAACAATTTGTCTAGTTGGTGCTGGCAAATTAAGGGGTTGGTGCCTCTTTCCAGTAGGTGCTGGTAAAATAGGAGTTGGTGCTCCATTCTGTTGAAGCAAATAAATTTAAGGGGTTGGTTCTCCTTCCAGTTGGTGCTGGTAAAGGATTATGTAAAGTTGTAGCTTTGCATTGATTGGATTTGGATGGTAGTCCAAGCAGTATTTTTGAGGAGTAGCCACATTGGTGAACCTCGTTAAAATGCTATGTTATGTGTGATGCTTTCTTGATGCATTTAGTATCTCTTTTATCTGCTTTAAACTACTGCTGGTTTTATAATCTAATTGTTTTAGAAGTTTTTAAAGAACACACTGATTCACCCCCCCTCTCAGTGTCATTGTGATTACAACAAATATATCACATAGGAACTTTAAGATTTTGCATATAGTTTATATCCTCTGAGAAGGGTTCATCATCTTCTTCTTGTGGAGGAACTGGCAATGTTCCATACTCAATACCCTCATATACAAAATTTATTTGATTGGGTGGTACATCTAGAGGTACAATGGTATCTATGGGGATATGAGGTCTACCAATATCTTACACTATCTCTATGGATAGAACTGTTGTGACATTCCTCACTATGTACTCTCCTATCCCCGTACTAGACATCTCTATGGTAACCTGGGATGATGAGGGTGAAGGAGATGGAAGTGAGGCTTAAGATGACTCAATTTTAACATCCTAAGATGGCTCTTCATCTTGTGGACAAGGACTCTCTTCCGTATATATAGTGGAGATGATAGGAGGGATCTCATAGATTGGCCTCTTTGACATGTTCCTCTATAGAGGGTCTAATGATGACAAAGGTGTCTCTGAAGTTGCCAATGATGAGGATGTCATGAATGAAGATAGTAATGGTGTAATGGAAGGTAATGGAGATAGCAGTGGACCCTAAATGGATTTATTCATTTGGAAATCCACATGATTCAATGGCAGGGTCGACTCAAGTATTTATTGCACCATGTTACAATACTTAAAGGGCTCTAAATCTATAGATACTACGTGCACCTACCCTTCAAAAGTATATTTAAGATATTGATGAGAAATGTATGGGACACACTTTATGTCTTGAATACAAGGTCTACCTAGAAATATATTAAAGGACATGGCACCCTCCAAAATATGCTACAATATCAATATAGTTTTGCATCCCACCTGGATCAGTAGAACTATAGTATCGATGGTGGAGCAAATCGTATCATTGAATTCTTGAAGGATGTAAGTGGACTCTACAATATGAGATATTGGAAGATTTAGATGTTTCAAGACACTAGTTATTATATTTCTAGATGAACCAGTGTCTATCATAACTATTTTATATGGTATATCATTCACACATGTAATGATGTGTAAAGGAGGGTCAACCACATAACTTTCTACAGACTTGAGTTCATGTTCATGGAATGTGATCACTAGCTCTTTACATTGTTGCACATGCCTTATAAAATTAATGGAGTTATAATCCTGGGGCTGTAACTCTATTGAATTGAGAAGATTGTTGTATTAGCTCAAAAATGGATAATCTAGCTGAAGTTATCCTCAATATTTTGGTAAGATTGCTCTTTATAGTTACCACTGGCCTAGGTGGAAGGCTCAATATTATAGGTGGAGAAGGTTTTGATGTCTATGGAACATCACTTGAAGCTACAGGTGGTGCAACTTGACTTGGGTATCACCTATTACTTGTCACAATCCTTATCATGATGACATACCCTTGCAAAGGAGGTTTCATCATGATCTCTTTCATTGATTTTGTAGGAGCAGCCTGTACCCCATGGGTAGGTAAGGATTATTTGAAAACCCCTATCTATTTATTATTTAGGGTGAGAGGAGTATCCCCTTGGATCTCATTCCTCTCTATCATGTCTTACACTAAATTTTTGAAAGCATAGCATGTGGGCAAGTCATGGCCATTCTATCGATGGATTTGATAAAATTAGTCTTCTCTATGTCCCATAGGCTTTGTTTTACCTATACTCATATCTATGGAATTTATTTCTGATAAATTAACCAGCTTTGTTATACATAAATGGTCAAATAGAAGTCCATTGACTTAGAAAAGGGTGTAAACTATCACCTAGAGCAACGTTGCTGATTATAACCCTAATTTACTTTTGTATTATTATTATAGCTCGTAGGAAGAGGTTGGGCCTGATATTTTACCTTTTGAGGAGGTATCATTTGTACAGGTCCAAGAACATTAATGACCACTTGATTGACCATTGCTAACTTTGATGGTGTTGAATTGCTCTTTGTGTTCTTTGTCCACTTATTCTTGTGAGGTTTATATATCTCCTCTTGGATATTGATCTCTTCCATGGTTCTAGCTTGCACTAGAGCATCCTCAAGAGTGGGATATTGCTGGAGTTACAACAATAAGGATATTGTTTTTAAGAAAATATTTGAAAACATCCAAGTTAACTCAGATACTAAAAATAGATAGGATATCTTAGCTAGAAGTATTCACCACCTATTTCCATATTTAGTGATAAACTCATCATCATATTGTTTTAACCCTGTAAAGTCAGTTAATGTCACCTTCCTCTTGGTATTGAAGGTAAAAAATTCCACGAATGCATCTGAAAATAGTTCAAATTTATAGATGCTATGCCTAGGAAGTTGGTTAAACCACTCAATGGCAAGGCCAGATAGGTTAAAAAAAAAATTATTAGGAGTAATGCATCATTCTCCTATATGTTGAAGCACTAATTCATGAATTTCTCCTTTAAACTTTTCCAATTTGTGCATTTTGAAATGCTCAGGATATGTTGGGGAAGGTATGGATGGGTATAGTGGTTTATTGCGTAGCTGGTACAAGATGGGTTTTTGAAGCCCATTTTATGATGTCTTACCTTCTATAATTTTTAAGCGTTCAAGCAATGATTGATACACATCAAAGTATTTAATCTCCTCTCCTTTAGTTTGGACTCGTAGAGGGACACAAGGATATTATGCATAGGTTGAGGTGGTTGTTTTTCATAAACCATATCTCCAAAAGGTGCTTCTAAGTAATCCTCATTTTGTTCCAAATTGTCATAGGCCCCATAAGGTATTTTATGAATGGACCTACAAGGAGGAATGAAAGCTTGATGAATGCGATCTATATTAGGCCTATTATGTACATTATGTTTAGGCCTATGAGGTATAGGAGGTAATATTTGATTATGTCTAGGAGACCTATTCTATTGGAAAGTAGGTTGGCTCTAATGAACCTCCTATCTATGTGTGATTGGAGTAGGAACTCCATTACATAAATTTTCTTGAATTTGTTTTTCAAGTCTTTATCTTTCTAGTAGTTATCGCTACTCTAGGAGATCTAAGAATTGTTTATCAGACCTAAGTTGATTAAATCTAGCTTGACAATCAACATACTTTTGGACTACCTTATTTATTTTATCAACTTTATTAGACCTATGTACCCTAGAACCATTTCCTTGGTATCTATCTTGTTCAGGAGGGTTTGTGAGGTCTATTACAACTTTCCCTCAATTGAGTAAAGCTACGTTTACTTGAGAATCACCCTTAAATATATTTTCTTAATAATATATTAGTGCAAATGCACATCGTGATTGCATGGACAAATATAAGTGAGGATAATTTGAATCCTCCTCATGTCTTCCTTCGTAAATGAGAAAAGGTCGGGCAAAATTAGCTTGCCTATGGTGACCAGTATCATACTCATTATGATTTTGGTACCTTAGGTAAGGGTGTTTTGAAAGCATAAGATGATCATTTAACCCTACCCTAGGTGAGAAGTCTTGATCCTGTGCACCAGTACAAGGAGTAGACTGAGTAGGCACGCCAATGCGTGGTATTGCTCTATTAGGAGGTATCTCATTACATGGTTGCTCTTATTGAAAGAAGGTATTTCTAGTACTCATATTAGGAATATTATTTCCCAAATTGGGACTATGACCTATGGGGGTACCCTGTGTAGGAGTCCCTTGTAGGCTAGATCCCCTCTTTGACACTCTAGGACTAACCATCCACTTATCTATCACTTAGTGACTGGGGAGAGTAGTTGACCACCAAGGAGGAATAGCCATGTCCTTGGGGTCATAATGAAGACATTATATGTCTTCTTGCCTACTCCCCTTAACGTCCACCCTTAAATGGGATTTGCTATGGGTATATACCATATCTACTTACTCTAAAACCTTCATGTGATTATATCCTTTACAATTTTTATGGATTCAAACACAATCAATAGAAACACACAAGAATAAAAATTATTGTCTCTTTTAAGAATTATATATTCCTAAACTGTTTGATGTGTTTCAAGTTTTTTGCTTTTGTAAAGAATTTATTTCACATGTTTTGAATATTGATGTAATTCTCAATTGTTTAAAGGTTTTCACCTATATACTCACACCTCGAAAATTGGTAATGAAAGTCCAGTCATGTGAACCAACCAAACTATGGAGATGAAATCCATACTCGATCAAGGAGCATAGGTACTATTGATCCTCACCTAGCACCCCGTGCATGGTGATACACCCATTAGAATAGGAATGCATGTTATTTTGCATGATTAGGATAGAAATTGGAGTTGGTATTGGCCAATAGAAAAAGTTTCATGGTATTTGAGCCAATGGGTGGAAATGACTACCACCATCCTTGAACTATATCAATGGTTGAGGATGAATTCCAACTCACTAACGTTAAAGAGAAGTGTGGTGTGTGTGGTTCCTTTTAAAATAATTGAAATAAAACAAGACAAAATTCAATGATGATTCACTAAATGCATGAAATTATATTTTACTTTTAGAATCCTAAGCATATATGTAAAAGGAACTACAAAATTGATAAACTATAAGAAAACCTAACGCTTAGGAAGGTCCCACGCAGGAAAACCAGACAAATGCGTTTTAGAAAGCTATTATTTTTCTTGTTTTTCTTCAATTTTATTAATGTGAAACTTAGAAATATGAAATCTAACCTTCACATGCATACAAAAGACAAGAAAAATTGAAATTTAAGCTTTTTGGAACAACCTAAATACAAATTACAAGTTTAGAAGGTTACCTTTTCTGCTCTGAAAGTTGTTGTTTCTGGAAATTATGTGGCCATCCCTTGGTGGGATGGATTTAAATTTGGGGGCTATCCTTTGCAAGTAAAATTATAGTGGCCATTACTAGCATTTCCAACCAAGGTTTTGGGGGTCATTTCTGCTCAAAACGGTCAGAAACTACAATCTGTAAAACATAAAAAGGAGGTCAAAAAGTGACAAAATAAAATGAAATAAGGGACTCATGGTCCCACCATGATCATGACTGAATAAGCACAAAAAAATGTACACCTTAGGTGTTTGTATTGAAATACATTTAAATATCTATTGTTCTAAGCAAGCATTCAAAAGGAAAAGGTGTAAAAAAAGTAACTATGTAAATATTGCAAAAGAGGGATTATTTGAAGTAAAGAGGGAGATGTTTCTCTTTATATTTATAAATCCATCAATGAATAAGGTTAAAATACATCCCCTTTGATGACTTCATATCTTGATATATTTCAAATTACAATTTACAAAGAGATCAAATCCTTCTAAGAGCTCAATGGCGTGATTCAATGTTCTCACAACCTACACTTGAGATCTAATATTGGGATTCTTGTAATCTGCCTCTTAGATCCTCCATCATACTTATAATACCTTCACCTACATAGAAGATATTGAAAACAGTTAATAGCATATGCATTTAGTGATTTTAAACTAGAAAAACATAGAAAATATACATCTAGAAAGAATAAAACTTATTTGTGATAAATAAAAATAACTCCAAATAACTTGAAAAGCTACTATGATGTTATTAAGAGGATTTTTGAAATATCTAAGCATGAATTGAAAGGAAATTATGACCAAAAACCATGGTAATCCATAGTAGGGAAAACTAAACCTCCAATCACAAAACCATAAATTGACCTATCAAAACTACTCAAAACTTAACTAAAATTGAATTCAAGGCTATTCTAATTATTTAGAATTGATACATGATGGAATTATATAAAAATTGTAATCCATTTCATGGCCATCCCTAGCAGGTGCAACTACGACCATTGTCCATACCCGGGTGGGACGGTCACAAAACTATGTGGTTTTTACCACCAATTTCAAGGTGATCTAGTTTAGAACCCTCATAAATGTTGTATCAAAATTTTTTGTTAAATTTCTCTCCAATTTTATAGGTTGTGGAATGGATTTGGCATATTTTGGGATTCCCCTAAAAGCGTCTTCAAATGAAGAGGATTCCAATAAAAATACTTGGGGAAATGTGAGGGCAAAGGTAAGGGTAAATGTGAGAAGCACTTCTTTAGCAATGCTTCAATTTGTATCCTTCAAAATTGGTTGAGAGTACCTCAATTTATAGCCCAATTAGGGAAAATGTGTAAAATGGGAAAGTTTTGGCATGCAAGGTAAGTGCTACCACTTATCCATTCCCTTGCCATGCATAGAAGGGAATACGCCTTCCATTTGGGGCCTCCAATTTGTAGTTTTTAATGTCCATAACAACATCAAAATCAATGTTAGATTATTGGGAGGGGAATACGACAAAAATTTATTGTCGTTTCTCCACCCCTTTGACTTTTGGAGGGTCTGGACCATGTTCATCCCTTCCAGGGATGTTTGACCATAACCATCCTTGGGTGGGACGATCATGAATTGTGACCATCCCTAGGTGGGATGATCATGGGTACATGGCCCAAAAATTCCCAAAGCTATAAGGAACCTTCCCCAAAGTGTAAGAGAGTCTTATTTAACCCCCGAGGGTTGCTCAATGGGGCCATATTATGTCGATAAGAGTGCTACATAGTAGTCTTATCTGATTTACATGATTTTAGTATCTACAAATAGTTATATGGATTATAGATCAATCATATGAATTAGAATATACCCCTATTTATCTACATTTTATAGTGAATTCATATAGTTGAAAACACAATTTTAGATTTTAAACTATATGGTTATAGGATGAAACCTTTCATATAGGTGCATCACATATATGCATGTTTTATTGAATGCACCATTTCACAAGGAGGTTTCTATATAATCAAAATATCCATCCTTAGTAGATGGGTGATAATGGCATATCTATCATAAAACAATCTACTTAAGAAAACTTTTGTGGTTCTTATTGTTTGATTACATTATAGCAAAGATAAGACAACTTAGCAAGAGCCTTAGTATTATTATTTTTTTATATCAATGATAATAATTAATATTAGTATTCAATGATAATTAAATTTATTATGTGGATGATTAATTTAATCACACAAGTGAATATCCTTAGTATTAAAATTTGATGATGTTAAGAATATGATCTTATTATTAATACTATACCTTATAGAAGTTAATGGGCTAATATTGAATTTAATAGACTTATATAGTCATATTATTTTTCTTTTAAAATTTGTAAGTGGAAAGGATTAAAATGGAAATCTATTTATAGAAAATCCTAATGTTAGTAAGATGGAGATAGTGTTATGTTGTTATAACTTGAATTGAAATTTTAGTAACATAGAATGATATATTAGTCCTTTGGTAAGCAAGAATTCATGCCTCTTTGTTTCTATTTCTAGAGGAATATTCCACCAAGATTTACTGGGGATGATTTTACTAAATCATGGGTATAATGAGAAGTTGACTAAATTGAAGAGTAGGAAACAAAATTGGAAAGAAGTAACATTGTTTGGAGTGTCTTTTGATGGAAGGTACTTATTGGTAGATTGTTCTACAAATCCCTTAGCATATTGTGTTTGAGAGCACCAATTTTCTTAAAACATCCAGCTTGAATATTAATTCCAATAGAGAGTGAGGTTTGTTGGTCCATGAGTCTTGGTTGCTAAGTATAGAATATTACATAGTCAACCTTATAATTTATGTTAGATATCTAGAGATGGTTTCTCTTATGTTTGCATGGTTATTATTACATTATGGTTTCTATGTTGAATTAGAGCATCAAAATATGACACTACAAACCCTAAGAGGTGAGTTCAAATTTATTTAATGAGTTTATTTATTTTTTAGAAGGTTTAAAACATTATAAAATAGCTTAAGAATAGATAGAATTTTATTTTTTAGCTTACTAAATTATTTATCTATTACCAATGTATAGATATGGAAATAATTGAATAAAATTATAGGTTTGATTTAATGATGGTTTTATATTATGGTTTGAATGTTAACAAATATTGTAATAGATTCATAGAGATTGGTTTATGCATAGGTTTTAATTGGGTAAAGAATATTTTTAGGAAATCTGTGAGAATAGTTTAGTAATGGTTTCATGAGGCTTGAGTAGATAAAGAAATCCATTATGGAGAGAAGTATGGGATTCTATCCTGGTTGTATGGAAATTCTTTGCATATGTATGTTATGCATTAGGGATATAATATTTACATAGTTGGTTGCATATCCATATCATGAGTTGTCTTGATCTCTATAATTATTTTCATATCTCTTGGAGATAATCCTATAAGTGAAATATGTAGAGGAAAGATAAAAATTGGTGCTTATGATAATGTAATATATCGTAATGAGAACCTTTTTTAGTATTCTGGTTTTTGAAGAATATTTGTATTCTTCATAATGAAAGCACGATATTCCGGGCAAAGGAAACACTAATTGCGATGCATTCAAAATCAAATACGCTTAAGTCCTAGAAATGTAAATTGCATGAAATGAAAGAGACGCATTAAAATGAGATACAAGCAAATGGAGAAAACACAGCCCTTTCATTAAACTTTCTTGATCTCTGTTACAAAGACGCCTCCTCCCCTTTCAGGGGCTAGGAGCGTTAAAAGAATTTGACTACAATCGAGACTTAAGGTTCCTCTTTCCGCGTGCCCACACTTGAAATGGACGGGCCAAGATGATGCCGCCGCTGATGTCGATGAGTCTTTGACCTCTCGCTGCTCCTCCTGCGAACAAAGAAACAACGAAGATGTCAGTAGCACCTGCTGCACATAAGAAGTGTTTGTTCTCTAAAATCGCCAAAAGATGCATGCAAACATTTGTCTGAAACAGTGAGTAAAATGACTCTAAATGACCTGAAAACCTGACAGAGGATAGAAAACATCACCAGAAGGCCACTGCCACTGAGACAGTCGGCCAATCTGCCTTCAACCGGAATTCGTCCCTGGGCAGGACGAATTCTGACTGCAATTCGTCCCTGGGTGGGACGAATTCTTCTGTGTTGGAAAAGCCGACCTGATGCTGCTCCAATGTCGAATCCCGAGACCTGCAAAACGCCTGCAAACAAGGGGGTTATGTAATTGGGGCCATTTTGGGATGACCCAGATGGTCGGATTCTCCCAATTTGGCCTCTATCCTCGGGAATTCGATATCGCCACCTGCAAGTTAGTGAAACAACAAAGCGACACAAAGCATGATAAAATCTGATCAGAATGTTATGAAATTGAAGCTATGAATTCACCAAACAGAATAACACAAAATGCAACATGAACAAGTAATCTAGAATGCTTCGGAATAAAACTTAGAAAGTGCGGGGGTGCCCAAGTGGGCCTCCCACCGTTGGTACTTGATTTTGGAGCCAATCCACTAGGGATGGGCCCAAAACTTCTTAGGATTGGGGGGTCGGCAAATTGGTTGATTCAGGTGTCCATATGTTGGATTTGGGTCAGATTCAAGCTTCCAAAAGCCACCCAACAACCTCCCTTGCAAAAGAGATTGGTGGATGTGAGAAGGTGAATCAAAGGGGATGCAAGTGGGTGTTCAACTCGGCAGAACTTCGTTGCTTGAAATCTCCTTCAATCTGTTCTTTTGGGTGAGAAAAGTCCCACCTTTTATAGACCCATGGGGTCTCTTTTGAGAGGGAAGCATAAGTGCCATGTGTTGGTCATAGGTGCCATGTGGCGGTCTTGTCTTCCCATGAGGGAGGAGAGTCCTCCATGACTTGGGCTCTCATAACTACCCTTGTGATAGTCCTCTAACGGCCTATCTGTCCACCCACACACGCGTGCGAGCGAGAGTCATCAACCGACTCGTCCCGGGCTGCCACTTGGCACCATTCTTCTTTTTCCCGTTAAACTTGGAATTCGTCCCTACCAGAGATGAATTCAGAATCTGTCTTTGGGTGAGATAGATTCCATTTTGAATTCATCTCTGGGTGAGACAGATTTTGAGCAAAGTGCCCGAATGTGCCAAATTGCCTCTTGACCTTACAAAATTGCTGTGAAAGTGGTTAAGACCACTGTTTGACCTCTGAGGGCTGCCCTGGGGGCTGTGTTTGTCAAAGCGATCAGTGTTTGCAGTCACATAATCGGATTGGTGCTGTTTTGGTGTCTACAGATGCCCCTTTTTGGGATGCGCTGTGCATAGCATAGCACCGAGCAAAAATAGATAACCAAAGCACTAATGATTAGGGTTTCTTGGTAACCTAACCAACTTTTGATGCCCCAAGCATGGAAAGGGCATGCATTCTTGAATCCTTGCTTCTGACGAGCTAAGGAGTTTGATTTCAAGTGTTAACCTATTTTGGTGAGGTGTGACTTGAACTTGGACATTGATCAGTCATGATTAGGCAAAGGGCGCAACCTTTTATCCTCGGGGGAACCTTGTGTTCATGATTCACGAAATGCCAAGTGTTTGATTGATTTGATTGTTGCTTGTTTATCGCCCCAAGCAGGAGCGTGATTGTCTTTGTCAATGATTCTTTGAATGCATGTCGTTTTCCTTAATTGGGTGTGTGATTGTTGATTGGTGACTAAGTGTGACTACCCCCTCAAGCGACGAATCGATGAGGGAATGACCTTCATGAGAAAAGCGACGAGTCGCTTGACCCAAGATGACTTGTGCAAGGGTGCCTTTAGATGGTTTATCGTTAAGCATGTGCAATTTTTCCAACATCTGGACCTATTTTTGGTGGGTGTTAACCCTTTTTGTGATGCCATAATGGGGTGAAATCGTCGACAACCCATCTTCCCGTGGAGCGGTCCGGCTATGATAGCCTTCTTGGGGAAGTAGGAGAGTGACAATTTGAACCCCGACATCGATTTTCTATGCCAAGAGGTTAAGTGCGAGAGCACTTGTGTCCGGCAATGCTTATTGCTTTGTTTTTATGTTGCATTTTTTGTTGTTTTTGTTGTTTTTTTGTGACACCATTTGGGGATTAAATTTTCAAAAATCCATCTCCCGTGGAGTGGTCCGGCTATGGTAGCCTTCTTAGGGAGTAGGATAGTGATAATTTGTGACTCCAGTGTCTATTTTGTATGCCCTGGATGTCAGGTGCAGCAGCACTCTTATCGGGCAAATTTATTGCTTGTTTTTAGTGCATTTTTTATCATTGTTTGATGTTTTGAATTTTTTGGCCTGAATTCGTCCCAGGGTGAGACGAATTCCAGTAGTAGAATTCGTCCCTGGGTGGGACGAGCGCTAACCAGAGCGCTCGTCCCAGTCAAGGACGAATTCCAGCTCAAAGGCCTATTTAAGGGCCAAATCTTGAATTTGGGCTCATTTGTGTCATTTTTTTCTTGCGATTTCGGAGCTCTGGGAGGAGGAGGTAATTCTGCGAAGCGAAGCGCTGCTGGAATTCTCTCTGCCATCATGAGTGCACAAACTGGTTCGAGCGGGGAGCCAAAGCGAAACTCGTAAGTGCTCCTAGAGTTTATTTTTGTTTAAATTTGCACTGGTTTTATTTAATTATTTTTGTGATGATGTTTTCAAAATGTGTTTTAAAACTTAAACCCCATACCGGATTTAAGACAACTAAGACTTATTGTACAATGGAACGTAACGTAAAACCTCATTTAAGAATTTTACTTACGATTAAATTCAGGACCGCGGAACGTAAAACCCTAAGACGTATTTTTGTTGTGTTTTTGAATTTTCTTTTTATTCTGTTTTTGAATTAATCAGTTAAGATTAGAAACCTTTAACTGAAAATTTGTTTTTTATTTGAATTTTTGTGCTTGTTATTGTTGTACAGTTCTATTCCATTATATTTTAATTTTTTTTGTTGAATTGTTTTCTTTTGCAGGTTAGGAGCCGGTACCGTGTATCTGCTGCTTTTGCTGAGGCGCGGGGTGCACTGACTGATGGTGACTGGGAATGGCTTGAGGCCCTTGGGCTCAAGCAGGTGGCTCGACTGGAGCCTGTGGTCCCGGATCAGGCCTATCTGATGGCCCTGATCAAACTTTGGGATCCGCGGACCAACACCTTCCATCTCCCGACAGGGGAGATGACTGTGACTCTTGAGGATGTCTATCGGCTGCTTCGGATTTCGATAGACGGACTGCCTATTAGGACATCGCCGTTCGATCAACGGACTGCTATACTGACGAGATGTTTTGGGCATGGGGAGCGGCTGGGTGTAGCGAACCCAGTGGAGACAGCTCGAGGTGGATCGCCAAGTCTGGCGGGATATTGGTTGGTTGGTGGCAGGAGAGGGGGGTGTTAGGAGTGAGGCACGCATTCTTGATGGGCCTTATTTCTAACATGCTTCTCCCTGATTCGTCAAGCGCGAGGTTCCCGTGGAACCTGCTGGATTTGGTATGGCAGTTGGTAGAGTGCCCGATAGAGGCACCACCGATTTTGAGATGGGGACAGACATTGTTGGCACAGCTCTACGGGGAGCTGTATGCGGTCCGCTGTCGACAGCGGAAGGGCGTCAGTTGTAGTTATCTACTGCAGTGCTGGGGTTGGCAGCACATAGTAGTGGAGAGGCCGACCGGGTTACCGTGGATGACTCGGGCAGCGATGGATGACACGGAGATAGGCTATGCAGTTTTGTGGCGGCGGTCTACGGAGCAGGGGTAGAGTCGGCGATGGGCAGGTGCTGTAGAGCACTATACCGATGCCTTTTCTCGGCTCACTCTAGGGGAGGTGTTTTGGTGCCCTTATCGGGACTGTCCAGCCTGGCCAGAGGCTGGAGAGTGGCTCCGTCGGGTACGCAGGGAGCGGTGGTTGACTGGGAGGCACGGGACGGAGCATGAGTTCTTTTCATACAACCGAGTTACACGACAGTTTGGGGTGCGCCAGGGGTTTCCTGGTGAGCCCGTGGTCTATCGACGATGGGGAGATGAGAGGGATTTAGATCCACCGGTCACCGCGCCATTGGGCGAGGAGTCAGATGCGGTTATTGATGTCCCGGACGTAGATGACGTCGGGACTACCACTGAGTATGACTCGTGGTGGGTACTACGGTGATGGAGAGGAGAGGGGCCACTGGGAGGCACGGAGGCGGTAGTGGAGGGTGCTGAGGCAGCAAGGGGATGATTGGGGAGGTCCGTTGGATGATGCAGACATGTTGGATGTGGGGGATGAGGATGTAGGCTTGGGCGCTCCGGATCAGCCGGACATGTGAGGACGTGGAGGAGCAAGTGGGAGCCGAGAGCATGCTCATTGTTCCAGAGGGTCCTGTTCGTCAGACAGACACAGAGGAGGTGGAGTCTGAGATACATGCTAAAAATGTGTGACTGATAGAGCTACTACGGATACGGGATCTGGAGTTGGGGGATGCGAGGCGGGAGCTGGGGGACGCGCTGTAGGAGAGGGATCTCCTACGGGCTCAGCTAGCAGAGCGGGATAGGGTTCTGGCATAGCGCGACGATGCGGTGTCATACTATCATCGACGAGAGGCAGAGTGGTGTCGACACCGGATAGAGTTGGAGAGGGAGGTCATCCGCCTTGGTGGGCGACTTCTTGAGCCCTCGGTCAGTGGATCTTCACGTCGGACGAGGGATAGTGCGACTGAGCAGTCAGCATCATCTCGTCGTAGGCGATTGGATGAGGGGGGCGGTAGTAGGCGTGACGTGGGGGCTAGTAGTAGCCGCCCTTCAGGGTCCCATAGGACCCATACTACGGGGGGTAGTTCTCGTCGCACCGATCCTGCGTGATCATGGTGGTCGACGCCTTAGGTTGGGTTTTTGGATATGATTGCGGGGTCTGAGGACCGGTTTTGTAGCCTGCGGGCATCTTTTTGACGATATATATATATACCGATTTTATTGTGGTTTTTTACATGTGATGATGTGATTTTTGTTATGCATGATGGCTAATGACTATGGATGTATGCATGTTTATTTATTTTGATGAATGCTTATGTTATGATGAATGCAAATGTTTTTTATTTCTTTTTGATATGCAAAGTGAAATGGATGAATGATATTTGTGGTGATTGGTTACGGCACCATAGGCTGTTTAAGACGCTCTTTAATTCATTTTTAGGCGATTGCTATGATGTATGGCTCTTGTATGTATACATGTGGTTTTCTCTTTTTGTATTTTCTGATGGTATTGTAAGGATGAAAAGTAGCGCAGTTGGTTTAGAAATGTAGCTAAGGTTTTCTGAGACTCAGACAGTTTTAACTCACTAGCCAAGACTGTACTTTATCTTACAAGACTTTTGAACAAGGTATGAATCAGACTTGTTTTTGACCAAGCTATTTCACATCCCTGTGTGTGCAATTGAGTTCATTATTGTGGTATTCATCAGGATACCGCCAGTGCCAGATGGGCTTTCAACCGAACCTGTACTGAGGATCACCTAATTAGCTCCACTAACTCCTTTGTTGTATTTAGTTAGATTAATCTACGGTGTTATCCAAGATGCCATAAGCTAGCTCATCCACATGCAAACATTGATCTACTCACAAGTTAATGTGATAGATATATCGTCATGCGAGAAGTTTACCGCTAGTTATCGATAGGCTATCAACCAAACCGGTACTGAGGCTTGCCTCATGACCTTTTAGAATGCTGAGAGTTCCAAGGATTCAAGTTCAACTCCCTTCTTTTCTTCAATTGTATTGGGATACTTGCTCGTTTGTAGTGATAAGATCACTGTTTATTTTGATTTGTTTTTCTTTTGAGCAAGGGATTGGGGATATGGAGTGATGAAAATCACTATCTTTTGTGCCATTTGATGTGTGCAATCGTAAGATGTCAAATATTTGAGTTTTGACATTTTGCAAATTTTTTGATGTTTTGCAACTATTGAGAACTAGGGATTCTTAGGGAATTGGGTAGGGAGGATGCTTGTCCTTTTGCCAACTCTCAGCATTCTTGGGGTCATTCGCACGGGGGGATGAGCAAGATAACCGTTTCGCTTGTGGTGACCTGGATTACTGTGCAAGTTTCATCTTTCGTTCACACAACTTAGGAATTGTTTTATGTGTTTTAATTTGTGTTGGGATGTTACGTAACAAGGTGTATTTCAAGTATGACTCTACCTTCGTAAAATCTGTTTGACTCGATACATTACATAGCTAAAGAGCAAAATGATGACTGAATCACGAAAACTCTTGATACATTAAAAGACCACTGACTCTAGTGTGGTAAAAGCAATGCATGGTGTTTTTGTTGTTTTTGTAAAATGGAACAATGTGGAACAAGATGGACTAGTAGAGCAATTACAACCTATGGTGCCTTTGACCTATACGACCACAAATATGCAATGTATGGATGCAATGCTTAATGCAGCTACATATTTTTGTATTTTTGATGGATTGATTTTTGTGAATATGAATATGAGGTGCGAGAAGAGCTCTCGATTGATGAATTTGAGTATGCCTAGAAATGAGATGGAAATTTTTGTTGTTTTTGATTATTTTTTATTTTTGACCAAGTGATTGCGATAATCCTTGGGACTTTTTTGGTGACCAAGAGATTGCGATAATCCTTGGAGCTTTTTGGGTGACCAAGTGATTGCGATAATCCTTGGAGCTTTTGGAGTGACCAAGTGATTGCGATAATCCTTGGAGCTTTTTGGTTTTGACCAAGTGATTGCGATAATCCTTGGAGCTTTTTGGGTTTGACCAAGTGATTGCGATAATCCTTGGAGCTTTTTGGGTTTTGACCAAGTGATTGCGATAATCCTTGGAGCTTTTTGGGTTTTGACCAAGTGATTGCGATAATCCTTGGAGCTTTTTGGGTGACCAAGTGATTGCGATAATCCTTGGAGCTTTTTGGTTGACCAAGTAATTGTAATAATCCTTGAGCTTTTTGGTTTGACCAAGTGATTGCGATAATCCTTGGAGCTTTTTGGGTTTTGACCAAGTGATTGCGATAATCCTTGGAGCTTTTTGGGTTTTGACCAAGTGATTGCGATAATCCTTGGAGCTTTTGGGGTGACCAAGTGATTGCGATAATCCTTGGAGCTTTTTGGGTGACCAAGTGATTGCGATAATCCTTGGAGCTTTTTGGTTTGACCAAGTGATTGCGATAATCCTTGGAGCTTTTTGGTTTGACCAAGTGATTGCGATAATCCTTGGAGCTTTTTGGTTTGACCAAGTGATTGCGATAATCCTTGGAGCTTTTGTGTTTTTGACCAAGCGATTTTATGGATCCTTGGAGCATTTTTGGGATATGGCTCTCTTAGATATAAAATGGTCGCAAATGACTGATATTCAAGGGTTCTGTTTCCTTGATACCGTCAAGAGAAGCTAGCCGGTACGTCTCGGGTCCTATTTTGCTATCAATGACATATGGACCTAACCAATTTGCCGTGAACTTGTCCCTTAGGTGGGACGGCAAATTAGAGTTCTGTTGGTTTTCCTTCAAAACCAAATCACCAACCCGAAAGTCCCTTAGGTGAACTTTCATGTTGTAAGCTTTCTTAAGCCGCTCTTGATAGATACGTAAGTGCTCGAGAGCATTCACGCGTCGTTCGTCAAGCAACGTAAGTTGGTCTAACTAG
This sequence comes from Wollemia nobilis, assembly GCA_028583015.1. Classification (NCBI taxonomy): domain Eukaryota; kingdom Viridiplantae; phylum Streptophyta; class Pinopsida; order Araucariales; family Araucariaceae; genus Wollemia; species Wollemia nobilis. The sequence goes on from JAQPPZ010017037.1 coordinate 1,687,544, forward strand.
GCCTGCCGCGTAGTGTCATCATCGATGAACTCCTGCATTGATATGCGAAGGGAAGGAATTTCCAACTCGAGAGGCATTATTGCCTCTGAGCCATACACGAGCGAAAATGGAGTTGCCCCAGTTGGCGTCCGAACGCTAGTGCGGTAAGCCCAAAGGGCAAGTGGGATTTGTATGTGCCAATCCTTATGACTGTCTACGATTGTATTTTTAAGGATGGCCACTAGTGTTTTGTTTGATGCTTTCGCTTGCCCGTTTGCTTGCGGATAATAGGGCGTTGAAAAGCTGTGCTGAATTTTGTACTTTGTGGTCAAAGCACGCACGTCTTTGTTCTTGAATGATGGCCCATTATCCGATATTATTTTGGATGGAATACCAAAATGACATATGATGTTATGCAAGATGAACTCCACAATGCGGGGTCCTTTCGTTGAGGTTAACGGAATTGCTTCCACCCATTTGGTAAAATACTCTGTGGCCGTTATGATAAACGTGTGACGGCCTGACGATGCAGGGGAGATCTTTTCGATTAGATCGAGGCCCCACTGCAAAAATGGCCAAGTAGACTGGACTGTCTGTAGGGCCTGGGAAGGTACGTGCATCAAATTGGCATGATGTTGACATTTCACGCACTTCTTGACATATTCGCAACAATCTCGCTCTAAAGATGGCCAATAATAGCCCATGCGGAGAATGCGCTTTGCAATGGCCATACCACTAAAGTGGCCACCACATGTACCGTCGTGCGCTTGGGCGATCGCCCAAGTGGACTCTTGCTTGGTCCAAACAACGAAGAAGAATTCCGTCATAGTCTGCGACGATACAAAATGTCTCCTATCAAGACATACTTAGCCGCTTTCTGCTTGAATGTTCGTTTTGCGGCGTGCGTCAATCCAAAGGGAAGATTACCTAACTTGAGGTAGTCTCTAATGGGTAAATACCAGATCTGTTGATCGGAAACCTCGACAGTATGAACAGCCAATCCCTTTTGAAGTTCTTCCCTAACAAATGCTGAATGGGATAGAACTTGTAAGAATAGCGTTGTGTTGCTATTAATGGGAGTGGGGGAAAACAAGGACCCCCAGTTGGCACGTTTCAGACGGTCTCGGATTCGAAAGAACTTATCCGAGGATGGTTCGATCTGGATCATGTGGATTCCTGGTGTCAAGTCTGAGCTTGCACGCTCCATCACGGATTGCGATAAGGTTTTGACTTGAATGGTTGTCATATCACCGGAAAGGTCTTGTGGGATTAATGACCCCAAGGAGGCCATTGTGTCCGCAAAATGATTCGATGATCGAGGGAGTGCCTCGATGTCATACCATTCAAGTTTTGCCAAGAATTTGTCCACGAGGGCTTTATAGGCCTTCAGAACTGGGCATTTGCATTGATATACCCCTTTGACTTGATTGACTATTAACAGTGAATCACCAAAGATATTCAATCATTTGATGTTCATGGCGATTGTTGTCTGAAGACCTAGGAGCAAGGCTTCATATTCTGCATTATTGTTGGTGCACTGGAAGTTTAATTTAAATGACAGGGGCATTGGAGCACCCTGCGGTGTGAAGAATACAATTCCCGCGCCACCACCTTGCTCACACTTAGAACCATCGAAGAATAGGGTTATGTCGGCTTGTGACTCAGGCTCATCAGAATCTGGCGATTCTGAGACATGGAAGACCCCATCATCGGGTAGTTCTATGACCAGAGGCTGATCGTCTTCAAGAGGAGCCTCTGCTAGTTGATCGGCTATGACTTGTCCTTTGATAGATTTTTGCCCAATGAACTCTATGTCAAATTCCGTCAACAACATGATCCATTTCGCCGTGCGACTACTATGATAAGTACGACTCATCATGTATCGCAATGGATTCTCCTTAGACACAACATACGTAGTGTTGCTCAACATGTAGTGGCGTAGCTTCTTGGTAGCAAACACCACTGCCAAGCAGAGTTTCTCAACGTATGCATAGTTAAGTTCGTAACTGACCAGGGTGCGGCTAAGATAGTAAGTAGCCTGTTCTTTGTGAAGTTCATTCTTTCGGGCTAGCATGGCTCCCAGTGCCACCTCGATAGCTGAGATGTATAAGTAGAACGGCACTCCTGGTCTAGGTGGTGCCAATACGGCGGCGAAGCCAAGTATTGTTTTATTTCGTCAAAGGCTGACTGGCACTCGTCATCCCAATGAAATGTGACCCCCTTGTGCAATAATTTGTTCATGGGTCGGCATTTGTCAGATAATTGCGCTATGAAGCGTTTAATCGACGTGACCTTTCCTTGCAGACTTCTGAGCTGCTTGATAGTGGTTGGGGGAGCCATTTCAAGGATTGCCTTGACTTTGTTTGGGTCCACTTCGATGCCTCATTTTGAGACTATAAAACCCAAGAGTTTTCCAGATGTGACGCCGAATACGCACTTCTTGGGATTCAGTCTGACCTTATGTTCTATGAGGCGATCGAGAATCTTGCTCAAGTCACCGAGATGATCTGAGCGCAAAAGAGACTTTGCTAACAAATCATCCATGTAATCTTCCAAAGTTTTGTGCATGTAATCATGGAAGATATACGTCATGGCACGTTGGTATGTAGCACCAGCATTTTTAAGGCCAAAAGGCATGACCTTATAGCAAAATGTCCCCCAAGGCGTTGTGAACGCCGTTTTAAGTTGATCCTCAGGATTGATACGAATTTGATTGTATCCTGAGAAGCCATCCATTAGGGAGAGCATTTCGTGACCTGCTGTAGCGTCTACCAACGCGTCGATGCTCGGCAAGGGGAAATCATCCTTAGGACTCGCTTTGTTTAGGTCTCAAAAATCGGTGCATATGCGAATCCTCCCGTCGGGCTTCTTGACGGGAACCATGTTGGACAACCATGGCGGATAATCCACGCAGATGACAAACTGTGCATCCAACAACTTTTGCAACTCGTCTTTGACCATCAAGGCCACCGTTGGGTGCATCTTTCGTAGTTTTTGCTTTACAGGCTTGATTGTCGGATCAAGCGTTAAATTGTGCATGACTAGTTGCGGGTCTAGTCCTGGCATATCCTTGTATGACCATGCAAAAACTTCCTTCTTCGCTTTGAGAAGGGCGATGTATTCGGCTTGCTCTTCGGGGGAAAGACTTACCCCCGACTTGATAATCTGTGGATTCGTTGGGTCTAAGCCGATGTCTACGTCAGTCGTTTCCTCGAATGACATGTGGGATCCGTCCTCCAACTGATGTGGAGTTGGGATCAAATGGATATCATTAGCTGAGTTTAGATCTACGTTTGGAACCTCGGGTCCCTCTTCAGCCTGAAAAATATCCTGAGTTGTCCTTGGGGTGGAATGAAGCATTTCACCGAAAGGCCAGTACTCTGATGGTGATAAAGGTGAATTGACGCGATCCCAGTCGATGGCATCTATGTCTAGGTGCAATGATTGTGATGGATCGGCCGGATTGCGGATGGGTGCGGTCAAATCAATGGAGATCATGTGGATGGAATGAATTTGGTCTCCAGAACCGCGGGTGTGATAACTCGATTCTTTTAGATGCTCCCTATACTCTGGATCTGGCTCTATGGGAACGGGCACGAATGGATCTTCCCTAGGTGCGAATTCGTCCCTATTTGTGAAAAGGATGGCAGGGTCTTTTCTCGATCCGATGTCATGATAGGATCTCGAGGTGGACGATGCTCATCTTGAATTTGGAAACATGGGTCCAATACTTGGTCCCACCTTGCGGGGTCTACCCACCATTCATGCCCTAGTAGTATGCCCATCTCGTCCCATTAGATCTTCATGAGTTAAAGGGCGGTGATGTCGTCGCGCATGTCTGAGATAGTCCATCTCAGTCTCATCTTCTGAATCACTTTCGGAGACCCAAAAATGTTCATTCTCTTCAGCAACTGTTGCTTGCGACGTTGAGGACCCTCCTTGTTCCAATAAGTTAATCTGGTCCCATTGTGGTTGTTCCACTCTTGGTGGAGGGACCTGATTCCCTTGACACTGTATTGTTTCATCTGGAACCTCTAAGGGGAACAACTTCAGAAAGATGTCCGGAAGTCGTTGATGTTCTCTTTGAGGATTAATCTCTGAACTTTCGCCTCTCTCTAGCAAAGGAGAGGGATTACTGCTATTTCCAGGGGTGTTTGTTGACCATGGGAGGTAGTCTCCCAATGTGTATTCTGTATTTGGATTGGCATACGGATCTTGTGCCAATCCCCCCTTGTTGCCTATTTCTAGGCCTTGCATATTTTCAACCAAGATGTCTAAGGGCAGGGGGTGGTTGAACCCTACTCCTGACTTGTCATATGGCATCTGATATCTTGGTTGGCAAAGGACCCGCATCCCTTGCTCATATCTGCCTAGCCCGTATCCATGCCAATTGCATTGGCCGAGATATTTTAGGGCAAAATCTGGGTTTGACGGATAGTTGATGTTTTCAACAAAAGGCTCTTCGTCTGCTTCCTTTTGTTGGCATGGTTCAAGACCATGATCAAGGCCCCCATACACGAAATTCATCTGGTTTGGAGGGTAGCCTAGAGGAACAACTGTCCCTATGGGAAGGCGAGGTCTTCCCATGTCTTGTACTGACTCCAATGCTGGCGTCGCCACAACATTTTGCACTAAATATTCCCCCATGCCCGTACTGGCCATTTCAACAGTGATTGTTGATGATTGGGTGGGAGGAAACGGTAGTCCTTCCTGAGTCCATTCCATGTTTGGTGGTTCAGGAGTCTTAGTTTCTGTTGTGCTTGGTGTTTCCTCCGTTGATACCGTTGAGATTGTGGGCAACCTTTCTTCTAAGGGTTTAACCTCTTCCATGATCTGTTTTCCCTTGTCCTTCTGTTGGGCCATGATAGGTGGCGTTGATGATGAAGGAGCAGGTGATGAAGTCTCACCCGGCTGGGATTTTGCCTTGTTGGTCACCGGTGGTGCCTGCGGTATTGGACCCTGTTTAGATGGATTTAACTGGAAATCCAAATGTGTTGAAGGGAGGGTCGATTGAGGCATGAATTGTACCGCATTGCAATACTTGAAGGGCTCTAAGTCCATTGGGACTACATGTATTTCTCCTTCATAAGCATACTTTAAGCACTGGTGGGCGATCGAAGGGACACACTTCATGTCCCTGATCCAAGGCCGCCCTAGCAGTATATTATAAGCCATCTCGCCTTCTAACACATGGCACAGTGTAGGTATTGACTTTTGTCCTACCTGGACAGGCAGAACAACTGTGCCGACTATCGAGCATATTGCATCGTTAAAAGCTCGCAGTGTATACGTGGAGGCTGTGATGTGAGAGGCTGGCAGCTTCAAATGTTTTAAGGCTGCAGTGGTAATGATGTTACTGGACGAGCCAGTATCTATCAACACCCTCTTGTACGGAATCCCGTTGACCCGCGCGATAACGTGCAAGGGTGGATCTGCCATGTCATTCGATATCGTTTTGACCTCATCTTCTCTGAATGTGATGACCGGCTCCGTACATTGTTTCACATGTCCCATGAAGTTGTTGAAAGAATTTGTTTTGTGAGGTTGTAATTCAATGGATTTTAAAATGTCCATAAGAGCTTCCCTATGGGGTGCTAACTGTTGAATAAGCTCATAAATGGATAGCCTAGCCGATGTGGTCCGCAAACTTCGTGTGAGTTTGGTCCGTATCGTGACCTCGGGTCTAGGCGGAGGCAACTGCATTGGGCGTTGTTGAGGTTGCGATGTTGTCGAACTTCCCTCGTAGCTACCTCCGGGGGCAACTGCTGGGTACCTTCTGTTCCTTGTTACTATGCTAATCATTCCCACAAATCCCTGCATGGGAAGATTCTGTCGCACCTCGTTAATCTGGAGTGGTTTTTCCTGTGCCTCGTGGGCAGGCAAAGGGTCCTTGAATACCCCCATTTGTTGATTGTTTGGCGCTATGGGGTTGTCCACGGCCAATGTTCTATTGTCAATCAAATCTTGGATTAATTCTTTGAACTTCCAAGCATCCATTCAAGTCGTGTCCTCTCCGCCTATGGAATCTACAATACAATTCCTCTCTGTATCCCCTAGGCTTAGGAGCATTAGGGTCTATATTTTGGATTTTTGGTAGAGTGACTAAATTTGCCGCTGACAAGCGGTCAAATAGGGAGTCCCTGGACTCCGTGTAAGGGGTGAATTGTCGCCTAGGGCGACGCTGCTGATTCTGCTCCTGTCTTCTATTATCTCTTTCATAAGCAGGAGGCACTTCCCTGGTAATTAGCCTTTTGAGGCTGCATTTCTGGCACAGGCGTGGGAACATTTATCGCAACTTGGTTGACTGCAGCGTGTTGTGATTGTGTTGTCCCGATCTTAGTGGTTTTATTCCACTCTTTCTTTTTAGGCTTGGCGATTGCGCCTTCGCCTATCTTAATCTCTTCTATAACTCTGGCTTGCGCCAAAGCTTCTTCTAAGCTGTCGTATTGTCGCAGCAACAATAGACCAGAGATTGATTTTAAGCAACTTTTTGTGAACATCTACATGAGATCAGACATAGGGGGACGGTAGGGTAACTTAGAAAGCAAAGCTCTCCATCGATTCCCATATGCTGCCATTGTTTCTTCCTCAAATTGCCTGAGGCTCGCCAGATCACTCAGTGATGCCTTCTTCCTTGTGTTGAAGGCAAAGCGTTCAAGAAACGCATCTACTAATTGATCTAAGTTGCTTATGTTGTGTTTAGGTAGTTGTGTGAACCAATCCGAGGCAGGGCCTACGAATGTGGTTATGAATGTTCTAAGCAACAATGCGTCATTATCTTGGATGCCGAAGCATTGGCTTAGAAATCTTGTAACGTGTTCTTGTGCGTCCTCTTCACCTTTAAAGATTGCCAATTGAGGCAACTTGAAGTGCTCGGGGTAAAGAGGTGTAGGCACTGAGGGATGCACCGGATTACTACGGAGTTGACGTAATGTGGGTTTTTGATGCCCAGCAGATTTTGTCTCCACAGACTCCAAACGCTCTAATAGCGCTTGGTATGCATCGGAAGATTTTATTTCTTCCTCTCTTGTTCGCTCCCGTTGTAAGTTATGGTAAACTGGGGGCCTATGGAGGGGTGGCCGAATGGCAATCCTCCTGCCTTGATGGGGAGTTTCAGCATATTCTATTTCTGGTTCGTACTCCTCATAAAGTTCTTGAGGAGTCTCTGGGCGAGACCTATGACCTTGATCGAGTCCTCGCTGAAGGTACCCATCATTGTTTCGGGGAGTGGCCTCCCTCTCGGGTCTGTAAGATCTCGGAGGCAAAGCTTGACGAGGTCGTGGAGACCTGTCCTGCACCAACGAATTATGCCTCTCATATTGTTCGGCCCTTTGGATGCGAGGGGTTGGCTCCCTCTCAGGTAGTTCATAGCGTAACTCATCCGCTTCGCGTTGCATGCGCTCTCTATCCAAGCGGTGTCGGTACTCTATCTCCTGATGACTTTGTTTAAGCCGCATGATTTGGGCTTGACGGGTGGCCTGTCTAGCAACTATCGGGTCAATTTGGTCTACCCTATTTTGCTCAAGAGGTTCGAATGTTTCTCCTATGTGTTTGCCTCGAGTTTGCTGATCTAAAGTTTCAATGGGTCGCTTCCCTCTGTCGAGGTGGGCGACATGTACTCGAGGCTCTGGCCTTGATGTATGATCATGATACCTAGCAAGTGCGGAAACGCAAGGTTCCCACGCTGTTTGTTGTCCTCGAGGAATGCGATGGCTTTCCTCGTACTCTCTTTCACGGGTTTGGACGGGGCGGGCGGAGTTAGCTCGCCCTGTGTAAGGAGCCCTGCGCTTCGGATTTTGTCTTTCCGTCCTGATGGGAGGTAAAGAAGGGACGCCATATCCACGTTGTCCCTCCAAATGGATAGTGTGCCTCTCTAGCGCTCCATCGCACTGTGGCCACTCATGTCTAACCTCGAAATGTGATTCTCTATTTACATCAAGGTCTACATGTAGGGCGTCTTCCCGAAAGGGGCTGCTTTGAATGGGCATACCCCACCGAGGATTCTGAATCGGATTCTTTTGTAGGCCAGACCGATAAGGCGGTATGACCAAGTCCTCAGGACTGAAGCGAAGGTGACTTGTGCCTGCTTCTTGTGTACCTTCAGAGCTTCTACCCTTGATTGGGCTTGGCTACGGGTGTACACCATTGCGTTGCTTCTATACTATCTAAGTAGATTTTTATCTCGTTTATGATGATTTTTTTTTTTTTTGTCTACACTAAGCAGAATTAAACACACGCATACACAAACCGTGATTATCTCTTTTAAGGATTATTGGTGTGCCCTAAACTGGTTTAGTGCATTTTGATGTTTTGTTTTGTTTTTGTAGGTTTTGAAGAACGTTTAAATGCATTATGAAGGCTCATATAACTCCCAAAATGGTAGCCCCTTCAATATACCAACCAGGCCGATATACCAACCTCTCTATATACCCGCCCTTACGAGAGGGAGACTATAGGTACGTGAGAGCAGAAGGTACATGGTACGTAGGCGGTACGGAAGGGGGATTGTCCTGTTAATGGCACCTACCATAGAAGACTTATCCTCGCGCGCATGGGAATCACCCCAACGACACTCGGTCAACTCTCGTCAGGATTTACGCCTAACAACAGTTGACAATCGGGAAATGGATGCAAAGCTAAGCCAAGGTGGTGATGAACCCACCGTTGGTCTTGCTCAAGGGCTGGGGTCTTACGACCAGCTCCTTGGTTTAAAATTATTGCGTGAAGTGTGTGTGATTCATTTTATTTAACAAAAATGAAACAGACATAAATGACTTTCCTTATGCAATGCAGGATTAAATGAAAACAATTAAAGAAACAGAAACAGAAATAGAAAATTTAACAGAGATTATGAAAATCCCTACCTCTTCTCTGCCTGGACCGGTTGCTTCTGAATTTTTGCTCTAAAAATCTACAGGTGGGAATTCGTCCCTCTGTGAGACGAATTTCAGAATAGAATTCGTCCCTGCTAGAGACGAATTTGAATTCGTCTCAGGGTCAGACGAATTACAGTAAAGAATTCGTAACAGTCAGAGACGAATTGCAGTCTGCAACAAAAAAATGTACCTGTCAAGCACAAACACAAAAATTTAATCAGTTTCTATGATTTAAAAAAAAAATAGGGAACAGGGTCCCACCGTGATCGCCACTGAAAGCACGAGATTTCGGGCAAAGGAAACACTAATTGCGATGCATTCAAAATCAAATACGCTTAAGTCCTAGAAATGTAAATTGCATGAAATGAAAGAGACGCATTGAAATGAGATACAAGCAAATGGAGAAAACACAGCCCTTTCATTAAACTTTCTTGATCTCTGTTACAAAGATGCCTCCTCCCCTTTCAGGGGCTAGGAGCGTTAAAAGAATTTGACTACAATCGAGACTTAAGGTTCCTCTTTCCGCGTGCCCACACTTGAAATGGACGGGCCAAGATGATGCCGTCGCTGACGTCGATGAGTCTTTGACCTCTGCTGCTCCTCCTGCGAACAAAGAAACAACGAAGATGTCAGTAGCACTTGCTGCACATAAGAAGTGTTTGTTCTCTAAAATCGCCAAAAGATGCATGCAAACATTTGTCTGAAACAGTGAGTAAAATGACTCTAAATGACCTGAAAACCTGACAGAGGATAGAAAACATCACCAGAAGGCCACTGCCACTGAGACAATCGGCCAATCTGCCTTCAACTAGAATTCGTCCCTGGGCAGGACGAATTCTGACTGCAATTCGTCCCTGGGTGGGACGAATTCTTCTGTGTTGGAAAAGCCGACCTGATGCTGCTCCAATGTCGAATCTCGAGACCTGCAAAATGCCTGAAAATAGGGGGGTTATGTAATTGGGGCCATTTTGGGATGACCCAGATGGTCGGATTCTCCCAATTTGGCCTCTATCCTCGGGAATTCGATATCGCCACCTGCAAGTTAGTGAAACAACAAAGCGACACAAAGCATGATAAAATCTGATCAGAATGTTATGAAATTGAAGCTATGAATTCACCAAACAGAATAACACAAAATGCAACATGAACAAGTAATCTAGAATGCTTCAGAATAAAACTTAGAAAGTGCGGGGGTGCCCAAGTGGGCCTCCCACCGTTGGTACTTGATTTTGGAGCCAATCCACTAGGGATGGGCCCAAAACTTCTTAGGATTGGGGGGTCGGCAAATTGGTTGATTCAGGTGTCCATATGTTGGATTTGGGTCAGATTCAAGCTTCCAAAAGCCACCCAACAACCTCCCTTGCAAAAGAGATTGGTGGATGTGAGAAGGTGAATCAAAGGGGATGCAAGTGGGTGTTCAACTCGGCAGCACTTCGTTGCTTGAAATCTCCTTCAATCTGTATCTTTTGGGTGAGAAAAGTCCCACCTTTTATAGACCCATGGGGTCTCTTTTGAGAGGGAAGCATAAGTGCCATGTGTTGGTCATAGGTGCCATGTGGCAGTCATGTCTTCCCATGAGGGAGGAGAGTCCTCCATGACTTGGGCTCTCATAACTGCCCTTGTGACAGTCCTCTAACGGCCTATCTGTCCACCCACACACGCGTGCGAAGCAGGAGTCATCAACTGACTGTCCTGGGCTGCCACTTGGCGCCATTCTTCTTTTTGCCCGTTAAACTTGGAATTCGTCCCTACCAGAGACGAATTCAGAATCTGTCTCTGGGTGAGACAGATTCCATTTTGAATTCGTCTCTGGGTGAGACAGATTCTGAGCAAAGTGCCTGAATGTGCCAAATTGCCTCTTGACCTTACAAAATTGCTGTGAAAGTGGTTAAGACCACTGTTTAACCTCTGAGGGCTGCCCTGGGGGCTGTGTTTGTCAAAGCGATCAGTGTTTGCAGTCACATAATCGGATTGGTGCTGTTTTGGTGTCTACACATAATATGGCTTTATTATTTGTGATTGATCATGGAAAGGAAGACTAATTATTTTAATATTTATGTAAATATATTTTGAATGTATAACAACTGTGAATATGAAATGGTTGTGCTATTGGAATGAAAGAAGAAATATCTAATCTATGGAATAGGTTTTAAGCTCTTTGGTTAAATTTTAATATTCTTATAGATAATGTAAATGCTATAACTTATGTTATGGAAAGAATGAACTAGAATGAAATCTACGGATATGGGTTTACATTTCGTTTGATGATGTTTCAATATATTATTCCACAAAAAAATGTTTCAGAGGAATAGTATTGGTGTTTCTAACAATATTAGATAGCAACCCATAAAAAAAATAGACCTCTAAAGAAAAATAGTTTAAAAATAACTCTAAGTTAATTTTTAGGGTATCTTCCTTAAATATGACAACAATATTTACATAATTTACTAAGTATGAGAAAAAAAATCCATACTTGGGTATAAATTATATTTCATATAACACAATTATGTATCAGAATATAGGGTTAGTTTAAGTTCTAGGTATAGAAGGTTTGCAAAAACAACTTATCTTTTGGGTGCAACAACTCTAAGTACCCCTCTAATAAAGGGATGTGTGTAAGATAAAATTTAAAGTAGAAGAACCTATCATGGTCAACCTTTAATGTAGAGCATATTTTAACTACCACCATAATTCATAGGTTTTGCATATATACATTTTAATATAAAAAACTTTTGTGAAACAACTTTTCATGCAAAATAACTTTTAGAATAATAACTTTCTGTGAAGTCTATTTTTTTAATTACTCAATCTATCATAGTGATTCTTTATCAAAGTTGAAAAGAGATAATAGTCATACCATTTACCTTAATTAACATAGGACTAATATCTCAACTATAGAAGTTTGTACTCAAGGAATGCAACTTATAGTTGAGCCTTTTGGTTGACCTCTCCTAAGCAAGTTACACTTCAAAAAAAAAAAAAAAAATTCTACTTTATAATACTAATTCTAATTTAAATTATTATTCTAGAAGATATGCAAGAACTTCCTCCATAATTTAAGGTGTATAATAACAATAATAAATAACCTAATAAATTTGTACCATCCTATAGTCTAAGAAAAAATCAAGAAACAAATATACTATACAGTGTATTAATAGTTATAATAACAACATACAAGATAAAAGCACTCACTAGATAAAGTTAATATATAACCTCTTCCAAAGTGAATACCTATAGTAACAAATCAACATAGAACTCATTCTAGAAAGTATGTCTGTATACAACATTTTAAACCTATATATAGTGTAGGTTATGCTATTGCCAGGTTTTTGTCTTTTATGTGTAAACATATAAATAATATATAGTCTTTCTAGACTTTAGAATGAATTATAATTAGTATAAGAAATAAAATATAAGCTCTGTTTACTTTCACTTTGCTAGTAGTTTTATAGTATTATTGAGGTTCATGCTAAAATTTAGCCATACAAGACATAGGACATAACCTAAATTAAAATTTACAAGGACTTCCTTTATTTTTATATCCTCTTGGGTGGTGTTGTCTTTAATTATCCTATAACTTGTATACTTAAAAAAAATATTTTCTCCAAACTCAACATCCCAAATTTAGTGAGCACCATGAAAAGAACAACAATAATAAAGTCTAAGTTTGACTATAGTTTAAAGATTTTTGAAAAATAATATTTCTTTCAAAATTTTCCACAATGCAAACATTTTAAACACATTAAAGATAAGTTTTATATCTACTTATTTTAGAATTGAAAAAACATATAAATAAAATAATTTAATATGCTATGTACATGTTATTCAAGTAACATAAACGTATCACAAGCACCAAGGTTTTACAAACCTAATGTCACCCACTTTCATGGGAGTTTAAAAAATAATCAAAAATTTAAAACAAAAATTTATAATTTGAATGCAAAACAAACAAATCCAAAGAGAAATAAGTTTTCTTCTAAAATTTCGAACTAAAAAATATCAAATGGGTACCTAACAAAGTTCCTTTAACAAAATCAAGTATGAACATGCTGTCATAAAAACATCCTCTAGCAACAACCCTTTTTTACTTTGTGTTATCCTTATTTTGCGTCTAGGTCCTTGAAGCTAGCCTAAGTTGAAGGATTCTATTGTATTTATTATTTTATGTCCCATCATGGATAGGACAAGTTTTATAAAAAAATATTTTTTTTAAAATTAGCATTTTTTAGTCCGTGGGTCTAGGTAGATTGGTAAGTTGGGGCGCTTACCGAGAGGAGACCTAGGTTCCAATCCCATGGGCTTGCCCATGCATAGACAGTAGCCCAGATCCGATTCTTCTGAGTGGAACGATGGTGCAACCCCTGTGCGTCCGGCGGCCCCCATCTCACGCCGGGTTACCATGTACTGAGATGGTGGAAGTCCTGGGAGCCTTTGCATATAGTTTTAACCCTACCAGCTGTGCTGGTAGTTACTAAAAATTGTGATTGTAATCATTGCTTCTATATATAAAAAAAAAAAAAGTAGCATTTTTCCAAAATTTGAAGATCACCTAATGATAGGAAAACCTCATGAAATAATAAAAATAAATATTGGAAGGTTTAGATTACTACTCCATGTTTTAAAATAAATAAATAAATCTCTTCTCTGGGCTTGTAAATAAAAAATATTCTATAATTAAAAAATAAAAAAAAATAAAAAATCTTATACAAGGATATTAGGGTCATACAGGTTTACTTTAAATTGTAGGGGTACATTTAACGTGTCTAAAGTTTTTAGAATAAAAAGTTGCCCCTTTCATCCCCTGAAAACTAATATAATGACTTGTGATCGTAAACTATTTGAATGATATTATTTTTTTAAAAGTAGAATTAAATTAATGTTCCCTTATTATTAAAAACTTTGCCCATACATTAATAACTTTAAATTGTAGGGGTACATTTAACGTGTCTAAAGTTTTTAGAATAAAAAGTTGCCCCTTTCATCCCCTGAAAACTAATATAATGACTTGTGATCGTAAACTATTTGAATGATATTATTTTTTTAAAAGTAGAATTAAATTAATGTTCCCTTATTATTAAAAACTTTGCCCATACATTAATAACACCATTTATATTATTATTGATGATATAATTTAGGTTCAATCATTTTTTTTAAAGTAGAATTAAATTAATGTTTCCTTATTATTAAAAACTTTGCCCATACATTAATAACATCATTTATATTATTAATGATATAATTTAAGTTCAATCTTCATTACAGATATATATAAAAAATATTTATTAAAAAAAACTTGCACATACATTCCATGTAATAAAAGTAATGTTTAGTGCAATGCATTCATTTTAACACAAAATCAGCTATACCTATTTTCAATGCATTTATTGATAGTGTGTACACGAATTCTAATTTTATATATTCGTATTGTTGACTGATATCTTGATCTTCCCTGCCCATTTCGTCACAAATCATTCAATATGCCAGTAGTCGTGAAACCCAGAGAACTACAAAGCCAATATTAAAAAGTCCTTCCTCAAGGCAAAGAAATGTAGAATAGACTTCATATGCAGTAAGCATAAAGCAAATACCAACATTCGTTCTTATAGGGAACTAGTCTCCTCTCATATAGCGAACTCATGTCTTGTGTTTGATGAATGGAGTAAAAGTCCATACTAGAAAAGCCACAAACATTGAAGCCATTAAGGAAGAATCACTTACAATTTTTATTTTTATTTTCATTCGTTTGTCAGTAGAAAAATCGCAGAGAATGAACTGAAATGCATCGCAAAGAAGGAAATGAAATGCAGAAAAAGATTTTATTCAAACTAAGAAATTCACAAGAATAGAATTAAAACAAAAATTTCATAGAAAGCAAGAATAGAAATAAAAAATGTATGGAAATAGAATTAAAACTGAGAATACATGCAAAACGTTCTTTGTATTCGAAATTTACAGAGAATACAAACAGATTCTCCCTAAACAAATCTCAACGCCTATAGAATAACCGACAGAAAAACCGAGAGAAAAAGGAGGAAAAGAGCTTTTCACGAAGACCAATATTTCTCTAGATAGCATCGCATTTTACTTGCTGGAAGGAGACCTTGTTGGCGGCAGTCTCATAAAGAAAATGAAAGTTCTGTTGCTGTACGTTTCCAAATATCGAAGGAACCCATCCTTCAGAGTTGCTTGGAACTATGGCCAAACACGAGCCCGTTACCTTCATCGATGAATGTGTTCTCTGCAGGAAGCTCGTACTTCACGTGGCCTTCAAAATTGAAGGTCACCGTTGGTAAATCTGAGTCACCAACGATTAGGGCTTTGGTGACCTAAAGGTTTTAGAAGAAATTTTTTAAAAATACGCTTGAAAATTAATAATAAAATTTAAAAATATTATTATTATTATTATTTTATAAGGTGACTTAAAGGTTTTAGAAGAAAAAATACCATTGAAAACTAATATAATGGCTTGTGATCATAAACCAGGTGAATCATAAAGGTGGAACTAAATTAATGTTCCCTTATTATTAAAAATCTTGCACATACCTTTATGAAATAAAAGTAATGTTTTATTATAAGCATATTGAGTATTTAGAGCAACACAAAACCAACTATACCTATTTTCAATGCAATTTAATGAGAGTGTGTATATGAATTTTTTTTAGTAAAAAGTAAACATTTTATTAAAAAAAATTGATTAGCTTATGCAAATCTATTTTGATATTCTACTTTTTATAAATTTATTTTGATATTTTGTTTTTTTTGGCAAGGTTCAAAATGTAGTTTTTTGTTATCTTTTATTTGCTTATGATCTTTGAATCCCCTATTCTTCTTTACCTCCTTCTTAATTATATATGTCCTCTAAATTTTTATTTGAAAAATTTTGAGAGAGGAGCGAATAATGGACCCTAGAATTAACATGGGGTCCATGAGGGAAAATAGCTAATGAAAACCACACATGGGAAAATTCCACTCACCACCATTGAGCGATGCGAGCATTGAGCATATTGTTGGGCCATGATTTGCTCGTTTGAGGGGCTGGGTCATGGTTCGCATGCTTCCACTTGGGCATTTCACCAAAAATCTTGCTTCTTGATTTGTAAAGCTTTATATGGGTGTTGTGCTTTATATACCATCATGAGGGCCATCGTGGGATAAATGTGGGATAATGGTTGAAGACTCTCACAGCGTTGCTCAAGTTATTTTTTAATAATTTTTTATTTGAGAAATTATGAGACCGAGTAGTATGGGATGAGAGAATAATGGACCTTAGAATTAACATGAGGCCTATGAGAGAAAACAATCAATGAAAACCACACATGAGAAAAATTCCATACTCACCACCATTGAGGGATGCTTCCACGGGAGAGGATGGAGCATATTGTTAGGTCATGATTCACTCGTTTGAGGGGTTGGGTCATGGTTCACATGCTTCCACTTGGGCATTTCACCCAAAAGCCTACTTCTTGATTTGCAAAGCTCTATGTGGGTGTTGTGCTTTATATACCATCATAAAGGGTCATCATTGAATAAATGTTGGGATAATGGTTGAAGACTCTCACAACGTGATTCACTCATTTAAGGGGCTAGGACATGATTTGCATGCTTCCAATTGGGCATTTCACCCAAAAGCCTGCTTCTTGATTTACAAAGCTCTATGTGGGTGTTGTGCTTTATATACCATTATCAAGGTCATCATGGGATAAATGTGGGATAATGGATCAAGACTCTCACAGCGTTGCTCAAGTTATTTTGTTATTTTTTAATAAATTATGAGACTAGATAGTACGAGAGGAGAGAATAATGGACCCTAGAATTAACATGGGGCCCATGAGTGAAAACATCCAATGAAACCACACATAGGTAAAACTCCACTCTCATCACCATTGAGTGATGCTCCCACAGGAGAGGATGAAGCATATTGCTTGCCCGTGATTCACTCATTTGAGGGGTTGGGTCATGGTTCGTATGCTTCCACTTGGGCATTTCACCCAAAAGCTTGCTTCCTAATTTGCAAAGCTCTATGTGGGTGTTGTGCTTTATATACAACTATGAGGGCCATCGTGGGATAAAGGTTAAAGAATCTCGTAGTGTTGCTCAAGTTATATTTTAATAATTTTTATTTAAAAATTTATAAAATTGGACAATACGGGAGGAACGAATAATGGACTCTAGAATTCACATAGGACCTTAAAGAAAAAACAGTCAACGAAAACCACACATGAAGAAAATTTCACTCACCACGATATGCTTCGAAGAATTGATATCTTATAACCTCTATTTTTTTTTATAAACTTTTTACTCACATTGGTGATTGATATGGGATGCTTAAATGCCTATAAAAGATCAAATCCAAAATACCTAAAAGCCTCTATAAAACTAGAGGCAAAATCTAAGATAACCTGGACAGAAAAAATTCAGTTATCCAAAGATTTTTCTTCAAGTAAACCTGGAATTCTAACAACTAAACAAAACTTTAGGAAAACAAACAGAAATCTCTGACATTCAGTGTTTACGGTTGAAAATTCACAACCAAAACCCAAACACATTTTCATTTTTGTTTCCTTTTCAGTGCTATTTGGCGTAAATGCTAAAAATGCATGACTTGGAAATCTTCTAAAAAGGTCATTAATACAAAACAAACCGCTAGGGAGCAGATGTACTTGTTTTGGTTTAACGCTGTTGCATCTTACATTGTATTAGGGGGTGCAATTTTATAATTAACAAATTTTAATTTATAATTTTTTACAATATAATTATTCTTTCAGTTCGAGTCATGCTTATAAGTTGTTGCATTAAACGGTCAATGAATGTTTAGAGGACCTTTGTTGTGGATCCATACGCTTGCTGTGGGATCTGTAAGCCTCCTCTGCGGCCTTCAGCATCATGAAGAACGGATACTGTCAATTTTCAAAATGGATCAATGAAACGTTCTTCACGTTCCTTGATCTTCCCTGCTCATTTCGTTACAAATCATTCCATATGCCAGCAGTCGCGAAACCCAAAGAACTACAATGCCAATATCAAAATGTCCTTTCTCAACACAAAGAAATGTAGAAGAGATTTCATATGCAGTAAGCATATAGCAAATACCAACATTCGTTCTTATGGGGAACTGGTCTCCTTTCTTATAGCGATCTCATGTCTTGTGTTTGATGAATGGAGTACAAGTCCAGACTAGAAAAGCCACAAACATTGAAGGCAATAGCAGGAAGCATCACTTACAATTTTTATTTTTATTTTCATTCGTTTGTCCAGTAGAAAAATCGCCGAGAATGAGCTGAAATGCATCGCAAAGAATGAAATGAAATGCAGAAAAAGATTTTATTCAAACTAAGAAATTCACAAGAATAGAATTAAAACAAAAAATTCATAGAAAGCAAGAATAGAAATAAGAAATGTATAGGCATAGAATTAAAAGTGAGAATACATGCAAAACGTGCTTTATATTCGAAATTTACGGAGAATACAAACAGATTCTCCCTAAACAAATCTCGACGCCTATATAATAACAGAGAGAAAAGGAGGAGAAGAGCTTCTCACGAAGACCAATCTTTCTCTAGATAGAATCGCATTTTACTTGCTGGAAGGAGAGCTTGTTGGCGGCAGTATCATAAAGAATATGAACGTTCTGTTGCTGTATGTTTCCAAATATCGAAGGAACCCATCCTTCAGAGTTGCTTGGAACTATGGCCAGACACAACAGCCCGTTACCTGCATGGATGAATGTGTTCTCTGCAGGAAGCTCGTACTTCACGTCGTCTTCAAAATTGAAGGTCACCGTGGGTAAATCTGAGTCACCAGTCGATGACGCCTCATAGCAGAGATCCAACCCCACAGAGGACCCATCTACCGGCTTGCGTTTGACCGTGGAATTAACTGCATCCTTCAACAGTTTGTAGACCTCAGACGGAATATACGTAAAGGTGGTTCCAGAGTCAATAACCATGCCGCCTTTGCCCTCGGCATATATATCAAAAGACCCCTCAGGAATATGCAATGCCGACCCATCCAAGCTTATTCCTTTCACTGGAATGTAATAGAACGTCGGGAAATGCTGGTTCTTGATGAACGAAATAGTCTGGATGCCTTGTCCACGCAGGTCAGCACCGCTCCCGAAAATCATAGGGCTGGTTTTGGAAGCAGGGTCCGTGATGGGCAAGAGGCAATAGGAGAACTTGTTGTTAACCTTGTCACCGAGCTGCGTGATGAGAGAGAGCGCACCTCTTCCCAATCCCACGAGGCCTCCGCCCTGACTGAAACCATCGCCTTGGGTGTCATGTCCACATCCGAAAGCGATGTTGGGGATCTTTGTGCTGCTCCCTATTGTGAGCGTTTCATAGGAAAGATCGCCGCTCGTGCTCGAACCATCTCCATAGCCGTAGTAGTAAGTGCAATTTGGGTTGCAGACGGACTTCGTTTCTGCCAGTGCGTCGCAAAGAGCGTCGTTGCAGGTAATTTTTGAGTAGGTAGAGGATTTGAAGGGGTTGAAGATGGGGGTACTTTGGTTGAAGCATTCCACGCAGGGCTGGCACTGAGTCCAAGTGAGATCGCTGCCGGTATCCGCCATGGCACTGAAGGAAACGGTGGGGGTTCCCACTGCCACCTCCATCAGAAATTCTCCATTACCGATCCTAACGGGGGATTCCATGGAGTCGTCGACTTGTAGCGATGACTGATGCATAATCGTCGCGATGCTCTGAACCCGTAGATTGCTTCGCTCCACCGCACTCCGCAACCGCTCGGCCAAAGAGCTCCCCTCGTCTCTGCGCCTCAAATTCACCCGAAATCCAAGGCCATGATCCTTTGGCCTGGAAAGGGAAAAGGCAGAGGATAGAATGGGAGTAACGCAAATCAAGTAGACAAAGAGTAGATTCAGCATCATGTGTTCGATGTTTGACGAATCCATTTTCGTTACCCAGGCTTGTAATTCTTTGGACTCAAGCACCAAGGTGGAGAGCTTAAGTACTTGTGTAGGGAATTTAGTTTTCCGTATGTTGTTTCCTTTTCAGCGAAAAACGCGTTTAGGATGTTACGAACTTTATTGTTTGTTCAGTTTATCCGCAGGTGTGCGATGCTCATTCGAGGTAGCAAGTTGCATGTTTCGCGTTGTTTTTAATTTTGGAAATTCTGAGAGATCTTTTTGTTTGTGCAGTTCCTTATGTAAAGATGAAGACAATGGAAATCAATCTGGAACAGCTCACTTGCAAGTAAAACCCTTAAAAAAAAAAATCTAACTGAAACTGACAAATAATCAACTAACCAAATTAAACTCCAAGAAAGTATGGATCTGAATAAAAATGAAAGAGTACAAATAATCAACTAACCAAATTAAACTCCAAGAAAGTATGGATCTGAATAAAAATGAAAGAGTACAAATAATCAACTAACCAAATTAAACTCCAAGAAAGTATGGATCTGAATAAAAATGGAAGAGTTACGAAATTATAAAATGAGTAAGGCTTTGAGATTTCAATTTATAAAAAGTGACTATGTTTGTTAATTTATTTATAATTTTAGGAACTCTTTTAAGACAAGGTAATAAATAGATTTAGTATTAAAATTTTATTTTCATAAATAATAATTTATATATTTATAATTTAATATATATTAAATAACATGTATTAAGAAAAATAAATGTTTTACTAGTGTTTGAATATTATAGACATATGAGATGTCGATTTATAATTATGGTTTTAAATTTGTAAGGATATGATTATATTATACAAAAACTAATATATTAATATAATATAATATGTTACCTAGGTGTTGTAGGTGAGTTGGAGAAGAGGGCAATTTTGGAGGTCCCAGATTCAAATCTCCACCCTACCAAAAAGTTGAATTGGGTATCCAAAATCCAATTGATAATGTTGGTGCGGTTGGGTGTGACTACCGGGTGACTTTGACGGTGTAGAACCCCCGTTCATGGTCTCTCCACCAAAGCGCCCCTGCAAGGAGTTTTTTGCTAAGAAAAAATATATATAATATAATATGTTTTAATTATATATATATATATATATATATATATATATATATATATATAATCTTAAAATAATATAGGAATTTATAAAGTGAGTAAAGTGGTGTTTGATGATTATATGTTAGAGATTATATAGGAGGATTTATTTAAGTGTTTGCACTTTTATTTAGAATTTTAAATATTATAAATATGAGAATATAAAAAAATAGTGTAATGCAATACTAATGTTAAAAACATCTTATACTATATCAAAATATAATTATATATTTAATTATATATTAAGAGATATTTAATTATAAATAATTATTCATACAAAACATACAATCCCAACAATCCTTAAAAAATAAATTACTTAAAAAATTTAAATACATTTTAATTTAAATATATATTATGTTATTCAATTTATAATATTTTGAAAATAAGCGTTATATTTTTATTAAATATCATATATATATATATATATATATATATATATATATATATATATATATATATATATATATATATATATATATCTTGAAAGCAATTTTTACATATCTTCAATTAATTCAAAGGTAAAATAGTTAGACCATTCAATCCATCTTAATATATGGTCTGAATTTATTTGGAGTCAAGATTGGATCTACTTTCTATTTGTCCATGGAAAATAGATAGGTAATATGCACATTCAAAACACTACTAAAAATGTTTTAGTATTTATGATTTGTTAATTTTAAATTATTTATAAAACAATTTTTTTTAAATAATATTCAATTATTTTATTTTGTTTTATTTTTGTTGGTAAATAAGAATTTTATTTATAAGTAGGTTTTGAAAGGGGTCCTAAAACCTTAGTATAACCAAAAGTAGAAACAACAAAAATCAAGCCTAAGGGTCATAGCAGTAGGTAACCCATGAGAAGGATTTGACCAAGTCCCAAAAAAAGCCTAAGCGTCATAGTAGCAGGTAATCCACAAGAGGGTTGCTCCACTGCTACCTTACTTTGCAAGCTCCTAAATCATTATGGTAGCCTTCTTTATAATATTCTTCAACTGAACCACCTCATCATCAATCACCATAATTAGTTTACTATTTTTTAGTCGATATGATATTTATTTCTTGAGTTTCTTTAGGTGCAAGGATGCGTGGTTGAGGGGAAAACTATGAAATTTGGAGGATGAGCACTTTATGACCCTAAGTTTGAGTTCAAATTTAATGTAAGGCTCATATTTGGGCTTAGACAGGGTAAAGAGGAGTAATCAAGATTATTGTCTTCGGTACCTCATGAATAGGTGACTCATAGCTACTACTATTCGTAGGCTTAACAGGGGTGGGGAGGCTGAGGTATGGATAGGGAAAGGAGAAGAGGTGGGCTGAGAGGGATCGAGCGAGGTAGATGCAAGGACATGCTAGGAAGGGGTGAAAAGAACAACATCTAGGGCTCTTTTGGTAAATGCATCCAATGCATGCTTGTAAAGAATAGGCTGGAGGCCATAGTGGATGGAGTAGTGGGCTTTCTTAGTCTTGACATTGGTGATAGATAATTTGATGGACCTAAAGAGGTAATATGGTATGTTTATTTTCTTGTTCCCTCTAAAGTGGTTTAAAAATTCTAAATGAAAACTACATAGAGTGGAATCAATTTTATCGATGGTAAAGTATTGGAGGATAGGAACCATGACACGATCCCATAGCCCTAGAAGTTTCATCCTCTCAATACCACCATCGGTAGTGAGAAGGTCCTTACCTTTCTTAGGGAAGTAGTCAAGCTCCGTCACCATCGTATGCTTGTTGCATCGAATGCTCCTACCATCAAGAGGGAGCCTAGTAACATCCATAAGTATTCAAACATCAATCATAAATTTGAGGTCTCTAATCAAGACTTGACCACCATTCCAAGTTTTAATAATTACAATGCAGATATCTTCCTCACTACCTACAAATTTTAGTGGAAAGAAAATATAATTGTGGATCTTCAAAATGTCCTTGATGATATGATCAATATGAAGCACTATGGACTTGAGGATAGCCATGGAGGAATAGGGGTAGAGGGACTTAGTGATGGGGTTAATAGAATATAGATAGGTGAAGTGGTGGAGTATTGGTTGAGTATGATTCTTAAGAGACTGACAAGTGTGCATGCAAAAGGAGATAGAAGGTGAAATGCACTAAGATGACATAAGGTTTGGATGGTGATACTTGTTGGGAGGTGTGCCAGCTAGCGAAGTCCAAAACCTACAATGAAAAAGAGCCACAGTGGAGAGGTCATTGATGGTGGTATTGTCGATAACCTTGTTATTGGGAAGGGCAATATTCAGGGTGGTAAATTTATTTAGAATTCTAAAGGTGGTTCAAATACACACACCATGAGAATCAAGTATGATATTGGGACTATACATATGAGATATTATGGTGGTACTATTGTTCACACCATGTTTATTGGATGTTATTTGCAATCTAAGATCATGACGGTTGATTCACTTGAATAGGGTATGAAAAAGCATGATAACACCACCAATAGGATCGAAAAGTATCTAGTGGCCAAGCACAATGTGTAGATAATTCTTACATCAAATATCCATTTATAACCATTAAAATATGGAGTGAATGGGGTACATGTGAGGGGCTAACAAGGATTCAAGTTGATGAAGCCAAGTGAGGATGAGAAAAGGGGCTCACAGGGGGATCAAGCTAGTTGAACAAGAGACGATAAGGGATGGGGGCGACATGGAAGGAAAAAATAAGGACTGCAAGACAAAGGGCCAAGTGGGTGGGGTAGGAGATAGGGATCAAGAGGGACTTGGTCGATCCTAGGTAATGAATTCAATTAGGGATGGGGGAAATCATCATACCATACACTAAGGGACTACTAAGAGTGGCCCATGTTGGCAAGGGATTCAGCTGCATAGTTAGCTTCTCTAAGAACATGTTGTACTAAATACTCTAGATGATTAAGGAGGATGTGCCTAACTTCTAAAATAATATTGTTTACCCTCCATCTAATATTCTTGTTGGTTTTTGCATCGTTGATGATATTTAAGGAATATCCTTCAATGTTGGGATCCTCAATCCTAACATTATTAGTTAGTATTAGTTAGTATTATTAATTATTTAATTATTATATTATTAACTCATAAAGTGAACCATCACATATCTTCATAACGTGAACCATCACGTCTCTTCATAACATGAACCATCATGTCTCTTCACCAACGTAGCTTTAGGGTAGATATATATATTACATTGGCCATCCATATCAAATCATCCAAGAAGAAGAAGAATAAGAATCATAGATTCTAAAGGAAGGATCCCCCTATAGTGGCAAAATTATTACAAGAGAGCCCCCTTTGAGTGACCTACGATTACATTTTACATTAATTTATTAATATTTTTATAGTAAGACCTTAGGGTCTTACCATTTGGTATCAGAGCCATGTGGGAATTGATTAAGGTTATTCATCAAAATACTACTATGCATGATTATGAAATTTGATTTAAGGATATCACCAAACACAACACAGGGTTGGATGAAGCATTTTTCATATATTTTTTCATCAATGGATTGAAAGAGGAAATTAAAATGGAGGTGACAAAGTTCAAACCCTATACCATGATGCAAACCCTTGGATTGGCAAAATTAGTCGAAGATAAAATCAATGCACAACATCGATTAGGGAGACCACCTATAGGGAAATCACCAACCACTTACATTTCCCCAAACCTATGCATAATGGAAATGCACAAGGCATTTACACAACCCCCAAACTTAACCCAACGATGTGGAATTTGCTCAAGGAACTTTGTTAAATCACTTTCGTACGTGAGTATCAAACTCGGTTTGAGGATATCAACAAACACAACATAGGGTTGGATGAATCAATTCTCATTAATAGCTTCATTAGTGGATTGAAAGAGGAAATTAGAATGGAGGTGACAAGGTTCAATCCCTATACCATGATGCAAACCTATGGATTGGCCAAATTAGCCGAAGACAAAATAAATGCACAACGTCAATTATGGAAACCACCTATGGAGCATTCATCAACCACTTACATCACTCCCAAACCGACGCATAATGCTGACCTCGATAAGACAAGATAAGAAGAAAATGAAATAGACGTAGACATAGTGATGGATACACCTGAGGATAGCACTAAATATGGTAACAATGAGTAAGATAAAAAAGAAGAGGAATATGTGGAAAACAATGACAATGAGCAAGAAATATCTCAATACATTCCCAAAGTGACTCATTATGACCAAACATGCACTCTATAAGAACTAAAATCAATTTCCTCTCCAATAGTGAGTTATCACCATAGGGTCAAACCTATTCAAAAACAAGGCAAAAAGGTGATTGCACACTCCTCCATTGCCTCTCCTAGGGAACAACAGGAGAATGTAGAAGTTTTACCACCTCTTTTTATGTATCATTATAAGGCATTTCAAGAACTCCAAGGATTTTCCTTCCCTCATCATCACACATTTACTAATATTTTTGGAAGCCCCCGCTAACACTTCATCCTTCTCGATATCCCTGCCTACGAAAGGATGACATTAAAAGAGTCCAAGAACTTACACAAATCCTTCTTGGAAAATAAAATACAAAGCTCCTCACTTTTAGCTTTGAGGACAAAGATCTTTTTAAGGAGGGTGGAATGTTAGGATCCTCAATCCTAACATTATTAGTTAGTATTATTAAGTATTTAATTATTATATTATTAACTCATAAAGTGAACCATCACATATCTTCATAATGTGAACCATCACATATCTTCCTAACGTGAACCATCACATCTCTTCATAACATGAACCATCATGTATCTTCACCAACTTAGCTTTAGGGTAGATATATATATTACGTTGGCCATCCATATCAAATCATCCAATAAGAATAAGAATAAGAATCATATATTCTAAAGGAGGGAGCCCCCTATAGTGGCAAATTGATTGCAAGGGAGCCCCCTTTTAGTGGCTTGTGATCACATTTTACATTAATTTATTAATATTTTTATAATAAGACCTTGGGGTCTTACTATTCAACCACAAGCTTGTACTAGATATTGCTTATAATTACTAACCCTCGATAGAGAGATTTAGCTACCACTACATGATTGGTAAGGATGCCAAGGTTCTCTACAAATGCTACTATATGTTTCCTTCATGGTTTTTGATAATTTCTCCTCTACCAGCTGGCCCAGGGTTTCCTCTAGAAGAGCCATTAAAGTTTATCTTTAGCTAACCCTCCGATGGAGGGATCCACTTTACGTTGAATTTGGTATTAGTGTTCACAGGAGGTCTAATGAGATCCATAGAAAGATGGATGGAAGAGGATATGATGGATTTGATCCCAAGACCTAAGGTTCTAGAGCAAGGAACCAAGTAAGCATTTTAAATAGAAAATATTAGGATCCTACTGCCAACCGAAGAAGGGTCCTTGGGGGTATTAGAAAAGGCATGATTGTTATGTTTAATCTAGATTTACCAAAAGAGGTGATGGAGGTACATTGATCAAAGGGATTTGATTTTGGCATTCTTTAAAGGGTTAGGCCATTTATTGAAGAGATCAACCATTGAACTAGGGTGGGTCCAAGCACTATTAAAGATGTTAAGGATTGAGTTGAGGATAGATTCAGTGAATGAATAATATACAAATATATGATGTACTGAATGTCACTCAAAATTATAGAGGTAATAATGATTAGGTAACTATAGACCCCTGTTTATAAGGTTTTCCAGGATCAAGCTATTATTTTGGGTAGCCAACAAGAAGAAGAACCTAATTTTTGAAATAAGGTTTGTATGCTATATAGAATTGGTAGGGATGTTTTAGGCATGGGTTTGATCCATCAACAGGTAGGTATATTTGATAAAAAAGTGTCCATCATCACACTCTCTATAAATGGGAGCATAGGGAGATTCAATGGGGATGGGGATGATGAAAGAGTAGATGATGGATATAATAATTGGTGGTATTTATGATGTCAAAAGGGAGGGATGAGGTCAGAATAGATTTCCAAGAAGGCTTGTCATGGTTGAATGAGATGAAGTGGGTGACCATGCTACCAAATATGTGATCTATGATAGGATTAAGGGTAGCAAGGGTGGGATCATCAATTATAGGTTGATCACGAATCCATAGATCATGCCAAAAGTCAATGATTTAACCATTGTTGAATTGTCATATGATTCACCTATAATAATATCTTTGGATTTTGTAATTGAGTTCTAAAAGACATAGCCATCCAGGGGGATACCCCGTAAGGGGTTTTTTGCTTAAAAATAAAAAAACAACACAAAGAACACAAAAACAAAACAAAACAAAAGAACCCACCCACCTTAAAAAACTAAACCAAAAAAACAAAAAAGAAAAAAGAAATGAACATAACAATGACCTATCTAGACTAGAATACTATTAAGGCTAGAATCAACAGAGGAAATAAAAGAAAGAATAGAATAAGCTAGGGAACTAAAAAAAAAAAGTAGGAAAAAACTAGATACCTTCAGAACTAGAGCCATCCAAAGAAATTATAGAAAGAAGAGCTTCCCTAATTTGAGAAGCCCACCATCGAGGAGGGTGTCCATAACAAGTAAGATCACCTTTGTCCAAAGCCCAATTAGCTAAAGCATCAACACTCTTGTTTTGATCTCTGACCACATGATTGTAATCAACTTTCAAAAATCTCATCTAGATTAATTGAATCTTCCCAATAATTCTTTTTATTCTCCAATCCACCTTATGATTCTTATAAGGAGTCTTCAAGATATTAATCATAAGTTGAGAGTCATAATCAACTAACATATTTTCCCAAACAACCTTAGTAGCCTCTTGAAGGCCTCTAAGGATACCATACCCCTTAGCAAGGTTATGGGAAAGAATGCCCGAATTCTCAGCAAAATTAAAAACTAGGGAGCCATCTAAAAGTCTACCAATTCCTCCCACACTTGCTTTTCTAGGGTTCCCTCTAGAGGCTCCATCAATATTGAATTTTCCAAAATCCTTAGGAGGAGGTTGCCAATTTCTTGTCCTATCCATCTTACTAATATTCACATTCCCTTTATGTTGGTTGCCCTTACAATATTTAATCTTCAATATTTGCATCACTTGATCGCATCTTTGGTGGGAGTTTTGGGGGTAATTAAGGAGTTGATGGATTGATTCAACTAAGTTTGCTATGGTATTTTGCCAAATATAGTGAATATCCTTCCTATATTGATTAAAAATTTGGTTGTTCCTTTCATTCCAAATATTCCAAAGAAGAATGGTAGAACCCATCCAAACTAACTGCCTAAAAAAATTATCAACACCCTCTTGATTAGGCCAATCCCTCCAAAGTTGTTCAAAAGTAAAAAACTTGGACCATTATAAGCCAAGTAAAGTGGCCATTCTCCTCCATAGCTCAGAGGCTAAAGTACACTCAATAAAAATATGGTTGAGAGCTTCTACATTCTCTTCACACATTTCACATCTAAAAAAGCCATGAAAACCATGCTTCATAAGTTTCTCGCCAATAAGCACCCTACGATGCAATAAAAGCCAATTAAAGAACCTCACCTTAGGCTAGAGCTTTTGATCCCACAATAGAGAAAATATTCTAGAAGAATGGTTGGGATTATTATGGCATAAGGTCAAATAACCTTGAGCAACTGAATACTCACCCTTAATAGTGTTGTTCCATCCAAAACAATATTTTTCATGGGACCAAGAGAGGGATATCATATGAAGGATGCCTTGGATATTTTTTCTTTGTATTTCTAGGATTTGAATAGGTCAATCCTCAATAGGGATCCAATATATACCAACCTTTGAATTACCAGTATGGTACTGATAGTAACTAGCCACCTTTATCCAGTTAGCTCAGTGAAGCTCCTACATACAAGGCCTCCAATCGGAAAAACTAAATTATCAAAGGCTTGTGACCATCCCAAGAATCTGTCCAAAAATTTACCTGTTGACCATTATGAATGATCCAAAATAATTTTTTCTTTATCAAATACTCACCAGTATTAAGAACTACTAAAATGGGAGAACCTTTGGTAGGAATTTGATAGCGAACAAGGTCTTCAAGAATTTTGTTCTCAACATATTTAGCACGAAGATTATTGGCCCGGAGAGCATTGGGGTTATGCAACATCCTCCAATATAATTTAGCAGCTAAATATTTATTGTTATTAATAGAACACCAGAATCTTAACCCCCCATCATTCTTAGGAAGACATAAAGTATCCCATTTCACTAAGGCCCATTTTATTTTCTCCTTAGTACCACTCCAAAGGAAACGATGACTGATTTGATCCAATTCTTGAAGAACAACCTTTGGGATATTCAAAATGGAAGAAACATAAATATGAATAGCTTGAAGGACTGATTTTACCAAGGTGATTCTACCCCCATAAGAAAGCCACCTATTGGTCCACTTTCCAATTTTCTTCTTCACTATGTCCAACAACCAATTCCAATTTTTTTTTTTTTGCCTTTGAATATTTATGGGAATACCTAAATAAGTGATTATAATGGAGGTCTTCTTATATATTAATTTATCCAATACCATGGATTCTTGTCTAGCAGAGAAGTGAAAGAAATTAACTTTAGATTTGTCTTCATTGATCAACTGCCAGCCTTAGAAAAATAGCTAATGATTTATTTAATATTAGAAGCTTCCTTAACTGTAGTGTTACCTAAAATAGTACATTCATCCATAAATTGAATATGAGAGATAGGTATAGCTCCATGAGCAATGGTAACTCCCTCAAGGGTTTTGTTTTCCCTCTTTTTGGTTATAGTCCTACCCAAGCATTCAACAAGAATGATGAATAAATAATGGGATAGCAAGTCACCTTGACTAATACCTCTAGAAGCTAGGAATGACTGAGAAGTACTACCATTGATAAGAACTAAGTAGGAAACTAAAGAGATGCATCCCACAATCCAATCCATCCAATCCTTAGAGAAACCAAATTGCCTCAAAAATTTGATAAGGGCCAATCCACTCTGTCATAAGCTTTGGATAAGTCTAACCGAATGAACATGGAAGGAGATTTTTGCATATCCATGGAATGGATGGCTTCCTAAGAAAGAACTATCTCATCTACTATTTGATGTCCTTCCACATAACCCCCTTGCTCTAGGGAAATAATATTATGCAAAAGAGGCTTCAACCTTTTTGCCATGATTTTAGTAATGATTTTGAGAAGAACATTACATAAAGCAATAGGTCTAAAAGCTGAGATATGATCAACCTCTTGAGATTTTGGAACAAGAGTAATATAAGTTTTATTAATAAACTTAAATTTTTTTTTGGCTTTCCCGGATTCTTCCATCACCTCTAATAAATCAACATGAAGGACATCCCAGAACTCTTAGTAGAACTCAATGGGAAAACCATAAGGACTCGGGGTTTTCCCTTTTTGCATTTTAAAAACTACTTGTTGAAGCTCATTTATAGTAACAGGAGCAGTAAAAATAAAGTCCTCCTCAGAAGTGATAAGAGAAGGGATTTCTTGAAGAACATTTTGTTGTGAAGCTGAGTCAAGAGGAGTAGCAGCAAAAATATTGGAAAAGTAATAAATAACAATAGAGTTCATGCCATCCCAAGTATAAACAACATCTTCAGAATCTGTTTTTAAGGAAGAAATAAAGTTGTGAGATATTCGAGCTAGAAGAGATTTGTGGAAGAAATTTGTGTTTCGATATCCTTCTTTGAGCCATTGAACTCTAGATTTTTTCTTCCATAAGATTTCTTCTCCTTTTTACCATTCCTCTAACTAAGTTGTGAGTTTAATTTCATCTGCACTTCTCTTCTCTATGAGGCCATCTAAATGAATTTTCTTATTCAAATTTTCAATATGAGCAATAAATTCATGTTTTTGTAATGAACATCCCCAAAATCTTTCCAGTTCCAAGTCTTGATTTTGGATTTAATGTATTGTAGTATTTTGGCAAAATAGAACATCTTAGTCCCACATCTAGGTTTACCTTCCTTCCACCATTGTTGCACACGAGGTCTGAAGGAAATATCTTTAAGCCACATTAATTAAAAATGAAAAGTAGAGAAACTCACATTGGTTTTCCACATTTCCACCATGACTGGCCAATGATCCGAACCAACATTATTAAGAGTCTTCACTTTAGGAATGTGACCATGGATTAAGAAATTTTTAGAGAGCAAAAAACTATCCAATATCTCCATTATACAAGCTAAAACTTACCTTCTTTTAGACCAAGTCATAAAGCCATTATCTGGTTGGATATCCACAAGATGGAGGTTTGCAATATATTTGCTCATGAGGTCAGTGCTTTTGTCCAAATTTCTATTTCCCCCCCTTTTCTCATCCAGAGAGGGGATGGTATTGCCTCTGATAAATATCCAAGCTTCAGGGGTTCAAACAGAGCCCATCCCCCTCCTGGATCATCTACATTAGGGTTCCCACCTTTCAGCAATTCAAAATTTATGCCTGCAACACCATTCTCCAATGCATTTTAGCAATTCAAAATTTATACCTACAACACTATTCTATACCTTAGAGTTTTGACTTTCCTCTATTATATAATTTTATTTTGACAAAGGAGGTGTTATAATATTTTTTTGGGTTACATAGCATTGAAATGGACCTCACCCATATTACATCACCACAACATATTGGTATTACAAAAAATCTTGGATAATTTTTTATTACATAGGAGAGTTGGTTACAACCTCTAATTTCAGTAATTAGCCAACATAGGGTTCAAATTACAAGGACTACTCTCTTTTGGTATTAGTTAATACCCCCATTTCAAGTTATTTTTTAGGTGACGACTTTGGTATCAATCAACAAAGGGTCTGAAAACATAAGAAACCTCAACAACTAGGTAATTTCTTTATTGAAAAGTCTCAGGCATGGGATTTTTTTGATGGTTCTAGTAAGATACAATCATATTTTAGTAGTGTAGGAGGTATTATTAGCTTCTCATGTTCCCACTATATCAAATTTAAAGTAGTTCTTAGGACAAGTTCCAATAATTTTACTGAGTTCTAGGTATTCAAATTGCTAATGAAGTGTGTTGTGAAGAGAAATGTAAACAATTACAATATTTTAGATATTCTACTCTAGTCATCAATTGGATGAATATATCTGCTCAATTAAAAAATAATCTTCTTAGACCATTGAGATATGAACTATTGGATGTTATTTGCCTTTTTAAAAATCTCTTTTACTCATGTTTATAGAGAATTAAATCAAGAAGCAGATAAGTTATCAAAAGAAGGTCAGCAGGTTCTGGAAGGTTTCTTGCAAATCAAAGAGAACAAGGATGGAGTTTCTTCTTTCACCCACATATCATACCCCTAGTTCCTATCCTAACTTTGGTTTGTACTGTGGGACTATTCATTTGATAAGAGCTTTATGGTAGTTTTTAATTGTTTCCTTTCTTTCTACTAGTTTCTTTTTCACTAATATATTTCTAGGTTTTGGACATGGAGGTTATTTGAATGATTAAGTATTGATATATAAGGATATTTATCCTTATTATCCCCATGCTATTTGTAAGATGGGATTTTTTCCTCTCTGATCTACCTGACTATAATTATATCTTGACCCCCAGTAATCTATTTTTATCTAGGTTTTTATTTGTGCTAACACACCTGAGAAGTGTAATTTTATTTCTTTCATGAAATAAATTACAATTTTTTTTTGTAAAAATTCCAAATTCAAAATAAGTTAAAGGTGCAAACAAAATGGGGAATTGGATATTATGGAAAATGAGGTAAATAAGGTCAATGTTAATTCAAGTAAACCATCTTCATTTTTGTAAAGTAACATCAAATTCTCTCCATGTAATAAAATAAATATAGTACTGCACATAAGGGTTCTAAGGGAAACATAATAACAAACATACATGAAGGATACCCATGGAAATATAGGGATTCAAGATCAACATAAATAAGAAAGTGTTTACAAGGCTATTCCTTGTATTATAAATTCCTTATAGTAGTATAAATCCTTAGAAGATAAGTCTCATGATGAATAATATATAAAATTGTAATAGACTAATAAAGATTAAAATTATTGGTAGGAACAAAAAAATAAGTAGTAGATCATCAAATAATGAACAAAGAGAGAAAGAAAATGAAAGGGATATTAATTTTGGAAGCCAAATAAAATATCATAGATCTTAACAAGAAATGGGGCTAATATCACTAGTTAAAATAAAAGGTGAAGACGAAAATAGTATCTTAACATATTAGGGGTTTGAATAAAACTCTTTAAAAAAAGCTACTAAGGAGTTAATAGGTTGTTATAGTCATGAGATTATAGTAATGATATTTAAAATTTGGTGTGGACTACAATAAATATTTATCTCAAATATTGAACCAAGGACTTGATCGCAAGAGTTATCCACTAATAGTTGATTCAAAATGGTAACCGATGGTTGGAGCATGTCTATCTTGTAAAGGTCCAAAGGTCAAAGACTATTTTAATGATAATAACTCTAGATCATGGATTTGTATTAGCAAATTTGTTGAAAAAGAAGAACTCAAACAAATTGTACATGAACTTAAAAATATATTTTAAGATTTTTATAATTCACCTAGTTTTATATGGAAGAATGATTTGGTTTAAAATCTATCAAAAGAGTTTTATAATTGACCTAGTTTTATATGAAATGATGATTTGGTTTAAAATCTATCAAAATATGGTGGGTACTCAATCATATTGGGATATGAGAATTTATAGAAATTAAAATATCCTACCTCTGAATATTTTCCTTTTAATAATATTTTATCACTAGAGGTTGTCCCTATGGATTAAATATTCTTTTTTACTAGTATTTAAGAAATATTCTTATAGGAGAGAGTCTACAATAAGAGAATATCATGGACCTTGTAAATGTGCCTTGTGTGAGAAGTATTTAAAAACATCATAATGATTACTTCTTTATTATCCCTTTGCTAAAATTATTTGGGTTTACTTTTTTAAACAATAGGAAAACATTTTAGGTATCTTCATCAACATTAAAAGACTTTATGAGATATAGGATTAATTATTCTAAATCTAAGTCATTATGTATTTAATGGAGGATTAAACCTAACATTATTTATTGGAATTACGGTTTTAAATGAATAATATAATTTTTACAAATAAATATAAAAAATTATGCCCAAGTTTGGAACCTTATTATTGCATCTATTACAATATGTTTCAAATATGGTGCTCATTATAGATAATGTCAAATATAAAAATGATGTGGAGGCCAACTGGTTAAGGGATTTGATTATACATGGAATAGTCATCGTCATAATGATATTAAAATGAAGTATTTGATTCAATCTATGGTAAAATGAAATATCTCATAAATTAGATTTATCAAATTAATTTTATTGTTTTTTTCAAATGAAATCAAAGAGAAGGTATATGAGGTGGTATTTTTAGAAATAATCAAGGTAAAATTATCCTCATTTATATAGAATCATATGTAACTTCAACTATAAAAAAAATATAGGGTAGGAGACTTCTTACATGGATTAAATCTAGAATTGAAAAATAATTAAAATATATTTCAATTATGGTGGATTTAGAAATTACTCATAATGTTATAAACAACTATGGATGTTGGGAATGATTGAAAATATTATTAGTATTGATGTTCATCATTTATTATTGGAGGTAATCTCTTGTAAATGTAAGCATATCTATAGAGAAGAAAATTAGGTAGTGGATAATTTAGCCAATCATGGTGTTAAGCTTCATCCTAGTAAAATTGAAATTTTAGAAGACAATGGGCCTACTGATTTTTTACCTTTTAATGAAAATGATGTTAAGAAATTGATTATGGAAACAAAGCATATTGTGAAATATGAATAATATGTTTGAAAGTAAATGAAAAATATATTTAATAATAGTGAAATTTGGATATTATTTGATAGAATAACAAATATGATATTTTTATATTTTAAAGAAAGTTGATCCAATAGAATTCATATATAAGTTATCAAAAAATAAAATAAAAAACCATCCTCACAAATTTTATTAAATGCAATGTTGATCACATTTTATTAAACATAAATTAATATTTAATATCACATACATTTTAAAAATTTAATTAAGAATGTATAATTACTTATAGATTATGATGCATAATTGTGAGTATATGTTTCATCAAAAATAAACTAATATAGGGTTATGCATAGTGGCAAATATTTACAAATTGGGCGAATATTAAGATTTATAAAATTAGAAATTGGTGAATATGAGGACCCTCAACATTGGCCCATTCACGTAAAATTATAAGGACCATTTGTTTCTCAGGGTCAATTCGCCATAATATATATATCCAAATATAGGCATATTTGTACTAGTTAGGAATATTTTTTCAAGCCTGGTCCAATGGTAGTGTATTTAGGAAGTTATACGGTGATTTACTAGGTCAAATATACCCTAAATATGACCTTACATTTTAGGGCTTATAATACCTAAAATTTTGGTGTGAAGATGATTGATTTGATTTGCTTAGGATTTGCCTTGATTATGATTAGAATTTGCCATTTTTTACAAGTACATTTTGAGTCTAACCCCTTATGTATAACCTTGAACTAACACTTAGTGTACACCATTCATTTATCTATATGATAAAAAGGTTTAATGTGGATATAGCATCATAATTTGGTTTTTATATCAAGTTGATAGGTTAGTCTACAAGTTAACCTCCATACAACAAACCCAACACTAGAAAATAAGTTGTTAATGGCCATGAATTAGGGTATGATATCCGTAGAAGGAATCTATTAAGGTTAAAAAAATCCAACTACATGATCTCCTACAACTATGACATGTGAAATTCCCACCAAAAAATAATGAAGCTAAAATCCTAGATTGATAGTGTATTAGACCCTTCCTAATAAATAATATTTAGTTTATAACTAGATATTTTTCTCTATCCCAAATATTCTTTACCTAGAAGAAACTAAATTGCATGAAAATACACTATACTTAATGGAGACTTCAATATCATCCTGAATAAAAAAACAAATTCAATGGATTATAACATATTGCAAAGTCAAAAAAGAACTTCAATAAGTTTTTACAATAATTAACCCTATGGTATGTGCTACCCAAAAAGGTTCTTACAGGTGGACTAATAGAAGAAAGAGATTTATCAATATTACAAAGAATTTAGACATTTTTATTAATAACCAATAATATTGACTAGATAGGTTCTTATGGTCTAGATAGGTCTTTGTTTTGTTCATTTTTTTTTTCTTTTGTCTTCTTTGTTTTTTTGTTTAGTTTTTTTAGGTGGGTGGGTTCTTTTGTTTTGTTTTGTTTTTGTGTTCTTTGTGTTGTTGTTTTTTTTTTTTTTTTTTTGGTGGTGGCCACAAGGGGTAAACAGACTGTGACCACGAGGGAACAATTACATAACATATCCGCAACATGTGAGGCGAGAGATTAGAACCTGAGCCTCTCAGCAACTAGAGAGGTTTAACTACTCCACTTGTGTTGTTTTTTGTTGTTCTTGTGTTTTTGTTGTTTTTTTTTTATGTTTATTGTTATTGTTCTTGTGTTTTTTTTGTTCTTGTTCTTGGGTTTCTCTTTGTTTGTGTTATTTCATTTTTTTATGTGTGAGCGTTTTTTATGTTTTTTGTTTTTGTTTGTTGTCTTTTGTTGGTTGTTTTTATTTTTATTTTATTTATTTTATTTTTTAGGTTTTGGTTGTGTTTATTTTTCATGTTTTTTTGGGTTATGTCTTTGTAGTGTTTTGTTGTTTTTGTCTTGTTTGTGTTTTGTTATGTGGTTCTTGTCTTTTTCTATGTGGTTTGTGTTGTGGATTATTTTATCTTATCATGCATGTTTGGTTGTGCTTTTGGTTTTGACAGACTCAAGGAGTTTATTTTTTATTTTATTTTATTATTTTTGTTGTTTTTTTATTTTTTTTAATTTGGTTTTGTGTGTTTGTTTGCTCCTTGAGTATGTCAAATGTGGTAGGCCAGGTCCGAGTCCTGGGCATTTTTTGTGGAATGGATACCCTTGCCTCCTTGGGTCTTACCCGAAAGTGGCATCCCTTTTTGGGATGTTTTCCACAAATAAAAAATATATATATTGACTATATAATAGTTATTAAATTGATTATAGGTCAAACATATGAATTAGAATATACCCCTATTTATCTACATATTATCATGAATTCATATAGATGAAAATATCATTTTATATTTTAAACTATGTGGTTATAGGATGAAAACCTGTATTTGTTGATGGGTGACTAGTAGAAGAAATGTCCTAACACAAAAACTATCTAAGAAGCACCTTTGGGGAAGATTTATGCTAAAGAAGAATCTTTTTAGAATTTAAATTCTTTACAACTATACCTTTGTAATGGACCTCCTTGGTTAGACTTATTCTTGATACTTGATTTATGTATTGATGTGTGGATATCTAATGCATAATATCATTTTATGTTAGTGAGATGTATTGAATGATGCACTTTATGCTTTGATTACACTATTTGAAGGAATATGGTACTGCTGATTAATTTGAGATTGCATGACTTGATACTCTAACCAATAAATTGGTATGGGATAACCACTAGATTTGGGAGAAAATGGGAAATGATAGATGATATTCTTATATATAACTCAATGGTATAAAGCAACCCTTCATATAAGTGCATCACATATATGCATGTTTGATTGAATTCACCATTCGACAAGGAGGTTTCTATCTAAGTAAAATATCCATCCTTAGTAGATGGGTGATAGTGTCATAACCATCATAAAGTAATCTACTTAAGGAAACTTTTGTGGTGCTTATTGTTTGATTACATTCTAGTAAATCTAAGATGACCTATCAAGATCCTTAGTATTATTGTTTTTTATATCAATGCTAATGATTAATATTAGTATTCACTGATATTTAAATTTATTAGGTGGATGATTACTGTAATCACACAAGTGAATATCATTAGTATTAGAATTTGATGATGTTAGGAAGATGATCTTATTATTAATATTATGCCTTATAGAAGTTAATGGGCTAATATTGAATTTAATAGTCTTGTAAAGGAATATCATTTTTTCTTTTAAGAGTTGTAAAGTGGAAAGAATTAAAAGGGAAATATATTAATAAAAAAACCCTAATATTAGTAAGATGGAGATAGTGTTATATTGTTATAACTAGCATTGGAATCATAGTAACATAGAATAAGATATTACTCCTTTGGTAAGCCAAAAGTTGTACCTCTCTATTTCTCTTTCTAGAGGAATATTCCACCAATATTATATGGGAGTGAGTTCACTAAATCATGGTTAGAAGGAGAAGTTGACTAAAGTGGAGAGTATGAAACAAAAATGGAAAGAAGCAACATTGTTTGGAGTGTCTTTTGGTGGAAAGTACTTATTTCTTTTTAATTGATTTTAGTAAATGTATGTTTCATGTTTGTTGGTCATGCTATATGCTTGCTTTAATACATTGATGCTTATTAGATAAGTGCTCATTTTCCTTTTTTCTTTGATGTTTTGGTTTTAGTGGGTGAATAATTTTTTTATAATACTAAGCCATAGATTCCTAAGTTTTAGTTGTAAATTTTTAAAAGTGGTTGGTATGGCTAGGTAGCCTTGTCTTTGTTAGACTAGTTGCATAGATGTTTGGTATGGATTAGATTTGGTCTAAGAGATTAGGTAATTAGAAAAGCTTTATTGTGGTTAGATAATTGCAATTATATCAAAGTAGTTGTCACTATTCTCAAAGTGCTACTCAAACATCATTTAAATATCTCTATACAATAGTAAGGTTAGATGACCTAGGCAAAGCTTACGCTCGAATGTAGGTGTTTCTCATCTCTTTTTATTTCTAGTTAGTATTATTGGTAGATTATTCCAAAAATCCCTTAGCATGTTGTGTATGAGGGCACCGATTTTGTTAAACCATCAAGCTTGGGTATTAATTCCAACAAAGAGTGAGGTTTGTTGGCCCATGAGTCTTGGTTACTAGGCATAGCATATGACATAGTCAATATTAGCATTTGATTTAGATACCTAGAGAGAGTTTCCTTTATGTTTGCATGGTTACTATTGCATTATGGTTACTGTGTTTGATTAGAGCATCAAATTATGGTATTAAAAATCCTAATTGGTGAGTTAAAAATTAATTAACGAGTTAATTTATTTTTCAAAAGGTTTAAAATATTAGAAAATATTTGAATAATAGATATGCTTTTATTGTTAGCTTATTAAAAAAATAGACTTTTATTGTTTGGCTTACTAAATTATTAATCTATTACCAAAGTATAGATATGGAAACTAGTGAATAAAATTGTAGGTTTGATTTGATCATGGTTTTATCTTATAGTTTTAATGTTAGAAAATATTATGGTATATCCATAGATATTGGTTTATGCATAGATTTTTATTGGGTGAAGAATAGTTTTAGGGAAGTTGTGAGAATGGTTTAGTAATAGTTTCATGAGGCTTGAGTAAATAAAGAAATATATTATGGAGAGAAGTATGAGATTCTATACTGGTTGTATGGAAATTCTTTGCATATGTATGTTATGTATTTTTTAAATAATATTTGTATAATTGATTTTATGTGCATACCATGAGTTGTCTTGATCCCTAGAATTGTTTTCATCTTTATGTAAATCTATTTTGAATGTATAACAATTGTGAATATGGAATGGTTGTGCTATTAGAATGAAATAAGAAAATTATAATCTATTGAATAGGTTTTAAGATCTATGGTTAAATTTTAATCTTCTTATAGATAAAGTAAATGCTAGAACCTATGTTAAGGAAATATGAGCTAGAATCTAATCTAATAATAAAGGTTTACATTTAATTTGATGATGTTTCAATATATTATTCCATAAAAAATAATTAGAGCAATAGTATTGATGTTTCTAACAATAGTATATAGCAACCCATAAAAAAACATTAGACCTCTAAAGGAAAATAGTTTAGCTATAACTCTAAGTTGATTTTAAGGGTATATTCCCTAAATATGATAGTAATATTTATATCATTTACTAAGTATGAGCAAAAGAATTAATAATTGGGTATAATTTATATTCCATATAACATAGTTATGGATCATAACATAGGGTTGGTATAAGTTCTAGGTATATAAGGTTTGCAAAGATACCTTATATTTTGCATGCAACAACTGTAAGTACCCCTCTAAAAATGGGATGCTTGTAAGGGAAAATTTAAAGTAGAAAAACTTGTCATGATTCACCTTTAATTCATAGCATATTTTAACTACCACCATAATTCACAATAGAGAGTTTTGTATATATACATTTTAATATAAGCAACTTTTGTATAACAACTCTTAATGCAAAATAATTTTTAGAATAACAACTTTCTACGAAGTGTATTTTTTGAATTACTCAATCCCTTATACATAGTGACTTTTGATCAAGGTTGAAAAGAGATAATATTCATACCCTTTACCTTAATTATCGTAGGACTAGTATCTCAACTATAAAATTTTGTACTCAAGAAATGCAACTTACAGTAGATTAAGGCTTGTAAAATTAGTTCTTGAGGTAGTTCCTGTGTTTTGGAACACCTTGGCTTTCATTCCTAAAGGTGCTCTAGAGAAAATAAGAAAATTTTACTTCATATTTCTTTCGAATGGATGCAAGAAACATGAAGGCATTCCTTTATTTAAGTGGTAGATTATTTCTAGGAAAAAGGAGAAAGATGGTTGGAGTCTTAAAAAATTTTATATTTTTGCTTCTTCTTTGGTAGCAAAAATTTTATGGAGGATTTTGACCAAAAAAGGATTATGGAAGAAGATTATTGAGTAAAAGTATATTTTTCCAACGACCTTTATAGATTGGATCAGAAGTCCACAAAAAAGCATTAAAAATGTTTCCATTCAATGGAAGGCACTAGTATAGGCATTTCCTATGATTAGAAAATATTTTACTTGGAAAGTGGGCAATGATGAACCAGTTAGAATAGGGGCTGATTCTATTTTGGGTTGTGGAGAGAATATTTTGTTTTCAAAAGCTATGATTATGGCAGATTTTTATAAGAATTATTAATCAATAAAAAAAATTTAAAAGAAAGATTTATTTTTTTTCTTTCTTCATCAAGTGGGGGAATCATATTCTTCTAGTCATTGGACCCAAGGTTGAAAGTAAGCTCAGGTCTTGGGACTTTTTGATTAGCATGTTTTTTGTGGAAGGCCTACACTTACAGTATTAATAAGAGTTATATCAAGTTGAGAGCTGAACCAGATAATATTGCTTAGGCATACAATAAAAATAGGGGTCAATATATGGCTAGACTTGGTTACAAAGCAAGTTTTGATCCTCATCCTCAAGGGTCTACTTGGTGGTGCAAGAAAATTTGGAAATTATATGCCCCCAAAAAATATTTTTTTTCATGTGGTTAGCTTTGAGAAATAAGGTTTTGACTTGGGAACTTTTACAAAGGAGAAGCAGACAAGGTCAAAGTATATGTATGTTGTGTTAGTCAGAGGAGGAAAACATCACACATTTGTTAATAAAATACCATTTTTCTCAATAGGTTTTGTTAGAAACTAAAAATATAACTGGAGTACAAAATATTTTGGAAGGAGAAATAGTGGAGGTATGCTTAAGACAGTGGTTTTTGAAAAAAGAGTTTAAACAATTTCTTTCTTTACCATATCTTATATGTTGGGGTATATGGTTGGCATGAAATACAGATATTTTTGAAGTAAAGTTAATACCCCCATTTCAGGTCATTTTTTATGTGACGACTTTGGTATCAATAAACAAAGGGTCTGAAAACATAATAACCTCAACAAGTAGGTAATTTCTTTATTGAAAAGTCTCAGGCATGGGATTTTTTTGATGGTTCTAGTCAGAGACAATCGTATTTTAGTAGTGTAGGAGGTATTATTAGCTTCTCAGGTGCCCACTATATCA
Source organism: Wollemia nobilis (assembly GCA_028583015.1). Taxonomy (NCBI): domain Eukaryota; kingdom Viridiplantae; phylum Streptophyta; class Pinopsida; order Araucariales; family Araucariaceae; genus Wollemia; species Wollemia nobilis. The sequence goes on from JAQPPZ010017037.1 coordinate 1,729,248, forward strand.
AATTTAAAGTAGTTCTTAGGACAAGTTCCAATAATTTTACTGAGTTCTAGGTATTAAGATTGCTAATTAAGTGTTTTGTGTAGAGAAATGTAAAAAATTACAATATTTTAGATATTCTACTCTAGTCATCAACTGGATGAATATATCTACTCAATTAAAAAATAATCTTCTTAGACCAGTGAGATATGAACTATTGGATGTTATTTGCCTTTTCAAAAATATATCTTTTACTCATGTTTATAGAGAAATAAATCAAGAAGTAGATAAGTTATCAAAAGAAGGTCAGCAGGTTCTGGAAGGTTTCTTGCAAATCAAAGAGAACAAGGATGGAGTTTCTTCTTTCACCCACATATCATACCCCTAGTTCCTATCCTAAATTTGGTTTGTACTATGGGCCTATTAATTTGATAAGAGCTTTATGGTAGTTTTTAATTGTTTCCTTTCTTTCTACTAGTTTCTTTTTCACTAATATATTTCCAGGTTTTGGACATGGAGGTTATTTGAATGATTAAGTATTGATATATAAGGATATTTATCCTTATTATCCCCATGCTATTTTTAAGATGGTTTTTTCCTCTCCGATATACCTGACTATAATTATATCTTGACTCCTAGTAATCTATTTTTATCTAGGTTTTTGTTTGTGCTAAGACACTTGAGAAGTGTAATTTTATTTCTTCTTGAAATAAAATTACAATTTTTTTCTTGTAAAAAGTCCAAATTCAAAATAAGTTAAAGGTGCAAACAAAATGGGGAATTGGATATTATGGAAAATGGGGTAAATAAGGTGAATGTTAATTCAAGTAAATCATCTTCATTTTTGTAAAGTAAAATCAAATTCTCTCCATGTAATAAAATAAATATAGTACTGCACATAAGGGTTCTAAGGGAAACATAATAACAAACATACATGAAGGATACCCATGAAAATATAGGTATTCAAGATCAACATAAATAAGAAAGTGTTTACAAGGCTATTCCTTGTATTATAAATTCCTTATAGTAGTATAAATCCTTAGAAGATAAGTCTCATGATGAATAATATATAAAATTGTAATAGACTAATAAAGATTAAAATTATTGGTAGGAAAAAAACAATAAGTAGTAGATCATCAAATAATGAACAAAGAGAGAAATAAAATCAAAGGGATATTAATTCGGGAAGCCAAATAAAATATCATAGATCTTAACAGGAAATGGGGCTAATATCACTAGTTAAAATAAAAGGTGAAGATGAAAATAATATCTTAGCATATTAGGGGTTTGAATAAAACTCTTTAAAAAAAGCTACTAAGTAGTTAATAGGTTGTTATAGTCATGAGTTTATAGTAATGAGATTTAAAATTTGGTGTGGACTACATTAAATATTTATCTCAAATATTGAACCAAGGACTTGATCGCAAGAGTTATCCACTAATATTTGAATCAAAATGGTAAACGTTGGTTGGAGCATGTCTATCTTGTAAAGGTCCAAAGGTCAAATATTATTTTAATGATATGAACTCTAGATCATGGATTTTTATTAGCAAATTGGTTGAAAAAGAAGAACTCAAACAAATTGTAGATGAACTTAAAAATATATTTTAAGAGTTTTATAATTCACCTAGTTTTATATGGAAGAATGATTTGGCTATCAAAAGAGTTTTATAATTGACCTAGTTTTATATGAAATGATGATTTGGTTTAAAATCTATCAAAATATGGTGGGTACTCAATCATATTGGGATATGAGAATTTATAGAAATTAAAATATCCTACCTCTGCATATTTTCCTTTTAATAATATTTTATCACTAGAGGTTGTCCCTATGGATTAAATATTCTTTTTTACTAGTATTTAAGAAATATTCTTATAGGAGAGAGTCTACAATAAGAGAATATCATGGACCTTGTAAATGTGCCTTGTGTGAGAAGTATTTAAAAACATCATAATGATTACTTCTTTATTATCCCTTTGCTAAAATTATTTGGGTTTACTTTTTTAAACAATAGGAAAACATTTTAGGTATCTTCATCAACATTAAAAGACTTTATGAGATATAGGATTAATTATTCTAAAGCTAAGTCATTATGTATTTAATGGAGGATTAACCCTAACATTATTTATTGGAATTTATGGTTTGAAATGAATAATAGAATTTTTAAAAATAAATATAAAAAATTATGTCCAAGTTTGGAACCTTATTATTGCATCTATTACAACATGTTTCAAATATGGTGCTCATTATAGAGAATGTCAAATATAAAAATGAGGTGGTGGCCAATTGGTTAAGGGATTTGAGTATACATGGAATAGTCAATGTCATAATGATATTAAAATGAAGGATTTGATTCAATCTATGGTAAAATGAAATATCTCATAAATTAGATTTATCAAATTAATTTTATTGTTTTTTTCAAATGAAATCAAAGAGAAGGTATATGAGGTGGTATTTTTAGAAATAATCAAGGTAAAATTATCCTCATTTATATAGAATCATATTGAAAAGGATTGAAAATCCAACTAACTTCATATTATTTAAAAACTCATTATATAGGCTCTAATGGCCCAAAATACATAACCAAACCCATCAAATCATGGATTTTATCCAATATGCTTAACCATAAGCTACAAAAGTGCAAATGAGAATGCACGTAACTTCTAATTTAAGAGGAAAGGAATAATGCTAACTATAAGATCCATTTACACACTTCCTACTTTGAGTTCACACTTACTAACTAACACTCTAAATGACAACTAGAAGATAACTAGTGCCCACAAGTACATGTGAGAAGGAGACTCACTTACAATATTAATTTGCAAGAAATAAACTATGCAAACCTAGATAGGAACTACTAGAGGGGTCATATGAGTGATGAAACATCAATCCTCATCATCCCTCCCCACAATAGAAGCATTGGCCTCCAATGATTTCAGAAGAGTAGGAAATTCACGGGACATCTGATGAAAAGAAATCCAACGAGCCTGATGCAGCAGCTATCCTAGCCGAGCCACAAGATATGAGGTGGTAGACCCTTGGTGAGTTTGTCGAGTCTTTGTATCATAGATCTGATTGGAATCCAATGGTAACTGAGAATCAAGAACCATGTCCCCAAGATGACTGATAGCTGGTGCAGTCTCCAATGTAGAGTCAAAGTACAACTTCAAAAGATCTACATTGATGACGTCATGAATTCCCAAGTGTGCAGGAATATCAAGGCGAAAAGCATTCTCGGACACCTGTTGAAGAATAGTATAAGGCCCATAGAGAATCGGTTTGATTTTACTATGAGTCTTATCAGTAAAATGTCGATTGTCAAGATGCAACAAAATTTTATCACTAACCTAAAATGGATGAGGAATTCGATGTCGATCCATGGCCTTTTTCTAATGCTATTGTGTATTTTGCAAAATATCAATCACCTTTGATTGAAGATTGTGCAAGTGTTGAATAAATGATTGGGCCTTGTCTTGCTCCTTTTGAAGATGTGAAGTGATAGGAGAAGGCAAGGACAAAGGTAACTCATAAGGTGCCAAGGGCTGAAATCCCATACAAACCTCAAAAGGTGAGTGACCTGTAGAAGAATGTAGGGCCTGAAAGCACGAGATTTCGAAAGATTTGAAAAGAAAAACTATTGCGATGCATTCAAAACCCAAAATTAACGCTTAAGTCCTAAAATGTGAAATACATGAAATGAAAGAGACGCATTGAAATGAGATACAAGAAAGAAGAGAAAGCACAACCCTTTTATTTAACTCTCTTAATCTCGGTTACAAGGACGCCTCCTCCCTTTTCAGGGGCTAGGAGCGTTAAATGAATTTTGGTTACAATCGTGACTTAGTATTCCTCCTTCCGCGTGCCCACATTTGAAATGGGCGGGCCAAAGTGTTGCCGCCGCTTGCGTTGATGAATCCTTGGTTCTTGCTGCTTCTCCTGCGATCAAAGAAACAACAAAGGCGTTAGTAGCACCTACTGCAAATATGAAACGTTAGTTCTCTAAAATTAATGAAAGATGCATGTAAAAGATTAGCTAAATCGATAAATAAAATGACTCCAAATAACCTGCAAATTTGACAGAGACCGAAAAACATTACCAGAGGGCCACTGCCATCGAAACAGTCGGCCAATTCGCATTCAACTGAAATTCGTCCCTGGGCAGGACGAATTCTACTGTAATTCGTCCCCGGGTAGGACGAATTCGACTGTGATAAAATGCTGAGGTGATGCTGCCCAAATGTCGCATCTCGGGATCTCCAAAATACCTGCAAGCATGGGGGTTAGCTAATTGGGGGCATTTTGGGATGACCCAGATGGTCGGATTTTCCCAATTTGGCCTCCATCCACGGTAATTCGACGTCGTTACCTGCAAGTTAGTGAGGGCCACAAAATCGACAAAGCATGATAATATTTAATCAAAATATTATGGAATCGAAATCATAAACTACCTAAACAGCATAACATGTAATGGAAGATAAACAAGTGATAACAGAATAGATTAAAATGAAACTAAAAAAGTGCGGGGCGCCCGAGCGGGCCGCCCACCGTTGGGACTTGATTTTGGCACCAATCCACTTGGGATGGGCCCAAAATCTCTTGGAATGGGTTGTCGGCAAATTGGTGGATTAATGTGGTCAAATGTCGGGTTTGGGTCCGGATCCACACTTCCAAAAGCCACCCAATAACCTCTCTTGCGAAAGAGATCAAGGATGTGGAAGAGGTGAATCAAAAAAGGGTGCAATGTGGTGTTCAATTTGGCAAGCACTTCGTTGCTTGAAAATGCCTCCAACTTGTCTTTCTTTGGGTGGGAAAGTCCACCATTTTATAGACCCAAGGGGTCTCTTTGGAGGGGCATGCAGGGGTGCCATGTGGCGGCCATGCCTTCCCAAGAGGGAGGAGACTCCTCCCTGACTTGGGCTTCCATGATTGCCCTTGTGACAGTCCTCTAACGCCTACTCTACCCACCTACACGCGCATGCAAGGTAGGAGGCATTAATTGACTGTCCTCGGCTGCCACTTGGCGCCATTCTTCTTTTTGCCCGTTGAACCTGGAATTCGTCCTGACCAAAGACGAATTCAGAATTCGTCCCTGGGTGAGACGGATCCCAATTAGAATTCGTCCTTGGGAGGGACGAATTCTAAGCAAAGTGCCTGGATGTGCCAAATTGCCTTTTGACCTTACAAAATTGCTACAAAAGTGGTTAGGACCACTGTTTAACCTCTGAGGGCTGCCTGGGGGGCTGTGTGTGTCAAAGCGATCAGTGTTTGCAGTCACATAATCGGATTGGTGTTGTTTTGGTGTCTACAGATGCCCCTTTTTGGGATGCGTTGTGCATGGCGCAGCGTCGAGCAAAAATAGATAACCAAAGCACTAATGATTAGGGTTTCTTGGTAACCTAACCAACTTTTGATGCCCCAAGTATGGAAAGGGCATGCATTCTTGAATCCTTGCTTCTGACGAGCTAAGGAATTTGATTTCAAGTATTAACCTATTTTGGTGAGGTGTGACTTGAGCTTGGACATTGATCAGTCATGATTAGGCAAAGGGCGCAACCTTTTGTCCATAGGGGAACCTTGTGTTCATGCTTCGGGAATGCCAAGTGTTTGATCAATTTGTGATTATTGCTTGTTTATTGCCCCAAGCAGGAGCGTGATTGTCTTTGTCAATGATTCTTTGAATGCATGTCATTTTCCTTAATTGGGTGTGTGCTTGTTGATTGGTGACTAAGTGTGACTACCCCCTCAAGCGACGAATCGATGAGGGAATGACCTTCGTGAGAAAAGCGACGAGTCGCTTGACCCAAGATGACTTGTGCAAGGGTGCCTTCGGAGATTTAGCATTAAGCATGTGCAATTTTTCTGACATTTAGACCTATTTTTGGTGGGTGGAAACCCTTTTGGTGATGCCATAATGGGGTGAAAGTGTCGAAAGTCCGTCTTCCCGTGGAGCGGTCCGGCTATGGTAGCCTTCTTGGGGAAGTAGGAGAGTGACAATTTGAGCCCCGACATCGATTTTCTATGCCAAGAGGTTAAGTGCAAGAGCACTTGTGTCCGGAAATGCTTATTGTTGTTTGTTTTTGTGTTGCATTTATTTGTTGTTTTTGTTGTTTTGATTTTTTTGTTGTTTTTGAGTGGGTTTTGACCCTTTTGTGACGTCATTTGGGGGTGAAATTGTCAAAAATCCGTCTTCCCGTGGAGCGGTCCGGCTATGGTAGCCTTCTTAGGGAGTAGGATAGTGACAATGTAAACCCCGACATCAGTTTTGCTATGCCAAGAGGTTAAGTGCAAGAGCACTCTTGTCTGGCAATGTTTATTGTTGTTTTTGTTGCATTTTTTGTTATTTTTGTTGTTTTGATTTTTTTTGTGACACCATTTGGGGATTAAATTGTCAAAAATCCATCCTCCCGTGGAGCGGTCCGCTATGGTAGCCTTCTTAGGGAGTAGGGTAGTGACAATGGAAACCCTAACATCAATTTTCTATGCCATTGAATGTCGGCGCAAAGGTGCCTTTGTTCGACAATTTTATTGCTATTGTTTGTGGATATTTGTTATTTTTGTTGTTTTGATTTTCTTGCTTTGTGTATATGTCATAATTTCATGTTATGCACAATGATTGATGTTGATGGATGCATGCTACTTTATATTGATGTATGCATATGGTATGATAAATGCGAATGTTGTTGATTTATATGATAGGTAATGGAATGGATGAAATGATTTGTTGATAACTTTGCATTGGCACCATATACTATACAGGACTTTGTGATTTTGTTTTTAGGCGATTGTTGTGGTAAATGACTTTGTATGTATACATGTGGTTTTTTGTATTTTTTGATGGTATTTGTAAGGATGAAAAGTAGCGCAGTTGGTTTAGAAATGTAGCTAAGGTTTTCCGAGACTCAGACGGTTTTAACTCACTAGCCACGACTGTACTTTATCTTACAAGACTTTTGAACAAGGTATGAATCGGACTTGTTTTTGACCAAGTTATTTCACATCCCTGTGTGTGCAATTGAGTTCATTTATGTGGTATTTGTCAGGATACCGCTAGTGCCAGATGGGCTTTCAACCGAACCTGGTATTGAGGATCACCTAATTAGCTCCACTAACTCCTTTATTGTATTTAGTTAGATTAATCTGTGGTGCTATCTAGGATACCATAAGCTAGCTCATCCACATGCAAACATTGATCTCTACACAAGTTAATGTGACAGATATATCGTCATGCGGGAGGTTTACCGCCAGTGACCGATAGGCTATCAACCAAACCGATACTGAGGCTTGCCTCATGACCTGTCGAAATGCTGAGAGTTCCAGGGATTCAAGTTCGACTCCCTTCTTTTCTTCAATTGTATTGGGATACTTGCTCCTTTGTAGTGATAAAATCACTGTTTATTTTTGTTTTATTTGTTTTTCTTTTTGAGCAAGGGATTTGGATATGGAGTGATGAGAATCACTATTGTATGTGCCTTTTGATGTATGCACTGTGGGATGTCAAATTTTGGAGTTTTGACTTTTGCAAATTTTTGATGTTTTGCAACTATTGAGAACTTTGGGATTCTTGGGGAATTGGGTAGGGAGGATGCTTGTCCTTTTGCCAACTCTCAGCATTCTTTGGGTCATTCGCATAGGGGGATGAGCAAGATAACCGTTTCGCTTATGGTGACCTGGATTGCTTTGCAGGTTTCATCTTTCATTCACACAACTTGGGAATTTTTTATGTGTTTTAATTTGTGTTGGGATGCTACGTAACAAGGTGTGATTCAAGTATGACTCTACCTTCGTAAAATATTTCTGACTATGTACAGTTTTGGCTAGAAATTTAACGACATCTAAATGACGAAAACTCTAGATACATTAAATGACAACCTGACTTATGATATGGTGACTCTATGTATGGTGTTGTTTTTGCGATATTGTATGGAAAATGTGAAAAATGGTATGCTTGCTAAGTAATGACAGTCCATGGTGCCTTTGACTTCTATGATCAACAAATGTGCGATATATGGATGTAATGGTTAATGCAGCTATTATGTAGTGCTTTGATTGATGAAGTATGCATGAGAATGAGATGCAGATTTCTTTTTGAGATTTTGATGGTTTTTGTTGTTTTTGAATTTTCTTGATGGTGACCAAGGGATTTCGAGAATCCTTTGGGGCATTTTTGGGGTGACCAAGCGATTGCGATAATCCTTGGAGCTTTTGGGGTGACCAAGTGATTGCGATAATCCTTGGAGCTTTTGGGGTGACCAAGTGATTGCGATAATCCTTGGAGCTTTTGGGGTGACCAAGTGATTATGATAATCCTTGGAGCTTTTGGGGTGACCAAGTGATTGCGATAATCCTTGGAGCTTTTTGGGTGACCAAGTGATTGCGATAATCCTTGGAGCTTTTGGGTTTGACCAAGTGATTGCGATAATCCTTGGAGCTTTTTGGGTGTGACCAAGTGATTGCGATAATCCTTGGAGCTTTTGGGGTGACCAAGCGATTGCGATAATCCTTGGAGCTTTTGGGTGACCAAGTGATTGCGATAATCCTTGGAGCTTTTTGGGTGACCAAGTGATTGCGATAATCCTTGGAGCTTTTGGGGTGACCAAGCGATTGCGATAATCCTTGGAGATTTTGGGGTGACCAAGTGATTTCGATAATCCTTGGAGCTTTTGGGGTGACCAAGTGATTGCGATAATCCTTGGAGCTTTTGGGTGACCAAGTGATTACGATAATCCTTGGAGCTTTTGGGGTGACCAAGGAATAATAAAAACCTTGGTGACCAACGATTGCGATAATCCTTGGAGCTTTTGGGTGACCAAGGATTGCGATAATCCTTGGAGCTTTTGGGGTGACCAAGTGATTCGATAATCCTTGGAGCTTTTGGTTTGACCAAGTGATTGTGATAATCCTTGGAGCTTTTTGGGTGTGACCAAGTGATTGCGATAATCCTTGGAGCTTTTGGGTTTGACCAAGCGATTGCGATAATCCTTGGAGCTTTTGGCTTGCTCTTCAGGGGATAGATGTACCCCCAGCTTGATGATATTTGTGCTCCGGATCTGGCTCTGGAGGTATTGGCATGAATGGATCGGCCCTATGCACGGATAGGAGGACAGGGTCTACCCTCGGTACTGATATTGCTATGGGGTCTCTGGGTGGAAGTTGATCTTTGTGTGCCCAAAGTGGTGGATGTAATGCTTGGTCCCACTACGGTGGGTTAACGTGCCACTCATGCCCTAGTATTATGTTTATCTGTTGAAGTGCGTCATCAATATCCATGGGGTGTTGATGTTGTCGCATGTGATTGTTGTGGGCCATCTCTATTTTATCCTCACCTTCAGCCAGTGAGTCTAGCTCATCAAAATCTGGAGATTCTGAGACATGGAAGACTGCATCATCAGGTAGCCCTACGGTTAGAGGTTGATCCTCTTCGAAAGGAGCCTCATGTAAGTTGGGCCTTGGGAGCTCCAAAATCTTGGTCTCTATCGACTCTAAGTGCTCTAGCGCTTTGCATGTATCAGGGGATTTGAGCTCCTCCTCTTTGGTTGGTTCTTGTTGAGGAACTTGGGGCCTATGGAGGGGTGGCCAGATAGCACCCCCATGCCTTGGTAGGGCATTTCATCCCGCTCTCCTTCTCGCTCTAATTCCTTAGAGGCTTCTTGATGAATTTCTAAGGGTGGCCCATAAACCTGAGTGGGTTCCTGAGGAAGGCGCCCATCATTGGTTATAGGAGTAGCCTCCCGCTCATGTCTAGGAGGCATTGGGGGTGGTGCTCGATAAGGTCACGGAGACTTGTCTCGCACCCGGGGGTTGTGCCTCTCATAATGTTTTGTCTTATGCGTGTGAGGGGTTGGAGTCCTCTCCTGCATAGTGTGTTGGAACAACTCATCCTTCTGGTGTTGAAGGTGCTCTTTATTTAGAAGATACCATTGCTCTAACTATTGTCGTTCTAGCTCAAGTAGCATGAGTTGCATCCGATGTGCGATATGCTCGGTAGATTCTAAGATAGTTGGTCTTATCGTCTCATGTCTAGAAGGGCTAGATGCCTCTCCTAGATATCTATCTCGGTCATGGTGATCCAAGATCTCTATAGGCCGCCTCCCTCTATTGGGGGTAGCGGCATTCCCCTGAGGCTTTGGCCTTAGTAGGTGATCCTGATAGTTAGCATTTGCAGAGGCATATTGCTCCCGCGATGTATATTGTTCTTGAGGAAGGTAAGGGTTTTCCTCGTGCTCTCTTTCATAAGTGAAAAAGGGACGGGCGGAGTTGGCTCGCCTCGCTTGAGGAGCCTTGTGCTCTGGATTTGTCCTTGTAGTCCTGACAACTAGAGGGGGTGAAGGAGGGATAATGTAATCATGTGGTTCCTCCCGTCGAACCCTATGTTGACCTAGCGCTTCATCGCACGGTGACCACTCATAGCGAGCATCTAAGGGAGCTCTCCTATGGATGTACCCCTCATGGAAGGGTGTGTGTTGGGTGCTATGCTGAACAGGAGTGCCCCTAGAAGAGGTGCCCCTATAGTCCCTTTTCGTTAAGGTGTGGAGGGGACTGCCTTGTGTGTCAGGCCGCCAAGGTGGTATGACCAAATCCTTGGGGCTATACCGGAGGTGACTTGTGCCTCCTTGGATATTCCCCATAGCATCCGCCCGTGATTGGGCTTGGCTACGGGTGAGCACCATGACGATGTCTCTCTAAAAACCCTAAAATTGAAAATGAGTCATATGGGGCCCAAAATTGGGGTGCGCATCCCTCTTACAATAGATAAGCCATAAATAAAGTTTCAAGTCCTAACTCTAAATACATTAGGAGAGATTAACCTTCGAACAACTCAAAAAGCATAAAAAATTAGGTGAGCAATTTTAAAACCTAATTTTGGGGCACTAGATGATGGAATTTGGCCTCGAAAAAATCTCCCAACTAGCTCCCTGTAAAATTTCACGTCAATCGGAGCTACGGTTGAGAAGTTATGGCCCCGACAAAATGCACTAAAATTTAGGGAAAAAAATAAGATTTCCCATATTTTGTTGGATGCTCCTGCATCACTTATGGGCACCTTTGGGGTGCTTTTGGGTTGACCAAAGGGTTCATGGACACCTTTGGGGCATTTTGGAGTGACCAAGCGATTGCGGGAATCCTTGGAGCTTTTGGAGCGAGTGACAAAATGCGTAGATTTTTATCTTTTGTTTATGATTTTTCTGATTTTTTTTGTTACACTAAGCAGAAATGAACACACACATACACAAATGGTGATTATCTCTTTTAAAGATTAATGGTGTGTCCTAGACTGGTTTTAGTGCGTTTTGATGATTTTTTTTTTTTTTTTGAAAGTTTTGAAGAACGTTTAAATGCATAATGAAGGCTCATATAACTCCCATAAATGGTCGCCCCTTCAATATACCATTGCCCGACCGATATACCAACCTCTCTATATACCCGCCCTTACGAGAGGGAAACTATAGGTACGTGAGAGCAGATGGTACGTGGTACATAGGCGGTACGGAAGGGGGATTGTCCTATTAATGACACCTACCATAGAAGACTTATCCTCGCACGCTGGGAATCACCCCAGCGACACTCGGTCAGCTTTCATCAGGATTTACGCCTAACAACAATGACAATCAGGGGAAATGGATGCAAAAATCAAGCCAAGGTGGTGATGAACCCACCGTTGGTCTTGATCAAGGGCTGGGGTCTTACGACCAGCTCCTTGGTTTAAAAAAATGCCACGTGATGTGTGTGTGGTTCTTTTTATTAAAAAAATGAAACAGGCAGAAGCAACTACTTTCTTTAAGAAGGCAAAATTTGAAGGAAAATAGAAACAAAAAAATAGAAAGTAACAGGAATAGTTTTAAAACCCTTACCTTTCTCTGCCTAGACCTGTTGTTTCTGATCCTCGGCTCTGAAAATTCATAGACAAAAATTCGTCCCTCTGTGAGACGAATTACAGAATAGAATTCGTCCCTGTCTGAGATGAATTAGAATTCGTCTCAGGGTCAAGCGAATTACAGTAAAGTATTCGCCACAGGCAAAGACGAATTACAGTTTGCTTTCGAAGAATGGTACCTGTAAGCACAAAACACAAATTTTTGATCAGTTTCTCGATCTTAAAAAACCAGGGGACAGGGTCCCACCGTGATCGCCACTGAAAGCACGAGATTTCGGAAGATTTGAAAGGAAAACTATTGCGATGCATTCAAAATCAAAATTAACGCTTAAGTCCTAAAATGTGAAATACATGAAATGAAAGAGACGAATTGAAATGAGATACAAGAAATTAGAGAAATCACAACCCTTTTATTTAACTCTCTTAATCTCGGTTACAAAGATGCCTCCTCCCTTTTCAGGGGCTAGGAGCGTTAAATGAATTTTGGTTACAATCGTGACTTAGTATTCCTCCTTCCGCGTGCCCACATTTGAAATGGGCGGGCCAAAGTGTTGCCGCCGCTTGCGTTGATGAATCCTTGGTTCTTGCTGCTTCTCCTGCGATCAAAGAAACAACAAAGGCGTTAGTAGCACCTGCTGCAAATATGAAACGTTTGTTCTCTAAAATTAATGAAAGATGCATGTAAAAGATTAGCTAAATCGATAAATAAAATGACTCCAAATAACCTGCAAATTTGACAGAGACCGAAAAACATTACCAGAGGGCCACTGCCATCGAAACAGTCGGCCAATTCGCATTCAACTGAAATTCGTCCCTGGGCAGGATGAATTCATTGTAATTCGTCCCCGGGTAGGACGAATTCGACTGTGATAAAACGCCGAAGTATAGCCGCCCAAATGTCGCATCTCGGGATCTCCAAAATACCTGCAAGCATGGGGGTTAGCTAATTGGGGGCATTTTGGGATGACCCAGATGGTCGGATTTTCCCAATTTGGCCTCCATCCACGGGAATTTGACGTCGTTACCTACAAGTTAGTGAGGGCCACAAAATCGACAAAGCATGATAATATTTAATCAAAATCTTATGGAATCGAAATCATAAACTACCTAAACAACATAACATGTAATGGAAGATAAACAAGTGATAACAGAATAGATTAAAATGAAACTAAAAAAAGTGTGGGGCGCCCGAGCGGGCCGCCCACCGTTGGGACTTGATTTTGGCACCAATCCACTTGGGATGGGCCCAAAATCTCTTGGAATGGGTTGTCGAAAAATTGGTGGATTAATGTGGTCAAATTTCGGGTTTGGGTCCGGATCCACACTTCCAAAAGCCACCCAATAACCTCTCTTGCGAAAGAGATCAAGGATGTGGAAGAGGTGAATAAAAAAAGGATGCAATGTGGTGTTCAATTTGGCAGCACTTCGTTGCTTGAAAATGCCTCCAACTTGTCTTTTTTGGGTGGGAAAGTCCACCATTTTATAGACCCAAGGGGTCTCTTTGGAGGGGCATGCAGGGGTGCCATGTGGCGGCCATGCCTTCCCAAGAGGGAGGAGACTCCTCCATGACTTGGGCTTCCATGACTGCCCTTGTGACAGTCCTCTAACGCCTACTCTACCCACCTACACGCGCATGCAAGGCAGGAGGCATTAATTGATCGTCCTCGGCTGCCACTTGGCGCCATTCTTCTTTTTTGCCCGTTGAACCTGGAATTCGTCCCGACCAAAGACGAATTCAGAATTCGTCCCTGGGTGAGACGGATCCCAGTTTGAATTCATCCCTGGGAGGGACGAATACTGAGCAAAGTGCCTGAATGTGCCAAATTGCCTTTTGACCTTCCAAAATTGCTACAAAAGTGGTTAGGACCACTGTTTAACCTCTGAGGGCTGCCCTGGGGGCTGTGTGTGTCAAAGCGATCAGTGTTTGCAGTCACATAATCGGATTGGTGCTGTTTTGGTGTCTACAGGGCCCTATTGTAGGCATGTTCAATATGAGTGAGACTCAAGTCCCACTTTTCTGGTGAAGTGTGATGATAGATTTGTAAACTTTGCACAAGGGTATAGTTTACCACTTCAGTCTACCCATCTAACTGTGGATGATAGGCGATGGAAAAGTTAAGGGAAACTCCTAAAATTTTCCATAAAGAATGCCAAAAGTGACCCACAAAGCGTGAATCATGATCCGATATAATGCTGGTAGGTAGACCAAAGGAACGCCAAATGTTGTCAAAGAACAATTGGGCTAAGTCTACTGTAGAACTTGTCTTGCGGCATGGAATAAACTTAGCCATATTACTGAATCTGTCAACCACCACGAACACACAATCATGTTGTCGCACTTTCATGGGAAAACCACTAACCAAATCCATGGAAATGCTTTTCCAAGGACGGGAAGGAATGGGCAAAGGCATGCCTAAGCCAAACTTCATGTTAGTTGGTTTTGAGTGACAACAAACTGCACACTGTTTGATAAATCTCAACACATCCCTCTACATTTTAGGCTAGTAGAAAAATATTTGCAAGTGATGAAGTGTTTTGTGCTTCCCAAAGTGACCACCATAAAGTGTAGAATGAGCTTCCTTAAGAAGTGACACTCTAGGCTCACAAGGAACACAAACCTTATCCAATTTGTAAACAAGTCCTTCTTTGATGTAGAAATCTTGGAAAGGATGCAAATTGGAAGAAGAAGGCTTACTCACTTGCTCAAATATTTTCCCAAAATCAGGATCCTGTGAATACTGATTAGGCCAAGTGTGAAATCCCAAGTGTGAAGTGGACATAAATGTTAAGGCAAGAGCAGCAGGAGGCCTACTCAAACAATCAGGAACAGTATTACTCTTTCCCTTTTTGTACTTGATCACCAAGTGAAATTGTTGGAGGTAAGAGGCCCACTTCATATGTCTTGACTCTTCAATTTTACTTTGAGATTGTAAGAACTTGAGAGGCATATGATCAGTGTGTACTACTCTATCTTTTCCCAAAATATAGTGTCTCCAGTACTTGATAGCTTGAACTAATGCATACAACTCCTTGTCATATGTAGAATAGTTCAACTTAGCAGTAGAAAAAGTTTTTGAATGATAAGCAATCGTATGACCATTCTGTTTGAGCACAACTCCTAAGGCAACTTTAGAGGCATCCATTTCAATCTCAAAATGTTGAGAGAGGTCAACACAGGTGCTGTACAAAGTTTCATTTTAAGTTTCTCAAAGGCAATCTCTTGGATTTTCTCCCAATGAAATGGAACTTTAGACTTATAGAGATAATGCAATGGAGCTGCAAGGATGGAATATTGAGGAATGAACATGCGATAAAAATTTGCAAGTCCTCGAAAACTTCTTAACTCAGTGAGAGTTGAAGGAGGGGACCACTTAAGTAAAACATCAAATTTTGTGGGACCTACCTGAATTCCACTTTCACTAATCACATAACCAAGGTAAGAAACTGAAGTATTGCCAAAATAACACTTGGAAGAATTGGCATATAATTGATTCTTCGCAAGAAGATCAAGTGTATTATGGATATGCCTAAGGTGTTCCTCCCAATTCTTTGAGAATATCAATATATCATCAAGATATATTATTACAAATTTGTCAAGTACATCATGAAATACATCATTCATCAACCTCATGAAGGTTGCAAGAGCATTAGTAAGACCGAATGGCATGACCAACCATTCAAAAAGGCCCATATTTGTTTTAAAAGTTGTCTTCCATGTATCCTCAGCTTGGATATTGATGCAGGAGCATCTGGCAGCACCAGCAGCAGAAGCAGCAAAGTTCGAGAAAAATCATGCTAAAGAGTCGGGAGAAGAAGAAGCAGGAAGCAAGAAGGAAGAAAAAATGGCCAAGTCAGAAAACCGTCGCGATTTCGCGACATGTCACGAAATCACGACAGAAATTGGCAAGGAGGAAGTGCAGCAGAAGGGGCCGCGATTTCATGACATGTCACAAAATCGCGACCCGCGATTTCACGACGTGTCGTGAAATCGTGACAGTTTGTCGGAGAGGGACGAAGGCGCTGAAGGGGGCACGATTTCATGACATGTCATGAAATCATGACCCACAATTTTGCAACATGTCACGAAATCACGACAAGTTGCAGAGCAGAGGAGAGAGCGAGAAAACGGTCGTGATATCATGACGTCGCGATATCGCGACGCAAATTGGACAAGCGGGTGCAGGGGAAAAATGGTTGCGATATCGTGACATGTCACGATATTGCAACCAAAATGAGAAGTAAGCACAAGAAGCCAGAAACATCGTGATATCGTGACGGAGAGAGAAGATGGCACGGGAGAAAGAGAAAAAGATGGCGGGAACGGTGTTTTCGAGGACTATTCGAAATGGACACATGGACTGCCATGTGTATCATCAAAGTTGTAATGGGCACGTTCCTTGAAGATTGCGCTTTAAGGAGAGGGCAAGCCGAATTTAAACACGTGGTTAGCTATGTGAATCTGGTTAAAGTTGGAGGCCACGTATCACGGAATGAAATTTTACAGCCGCATGCATTAAAGAAAGAGAACCACCTTTTAGAGGGATTTTATTTTTTGACAAAATAGCAGTGCAGAGTACGGTCTGAGCAAAGCGGGCGGTGCAGGGTAAGGGAGGCCATCAATGCAAGCGTTTGGTGGATCGGGCAGTGGCCCATTAATGCCGAAAATTTTGAATTCCCGGGGGGGAAAAGGAAAATTTGAATTTTTGTTTTAGGTGGGGGGCATTAATTGCGTGAGAGGGTCGGGGCCTCTATAAAAACCCATTTTATTGTTTTAATCGGGACGGCGGACCGGAGAATACCCTTAGAGTCTAGGAGTGAGGAAGCGGAGAACCGAGCCGAGGGTCGGTGATTGTAAGCCTGCGGGCTATGATTTTTTTTTTTTCTGCATGTATATTTTTAATTATTTTTAATGAAAAGATAGGGTTTGTGCAGAAGGGTGTTTTATGGTGCCCCGTCAGATATGCACTTGATGATATCCACTTTTGAGTTCTATTTTTGAAAAGAACTTAGCTCCTTGGAGCTAATCTAATAAATCATTAATGCGTGGTAGTGAATATCTATTCTTTATAGAAATTATGTTCAAAGCATGAAAATAAATGCACAATCTCCAAGTGCCATATTTTTTAAGAACCAACAAAATAGGTGAGGCACAAGCAGAAGTACTTTCCTTAATGAAACCCTTAGACAACAAATCTTCTATTTGCCTTTTTATTTCTTCATTTTGCAAAATAGATTGTCTATACATGGGAGCATTAGGTAGTGAAGAACTAGGAATGATTTCAATGCTATGATTAATTATGTGAATTGGAGGAAGAGACTTTGGCTCCTAAAATATGTGTGAGTAATTTTGCAATATTTTATCCATTGAAGAGTGTTGCTTTGGAATGGATGTGGATGTAGGAGTATTTTGAGAGCGAATGAAAATTAGAGCAACATCACCACCTTTTTTAATTACTCATTTTGTTTGCTTGGAATTTAGAATGATGTTAGGAGTGTTGGTGCTTTTAATGAGAAATACCTGACCATATTTTTGAAGTGTGTAGGTTCTTTTGAAATCATCATAAATAGCTCTCCTATCATACTAAAAAGGTTGTCCAAGCAAAATCCCACAACAATCCATAGGAGTCACATCACAAGTGACTTGATCTATGAAATGTGGGCCAAGTGCAAATTTTAATGTACAAGTGTGAGTGATTTATGAGCCCCTTCCACTATCCTTCCAACCCAAAGAATAAGTTTGAGGATGAGGCTCCATAGGTAACTTCAATCGCTCGACAATGGACCTCGTAATTAGATTTTTCTGCGAGCCATTATCCACTATACAATCTGTTGCAAAATTATGGAGCAAATGAGCTCGAGTGATGAACAAAGCATCACAAGCGCCCCATGATGAACTTACATTTACCAAGGTAACCTCATTGAGCTTACCTCGTAATTCCGTGTATACTCTACTTTCTCCTACTGACTCAAGGGGACCTTTGGAAGCATCCTGTTCTTGAGTAGTGATGACTAAAATTTTCTTCTTAAGCTTAAAACAATCAGCTTTTTCATGACCTTTCTTCTTACAATAGTTACAAAACTTTTTTTTTTTTGAAGAAGGTTTGGAAGAAGAAGAAGAAGAAGGAGTAGAAGCGGAAGGGGAAGGAGAAGAAGGAGATGGAGAAGAAGAATTCTTCTTTTGAGCAAAGTTATTTTTTGGTGAGAAAGAACTATTCCCTTTTGATGAGTTTGCAACCACTTGAGTAGCAGGTGCGCGGAATGCCTACGAATGCGCTTTGAACTTGTCCTCCGCAAGTTGTGCCTGGTTGAAAACTGAATCCAATGTTTCCATAGAAACAAACATAATTTCCTTGTACAAATGTCCCAATAAACCACTTTGAAATTTGAGAATCAAAGCTTTAATATCTTCCTCCACATTCAAAAGAATCATATACCTGTTGAATTGAAAGATATATTCCTGCACAGTCATATTAGTACTTTGTCGAAATTGAAACCACTTAATGACCAATTCCTTAGAATAATTGGAAGGATAAAAATTGGTCTTAATATAGTCTACAAGCTCATCCCAAGAGGTGAGTTCATCATGACCTCTTTTTCTTTCAACAAGTACTTTAGCTAAACCAGAAAGTTTTAGCTTAGCATATGGAACCATATCCTCATCTGAAAGTTGAGTGTAAGAAAACCAAGAACTCATGTCAAGAATCCAACTATTCAAGACTTTAGGGTTCTGGGATCCATCATAAAGTGGTACTTCACAACGAACTCTCAGGCAAGAATCCTAAGCAGAAGTTGAAGCATTGTGGAGAGAAATATCATTTACCTTCATTGCAAGGTTACCAAGAACTTCTGCCATGGTAGTATCATTAGCTTTATCTGCTAAAGCATTTACAACATGTGCAAGTTCTGCCACTTGGGCAGCCAAGTCAAAAGCCATGTGAGACCGGGTATAAGCTAGGAGTAAAAGGAAAAAGCACTGAAAATCAAGGTAAAAATTGGAAATTCCTTGTTACAATGATGTGCCCTGAAAAATACTCCTAAGGCTCAAAATTTAAAAATTTAAACTAACCTAAGGTTTACAATTTATATTTTATTAATTTAAAAATAACTTAATTAAAAATTAAATTGTAATTAATCAAATATTAATTAATTTAATTAAGTTATTAAAAATTAAATTAATAAAAAAAATAAAAATGACATGCATAACCTTAGAATAGTAAAATTTAAAAAAAAATTACAATTTTACCCTTGGTCTTGCCGACACTGCACTCCAACTGCTTGTATGAACTTCAGTGGAATGCTTCTCGAGGAAGTGCTAATTTAATGTTTAATAGCAAAAAATGTTGCTAGGCGATGCTTCTCCATGAAAAAAAAATACCTGGGCAGCCAATCCTGCCACACGCTAAGCAACGACAGGTCCTGCCAAGCCTACAGATTGTAAGGCTGCGATAGGCCTATCTAGCATGTAGGCAGGCCATAGAGCTGACAAGGCTACAGTGGTGGCAGTGCCTGCAACATGTACAAGGCTGCAAGGCCTGCAAGCCAGCAGCACCTACAACGACTGTAAAATTCTTGCAGCTCATGCAGGCTGCAGTGCAGGCTGTAGGGCATGCAACTTCCGCTGCACATGTAACCTGTAGCTCTTGCTAGCTACAAATCATGCAGCTTCCACTGCATTGGAAGCCTGCAACACCTGTAGGTTGTAGATCGTGTAGCTATCGCTGCACATGTAGCCTGTAGCACTTGCAGGCTGTAGATCATGCAACTGTCGTTGGATGTGAAGCCTGCAACACCTGCAGGCTGCAGATCATGCAGCTGTCACCGCATGGGTAGCCTGCAGCACCTGCAGGCTAGAGACCATGCAACGTTCGTTGCACTATATTCAGCATGCTACGACGGCCAAACACCAAGGTTGCTGAGACGTAACCGGCAGACCTCGAGAGAAAAAAAATATATTATAATTTTTTTTTTACAATGAATATTTAATTAATATATAAAGAAAAATATATATTAATTAAAGTTTAATTTTTCTAATAAAAACTATGAAATTTTTAAAATTAACCAGGTGGGTTAATTTAAAAACATGGAAAACTTAAACTGTTACAAATATTAGCAATTTTTGAAGGCAAATTACCTTCAAATTTTCTTAAAAAAAATTGCTAATTTCTCTTGCATATCACCAAGACTCCTTCAGTAGCTCTCCTTTCAAGATCCAGTCGACACACGACCAGCGTTTGAAAGGCAACCAGACCCAAGTCGACACACGACCTGGTATAGATGCTCCTCAGTCTTCAAGACTCCTCAATGGCACAAACATCAGGAACACAAGGCTCCCTTATTCGCATTTCACCGTAGGATAAATCCAAACCTGCCAAGGGATTTTTGTAAGACAAAAACTAGGGTAAACTTCTCCTATACTTCTTGAGCATATGAAGAAAGTTGGAATGAGGATTTTGAAACCTAAGGAACTTCCTTCTGCGAATGGTTTTCAATCTCTCCTTGAGCTTGAACAGAGTCCTCAATGAGAACAAGTTTCTCATAAGAAAACTAATCTATCTCCTATCCTCTCACCTCACAAGCCCTAGTGCAAACTTGAACTAGGATCTGATGCCAATGAAAAGGATTGAAAATCCAACTAACTTCATATTATTTACAAACTCATTATATAGGCTCTAATGACCCAAAATACATAACCAAACCCATCAAATCATGGATTTGATCCAATATGCTTAACCATAAGCTACAAAAGTGCAAAGGAGAATGCACGTAACATCTAAGTTAAGAGGAAAGGAATAATGCTAACTATAAGATCCATTTACACACTTCCTACTTTGAGTTCACACTTACTAACTAACACTCTAAATGACAACTAGAAGATAACTAGTACCCACAAGTGCATGTAAGAAGGAGACTCACTTACAATATTAATTTGCATGAAATAAACTATGCAAACCTAGCTAGGAACTACTAGAGGGATCATATGAGTGATCAAACATCAATCCTCATCACATATGTAACTTCAACTATAAAATATATATAGGGTAGGAGACTTCTTACATGGATTAAATCTAGAATTGAAAAATAATTAAAATATATTTCAATTATGGTGGATTTATAAATTACTCGTAATGTTATAAACAACTATGGATGATGGGAATGATTGAAAATATTATTAGTATTGATGTTCATCATTTATTATTGGAGGTAATCTCTTGTAAATGTAAGCATATCTATAGAGAAGAAAATTAGGTTGTGGATAATTTAGCCAATCATGGTGTTAAGCTTCATCCTAGTAAAATTCAAATTTTAGAAGACAATGGGCCTACTGATTTTTTACCTTTTAATGAAAATGATGTTAAGGAAATGATTATGGAAACAAAGCATATTGAGAAATATGAATAATATGTTTGAAAGTAAATGAAAAATATATTTAATAATAGTGAAATATGGATATTATTTGATAGAATAACAAATATGATATTTTTATATTTTAAAGAAAGTTGATCCAATAGAATTCATATATAAGTTATCAAAAAATAAAATAAAAATAAAAATAAAAAACCATCCTCACAAGTTTTATTAAATGCAATGTTGATCACATTTTATTAAACATAAATTAATATTTAATATCACATACATTTTAAAAATTTAATTAAAAATATATAATTACTTATAGATTATGATGCATAATTGTGAGTATGTTTCATCAAAAATAAACTAATATAGGGTTATGCATAGTGGAAAATATTTACAAATTGGGCAAATATTAAGATTTATAAAATTAGAAATTGGTGAGTATGAGGACCCTCGACATTCGCCCATTCGCCTAAAATTATAAGGACCATTTGTTTCTCACGGTCAATTCGCCATAATATATATATCCAAATATAGGTATATTTGTACTAGTTGGGAATATTTTTTCAAGCCTGGTCCAATGGTAGTGTATTTAGGAAGTTATACAGTGATTTACTAGGTCAAATATGCCCTAAATATGACCTTACATTTTAGGGCTTCTAATACCTAAAATTTTGGTGTGAAGATGATTGATTTGATTTGCTTAGGATTTTCCTTGATTGTGATTAGAATTTTCCATTTTTTACAAGTACATTTTGAGTCTAAACCCTTATGTATAACCTTGAACTAACACTTAGTGTACACCATTCATTTATCTATATGATAAAAACTTAGTATATAATATATATACTAAGGAAGGTTTAATGTGGATATAGCATCATAATTTGGTTTTTATATCAAGTTGATAGGTTAGTCTACAAGTTAACCTCCATACAACAAACCCAACACTAGAAAATAAGTTGTTAATGGCCATGAATTAGGGTATGATATCCGTAGAAGGAATCTATTAAGGTTAAAAAAATCCAACTACATGATCTCCTACAACTATGACATGTGAAATTCCCACCAAAACATAATGAAGCTAAAATCCTAGATTGATAGTGTATTAGACCCTTCCTAATAAATAACATTTAGTTTATAACTAGATATTTTTCTCTATCCCAAATATTCTTTACCTAGAAGAAACTAAATTGGATGAAAATACACTATACTTAATGGAGACTTCAATATCATCTTGAATGAAAAAAAACAAACTCAATGGATTATAACATATTGCAAAGTCAAAAAAGAACTTCAATAAGTTTTTACAATAATTAACCCTATGGTATGTGCTACCCAAAAAGGTTCTTACAGGTGGACTAATAGAAGAAAGAGATTTATCAATATTACAAAGAATTTAGATATTTTTATTAATAACCAATAATATTGACTATATAATAGTTATTAAATTGATTATAGGTCAAACATATGAATTGGAATATACCCCTATTATCTACATATTATCATGAATTCATATAGATGAAAACATCATTTTATATTTTAAACTATGTGGTTATAGGATGAAAACCTGTATTTGTTGATGGGTGACTAGTAGAAGAAATGTCCTAACACAAAAACTATCTAAGAAGCACCTTTGGGGAAGATTTATTCTAAAGAAGAATCTTTTTAGAATTTAAAGTATTTACAACTATACCTTTGTAATGGACCTCCTTGCTTAGACTTATTTTTAGTACTTGATTTATGTATTGATGTGTGGACATCTAATGAATAATATCATTTTATGTTGGTGAGATGTATTGAAAAATGTAATTTATGATTTCATTACACTATTTGAAGGAATATGGTACTGCTGATTAATTTGAGATTGCATGACCTGATACTCTAACCAATAAATTGGTATGGGATAACCACTAGATTTGGGAGAAAATGGGAAATGATAAATGATATTCTTATATATAACTCAATGGTATAAAACAACCCTTCATATAAGTGCATCACATATATGCATGTTTGATTGAATTCACCATTCGAAAAGGAGGTTTCTATCTAAGTAAAATATCCATCCTTAGCAGATGGGTGATAGTGTCATAACCATCATAAAGTAATCTACTTAAGGAAACTTTTGTGGTGCTTATTGTTTGATTACATTCTAGTAAATCTAAGATGACCTATCAATATCCTTAGTATTATTGTTTTTTATATCAATGCTAATGATTAATATTAGTATTCACTAATATTTAAATTTATTAGGTGGATGATTACCGTAATCACACAAGTGAATATCATTAGTATTAGAATTTGATGATGTTAGGAAGATGATATTATTATTAATATTATGCCTTATAGAAGTTAATGGGCTAATATTGAATTTAATAGACTTGTAAAGGAATATCATTTTTCTTTTAAGAGTTGTAAAGTGGAAAGAATTAAAAGGGAAATATATTAATAAAAAAACCCTAATATTAGTAAGATGGAGATAGTGTTATATTGTTATAACTAGCATTGGAATCATAGTAACATAGAATAAGATATTACTCCTTTGGTAAGCCAAAAGTTGTACCTCTCTATTTCTCTTCTAGAGGAATATTCCACCAATGTTATATGGGGGTGAGTTCACTAAATCATGGTTAGAAGGAGAAGTTGACTAAAGTGGAGAGTATGAAACAAAAATGGAAAGAAGCAATATTGTTTGGAGTGTCTTTTGGTGGAAAGTACTTATTTCTTTTTAATTGAATTTAGTAAATGTATGTTTCATGTTTGTTGGCCATGCTATATGCTTGCTTTAATACATTGATGCTTATTAGATAAGTGCTCATTTTTCTTTTTTCTTTGATATTTTGGTTTTAGTGGGTGAATAATTTTGTTATAATACTAATCCATAGATTCCTAAGTTTTAGTTGTAAAGTTTTAAAAGTGGTTGGTATGGCTAGGTAGCCTTGTCTTTGTTAGACTAGTTGCATAGATGTTTGGTATGGATTAGATTTGGTCTTAGAGCTTAGGTAAGTAGAAAAGATTTATTGTGGTTAGATAATTGCAAGTATATCAAAGCAGTTGTCACTATTCTCAAAGTGCTACTCAAACATCATTTAAATATCTCTATACAATAGTAAGGTTAGATGAACTAGGCTAAGCTTACGCTCGAATGTAGGTGTTTCTCATCTCTTTTTATTTCTAGTTAGTCTTATTGGTAGATTATTCTAAAAATCCCCTAGCATGTTGTGTATGAGGGCACCGATTTTGTTAAACCATCAAGCTTGGGTATTAATTCCAACAAAGAGTGAGGTTCGTTGGCCCATGAGTCTTGGTTACTAGGCATAGCGTATGACATAGTCAATATTAGCATTTGAGTTAGATACCTAGAGAGAGTTTCCTTTATGTTTGCATGGTTACTATTGCATTATGGTTACTATGTTTGATCAGAGCATCAAATTGTGGTATTAAAAATCCTAATTGGTGAGTTAAAAATTAATTAATGAGTTAATTTATTTTTCAAAAGGTTTAAAATATTAGAAAATATTTGAATAATAGATATATTTTTATTGTTATCTTATTAAATAAATAGACTTTTATTGTTTGGCTTACTAAATTATTAATCTATTACCAAAGTATGGATATGGAAACTATTGAATAAAATTGTAGGTTTTATTTGATGATGGTTTTATCTTATGGTTTTAATGTTAGCAAATATTATGGTATATCCATAGATATTGGTTTATGCATAGGTTTTAATTGGGTGAAGAATAGTTTTAGGTAAGTTGTGAGAATGGTTTAGTAATAGTTTCATGAGGCTTGAGTAAATAAAGAAATCTATTATTTGGAGAAGTATGAGATTCTATACTGGTTGTATGGAAATTCTTTGCATATGTATGTTATGTATTTTTTATATAATATTTGCATAATTGATTTTATGTGCATATCATGAGTTGTCTTTATCCCTAGAATTGTTTTCATCTTTATGTAAATCTATTTTGAATGTATAACAATTGTGAATATGGAATGGTTGTGCTATTAGAATGAAATAAGAAAATTCTAATCTATTGAATAGGTTTTAAGCTCTATGGTTAAATTTTAATATTCTTATCGATAAAGTAAATGCTAGAACCTATGTTAAGGAAAGAATGAACTAGAATATAATCTAATAATAAAGGTTTACATTTAATTTGATGATTTTTCAATATATTATTCCATAAAAAATAATTAGAGCAATAGTATTGATGTTTCTAACAATAGTATATAGCAACCAATAAAAAAACATTAGACCTCTAAAGGAAAATAGTTTAGATATAACTCTAAGTTGATTTTAAGGGTATATTCCCTAAATATGATAGTAATATTTATATCATTTACTAAGTATGAGCAAAAGAATTAATACTTGGGTATAATTTATATTCCATATAACATAGTTATGGATCATAACATAGGGTTAGTATAATTTCTAGGTATAGAAGGTTTGGAAAGATACCTTATATTTTACGTGCAACAACTCTAAGTACCCCTCTAAAAATGGGATGCTTGTAAGGGAAAATTTAAAGTAGAAAAACTTGTCATGATTCACCTTTAATTCATAGCATATTTTAACTACCACCATAATTCACAATAGAGAGTTTTGTATATATACATTTTAATATAAGAAACTTTTGTATAACAACTCTTCATGCAAAATAATTTTTAGAATAACAACTTTCTACGAAGTGTATTTTTTGAATTACTCAATCCCTTATACATAGTGACTTTTGATCAAGGTTGGAAAGAGATAATATTCATACCCTTTACCTTAATTATCATAGGACTAGTATCTCAACTATAGAAGTTTGTACTCAAGAAATGCAACTTACAATTGAGCCTTTCGGTTAACCTCTCCTAAGCAAGTTAAACTAAAAAAAAAGGTTTCATTTCTACTCTATAATACCAATTCCTATTTAAATTATTATTCTAGAAGATATGCAAGAACTTCCTCTATATCAATATGTTTTTAAACATAATTTGAGGTGTCTAATAACAATAATAAATGACCCAATAACTTTATACTATCCTATAGTCTAAGAATATTAATTATGAAAGAAAATACTATGCAATGTATTAATAGTCATATTAACAAAAAACAAGATAAAAACACTCACTAGAGAAAGTCAATATATAACCACTTGCAAAGTGAATACCTATAGGAATAAATCAACATATAATTCATTCTAAGAAGTATATCTATATACAACATTCTAAACCTATATGAAGTGTGAGTTATGCTATTACCATTGGTTGTTCTCATTTATGTGTAAATTTATAAATAAGATATAGTCCTTCTAGACTTTAGGATGAATTCTAACTAGTATAAGAAACAAAAGATAAACTCTTTTTACTTTCACTTTGCTAGTAGTTCTATAGTATTCTTGAGGTTCATGGTAAAATTTGCCAATACAAGAGATAAGACATACCCTAAATTAAAACTCACAAGAACTTCTCTTATTTTCATATCCTCTTGGGTGGTATTCTCTCTAATTGTCCTAGAACTTGTATACATGGGAAAAATATTTTCTCCAAATCCTACATCTCAAATTTAGTGAACACCATGAAAAGAACAACAATGATCAAGTTTAACTATAAATTAAATATTTATGAAAAATAAGCTTTCTTTCAAAATATTCCACAATGCAAACATCTTAAACATTTTTCAAGTAACATAAAAGGATTACAAGCACCAAGATTTTACAAACCTAATGTCATCCACATTAATGAAAGTTTAAGAAAAACTCAAAACAGAAAACCAAAGAGGAATGTATTTTATTATAAAATTTTGAACTAAATAAAAGTTTCAAATAAATACCTAACAAAGTTCCTTCAACAAAATCAAGTATAAACAAGGTATCATAAAAATATCTTGTGGTAACAACTTTTTTTTTACTTTGTGTCAGCCTTTCAAATTTTGCTCTCGTCCTTGAGGCTAGCCTAAATTTACGGATTCTATTGTATTTATTATTTTCTATCCCATCATGGATAGGACAAGTTTTATAAAAATTCATGCTTCTCTAAAAGAAAAATTTCCCAAAATTGGAAAATCATCCCGAGATAAGAAAACCTCATGAGGTAATGAAAATAGTTAGTACTCCATGAGGTAAAATTTCCCAAAATTGGAAGGTTCAGGTTAGTACTCCATGTTTTTCCTATAAAATAGTTTCTCTTTTATACATGCGATTGTAAATTAAAAATGATTCCATAAAAAAATAAATGTTATACAAAAATATTAGGGTCATACAAGTTTACTTTTCATTCCCAATGGTGTTCCGTTTTTCCTTTGTTCTTACTTCTAAGGCAAGAAAAAATTGCCCCTTTCATCGCCTGAAAACTAATATAATGACTTGGTGATCATAAACCATTTTAATGATATTATTTTTTTAAGTTGGAACTAAATTCATCATCCCTTAATATTAAAAACCTTGCACATAGAAATTCATCATCCCTTAATATTAAAAACCTTGCACATAGAAAAGTAATGTTTTATCATATATTTAGTGCAATGTATTCATTTTAACACAAAACCAGCTATACCTATTTTCAATGCAATTTATTGATAGTGTGTACACGAATTCTAATTTTGATATTCTTTGAAGTAATGTTTTATCATATACTTAGTGCAATGCATTCATTTTAACACAAAACCAGCTATACCTATTTTCAATGCAATTTATTGATAGTGTGTACACGAATTCTAATTTTGATATTCTTTGATGATAATCTTCAACCTTTCGGTTTTAGCGAAAAACGAAATTTGAATATGCAGGCAACAGATTAAACCTTCTAAATTTGTCACACACGGGGTTAAAATATCAAATCCAAAATACCTAAATGCCTATAAAAAATCAAATCCAAAATACCTAAATAGAGGCAAAATCTAAGATAACCTGGACTGAAAAGAATCAGTTATCCAAAGATTTTTCTTCAAATAAACCTAAACCTGGAATGCTAACAACTAAACAAAACTTTAGGAAACCAAACAGAAATCGTTGACATTCAGTGTTTACGGTTGAAAATTCACAACCGAAACCCAAACAAATTTTCACTTTTGTTTCCTTTTCAGTCCTATTTGGCGTTAATGCTAAAAATTCATGACCTGGAAATCTTCTAAATTGGTCATTAATACAAAAGAAACCGCTAGGGAGCAGATGTACTTGTTTTCGTTTAACGGTGTTGCATCTTACATTGTGTTAGGGGGTGCAATTTTATAATTAACAAATCGCAACTTTAAATTTTTACAATATAATTATTATTTCATTTCGAGTCATGCTTATAAGTTGTTGCATTAAACGGTCAATTAATGTTTAGAGGACCTTTGTTGTGGATCCATACGCTTGCTGTGGGATCCGTAAGCCTCCTCTTCGGCCTTCAGCTTCATGCAGAATGGATGCTGTAAATTTTCAAAATGGATCAATGAAACGTTCTTCAGGTTCCTTAATCTTCCTTGCTCATTTTGTTACAAATCATTCCATATGCCAATATAAAAAAGTCCTTCCTCAAAAAGTCGAGAAACCCAGAGAACTACAATGCCAAATCAAAAAAATCCTTCCTCAAGGCAAAGAAATGTAGAAGAGACTTCATGCAGTAAGCGTAAGGCAAATACCAACATTCGTTCTTATAGGTAACTCGTCTCCTCTCTTATAGCGAACTCATGTCTTGTGATTGATGAATGGAGTAAAAGTCCAGACTAGAAAAACCACAACATTGAAGGCATTACAGTTTTTATTTTTATTTTCATTAGTTTTTCCAGTTGATAATCTCAGAGTGAACTGAAATGCAACGCAGAGAATGAAATGAAATGCAGAAAAAGATTTTATTGAAAATAAGAAATTCACAAGAATAGAATTAAAACAGAAAATCCATTGAAAACCAGAATAGAAATAAGAAATCTATGGGAATAGAATTAAAACTGAGAATACATGCCAAACGTTCTTTATTGCAAAAACTTTACATTCGAAATTTACCGAGAATACAAATCTCGACGCCTATAGAATAACCGAGAGAAAAGGAGGAAAAGAGCTTTCACGAAGACCAATCTTTCTCTACATAGAATCGCATTTTACTTGCTGCAAGGAGAGCTTGTTGGCGGCAGTATCATTAAAAATATGAAAGTTATGTTGCTGTACGTTTCCAAATATAGAAATATCATTAAATATATGAAAGTTCTTTGCTGTATTGCTTTGAACTATGGCCGGACCCAATGTGTTCTAAGATGGAAGCTCGTACTTCACGTCGCCTTCAAAATTGAATGTCACCGTGGGTAAATCTTAGTCACCAGTCGATGACGCCTCATAGCAGATATCCAACCCCACAGAGGACCCGTCTACCGGCTTGAGCTTGACAGCGGAATTAACTGTATCCTCCAACAGTTTTTAGACTTCAGACGGAATATACGTAAAGGTGGTTTTAGAGAATAATGATGCCGCATCTGTTAGAAATATTAACCCAAATTTCACACCTCAGCCAGACTACGCTCGCGCAGTCAGGGATCCCGACAAAAGTTTGACATGACGTCGCACCTACCCTCTGACAGATGTGACGTCTGACAGATCCGATCGCCGCAAAAGTTAATGCCAGTTCGGCGATTTAATGCCAGTTCGGCGATTGGTCAGAAACCCTAGTTGAGGGTCTGTCAGAATCTGTCAGAGGACAACCCCTATCTTCCCCTCCCCGCGACTATATAAAGTAGTTCGGGTCTTCAGACAAGAGTGTGAAAAGGAGAGCAAAGAAAGAGAGGAGAGCGGGAAGTAATCTGGAGAAACAACAGAATAGGAGACGAGATCGTTTCAGTGAGCAGTGTGGCTCATCTTTTTAATGTCCGAGCAACAGGCTCGACATTTGTTTTCCATCTTAGTTTATCTTGTAGCTTTAGTCTACACATGTTAGTCTTCCTCAATTGAAGATTTTTGTAACCCTCATCTTATATGAATAAAATTGGCTATTGTTTAAGGCAAGTAAAATTAAAATTCAACTCTTCAAATTGGTATCAGAGCCACTAATCCTTTGATGTGGAGACCAAAGTAGAATTGCTTCCAGTAGCAACAACTTGCAGTTGCAGATCTCACGCTTCAACGGGAAGAATTACGATTACTGGAGCATCCAGATGAAGATCTTGTTCGGATCTCAAGAGTTATGGGAGTTAGTCGAGAACGGTTACCCAGAACCGATAGATGCAATAGCACTAGTCGCCTTCTCTCAAGCAGACAAGGACCTGTTGAAAGAGAACACAAAGAAGTACAAAAAGGCCCTCTTCTATATCATGCAAGCAGTTGAGGGGTCCATCTTCCCGCGGATCACATCACCCACCAAGGCGAAGTAGGCCTGGGAGATTCTGGCTAGCTCGTACCAAGGCACCAATAAGGTAAATTTGGTGAAGCTATAGATGCTCAAGAGGGAGTTTAAAAATCTACATATGAGTGAGTCCGAGTCCATGAGTGATTTCTTCACCCGGACGACGGACATTATCAACCATATGCGATTGAACAGAGAAATTATGTAGAGCCAGAGAATCATGGAGAAAATTCTCAAAAGTTTACCTGCTAGGTTTGACTCGATTATGATAGCAATCGAATAGTCGAGAGATCTAACAACCCTCTCAACATATGATCTCATGGGTTCATTGCAGACACATGAACAGAGGCTGAGACATTCATCTCAGACCTCTCTAGAGCAAGCATTCAGGGCTCAAGTCTCATTCTGAGACAGTGGCAGACAATATTCCCACCATGGCATCTCTAGTTCTCACAGAGGAAGAGGTAGGGACAGGCATGAGAAAGGCAACAAGCAAGGAGGACGGTCAAACCCTAGCGAAGGAGAGACCAACTATAATTTCCATCAGCAAGGTGGAAGAGGCAGTTCAAAAAATTAGCAAGCTAGACCTGGTCAAAAGAAGGACATGTCAAAGTTCCAGTGTTATTTCTGCAAGAAGTTCAGCCATTACATCTCACAGTGCAGAAAAATGATGGCCAAGGATAATCGGTAGCAAGCCCATTACATGGATGAAACCAAAAATGCGAAAGGAGGAAATGTGTTGTTGACTTGCAACATTAAGGAGGAGTGCCAAAAGAATGTTTGGTATTTAGACAGTGGGTGCAGGAACCACATGACTGGGAACAAGGAGATGTTCTCCCAACTGGATGAAATAGTCCAGTCTAAGGTGAATATGGGGAACAACAACAAGGTTCCCATAATGGGGAAAGGAAAGATTCTCATCCGCACTAGACACGACGAACGGAAGCAAATATGTGACATCTACTATGTGCCTAGCATGAAGCATAACCTGCTGAGCGTTGGACATCTCGTGTAGAAGGGACATATGGTCCAGTTCAAAGACAAAGCTTGCACCATCAGAGACAAGTCACATGGGAAGATTGCTACAATGTCCATGACGAAGAATAAAATGTTTCCGCTATAGATTCAAAATGAATCATTGATGTCTCTGAGTGTAGTTGTGAAAGATGCTACCTGGATGTGGCATCTCAAATTTGGTCACCTGAATTTCAGTGGTCTGAATCAACTACACAAGAAGCAGATGGTGAAGGGTTTACCCTTGATAGAGCAGCAAAATCAAGTTTATGAGGGTTGCTTAGTCAGCAAACAAAATAGGGATTCATTCTCTTCTAGTCAGTCTTGGAGAGCATCACAACCATTGGAGCTGGTGCACTCAGACATTTGCGATCAGATGCAGACCAACACATTTTTTGGCAACAAATACTTCTTAACATTCATAGATGACTTCAGTCAAAAGACTTGGATCTATGCCATCAAGCTAAAGTTAAAAGCATTTGCCAGATTTAAGGATTTCAAGGCTCTGGTGGAGAAACAGAGCAGATATCAGATCAAGACTCTCAGGACAGATGGTGGAGGTGAATACATCTCCAACGAATTTCATAACTATGGCAAGTAGCATGGAATTTGAAGGTAGTTCACTCCCAGACACACGCCACAGTAGAACGACATAGCTGAGAGGAAGAACCGGACCATCATGGAGATGGCACGAAGCATGATGAAGGCGAAGGGATTGTTGCACAAATTTTGGGCAAAGGCTATAACATGTGTAGTCTACCTGCTGAACAGATGTCCCACCAAAAGCGTGAAGGACAAAATCCCTCAGGAGGCCTGGAGCGGTGTGAAGCCAAGTGTGGCTCACTTGCATGTGTTCGAGTGCATTGCATATGCACATGTTCTAGAAGAGAAGCATTAGAAGTTGGATGATAGAGCTAAGAAGTGCATTTTCATAGGGTACAGTGAGCATACGAAGGCAAATACACTGTACAACCCTATGACGAAGAAGCTCATCATCAGCCGTGATGTGAAGTTTCTTGACGATGAAGCCTGGAACTGGAATTTGGAGACTGGCTGATTAGATCTAGCAGTAGTAGAGTCTGTTGACTTAGAAGAAGGAAGTGTGCAGCTACCTGCAACCTCCAGTAGTAGCAGTGGTGCCAGCAGTAGCATAGCCACTCCATCTCAGTCACCTCCATGTGCAAGTAGAATCCATAACCTGGTGACGCCAGCAAAGACAAAGAGCTTGCAAGAAATCTACAAGGTAACCCAAACCCATGTAGATGAAGAGTACTCTGACTTTGCATTCTTTACTGAAGTTGATCTAGTAGAGTTCGAAGACACAAGTCAGAATCAGAAGTGGGTGCAGGCGATGGACGAGGATATTAAAGCCATTGAAAATAATAATACATGGAAACTAACAGATCTTCTAGTAGGGAAGAAGACCATTGGGGTCAAGTGTGTGTATAAGAGAAAGTTCAACGCCCAAGGAGATGTTGACAAGCATAAAGTTAGACTGGTGGCAAAGGGTTACAAGTAGATGTCAGGAATCGATTACCATGAGGTTTATGCACCTGTAGCCCAACTTGACACAGTCAAGATGATCTTGGCATTGGCAGCCCAACAGGGGTGGAAGATATACTAGATGGATATCAAGTCAGCCTTCCTCAATAGAGTGTTGGAGGAAGAGGTCTACATAGACCAGCCATCGGGTTACAAAATTAAATACCAGGAGAGCAAAGTCCTGAAGCTGAAGAAGGCCTTGTACGATTTGAAGCAGGTGACCCGGGCTTGGTACAACTGGATTGACAGTTATTTTCAAGAAAATGGGTTTTTCAAATGCCCATATGAGCACACCTTGTACATGAAGACAAATGAAGCAGGTGAGATCATTATATTCTGCCTGTATGTGGACGATTTGATTTATATTGGCAATAGTAATATCGTATTCAACCAGTTCAAAACATCCACGAAGAAGGAGTTCGAAATGACGGACTTAGGGCTGATGAAGTATTTTCTCGGCATTGAAGTTGACCAATCAGCAGATGGCATATTCATTTCTTAGGTCAAGTATGTGAAGGATGTCCTAAAGCGGTTCATGATGGAGGATAGTAAACCTGCCATCACACCTGTAGCCATAGGTTTGAAGATGAGCAAGCTAGATTTAGGGAGGAATGTAGATCCATCCCTGTTTAAGAGGCTAGTTGGTAGTCTAATGTATTTGACTGCAACTCGACCAGATCTGATGTTCGGAGTTAGTATGATCAGTCATTTTATGGAGACTCTAAAGGACATGCACTAGCAAGCAGGTAAGAGGATCTTGTGCTATGTCAACAAGACATGGAACAATGGCCTATTTTATGCCAGAAAGGACCAGTTGGAACTGGTGGACTTCACAGATAATGACTGGGTTGGCAGCACCAATGATCGAAAGAGAACCTCTAGGTATGCTTTCCATATCGGATCAATGGCAGTCTCATGGGTGTCCAATAAGCAACCCATTGTTGCATTGTCCACAGCTGAAGCAGAATATGTCGTCGCCACGTCAGCCGCATGCCAGGCAGTTTGGCTGCGAAGAGTTCTGTGTGAACTGAACTATCCTTTGGAAGGCGTGACAATAATTTTTTGTGATAACAATTCGGCCATCACACTGTCAAAGGATCCTATGTTCCATGGTCGAACGAAGCACATAGATATTTGTTATCACTTCATCAGAGAGTTGGTGAAGTCTAGAGAAATTCAACTGTAGTTTTGTAGATCCAAGGAGCAGTTGACAAATATTTTCATGAAGCCTTTGAAAGAGGAAGACTTCAGCAGATTGCGAGAGCATCTTGGAGTCAAAGTGCTCATGAAATTAGGTTTAAAAGAGGGTGTTAACCTAGATTTCATGCCTCAGTCGGACTACGCTTGTGCAGTCAGGGATCCCGACAAAAGTTTGACATGATGTCACACCTACCCTCTAACAGATGTGACGTCTAACAGATCTTATCGTCGTAGAAGTTAATGCCAGTTTGGCGATTGGACAGAAACCCTAGTTGAGGGTCTATCAGAATCTGTTAGAGGACAACCCCTATCTTCCTCTTCCCGCGACTATATAAGGTAGTTCGGGTCTTCAGACAAGAGTGTGGAAAGGAGAGCAGAGAAAGAGAGGAGAGCGGGAGGTAATCTAGAGAAACAACAAAATAGGAGACGAGATCATTTCAGTGAGCAGTGTGGCTCATATTTTTAATGTTCGAATAGCAGGCTCGACATTTGTTTTTTGTCTCACTTTATCCTATAGCTTTAGTCTGCAGATGTTAGTCTTCCTCAGTTGAATATTTTTGTAACCCTCATCTTATATGAATAAAATTTGCTTCTGTTTAAGGCAAAAAAAATTAAAATTCAAATCTTCAGCATCTGCCCTCACAATCTATATCAAAAGATAACTCAAGAATTTTTTTTGTTGAAAATTCATCAACAAAAACAAAGCTAACACAATTTTATGCAGTCTATTAGGGTTCAATTCCAGCAGGTGTCTCATTTGGCACAGGGATAATTTGCCCAATGTCTTTCATTAACCGTTCACAACATCGTTGTTCATATTTGTGATGCAGTTAGGATTCCAGATACTCCTGTGCTAGGGAGTGTACCAAATCTTCGAAGTAGCCCACATCAACAGTGCAAAATTTCTCAGGAATGATTTGGACGGCTGATGTGGGCCATTTGGAAGTATTATCCCGTCATTAAAGGGATTGGAACGTTTCTTAAATATGCCACTTTCAGCTTTCTCGTCATCATTTGGAGAGGCTTCGAAAATATTCTCTAACGCAACCAGTAAACTCTTGAGAGCCATAGCCCTCCATGATGTAATCCTATCTGGTCATAATTGGGAGGGGGAGCAAGTGGGACTAAGGGCCAGATGATTTTTGCAACCGAGAATATTCATAATTGTCAGTCTAAATCTGGTATGTCTGTCTTTTCCCATTTTCAATTAGATAGAATAAAACACATGTCGGCCATGGCAGCAGAGTCACATGCTTGGAAAGCTCGTGCCAACCGCCTAAGACTACAGTGCACCAACGGCCCCACTTTGTTCCGTATTTGCAAGAATTTGTTGGCACCGTTGAATGCCCTATGAATCATATGGGGTACTGTAAGGGACCCATTAGCACCAGAACGTCAAGAAATCTGGTTCTTGATCAACGATATAGTCTGGATGTCTTGCTCACGTAGAGTTGGTTTTGGAAGCAGGGTCCGTGATGGGCAAGAGGCAGTAGGAGAACTTCTTGTCCACTTTGTCACCCAGCTGCTAGATGAGAAAGAACGCACCTCTTCCCAATTCCACGAGGCCTCCTCCCTGAGAGAAACCTTGGCCTTGGGTGTCATGTCCACAGCGAAAAGCGATCTTGGGGACCTTTGTGCTATATTGTGAGCATTGCATAGGAAAGGTCATCGCTCATGGTCAAACCATCTCCATAGTCATATTAGTAAGTGCAATCTGGGTTGCGGTCGGACGTCGCACCCCCGAGTGCCTCGCAGAGAGAGTCGTTGCATCTAATTTTAGAGAGAGTAGGTGGAGGATTTGGAGGGGTTGAAGGTGAGGGTACTTTGGTTGAAGCAGTCCATGCAGGGCTGGCACTTAGTCCATGATACAGCGGTAGAGAGGGGTCAATTTAATAATAGCATTTCCTACTTGTTCAAACATTCATTTTACCATAAAAAATAGTAATAAAGAATATATAAAATATTTTATTATTATATTTTAATGGCCACATCAAAACTACATAATTGTTTTTCATAGTTTCACATCTGCAAGCACTCCTTAGAGTACTAATTTCCTTCTTTCATCTTCTTCTTCCAATATTTAAAATAGAAAATCTCCTCCAAACACTATAGAAAATACCAAATTCTTCTTTTGAGGCTTTAAATTAGAAACCTTATGCAAACACTACGGAGAGTGCTTATTTATTTTTTAAGGTTTTACAAACCTTCAGCAAGCACTATACAAAGTTTCAATCTCTTTCTTTGAAGCTTTACATAAAAACCTCCTGCAAAGCACTACACAGAGTGGAAATTTCCTTTCTCTTAGGCTTCATTTAAAAAACTACCTGCAAGTAGTGCACAGAGTGCCAATTTTCTTCCTTTGAGGTTTCATATAAGAAACTTGTACAAACACTACACCACGTGTCAATTTTTGGAGCACTTTTCTTCCCTCTCACTATCTACATCAGCTTCTTATTCATAAGCATGGGTAACAAGTTGTCAACTAATTTATAGTTTTTTTTTAATTATTTTATTTTAAAAAACTAACTTTTTCTAAAAACATGATTTTTTTTAAAAAAATCACAACTATCTACTACATGCTTATCCTTATCAAATCTTCCATAAAAAACACTTCAACTATTTTTCTTAATTGGCTCTTGTAAGCTCCACGTTCTCTTCCTTTGAATAGCGATCCCAACTATTTTGTTTGGCTAGCAGTTGGAGCTTATTTGGCTAACAGTGGGTGCTCCTACATGTAACAAGAAAATTGTGAACTCCTACTCACAAAGCTCCTGTTTCATACACGACCCCATAAATATGATGCAACAACAAAGAGGGGTTCAATTAAACAACAACCTCTCCTAGTTTCTTAAACATTTTCTTGCCAACATGTACACAAATACTAACATAAGTCTAATTTGCATGATCAGAGTACACAACAAAATAATAACCAAAACACAAGTTTTTTTGTTATTATAGTTTTTTTAACATCCACAACAACACATTACAATAGTGGTCACAATTGCCATAAACTTCGTAATTGCTCTCTCAAAGAAATTCCATGACGACCATAATTGCCACACATCTACAAGCACTTCTTAGAGTACCAATCTCCTCCAACATTGTTGATCCTTTGTTGCCTCTATGCAGCCTTGTCTAGTCTTTTTTCAGTGACCTTCCAATGCTAGAAGATAAAAATTTATATCTCTTCCTCTTTCTTTTATGGTCAACTATGTGCACAAACTACAAACCCACTTATTTTCATCCTTATCCTTAATTGGTCTTGGGTTCCAACTCCATAGTAATAAAATAACTCCAACTATTTTTGCTTTTCTTAGTTGTCTCTTGCCAGTTGGATGTTCCTGTATTATATTCATCAAGTAGCAATAACATGTGAGCTCCTCCTCATAGAGCTCTGGTCTTGGCTACCAACTCCATAGTAATAAAAAAAAATCCAACTATTTTTGCTTTTCTTAGTTGGCTCTTGCCAGTTGGATGTTCCCGTATCATGGATTCGTTTGACAACCATTCCTCATACAAGACCCCAACGATCTTTTAGATCTCATACCATATGATGCAATGGTGGAGAGAGGGTCAATTAAACAACAACCTCTTGCTCAAATAGTTTTTTTGTCAACATTTACACAAATAATAACATAAATCTAATCTTCATGATCATAGTACACAATAAAACAATAACCACATAACACTATTTTTTTATTATTATAGTTGTTTTTTTAACATCCACAACAATGCATTACAATAGTGGCCACAGTTGTCACAGACTATTTAATTGCTATCCCAAAGCAATTCCCTGGTGGCTATAATTGTCACACAATATGCAAGCACTCCACAGAGTACCAATCTCTTGATCATATCAGATCCTAGTCGACTCCGCTTCTATTCTCTAGTCTGTCCTTTGCTACCTTTATGCAATCTTGTCTAGTCCTCCCAAATCTTTGTCAGCTCCACTTCTTTTCTCTTGTTGATCTTCTACTACCTCTATACAGCGTTGTCTGATCCTTTTTCGATAACCTTCCAATAATGGAAGATAGAAAATTTATGTCCCTTTCTCTTTTTATAACGAACTATGTGCACAAACAACAACTCACTTACGATTTTTCTTTTCATCCTTATCTGTTTTGGCTACCAACTGCATGGTAATTAAAAAAACTCCAACTACTTTTGCTTTTCTTAGTTTCTCTTGCCAGCTGGATGCTCCAGCATAAGTCCAGCTGAGATCGCTGCCGGTTCCAATGTCACCTCGATCAGAAACTCTCCATTACCGACCGTAACGGGGGTTCAATGGTGCCGTGGGTTTGTAGGGATGACTGATACATAATTGTCTCGATGCTTTGAACTCGTAGCTTGCTTCGCTCCATTGCGCTCTGCAACCTCTCGGCCAAATAGCTCCCCTCATCTCTGCGCCTTAAATTCATGCTAAATCCAAGCACATGATCCTTTGGCATGGAAAGGGAAAACCTAGAGGATAGAATGGGAGTAACGCAAATCAAGTATGCTAAATCCAAGCACATGATCCTTTGGCCTGGAAAGGCAAAACCTAGAGGATAGAATGGGAGTAACGCAAATCAAGTAGACAAATAGTAGCTTCAGCATCATTTGTTCGAAGTTAAACGAATCCATTTTAGGAGAGTTTAAGTACTTTGCGTAGGGAATTTAGTTTTCCGTGTTCATGTTTTTCTTTTAAAATGTTTTTTTCTTCTACAGTTTAGGGAGTTACTAACTTTATTGTTTGTTGAGATTCGAGGTAACAAGTTGCATGTTTTGTTTTTTATTTAATTTGACGTTGGCTGAATTATAATAATTTTGTTGGTTTGTGTTAGGAAATTTTATAATCATTAGTTTGATAAATAAAAACAAGGTTAATAAATTCAATCTTAATAAAAATTAGATAGGTCACTAGGTCACTAGCTAAGTACTTCTCTACCATAGAAATCAATGTAACTTGATTGAAACAATTACTAATAATTACTCCACCATCAACTAACATATTCTTTGTGAGACTTAATTTATATATGAAAATATTCATATTAATCTAAATAGAAATGGAAAAGTTATAACATTATAAAATGAGTAATGCTTTACGATCTCAATTTATAACAAATGATTATGTTTGTTTATTTATTTTTAACTTTTAGGAAATAGATTTAGTGTTAAAATTTTATTTCTATAAATAACATGTATATTTATAATTTAATATTTATAAAATATTTTTTTTAAATATAAAATAATTATAATAATAAAAATAAATGTTTCATAAGTGTCCGAGTATCATGGATGTATGAGATGTGGATATATAATTATGGTTTTAAATTTATAAAGATATAAATATGCAAAAGTTAATATATTAATATAATATGTTATAGTATTTATGCAATCTCAAAATAATATGAAAATTTGTAATCTTATATTATTATATTGTTCAAAGTATATTGTACAATCATAATCCTTTAAACAATACAATGCAATATTAATATGAAGAATATACTGAAGTTTCCAAAGCTCTCTCAAACTTGCTCGAAACTTTTATTATCTCATCTAACCCATATTAGGATTCTATCCTTTGGAGAGTCACTGATCACGGCATTTTTAATATCAAATATACCTACTTCCTCTAGGAAGAACCTTTGCAAATCTGGTTTTTAGCTGATCTCATATGGCTTCATCACCTCATTTCCAAATTTACCTTTTTTCTGGTTTATTATGTAGAACAGAGTCCAAACCTTAGATAACATGTCTCATTATGGCTTAGTCCTTACCAATAGATGCTATATGTACCATTCTAATTGGGAATTGATCCTCTACCTCTTCTTGGGTTACCTGTTCACCTCAACTATCACCTCAACTATCCTGTCCTCTCTCATGTTGGAGTTTAGTCTTTCATGAGCTCCTCCTAATACCATCATGGGCCTTTGGTCCCAAATGCCCAATCCCTTCCACCACATTCACTTATGCTCCCTATGGTATTTTTCATCTTCATTTCCTGTGGCAAGTGTGGTTTGAGAGGAATAACATGACTTTCAATGATTTTTTTTGTAGCCCTACTTCTGTCATTTCCAAAATTCTCACCCTATCTCGAAAGAATGCTAGTCTTATTCCTTACCCTAAAATTTGAGGTCATGGCACTAAGACCCATCTCATTTCTTTGGCAAATATCCTTGATGGACCTTCCAAGAATCAATTCCCTAAAGTTGATAGATCCTCAGTTCACTGGGTCCTGCCTCCTCCGGGTTGGTTCAAACTCAACTTCGATGGAGCTACTAAAGGTAATCCTAGCAAAGCTGGTGCAGGAGGTCTCATCAGAGATGACCAAGACATAATTCTTCTTGTCTTTGTCGAGGTAATTGGTTTTCAATCCAACAACCTTTTTTAAGCTTGAACTTTATTACAGGGTCTCACCTTGGTTTCCAATAGATAGTTCCACAATATTATCATCGAAGAGGATTCATTGAATACCATCAACTTCATAAAGGGCTCCTCTCCTCCTATGTGGTCTATTATTGTTGCTATTTATGACTTGAAAATGATTCTTAGACTCTTTTATCATTCCTTATTTTAGCTTACTTATAGAGAGGGCAATAGAGTTGTTGATATGATGGTGAACCTAGGCTTGAACCAGATAGGCCTCCAAGTTTGGGATAGTGATTTCTCCAGTGAAATCATCAACTTTTACCTCCATCATGATGTTTCAAATCAGTAATTTTTTTCAACAAACTTTAGTCATGGTAAGGTGGCACCATCATGGCCTGCAAATTTATATTGCCTTGTGGTCATTTAATTCTGACATGGTTTCTCTCATGATTTTTTGTAGGAAGTCGATCATTTTTTCTTGATGCCTAGTGGTCCTGGTTCATTGGCCGAGTGGCCCCACTTGTTCGATAGCTAGAATTTCAAAATCTTGGGTTCTTATAATCCTGATAAAAGCTCTATCTCATGTTTTCCTTTCCCTTCTATATTTGCTTGTGTTTAAGGATTTTTGTGTTAGACCCATCTCTTTTTTTGGTTTCTCTTTTTTGTCTCTCTACAGGATCCTTGCCTGGGAATTTCTTTTTTGAATTAAAATTGTAAAAGGTTTGG
This sequence comes from Wollemia nobilis, assembly GCA_028583015.1. Lineage (NCBI taxonomy): Eukaryota > Viridiplantae > Streptophyta > Pinopsida > Araucariales > Araucariaceae > Wollemia > Wollemia nobilis. Next base: position 1,770,581 of record JAQPPZ010017037.1, read on the forward strand.
GGACCTTTCAAAACCCCCTTTCCATAAATAAAAAAATTGAAGAATATCTACACTATATTAAAATACAATTACATAATTAATATTTGAACGCAATATTAATGTTAAGAATATCTGCACTATATTAAAAAAAATTATATATTTAATTGATGTGTACATGTATTAAAATATATTATTTAAAATTAATCATTCATACAAAATATATAACCCAAACAATTATTAAAAACATAAGTTATCCTAAAAATTTTAAATACATTTTAATTTTAAAATATTTGTTTTCTTATAATATTTTTAAAATAGATGTTATTTGTTCAATAAACATAAGATATATATATTCTATCTAATATCACGAAAACTATTTTTATATATCTTCAATGAATGTAAAGATAAAATAGTTATACCAATCAATCCATCTTAATATATGGTTTCAATATACTTGTAGTGAAGATTGGGTTTACTTTCTATTTGTCCATGGAAAATAGAAGGACAATATGCACATCCAAAACACTACTAAAAAATGTTTTAGTATTTCTGATTTATTATTGGTAAGATAATTTTAAAATATTTTAATAATATTTTTGAAATATCTTGATGGAGGTGTTTATCGTAACCCACTTAAAACATGATTTATAATATTGCTATTTTTATGTGTAATTTTTTATAAATGTTTACTTTCTATGTCTTAGAATTTTTTATTTTTTTGATATGATATTGTTGATAATTTTTGTCTTGGAGATACATGTCTTTAAAAAATAAAATAAAAAATAATAGCAGTGGTATTTTCACTTAGCTAAAGGATAAAATAGTCATAGTAATAAAATATTCACCAATGGCCAAGGGTACATGAAAGCCCATCATACAAATGCATTCATGTATATATATATATAACATATTATTGGAAAATTATTAAATTTTATTTAATCTAAGAACATGTTAAAATAAACTAATAATAATAATAATAATAATAATAATATATAGTATAGTTTATACTAATGTGGCGTTCCAAATTGTAACAACCCCAGTTGTCACTACTCAACCATTAAATTTTTTTTATATATATTCATACATCATTTATGAGACAAGGAACATAATCATGACTTAAGGTAGAACCATTCTAGTTGGATTGTAACTTATCAAGGTAGATAGCATCATGTGCTATTGATACTTGATCAGAGTCTCTTTGAGTAGAAGTGATCAGCTTCTATGAAACCCTCATACCCAACTAGTATGAGAACACTGGCCAAGTGTTAGGTTTCATCCCACATAAAAGATAAGATCACCCTGGTCCACCAAGACCAGTATATAGGTGAATGCCTTGATGATGGAAATCCATCATAATGAACTAACCTTTTCAATGGTTATTCATAGATCCTAAATCTGATCCACTTCTCCTTGATGGGATATTTAGGATAAAAAATCACTATTCATGATTAAACTCATAGAATCCATGGAATGTCATCTTAAGAAAGATTATGTAACTTTACACCTCCTAAAACTTATTTGTCCATTCTTTCATTTAGGCATCCAGTTTGATATTCTTAAGAGTCATTTAAAGACAATAATTATCCGATATGGAAGTACCCCTCCTCATGTATACTCAACTTCTTGGCTTTTGAATATAAGGTTTGTTTTGGGTTTCCAATTCTATACCAACTTCTCTGATTGTGGATTTCATCCCATTCTAAATTCCAATGTGTTCTAATTTAAACCATCATGAGTGTTTAGGAGGTGAATATAAATTAATGATGTCCTTTTTTTATAAGATTCATTACATCATAACCTTAGGTTGAAACAATGCATGAGAGGTCTATTTAATCAAGAATTACATTCTATTATGATCGGCTTTTTGATTCCACACAACCATTGAATACAAATAATGAGAACTAACTAGTTGCATCATTGATAATTATCCAATTTAATCCATAAAGTAAATGGCACAATTGCATAACATTAAGTCATCAAATTAAGCATAGATTCTTAACATTATAAATGAACTATTAAATAAATTGTATTCAAGGTAAACATTGCAATAATCTATAAACATGCATAACTATCCCATTTAAACATTTAACCATATCATCCACATATATTATTTTCTTTTGAAAGTAAAAGCAATAGGAACAAGAAATAACACATCAAACCATAAAATAGAGTGACACAATGATTTATCCTAGGAACCCTCATGGGGAATAAACCTAGCCTCAAAAATATGATCTTTCCTCATATTCATAAACTCAATATGTTAAATATTACAAGTATATAAGGGTCTCAATGGATATCTTTTACTCAATATTTATAATTAAAGGAATGCTACTGTTCCTCTACACATACATTGTGCAATTAAGGATTTATTTGATTCCTTTCTCTAAAACATCATGTTAATATTAAGGTATTTTCCATACCAAGGAGGAAACCACCTGCTCCTTCATAATTAAAGATGCATTTAAGGAATCCACTGATTCCTTTCTCTAAGTCATCTTAGGATTTTATAACATCTTGTGTAAGTTTATGATATTCATTGGTTCCATATTTTGGAGATGACTCTTTGATGTTGGAGGTAATTTCATAAATTCCCTCAAGAATGAATTTCAAATTCATTCTTTGAGTAGGTAAACAATCCACATTCTCTTTATGAATCAAAGTCCCATACCCTTAATTTTATGAAGCATTTATCCTTTTAGTATTTTTTCACTAATATCCTATTTAACATAATTTTTCCGTCAACATTGAATCTATAACTTTCAATCTAATCCAAACATACTACCTTCAAAAGGTTTTGAAGTCCTTGTTTAAATATCATTATTTTTACTTCATAATCCATAGTTCCATTTACTAAAAGGGCAACCATAGACTTCTATTAAGCCTTAAAATAAAATTTCTTTTATGAAGAGAACACCGTAGTTTTTTTTTTTTTAAACACAAAGCAACCATATTTTTGATTCAAATATTTCTCCTATACTTACTCAATGGTCTACCCATATTTCTTAATTTACTTTGGTCCCAAAGTTGTTCCCTTAATCGAACTCCCTATTTATTTTGGTTTGAATTCTACCAAACCAAGGTTGTTGGATTATTATAGATAGATATGTATTCGAACCATATAATTTTCAATTATAATATACCTGTAGGGTAGGTCAACTAAACCCTTTTTATTAGCTAATATTAGCCATTGTCGACATATAAATATGTGATATCGGAGATAGCAGTACAGTATTCATAAAGCATACCTATTCCAACTAATCCTTAAACTTCTATAGTTTCAATTTCCTCTATTACACTAAGTTATTTATAAAACCATTTAAAATATTCACTAATCGATGAAACCCATAAACACCTACTATATTGGGCAACAATGGTCTTATGAATGTTAAATTTAGTAATGTTCGGTTGTTCTAAAATACTTTATTTCTTTATGGCCTCCGTAGTTGACCCTAGTCGATTCAAATCCACCCATGTGATCTATATCCAAGTATTCTCACCAAAGGCATACACCCCTCGTGACACAGAAGACATAAATCTTAGCACGTGATAGCTTCAGGGAGAATACCAGAGTTGAGAACTTCTTATATCTCTATCCTAGGTGTTCTAAACATTAAGCATGGTTTAAATATTGCATCCTTATCACTTGTGATGTAGTAAACCATCAAGAGCGCATCTACCCATTGAATTGTTGTAGTCAAGATTCTGAATCACTAACAAGAATTTGTAGAGGAAGTCATTGTCATTCATTCATTTGGGATTTGACCCTAAGGCTTCGCAAATCGAGGAAGGGCTTCATTCCAATAATTACGTGTATCCCCTTGTAGATAGAACATTCTAGGGTTTCTTGTGATTTCACACCCTTAAGGACTAGAGTTACACCAGTTTTGAGGGAATAGGGTATACAAAATGCTTTTTTCCACCTATGCTAGGTTATGGATAGGTTAAGAAATAAAACTAGTATCACATCCTTAAGGTGATAACCATAAAATTGTGATCATGGAGGTTCCCCCATTGGTGACATTGTCTTGATAAAGGATTGACATATCTGCCCTTGGATAACCTTCAAAGCCGAACCGTTCATTTTACCACATTAGATAAAATAATGTAAAACTCATCGAATTTATCATATTATAAAATATTTGAAACCTTAATATAAGGTCCTAGGCAGATCAACATAAAATATTAAGTATTATTAAATCAAAATTAGTTTATCCCTAATAAAGTAGTTCTAATACAATCTTGACTATGTCATGATTACTTAGGTGACCATAGGGAGACAAATACAAAAAAAGAACAATTGCAAGATTTCAATAATATAGGAAAGACCCAACCTGTGAGACATCTTCTCATGAAGCTTCCAAGTATTTTCTTCTATATTCAAGCTCATGGTAATCTTCCCAATCCTTCCTTCAACTCGAGTCCTAATATTCCAAGTTTACTCTTTACCACAAATAGGAAACTATTTAGGCCTTATGGTTTCTAATCCACCCTTGGTGGAGAGCATACTCCCTAGGCCTTCCAAGATTCCTAGATGCCCCCTTTCTTCCTAAAATGTCCTTTATTTATATGACACTTCTTCACTCATGGGCCTAATAGTGGACATATTATAATAATATTAAAAATATGCCTTAGACCCATTATGAATCATCATGTCTTGTATAGCATGACTAATAGTAGAAAAAGGGTCCACTAGAGATAAGGTGAGTGTCCTTATATTTTTTTTGAGTACTTTCTCATGGGAATAAATATAAAAATATACTATTAAGGTATAGAATGGATAAAAGGCTAGAACTATTATTGATAAGATAAGATATCTCCCTTTTAATTTCCTCCAATATAGGGGAGCCATATGGGTATTTCCCAATGGATAGGGTAGTTCATATAATATTTAACAATCCAATAGTCCTTTTAAGTCTCATCTAAATTGGGTCCACTAGGTTTTTTACACATAGCTTACTATCTTGTTATAATTTTACAAAAGATAATTCCTCAAATTTACCTTTCACAGGACCTCATAATTAGTTTCTAATTAATTATCTTCTCCAAAATATAATTAATATTTTCCTATCCTTCAAAAAATTCTTTTATTAGAAGTTTTATAGGATTCTTTAGGGTCTATGCCATTTTTTTTAGAAATTAATTGATCCCAAAGATCAATTAATATCCTTTAAATAAGGTAGGAGGGTGATGGGTCATGACATATACCCCCCCTCAGATTAAACATAGTCCTTTGTTTTTGAATGACTACCTTACAAAAATATATTTGTCTACAAAAAGCTAGTATTTATCCTACTATTTTACAATCAGATTCTTATTTCGTCCAACACCTCAATATTGATGGTAAGCTTCATATTCCATCCATAAGAGTACCTGGACCTACAAAATGCAAAATATTAGCAGTACCATGTCCTTATAAACAACATAACTTCCATTATGCATATCAAAAAGTATTAAAAACATCATCATAACATAATATCATCCCAAATATTATTATTTTAAACCATCTATTACTGTACAAATACTGAATTTAAAACACTGCAATAATAGAATTTGTAAAATGGTGTTACAGATATATCATGAAAGTATGCATCTGTATATTTTTAAACATAAAATTCTTATTAATTTTATCAAAAATCCTAAGGAGTATCATAGTAAAATTTTGTTAACCCCTAACATGACTTAACCTGATAAAATCAAGTCTTAACAAGGACATCATATTTTCAAAATCTCAATTTAGGATATACATATATCCTAATATGTGTTTAATACTAGAGTATCAACCCAGATGTCTCCTGGTTTATATCATCATGGAGAATCCTCATACCTTATCCAATAATGGACACCAATCCATTCTTCAAATTCCATTTAGTTTTTATACAATAAAAACCAATGTTCATGCATTCCTTTGAATCACATAATAACTAATAAAATTCATTAAAAACAACAATATTCATATAGCACTCATTTTCTACAACAAAAATATAAAATTTCAAAAGTTTGCTAATATTTATGCCACATCCTTGGCATGACTAATATACTACAAAGTGGTGGCCTAAGGGCTACTAAGGTTGATGCTCCTAGGTTCATTCCTCTCCTCGTACTGTGTTGGTACTTATGATTGGATATGGTGGTGGAGCTAATATTTCCGCAGTTACTTGAACACTACCTCCCCTTTTTCTATGTTGTGTATTAACAATTGATTATGGTGGAAGAAGCATACCGTGATTTATCAAGGAAACCAAACAATATTCCATAAATGCATCATTAAATTCTTCCCTTAGTTGATGAAATTGTAGGTTTTTTGTGCGCATGGCTGCCATAACTACTGCTCTTCAATTATTTATTTATAATATCTCTGATATGATTCTATCTCGCTCAAAAATGGTAGCATCTCTCTCAGCCTTCAACCTTGTTCTTTCTTGTACCCATATATCTTCCTGGGAATTTTGCATAGGAGACTCTATCGTTGTTCCCTTAATTGTTTTTCTAGTTCTTCTCATTGTTGTATCCCGTTTATTTTTGTTTAGATCTGGTAATACTAATTATTTGTTTCTTCCCTTTAGGGTAGATGCATCACTAGATCGATAAGCAAAAATAAAATTATCACAAGGCATACAATGGGGTTTACACCACATATAACTAATATCATCCAGGAAAATCCTACCATGAATATGATCATATTGGATAACATGAGTAGGTGAAATATTTAAACCTATAAGTTATTATGTACAATCACTTTTTAGGTTTTTGTTGTTGATCCAAGTGATTATCTGGTTCAATTTCCAACCTATTAATCTTATCATTTTATTTAAGTGATAGCATCTTGATTTTCCCAATGTGGATGCTTTAGCTTCCATGATACCTTTCATATTCGCCTTGATTGTCCCATTGAAGATTTTAATTTGCCTTATCAATTCTTGATATGGCACATGTCCTTTCACCTTTATGTAAGGTCCAATCATTACCCCCTTCAATGGTTCCATAGGTTTATTTCATGCACACTTATTTCAGTGCCTTACCTTTAGGTACTTCTTTTCCAAATATGTAATGTTGACATCAAGCACATTATCAAAAAGAGAGAGAAAATTTCTCTTAACTTCCTTTCGGTAGGAAATTAGTTTAGTAATTAGCCATCATGTTTTGTTATGAAGAAGAGTAGGATAAATTTTATGAATCTTTTGTTTGGTTTCCTCTAAATTTGCTTCAGCAAAGGGAAGTATTGTAGAACTTCTTACAAATTCAAGCTATCGAAGCTCGTAATGCTCTTGTATCCATGGAATATATATATTGCAATACCATTTTCCAAAATTCACTTTGTGATGTGTGGCTAAGGAATAATTTCCATAATTATTTAGCTTTTGAAATTCCTTTAAGTTTTTTTGAATGGTTTGATCGATTCTTTAGTTGGCCTAGTTGGAATTTCCATGTTCGATTTTAGTATTCCTGGTTACCTCCTATAAGTGATCCTCTAAATATTCTATTTCAATTTCTACCATCCTGTTATTTGGATGTATAGCGAGCTTATAAGAGTATTTGTATCAAAGGTATGTGCAGACTCACTTATTCTAGGAAATTCAGAATATATTTGCTCAAACTTAGTGTCTGACAGAAATGGATCTCATGTTGTATGGGCATCATGGCACTCCTTGGCCAAATTATGTATTTGATAGATATATTGTAATTCTCTACAATATTCCTATTATAGTCATATATTTCGAGCGTATATTATCTCCAGTTGAAGATTATGATAGCTCAAATTCTAACTAAGACTATAAGGGTTTTCATCTTACCATTCATGTTACATCGAGATCCTAGTTTTGATCTATTTGTATTCAAAAATTGCTTAATAATATTCAGTTGTTGGTTTATGTGTTTTGTCCAACTATTTCATCCTCCAGTATTCTTTGGAAAATAATACTACATGCAAGGTATAATGAGTAGTTTATAACTTAAATAACATAGCTCAATTTACTACATGTAACCACCATACGAGTGGTCGGATAGCATACTTTTCTGTGGAGTTCAGATACTCATATTATCAAAGCTATTTGGTGGAGATCTTCCCAAGGAATTCCATGTCAATAAAATAATGAAGTTTCTTCAATTAACATTGTGATAGCTTCCATACCCAAATTATATTGTAATATTTATCAAAAATCAAAACAAAGAAAACATTATTTTGTTTATCCCTTGTTATTAAATTTCTAGTAGTTAATTTTCAATGAATAACTTGTATTCACACATGGTGATAATTCCAAAATAAATTTAGTCATTTTTCGTCAAGAGTTTTGTCTTTTTTCTTTTGCCGTCAAGTTCTCATATGTAGATAATAATACCACATGTGTCACTTCGTGTCTTTTTTTAGTACTTAAATAATGTGAAGCACATCTATTAGTTTACAACAAAGAGAGTGGTATTTCTAATTGTGGTAAAGGTTCAGGTCTATGGCTATATCTGGGTGAACTGTTACTAATTGGAATATTAATCCGCCAGTGTTGGTTGTAGTTGAGTGATTCAGTATCTTGACCAAAGGCCAAATTGTAACACAAATTAATTGAAAAAAATATTCTTTAAATGTGCCAATTTAAATCCAAGGTCATTCTAGACCGATAATCAAAGTATCCTCCTCATTTTGAGAGAGAATATTTTTAGACTATCCTTAGGGGTAAAATTTTAACTTACTTGAGTTTTACCAATCAATTCTTATTCATAGAGTTTTTCAATTCAAGCTAATTGATCTAAGCATTTACAAGTTATTTGGTAACATTAATCCTAAGTGACCCTTAGTAAATATGACACTTGAAAATAAGGAGTAAGTCAACACATATAGATGCCGAGTAATTTCTCAAAAGAGTCTAATGTACATCGCTTAAAACCCATGCAAGAGGGTTTTCTTAGCTCTTCCACTTTCAAACGACTATGGATCTACTCATGGGGGACAAGAACTCAGACATCATAATCTCAATCACTGACCATGCCTTACCAAGTGTGCATTGTTTAGAGTTGTGGCATTTATATTTTGAGTTTTCTCTCATGTTTTATTTCATGCCAAAATATTTTGTTAACCTAGATCTAACTAGAATATATTATTTAGCCTGGGCTATGATACCAATTGTAACAACCCCAATTGTCACTACTCAACCACTCAATTTTATTTTTTTATATATATATTCATGCATCATTCATGAGACAAGGAACATAATCATGTCTTAAGGTAGGACTATTCCATATAGATTGTAACTTATCAAAGAAGATAGCATCATGAGCTATTGATACTTGATCAGAGTCTCTTTGAGTAGAAGTTATCAGCTTCTATGAAACCCTCATACCCCAATGGTATGAGAACTCTGGCCAAGCATTAGGTTTCATCCCACATAAAAGGTAAAATCACCCTGGTCCACCAAGACCGGTATATAGGTGAATGCCTTGATGATGGAAATCCATCATAATGAACTAACCCTTTTAATGGTTATTCATAGATCATAAATTTGATCCACTTCTCCTTAATGGGATATTTAGAATAACAAATCACTATTTGTGATTAAACTCATAGAATCCATGGAATGTCATCTTAAGCAAGATTATGTAACTTTACACCTCCTAAAACTTATTTATCCATTCTTTCATTTAGGCATCCAATTTGATATTCTTAAGAGTCATTTAAAGATAGTAATTATCCGACATGGAAATATCCCTCCTCATATATACTCAAATTTTTGGATTTTGAATATAAGGTTTGTTTTGGGTTTCCAATTCTATACCAACTTGTCTTCTTTTGGGTTTCATCCCATTCCAAATTCCAATGTGTTCTAATTTAAACCATCATGAGTGTTTAGGAGGTGAATATAAATTAATGATGTCCTTTTATGATAAGATTCATTACATCATAACCTTAGGTTGAAACAATGCATGAGAGGTCTATGTAAGCAAGAATTACATTCTATTATGATCTACTTTATGATTCCACACAACCATTAAATACAAAGAGCGGGAACTAACTAGTTGCATAATTCATAATTATCCAATTTAATGGATAAAGTAAATGGCACAAATGCATAACATTACATCATAAAATTAAGCATACATTCTTAACATCATAAATGAATTGTTGAATAAATCATATTCAAGGTAAACATTGTAGTAATCTAGAAATATGCATAACTATTCTATTTAAACATTTAACCATCTCATCCACATATATTATTTTATTTTGAAAGTAAAATCAATAGGAACAAGAAGTAACACATCAAACAACAAATAGAGTGACACAATGATTTATCCTCGGAACCCTCATGGGGATTAATTCCAACCTCCAAAATATGTTCTTTCCTCATATTCATAAACTCAAGATGTTAAATATTACAAGTATATAAGGGTCTCAATGAATCCCTTTTACTCAATATTTACAATTCAAGGAATGCTATTGTTCCTATACACATACATGATGCAATTAAGGATTTATTTGATTCCTTTATGTAAAACGTTATGTTAATATTAAGGTATTTTATATACCAAGGAGGAAACCATTTACTCCTTCATAATTAAATATGCATTTAAGGAATCCATTGTTTGCTTTCTCTAAGTCATATTAGGATTTTATAACATCTTATGTAAGTTTATGATATTCATTAGTTCCATATTTTAGAGATGACTCTTTGATGTTGGAGGGAATTTCATAAATTCCCTCAAGAATGAATTTCAAAGTTATTCTTTGAGTAGGTAAATAATCCACATTCTCTTCATGGATCACATTCCCATACCCTTAATTTTATGAATCATTTATCCTTTTAGTAGTTTTTCACTAATATCCTATTTAACATAATTTTTCCCTATCAACATTGAATCTACAAATTTCAATCTAATCGAAATGTACTACCTTCAAAAAGTTTCCAAGTCCTTGTTTAAATGGCCTTATTTTTCCTTCATAATCCATAGTTCCATTTACTAAAAAGTTAATCATAGACTTATATTAAGCCTTAAAATAAACTTTATTTTATGAATAGAACACCATAGTTTTTTTTTTTTTTAAACACAAATCAACCATATTTTTTATTCAAATATTATCTCATATACTTACTCAATGGTCTACCCATAGTTCTTAATTTACTTTGGTCCCAAAGTTATTTCCTTAACCAAACTCCCTATTTCTTTTGGTTTGGATTCCGCCAAAGAAAGGTTGTTGGTTTATTATACATAGATATGTATTTGAACCATATAATTTTCAATTATAATATACCTGTAGGGTAGGTCAACTAAACCCTTTTTATTACCTAATGTTAACCATCATCGACATATAAAGATGTGAAATTAGTAGAGTATTTCTAAAGCGTACCTATTCCAACTACTCCTTAAACTTCTATAGTTTTAATTTCCTCCATTACACTAAGTTATTTATAAAACCATTTAAAATATTCACTAATAGACAAAACCCATAAACATCTACTATATTGGGCAACAATGGTCTTATGGATGTTAAATTTAGTAATGTTTGGTCGATCTAACATAGTTGATTACTCGATGGCCTCCCTAGTTGACCCTATTCGGTTTGAAGCCACCCATGTGATCTATAGCCAAGGATTCTCACCAAAGGCATACATCCCTCGCGATACAATAGACATAAAATATAGCACATGATAGCTTCAGGGTGAATACCAGAGTTGAGAACTTCTCAGATCTCTATCCTAGGTGTTCTAAACTTTATGTTTGGTTTAAATCTCATGTCCTTCTTTCTTGTGATGTGATAAACCAGTAAGAGCACATCTACCCATTGGATTGTTGTAGTCAGGATTCTGAATCACTAATAGGAATTTATAGAGGGAAGCCATTGTCATTCGTTCATTTGGGATTTGACCCTAAGGCTTCACAAATTGAGGAAGCTCTCTATTTCAAGTATTACATGTACCCCCAGTAGATAGAAAATTCTAGGGTTTTTTGTGATTTCACACCCTTGAGGACCAAACTTACATCAGTATTGAGGTAATGGGTATACAAAATTCTTTATCCCACCTATGCTAGGTTATGGATAGGTTACAAAATAAAACTAGTATCTCATCCTTAAGGTGATAACTACCAAATAGTGGTCATGGAGGTTCCTCCAGTGGTGATATTATCTCAGTGAAGGATTGATTTCTCTATCCTTGGGTGACCTCCAAATTCAAACCGTTCATTTTACAACATTAGATAAAATAATGTAAAACTTGTCGAATTTATCATATTATAAAATAGTTGAAACCTTAATGTAAGTTCCTAGGTAGTGTACTGACCCAAATTTTTTGCACCCTTACCTTCAGGCTATAGGATCCATGCCTGGAAGGGGGATGCAAAAATAATGGGACAATACCTCGGACTAAGAGGCCCTTTGAAGGTCACGCCCCTCGAGGGAGGGGTATAAGGGTGAATTTTTAACGGATGGTGGGGTTCACCAGGAAACTTTGAGTGGCAGTTTCCATACCTAGGTTAAGAATGGGTTTGATGTGTTCATTTTATTCTCAATCATTCATATTCCTAGGTTGGCCAAAATGAATCTAAGCTATTCTATATGAAGATGCCGATTTATATGAATACAGAAAGCATGAATGAATCCTAAATACAAGGAATATGTTAAATGAGAAAGAATGCACCTGATTTCAGATGTCTGATGAATATTCTGGAGATTGTAGGAGTCCATATCATCCTAATTATGATAGGATAATTTGCAATTGTATAGAATCATCCTAGATCACAGTCGATCATCTAAAATTAGACAAAATCATCATCGATCTGACGAATTTGTCAGACAAATTTGTCAAAAATCTGTAATCACAAAAACAGACAACAAAAACCAAAAATGCAATTGCAAGAATAATGCTAAAATTATAGAAATGAGAGTATAAATGCTTAACTGATAAATCTAGATAGCATATTAAAGGAAATGCATTGGTTTAATAACTTATTTTAACTTTATCATGCATTTATGCTAAATGAGATGAACTCCAGGATGCAGAATGAAAATAAATCAAGCTAATGCATAATAAAATAAGGAAGATGAGAAATGAAAACTCAGGGCTCTGATTTCCCCCAATCTAAAGTACAATCGATATCACCTCCAATCATATCAGATCATCCCCGATCTGTGACAGGATCATTCGAAATCATGTGGAATTGCCTATAACAATCTAGGCTTCCTCTAGCTGAAGCATAGTGAAATCCTACAATGAAAACTTAAAACTACGAGTGCAAACAATGGTGGATAGGACATATTAACACAGCAAAGCTAAATAGCAGGGAAAATCAACCAGGGAAAGAGTAAGGAGGAGAGCCAGCCAGGGGAATAAACTAAGAAAATCTTAGTTTATATAGAATTAGGGGAAGGTTAGGAGGTTGGGGATCATCCCAATATGAGAGATCTCCAACGGAGGAATATCCAACTATGCAGACATGCTTATGCCCAAGTTGGAGAGGCTGTTGAAATAGAAGCTAATTATGAAAATTTGGTTTTGGGACAAAATCGTCTGGATGTTCTATTCCAGATGAATTCATCCGATCTAGGATGATTTTGTCTGATCAATGAGGATATCGTCCAACGGTAAAAAAAACTCCTAAAAATGGCATGAAAAATTAGGGGAGCGATTAACGGGCGATTTTGGGGTTAAAATTCAATTTTTTATCTTTTTACTAAGGATTTAACTACACCAATTTTAGGGTGCTACATTTTGCCCCCTCTTTAGCAAATTTTCCAAAGAAAATGCGTTAAAGACGAGTTCTTCCCGCTTTACAAGAAAGCAAAAATTTATTCCATTTTTTAGATGACGATTCTAGGTCGAATCATATGACTGCTTACTATGGTGCCCCCTCCGTATTTTTACCCAAATCGAACGTTTGAGGTAAAAGCGTAGAAAAGAAAAATTAAAAAAAGTTGTTTTTAAATAAAATTAAAAAAAGTTGTTTTTAAATAAAATTAAAAAAATATGGTAAAACCCTAATTCATTGTTATTGTTCACTTTTGTTGTTTTATATTTCTATAGGCAAAATGGTGGAAATGACACACAAATCGATAGAGGTCCGATGCGGGTTGCGGGTAAGGATCTAAACTTAATGCATTATGTTTTTAATTTGATTTGTGTGATTTTTAATTTGAATTTTGACTATTTTTGGGGCATCGCGGCCATTTTTAGGCCGTCGACGACGTCGGGATGAAATCGTCCCAATTTCGTCGAAATCGTCCCTAGATCGCCGATTTCATCTAGGGGCGAAATTGACGAAATAGGGGTGATTCCGTCCAACAAGGGGCGATCCCCAAGTTGAGAAATCATAGATGATTTCATCCTACCAAGGAGGATTTGACTTAATTTAGTATGATATCGTCCAATAATGGATGATATCATTTTTTATGTTTTTTATAAGATGAAATTGATTTAACTGATTGTAATGATTATCTGTTAATGATTTTTGTTGTTTTATTGTTTATTTTGTAGAGGGGATTACTAAAAAGTCAGGAGTGGAAATATAGGGGGCTCAGAGACGATGTATCCATACTCAACCAGGCGGAGTGAGACCAACTATCGAAGGTTGGGCTACAACATGTGGTAGAGATGCCAAAAATACCTATAGACATGGGGCTACTAATAGCCCTAGCAGAGAGGTGGTATCCGGGGTCTTCCTACTTCTGGATACCGATAGGGAAGATGGCTCCCACTCTAGAGGATGTATGGAGGATCTTGAGGATCCCCATACATAGGTGATTGATGACTCATGTGGCCAATCAGGGCCATGCCATGATGCGACTATGCAGAGACCCTAGCTTCACCCTAGAGAAGGGCAGAGTGAACATCGAGACATTGAGGCAGATGCCTGGGGAATCTCAATTGACTTAGATTTTGGTAGGGTAGTGGGTGGCCTAATGCTATGCCACCATAGTGGTTGCAGGTTACTGTGGCTCCTTTCAGATATGGTCTGTGAAATGAGAGTCCATGGTTATAGGTTGGCTTGGGGCAGTTTTGTACTATGCCGCTTGTATAGGATCCTTTACGGGGTCATATACAAGGGAGGTTGATATTTGGTTCTAACATCGCTACTATAGGTTTGGTGCTAGGATCACATTGTAGTATGGAGACCGATAGGGCTTCCACTAACAGGGGTTGATTGGGAGAGACCTCGGGTTTTCTATTGGTGGCTCCAAAGAGGTTCACAATGACGGATAGATCTGTCAATGTCTCGGAGGTTGCTAGAAGACCTCATCCTTGACTAGATCACTTGGAGGCCATGGAGAGAGCATCCAGGGTGGGGAGAGGATGGATAGGATTTGGCTCACATCAGGTGAGTCTTTTGGCTGAGGATGGAGCAAGGAGAGGTAGAGCTCCACTACTATGACCAAGTTTTGAGGTAGTTCGGTCTATAGTAGGGGATCCCTTCTCTCAAAGACTATGAGTACTCCCAAACTGTCTAGGATAATACTACACTGAGTGGGGCTCTAGATATGTAGTGATTCTAGAGTCAGGATGCTGACGATGCCCCCATTTAGACAGTGGATGGAGATGATGTTGGGGTCACAGATGGGTATGATGTCTGGTATGCAGGCATCTACTCTACTCGGATGATGAGGGCATAGGTTTTGATGCATGTTGTGGTGCGACAGATGGGGAGGCGGTGCCAGGATGCCATCGATGTAGCAAGGAGTCACAAAGGAAGGGAGCAGCAATGGTCTCCTCTAGAAAGACTCTAGAGAGTGCCACAGGCTCCGGAGAGATAGCACAACTAGAGAGGAGGGAGGAGGGACTCCCTTCTTAGCAGAGGGATAGGCCACCATCACTCGATAATGGCAAGGGTGTGAAGGTTGGGGAGAGCAGGGATATGGTAGCTCTACGGGCTGAGAATTCTTACCTTCAGCCTTAGGTGCAGACACTACAGGATGAGGCCACATGACTCAGGGCTCGAAGCGAAGGGGCAAGCACTCGGGATGTGGGCTATTGCTTAGACCGCATTCTACCAGGGATTGTACTATCATGTGGTTTTGGATAACTAGAGGATACCATTGCCAGCCCCTATTTTAGATCTGGTCATGATGGGATCATCGAGGACATCCTCATGATCAATGTTGAGGACCCGCGATATAGCACGGACCTCAATGGGACCACCTCCTCCATGCTAGGGTGGGAGAGGAGATGAGGATGAGAGCTTGAGGGCTTCTCGAGACTAGCTGCTTTTGACTATAGACTATATATTTTTGAGAGGATTGAGTATGCCAGGGTATAGATTGTGGCATACCAATCTAGTTTTGATATGATGTACATATAGTTGATATATATATATATATATATATGATATTTTTGTGATATGACTTGTCCATATGTTTTATGATGCTTTAAATTTTGAATTGTTGATTGATTATTCATGTAATTATGTCATTGGAAATAGTATAATTTTATGTCATGTTGTAAAATTTAAATGAAATAATCTGATGTAAAAAAAATGGTTGTTGTGGTATGATTTGATGAAAAATAAAGGGACTTCTAACAATAATTTCAAAGGACATTTTCACTGTTATATGACCATTTCATGGAGTCACCGCTCGCTAGGTCGTTAAGCTAATCCCAGTATAGAAATATTGCTAAAATTAAAAGAGTGCTTAAGAGACTTTCGTAAGACTTTGTGTTGTGATGATAAAAAATGATGATGGTGATGATTTGTTTTCAGATTTTCATGAAAATATTATGCATGAAATATATTAAAAAAATAAAATATGATTTTTTTTTCTAGGCATAAAATTTCTGTGTGATAGAAATTTGAACAATTCCTTAGGATTTATACCATCGTTGCAAAATTGAATGTTGACATAATGAAATGAAATAAAAAAGAAAAAGTGTTCGTTCTTTTTTTTTAAACCACAATTGTGTAACATAATGATGTAAGCCATATGTTTTTATGAATTAAAATGAATGGGAAATAAAATTAGAACAATGGTTTGCACTAGGCATAGAATTATAAGTATAGACTTATACCATCATCGTGAAATCCAAAAATAATTTTATTGCATAATTGATTTTTGATTTTGAGATAAACAGAAAAAAATATATAATATGAGGACTTGTGCTAGGCATAAAATTCCAGTTTAGGTTTTAGGAACTATACCATCGTTGCGAAAGTCGAAAGTATATATAAATGTGACTTTATTGCTAGATTTTTTAACATGTTTTGAAAGAAAATTTTTTATTTTGGAAAAAAATGTATTTAATTATTTTTACGCTAAGCAGATGCTCTCAAATAAGAAGATGAAATTGTTCCAAAATATTTGCATAAATATTTTAAATTATTTCAAAGACAAAATGTAGATTTATAAGGAACCCTCATGTGCATATGTGAGTTCATTGTTGATCTTGATTTATCATAATGATACAAAATCTCTCAAATAAAAATGTGTGTGCAATTGTTTTGTTCAGTTACCAATTTTGAGTAAGATAATTTGATACAAGTAATTTTAATTAACCAAATAAGTGTTCATTGACCATGATTTATATGCATGTAACCATACCAGACTTCTACGTAATTCAGGTCATCAAGAGCTAGCTGATCCATAAGTAGACATAGGTCTGTACAAAATAAGGTCGCTAATGTGACAGACATATCACCACGCTAGGAGTTACCCAAGGCCAAGCGGGTTGGGAAAAAACCACCTATTATGGGGCTTACCTCACGGTTTTCGAATAATTGAGAATTCCAGGTATTCAAGCTCGTTCACCCTTATTTTATTTTCAAGGGGTAGGGAAAAGGGATTTATTGCATTTTTCTTTTTTCTTTTCTTTTCTCTTTTTTTTTTTTGTTTTTTTGTATTTTTGCTTGGAACTGAGATAATGCTGAAATATTGCTGCGATGGTACAAAATGATATTTTTTTTTCTCATTTTATTTGACTTTTATTTTTCTTCCTATACTAGGGATAATTGCTCGGATTGGCTATAGAGCAAGGGAATTTTATTCTGGGTAGGGGTGAGCTTGTCCTTTTGTCAATTCTCAAAGATTCTAGACCATGTGCATGATAGGATAGCAGGGGAAACTTTTCGCTCAAGAAACCATTTCTACTATGTAGCATCATATTGAATTTGCAATGAAATAATTTTAATGTGAAAAGATATACTTGGTTCAAGTAAATAACAAGATCAATTCTCTATGCTCAAAACTTTATTTAATTCAACGGTGGACTTTGATATAAGAGATATTAATAATCATACCAAATAAAATCAATATTTTTATTCATATGAGTGTGAAAGTGCAGGATTCCAAATAAATGCTCATTTATCCAAAATAATTGAAAATATGACTGCAATACTTCAATAATTGACAGGTGCAAAAAATAGAAAATGTTTTTGAAGATTTTTATGATTTTGATGTGTTTTTTTTTTTTTATTTATGAATTGAGAAGATACACAATATGATTGTTTTTGAAATTTTTATATGAATTTACTAAAATGAGACAAGATGTACAATATATACAATGATGAAATGACCAGATTTATGCATAATAGCATTTAAGATGCATAATGTTCATAGGTTATTTAAGATCTTTACCATCTAAGGTAGCTAATCTGTATGCTCCCGAGCCGAATTTGGTAGTGATGATATATGGCCCAAGCCAGTTAGGTTCAAATTTACCTTTAATATCTTTAGTTGCAGTAGTATTTTTTTTATTTTCTTTTAAGACAAGGTCACCGATATCAAAGGATCGATGATTAACTTTCTTGAGGTATGCTCGTTTAAGCTTGTTTTGGTATGCTCAAAGATGTTTCAAAGCATTGATGCACTTCTCATCTAGGATTTCCAGTTGACTAAATCTACGAGCACGATATTCATCTCCTACTTCAGTATCTTGAAGTAGTAGAGCCAAAGAAGAAACTTCTAATTCAAAGGGAAAAATTGCTTCAGCACCATAAACCAAAACAAAAGGTGAAGCGCCCGTGGGAGTACGAACACTAGTTTGATAAACCCACATAGTAGGATATAACTGAATGTGCCAATCTTAGCCAGATTTATTGACCAATATTTTGAGGATTTTAATTAATGTTTTATTATATGCTTCTGCTTGGCCATTACCCTGAGGATAATAGGGAGTGGACCAACGATGTTGAATTTTATATTTTTGACATAATTTCTTGACATATTTATTTTTGAAACAAGTTCCATTATCCGAGATGAGATTTGTAGGAATTCCGAACCTACAAATAATTTGATTAAAAATAAATTTGGAAACTTGGGTTCTAGTGCAAGAAGCTAAGGGCATAGCTTCAACCCACTTCGTGAAATACTCGGTGGCGGTTATGATGAATTTATGTCCATCATATGACACAAGATTGATTTTTCCAATGATGTCTAAGCCCCATTTTGAAAAGGGCCTAGGATATGAAATAGCCTGTAGTTCTTGTGTAGGCGCATGGACAAGGTCAACATATTTTTGGCACTTGTCGTAAAGGCGCACGTAATAATGTGCATCATTCTCCATGGTAGGCCAAAAATATCTTATCCTAAGGAGTTTCTTAGCAATGGCGCTACCACTAAAGTGTCCCACAAAAGATCCATTGTGGGCTTCACTCAAAGCTTATCTAGATTCTTCTAGATTCAAACATCTCAGGAGGATACCTTCAAAATATCTCCTATATAACGTATTACCAATTATTATGAAGCGACTTGCTCGTCTACGTAATAACCGGTGCTAGTTTTTTTTTAAACCTTTAGGGAAGGTCCCATTTTGAAGAAAATTGAATATATCAGTGTACCAAAGTTTAGGAGTAGTTTTGTTGAGTAGAAACACATCCAAAGGTTCTAAGCATGATTTATTTGAAGTAGGTTCCTGGAGTCAATGAATAATGATGGTAGAATATTCGTCATCTAACTCCAAGGGTAAAAGAGATGTAGCTACAACCATAGTGTCAGTCGCACGATTATTAGTTCTAGGAATAGATTCCAAGGTAACTTGATCAAATAAAGATATTAATTGTAATACATATGCTTTATATGGATGCAATTTATCATATTTGGTCTAATAAACATCATTAATTTGATTTATAACAAGTTGAGAATCACCGAAAACTAATAGATTTTTAATTTTTAGTGCCAAGGCAGCTCGTAAGCCAAGGATTAGAGCTTCATATTCAGCAGTATTATTAGTACAAGCAAATGTTAATTTAAAGTACATAGGTATAAGATGTTTCTATGGAGATATTAGAATAATACCTGCACCAGCTCCACTCATGCATCGAGCTCCGTAAAAGTATAAGTACCATTGCTTTGGATGGTCTACCTCTAGTTTAAGGCATTCGTCAAAAAACTCAATGATGAGGGGATGGGTAGACTCTAAGGGTGCGGAAGCTAATTGATCTACTATGATTTGACCCTTAACAGAATTTTGTCCTATAAACGTGAGTTCAAACTCGCTTAGAGAAAGAACCCACTTTGATGTGCGACCATATAAATAAGATCGACTCATGAGATACCGCAAAGGATCATATTTAGCAATAATGTACGTTTTTTGACTGAGCATGTAGTGACATAGTTTCTATGTAGAAAATACGACTGCTATACATAACTTTTATAATGTTGTGTAGCAAGTTTCATAACTGATTAATGTTCTACTAATATAATAATTAGCACATTCTCTTTTCTCATCATCCAATTGAGCTAACATAGCTCCTAAGGCAAAATCTGAAGCATAAATATACAAGATAAATGGGCGATCAGGTCTAGGTGGCAAAAGCATAGGCGGGTTAAGAAGATAGTGTTTGAGGAGTTCAAATGCTTCTTGACATTTTTTGTCCCAATGGAAAGAGACATCCTTCTTAAGAAGTTTAAAAAAGGGTCCGGTTTTATCTGCCAGTTTATCGATGAAGTGACGGATAGCTTGAAGGTTACCTTATAAACTTTGTAATTCAGATATATTTGTGGGTGTGGGCATATTAGTGATAGCCACAATCTTGAGAGGTTCAATTTCAATGCCACGTAAAGAAACTATAACCCCCAATAATTTACCGGACTTAACTTCGAATATACATTTGGCTGGATTCAATCGGATAAGGTATTCCCTTAACCGATTAAATACTTTTATCAAGTCATCTAAATGGTCATCTTATTTAGTAGAATGAGCTATAATGTCATCTACATAATCATGTAGTATATCATACATCATATCATGAAAGATATAAGTCATGGCTCGTTCATATGTTGCACCTGCATTCTTCAAACCAAATAGCATCACTTTCCAACAAAAGGTCCCCAAAGGGGTAATAAAGGTTGTTTTAGCCTGATCTTCAAGAGCTATCCTGATCTGATTATAACCAGAAAATCCATCCATTAACGATATCATTCCACTACCAACAGTAAAATCAATGATTTGATCCATATTGGGAAGAGGAAAATCGTCTTTAGGGCATGCAGCATTAATATCTCTAAAGTTTGTGCAAACCCTAACTTTGGTAGCTTCTTTCTTATTTATTGGAACTACATTCAAGATCCATTTAGCATAATCAATGGCTTTTATAAAAATAACATTCAAGAGTTTTTCCAACTCCCCTTTGACTAGTAAGGCCACTTTAGGATGCATTTTTCTAAGTTTCTTTTTAACAAGTTTAGCATCCAGATGGACTACTAGGTGATGCATAACTACAGAAGGGTCTAAACCTGGCATATCTTCATATGTCCAAGCAAAGACATCATATTCTTTAAGAAATGCAGTGTATTTATCCTATTTTTCTTGACTCAATTTTGATCCAATGTGGATAATGTGAGGATTATCCTCAATTCCAATGTTAATTATTATGACATTTTCTACTTCCATGTGTAGATCTTTCTCAAAATTAGGTGGGGCAGGTGAAACACCCAATTTTTGAAATTCTACCAAGGTTAGCTTGGATAATTCGTCTTGAGGAGTCGTGGCCTCAAGCTGGGCTATACTAGGTATAGAGCCATCAAGATAAAATTCATTATGTAATAATTCCTCAATGGAGACATCATGGAAGATATCTCCCTCCAACTCATCGTCGGACACAGTGATCATCTCAAGGTAAGCTATAAATAGCATATTACATGTAAATGGCTTATTCGTTAAACACAAGGCATCGCACTCATCCAAATAATCTTGATAACATATGAGATGGTCATCATCCTCAAATGGTAAGGGCTCACCCTTACTATAAAATAGGCCCACACCACATCAGGCAAGCCACGGATCTACCACAAAGGGTTCTTTCATACCATTTTGGAAAGGTCCTAAACCTTTCCCTTTATATACCAATTTAAGAATTATAGATTTGGCTTTAACATACTCATTAGTAAAATAACATCGAGCATATCCATCATAATGAGTCTTGATGTTTCTGGGTATTCCACCCCATTCATATCCCTTATAAATAAAAGCACAGCTCCCGAATTGGTAAGTACTTCCCATAGGCTATGGGATGCCCAGGGTACGAGGAGATGGTGGCAATTTATTTAAAATGAGGGAATATTGCATAGAAACATTCATTTCTTCTGATATAAGGATTTTAGATAGATCGTGTAAGAGCTCTTCAGTAAGAGCATAAGAGGTAGAAGGAATATTTCCTACGTCTTCTGATGCGGAAACTATGCCTTTGGTGGATGTATATTTTGTAGAGATGTCAATGGATGGGTCTATTATAGGTATAGAAGTTATAGGAGTAGAACAAGAGGCATTGGTTGTGGGATTAGGATCTTTCTGAGGTCCTAATGTGGTTTGTTTAGAGGATGGTTGAGTTGTATGTAGGGGTAGAACTGATGGAGAAGAATTAGATGATGTTGTGGGTGTGTGTTTCACACATTTAGATGGATAATGATAATTAGGATGTGTGGATGACAGAGCAAGGTAAAATTGAACTCCAATAGGTTCTACCAAAGCACACATATCAAAGGGTCTAGGATCACCATGAATGGTAATCAACTGATTCTTAAATTTGAATTTAACACATTGATGTAAAGTTGAAGGAACGGCTCGCATCGCATTAATCCAATGGTGACCCAAGAGTATATTGTATGATGTAGGGCAATGTACAATAAACACGGTCGTATCCAAGGTTCTCGGACCAACCTGCAATGGGATGGTAATAACTCCACACGTTTCTTGTGTTTCGTCATTGAAGTCTTTTATGATCATATCAGTTCTTTTCATTTCATCACTTCTAAACCCAAATCTTTGGTAGAAGTCAAAAGTGCAGATGTTTAAATATGAACCATTATCAATCAAGACTTGTTTAACTACTACATCTCCAATTAAGGTAGTAATATATAAGGGGTTATCCTTATGTAAACTATGTTGTGGTATGTCTCTATCCTGGAAGTCAATACAATCAACTTCATGAGTTATTATAGTATTAGCCATGGCTTCAGGTTGAATGTTTTGTGGTACCATCATCTAGCTTAATGTGAGCATTAATTCATCTCTATGTATAGGAGAAGATCTTAAAAGGTCCAAAAGAAAAATTCTAGTTGTGATATTTGATAGTTGCTCATTAATATTATAAGGAGGTTTAGGTTGAACATTAGGTGCATGATTCCTTTTATTAGGAACCTTCAAAACAAATGGATTTGATCCATCATTCTGCATTTGATCTTGTTGAGAGTTTTGAGCCTTTTGTCTAGTAACAGCTTCGATGGTACCCACAATATTATTCTACGGATGATGAATGGGTCTTGGTCTAGCATTTATGGCTTGATCATTAGAAATTAATTGGTGAGAATATGGTCTAGTAGTGACTCTTCTTGGAAATGGTTCTTCTGGAACCATATAACTTGTGATAGGGAGAATAGTATCCGATTCATATTCAAAACTATTTGATTGATTTGATGTGATTTCCATATCACTCTTAGTCTCGTATTCTGTATCACTAAGATCATGTGTCCAAATATTATGTAGAGGCCTGGTCGTAACCATGGATAAGGTTGTGTCAAATATTTCCAAATCATGAACGGGTAAATTCCCACTAATAGTCCCTACATATCGGGTAGGAGGGGGAACATTATGATGTTCAATTTGATTAGCCACTTCCTTGCCATGTTTTGGTAAAGGATGTTGAAATGTGTCCAAATACTGATTGGCATTCTGATTCTAGTTTTGGGGGATGTTCTTTTGAGAATTATTAGGAGGATTTTTCTTAGGTTGAAAGGCTTGCACCTCCATCTCATTGTTATCAATTAAGTCTTGTATTTTATGTCAATATTTTACAAGAGTTGGTAGTGTGTCCAGGTCCTCTATGGAAGTCACAGTGTAAATCAACTTTGTATCCGGGTATAGTTGGATCAGGTTCCCGGATAGTTGGTAATTGAATCAAACCTCATTCTAATAATTGCGGTAGAATGGTTGATAAAGGTTTATTTAACCTAGTAAATTCTCGAGGAGGTTTATCAGGAGGTTTCAGTATAAACTTCTTCGTTGTCTTCGCAGCATTAATAGTAGTAATATTTCTACTATCAGTGACTCCATAACCCACAACTTGTTTATTTTTATATTTATTTTTGGATGTTTTCTCATCATATTTCTTTTTAATATGACCTCTTCTAATGAGAGGATCTTCCACTCATTTGGCTAAGTCTATAGCCTGATCGAAAGTAGTCAAGGTAGCAGTTGATAACTCGTAGGATAGTTGGTCTTGTAAATTATTAATAAAGATGTCCAACATCTCCCTCTAAGGTAACACAAAGTGCAATTTTCCTATCAATTGTCTCTACCTAGCTTGGAAATCAGCAAAACATTCATCTTTGTCTTGTTTTAAGTTGTACAAGTCTTTAATGGTCACATGCCTTTCGATGTAGGCACTAAATTTATGAACAAAATACTTGGTTGTTTCTTCGAAATTCCTCAAATAATTAGTGGGTAATTGATAATACCACTCTAATGTCATTCCTCCTAAAATTTTTGGGAATATTTTTAGCAATAATAAGTCATCATGTGATATATGATGACATGCTATCCTAAACATGCAAAGATGCTCTATGGGATCTTCGGTTCCTTTATATATGGGCAAGACAGGCATAGGAAAATTTTTAGGATACGGTTGTGCTACAACTATAGGATCTAAATGCTGACTACACATCTCGCGATAATTGTATGAGGGATAGTAGGGATCTATCTAGTCCATGTGGGAAACTACCTGTTTCACCATGGTTTCAAGATTACTAGTTTGTCCACCATATTGGTTCGGTGGGATATAGGTATGGAATTTATGAGTGTATGATGGTGTGACATAAGGATTAGATGCTATATTGCTATTATGTAAAGTGTTGGTAGGAAGAGTATTATGAAGGAGATTTGTAGTAGTATTATGTTGTATCCCAGATTGTTGGTAATTGGTGTTTGGTTTTGTTTTGGGTTTTTGTTGATTTGAGGCATGTTGCTCAATAGTTTGGAAAAATAGAGCAGTAAATGATGGTTTATTTTGTGCGGGAATAACCCTAGGCTTGCTAACAGGCACTTTAGATGGTTGGGTAAGTTGTTGTTGCATGTTCCGGATTATAGTGGCCATATCCAAATTGGATGGTCCAGCTTGATCACTTTCTTGATCAACAAAGGACAAGGGATTAGTGCATGTGTGAAATACTTCTTCTAGGGTTGCTTGAGTGTCACTAATTTGATCCTTGTCCATATGGACTGCTCTATTAAGAACACCAATATTAGTATTGATGAACTTCCAGAATTTTTCCATGTTCTCAAAAGTAACAGCTCCTCCCAAAGACATTTTAGGGGTTGAGGATCCTTCCTCTCTAATAATTTCTTCATGTTCATTTCCTACAGCAAGCTCTTCTACTTGCTGGCCTAGGATTTTTTCTTCCTAAAATTGGTCCTCAGGAAGGACATCTGGGTTATTTAATGATTTTCCTAACCAATCTTCTTCTTCTTCAGTCTATTTTTTGAATATCGGATCAGGTAAGGTAAGTTGAAACTAATAATGCTTTATTAATTACTACGCAGAGCCAATACAACCATTAACAGAACATAGGATATAATCACTAATTTATATGAAGAGGGAAGGGAGGAAGTCGGCGGAGAGAAAAAGAAGGGAGGTTGGAGGAGAAGAGGGAAGGAAGGTGGAGTGATAAGGTAGAAGAGGGAATATAGGAGAGAATGGAGGGATAAGGGGAAGAAGAGATATCCAACTAAACTATATTGCCGACAATAAAAGAATTTGCCGACAACTAACCTAGCCTAGCCACTAAATTAACTAGGACTTAGAAGAGATGTTCACACTTGCTACATTCTCCCCCTTAAAGTTGAGAGGACTGACAAGAAAGTCTCTCAGCTTTACAAATTGAGCTTTAGCCAGTGCCTTGGTGAAGATGTCTACAACATTCTCCAAAGTGTGGCAATAGTGAAGCTCAATAGTATCAGTTTCCACCATATCTCTGATGAAGTGGTACTTCATATCAAAATGCTTTGATCTACTATGGTGGACAGGATTGTATGCCAACTGAATGGCACTAATGTTGTCACAGAATATCCTTGTTGGACCACTTTGTTGCTCTCCAATCTCTTCTAATACCTTTCGTAGCCATAGAGCTTGAGTACTAGCATGAGTGACCGCTATATACTCAACTTCTATTGAAGATAGTGCTACTACTGTCTATTTCTTGGAACTCCAAGTTATTAGTCCCGATCCTAGACTAAAATAGTTCCCTGAGGTTGATTTCCTGTCATCAATGTTGCTACCCCAATCACTATCACTGAAGCCTACAAGCTTGATAGTGTTACATTTATGGTAATGGATTCCAAAATCCCATGTACCCTTTACATATCTGAGAATTCTCTTAGCTACCTGCAAATGCAGCTCAGAAGGGCTAGTCATAAATCGAGAGACAAGAGAAACAACATACTGAATATTAGGTCTAGTGTTGGTGAGAAACATCAAACTCCCAACCATGCTTCTAAAAGTGGTCACGTCAACTTTTGATGCTCCATCATCTTTGCTTAATTGGATCCCATGTCCAACTGGAGTTGCAACTGGTTTGCAATGCTCCATAGCAAACTTCTTGATCATGTCCCGAGCATACTTATGTTGACAGATGAAGATCCTTGTATCTCGATCGATGAACCTCCATTCCAAGGAAGTAGTGCATTAAGCCAAGATCCTTCATCTCAAACTGCTTCATCATGGAGTGTTTGAACTCCATATTCATTTTTTCATTACTACCCATGAATATGAGATCATCCACATACAAGAAAACTATGAGGATGTCATTTCCTTGTTGTAGGTAGTAAAGGGTGGGTTCATTTCTACTTTTGGTGAACCCAAATTCTTTGAAGTACCCATCAATGCGTGAGTACCAAGCTCGTGGTGCCTGCTTGAGGCCATAAAGTGCCTTCTTCAGTTTGTAAACAAGATGTTCCTTGTCTTTCTCTTCAAATCCTTGTGGTTGCTCAACATACACTTCTTCTGTCAAGTAACCATTTAGAAATGCACTTTTTACATCCATGTGTTGGACTTTCCATCCCTTATGTGCAGCTAAGGCAAGAACTGTTCTAATAGTCTCCTGTCTGGCTACAGGAGCAAAAGTCTCTTCATAATCAACTCCATATTTCTGAGTGAATCCCTTTGCAACTAGTCTCGCCTTGTGCCTTTCAATGCTACCATTAGCATTAAACTTGGTCTTGTAGACCCACTTACATCCAACACATTTCTTGCCTTTAGGAAGCTTTACCAGCTCCCAAGTGTCATTGTTTTTTATAGAGGTTATCTCCTCTTTCATGGCATCTTGCCAAATTTTTTGAGTACATGCCTTCTCATAACTAGAAGGTTCAAGCTGTGCACTAGTTAACAAAGCATAGTTAACTTGATCTCCCCTAGGTTCCTACTTGGAGACATCATCACCATATAGGTGCATACTTTCTAATCTGTGTAAAACATAATCCATTTCACTAGCTTGACTCCTAGTGTATCTTCTTGAAAAAAATTTATCCAACATCTGATATGATGGATGATACTGTAGAGTTCTCTTACCTCTGGATGGAGAATCAATGTCCATTGGTGAGGAACTTACGGATCGCTATGGAGAAGGACTTGGTGAAGAAGTGGAATCAGAAGATGAACTTGGATTTGAAGGAGGAGACTGCTTTCCTTTCTGTGGTGTCTGTTGTTGCACCTGCTTAGAAACTACATCAATGGATTCAACATCACTGAATATTTGGGGCTTACCCCATTCTCCCCCTTCATCAAAAATCACATCCCTGGAAATCACAAACTTTCTAGTCCGGGGATTATAGAGTCTGTAAGCTTTTGTATTCTCACAGTATCCTACAAAGATACATGCCTGACTCTTTGGATCGAGCTTCTTCCTAAGCTCATCAGGAATGTGAGAATAGGCCAACGAGCCAAACACTCTGAAATGCTTAACATTTGGCTTTTTACCATACCAAGCTTGGTAAGGTGTCTGCCCTTCCAAACTTGAAGTAGGACTTCTGTTCAAGATATATACGCTGGTCATGGCTGCATCTGCCCAATATGAATTAGTCAAATGCTTCGTCTAAAGCATAGACCTTGCCATCTCCACAATGGTGTGATTCTTCCTCTCTATGACACCATTCTGTTGTGGAGTGTAGGCAGCAGTGAACTGCCTCTTAATGCCATGTTGCTTACAGAAATTCACAAACTCATTAGAGGAGTATTCTCCTCCCCTATCTGATCGAAGACATTTTACAAAATATCTACTCTCACTTTCAACTCTTGTTTTGAAATCGATAAAGCATTCAAATGCTTCATCCTTATGTTTCAAAAAATATATCCAGCACATTCTAGTATAATCATCAATGAAGAGTAGGAAGTAAGAGTTGTTACCCAGACTCTGTGTCTACATCGGACCACAGATGTCGGTATGCACTAGCTGGAGTGGATAGCTGGCCCGCCATGCTTGTCCATGAGGAAACTTTGATCTGGCATGCTTCCCAAGAGCACACCCTTCACAGACTTCTTTACTATCCTAAACTTTAGGAAGTCCAGTTACCATTGCTTGGGAAGTTAGCATTTTCAAACTAGCAGAATTCAAATGGCCATATCTCAAGTGCCATAGAACACTTGGATTGGAAATAGCAACACTTGCTAACTTATCTCCCCTTGGCTGGCCAAACTTTAAAGGAAACAATCTATTCTTTGTCATTGGCACTTGAGTAATGATTCTATTATTGTTATTTTTATCAAAAATAGTGCATTTACCCTCATCAAAAAGCAACTTGTAGTTCTTTTCTAACATTTGACCAACACTTAAAATATTATGTTGGAGATGGGGTGTATAATAGATATCACTTACTTGTTTGACTCCTTCTTTAGTTGGAACTCGCCATAGCTCCAATGCCTTCAACTGCCAATGATTTATCATCTCCCAATTTGATGTTGGATTTGTAGGAGGAGTTTAGAGTAGCAAAGAGCTCTTCTTTGCCACTCATATGGTTTGAACACCCGATGTCCAAGATCCATGTATCATTCATGTTTTGATCTCGCTCGACCATATGAGAGAAAGAGATTTGTGGCCTCTTCCTCTTCTCCAAAGTTTCCAAACTGATCGCTTCTGGTCGCTACTAGCTCCTTGTGAAGTCTTAGTCCAATATTCACGAGCATAATGGCCAAGTTTGCCACAATTGTAGCAAGATTGTTTTGACTTATCTCCTCCTTTGCCTCTACCTGATTGTTTCCCTCTATTTTGCTATCCTCCTCTATTTTGTTGTTCACTATTGTTTGAGAATCCTCCTCTGTTCTGATTTCCTCCTCTTTTTAGGAGTTCCACCTCTCTGATTATTTTTGCCTCTTCCTCTATACTTTCCTCTGCCACGACCTCTACCTCTGCCTTCTTGAGAAGCAAAGGCTTTATCATCTCCTCCATAACTTGTGGAAGGAGTTGGCTGTAATCTCTCCTCATGTGAGAGAAGTGAGCCAATGAGGGTTTCAAAAGATAGAGAAGTTAGGTCTTTAGATTCCTCTATAATTATTGCAACTGAATTCCACTTAGGAAGAAGTGTCCTCAACACTTTCTTCACTATAACTTCAGGCTTTACATCATCTCCTAAAGTGACCATCTTATCTACTACGGCTTTCACTCGCACGCAGTAATCACCAACCTTTTCATTCTCTTGCATTTTAAGAGTTTCAAACTCTCTTTTCAAGGTTTGGAGTTTAACTTGTTTGACTTGGTCACTACCCCTATAACTTTCTTTTAAAGCATTCCAAGCAGATTCAACTATTGTAAAAGAAGCTATTCTAGGGAAAATACTTCTATCAAGGGTGGCTTGAATGTGATAAAGGGCAGAAGAATTATTCTTCTGAGCTTCCTTTTTAGCCCTTTTATCAGCAACACTCAAAACTGCCCACTCAACAGCAGTAGGTTCAATATATCCCTCTTCAATCACATCCCAAAGACCTTTGCCTATCAAAAGAGTTTTCATTTTAATTGACCAATACTCGTAATCACCACCATTGAACTCAAGGATTGGTAAACTAGTATTGGAAGCCATTTTAGAAAGCAAACTTTATTTCAACTTCAAACAAGTTGTACAAAGAAGTACAAAATAGATCACTGATTTAAATCAAATCTAGCTTTCTTAAAATGCTCACTGATTTGGCATTCTTCTTCTTGAGGATTTCCCAAAACTGGAAAGGTGAAATTGTCTGCTTCGTCGTCACTAATTATAATGACTTCTTTTGCTGTTGCTGCTGGCTCAAGATGCCTTTTGAGAACAACTCATTCTTCAATTGCAGGTTTCACCTCCACTGGTTCTTTTTCCTCTGCTTTTGCTTCTACTTCTTCTGGTTCTGAATCAGGAGAGCGAGGTGTATAGCTCTCACTCGTTTCAACTTCAGGCACTGCAGGAGTATAACTATCACTTGATTGTCCTTCAGGTACTATTTCAACCATCTCGGATTCAACTACTCTTTGCCCGAAGATATTATCTTCAGAATCCGCCTCGTATCCAGAATCTGGTTTTCTCTGATGTGCTATCACTTGGTTTTCTAACTGACAAAACACTGTATGAAGTCCACTCTGCTGGAATTTCCTGTCAAAGGAATCAGGAGTCTCTCTTCTCAACAGAGAGAGCAATGCATAATAGCATCCAGTTGATCTGATCATCTACTCATCAATGCAAAAAACAACTTCATTAGAGTCTCTATGGTTAAAAATTTTCACCCTTTTACAGTTGTTGAGGCTATTACAAAACAAATATTTAAAAAAATTTGGAGGTGCTAAATGGGCGTTTCAGAAGACTTCCCGTCTCTTTTTTAAAGCCCTTAGGTGATTTTTACTGAATCAGACTCCTCCACTTACGACAACAAAATTCTAGCTGAGTTGCTTATATTTGTGATACCAAAAATTTGCCCTCCGGGAAAAAACAACAATTTTCCACTTTTCACAATTTTAAAAAAAAATTTCCAAAATTTGTTTTAATAAAGCCCTTAGAAAATTTTTTAACAATTTCCTATATATATTTTAATTATCTCTTTTTTTAAATAAAAGGTTATTTAAAAAAAACATAATAAAAAAATATATAAAAGGAAATTATTAAATAATTTTTAAAAGCTTTAATCAAAAACTAAATAATGAAAAAAAATTAAATAAAAAACCTTTTTTTTTGAAATCCCCGATGGGATTCGA
Source organism: Wollemia nobilis (assembly GCA_028583015.1). Taxonomy (NCBI): domain Eukaryota; kingdom Viridiplantae; phylum Streptophyta; class Pinopsida; order Araucariales; family Araucariaceae; genus Wollemia; species Wollemia nobilis. Next base: position 1,802,157 of record JAQPPZ010017037.1, read on the forward strand.
TCTGCTGACCTCCGCTTCCAACCCGAAAGCTCTAGCCGCTGCACCACGCGGCTCCGATGGTAGGACAAAGGCTACAAGGATTAATAAATCCTTGATCGACGGCAAAAAACAAAAAAAAAAATTGTATTGTTTCTAACCCCGACGGGATTCGACCCCGGGACCTCTGTGCCGCAACCAAACAACCCAACCAACTGCGCTACGCGCTTCGGCGGGTAGTAAAAGGAACCTCCTGTTCCTTATTCCGACTACGGGCGGCTTTTTAAAAAAAAAAAAAAAATATGCGTAGATTTATCCCACATTCAGTGGGAAGAAGGCAAAATGGTCTTCAAATATGCGCGCAAGCGCATAAGACTTCGATTGCCTTCGGGAAATCACTCCCCAACTCTATCCTTGCTTCAGACGAATCTTCTTCCGCCACGTGTTTGCTCTGACGAATCTGCTTTCGCCACGTGCACAAACAAAATTTTGCCACGTCACCACACGCCCGATCCGCCACGTCAGTGCCCGACTTCTACCACATCAGCTCTCGGCTTGCCCAGTCAGCACTCTGCCAGTGCACACCACGTGTCATCTATTGCCACATCAGTGTCCACCTTAGCTCCTCAAGCTACGTGTTCGAGTCAGCTCTCAGCTCTACCTACCACATGTCACCTCAGAAATCATGTAGTCCATGTCAGCTCTCAGCTCTGCCTCAAAATCTATGCCCAACTTTGCCGTGCCCAGCTCTACGCTCTTCCACCTCCTCGATCTAATCACCCAAGTCCTCAATCATTGTGTACCCTTGGGATACGTGCCCAGCACGTTCGCCAGCTAGTCACCATGTGTCCTCGAGATTCGTGCCCAACACGACCTCACCTACCAAGATCTGATACCAAATCTGAAAATCGGATCAGGTGACTATAGAATAAGTTGAAACTAATAGTTCTTTATTAATTTCTACGCAGAGCCAATACAACCATTAACATAACATAGGATAGAATTACTAATTTATATGAAGAGGGAAGGGAGGAAGTTGGCAGAGAGAAAAAGAAGGGAGGTTGGAGGAGAAGAGGGAAGGAAGGTGGAGTGATAAGGTAGAAGAGGGAATATAGGAGAGAATGGAGGGATAAGGGGAAGAAGAGATATCCAACTAAACTATATTGCCGACAATAAAAGAATTTTCCGACAACTAACCTAGCCTAGCCACTAAATTAACTAGGACTTAGAAGAGATGTTCACACTTGCTACATATTTTCCATTCCTAAGTCTAGACATTGTGCTTAAACTTGGATTTCAGCAAATATATGTGTACTTGTATATATATATGCGATAGGGTTGAGAGGTATATATTTTAACTATATACCTACTACAATACTTGAAGGGGAATGTTTTTGTTTTTTTTTTTATATGTTGTTTTTGTATTATTATTTCAAACAGCATGCTAGTTGCAAGAAATAACAATAATAAAAATAATAACTTAGTTTTCTATAAATAGTTTATGGATATCATTGATAGGATCAAGTTCATCAAGAGTCATGAAATGCTCCTATTCAAATTGGAAGTGTTTTTTCAAGAAATTGACAAAGTGTGCTATGGTAATATGATCTACTTCATATTCTGACTTATAAAAATAAAGTTCATGGCAATATTCTCAATACAACACAGCTCTAGGAATTCTATTCCATCTTTTTCTATCTATAAGAACGACTTCTTGATCCTCTATACGAGATAGAAACTTATGTACTACAACTGCGTTCTCAAGGTATTCCTCAAAGGTGTACAATTTTGAAGACACAAGTGCTCTTTTATCTGTTAACCACCTATGGCAAGCTCTTTGAATTTCATGGTACAAAGTCACCTAATCGGGATCCAAGATTCTATCTAGGACAAACCTCTTAATTTGCCTAAGTTTTGCAGATCTAGATTCAGTAATACCCAATCTCCTATCAAGTTCGTCCCACAAAGGTTGGACTCTATTTTTTTGAGGTATTCTAAGCACAGAAGTAATATCTATGGTTGTTAATTGATTTTCAACATTTATGGTGACAACTCATATTTTATTATAATCTACCATCTAAGTCTGATATGCAATTTTAACAATTTTCTAATGATTCTAGATGTTCTTAATAATGCATTTATATTTTTATTTTTATTTTTATTTATATTTTTTTATTTTCAAAAGACTTTTAGTTTCACGTCGGGTTCACCAAAATGTACTGACCCAAATTTTTTGTGTAGACACCAAAACAGCACCAATCCGATTATGTGACTGCAAACACTGATCGCTTTGACAAACACAGCCCCCAGGGCAGCCCTCAGAGGTCAAACAGTGGTCCTAACCACTTTCATAGCAATTTTGTAAGGTCAGGAAGATATTTGGCACATTTAGACACTTTGCTTAGTATTCGTCTCACCCAGGGACGAATACTAACTGGAATTCGTCTCACTCAGGGATGAATTCTGAAATCGTCTCACCCAGGGACGAATTCAAAGTTTAACGGGCAAAAAGAAGAATGGTGCCAAGTGGCAGCGCAAGACAGTCAGTTGATGACTCCTGCCTTGCACACGTGTGTGGGTGGATAGATAGGCCATTAGAAGACTGTCACAAGGGCAGTTATGAGAGCCCAAGTCAATGGAGGACTCCCCTCCCTCATGGGAAGACATGACTGCCACATGGCACATATGACCAACACATGGCATTTGTGCTTCCCTCTCAAAAGAGACCCCATGGGTCTATAAAAGGTGGGACTTTTCTCACCCAAAAGATGTATTGAAGGAGATTTCAAGCAACGAAGTGCTGTCGAGTTGAACACCCACTTGCATCCCCTTTGATTCACCTTCTCACATCCACCTATCTCTTTTGCAAGGGAGGTTGTTGGGTGGCTTTTGGAAGATTGAATCTGACCCAAATCCAACATATGGACACCTGAATCAACCAATTTGCCGACATCCCAATCCTAAGAGGTTTTGGGCCCATCCCTAGTGGATTGGCGTCAAAATCAAGTGCCAACGGTGGGAGGCCCACTTGGGTGCCCCCGCACTTTCTGAGTTTTAAAGCATTCTAGATTATTGTTTTAGTTTGCATATCGTGTTATTCTGTTTGGTTAACTCATAGCTTCAATTTCATAACATTTTGATCGGATTTTATCACGCTTTGTGTCGCTTTGTTGTTTCACTAACTTGTAGGTGGCGATATCGAATTCCTGAGGATAGAGGCCAAATTGGGAGAATCCGACCATCTGGGTCATCCCAAAATGGCCCCAATTACATAACCCCCCTATTTTTAGGCATTTTGTAGGTCCCAGGATTCGACATTGGAGCAGCAGCAGGTCGACTTTTCCAACACAGCAGAATTCGTCCCACCCAGGGACGAATAGCAGTCAAAATTCGTCCTGCCCAGGGACAAATTCCAGTTGAAGGCAGATTGGCCAACTGTTTCAATGGCAGTGCCCCTCTGGTGATGTCTTCTATCCTCTATCAGGTTTTTAGGTCATTTAGAGTCATTTTGTCTATTGATTTGGCTAATTATTTACATACATCTTTTGGCGATTTTAGAGAACAAACACTTACTATTTGCAACAGGTGCTACTGACATCTTCGCTGTTTCTTTGTTCGCAGGAGTAGCAGCAAATTTCAAAGACTCATCGACATCAGCGGTGGCATCATCTTGGCCCGTCCATTTCAAGTGTGGGCACGCGGAAAGAGGAACCTTAAGTCTCGATTGTAGTCAATTTTTTTTAATGCTCCTAGCCCCTAAAAATGGAGGAGGCGTATTTGTAACAGAGATCAAGAAAGTTTAATGAAAGGGCCATGTTTTCTCCATTTTCTTGTGTCTCTTCCAATGTGTTTCTTTCGTTTCATGCAAATTTACATTTCTAGGACTTAAGCGTATTTTATTTTGAATGCATCACAATTAGTGTTTCCTTCACCCGAAATCTCGTGCTTTCAGTGGCGATCACGATGGGACCCTGTTCCCTGGTTTTTAAGATCATAGAAACTGATTAAATTTTTGTGTTTTGTGTTTGATAGGTACCTTTTTTGTTTTTGACTATTATTCGTCCTTGGCTGTGGCGATTGCTTTACTGAAATTCGTCTGACCCTGAGACGAATTCAAATTCGTCTCTGGGAGGGACGAATTCAAATTCGTCTCACTGAGGGACGAATTTTTGTCTGCAAATTTTCAGAGCAAAAATTTAGAAGCAACTGGTCCAGGCAGAGAAGAGGTAGGGATTTTCATAATCTCAGTTAAATTTTCTGTTTTTGTTTCTGTTTCTTTAATTGTTTCCATTTAATCCTGCATTGCATAGGGAAAGTCATTTATTCTTGTTTCATTTTCGTTAAATAAAATGAATCCCACACACTTCACGCAATAATTTTAAACCAAGGAGCTGGTCGTAAGACCCTAGCCCTTGAGCAAGACCAACGGTGGGTTCATCACCACCTTGGCTTAGCTTTGCATCCATTTCTCGATTGTCAACTGTTGTTAGGCGTAAATCCTGACGAAAGATGACCGAGTGTCGCTGGGGTGATTCCCATGCACGCGAGGATAAGTCTTCTATGGTAGGTGCCATTAACAGGACAATACCCCTTCCGTACTGCCTATGTACCACGTACCTTATGCTCTCACGTACCTATAGTCTCCCTCTCGTAAGGGCGGGTATATAGAGAGGTTGGTATATCGGCTTGGTTGGTATATTGAAGGGGCGACCATTTTGGGAGTTATATGAGCCATCATAATGCATTTAAACGTTCTTCAAAACCTACAAAAACAAAACAAAACATCAAAATGCACTAAACCAGTTTAGGGCACACCAATAATCCTTAAAAGAGATAATCACGGTTTGTGCATGTGTGTGTTTATTTCTTCTTAGTGTAGACAAAAAGAAAAATCATCATAAACGAGATAAAAATCTACTTAGATAGTATAGAAGCAATGCAATGGTGTACACCCATAGCCAAGCCCAATCAAGGGAAGAAGCTCTGGAAGGTACACAAGAAGCAGTCACAAGTCACCTTCGCTTTAGTCCTGAGGACTTGGTCATACCACCTTATCGGTCTGGCCTACAAAAGAATCCGATTTAGAATCCTCGGTGGGGCATGCCCATTCAAAGCAGCCCCTTTCGGGAAGACGCCCTACATGTAGACCTTGATGTAAATAGAGAATCGCCTTCTGAGGTTAGACATGAGTGGCCACATTGTGATGGAGCGCTAGAGAGGCACACTATCCATTTGGAGGGACAAGGTGGATATGGTGTCCCTTATTTACCTCCCATCAAGACGGAAAGACAAAATCCGAAGTGTAGGGCTCCTTACACAGGGTGAGCTAACTCCGCCCGCCCCGTTCAAACTCGTGAAAGAGAGTACGAGGAAAGCCATCGCATTCCTCGAGGACAACAAATAGCGTAGGAACCTTGCATTTCCGCACTTGCTAGGTATCATGATCATACATCAAGGCCAGAGCCTCGAGTACATGTCACCCACCTCGACAGAGGGAAGCGACCCATTGAAACTTTAGATCAACAAACTCGAGGCAAACACATAGGAGAAACATTCAAACCTCCTGAGCAAAATAGGGTAGACCAAATTGACCCGATAGTTGCTAGATAGGCCACCCATCAAGCCCAAATCACGTGGCTTAAACAAAGTCATCAGGAGATAGAGTACCAACACCGCTTGGATAGAGAACGCATGCAATGCGAAGCGGATGAGTTATGCTATGAACTACCTGAGAGGGAGCCAACCCATCGCATCCAAAGAGCCAAAAAATATGAGAGGCATAATTCATTGGTGCAGGATAGGTCTCCACGACCTCGTCAAGCTTTGCCTCCGAGATCTTATAGACCCGAGAGGGAGGCCACTCCCTGAAATAATGATGGGTACCTTTAGCGAGGACACGATCAAGGTCATAGGTCTTGCCTAGAGACTCCTCAAGAACTTTATGAGGAGTACGAACCAGAAATAGAATATGCTAAAACTCCCCATCAAGGCAGGAGGATTGCCATTCGGCCACCCCTCCATAGGCCCCCAGTTTACCATAACTTACAATGGGAGCGAACAAGAGAGGAAGAAATAAAATCTTTCGATGCATACCAAGCGCTATTAGAGCGTTTGGAGTCTGTGGAGACAAAATCTGCTGGGCATCAAAAACCCACATTACATCAACTCCGTAGTAATTCGGTGCATCCCTCAGTGCCTACACCTCTTTACCCCGAGCACTTCAAGTTGCCTCAATTGGCAATCTTTAAAGGTGAAGAGGATGCACAAGAACACATTACAAGATTTCTAAGCCAATGCTTCGACATCCAAGATAATGACGCATTGTTGCTTAGAACATTCATAACCACATTCGCAGGCCCTACCTCGGATTGGTTCACACAACTACCTAAACACAACATAAGCAACTTAGATCAATTAGTAGATGCGTTTCTTGAACGCTTTGCCTTCAACACAAGGAAGAAGGCATCATTGAGTGATCTGGCGAGCCTCAGGAAATTTGAGGAAGAAACAATGGTAGCATATGGGAATCGATGGAGAGCTTTGCTTTCTAAGTTACCCTACCGTCCCCCTATGTCTGATCTCACATAGATGTTCGCAAAAAGTTGCTTAAAATCAATCTCTGGTCTATTGTTGCTGTGACAATACGACAGCTTAGAAGAAGCTTTGGTGCAAGCCAGAGTTATAGAAGAGATTAAAATAGGCGAAGGTGCAATCGCCAAGCCTAAAAAGAAAGAGTGGAATAAAACCACCAAAACCGGGACAACGCAACCACAACATGCTACGGTTAACCAAGTTGCGATAAATGTTCCCACGCCTATGCAAGAAATGCAGCCCCAAAAGGCTAATTACCAGGCAATGCCTCCTGCTTATGAAAGAGATAATAGAAGACAGGAGTAGAATCAGCAGCGTCGCCCTAGGCTGGGAAGGACTCCTTTCCCCCACCCAATCATCAACAATTCACCCTTGAAATGGCCAGTATGGGCCCTGGGGAATATTTACGCTGCAAAATGTTATGGTGACGCTAGCATTGGAGTCAAGACAAGATATGGGAAGACCCTAATGCCTTCCCATAGGGACAGCTTGTTCCTCTAGGGTACCCTCCAAACCAGAGGAATTTTGTGTATGGAGGCCTTGATCATGGTCTTGAACCATGCCAACAAAAGGAAACAGACTGAAGGAGCCTTTTGTTGAAAACATCAACTATCTTCAAACCCAAAATTTGCCCTAAAATATCTCGAACAATAATTGGCATGGAACGGCAGGGGATATGAGCAAGGGATGCGGGTCCTTTGCCAACCAATTCGATGCCATATGACAAGTCAGGAGTAGGGTTCAACCACCCCCTACCCTTAGACATCTTGGTTGAAAATATGCAAGGCCTAGAAATAGGCAACAAGGGGGGATTGGCACAAGATCCGTATGCCAATCCAAATACATAATACACATTGGGAGACTACCTCCCATGGTCAACAAACACCCCTGGAAACAAGTAGTAATCCCTCTCCTTTGCTAGAGAGAGGCGAAAGTTCAGAGATTAATCCTCAAAGAGAACATCAACGACTTCCAGACATCTTTCTAAAGCTGTTCCCCCTAGAGGTTCCAGATGAAACAATACAGTGTCAAGGGAATCAGGTCCCTCCACCAAGAGTGGAACAACCACAATGGGACCAGATTAACTTACTAGAACAAGGAGGGTCCTCAACGTCGCAAGCAACAGTTGTTGAAGAGAATGAACATTTTTGGGTCTCCGAAAGTGATTCAGAAGATGAGACTGAGATGGACTATCTCAGACATGCGTGATGACATCACCGCCCTTTAACTCATGAAGATCTAATGGGATATATGGGCATATTGCTAGGGCATGAATGGTGGGTAGACCCTGCAAGGTGGGACCAAGTATTGGATCCATGGCTCCAAATTCAAGATGAGCATCGTCCACCTCGAGATCCCATCATGACATCAGTGCCGAGAAAAGACCCTGCCATCCTTTTCGCAAATAGGGACGAATTCACACCTAGGGAAGATCCATTCATGCCCATTCCCGTAGAGCCAGATCCAAAGTATAGGGAGCATCTAAAAGAATCGAGTTATCACACCCGCGGTTCTGGAGACCAAATTCATTCCATCCACATGATCTCCATTGATTTGACCGCACCCATCCGCAATCCGGCCGATCCATCACAATCATTGCACCTAGACATAGATGCCATCGACTGGGATCACATCAATTCACCTTTATCACCATCAGAGTACTGGCCTTTTGGTGAAATGCTTCATTCCACCCCAAGGACAACTTAGGATATTTTTCAGGCTGAAGAGGGACCCGAGGTTCCAAACATAGATCTAAACTCAGCTAATGATATCCATTTGATCCCAACTCCACATCAGTTGGAGGACGGATCCCACATGTCAGTCGAGGAGACGACTGACGTAGATATCGGCACAGATCCAAAGAATCCATAGATTATCAAACTGGGGGTAAGTCTTTCCCCCGAAGAGCAAGCCGACTACATTGCCCTTCTCAAAGCGAAGAAGGAGGTTTTTGCATGGTCATACAGAGACATGTCGGGACTAGACCCGTAGCTAGTCACGCATAATTTAACGCTTGATCCGACAATCAAGCCCGTAAAGCAAAAACTACGAAAGATGCACCCAACAGTGGCCTTGATGGTCAAAGATGAATTACAAAAGTTGTTGGATGCACAGTTTGTCATCTGCGTGGATTATCCACCATGGTTGTCCAACATGGTTCCCATCAAGAAGCCCGATGGGAGGATTCGCATATGCACCGATTTTTGAGACCTAAACAAAGCGAGTCCTAAGGATGATTTCCCCTTGCCAAGCATCGACGCGCTAGTAGACGCTACAACAGGTCATGAAATGCTCTCCCTAATGGATGGCTTCTCAAGATACAACCAAATTCGTATCAATCCTGAAGACCAACTTAAAATGGCGTTCACAACGCCTTGGGGGAAATTTTGTTATAAGGTCATGCCTTTTGGCCTTAAAAATGTTGGCGCTACCTACCAACGTGCCATGACATATATCTTCCACGATTACATGCACAAAACTATGGAAGATTACATGGATGATTTGTTAGCCAAGTCTCTTTTGCGCTCAGATCATCTCGGTGACTTAAGCAAGATCCTCGATCGCCTCATAGAGCATAAGGTCAAACTGAATCCCAAGAAGTGCGTATTTGGCATCACATCTGGAAAACTCTTGGGTTTTATAGTCTCAAAACGAGGCATCAAAGTGGACCCAAAGAAAGTCAAGGAAATCCTTGAAATGGCTCCCCCAACTACCATCAAGCAGCTCAGAAGTCTGCAAGGAAAGGTCACGTCGATTAAACGCTTCATAGCGCAATTATCTGACAAATGCCGACCCATGAAAAAATTATTGCACAAGGGGGTTACATTTCACTGGGATGACGAGTGCCAGTCAGCCTTTGATGAAATCAAACAATACTTGGCTTCGCCGCAGTATTGGCACCACCTAGACTAGGAGTGTCGTTCTACTTATACATCTCGACTATCGAGGTGGCACTGGGAGCCATGCTATCCCAAAAGAATGAACTTCACAAAGAACAGGCTACTTACTATCTTAGCCGCACCCTAGTCGGTTACGAACTTAACTATGCATACGTTGAGAAACTCTGCTTGGCAGTGGTGTTTGCTACCAAGAAGCTACGCCACTACATGTTGAGCAACACTATGTATGTTGTGTCTAAGGAGAATCCATTGCGATACATGATGAGTCATACTTATCATAGTAGTCGCACGATGAAATGGATCATGTTGTTGATGGAATTTGACATTGAGTTCATTGGGCAAAAATCTATCAAAGGACAAGTCATAGCCGATCAACTAGCAGAGGCTCCTCTTGAAGACGATCAGCCTCTGGTCATAGAACTACCCGATGATGGGGTCTTCCATGTCTCAGAATCGCCAGATTCTGATGAGCCTGAGTCACAGGCCGACATAACCCTATTCTTCGATGGTTCTAAATGCGAGCAAGGTGGTGGCGCAGGAATTGTATTCTTCACACCGCAGGGCGCTCCAATGCCCCTGTCATTTAAATTAAACTTCCAGTGCACCAACAATAATGCAGAATATGAAGCCTTGCTCCTAGGTCTTCAGACAACAATCGCCATGAACATCAAATGATTGAATATCTTTGGTGATTCGTTGTTAATAGTCAATCAAGTCAAAGGGGTATATCAATGCAAATGCCCAATTTTGAAGGCCTATAAAGCCCTCGTGGACAAATTCTTGGCAAAACTTGAATGGTATGACATCGAGGCACTCCCTCGATCATCGAATCATTTTGTGGACACAATGGCCTCCTTGGGGTCACAATCCCGCAAGACCTTTCCGGTGATATGACAACTATTCAAGTCAAAACCTTATCGCAATCCGCGATAGAGCGCGCAAGCTCAGACTTGACGCCAGGAATCCACATGATCCAGATTGAACCATCCTCGGATAAGTTCTTTCGAATCCGAGATCGTCTGAAACGTGCCAACTGGGGGTCCTTGTTTTCCCCCACTCCCACTAATAGCAACACAATGCTATTCTTACAAGTTCTATCCCATTCAGCATTTGTTAGGGAAGAACTTCGAAAGGGATTGGTTGTTCATACTGTCAAGGTTTTCGATCAATAGGACTGGTATTTACCCATTAGAGACTACCTCAAGTTAGGTAATCTTCCCTTTGGATTGACGCACGCCACAAAACGAACATTCAAGCAGAAAGCGGCTAAGTATGTCTTGATAGGAGACATTTTGTATCGTCGCAGCTATGACGGAATTCTTCTTCGTTGTTTGGACCAGCAAGAGTCCACTTGGGCAGTCGCCCAAGCGCACGATGGTACATGTGGTGGCCACTTTAGTGGTATGGCCATTGCAAAGCGCATTCTCCGCATGGGCTATTATTGGCCATCTTTAGAGCAAGATTGTTGCGAATATGTCAAGCAGAGGCATCAAACAAAACACTAGTGGCCATCCTTAAAAAGACAGTCGCAGACAGTCATAAGGATTGGCACATACAAATCCCACTTGCCCTTTGGGCTTATCGCACTAGCATTCGAACGCCAACTGGGGCAACTCCATTTTCGCTCGTGTATGGCTCAGAGGAGTAATGCCTCTCGAGTTGGAAATTCCTTCCCTTCGCATATCAATGCAGGAGTTCATCGATGATGACACTGCACGGCAAGCCCGATTAGACCAACTTACGTTGCTTGACGAATGACGCGTGAATGCTCTCGAGCACTTACGTATCTATCAAGAGCGGCTTAAGAAAGCTTACAACATGAAAGTTCACCTAAGGGACTTTCGGGTTGGTGATTTGGTTTTGAAGGAAAACCAATAGAACTCTAATTTGTCGTCCCACCTAAGGGACAAGTTCACGGCAAATTGGTTAGGTCCATATGTCATTGATAGCAAAATAGGACCCGGGACGTACCGTCTAGCTTCTCTTGATGGTATCAAGGAAACAGAACCCTTGAATATCAGTCATTTGCGACCATTTTATATCTAAGAGAGCCATATCCCAAAAATGCTCCAAGGATCCATAAAATCGCTTGGTCAAACCAAAAAAAGCTCCAAGGATTATCGCAATCACTTGGTCAAACCAAAAAGCTCCAAGGATTATCGCAATCACTTGGTCAAACCCAAAAAGCTCCAAGGATTATCGCAATCACTTGGTCAAAACCCAAAAAGCTCCAAGGATTATCGCAATCACTTGGTCAAACCAAAAAGCTCCAAGGATTATCGCAATCACTTGGTCAAACCAAAAAGCTCCAAGGATTATCGCAATCACTTGGTCAAACCAAAAAGCTCCAAGGATTATCGCAATCACTTGGTCACCCAAAAAGCTCCAAGGATTATCGCAATCACTTGGTCAACCCAAAAAGCTCCAAGGATTATCGCAATCACTTGGTCAAACCCCAAAAGCTCCAAGGATTATCGCAATCACTTGGTCACCCAAAAAGCTCCAAGGATTATCGCAATCACTTGGTCAACCCAAAAAGCTCCAAGGATTATCGCAATCACTTGGTCAAAACCCAAAAAGCTCCAAGGATTATCGCAATCACTTGGTCACCCAAAAAGCTCCAAGGATTATCGCAATCACTTGGTCAAAACCAAAAAGCTCCAAGGATTATCGCAATCACTTGGTCACCAAAATGCTCCAAGGATGTCCACAATCACTTGGTCAAAAATCAAAAATAATCAAAAACAACAAAAATTTGCATCTCATATCTAGGCATACTCAAATTCATCAATCGAGAGCTCTTCTCGCACCTCATATTCATATTCACAAAAATCAATCCATCAAAAATACAAAAATATGTAGCTGCATTAGCATTGCATCCATACATTGCATATTTGTGGTCGTATAGGTCAAAGGCACCATAGGCTGTAATTGCCCTACTAAGTCCATCTTGCTCCACACTGTTCCATTTTACAAAAACAACAAAAACACCATGCATTGCTTTTACCACACTAGAGTCAGTGGTCTTTTAATGTATCAAGAGTTTTCAAGATTCAGTCATCATTTTTCTTTTAGCTACGTCATGTACCGAGTCAACAGATTTTACGAAGGTAGAGTTACACTTGAAATACGCCTTGTTATGTAACATCCCAACACAAATTAAAACACATAAAACAATTCCTAAGTTGTGTGAACGAAAGATGAAACCCGCACAGTAATCCAAGTCACCAAAAGCAAAACGGTTATCTTGCTCATCCCCCTGTGCGAATGACCCCAAGAATGCTGAGAGTTGGCAAAAGGACAAGCATCCTCCCTACCCAATTCCCTAAGAATCCCTAGTTCTCAATAGTTGCAAAACATCAAAAATTTGCAAAACATCAAAAATCAAATATTTGACATCATACAGTGCACACATCAAATGGCACAAACGATAGTGATTTTCATCACTCCATCTCCCCAATCCCTTGCTCAAAAGAAAAAAAAACAAAACAAATCAAAATAAACAGTGATCTTATCACTACAAACGAGCAAGTATCCCAATACAATTGAAGAAAAGAAGGGAGTGGAACTTGAATCCCTGGAACTCTCAGCATTCTAAAAGGTCATAAGGCAAGCCTCAGTATCGATTTGGTTGATAGCCTATCGATAACTGGCGGTAAACCTCTCGCATGACGATATATCTGTCACATTAACTTGCGTACAGATCAATGTTTGCATGTGGATGAGCTAGCTTATGGCATCTTGGATAACACCGTAGATTAATCTGACTAAATACAACAAAGGAGTTAGTGGAGCTAATTAGGTGATCCTCAATACAGGTTCGGTTGAAAGCCCATCTGGCACTGGTGGTATCCTGATAAATACCACAATAATGAACTCAATTGCACACACAGGGATGTGAAATAGCTTGGTCAAAAACAAGTCCGATTCATACCTTGTTCAAAAGTCTTGTAAGACAAAGTACAATCGTGGCTAGTGAGTTAAAATGTTTGAGTCTCGAAAAACCTTAGCTACATTTATAAACCAACTGCGCTACTTTTCATCCTTACAATACCATCAAAAAATACAAAAAGAGAAAACCACATGTATACATACAAGAGCCATACATCATAGCAATCGCCTAAAAATGAATTAAAGAGCGTCTTAAACAGCCTATGGTGCCGTAACCAATCACCACAAATATCATTCATCAATTTCACTTTGCATATCAAAAAGAAATCAAAAACATTTGCATTCATCATAACATAAGCATTCATCAAAATAAATAAACATGCATACATCCATAGCCATTAGCCATCATGCATAACAAAAATCAAATCATCACATGTAAAAAAACCACAATAAAACCGGTATATATATATATATATCGTCAAAAAAAATGCCCGCAGGCTACAAAACTGGTCCTCAATCCCCGCAATCATATCCAAAAACCCAACCTAAAGCGTCGACCACCATAATCACGTAGGATCGGTGCGACGGGAACTACCCCCCGTGGTGTGGGTCCTATGGGACCCTGCAGGGTGGCTACTGCCAGCCCCCGCATCATGCCTACTACCGCCTCCCTCATCTAATCGTCGATGACGAGATGATGCTGACTGCTCAGTCACACTATCCCTCATCCGCCGCGAAGATCCACTGACCGAGGGCTCAGGTAGCCGCCCACCAAGGCGGATGACCTCCCTCTCCAAGTCTATCCGGTGCCGACACCACTCTGCCTCTCGTCGATGATAGTATGACACCGCATCGTCGCACTGTGCCAGAACCCTATCCCGCTCTACCAACTGAGCCCGCAGGAGATCCCTCTCTCGTAGCGCATCCCCCAGCTCCCACCTCGCATCCCCCAACTCTAGATCCCGTATTCGCAGTAGCTCTGTCAGTCACGCATTTTCAGCACGTATCTCAGACTCCACCTCCTCTGTGTCTGCCTGACGAACAGGACCCTCTGGAACAGTAGCCTGCTCTGGCTCCCATTGCTCCTCCACATCCTGCATGTCCGGCTGATCCAGAGCGCCCAAGTCTACATCCTCATCCCCCACATCCAACATGTCCGCATCATCCAACGGACCTCCCCAATCATCCCCTGCTACCTTAGCACCCTCCACTACCGCCTCCATGCCACCCAGTGGCCCCTCTCCTCTCCATCGCCGTAGTACCCACCACGAGTCATACTCAGTGGTAGTCCCAATGTCATCTACGTCCGGGACGTCAATAACCGCATCTGACTCCTCACCCAATGGCGCGGTGACCGGTGGATCTAAATCCCTCTCATCTCCCCACCGCCGATAGACCACGGGCTCACCAGGAAACCCCTGGCACACCCCAAACTATCGTGTAACCCGGCTGTATGAAAAGAACTCATGCTCCGTCCCGTGCCTCCCAGTCAACCACCACTCCCTGTGTACCCGACGGAGCCACTCTCCAGCCTCTGGCCAGGCTGGACAGTCCCGATAAGGGCGCCAAAACACCTCCCCTGGAGTGAGCCGAGAAAAGGCATCGGTATAGTGCTCTACAAGCACCTGCCCATCATCGACTCTGCCCCTGCTCCGCAGACCGTCACCACAAAATTGCATAGCCTATCTCCGTGTCATCCATCACCGCCCGAGTCATCCACGGTAACCCGGTTGGCCTCTCCACTACTATGTGCTGCCAACCCCAGCACTGCAGCAGATAGCTGCAGCTGACCCCCTTCCGCTGCCGACAGCGCACCCCATACAGCTCCCCGTAGAGCTGTGCCAACAATGTCTGTCCCCACCTCAAAATCAGTGGCGCCCCTATCGGGCACTCGACCAACTGCCATACCAAATCCAGCAGGTTCCACGGGAACCTTGCACCAGACGAATCAGGTAGAAGCATGTTAGAAATGAGGCCCATCAAGAATGCGTGCCTCACTCCTAACACCCCCCTCTCCCGCCACCAGCCAACCAAAATCCCGCCAGCTTGGCAGTCCACCTCGACTGTCTCCACTGGGTTCGCTACACCCAACCACTCCCCATGCCCAAAGCATCTCATAAGTACAGCAGTCCGCTGATCACGCGGCGATGACCTAATGGGCAGTCCATCTATCGAAATCCGAAGCAACCGATAGACATCCTCCAAAGTTACAGTCATCTCCCCTGTCGAAAGATGGAACGTGTTGGTCCGCGGATCCCAAATTTTGATCAGGGCCATCAGATAGGCCTGATCCGGGACCACAGGCTCCAGTCGAGACACCTTCTTGAGCCCAAGGGCATCAAGCCATTCCCAATCACCATCAGTCAGTGCACCCCGCGCCTCAGTAAAGCGGTAGGTACATGGTACCGGCTCCTAACCTGCAAAAGAAAACAATCAACAAAAAAAAAATTAAAAATCATGGAAAAGAACTGTACAGCATAAAAATAAAATTCAAGTAGTTGTCTTCAATCAGGTTTCAGGATTTAAGTTTTAAAACACATTTTGAAAAACAGCATCAAAAAAAAAAAAATTAAATTAAATAAAACAAGTACAAATTTAAACAAAAATAAGCTCTAGAAGACACTTACAGGTTTCGCTTCGGCTCCGCCGCTCGAACCAGTTTGTGCACTCATGATGGCAGAGAGAATTCCAACAGCGCTTCGCTTCGCAGAATTACCTCCTCCTCCCAGAGCTCCAAAATCGCAAGAAAAAAATGACACAAATGAGCCCAAATGCAAGTTTTGGCCCTTAAATAGGCCTTTTGAGATGGAATTCATCCTTGACTGGGAAAAATGCTTAGGTCAGTGCTCGTCCCACCCAGGGATGAATTCTACAGCTAGAATTCGTCCCACCCAGGGACGAATTCAAACCAGCACTTCAAAAACATCAAAAAATGATAAAAAATGCACTAAAAACAGACAATAAATTTGCTCGATAAGAGTGCTACTGCACCTGACATCCAAAGCATAAAAAATAGACACTGGAGTCACAAATTATCACTATCCTACTCCCTAAGAAGGCTACAATAGCCGGACCGCTCCACGGGAGACGGATTTTCGATAATTTAATCCCCAAATGGTGTCACAAAAAAAAACAACAAAAACAACAAAAAAAATGCAACACAAAAACAAAGCAATAAGCATTGCCGGACACAAGTGCTCTCGCACTTAACCTCTTGGCATAGAAAATAGATGTCGGGATTCAAATTTTCACTCTCCAACTTCCCCAAGAAGTCTATCATAGCCGGACCGCTCCACGGGAAGATGGGTTGTCAACGATTTCACCCCATTATGGCATCACAAAAAGGGTTAACACCCACCAAAAACAGGTCCAGATGTTGGAAAAATTGCACATGCTTAACGATAAACCATCTAAAGGCACCCTTGCACAAGTCATCTTGGGTCAAGCGACTCGTCGCTTTTCTCACGAAGGTCATTCTCTCATCGATTCGTCGCTTGAGGGGGTAGTCACACTTAGTCACCAACCAACAATCACACACCCAATTAAGGAAAACAACATGCATTCAAAGAATCATTGACAAAGACAATCACGCCCCTACTTGGGGCAGTAAACAAGCAACAATCAAATCAATCAAACACTTGGCATTTCGTTAATCATGAACACAAGGTTCCCCTGAGGATAAAAGGTTGCACCCTTTGCCTAATCATGACTGATCAATGTCCAAGTTCAAGTCACACCTCACCAAAATAGGTTAACACTTGAAATCAAACTCCTTAGCTCGTCAGAAGCAAATATTCAAGAATGCATGCCCCTTCCATGCTTGGGGCATCAAAAGTTGGTTAGGTTACCAAGAAACCCTAATCATTAGTGCTTTGGTTATCTATTTTTGCTCAGCGCTGCGCTATGCACAGCGCATCCCAAAAAGGGGCATCTGTAGACACCAAAACAGCACCAATCCGATTATGTGACTGCAAACACTGATCGCTTTGACACACACAACCCCCAGGGCAACCCTCTGAGGTTAAACAGTGGTCCTAACCACTTTCATAGCAATTTTGTAAGGTCAAGAAGCAATTTGGCACATTTAGACACTTTGCTCGGTATTCGTCTCACCCAGGGACGAATACTAACTGGAATCGTCTCACCCAGGGAAAAATTTTGAAATCGTCTCACCCAGGGACGAATTCAAAGTTTAAAGGGCAAAAAGAAGAATGGTGCCAAGTGGCAGCCCAGGACACTCGCTTGATGACTCTCGCCTCGCACACGTGTGTGGGTGGATAGATAGGCCGTTAGAGGACTATCACAAGGGCGGTTATGAGAGCCCAAGTCAATGGAGGACTCCCATCCCTCATGGGAAGACATGACTGCCACATGGCACCTATGACCAACACATGGCATTTTTGCTTCCCTCTCAAAAGAGACCCCATGGGTCTATAAAAGGTGGGACTTTTCTCACCCAAAAGACAGATTGAAGGAGATTTCAAGCAATGAAGTGTTGCTGAGTTGAACACCCACTTGCATCCCCTTTGATTCACCTTCTCACATCCACCAATATCTTTTGCAAGGGAGGTTGTTGGGTGGCTTTTGGAAGCTTGAATCTGACCCAAATCCAACATATGGACACCTGAATCAACCAATTTGCAGACATCCCAATCCTAAGAGGTTTTGGGCCCATCCCTAGTGGATTGGCACCGAAATCAAGTGCCAACGATGGGAGGCCCACTTGGGCGCCCCCGCACTTTCTGAGTTTTAAAGCATTCTAGATTATTGTTTCAGTTTGCATATCATGTTATTCTATTTGGTTAACTCATAGCTTCAATTTTGTAACATTTTGATCAGATTTTATCATGTTTTGTGTCGCTTTGTTGTTTCACTAACTTGCAAGTGGCGATATAAAATTCTCGAGGATAGAGGCCAAATTGGGAGAATCCGACCATCTGGGTCGTCCCAAAATGGCCCCAATTACATAACCCCCCTGTTTGCAGGTGTTTTGCAGGTCCCGAGATTCGACATTGGAGCAGCAGCAGGTTGGCTTTTCCAACACAACAAAATTCGTCCCACCCAGGGACGAATAGCAGTCAGAATTCATCCTACCCAGGGATGAATTCCAGTTGAAGGTAGATTGGCCAACTGTTTCAATGGCAGTGGCCCTCTGGTGATGTATTCTATCCTCTGTTAGATTTTTAGGTCATTTAGAGTCATTTTGTCTATTGATTTGGCTAATTATTTACATACATCTTTTGGCGATTTTAGAGAACAAACACTTACTATTTGCAACAGGTGCTACTGACATCTTCGTTGTTTCTTTGTTCGCAGGAGGAGCAGCAGAGGTCAAAGACTCATCGACATCAGCGGCGGCATCATCTTGGCCCATCCATTTCAAGTGTGGGCACGCGGAAAGAGGAACCTTAAGTCTCGATTGTAGTCAAATTATTTTAACGCTCCTAGCCCCTGAAAAGGGAGGAGGCATATTTGTAACAAAGATCAAGAAAGTTTAATGAAAGGGCTATGTTTTCTCCATTTGCTTGTATCTCATTCCAATGCGTTTCTTTCGTTTCATGCAAATTTACATTTCTAGGACTTAAGCGTATTTGATTTTGAATGCATCGCAATTAGTGTTTCCTTCGCCCGAAATCTTGTGCTTTCATTTTGCACCCTTACCTTCAGGTTATAGGATCCATTCCCGAAATGGGGATGTGAGAAGAATGGGACAATACCTTGGACTGAGAGGCCCTTTGAAGGTCACGCCTCTCGGGGGAGTGGTATAAGGGTGAATTTTTGACAGATGGTGGGGTTCACCAGGAAACTTTGAGTGGCAATTTCCATTCCTAGGTTGAGAATGGGTTTCATGTGTTCATTTTATACTCAATCATTCATATTCCTAGGTTGGCAAAAATGAATCTAAGCTATTCTATATGAATATGCCAATTTATATGAATACAAAAAGCATGAATGAATCCTAAATACAAGGAATATGTTAAATGAGAAATAATGCACCTGATTCCGGATGTCTGATGAAGATTATGAAGCTTGTAGGAGTCCAGATCATCCCGAATATGATAGGATCGTCTGCAATTGTATAGAATCATCCTAGATCATAGTCAATCATCTGAAATCAAACAAGATCATCGTCGATCTAATGAATTCTTCAGACAAATTCGTTATAAATCTGCAATCATAGAAACAGACACCAAAAACCAAAAATCCAACTGCAATAATAATGCTAAGATGATAGAAATGAGAGTATAAATGCTTAACCGATAAATCTAGATAGCAGATTAAAGGAAATGCATTGTTTTAATAACTTATTTTAACTTTATCATGCATTTATGCTAAATGAGGTGAACTCCAGGATGCAAAATGAAAATAAATCAAGCTAATGTATAATAAAATAAGGAAGGAAGATGAGAAATGCAAACTCAGGGCTCTGATTGCCTCCAATCTGAACTACAGTCTAGATCGCCTCCAATCGTATGATATCATCGCTGATCTGTGATAGGATCATCCAAAATCATGTGGAATCACCTACGATGATCTGGGATTCCTCCAGCTGAAGCACAGTGAAATCCTGCAATGAAAACTTAAAACTACGAGTGCAAACAATGGTGGATAGGACATCTTAACACGGCAAAGCTAAATGGCATGGAAAATCAACCAGGGAGAGAGTCAGGAGGAGATCCATCCAGGGGGATAAACTAAGAAAATTCCAGTTTATATAGAATTAGGGGGAGGTTAGGAGGTTGGGGATCATCCCAATCTGGGAGATCTCCAATGGAGGAATCTCCAACTACGTCGACATGCTTCTGCCCAAGTTGGAGAGGCTGTTGAAACAGAAGCTAATTATGAAAATTTAGTTTTGGGACGAAATCATCTGGACATTCTGTTCCAGACGAATTCTTTTGATCTGGGATGATTTCATCTGATCGGCAATGATATCATCCAATAGTCAAAACAACTCCTAAAAATGGCACAAAAAATGGGGGGAGCGGTTAACAGGCGGTTTCAAGGTTAAAATTCAAATTTGTATCTTTTTACTAAGGATTTAACTATGCAAATTTTAGGGTGCTACAGGTAGATCAACATAAAATATTGAGTATTATTAAATAAAAATTAGTTTATCCATCATAAAGTAGTTCTAATCCAATATTGACTATGTCACAATTACTTAGGTGACCATAGGGAGACAAATACAAAAAAGAGCAATTGCAATATTTCAATAATGTAGGAAAGACCCAACCTTTGAGACGTCCTCTTTTGAAGCTTCCAATTAGTTTCTTCTATATTCAAGCTCATGGTAATCTTTCCAATCCTTCCTTCGACTTGAGTCCTAATATTCCAAGTTTTCTCTTTACCACAACTAGGAAACCATTCGGGCCTTCTGGTTTATGATCCACCATTGCTGGAGAGCATACTCCCTAGGCCTTCCAAGATTACTAGATGCCCATATTTCTTCCTAAAATATCCTCTATTTATAGGATACTTATTCACTCATGGGCCTAATAGTGGTCATATTATAATAATATTAAAAGATGCCTTGGACCCATTATGACTCATCATGTCTTGTATAGCATGACCAATAGTAGAAAACGGATCCACTTGAGATAAGGTGAGTGTCCTTATTTTTGTTTTGTGTCATTTCTCATGGGAAAAAATATAAAACTAATACTATTAAGGTATAGAATGGATACAAGGCCAGGACTATTATTGATATGACAAGAGATCTCCTTTTAAATTTCCACCAATATAGGGGAGCCATATGGGTATTTCCCAATGGATAGGGTAGTTCATATAATATTTAACAATCCTATAATTATTTTAAGTCCCATCTAAATTGGGTCCACTAGGTTGTTTGCACATAAATTACTATATTATTATAATTTTGCAAAAGATAATTCCTTAAATTTATCTTTCACAAGACCTCATAATTAGTTTCTAATTAATTATCTTCCAAAAGATAATTAATATTTTCCTATCCTTCGAAAAATTATTTTATTAGAATTTGTGTAGGATTCTTTAGGGTCTATGTTCTTTTTATCAGGCATTAATTGATCCCAAATATCAATTAATATCCTTTAAATAAGGTAGGAGTTTGACGGGGCATGACACAAATTTACAAGAGGGTGGGGTTTCAAGTGCCTCTTGAAATTTTTACTTATCCAAGATCTTTACTAGGTAATTTTTGTTTAATCCTTATATGGTGATTTTATGACATCAATATCCCTACTATCATATGAATCTATGCTCTCGTACAGGCACATGCAACTTTTATTACAACATTATGTTAAACATAGCCATGGTTAATTCACTTGATGTCAAGATGGAATTTTCCATCAGTCACATAGTTAATGGCCTAAGCCATTAGGAACTACTGGAAATCATTAAGAAAGAAAACTCATTCACTCATCATTCATGCAAAGCTAAAGTAAATATATAAGCATCATAACTTAAGAATAAGTATAAATTTAAATGAGAATACTTGTAATAAATCATTATGTGTTGTAAATAAAAAATATAAAATATACTTAGCTAAGATATTGTGATCAATATTTTCTAAGAATAACTGGAATTATGATACATATCATTAAATTTACAATCCTTTAACTGGCATAGAAATCAATTGCATAAATAAGTGCAAATGAGGTTCTATAATCCAAACATTCCATTATGTCTTATATATATTTTTATTTGTGGAAAACATCCCAAAAGGGATGCCACTTTCGGGTAAGACCCAAGGAGGCAGGGGTATCCATTCCGCCAAAATCGCCCAGGGCATGATCCTGGCCTACCACCTTTGACATACTCAAGGAGCTAACAAACACACAATAAGATATAAAATAAATAAATAAATAAAAATAAGAATAAAATAAATAAATAAAATAAAAACATGCTCCTTGAGTGTGTCAAAAAGATAAAGCACAACCAAGCAAATAAAAAAAAAAAAAACCACAACACGAACCACATAGAAAAAACACAAGAACAACATACCAAAACACAAACATGACAAAAACAACAGAACACTACAAAGACATAACCAACAAAAACATGAAAAACACAAACAAACAAAACCTACAAAATAAATAAATAAAAATAAAAATAAAAAAAACAACCAACAACAGACAGTAAACAAAAACAAAAAACATAGAAAACACTTACACACAAAAAACATGAAATAACACAAACATACATAAACACAAGAACAAGAACAACAAAAACACAAGAACAAATAGAAAAAACACAAAACAACAAAAACACAAGAACAACAAAAAACAAAAAAAAAAAAATGTACACACCTCAAAAAAAAATTAACATAAAAGAGAAGCAAAAATAAAGCAAGAAGAAACTAGGTACCTTCAGAACTGGAGCCATCCAAAGAAATGATAGAAAGAAGAGCTTCCCTTATTTGTGAAGCCCACCATCTAGGAGGGTGGCCATAACAAATAAGATCACCTTTGTCCAAAGCCCAATTAGCTAAAGCATCAACACTCTTGTTTTGATTTCTGACCACATGATTGTAATCAACTTTCAAAAATCCCCTCTAGATTAATTGAATCTTCTCAATAATTATTTTTATTCTCCAATCAACCTTATGATTCTTAGAAGGATTCTTCAAAATATTAATCATGAGTTGAGAGTCAAACTCCACTAACACCTTTTCCCATCCAACCTTAGTAGCCTCCTGAAGGCCTCTGAGGATACCATACCCCTCAAGCAAGGTTATTGGAAAGAATACCCAAATTCTCAACAAAAGTAAAAACCAGGGAGCCATCTAAAAGTCTACCAATTCCTCCCGCACTAGCTTTTCCAGGGTTCCCTCTAGAGGCTCCATCAGTATTGACTTTACCAAAATCCTTAGGAGGAGGTTGCCAATTTCTTGTCCTATCCATCTTACAAATACTTACATTCCCTTTAAGATGGTTGCCCTTAGCAGATTTAATCTTCAATATTTGCATCACTTGATCCCATTTTTGGTGGAAGTTTTGGGGGTGATTAAGGAGTTGATGGACTGATTCAACTAAGTTGGCTATGGTCTTCTGCCAAATATAGTGAATATCCTTCCTATCTTGATTAAAAATTTGACTATTCCTTTCATTCCAGATATTCCAAAGAAGAATGGTAGAACCCATCCAAACTAACTGCCTAATAAAATGATCAACACCCTCTTGTTTAGGCCAATCCCTCCAAATCTGTTCAAAAGTTGAAAAATTGGACCACTGTAAGCCAAGTAAAGTGGCCATTCTCCTCCATAGCTCAGAGGCTAAAGTACACTCAATAAAAATATGGTTGAGAGTTTCTACATTCTCTCCACACATTTCACATCTAAAAGGGCCATGAAAACCATGCTTCATAAGTTGCTCACCAGTAAGCACCCTACGATGCAATAAAAGCCAAATAAAGAACCTCACCTTAGGCCAAAGCTTTTGAGCCCACAACTGAGAAAATATGTCAGAATATTGGTTGGGATTATTATGGCATAAGGTCAAATAACCTTGAGCAATTGAATACTCACCCTTAGTAGTGATGTTCCATCCAAAACAATATTTTTCATGGGACCAAGAGAGAGACCTCATATGAAGGATGCCTTGGATATCTTGTCTTTGCCTTTCTGGGATTTGAATAGGCCAGTCCTCAATAGGGATCCAATATCTACCAACCTTTGAATTACCAGTATGGTACCGATAGTAATTAGCCACCTTTATCCAGTTAGCTCGGTGAAGCTCCTCCATCCAAGGCCTCCAATCGGGAAACTGAGTTATCAAAGGCTTGTGACCATCCCAAGAATCTATCCAAAAATTTACCTGTTGACCATTATGAATGATCCAAAATAAATTTTTCTTTATCAAATCCTCACCAGTCTTAAGAACTGCTAAAATGGGAGAACCTTTGGTAGGAAGATGATAGCGAACAAGGTCTTCAGGACTTTTGTTCTCAGCATATTTAGCATGAAGATTATTGGCCCAAAGAGCATTGGGGTTATGCAACATTCTCCAATATAATTTAGCAGCTAAAGCTTTGTTGTTATTAATAGAAGACCGGAATCCTAACCCCCCTTGATTCTTAGGAAGACATAAAGTGTCCCATTTCACCAAGGCCCATTTTATTTTTTCCTTAGTACCACTCCAGAGGAATCGATGACTGATTTGATCTAGATCTCGAAGAACGGCCTTTGGGATATTCAACATGGAAGAAACATAAATAGGAATAGCTTGAAGGACTGATTTTACCAAGGTGATTCTACCCCCTGAAGAAAGCCACCTATTGGTCCATTTTCCAATTTTCTTCTTGACTTTGTCCAACAACCAATTCCAATATTTTTTTTATGCCTTTGAATATTGATGGGAATACCTAAATAAGTGATCGGAAGGGAGGACTTATTATATCTTAATTTATCCAAGACCATGGATTCCTGTCTAGTAGAGCAGTGAAAGAAAATAACTTTAGATTTGTCTTCATTGATCAACTGCCCAATAGCCTTAGAAAAATAGCTAATGATTTGCTTAAAGTTAGAAGCTTCCTTAACTGTAGCTTTACCTAAAAGAGTAGAGTCATCAAAAAATTGAAGATGAGAGATAGGTCTAGCTCCATGAGCAATGGTAACTCCCTCAAGGATTTTGTTATCCCTCTTCTTGGTTATAGTCCTCCCCAAGCATTCAACAAGAATGATGAATAAATAAGGGGAAAGCGGGTCACCTTGCCTAATACCTCTGGAAGCAGGGAACGACTGAGAAGGCCTGCCATTGATAAGAACTAAGTAGGAAACTGAAGAGATACATCCCATAATCCAATCTATCCAATGCTTAGAGAAACCAAATTGCCTCAAAACTTTGATAAGGAAGTGCCAATCCACTCTGTCATAAGCTTTGGATAAGTCTAACCGAATGAACATGGAAGGAGATTTTTGCATATCCATGGAATGGATGGCTTCTTGAGCCAGAACTATCTCATATACTATTTGATGCCCTTCCACATAACCCCCTTGTTCAGGGGAAATAATCTTATGCAAAAGAGGCTTCAACCTTTCTGCCATGATCTTAGTAATGATTTTGAGGAGAACATTACATAAAGCAATAGGTCTAAAAGTTGAGATGTGATCAACCTCTTGAGCTTTTGGAACAAGAGTAATATAAGTTTTATTGATAACCTTCAAAATATCTTTGGCTTTCCTGGCTTCTTCCACCACCTCTAATAAATCAGCATGAAGGATATCCCAGAACTCTTGGTAGAACTCAATGGGAAAACCATCAGGACCTGGGGTTTTCCCTTTTTGCATTTTAAAAACTACATGTTGAAGCTCATTGATAGTAATAGGAGCAGTTAAAATAGAGTTCTCCTCAGAAGTGATAAGAGAAGGGATAGCTTGAAGAACATTTTGTTGAGAAGTTGAGTCAAGAGGAGTAGCAACAAAAATATTGGAAAAGTAATCGACAACAATAGAGCTCATGCCATCCCAAGTATAGACGACATCTCCAGAATCTGATTTTAGGGAAGAAATAAAGTTGTGAGATCTACGAGCTAGAAGAGATTTGTGGAAGAAATTTGTGTTTCGATCTCCTTCTTTGAGCCATTGAATTCTAGATTTCTGCTTCCATAAGAGTTCTTCTCTTTTTTCCCATTCCTCTAACTGAGTTGTGAGCTTAATTTCATCTGCACTTCTATTCTCTGTGAGGCCATCTAAATGGATTTTCTTATTCAAGTTTTCAAGTTGAGCAATAACTTCATGTTTTTTTTATGAACATCCCCAAACTCCTTCCAGTTCCAAGTCTTGATTTTGGATTTAATGTATTGCAGTATTTTAGCAAAATAGAACATCTTAGTCCCATACCTAGGCTTACCTTCCTTCCACCATTGTTGCACATGAGGTCTAAAGGAACTGTCTCTAAGCCACATTAATTGAAAATGAAAAGGAGAGAAACTCACATTGGTTTTCCAGATTTCCACCATGATTGGCTAGTGATCCGAACCAACATTGTTAAGAGTCTTCACTTTAGGAATGTGACCCTGGATTAAGAAATTTTTAGAGAGCAAAAACCTATCCAATCTCTCCATTATACATGCTAAGCCTTGCCTTCTGTTAGACCAAGTCATAAGGCCATTATCTAGTTGGATGTCCACAAGATGGAGGTTTAAAATATATTCGCTCATGAGGTCAGTACTTTTGTCCAAATTTTTGTTTCCTCCCATTTTCTCATCCAAAGAGAGGATGGTATTGAAATCTCCTCCAATCAAGATCCAAGCTTCAGGAAAATGAGAGATAATGTGAGTAATATTCTTCCATTGACTTCTTTTTTCCTCCAAAGTAGTCAGAGCATAAATAGTAATGTAGAGCATAATTTGGTTGGAATGTCTACTTTGAATAGCTATAGCCAAAATACCCAAACTGCCAACCATATGGTGAATAACTACCTCTTTTGGGTCCCAAAGACAAGCAATGCCACCAGAAGTCCCCTGGGAACTGAGGGAAACCACTTTTCCAGCTGGCCAAATTTTACTAGCAATTGAGTCCATATCCTCCATTGACATCTTCGTTTCTTGAAGGAAAACAAGATGTGGATGATTTATCTAAATCATTCTTCTAATTTCATTTTGTTTTGAAAGACTCTCTTTGAGTCCTCTAATATTCCAAGTGATGATCTTCATTAATACCAGTGCTAAAAAAATTGGGAAGGGCATTAATCTTACCTTCCTCTACAAGCTTTTCACCTTCTTTTACCATATGATATTGATTGGTCTTGCGACTTGCCTTTTGATTAGAATCCATCTTCAGTTTTTTTTCCCTATTTCTTGACTTACTCCAATTGAATCTGAGATGGCTTGTAACCTTGAAGAATGCTCGTACACAGCCAAAATTTTACTAGAGGGTTCAATAGAGTCTATATTGGGACCTGTATTATTTGAAGTTTTGACATTTAAAGGATTGTTTTTCTTGTGTAAATTTTCTCCTTTTTTCTTGTTGAAAACCTTTGATTTGTTGGTTTATCTTTGAGTTCTTCCCTTCATATTTAAATTGTGTTTCTAAGATTTATGTTTCTACTATTTCCCCTTCCTCACTTGGGACATCATTTGTGGAAAGGATTTCAAACATATTAGCAGATGACTTTGATTGATCTTTCATAACTGGTTTTTTTGAGTGTTCTTCTTCTTAGGCAGTTGGAAACCTGTTGAGTTTATATCTTCTTTCTTTTGATCAGGAATTTTATTTGGACAAGCACTAGCCAAATGACCATATTCATGGCAAATTCTACAATGAAAAGGAATGTTCTCATAGTCCACTACTTGCTCCCAAGTGTCTTCCCCAAATTGTAATGTGATATTTTTAGGTAGGGGTTTGTCAAAATCCATTAAAACACAAATCCGAGCATAAATAATATGTTCAAAATTTTGAGTACAATCAACAGTCATCATAAAAGTT
This sequence comes from Wollemia nobilis, assembly GCA_028583015.1. Classification (NCBI taxonomy): domain Eukaryota; kingdom Viridiplantae; phylum Streptophyta; class Pinopsida; order Araucariales; family Araucariaceae; genus Wollemia; species Wollemia nobilis. The sequence continues at coordinate 1,829,922 of JAQPPZ010017037.1, forward strand.
CCTAAAGAGTTCCCAATTGAAGAAAAAATAGTAGGATTCCAAAATTCAATAGGGAGGCCAAAGAGTCTAACCCACACGGGAGCTATAGAAGGCATCTCTTCTTCGACTTTAAATTTAGTATGCCAGGGCTTCATGAAAAGCCCTGCCCTTCCAAAAAACCAGGGACCCCCTTGAAAAGTTTTCTCTCTATCTTCATTATTTGCAAATAAAACAAGAAAATAACCATTTGGATAGATAGATATTTGTAACTCACCTTTAGTTTTCTAGCTTTTTGCAGCCTAGACTTTGAAAGCAGGTAGGCTCGGACGAAAACCCATGAACCGACAAATTAGTCCTTTTTTTTCCAGATCTTCAATGCCAGTTTGAATGTTACCCATATCAAGCTTAACAATAGGAGTTCCATCAACTGCTTTAAGACATCCTGACTCCATTTTCCTGGGATCAATCTTGGGCTTTCTTAGAGGTTTATGGGAAGCCCTAAGATTAATATTAGCATTGGGCTGAGGCTGTCCACCATGGAGGGCATCCCTAAAATTCATTTTTGGGGCTGAGTCTTCAAAATTCTTACCCTTGACAGGGGTTTGCACAATAGATTTATTTTGTGGGTGCACCTTAGCACCAGATTTACTTGAGATCTGAGCCATTTTTTTATCATCTGCTTGAAACTTGTTTCGTGATCTCTTTAATCCTTGCCCTAGACGCCGAGGAAAGGTATGGTTTTCACTTTTATTTTGTGCAGCAAATTGGAAGTCGTTGTCACTCAAGTTCACAACATGATCTATTGGAAGACAAATTTCTAACCCATCTTGGATCCCTTGCACCATATCCTGCTAAAATATTGAGTGAAGTTCAATACTGGACATGTGTTGTACACAAATGCTTGAGATCCACCGACTTGCATAGTGATGGAGTGACGTATTCACTGCGAAAGGGTTAGGGTTTCGATTTTGAATTCTCGTGATGGAGTGACGTATTCACTTCGAAAGGGTTAGGGTTCCTGTGTATACTTCAAATATCTCCATCGTATATCCCACAAATATTCTTGTGTGAGTATATCTTTGAAACCCTAGTCGAAATGAAGGAATGATTTCAACTTCTCACGTGCGTGTTCAGAGTAATTCACCTCGAGCAAGGCATTTTGGAAGTGAATGAACTCTGAATTCTCTTTGAATATTTTTGTAAATCTTCTCTGTATATTCTGCAAACCCTCACTGTGTATCCTTCTTATCAAACCCTAGATGCTCTTTGAGGGCACAAAATTTTTTTTTCCATTTCCCATTATGTATTATAATAAAAAGCAATAAGTAATCACATTCTCTATTAATGAAATCAGCTTATACATTAAGAATTTGCTTTAACATAATAAAATAGCCTAAATTTTTGATTACTAATATGTAAAACCATATTCATACACTATTTGTTGAATTATATAAATGAGTAATGAGTAACATAATTTTCTTTCGTTAAAAGATAAACAATATGATAAAAAACATATAATCTCAAACATCAAAATCAATTCTTATTTTTCAAATTGTTCTATATCAATATTAATTTCAAGAAATACTATCATATATAGTTACATCATCTATCAATGGAAAATTAAAAGTAACAAAAATAATAATCAAGTGACCAATTATAATGGGTTACATTAAAAAAATACTATTATGCACATAATAAGTAATATACATCTTTCTCAAATTAATTATGAATGGCACTCATTCATGTGTATTCTGTCCAATTCCAAAAATTTTAAGAAAATCACAAATCATTGAAGATATTGATATAATATACAACCATCTATTAATATGGTTGGTGAGCAGAAAATGGTGTTTCTAAAAAGTATGTATTTTGCTTCCTTTAAATTTTATCAATCTAGGAGTTCGTAAACTTGTTGAGTACCAGTGCAAAATATATGCATGTAGTATATTGGGAGATGAGTCCTATGTGTAACTTGGTTTGATGGGGGTGTGTTCATGTATTTTAAGTCCATATAAACCAACAATAATTAACTACAATAAAATAAACACTAAATAAAACTACAATAAAAGTAATTTAATCTATTAGTATGAAATACATGACTAAATGGAAATTTATAGAAAAACAAGCACACAACTGAAATGAAATTGCAAGAAATTATACACATTTGCAGAAATAAATAAAGTAGGAAATTACAGGAATTAAACACACATACAAAAATAAATTAACATAAAAATAAACAACATAAATAATCAAAGTCGAAACGGGGGAGGAATAATGCCTGGAGTGGGCCTAGGCTCCTACAGATGTCTGCCCAGCTAATTCATACAATCACTCTTCAAAATACAAAAATTAAAATAACACTCAAGATTATTATTAGAAAAATGCAGTATAAAATATTATTTAGGTTCGAGATCTTCACTTCAGGGGAGGCCTACATTTTATAGAATACGATCATACCCTATTACAAAATTATATTATTCTAATTTAATCATTTCATGTGATTCACTACGGATGGTTTGTGCATAAATTTAATTAATATCTAATAAAAGAGCAGCCATGCTAACATTAATATTTTTAAGATATCAATAGTTCACCCTATGTTTGTACAATAATATATATCAATTTATGCATGGTCTTCAAGTCAAATAGTCAATGCACACTTTATTCCATAAAAATAAACACTTATTGGCCTATCATTGGAATATAGGCACCCTTTAAACCTATCATTGGAATAAATATGACGCATTTAGGCCATTTTTATTTATCTAACAATTATTATTCTTTTTTATCATCAAAATATAGGAACACACTCTATTATCGAAAGACAGGTACCTTTCGGCCTATTGCTAGAAGTCAAGTGCTTATTCTATCACTAGAATACAAGTGCTTCCAATCGTTGGAATACATGCACCTTATTGTCACTAGAAGATATTTCCTTTCAGCCTATGATCGGGATACAAGTGTTGTGCCTTAGTAAATTTAGACATCATTTTCCAACACCGTTGTCTCCATCAAGCCGCACATCATTCCTTAAGCACATTACATGTATTATAATATCGGGTCCATGTGGGACCTCGACTAAATGGTGTGAAAAAGTAATGAAGTACTACATCTACACACATTTTCCACTAAAAAAATAGTTAAGTATAATATGTTAATTTCTATTAAATGCATGCAATAATTTCACAAAAATACATCTCTAATGTTAATAATACCGCATAAAACCCCATTAAAACATATACAAAAAATGAGCAATTCTAGTGCTCATCATCCCCCCATGCCTAATTATTGCCACGTCCTCATGGCACCTATTGCTGATAATTATCTATTTTAGTAAAAACTTTCCAACAATATCTATTCCAACACTTCTTCTCTTTGGTTGTGGCCTTGTCCCATTCTTTATCATGCTTGTGCTTGCCATGCTACTCGATCTAGTTGGGACCTTCCTCTAGTGCTTTATTGCACTAACTATGCCTTAGAGGTTGGCTAGGACCTTCTTGTATTTTGAGCTTCTTCTTACACTGACCCTACCTACCTATGCTTTCTTCTGCTTGTAGTCTAGTGTATGTGGTTGCATACTTCTAAAATATGGGTTTATATTAATTCCAATAGAAATTATCTGTAGAAAGTAATTTTGTAGTGACAAACACCGGCATATCCCATGGTGAAAATTGGGATGTATCGAACACCTGAGCTTTCATTAGTGTTATCTCCATGTCAAGTGTCACATCATTTATATGATTCTCCTCTTTGTTATCATGTAATAAGTTTTCAAGTGTTGTGATTAGTGATGGCATCATTGAATCCTTCTCATATGTTCCCATATTCTAAAAATAAATTCGCGTCTTCAATGGATGCCCATTAAAATATCCATATAGGTTCCAAAATTGGTCTGGCCTGGCAGGGTTAATATTGATACTTGTCTCCCTGGTCATATTTTTGTGAGCCTTTCATTCTTTCTTAGCCTTATTCATGATTTCCTTGAGCTCTTTAAACTATTTCTAGTGGTCTCCAAAATATTTTATTGATGTAGCCAAATCATCATCAAATTTAGGGTCTTGTTGCACCTTTTTTTATTTTTGTGGTGGCATTTTGGCCTTTCCCTTCAGTTTCCTCTCCAGTGGCCGCTTTGCATTAGATTTTGGTTGTAATTTCTTTGTATCTCTTGAGGATTCGGTATTAGCTATTGGTACTGAGATACCAATCACTAATTTTCTCCATGGAGGAGTTATTTCCTAGAAATATAATGACTTTTCTTCTTGTGTGCAATGGATTAGTGGTGTGCCAACAAGAGTCTCAGCTTTTGGCTGCTTATTAGACTAACCAACAGACTATGTAGCCATGGAGGTATCAGTCCATTCCTTCGATTATCCCACATTATACTGCTCCTCTAGTCCATCTGGTTGGATATCATGGTCATGTTTAGGTAATTCATCGACTGTTTGAGTAGCATCCACATGTGTTGTAGACTCCTTAGCTAACTGGGTAGTCCTTGATATTATCTTTTGAGTATATACACAGTGGAAGATATATAACATAGGTCCTAATAAGATGAAATAAATATGAAAATTAGTATGTAATATAACTAAAATGTGCTATAAATAAAAATGATGAAAATACAATGCAATATGGAGGAAATAGTCACTCTATTAATATGAGTTAAAGAGATACATTGTACTCCATACAAGAACACTACTACTATCTACTAAAATGCACTTTATAAGAACTTGATAGGAGGTCCTTTATATAGGAAGATATATTCCTTGGCCAACACTCTACCTAGTTATACAAAGAGACACCTTACACATTACAACTTGCACATTGCCACTTGTGCATTTATTACATTGCTTGAAGTAACTAGCTAGATTCCCCTAAAGTAATATCCTACTCTAAATATGCATCCAAGGTGGTACATTTACATGACCCAAATTATGTAATATAGTATAACTATAATACCCCCCGTGTATTACATTATTTGGGTATTGAATATTTTAATATTCAATATGGATATTCTTATTTGTCTTGTAGTTTGTATTCTTCTTATCTATTTTCTATAACCTATTCAAGCAAGTTTTTTTTTTTGTAATTAAGGGACAAATTCATTACAACCGGGTTTTACAGGTTGACCCAAAACCTATTACAAAATCAGCACAATGCTTAAACGGAACAAGACCTCAATAGGGACAATCTGTCCTTAGCCCCCTACTGGGGCCACACAGCCAACAAAGAGCAAAACCCTTACAAAATATGACTCACACCTTAGAACACAGGTAGTCGACACTTTCGCCTCCTAACACTTTCTCTTCTCTTTTGGTCATGAAACTGTGACATGTCGTGATATCACGACACTTTTCATTCCTCCTCTTTCTTTTCTCTTTTGGTCGCGAAAAAATGACATGTCGCAAAATCGTGACACTTTTCCTTCCCTCTCTTTCTCTTCTCTTTTGGTCATGAAAATACGACATGTCACGATATCGTGACACTTTTTCCCTCTTGCTTATTCTCTTCACTTTTTTTCATGAAAAAGCAACATGTCGCGATATCGCAACACCCTTTCTTTCAATCTGAACATGTCGCGAAATTGTGACACTTTTTCTTTCCTGCTCTTTCTCTTCTCTTTTGGTCATGAGAATGCGACATGTAGCGATATCACGACACTTTTCCTTCTCGCTCTTTCTCTTCTCTTTTGGTTGTGAAAGGATGACATGTGAAATCGTGACACTTTTTCCATCTTTCTCTTTCTCTTCTCTTTTGGTCGCAAAAAACTGACATGTCGCGATATCGCGACACTTTTTCCTTATTGCTCTTTCTCTTCTCTTTTGGACACAAAAATCTGACATGTCATGAAATCACGACACTTTTTCATTCATGCTCAACACATCGCCAAAAAGTGACACTAATTCCTTCTTGCTCACCATGTCGCGATATCACGACACTTTTTATTTCTTGGTCTTTCTCTTTTCTTTTGGTCGTGAAAATGTGACATGTCATGATATCATGACACTTTTTCCATGTCGCAATATCGCGACACTCTTTCTTTCATGCTCAACATGTCGCGACATCGTGACACTTTTTCCTTCCTCCTCTTTCACTTCTTTTTTGGTCATGAGAATGCGACGTGTCACGATATCGCACCACTTTTCCTTCTTGCTCTTAGTCTTCTCTTTTGGTCACAAAAAGATGACATGTCGCAAAATCGCGACACTTTTTCTTTCTTGCTCTTTCTCTTCTCTTTTAGTCACAAAAAAATGACATGTCGCGATATCGCGACACTTTTTCCCACTTGCTCTTTCTCTTCTTTTTTGGTCATGAAAATGCAACATGTCACGATATCACGACACTTCTTCCTTCATGCTCAACATATCACCAAAAAGCGACACATTTTCCTTCTTGCTCAACATGTCGCGATATCGTGACACTCTTTCATTCTTGCTCATCATGTCGCGATATCGCGACACTTTTTCCCTCTTGCTTTTTCTCTTCTCTTTTGATCATGACAACGTGAAATGTCGCGATATCATGACACTTTTTCCTTCTTGCTCTTTCTCTTCTCTTTTAGTCACAAAAAAATGACATGTCGTGATATCGCGACACTTTTTCCCACTTGCTCTTTCTCTTCTTTTTTGGTTGTGAAAATGCGACATGTCGCGATATCGTGACACTTCTTCCTTCATGCTCAACATATCACCAAAAAGTGACACTTTTTCCTTCTTGCTCAACATGGATCGATATCGCGACACTCTTTCATTCTTGCTCATCATGTCACGATATCGCGACACTTTTTCCCTCTTGCTTTTTCTCTTCTCTTTTGATCGCGACAACGCGACATGTCGCGATATCGCGACACTTTTTCCTTCTTGCTCAACATGTCACGATATCGCGACACTCTTTCTAGCATGTCACGACATCGTGACACTTTTCCTTTCTTGCTATACATGTTGCAAAATCGTGACACTCTTCCTTTCTTGCTCAACATGTCACGATATCGTGACCCTTTTTCCTTCTTGCTCAAGCAAGTAGTTAGTGTTTTCATAACCTATTGTTCTAACTGAAATATCTTTGACTTCATAATCATCTATAGATTCTTATAGTTCTTCAATTTATTCTATTCTTTGAGCTAGGTGTCCTTTCTAGTTCATGTTTTGATACTCCAATTAGGGATAATTGGTTGGATGCTGAGCTTACTACTAATTTTGATATTGTCATGGTTGAAATCTTCTTCCATTGTTCATGTAGATTAAAAATACATGCCAAACAAAAATAAATAAAATCACAATGACAGAGTACAAAATAGTTGCACAAAACAAATGATTTCTATTAATCGATGGAGTTTAAAAACTCATTTTTGAATACAACTGGGCCTGTAACCCTTTATTTGTGATACACAGTTACAAGTTATGCTAGGGTTCTCCGAAACCCTAGCTGGCACAAATGGTGGCACTTTCGAAGAACGTATCTTCAATCCCAACAGAGTGAGTGGGCTTTGTTGTATCCCTTGCTTGGACCACTCCAGCTTAATCAGCTGCCATCAATAAACCGGATCTGCTATCAAAAACCTGCACACATTAACATTATCAAGGAGTTAGAAATTAATAAGAGGGCTCCACTGTGTGAGCCCTCAGAAACAATCTAAAACCCTAAAAAATGAAGTGCAGGAATTCAATAACAGATCAAATAGAAGAAAAGAAGTTACTTGCTTTAAACTAATTTATACCTATTCTATGTTAACGTAGCTAGACCAGGCGACACCTGGAAGTAATGTGGCTGTCAAATCAGCTACGGAAGGCACCCTGGTGCACTCGTTGAACACCCGCGTGCTTCTAGATTAAGGTTTCAGATGCCGATCTGAGTCTGTGGCTATGGGTAAACGCTCGTGGGCACTTGGTAAACGCCCGTGGGCACTTGGTAAACACCCGTGGGCACTTGGTGAAGGGGTAAACGCCCACGGGCACTTATGACAGGAATGGGAGATTCTACAGAATGCTGCAAAAGGAATGGCGGTGAAAGCGGTGATGGAAGCGGCGATGGATGCGGTGAAAGGGTAGCAGAAGAGAGGAGATAGCAGTAGAAGAATTAGAATCAGATATAGCACATAGGAGATAGAAGTAGCAAAATACATAGGGTTTGAGCCATCAAAGTGACTCAATTTATAATCTACTCTTAGGGCACACTTTAGGGTTTTAACGACACTTTGAACGTGTGGCTAAGATTAAAGTGGATCCAAGGGTAGAGAATAAATCTTGGTTGTGAAATGGATTAAGATGGATGGACGGATGAGATTAAATGAAGGACGTACGACTCAGATTAAATCACTTAAACTATTATTTAAATATATATATTAAAATATTAAAATATTAAAATATATATATATAAATATTAATTTAAATAAATTTGGGGATGAAAAATGGCGGGAAAGGTGAAATTGGGCCAAATAATGGCGAGAAAGTGTGGATTTGGGCCAAATAATGGCGGGAAAGTGGGTGACCGACACGTGGCTGACAGGAAGGTATAGATGAATTGCAAGTGGCTAGATTTTGGTGTCTACAGATGCCCCTTTTTGAGCTGCTTTGTGTGAAGACACAATGCAGCACAAAAACTTAAGACACCGAAAAGTCGGATCAGACGCAACTCTCTCTCAAGATTAAAGCACAACTTTGAAGACCAAAAAAAAATAAAAGAATATTTAAGATTTATCAGCTTACCCCCTCAATTGGCGAGTGAGAATGGTTCTCACAAGCCAATTGGAAGAAATTCGAAAGAAAATGAACCATTTTTGCCCCAACGGTGAAAAAGGGGTTTGTGTATGAACCATCTGTTTATGTCCCAATAGAAAAGGGGTTGGTGTACAAACCAGAAAATAATATGATTGAAGACGATATGAGTGATGTGAAAGATGAACCGTTTTATGCCCCAACGGTTAGAAAGGGATTTTTGCCAAATTTTAAATTCCATGATCATGTAAGATGAATTCTACTATTAGGAAAGTTAAAAATTGATAACGGATGCCCCAACTCTTGTGGGTGAATCCATACTATTGATGAAATTGCCTTGTTGGCGCCATTGATATGCAGAGATGCAATATGAAAGAGTCCAGAACTTCAAAGATGCTCCTAGTGACTGTATGGATAATTCCTTGGGTCGGAACCAATCAACCTAGGTAGCCTTAATCTCTAGCAAGACTCAAAATAATGATGATATTGAAGATTGTACACGTTTAAGGCCCCATGAACTAGGCCATCAATGACAACTGTTGAGCAAATTAATCTTTGTATGAGGTCACTTGAAAATTAGGATACCCAAAATTGATTTCCAATTTTCAAACAGTCAAATAATTGATGATGATAAATGGTAAGTGTCCTTATGGTGGTTTAATCCTCTTACCGAATTGCATGGATGCAAATCGCTACAATCACCAAGGTGATAGAATATACCACTAGATACGAGGTTTACTTTAATTTAATTTGGCAAAAATATGCATGATGAAAGAAGAATGAATGAAATTGACGATAGATCAGAAGAATTGATGAATGTTGTTAATTTTGTGAAGGTTTTGAATGTTTTTAACCCAATTTGTAAATCAATGATGAATGATGCGCTTTTTGAGCAAAATGATAAAATTTGTTTCCAAAACTGTTGTAACCTTCACAAAATGTTTTATTATGATAAGAAGAATGGATGGATGCAATTTGATGAAATTTGGAGGAGGTAAGCTTCAATTTTGTAAGTTTTGTTCTTTTATTCAATACTGACACCAAATGTTGGTATGCATTTGGGGGTGGCAGAGACGCCCGTCGGTGTTTGAATGCATCATGAAATGCCCCACTGTGTCTGAATGTGCCATGAAACGCCCCACTGCATTTCATGGCACCAAAACCAGCTATTTAAACAGTTTTTAGCAAAAATTTTGCTCATTTGTGTGTTCGAGCTTGAGAGAACTGCGTCTGAGGGAGAGGAGTGAAGTGGAGTGAAGTGAAAGGTTGTGTGGGAGAGTGAAGCACACGGGAGCTATGGAGGAGATGGGAGCGGATGCGCCAGTGCATCCAGTTGAGGTATTTGTTTATTTAAGCAAGTACTTTTATTTGTTTTTTTTTTTTATTTGTTTTTTTTTTTTTTTGGAAAAAATTTGTAACCAATTTTTGTTTTGTTGTTTTGCAGCTTAGGGTGTTAGAGGCATGACACCGATTCTCCCCTATCATTCCGGAGATGAGGAGGTCATTGTCCCAGGCAGACTGGGAGATATTGGAGGTAGTAGGGCTAGCGGAGGCAGCCCGGTTGGAGGTAGTTCGGGCAGATGAGGGGTACCTCTCGGCTTTGGCCGAGAGGTGGGATCCAGATCGAGGGACGTTCCGAGCCTCCCGACTGGAGAGATGACGGTGACGCTTGAGGATGTATACCGCATCCTCAAGGTGCCCGTGGAGGGGGCACGGGTGGAGGTTGGACAAGATAGGGCCATGGAGATGGCCAAGTTGTTTGGGGATGACTGGAGGGAGATCCGGACAGAGAGCGGGGGGATTCCTTACTTGGCCATGTATACGGCCAAGGAGTTGGTAGCGGTGGAGGCTCTGATGATGTTCGTATTGGCCAAAATTATGGCCCCGAACAACACTAGGTGTAGGTTTCCATGGAACCTGATGGGTGTAGTGAGCGAGATGCTCACTAATAGGGTAGTGTATGCCTGGGTGCCCGCTTTATTGGCACAGGTGTACCGGGAGTTGTATGAGGTTTGGAGACGGGGCTGAAAGGGCCTAGGCTATAATTTGGTTCTCTAGTGCTGGGGCTGGGAGCACTTCAGAGTGACCCGACCAGAGGGGTTTCCATGTGCTTACTGGGACATGAGTCAGGCTTATGGTAGGAGATGGCCAGTGGTGGAGGAGAGACAGCCGAGCCGCCCCGTGAGATCGGGGCAATGGTATAGGAGTTTATGGGCAGACTTGACAAATGCCCAAGTAATTTGGAGGCCCTAGTAGGAGGCGAGGTGGATCGATGATGGAGAGCATCTGAGACGGGTGCGACAAGCTATATGGGTAGTGGGTCGGGGCCACAGTGAGGCGGAGTACATACAGATGTCTCGAGTGCTCCGCTAGGTCGAATTGAGATAGGATGTCCCCGGTGAGCCAGTGCGCTACCGGAGGCACAGATCAGAGGGGGATTTGCCATGTGCCGAGCCGTGGAGGGAGGCGACAGAGGATGATGAGGACATGGAGATCCTTGACATGGATGACGTCAAGGTAACAGCTGAGTATGCAGCATTGATGGCTGCAGAGCCGAGGTGGGAGCCACCATTGGTGGTTGTTGGAGCTGGAGAGGACGAGGGAACCGTAGAAGTTCCCAAGCACAGGGAGGGTCCCCGCATTCGATCTGATAGTCGAAGGCAAAAGGGGAAGATGGTGCGGTAGGCACCGAGGAGCAGATATGAGGAGGAGTATGATGGCGAGGTCCTAGGAGAGGCCGTAGGAGAGACTAGGGAGGTACCCCCTAGTAGGCACGAGGATGATCTGGCATAGCTGCAGCAGCAGATAGCAGAGCGCGATGCTATGCTAGCTGTCTGGGATGAGAGGATAGCTCATCTGGAGCAATAGGTTGTAGAGCAGGATGCCTTGATAGTTGTTTAGGAGGAGAGGATGGCCCAGATGCAGGCGGACTTGGATGGAGTGACTAGGGTGCCCTAGGATGACAGGGTGATGAGACTCCAGGTAGAGCTAGCGAAGCGAGAGCGACAACACGGGATAGACATATCTAGACTTAGGTCTAGGACTCGTTATATTGAGGCTCTGGAGGACACATTGTTTAGGCATCACATTGTGTTGCCTGATCCTCCATCCTCCTCTGTCTCTAGGCATAGTGAGTCTAGGCACACCACTAGGTCTAGGGCTTCTACTAGGTCATAGGGATCCTCTTTTGATGGTTAGCTTAGTGCTTAGATGCACTCTTTATGAGCCTTGGTGCTCTATTGTATATTGTAGCCTTTTGGCATTCCTCGTACTGTTTGTCCTTTATACATATATATATACATGGCTTTTATTTATTTGGTGTCTTACTCTCTTTTGTGTGAATGCCTATGTTTTTGTGATGCATGTTTTTATATGCATATGTGTTTTTGATGCATATGTGATGGAATGGAATGCAAACTTATAATGATTAATGCGAGACTAAGTATATAACATACAAATCTATGGATGATTAATGCAATACTAAGTAAATGATATGTAAATCTATGGATGATTAATGCAAGACTAAATAAATGAAATATGCACTAAGAAGCACTCATACTTTTAGATAGTTAGATGTAGCGAACTGTTATCATAATTGTTTAATCAGGGGCACCGAACTTGGTGGCTTGTGAATGGATGACGTATGGAATGGCATGAATATGAAAGAAGATATGGAGGGTGATATGGAGGTTGATATGGACTCAAACATGCTAGTGGTATCAAACAAACTTACTAATACTGCCTAACTCAACTAGGACCAAATGTGTGTGCATGCAAGTTCATTAACCAAATCAGAAGCATGGTAGTGACTCTAGGCAATCAAAAACTCGTGTGTGTGCAAGTGTGTTCATTAACCTCATCTTGCATAAATTAGGTAACCCTGTTATGGAGAAGACCTCGAAGCTAGTTTGTCCGTATGAACATTCAGAAGTCTCTTTTTTAGGAGAGACATGTCACCACGCAAATGAGTATACTCCACTGCCAGTCAAGCGTCTATAGCCCCGGTGAAGGTTAACTCTATAGTCCATGTTTTTTTTTACCTTTGTAAGCCTTGGGGATGACTACCTATCCGTCTGACTGGACAAGTAGTACGATCCTTACAACTTATTTGGGATCAGTGGTGTGTGAAAAATGTTCATTTCCTTAGAGCTTTGGGGAATCGGATTCTCAACCGAAGTATGATGAGAATTTTACCCTATCCTTACTACTCTGTTTATATTTATATTTTGTGGTTGCTTGTGATAGTGGTAAGAACCACTATTTTATGGACTATGTTTGCATGATAGGACAAACGAGGATTACCCTGTTCACTTCGAGGCACAACCCAAGGATGGCGTTATCTCTCTTTGACACAAGATGTTTTTAAGATGTGAAAATGTGATAGGTTCAAGACCGCTTTTGAAATCATTTTCCAATACTCAAGATTTTATTTAGTGTAATTTGTGATATGGCCCTAGAGAACTTTGACATGCATTTCAAAATTTGCTTAAAACACTAGGAATGGCTGAGTGACTGAAAACATTTTGGCAATGTAAATATGTGCAAATGGAAAATGGGTGTATGAATGACAATTCGGTTTGATGGATTTTATGAAGGTGCCCCTGATTAAGGCAACATGACTTTTGCTTGACCAAATTTTATATCCAAAAGATAGAATGGTCTCTAACATGATATGCAACTATGGCTGAAAATGAAATGTTATGGTTTTCAATGAGATGTATGCACATGAAATGCCATTTTTTTGAATGAGATGTATGCAACTAACAATGAAATGCAAATTATTTTTATTTTATTTGTTTTTTTTTTTTTTTTTTGTTTTTTTGTTGTACAAGCCATGTATATATGTACATATAAAATTCAAACTATGCGTAAAATGCCCTCAAGTGTATAACATTAAGTGGTTCGGTTTCTTCCTCTCCCTCTAAACTGGCAAGTCTATAAGTTCCATTACCCACTCTTTCAGTGACCATATATGGACCTAACCAATTAGCCATGAATTTATCTCGAAGATGCGGCAATGCATTGGTGTTTTGTTGATTCTCTTTAAGGACAAGATCCCCTACTTGAAATTCTCTTAGATGAACTTTGACATTGTAAGCACGTTTCAATCGGTCTTGATAAACTCGCAAATGAGCTAAAGAATTGATTCATTTTTCATCTATGAGTGTGAGTTGATCAAGACATGCTTGTCTAGCAGTATCATCATCGATAAATTCCTACAAATAAATTCGCAAGGAAGGGATCTCGAGCTCAAGAGGCATGATTGCTTCAGCTCCATAGACCAAAGAAAATGGCGTTGCCCCAATGGGAGTTCTGATGCTTATTCTGTAAGCCCATAATGCCAAGGGGATTTGTGTATGCCAATATTTATGATTTTCTTTAACAAGTTTCTTAAGAATAGCAATTATGGTCTTATTGGAAGCTTCAGCTTGTCCATTGGCTTGTGGGTAGTAAGGAGTTGAGAAACTATGTTTTATATTATACTTTTCGCAAAGAGCTTGAACATCCTTATTCTTAAAAGACTTGTCGTTATCAGAAATGATTTTAGAGGGAATACCAAAACGACAAATGATATGGTGAAGTATAAACTCCACAATTCTAGGACCTGTCATACTAGTTAGAGGAATAGCTTCAACCCACTTTGTGAAGTATTCAGTGGCTGTAATTATGAAAGTATGTCTGTCCTGAAGAGGCAGGTGAAATCTTGCCAATTAAATCGAGACCCCATTGTGAGAAGGGCCAAAGGCTTTGGATGGGCTGTAAAGCTTGTGATGGTATATGGATTAAATTAGCGTGTTCTTGACACTTTTTACATTGTTTAACATATTTGCAACAATCTTGTTCCATAGTGGGCCAATAATATCCCATACGTAAAATACGCTTCGCAATGGCCATTCCACTAAAATGACCACCACAAGTACCATCATGGGCTTCAGAAATAGCTCTATGTGTTTCACCTGCTTCTAGACAGCGGAGGAGTACTCCATCATATCCACGTTTATACAACACATCCCCCAAAAGAACAAAATGAGCTGCCTTTTGCTTAAAGCAGCGGTAGGCAGTTCGAGACAAATCAGGTGGAAGTGTTCCAAACTTGAGGAAGGCTACTATCTCACTAGACCAAGGCTCATATGGATCTGAATGGATAAAGCAAACATCTTTTTCATCTTTAGACTCAGCACGGACAATTACAGACTTAGAGATTGTGGAAATGATTAGGGGTTGTACCTCTCCAAGGGAGTCCTTTGGAATCAATGATCCAAGAGAGGCCATGGCATCCGCAAATCTATTAGTCGAACGAGGCAAACTAGTGATCTCATACCAATCAAACTTAGAGAGCAACTTCATTGCTACATCACGATAAAGCTTAATGGTAGGTTCTTTGGCTTGGTATTCTCCTGTAATTTGTTTAACCACGAGTTGAGAATCCCCAAATATCCGAATACACTTAATGCTCATAGCTATGGCTGATTGAAGACCTAAAATTAAGGCTTCATACTCTGCTGTATTATTGGTGCATTGGAAGTCTAGTTTGAATGATAAAGGGATGGGAATCCCTTGAGGTGTATGAAACACAACTCCAAGCACCCTGACCTTTCGTGCACTTAAAGCCATCAAATAATAGCATGATGTCAACATCTTCCTCCGGAATGATGTCCTCTTCTTGTTCAGTGATAGCAAATACCGAATCATCTGGGAGCTCAATAATCAAAGGATGATCACTAGGTAGCGGAGCTTTCGCAAGTTGATCGGCTATAACTTGACCTTTAACAGATTTTTGGCTAATGAATTCAAGATCGAATTTGGTAAGCAACATTATCCATTTAGCGGTACGAGTGTTATTATAAGTGTGAGACATCATATAATGCAGAGGGTTTTCTCTAGCTATGACATATGTTGTATGGTTAAGCATATAATGACGAAGTTTCTTAGTGGAAAAAACCACTGCTAAGCACAACTTTTCCACATAAGCATATCGGGTTTCATAGCTTACCAATGTTTGACTAATATAATAGATAGCTTGCTCATGATTTTGTTCATTCTTTTGTGCAAGCATTGTCCCTAAGGCAAAGTCTGTTGCTGAGATATAAAGGTTGAAAGGGACCCCTGGACGAGGTGGAGCCAAGACTGGCGAAGACGCTAAGTACTGCTTGATGTCATCAAAGGCTTTCTGACATTCATCTGTCCATGAAAATTGTACCCCCTTTTGTAGTAGGTGGCAAAATGGCCTACATTTATTAGAAAGTTGTGCAATAAAGTGACGGATTGAATTAATCTTTCCTTGTAAACTACGCAACTCCTTCAAATTAGTTGGGGGACATATTTCCATAATGGCTTTGACCTTGTTTGGGTCCACCTCAATACCTCGTTTAGAGATAATAAAACCTAGGATTTTGCCTGAGGTAACACCAAAGACACATTTCTTAGGGTTCAACCTTACTTTATGCTCTAGAAGTCTATCAAAAACTTTTTCCAATACATCAAAATGCTCTTGTCGAGTTTTAGATTTTGCCAATAAATCATCCACATAATCTTCGATAATCTTATGCATATAATCATGGAAAATATAAGTCATGGCTCGTTGATAGGTTGCACCTATGTTCTTAAGGCCAAAGGGCATCACCCTGTAACAAAAAGTTCCCCAAGGTGTAGTAAATGTTGTTTTGTGTTGATCTTCAGGGTTTATTCGAATCTGGTTGTATCCTAAAAATCCATCCATGAACGAAAGCATTTCATGCCCAGCGCAGGTGTCGATAAGAGTATCAATTTTTGGAAGAGGAAATTCATCCTTAGGACACGCTTTATTTAGATCTTGAAAATCGGTGCAAACACGTATCCCCCCGTTAGGCTTGCGAACGGGTACCATGTTAGAAAGCCACTCAGGATAATCAATCGGGACGACAAATTTAACATCCAAAAGTTTTTGAATCTCCGATTTAACTAGGAGGGCCACAGTAGGATGCATTTTCCTAAGTTTCTGTTTGAGAGGTTTAGCATCTTTTTGTAAGGTGAGGTTATGGACAACCAAATTAGGGTCTAGGCCTGGAATGTCTTTGTAAGACCATGCAAATATCTCCTTCTTCCGCTTGAGTAGAGCAATCATTTGCTCTTGTTCCTCTGATGATATACTTTTAGCCAGTTTCACAATTTGGGTGCCATCTTGGTCTGTACTAAGGTCTACATCGATAGTTTCTTCAATAGACATGTGGGAACCTTCCTCAAGCTGATGGGGAGTAGGGATCAAATTTATGTCATCTAAAATGTCATCAAGTTCTTGTGCTTTGCTCTCGTCTATGTCTGCCTGGAAAACCTCTGGCTTAGAAGATGAATGTGAATGTGGAGGTGAATGAGGAATGTAGTTGGTGGAAGCCCTTAACAATTCCTCGGAAAGAATGAACTCTGAAATAGATGGAGGGAATGAAATCCGATCCATGTCAATCAGGCTTGGGTTGATCAAGATTGACTTATCCGGATCATATGGATTATGGAGCGGGGTGAATAAGTCTTCAAAATTCATTGTCAACTTATGAAAGAAAGAATGGCGGAATGGAAGGGAAAACCGGTGAAGACCTCGGAAGACCTGAAGTGTAAAACAACATAGTTTTTCAGTTTTTTTTTTTTTTTGGTTTGAGTTTTTTTTTTTTTTTTTTGTAGTGGTGAAAACCACTATTACACACATACATACAACAATAAAGTTTTTTTTTTTTTTTGGAATTTTCTAATTTTTTTGTTTTTGGTAGTGGTGAAAACCACTATTTTAGTATATACATATAATACAGGTTTGGATTATGGCTTATGGATGTGGCGGGGGTGGTGGTTCACCTCGTTCTTGTGGAAGAAGCAAGCGAAATATGGCCTCTTGGAGAGGAAACAATTGGAGATAAAACTCATCTTGTTTAGTGAGGGGAACAATGGGCGCCGACTCTTCTTCAGATTCATCACCATTTGACATTACGTCAAATTCTTCATAGGCTTCATCTTCGGATTCATCGGGGTGGAGGATTTCTTCTTCTGAATTAAAATTAATGCTTTGAAAAGCTCTTTCAAAAGAAGAAAGGGATGGAAGTGGTTGGTAGCCCAGACCAAAATGCTCAGTGGGTCTCTGATATGGCATATCGATGCGTTCAGTTACTCCTTGCTCGTAGCGACCTAGGCCAAATTGCTGCCAATTATGTCTGTGGAAATAGCGAGAGGGAAAACCCTCCATCCTTTTGATATTGGTAGGGACTAGATGCTTGGGTTCTGGTATGGTGGTAGGACTAGAAGATGACTCTATTCCCCCATATACAAAATTAATGGAATTTGGCATAGAACCCATGTTATAAACCGATCCAATGGATAAATGTTGGTCATGTGGACGACCAAAATCTTTAACTATTTGCACATTGAATGGTGTGATGTGGACATCTTGGATGGCATACTCACCAATACCTACATCAGTGAGATGGACCTTGACTTGGGAGGGATATGGACTTGATGATGGAATAGAAGAATGTGGGATAGAAGAATTGGAAGGATTTGGTTGGGTTGATGCTTCACTAACTTGTGAAACATCGGTCGGTGATGGTTGGGAAGATGGAGGAACAATAGGTGATGTTGAAAAAGGTGTAGAAGAAGGGGGTAACGACGTGGAAAGAGATGATTGGTCATGGCCACATGTGCATGTGGTCACTGATGAAGAAGAAGGAATATTAGGTGATGAAGAAAGTGGTGAATGAGATGGAATAGCAAAAGAGGAAAATGGTTGCGATATGATGGGTAGCTCCTCAAGAATGGGAGCTTTAGAAGAAGATGGTATAGAAGAAGTAGATGGGGTCAAGAAAATATGAGTGGATGGCAACACAATCTCATAAGGATTTGAGACATAGTTGCAATGTTTGAAGGGTTCAAGTGTCAGCAGTACACAATGAACTCTGTCCCTCATATACATACTTTAGACATTGATGCGATGATAGAAGGGACACATCTCATCTCCCTAAGCCAAGGTCGTCCAAGCAATACATTGTATGCCATGGTCCCTTCCAAGATGTGAAACAAGGTATGCAAAGTTCGGGCCCCTACCTCAATGGGCAAGGTAACCGTGCCAACCGTGGAAGATAAAGCATCATTGAATGCTTTAAGAGTAAAAGTCGACTTTGTGATTAGGGATGGCGACAACTTTAGATGACTCAACGCCGATGTTGTAATGATATTGATTGAGGAATCGGTGTCAATTAAGACTCTCTTGAATGGCTTGTTATCGATCTTGGACATGATATGCAGTGGAGGATCTATACTTTCTGTTGACATAGGTTTGATTTCAAAATCATAGAAAGTGATGGAGGGCTCCATTCATGTTTGAATACTCCCCACAAAGTTGTTGAAGGCATTAGTATCTTGAGTTTGAAGCTCGATTGACTTTAATATTTTCATTAATGCCTCTCTATGCAGGGGAGATTTTTGAATGAGGTCATAGATCGATAACTTGGCAGAAGCCATTTTTAAACTGGTAGTTAACCGGCTACTTAATGACATGATGGGTCATTGGCATTGAGTAGAATGATTTAGCGGTTGTTGAGAAGTACTAGCATGTCGTTGGGTCATTGTTACCTGAGGTGGACTAGGAGTTTGTATAGGTGGCTGTGGTTCAGCCTGATTTGGTTGGTTCGCCCTTTGACCCCGGGTTACTACATTAATAGTACCCACAAAACCTTGGTATTGTTGTACATGGTTGACTTGATTAGGAGGAGTTACCTGAGTTACTCCCCCTGAAGTTGTTGGAGCTTCCTCTCGATGTGGAAGGGGTGTTTGAAATATACCCAAATTTTGATTTTGTTGGGCTAAGGGGCTATCCAATTTAATGGATCCAATCTCAATAAGATCTTGGATCACATGTTTGAAAGTTGTACAATTATTGATATCGTGCCCATTTTGCCTATGATAAGGACAAAATAGGTACTCCTTGTAATACTTCCCCCTTATAGATGGGTCTAAAGGTTTAAACTCAGGTAAAGTTAACTAATTTGTGCTATATAACTTGTTGAATATGACCTCATATGGTTCATCTAAAGGTGTGAATTGTCGCTTGGGACGATTGTTTTGCCAAGGTCGAGTTTCCATGGTTGGCCCAGTATTGGGATCTGGTTGAGTAGGGGTGGGTACCCCATGATAAGAAATTGGTTGCGGTTGACTTTTCATTACTTGTTGTTGTTGAGCCATTACGGGCTGGCTCGCCACCACTTGATTAACTTGGTTAACATTTGAGGCTGTATTACCCTGTGCTTGTTTGTTTTGGCCATAATTATTATTTCATTGTTGACCCTTTTGTTGCAATTCTTTTCT
This sequence comes from Wollemia nobilis, assembly GCA_028583015.1. Taxonomy (NCBI): domain Eukaryota; kingdom Viridiplantae; phylum Streptophyta; class Pinopsida; order Araucariales; family Araucariaceae; genus Wollemia; species Wollemia nobilis. The sequence goes on from JAQPPZ010017037.1 coordinate 1,849,934, forward strand.
ATGGGGTTTTAAAACACCCTCTTGGACTTTAATGTCTTCTATGATACTTGCTTAGGCCAAAGCCTCTTCAAAAGTCCTGTATTGTTGTAATTGGAGTAACCAAGAGATAGGTTTTAGACAACTCTAGGTAAACATTTTGGTTAACTCCTCCATTGGTAGGGAGAATGGCAGTTTATTAATGATAGCCCTCCAACGGTTTTCAAAGTCATAAACAGTCTCATCGTCATGTTGCTTGAGCTTGTATAAGTCAGCTAATGAGACTCTCTTTTGTACATTCAGGGAGAATCATTCTAAAAACATATTAATCAATTGCTCGTAAGCATAAATGCTATGGTGAGCTAAATGATTGTACCATGTACAGCATCTCCTCCTAATGTCTGAGGAAAAGTTCTAAGCATAAGAGCATCATTATTTTGGATTCTAAAGCAAGCATGCATGAATGAGCTCACATGTTCATGAGGATCCTCAGTTCCTTGAAATTTGTCAAACTTCGGTAATGTGAAATTAGTCGGATATGGTGGTGAAGGTACCGAAGGATGAATTGGTTGATTGATCAATGACCTTAGCGTAGGTTTCTGACTAAATGATCCAGGCGCGTTAAGCATAAGGTTGTCAATCTGTTGTTGCATAGCATGGAGTCGTGGATCTTCATTAAAATTTTGACTTGTTTGATGATTATGAGGATGTAATGGAAGAGTGGAAAATTGATGAGATGGGATGAAATTGCCTGAATTAGGCGGTGTGGAATGGACAGGTTGTTGGTATGGATGATACCGAAAAGAAGGTGATTGGGGTAGATGATGAACTGGACTAGGTTTGGAGAAAGGTGGGGTAGGAATGGACACCACTGAATATTGGGGTACCCAGGTGGGGCTCGAGCTAATAAAAGCTAGGCTGGGTAGAAATTGGTTGGGGTGTAGGATTTACTACGACAGGTGGTTGAGCATTTTGTTGTTGTTGTTGCAAAATAAATTTGTTGAGATACTCCTTAACCTTATTAATCTCTAACCCAAGGGAGGTGGGATGATTGGATGAAGGTGGAGGGCAGGCTGCCATGGTAGTCACAGGATACTACATAACAGGGACAATGAAGGTGGCTGAAGTAGGCGGTACCTGGGAAGAAACAGTAGACTGTTCCCCAGGTAGGGTGAAACCATAAATGGTTTGGGAAGAAGAGGGTTGAAATTGGTTATGGCTAGAAGAGTTTCCACCAACTTCATAAAGAGAATTGGTGTACACCGGGTACATGGAGGAGAAGGTGGTCGGGAAGACACTACATTTGTCTCCAAAGGAGAACAATTGAGCATCTGGGAAGATGTTGGAGATGAAACCGGCTGAACAGATACCACATTAGCCTCAAAAAAAGGGTTAGTGTAGACTTGAGTGAAACCAGCGGGTATTGTTGATGCAATATCCTACTGAAAAATAGAATCTTGCATAGGGGAATCTTGGATTGGCTCAAGGATATAGCCGATGCCATCTCTTAATTGAGTTTGCACTTGGGCCATATCAATGTGGGTAATATGACAGGAATTGTCTTCCTCCATGGGCATGGCCATGTGATAGACGGTAGAAGGACGTGAAAGACCTGCAGGCAAACCTGCCTGAAATTCACCAGGATAAGTGGCCATGTTGGTGGTGGGGATGTTCTGTGAATTTCCCATTTGATTATTTAGATTTAACATTTTAGATTGATTCCTTGTTAAGACCATAGAGCAATAAATCTAAACAAATTCAGAAAAGAAGAATGCAAAACTAGAATGATAAATTTACACTACAAAAATTATCAGAAAACAATCACAACCTAGGTTTCAACCAATATGTCTTACTTGCGGTTAATTAATTATTTTCTGATCTTAATCTGTAGTAAATTTTAAGTGTCTGGTTTATGAGTTTTGCATGTGATCTAATATTGAATTATTCACAAAAAAGGTAAAAACTATGGCTAGGAAAGGACAACGAGATTCTTACTGGTGATGAAATCCAGCAAGTTTGCTCGGGGGTGACCTATGATGTCTAAGTCAGAAGTTTAATGGATGGAGATGAATTCCACCGTCACTAAACTTCAAGCAATACCTGGTGATGAAATCCAGATATTACTGTTTTAAATGCAATATGAAAATGCAATGAATTTTATTTTAAGTGTTTTAATTGTCTAATGTATACATACAAAGCTATAAATCAAAAGTTCTAATGATCTAAGCAAGAGGCTACTAAAAACATGCCATTTCCTCTGAAGAAGTGGAGTACACCGTTTAAAACCCCCTACCTACCGATGATATCAAATATCAAAGGAGCAACCGGAAGGTTCGTCCACTTCTCTGCCTAGAATCACCCAATGGCAGGAGTACTATTGACATCCAATCAATAGTCCTACTTAGATAATTAAAACAAATAATTCGTAGCTATTCTAATATGCAGCTAGGTATGCAAATTTTTTTTTTTTTTTAATGCAAGCAACAATCAATAATGCAATGCAAAGAAAAATGTAATTAAAAATAACTGTTCTTTTCCAGATTACTTAGTTTTTGTTCATTTTAAAGTAATGATCTGAAAAAGAAACAAAATATGGCAGAAAAACCAAAAACGTAAAAAGTACAGCACTTACTTGGAAGCCTACGCTTTTCTATAAAACTGACTTCAAACGCCCACGGGAGTCTGCACAGGTTGAAACGCACCTTTGCGTTTCGTATTGGACTTCCAGACGCCCCTTTGCGTCTGCTGTGTTTTCTGCAAGCTCAGAAACCCTAGTTCGCTAGAACAACGAATTTCGCAATTTCTAGAACCTGCAAAATAAAATAGAAAACAAGAATAGATTAGTAAAGCAAGTATTAAAAATATGAAACCCTAGGGGGTCCCACCATGATCGCCATTTGTAGATTAAAAATACACGCCAAACAAAAATAAATAAAATCACAATGACAGAGTATAGAATAGTTGCACAAAACAAATGATTTCTATTAATCGATGGAGTTTAAAAACTCCTTTTTGAATACAACTGGTCTTGTAACCCTTTATTTGTGATACACAGTTACAAGTTATTCTAGGGTTCTCCGAAACCCTAGCTGGCACAAATGGTGGCACTTCTGAAGAACGTATCTTCAATCCCAACAGAGTGAGTGGGCTTTATTGTATCCCTTGCTTAGACCACTCCAGCTTAATCAGCTGCCATCAATAAACCGAATCTGTTGTCAAAAACCTGCACACATTAACACTATCAAGGAGTTAGAAATTAATAAGAGGGCTCCACTGTGTGAGCCCTCGAAAACAATCTAAAACCCTAGAAAACGAAGTGCAGGAATTCAATAACAGATCAAATAGAAGAAAAGAAGTTACTTGCTTTAAACTAATTTATACTTGTTCTCTGTTAACGCAGCTAGACCAGGCGACACCTGGAAGTAATGTGGCTGTCAAATCGACTACGGAAGGTGCCCTGGTGCACTCGTTGAATGACCGCGTGCTTCTGGATTAAGGTTTCAGATGCCAGTCTAAGTTTGTGGCTGTGGGTAAATGCCCGCGGACACTTGGTAAACGCCCGTGGGCACTTGGTAAACGCCCGTGGTCACTTGGTAAATGCCCGTGGGCACTTGGTGAAGGGGTAAACGCCCACGGGCACTTGCAACAGGAATGGGAGATTTTGCAGAATTTTGTAGAAGGAATGGCGGCGAAAGCGGCGATGGAAGCGGCGATGGATGCGGTGAAAGGGTAGCAGAAGAGAGGAGATAGCAGTAGAAGAATTAGAATCAGAGATAGCGCATAAGAGATAGAAGTAGCAAAAGACATAGGGTTTGAGCCATCCAAGTGACTCAATTTATAATCTACTCTTAGGGCACACTTTAGGGTTTTAACGACACTTTGAACGTGTGGCTAAGATTAAAGTGGATCCAAGGGTAGAGAATAAATCTTGGTTGTGAAATGGATTAAGATGGATGGACGGATGAGATTAAATGAAGGACGGACGGCTCAAATTAAATCACTTAAACTATTATTTAAATATATATATTAAAATATTAAAATATTAAAAAATATATATATAAATATTAATTTAAATAAATTTGGGGATGAAAAATGGCGGGAAAGGTGAAATTGGGCCAAATAATGGCGGGAAAGTGTGGATTTGGGCCAAATAATGGTGGGAAAGTGGGTGACCGACATGTGGCTGACAGGAAGGTATAGATGACTTGCAAGTGGCTGGATTTTGGTGTCTACAGTTCATATGATTTTTTTTATTCTTATTTATGGGATTGAATTTGTAATAGTTAGTACTATGAATTTTTCTTTTGCATATCTGACAATACCTATTATACCATGGTCTTCATCATTTTTATGATGAGGTAATATTTCCCTATGGATTGTCTTTTGATGCCAATATAGTTTTAGTTATTTTATAATTAACTATATTCTCTACCTCATATTCTTGAAGAATATCGATTGGGTGATAAAAAGTAGTATATTTACTTAGGACTTGTAAAGATGATACCAAATATTTATAGCTATTTGGAAGTTCTCTCATGGTTACTTGAGTAAAATGTTCATCTTTAATTTCTTCTCCTAAGGTTAATAATTTCCCTTTAATATTTGCTAATTTCCTTAGGAATAGTTCTATCCTCTCACCACTGTTCATTTTTAGAGAATGTAGTTGAGTTTAAAGATGAAGGATAGTGGCTTTATATTTTCCTTCAAATATATTTTCTAATATTTTCCATGCTTCAGTAGATTTCTTTGTTGAACTAATATAAGGTTGTATTTCATCAATGATAATAAATATTATTATCATTAGGTCTTTTACATCATTTTAATAAAAAATTTAAATTTTAGTATCACCTATGTTTGGTATTTTTGTTTTTCCTTGAGTTATCTCCAAAAATTATTTATTTACTAAGATTGCTTTAACCTTATTTTCTAGGAGAAATAGTTTGGTCCCTTAAGTAATTGGAATTCTGCAAGAAAGAAATTATTTGATGTCATGATGATCCTTGTGGTCTTCTTTTAATTTCCCTAATATTTATTTGATGATGCCTGGTGAAATTCTAGGTTTTGTAGAATGCCTTATGTCTCCCTAGTTATTTTGGATATATTGAACAATAAATAAAGTGCTTCTGATAATATTAGTTCAATTTTGGGTTGATTTTGTAAAGTTTTGTGAATAGAAAAAAATAACTTCTTTTACTTCTTATTTCTACTATTGAACTTAAGCACTTTCTAATTTTGATGAGGTTCTAATAGTTGGATATCCTTTGTCCCTTTAATGTAAGTTTGAGACAAGCATATAAATAGTTTCCAACTTTTGATATTCATTATTGAACCTTCTTTTATAGCCTTTTCTAATTTTATATTTAATGTTTCTAAATTTCAATTACCTAATTTGGTGTAGTATTCCTTATAACTCCCTAATATGGAATATTAGAAAACAACAATATTTACAATATTAGATGTTTAATCTATCTAGGTAGAAATCCTTATTTCTCCTATGTTTTAGATTGCAAATATTAGACTATTTTATATATTTTTTCCTTTTAATATTGCTTTCAAATATGGTTGATTTCCCTTAATGTTTCAACCTTATATTATACCTTATATCTCCCTATTAATAAAAGCAAATTGGAATAAGGTAAATTCTTACCTTTGTAATTCTCCAAAGCTCTACATATCCAGCACTGATTTTTCAGATATAGATGACAACACTCTTCAACACTATTTTGACCATTATTTCTAACATATGGGTGTAGGCTATAGTGCTTCTCTTGAATTCAAATGGTGGATGGTTTCTTGATACCTTTCAAAAAAATACTTGAACAGTGGATACCTCATGTATGATTGATTTGACTAGGAACTTTAAATACTCTCTTTCTACTACTACTATGAACATTGATACTGCTACGTAAATATACTATGAACTTGAATTTTAGTGCTTTAACAAATTTAGCCTTGAATTTTGTTATTCCTTGGTCTTTGGGACCTCAAATAAGAGCTAAATTTTGAAGTGAGTGATAATTGTCACAACGGTTATCGTTGAGCACTTGAGGGATGAAAAAATGCTTATTTCCACTTATAAATTTTTTCTAGGTAAAGGATGAGCATTACAATCTCAGATGAGTGCTCACACCAATCTTCTATCCTATAATATTTTCTTGGTCAAGCTTGTAATGGATGGATGCTTGTGTGGGAAATGTTAGGATTTCCTTCGAGGTCACAAGTGTCACCTTATATTTTTGCATAATATTTCCACATAATGTCTTTTCAACATATCTTTGCAATATCCTTATTAACAATACAACATGGCAAGCTCCACCTTTGTTGTATGCATTCGATGGCATTTGGAGTGAGTTGTTTTCAAATGGAATGGTGAGCAACACCTTAGGAACCTAGAGCAACGATTTGAGCAACAATTTTGAATGCTTAATCAATGATATGGTGGATTTTAAAATACTTCAATGATGCTCCTTGGATGTATGTCTAGTGTAATATTTTGTGTCTTCTTTTTCAACTTGTTATAAAAATCCCTTTTGTAGATAATATTCCCCTATAATGCTTCCATTTATTTGTATTGTTTTCTTACAGGCTTCTCTATCCAAATCATATAAGATATGAGAATTTTGGAAGACCCTTTTATCTTACCTAGAGAATACTTTTCCACGGTTGCCTTGGACTATTTTTCTACTTGTGAAGAGTGTGCCCTTTTGGCACTAAAAACCTATCATTCTTCCTATGTATGGCAGATTAGAGTAGTCCAATATAATGTAAATTTTTTTGAGAATATAATACCTCTTTGCACCTCTTTTACAATCTCTGGTTTTATGGTAGATTTTGAAGTAGGCAATGGCTGATTTGATGTTGTCACTTTTCCTAGAATACTCTGCCCTTTGCTTAGTTACTTTGGTAATGAACCCAAGATAATAACCACTAAGATATAAGATTTTTTTAGAGGTAATTTTTACACCTTTTTCAAGTAAATAGATTTTAGTGCACTTTGAATCTAAGACTCACCAAGTCTTGATTTGAAGCTTTTATTGTTGATTTTGATGGCGGATTTCTTCTCTTCTCCATGAAGGAATCTGATCTATTTTTTTTGGCTTCTTTGGGCCACAAAATTCAATAGGTTTTATGCATAATATAGTATCCCTAGATACTTTGATAATCTACTAGTTTTTTTATCCCTGATCTTTAACAATCAAAAAACACAAACTAACCCCTTTTGAGAGTAACTAGTTAGACATCAACTAGTATAGTATCAATGGATTACTAATGCACTTTTAATGGTAATAATAATCTCATGTTATTGACCCTGTAAATGAATTATCAAAATAATTTCATATGCATTTAATAATATCCACAATTTTTAAGAGTAATCTATAATACCCTTAATGAATACTATGTATATTTTTTATTTTTATTTTTTTTATCACAATCAATATTGTAGGATATAGTCTTATTGCTTTCTAGATAGCAAATAGGTAGATGATAGTTTTAATTATTTAAAAAATATCCAACTCCTATTTAATGCGCAAATAATCCTTAAAATAAATTTTCCCATTTTGCACTTGAAGACTATAATGCAATCTACTCTTCTGCAACTTTTAATCTAAATATGGTCCCTTAACAAAGTTTGATAATAATCCAATTTGATGTTTAATAAATGAACCTAATTACACCCAATTTGCTTATATCTTTGATGGCTTCCGAAGTATATATAGATAATGGTATTTTTGTTGGCAATTTTGGGTACCTTGGGTACATTGCTTTTGCTCAAGTGATTAAGTTGTCATTGATGTCAAGAAGCTTTTGAAGGAATTTGATTTGATGTAAAAGAATTTGTTTTGTTGAAGGTTTTGGCATGACAGGTTCGAAAGAAAGTAAGTTGGAAAAATGTCACGATATCGCGACATGTCGCATTTTCGCGACTTCAGTAGGAGAGAGAAATCTTTTTAGAAAAGTGTCGCGATATCGCGACATGTCGCAGTTTCGTGACTCAAATAGGAGAGAGAATGTTCGGAGTCAGAAATGTCATGATTTCATGACATATTGCAAGGAAGGTTGAACGGATGAAAAAGTGTCACGATTTTACGACATGTTGCAGGAGAGAGAGTCCGAAAGAAAAAATGTCATGATTTCATGACATAATGCAGGAGAGAGAGTCCGGGAGAAAAAATGTTGCAATATCATGACATGTCGGGTTTTCGTGACCCGAAGAAAAGAAAAGTGCTAAGGAGAAAATGTGTCGCAATTTTGCGACATGCTGCAGAACTCGAAGTGAGAACTATCACGATTTCACGACATGCAGCAAAGGTAAGAGTCTGAAATGAGAACTGTCGCAATTTTGCAATAGGCTGCAAAGAAGTCATACAGATGCATAAAGTGTCACGATTTTGTGATAGGTTGAAGAGAAAGCTTATGGATGCAGAAAGTGTCATGATTTCACGACAAAGATAGTAAGCAAGTCTTCAACAGAAGAAGCGTCACGATTTCGTGATGAATTCAAGAAGGAAGAGCTTGAAGGCAAAAGCGTCATGATTTCATGACATGTTCCAGTTTCACGGGCGTAAGGCAGCGAAAGTGTCATGATTTCACGACATGTCTAGTGCAAGCAGACAAGAGTGCAAGGAAGAGAAAGTGTCGCAATTTTGTGACAAATTGAGATGGCAGCGTTCGGTTGGAGAAAGTGTCCCGATTTCATGACAGAAACACAAAGCAGGTCTTCAACAGGAGAAATGTCACAATTTCATGACAGAAGCCAATTTGTGAACTATGAAGACAAAAGTGTCACGATTTCATGACAGAAGTGAAGTCGGAGTCTGTAGAGGCAGAAGTGTCATGATTTCACAACAAAAGCAAAGTTGATGCTGACAAAGACAAAAGTGTCACGATATCATGACAAGAGCTTAGATGAAGTCGTTAAAGGTTAAAGTGTCACATTTTCACAACAAAAGGCAAAAGAAAGTGTACGGTTGCAAAGGTGTCATGATATCATGACATGTTGTAGTTTCACGGCAAAAGCTATAGAAGAGTTGCAGAGGCAATGAGGCCAACAAAGTTAAATTTGGGCTGACAAAGATTAGGGTTTGCAGTCGATGTAGTTTAGGGTTGTGCAGTCGACTAAGATCAAGGTTTTGATCTTGAAAGTATTAGTATAAAAGGAGGGCTGCTCGAATAGTTAAGGTATCAATTTTGAGTGTGTGTTCGAAGTGCGACATTCACAGATAGAGTGCAGGGGAGAAGTCCGATCGCTGAGAGCAGAGTGCGAAGACAGTGCTGCTGTGTTTGCGCATAGAGAGCAAAAAAGCGCAAAGCTGTTGGGTGCATCATTTTTGTGACGTTCGGTGATAGTGCACAGGCTTGATGGTTTTTGACAAGTCATTGAGAGGGATTGTTACACAGATTTGAGCAAACTTTTCTTGAGCTAGTGAAGCAGTTTGGGTAGGTTCTAGTAAGAACTTGCAAAGCAGATCTGAGACAAGTCTTGGTGAAGACTTGGGTGAAGATCAAGCAAGCTTTAGAGAAAGCTTGTGAACCATATTTGAGGACTAGTTGAGGACAGAGATTGGTGTATATCATAGAAAGACGAACGAGGACATTTGTGCTAGACCAAAGGACTGTGTTTAGTGCAAATTTGAGGACCAGCCTTTGGAGGTGACAGATTTGAGGACATAGATATCCAGCCAGAGAAGGGAAGACAGGTGTCTTCTGTGGATAGAGTTCCATTTGCTAAGGGCAACAGAGGCAAAAGTCTTCTAGAGGATCACCAGCTAGAGTAGAGCTAGGGGATTGGTGTCTCCTTTGGGTTGGTGCCCATAAACATTGTAATCGGGAAAGGTATTCCCAGAATTTGATTTGATAAAATTTAGTGAAATATTTTATCCGTGGAGTAGCCCACTTTGGGTGAACCACATAAATTGTTGTGTCTCTTTGTGGATGGTGTTTTGTGCATTGCTTTGATTACGGCTTTTGATACTGCTATCTATACACTACATAATATTGAATTGAAAGTTGAATTGAAGGAAAAATTAAAAAGTGGTCTTATATTGTTCACCCCCCCTCTCAGTATAAGCTTATGTTCTTCAATTGGTATCAGAGCAGGTTCCTTCAAAAAGTTTAATAGCTTGAAGGAAAATCTAGCAAAGAACACAATGGATTATTCAAGTGGCAATGCAACACCTATTCTCGATGGATCAAATTTTGGTCTTTGGAGTGCAAGGATGAAAGTTCATCTAATGGCACTTGGGAATGAGGTTTAGGAAGTGATTGAAGACGAGTACACTATTCCTGAACATGGTCCTTATACTAAAGAAGATAGGCTCCTACATCACAATAATTCAAAATCAATGAATGCTATCCTGAAAGGTTTACGAAAGCGAGATCTTACCAAGGTGATTCATTGCAAGACAACTAGTGAAATGTGGAAACAGATTGTAGGTGGTTCACACAGGTGATGTAAATGTCCGAAAGGCTAAGTTGAGACACTTCAAAGGTATGTTTGAACAACTCAAGATGAATGATGATGAAAATATTAGTGAGTACATGCTTCGTATGGATGATGTTGTTAACTCCATGAAAGACTTAGGTATTGATCTTGCTGAAAATGATGTTTGTGATAAGATTTTAAGATCTCTTCCTAATAGATTTAGTGAAAAGATTTCTGCTATTGAGGAAGCTAAAGATTTGGATAAGTTGAAAAAGGATGAGCTCCATAGTATACTTGCAGCATTTGAGTTGAGAGCTCAAGTACAGGTTGATGTCAAGAAAGAGGCAGCTTTCAAGGCTACCAAGAAATCCAAGGGTAAATAGCTTCAAGAGAGTGATTAGTCTTCCAGTGATGAAGAGGCATATTACAACAAGAAAGGCAAGTTCTCTAGAAAGCACAAAAGCATGAAAAATATAAGACGTTTCAATTGTGGAAAGTTTGGTCATTATGCTACTGACTGTACTGTTCCCAAGAACAAAAGTGATGAAGATATACAAGATTCTAAGAGCAAGGATTCTAAAAAGCACAAACATCACAGGAAAAACAAAGATGAGCGTAGCAATCAAGGAAATAGGTATTCTCACAAGCACAAGAAGAGTTTATACCTAGACAAAGCAATTAAGTGTTCTAGTAGTGATAGTGAAAGTTCTTCAAGTGATACTGAAAATGAGATGTTGTTCATATCAGAAAAGGAGGAAGAACCGAAACATAGATTCATTATCATGAAATGTCTTAGATGTGGAAATTTTGGTCACCTTGAGGATAATTGCACAAATAATGATTTGGTTTCTAGTATGTATGAGGATGCTTCAGAAAACTATAAGGAAGATGCATGTATGGTTTTTGAAAAAGGTAGCACCTCTAGTGATAGGAAATCTAAAAAAGGGTTTGATGATTCAAAAAGAAAACAAATAAAGGATCTAGAAAGTGAACTTAATAATGCTCTTAGTGTTTTGAAAAAGGAAAGAAAGAAGAATGCTAGACTCAAGGATAAGTTAGATGAATATTGTATGGAGAGAGATGATCTTATAGAAAGTCTCGACGTCTCTATGGCTAAGACACAAGAACTCAAGGATGAGTTAGAGTCTAAGGTTCTTGAGTATAGTGAGTTAGAACAAAAAATGGCTTCTTTGAAAGAGGAAACTAAAGAGTACAAGGATAAGCTTTACAGGTTTCAAGATAGCTCCAAAAAGGTTAAGTCACTCATCAAAGGTCAAAGAAAGACAACGAATAAAATAGGCCTTGGTTTTGTCAAGGAACAAGCTGGAGAGTCTAGTAAGAGACTCCAAAAGGAAGAGAGTTCTGATGAGGAAAGTATTTCAGATTATGAGTCCTTGGATGATAGATGCGCAAAATTAGAAAACAAAATTCAGAATGAGAAGAAGAAATTTTTAGGACCCAGGAGGTCGATTAAAGGAAAATTTCACGGCAGATGTTTTACATGTCACAGGTTTGGTCACATGGCTGCACATTGCATGGCTCAAGTGAAGAAGGTAAATGGCAATTTCAAAAGTGCTAGTTTCTTTCAAGGGTATTACTACTCTTGTCAACAGTTTGGGCACAAGGCAGTCTATTGCAAGGTTAATTATAGGAACAGGTTTGATCAAAACAGGTTTGGCCAAATCAGGCGGATTCAAAGAACAGGTATGCCTAAAAGAAATAACATTGTTACTTGTTATAAGTGTAACAATGAAGGTCACACAGCTAGACAGTGTAGAGCTAAACTTCTAAGGTACAGGAATAGGAACAGTGGTATGAACAGGTCCAAGAATCAAGGCATGGACAAGAACAGGGATGAGAACAAGAACAAGAACAGTGACAAGAACAGGAAGATGGACAAAGAGGTTAAGAGAAGACCCGAAAAGGAAGTTATAGATGCTGATGATGATCAGTGCCTAATGGGAGTTTTACTCCCACCCCAAAATTAATCACCTCTTCAGGAGGTGGGGGAGGGACTAAGCTAAGAGGCTCATTCTTAGTCCCAAGACCCAAAGGTGACCCTTTGCCATTGATGACAAAGGGGGAGAGATATGAGTAAGGGGGAGAGCTTCAGAGTGAAGAGGAAAGCTTCAAGTCAGGGGGAGAAAAACTTCAAAGAAAGTTCGTCAGTGGTTAAGCATAGTTGGTTTCATTTTTTAGCTCTTGAGAAGCATTTTTAGTAAAGGTTTACCATCAATGACAAAGGGGGAGATTGTTGGAAATTTTGGGTACCTTGGGTACATTGCTTTTGCTCAAGTGATTAAGTTGTCATTGATGTCAAGAAGCTTTTGAAGGAATTTTATTTTATGTAAAAGAATTTGTTTTTTTGAAGGTTTCGGCATGACAGGTTCGAAAGAAAGTAAGTTGGAAAAATGTCGTGATATTGTGACATGTCGCATTTTCGTGACTTCAACAAGAGAGAGAAATCTTTTTAGAAAAGTGCCACGATATCGTGACATGTCGCAGTTTTGCGACTCAAAGAGGAGAGAGAATGTTCAGAGTCAGAAATGTCACGATTTCGTGACATATTGCAAGGTTGAACAGACGAAAAAGTGTCACGATTTCGCGACATGTTGCAGGAGAGAGAGTCCGAAAGAAAAAATGTTGCGATTTCGTGACATAATGCAAGAGAGAGAGTCCGGGAGAAAAAATGTCGCGATATCGCGACATGTCGGGTTTTAGCGACCCGAAGAAAAGAAAAGCGCTAAGGAGAAAAAGTGTTAGGATCTCATCCTAACCCTTAATGTAATAACTTCCCCGATGTAATAATTCCTAGTGAACGTGGGTAGTACCCATGATTAATATTTTGTAATGTTCTAAGTTTTAGCTTAGGTAGTGCCTATGACAAATGGCACCCTTTTTATGTAACACATGGTAGATAGGTTAGGTAAGGTGGCATTGTGCATGTAATTCGTGTGGCATTATGCATGTAATTCGAGTGGCATTGTGCATGTAATTCAAAGTGGCACTATGCATGTAATTCGGGTGGCATTATGCATGTAATCCAGGTGGCATTTTGCATGTAAGCCAACCTTGGAAGGAAACTCCTTAAATACCCGAAAAGGCACCAATGTAACCATATTTTTGCAAATTAATGAAGTATTGAAGGAGGTTGCCCCCTCGAAGAGGCCTCGCGATTCTCGTCTTATTGTGAGATTGTTCCTTTATGCAAATTTTTGTTATATTAATATGATGTTTATGTGAGTTTATTTCCAAGCAATCGTGTGAGAGTGTGTTATTTGAGTTTATTTTATAGCAGGATCTTAACAAGTGGTATCAAAGCGCTTTCCAGGGCCAAGTTCTGCTGCAACTGCAATGATTCTTGCCATCCAATCCGCCTGTTAGGTATAAATTCTGTGTGTTTTTCCCATTTCTATTTTTCCTTATTAAAAAAAAATCCAAAAAATACAGTGCATTTTTTTTTCCAGACCAAAAAAAAAAATCTTTTTAGTTGAGTAGGTAGAAACCCTATATCGGGGGTTTTAAAATATCACGAAGGATCTGTCATTATTGGCTAAGCTAGATAGCCCATAAAGCGTCTAGTGAAGTGAGGGGCGATCATGCTCCAATACCTAGGCCTCAGACAGTAACTCGCGCACGGACTTGAGCTCCCACGTATCTTCGGGTATATCGGGAGACCATCTAGGATTAAACAAACTTTTAGCCATTAGGAAGCTCTTCGGCCTTGTATTACTCATAGTCTACGGGACACAGCATCCTGGACGATTACCCTCCCGTATTGTCAGAGAGGAGGTAGTGTGCTCAAGGGTATGTGTGGAATCCTCCTTGAGTAGTGGCCTGAAATATTGGTCCGAGCACTATTGTTCATCACTGTCGGTATATTAGAGGGCCTATGGGTGGTACATACTCCTATACTTAGCATTCCCTGGTTCTGTTAAAACTTCAACCTGTAAAAAATGCAAAAAATAAAAAATAAAAATAAAAATCCAAACATCCCTGTTCGTAAACCTGCATTTCAAAAGTGAGCATATGAGAAAGGAGTCCTCTACTAAAAAATAATAGAAAGGACATGCATTCGGGATAAGCCATGAGGGTGACACTTAAGTTGACAGTCTGGAGAATAACAGTCAAATTTACAGTGGCATCACAATAGTCACCAGTCGAGAGGTCACACAATAGTAGCAGAATTCACAGTCTTCAGGGTCAGAACATAACTGTCATAATAGTCACCTGCAAAATACAGAGAATATTGAGTATGAAACGAGGCCAGTTATAGATAGTGCTCCAGTACCCAACTTTTGCTCTGTAGCTCGTAATAGAAACTGTAAACACCGTTAGACTCAAGAAAAGAGAGATAAAAAAAGTCTGGGGTGCCAAAAAGTAGTGTTGAGAGATATAGCTCATTGTGACCACCTCCTTGAGCTGATCGTTTTGATATATAGCACCCAAGCACTTTTTTGGGCACTTACTAAAAATAGTAAGTCCTAAAAATTCAATTCTATTTTTAGTAACTGGTCACAAAAGGTTTAAAAAATGGCCCAGGGTACCCGTGGACACCAAAAAGAACTAGAACACTTGGAATCCCTAACAAAAGCCATTGAGAACTTGAACTCGGCTTTTCACTCCATAAGGGAAGAAGTCCAAGGTCTTCGCCTAGAGCATGAGGCCACTAGCAACCGCTTAGAAGAAGCACTGACAGAAGTAGACAACAAACTGAAAAGAGAACCACCCAAATCAGAATACCAAGCTGAGAGTTCTGCAAGGAATCGTGACCATGATCCACCCTTTAGAATGCCCAAATTGGACTTTCCCAAATTTAGTGGGAAGGATGTTGATGGGTGGCTATGTCGGGTTGACCAATTCTTTCGACTTCATAATGTACCCATATTTCATCGAGTCCAGATGGCTTCCTTTAACTTGGAGTCTGAGGCTCTACACTGGTTTCAATGGTTACGTATTGCCTACCCAAATCTCTCTTGGGAGGATTTTGAATCCCAACTACTCACTCGATTTGGTCCTAGTGAGTATGAGGACTTTACAGGAGCCTTGACCAAACTACAACAAACAGGGTCAGTCCGAGAGTACCAAGCTCAATTTGAAAAATTGGCCAATAAGACAAGAGGATTGAGTGAAGGGTTCTTCCAAAGTTGTTATATCAATGGGTTGAAGGTGGAACTCCAAGCGGAAGTAAAAATGTTGAAACCACGAACTATGATGGAAGCTATCGGTTTGGCCCGTTTGGCCGAATCTAAACTCTCTCGCCCAAAGACGCCCATCAAAGTTTCCTCAAAATAGACCTTCATTTCCACCTAGAGCCCAACATCCAACTGATAATAAACCTGCCGCACCCAAGCGCCTCACCACCGAAGAGATGGATGCACGTCGTGCCCAAGGATTATGCTACAATTGTGATGAAAAGTTTTTCAAAGGGCATAAGTGTGCACACAAAAAATTGTTCTTGATAGATGTTGAAGAACCTGATACCGCTGACGAGAGTGATGAGGATGAGGACCCTCCAGAACCACCTCCTCCACAAGCAGAAGTGAAACAGAACCCGAGACAGCAATTACAATCCATGCCCTTGCAGCATTACTACTCCTCAAACCATGAAGGTTACAAGATTTTTCAAGGGCCAACGTCTTTCCATCCTTCTGGATTCGGGAAGCACGCACAACTTCATTGACCCTAGAGTTGCTCAACGGGCAAATTGCTATATCCACACTTGTAATTCCTTTGAGGTCATGGTAGCCAATGGGGGAACCTTACCTTGTAAAGGAAAGTGTCGCAATGTTAAAATCAAGATAGGGGACTATGAACTCAAGCAGGACATGTTTGCCCTCCAATTGGGTGGATGTGATATTGTTTTGGGATCTCAATGGTTGAGTACGTTGGGCACTATCAGTTGGAACTTTGCTGAACTTTGGATGCAGTTCTCCTAGAACGGACAAACACACATCATCAAGGGCTCCCCAGTAGGAACACCTCAAATTATCAGTTCAAACGGCATGGAGAAATTGCTAAAGAAATCATCACGTGGGGTCATTGCACAACTATTCTCCATCCAACCATCCACATCTCCAATGGGTGAAATCCCACCAGACATGCAACAGATTCTCCACAAACATGAGGCCATCTTTTCATAACCAACCACACTACCACCGCATCGCTCTCACGACCATGCCATTCCATTATTGCCGGATAGTACACCTCCCAATATCAGACCATACAGGTACCCCCATGCCATGAAGTCAGAGATTGAGAAGATGATACAGAAATTACTCAAGGCGGGTGTCATTCGGCCTAGTACTAGTCCCTACTCCGCACCGCCTTACCGGTCCTCAAGAAGGATGGCTCTTGGCGATTGTGTATTGACTACCGAGAACTCAACAAGATAACTGTCAAGGATAAATTTCCTATCCCCGTGGTTGATGAATTACTAGATGAATTACATGGGACCATGTACTTCACCAAGCTAGACCTCCGCTCTGGGTACCATCAGATCCGGCTCAGGGATGAAGATATTCCTAAAACTGCTTTTCGCACTCATGAAGGTCATTATGAATTCTTGGTAATGCCATTTGGTCTCACAAATGCTCCTTCCACATTCCAAAGCCTGATGAACAACATCTTTCGCCCTTTTTTGCGGAAGTTCATCCTTGTGTTCTTCGATGACATCTTGATTTACAGTCACACATGGGAAGAGCATCTCAAGCATGTAGATCAAACCCTCCAACTACTGGCCGACCATAAACTATTTGCAAAAAGGTCCAAGTGCTCCTTTGGTTTGACTGAAGTAGAATATCTGGGACACATTGTCTCAAAGGATGGTGTCAAGGTTGACCCTAAGAAGATCCAAGCAGTCCAAGAATGGCCGAAACCTCGCACACTCAAGGGGCTTCGAGGATTTTTAGGGCTTACAGGATATTACCATAAATTTGTCTGCAATTATGGAAAGATAGCCGCCCCCTCACCTCCATGTTGAAGAAGGATTCTTTTACTTGGACAGGGCCGACTGAGCAAGCATTCCCGGACCTCAAGCATGCCATGACCACCACTCCAGCTTTAGCCATGCCGGACTTCTCTAAAAAATTTGTCATTGAAAGTGACGCTTCTGGTCGTGGTATTGGGGCGGTATTGATGCAAGAAGGATGCCCTTTGGCTTTTACCAGAAAAGCCCTATCTGATCGCAATTTGGGGAAATCCACATATGCCAAGGAAATGTTGGCAATATTGCATGCAGTCCTGCATTGGCGACCTTACCTCATTGGGCGCCATTTCTCCATCAAAACTGACCACCATAGTCCGAAATACTTTCTAGAACAACGGGTTGCCACCCCCGAGCAACAAAAGTGGGTATCAAAACTCATGGGCTATGATTATGACATCACGTACAAAAAAGGGAAGGAAAATCTTGTGGCAGTATGCTCTCTCTCGCCAATTTGAGACCCTTAGTATGTTGTGTGCCATCTCTACACCATTGCCCCAATGGATTGAGCCCTTACGTCAGGAAATACTTCAAGATGCAGATTTGAAAGACCTGGTTGCTTCACTTAGGGATGATCCAGAGTCTACACCAGGATATAGTTGGGATGGCCAGGATCTGCGTTACCATCAACGCCTGGTTCTTCCTCCTAAGTCCCCACTTCGAGAGCTCCTCATGAAGGAATCACATGCTACTCCATCTGGTGGCCATTCAGGGTTCCTAAAAACTTATGAGCGACTCAAGCGCACCTTCTTTTGGAAAGGTATGAAATAGGACATTCGCTCTTTTGTAGCGGACTGCGACACATGTCAAAGGATGAAAGGAGAAACAGTGCGCTCTCCGGGCACTCTTCAACCATTGTCGATACCAGATCAGGTGTGGACTGACATCTCCATGGACTTCATAGAAGGGCTACCTAAATCTGGAGGCAAGTCTCATTATTTTCGTGGTAGTGGACCGCCTTTCAAAGTATGCTCACTTTTGTGCCCTAACCCATCCTTACACAAAATCCACTATTGCCCAAATTTTTCTTGACTCCATATTTCGCCTTCATGGCATGCCAACCTCCATTGTATCTGATCGTGATCCCACCTTTACTAGCAATTTTTGGCAAGAGTTGTTTAAGTTGTAGGGGACTCAACTCAAAATGAGTTCAGCCTACCATCCGCAAACGGATGGTCAAACAGAGGTTGTTAATAAATGCTTGGAAACCTACCTTCGCTGCTTTGCCTCCGATCATCCTACTCATTGGGCAAAATGGCTTTCTTTGGCTGAATGGTGGTACAACACTTCCTATCATACCGCCACCAAACTCACACCATTTGAGGCAGTTTACGGGCGCCCTCCACTCACGCCTTCCTCCTACATTTCGGGCAGCTCCAAGGTCCAGGCCGTCGACAATGCTCTGAGTCAACACACCGAGGTCCTCCGCCAACTCAAGCAAAATTTGAACATGGCCCGTAATCGGATGCGCCAACAAGCTGATCAGCATCGTTCTGAGCGCAGTTTTGATGTGGGTGATATGGTCTTCCTTCGCTTACAGCCATACAAACAATCATCCCTACAACTCCGCAGGTGTCAGAAGCTCGCTCCAAAATTCTATGGTCCTTATCAGGTTCTACAACGGATTGGTCCAACAGCTTACAAATTGGCTCTTCCCCCCACTTCCAAGATCCACCCTATTTTTCATGTTTCCCTTCTCAAGAAAGTTGTGGGCACAAAGGTACAGGTTCAATCAACACTCCCCGAATTGGATGAAGAAGGCTCCATCTTACTTGCACCGGAGCAGTTGCTGGATCGTCGAACTCGCACTCGCGCAACCGTACCATTACAGAGGTCCTGGTTCAATGGCGTGGACTTCAACCTGAGGATGCTACATGGGAGTCTCTCCATCAACTCCAGCAATAGCTTCCTCATTTTCAGCTTTGAGGACAAAGCTTCTTCAAGGAGAAGGGCATGTTAGGATCTCATCCTAACCCTTAATGTAATAACTTCCCTAATGTAATAATTCCTAGTGAACGTGGGTAGTACCCATGATTAATATTTTGTAATGTTCTAAGTTTTAGCTTAGGTAGTGCCTATGACAAATGGCACCCTTTTTATGTAACACATGGTAGATAGGTTAGGTAAGGTGGCATTGTGCATGTAATTCGTGTGGCATTATGCATGTAATTCGAGTGGCATTGTGCATGTAATTCAAAGTGGCACTATGCATGTAATTCGGGTGGCATTATGCATGTAATCCAGGTGGCATTTTGCATGTAAGCCAACCTTGGAAGGAAACTCCTTAAATACCCGAAAAGGCACCAATGTAACCATATTTTTGCAAATTAATGAAGTATTGAAGGAGGTTGCCCCCTCGAAGAGGCCTAGCGATTCTGTCTTATTGTGAGATTGTTCCTTTATGCAAATTTTTGTTATATTAATATGATGTTTATGTGAGTTTATTTCCAAGCAATCGTGTGAGAGTGTGTTATTTGAGTTTATTTTATAGCAGGATCTTAACAAAAAGTGTCGCGATTTCACAACAAGTTAGAAGACAAAGTGGAAGCAAGTTAAAGTGTCACGATTTCATGACATGCTGTAGAACTCAAAGTGAAAATTGTCACGATTTCGTGACATGCAGCAAAGGGAATATTCTAAAATGAGAACTGTCGTAATTTTGCGACAGGCTGCAAAGAAGTCATACGGATGTAGAAAGTATCACGATTTCATGATAGGTTGAAGAGAAAGCTTATGGATTCAGAAAGTGTCATGATTTCATGACAGAGACAGTAAGCAAGTCTTCAACAGAAGAAGCATCGCGATTTGACGACGAATTCAAGAAGGAAGAGCTCGAAGGCGAAAGCGTCACGATTTTGTGACATGTTCCAGTTTTGCGGGCATAATGCAGAGAAAAACACAAGGCAGCGAAAGTGTCATGATTTTGTGACATGTTTCATTTTCGATAGTGCAAGCAGACAAGAGTGCAAGGAAGAGAAAGTGTTGCGATTTTGAGATAGATTGAGATGGCAACGTTCGGTTGGAGAAAGTGTCGTGATTTCGTGATAGAAACACAAAGTAGGTCTTCAACAGGAGAAGTGTCACGATTTCGCGACAGAAGCCAAGTTGTGAACTATGAAGACAGAAGTGTCGAGATTTCATGACAAAAGTGAAGTCGGAGTCTGTTGAAGCATAAGTGTCGTGATTTCACGACAAAAGCAAAGTTGATGCTGACAAAGACAAAAGTGTTACGATATCGCGACAAGAGATTAGATGAAGTCGTTAAAGGTTAAAGTGTCCCATTTTCATGATAAAAGGCAAAATAAAGTGTACGGTTGCAAAGGTGTCATGATATCGCGACATGTTGTAGTTTCACGATAGAAGCTACAGAAGAGTTGCAGAGGTAGTGGGGCCGACAAAGTTAAATTTGGGCTGATGAAGATTAGGGTTTACAACCGACGTAGTTTAGGGTTGTCCAGCTGACTAAGATCAAGGTTTTGATCTTGAAAGTATTAGTATAAAAGGAGGGCTGCTCAAAGAGTTAAGGTATCGATTTTGAGTGTGCGTTCGAAGTGCGACATTCATAGATAGAGTGCAGGGGAGAAGTCTGATCGCTGAGAGCAGAGTGCGAAGACAGTGCTGCTGTGTTTATGCACAGAGAGCAGAAAAGTGCAAAGCTATCAGGTGCATCATTTTTGTGATGTTCGATGATAGTGCATAGGGTTGATGGTTTTTGACAAGTCATTGAGAGGGATTGTTACATAGATTTGCACAAACTTTTCTTGAGCTAGTGAAGCAGTTTGGGGAGGTTCTAGTAAGAACTTGCAAAGCAGATATGAGACAAGTCTTGGTGAAGACTTGGGTGAAGATCAAGCAAGCTTTAGAGAAAGCTTGTGAACCATTTTTTATGAACCAAATTTGAGGACCAGTTGAGGACAAATATTGGTGCAGATCAGAGAAATACGAACGAGGACATTTGTGCTAGACCGAAGGACTATGTTTAGTGCAAATTTGAGGACCAGCCTTTGGAGGTGATAGATTTGAGGACAGATGTCTCTAGCCAGAGAAGGGAAGACAGGTGTCTTCTATGGATAGAGTTCCATTTGCTAAGGGCAGCAGAGGCAGAGGTCTTCTAGAGGATCACCAGCTAGAGCAGAGCTAGGGGATTGGTGTCTCCTTTGGGTTGGTGCCCATAAACATTGTAATCGGGAAAGGTATTCCTAGAATTTGATTTGATAAAATTTAGTGAAATATTTTATCCGTGGAGTAGCCCACTTTGGGTGAACCACGTAAATTGTTGTGTCTCTTTGTGGATGGTGTTTTGTGCATTGCTTTGATTATGGCTTTTGATACTGCTATCTATACACTGCATAATATTGAATTGAAATTTTAATTGAAGGAAAAATTAAAGAGTGGTCTTATACTATTCACCCCCCTCTCAGTATAAGCTTGTGTTCTTCAATTTTTTATTCATAAATTTGTTGCCTTGTAATGGTTTAATTTGTAGCTTCTTGTTGGCTATCTAGAGCAGCTTCTTGCTTCACCAAATTGTAGCCTTGAAATTTTTATCTTGAGCCTTGGATTTGGTGGCTTTATCCTTCCAGTGATATTTTTATTTTCTATTGTAGGTTCAGATAACTCCTTTATTTGAACTATACTTTCTTGCTATGAGAGGCATTCTCCAAATATACTAGATTTGGTAGGCTTATTCTATATGAATCTTTCTTCAAACTTCTTATCGAACTCTAACTTCAAAAAAAATATTCTTTTCAAGATTTTACATTTCTTGAGGTCTTCACTAGATTCTTCTTTTGGTATTTGGCACTCCTTGCAAAATTCTTCTTCTCTTGGGCTTGTTTTTGGATGGCAAAAATTATCCCAAGTCCTTCGATATCAGGTGATTTCTCCTTGGCAGTGGATTTCTCCAATGAGTTCTCCTAGGAACCTTTTTGACAATGCTTCTACAAGCTCTGCAACAAGGCTCTCCAAACCTTTTTTTCTTGAGATATCTCCAATGTATTCTATCTTGTATCTTGTATAGTCTTCCAATTGAGATATTTTTTTCATATTTATGCTTCTAGAAGTGTTGGTGATGAGATATTCTTCTTGGATATCTAATTGTGCTGCTTCTATATTTCTACATAACTCTTCTAGTCCTCTTTCTTCTAAGAATGGAAGTTCTTAAATGAGATATTCTCTTTATCTGTTCAACTCCTTCTTGAAGGAAATATTTAATCAGTAAAGGAGATCATTGGTCTCCTATTTCTTGGACTCTTCTATGGAGTCTTCTTTAGGAACTCCTTTGTAGAGTTTTCTTTCAAATCAAGAATTTATCTTCTGAATCAAGAATTTTTTTTTGATGTATTCTTCAGGAACTCTTCTTTGGAGTATTCTTATAAATTAAGAATTTATCTTCTGAATCAAGAATTATTTTTTGAAGTATTATTTAGGAATTAAGGCTTCTAAAACCATCTTCTTGATCATGACTTGTATGACCTTTTTTGCTTTTGCACTCTACAGATATTGATCTTGAATTTAGGCTTGCTCTTACATGGCATTTAATTTATCTTGGAGGTATTCCTTTAGAGTGTCATCGTAGGGTGCTTCACTAGAGTCCATGCCCTACAACACCTGGATAGCCAGGTCATATTCTATCAAGTGGTCTTCATCATTCCCTGAGGAACTATAATTGAACAAGGATTCCATTATTGCTCTACCCCTAGCCATTGGTTGTGATGTTGCCTAAAATATGCTTGATATAGGCTATTCTAACTCCTATTTTGAGTGTTAGAATACAGGTGATGATATTATCCATGATGGGCTTAGTTCAGATTGCTCTACCTCCATTGTAGTGTGGCTATGGTGAGAGATAAGCACTTATATCGTCTCATCCTCTTCATCTTCCTATCACCCATCGATTTCTTGTGATGCAACAATCGCTTCTTCATCCACTTCATATTCTTCCCACCCATTTATTGACTATGATATAACAATCTCTTCATCAGCTACTGGTGTGGCTCTCTACACCTCAACATATCAAAATAGGTCTGAAATTAGCTTGTGATGCTCTAATACAGTCACTATGCTCGCTTGGTATCACCTGGACTTACCATTTAAGGCATACATTAGATAATAGGGGATATTAATCTGACCCCCATGTAGCAATTAATTGATAAATCATAGGTGTTTAGCATTCAACCATGAGTTTTTATGAGTGCAAGTGAAAAAACTTACCACCTGCTCAAATAATTACCTTCACAGTTCAAGGATATACTATTTTAGCCCTCCAAACCACGTCAACTACATACCGGGTTGTCTGAAAAATTTTTGTGCACAATGTCCCACACTATCATCTTTGTATGTCTATTCTCCAATGTATGCGAGGCTAGTAACTTCTACAATGTATTCTTTTATGACTGGTATGACCAGTCCACGCATCCTGATGACACCATCCTCCATGTAGGTTATAAAATCTCATGCCATCACCAAATCCTAATATTATTTGACCAGGTAACAATAATCTATCCACATGGTAGTCATGAAATATTCTTGAATTAACCTATTTATGTGTGAAATATACTGAGGCTTATACTTCTTTAATGTATGATTGCTCGAAGGGCCTCCCATGGCATTGTCTGCTCTATTTTTTTCATTTTATTTGGTTGCAAATAAGTATTTTTAGTTATTTTTAAACATGTTGAAGAATGAGATTGTATCCATGCATACAAGACACCTATATTCCCATAATAAATAGTAATTATAAAATTTGCATAATCAATTCTTAATTCGTATGCTAGATTTAGGTGGATACAATCATAACCTCATCCCTTGTGATTGATTGGTACACACAACAATTTGTAAATTTGGGGGTTGCATTATTGTATAATAGTTTCATGGGGTATGTGTTGGTACGCTGTACAAAAATATTTTTTACGATAAATATGCATACATGTAACATAAAACTAGTACATACCTTGGTATTTTTTCATGAATCATGATATATAAATGTCTGGTTGTGCAAGTAGATTTGATCGAAGCATTACGATGGTGAACCAAGGTGAACCAATGACGTGCATTTCTATATGTATGGTGATATTATTATTGGGTACTACATTTTCATTAGTTTTGAGATCTTGTGCAAAAAATAAAGAAAACATGATTATTTTATTTTACCATGGGATGACACACGTCCCCCTTGGAAATTGATTTATTTGTGTCTCGAGAGTATGCATGTGTTACCAATAATAAGATGTGAACTTTAACGGTCAAAGACTAGGAATTAAATAAATTCCATCATTGAAAAAATAGGCATACTCTAGTGAATTTTGGTTCCTTGTTGGATATAGGTGCTACTACTACTAGAATATAGGCACTTGCTACTTCTAGAATATAGGCACCATATTTATTTTGGGATGCAGACACCTCTCTTGCTATTCTATGAATATAGGTTCTCTATATTAGGAATACAAGAACCTTTTTAGTGATGTGGATATAGGTGCCTGCTCTATGTTTGAAGATAGGTAACTTATGTGGAATATAGGTGCCCCTCTAGATATTATGTATGTATGCATATTTTTTAGTTTGGAATATAGGCATTTTATTTGTGTTAAATATAGGCATCCACTGGCTTTATAATACAGACATTCATTTTTTTTTCATTGGTGCCACTAGTTTATTTTGGCTCAAATATATGTGCATTCTTTCTGGTAGGAAATAGACACCTATACACAAGTTTGGTCATACACGACACATGTCCAACAGAATTTTATTACTCTCTCTGCATTGTTACACTTCTCAAAAAGATAAAATGTGAGGTAACATGTTTCATGCTTGGTATGTCTAGTTTGACTTAGATGCCTATAGATTGAGTCCAAATCCACATGTCCTATAAAAATAAACACACAAAAAAGTAAAATAAAAAATAGGGCCACGATGTCATGCCTGATAGGCCTAGTTTCCTGTATGCCTATAGATTGCATCTAAGGCCACATAACCCTGCAAAACTAGAAAAATAAAAGAAAGAAAAATTTATGCTAATTTTAGAAAATAATAAATATAATAATTTTTTTCATGAATACATAAAAATTCATCAAACTGCTGAAATAAAATTAATTTAATTGAAATAGGGGTCTCCTCTATGCCTACTTTTGATCCGATCATGTGGATTTGAGGTGCATGATACGACCATAAGCGGTGACCATTGACTATCAGCATGATACCACTACCATCAATGGTTCTGATGTAGACAACATTATTGTTGATTATCTTGACCACTTCATATAGATCCATCCACCTTTGCATGAGCTTTCCCTTATGCTCCTAGAATTTGGAGTCATAAAGTAATATCCAATATTAAACTATTTTGGTCATATATGGTGATCATGCCACATGGCCCTTTGCTTCTGCATGATTTCTGTGCATTACATTGCATCTTGCTGGTATTCATCCAGCTAGTTCAGTTGGTGAATTTATTCATTTTATACAACATCTAGATTCAAATTCAACTCTATTGCAGACTGCAAGTTTTTAATTTCAAACTCGATCGACATCATGGTGTTATTTCCATACACCAATTGGAATGGTGTAAAATCTGTAGTGGTTTTTCAGGTAGTGCAATACATCCATACTAATTTCAATAGGTGATTTATCCAATCCTTCTTGTGTTGTTGCACTATTTTGGTGAGAATGTTCTCCAACTTTCGATTTGTGATCTCCACCTACATATTTTCTTACAAATGATAGAGGGTTGTTTTCTTGTATCATATTTTATATTGCTTCATCAACTCCTATATCAGCGTCGAGGTTAATTGGCCCTCCTGGTCAGTGGTAAATTCCTTGGGAATGCCAAAATTGGTAAAGATGCATTCATACAGGAAGTTTATTGCATTATGCTCCCTTGCATTCTACAGTGCCTGCTATTCAACCCATTTAATCACATAGTACAAACTAAGATATACCTTTTTTTTGCTTAATTGTGGATTGATTTACCTAACAAAATCCATTCCCTACTTATCTGATTTTTGAATATGCACATGAGGCTAAAGTGGTATCTCATATCGTAGATTTGGTCTACCTATCCTTTAATATCAATCACACTGTCTATCATATTTGACTGCATCTTTAAATTTAGAAGGCTAGTAATAACCATCATATAAATTTTAAATGTAGTTCTTTTCCCTACAAAATGTCCACCACATAGTTCATCATGACAAGCCTTTAGAATTTTTATGGTTTCATTTTCGACAACACACCTACGCATGATTTTATTAGATCTGGTTTTAAATTGGCAACCATCAATTCATGAGAAGGTTGCACTCTTCTCAATCTACATTTGAGCTTCTCAGGGTGAGAGTGTAGGAGATATTTTATCGATGGCTAAGTAATTAGACATATCTACATATCATAGTATTTGTTCATCTAGAGCAAAGAGATGCTCATTTGAAAATTAGTCTTTAGTGGAAGTATGGTCATGAGAGATTAACCCGGAGAGAAAATTTGCAACAACATTATTCATACCGGGTTTGTCGATAATGCTTACATCAAATTTGTAAAAAAGTAAAAGCCACCTGATAATTTTACCACTCATCGTAGGTTTATTCATTAGATATTTTATGGCTATATGATCCGTGTGCACAAATATTTTATATCCTAATGATATAGTGGTGAAATTTATTAATAGCACAAACTATTGCATGAAAATATTTTTTTGTGATAGTGTAGTTGAAATCAACCCCCATAAGATGTTTACTAATATACTAAACGACATAAAATTCATTTCCATACTTCTATCATAGTGCAACACTAATAGTATTGTTAGATGCATTAGAATAAATATGAAATGGTAGGTTCTAATTTGGACCTCTCAGAATAGGAGCAATTGTCAAATTTTCCTTTAAAATCTGAAATGCTTGCTCACACTCACTAGTCCAAATAAACTCAACATTTTTGGTCAATAGTGTATGCAGTGGTTTGGTAGTTTTGCTAAAATCTTGGATAAACCACCTATAATATCCAGTAGAGCCTAGAAAACTATGAGCATATCTCTCTATTTAGGGAGTAGGTATATTTTTAATTACTTCAATTTTTTGTTTGTTTATCTTGATCTCTTCAATAGAGATATGATGTACTAATGCTATCTCTTCTTGCATTAACATGAAATATTTTTCATTACTAAGGGAAATTTTTGTTTTCTAACAACACTGGAGAACTTTCTCTAGATGAGTTGTAGCTTCTTCAAAAGTTCCACCATAAATGATGAAATCATCCATATATACTTCTACAGTATCTTCAACCATGTTTGAAAATATGCTAAGCACCACTCATTGGAAAGTGGTACGTGCATTACATAATCCAAATCATAATAATTGGTAAGCAAAAGTACCCCAAGGGTAGGTAAAAGTAGTTGTGTCCTAGTCTTCATCCCCTATTTGAATCTAATTATATCCACTAAATCCATCAAGGAACAAAAAATATTTCCCTCCTGCTAAGGTGTAAAAGACTTGTCAATGAATGGTAGGGGGAAATAGTCTTTTATGGTGGTTTTATTTAAAATTATTTAGTCCACACAAATCCACAACTTGCCATTTTCTTAGGCACTACCACTAAAGGTGATATCCATTTACTATCTGATATAGGATAAATAAATCTAGCTAATAAAAGTTTTTGTAATTCAACTTTAACTTTTTATTTCATTGTTGGATTCATTCTCCTTTAAGGTTGTTTTACCAATTTTATATCATCTTCCAAATAAATTAAGTGCATGCAGACTTTGGGTACAATCCCCATCATGTCTTTGTAGTCCTATGCAAAAGTAGTTTTATGTTTAACTAGTATTTCTTTCAACTTGTCCTCTTGAATAATTGATAACGCATTATCAATGTTCAACATTCTATCAGGTGCTACCTCTATCTATTTAACATAATTTTTTTTACTATCTAGAAATGGATATTCTAGAGGAGGATGTGAGTATTCTTCCTGGAAAAAGTGTGTTATGACTTGATATTCATTGCTGTCATCTTCTACATCATCTAGGGCCATTATTTATTGAAGCATTGGTAAGGTATCAATATTTATGACTTCATAATTTCCTTCTCCCAACATATTAGTGGACTATGCAGGTGGATAAATGATAAAGTTTTTGATATTATATCCATCCAATATTGTCATTTGTCATGTCCTAAAACTTATATAAGCATCAGTTGTGGCCAGCAGAGGATGGTCTAATATAATTGGATAACCACCCAATCTAGATCTAGATTGCAAGACTATTGTTAGATATCATGCATCTATTATTATAATCACATCTTCCATTATTCCCTCTAGGAGTACTATAGATTGATCAACCAATTGTAGAATTATTTTTGTTACCCTCATATTTGTGAGTTGTAGTATTTGCATGGTTTCTTGTGGCATGAAATTTTGAAAGAATGAGGATACGGAAGCCCATAGGTGTATTGGGTGTGGTGCAAACAAAAGCATACGAAACGCTAAGTCCTACAAATGAACGAAGGACTAAAGTGCATGAAAAGGGGAAAAAAATGAACGAAAATGAGATATAAATCAAATGTAAAGTGCAGCCCTTATTTTTATTAATTTTGCTTTAATATCAGGTTACAATACATCTCCTTCATTTTTAGGAGCTAGGAGAGTTAGATATAGTTTTGTTACACCACGGACGATACACTTCCCTTTGGGATCTTCCACGTGCCCACATTTGAAATGGGTGGGCCAAACGTCGTTGCCACTTGCATGAATGCATATGTAGTTCCTTTCTTCCCCTCTAGTGTTGAGATCCTATGTTCAAAGAAATAGAAAGCGATTAATAGCACCTATGAATGGAGCGAGATATGCAATCCCCAAGGCCTCTGGTTAATGCATGCATGAAATAATTAAAATGGTAATCAAAACATGTCAGAATAAGATGAAATTTGGATAGAAGCATACAAACACTATCAGGAACACATTGAAAAAGGAACAGTCAAGAAATATACTGTAGATTTCTAATCACTCTAGGATGGGACGATTAGGACTGCCATAAAATGTCAAAAAGAAACCTCCTAAATGTCCCATCCAGAGGCCTCAAAAACACCTACAAAGTTGGGGTTAGGAAAAATAGGGCATTTCGAGATGACCTAGAAGGTCAGATTATGTAGATTCAGCCCATATCCCCCTATATCCGAAGATGCTCCATGTATGTTAGTGCAGGCAAAAAATAATGAAAACACGGTCAAAACTCATCATAATGGCATGAAATTTGAATGGAAGCATATATTAATGACATAAAATAAAATACAAAAGAGATAGTATATATATCTGCTATAGATTTCTAATCCCTCCTGGGTGGGGCGATTAGGACTGCAGCAGTGTGGGGGGCGCCCAGGGGCAGGACACCCACCGTTTGGGGCTTGGTCTCGACACCAATCCACTTGGGATTGGTACAAAACCTCCTAGGGGGTTGTTTTGAAAAATTGGGTGGGGTATTGTGGCCAAATGTTTGGGTTCTATATTTGGATTGTGCTTCCAATGTTCACCCAATAACCTCCCTTCCAAAAGAGAGATCAAGGATGTAAGAAGCACAAGTGAGGGGTGAGGATGTAATTCGATAGCACTTCGTTGATCCAAATGCTCCTACTCTATCCTTTTTTGGGTGAGAAGACTCACCATTTTATAGACCTGAAGGTTTGCTTTGAATGTGCATGCAGGAGCACCACTTGGCCATCATGCCTTACCAGGGGGGAGAAGATTCCTCCCTGATTAAGGACTCCATAACTGCCTCTATGACTTCCTATTTGAGATCAAAAATGCTCACTCACACTCCCATGCATTGAAGGTGGAGTTGAGTGGTGGATATGAGCTACCATTTGTCAAGGTTTGACCTTTTTCCCCTCAAACCTACTATTTGCCCCACCTTGGAGCGATTGCTACTAATCATCCCGAGGTGGGGTGAATAGAATTATAATTGCCCCAGGGTGGAACAAGTAAGGAGCAGGGTGCTTGAACGGTGCGAAATTGACATTTGACCTTCTAAAACTACTTTGGGAGTGGTTAGGACCACTATTTAACCTATGGTGGCTGCCCTAGGAGCTATGTATGACAATTCGGTCAGTGCTTGTATCCACATGATCAGATTGGTGTTGTTTTGGTGTCTACAGATGCCCCTTTTTGGGATGCGCTTGCATGGTGTAGTGTTGAGCAAAAATAGATAACCAAAGCACTTAATGATTAAGTTTTCTTGGTAATCTAACCAAATTTTGATCCCCCAAGTATGGAAAGGGCATGCATTCTTGAATCCTTGCTTCTGACGAGCTAAGGAGCTTAATTCAAGTGTTAAACTTTTTTGGTGAGGTGTTACTTGATCTTGGACATTGTTAAGTCATGAATAGGCAAAGGGCGCAACCTTTTGTCTATGGGAACCTTGAGTTCATGATTCTAGAATGCCAAGTCTTTGATCAGCTTGTGATTATTGCTTGTTTGCTGCCTCAAGCAGGAGTGTGATTGTCTTTGTCAATGATTCTTTGAATGCATGCCATTTCCTTAATTGGGTGTATATTTGTTGATTGGTGACTAAGTGTGACTACCCCATCAAGCGATGAATCGATGAGGGAATGACCAACATGAGAAAAGCGATGAGTCTTTTGACCCAATATGACTTTTGTAAGGGTGCCTTCAGTTATTTTTCATTGAACGCTTATGCTATTTTCCAACAATCTGACCTATTTTTGGTGGGTTTTAACCCTTTTTGGGACGCCTTTTGGGGATGAAATTCTCATAAATTCATCCTCCCGAGGAGCGGTCCGACTATGGTAGGCTTATTATGGAGTAGGATAGTGAGGATTTTTGACCACAACATTAGTTTTGGATGCCTAGAATATCAGGCGCAAAGGCTGTAGTTCCAGTCACACCGATCTTGGGTGATCATGGTGGCCGACTCCCTAGGCCTAGGGTGTTTGAGTTTTTGATATTTGTGTGAGGTCAGAGGACCATTTTATTGTATCTTGAGGGCATTTTGACTCGATATATACATGAATTTATTTTTGGTTATACACTTGTCATGATTTATTGTTACTTTTATGCACATTTATTTACGTTGATGTATGCATGGGTTATTATGAATGCGATGTTTCTATTTATATGATGTATGCATATGGAATTGATGAAATGATTTGTTGATAACTTGGTGGTGGCACCATAGACTGTATAGGATTTACTAGCTTTCTATACTATGTGATTGCTTTGTGGAATGACTTTGCATGTGTGAAAAAAAAAATTGTTTTGTATTTTTCGATGGTGATGCAAGAATGGACATGTACAACATTTGTTTTAGAATGTAGTTAAGGTTTTTTTGAGATTTAGATGTTTTAACTAACTAGCCAAGACTGTACATTTATCTCACAAGAATTTTGAACAAGGTACGAATCAGACTTGAGTTTGACCAAGTTATTTCACATCCCTATGTGTGCGATTGAGTTAATTTATGTGGTATTCATCAAGATACCGCCAGTGCCATATAGGCTATCAACCCAAACCTATACTGAGGATCACCTAATCAGCTCCACTAAATCCTTTGTTGTATTTAGTAGGATTAATCCATGGGTTAATCTAGGATACCATAAGCTAGCTCATCCACATGCAAACATTGGTCTACACACATGCAAAGCTAATGTGATAGACATATCGTCATACATTTAGGATACCGCCATTGCCATGCAGGCTGTCCACCAAACCCGTAATGAGGATCACCTAAATGGTTTTTCAAATGTTGAGAATTCTAGGGATTCAATTTCAGGTGTCGTTCGGTTGCTCAACTTGTTGGGATACTTTCTATCATACATAGTGATGAAAATCACTATTTATTTTTCTCGCTTTTTCTTTTATTGAGAAATGGGTTTAAGGAGTGGTGATAACCACTATTATTTTTGTCTTTTGAGGAGTTTTATTTTGTATTTTGCTTTCAAAGTTGAGCTCGTGGGTTTTTGGCTTGTGGATGGCATTGATCCTTTTAGGCATTGGGGATGACTACCCATCCTTTGCAAGGACGTGTAGTACAAATCCTTATGAATTTGGGAACCAAAGGTGGTTGTGAACTTGCTTTGGTATGGCATTAGTATTTTAGGCCTTGGGGATGACTACCCATCCTTGTCAAGGGCGTGTAGTACGAATCCTTATGACTTTGGGGACCAACGGTGTTTGGGATTTTTGATAGTGGTGAGAACCACTATTTATTATGGGGAATTGAATAGGGAAGAGCTTGTCCTTTTGTCAATTTTCAGAATTCTTGAACCATTCACACAGGGAGATGAGCAGGATAAATTTTTCGCTTAAGGTACCTTAGACCACTTTGTAGGTTTTGTCTTTCATCAACACAACTTGGGAATTTTTACGTATTTTAAGCTTGTGTTGGGATGTGATATAACAAGGTGTGATCCAAGTAAAACTCTACCTTGTAAAAATTGGTCTGACTTCATACAACATTTGACTAGAAATCTAAAGACAACTGAATGCTGAAAAACCCTAAAGACATTAGAAGACAACTGACTATGGTAGGACTAAAAACGCAAAGGGTGTTATGTTTGATGGATATTTTTACAAAATGGACTGAATTTGGAGAATGATGGAATTTCCTAGTAATTACAGTCTATGGTGTATTTGACCTGTATGACCAACAAATATGCAATGTATGTTTTCGATGTCTAATGCAACTTATGTTTTTGTGTTTTTATTTTTAAGAGTATGCATGGAAGTGAGATGTAATTTTTTTTGTTATTTTTGATTATCTTTTGTTTTTTTTTGTTTATGAATATTTTTTTTTGACCAAGCGATTGTAGGAACCCTTGGAGCTTTTGGTTTGACCAAAGGGTTTATGGGTACCTTTGGGGCATTTTGGGTTTGACCAAGTGATGTGGGAATCCTTGGAGATTTTTGGTTTGACCAAAGAGTTTATGGATACCTTTAGGGCATTTTGGGTTTGACCAAGCGATGTGGGAATCCTTGGAGCTTTTTGGTTTGACCAAAGGGATTATGGGTACCTTTAGGGCGTTTTGGGGTTTGACCAAGTGACATGGAAATCCTTGGAGATTTTTGGTTTGACCAAAGGGATTATGGGTACCTTTGGGACATTTTGGGGTTGACCAAGTGATTGTGGGAATCCTTGGAGCATTTGGTTTGACCAAAGGGATTATGGGCACCTTTGGGGCATTTTGGTTTGACCAAAGGGATTATAGATACCTTTGGGGCATTTTTGGGGTTGACCAAGTGATAGCTGGCATCCTTGGAGCTTTTTGGGGTGGGGCATGGCTCTTTTAAATGTGGAATGGCCTCAAATGATTGATGTTCAAGGGTTATAGTTCCTTTATTACTTCAATAGAGGCGAGACGGTATGTTACAGGTCCTATTTTACTATCAATTACATAGGGACCTAACCAGTTTATCGTGAACTTGTCCCTTAGATGGGGCGACAAGTTAGAATTTTGCTGGTTCTCTTTTAAGACCAAGTCACCAACCTAAAAGTCCCTTAGGTGAACTTTCATGTTGTATGCTTTCTTAAGTCGCTCTTGATAGATACGTAAATGCTAGAGACAATTGATGCATCGTTTGTCAAGCAATGTCAGCTAGTCTAACCAGGCTTGCCACGCAGTGTCATCATTGATGAACTCTTGCATTGATATGTGCAAGGAAGTTATTTCCAACTCGAGAGGCATGACTGCCTTGGAGCCATACACCAGAAAAAATGGAGTTGCCCTAGTGGGTGTCCGAATGCTAGTGCAATAAGCCCACAGGGCAAGCAAGATTTGAATGTGCCAATCCTTATGACTATCTGTGACCATATTTTTAAGGATGGCAACTAGCATTTTGTTTGATGCCTTTGCTTGCCCATTTGCCTGTGGATAATAGGGTGTCAAAAAATTGTGTTGAATTTTGTACTTTGTTGCCAAAGCACATACATCTTTGTTCTTGAATGACGTCCCATTATCCGAGATGATCTTGGATGGAATACCAAAATGACATATGATGTTATGTAAAATAAACTCCGCAATGCGGGTCCCAGTCGTAGAGGTAAGCGAAATTGCTTCCACCCACTTGGTGAAGTACTTTGTGGTCGTTATGATGAATGTGTGATGACCTGACGATGCAGGGGAGATTTTTCTGATTAGATCTAAGCCTCACTACAAAAATGGCAAAGATGATTGGATTGGATGCAAGGCCTGAGAAGGTACATATTTCAAATTAGCATGGTGTTGACATTTCATGCACTTCCTTACATACGTGCAACAATCTCACTCTAAAGAAGGCCAATAATAGCCCATGCAAAGAATGCACTTGGCGATGACCATACCGTTGAATTGGCCATCACACGTACCATCGTGCGCTTGGGTGATTGCCCAAGTGGACTCCTGCTAGTAAAAGCAACGAAGGAGGATCCCTTCGTAGCTCTGATGGTACAAAATTTTTCCTAGCAAGACATGTTTTGCTACTTTCTGTTTGAATGATCTTTTTGCGGCATGCGATAATCCAAGTGGTAGTTTACCTAGCTTGAGGTAGTCTCTTATGGGTGTGTACCAATACTGCTGATCAAAAACCTCGATGGTATGAACTGCCAATCCCTCTTGAAGTTTGTCCCTAGAAAAAGCTGAGCAGGAACAAAGTTTGTTTTGACTTGAATGGTTGTCATCTCACCAGAAGGGTCTTGCGGGATTAGTGACCCCAAGGAGGCCATAGTGTCTACAAAATGATTTGATGATTGAAGGAGTGCCTCGATGTCATACCATTCAATATTTGCTAGGGATTTATCCACAAGGGCTTTTTATGCCTGTAGAATTGGGAATTTACATTGGAATACCCCTTCAACTTGGTTGACGATTAACAAAAAATCACCAAAGATGTTCAAGCATTTGATGTTCATGGTGATTGCTATCTAAAGACCTATGAGCAAGGCTTCGTATTCGGAATTATTATTGGTGCACAAGAAATCAAAGTTAAATTATAGAGGCATTGGAGCCCCTTGTAGTGTGAAGAATATGATTCCCGTGCCACCCCCTTGTTCACATTTAAAACCATCAAAAAATAGGGTTATGTCAGCCTGGGATTCAGGCTCATGAGAATCTGGCAATTCTAAGACATGGAAGACCCCATCATCGGGTAGTTCTACGGTCAGAGACTAATTGTATTCAAGAGGAGCCTATTCTAGTTGATCGGTGATGACTTGAACTTTGATGGACTTATGTCCAATGAATTTGATGTCAAACTTCATCAACTAGATGATCCATTTTGCCGTGTAGATACTATGATAAGTATGAATCATCATGTACCACAATGGATTCTCCTTAGACACAACATACATCATATTGCTTAGCATGTAGTGGCATAGCTTTTTGGTGGCAAATACCACTGCTAAGCATAGCTTCTCGATGTATGCATAGTTAAGTTCATAACTGACTAGGGTGCGGCTAAGATAGTAAGTAGCCTATTCTTTATGTAGTTCATTTTTCTGGGCTAGCATGGCACCCAGCGCCACCTCAGTAGCCTATTATTTATTGTTTAATGTCATCGAAGGCTGACTGGCACTCATCATCCCAGTGAAATGTTACCCCCTTGTGTAATAATTTATTCATGGGTCGACACTTGTCAGATAGCTGCGCTATGAAGCGCTTGATTGACGTGACCTTTCCCGACAAGCTTCTAAGCTGCTTGATGGTGGTTGGGGGAAGCATTTCAAGGGGTTTCCTTGACTTCATTTGGATCTACCTTGATTCCTCATTTTGAGACTATGAAACCTAAGAGTTTTCTAGATGTGACTCCAAATACGCACTTCTTGGGGTTTAGTCTGAATTTATGTTTGATGAAGCGATCGAGGATCTTGCTTAGGTCATCGAGATGATCTAGGTGCAAAAAAGATTTTGCCAACAGGTCATCCATATAGTATTCTAAAGTTTTATGCATGTGATCGTGGAAGATGTATGTCATAGCACGTTGGTAGGTGGCACCAACATTTTTAAGGCCAAATAGCATGACCTTATTACAAAAAGTTCCCCAAGGCATTGTGAACGCTGTTTTGAGTTGATTGTCAGGATTGATATGAATATAGTTGTATCCCAAGAAACCATCAATGAGGGAAAGCATTTCGTGGCCTGTTGTAGCATCTACCAATGTGTCGATGCTAGGCAAGGGGAAATCATCCTTAGGAATCGCTTTGTTTAGATCTCAAAAATCGATGCATATGCAAATCCTCCCGTCGAGCTTCTTGACAGGTACCATGTTGGACAACCATGGTGGGTAATCCACGTAGATGACAAACTGTGCATCCAACAACTTTTTTAGCTCATATTTGACCATTAAGGCTATTTTTGGGTGCATCTTATGTAGTTTTTTCTTGACTGGCTTGACTTTCGGATCAAGCATTAGATTATGTGTGACTAGTTGCGGGTCTAGCCCCGACATGTCTTTGTAGGACCATGCAAAAAACTCCTCTTTGAGAAGGGAAATGTAATCGGCTTGCTCTTTGGGGGATAGAATTACCCCTAGATTGATGATTTGGGGATTCATTGGATCAGAGCCGATTTCTATGTCAGTCGTCTCTTCGATTGACATGTGGGACCCGTCCTCCAACTGGTGTGGAGTTGGGATCAGGTGGATATCAGTTTCTAAATTTAGATCTATGTTTGGAACATCGGGTTCCTCTTCAGCATGGAAGATATCCTGAGTTGGTCTTGGGGTGAAATGAAGCATCTCACCGTAAGGCCAGTACTCTAATGGATATGGTGGTGAGTTAGCATGATCCTATTCTATGGCATCTAGGTTTAGATACAATGGTCATGCTGGATCGACTGGATTGTGGATGGGGATGGTTAAGTCAATGGAGATCATGTTGATGAAGTGAATTTGGTCCCCATTACTGCACGGGTGGTGACTCGGACATCCTTGGTGATCTTTGTGCTCCGAATCTAGCTCTGTGGGTATTGGCACAAATGGATCGACCCTATGTGTGGATAAAAGGATATAGTCTTCCCTTGGAACTGATGGCTCTATAGGGTCTTTGGGTAGAGGGTGCTCTCTATATGCCTGAAGTGGCGAATGCAACACTTGGTCCAACTATGCCTGGTTCAAATGCCACCTATGCCTTGGGCCCATGTTTAGCTATTCAACATGTCATTAATTTCCATGGGGTATTGTTTCTGCCTCATATGATTAAGATATGCCATCTCAGTCTCATCTTCATAATCACTATCAGATATCCATAGGCCTTCATTTGATTCGATAGTTGTTTGCAACATGTGAGGCTTGTTCTGCTCAAGAAAGTTAATTTGGTCCCATCAAGGTTGTTCCGATCTCTGTGGGAGGACCTGGTTCTCTTGAGGTGGCCATTGCTTGATTGGAGAATTCAAGGGGAACATCGCCATGAAGTCCTCCTGATAATCATCTATGGGCGTCACTTGTGATTTATTGCTATCAGACTCGAAAGGGTCCCAAGGCGCTACCTCATACTCTGACTCATATTCTGAAGATCCTTATTGAACTTGTCTATATCCATTTCGAAGGCAAGTTATTGAACTTTCCTCTTTCTCGATCAATGGGGAAGGGTTGTTGAGGCCCATAATGTTGGTTGTTAACAATGGGAGATAATATCCCAATGTGTATATTGTGTTAGGATTAGCATATGGATCTTGTGCCAACCCATCCTTGTTGCTTAGCCCTAGGACTTGCATGTTCTCTACCAAGATGTCAAGGGGTAGAGGGTGGTTGAACCTTACTCTTGATTTGTTGTACGACATCTGATATCTTGGTTGACAAAGAACATGCACCCCTTGTTCATATCTACCCAACCCATATTTGTGCCAATTACATTGGCCAATATATTTCAAAACAAAGTCTGGGTTGGACAGATAATTGACGTTCTCAGCAAAGGGTTCTTCATCCTCTTCCTCTTGTAGGTAAGGTTCAACGTCATTGTCGAGGCCCCCATATACAAAATTTGTCTAGTTTGGTGGGCAGCCCAAAGGGAAAATAGTGCCGATGGGGAGGCGAGGTCTCCCCATGTACTGCATGGACTCAAGCGCAAGTGTTGCTACAATGTTCCACACTAGATACTCCACCAGACTCGTATTGGCCATCTCAACGGTGATCATTAGTGGTTGAGGGGGAGGGAATGGGAATTCTTCCTGAGTCCACTCCATGTCAGGTAAACTAGGCACCTCGACTTCCATTCAGCTAGGCACCTCTTCGGTAGAGATGGTTGAGACTGATGGCAATGCCTATTCCAGGGGTTTCTTCCCATTGTCCTTTGATGTGGCCACCGTAGGTGGCATCGTTGGTGAAGGACCAGACGATGAAGATGGACCCGAATGGGGATTTGCAAGACTTAACAGTGGGGATGTATGCGAAATCAGACCCTATTTGGATGGATTCAAGTGAAAGTCCAAATGCATCGATGGAAGGGTTGATTGTGGCATTAGCTGCATTGCATTGCAATACTTGAAGGACTCTAAGTCTATCGAGACCACATGCACTTGCCCTTTGTATGTGTACTTTAGACATTGATGGGATATCGAAGGGACACACTTCATGTCCCTGATCCAAGGCCAGCCTAGTAAAATATTGTAGGCCATATCACCTTCCAGGATGTGGCACAACATAGAAATAGTCTTTTGTCCCACTTGGGTGGGCAGGACAATTGTTCCAACCGTCGAGCATATCGCATCATTGAATGCTCAAAGAGTATAGGTGGAGGCCACAATGTGAGATGCTGGCAACTTGAGGTGCTTCAATACCACTATTGTGATTATATTGCTAGACGATCCAGTGTCCACCAACACCCTCTTAAATGGAATCCCGTTGACCCGTGCAATGACATGCAGGGGTGGATCCGCCATATCACTAGTCATCAATTTTAGTTTGTCTTCTCTAAAGGTTATGACTGGTTCTGTACATCATTTTACATGTCCCACAAAGTTTTTTAAAGAGTTTGCTTTGTGGGGATACAGCTCGATGGATTTTAATATCTCCATTAGAGCCTCCCGATGGGGCGGTGATTTTTGGATGACCTCATAGATGGAGAGCCTAGCTGACGTGGTCCTTAAAATTTGGGTAAGTTTAGTCTAAATTGTGGCCACTGGTCTAGGTGAGGGAGGTTGTGTAGGGTGTTGTTGAGGTTATGACATTGATGGAACCTCTCCTGTAGCTACCATGGGGGTAGCTATACTTGGGTACCTCTTGTTTCGAGTCACTATGCTTATCATCCCTACATACCCCTACATGGTGCAGTTTTGTGTCACCTCATTGACTTGAAGGGTCTTTGCCTACGCATCATGGCTAGGCAAGGGGTCTTTTAAGACCTCCATCTATTGGTTGTTTAGCACCATGGGATTATCCACCGCTAGCGTCTTGTTGTATATTAGGTCTTGCACTAAGCTTTTGAACTTCCAACACGCGTAAAGGTCATGTCCTTTATGTCGATGAAATCTACAATACAAGTCTTCCCTATAGCCCTTAGGTTTTGGTGCATTGGGGTCTACGGGTCGACTTTTTGGTAGGTTTATCAAGTTTTCCATAGACAAGCGGTCAAACAAGGAGTCTTTAGACTCTATGAAGGGTGTGAATTGTCGCCTAGGGTGACGCTGTTGATTTTGCTCTTGCCTACAATTTTCCTTTTCTTAGGTGTCAAGAGGAACTACCTGGTAATTAGCCTTTGGGGGTTGTGTTGCTTGTGTAGGCTTAGGTATGTTTATAGCAACCTGATTGACCGCGGTGGGTTTCGGTTGCGTTGACCCAGTTTTGTCATTTTTGGGCCACTCTTTCTTGCATGGCTTGGAAATATTGCCATCCTGTATCTTGATCTCCTCTATGATTCTAGCTTGTGCCAGGGCTTCCTCGAGAGTGGCATATTGCTGCAGTTGCAATAGCATGGAGATCAACCTCAAACAACTCTTCGAGAACATTTGGGTTAGGTCGACCATGGGAGGGAGGTAAGGTAGCTTTGAATGCAATGTCCTCCATCAATTTTCATAAGCTACCATGGTATCCTCCTCATACTTTCTGAGGCTATCTAGGTCTCTTAACGATGCCTTCTTCTTGGTATTGAATGCGAAACATTCGAGGAACGCATCCACTAGCTGGTCTAGGTTTCTGATGCT
The DNA here is from genome assembly GCA_028583015.1 of Wollemia nobilis. Taxonomy (NCBI): domain Eukaryota; kingdom Viridiplantae; phylum Streptophyta; class Pinopsida; order Araucariales; family Araucariaceae; genus Wollemia; species Wollemia nobilis. The sequence continues at coordinate 1,890,420 of JAQPPZ010017037.1, forward strand.
ATGCTTTGGCAATTGGGTAAACCAATCCGAGGTAGGGCCTACAAACATGGTTATAAATGTTCGCTGAAGCAAAGCATCATTGTCCTAAATGCCAAAGCATTAACTTAGGAATCTTGTCACGTGCTCTTGAGCATCCTCATCCCCTCTAAATATTTCCAATTGGGGCATTTTAAAGTGTTTAAGGTATGGGGGTATAGGTACTAAAGGATGCATAGGGTGACTGTGGAGCTGGCATAAAGTGGGCTTTTGGGGCCTAGAAGTCTTGGTCTCCACAGAATCTAAGCACTCTAGCAGCGCTTTGTATGCATCGAAATATTTGATTTCTACCTCCTTGGTTTGTTCCTATTGTGAATTGTGGGAAACTTGAGTCCTATGGAGGGGTAGCCAGATAACACCCCCCTGTCTTGGTAGGGCATTTCAGCCCACTCTTATTCTTGTTCAAATTCTTCATAGGCTTATTTAGGAGTTCCTAGGCATGACCTATAAACATGGGTCGGTGCCTGTAGAGGGTGCCCATCATTGGCTTTGGGGGTGGTCTCTTGCTCAGGTCTAGGAGGTATTGGAGGTAACATTTAATAAGGTCATGGAGACCTGTCTCGCACCAACGGGTTGTGCCTCTCATACAACTCTGTCCTATGCATGCGAGGGGTTGGGACCCTCTCAAGCATAGTGTTCTGGAGTAACTCATCTGTCTGATGCCGAATGCACTCTTTGCTAAAGCGGTATAGGAGCTCTAACTATTGTTGGTATTGCTCAAGCTGTGTGATTTGGGCTTGATAGGCGACATGTTTGGTGAATTCCAAGTTGATTTATTTCACCATCTTGAGTCTAGGAGGCCTAGATGCCTCCCCTACACATATATATCATTCGTGGTGATCTGAGATCTCTATAGGTCGCTTCCCTATATCGAGGTTAGTGGAATTCACTCGAGGCTCTGGCCTTAGTGGGTGATCCTAATAAATAGCAGGTGTGGAGGCGCATTAGTACTACACTATGTATTGCTCTTGAGGAATATAGTGGTTTTTCTCATGCTCACTTTCATATATGTGAAAGGGGCAGGCAGAGTTGGATCACCCTGTCTGAAGAGCCTTGTGCTCTGGATTTGGCCTATTGTTTTTGATAGTAATAAGGGGTAGAGGAGGGATGATGTAATCATGTGGCCCCTACTTATGGACCCTATGTTATTCTAGCACTTCATCATGTGGTGGCCACTCATAACGAGTGTCTAAGGAAGCCCTCCCATATATGTTGAGTGCCATGTGTATGGACTCCTCCTGAAAGGGTCTATGTTGAATGGGAGTGCCCCTCGAAGGGGTGCCTCCATAGTCTCGTTCCTTCATGGTATGATGTTGAATATTTTGTGGGTCAGGCCACCAAGGTGGTATGACCAAGTCCTTGGGGCTATAGCGGAGGCAACTTGTATCCCCTTGTACACTTTTCGCAGCTTCTCCCCATGATTGGGTTTGGCTACGGGTGTACACCATGGTGGTGTTTCTCTAAAATATGTGTACATTTTTATCTTCTTTATGATTTTTTATGCTACACTAAACAAAAAGGGGCCAATCCAAGCAATGATTATCTCGTTTATAGATTAAAGGTGTGCCCTAGATCTGGTTCAATGTGTTTTGATTTTTGTTTTGAAAGCCTTGTAAAGAAAATTTTGTTGTATATGCAATATGAGGGCTCTTATATCTCCCAAAATGGTCACCCCTTAAATATACCACTTCCAGGATGTTATACCGAACCTCTCAATATACCCGCCCTTACGTGAGGGAAACTATTGGTACCCGAGAGTAGAACAGTACGTGGAACATAGGTGATACAGAAGGGGAATCACTCTATTTTTGACACCTACCATAAAAGACTTATCCTCATGCATTAGGAATACACCCCAGCTACACTTTGTTAGCTTTCATCAGGATTTACGTCTAGCAACAGTAGTGATCAGGGTTATGTATGCAAAATTCAAGCCAAGGTGGTGATGAAATCCACCGTTGGTCTTGATCAAGTGTTGGGGTTTTATGACCAATTCCTTGATGTTTAGATTACCTCGTGGTGTGTGGGGTTATTTTTACTTGCACAAATAAATAAAACATGTAGTAAAAATTTTTTATGCAAGCAAAGAAACAAAAAAATCATAGAAACAGAGACAAAAAATTACAAAGGATGTTCAGACAACCTACCTCTTCTCTGCCCACACCAGATGCCTCTAAGTTTTTGTCTAAAAACTACATAGAAAGTTAATCATCCTGAGGTGAGATGAATAATAGATCTATATTCATCACAGGGTGGGATGAATGTCTTATTCATCCCAGGGTGGCACAAGTAGCAGTCCAGCGCTTGAAGGATTCACACCTGCAAGCAAAAATACAAACTTTTGATCAGAATTTTAATCCTAAAATTAGGGGACAGAGTCCCACCGTCATCACCACTAAAATAATGAGGATACGGAAGCCCATAGGCATATCGGGTGCAATGCAAACAAAAGCATATGAAATGCTAAGTCCTACAAATGAACGAAGGACTAAAGTGCATGAAAAGGGGAAAACAAACGAACTAAAATGAGATATAAAGAAAATGTAAAGTGCAGCCCTTATTTTTATTAATTTTTCTTTGATATCAGGTTACAATATGTCTCCTTCCTTTTTAGGAGCTAGGAGTGTTAGATATAGTTTTTTTACACCACGGATGGTATGCTTCCCTTCAGGATATTCCGCGTGCCCACATTTGAAATGGGCGGGCCAAACATCACCGCTGATTGCATGAATGTATCTATAGTTCCTTGATGCCCCTCCGGTGTCAATATCCTATGTTCAAAGAAATAGCAAGCGATTAATAGCACCTATGGATAGAGGGAGATATGCAATCCCCAAGGCCTCCAATTAATGCATGCATGAAATAATTAAAATGGTAATCAAAACATGTCAGAATAAGATGAAATTTGGAAAAAAGCATGCAAAAACTATCAAGAACACACTACAAAAGGAACAGTCAAGAAATATTCTGTAGATTTCTAATCACTATGGGATGGGAAAATTAGGACTGTCATAAAATGTCAAAAAGCAACCTCCTAAATGTCCCATCCAAAGGCCTCCAAAACACCTGCAAAGTTGGGGTTAGGAAAAATACAGCATTTTGAGACGACCCAGAAGTTTGGATTCTACAGATTTGGCCCCAATCACCCTGTATCCGAATATGCTCCATGTATGTTAGTGTAGGCGAAAAACAATGAAAACATAGTCAAAACTCATCAGAATGGCATGAAATTTGAATGGAAGCATATATGAATGACATAAAATAAAATGCAAAAGATACAATAGAGAGATATACTACAAATTTATAATCACTATGGGGTGGGATGATTAGGACTGCAGCAGTGCGAGGGGCACCCGGGGGCGGGACACCCGCCGTTTGGGGCTTGGTCTCGACACCAATCCACTTGGGATGGGTCCAAAACCTCCTAGGGGGTTGTGTCAAAAAATTGGGTGGGGTATTATGGCAAAATTTTCAGGTTCTAGGTCTGGATTGTGCTTCCAATGTTCACCCAATAACATCCATTCCAAATGAGAGATCAAGGATGTAAGAAGCACAAGTGAGGGGTGAGGATGTAATTCGGTAGCACTCCATTGCTCCAAATGCTCCTGATCTATCATTTTTTGGGGTGAGAAGACTCACCATTTTATAGACCAGGAGGTTTGCTTTGAATGTGCATGCAGGGGTGCCACTTGGCCATCATGCATTCTTAGGGGGGAGAAGATTCCTCCCTAATTAAGGACTCTATGACTGCTTCTATGACTTCCTCTTTGAGATCAAAAATGCTCACTCACACTCCCATGCATTGAAGGTGGAGTTGAGTGGTGGATCTGAGCTACCATTTTTCAAGGTTTGACCTTTTGCCCGTCAAACCTACTATTCACCCCACCTTGGAGTGATTGCTGCTAATCATCCCAGGGTGGGGCGAATAGAATTCTAATTGCCCCAGGGTGGAACGAGTAAGGAGCAGGGTTCTTGAAAGGTGCCAAATTGATATATGACCTTCCAAAACTGCTTTCAGAGTGGTTAGGACCATTGTTTAACCTCTGGGGGCTGCCATAGGGGCTATGTATGCCAATTCAGTCAGTCCTTGTATCCACATGATCAGATTGGTGTTGTTTTTATGTCTACACATTTGTAGCATCTCCTAGATCTACTAATGTATTGAGTAACTTTAAGCCTGCAATTTGAACTATCAATACTAGGCTTCCTAGATCAAAATACTTGGGGTGGTATGTATTTCCTAACATTAAATAAACCAGCTAACCTACCAAATTAACTACTTTCAATGGTTTTATTCCTAGTTTCTTTAGATATAAATCTCTATGGTATTTGTGTATATTGGCACATCTCTTATCACCTAATAAATGGGAATTATGATTATCAAGTTTTTCAACCCTTTCTTGATGTCAAATTCTAGCTACATTGGCTTTATAGGTTCTTGTAGTCTCTTTGGAAAGGTTGGAACCACTTCATTTTCATGTTTTTTAGCGGTTATATTTTCTTCCACCTCATATACCAAAGGTGGTTGCTCTTCTACCTCTACTTCTACATCCTTTTCGTCCACTACTAGAGGAGTTGGCTCTACTTCTAATTGCCTATCTGATATAATTTGTATAGGATTGCAAAATAATATAATACGATACATGGATAATATCTCTATGTCTACTTGATATATGGGTTGATTTATATTATTTTTTGGATTTGGATTTGGTTGTGCAAGTATCTGATTTGGCCTAGAAGTAGGAGGTATCGATAAAATAGGCTATAGTGGGGATTGAGTTATGGTTTGTGGAGGTGAATTCCACCATTGTAATTCTACCACTATGGTCTAGTTTGTTGGTATGACATCCATGGATAAGGGGAGTAAGAAGTAGATCCTTGTGTCGTATTCATCCAAGGTGCTTGATCCCACCATCCCATATTGGGTGGTTGAGTTTTCCTTTGGTTCATAAAATTGGATATCCCATGGGATGATCTTCCTCCTGGCATACTATTTCTTATAGAAAATTATTGTTAGTTTCTCCTGTTAACCATAAAATACATTTTTTCTACTTTAGATTCTTATTTTATATTTTCTATTTGTGTGTACAACCTCATTTTGTGTTCCTATTGAAAAATGACACACACTCTTTATTTTTTGGGCACTCATTCTTGGGGTGTTTTCTTCTACATATTGGGTAAAATAAGGCTAGTGTTGCTTTAGTTCCCTAATTTTTTCTAAAGTAAGAGTGTGCCTAATTAAAGTGCAAGAGATGATAAGATATCATTCTTCATGTCCTCTAGTATATTGTCAATTTATAGCTTTGTTACAGAGGCTGTGGTTTATATGACACAGTTGGTGGGTTTACTGTTTCTTCTTGAATAATTTCAATACAAGTGTCAAATATTTGGCATCTGGTGTTGGTAAATATAACTTCCCAATAAAAAAATTAAAGATTATAAGGATTCATTTGTGAGACCCCTTGATAATATGCTTCTCAATGATTTATCACCTAGTTTTGCATGGGGTGATCATTGAAAATTAAAATTAAATTTGTCCCAATTTTATTCCAATGACTCATCCTCTATTTAGGACATATCTAGGACTTCTTCCCTAGCATCTCGTACCCTACCAAAGTCTTGGTATTATTTTTAGAATATATTTTAAATATCCTCCTAGGTAGAAATGTGTTTGTTCCCTAAATTTATGAACCAGAGTAATGTTGAATCATCTAGTGTAGAGAGAAATAGTTTCAATTTTTGGGCATTAGATTTATAGTCCATTGATCTATAAAGTACATCAAACTTAAAAAGGAATAGTTCAGTTTCCTCAATTGGAAGTTCTCTAAAAGTAAGAATATGTGTGGGATAGATGTGTTTCATTTTGGTTTCTCCTCTTGATTCCTCAATTGGAAAGTCAAAACTAGTTGAAGCCTCATTATTTTTAGCCATAGTTTTAGGTGATGTAAGGTTTACTATGGTTGCTTCTAATGTAGCTAACAAGGCATAACGCTAATTTTTATTTTATTCTAAGAATAATCATAAATCTAAACATGAAATAGTTCCATATTCAACTGAATTCCACCATTGGGTAGTTAATAAATCTCTCTCATCTACTTTATTTTCTAACAAAGATTCTAAATCAAAACTTGACAAATCCTTATTTGGTTTTAAAGGATGTTTGTCTAGCTATTGGATTATTATACCAAGGTGTTTCAAATGGTGCAAGTTCAAGGAGTGTTTCAGATGCTTCAAAAGGAATATCAAAAGATATTCTAGGTATTTCTAGAGTGATTACTATCTTTTTAAGAAATCATTTGTCTGGTCCTCTTGGTCTTAGAGGACTGATGTTCTCTCTCCTAGAATATCTATGGGTAAGCTAATTTGAATTATGATTCTCATTTTTGACTAACATATAGATCTTAAATACTATAATTGGTACTCCCCAGCAACAACACAAAAATGGTAAGCAAAAAATGGTATTTTCAAAATAGGTATTTTGCTTCCATTTAATTTTTTTAGTGTGGGATTTCATAAACTTGTTGAGTACCAGTGCAAAATATATGCCTATAGTAAATTGGGAGATGAGTCCTATGTGTCACTTGGTTTGGTGGGGGTGTGTTGTTTGTGTAGTTTAAGTTCATCCAAACCAACAATAATTAAGTGTAGGAAAATAAACACTAATTGAAATTGAAGGAAAAGTAAATTAATCTATCATTATCAAACATGATATTGAAAAGTAATTTGCAAAAAATTAAGCATGCAACTGAAATGAAATTGCAAGAAATTAAACACACTTGTAGAAATAAAGAAAGTAGGAAATTTCAGGAATTAAACACACAAAAATAAATGAATAGAAAAATAAATAGCATAAGTAATAAAACCAGAAATAGGGGGGTAATACTGCCTAGAGTGGGCCTAGGCTCCTGTAGATGTTCGCTCAACTAATTTACATAGTCACTCTTCCAAACATACAAATTAAAATAACACTCAATACTTTTAATAAAATAATACAATACAAAATATTATTCAAGTTTAGGATCCTTCACTTCAGGGAAGGCCTACATTTTATACAAAATACGGTCATCCCCTGTTATAGAATTAGAATATTCTAATTTAGTCATTTCATGTGATTCACTACTGTTGGTTTGTGCACAAATTTATTTAATGTCTAATAAAATATTGGACATGATCAAATTAATATTTTTAAGATAACAATAGTGCACCCTAAGTTTGTACAATAATATATATTTAAATTTATGCACAATATTCAAGTCAAATAGTCAACGTACACTTTATTCCACCAGAAATAAATGCTTATTGGCCTATCACTAGAATACAAGCTCATTTTTTTCCTATCATTGAGATAAAGACAAAGGCATTGCATTTAGGCCTTTTATATTTCTCTAAAATATATTAATATTTTTAGTCATCGAAAGATAGGCACATGCTCTATTGTTGAAATACATACACCTTTGGACCTATTGGTAGAAGTCATATGCCTTCTTATCATTGGAAGATATACACCTTCCTATCATTGAAAGATACACGTATTCATATCACTATAATATAGGTATCTTTCATCCTATGGTCGGGATATAGGCATCGTGCCTTAGCGAATTTAGATGCCATTTTCCAACACCACTATATTTGTCAACTCGTACATCACTCCTTAAGTGCATTACACATGTTCCAATTCTAGGTCCATGTGGGACCTCGACTAAAAGGTGAGAGAAAGTAATAAAGTATTACATCTACACATATTTTCCACTAAAACATCAATTAAGTATAATACACCAATTTCTATTAAATGCATGCAATAATTTCACAAAAATACATCTCTAATGTTAATAATGTCGCACAAAACCCCATTAAAACATATACAAAAAATGAGCAATTATGGTGCTCATCAATGGCTTCTAGTTTTACATAAGTTATTTTATTACAATTAAATCTTCTTTCTAATGGTCTAACATGAAAATTCTAGGAAGACTACTGCTTCACTATATAACATTTGGTTCAACAACAAGGTACATATTAATTTGATTACAATTCCATTGGATAAACCATAAATAAAACACTTCATACTTTTTACAATAATTAGAAATATTGCACATAATTCAAATGGTTGGGAAAATATGGAGCTTAAGAGGTAAAGGCTTGAGAGATTGAGAGTTTGAAGAAGGATTTATCTATTGTGGAGCCCTATTTTTACTACTCCTACTAGATTAGAGTCAACAAGTATTGGAGTTTTTGTGGTTGATAATATCTTTGGTGAGTTTTTTGTTCTCCTCTCATTTATTTGGGAGATTTGTTTGGATTTCTATAATTTTTTTGAGGAGAGTAACTTGACACTCCCTTTTATTTTTTAGGGAAAATCTTGGCTCCCCTATTTTCTATTAAGGAGATCCATCTAGATCTACTTTATGTAGCCTTTGGTAAGAATTTTCTAAATCTCCCTTATCTAAATTTACTCTCTAATGAGGAAAGATATATTTTCTCGATCTAGCTTTTAATCGAGCAATTGGAAGGCTTCATGAAGGGCCTCATATTGGAACTGAATGAAATTGTGATCTTTATTATTGATGCAAATTAATGTTTGGCTTATTATTGTTTCTTTGCTGACCCTATGGTGGATTCTTGAAGATTCTTGTAGGCCATATCCCTCATGGTGGTTCTTGTTTTGGGTCTAAGGAATTCTTCTATGGAGATATTCTGAATTGGTTTTATGGCCCTAATTAGCATGAATCCAATAAATTATGGGTGTAGTTCTATTTCATCAGGTGATCTTAGATGCCAAAATAGTTCCTAGAAATTTAATGTTTTGAGCTCCCTTCTAGGTAGAGTGATAGTCCTGAATATAGGATGTTTCCCAGGTTCTTATGAAAGATTTTTGGTGGATTTGATGGATCCAGTTTTGATGGATCTAAAGATATATTTTTAATTTTCTTTGATAAAATGGAATAATTTCTCTATGTCTCCTATTTCTAGGATCAAGATTTGGTTGATCTAGATTTTCCTCCACTAAGATATTTTGAAGCTATTTTTTTACTATTTCATATCATTCTTGTGATCTTTCATATGAAGTTCTTTATTTTGAATGGGAAAGCTCATGTTCTAGCTGAAGGTATGGTTACTACGCAAACGGGTAGAAATTTTTTTAATGGTTTGAGTGGGTACTACGCCTGTTTGAAAAATATGGTTTTAAAATTCCTAGTGGTTTTTAAAAAAATCTAAATTGATGCTTGGTTCTAGTTTGGCTGGGTTGAAAGATCGTTTGAAAAATATGGTTTTACATTGTTAAGGTGGTTTTTAAAAAAAATCAAATTTTAAATATCAGCACTAGTTCTAATCATCTTATTAGATGTTGTGTTAGTTGGGCAACATCCTAATTTTTGATTTTAAAAATTTAAAATTTTGTTGTTGTAATATCTATTTGGATATCGAGACATCCTATTTGTAATTTTTTTATTTATCCTTGTTTCTCATATATTTGATCCTCTTAATATCTTTGGATATCCTTCCATACTGGTTGTTAGCTTATTTTTAGCTTATTTTAGGGTTTTTTATTTTTTTTAGGTTGATGTGTGCTATCATTTTCTTGGTTTCTTCTCAAAAGGTGGTTAGATCCTTTTTGTAAAAAAAAATTGGAGGTCCTTTCAAAACTCCTTCATCTATCTAATAAAAAAATGATTAGTTTTTACAAATAATGCTACTCTTTAATCTTTAAAGGATTCAAATTTCCATCAAAATGCCAATAGTACTAAAAATGAAGCATCATTAAGATTTTTATGTTATCATAAGAGTTGTATGGTGCTACCCATTTTATGCACCTTGCCAAAGTGATAACTTGTGAACCGTATGCCCGTTTACCTTGAAATTTAACAGGTGGTTTTGCATGTGTGTTCTATATGAGGATAATATTTGATTTACCTCACCCTCCAAAAATCATGTTTTTGGGACCTAACTCCGACATCTAGTGTCCCAAAATTACCTTTTAGAATAGGTTCCCGGGTTTTTTGAATGTTAGAATTTTATTATCCTTTGTTATACCTTAAGTTGAGGCCTAATATTTTACATTAAGGTTCATTATTTTAAGAGGGATGTGTGCACAAAATTTGGGCACAATGCGAGTTATTTCTATTTTTTGCAGTTTTTAGAAAAAAAATCTATTTTTAGCAATTTTTAGAAATAAGACATTTTAGGGTTTCTTTGGTTTTCGGTTGCTATAAGATGGATTGTAATATTTTGGAGAAGTGGTGTGAATTCAAGAATGAGAAGAATATCAATTTATAGGTTTCTTCCATTATATTGCATTTGTATTATGTTATTGGAGTCCATTTTGTTGGTCTCTTGTAGCTGAGTTTACACCATTTGGTATCAAAGTGGGTGTAATCTCACTAGTGAAGGGAAGATGCTACCTAGAAGATATTTCTATATAAATAGGCATATCGAGGATCTGAATGCAGAAATAACATGGCTGGCTGGTGTGATTTATTACATGGGAGAGAGATATCCCAGGGCGTGTGCAGATCAAGGATCTGATGAAGAAAATGTACCTGAGGAAGAGTAGATCTGAGATCCATACAGAAGCAAAACCAAAGGGACTAGAGTAATAAGGGTACAATTTTGAAAATTGGTTGATTCGAGCTCTAGAGGGATTAAGGGGAATCAATATGGATCAAGATCGAGGTTCTCGAGTATGTTGGTGGGTTGAAACTGAAGGAGTTGATCGATTGGATCAATATCCTAGAAAAATATTTTGAATAGAGTAACCTTGCTAAAGAGAAGAAGGTTAAGCTCGCATGCAAAAATTTGAAGGGACATGCATTGATTTGGTGGGATCATTTATAGACTACACGATAGAGGAATGGAAAGGAAAATATTAGGGATTGGATAAATATGAAGAAGTTATAATAAAAATTTATACCTGTAGACTATTCCCAAACCCTATTTTGTAGATTTCATAATCTCTTACAAAAGGATCAACGCATTGAGGACAATACTAATTAATTATACAAGCTATCCATTCAAGCAGAGAACAATGAGACGAAGGACCAAAGGGCTGCCAGGTATGTAAACAACCTAAGTTTTTCTATACAAGATTATATGAGCATGCATCACACTCTTATAGTGGAGGATGCATATCAAATGGCCCTTAAGGTAGAGGAGAAATTAAAAAGGTTTAATAGAAGAGGCAGTAAGGTATTCACACCCACTTCAGATCAAGGTCAAAATGGATCTAATTTTCTCAAGGGATAATCCTCAATACCTGCTAAACAAGAAGAATATGGGCAAAATATAAGAGGTAAAGGATACCAACGAGGTAGAGGTTACGATGGTGGATGAAATGGGAATGATCTAAGAAGGTCGTATACTTGTTATGGATGTGGTGAGAAGAGGCACAGAGCATTTGAGTGTCCCCAACGTGATGTCCAAGAATGAGGTCATGGAGAACAAGGATGGGTCAATCTGGTTGATATGGAAGAGCATGATGAGGATGAAGTTGTTGACATGGGGGAAGCACTTATGATAAGGAGGACACTCATTGTTCCTAATAAAGAGAAGGTGTAGAGAAAAGTGAAGGGAAATACCATATATGGTGATGATTCAGGGCTACAAACAAACACCTTTTGAACAAGGTGTACATCAATAGGGAAGGTATGTAACATTGTCATTGATGGTGGTAGTTGTGATAATATGGTCTCAAATATCATGGTTGATAAAATGAACCTAGAATGCAAAAAATATCCTTATCCATATCGCATCTCATGGGTTAAGAAGGGTAATGAGGTAATAGTAGATCAGAAGTGTTTAGCTAAATTTTCAATTGGAAGCACTTACAATGATGAAGTGTGGTGTGATGTGATCCCTATGGATGCATATCACATTTTATTTGGAAGACCTTGGCAGTACGATAGGGATACTAACCATAATGGGAGAAAGAATACTTACACATTCTAGAAGGATGGTTTAAAGGTAGTTCTTGTACCTCTAAAGGAGGATGGTCCGAGTGAGAGCTTGTTGACAATGAAGGAGTTTCTTACAGAGATCAAGGACACTAGATTATATTATGCATTAACAACTAGGAAGCTAGAAATAGAGGAAGTGGTTATGCCTATAGCAGTAGCTATGTTGCTAAGTGAATATAAATATGTCACACCAGAGGAGTTACTGGATGGGCTACCACCAAAGAGAGATATCCAACATCACATGGATTTAATTCCAAGATCAACATTCCCAAATCAGGCAGCTTATCGGTTGAACCCAACATAGAATGCAGAGTTGAGTAGGCAAGTGACAGAGTTGATAAAGAAAATATTAGTTAGGGAGAGTATGAGTCATTGTACAAATCCATCATTGATGACCCCAAATAAATATGGTGACTAGAAAATGTGTGTGGATAGTAGAGCCATAAAAAATATCACAATAAAATATCGGTATCCTATGTCGAGAGTGGATGACATGATAGATGGATTGGCTGGAGCTAAATACTTCAGTAAAATTGATCTTTGGAGTGGTTAATACCAGATCATAATTAGAGAAGGGGATTAATTGAAGACACCTTTTAAAACAAAATATGGGTTGTACGAGTGGATGGTGATGCCATTTAGGTTGTCTAATACACTGAGTACACTTATGCGATTGATGAATAGAGTACTGCGGGAATATAATGGTAAGTTTGTGGTTGTGTATTTTGATGATATTTTGACTTATAGTAAAAGTGAAGAGGAACATTTTTTACACCTGAAATTAGTGTTAGACATGCTCAAGAAGGATAAATTGTATGTCAATATAAAGAAATATAGATTTCTTAAGGATAGTTTAGTGTTTTTAGGATTTGTAATCTCAATATATGGCATGAGGATGGATGACGAGAAAGTGAAGGCAATTCTGGAATGGCCTCTTCCATGAAATATAATATAAGTATGGAGCTTTCATGACCTATCTACCTTTTATAGAAAGTTCATCAGGAACTTCAGTAGTATAGCTACCCCTATAACTAAGTGCATGAAGGGGAAAGAGTTTGTATGGACTATGGCAACAACAAAGAGTTTTGAACACTTGAAGAAGAAGTTGCTGAAAGACCTTGTTATAGTGTTACCAGATTTTAGTAAGGTGTTTGAGATTGATTGTGATGCCTCATTTGTTGGAATTGGTGGTGTCTTAAGTCAAGAGGTCCGACCTGTAGCATTTTTCAGTGAGAAGTTGAATGATGCAAGAAATAATTATTCTACATATGATATGGAATTTTATGCAATTGTGCAAGCATTGCAACATTCAAGGCACTACTTACTCTCAAAGGATTTTGTGTTGTTTACTGATCATGAAGCATTGAGGTATGTTAACTATAAAAAAAAAATAAACAGTAGGCATTGCAAATTGGTTTCATTTTTGCAACAATATACATTTGACCTGAAGCACAAGTTGGGTAAACAAAATAAGGTTATTGATGCATTGAGTAGGAGAGTCATGTTGTTGACCACTATGGAGAATGAAGTGGTAGGTTTTGAGGGGATTAAATATCTGTATGAATCTGATGCAGATTTTGGGAATATTGTGCAACAATGTAAAATTGTGGTAGAGGGTGAGTCCTATACTATTTTTGAAAAGTATTTTTTATAGAATGATTACTTGTTTAAGGGTAATCGATTATGCATTACCAATGGCTCTATGAGAAAGAACATATTGAGAGAATTACATAGTGGGGGTCTAGCTGGTCATTTTGGAGTATCCAAAACTATAAATCTTGTAGAGGAAAAGTACTATTGGCCAAAAATGAAGAGAGACATAATAAGGTTTGTCTATATATGCAGAGTATATTAGATGGCTAAGGGCCATGCACAAAATACAGGGTTGTATATACCATTGCCAGTTCCTATAGGACCATGGACCTATCTAAGTATGGATTTTGTGTTGGGGTTGCCCAAGACACATAGGGGTAAGGATTCAGTTTTTGTTGTGGTATATAGATTTTTTAAAAAGGTGCATTTAATTACTTTCTAGAAAACTAATGATGCAACTAGGATTGTAGTATTATTCTTTGATGAGATTGTGCAGTTGCATGGTGTTCCAAAGACTATTACTTTTGATCAAGATACTAAGTTCTTGAGTCACTTTTGGAGGACATTATGGAAAAAATTGAACACCAGGTTACAATTCAGTAGTGCTTACCACCTATAGAACGATGGGAAAACTAAGGTAGTGAACAGAAGCTTCAGAAACCTCTTACGATGCATAGTTGGAGAAAAACCAAAACAATGAGATTTAGCCTTATCGTACGCTGAATTTGCATTCAACAGTTCAATGAACAGGTCGACATGTAAATCTCTTTTTCAAATTATTTATGGTCAAAATCCTAAAAGTGTATTAGATTTGGTTGAGTTACCAATTGGGGAACAAGTTAGTGATGATGCATAAGTATTTACTGAGCATATTCGAAAAGTGCAAGAGTCCATGAGGGAAAATTGTTGAGTAGTAATGCTCACTACAAAGAGTCTGTTGATGCACACAGAATGGTGAAAGTGTTTGAAGAGGGTGATATGGTTATGGTTCATCTTAGGAAATAAATATTTCCTAAGGGGATGTATAATAAACTAAAACTTATGAAAATTGGGCCATGCAATATTTTGAAGAAGATCAATGATAATGCTTATAAAGTGAAGCTACTTGATGAATTTGATATTTCGCCCATTTTTAATGTTTTTGATTTATTTCAGTATCTTGGTACTTGAAAGCACGAGATTCCGGGCGAAGGAAACACTAATTGCGATGCATTCAAAATCAAATACGCTTAAGTCCTAGAAATGTAAATTGCATGAAACGAAAGAAACGCATTGGAAGAGACACAAGCAAATGGAGAAAACACAACCCTTTCATTAAAATTTCTTGATCTCTATTACAAATATGCCTCCTCCCTTCTCAGGGGCTAGGATAATTAAAAGAATTTGACTACAATCGAGACTTAAGGTTCCTCTTTTCGCGTGCCCACACTTGAAATGGGTGGGCCAAGATGATGCTGCCGCTGATGTTGATGAGTCCTTAACCTCTGCTGCTCCTCCTGCGAACAAATAAACAATGAAGATGTCAGTAGCACCTGTTGCAAATAGTAAGTGTTTGTTCTCTAAAATCACCAAAAGATGTATGTAAATAATTAGCCAAATCAATAGACAAAATGACTCTAAATGACCTGAAAACCTGACAGAGGATAGAAAACATCACCAGAAGGCCACTGCCACTGAGACAGTTGACCAATATACCTTCAACTAGAATTCGTCCCTGGGCAGGATGAATTTTGATTGCTATTCGTCCCTGGGTGGGACGAATTCTGCTGTGTTGGAAAAGCCAACCTGCTGCTGCTCCAATGTCAAATCTCGGGACCTACAAAATGCCTGTAAACAGGGGGGTTATGTAATTGGGGCCATTTTGGGACGACCCAGATGGTCGGATTCTCCCAATTTGGCCTCTATCCTCGAGAATTCGATATCACCACCTGCAAGTTAGTGAAACAACAAAGTGACACAAAACGTGATAAAATCTAATCAAAATGTTACGAAATTGAAGCTATGAGTTAACCAAACAGAATAACATGATATGCAAACTAAAACAATAATCTAGAATGCTTTAAAATTCATAAATTGTAGGGGCGCCCAAGTGGGCCTCCCACCGTTGGCACTTGATTCTGGCGCCAATCCACTAGGGATGGGCCCAAAACCTCTTAGGATTGGGATGTCTGCAAATTGGTTGATTCAGGTGTCCATATGTTGGATTTGGGTCAGATTCAAGCTTCCAAAATCCACCCAACAACCTCCCTTGCAAAAGAGATTGGTGGATGTGAGAAGGTGAATCAAAGGGGATGCAAGTGGGTGTTCAACTCGGCAGCACTTCGTTGCTTGAAATCTCCTTTTTTTCTCCTTTTGGGTGAGAAAAGTCCCACCTTTTATAGACCCATGGGGTCTCTTTTGAGAGGGAAACACAAATGCCATGTGTTGGTCATAGGTGCCATGTGGCAGTCATGTCTTCCCATGAGGGAGGGGAGTCCTCCATTGACTTGGGCTCTCATAACTGCCCTTGTGATAGTCCTCTAACAGCCTATCTATCCACCCACACACGTGTGCGAGGTAGGAGTCATCAACTGACTGTCCTGGGCTGCCACTTGGCACCATTCTTCTTTTTGCCCGTTAAACTTGGAATTCGTCCCTGGGTGAGACGAATACTGAACAAAGTGTCTAAATGTGCCAAATTGCTTCCTGACCTTACAAAATTTCTATGAAAGTGGTTAGGACCACTATTTGACCTCTGAGGGCTACCCTGGGGGCTGTGTTTGTCAAAGCGATTAGTGTTTGCAGTCACATAATCGGATTGGTGCTGTTTTGGTGTCTATAGATGCCCCTTTTTGGGATGCGCTGTGCATGGCATAGCGTCGAGCAAAAATAGATAACCAAAGCACTAATGATTAGGGTTTCTTAGTAACCTAACCAAATTTTGATGCCCCAAGCATGGAAAGGGCATGCATTCTTGAATCCTTGCTTCTGACGAGCTAAGGAGTTTGATTTCAAGTGTTAACCTATTTTGGTGAGGTGTGACTTGAACTTAGACATTGATCAATCATGAATAGGCGAAGGGCGTTTTATCCACAGGGGAACCTTGTGTTCATGATTCATGAAATGCCAAGTTTTTGATTGATTTTATTGTTGCTTGTTTACTGCCCCAAGCAGGAGCGTGATTGTCTTTGTCAATGATTCTTTGAATGCATGTCATTTTCCTTAATTGGGTGTGTGATTTTTGATTGGTGACTAAGTGTGACTACCCCCTCAAGCGACGAATCGATGAGGGAATGACCTTCATGAGAAAAGCGACGAGTCGCTTGACCCAAGATGACTTGTGCAAGGGTGCCTTTAGATGGTTTATCGTTAAGCATGTGCAATTTTTCCAACATCTGGACCTATTTTTGGTGGGTGTTAACCCTTTTTGTGATGCCATAATGGGGTGAAATTGTCGACAACCCTTCTTCACGTGGAGCGGTCCGGCTATTATAGCCTTCTTGGGGAAGTAGTAGAGTGACAATTTGAACCCCGACATCGATTTTCTATGCCAAGAGGTTAAGTGCGAGAGCACTTGTGTCCGGAAATGCTTATTGCTTTGTTTTTATGTTGCATGTTTTGTTGTTTTTGTTGTTTTTTTTTTGTGACACCATTTGGGGATTAAATTTTTGAAAATCCATCTTCCCGTGGAGCGGTCCGGCTATGGTAGCCTTCTTAGGGAGTAGGATAGTGACAATGTAGACCCTAACATCAGTTTTTCTATGCCAAGAGGTTAAGTGCAAGAGCACTTTTTTCTGGCAATGTTTATTGCTTTTTGTTTTTGTGTTGCATTTAACCACATGTTTTTGTTGTTTTGATTTTCTTTGATCTTGTGCATGATGGTTGATGAATATGGATGTACGCATGTTGATTTATTTTGATGGATGCATATGCTATGATGAATGCAAATGGTTTTGATTTATATGTGATATGCAGATATGAAATGGATGAATGGGGTTTGTGATGTTTGGCTATGGCACCAAGGACTGTTTAGAACTCTATTATTTTGTTTTTAGGTGATTGCTATGATGCATGACTTTGTATGTATACATGTGGTTTTTATTTTTTTTATTTTTTTGATGGTATTGTAAGGATGAAAAGTAGCGCAGTTGGTTTAGAAATGTAGCTAAGGTTTTCTGAGACTCAGACGGTTTTAACTCACTAGCCATGACTGTACTTTATCTTACAAGACTTTTGAACAAGGTATGAATCGGACTTGTTTTTGACCGAGCTATTTCACATCCCTATGTGTGCAATTGAGTTCATTTATGTGGTATTTGTCAGGATACCGCCAGTGCCGAATGGGCTTTCAACCGAACCTGTATTGAGGATCACCGAATTAGCTCCACTAACTCCTTTGATGTATTTAGTTAGATTAATCTGCGATGTTATCCAGGATGCCATAAGCTAGCTCATCCACATGCAAACATTGATCTGTACACAAGTTAATGTGATAGATATATCGTCATGCGAGAAGTTTACCGCTAGTTACCGATAGGCTATCAACCAAACCGATACTGAGGCTTGCCTCATGACCTATTAGAATGCTGAGAGTTCCAGGGATTCAAGTTCACTCCCTTCTTTTCTTCAATTGTATTGGGATACTTGCTCGTTTGTAGTGATAAGATCACTATTTATTTTGATTTGTTTTTATTTTGAGCAAGGGATTGGGGATATGGGAGTGATGAAAATCACTATTGTTTGTGCCTTTGATTTTTGCACTGTAAGATGTCAAGTATTTGATTTTTGACATTTTGCAAATTTTTTTGATGTTTTGCAATTATTGAGAACTAGGGATTCTTAAGGAATTGGGTAGGGAGGATGCTTGTCCTTTTGCCAACTCTTAGCATTCTTGGGGTCATTCGCACAGGGGGATGAGCAAGATAACTATTTCACTTTTGGTGACTTGGATTACTGTGCAGGTTTCATCTTTCGTTCACACAACTCAGGAATTGTTTTATGTGTTTTTATGTGTGTTGGGATGTTACGTAACAAGGTGTATTTCAAGTATGAGTCTACCTTCATAAAATCTGTTTGACTCGGTACATTACGAAGCTAAAGAGCAAAATGATGACTGAATCATGAAAACTCTTGATACATTAAAATACCACTGACTCTAGTGTGGTAAAAGCAATGCTGGTGTTTTTGTTGTTTTTGTAAAATGGAACAGTGTGGAATAATATGGTCTATCAGAGCAATTATAGCCTATGGTGCCTTTGACCTATACAACCACAAATATGCAGCATATGGATGCAATGCTTAATGCAGCTACATGTTTTTGTATTTTTGATGGATTGGTTTTTATGAATATGAATATGAGGTGCGAGAAGAGCTCTCGATTGATGAATTTTAGTATGCCTAAATATGAGATGTAAATTTTTGGTTGTTTTTGATTATTTTTTTTTATTTTGACCAAGTGATTGTGGACATCCTTGGAGCATTTTGGTGACCAAGTGATTGCGATAATCCTTGGAGCTTTTTGGGTGACCAAGTGATTGCGATAATCCTTGGAGATTTTTTTGGGTGACCAAGTGATTGCGATAATCCTTGGAGCTTTTTGGTTTGACCAAGTGATTGCAATAATCCTTGGAGATTTTGGGGTGACCAAGTGATTGCGATAATCCTTGGAGCTTTTTGTGTGACCAAGAGATTGCGATAATCCTTGGAGATTTTTAGGTTTTGACCAAGATATTACGATAATCCTTGGAGTTTTTTGGGTGACCAAGTGATTGCGATAATCCTTGGAGCTTTTTGGGTGACCAAGAGATTGCGATAATTCTTGGAGATTTTTGTGTGACCAAGAAATTGCGATAATTCTTGGAGCTTTTTGGGTGACCAAGTGATTGCGGTAATCCTTGGAGATTTTTGTGTGACCAAGAGATTGCGATAATTCTTGGAGCTTTTTGGGTGACCAAGTGATTGCGGTAATCCTTGGAGCTTTTGGGGTGAACAAGTGATTGCGATAATCCTTGGAGCTTTTGGGGTGACCAAGTGATTGCGATAATCCTTGGAGCTTTTTGGTGTGACCAAGTGATTATGATAATCCTTGGAGCTTTTTTTGGGTGACCAAGAGATTGCAATAATCTTTGGAGCTTTTTGGATTTTTGACCAAGTGATTGCGATAATCCTTGGAGCTTTTTGGGTTTGACCAAGTGATTGCGATAATCCTTGGACCTTTTTGGGGTGACCAAGTGATTGCGATAATCCTTGGAGCTTTTTGGGGTGACCAAGTGATTGCGATAATCCTTAGAGCTTTTTTTTTTGGGGGTGACCAAGGGATTACGATAATCCTTGGAGATTTTTGGTTTGACCAAGTGATTACGATAATCCTTGGAGCTTTTTTGGTTTGGACTATGGCTCTTTAGGGGATAGAGGTACCCCCAGCTTGATGGTCTTTGCACTTTGGATCCAGCTCTAGAGGTATGGGCATGAATGGATCGGCCCTATGCACGGAGATGAGGACAGGGTCCGCCCACGACACTGATGTTGCTATGATGTCTCTTGGTGGAAGTTGCTCTTTGTGTGCCCAACGTGGTGGATGTAATGCTTGGTCCCACTGCTGTGAGTTAACGCGCAACTCATGCCCTAGTATTATGTTTATCTATTGACATGCTTCCTCAAATTTTATGGGATGCCGATGTTGTCTTATGTGATTGCTATGGGCTATGTCTGTTTCATCCTCACCTTCGAACAATGTGTATAGCTCATAAAAATTTGGAGATTCTGAGACATGGAGGACTGCATCATCAGGTAGCCCTACGGTTAAAGGTTGATCCTCTTCAAAAGGAGCCTTATGTAAGTTGGGCCTTGGGAGCTCCAAAATCTTGGTCTCTACCAACTCTAAGTGCTCTAGAATTTTGCATGTATCGGGGCATTTGAGCCCCTCCTCTTCGGTTGGTTCTTATTGAGGAACTTGGGGCTTATGGAGGGGTGGCCAGAGGGCACCCCCCATGCCTTGGTGGGGCTTTTCATCTCGCTATTCTTCTCGCTCTGATTCCTTAGAGGCTTCTTGATGAATTTCTAAGGGTGGCCCATAAACCTGGGTGGATGTCTAAGGAAGGCACCTGTCATTGGTTATAGGATCAGCCTCCCGCTCATGTTTGGGAGGCATCTAGGGTGATTCTTGATAAGGTCGCGGAGACTCATCTCGCACCCGGGGGTTGTGCCTCTCATAATGTTTTGTCTTATGTGTGTGAGGGGTTGGAATCCTCTCAGGTATTTTATAGCACAACTTACCTGCTTTACGCTACATGTATAAGTCCTCTAACTCCTGACGACCTTGCTCTATGCGTAACTCATCCACTTCGTGTTGCATGCGCTCTCTATCCAAGCGGTGTCGATACTCTATTTCATGATGACTTTGTTTAAGTCGCATGATTTGGGATTGACGGGTGGCATGTCTGGCGACTATCGGGTCAGTTCGGTCTACCCTAGTTTGTTCAGGAGGTTCGAATGTTTCTCCTATGTGTTGGCCTTGATCTTGATGATCTAAAATTTCAATGGGTCGCTTCCCTCTATCGATGTAGGCGACATGTACTTGAGGCCACACTGTTTGTTGTCCTCGAGGAATGCGATGATTTTTCTCGTACTCCATTTCATGTTGGCTCTCCTACATAGTGTGTTGGAACAAGTCATCCTCCTGGCGCTGAAGGTTCTCTTTGTTAATATAGTACAGTTCCTCTAAATGTAGTCGCTCTAATCGCTCTAGCTCAAGTTGCGTGAATTGCATTTGGCATGCGACATGCTTGACAGATTCTAAGATGGTTGGTCCTATCGCCTCATGTCTAGAAGGCCTAGATGCCTCTCCTAGATATTTTTGATCGTAGTTATCCAAGATATCTATAGGCGACCTCCCTTTTTTGGGGGTAGCGGCATTCCCTCGGGGCTTTGGCCTCAGTGAGTGGTCTTGATAGATAGCAGGTGCAGAGGCATATTGCTCCCGCACTGTATATTGCTCTCGAGTAAGGTAGGGATCTTCATCTTGCTCTCTTTCATAAGTGAAAAAGGGATGGACGGAGTTAGTTTTCCCCGCCTGAGGAGCCTTGTGCTCTAGATTTTTCTTTGTAGTCCTGACAACTAGAGGGGGTGAAGGAGGGATAATGTAATCATGTGGTTCCTCCCGTCCAACCTTATGTTGACCTAGTGCTTCATCGTGTGATGACCACTCATAGCGAGCTTCTAAGGGAGCTCTCCTATGGCTGTACCCCTCATGGAAGGGTGTGTGCTGAATGTTATGCTGAATAGGAGTGCTCCTCGAAGAGGTGTCCCTGTAGTCCCTTTCCTTTAAGGTGTGGAGGGGACTGCCTTGTGTGTTAGGTCAACAAGGTGGTATGACCAAATAATTGGGATTGTAACGGCCTCCTTGGACATTCCCCATAGCCTCCGCCCGTGATTGGGCTTGGATACGGGTGAGCACCATGACAATGTCTCTCTAAAAATCCTAAAAATTGAAATGAGTCAGATGGGGCCCAAAATTGGTGTGGGCATCCCTATTATAGTAGATAAGACAAAAATTAAGTTTCAAGTCCTAAATTTGAATACATTAGGAGATATTGACATCCGAATAGCTCAAAAAGTGTAAAAAAATGCGTGCCCAATTTTAAAACCTAATTTTGGGGCACTAGATGATGGAATTTGGCCTCGAAAACTGACTTTTATAGGAAAATAGGATTCTATAGAATCATATTTGTTTAAAATTATCCCAACTAACTCCCTATAAAATTTCGTGTCAATCGGAGCTACGGTTGAGAAGTTATGGCCCCGACAAGATGCACTAAAATTTAGGGAAAAATATAAGATTTCCCATATTTTGTTGGATGCTCCTGCATCACTTATGGGCACATTTGGGGTGATTTTGGGTTGACCAAAGGGTTCATGGACACCTTTGGGGCATTTTTGAGTGACCAAGCGATTACGGCAATCCTTGGAGCTTTTTGGAACAAGTGAAAAAATGCGTAAATTTTTATCTTTTTGTTTATGATTTTTTTTTTGTTACACTAAGCAGAAATGAACACACACATGTGCAAACCATGATTATCTCTTTTAAGGGTTTAAATAGTGTGTCCTAAACTGGTTTAGTGCATTTTGATGTTTTGTTTTGTTTTTGTAGGTTTTGAAGAACGTTTAAATGCATTATGACGGCTCATATAACTCCCAAAATGGTCGCCCCTTCAATATACCAACCAGGCTGATATACCAACCTCTCTATATACCCACCCTTACGAGAGGGAGACTATAGGTACGTGAGAGCAGAAGGTACATGGTACGTAGGCGGTACGGAAGGGGGATTGTCCTGTTAATGGCACCTACCATAGAAAACTTATCCTCGCGTGCATGGAAATCACCCCAGCGACACTCGGTCAGATTTCGTCAGGATTTACGCCTAACAGTTGAAAATTAGGAAATGGATGCAAAGCTAAGCCAATGTGGTGATGAACCCACCGTTGGTCTTTGCTCAAGGGCTGGGGTCTTACGACCAGCTCCTTGGTTTAAAATTATTGCGTGAAGTGTGTGGGATTCATTTTATTTAACAAAAATGAAACAAGCATAAATGACTTTTCCTAATGCAATGCAGGATTAAATGAAAACAATTAAAGAAACAGAAACAAAAATAAAAAATTTAATAGAGATCATGAAAATCCCTACCTCTTCTCTGCCTGGACCGGTTGCTTCTAAATTTCTACTCTAAAAAGTTGCAGACAAAAATTTGTCCCTCGGTGAGATGAATTACAGAACAGAATTCGTCCCTCCCAAAGACGAATTTGAATTTGTCTCAAGGTCAGACGAATTTCAGTAAAGCAATCGCCACAGCCAAGGACGAATAACGATCGAAAACCAAAAAGGTACCTGTCAAACACAAAACACAGAAATTTGATCAGTTTTTGTGATCTTAAAAACCAGGGAACAGAGTCCCACCGTGATCGCCACTGAAAGCACGAGATTTTGGGTGAAGGAAACACTAATTGCGATGCATTCAAAATAAAATACGCTTAAGTCCTAGAAATGTGAATTGCATGAAACGAAAGAAACACATTGGAAGAGACACAAGAAAATGGAGAAAACATAGCCCTTTCATTAAACTTTCTTGATCTCTGTTACAAATATGCCTCCTCCCTTTTTAGGGGCTAGGAGCGTTAAAAGAATTTGACTACAATCGAGACTTAAGGTTCCTCTTTTCACGTGCCCACACTTGAAATGGGCGGGCCAAGATGATGCCGTCGTTGATGTTGATGAGTCCTTAACCTCTGCTGCTCCTCCTATGAACAAAGAAACAATGAAGATGTCAGTAGCACCTGTTGCAAATAGTAAGTGTTTGTTCTCTAAAATTGCCAAAAGATGTATGTAAATAATTAGCCAAATCAATAGACAAAATGACTCTAAATGACCTGAAAACCTGACAGAGGACATAAAACATCACCAGAAGGCCACTGCCACTGAGACAGTCGACCAATCTACCTTCAACTGGAATTCGTCCTTGGGCAGGATGAATTCTGACTGCTATTCGTCCCTAGGTGGGACGAATTTTGCTGTGTTGGAAAAGCCGACCTGCTGCTGCTCCAATGTCAAATCTCGAGACCTGCAAAATGCCTATAAATAGGGGGGTTATGTAATTGGGGCCATTTTGGGACGACCCAGATGGTCGGATTCTCCCAATTTTGCCTCTATCCTCGGGAATTCGATATCGCCACCTGCAAGTTAGTGAAACAACAAAGCGACACAAAACGTGATAAAATCTGATCAAAATGTTACGAAATTGAAGCTATGAGTTAACCAAATAGAATAACACGATATGCAAACTGAAACAATAATCTAGAATGCTTTAAAATTCAAAAAGTGCGGGGGCGCCCAAGTGGGCCTCCCACCGTTGGCACTTGATTCCGGTGCCAATCCACTAGGGATGGGCCCAAAACCTCTTAGGATTGGGATGTCTGCAAATTGGTTGATTTAGGTGTCCATATGTTGGATTTGGGTCAGATTCAAGCTTCCAAAATCCACCCAACAACCTCCCTTGCAAAAGAGATTGGTGGATGTGAGAAGGTGAATCAAAGGGGATGCAAGTGGGTGTTCAACTCGGTAGCACTTCGTTGCTTGAAATCTCCTTTTTTTCTCCTTTTGGGTGAGAAAAGTCCCACCTTTTATAGACCCATGGGGTCTCTTTTGAGAGGGAAACACAAATGCCATGTGTTGGTCATAGGTGCCATGTGGCAGTCATGTCTTCCCATGAGGGAGGGGAGTCCTCCATTGACTTGGGCTCTCATAACTGCCCTTGTGACAGTCCTCTAACGACCTATCTATCCACCCACACACGTGTGTGAGGCAGGAGTCATCAACTGACTGTCTTGGGCTACCACTTGGCACCATTCTTCTTTTTGCCTGTTAAACTTGGAATTCGTCCCTGGGTGAGAGGATTTCAGAATTCGTCCCTGGGTGAGATGAATTCCAGTTAGTATTCGTCCCTGGGTGAGACGAATACTGAACAAAGTGTCTAAATGTGCCAAATTGCTTCTTGACCTTACAAAATTGCTATGAAAGTGGTTAGGACCACTGTTTGACCTTTGAGGGCTGCCTTGGGGGTTGTGTTTGTCAAATCGATCAGTGTTTGCAGTCACATAATTGGATTGGTGCTATTTTGGTGTCTACAATACTACCAAGGATGGTGAATTATATGAGACAATAAATTGGGCTCGAGTTGCATAGGTGCTTGATAAGAAGGTGACCACCACTAGACATGGGAGCTACAATAGATTCCTGGTTTAGTGGGAAGGATTACTACAGTCAGATAACACTTGGGTTTTGAATTCAGATCTAAATAAATTTTTTAACCAGAAACTACATGATTTCAATTCAACTCAACTCTCAAGAGACGAGTTCTTCTTCACCATAGGAGAATGATGCACTTTGTCGAAGCCATAACTTGTGAACCGTATGCCCGTTTGCCTTGAAATTCAATATGTGGTTCCACATGCATGTTATACATGAGGCTAATCTTTGATTAACCTCTCCATCCAAAAATCATGTTTTTGAAACCTAACTCCAACATCTAGTGTCCCAAACTTAGCTTTTATAATAGGTTCCCGAGTTTTTTGGGTATTCTTGGATGTTAGAATTTTATTATATTTTTTTATACCTTAATTTGAGGCCTAATATTTTAAATTAAGGTTTTTTATTGTAATAGGGATGTGTGCACCAAATTTGGGTGCAATCCGACTCATTTCTATTTTTAGCAATTTTTAGAAAAAATATCTATTTTTAGCAGTTTTTAGAAAAAAGATGTTTTAGGGTTTCTTTGGTTTTTGGTTGCTATAATATGGATTGTAATATTTTGGAGAAGTGGTGTGAATTTAGGAATGAGAAGAATATCGATTTGCGGTTTTCTTCCATTATATTGCATTTGTGTTATGTGATTGGAGTCCATTTTGTTGGTCTCTTGTAGGTGAGTTTACACCACCATTCTTTCATTTTAGGTTGGTTTATGATTGTTAATAGTCAACCCTAGTTTTGACCACTCTATAGTGGTTTCAAAAAAATTTGATCATCAATAGATTCAAATCCTATATGAAATATTTATACGAGCCATCAAGTGTTAATAAATTAACTCATCGATGATTAAATATTCATTCAAGAGGATGGAGAGCATTGTCAAAAAAATTTAAAACCCAACCAAATAATTCTCACAAGTAATTCCAATTTAGTTTGATGTCCTACTCAAGATAACTATTCCTCTAAAAAGTATATATATATATTTTAATTTACATGGTGGAATCGATAGCTGCAACGAATCCGGGCAAGCTGTCCAGCTTTTATGGCTGCCATAGTATTCTACGTTTTCTGACCTAGAAGTTGCCACACATGTCTTCGTGCAGTCCGACCCTATAACCACCATGCCACAATCATTTTAAACCTTTTACACTGTTGAAAGCACCAATAAAGGGACAAGCGTTCAGTCCGACGAGGCCCGAGATTTGAGCCTTGGACCTCTGTCCCCATTATGGGGTTTGGATGAACCAATTGGTATACACCTCGAGACCTTTAGACCTTTAACAAGTATATTAAGAACATAAGACCAACATATTAGGAGAGAAACATATTTATATGACTATCCATTTATATGATATCACACAAATCGTGTAGCTCAACTAATGGAGCATGCATTCTAATAATATGAGGTCCATACATATTTTTCGTAATTATCTTATTCTATCAACATTTACTCATGTATAAAAATAATATAATAAATAATTTAATCATATCGTGGACAATATTATGGTTAAAACCATCCACCTAATGTGTTCCTTTGGGTATAATTTATTATAAATTATTTGAAGTATGAATAAATTCTCCTCCTTGAGCATTTTATCTCTATTTTATCACATGTGGGACATAAATTACAATCATCATCTATAGTAATAATTGACCTCTAGTCTTTGTATATTTTATTTATTCCTTGTCACTAGGTTGAGTTTTTTATTTTCCACTATGGATCTAGAAGGTTATCCCTTTCATCTTGGCAACACAATGGACATAGGATATGACAATCATCCCATGTCAACATGACATAGGAACACGAATAATATAAAAGTATTAGGTACCATACCAAAAATCACTAAAATTACATAAAAGAGATATAAAAAATAAATCAATTATAATGAAATTTCTATTTTACAAAAACAATCAACTCAAATAATTTTGTCATGCAAATTAAAGGTTCAATGTAGCAAGATTTAAAAACTAATAAATATATTTTTCCACGAAAAATGCATTAGAGGAATACTCTATTACATTTTCATGTCTTTAACAAGAGTAGATACAACCCATACAAAAATATTAGACATCTCAATAAATAGTTTAGAAAGGACTCCAAGCCAATTTTAGGGTATCTTACCTAAATATAATTATTGTAACCTATTAAAAAATATTTATATCATTCACTAAGTTTCAGTACAAGAATCCATACTTGGTCATAATTTATATTCCATTTAGCATAGTTATCAGTCATAACATAGGGTTAGTTTAAGTTCTAGATATAGAAAATTTGAACATACAAATTATATTTTTTTCAACAAATTTCAATGTCCCTCTAAGTAAGGGAATTTTCTAAGAGTAAATTTAAAGTAGAACAAACCATCATGAACAAGATTTCATGCAGAGCATGCTTTAAGTACTACAATAATTCATAAAAGCAATATTTGTAAATATAATTTTTAATATACGCAACTTCTCATGTACAAACTTTTCATTCAAAACAAATTTGAGAATAACAACTTTCTATGACGGATATTTTTTGAATTGCTCAATCCTTTATATATAGTGATTGTTGATCATAATTGAAAATGAATAATAGTTATATATCTTATCTTAATTATTAGAGTACCAATAATTATAGTTGATTCTTTATTTTAACTTGTCCTAAGAAAGTTACTCTCAAAGGAAAAAATATTTTATTTCTACTTCATAAAACTAATTTATATTTTCATTATTAATCTAGAATATTCATAACAACTATTGGAAAATGTGTCTTATTATCTCATAGGTAAATTTATCTAGGATCAAATAATCACACAAAAATATCTCACAAAAATATTTCACAAAATAATATGCTCAACTTTCGTATATTCACAAGATTACAAAATATTACACTTTGTTACATAGCATGGAGCTTTATCTCCAATATGTAACTTTTCATAGAAAATATTCAATAATTCTAACCAATACTCCCCTCAAAGTCCTAGGAGATGCAACCTTTCACATACCTCACATTATGATATAACTCCCATTATTACATAAGCTTCTACTATGAATCTTCACTTACACACTCACACTTGTACAATTTGTGCTTGCACACATCACACTTGAACTCTTGACACTTTTTACACTTTATTACATAATTTATAACACT
Organism: Wollemia nobilis; assembly: GCA_028583015.1. Classification (NCBI taxonomy): domain Eukaryota; kingdom Viridiplantae; phylum Streptophyta; class Pinopsida; order Araucariales; family Araucariaceae; genus Wollemia; species Wollemia nobilis. Next base: position 1,918,914 of record JAQPPZ010017037.1, read on the forward strand.
CTTCACACTTTAAAATATACTTTAGATACACATTCTTCCTAATATAAAATTTACAATAGTACTAAATGGTACTTAAGTAATACTCAATGTACCAAATAATTTAATATCTATAACACCCCCTGTCCCCATATTACATTATTTTGTGAGAAGAATTTTAATCTTCAACCTTTATCTTTTGTCTTCATCCATTGATTTTGCTACTAATATTGTTCCTCTTCCACTATCTTTTATCTTGTTATCCATTTCTTTGTCATAATATATCATTCCTTAATATAATATTTAGTTTAATTTTGCTCTTATGGCAAAAGCTAATTTAAAATATTTTATGATATTCCCATTTCATCCAATGCAAATATTCTATTCTTTATAAAACCCATGGCTTCAATTTTATTTTATCTCTTAATGAGTCTTATTTCCATTGATGTATTTAAATCTCATAGTTATTCCTTTTTTTACCAGTTGAGATACTCAAACGAAGTTATTTTTTATGCTTGTAACATATAACACATCCCCTAATATGCATTTAGAATATGGTAAACTAAGTGTGACATTCTCTTATCCTTGTACATGATAAACCTTATCATCTACTATCTTCATTGGAATGCTTATTTTAGTTTCTATTAAATCAAACCAATATTAATTTCCTGTCATGTGGTGACTTACACTTTAATCTATACCAATAAACATATCCATATTATATATTTGGTTTTTATTGTAGTTTCCATGGCTTATTATATCTTGATATACTCATGGCAACATCTTTGCCTTTGAAAATTTATTTTAATGAAGCTCAGTATGTATGACGTTGATATATTAATTTTGAATAATTTATTTTCTTTGATGTAGAATGCCTTGTTGCTCCCAAATTTAATTTTTAATTCCTCTTTTTTCTTTAATCTCAAATATCTTATTCAAATTTTAAATTCAAAACTTTTAAATCTCCTTTTATCTCCCAAATTCAAATTTCACAATCAATCTTTTATTTTTAGTTTAATCAATTTCAAATTTACTTAGTTTCACTTCATTTCATTCAAGTATTTAATTTTATTATATCTCCAAATTCAGTTTCACAATTACAATTTGACCCAAATTCAAATTTTAAATGTTTAGTTTCCTTATATCTTTTATTCATTGATATAGTCATTTATAATTCCTTTTATCTGCCAAATTAACCTTATAATTATCAAATTATAAATGTATCATTAGAACCTTAGAACTCTAACCTTAATAAATCATGCATGGCCAAAACCAGGGTTATGCATAGTGGCTATTTTTGCAAAATTGGCTAAAATTTGGATTTTCAAAATTTGGAATTGGCTAATATTTGGGACCCTTGACCAAGGTCCATTAGCCAAAAATTTCTAGGTGCAATTTTTTTTTGGGTTGATTCGCCCCAATTTTATAATAATTTGACCATTTTAAGTTTAAATTTTCAACATTAACCCTAATAATAGTGAACCTTCTACATGTTTTTTGAAACTATTCACTTGGATTTTGAAACCGACTCACCAAATTTTTATAGATATATTTTGGGACCGACCCCTTACACATAACCCTAGCCAAAACTATGCTCTTAATTCTAAAATATGTGACTAAGAAATAAATTAAAACTTGCATGCTCACCTAATATTTTCTATGCACATATGGCAATTTATTTGGGCAACATTTCACCTTCAGTTAGACATTTCTTATTATTTATCTAAGATATCCTATTTCGTAAGAACTTGTGTAATAGATATTATTGCACTCACACTTTCACCTCTCTACTCTTTGATTTGAGTAGTAGATAATATTCCTATTTTTAATTAGGTGCTTTATATCAAATAATATTTGTTATTTTGCTTAGACACTTGATCTAAGGCACTCTCATTCTTATTTAATGTAGTCCATCAATATCATTTAAAAATATATATATTATTCAATATTTCATTGTAGCATCCTATATTGATAGTCTTCACCTCCAAAAATAGCATTTGTCCTTGAATCTTTACCTCCAATATTCACCTCTAGTCTTCTCCTCCAAAATAGCATTCAATTTCCATGTTCATCCTTGAATATTAATCTTCTCCATAGATGTTCATGACTCTTCAACTATTAGCTTTTATATGTCTCTTATCTAGCAATGTGCTCTTTAAAATATTTTTCTTTTTCCAATATTTCAATCCTTCATAGTGCAACAACTCTTACCCATTGAAATATCTTCAATATTATTTCAAATATTCTAGCAACTCTTCCCATTCAAGTCTCTTCAATCTTCTTTTAAATTTTCTAGCAACATCTCTTTAAAATTCTTCTTCTTCTTCATAATATCCTCCTTCTCTCTCTTCTCCAACTTTAAATTTTTAGCTAAGGTGGATTTGATACCACTAAAGGATATGATACTATTATTTAAAAACATGCTCGATTATATCATAGGTAAATTTCTCTAGGATCAAATAATCATACACAATAATGCTCACAATAATATCTCATAAAATAATAGACTCAACTTTCAAATTTTTAAAATATTAAAAATATTACACTTTATTACATAGCATGGAGCTTTATCTTTAATATGTACCTTATCATAAAAACACTTCAATATTCTTAACTATTGCTCTCCTTAAACTCCTATGATATGCAACCTTTTACATGCCACACATTATAAAAAATATAGTGATTACATAAACTTTTACTATGACCTTTTATTTTCATACTTGACATCTAACTATTGTGAGTCTTCACTTGCACACTTATATAATTTATACTTGCACACCTAATACTCTCACTCTTGACACATTTCATACTTTGTTTTGGTACTATTAAGAAAGGAGGATTTTAAAAGGATACCCTTAACCTTTTACATCAACTCCACCAAGGGAGAAAACAACACGAAAGCCACAACAACACTAGGCTGAAAACAACCACTTGACATAATGGGGAAAAAAAGAGAGACCAAGATAGCCAAACCATAAAAACATACTAAAATAAAAGGAGAAACATATAGACCAGGAAAAATATCATAATTGAGCTAGTTTTGGATCTTCTCAACTAACTCCATATCTGAGATTATTTCTCCCACAATCCAAGTCACTTCCTCATTACAATCAATGATATTTTTTAACAATCCCAAAATAACACGTTTTTTGATTTCCACCATATTAATATTGTGGATGGCATTAGACATACCATTTATAGCATCATCTTGATAATATATCTCCTTTATGGACTTATATTTATGTTTATCTCTGGGTAGAATCTTAGAGTTCAATTGAATAATGAGGAGTTGAGGGTCTTCCTTATTGGAAATATTTCTCGAAAGTCATTTAGACTTCCTCATAAACCCCATCTAGAACCACTGGTGGAAATTGCAACACCTCTAGACCTACCATAGGTGTGAGCCTCCTTTAAAAAAAATTAGGAGATCCAATCCTCGATACCTTGAACTATTGAACCTTATCCTTAACACCTCTAGCTGACACATGAATATTTCTAGATATTTTTCCATCTTTAAAGCCCATTAAAAAGGAGTAGATATCCTCTATATTAAGGAAATCACTCGAACCTCTTGACTTCTCCTTAAGAGAAAAAGGTACTAGAATAGGTTTACCAAAAATAGACTTCAAAATATCCTCTACTACTAAGCCTTTCTCATTAGAAAATTACTCAAACACTAGAAAGGATAGACTCTAATGGATGGGATTCAAATATTTACCCCCTTGAACATCTGTCATAGACTTCTTCATGGATTTAAAAATAAATAAAGGGATAGTCATCCTAAATGCCACCTAAGGGGATTCAAGAACATCACTTGAAATCTTCAAACCACATCATAAGATAGATCAAGAGTAATGTATTCCATGATTACTTTGATCACTCTATATCAAGGAGGGGTAGGAGCCTTTGTATTGCACCCATTTTAGAACTTCGAGCAGAATTCATCCACATAAAAAAAATACCTTTAGAAGGGAGTGCTTCTCGTTGTTATCGAAGGTATTTTTCAAAGGTATACCAATGGTTCTACTAATCAACTCAGTCAAAATCTCAATGGACCAATTATCCACTTTCACCCATCCATCATTCCAAGAATGTGTCATCCATATCAAAAGAGTTAAATTATGGCCATGAAATTTTTGAATATAGCTTAGAAGCCCACCATTCTTCAGGATTATTTTAACCTCCTCAACAATAGTCACTAAAGTAGATTCTAAATGTAACTTTGAAGGACGATATCTAGTGCTATAATTCTTCACTTTATCCATGAAGATACAATAGAAGAATTGACTGATAGAGACCTCGCTTGACCGTAAAGGAAAATGCATCTCCTTTAACAAAAAACTTGCGTAATGAAATCTGGTGAGGTAAGCCCAAATAAAAGGAGGGGAGGGAACATCTAGGCTAGAAAATCTAGAAAAACCATCTCTCAGAGTCCAACAAAAAATAAAGATAACATACGACACATTTTATACTTTATTACATAACATGTAACACGCTTCACACTTTGACATATACTCTAGACACACACTCTTCATAATCTAAATATTTACAATAGTACCAAATGGTATTTCAATAATACTCAAAGTACTAAATACTTAATAATATTATATTATTGTCATTTGAGGTGTCTAATTATAATAATAAATAATCGAATAGCTCCCTACTATCCCATAGTCTATTAAGTCAAATCAAGAAAAAATATACTATACAAGGTATTAATAATAAGATTAATGACAAATAAGACAAATCACTCATGTCTGTATTTGTAGTGCAATTTGAGAAAGTGATCTTGACCATATTGAATAAGAGGTCCATGGTTTGAATCTCTATGATGAAAAGGGGATACACATACTGTGTATTAAATTCCCTATTGATAAGCATAGCTCTCAAATTTACAAGAGGTCATGGTTGGGAGGAGACCGCTTAGCCCTGTGCATTGGTCATAGGGGTTTCTCACACTAACCTAAAATTAAAGATTCTAATTTTACATCTTAAAATTGATTTTTTTTTTTTGGGTGTGTCTTTCTCCTATGTTGGCCCCTTTTTCCAGCTGGTTGTTTGATCATGATAATCTCTTGTATTTGCTTGATAAAAAATTGCAGCTTATTTGCTAGGAGGTTGCTTCATTGGATTTTCGGGTTGGATTTGTGGAATCTAGCTTAATTTTTCTTGATATATTATTGTTAGATCTAAGGTTTGGGGTACCTTTCAAAACCCTATTTGTAATAGGTTCAGGGACCCCTTAAAAACCCCTTCTACTATGAATAAAAAAAATGGTAAATCACTCACTTCACAAAGTCAACATTTAACCATTTTCAAAGTGAATATTTGGAAGAATAAATCAACTTAGGACTCATTCTAGAAAGTATGTCTATATACAATATACTACAATTATATAGTTTAGGTTATGTTATTGCCATTCATGTGCAAACTTATAAATAAGATATCATCCTTCTATACTTTGGGATGGATTGTAATTGGTGTATGAAGCAAAATACAATATCTTTTTAGTTTCACTTTGCTTGTAGTTTGGTAGTAATATGAGGTCCATACATATATGTTGTAATTGTCTTAATACTATCTACATGTAGTAAATTTACTCATGTATAAAATGAATATATTGAATAATTTAATCATAGCTTGGCCAAATTATGGTTAAAACCATCCACTTAATATGTTTGTGGGGTGTAATTTTTTTATAAATTATTTTAGGATGGATAAATGCTCTTCTTGGAGCATTTCACTTTTATGTTTTCACATTCAAGACATAAATTTCAAGCAATACATCTTGTCTTTGTATATTTTATTTTTTCTAATGAGTTTTCTATTTTTTATTATAGATCTAGAAGATTATTCCTTTTATCTTGGCAACACAAATGGATATAAGATTAAGTACCACCAATTCATAAAAACACATTTTAATAATGTAAATTTTGTATATGTACATTTTAATAATCAACATTTGTGTAATAATTTTTATGCAAAACAATTTTTAGAATAACAATTTTTATGAAGATTATTTTTTAAATTGCTCAATCCTTTATACATAGTGATTCTTGAGCAAAGTTCAAAGAGATAATAGTCATACTATTTACCTTAGTTACCATAAAACTAAAATATTAACTATAAAAGTTTTGATTCAAGGAAGGTAAATTATAGTTACTTTAGGTTGACTTGTCCTACGCAAGTTACACTCAAAAGCAAAAAGGTTTTATTTCTACTTTATAATACTAATTCTTATTTAAATTATTATTCTACAAGATATGCAAAAACTTCCATTATAAAAATATTATTGAACATCAACTGATGTGTTTAATAACAATAATAAATAACTTAATAATACAGTACCATCCTATGGTCTATAAAGATAAATTAAGAAAGAAAAATACTAATATATGCATCCTTCTCTAAATTTAGTATTTTTTTTAATTTCAAAATCACCCAAAGATAATACCTCATGAAGTAATACAAATTGAAATTGGAAGGAAGGTTCATGTAACTACATGTTTTCCCAAAAACAATAGGTTATCTTTTTTACATGAACCTGTAGACCAAAACAGACTCCATGCAAGAAAAAAGTCTTATAGAAAGACATTAGAATCACTTTTCATTGTGGTCCTCCAATGTTGTTCCGTTTATTTTGTTCTTACGTATAAGATGGCCTAAAATTATATATATATTTTTTTCCCTTTAAAAATTAACATAATAACTTGTAATTACGTTGATAGGAGTTCAGTTCGTAAATAATATTAATATTTTTTTATATTAAAAAAATCGATATTAAAAAAATTATCCACCAACATTAAGGGTTACGGTGGATTTAAAATATTTTAAAAATATTTAAATTATTTAAACGAAAATGGTGCCTAAACTTTTAATATTATTATATAAAATATATATATCCCTTAGCGCCTATCTCATTTGTTAGGTATGTGATAAATAAACGCCTCAAAATTAATAATTCTTGACCTTTATATATATATATATATAAGCTAGTCATAAACTATTTGAATACTATTAGTTTTTTAAAAATGGAACTAAATTCATGATCTCTTGCACATACCTCCTATGTAATAAAAGCAATGTTTTATCGTACCGATATTGAATATTTAGTACAATGACATACCTTCTATGTAATAAAAGCAATGTTTTATCATACCGATATTGAATATTTAGTACAATGAATTCATTTTAGCACAAATCAACTATACCTATTTTGAATGCAATGTATTGATAGTGTGTACACTAATTCTAATTTTTTATATTCATATCGTTGATTGATATTTAATAGCCTTTATTTATTTTTTAAACTTTTTACCCACATTGGTGATTGATATCGTCTTTGATAATCTTCAACCTTTCGGTAAATAAAAAATAAAAAAAATTGAATATGCGAGCAGGTTAAACCTTCTAAATTCCTCACAAGCGGGTTAAAAGCTGAAATCCAAAATACCTAAATGCCTCTATAAAACTAGAGGCCAAACTCTAAGATAACAGGGACTGACAAAAATAATTTATCCAAAGATTTTTCTTCAAGTAGACCTGGAATGATAACAACTCAACAAAACTTGTGAAAAACAAACAGAAAACGCTGACATTCGGAGTTTACGGTTGAAAATTCACAACCGAAAAACAAATTTTCATTTTTGTTTCCTTTTTAATGGCATTTGGCGTTAGTGTTAAAAGTTCATGACCTGAAAATCTTCTCAAAAAGTCATTAATAGAATAGAAACCGCTGGGGAGCAGATGTACTTGTTTTGGTTTAACGTTGTTGCATCTGACATTGTATTAGGGGGTGCAATTTTATAATTAACAAATTGTAATTTATAATTTTTTACAATATAATTATTATTTCCTTTCCATTCATGCTGATAAGTTGATGCATTAAACGGTCAAAGAATGTTTAGAGCACCTTTGTTGTGGATTGTGGATCCATACGCTTGCTGTGGGATCTGTAAGCCTCCTCTGCAGCCTTTAGCTTCAGGAAGAATGGATGCTGTAAATTTTCAAAATGAAGCAATGAAACGTTCTTCACGTTCCTTAATCTTCCCTCTGCCCATCTCGTTACAAATAATTCCATATGCCAGTAGTCAAGAAACCCAGAGAACTACAATGACAACATCAAAAAGTCCTTCCTCAAGGCAAAGAAATGTTGGAGAGACTTCATCATAAAGCAATTACCAACATTCGTTCTTATAGGGAACTCGTCTCCTTTCTTATAACGAACTCATGTCTTGTGTTTGATGAATGGAGTAGAAGTCCAGACGAGAAAAGCCACAAACATTGAAGGCATTAAGAGGAAGCATCACTTACAATTTTTATTTTTAGAAACATCGCAGAGAGTGAACTGAAATGCAGAAAGGGTATTTATTCAAAATAAGAAATTCATAAGAATACAATTAAAACATAAAATTCATAGAAAACAAGAATAGAAATAAGAAATCTATGAAAATAGAATTAAAACCGAGAGTACATGCAAAAAGTTCTTTATTGCAAAAACTTTACATTCGAAATTTACCCCTTCATACAAAAAGATTCTCCCTAAACAAATCTCAACGCCTATAGAATAACCCAGATAAAAGGAGGAAAAGAGCTTTTCACGAAGACCAATCTTTCTCTAGATAGAATCGCATTTAACTTGCTGGAAGGAGAACTTGTTGGCGGCAGTATCATAAAGAATATGAAAGTTCTGTTGCTGTATGTTTCCAAATATCGAAGGAACCCATTCTCCACTGTTGCTTGGAACTATGGCCAGACACAAGAGCCCGTCACCTGCATCGACGAATGTGTTCCCTGCTGGAAGCTCGTACTTCACGTCCCCTTCAAAATTGAAGGTCACCGTGGGTAAATCTGAGTCACCACTTGATGACGCCTCATAGCAGAGATCGAACCCCACAGAGGACCCGTCTCCCGGCTTGAGTTTGACCGAGGAATTAACTGCCTCCTCCAACAGTTTGTAGACCTCATACGGAAGATATGTCAAGGTGGTTCCAGAGTCAATAATCATGCCGCCTCTGCCCTGGGAATCTATATCAAAAGAACCCTCAGGAATATCCAATGCGGACCCGTTAACGCTTATTCCTTTCACCGGAATGTAATAGAACGTCGGGAAATTCTGGTTCTTGATGAACGAAATAGTCTGGATGCCTTGTCCACGCAGGTCAGCACCGCTCCCGAAAATCATAGGGCTGGTTTTGGAAGCAGGGTCGGTGATGGGCAAGAGGCAATAGGAGAACTTGTTGTTAACCTTGTCACCGAGCTGCGAGATGAGAGAGAGCGCACCTCTTCCTAATCCCACGAGGCCCCCTCCCTGAGAGAAACTCTGGCCATTGGTGTCATGTCCACATCCGAAAGCGATCTTGGGGATCTTTGTGCTGTTCCCTATTGTGAGCGTTTCATAGGAAAGGTCGCCGCTCGTGCTCGACCCATCTCCATAGCCATAGTAGTAAGCGCAATCCGGGTTGCACTTGGATTTCGCATCCCCCAGTGCGTCGCAAAGAGTGTCGTTGCAGGTAATTTTGGAGTAGGTGGAGGATTTGGAGGGGTTGAAGATGGGGGTACTTTGGTTGAAGCATTCCACGCAGGGCTGGCACTGAGTCCAGGTGAGATCGCTGCCGGTATCCGCAATGGCACTGAAGGCAACGGTGGGCGTTCCCACTGCCACCTCCATCAGAAATTCTCCATTACCGACCCTAACGGGGGTTTCGATGGAGTCGTCGGGTTGTAGCGATGACTGATGCATAATCGTGGCGATGCTTTGAACTCGTAGATTGCTTCGCTCCACTGCACTCCGCAACCGCTCGGCGGAAGAGCTCCCCTCGTCTCTGCGTCTCAAATTCACTCGAAATCCAAGGCCACGATCGTTTGGCCTGGAAAGGGAAAAGGCAGAGGATAGAATGGGAGTAACGCCAATCAAGTAGACAAACAGTAGCTTCAGCATCGTGTGTTGGATGTTTGACGAATCCATTTTCGTTACACAGGCTTGCAATTCTTTGGACTCAACCAACAAGGTGGAGGGCTTAAGTACTTGCGTAGATAATTTAGTTTTCCATGTTTTAATGTTTTTTCCTCCAAAAACTGCGTTTAGGAAGTTTCTACCTTTATTGTTTGTTGAGTTTATCCGCATGTGTGCGATGGTCATGGGAGGTAGCAAGTTGCATGTTTCGCGTTGTTTTATTTTGGAAATTCTGGTATCAGTTAAATTACATTGTTTTGGTTTTTATTAGGAATTTTTATAATTGGCAGTTTGTTTTAGTTTGTATTAGAAATTTTTATTATTGGTAGTTTGTTAGCTAAGGGCGAAGTTGATGGGAATTAATTTTTAAAATATTTAAGACTCGTATCTAACCTTTCTAATAAAAATAACTTACTAACAAATACTCTGCTAACCAAATTAAAACATTAAATTTATAAAAAAAAATATAAATCTAAATAAAATAATAAAAAATAAGAAATTATAAAATGAGTAAGGCTTTTAGATTTTAATTTATAGAAAGTCACCATGTTTGTTAATTTATGTTTAATGTTAGGAACTCTTTTAAAACAAGGTAATAAATAGATTTTAAGTTAAAATTTTATTTTCATAAATAATAATTTGTATATTTAAATTATAATATTAATAAAACAATATTTATAAATATAAAAAATGTTTATAATTATAAAAATTTAAAGTTTTTGAGTATTATGGATGTATGAGATGTGGATATTTAATTATGATTTTAAATTTATAAGGAAATAAATATATTATACCAAAGTTAATATATCAATATGATATATTTTAATAGAAATGTGATTGTGGAGGTCTTTTTAGAGCTAGGATTTTTGGAGTTGTGGAGAATTTTTAGAGCTTTGATTGTAGCTAGATTTTAGAGCTACGACTGCCGCTAGATTTTGGAGCTATGATTATGGAGGTTTTTTAGAGTTATGAATATGAAGAGCTTTTAGAGGTATAATTTTGGAGGTTTTTAGAGCTAGGGTTTTTGGAGCTATGATTGTGGAGAGATTTTAGAGCTACAACTATGGAGAGCTACTATGAAGGTTTTTCAAAGCTAGGGTTTTTCATGTTGTGACTGTGATTTTAGAGCTATGATTGTGGAGTTTTTTAGAGCTAGGATTTTCAAAGCTGTGATTGTCAAGAGTTTTCAAAGCTATGATTGTGGAGTTTTTTAGAGCTAGGATTTTAGATTTGTGGTTGTGGAGAGGTACTATGGAGGTTTATTAGGATCTAATATTTTTGGATCTAGGGTTTTCCAAGCTACGACTATGGAGATATTTCAAAACTATGACTATGGAGGGTTTTTTGGAGCTGGGCTTTTAGCAACTGCAACTGTGGAAAGTTAGGGTTTATAAAGTTGTAACCATGGAGGGGAAGAGTTGTAAGGTAAGTACATCTACATCGATGACAAATTTGTATCACTTGGAGATGTGTAAAGCTAGTACATCTACACCATTGAGATATCTATACCATTGGAAGATCTACATTGTTGGGAGAGTTATGAGGTAAGTCCATATATGTCAATGGGAGATTTGTAGCATTGGAATATTTATAAAGTTAGTATATTTGAATTATTAGGAGAATAGTATCATTGAGAGATTTGGGGCTAGCAACTATAGAGGAGATGACATTAATATTAAATGGAATTTGCATAGGCAAAGGGGGTATAGGGGACCAAGGGGTAAGGGCAGCATGGAAGATGTGCAAAGTGAGGAAAGAACTAATGAAAAGAGAGACGTGGTAAGTGGGACCTTGAGACTTTATCTAGGTTTTAATTATTTTATCCTAGGTATTAGGGGGGTCCTAAATGCCTTGATGTCTTCTACTTTATCGATGGGAAATTCAAATCATTCTTGGTCTTGAGTGTTATTCAGAGCTGAACCTATTGTTATGACTCACTTTGATCTAGTTTTAAAGCTAGAGGGTGATATTATTTTTTTTTTTGTATACCTCAACCTATTCCTCATCGAACCATAGTGGAATGAGTAAACTCCTTGGTTGGGATATTTATTGGTGTTTGACAAAATTTATACTCTATCAAAAAATAGATTACTTAAAATGGAGACCAAAGGGGGATTTGAAAGTGGTGAAATTACGTGAAGGATTTATGTTATTTAATTTTAATACCTTAGAAGACATGTAGGTTGTGATTATAAAAATACCATGGTTCTTTGGTTGAAAATGACTCTTTTTGAGGAAATGATCCCTAGACTTCAATCAATCCATCGAGAAGGGAAAAATGATTATAGTCAATCTAGTCACTTAGAAAAAAATAAATATGGTGTTTTCTAGGTTTTGTGTTAATACTAATGTCTCTAATTTTCTTCCTTCTTTCATTAAGTTGATTTTAGATTCTAGTGTTTAGATACAACATATAGAGTATGAAATCTATATGCCCATTTGCATTGAATATAAAAGGATTGGTCATTTATGAACTATGTTCTTAATACAAAACCTCCTCAAAAATAGGAGGCCAAGATCTAGAGAAAAAAAGAAGACTACTCTAAATTTATTACATTTTTTAAGAAGTTGATAAGCTTTCAAAGGGTGTAGAGGATAATCCAAATAAATATGTTGTATTAGGATAGTTTCTACCTTCTATTTTTGAGGTTAGGTTGGATGCTATTCTAGATAAAGGAGTTGAGATCCTAGATCATCAAGGGATTCAACTATTATCTCATTATATTCCTTTGTCCCCCCTTTATGAGGATTATGTTGAGGTGCTTTTGGGAGCAGATTCCCCTATTTTGTATAATGATAAGGTTGTTTCCATTGTTGATAGGAAAAAATATGAATCTTTCATAAAGTCTCTTTGGTTTGTAGAAGTAGATTAGATTTCTACAAATACAATAGATAGGGAATTAGAAGAGGTCTGGTATTCCTTAAAGGAAGGTGGCTTTCAAGAAGTTCTAAAAAAAATAAGACTAAAAAATATAGCTCAACAACAATAACTCCTTCCTCAATTAGTAGAATCAAGCAAGAAGTGATAATTGGCTCTATGTGACCCATCAAAAACACCCAAAAAGTACTTAATCAAAGTAGTGTGAAGGGACTAGGAAGACCCAAAAAAATCTAAGGTGTTATTAAATAAAATAACTTAAGATGTGGCTAATGGCTCCTAGGTTGCATTGCCTTTGAGAAGAGGAAAGGATCTGTAATCCTTAAAGTAATGAATAATATCTCATGGAATATTTGGATTTTGCGTGCCCTAACTAAATAAAGAGTGCTAAAATATTTTAGAAAATTTTTCAATCCTAAAATTCGTTTCTTATAAGAAACTAAGATGGGTGATGAGGATTTTGATAGATTATAAAATTTTGTTTAGAAGAGGTGTAAATGTGTGAGTAAGGCTACTTGTGGTTCTTCCAAAGGGTTGTGGATGCTTTGGAATCTTGATTCTATGGAGGGTAAGCTTATTCATTAGATTGATAGGTTCTCTTCTTTTTTATTTTGATGTAAAAAAATAAAATTTTCTTGTTTTTATCAATGATTATGCTCCCAATGTTGTTGTGGATAGAAGGAAACTCTAGGTTGACTTAAAATCCCTTGGTTATTTTTTGACCTTCCATGGTTTCTTTCTAGTGACTTTAATTCCATTTTTCTCCCTTTTGAGAAACTTGGAGGCTTGGTTATGATTCAGATAGTATGGAGGACTTTGGTGAGTTCATGACCTCCATGGGACTAGTATATATTAATTTGAAATGTTGTAAATTCAATTGGTCCTATAAAATAAGGGGACATGGTCTAATTCAATCTAGTATTGATAGAGTTCTTGATTTGGTGAGTTGGATCACCATGGTTGAGGATTGCTCTTTGAGGATTTTATCAAGAAATTCTTCTGACCATAATCTGTTACTATTAGAATTCATTAAGGATAAATATTTTAAATTTTATCCTATTAGGTTTGAGATAATGTAGGTTTCTCATTCAAATCCTCAAGGATTGATTAAGGCTTGGTGAAATTTGTATTTCTATGGTACTAAGATGTTTAATGGTCAAGAAGTTAAAAATCATCAAAGTTAACTTGAAGAGGTGGAACCGAGAGGTTTTTGAGAACCTCTTCCATAGTTAGCGAAAAATATTTCAAGAATTATAGGAAATTGAGGAAAAAATCCAAATTTAAGGTTGGTTAGAAGAGCTAGCTAGCAAAGGGAAAATTCCTCTTTCAGAATTTCATAATATTCTTGTCAATGAAGAGTATTTTTGGAGGTAAAATTCTTGAGCTATGTGGTTTATGGAGGGGATAGAAATACAAGGTTTTTTTTACCTTGCACCCTTGAAATATAGGAGTGCTAATAAAATAAGATAAATTACATTAGAATCCAATGAATTTATTAAATATAAGGAAAATATTGCTACTACCATGGTATCCTTCTTTCATGATTTATTTTCTAAAGACAAGAAAGGAGATGGAGATGCTTCAAAGGAACTTCTAAATAACATTCTCTAGGTGGTGATTAATGATATGAATGATTTGAATACTACCTTTTCTAATAATGAGATCAATATCAGCCCATTTAATATGAATAAGGATAAAGTACCTAGGTCGGATGGGTTCCATACTAGTTTTTTTAAAGGTTTTAGTACCTTCTTGGTTTGGATATTTTGGAAGCTTTAAGATAATTTTAATATTATTCTTCTTTGTTGCAACATGAACTACTATATTTATTATTTTAATTTTGAAGGAACATGGTGCCTCTTCTCTAAGATTTTTTAGACCTATAGGCTTATGCAATACCCTATATAATTTTTTTACTAAAATACTTGGTAATAGGTTGAAAATGATTCTCCCCATTTTGATTTCTTGTTAATATTGGGGGGCATATTCAACATATAATTGCAGGGATTTTTGGTTGTGGCATTCCTAACCTTCTTTATATCTAGGCATGATATTTTTTACTGGTAGGATGAAGGAGGAATTATGGTATCCTATGTTGAATAGGATTCAATGTAATTTAGCTAGGTGGGAAGGTAATATTTTGAGCCAAGCATGTAAGTTACAATTGCTCCAAGATACCCTCCAAAGCATTACCACCTATTATATAATTGTTTTTAGAAAGTCATTCAATGTTAGGAGGGGGATTGATCAGATATTTAAGATATTTCTATGGGCTAGTGTGGAGGATAATTAGAGGGTGTCCCTTATCTCGTAATATAGGACCTACTCTTCTAATAATGAAGGGTGTCTTGGGATTAGAAATTTATTGTTGTTCAATAAAGTATTGTTTTTAAAAATAGCCTAGATATTATATATTAAGGAGGATCAACTATGAAAAGATAATATGAAAGGTAAGTATCTAGAAAAATAACATTCATTTTTTAGAAGTGTTACTTCCCCTAGGGAATTTGTGATTTGGAATGGTTTTTTTGGGGTCTAAATTTTGGTTATAAAGGGAATGTAGTGGCAGATTGAGAATGGTAAGAATGTGTTCTTCTAGGAGGATACATGGATTATTTTTAACATATATTTCTTAATCATGTTTTATGAGTTGAAGGTTCCTTTATGACTAAAATATGGAGAAAAAGTAATTGATTATATAATCATCACTAATGGCAAGAATATTTGGAAGCATCCAACTTTACATATAACTGATCTTTAGATCCTTTAGATTTTGGTAAATTTGAACATGTTTATACAATAGTAATTTATTCCTCAATAGAATTACATAGACTCCTTTCTATGTACTCATTTTATTAAAGGTATTTTTCTATCAAGAATACATATGAGGCCCAACCATTGTCCAAGGGAGGATATTTTGTAGTGGAAACAATTTTGTATCCTCATTTTATCCCAAATATTATATTTTTTTTTGTGGTTGTGTTTACAAAATAGAATTATGACTATTGATAATTTATGTATGAAAGGATTTCATATTTCCAATATATGTCTCTTATGTTCTAAGGATGCTAAATTTTTGGATCATATTTTTATACATTCTATTTTATCAAATAAGGTACTCAATTATTTATTAGATTCTTTTTATATCAAGTGGATGTTACCTCTAACTTCAAGAAACTTTTCAGTTAGTGGAAATCCCCCTTAATTAGTCACATCCTCACGAGGGTGTGGGACTTGGTTATTCCTAATTTTTGGGGGGTATCTGGTGGGAGAGGAACAAAATAATTTTTAAGGATATTGATAGGGATTAATTCTTTATATTTAGAAGGATTAAAATTACTATTTAGAATAACCCAACTATATTTACTATTGGAAGTGGTAGGGAGAAAGCTATGGAAAAAGATGTTATTTTTAGTTGAAAATTGAGACTAGGATATTCTGCTTCTATATCCACTATTCAAAAAATATTTTCTACTAGATGACATAAACTACCTAAAGGGTGGATCATTATAAATGTTTATGGGTCTTCCAAACGTAACCCTATGAGCATTGGTAGAGGGGGTTTTGTTAGAAATGCTAATAGTGAGGTCATTTGGGATTATGCGAAGGATGACTATAACAACCCAAAACTACCAATCCAAATTTTTTGAAAGGAGCACTAACACACAATAGCTCACAAGGTAAAAACCCTTAATTTCACTATCTCAACATACAAGGCTTCATCACTTTTGAGTTCTAACTCATTATAGATGACACTCAATGGATAGGAGTGGCCAAATATCATATTTTTTGGATTTCACCTTACTAAGCCTACACATTTAGTAAGGATGCACAAAGTGATTCCCCCTACATTTACCATACCATTCATGGTATGGGACCATGTGACCACAATGTAGGGATTATCCTTTAGGACCTACATGTCTAAATGGGGACACTTATTCCCTAACCTAACTCTAAGTCCATATAGATAGGTTACTTAATGTAGAACCTTGGTGCTTAGTCACCATGCATTCATAGGTTAAATAAGGTCATTGTCACTTTGATGATAACTGATATGACCACCTTATCCTATGTGATCTAGGAGGTCACCACTATTGTATTGTGAATGACTTTCTTAATGACTAGGTGGGGCATACCCAACCCTACATGGTAAAGGTATGATAATTCATAAGTACCCTAGTTATTACATTCTCATAATGCCTCTCAATTTTAGGCTTTATGGATTACTAGATGATATTACATATCCAACCTAGGGATAGTTAAGCATTTCAAAAACCATTAACAAGAAACTTGATACATAACATCATATATGAAATATTGATAAAGAATTCAAAAGCTCCTCTACTAAAACCATAATTAAGCACTACATAAGGCTTGAAATAATGATTAAGCAAAAGCTTCTTAAACCACATTACTTAATTCCAACTTATCAAAATACTTCAAGGAAACATTCTATCAACCAATATGAGATAGCAAAAGACAAAAAAAAATATCCATTTCCATATTTAATGCAACTTTGCTCAAAATTGAGGACAAGATTAAATCAAGCTACAATGCTCACAATATAAGGAAATATTAAAATGTCATAATATTTCTTTGAAACAAGAGTTTTAGTTTTAAAATTCTATTGAGCCTTTACAAGATTTGGCTCAATTACATCAACACTAAAATAAAAGCTTTAGAACATTTCCCAAGATCTCTATCCAACTAAGTATTTGCCAACTTCTTTGTTGGGAAAAACCACCCACAACTTGTGAAGCATACTTAGGGATCAAAACAACTTTATGTGCAGTGCAACTAAATTCATGCCTTACTCTACTATGCAAGAAACCATGCACATAACATAAGCAAGCTAAAAGGAGAGGGTTCTACCCCAATGAATTCAACAAAGACTCTAGAACCAATATCTTAGCTTTCTTTTTCAATTAGTCAAATAATAGACTTTCAAAACATTCCAACATAAGCTCATACTCCCCTGTATAATGATATCTTACTCTACATAGATCTTAGGAATCACTATAAATAGGTTTTCCTTTCACAATCAAGAACAAACATTAAATACTATTCCAAGAGAAGCCCATACTTCTCTTTATAATGATCCTTTAATCTACATAGATCTCAAGAATGAATATCAAAAGGTTTTTATTTTAATCTACCAAAATAAAACATTACAACATCTAAACACTTAATTAAACTCATTATAATCAAAGTATTATAACATCAAATATTCTAAAGTTATCTAATACTTTATTAATCTCCAAAAAATCAAAGCATTATAACATCAACCAATCTAAAGTTATCTAATACTTTATTAATCTCTAAATAATCAAAGCATTATAACATCAACTAAAATATGGCTTAAATTTTCAACACAAAAGCAAGCTATAAACCAAAGAAAACCATTATCCTTTCACAAACACAAAAATATTATGCTCCCTAAAAACAAACAAGCATAGCCAAACAACAAATATAAGCTATACCACCTCCAAAAATAAGGTGGTCATACATAAGATATGACTGTGCTCTCTAAATTGTAAACCCAAAGGATCAATATGCCTTTCTACTAACACACTAAAAGAGATAACCAAAGTAAACCCTTAAAGTTCAAATAGCACCCTATCTCCCACAAGGATAGCTAGTTGAGGGTACACATACACAACAACAACAAATAAAAACAAGTAATAAACAACACAAAGCACACAAAAAATTAATTTTGGTATCCAAGAAATCAATTGGATAGAGATCATGTGATGGAAAAAAAATATGTTGAGAACATGCTACTCAATGCATACAAATTGGCTATGCTATACAAGCAACAACACTTCCATTAAATGGATATCTGACATCATAAATATGATTTGTGCTTAGCTACAAAAAAAATGGATGATAACATATTTTAAAGTGGATAAGACATCTTCCCTATCCCTCAACAATATTTTCCAACCATTCCTGCTTGTTTATGTTGATAAATTCCAAGCCATCCTGTATACTGATAGGTGGCTAGAATTTGTATGGATTATACCTATAGTTTCTTTTTTCTACACAGACTTTAGATTTTGGCACTAAATTTCCTTTCAAACTATTTTAAGGTGAGAAAATTATTTAAATAACATGATGACATGGTAAACAACAACATACATCATATTTCTAATTTAATTATACTTTTTATTCACTCAATAACCATATAAAAATAGTGCAATAGTGCAGAAAAATAGTCAGAACAAAGTATAATGCTTCTATGTAATTTAACCATGCAAATATTAGTACACAATGCATTTAAATCATCCATTTAACATAAAATATCATCACATAAGGTTTTTATGGCAGTTTTTATGAACTCAAAATATGTTAAAAATGAGGTAATTTCTTGCCTCATCATTTTAGGTTATACTATTGCCATTCATGTGCAAAATTATAATTAAGATATCATCCTTATATAGTTTGGAGTGGATTGTAATCAATGTATGAAATAAAATACAAGATCTCTTTAGTTTTACTTTGCTTGTATTTGGTAGTATTATTGAGGTTCATGGTAAAATTTGACCATACAAGAGATAGGAGATACCTTGGATTAAAAATCATAAGCACTTTCCTTATTTTTACAACCTCTTAAGAGGTTTTCTCTTTATCCTAAATATTCTATTACTCATATACTTAGGCAAAATATTTTCTCCATAACCAACAACCTAAATTTAGTAAACATTGTCAAAAGAACCACAATAATCAAGCTAAATTTGGTTATGGATGGAATATTTTGAAAAATAAGTTTTCTTATAAAATTTTACACAATGTAGACATCTCACGAAGTAACCCATTTAAGACAAGGTTTGTGTCTACCTATTTGAGAATGAAAAAAAAATATTACTAAAATCATTGAACATGCTATAAGATTTGATGATTTTGAATGGATGTTGAGTTGTGAACACTAAGGGTTTTGGATGGATGTTCAACAATGAATTCTAGGGATTTTGGATGGATGCTTTGAATTATAAAAACTTCCCCCCGTTAGGGGAAAATGGTTAAATTAGGGATCCATTTAGGAGGGCTAGGGTTCTAAGGAATGTCGATCGATGTGTAGAAAATGAAATGATAGATGCAAAAAATATTCTACATGAAGGATCAAGAAAGTATTCTTGGGCATCAAATCTCAAAGGAAGAAAGGAATTAATTAAATAAGAAGTTGACACAAAGATATCTCATGAAAATGGAAAGGTATGTATTTTTGATTCCCTAATAATTTTTTATTTTTTTTGGCTTTTGATGCCACATACATTGGGAGACACTAATCACAATATGTAGAAAGAAATAAAATAGATCTACGAGATGATTGAAATATACAATAAATAGAAATGGCAAAAATGTTAAAATAGTAGCAATGGAGGAAATGAGCACTCCATGCAATGTGCTACTCCATGATGGAGCACTAAGCTTATAGTCCACACACACTACCCTACTACCTATCTACCACACACTATGATGCTCCCCTATATCCTGTATAATGCTTTTCTAATGCTACATATATGACCATTATATAGGAAGATAAGCTCATTGGCTGACACGCTATCTAGTTGTACAAGTGAACACCTTGCACATTACAACTTGCACATTGATACTTGTGCATTTATTACATTGCATGAAGTAACTAGATAACTTCCTCCTAAATTAACCTAATTTCCTAAGTATGTATCAAGGAAGGTACATTTACATGACCAAAATAATGTAATATGATATATTTATAAAATTATTAAGGGATAATGAGTTTAGAATGGTAGGAAAATTTCTAGGGCCTATATATTTAGATGTGCTCAGGAGATGGCTTCATTCTAAAATTCAAATAAATGGTTTAATGAATGTTATTGGTCTATCAAAGAGATACTTATTAATCAGGTTTAATATTGAGGAGGATATGGTGGTATCCTTATCACGAGGTATGTTTTTATTTGGGAAAATACCAATTTTCTAAAAATGTTTGCATTAGGGCTTCAACCCTCAAAAGGAAAAAAAATTCAGTTCCCATTTGGATTAGATTCCTAGATATGCCTATATAATATTTGTATGATCAAATTATTAAGGGTCTAGCAACACAAATTGGACATTTTATAACCATGGACCCATCCACCCACAATAAAATAAGAATATTATGTGCAAGAATTTGTGTTAACATGAATCTAGAACAAGAAAAAGTGGAAAACGTGAGTATCAAATCGATGCTTGGGGAATGGGAAAAAAATTGAATATGAAAAATTTTCCAATATACTATAAGCAATGCAAAGTATTTTGACATGTGGAGGGGAAATACCATGTACAAATACAAACTAAATTTACTAAAAAATGGCAACAAAGGATAATCAAATAAACTAGAGGACTGCAATCATGGAAAGGAAAACTTCTAGCCCAAGAGGTAAATGAAGAGGGAAAAAGTGAAATGAGTAATGGATGTTCTACATAGTATAAGGAAGAAAAATGAAATCCTAATAAGAAAATGGAGAATGCAAGTGAATACATAGAACTAAACTTGCAAGTAGATGAAGGATATAATGAGAGAGAAAACTTGAGTGGTTTTGGAAATAACACTAATAAACAAGAGAATAGTTTCAATCAATAAAAATAAAATGATTATGAAGAAGGTAACCATAATAATAAAATAAATATTATTGAAAACCATATAAATCTAGATACCAAGACACACCAATAGAATATGATTACGATCAACACATAGAATGCATACAGTAATTTGGAAGTCAAAGGAGAAATATTAGTAGATGATGCTAAAATGGTAGAGGAAACCCCATCCACTCAAATGGACCCAAAACATGAGAAGGATTAGATTTAAGAATTTTAGGGGTTTAAAATCAAAGAAATAAAGGGATTGCAAGGATTAGATCAAGTTTTAAATTCAAATAAAAACCTAAACAATTTGAATAATAGAAGGATATAAGCTTAATAGAATACTCAAAGCAATCTAAGGAGGGTTTGCAAACAAGATTCAGAAAAATACTAGATTTGGGTAAAACAACTCAATCAACAATAGAAGAATCTTTGACAGGATGTAATAAAAAGGAAGAGAATGATCCTCCTAGAAGACATACAAAAAATGCAAAGAATACAAGTAAAGCAAGCAAAGAATACCCCCCAAACAAGATGAACAAAAGTTACCAAAGAACAAGGGAGAAAAATTAGATCCAAATGAAGAATGAATGGTTACGGGTAAAAGTCCATCAAACAAAACTAAAAATTAAAAATTATTTCTTGGAATGCGTAGGGGCTAAATTCCCTTGGCAAAAGAATTGTTATAAATCTACTCATGGAATTAAAACCTGATATTTTTTATCTTCAAGAATCTAAGATTGACACAAAAAAACTTTATATTATTTAGAAAGAGGTTTGGCCGAATGTTGAATGGATCATAATCCTAGCACAAGGTACTATTGGAGGTATTTGCATCTTTTGGGATAGAATGAATTTTGATGGTACTTTAATTAATCAAGAAGACAAATTCTACATAGTCAAATTGAAGAACAAAAAAACTAACTTCTATTGGGTAATGACAGGGTTTTATTCTCAAAATGATGATCGTAAGAGATTCCAATTGTGGAATAATCTATCTTTTCAATGGAGTGTTTTCATTAATTTGTATTGGATGGTTTTGGGTGACTTTAGTACAGTCTTAATAATAGAGGACAAAAATGGAGGAAGGATTAACATCACTCAAGGTATGCAATATTTTAATGAGTTTATTTCAAACAATAAGTTGATTGACTTGGATATGTGTAAATTTAAGTTTACATGCACAAATAGAATGATGTAGATAATCACTTTCAAAGGCACCTAGATAGAGTTCTTGTTTTTATAGTTGGATACGTATAAATAATATTTATAGACTTACATGTATACCCTGAATAGGATCAGATCACAATTCAACTTTGCTAGATATGAGCTCATGTGCAATATGCATCCAAATATTACAAATAAAATTAAATCCCTATGGCAGGAGGAGTTTCAAGGATCCTCTATGTACAAAGTTACCTAGAAATTAAAGAACATCAAGTATTGATTCAAAATTTGGAATATAAATATTTTTGGTAACATAAATTTAATAAAACAATGACTTAAAAAGAATATCCAACATATAGAGGAAATAATAGAGAGGTAATGTAGGAAACCAGAGTGTCATGAAAGTGAAAAAAAACTCCTCACAAGGTATCATAATACCATTGCGTAAGAGAAAATTCATTAGAAATAGAAATATAGAGTATTGTGGCTGAAGGATGCTGATATAAATACTAAATTATTTCATTTTTTGACTATGATACATAGGAACAACAATAAAATCCTCTACCTTATGGGGAATATAGAAGAATGCATGCATATTTAATTGATATTAAATATTTGGGTATTACTTTCTTTTAGAACCTTCTTAGCAAAGAAAAAATAGAGTTCAATATGGAAATAGAAAGCATCATTAATAATGTTCCCAAAGGAGTTAAAGATAGCATGAATGAATATCTATGCAAGGTAATCTCTAAAGAGAAAATTAAAAGAGTTGTGTTCTCTATAGGATATGGTTTTCCACCAAGTTTTCTTCAATATCATTGGGATATTGTTGGAGAAGATGTAAGTTGTTTAAAGAATTGAATAATACCTTCCTTGCTATAATTCCCAAGAAATATGGGGCAGATAAATTGCGGGACTTTAGACCAATTAGCCTATGTAATACAATTTACAATTTTTTTACTAAAATATTGACCAATCGATTGAAAAAATTCATCCCCTCAGTCATTAATGAATACCAAGGAGGTTATGTGGCAGGGATGTAGATTATTGAAAGCATCATTTCCATTTATGAAACAACATACTCTCTTCAAAGGAGGAAAGGGTCAGGCACGTTCCTTAAGTTGGACATGAACAAAGCCTATGACAAGGTTTCATGGTATTTCTTAGATAAAATAATGGAGCAAATGGGTTTTAGTTGAAAATGGAGGGTATGGGTTGGTATGTATATTTCCATCCCTAACTTTTTGATAGTGATGAATGAAAAATTTATTGGATTATTTATTCCTACCAGAGGAATCAAGCAAGAAGATCCATTGTCTCCATATCTCTTTATCATTATGGTAGATGCCCTGGGAAGAAATTTGGAAAGAAATAGAAAGGATGGTAATATCAAAGGTCTAAAACGTTCATCCATGGGTGAATATTTATCCCACAAATAGTTTGTGGATGATACTTTCTTACTTAAAGAAGATATAAAGGAAGAAGCTTTGAAGTTTAAAAAATTCCTCGATTCTTAAGTTATAGGCCAAAAAATAAATTATGAAAAAAGTAGTATTATATTATTAAACACGGAGGAAAGTATAAGAGACAAAATAATTAAAGTGTTGGTATGTAAGGAGGAAAAAATTCTATATCACCTATCTTGATATACCTTTGTTTATAGAGGAGATGAAATATGAACCTTGCAATGAAATTATTGATAAATTTAATAGAAAACTTCAATGTTGGAAGGGATATCTATTATTCTCTATAGTGAAAGTACAACTCATAAAACACACACTTCAAATCCTCTTTATTTATTTCATTTATTTCCTAAGGATATCAAGAAAATTGGAAGAGACTTTAGAAAGACTACAAAAAAAATTCTTATGGGATGGCACTGAATGCAAAAAATTATACATATGGTAGCCTGGGATACCTTCTATCAACCTTTATAGAATGGAGGTGTTTATTTAAGTAAGTTAAAATATCTAAATAGAGCTCATCTAGCTAAACATGGTTGGAGGTTTTGCACTGGAGCATTAGGGAAATGGGCTAGCATTATCCACAAAAAATACTTAGAGGGCAAAAACCATTTTATTGATTATTCTAATCCTCCACGTGGATCTATTTTTTAGCAAAATATAATCAATAGCAGGAAATTTCTATGGCAAGGTAAAAAATGTAGAGTAGGCAAGGGGGAAAATTTTAATTTTTGAAAAGACCCTTGGATTCAAGATGAGCCTTTAACAAACTATAGAAAGTTAAAAGATATTAAAGAACATTTAACCAAAACCTATGATAAGAAAATTAATGCTTACATTCATAGGGTGGGTGATTTTTAGGAGTGGAAAATCTTGCATGAAGATATACAAGGTTTGGAGCGTAAATATTTATAAAATAAATTAAGGATTTATTATTTAGGTAGAGGTTTAGAGGAGGATAGGGCAATTTGGGGAAGAAACCAACAAGGCTAGTACTTGGTGAAGGATGGATATAGAGTCTTGGGCAAAGTAACCTCAGAGAAACCCAAGCTAAAAATAATTTGGAAGTGAAATATCATCCAAAAGGTTCCTATAGTTTTTTGGACTATCATTCTCAATAATATCCTTATGAAAGAATATATTCAAAAGAGATATTGTGGTTCCAACTATTTGTGTCTTATGTAACAAAGAGGATGAGTGCATGAACCACCTGATTGGAACTTGTAATTTTTTATGATATCCTAAATATGTTATTAAGAGAAGTTAATGTTTCTTGAGTCATTTCAGATTCTCTAATAAGGATTTGGAAATAGTGGCACTTAGGAAGCAATATTTTTTGGTAAAAACACATTCCACATATTTGTTGGGGGATTTTATTGGAAATAAACAAACAAGTGTTCAAAAATAAAACCAAATAAATTATTGGGGTTTATGCTAGGATAAAAACAACCCAAATCACCAAGATGAAGCAAAAGCGATGCTTACAAGACTCTGAATTGTAATGAATTTGGGTTTTAGAAGAATTGCTCTTGAGGAAGATTACAAGAATATTATAACTTTTCTTCAAAAGGGGAGTTAAATAATTCTAGAATTTTTTAAATAATTACAAATGTGAGGACTATTTTAGGAAACCTAGAAGAAAGTCAAGTTAATCATATGTATAGAGAGGAAAATAAAGCTACTGATAAAATGGTGAATATGGAAGTTAAATATAAGAATTTGAATGTCTGGTCGTACACCCCTATGGATTTGGAGGATATTGTAAGAATTGATAATGAATCTAGTAGATAAAGAGGGCAAAATAAAGTAGAATACTTATTAGGATCATGCTATAAAGAATTTGAGAATACTAAATTACATTGTTGTCAGCAGAATATTTATCAATTATTGAAAGCATTGAGAACTGCATAAGCTACATCAAATAGAATAATAGCAGAAGGAATATTATATTAGGTTCTCCATCAACATGGTTTAGCCTAGGTTTATTTTTTTACCAAGATATGACTATCTTACATTTGTATGATATTCTATTGTTTTTTTCTATACATCTTTCAATCTCTATGTAAAGGGTCAAGGCCCTTAAACCCCATTTTTTATCAATATATTAAAAAAAATAGGCTATGAGACATATTTTTCATGTTAGCATAAAGGGATCACAACTACCAATGTTTTAAAAACCAAATCTCACCAACTCTCATTGGTGTTTAAGAAAGAATTAAAAATTAAATTAAAAATTTCTAAGCCACTATTACACAATATTTTGAATGCACCACAAGCAAAACCAAAGAGGAATGGATTATATCATAGAATTTAGAGCTAAAAAAACGTCTCAAATTGGTACCTGGTAAAGTTCCTAGTAAATTTCCCCTGGTAGGTAAACGAAGCATAGTGAACTATTATTCCCTATATGGTGTTTGCTTCTTCGCCCTTTTGGATTTTTCCTTAATTTTTTGGAGTGGTTGTTTCTATCTAGTGATTGATACATGGCCCATTTGGTTATCCTATCTTGGATTTTATCTATGGAAGAACCCAAACTCTAGGTCTAGCTAGAATAATTTTTCTAAACTCATGGGGACTTCAATCCTTCATGTGAGCTTTTCTTCAACATCTCTTTTGAAGCTTAGGATTTTATATTTTGAGTTAGTTGCAGTGTGGATTTTAAGGAGATTTGTATTTTGGGCCTTGACCATGAGGCTTTGGTTTCTCAAGCATTCGAGAACCCTTCATGTATCTTCTATTTTGATTCACCTCGATGTTAGGTGCATAGGTTTATGGGATCTTAGGCCCACTCATATTAACAGTTATCTTAACTTGTGGGAAAGGATTAGAGTGTGTCCTCATGTTCATA
This sequence comes from Wollemia nobilis, assembly GCA_028583015.1. Lineage (NCBI taxonomy): Eukaryota > Viridiplantae > Streptophyta > Pinopsida > Araucariales > Araucariaceae > Wollemia > Wollemia nobilis. The sequence goes on from JAQPPZ010017037.1 coordinate 1,945,808, forward strand.
CCCCTGTTGGAATATGATCCATCGCATGTTCTTTTTTATTCCCATCACTCTTCCCTTCTAGGTACTTACCTCTGTGTTTCTTGGGTTATCCAGCTCTTGGGCTAGTTAGATTTTTTGGGGGTATTTTATGGTGGTAAAATTTTGAGAGGGTGAACTCCATGAAGTCTTTAAAGAAACTTTCAAAGAAGGAAATCCTAATTCAAGAACCCACCAAGCTAGAAATAGACATAGATATAAATAAAATTTTTAGGAGGGGAGTCTTGAAATGCTTATAAAATTTTAATGGACACCATCTCCTCCTTGCAAGGCATGTGGCCAACTCTTGGAAGAATGGTAAGGTTAAAGTTGGAGATTTGGATTTTTCTATTTCAATTCAGTTAATTGTTGAAGCTACTCATCTCTTGACTGACAAAGCAAACCATAGTAGGGATAAAAATTCTCTATCCGTGAAATCTATGGTCTTTTTAGACCCTATAAAATCCATCAAAGACTACAAAAATAGCTTTAGAATAAGGTACCTTAAGATCCTGTGGGATCGAATTTCCCTTATTATTATGAAATAATTTTTCTTGGACAAGAATCAAGAGATGATAAATAGTTTTTACATCATGTTCCTGAATCATTTCTAGAGGAAAATAGCCATGAATGTTCCAACGTTTCTTTTCAACTCCTTGGAATGCTTGGTCTGGAGGTTTCAAAGAGGTAAATTGAAAATTACTCTTCATAAAGGTTTTATTAAGATCATATTTGATTATGTGGTAGCTTCTAGAGGTATTTCATATGATAGCATTCTATACACTCTTTTGGCTAACCCTACTTCTATGGTTGTTTCAAAATATTTGGAAGATTTGGATTCTTCCTCTTAGGATATAAACTTCGATCCTGAGTATTTTCCTGACTTGATTCCAAAGCTGAAAATTTCTCTATCAACTAGTCCTATCCTAAGTGATTCCCAAGATTATTTAAAAGGTTTAACCTCTCCTCTAATTGGTATAAATTCTAACCTGGTCCTCCCTTGATGCAGACTAAAGCCCAGATGAATCCTCCTATTTTAGGCATGGGGGAAGTAGCACTAGTATAAGGAAGTCCAAAATATTGGTGTTCAAAATGGCTCCCGTGAATTCTACCAAGGTGTTTGACCTTGAGGAATCCCCTATCCCAACTTCTAAGAAAGTCAAATTTTTAGATAAGTTGTGCAACTCCTCTCCAAGTTGTGAGGCTAATGTGAAGTTAGATCTGAAGGTCTTGTAATCTTTCCCTTGCACTCCCCTCAGTACTTTGGCTCTAAATATTCAAAATTCTATCTTTGAGCTTATGAAGGTGGCTATATCTTATCCTGAAGCATCCAAAGTTGTAATTAATGGTGATGAATCTAATTCCTCTACGGTCCTTGGTACTGATCTTGGATATTGACCCTTAAGTTTTTAAGCCTAAGTAAGGTGTCTTTTTTTTATTTTAGTTGGTGGCCAGGTTGTCTTACTCCCTTCCACGGGAGTCCTTTCCTATTTTTTTTATTAGTTGCATTTTTTTTTTCTCTATGTTCTTTCATGTTGGTGGATGAGCTAGGGCTTGGTGGTCCCTTTGGTTTTATGGTTGTGCATTTTTTAGTTTGGTTTTGTTGATAATTTGGTCCTCGACCAATATATTTTTGGCCTTGGATTACCTTGTAAAAGGTTTGGGGACACTTTCAAAATCTCTTCTATCTTTTATGAAAAACGTTCATTAATAAAAATCAATTATGAATAAGTAATTATGAAAAATCCATTAACAACCCTTTTGAAATTTTTGTGTCACACTTTTAGATTTTACCTCTATGCCCTTAATACTAGCCTAAGTTTGAGGTTTCTTTTGTGTTGATTATTTGTTGTCCAATCATGTATAGAGAAAGTTTTATAAAAATTCATCCTTATATGAAAATAGTATTTTTTTTCAAATTGGTAGGTCATCCAAATATAGGAAAACCTCATAAGGTAATGAAAATAGGGCTTGAATGATTCAAGTAACTAATCAATATTTTTCCAAAGAATTAGGTTATCCTATGTGCTTGTAGGGTTACATTAGGGTCTTATATAAAGATATTTTTGTCACACAAGCTTATTTTTCACTGGAGGGTCCTAGAATGTTGTCCTATTTTTTATTGGTTCTCATAAAATGCCCTAAGATTTAAAAAAAAATGTCTTCTTCATCCCCTTTGAAAACAATTACTAGGGCTTGTTATTGTACACTATTTAAATGATATTATTTATCTAAAGGTAAAAATATATCCATAGTGGCTTAATTTGAGGGATAAAATTTTACTTCAATGCATATCCCTTATATGTAATAAAAGCCATCTCCCATAATACCTATAAGAATATTGACTATTTAATGCAATGCATTCTTTTTATCACAAAAGTAACATACCTATAATGCATACAATTTATTGATGGTGTGTATGTTAGAAATTAAATTTGATTTCACACAAAAGAAATATCTTTGACAAATATTATCACTAAAAATTTGATCACCACAAATTTGATATTCACTACCATTTCATCAAAGAGTTGATGAAATTTAATGAAATTGAGTTATTTTTTTTGCAAGTCCAAGGACCAAGTAGTATATATTTTCACAAAACCTTTGAAGGAGGAAGACTTCAACAAGCTGAGGGAAATGCTCAACGTCAAAGTCTTTGTGAAATATTATTTAAATAAGGATGTTAGAAATTAAACTTGATTTCACATGCCAAAAAGATCTTTGATAGATCTTATCACCAAAAATTAGATCATCATAAATTCAAGTGTGTGTAGTTATTACTATTTTGACAAAAAACCTTGCATGTTTAGCAATAATATTTATCATTTTTTTTATTATTAGAAGGTGTAAGAAGATAAGCCTTATCCCTCCCTTCACCCAACTATATAAGGTGGTGTTGTCTTTTAGTGCAGTGTAGAGAACAACAGAGAATGAAGGAGAGCAGAGGAGAGGAGTGTTAGTGAAGCAGAAAGAAATGACAGTGGAAGTAGAGCAAAATAGTATGAAAGATCTAATCAAGGAGCTAAAGCCACAAAATTCAGAATCTTCATGTTTGAGTTAAACATGTAACATTGTTTGTAGATGTTTGTAAATCTTCGGTTGGAAGAAGTGTTGGTGTAAGATTTTATTTTGCTTTGTAATACTGCAGTTGCAGTCAAGTTTATTTTGGTTAATATAAAAAATATTTATTTGAGAATACTTATAGCTTTCACATGATTAAAATATTGTGTACTCAAAAAAATCCTTGGTGAGGCCAAAAAATAGATGTTGCGTTATTTTGGGTAAGTTGTGCATCAAAAAATGCCTTGACCACTTAGACCAAAAAACTATCCACTTTCACCCCTTACTCCTTGAAAAATCTATTTTTCACCTAAGTTCTTCAGAAAAGGGACTTTCACCCCTCGCTCCTCTGAAAATCCATTTTTGGCCTAAGTCCTTACAAAAAGGGTCTTTAATCCCTCGCTCCTCTTAAAATCCATTCTTGTCCTTTAGTTCTTTTGAAAACGCATTTCATTCTAAAATAATTTTAAGAATATTTAAAAATTGTTTCCACCTTGACTTCAGCTCAAACATATTAAAATCATTTTCATTTTAATTCTTTCAAATTGGTATTAGAGCCTGAACCAAACTCATGGAAGATAAGAAGCAATGACTTCCAATGGTAACCCATTGCAGTTGCAGATCTTATGTTTCAATGGTAAAAACCATGATTACTAGATCATCCAGATGAGGATCCTATTTGGGTCTTAGGAGCTATATAATTTGGTCTAGAATGGCTATGCAAAACTAGCAGATGTAGTAATCATGAGTGCTCTCTCCAAAGAAAAGTCAAATTTGTTGAATAAGAATAAAAAAAGGACCATAAGGTATTATTCTACATAATTTAGTAAGTAGAGGAGATAATATTTTTGTGAATTGCAGTAGCAACCAAATCAAAGGAGATAGAAAATTCTTTCCATTTGCTTCCAAGGTTCCAAAAAAGTGATGTTGGTGAGGTTGTAGATGCTGAGAAGGGAATTTGAAATTTTTTTGATGAGCGAGTCGGAGTCCATGATCAACTTGTTTATCCAGATAATGGGTTTCATCAACCAGATGAGGTTGAATGGTGAGAATTTAGAGAGTAAGAGGATTATAGAGAAGATATTGAGGATCCTATTAGTAAGTTTTAACTCAGTTGTGATAGCAATCAAATAATCGAGGAATTTTACAATCTTATTTGTATATGAGATCATGGGTTCTCTATAAACACATAAGCAAAGGCTGATTTAGTCATCTCAGTACTTGTTGGAGCAAGCATTCCAAATGTAGACCACATTCTAAGATAGTAGGAAATAAGAATTCCACCAAGGAGCCTGCAGTTCTCAAAGAGGAAGAGGATAGAATAGCAGAGACAAGCATGGAAGAGGTAACAAGCGAGAAGGAAGAATAAACTCCAATGAAGGAGATATCAGCTATAACTTCCATCAAGCACGAGGAAGCAAAAATGGAAAAAATTAGCAAGGAGGATCTAATCAGAGGTATGATAAATAAAAGATCCAATGTTATTATTGTAAAAAATTTGTTCATTATAGCTATGAGTGTAGAAAGAAGATGAGAAAGGATAATAAGTAGCAAGCCCACTATACAAATGAATTTAAAAATATAAAGTGTAGAGATGCTTGTGGGAATCTATTGTTAACTTGCAGTACTAAGGAGAAGAGCCAGAAGAATACTTGGTATCTCAATAGTGGCTACAAAAACAACATGTCTCAGAATAGAGATATGTTCTCACAGTTGGATGAGACTATCCAATCTGAAGTGAAGATGGGAAACAACAATAAGGTACCTGTCATGGAAAAATAGAAGATCATAATCCATACCATGCAAGGTGAAAGGAAGTAGATAACTAATGTTATTAAATGTCTGGGTTGAAATACAACTTGTTGAGTGTTGAATAGCTTATGTAGAAAGGGTACATTATGCAATTCAAGAATGGATCTTGTATCATTCGAAACAAAGAGAATGGGCTCGTAGCAACTGTGTCCATGACAAAGAATAAGATATTTCCCCTACATATTCAAAATAAATTGATGTTATCATTTAGTGTAGTGAAATATGCTACATGGTTGTGGCATATTAGATTCGGTCATCTGAGTTTTAGTGGTCTGAATCTACTGCACAAGAAATAGATGGTTAATGGTTTACCCTTTATAGAGCAACCAAATCAATTTTATGAAGGTTTCTTAGTTGGTAAGCAACACAAGGATGCATTCCCTACTAGATACTCTTGGAGAGCTTCATAGCCACTAGAGATGGTGTATTCTTATATCTGTAGTCTAATGTAAACCAACACATTTTCTGGTAATAAGTATTTCTTGAATTTCATTGATGATTTCAATCGAAGGACATGGGTATATCCCATCAAATAAAATTTAAATGCTTTTGATAAATTCAAGGATTTCAAGGCTTTGGTTGAAAAATAGAGTAACTATTATGTGAAGACTCTTAGGATATATGGAGGAGGTGAGTACATCTCCAATAAATTCCAAAAATTTTGTAAAGCAAATGTTATTCAAATATATTTCACAACTAGATACACATCACAGTAGAATGGTGTGGTAAAGAGGAAGAATAGAACCATAATGGAGATAACATAGAGTATGCTAAAGGAGAAAGAGTTGCCACATGAGTTATGGATAGAAGTTGTATGTTGAGTAGTTTGTATATTGAAGTGTCTCACAAAGAGTGTAAATGATAATATTCCTTAGGAGGCTTGAAGTAACCAGAAGCCAAGTGTTTTTCACTTAATAATGTATAGGTGCATAGCATATGCACATGTTCTAGATGAGAAGAGAAAGAAATTAGATGATAAGGTAAATAAATGCATCTTCATTGGCTATAGTGAATATTTGAAGACTAATATGTTGTACAATCCTATGATGAAGAAGCTAATCATCAGCTGAGATGTGAATTTCGTGGAAGATGAAACATGGAACTAGAAATCCAAGACTAGTCAACCAAAACCAATAAGTTTTGAGTCTAAGGACTTGGAGGAAGATAGAGTGCAACCGCTTGTAGCCTCAAGTAGTACTCTTGGTTCTAGTAGTAGCACCACATCATCATCATAAATACCTCCACTTACAAGAAGGATCACCAACATGAAGACACCATTGAAGATGAGGAGCTTACAAGACATTTAAGAGGTAACCCAAAATAAAATAGATGAAGAACATTTTGATTTTACTTTATCTTTTGAGTGTACTCCAATTTTATTTGAAGAAGCAATTCAAAATCAGAAATGGGTGTAAGCTATAGATGATGAGATAGATGCCATAGAGAAAAATTAGATATGTCAGTTAATGGATCTTCTAGTAGATAAGAAGACCATTAGGGTCAAATGGGTATATAAAACCAAGTTTAATGTCTATGGTAAAATTGATAGGCATAAGGTTATATTGGTGGAAAAAGACTAAAAGTAGAAGTTAGGGATTGACTATCATAAGGTATATGCACTTATAGCAAGATATGATATAGTCAAAATGATTATAGCATTGGCAGCCCAAAAAGGCTGAAATGTGTACCAGATGGATGTCAAGTATGTCTTCCTTAATGGAGTGTTGGAAGAAGAGGTCTACATAGACTAAAAACCAGGCTATGAGTTGGAAGGACAAGAAGGTGAGATCCTGAAGCTGAATAAGTCTCTCTATGGATTGATCCAAGCACCTAGGACTTGATATAGTTGGATTGATATCTATTTTAAGAAGAATGGGTTTATCAAATGCCCATATGAGCACACCCTCTACATAAAGTTAAATGTAGAAGGGGATATGATAAGCATTTGCTTATATGTAGATGATCCGATTCATACTAACAATAATATTATTTTGTTTAAGAAGTTTAGAAATGCCATGCAAAAAAGGTTTGAGATGACAAACTTAGGCCTGATGAAATATTTTCTAGGCATTGAAGTTGACCAATCTATGGATGGCATATTCATTTCTCAGAGTAAGTATGCAAAAGATATCATGAAGAGGTTTAATATGGAGGACAATAAACATATCATCACTCCATTTATAATAGGCCTGAAACTAAGTAAAAATGATTATGATAGCAATATTGATCCAATATTCTACAAATGACTTGTTGGAAGTCTCATGTAGTTGATAGTAACCAGACCAGACTTGATGTTTACAATGAGTTTGATCAACCGATTTATGGAAGCACCAAAAAACACTCACTGAAGAATACTATGATATGTCTATGGGACCAAGAATCATGGAATATTTTATACTAGAAAAGACCAACTGGAACTAATCGGCTATACAAAAAATGATTGGACTGACAATATAGATGGTAGGAAAAGCACGTTCGGTTATGTATTCTATCTTGTATTGTGTGTAGTATCTTTGTCATCAAATAAGTAACTGATTGTTGCATTATCCACTACTAAGGTAGAATATGTTATCGTCATTTCAGCTGCATGCTAGGTAGTATGGCTATGAAGAATCTTGGGTGAGCTGAATCATCAACACGAAGGGGCAACAAGCATTTTTTGTGATAATAATTCTGATATAGCACTATCAAAGTATATAGTATTTCATAGTAATACAAAGCATATCAATATCCGCTACCATTTTATCAAAGATCTGGTTAAATTTAACGAAATTGAGTTATTTTTTTATAGGTCCAAAGACTTTGCAGATATTTTCATAAAACCTTTGAACGAGAAAGACTTCAACAGACTAAAGGAAATGCTCGATGTTAAATTTTTTGTTAAATCTCGTTTAAAGGAGGATGTTAGAAATTTCACATGCTAAAAAGGTCTCTGATTATAAAAAATCATCGCAAATTTGAGTGTGCACAGTTATTATTATTTTGACGTAAACCTTAACATGTTTGGTGATAAACTTTATTAGTAGTTCGACGATCATAAGGTGTCAGAAGATAAGCCTTGTCCCTCCTTTCCCAGGCAGTGTTGTCTTTTAGTGCAATGTAGAGAATAGAGAACGGAGGAGAGCAGAGTAGAGGAGCGTTAGTGAAGCAACAAGAAACAACAATGGAAGTAGAGTAGAATAGTGTGAAAGAACCGACAAGAAACTAAAGCTGCAACATTCATAATCTCCATGTTTTGAGTTAAAATTGCAACATCATTTATAGATGTTTGTAAAGCTTTGGTTGAAAGAAGCATTAGTGTAAGATTTTGTTTTCTGCCTTATTAAACAAAATCCTGAAGAATTGCAGTCTCTGACTACCATCCACATTTCATTTTGGAAGGTTTCCCTCATCTCAAGCAAAAGATGCTAAAAATCGAAGAATAATATTTTATTATTATTAAAAACCTTTTAATGCACATGCGTTCTATGTAATAAAAACCATCTCCCATCATGCCTATAAGAACATTGACTATTTAATGCAATGCATTCGTTTTAGCACAAAAGCAACTATACCTATAATAAGTACAATTTATTGATGGTGCGTACACTAATTCAAAAATTTTATATTAACATTGTTAATCGACATCTCATAACCTCTAAATATTATTTTTTAAAACTTTCGTTGACATTGGCGAATAATATCAGATGGCATCTTTCTTTGATGATAATCTTCAACCTTTCGGCCCGAAAAAATGTTGATGATAAACTTCTAAATCCACCACAAGCGGATTGAAAGATCAAATCCAAAATTACTTTTCCAAAGATTTACTTGTCCAAAGAATTTTTCTTCAAGTAGACCTGGATTGCTAACAACTAAACGAAACTTTTGGAAAACAAACAGAAATTATTTATATTTCCTTTCCAGTGCCATTCGGTCTTTACGGTTGAAAATTCATAAGGGAAACACCCTCCAGACCCACAAAAACAACAACAAAAAAACATTTTTAATGACATTTGGCGTTAGTGTTAAAAAATCATGACCTGAAAATCTTCTCACAACGTCATTAATACAATAGAAACCGCTAGGGAGCATATGTACTTATTTTGGTTTAACGGTGTTGCATCTGACATTGGTTTAACGGACGTCCATCTTAGCTGAAATTCCTTATCCAAGCATCACTTACAATATTTATTTTTAGAAACATCGCAGAGAGTGAACTGAAATGCATCGCAAAGAATGAAATGAAATGCAGAAAGGGTTTTTATTCAGAATAAGAAATTTATTAGAATAGAATTAAAACAGAAAATTCATAGAAAACAAGATTAGAAATAAGAAATCTATGAAAATAGAATTAAAACTGAGAATACATGCAAAAACGTTTTTTATTGCAAAAACATTACATTCGAAATTTACCCAGAATACAAAAAGATTCTCCCTAAACAGAATAACCGAGAGAAATGAAGGAAAAGAGCTTTTCACGAAGACCAATCTTTTTCTAGATAGAATCGCATTTTACTTGCTGGAAAGAGAGTTTGTTGGCGGCAGTATCATAATGAATATGAAAGTTCTGTTGCTGTACGTTTCCAAATATCGAAACATCCGATCCGTCAGAACTGCCGCTTGAAACTATGGCCAGACACAACAGCCCGTTACCTGCATCGACGAATGTGTTCTCTGCTGGAAGCTCGTACTTCACGTCCCCTTCAAAATCGAAGGTCACCGTGGGTAAACCTGAGTCACCACTTGATGACGCCTCATAGCAGAGATCGAACCCCACAGAGGACCCGTCTCCCGGCTTGAGTTTGACCGAGGAATTAACTGCATCCTCCAACACTTTGTAGACCTCAAACGGAAGATACGTCAAGGTGGTTCCAGAGTCAATAATCATGCCGCCTCCGCCCTCGGCATCTATATCAAAAGAACCCTCAGGAATATTCAATGCCGACCCGTTAACGCTTATTCCTTTCACCGGAATGTAATAGAACGTCGGGAAATTCTGGTTCTTGATGAAGGAAATAGTCTGGATGCCTTGTCCACTCAGGTCAGCACCGCTCCCGAAAATCATAGGGCTGGTTTTGGAAGCAGGGTCGGTGATGGTCAAGAGACAATAGGAGAACTTGTTGTTAACCTTGTCACCGAGCTGAGATATGAGAGAGAGCGCACCTCTTCCCAATCCCACGAGGCCCCCTCCCTGAGAGAAACCCTCGCCTTCGGTGTCATGTCCGCAGCCGAAAGCGATCTTGGGGACCTTTGTGCTGCTCCCTATTGTGAGAGTTTCATAGGAAAGGTCGCCGCTCGTGTTCGAACCATCTCCATAGCTATAGAAGTAAGTGCAATCCGGGTTGCAGTCGGACTTGGCATCCTCCAGTGCGTTGCAAAGAGTGTCGTTGCAGGTAATTTTGGAGTAGGTGGAGGATTTGGAGGGGTTGAAAATGGGGGTACTTTGGTTGAAGCAGTCGACGCAGGGCTGGCACTGAGTCCAGGTGAGATCGCTGCCGGTATCCGCCACGGCACTGAAGGCAACGGTGGGGGTTCCCACTGCCACGTCCATCAGAAATTCTCCACTACTACCAACCCTAACGGGGGTTTCGATGGAGTCGTCGGGTTGTAGCGATGACTGATGGATGAGCGTGGCGATGCTTTGAACTCGTAGCTTGCTTCGGTCCACTGCACTCCGCAACCGCTCGGCCAAAGAGCTCCCGTCGTCTCTGCGTCTCAAATTCACCCGAAATCCAAGGCCATGATCGTTTGGCCTGGAAAGGGGAAATGCAGATGATAGAATGGGAGTAACGCAAATCAAGTAGACAAAGAGTAGCTTCAGCATCGTGTGTTCGATGCTTGACGAATCCATTTTCGTTACACCGGCTTGTAATACTTTGCAGAGCAGCTTTTAAGTACTTGCGTAGGGAATTTAGCTTTCCGTGTGCATGTTGTTCTTTTTCCTCGAAAACTGCGTTTAGGAAGTTTCTAACTTTATTGTTTGTTGAGTTTATCCGCAGGTGTGCGATGGTCATTGGAGGGCGTTGTTTTTTATTTTTGGAAATTCTGATATCAGTTAAATTAGAATTTTTTGGGCGTTGTTTTTTATTTTTGGAAATTCTGATATCAGTTAAATTAGAATTTTTTGGTTTGTGTTAGGGAATTTTTATAATTAGTAGTTTGTTAGATAAAAATGGAATCATTCTTCCAAACAGCTTATTATAAAAACGAAATTAATGGTACCTAACTTTCCTCATAAAAACAGCTAGTATTCCGCCAACCAAATTAATACAATAAATTTATACAAAAAGTATCAATCTAAATAAAATTGGAAAAGTTAACAAATTATAAAATTATAAAATGAGTAAGGCGATGAGATTTCAATTTATAAAAAATCATTATGTTAATTTATTTTTAATTTTAGGAAGTCTTTTAAAACAAGGTAGTAAATAGATTTTAAATGTAATTTTTGTAATTTAATATTTATAAAATAGTGTTTATAAGTATAAAATATTTATATTAATATAAAAAAATTTGTGTCTGAGTATCATAGATGTATAGATGTGGATATATAATTATGGTTTTAAATCTATAAGGATATATTATATTATGGTTTTATATCAAAGTTTATATATATATTGTAGTAGAGTTGGAATTGTGAAGGTTTTATAGAGTTAGGATTTTTGGAGTTGCGATTGTAGATAAATTTTATAGTTGCAACTATGCAGAGCTTTCAAAGTTATGACTGTCTATGTTTTTTCGAAGGTGGGTTTTAAGAGCTACAATTATGAAGAGCTTTTAGAGCTACAATTATGGATATTTTTTAGAGCTAGGATTTTTGCAGCTATGACTGTAGAGATCTTTCAAAACTACAACTATGGATGTTTTTTAGAGATAGGGTTTTTAAATTTGTGACTATGGTGATATTTTAGAGCTATGACTATGGAAATATTTCATAGTTGCGACTATGGATAACTACTATGAACGTTTTTTAGGATCTAGGATTTTAGAGCTAGGGTTTTCAAATCTACAATTGTGGGAAGATTTCAAACCTAAGACTATAGAGGATTTTTTGGAGCTAAGATTTTTGAAGCTACAACTATGGAAATTTAGGGTTTACAAAGTTGTAACTATTGAGGGGAAGAGTTGTGAGGTAAGTACATCTACATGAGTGGGAGATCTATACCACTTGGAGATGTAAAAGGTTGGTACATCTACACCATTGAGATATCTACGTTAGTGGAAGATCTATGCTATTGGGAGATCTATGAAGCAAGTACATGTGTGTCGATGAGAGATCTACACTATTGGGAGATTTATAAGGTTGATACATTTGTATCATTGGGAGAATAATATCATCAAGAGATTTGGCCCTAGTAGTGGTAGCGTGAAAAGATGTGCAAAGTGAGGCAAGTACTGATGGAAAGGGGGACATGGTAGGTGGGTCCTTAGGGCTTTATCTAGGTTTTGATGTATTTGGCCCAGGTATTGGGGGGTTCCAAAAGCTTCGATGTATTTTACTTCCTCTATGAAAATTTGAATCATTCCTAGTCTTGAGTATTATTGGGATTTGACCCTATTGTTAAGACTCACTTTGATCTAGTTTTAGAGATAGAGGTTAATATTTTTTCTTTGTGAGTTGGTCAATCTATTATTTATTGAATGATAGTGAAATGAGTAAACTCTTAGTTGGGATATTTATTTATGTTCGACTAGATATGGACTCTATTAAAAAATAGATTACTTCAAAATAGAGGCGAAAGGGGAATTTGGAAGTAGCAAAATTGCCCAAAGACTTTAGAAGATATGTAGGTTGCGGTTATAAAGGGACCATGGTTCTTTGGTCAAAAATATCTCTTTTTGAGGAAATTATATCTAAACTTCAATCCATCCATCAAGAAGGGCAACTTGATTATGATGGATCCAATCACTTAGGTAAAAATAAGGATGATTTTTGCTAGATTTTGTATTAACACTAATCTCTCTAAGCCTCTAAGATTTTGGAGTTTAGATCCAGGATATAAAATATGAAACCTCTATGCCTATATACGTTATTTGTAAAAATATTGGTCATTTATGAACTAAGTTTTTGAGAAAAATCCTCCTTATAAATAGAAGGTCTAGATCTAGAGAAAGAAAAAAGAAGACTACTCTAAAGTTGTTGGGGTTTTTGTGAAGTTGGCGGGCATTCCAAGGATGGAAAGGTGAATCCAAATAATTTTTTTGTGTTAGGAGAGTTGTAGTTTTTTTGGTCTTGAGGATAGGTTTGATGTTATTCTAGATAAGAGAGTTGATATTCTAGATCTTCAAGGGGATAAATTACCTTTTACTTAGGTTCCTTCATCCGCACTTTGAGAGGCTTATGTTGAGGTATTTTTGGGAAAAAAATTTGTGTAATGAGAGGGTTGTTTCCCCTCTTGATAAGAAAAAATATGAAGCTATCACCAAGCCTCTTTAGGATATAAAAAAGGGAGATATTTCTACAAATGCATTGGATAGGGAATCAAAGGAGGTTTGGAATTTCTTAGAGGAAAATGACTTTCAATAAGTTTTAAATAGGTGAAATATGAGACTAAGGAAGATAGCTCAATAACAACAAATCTTTCCTCAATTAGTAGAATCAAGCAAGAAGGGAACAATTGGCTCTATGTGACCCATAAAAAATACCCAAAACAACTATGAATCTAAGTAGTGGGAAGGGACTAAGAAGACCCAAAAACAATGAGGTACTCTTAAAGAAAATGGCTCAGGATATGGCTAATTGATCCTAGTCTATATTATTTTTTAGGAAAGGGAAATATCCATAATCCTTGAAGTAATAAATATTATCCCATGGAATATTTAGGATCTACATGTGTAACAAACTAAGTCTAAATCACCTCATTGTACAACCTAGTCTAGCTCACTAGTTCAACAAGGTAAAAATTTTACTAATTTTACTAACTAGACATGATCTAAGGTGAAAATTTTCATTCAAATTATCTTTAATGATAACCCAATGTTTAATTAGTAAGATTTATAGTCAACCAATTTTGGATTTAAGTCATTGTAGATGATCCCCAAGTGGACGGGATTGGCAAAATTCCATAGAAGGTGCCATTTAGTGGATCTATTTTCTCATCCTCTTATTCTAGTCTAAGAGAACATATCCACAAATAGGGTTATCCTCTAGGGCCCATAATACCTAGAGGGTGAATCCATACTTTCTCCTTCCCTTAGCATGTGAAGTCTAGGCTTAATTAAACCCTAATTTAACATGCAAGGGTGTAGTTTATATGCCTAGTGACTAGTTGATTGCCCACTTCTCTGGAATCAACTAGGGCCATACCACTTTCCTAGATTTGGACCTAATTTTAGTTATTGAGTTATGATTAATGATGAGGTATCTCATTCCAACTATTGTGGATTAGTCTAGCTCCTTAGTCATGCTAGATTTATTCTAGTCATAAGTTGTACAAGGATCCATAACTATACTACTTACACAATGATCTATAGGAGATATCCCATTCCATCCTTCATAATCTTCTCGACTTGACCTATCTTGTTAAAAAGTAGTCATTCTCAAGTCACATCAGTTATCAACTCATAACCGCTAGTATTGGGTGTTTAAGGTCATACATTTAGGTGAGCTTCGATTAAATCACTAATATTTTTTCTCATGAGAACCTATGTGAATGCATAACACTTACTTAACTATATATTTAATTGAGAATGATATTAAGCCATTCATGCTTATAATATTTAACTTTACTTAAGCTAAAATTTCATTCTTACTTCAAAGGAATTTTATTAAAATAGCATACTTATAAACTAAATAAAGTTTTAATTGTAATAAACTTCTTTTATTCTTGCTTGTAAGAAATTTATATAATGAATATACACATCAAACTAAAAGAACTCTATAATTGAATATTATTAAAATAAAAATAAATAATCATCAAAAGAATTTGTTTATTAAAGCACTAATAATAGATATATATCTAGTTTGTATATATTTTAGTAATAAATAATTATCCATTCTCATTCACATTCCACATTTATTCCTCTAATATAAATAGAACATTGAAGAAATAACAACTCTTTTAAAAGTCAAATGTAGGAAAGTAAAAGTCTCTAAAATAAAAACATCTTTCTAAAAGCAACTACATTTTACATATTACAAAAAATATCCATGAATATGATGTGTGCCTACCATTTAATTTCATGAAGGCTCTAATTAAGGAAAAATAAATTATATGCAATCATAAATGTTATGAATGACATATATGACAATATTACTTTGTTTTACTTATCATGCAAAAACTAATAATAGGTTTCTCTCAATTATAAAATTGAATGGTTGAATGTTATATTTTAGAGGATGCTAATACAATAATGAGAGATGTATTTAAATTTTTTCTTATTTAACCCTTCTTTACTGGTGTATATTAAATGAGGTTACCAAAAATTAATAGTAATTAAAGCATATTAAGCATCACTTAATAAAATGTGGGATACAATTAAATAAATTAGAGTTTGAATGAATAGAAAGAGTCATAATATAGCAAGGTGCTTTATTTTCAAATAATTTAATGTACTAGGAGAAATAAATGTTCTTCGGGTGCAACAGGTAATAACACTAGGATTGAAATAACTATTCTTTAGTAGAATATAAAATTAGAATTATTTTTCTAATCAAGGAATATTTTTCATATCTTAATTTAATACCCATATTGAGTATTCTAGGTTTGCCACTCAATCCAAAATGAATGCTCCTCCAATCGACCAATGCTCAAAGGTTTCTTGGTGAAGATAATCCAGGATCATAATGGCCCAAATAAATACATATGAATGCAACTACATATATTGTTTTAACTAATATGACTACCCACACAACATTAACTGATTGCCATAGCATTAGTAGAGAAAAACTATATTAATAGGGTATTAGAAGAAACAAAGGAGACCACTCTCTATTTTTGGGCGACTAAAAGGTTAATCGACATAACTGCCCTCCCTAGATAGGTAAAACTTAGTACAAGCCTTAATACTCATGTGAAGACTGATGTAAATAAAAATAAATAAACATAGCAAGGCTTCAACAAATTGCTTATCTAGAATACAAACTCACACACAACACAATCTTATTTACATAGTGTGATTTATGGTATAAATAGTCAACACAATGGAGTAAAAGAATATTCATAGTAGGTGGAAAGTATGAATACCCTTCCTAATCATAGGTATGTACACAAGTTTTAAGGTGATCACACAAAATAAAATAACATCAAATAAATATTGTGAAGTTTGGGCATGATATGGTGTTGTCATTGGGATGGCACTATCATTGTGAGATAATTTGAATTCAATATTAACAATACCCAATATATTTCATATATTAGAATTTAGTAGGAACACAACCAATCATAGCTAAGAAGAAAAACTTTGTCATGAAACTTACTAGAATATTTTATCGAAGTAACTTATCTTTATGAGATTAATTAACTAGTAAGCTAAATTCATATTGATATTTAGAATCTCATTGAATTGTAAAATGTCATTGATTATTAAAAATCAAACAATAACAAATTCTACTCTATCTTAAAAACAATTATAATAACCCGACAAGAAATTCTCCTTGATCAAAAAAACCAACTTTTGTTTCTCAAATTTACAATCCAACTCCTTTAGGTCATATGTATGCAAGATGATTTTAGCTTCTCCTCTATCTAATTTATAGAAAAAAAGGAAGATTTACCTAAAACATGTGGAGATACATGTATTCATCCACCTCAAACAATCCACTAGCTAGAGATTAAATCTATGAATTTTAGAAAATGCATCTATATATACTTTTATTTGAAGATAATATGCATACTTACAAATAGATATTTAATATGTATTTTATTTAATTATATATTCTAATAAATTTTATATTAAATAATTTATAAATAATAAATCATAAAATTAAGCATCAAACAATTATTTTAAATTATCAATTTGATTTATACCTCTAATTCTTCTTCCCATACTAGCAATTTGATGTTACCATATGCCAAAAGAGAATAGCTCCCATGCTTTGGCACTTTCCTTGCCATTGGAGGTTTAAATATTTGTTTATTCAAAGGCATGAAATGTAAAGTAGCATTCCAAAAACAAGACATACATACATAATGCAAGTTATACATTCATAATGCACCTATATGAATGCAGTTATATGAGCTTCCATGTACTCATGAGCCATTGGTGAGTGTATCACTAGTAGGACTTTTTTCATCCCTACCAATATGAATACCCCACCACAGTGATATTTTACACTGCCATCATTTTTCATTTTACTCTTCAAAAATCTATACCTACAAAATAAATACCATTAGAAGTACCTCATCCTAGGAGCATATAATAATAATTAAAATAAAAAATAAAAAATAACACTGCAATCACACGACTTATTTTGGGGTGGTTATTACACTCTCCCCCACTAGAAATAAACATAGTCCCTATGTTTTAATACAAATTCAAACATTAATTAAAATATATTCATAAAGGAAAATAAAATTATTCCTTCATATCATCCACATTTTCCCACATGGACTTATTGTGAGAGTAATGGTCCCATTGGATCTTAAATTATTCTATACTTTTTTTTTCTTAAACTCTTGGTCCTAAAACCCAAAATCAAAAGAGGGCAAATCTTTAAATTAGAGATATTTTAAATGCAATATGAATAAACAATATACTTTCTAAGGAGGGACACATGGAAGGTGTCATGGATCTTTGACAAACTAGGTGGTAAAGCAAGCCTAAAGGCAATAAGAATAATCTTACCTATAACCTCAAAATGTCCTACAAATCTAGGGTCAATCTTAGAAGATTTAATGGGTTTTTTACTAGGTTTCACCCTTAAGAAGACTTTGTCTCCCACAAATATTTCTCTCAGTGTCTTCTTGAGGTTTTTATAGCTCTTTTGGTTATCCGAGGATTCTTTAAACCTTTGGAAAATTTCTTTCCAGATGTTCCTCCATATATTTGATAGTATTCGGTCTTATCACTACTAGATCCTCTAGATTTTCCTAATACAAAGGATTTCTACACCTTCTCCCATACAAGGCTCCAAATAGAGCCATTCCTAGTGAAGTATGATATCTATTATTATAAGAAAAAGGGGGTAGTATTTCCATTCTATAGTATATCTTCTAGGACCTGATTAACTTTTTTATAGTAAAATTTTGAATTTCACCCTTTCAAAAACTTTACCTCTCTTCAAAGAATTATCTTGGTACATTATTCTTTTAGAAATATTATTCAATTATTCTAAACCATTCTTCCATTTTATTAACAATATCTAGCATGATCCTCTCTTGATTCTTTTAGATTTTCCATAGACTAATTTATGTCTTCAAGATTTTAGGTCAACCTTCCTTGATTGGCCATCTATATTTAGTTGATAGGTAGTACTACTATCTAGTTTAGTACTTAGACTCAACCCAGAGCTTTCCAAACTCTGATGCAAATCTAAAATCTCTATCAAAAATGGTAAACTTAGGAAAATGGTAAACTTAGGAATCTCTAGAAAATTTACCAACAATAGTAGGTGTTTCATTCTATATATTTCGAGGTGCAATTTTAGTCAACTTGTTTACCACAATATGGTTTTATTAGACCCACAATAATAACATACTACTTTTATGTTTGGATAGCATGTGGGTACAGTCTTATGGTTGGGTATAAAATGTTCAGCCTTTACCTTTTGTTATTTACCAATACCTAGCCATAATAGTATTGATAGCTTTCTTCATTATTGGCCAATAAAAGGTTTTCCCTAACATCTCTCACATTTTCACCCCACTTGCGTGTGTTGAGTAAGGAGTGTGATGTGCTTCTTTTAAAATAGTATTTTTTAATCCACCATAATTCAAAATAACTAATAGTAAATCATCCCTAATTTCAAAGTGTTTATCCTTATAAAGTTCTTACTCAACCTGAGCTTGATATTTAATATAGAAGTCATACCTCTATTAATTTATTTTTACTTGATCAACTAAATCATAATGACATTGATATATAGTAGCTATGTGCCCTCTTCTACTCAAGATATCTGCTATCTTATTTTCTTTACCCTTGATATATTTAATGCCAAAATCATACTCTACAAGGAACACCATCCATTGGCATTATCTAGAATTCAATAAAGGTTGCATTCAAAGGGCTTCCCTAGTAAGTAATACCTCTAAATTTTGAGTGAATATATGACTATTATCAATTCTAAGTTATGTGTAACATAATCCACTTTATGCTTTCCAAGTTTTTATAATTCATAGACAATAACTACTTCATCCTGAGTAAATTTCCTTGAAGGATCAGGTATTTTGAAAATTGGAGTGATCATCAACCTCTCCTTTAGATTTTTGAGAGCTTATTCACTTTAAATAGTCAATTTGAAAACCTTCTCTTTTCTTTAGAGGTTTATGATGGGATGGGCAATTTTTTAAAAACTCCCTAAAAAACACCTATAGTAATCTACCATTCTAAAAAAACTACATACTTCAATTACATTAGTGGGTGCATGGCAATTGATAATGGCTTCAATTTTCTTGGGATAAATTACCAATCCATAAATAGAGATTATATGCACTAAATATTTTACGTGAGGAGTATAGAATTTGCATTTTGATAGCCTTTTGTATAACTTAATTTTTCCTAAGTATCTCAAGTACAATCCTTATGTGTTGATCATTTTCATCCTTGGTTTGGGAGTAAATTAATATATCATCAAGAAATGTGATTACAAAATTATCAATTTTCTCCAAAAATACATTGTTCATGAGGTTCATGAAGGCATCTAGGGCATTTGTTAGTCCAAAATGTAGGACCATGAACTCATAATATCCATACCTCATTTTTAATGAAGTCTTATGAATGTCTTCCTCATAAATTCTCAACTAATGATATCATGACCTAAGGTCAATTTTAGAAAATATGGTGCCTATTTTTAATTAATCAAAAATATCATCAATTCTAGTTAAGGAATACCTATTTTTGACAATAACTTTATTAAGCATTCGATAATCTATACACAACCTTTAAGGAGCCATCATTTTATTGACAAAGATATTAGTGGAACCCTATGGTGATACACTAGCTTTGTTGAGTTTCTTCTCTAACAAATACTAATGTTGTGTCTTTAGCTCTTGCAACTCAATAAGGGTCATTATATAAGGTTAACTGGTAATTTTTGTGTCTCCAAGTAAAAATTCTATAGAGAAATTAAATTTTCATTGAAGTAAAAGACACAAGTCTTCAGGGAACACATCCCTAAAATTATTCAGTATGATGTACTTTTAAAAACGATCGTAGTTGGATTTAGTTTATTATATTTTATTAAACTTGACCACATATATTATTCCACACTTTTTTATTGCCTTTTTAACATGCAAGGTTGACAACAAATATGGTCTAAATAAGCCATGGTCATAATGGACCCTAATGTGCTTATTAGATTCATTACTGAATTTTATGTTTTCTTTAAATTTAAGAAGGGCTTTATGAGCTCTAAGCCAATCCATACCATGAAATATGTGTAAGGCATTGTTGAGTGATATATCTACCCAACTATAAACATATACAGATAGCTATGAATCATTCGAGATATCCTCTCTTAAAAGGAAATAATCTATCTTCCCAAGGTTCTGGTAAGATTGATCTAACATGGTTATGTTCTTATCAAATATTATAAATCAAAGAATGAGATAAGATAATCATATGGATAACTCGGAGGAACGCATAACTATTAACAAGGGAAAGTGTCAATTCACCATTTAAACCTGTAAAACATAAATCTAGCTTAGTATTCAATCAATTACCAAGATATAATAATTTGATATCATGGATTGCATCAATAAAATGGTGTAGATGAAGTTTCTAGGATTACTACCTTGAAATTCATCAACATATATCAGTCATCACATAATAATCATAATCTTCCAAGAACATAATAAGTCTATTTGTGTAGGTATACTAACTGTACTGCAATTAGGCTACTCGTCTCATCTTCGTGATGAAGTAACTTAATCATTTCATATATAGTCTATCCAGTTTTGTTTCTTGGAAGATGTTTTCTAAAGTAAAGTTTATCCTTCAACAATCCTATGATATCCCATAATATCCTAGCCTATTTTCTTTACTTCTAGTACAACATAACCATACAAAACTATCTATCTAGCTTATCTAACTATTCTAAATATTTAAGATCCTTCAAAAATATAGAAGAATAATTACAATATTTATCTATTTAAATCAAGCATGGAAAAATTAATGACTATAAATAATATTAAAATATATGCTTAAAGAAATGACAAGATCTAACTAAAATGTGAATACTAAAATAGCTTGTGAAAATAAAAATATCAAGATGCCATAGTAATTAACAAGTAAGAGTTATTTTTAATTAATAATTCATTACATAGCTTAAGTATGGTAGGAATAATCTATACTTTTAAATAATAATTTTATTGCATCATTATATCAATAAAATATCTCTACATAAAGTCTTTACTTCAACATAAATTAAATATATTATCTAGTTCTCAGGTGTCCTTCTTGGTCCTTCTTGTTTTTTCATCTCTCAATTGATGATAGTAAGGGATCATGACAACTCATGGATCTATGAAGTGTGCATCTACTAGATGATTTATTAATCTAATGCATTTATAATTTCTATATATCAAATTGCAACTATACAATCACCAATTCATCTTTAAGGATCAATTACTTGATATCAAAGGAGTCATCTATTAAATATGAGTAATTCAGTATACCATCTTTTTTTCAACCAAAGCTTCATGTTCTAACCTAAAATTCATCCTTTAGATCAATCAAATACATAAATATATCATTCATTTATTTAACCAATTATGGCCCCATAAACCCTAATTAATTAAATACTTAAAACATTCATTTCTTTCACTAATTAAGGCCCCATAATTCCTAATTAATTAAATAATTAAAACATGCATTTATTTAACTAATTAAGGACCCATAAACCTTAATTAATTAAATACTTAAAACATTCATTTATTTGACTAAATAAGGATCCATAAACCCTAATTAATTAAATACTAAAACATCTATTTCTTTAACTAATTAGGGACCCATAATCCCTAATTAATTAAGTAATTAAAACATCCATTTATTTCATAAAAAACCTAAACATACTTTAATTTCAAATCCTTCAAATAAGTATTTAAATCATTATTTATTCAATAAAACTTTTAAATCATTCAATAAATCTTTAAATAATTCTCTATTCAAAAAAAAATTAAATTATTTTTTATTCAATAAAGCTTTCCCCAAACCCACACTTAAAGGCTCATCCAATCTCACTAAGCTCATAAATATTTATTTATTTAACTAAAGAATCTATTAAACCCTAACTTTCATTTAAAAAAGGTGGTTCTATGGAGGAAAACTATGATCAATCAAACCTCACCTTCAACATGGTGGTCCAAAATTCAAAGCAATAGAATACGTAATAGTAGGTGCCACGCAAAATCACAATGATAAATAACAATAGTTGGCTAAAGGTCACTAAAGGAGGTCCTACTTGGCACAAAACTATGGGTGCTCCAATAAACTTAATGACACCTATGGAGCGAGGTAGTCCCTCCCTAGCCACAACTTATGGTCAAGGACATCAGGGAGTTCAACTCCTGTTAAGGTGCTTAATGCACTTGGTGTATTCCATGTAGGATATTGCCCAAGGGGTGCCTATTGGTCTACCTTTGGTTGCACTCAATCACCCATGAATTTCCACTTCATGGCATCGTGTTGGTGTCACAAAACTAAAGGTGCACTCCTCTTTGCCTTACCTTGTGGTGGTGATTTAAATCACCACCACCACTAATGTAGCAAATATTGGTTTTCTCTCAAGGATGGATGACTAGAAATATCGCTCACTCTAGGGAGGTTTTACATAATTGTTCTTAGACTTGGGCTTTACGAGGGTTTAAAGTTGATCCAAATAAGAATAAAACCATGTTAGAGTGCTCAAAGGTATGACATATGTTCTACAACTCAATAATATCAACCCATAGTGCATAGAATGAGAGAGCAAATAATGACAAGAGGAATTGATCAATGTCGAAAATCATTATAAAAATTGGGCCACCAGAGGTTGACATCAACTTGTTTTACAAAAACTAGGTCAATGTAGGGTGACATTAGCCAAATGATTAAATACTTCCACATAGGCAAAGGTCAACATGTACCAAAACATAGAATAGGAATTGAGGTTTTAAGTTTTTAAAAATATCATAAAGTAAATTTATCATTTATTTGATTCTAAAGCTAAACAACATGGAGTGAAGGTTTTAATACTAGGTGAATGAAATTTCTTCAACTTGAATTCTTTTTATATTGCATTTCTTCTCCAGGGAAGTCGGTACCTTACTTTGTCCCTTCCTTTGTATCTTCTTCGTGCTACTAGTTCAAATACCCCACCATTTTCCTTTGCAATCCTTTAACAAGAAGGGTAATCTACCCTTGGTCTAAGGGATTCAATTCACATTAATGTCATCTACCAAAAGTTATGACACTTAGATATTTTTATTTTAAAATATTTACTCTCTTTCAAAATATCGAGCCCATCAAGAATGATTCATTCATTTTTTATATTAATAATAAAAAAATGTACTTTTATAAGAAAAGAACATTCTATTTAATAAAAACCTTTTATTAAAAAAAATACAAACATTTTAATTTAAAAAAATAAATTTTATTATTTAAATAAAATACAACATTCTATTTAAATAAAAACATTTTATTATTTAAATAAAACACAAACATTCTATTAATAATTTTTTATTATTATTTTAAATAAAATAAACATACTAATATCAAGCATCAACATGGTATTTTAAAGCAGACTTTAGATAATGGATCCGCTATAGCCATTAGTTATTTTCCTGAAGGGGTTCCTTAAACCATCCTTTTTACACATAGCAAACTTGTAAATAGATCAAACAATTAGGTGTATCAAAATAATACAAGTGATTTATCATCAACCCAATCACCTATCCTATCTGAAGGATTTACAATAGCTTATAGGCTATTAACTTCGGCTCTAGGTGGTCAATTATTTATGATCATCCTAAAAATCAATAATGCATACCTATATGAGGGTAGCCATTCATGTTACCTTGAGTTTTCTAAATCATAACTTTCCTTTTCAAGTACTCTATTCTCAGTGGTCGATTCTACCTCTTCCATCCATGAATGTACCTAGTGCTACACAATAACAAAACATTAGCAATACCATATTATACAAAGATAAATTATTATAAAAAAATAATATTTATTCAAAGAATCAAAACTAAGCATTAGTTAATCATTTTTTAGTACATAGTCTATCAGGAAAAAAGGTCTACCAAGGTGAGGTATGACATACTACGCCCTTAGGTTAAAATCAGTCCTATGAATTTCCTATCATAAAATGTTATTGCAAATTTTCAAATAAGAAGGGAAATGTTAGGATTAAATAACAAGACACAAGCAATAATTAAATGTAAAAGTAAAACATAGAAAAAATAATGCAATACACGATAGACATAAATTTATGCGGTTCATCCAATGTGGGCTACATCCATGGAGAAAATAACCAGGCCTTATATTCCATCCAGAAAACCCTTCTGTAAACATCCACACACCGAACATTACAATCATCCAGCATACAACATACTCTTATAAAAGTGCATTACAATTTTAGGGTAAAAACCTACCTAAAATATATCGTCTGATCTGTGACCTAATAACAAATGGTCCAAATTTACACAGAGGAGGAAGCATCTATTTTTGGATTTGGGGACACTGCCCCCCATGGAACCCCCATGGCGATAGTAGTAAGGGGGCTAATGCCCCCTACCACCCCTATTTCTTATAGTGGGTCCAAGTGCGGATGAAAAAAAGACCTCTAAATTAAACAGTCTCCATAATCAACAATTTTCCACTTGGAGACTGATCATAGTAACTCCACTGCTACTGCACTTTTTGGACTATGCTTCAACTTCAGGCCAGGAAATTTTCTCACCTTTTACTATCATGCTTGAATTCCAATTGAAACTAAGCAAGAACTCAATTTCTCCCTGGTTACTGGCTTTGTGAACATATCTGTAGTATTTTGGCTAGTGTGTATCTTTTCCAATTTTAATTATCCATCTTCCAACACTGAATGTATGAAATGGTACTTGTTATGTATGTGTTTAGTCCTGAAATAGAAAGCTGATTTATTTGCAAGAATAATGGCACTCTAACTGTCACTATGTAATGTTCTAATCTCCTGGTTATTTTCCAACTCCTCCATAAACCTTTATAACCAAATCATCTCCTTACTAGCCTCTGTAATAATAACATGTTTTTCTTTCATTTTTGAGAGTGCAACAACCTTCTATAATTTTGAAATATAGCTTATTGCAGTTCCACATTTAGTAAAAACATACCCTATGGTACTCCTCCTACTATCTATATCACCTACCATATCTGAATTGAAAAATCCCTATAAAGCACTATTAGAACACCCAAAGTATAATGCCTGACTAATAGTACCTCTCAAATACCTGAGAATCCACTTCACTTCCTCTCAATGCCTTGTTACTAGGTTGCTCATAGACCTGCTCACAACTCCCACTGCATGTGCTATATCTGTCCTTGTGTACACTATTGCATACATCAAACTACCAGTTGTTGATGAATAAGAAACCTTGGACATGTAGTTTATCTCCTTCTATGTCTTAGGAGAATTCTCTTTGGTCACTTTGAAATGATTTTCCAAAGGTATGCTAACATGTTTTGTATCCTACATACTGAATATTTCTAATACCTTCTGAAAGTACTCACTCTTAGATAATATTAATTTATAATTTTTTCTCTCTTGTTATTCTCATACCAAATATTTACTTTGCAACACCCAAATCATTCATGGAAAATGATTCTACCATTTTATTTTGAGTACAATTATATCCTACATGTTAGACCCTACAAAAAGCATGTCATCTACATACAATAATAGGATAATATAGTTACCATTATCCAATATCTTAAAATAAGCTCTGTGATCAGAATAACATCTACTATAATCTTGATCTGATATAAAACTGTCAAATTTTATATAACACTACCTTGGAGGTTGCTTCAGGTCATACAGGCTCTTTTCAACCTACATACTAGTGTAGACACCAAAACTGCACCAATCCGATTATGTGACAGCAAGCGCTGATCGCATTGACACAAACAGCCCCCAGGGCAACCCCCAGAGGTTAAACAGTGGTCCTAACCACTCCCAAAAGCATTTTGGAAGGTCAAAGGTCAATTTGGCACCTTGCTCATTGCTTGTCCCACCCCAGGATGAATACAAACTGTCATTCGTCCCACCCAGGGATGAATAGCAGCATTCGCCCCAAGGTGAGGCGAATAGAAGGTTTGACTGGCAAAAAAAGTCAAACCTCGGCAACTCTGCCAGTTAACTGAGGCTTCAAACCATGTAATTGCAAGGAATAGATTTTATTCAAGAAGAGAGACTTCAATCATGCATGTATTTATTTTAGAGACCTCATGCAAGGAGATTCTAAATCAGGGAACTAGCTTTTCTCTGAAAATAAGACAGTTAACTCAAGTGGCACCCTCGCATGTGCAATTTAAATAAGAAGACCCTAAGGTCTATAAATTGGGGAGTTTTCCCACACAAAAGATATACAAAGAAGGATCATTTGAGCAACGAAGTGCTTCCAATTTACATACCTACTTGTGATTTGTGCTTTCACATCCTTAATATCTCATTCAAAAGGAAGGTTATTGGGTGAGTATTGGAAACACGAATCCAGACACAAAACCCAAATTTTGACCACAAAAATCCACAAAATTTTTTGACAACACCCCATAAAGTGTTTTGGACCCATCCCAAGTGGATTGGTGCCAAAACAGTCTCCCAAACGGTGGGCGTCCTGCCCTGCACGCTCCCCAAACTGTCATAGTCCAATTCGCCCCACCCCGGGGTGATTAGAAATATGTGATATATTTCTCTGGTTTTTCTTTTGCATTTTATTCTAGATATGTTAAATAGGTTACAGTTCAAATTTCATTTCATTCTGAGCAATTTTGACCAAGTTTTTGTCATTTCCTGCCTTTACTAACTTGTAGATGGCACCAAAAAAATATGGGTGATAGAGGTAAAATTGGAGAAATATGACATTCTAGGTCTTCCAAAAACACCCCCAATTAGCTAACCCCAAGATTACAGGTCATTTGGAGCTTCTGGGATAGGACATTGAAGAGGCTGCTTTCTAATAAGTTATTGTAGGTCTATTTGTCCCACCCTGGAGCGAATACAAATCTGTGAGGAATTTCTCGACTGTTATTTTTGCAAGGGTATTATGATAACATATTTATTCTTATTTAAAAATTTTAGGTCAATGTGAGGTCATTTGATTATCATTTTAATATTTTCATGCATAGATTGACAGTAGGCCTAGGGAAATACATGCTTTATTCTATCTACAGGTGCTACTAATATTTTATATTTCTTTGAACATAGGTTTTTGACATCAGAAGAGCAGGGAGGAGTGAAAAATCATACACATAAGTTGCGGTGATGTTTTTGTCTGCCCATCTTACATGTGGGCACGCGGAAGAAGGATTGTTGCTTATAGATGCGATAAGAAACTTATTTGACGCTCCTATTCCCTAAAAAGGAAGGAGACGTATTGTAACACAACTCTAAAAAGCATATCAATAAAAAGGGCCATATTTTATATTGCTTTTATCTTGTGTCAATTCGTCTATGCTCTTTCTTTTTGTGTATTTTGCAATACATAGGCTTTAAGCGTTAAGTTTGATTTTATAAGCATCATATTGGGCACTTTTCTTTTTGTTTCCGTATCCTTGTGCTTTCAATGGAGATCACGGTGGGACCTGTGTCCTTTGATTTTAAAGATTAAATTTCTGATTAAAGTTGCTTGTTTTTTTGCTTACAGGTACCAAGTCTTCAAATGCTAGACTGTTTCAGGTAGAAATTCGGAGACATCTGATTTAGGCAGAGAAGAGGTAGGGGTTTTAGACACCTTTTGTCAATTTTTTGTTTTCTATTTTTTGTTCTCTGATTTTTTCTTGCATAGGAGAGTGTAAATGCTTGCTTGTTTCAATTTTGCAATTTAAAAAGAACCCCACACACCATGTGGTATTTTAAACACAAGGAGTTGGTCGTAAAACCCCAACCCTTGAGCAAGACCAACGGTGGATTTCATCATCACCTTGGCTTGAGATATTGCATCCATAACCTTGATCGTGACTATTGCTAGACGTAAATCCTGATGAAATTTTACCAAGTGTAGCTTGGGGTGATTCCTAGTGGATGAGGATAAGTCTTCTATGGTAGGTGTCATAAACAGAGCGATTCCCCTTCTGTACCGCCTATGTTCCACGTATCATATGCTCTCACGTACCTATAGTCTCCCTCACGTAAGGGCGGGTATATAGAGAGGTTGTGATGTTTACACAATGACACTGAGAGGGGGGGTGAATCAGTGTAGCTATTAAATTTTTATATCTACAGCATTTAATATGAAATAAAGAGAACAAAAAAAAACTTGAACAAGAGAGCAAACCACAACACTCAATATACCGAGGTTCACCAATTTGGCTACTCCTCAAAAATGACTGCTTGGACTCCAATCCAAATCCAGTCTTTGCAAAATCAATTTTACAAACACTTTACCAACACCAACTGGAAGGAGCACCAACCCCTGTAATTTTCTACTGCAACAGATGGAGCACCAACTCCTAGTACCAAGCACCAACTTGGACTGCAATTCTAATAAATTTAGAATGACATAAAAATGTCTTCACTTTATGCACGACCCCGACCGTGCCGCAATTAACTCAACTCTGCACACTCTCACGGCTCTCGCTTATTTTTCTCTTGATTCTTTTCTAACTCTCCTTTTACAACAATTTCTCTCTAACAATGAGAACGTCTTCTCTGTACGATTATTCTTTTATAACCTTTCAATCCTGCATGCAATCGAATCACATACTCTGACTGTTCGAATCCATGCAATACGGCTGTTCGGTTCCATGCACTTCGACTGTTCGAAACCCTGCAATACGTCTTTTGGAAACCATGCAATACGGCAATTTTGTTTCATGCACTTCGACTGTTCAATTTCTTCGAATACGGCTTTTCGAATGCTTTTTCGAAACTCCATATATGATT
The DNA here is from genome assembly GCA_028583015.1 of Wollemia nobilis. NCBI lineage: Eukaryota > Viridiplantae > Streptophyta > Pinopsida > Araucariales > Araucariaceae > Wollemia > Wollemia nobilis. Next base: position 1,974,894 of record JAQPPZ010017037.1, read on the forward strand.
CTTCGAAAGCTTTTCGATTCTTCATGTTCGGCTTTTCTGTATGCTTCAAATACGTCTGTTAGAATGCCTGCAAATACGACCTTTCGAATGCTTTTATTATCCTTCAAATTCGGCTTTTCGAATGCGTTTCAATTATGCATGTTTGGCTGTTGCATTGCATGTCCAACACCTGTCAACGATTAACTGTCTGTCTGACTTCAGTTACTTTTTACGTAACTGGCTGCATGATTTTCCTGTCTGCTTTTTCGACACGTGTCACCTTGCATGTTCCTGCGGGTTTTACTTGCCATACTGTTACCTGTCACGATATCGCGACACTTTTGACTTATGCTGACGTCACCCTGAAGGTTGTCACGAAATCGTGACCATTTTGGCCTTGAAAGCTTTTCCCCCGCTCATGTCGCGATATCGCGACACTTAGAACTTTTGCTGACGTCATCCTTAAGCATGTCGCGAAATCACGACCGTTTTGGCTCTTGGAAGCTTTCCCTGCATCTTGTCGCGATATCGCGACACTTTGAACTTTTGCTGACGTCATCCTCAATGCTGTCACGAAATCGCGACGCTTCCGGCTTCCAGCAGCTTTCCTTTCATCCTGTCATGAAATCGTGACACTTTTCAACTTTGCTGACGTCATCATCCTGCTTGTCACGAAATCGCGACACTTCCGGCTTCCAGCAGCTTTCCTTTCATCCTGTCACGAAATCGTGACACTTTTCAACTTTGCTGACGTCATCATCCTGCTTGTCGCGAAATCGTGACACTTCCGGCTTCCGTACACTCTTCTTTGCCAGCAGCAGCGAAAAAGGAACATGTCACAAAATCGTGACACTTTGTTCTTCCGTACAACTCTCCTTGCCAACTCCAGAAAAAATGGAACATGTCACAAAATCGTGACGCTTTCGGCTCTTGCTGACGTCATCATCCTTCTTGTCACGAAATCGCGACGCTTTCGGCTCTTGCTGACGTCATCAATCTTCTTGTCGCGAAATCGCGACGCTTCTGGCTTCCGTACGCTCTTCTCCATGCAGTAGCGAAATCGCTACAACTTTGTGCCTTGTGCTTTTACCTTGCCTCTTTTCATGAAATTTTGACTTGTAATATCATTGCTGCATCTTTCAGTTCTACACTTTTGACTAGTAGCGAAATCGCTACACCTTAGTTTCCCTTTGTTCCAACATGTAGCGCCATCGCTACACCTTAGTTTCTCTTTGTTTCAACATGTAGCGAAATCGCTACACCTTAGTTTCTCTTTGTTTCAACATGTAGCGAAATCGCTACACCTTAGTTCCATGTATTTTCATCATGCAGCGATATCGCTACACCTTTGTTTCCATTCATTTCAACATGTAGCGATATCGCTACACCTTTGTTTCCTTCTCTGCCAGCATGTCGCGAAATCGTGACAGTTTTGCTCGCATCTTCTCTCTCCTCGACCATGTCGCGAAATCGTGACAATTTGGCATGCATTTTCTCTCTCCTACTTTTTGTCGCGAAATCACGACACATTTTCTCTCTCCTCAACGAAAACTCGACATGTCACGAAATCGTGACATTTTCGGCTGCGCCTTCTCTCTCCTCGATTTTGTCGCGATATCGCGACACATTTTCTCTCTCCTCAATGAAAACTTGACATGTCGCGAAATCGTGACATTTTTGGCTGCGCCTTCTCTCTCCTCGACCATGTCGCGAAATCACGACAGAAAACATGTCGCGATATCGCGATAGTTTTCTTCCTTGTCTCTTTTTGCCAGTTTCTGAATCTGGGTCACTTCTGTTTTCCTTGAAACTTTCTGCACTTGATCTGACTGACCTCTGAACTGCATCAACTGCATCAATCTACCGTGTTGACAACAATGACAATACTTTTGCAATTCTTTTGCTGCACCTTGCTCAACAATCTCCCCCTTTGGAATTGTTGGCAACACACTGCAACCTTGCTTAATTTCTTCTCCCCCTTTGCCAATAATACCAAAGGGCTGCTGTAGACTCCCCCTGAGTCTATGCACAACATTCTCAGACTTAAAAAGTTTGAATGCTCCCCCTGAGAATGTGTTTCCCATAGCTAGTCAGTGCTTGGGTGGTGTGACTACTCCCAACTTCTTCCGAAGGTATTCAAATACTTCCTTAGGCAAAGGTTTTGTGAATATATCAGCTACTTGCTCTGTAGTTGGAACAAAATCCAATTTAACCTCTCCTTCCGCAACTTTATCCTTCAAGAAATGATATCGGATTGCAATATGTTTGGTTCTTGAATGCATTAATGGATTCTTGGATATGTTGATAGCACTAGTGTTATCACATTTAATTGAAATTGGTTCATTGAAATGAATACCAAGATCTTTCAACGTTTGTCTCATCCATAATATCTGAGTACGACATGTTGTTGCCGCAATGTATTCTGCCTCTGCAGGTGGATAGAGATACCGATTCTTGTTTCTTGCCGTGCCATGCTACCAACTGTCACCAAGATAAAATGCTCCTCCACTTGTGCTCTTTTGTCATCAATACATCCTGCCCAATCTGCATCAGAATATGCAATCAAAGTGAAATCTTTACCTTTTGGGTACCACAACCCATAATCCATAGTGCCCTTGAGATATCTGAAAATCCTCTTTACAATTGTTACATGAGTTTCTTTGGGACTGGCCTGAAATCTTGCAACCATACATACTGCTTGTAATATATCTGGTCTAGTGGTTGTTAAATACAGCAGGCTTCCAATCATAGACCCGTACATTGTTTGATCTACATCTCGGGATTTATCATCCTTGCTCAACTTGCGACTTGTTGACATGGGAGTGCTGACCGGTTTATTGTCTTCCATTGTGAACTTTTTTAGCATTTCTTTTACATATTTAACTTGAGAAATAAAAATGCCTTTTTCATTTTGATTGACCTGCGGTCCTAAGAAATAAGAAAGTTCACCAATCATTGACATCTCAAATTCTTTTTTCATTTTAATTGATATGTCTTTGCAAGTATTCATCCATGTTGCACGCCAAATATTATGTCATCTACATAAACAACAAGAACAATAAGATGACCCTTCTCTCGCTTTGACATATAAGTTGCTATCCACCAAACCTTTCTTAAACCCTTGTTTAATTAGATAATTATCCAGCCTTGCATACCATGCTCCGGGTGCCTGTTTTAATCCATATAAAGCTTTCTTTAACCTGCAAACAAAATCTGGATTTTCACCAAGTTGGAAGCCATCGGGTTGTTCAATATAAACCTCTTCTTCCAGTTTTCCATTCAAAAATGCTGATTTTACATCCATTTGATATACTTTGAAGTTTTTATGAACTGCTAATGCCAGAAACATTCTGATTGCCTCTAGTCTGGCTACCGGTGCAAAAGTTTCTTCAAAATCAATGCCTTCAACCTGAGCATAGCCTTTACATACCAATCTTGCCTTATTTCTGACAACCTGCCCATCTTCATTCAATTTATTTCTAAAAACCCATTTAGTACCAATTATGTTTTTATTTGTTGGTCTAGGTACTAATTCCCAGGTATTGTTTTTCTCTATCTGATCTAGTTCTTCATTGATTGCCTTCATCCAACTTTCATCAGTGCTTGCTTCAGCAACATTTTTAGGTTCAATACTAGATAACAGAGAATAGTTCCTCACTGCTGTTCTTCTTGTTTGAATACCATCTGTGGGATCCCCAATAATCTGTTCACTTGGATGATTTTTCTGCCAGTTGCCTGTTTTAAATTTCCTGTTTTCTTCTTCTTCAGATTCAGTTTTTACACTATCTGGATCAATTTTCTTGATTCTTCTCTGTTTCTTTTTCATCATCACCTTCAATGACTTCTTCATACATAGGGTAGTTTTCTTGATAAGTAGTTTCTTGTTCTCTACCTTCATCAACTTTTACATCAGCACTTTCAACAATTTTCTTCAACTTCTTGTTGTAACATGTGTATGCCTTGCTTTTTGTTGAGTAACCGAGAAAGATACCTTCATCAACTCTATCTTCAAATTTACCAAGGTTATCTTCAGTCCGTTTTATGTAGCACTTGCTGCCAAATACTTTGAAATGTCTTGTTGTTGCCTTTCTGCCAAACCACAACTCATAAGCTGTTTTGCTTTCATGTGGTCTCAACATGCACCTGTTTTGAATGTAAACTATAGTATGAACTGCCTCTTTCCAAAATCTGTCAGCTATTTTGTTTTCTACCAGCATTGTCCTTGCCATTTCCTGCACTGTTCTATTCTTCCTTTCTACAACACCATTCTGTTGAGGTGTCCTAGCTGCTGAAAACTGTCTTCTTATCCCATGTTTTTGACAATATTCTGCAAATTCTTCGGAGATAAACTCTCCTCCCCTGTCTGATCTTAGGCATTTAATTCTTTTTCCTGATTGATTTTCAACAAGATTTTTGAAGGTTTTAAACATTTCAAAGGCTTCTGACTTGAGTTTCAAAAATAGTACCCATGTCATTCTTGAGTAGTCATCTATACACAGCATAAAATATTTGTGTCCATTTATGCTTTCAGTTCTCATGGGTCCACATAGATCAGTGTGAATTAGTTCTAATGGCTTGCTAGTGAAGTATTCTTTTGCTTTGAAAGTGGCTCTGGTTTGTTTTCCCTTTTGGCATGACTCACAGATGCTATTTACAGGTTTGCCAATGTTTGGTATGTCTCTAACTGCTCTTTTTGAACTGATTTTTGCCAGATTGTCAAAACTAATATGCCCAAGCCTCTTGTGCCATAGCCAGTTTTCATCTTCCTGTCCCATCAAGCATGTTCCTTCTGTAGTTTCTGAAAGTGTATACAGATTTCCCGAAGTTCTCAATCCAGTGGCTATTAACTTTCCATTTTTTGTCTTTCTTACTTCACAACCCTCCTTCTTGAAGATTACATCATGACCTCTGTCACATATTTGACTTACACTTAGCAAGTTATGCTTCGGGCCAATTACAAACAAGACTTCTTTTGATTTTATATTGCCATCACCGATCTTGACTGATCCCTTTCCAACAATCTTTGCTCCATCATTATTTCCAAATTTCATAGAACCACCTTCATAATTCTGTAAATTCTCAAACTTTTGCTTGTCACCTGTCATGTGACTGGAACAACCACTGTCAAGTATCCAAGGTGCTGATTTGTTCTGAGCTTTAAAAGTAGTCTGGACAATCAAAGATTCCTTTTCTTTCCATTCTGGTTTGATAGCAGATTTTGCTACTTGTTTTGCCTTTGTTCTTTCATTAGCATGTGCCTGTTTTTCAAGAAATTTCTGGTTTTGTTTCAACCCACTTAGCTGAGATTTTCTGCCCTGATAATTATTTGATGAAAAAGTGCTTCTGCAGTTTCTAGCAATATGTCCAAAATTATGACAATTATAACATTCAACTGCATAATTCATTAAAGGAGAAAAAACATTTCTCCTGGTAAAATTCCTTTGAGATACATTATGCCTGCAATCTGAAATTTTATGGCCATAAGCATTGCATTTAAAACAATAACCAAAAAATGCATGATTAAACTTGGGTGCCGGTCTTTGCCAGTTTGAAGTAGGAGCCATGACTCTTCTCCTCCTCGGATGTGTGACTTTTGTGAATCCATCTTTGTCAGTATTCTTCTTGAATCTGGCATTATTGTTTTCTTTTGCATTATTTTGTTTTTCCTGGTTCAACCCTGATCTTTTCTTCTTTCTTTGTGGGTTCTATATTCAAGTTCTTTGAATCCTTTGAAGATTCTCCTTCATCAAAGCCTAAACCAAATTTGATGCCCGAAGGCATTTGGTTATTTAACATTTTATCCAGATTTGCAGTACTTTTCTTCAAACTTATGAAAACAGCTTCAATTTTCTATTCATCTCTTCTAACCGCATCCTTAACTTAACAATGTCTTCCTCTAGCTTGCCGCATTCAACTTGTCTTTACGAGTTAATTGTTCATCAAGAACTTCGGACATTTTCTTGAATTCCTCTCGTCTCGTATTTTCAAATTGTTTATTATGTCTCGTGGCATTCTCTAATTTCTTTGAAAAATTTTATTCTTCTTCCTTTCTCGCACTCAACTCTTCAAGTGCAGCAACCAATTCTCCTTCCAAATACACTTCGGCTTCATCCTTGGAATTTTCATCACCTTCCCGATTTTCCTCTCGTTCTTTCTTCTTCAAGTGCCATGAACAGAGCTTCACCTCCTTCTTCTTCGGACTCCTCATCCGTGCTTTCTTCAGAACCGCTGACATTCTTGGTTATGAAGCTTTTCTTCTTGAAATTGTTCTTTCTGAAATTTTGTTTCTTCTTCCAGTCACCTTTTTCTTGGTGTGAACCTTCACCATTTTTGGTTCTCTCCTGCATTGGACATTTGGCTGCAAAATGACCGACTCCTCCACAATTGAAGCATTTAAAAGGTAGCTTCCCTCTATATTTTCCTTTTCCTTTTGTGAGTTTTCGAACAAAATTGGCTTCTCGTTTCATCCAGTGTTCCTTCATCCTCGGATTCATGTTCAGCTTTTACATTCTTGTGTGCTTTAAAAGCTGCTTCTCTGTCTGTAGACTTGGTTTGTCCTATTCTCATTTCATATGCTGTCAGGGAACCATGCAACTCATCCATGCTGAAGTTGTTTAGATCTTTTGCCTCTTCTATTGTAGAGACTTTGGAGTTAAATCTTTTGTGAAGTGTTCTGAGAACCTTTTTCACAACAACTGCATCATCAATTTCTTCACCAAGTCCTCTGATTGCATTAATAATTCCGTTGACTCTCAACATATAAATTTCTATGTTTTCATCTTCCTTCATTTGCAGTGCTTCGAACTGTGCTCGATGAGTTTGTAGTTTTGCTTCCTTAATCTTACTGTCTCCTTCATGGATGCTCTTCAGTTTATCCCACATGTCCTTTGCTGATTTACAACTCATGACTCTTATCAGTTCACTGTCAACAAGCCCACACATTATGGCATTCTTAGCTTTGGAGTTGTTTTCAAATTTCTTTTTCTCAAAAATATCTGTTGGAGGGGTAGTGGGTGCTGTGTATCCACTATCTACAGAATCCCAAATATCGTATCCCAATGCACTCAGATATGTTTGCATTCTGAGTTTCCAGAAGGTGTAATTTGTTCCATCAAATAAGGGAGCTTTGTTGGATGAAAATCCTTCACCACCTCGCCATTGTTTCTTCCAAGATCTCCTTAGCCGATTAAGCTTGTACAAGGAACCTGTGCTCTGATACCAATTGATGTTTACACAATGACACTGAGAGGGGGGGGTGAATCAGTGTAGCTATTAAATTTTTATATCTACAGCATTTAATATGAAATAAAGAGAACAAAAAAAAAACTTGAACAAGAGAGCAAACCACAACACTCAATATACCGAGGTTCACCAATTTGGCTACTCCTCAAAAATGACTGCTTGGACTCCAATCCAAATCCAGTCTTTGCAAAATCAATTTTACAAACACTTTACCAGCACCAACTGGAAGGAGCACCAACCCCTGTAATTTTCTGCTGCAACAGATGGAGCACCAACTCCTAGTACCAAGCACCAACTTGGACTGCAATTCTGATAAATTTAGAATGACATAAAAATGTCTTCACTTTATGCACGACCCTGACTGGTCTGCAATTAACTCAACTCTGCACACTCTCACGGCTCTGCTTATTTTTCTCTTGATTCTTTTCTAACTCTCCTTTTACAACAATTTCTCTCTAACAGCAACAACATCTTCTCTGTACGATTATTCTTTTATAACCTTTCAATCCTGCATGCAATCGAATCACATACTCCATCTGTTCGAATCCATGCAATACGGTTGTTCGGTTCCATGCACTTCGACTGTTCGAAACCCTGCAATACGTCTTTTGGAAACCATGCAATACGGCAATTTTGTTTCATGTACTTTGACTGTTCAATTTCTTCGAATACGGCTTTTCGAATGCTTTTTCGAAACTCCATATATGATTCTTCGAAAGCTTTTCGATTCTTCATGTTCGGCTTTTTCGTATGCTTCAAATACGTCTGTTAGAATGCCCGCAAATTCGACCTTTCGAATGCTTTTATTATCCTTCAAATTCGGCTTTTCGAATGCGTTTCAATTATGCATGTTTGGTTGTTGCATTGCATGTCCAACACCTGTCAACGATTAACTGTCTGTCTGACTTCAGTTACTTTTTACGTAACTGGCTGCATGATTTTCCTATCTGTTTTTCGACACGTGTCACCTTGCATGTTCCTGCGGGTTTTACCTGCCAGACTGTTACCTGTCGCGATATCGCGACACTTTTGACTTATGCTGACGTCACCCTGAAGGTTGTCACGAAATCGTGACCATTTTGGCCTTGAAAGCTTTTCCCCCACTCATGTCGCGATATCGCGACACTTAGAACTTTTGCTGACGTCATCCTTAAGCATGTCGCGAAATCGTGACCGTTTTGGCTCTTGGAAGCTTTCCCTGCATCTTGTCGCGATATCGCGACACTTTGAACTTTTGCTGACGTCATCCTCAATGCTATCACGAAATCGCGACGCTTCCGACTTCCAACAACTTTCCTTTCATCCTGTCGTGAAATCGTGACACTTTTCAACTTTGCTGACGTCATCATCCTGCTTGTCACGAAATCATGACACTTTCGGCTTCCGTACACTCTTCTTTGCCAGCAGCAGCAAAAAAGGAACATGTCACGAAATCGTGACACTTTGTTCTTCCGTACAACTCTCCTTGCCAACTCCAACGAAAATGGAACATGTCACGAAATCGCGACGCTTTGCTCTTCCACTCATCATCCTTCCTGTCACAAATCGCACGCTTCGCTCTTGCTGACGTCATCAATCTTCTTGTCGCGAAATCGTGACGCTTCTGGCTTCCGTACGCTCTTCTCCATGCAGTAGCGAAATCGCTACAACTTTGTGCCTTGTGCTTTTACCTTGCCTCTTTTCATGAAATTTTGACTTGTAATATCATTGTTGCATCTTTCAGTTCTACACTTTTGACTAGTAGCGAAATCGCTACACCTTAGTTTCCCTTTGTTCCAACATGTAGCGCCATCGCTACACCTTAGTTTCTCTTTGTTTCAACATGTAGCGAAATCGCTACACCTTAGTTTCTCTTTGTTTCAACATGTAGCGAAATCGCTACACCTTAGTTCCATTCATTTTCATCATGCAGCGATATCGCTACACCTTTGTTTCCATTCATTTCAACATGTAGCGATATCGCTACACCTTTGTTTCCTTCTTTGCAGCATGTCGCGAAATCGCGACAGTTTTGCTCGCATCTTCTCTCTCCTCGACCATGTCGCGAAATCGCGACAATTTGGCGTGCATTTTCTCTCTCCTACTTTTTGTCGCGAAATCGCGACACATTTTCTCTCTCCTCAACGAAAACTCGACATGTCGCGAAATCGTGACATTTTCGGCTGCGCCTTCTCTCTCCTCGATTTTGTCGCGATATCGCGACACATTTTCTCTCTCCTCAGCGAAAACTTGACATGTCACGAAATCGTGACATTTTCGGCTGCGCCTTCTCTCTCCTCGACCATGTCGCGAAATCGCGACAGAAAACATGTCGCGATATCGCGACAGTTTTCTTCCTTGTCTCTTTTTGCCAGTTTCTGAATCTGGTCACTGCTTTTCCTTGAAACTTTCTGCACTTGATCTGACTGACCTCTGAACTGCATCAACCGCATCAATCTGACTGTGTTGACAACAATGACAATACTTTTGCAATTCTTTTGCTGCACCTTGCTCAACAGGGGAACAAAAACAATTGATTCTCCTTCTTCATCCATGGTAGTAGAATCATTATCCTTCTTCAACCTTTGATAAGATTCCAACCCTTCTTCCAAAGCATTCTTAGATTGTACAGGACCTGTAATATCCTCATGTGAAAGGGCAATTGTATTATCTTGCATATCAATAGGCACACAAATTTCATTAGAAGGTTTGGTGTGAGCATACTCTTCCCAAGAATCATAACAATAATCTTTCAAAATCAAATTGTGATGCTCAACTATTTCTTCATCATCTTTTAATTCATCAACATGTTTCTCATCAAATTTATCTTCTCCTTCCTTAGATGGTTCGATTACTTCCAAAATTGGGTTATTGCTTGCATTCAAATTGATAAGGCTATCATAATCCACATGTGTAACCCATGATTCACGTTTAACATGATTTGGAAGGTGCAAATTTCCTAGGCCATTACTTTCAACAATGTCATCCAATGTGTCATCCGAATCAGATTCATCCTCATAGAATTCATATTTTGGTGAGTCAAGGGTTTCCAATCTGTCACATGTTTTCATACTAGTTGGATCTAGTACTCCTCCCTTGCCTAAAATCATATTCGTATGAAAATCATTGAAATTGATTTTAGCAACATCTTTTGAATCAGGATGAGTATTTTGAAGTTGATTCATACTAAAGAAAGATGGTTGATCTTGCATAGTAGGTTGAGGATTTTGAAATTGATTGAAGCTTGGGAATGATTGTTGATTCTGAAATTGATTCACACTTGAACTTGGTTGAGGTGGATAAATCATTGGGTGGGTAAAGGAGTTATTAAATGATTGAATATTACATGATCCAAAACCCACACCATAATTTTGACAACTCAATTGTTGCTCAATTACCATTTTCTGAGTATAGGCTTGTGACAAAGATGTGATTTGAGGCATCCCTCGCAAATATGTGGACATGGGTGAGTCAAGAGCATTGATGTATATTTGGAGAGCCACTTCTTCTTGAAGAACATAAAATGTCACTAATTGTGTATATAATCCAAAGAACCTTTCAGAAAATGACTTTACATTTTCACTTGGTCCTTTTCTAATATAGACCAACTGATTATATATGAGGATTGGGTCAAATTGCTTTTTGTTGAATTGATAAATAAATGTTGCCTCTAGCTGAGCCCAAGAAGTGATAGACCCTAAAGGCAGACTTGTAAACCAATCATATGCCACTTTGTCCAAGGTGTAAAGGAACATTTTACAAGCAACATCATCATACCAACTTGTTAAGTGATTCACAACAAATTTGAATGCTTGAATGTGTTCTTCTGCAGTATTTGTCCCATTAGACAAAAATTGAGGAAGACATCTCTCAAAACCAATGGGCAAATAATGTTGAACTCCCGGTATATTCAATGGGCTACCTGTCATCCACGGTGTAAACATAGCCATTAGTGAATCTTCAATAATATAACTTTAATACCCAAAAATTCCCCTTTTATTTATTTATTTATTTTTATTATATTTATTTATTTATTTATTTTTATTTTTATTTATTTATTTATTTATTTTTAATCAAACCAAATCATATTATTCCTGTATGAAAAATCAAAGCGTTAAGAATAGTGCATAGCAATTTCTATAGCCCTTAAATCACAATAAAATAAATCGTTTCAGCCCTCCTTGATGAAACTCTCGATTATCACCAAGAAAACCTACAATAGAAAAACAAATGCTGCAGTTTAGCCGTTTGTGAGATTTAAGAGATAATTTCAAAATCGAATAAAAAAGATATTACTTATGTATGAAAATCAAAATAAAGTAAACCAATTCGGCCCTCCTTCTAGCGCCAATCTGTTGAGTGGTGTTTTCACCCGATTGTGAAAGCACACTCTCCGGTAGGATCTAAGTCCCAAAATCCTCTGCTTGCAAAGAAATTTCACAAATAATTTCTCCAAGGTTCCTGTTATGCTAGTTCTTTGTATACCAATGATGTTGTCTAATTTAAATGTTGGGAATACCTTAGGGTTGCAAGTGGATGTTAACAAGGGGCACTATGGTTTATTTTAATTTGAATTTACAATGGACTCTAAGAGAATAAATATGATAAATGAATCTATTTCGATCTTGAGCTTTGATGGATTTTCAGTTATTTACGTAAATGATGGTAAAAAAATGCAGGAATAAAAATAAAGGATTGCAAATAAAGAAAATGAAAACAATGAAACTAAACTATGGCTAGAGTGCTATCATATCGATTTGACAAAACCAAAGATAATGAGGTTTTCTGCATGCAACCTAACCTATTGAATCTGCAAATTCGCACAATTATGATAAGCTAGGTGCGGGTTTCTAGAGTTTTTACTATAATTTCAGATTTTAGGCATTTACATGAAGCAACAAAAAACATTTGCATTAAACATCACCTAGAAGCCTAGAAATCTGAAAGGGAAGATAAAACATTAAATCTTGCATGCAAAATGACTCCTTCTTTCTTATCAATGAGATGTCAATTCTCTGTATTTCTGTATCAAAATGATATATCAATTACAATGAAAGAATGTTCCAGGTTTAACAAATCCAGAACAAGTGAAAGAAATTGTTCCAACAGCAGGTCCAGAATGGCGGGTCGCCTTTGTCTCTGCAACTCTGCTACTAGCAATTTCCAACCCCCGTATCAATATGTGCTTCTAATTTTATATTGTCTAGAACGGCTCTTTTTTTCACTCTGCGTCGCTTCATTTCACCTCCCAGAATGCATCGTTTCGTATTCCCACATTTTTGTTTCTTTGAATTCATGCTCGATGTCAAAACGTTCGGTATTTTTTGTTTACATGTAACTCTTCTGTAACCCTGAAACCTGTATGCCATGTGTTTCATGCTTTTCTACACATTCTATAATGGCCCTATGTAAATCGTGAAGTCTTTATGCATGCAGCTTTGTTCCTTTGCCTTCACTATGAAAACGCGACATGTCGCGATATCACGACATTTTCTTGCTAACAGCCTTGTCCGTCTTCCTGGCCGTGAAAATGCAACATGTCACGATATCATGACAACTTTTCATTCTGTACACTTTGGGCCGCAACCTGTCATGATTTTGTGACATTTTTTTGCTCCATGCCCTTTCGCTGCTTTCTGTCGCGATATCACGATGTTTTTTCGCTTCGTGCCCTTTTGTTGCTTTTTGTCGTGATATCGCGATGTTTTTTCGCTTCGTGCCCTTTCGCTACTTTCTGTCGTGATTTCATGACGTTTTTTTGCTTCGTGCCCTTTCACTACTTTATGTCGCGATATCGCAACGTTTTTTCGCTTTGTGCCCTTTTTGACTGTTTTGACCACAATTTTGTGACATGTCATGATTTCACTATGCTTTTCCATTATGCCTTTCTCTCTCCTCTCTAGGCCGCGACGAAGCAACATGTCACGATTTCGCGACACTTTTTCATTTTCAGCCGCGACGGAGCAACATGTCGCGATTTCGCGACACTTTTTCATTTTCGGCCGCGACGGAGCAACATGTCGCGATTTTGCGACACCTTTTCATTTTCGGACATGATGGAGCAACATGTCGTGATTTCGCTACGCTTTTCTGCTTTTGGCCGCGACGGAGCAACATGGCGCGATTTCGTGACACTTTTTCATTTTCGGCCGTGACGGAGCAACATGTCGTGATTTCGCTACGCTTTTCTGCTTTTGGCCGCGACAGAGCAACATGTTGTGATTTCATGACACTTTTTCATTTTCGGCCACGACGGAGCAACATGTCATGATTTCGTGACACTTTTCCATCCTTGTGCAATTTTGCCCTTTTCTTGATTTTTAGCATTTGGGTCACTGAGATTTTCTTTGAAAGCATGCAAAAAATGTGGGTCCCCAATTTTGGGGTGTTTTGTGGATCAGTCACAACAAGTGGATCAATTGCGGGAGATCGAGCTCACTCTATGTAGTAATCCTCCCCTATTTCTTTTAATTCCTGCTATTTCTAGTTTTTTTTTGTGTGTGCTTTATTTACTTCATGTTGTTTATTTTAGTTGTGTGCAAATTTATTTAATTTCTACAATTTTAATTAAGTTTTCATTTCAGTTATTTTAATTCTACAAGTGTGTTAATTTTATTATTTATTTTCTGCATGCATTTATGTTTCCTACATCGATTTTATCTATTTTATTTAAATTATTAGTTTCATGGAGTTTGGTTGAACTAAAATCACATGAACAAACAAATCATCCACAAAACTGTTAGGCATAGAGGGACTCATATTCTTCACTATAGACATATACTCTACATAGATACTCAAAATTTTATGATCCTCCAAATTGACATAAGTAGAAAAGACTTGAACTTGTTACATAACACTATTTCTACCTATCAGTACCATAGTCACCATGTTGCACCATTTATTCATCCTTCAATGTTCAACTTAGGGGTGGCACCAACTCCTACTAATTGGTTTATGTGAAATATTTGGTCATATGCCTTATATAATTTTGGGCCCTTCCTTTAAGAATAGAGTTACCAAGTGGTAATATTTTGCTTTAAAAATTTGATGAGATAAAAACCCCCATCAAAATCTTAGTTTATCTCTTGTTAGATGACTTCTTCAAAATTCTATCTCTTTGTAATCTAACTCATCAAGTGAATTCTCTAGATACTTTTGTTCAAGTAGGTAGACTATGTCCTTCATTCAAATTATAGTTATTGGGTGAATGTACAAGCTCATCCCATTAGGTTTTCTAGATAAATTATTGTCATCTATGAATGCACTACCAACCTCGGCTAGGGTGGCAAGAAGACGAATGCACCTATGCTTCTCATAGAGCAAAATAAAAAGAAGTACCATGAATGAAAGACCACCTATGACAAAACCTCTAGGGTTTTAAATCAAGGTTAGATCCTCATTGGGTTCTAACCCCTTAACACACAGGGACCTCTAAGAGTTGAGGCCAAGTGTCTAAAATTCCACACCTTGTCTAAAGAGAGATACAATTTTTTTGTATAATTGTATGTACCTACAAGGTCATACACATTCCACTACTCTTATTCTTTGCAGGATGAGTTAGTCATACTATCTGTCCCAACTCAATGGTGGGCTAGTGCAAGTTATTTGTCACATACCTTCACTGATCAGACTTAGCTATTTGTCTTATTTCCCTATGAGCTAGCCCAAGTCATCAATTACCTCATGGTAGGGAGCTAGCTCAAATATCTATCTCATCCTTCAAGGTGAGCTAGCCTAAGCTATCAATCTTACTACACTGGTGATTTAATTCGACTATTTGCACGATGAGCTAGCCTATGCTCTTTATCTCACACTAATGATGAGCTAGCTCAGCTATCAGTCTCATATCCAGGATGAAGTAGTCTAAGGTATCTATGATGTCTCGAATGCGAGCTAGCTTAGCTATTTATCCCATATCTACAATGAGTTATAGAACATTTGTGTCACCTTAACCAAGAGCGCATCCTAAACAAGAAACATGGGAACAAATTAACTTGGCATTTGCCAAACTAGCCTCCCACCAAGTGTAAATCATGCGGCTTAGGCAAGACCAACAACAATTAGAACATTTGTGTCACCTTAACCAAGAGCGCATTCAGTGTCAGACAGCTGAATTGCTTCACAACAATGTTCCTGAGAAGGTCTCAACACCTTGCACACATAAATCTGAGATGTATGAGAGGGACAACCTCTTAGTGCGAGACAGGTCTCCATGACCTCATCAAGCACTACCCCTAAGACCTCCTAGACCTGAGCGGGAAGCCACTCCCAGAAATTATGATGGGCACCCTCCGCGGGCACCCATCAATGTTTACAGGCCTAAGCCAGACACTCCTCAAGAAGCTTATGAGGACTATGAACAAGAAGAAGAGCGAGCTGAAACACCCTATCCAGGTAGAAGGGGTGCTACCTAGCTACCCCTCCAAAGGCCTTAGGTTCCCCACAACCCATAGCGGGAGAAAACCAAGGAGGAGGAGATCAAGTCCTCCGATGCATACAAAGCATTGTTAAAGTGCTTAGAGACTATGGAGCTCAAGACTTTTGGGCCCCAAAAGCCTACTTTATGCCAACTCCGTAGTCATCCTGTGCATTCGTTAGTGTTGACACCTCCATACCCCAAACACTTTAGAGGGGAGGAAGATGCCCAAGAGCATGTGACTCGATTCCTAAGCCAATGCTTTGGCATTCAATATAACGATGCTTTGTTATTAAGAATATTTATAACCACATTCATAGGCCCTGCCTCGGACTGGTTCACCCAACTACCAAAGCACATCTGTAATTTGGATCAACTAGTGGACGCAATCCTAGAACGTTTCGCCTTCAACACAAAAAAAGGCATCACTAAGCGATCTAGCTAGCCTCAAGTAGTATGAGGAGGAATCTATGGCAGCATATGGGAACTGGTGGATGACGTTTATTTCAAAGCTACCCTACCTCCCCCCTATGTCTGACTTGACCCAAATGTTTGCAAAGAGCTATTTGTGATCAATCTCTGTGCTATTGCAGCTGCAGCAATATGCCACTTTAGAAGAAGCTCTGGCGCAATCCAGAATCATTGAAGAGATCAAGATACAGGATGGCAAAATTGCCAAGCCTAAGAAAAAATAATGGAACAAGAGAACTAAAATAGGGACTATACAACAGAAACCCACCGTGGTCAATCAAGTTGCTATCAATGCCCCTAAGCCTACCCAAGCAACACAGCCTCCAAAGGTTAACTATCAGGTAGTGCCTCCTAACAACTATGATAGAGAAAACCAAATGTAGGAACAAAATCAGCAGCATCACCCTAGGCGATAATTTATGCTTTATATAGAGTCCAGGGACTCCTTGTTTGACCACTTGTCAGCAGCAAATTTGATCAATCTTCCATAGATTCAAACCATAGATCCTAATGCACCAAAGCCTAAGGGGTAAAAGGAGGAAATTTACTATAGGTTCCACAGACAAAAGGGACATGACCTTAACGCCTATTGGAAGTTCAAATGTTTGGTGCAAGACCTCATTGACAACAATACATTGGCAGTGGATAACCCCATAGCGCCCAACAACCAATAAATGGGAGTTTTTAGAGACCCTTTGCCTGCACATGATGCACAAGCAAAACCTCTTCATGTCAATAAGGTGCAACAGAATTGCCCCATGGAGGGGTATGTAGGGATGATAAGCATAGTGACAAGGAACAAGAGATACCCAAGGGCTGCCCCCGTGACAGCCACAAGAGAAGTTCCATCAATGTCACAACCTCAACCGAACCCTACACAGCTTTCCCTGCCTAGACCAGTGGCCATGATTCGAACTAGACTTACTCAAAGTCTAAGGACCACGTTGGCTAGGCTCTCCATATATGAGCTTATTCAACAATCAGTTCCCCATCGGGAGGCTCTCATGGAGATATTAAATGCAATTGAGCTGCATCCCCACAAAGAAAATTCTTTCAACAACTTCGTGGGCCATGTGAAATAATGTATAGAACCAGTCATCACCTTTAGAGAAGATGAATTAAAATCGATGGTTGGTGATGTGGTAGATCCACCCTTACAAATTATCGTGCGTGTCAACGGAATTCCATATAAGCGGGTGTTGGTAGATACTGGTTCATCTAGTAACATTATTACAACCGTAGCACTGACACATTTGAAGCTGTTGACCTCTCACATCATACCTTCCACTTATACTCTTCGAGAATTCAATGATGCGATATGCTCGACAGTTGGCACAATTGTCCTACCCATCCAAGTGGGACAAAAGACCATTCATACATTGTGCCACATTTTAGAAGGTGATATGGCTTACAATATCTTGTTGGGGTGACCTTGGATCCGAGACATGAAGTGTGTCCCTTCAATTGCTCATCAATGCTTGAAGTATACATTTGAAGGATAGGTGCATGTAGTCCCAATAGACTTGGAGCCTTTCAAATACTACAATTTAGTGCAACTAATGCCACAGTCGACCCTTCCATCAACGCACTTGGATTTTCAATTAAATCCATCTAAAAGGAGTCTAATTACGTAGGAATCTCCATTACCAAGGCAATAAAATTTCTAGGTAGGTCTATCTTCTTCATATGGTCCTCCCACAATGACGCCACCTATAGTGGCCACACCAAAGGACAAGGGAAAGAAGCCCCTAAAAGAGGAACCACCCTTAGTCTCCAACATCTCGAGATAAGAGAAGCCTAGTAGAATGGAAGTTGAGATGCCTAGTTCACCCCAGATGGAGTGGACTCAGGGAGAAATTCCATTCACTCCCCCTCAAACGCCAAAAATCATAGTTGAGATGGCCAACACAGGATTGGGGGAGTATCTAGTACAAAAAATTATAGCAACGCCCACACTTGAGTCCATGCAGGACATGGGGAGACCTAGACTCCCCATCGGCTCTGTGGTGCCTCTAGGCTACCCACCCAATCAGAAAAACTTCATTTATGGGGGCCTAGATAATTGCGTTGAACCTTCCCTACAAGAAGAGGAAGATGAAGAGCCCTTTGTTGAGGATGTCAATTATCTGTCTAACCCAGACTTCGCATTGAGATATCTTAGCCAATGCAATTGGCACGGATATGGGTTGGGTAGGTATGAACAAGGAGTGCATGTTTTGTGCCAACCAAGATACCAAATGCCTTATGACAAGTCAAGCATAGGGTTTAATCACCCTTTTACCCTAGACATCTTGGTCGAAAACATGCAAGGCCTAAGGATAGGCAACAAGGATGGGTTGGCATTAGATCCATATGCCAATCCTAATGCAACTTATACATTGGGGGATTATTTCCCCTTACAAAAAAACAACCTTTTTGACCTTAACAACCCTTTTCCTTCGGTCGAACAGGGAGACAATTCAAGGACTCACCCATAGGGGGGATATGGACAAGACCAAGAAGAGTCTTTAGAGGATGAGTCAGAGTATGAGGTCGCACATTGGGGTCCTTTTGAGTTTGATAGTAATCATTCATAGGTATATCCCATGAATGATTATCAAGAAAGCTTCCTGACCATGTTCCCTTTGGATGCTCCAATTGAGCATATGCCACTTCAAGAGAATTGGGTCCCCCCGCAGAGAGCGGAGCAACCTCGATGGGACCATATTAATTTGCTCGAGCAAGATGAGCCTCCTATGTCACAAGTAGCTATTGGAGCCAACGAAGGCCTTTGGATATCTGATAGTGACTACAAATATGAAACTGAGATGGCTTATCTCAATCATATGCGACAAATGCAACAATGATACCCTTTGGACATAAATGACATGTTTGAACATTTACACATAGGTCCAAGACATAGGTGGCACATCAACCTAGCATAGTTATAGTAATTACTGCACCCGCCACTCCAGGTACACAAATATTATCTTCCACATGGATATCCTATAGCACCATCAGTGCCTAGGGAAGATCCTGTCCTCTTATACGCACATAGGGCTAATCCATTTGTCCCAGTGCCTACAGAGCCAGATCCAAAACACCAAGAACATCCAAAATGTCATAGTCATCACACCTATGGTAATGGAGGTTACAATCATTTCATCAACATGATCTCCATTGACTTGACCGCCCCCATCCATGATCTAGCCGACCCAACATGGTCATTGCATCTAGACATAGAGGCTATAGATTGGGATTGCGCTGACACACCACCATCCCCATCAGAGTACTAGACTTGTAGTGGGATGTTTCATTTCATTCCAAGACAGACTCAGGATGTCTTCCATGCTGAAGAGGAACCTAACATTCCTATCGATGATATTAATTAAGCAAATGATATCCATCGGATCCCAACTCCACACCAGTTGGAGGATGGATCCCACATGTCGGTCGAGGCAACGACTGATGTAGACATCGGCATAGATCCAATGAATCCATGGATTCTCAAGCTGGGGGTAAGTCTCTCCCCTGAAGAGCAAGCCAATTACATTGCCCTTCTCAAGGAGAAGAAGGAGGTTTTTGCATGGTCATACAAAGACATTTCGGGACTAGACCCATAGCTAGTCATGAATAATTTAACACTTGATTTGACAATAAAGCCAATAAAGCAAAAACTATGCAAGATGCACCCAACTGTGGCCTTAATGGTCAAAGATGAATTGCAAATTTTTTTGGATGCATAGTTTGTCATCTACGTGGATTATCCACCATGGTTGTCTAACATGGTACCCGTCAAGAAGCCCGACGGGAGGATTTGCATATGCATCGATTTTCAAGATCTAAACAAAGCGAGTCCTAAGGATGATTTCCCCTTGCCTAGCATTGACGCATTGGTAGATGCTACAACGGGCCATGAAATGCTTTCCCTCATGGATGGTTTCTCAAGATACAATCATATTCGTATCAATCCCAAAGACCAATTAAAAATGGTGTTCACAATGCCTTGGGGGACATTTTGTTATAAGGTCATGCCTTTTGGCCTTAAAAACATTGGCGCCACCTACCAACATGCCATGACATACATCTTCCACGATTACATGCACAAAACTTTGGAAGATTACATGGATGATTTGTTTGCCAAATCCCTTTTGCACCCCAATCATCTCGATGACTTATGCAAGATCTTTGATCGCCTCATTGAGCATAAAGTCAAACTAAACCCCAAGAAGTGCGTATTTGGCATCACATCTGGAAAGCTCTTGGGTTTCATAGTCTTCAAACAAGGAATCGAGGTGGATCCCAACAAAGTCAAGGAAATCCTTGAAATGATTCCCCCAACTACCATGAAGCAGCTCAAAAGTCTGCAGGGAAAGGTTGCATCGATCAAATGCTTCATAGCATAGTTATCTGACAAGTGTTGATCCATGAATAAATTATTGCACAAGGGGGTAGCCTTCCATTGGGATGATGAGTGCTAGTCAGCCTTTGACGACATTAAATAGTACTTGGCTTCGTTGCTAGTATTGGCACCACCTAGACCAGGCATGTCGTTCTACTTATACATCTCAGCTACTGAGGTGGCACTGGGCACCATGTTGTCCCAGAATAATGAACTGCACAAAGAATAGGCTACTTACTATCTTAGTTGCACCCTAGTTAGTTATGAACTTAACTATGCATACGTCAAGAAGCTCTACTTGGCAATGGTGTTTTCTACCAAGAAGCTACGCCATTACATGCTGAGCAACAAGACGTATATTGTGTCTAAGGAGAATCCATTATGATACATTATGAGTCATACTTATCATAGTAGCCGCACGAAAAAATGGATCATGTTGTTGACAGAGTTTGACATAGAGTTTATTGGACAAAAATCCATAAAAGGTCAAGTCATCGTCGATCAACTGGTAGAGAATCCTCTTAAAGACGATCAGCCTCTAACCGTAGAACTACCATACGATGGGGTCTTCCATGTTTTTGAATCACCAGATTATGATGAGCCTGAGTCACAGGCTGACATAACCCACAAGGAGGTGGCACAAGAATTGTATTCTTCACTCCACAAGGGGCTCCAATGCCTCTGTCATTTAAATTAGACTTCCCGTGCACCAACAACAATGTAGAATACAAAGCCTTGCTCATAGGTCTTCAAACAATAGTCACCATGAACATTAAACGATTGAACATCTTTGGTGATTTGTTGTTAATTGTCAATCAAGTTAAGGGGATATTCCAATGTAAATGCCTAGTTTTGCAGGCATATAAAGCCGTTGTGGAAAAAATTTTGGCACAACTTGAATGGTACGACATCGAGGCACTCCCTCGATCATCGAATCATTTTGCGGATACTATGGCCTCCTTGGGGTCACTAATCCCACAAGACCCTTTTAGTGATATGACAACTATTCAGGTCAAGACATTATCGCAACCCACAATGGAGCATACAAGCTCTAACGTCACACCAAAAATCCACTTGATCTAGATTTAACCATCTCTGGATAGGTTCTCTTGAATCCAATATTGTTTGATTCAAGCCAACTGGGGGTCCTTGTTCTCCCCTACCCCTCTTAATAGCAACGCAATGCTATTTTTACAAGTTCTTTCCCACTCAGCTTTTGCTCGGGATGAACTTCAAGAGGGATTGGCTATTCATACCATCGAGGTTTCTGATCAGCAGGATTGGTACACACCCCTAAGGGATTACATCAATCTAGGTACTCTCCCACTTGGATTGACACAAGCCACGAAAAGATCATTCAAATAGAAAGCGACAAAAAATGTCTTGCTAGGAGACATTTTGTATCGTCAAAGCTATGAAGGAATCCTCCTCCATTGCTTGGACCAGCAGGATTTTGCTTGGGCGATCACCCAAGACCATGATGGTACATGCGATGGCCAATTCAGTGGTATGGCCATCGCAAAGCGCATTCTTTGCATGGGTTATTATTGGCCATCTTTAGAGCGAGATTTTTGTGCATATGTGAAGAAGTGTGTAAAGTGTCAACATCATGCCAATTTGACACACATACCTTCTTAGGCCTTGCAACCGATCCAATCGGCTTGGCCTTTTTCATAGAGGCGCTTTGATCTAATCGAAAAGATCTCCCTTGCGTCGTCGGGTCATCACACATTTATCATCACGGCCACAGAGTATTTTACCAAGTGGGTGGAAGCAATTTCGTTAACCTCTACAACTGAACCCCTCATTGCGGATTTTATTTTGTATAACATCATATGTCATTTTGGTATTCCATCCAAGATCCTCTCGGATAATGGGATGCCCTTCAAGAACAAAGACGTGCGTGCTTTGACCACAAAGTACAAAATTCAGCACAATTTTCAACACCCTATTATCCGTAGGCAAATGGGCAAGCAGAGGCATCCAATAAAATGATAGTTGCCATCCTCAAGAAGACTTTCATAGATAATCATAAGGATTGGCACATTCAGATCTCGCTTTCCCTATGGGCTTATCGCACTAGCATTTGGAAACCCACTGGGGCAACACCATTTTCCCTGGTGTATGGCTTCGAGGCTATCATGCCTCTTGAGTTGGAAATCCATTCCTTGTGTATTTCAATGCAAGAGTTCATCGATGATGACACTGCACAATAGGCCTGGCTAGATCAACTCACATTGCTTGAAGAACGACGTGTCAATGCTCTCAAGCATTTGCGTATCTATCAACAGTGACTTAAGAGAGCATATAACATGAAGGTTCACCTAAGGGATTTTCAGGTTGGAGATTTGGTCTTAAAAGAGAACCAACATAATTCTAATTTGTTGTCCCATCTCCGAGACAAGTTCATGGCAAACTGGTTAGGTCCTTATGTGATTGACAGTAATATAGGACCTAGAACATACCGACTCGCCTCTCTTGAAGGACTCAAGGAGCTAGAACCCTTGAACATCAGTCATTTGAGGCCATTCTACATTTAGAGAGCCATAGTCCACATAAAATCTCCAAGGATTTCCACAATCGCTTGGTCAATCCCAAAATGCCCCAAAGGTTTCCATAAACCCTTTGGTCAAACCAAAAAGCTCCAAGGATTTCCACAATCGCTTGGTCAATCCCAAAATGCCCCAAAGGTGTCTATAAACCCTTTGGTCAAACCAAAAGCTCCAAAAATTCCCTTAATCGCTTGGTCAACCTAAAATGCCCCAAAGGTATCCATAAACCATTTGGTCAAACCAAAAGCTCCAAGGGTTACTATAATCGCTTGGTCAACACAAATATTCAAAAACCAACAAAAAACAATAAAAATCATCAGAAATCACAAAAAAAAAAAACAACACATTTCATGCATACTCTTAAATATCAAAATACAAAAAAATAGGTTGCATTAGGCATCACCTCCATACATTGCATATTCACTAGGTCATACAAGTCAAAAGCACCATAGACTATAATTGCTCGACAATTTTCTCATTTTTCACATAAAATCAATTTTATCAACGCATACATTCCGCATCACACCATCCCCATTTTTATCAAAGTCAGTTGTCTCCTAATGTATTTAGGGTTTTCGTCATTCAGCTGTCTTTAAATTTCTAGCCAAAAATTGTACAAAGTCAAACATATTTTACATAGGAAAGTTTTACTTGGGTCACGCCTCGTTATGTAATATCCCTACACAAATTAAAACACATAAAATAATTCCTAAGTTGTGTGAACGTAAGATGAAAACTACAAAGCAGTCTAGAGTACCATAGGTGAATGATTAGCCTATTCATCCCCCTGTGCGAATGGTTCAAGAATGCTAAGAATTGACAAAAGGACAAGCTCTTCCCCATCCATTCCTTCTAATCAACAGTGGTTTTCACTATTAAGAAAAATTCAAAAATCACCATTGGTCCCTAAGGTTGTAAGGATTCGTACTACACGTCCCTGCCAAGGATGGGTAGTCATCCCCAAGGCATAAAAGGATCAATGACCATTCAAAAACACCATTTCCACAAGCCATCATCACAATCACCTTTGGTCTCTCAGGTCGTAAGGATTCGTACTACATGTCCCTACCAAGGATGGGTATTCATCCCCAAGGCATAAAATATCAATACCCTTCATAATCTTCATACTACCCTTTGGTTCCCAAAGTCATAAGGATTCGTACTACACATCCCTGCCAAGGATGGGTAGTCATCCCCAAGGCCTAAAAGGATCAATGTTATTCACTAGTCACAAACATACCAGCTTAACCTTACAAAGCTCAAAATCCAAATCCAATAATAGTGGTTATCACTACTCTTTGTATATGAGCAAATATCCCTGATTTTCATCACTTTGTATACAAGCAAATATCCTAAACCATTGAGCCAATAAAAAAATCCTAAACTTGAATCCCTGGAATTCTCAGTATTCGAAAACCATCTAGGTGATCCTCATTACATGTTTGGTGGACAGCCTACATGGCAATGGTGGTATCCTACCTGCATGATGATATGTCTATCACATTAGCTTTGCATGTGCGTAGACCAATGTTTGCATGTGGATGAGCTAGCTTACGGTATCTTAGATTATCCCATGGATTAATCTTGCTGAATACAACAATGGAGTTAGTGGAGCTACTTAGGTGATCCTCAGTACAAGTTTGGTTGATAGCCTATCTGGCACTGGTTGTATCCTAACAAATACCACATAAACAAACTCAATTGCACACACAGGGATGTGAAATAACTTGGTTCAATTCAAGTCAGATTTATACCTTGTTCAAAAGTCTTACGCGATAAATGTATATTCTTGGCTAGTTAGTTAAAATATCTGAATCTCAAAAATGCTTAACTACATTTCAAAAACAACTGGTACAGTGCATTTCGTATGTTACCATCAAAAAATATGCAACATACAAAAACAAAGTTTTCACCTACAAGTCATTCCATAAGTACACCCAACCAGTAAATCTTGTATAGTCTATGGTGCCATCGACAAGTTATTAACCAAATAAGTTCATTCATTCCATATGCATACATCATATAATTAGAAACATCGCATTCATAATATCCCATGCATCCATCATCATAAATCAATGTGCATAAACAAACAAACACATCATGAAAAGTTTATAAAAACCAAAAAAAAGTATCATCTGTATATATATCATCCAAAAACAAAAAATGCCTGCAGTCTCCAATGAACCGGTCCTCTGACCCCGCCACAAAAACAAAAAGATCAAAAACCCCCAAGCCTAGGGAATCGACCACCATGATCATGCAAGATCGGTGTGACGAGAACTACCCCCCATGGTGTGGGTCCTATGGGACCTCTCAGGGTGACTGCTGCTCACCCCTACATCACGCCTACTAGTGCCCCCCTCATCTAGCCGCCTGTAACGAGACGATGCTAACTGCTCAATATTGTTGTCTCTTGTCCGATGCGAAGAGCCACCTCTAGGAGGCTCAGGTAACCGCCCACCAAGGCGGATGATCTCTCCCTCCATATCCATCCGATGTCGATGCCAATATGCCTCCCATCAATCCCACTCTACCTCCCATCGATGGTAGTAAGCTACTACGTCATCGCATTGTGCTAGCTATGTCCGCAGGAGATCCTTCTCTCATGCAGCATCAGTATCCCCCTCCTACTGACGGGATGCAACCCATGCATTCTATCGCTCCACCAGCTGAGTTTGCAAGAGATATCTCTCCTACAAAGCCTCACCCAACTCCTCCCCATGCATAAAATAGCGTATTAGTACTATTGTCCTTTGATCCCGCAGCGTCATCCGGATCGACAGTCCGTCTATTGGAATTCAAATAATCTGATAGACATCCTCAAAGGTCACCGTCGTCTCCCCTATTGGGAGATGGAAGGTTTTGGTCCAAGGATCCCACAAATTGATTAGGGTCATCAAATAGGCCCGATCCTCGACCACCAGCTCCAGTCGAGTCACCTTCTTGAGCCTAAGGGCATCAATCCAATCCCAGTCAGCCACAGTCAGTGTTGCATGTGCTTCAGTAAAAATAGTAGGCACCTGGTATTGGCTCTTCACAACCTGCAAAAGAAAACAACATAAAAACATTAAAACAATGAAAAAAAAAAGTGTACAAAGCACAAACAAAATAATAATTACAAAATTTAGAATTAATTTTTCAGATTTAGGGTTTTTAACTCTAAATTAATAACAAAACCGTCATTTTTTAGATCTAGGGTTTTTAACTCTAACTGATTAAGTAACACCAAAAACAATTACAAAAACAAAAAAAAATCATTGGTCAGTTCTAGGGTTTTTAACTTTAACTGCAAAAAAAAAAAAAAATAGTCACAACAATAATTTTTCAGACCTAAGGTTTTTACCTTTAAATTGGCAAATTAACAACACAAAAACAACCGTTAGCTAGGGTTCCAGTTACGCTTTCTGCTTAGTTTTACCCTATGTTTTTAACCTAAGTTCTGATCTTGGTTCAATTCAGGTTCAACGACGTTTTAAGTTGTGTTCTAAACTAAGTTTTTAGTTCAATTTTCAACTAAACTTTTGATCTATGTTTAACTAGGGTTAAATTAAGTTTTTCGCTAAGTGTTCATAGACTAGGGTTTCATTTTTACAATTTGAAAAACTAGATAAATAAAAGCACAAGAAATAAACAACTTACAATTTTCAAACTGCGACACAAACTAACAAAGAGGACGGGCACTCATTCGTATCACTTCGGCTCCATCGATCAATCCAGTGTGTGAACTCATGGTCGCAAGAATATTTTG
Source organism: Wollemia nobilis (assembly GCA_028583015.1). Lineage (NCBI taxonomy): Eukaryota > Viridiplantae > Streptophyta > Pinopsida > Araucariales > Araucariaceae > Wollemia > Wollemia nobilis. The sequence continues at coordinate 2,001,662 of JAQPPZ010017037.1, forward strand.
GTAGTGCTTCGCTTCGTAGAATTGACCTCCTCCTCAGAGCTCCAAATTGCCAAGAAAAACAAGTGCAAATGAGCCCAAAACTCAGTTTTGGCTTTAAAAAGGCTTTTTGAGCCTGTATTTGTTCCCCCCTGGGATGAGCGCTCTGGTTAGCACTCATCCTTCCCTGGTATGAATACTAAATAGGAATTCGTCCCACCCTAGGATGAATATAGAGAAAAAATTTCAAAAACAACAAAAACTGCACAAAAATGCACGAAAACAAGCAATAAAACTACCCAATAAGAGTGCTTTTGCACTTGATATTCTGGGCATGCAAAATAGATGTCGAGGTCACAAATCCTCACTATCCTACTCCCTAAGAAGGCTACTATAGCCGGACCGCTCCCCAAGAAGACGAATTTTTGAGAATTTCATCTCCAAACGGCGTCACCAAAACAGGTCAAAACCCACCCAAAAATAGCAATAACATTGTTGAATGAAGGCACATTTGTGCCTGACATTATTGGCATCCAAAACAGATGTTGGGGTCACAAATTGTCACTCTCCCACTCCCTAATAATGCTAACATAGCTGGACTGCTCCATGGGAAGACGAATTTTTGCCAATTTCAGCTCCAAAATGTGTCACAACAAGGGTTCAAACCACCAAAAATAGGTCAAAATGTTCTGAAACAGCTTTCGTATTTAATGGTAAAAAACTGAAGGCACCCTTAACTAAGTCATCTTGGGTCAAGCGACTCGTCGCTTTTCTCATGTCGGTCATTCCCTCATCGATTCATCGCTTGATGGGGTAGTCACACTTAGTCGCCAATCAACAACAACATACCCAATCCTGGAAATGACACGCATTCAAAGGATCATTGCAAAATACAATCATGCTCCTGCTTGGGGCAGTAAACAAGCAACAATCACAAGCTGATCAAACACTTGGCATTCATGAATCATGAACTCAAGGTTCCCATAGACAAAAGGTTCCGTCCTTTGCCTATTCTTGACTAATCAATGTCCAAGCTCAAGTAACACCTCACCAAAAAAGGTTAACACTTGAATTAATTTCCTTAGCTCGTCCGAAGCAAAGATTCTAGAATGCGTGCCATTTCCATACTTGGGGTATCAAGAGTTGGTTAGGTTATTGAGAAACCCTAATCATTAGTGCTTTGGTTATTTATTTTTGCTCTGTGGTGTGCCTTGCACAGTGCTTCCCAAAAAGGGGCATCTATAGACACCAAAACAACACCAATCTGATTATGTGACAACAAGCGTTGATCACATTAACACAAACAGCCCCCAAGGCAGCCCCTAGAGGTTAAACAGTGGTCATAACCACTCCCAAAAGTAGTTTGGAAGGTCAAAGGTCAATTTGGAACCTTTTTGGCACCTTGCTCTCTGATCATCCCACCCCGGGATGAATACAAACTAGCATTCGTCCCACCCAGGGATGAATAGCAGCATTCACCCGAGGGTGAGGCGAATAGAAGGTTTGACTGGCAAAAAAAGTCAAATCTCAACAACTCTACCAATTAACTAAGGCTTCAGGCCATGTAATTGCAAGGAATAGATTTTATTCAAGAAGAGAAACTTCAGTCATGCATGTCTTTATTTTAGAGACCTCATGCAAGGAGATTCTAAATCAGGGAACTAGATTTTCTCTAAAAATAGGACAGTTAACTCAAGTGGCGCCCTCGCATGCGCAATTTAAACAAGAAGACCCTAAGGTCTATAAATTGGGGAGTTTTCCCACCCAAAATATATACAAATAAGGAGAATTTGAGCAACGAAGTTCTGCCAATTTACATACCTACTTGCGATTTGTGCTTTCACATCCTTAATATCTCATTCAAAAGGGAGGTTATTGGGTGAGTATTGGAAACATGAATCTAGACCCAAAACCTAATTTTTGACCACAAAAATCAACAAAATTTGTCGACAACACCCCAAAAGGAGTTTTGGACCCATCCCAAGTGGATTGGTGCCGAAATAGTGTCCCAAACGGTGGGTGTCTTGCCCCCTCGGGCGCTCCCCAAACCGTCACAGTCCTATTCGCCCCACCCCGGGATGATTAGAAATATATGATAGATTTATCTGGTTTTTCTTTTGCATTTTATTCTAGATATGTTAAATAGGTTACAGTTCAAATTTCATTTCATTCTGAGCAATTTTGACCAGGTTTTTGTCATTTCTCGCCTTTACTAACTTGCAGATGGCACCAGCAAAATCTGGGTGATAGAGGTACAATTGGAGAAATATGACCTTCTGGGTCTTCCCAAAACACACCAAATTAGCTAACCCCAAATTTTCAGGTCATTTGGAGCTTCCGAGATAGGACATTTAAGAGGGTGCTTTCTAACAGGTTATTGCAGGTCTATTCGTCCCACCTAGAGCGAATACAAATCTGTGAGGAATTTCCTGACTGTTATTTTTGCAGGGGTCTTTTGATAACATATTTATGCTTTCTTCAAAATTTCAGGTCAATCCAAGGTCATTTGATTATCGTTTTAATATTTTCATGCATAGATTGATAGTAGGCCTAGGGAAATACATGCTTTATTCTATCTGCAGGTGCTACTAATATTTTTTGTTTCTTCGAATGCAGGTTTTTGACATCAAAATAGCAAGAAGGAGTGAAAAATCATACACATAAGTGGTGGTGACGTTTTGGTCCACCCATCTTACATGTGGTCACGCGGAAGAAAGATTGTTGTTTATAGATGCGATAAGAAACTTATTTGACGCTCCTATTCCCTAAAAAGGAAGGAGCCGTATTGTAACACAACTCTGAAAAACATATCAATAAAAAGGGCCGTATTTTATATTGCTTTTATATTGTGTCAATTCGCCTATGCTTTTTCTTTTTGTGTATTTTGCAATACATAGGCTTTAAGCGTTATGTTTGATTTTATAAGCATCATATTGGGAACTTTTCTTTTTGTTTTCGTATCCTCATGCTTTCAACTAGTTCCTCATTTCCATTGACCTCATATCCTTGTGGTTGCTGCATATAAACCTCTTCCTCAAAATCCCCATTGAAAAAGTTGTTTTTACATCTAACTATTCAAGATGTAAATCCTCTACAACCACTAAGCTTAAAACAATTCTAATTGAAGTCATTTTAACAACAAGAGAAAAAATTTCATGATAATCAATATCTTTCTTCTATGTAAACCCTTTTACAACCAATCTACCTCTTTTTGCATCCATATTCTTCTTTCACCCTGTAAACCCATTTATTCTGCATTACTATTTTTCCTGTAGGTGACTGAACTAGATCCCAAATTTGATTATTTATCAAGGAGTCCATCTCCTCTTTCATGCCTTGCTCCCACTTCTTCTTAGTTTCTACCTGCATTGCTTCTTCATATGTTTTTGGTTCACCAGAGTCAAAAAATAATACATAATATAATGAAGGGGAGTAACATACATGAGGTCTACTTATCTTGGTAGATTTTCTAACAATAGTTGTAGGAGTTTGAGGTGCTAGTTGTTGTTTTTGTTGTTGTTGTTGATTTTATAGTACCTTTGGAGTTTCAATTTCATCAAGCACTATGCATTCTAAGTTTACATTTTCCTATTTCTTTTCCTACAACTAATCCTTATACATGAACTTCTCATTGAATATTATATCTCTACTCCTAATGATTTTTTGATTTGCATAATTCCAAAAGCAATAACCAAAATCATTAACTCCATATCCAGTAAAAAAATACTTCTTGGATTTTACCTCAAGTTTAGTTCTATTTTCGTTATTAATATCCATGAATGCTTCATAACCAAAAGTCTTTAGAAATGAGTAGTTAATAGGCTTACATGTCCATACCTCTTCTAGAATACCATCATCTAGGGAACTTGAAGACCCTTTATTTATTAAATAAACTATAGTATCCAAAACATCTACCCAAAACTATAAGGGTAATCCTACATGTAATCTCATACACCTAGCACATTCCATGATAGTCTTGTTCATCCTTTCTAACACACCATTTTCTTGTGGAGTTCCTAGAATCGTCTTCACTATAGGAATCCCATGGTATGAACAGTAATTATCAAACTCTTTGCTGTAGTACTCACCTCCATTATTAGATCTGAGACACTTTAGATTATTTCTTGTCTCATTCTAAACCAAATCTTTCCATTTCTTAAAAGTATCAAAGACATCCAATTTATTTTGAATACAATAAACCCAATTTTTTCTAGTTGCATCATCAATAAACGTAACATAATAATAAGATCCACCAAGATATGATACCTGATCTAGTCCCCATACATCTGAATGTACAAGCTCTAGATTTTCACTCTTCTTTTATTTTCCAACTCTGAGAAATTTAACTCTTTTATGTAATCACAGTGCTCACAAAAGTCTAAATCAACATGCTTCAAACCTAGCAAAAAATTCCTTGATTGGATAATCTACATCCCCTTCATACTCATGTGCCCAAGCCTATGATACCATGAAGCTGTATCCACTCTTGTAGAAGGTAAAACAATAGAAATATTAGTATTACCACTACATACATACAACGTACCTTCCTTATTTCCTTTTGCTAATAACAATGATCCTTTAGCAACCTTCCACAAATTTTCTAAGAATGTAACTATACATCCTTCACTATCCAACTACCCTGTGGAAATTAGATTTCTTCTTAAATTAGGAATATGCCTTACCTCTTTCAACAACCATTGGTTTCCATTTTGTAACTTTATCTGTATGTTACCCTTTCCAATGATTTTACATGGTCTATCATCTCCCAAATAAACCTGTTCAAAATCACCTTGAACATAATCTATAAAATATTTCCTATGGGGTGTGGCATGATATGATGCATCAAAGTCTAGCACCCAATAATAATTAATATTATAGAGTGAAAGAATTAAAGCATCTTGCAATACATCACCTGCTATGTTTGCTTCTTGATTACCCTATTTTTTTCTTCTTCCTGTTTTTCTTTTTTATTCCAAATGTCTCTTTTTAGGTGTCCTTTCTTCCTGCAATGCAAGCATTTCAACTACTTCCCTTTGGATTTTTCCTCTCTCCCTTTGTCTCCCCCTATTCTCCATAGTCAACACATTACCTGATGTTTCATCTATGTTTTTTTATCATATTTTATCTCTAAGTATAACACCAATAACATCATCAAACTTTAAAAAATTTAAACCAGATATAGAATAACTCACAACCATTACCAAACCATTCCAACTTTTTGGCAATTGGCATAAAATCAAGAAAGCCCTAACCTCATAATCAAAGTTTACTCCTATAGAGCTTAATTTATTGGTAAGAATGTTAAACTCATTTAAATGATCAGTAACAGACCCACCTTTTGACATATGCATATTAAATAAATATTTCATAAGAAATACCTTATTCAAAGCTAAAGGTTTTTTCATACAGTTTAGCCAACACTTTCATTAAACCCGTAATTGTGATTTCCTTTGAAATATTGAAGGCCACCAATGATGCCAGACATAGCCGTATTATTTATATTACCTTTCTATCCAAAACTTGCCATTCTTTATCTATTTTCATTGTTAGTTTCTTTGCTATTCCACCTAATGGTAGGTAAATATCTTTCTAATAAATATAATCCTTCATTTGCATCTTTCATAGTTGGTAATTTTAGCCATTAAACTTATCAATCCTAAATTTGTTTTCTTCTATCATTGCTCCCACTCAAATTGGAAATCCTTCTTTCAAGTGTGTTTTTCAAACCTCGATCTAATACTGGTTGTTAAGATTAAATAAAAAAACATGAGCAATAATTAAATGTGAAAATAAAACACAGAATAAATAATGCAATACACAATAGACATAAATTTACATGGTTCACCCAATGTAGGCTACATCCATGGAGAAAATAACTAGGCCTTATATTCCATATAAAAAATTCTTCTATACACAACTACACACCAAACATTAAAATTAGTCGCTATATAACATCCTATTATAAAAGTGCATTACACTTTTAGGGTAAAAAACTTACCTAAAATCTATCATCCAATCTATGACCTAATAACAAACCGTCCAAATTTACATAGAGTAAAAAGCATTTATTTTTTGCTCCAAAATATGTCAGCACCCCCCTTGACCCCCCATGGTGATAGTAATAGGGGGTAAATGACCCCTCTACACCCCCCCTCTTTCACGTAGTGGGTCAAAGTGTGGCTAAAAACAAGACCTCTAAATTAATCAGTCTCCACAATCAACAGGAAAATTTGTCTTCATATCATTCCATTTCTCCCAAGTGACACTCATTTCAAAATATTGATGCCACTAGACCTTACATTGTTCTATAATCCATATCCTTAAGGAATTAGAATGAAATTCTATAATTTTCACTGACAACACTTCAATAGACTTGGGGTTTTCCATCTATAGTTTATAAACATCCCACACATGATCAGGGTTAGCAACATACTTTCTAAGCAAGGATATGTGGAAGGTGTCATAAATATTTGATAGGTTAGGTGACAAGGCAAGTTTTACATAACTCAATTGATATTCTTAGTGATATCAAAGGGTCCAAAAAACCATGGATTCAAATTTATGGATTTGATTGCACTTTTAATTGGCTTGAATCTTAAGAACACCCTTTCTCTTATGGAGTATTCTCTTGGTGTCCTCTTTAGATTAGTGTAGATTTTTTGATGGTTAGGATCTTCCTAAGGTCTTTGTCTTATTATCTTAAGTTGACCCTCCATTTCCTTGACCATGTTGGCTCTGATCACAACTTGATCCTCTAAATTATCCCATGAAAATGGTGTCCTACACCTCTTTCTAGATAAGGCATAAAATGGTACAATATCCAACGAAGAGTGATGCCCATTGTTGTAGGTATACTCAACAATATGTAGATAGTATTCCAACCTAGATTTTTTATCCATGCAATGTATGCAAAGAAATTATTCTATTACTTGGTTTACCCTTTCAGTTTGACCATTAGTCTTTGGGTGATATATGAAGCTGAATTATTTTTATGCCTACTACATGATGTAGGGCTTTCCAAAATTTAGAAGTGAATATGGAATCTCTATCTGAAATTATCATTTTAGGGAACCGATCAAGCTTGAATATCTCCCTGGCATATATGTTTATTGCTACCTAAGCATCATATATGGTGTTTCTTAGTATGAAATGCACAATCTTAGTCAATATATCGACCACCACAAAGATTGCATCATGTTGATACCTAGTCATGGGTAAACCTACTATGATATCCATTGATACAACCTACCATTTTTATGTATGTATATCATTTGGGTACAATTAACCTATGATTTCTACACTCTACCTTCACTTTCTAGCACTTTAAGCATTGATCAATAAATTCAGTGATGTCTTTCTTCATTTCTATCCAAAATAAGACATTTTTCACATTTTCCTCATCGTGTCTCCTCCTAGATGAGAGAAATAAGGAGTTTTGTGATTCTTGTATGATTAATCTCCTTAATTCACCCATATTTGGCATGATGAATCTATCTTTATAGCAAAAAAGATCATATTTTGTGAAAAATTCCTTATTTTTATCTAGATTTATGCTCATTTTGACCTGATTTTCTTTGCAATGCTTATCTTGAGTTTGCATTTTTTGTATTTGGTTGAGTAGATCTATATGACTTTAGATCAAAGTCATTATATTCCTTCTTCTTATTAAGGTATCAACCACCTTATTTTATTTCCCTTTGATGTATTCAATATCAAAGTCATACTCATCTAAGAACTCAATCCACCTTCTTTGTATTCCATTGAGCATAGGGTGGGTGAATATGTATCTCAATATTTAATGATGAGTTTTTAGCTCAAATTATCTCCCTACCAAGTAATGACACCAACTCTTTAGAGTGTAAAAAATTATTGCTAGCTCTAAATCATGTGTAGCATAGTTAACTTAATCATTCTTAAGTATTATTGATGTATATGCTACGATTGAATCATCCTGAGATATCAATCCTCGTAGCCCCTCTAGTGATGCATTATGCACACTACAAAATTCTTTGTGGGTCTAGAATTTTGAGTATTTGTGCTATGGTGAGCTTCTATTTAAGTAACATAAAAGTAGTCTCACACTTTTAAATCCACTTAAACTCCTTTCTCTTCTTCTATATGTTGGTTATCGTAGTGGCTATCTTCAAGTAATGCTTCATATACCATCAATAATAGTTGTTCATACCCATGAATCTTCTCACATCAGTAACATTGGTAGGTGGTGGGCAATTCCATATTATCTCTATATTTTTTGTATCTACTATGATTTCCTCGACAAATATTATGTACCTATATATTTTATTTACGAGACATAAGAATCACTCTTTTCCAAATTCCCATAAAGTTTATTTTCTCTTAATAATTCTAGTATGATCAAGGGGTGCCTATCATGCTCCTTGTGATCCTTGAAATATATTAGAATGTCATCTAAAAATATGAGGACAAACTGATCCAAATACCTCATGAATACATTATTCATCAAATACATGAATATAGCTAGGGAATTAGTCAACCCAAAGGGCAAGACTATAAATTCTTAGTACTCGTATCTGGTTTTTAATGTCATTTTATGACTATATTTATCATGTATTCTTAGTTAATTGTACTATGAATTTATATCATTCTTTTTAAAGGTCATGGTGTATTTGAATTGATCAAACATGTCTTTGATCATAGGCAGAAGATACCTATTTTTAATGGTCATTTTTTTGAGCATTCTATAATCAATGCATAATCATAGCTAACCATATTTCTTCTTAACAAAGAGCACAAGTGCATCCCATGGTAATACACTAGGCTTTATAAACCTCTTTTCCAACAACCATTGAAGTTGTACATTCAATTCTTTCATATCTATAGGGTTCATTATGTAAGGAGTTGTGTGAATAGGTTTATCTCCTGGTATCAACTCAAAGTCAAACTCATATACTAGAGAAAGTCTAAGCAGGTCTTCAATAAATACATATTTAAATTCTTTTATGATTGGATGCTTTCCAAACACTTCCTTCTTCTATTCCTTCCTGACTTAATTGAGTTTTACCACATAAGCCATACTTCCTTTTTTGAGGACTTTATTTAGTATTATAGTGGATAGAAGATGGGGTTTGAATGATCCTTTCTTGCTATGGATACTTATTCTTCCATTACCCATTTTTGAAAACTCTATCCACATATCCTAAAATTTGATTAAGGCTTTATGATCTTGTAACCAATCCATCCCTAAGATAACATCAAAGGCATGTAGCCATGCTACATATAAACATACTTTAGTTGAACCATTGATTAAGGTAATTTCTACCATAGGGATACATTTATCTACTAGGTAGGTTTGAGTACAACCATATTCAACCTTCCACCCTTGGGCTAAATATCTTGGCATTTTCATATCTTTAGAAAAAATTAACAAAAATAAAACTATGTATAGCTATTAGGGGATATAAAGAGAATTTACCTTTCTAGATCAGTGGGATGGTTTTGCTTATTTTGATATTATTTTTTGAGGTCACGTCGATCTCAGAGTTTACTTCTTTTATCAATATACCTATTTTTTTCTTACTTGGGTAGTTAACTGCATAATATTGACCCCAAAACTAATAGCAACCTCCCTTGGGGCTTAGGTGTTTACCCCCAATATACTTTCCAAATTGCTCTACTTGATGTGGTTTCAACTATTCTTGGTTCACTTTATACCTTAGCTTAACTATACTTTTATTAAGCCAAGTGGATTCCCATTTCATCAGTTAAATACCCCTTCCCTTACTTAGGGATTTTTGATCTCCCTTAGGTGGGTTTACAAAATTTAATTAGGTATTATTTTATGGTTTGAATTGATTTATTAGCTCTTTATTTTTGTCTAATAGTATTCCATGTTGTTCGATTTGTTCTTGTGATAAAGTGGCAATAGTAATGAGGTTCTCCAACTCTTTGCTTAAGTTCCTTGAACTTTCAATCCTGTTCTTCCCTTTAATATCATTTTGAGAGGTTTTTTTTCTCAAGGGAGTGGACCTCTCTCCCCTTATCCTTGGTTATATTTATCTTGACCACATCTAATAAGAGTAGATTAGATTACAACTTTACTTTGAACTACACTATTAAATATAGCTTAAAATAAATTTCTCTTGCTAAAACCACCCTCACTCTATGCAGAGGTGGTATTATAAAACTATAATATAATTGTAATGCCAATGGCTACTCTTACTATGTTAGGTATCACAACATAATTAACTACTTCTACGGTTAATCCCCTTCATATTTCTAGCAAGTGGGAATTTTAAGTCATCTTGGCTTTGGTTTAAATAAGCAAGGCCTAAATGGGAAGATACTAAAACCTCTAGCACATTCCATGAAGTGTAGTCCCTGGTATCTTGATCTATGATACCAAATGTAACAACCCAAAAAATATAATTAAGGAGTTGTGTTTTTTTTTTAAGTTTTAAAAACTAGCACATACTCGAAAGCTATATATTTACCTCAATCGATATATGTACAATTACAAATATATCTAAGCTAACCTAATTTTTAAAGTGTTTTTTTCTCTCTCCCAAATAAACTAACATTATTTCTAAAATTTATATAGGATATGCCCATTTCCATACCATACACAAATATATCTATGTAGGTATGTTATGCATATTGTAATAAGTTACTAGCCATAATTTTATGAGGACTAACTTATCTCCTTCTATCCATCGAAGGCTAAACCCATATCTATACTATATACAAGTCTATTTGTGCAGGTATACTACGCATACTACAATTAGGTTACTTGTCTCATATTCGTAACAAAGTAACTTAATCCTTTCATAGATAGTCTATCCAGTTTTTTTCTTGGAAGATGTTTTCTAAAGTAAAGTTTATCCATAAACAATCCTATGAGATCCGATAATCTCCTAGGCTCTTTTCTTTACTTCTAGCATAACTTAACCATAGAAAAATATCTACGTACATTATTTAACTATTTCAAATATTTAATATTCTTCAAAAACATAGAAGGATAATTACTATATCTATCTATTTTAATTAAGCATGGAAAAATTAATGACTATAAATAACATTAAAAGATAGGCTTAGATAAATTACAAGATCTAACTAAAATGTAAATACTAAAATAACTTGTGAAACTAAAACATCAATATGCCTTAGTAATTAACAAGAGTTATATATCCATTTGTTAACAATTCATTACATAGCTTAAATATGGTAGGAATAATTCATACTTTTAAATAATAAGTCATTACACAATTATATCAATAAAAGGTCTCTACATAAAGTATTTACATCAACATAAACAAAGATATTATTTAGTTCTCAATTATACTTATTGGTCCTTCTTTCTTGCTCATCACTTAATTGATGATAGTAAGGAATCAGGATAACTCATATATCTATGAAGCATGCATCTACTAGATGATTCATTAATCTAATGCATTTATAATTTCCATAAATTGCAACTATACAATCACCAATACATCCTTATGGATTATTTAATTGATATCAAAGGAGCCATTTATTAAACATGAGTAATTCAATATACCATCCTTTTATCAACCAAAGTTTCATGTTCGAACATAAAAACCATCATTTAGATCAATCAAATACATATCTCATTCATTTATTTAACCAATTAAGGCCCCATAAACCCTAATTAATTAAATACTTAAAACATCCATTTCTTTAATTAATTAATCCCATATAAATCCTAATTAATGAAATACTTAAAACGTTTATTTTTCTAACTAATTAAGGCCCCATAAACCCTAATTAATTAAATACTTAAAATATATTTCTTTAACTAATTAAGGCCCCATAGAACCTAATAAATTAAATACTTAAAACATTCATTTTCTTAACTATTTAAGGCCTCATAAACCACAATTAATTAAATACTTAAAATATTCATTTCTTTCTCTAAATAAGGCCCCATAAACCCTAATTAATTAAATACTTAAAACATCAATTTATTTAACTAATTAAGGTCCCATAAACCCTAATTAATTAAGTACTTAAAATATTTATTTCTTTAACTAATTACAGCCTGATAAACCGTAATTAAATAACTAGTTTAAACATCCATTTATTTCATAAAAAACCTAAACATACTTTAATTTCAAATCCTTTAAGTTATTCTTTTAATTAAATAACCCTTAAAATCAATTATTCTTTATTCACTAAATCTTTAAATCATTCTTTATTTAATAAAACTTTTAAATTATTCAATAAATCTTATCATTATTTATTCAGTAAATATTTAGATCATTCTTTATTCAAAAAACTTTCTTCAAACCCACACTTAAAGGCTCGGTCGAATTCACTAATCTCATAAATAATTATTTCTCTAAATAAAGGCTCCATTAAACCCTAATTTTCATTTCAAAAGGGGGGTTCTCTTGAGAAAAACCATTTATTTCTCTAAATAAAAGCTCCATTAAACCCTAAGTTTCATTTCAAGAGGGGGGTTCTCTTGAGAAAAATCGTGACCAATCAAATCCCACCTTCAACATATCGATCCAACATTCAAGGTAATAGAATACACAATAGTAGGTACCGCACGACATCCTAGTGATAAATAACAACAACTAGCTAAAGGTCACTGAAAGGGGTCCTACTTGGCATAAAACTATGGGTACTTTAATGAACAAAGGAACATCTATAGAGTGGTGTAGGCCCTTTTCGACCACGTCTTCTAGTCAAGTACATAAGAGATGCTAGCTCCATTTAAGGTGTTTAACACACCTGGGTGTATCCCATGTGGGATATTTTCAAAGGGGAATCTATCGGTCTCCCTTTGGTCATTCCCAACCATTCAAAAATCACCACTTCATGGTATCATGATGGTGGTGTAAAACTAAAGGTGCAATCCTCTTTGGATTACCATGTGGCGGTGATTTAAATCTTCACCACCACTAACATAGCAAATATCGGTTTACTCTCAAGGATAGATGACCAAACATACTTCTCACTCTATGGAGGTTTTACACAACAATCCTTAGCCTTGGGTGTTATGAGGATTTTAAGGTAAGCTGAGTAGGAATAAAATTAGGGTAGAGTGCTCACAGGTTTGATAGATGTCCTACAACTCAGGAAGCTCAACCCATAGTGTAGATAACAAGGGATGAAAAATGACAAGGGGAACTGGTTGATTTCAAACCTTTATGAAATTTAGGTAACCATACGATGACATCAAATCATTTTGTACTAGTTCAATATAGACTTGCATAATTTTGTAAAAACCAGTCCATCGAGTCGAAACATACTTCTCACTCTAGGGAGGTTTTACACAAAATTCCACTCTAGGGAGGTTTTACACAAAATTCCTTAGCCTTGGGTGTTATGAGGGTTTCAAAGTGAGTCGAATAGGAATAAAACCATGGTAGGGTTATCACAAGTCTGATATATGTCCTACAACTTAGGAAGCTCAATCCATAGTGTAGAGAACAAGGGAGTAAACAATAACAGGAGAAACTAGTTAATGCAAAAAAAGCTTTATGAAAATTGGGTAACCATAGGCTAACATCTTCTCATTTTGTAGAAACTATTCCAATCCATATTCACATTAGCTAAAAGATTAAATATTTCCACATAGATGGAGGCTAACACAGGCCAAAATAAAAAATATGAATACAATTTTTAAATTAAAAAAATTCAATATAGTAAATTTATTATTTATTTGATTCTAAAGTTAAACAACATAGAGCGACGGTTTTAAGACTAGACAAATGAAATTTCCCCAACCTGAATCTATCATAGACTGAAGTTATTCTTCAATGAAGTCGATACCTTGCTTTATCCCTTCCTTCATCTCTTCTTCGTGCTCCTAGTTTGAATCCCCCCACCATTTTTCTTTGTGGACCTTTTAATAAGAAAATCCATCTACCCTTGGTGTCATGTCTTCCATTTACATTAATATCATCAACCAAAAGTTATGATACTTAGATATTTTTATTTTAAAATATTTAATCTCTTTCAAAATAACGAGCCCATCAAGAATGATTCATTCATTTTTTATATTAATAATAAAAAATGTACTTTTATAACAAAAGAACATTCTATTTAATAAATACCTTTTATTAAATAAAATACAAACATTCTATTTAAATAAAAACCTTTTATTATTTAAATAAAATACAAATATTCTATTTAAATAAAAAATTATATTTTTTAAAATAAAATACTCATGCTAATATCAAGTATCAACATGGTTATTTAAGCGTAATTTAGATAACGGATCCTCTATATCCATTAATCTTATTTTCAAAGTGGTTCCTTAACAATCCTTTCTACACATAGCAAGTTTGCAAATAGATTGAACAATTAGGTGTATCAAAACAATATGGGTGATTTATCATCAACCCAATTACATGTCCTAGCTAAAAGATTTATGTTAGCTTCTAGCCTACCAACTTCGACTCTAGGTTGTTGAATTGCCAATGATCACCCTAAAAGCAATAATGCATACCTACATGAGGGTAGTCATTCATGTTACCTTGAACTATTTAAATCATCACTTTGCTTTTCAAGTACTCTGTTCTTGGTGGTTGATTCTACCTCTTCCACCCATGAATGCACCTAGTGTTGCACATTGATAAAACATTAGCAATACCATATTCTACAAAGATAAATTATTATAAAAAATTCATACTCATTCAAAGCATAAAAAACTAAGCATCAATTAGTCATTTTTAGTACACAGTCTATTAGAGAAAAAGTCCTACCAAAGTGGGGTATGACACTTCACTTGAACACTTGACACCTTGCATACTCATAATTGTACTCTTGACAACTTTCACACTTTATTACATAACACATAACACTTTTACACATACTTTGGATACACACTCTTCCTAATCTAATTATTTTTAGTTGTACCCACTGGTACTTCAAATATACTCAATGTATCAATTAATATAATATCTCTAAAAAGGACTTCCTCAATATTAGTATATTACTCAACATAATTTGAGGAGTCTAATGACAATAATAAATAAAATAATAATATGCACTGGGCAGCATGGCCTAGTGGCAGCTTGGATTGTGCAAAGGTATTCGTGACAAGAAGGTTGTGCATTCGATTCCTGCAAGCATCAGTTTTGGCTTTGTTCTATTGAGGCACCCAAGGCACATAATTTTCACTTGGCGAAAGAGGGTAAAGGATAAGAAGTGGGTGGTGCTTCTTTTTCACCAATGAGCCCACAACTCATGTGGCAGCTTGGTCGCAGCTAGGGTGTTCATGTTGGGGTAAGACGAGGGTTTGATTCCCCTCGAGGACTGCCCAAATTGCCAAACTCGTTTTAGCCATATCTCACTCATCCAGAATTAGATTGAGCTGAAATTTTGAGGGTAGATGCCTAAAAAACCCTAGAACGTCTCCAAAAATGCTCATATCATTTGGATCAATACATATCCTAGCACATCCCTATGTGTGAATGATATATTTGGCAAGTGACTATGCGAGGGTTTCATCTGGGTTGAGTGCAAGAAGCTCCATAGGTTGGTTTTTAGGGCCTTCGGGACCTAGAGGCCAATATTTTTGTAGTTTATGCTCAATATTTTAGTAGGAAATATTGCAAGGGATACAATATGGATTAGAAATTTGTCTTTCAATAGATCATACTATGAACTTGAGTGACAACGGCTTCCAATTTTCTACACAAAAGAAAAGTGAAAACCATACCTTTCCACGGCATCTAGGGCAAGGATTAAAGAGATCACGAAACAAGTTTGAAGTAGTTGATCAAAAAATGGCTCATATCTCAAGTGAATCTGGTGCTAAGGTGCACCCACAAAATAATTCTACTATGAAAACCCCTGTCAAGGGTAAGAATTTCAAAGAATCAGTCCCAAAAATGAATTTTAGGGATGTCCTTCATGGTGGACAGCCTCAGCCCAATGCTAATATCAATATTAGGGCTTCCCATAAACCTCTAAGAATGCCTAATATTGATCCCAGGAAAATGGAGTCAAGATTTCTTAAAGCAGCTGATGTAACTCCTATTGTTAAGCTTGATATGGGTAACATTCAGACTGGCATTGAAGATTTGGAAAAAATAGGACTAATTTGTCATTTCGTGGGTTTTCGTTCGAGTCTATCTGCTTTCAAAGTCTGGGCTGCAAAAAGCTGGAAAACTAAAGGTGAGTTACAAATCTCTATTTATCCAAATGGTTATTTTCTTGTTTTATTTGCTAATAATGAAGATAAAGAGAAAACTTTTCAAGGGGGTCCTTGGTTTTTTGGAAGGACAGGGCTTTTCATGAAGCCCTGGCATACTAAATTTAAAGCCAAAGAAGATATGTCTTCTATAGATCCCTTGTGGGTTAGACTCTTTGGCCTCCCTATTGAATTTTGGAATCCTACTATTTTTTCTTCAATTGGAAACTCTTTAGGAACTTTTATGATGACTGTTGATTGTACTCAAAATTTTGAACATATTATTTATGCTCGGATTTGTGTTTGAATGGATTTTGAAAAACCCCTACCTAAAAATATCACATTACAATTTGGGGAAAACACTTGGGAGCAAGTAGTGGACTATGAGAACATTCCTTTTTGTTGTAGAATTTGCCATGAATATGGTCATTTGGCCAGTGCTTGCCCAAATAAAATTCTTGATCAAAATAAAGAAGATATAAACTCAATAGGTTTCCAAATACCTAAGAAGAAGAACACTCAGAAAAAACTAGTTATGAAGGATCAATCAAAGTCATCTGCTAATATGTTTGAAATATTTTCCACAAATGATGTCCCAAGTGAGGAAGAGGAAATAATGGAAACTGAAATATTAGAAACACAATTTAAATATGAAGGGAATAACTTAGATACAAACCAACAAATCAAAGGTTTTCAACAAAAAAAAAAGGAGAAAATTTACACAAGAAAAACAAGATTTCAAATGTCAAAACTTCAAATAATACAGGTCCCAATATAGACTCCGTTGAACCACCTAGTAAAATTTTGGCTATGTACGAGCATTCTTCAAGGTTAGAAGCCATATCAGATTCAATTGGAATAAGTCTAGAAATAGGGAAAAAAAATTGAAGATGGATTCTAATCAAAAAGTAGGTCGCAAGACCAATCAATATCATATGGTAAAAGAAGGTGAAAAGCTTGTAGAGGAAGGTAAGATTAATGCCCTTCCCAAATTTTTTAGCCCTGGAATTAATGAATATCATCACTTGGAATATTAGAGGACTCAAAGGGAGTCTTTCAAAACAAAAATGAAATTAGAAGAATGATTCAGATAAATCATCCACATCTTGTTTTCCTTCAAGAAACAAAGATGTCAATGGAGGATATGGACTTAATTGCCACTAAAATTTGGCCATCTGGAAAAGTGGTTTCCCTCAGTTCCCAAGGGACTTCGGGTGGCATTGCTTGTCTTTGGGGCCCAAAAGAGGTAGTTATTCACCATATGGTTGGCAGTTGGGGTTTGTTGGCTATAGCTATTCAAAGTAGACATTCCAACCAGATTATGCTTTGCATTACTGTTTATGCTCCAACTTATTTGGAGGAAAAAAGAAGACAGTGGAAGGATATTACTCATATTATCTCTCATTTTCCTAAATATTGGATCTTGATCGGAGGATATTTCAATACCATCCTCTCTGTAAATGAAAAAATGGGGGGAAATAGAAATTTAGACAAAATCACTAACCTCATGAGCGAATATATTGCAAACCTCCATCTTGTGGATATCCAACCATATAATGGCCTTATGACTTGGTCTAATAGAAGGCAAGGCTTAGCTTATATAATGGAGATATTGGATAGGTTTTTGCTCTCTGAAAATTTCTTAATCCATGGTCACATTCCTAAAGTGAAGACTCTTAATAATGTTGGTTCGGATCATTGGCTAGTCATGGTGGAAATGTGGAAAACCAATGTGAGTTTCTCTCCTTTTCATTTTCAATTAATGTGTCTTAGAGACATTTCCTTCAGACCTCATGTGCAACAATGGTGGAAGGAAGGTAAACCTAGGCATGGGACTAAGATGTTATGTTTTGCCAAAATACTACAATACATTAAATCCAAAATCAAGACTTAGAACTGGAAAGAGTTTGGGGATGTTCATAAAAAAAACATGAAGTTATTGCTCATATTGAAAATTTGAATAAGAAAATCCGTTTAGATGGCCTCACAGAGAAGAGAAGTGCAGATGAAATTAAACTCACAACTCAGTTAGAGGAATAGGAAAAAAGAGAAGAAATCTTATGGAAGCAAAAATCTAGAATTCAATGGCTCAAAGAAGGAGATAGAAACACAAATTTCTTCCACAAATCTCTTCTAGATTGAATATCTCACAACTTTATTTCTTCCTTAAAATCAGATTCTGGAGATGTTGTTTATACTTGGGATGGCATGAACTCTATTGTTGTTGATTACTTTTCCAATCTTTTGCTGCTACTCCTCTTGACTCAGCTTCTCAACATAATTTTCTTCAAGCAATCCCTTATCTTATCACTTCTGAAGAGAACTCTATTTTTGTTGCTTCTGTTACTATCAATGAGCTTCAACAAGTAGTTTTTAAAATGCAAAAATGGAAAACCCCAGGTCCTGATGGTTTTCCTATTGAGTTCTACCAAGAGTTCTGGGATATCCTTCATGTTGATTTATTAGAGGTGGTGGAAGAAACCAGGAAAGCCAAAGAAATTTTGAAGGTTATCAATAAAAATTATATTACTCTTGTTCCAAAAGCTCAAGAGGTTGATCATATCTAAGATTTTAGACCTATTGCTTTATGTAATGTTCTTCTCAAAATCATTACTAAAATCATGGCATAAATTTTGAAGCCTCTTTTGCATAAGATTATTTCCCCAGAGCAAGGGGGTTATGTGGAAGGATGTCAAATAGTAGATGAGATAGTTCTTGCTCAGGAAGCCATCCATTCCATGGATATGCAAAATTCTCCTTCCATGTTCATTCGGTTAGAATTATCCAAAGCTTATGACAGAGTGGATTGGCACTTCCTTATCAAAGTTTTGAGGCAATTTGGTTTCTCTAAGTATTGGATGGATTGGATTATGGGATGTATCTCTTCATTTTCCTACTTAGTTCTTATCAATTGTAGGTCTTATTAGTCTTTCCCAGCTTCTAGAGGTATTAGGCAAGGTGACCCGCTATCCCCTTATTTATTCATCATTCTTGTTGAATGCTTGGGTATGACTATAACCAAAAAGATAGAAAACAAAACCCTTGAGGGAGTTAGCATTTCTCATGGATCTAGACCTATATCTCATCTTCAATTTGTGGATGAATCTACTCTTTTAGGTAAAGCTATAGTTAAGGAAGCTTCTAATATTAAGCAAATCATTTAGGACCATCACATGGTGGTCAAGGAGCAACACCTATTGAGGGCCATTGTACGGTGGTGTGCAGGTTAATTGTCCCCAACTTTGGACCATTATAGAGGCGAGGTGAACAAGGTCATCCAAACTCCACAGGAGAGGCCAAGATTCAAACTCGGGCCTCATAGGACTGAATGCTTGTCCCTTTCTTGGGTCGGCGAAAGGTAAAAGATTAGGCAGGTGGTATAGGGGCGGACTGACGAAGATCTATGTAGCCGGGGACACATACATGGCAGCCATAAAAATCTAGACACCACCCTCGGCACCGATTCCACCATGTAAATTCAAAAAAAAATATTAAGCAAATCATTAGCTATTTTTCTAAGGCTACTGGGAAGTTGATCAATGAAGATAAATCTAAAGTTATTTTATTTCACTACTCTACTAGATAGGAATCCATGGTCTTGGATAAATTAAGATATAAGAAGACCTCTCTTCCAATCACTTATTTAGGTATTCCCATAAATATTCAAAGGCAGAAAAATAAATATTGGAATTGGTTTTTGGAAAAAGTCAAGAAGAAAATTGGAAAGTGGACCAACAAGTGGCTTTCTTCTAGGGGTAGAATCACCTTGGTAAAATCAGTCCTTCAAGCTATTCATATTTATGTTTCTTCCATTTTGAATATCCCAAAGGTTGTTCTTCAAGAATTGGATCAAATTAGTCATTGTTTCCTTTGGAGTGGTACTAAGGAGAAAATAAAATGGGCCTTGGTGAAATGGGATACTTTATGTCTTCCTAAGAGTGAAGGGGGGTTAGGATTTTGGTATTCAATTAATAACAACAAAGCTTTAGCTGCTAAATTATATTTGAGGATGTTGCATAACCCCAATGCTCTTTGGGCCAATAATCTCTGTGCTAAATATGCTAAGAACAAAAGTCCTGAAGACCTTGTTCGCTATCAACTTCCTACCAAAGGTTCTCCCATTTTAGCAGTTCTTAAGACTGGTGAGGATTTGATAAATAAAAAATTATTTTGGATCATTCATAATGGTCAACATGCAAATTTTTGGATAGATTCTTGGGATGGTCACAAGCCTTTGATAACTTAGTTTCCCGATTGGAGGCCTTGGATGGAGGAGCTTCACCGAGCTAATTGGATAAAGGTGGCTAATTACTATCGATACCATACTGGTAATTCAAAGGTTGGTAGATATTGGATCCCTATTGAGGACTAGCCTATTCAAATCCTATAAATGCAAAGACAAGATATCCAAGGCATCCTTCATATGAGATCCCTCTCTTGGTCCCATGAAAAAGATTGTTTTGGATGGAACAACACTACTAAGGGTGAGTATTAAGTTGCTCAAGGTTATTTGACCTTATGCCATAATAATCCCAACCATTCTTCTGACATATTTTCTCAATTGTGGGATCAAAATCTCTGGCCTAAGGTGAGGTTCTTTAATTGGCTTTTATTGCATCGTAGGGTGCTTATTGGTGAGCAACTTATGAAGCATGGTTTTCATAGCCCTTTTAGATGTGAAATGTGTGAAGAGAATGTAGAAAATATCAACCATATTTTTATTGAGTGTACTTTAGCCTCTGAGCTATGGAGGAGAATGGCCACTTTACTTGGCTTATAGTGGTCCAATTTTTTTACTTTTGAACAACTTTGGAGGGATTGGCCTAATCAAGAGGGTGTTGATCATTTTATTAGGTAGTTAGTTTGGATGGGTTCTACCATTCTTCTTTGGAATATTTGGAATGAAAGGAACAACCAAATTTTTAATCAATATAGGAAGGATATTCACTATATTTGGAAAAAGACCATAGCCAAATTAGTTGAATCAGTCCATCAACTCCTTAATCACCCCCAAAACTCCCACCAAATATGGGATCAAGTGATGAAAATATTGAAGATTAAACCTTCTAAGGGCAACCAACTTAAAGGGAATGTGAGTATTAGTAATATGGATAGGACTAGAAATTGGCAACCTCCTCCTAAGAATTTTGGAAAAGTCAATACTGATGGAGCCTCTAGAGGGAACCCTGGAAAAGCCAATGTGGGAGGAATTGGTAGACTTTCAGATGGCTCCCTGGTTTTTACTTTTGCTGAGAATTTGGGTATTCTTTCCAATAACCTTGCTAAGGGGTATGGTATCCTCAGAGGTCTTTAGGAGGCTACTAAGGTTGGATGGGAAAAGGTGTTAGTTGAGTCTGATTAATCTCTTGAAGACTCCTTCTAAGAATCATAAGGTGGATTGGAGAATAAAAAGAATTATTGAGAAGATTCAGTTAATCCAGATGGGATTTTTGAAAGTTGATTACAATCATGTGGTTAGAGATCAAAACAAGAGTGTTGATGCTTTAGCTAATTGGGCTTTGGACAAAGGTGATCTTACTTTTTATGGCCACCCTCCTATATGGTGGGCTTCTCAAATTAGGGAAGCTCTTCTTTCTATCATTTCTTTGGATGGCTCCAGTTCTGAAGGTACCTAGTTTATTCTTGTTTTTTCTTTTGCTTCTCTTTGGTTCATTCAGTTTTTTTTAGTTCCCTAGCTCATTCTATTCTTTATTTTGTTTTCTCTATTGATTCTTGCCTTAATAGTCTTCTGGTCTAGATAGGTCATTGTTTTATTCATTTTTTTTTCTTTTTTCTTTTTTGTTTTTTTTTTGTTTAGTTTTTTAAGGTGGGTGGGTTCTTTTGTTTTGTTTTGTTTTTGTGTTCTTTGTGTTGTTTTTTGTTGTTCTTGTGTTTTTGTTGTTTTGGTTTTTTTTTTTATGTTTTTTTGTTATTGTTCTTGTGTTTTTTTCATTCTTGTTCTTGGGTTTCTCTTTGTTTGTGTTATTTCATGTTTTTATGTGTGAGTGTTTTCTATGTATTTTGTTTTTGTTTATTGTTTGTTGTTGGTTGTTTTTTATTTTTATTTTTTATTTTAATTTTTTAGGTTTTGGTTGTGTTTATTTTTCATGTTTTTTTGGGTTATGTCTTTGTAGTGTTATGTTTTTTTTGTCTTGTTTGTGTTTTGTTATGTGGTTCTTATGTTTTTCTATGTGGTTTGTGTTGTGGTTTCTTTTATCTTATTGTGCGTGTTTGGTTGTGCTTTTGTTTTTGACACACTCAAGGAGCATGCTTTTTATTTTATTTTATTATTTTTGTTGTTATTTACTTATTTTTAAATTGGTTTTGTGTGTTTGTTTGCTCCTTGAGTATGTCAAAGGTGGTAGGCTAGGTCCGAGTCCTGGGCATTTTTGGTGGAATGGATATCCCTGCCTCCTTGGGTCTTACCCGAAAGTGGCATCCCTTTTGGGATGTTTTCCACAATTAAAAAATAAATAAATAAAATAATAATTCCCTACCACCCCTTAGCACATGAAGATAAATCAAGAAAGAAAAATACTATACAAGGTATTAATAGCCATAGTAGCAATAATAAGATAAAAGCACTCACTACACAAAGTAAATATTTAACAACTTTCAAAGTGAATATTTTCATGAACAAATCAACATAAAACTCATTCTAGGGAGTATGTCTATACACAACATGCTAAACCTTTATATATTTCAAGTTATTCTATTTCCAATGGTTTTTTCTATTCATGTGTAAACTTATAAATAAGATATCATCCTTCTAGATTTTGGGATGAATTCTAATTGGTTTATGAATTAAAATACAAGATCATATTGTTTTTCTTGTTGTTTGGTATTATTCTTGATGTTCATGGTAAAGTTTAGCCATACAAGAGATAAGATATACCTTGTATTTCAACCTCTTAGGTGGTGTTATCTTTATCATAAATATCGTATAACTTGTACACTTTGGTAAAATATTTTCTCCAAAACCAACATCCCAAATTTAGTGAGCATTGTGAAAAGAACCACAAAAATCAAGCTTAAGTTTAGCTATGGTTTAAAGACTTAGCAAAACAATAAACCATATAAAGTTTAGATATTTATAATTCTAGAAATGTATAAATAAAATCACTTAATATGTTATGAGATATATTTTTCAACCAACATAAAAGGATCAAAAGCACCAATAAATTACAAACCAAATGTCACCCACTCTCATTGGAGTTTAATAAAGACTAAAAATCTTAAGCTAACAATTTGTAAACTACCATTATACATTTTTTAATACAACACAATAAAAACCAAAGAGAAATATATTTCATCATAAAAATTTTAGCTAAACAAAAGTCTCAAACTTGTACCTAATAAATTTCCTTGATCAAAATCAAGTATGAACAAGGCATCATAAGAATTTCCATTTGCAACAACCCTTTTGAATATTTTGTGTCATCCTTTCAGATTTTGCCTCTATGTGCTTGAGACTATCAAGTATAGAAAAACCTCAATAGTTAATGAAAATAGGGCTTAAAATATTCATATAATTACTCTATTTTTTGTTTTCCAAAATATTCAGTTATCTTCTCTACTCAAGCTTGTAGAGTCACATTAGGGTCCTATATTGAGATATTAGTGTCACACAAGTTTTATTTTTATTTTAAAGTCCCCAATATTGTTCTGTTTTTTCTTGGTTCTCACTCATAAGGTGGCCTAAGCATTTTTGAAAGAAAAATATTCCTTTCATCCTTTTTGACTGCTTTTACTAAGGCTTGTTACAATAACTATTTTAGTGATATTATTTCTTTTAAAATGAAACTAAATTTTTGAGGGGTAAAATTTTCTTGTTACTAAAAACGATAAATTCACAGACCACCTATATAATAAAAGCAATCTCCTGTCATGCCTATAACAATCCTGACTATTTAATGCAATGCATTCATTTTAGCACAAAACTAACTATACCAACTATATCTATAATGTATATAATATATTAATGGTGTGTACACTTATTCAATTTTTTCATATTAACATTGTTATTTGACATCTGACAACCTATATGGTCAACTTAATCCTGACTATTTAATGCAATGCATTCATTTTAGCACAAAACTAACTATACTAACTATATCTATAATGTATATAATATATTAATGGTGTGTACACTTCTCAAATTTTTCATATTAACATTGTTATTTGACATCTGACAACCTATATGGTCAACTTAGTGTACATATAAAAAGGAAAAATCTAAGATAACCAGCTCTGAAAAGATATACTTGTCTAAAGATTTTTTCTTCAAGTAGACTTGGATTGCTAACAACTAAACAAATCTCTTGGAAAACAAACAGAAATCATTTTTATTTCCTTTCCAGTGCCATTTGGTGTTCACGGTTGTACAAACCCAAACACAATTTCCCCTTTTTTAATGCCATTTGGCTTAGTGCTAAAAATTCGTGACTTGAAAATCTTCTTACAAATTTATTAATACAATAGAAACCGCCAGGGAGCATATGTACTTGTTTTGGTTTAACGGTGTTGCATTTGACATTGTATTATGGGGTGTAATTATATAATTAACAATTTATAATTTATAATTTTTTACAATTTAGTTCAGTTCGAGTCATGCTTATAAGTTGCTGTAAACGGTGAATGAAAGTTTAGAGGACCTTTGTTGTGCATCCATACGGTTGCTGTGGGATCCGTAAGAGCGGCTTTTAACAACTTCGTGACAAATGGATGCTGTAAATTTTCAAGTGTAGCAATGAAACGTTCTTCATGTTCCTTGATCTTCCCTGCCCATTTCATTACAAATCATTCACATATGCCAGTACTCAAGAAACCCAGAGAACTAGAATGCCAATATCCAACAATCCTTTCTCAAGCCAAAGAAATGTAAGCGAGGCTGAATGCAGTGAGCATAAAGCAAATGCTACCATTCGTTCGTATAGGGAAATCAGTTGTTGTGTTTGGTGAATGGAGTAAACGTCCATATCAGAAAAGCCACAAACATTGAAGGCATTAATGGGAAATATCACTTACAATGTTTTTTTGTGTTTTTTCCATTCGTTTGTCAGACACAAGAACCTGTTACCTGCATGGATGAATGTGTTCTCTGCTGGAAGCTTGTAGTTCACGCCGCCTTTAAAATTAAAGGTCACCGTGGGTAAATCTGAGTCACCTGTCGATGGCGCCTCGTAGCAGAGATCCAACCCCACAGAGGACCCGTCTCCCGGCTTAAGTTTGACAGTGGACTTAACTGCATCCTCTAACAGATTGTAGACCTCGGACGGAATATACGTGACGGTGGTTCCGGAGTCAATAATAAAGGGTCGACCCATGAATTGTTTACATTCAAGGATATATAGATTTATAAATGTGTTCAATTATTTAATCATGATTGTCTATAGAGCATATTGAAGGATTGTCATAATAGGTTTGAGATGTGGCTGCTGTATTTAAGTCAACTATGCTTAACTACTTCAAGTATGCTTTGCTAATGTGTATGATAGGAATTTCATTATAAGGTATTTTGAGATGTGGCTGCTGTATTTAAGTCAACTATGCTTAACTACTTCAAGTATGCTTTGCTAATGTGTATGATAGGAATTTCATTATAAGGTATTTTGAGATGTGGCTGCTGTATTTAAGTCAACTATGCTTAACTACTTCAAGTATGCTTTGCTAATGTGTATGATAGGAATTTCGTTATAAGGTTGGATTTTGTGCTACATCATTTGATTCTAACCATTTGATGGTAGTACATTTTTATTTTGTTATACTTAGCCAGTTGAGCAGGGGTAGGTTTGTGATGAAGAGAGCTTTGATCATTTAAAACTTCTGACAATAATGATACGTAGCAGTTGATTTGTATACATGATCCTGCTGATTAGGACTAGTCTAAAACTTTTATGTAGAGACTAGTTGTGTGAAAGCATATTGCCTATTGCTAGACCATATTAGGTGGACTATCCTAGCTAAGTCTTGTTTCTTTTGTTATTTTTTCATACTAGATGTTAATATTTTTTTCTCTTCTAATGATGTCATTGCTTGAAGAGTCTAACAACCATATCTTCTTATACATAGAGCTGGATGTTAGTTATTTTATTGTCAGGTCCTCTACTCTAGATTTATTTTGCATTTGGCATTCATTTTGGTTTGTTGGGAATTCAATTTATTGATGATGATATCATTATCTCCTAAAGTTCACCACCTTTGAAAACCTTGAAAAGCATGATGTTGGATGCTAAATGCCATATTCAATACCTTAGAATAGTTTTTACTTAGGTATTGCTTCATATCATGTTGAACATTTTATGCTTCCTCTGACATTATCATTATTATCCACATATCTTGCTTTATTTTATTGCTTTCTTGCTTGAATTTTAGGTTCCATATGCCAGAGCCTTCACATACTTAACTTTTGCTCCTTCTTTTAGATTTCGGGTTTCTATTATCTCTTTGTTCACATCAACATTGCAAATGTTCAACCAAATTTTCTACTTTGTCAAATTTTCATGTTTTTGCTTTGTGTTGCCAGATCCAATTCCATAGAGTTTTTATTATTCAATAATATTTTTCCTAATGCTTTACCATAGTTTTCCCTAATATTGCTTCCAACCATACCTTTCTACTTTCCATAATTATTTGTAAATATTTTGTCCTACTTGTATGATTCTTTCTTCTACACCTACCATTTGATGCTAAAACTATCATCTCTTAAGCTATTGCATATCATTAGCTATACTATTTATTTAGAAAAAATAACTACATAGCTTGGACTAGACCACCTTATAGATGTAGGTGATAAAATTTACCTATATTATTGCTAACTTTGAAGGATTTGTTCTTGTAAAATTGAGAACCTAATATATCTTATTTTTTGCGAGGCTATAACATAAAAAATAAAATAATTTCAAAGCAAGAAGTAAATTTACATAAGGGAATGTATGAGGGAAGAGGAATAGAGAGGTGAAAACCATGTTAAACAAGAAGAAAACTACGAGAAGCAAGAAAGAGAATGATATTGAAACATATGAATGCTAGAGATGATGATGAGATACTCAAGAAAATAGGGTAAAAATATGGCTATGGAAGTAAGTGATATGAAAATATGAAAAACAAAGACAAAAAAATGATGCAAATGTTAATATTGTAAGAAAGAGAAAAGATAATATAGATACCTAGAGTAGGCATCTACTAAAAATCTAAAAACTCCATGAGCATATTTTTCTATAGTTGAACATTATCTCAAGTTCAAATTTGTAGCTTTAGGTGAATGTTCACTCATGCAAATTTTCTCAAGTAAATATTGTAGGGGTCCATGAATTTTCCTCCCTCCATAGTCTTCTTTCTCATGAAGATGTGTAGAAAATATTCTTTAAACTTGTAGAGGACTATAGAACTAGGTTCTATTTCAAATCTCTACATGGCTACTCATAGAAAATTTCATACATTAGGTAGCCCTATACATCCTTTTATAGTTGCTTGATAAATTCAATGACAACTAGATCTCTAATTAAACTAGCTTTTTGTTAGTACTAGAATATATTTCTTAGATCTTATTATCCATCTGATCATCCTATTTCCTTTATTTCCACTTATTTATCCACTCACATCTCAATGCCATGGTATTATCAATAATACAACTCATGCTTGGTTTTATTATTTTGCTATCACAACATATGACTACACATTTTGATATGATGTATATATTTTTAATATTTAGTACTAAGCACCCCATGTGCTTAAATTTTACATGTCATTGCATCCTTATAGTATGACCTTTTATAAGCTATTCCTAATTTCATTGATTGTTAGCATCCATTCATCATTAAAGTACTGAGGGGTTTATTTATGCACACTTTCATATCTACCTTAGATAAATATAATTATATACAAATGAAAGGCTCAACTAGATTTTCCATCGGGTTGCAAAGCCAAAATAATGGTGGAAGAAGGAGAGAAATGACTTCAAAATGTAAGAAGAAAGATGAAATATATATTCAATAAATATATGAATTATCAAATTCTCCTACAAAAACATAGCTTAGCAATGCAAAAAATATACAAAAGAATGCAAATTAAAATTATTTAAATACATATGCTTTAATGTTATTTAGGTCGAGCCTAGCAAACCTGTCCCCACTAGCAATCATCTTTTGTTGATCATCCTTAAAATATATTTAAATCACCCCTCTTTTCCATTCTCCTTTTACTTTTAGATTCTACTTCTTTGTACTGGCATGATATTATTTAGGCAATAAGAATTAGAAATATAAAAGGGGTGATCAAAATGGAGATCTTCTTATTACCATCCTTTTTTCACCTACTACAAAACCTGCTAGGAGTTGTAGGTATTGCAACACTATAGGAGGAGAGTACTTCTTGTAGGATTTATGAGAGTAGACCTACCTTTATTTAGTTCTACCTATCTATTCTATGTTTTATTTATATGACAACTATTTAGATAAAATTATGGCATGTTATTTCATGCCATAAAAGCATCCTTGCTTATTCACTGGAATCTGTCGTGGCCTAAGCATATTATGCCATATGTGATCTTTCTTCTTTAAACAATCATGTTAGGCTTATAGTTGGTGTTAGTTTAGTACTACCATTAGTATGATCTTAAGATAGTGATACTTCTAATGAATATTTGACATAGCACATGAGAAGATAGTGCAATCAACTATAATTTTCTAGATGTTTTCTTTCATGGATCATATTAGTAGTAGGTATCTAAAGGGATCCCAAAAGTACCCTTGTTGTCCATTTTGAATTTGGTATATCATATTTTCCTACCATATTCAGGTCTTCCAATGATAATGTTTAACCTTATTGCCATGTTTTTTACCTCCCATGACTTCGTAGAACCTAAAATTTGATATGCTTAACTTTGGATTTTTTTGGTCTATCCAATTTGACTAGACCCACATCTTGGATAGTGACTGCTCAAGATATTTTTACCTTGTTGCTCTTCATATATTTCGATATGATATGGCTTGAGTTTTTAGTTGAGGAGCTTAATCAACCCTTTGAACCATGTTATAGTAATGTAATAATGCTCCAAAGTTAGGTACCCCCTAAAACTACTCTATAAATACCTTAGACAAGTCTATTCCAAATGAGGCAAGATATCAACAAAAATTACATCCTATACTACTACACATTCTGAGTATTTATGCAACATGATTGAAACCTTTTCTATAAAGTTATTTTTTGGATCTTAATAATCCTATAGAGTAGCATACCAAAGCTTAGCCAAGAATATTTCAAGCCCGTGATCTTGTAGACTACCCATGGTATAATTGTAATAGAGCTTGATGTATTTACTATATGATTATGTAAAATATAGCCTTCTAGGGATAAGGACAAATAGAATAGTGGGGGATAAATTTCATACCACCCAATTGATAATTTCTTAGATTCTAATTTATTATCCTAGCAAGAAATCATTTTATTTATTGATCATATAAGAGCAACTTCGACCAGGTCTACCTGTTTTATGACCAAAAAATATTTTCTTAGCCCTTTAATGTCCTCAACAATACTTTCTTCTACCTTATGAAATATTTTTTGAATAGATTTTTGTATTTTTGAGCTATTACTATCCTTTTTTCTTTAGTGATTATCAGATAAAACATATTTTCATAGGTTTCCTTTATTTTTTCTTTAGTGATTATCAGATAAAACATATTTTCATAGGTTTCATTTATTTGTTGGTTCATATACCTTGGCTCTATATTTTTCCTTTTCTCCTCCAATATTCCATCTTGTTGTTGTTCCTCTTGTAGATTCGACACCATTTTTGGCTTCCCATATTATCCTTATCCAACTCCTTTCATTATATCTAGGCTATTATCAATACTTTGAACATATCATGGAAATATAATGTACCTAAATTATGCTAGGTTCTCTAGACATAATATAGAGGTATTTTTTGTTACTATACATGGATCCAAATCTACTACATAGGCCATGCAATTTATTAAAATAAAAGCTAGGATCATTACTTTATCCTAATTAGAATTTATTTTATTTATATCTTCTATATTTGTCCTATGGTCCTCTGCTATAATATCTTCTTGATTGTATGCCCTATATTTTTCTTCAATACTTTATTGCTTAAACATATTGGAAAAGTCTTGGATTATACCTTTCAATTCTTCAATTATCTAAGGTTCATTGATCATGATGGTGGATAATTTCTATCATATTATGTATCTATGAAGGCTTATTTATGGTAGATTTTGTAACTGTGAGTAGGGTATGGTTGGGACCATAGCCTGTGAGTTCGTTTGATGAATTTCATGGGTCTCTAGCAAGATGTTTTTTGCTAGAAATTTTCCTAGTAAAACAAGCATATTTTTAGCCATAATGGCCGGTTGGAAAATTTGAAAAAAACCCTTTTCTTTGTATTACAATATTTGAAGGCTTAATTTAGGATCCAAAGCTTAGATGTAATACATATAAGCCTATGCCCATGATGGTCATACTTTACAAGGAATTTTTCTCTAGATCTTCCTAAATTGATTGTTGAAATCTAAGAGCCTTTCCTAAGGGTGTCTTTGTATATAGGATAGTTGAGTGAGCAACACAGGGTTATGCATAAGAGGTTAGACCTTAAATCTATGTATAAAATCCTAGCGAATCAATCCCAAAATTATGGTAAATCATGTCCAAGGAGAAATGGTGGATTGTGTTCATATTTCACCAAAAAATTTCAAACTATGGTGAATTTTTTTTATGTTGGAAGCTATGCCTATTGGCTGCAAAATACTTGACCTACACACAAAGGCTTTATACCAATAGGACAAAGCTATGCCAATCAGACTATGCCTTTGGAACAATACCGATAGGATAAAGTTATGCTGATCAAACTACACCGATCAGATGAAACTGTAATGGTTGAACAAAGCTGATAGGTCTATGTCAATTAGTTGCAAAAAATTTGATGTGTTGTAGTAATGTTAATGTGTTGTAGCAATTTTGATGTGCTACAAAAATATCAATGTATTGCAAAAATATCGATGTGATGCAGTAATTTTGATTTATTATAGCAATATTGATTGGTCGTAGTAATACTGATGTATTGCAATCGGTTGCAGTAATGTTGATTGGATGCAAAAATACTGATCAAATGCAATAATTTTGATGTGTTGCAGCAATGTTAATCAGTTGTAGTAATGCTTATTCGATGCAGCAATATCAATGCATTGCATAAATACCAATTGGAGGATAAAAAGTAAATTTTTCTAAAAATGAATTAGTTTTTAACAATGTTCAAGCAGCCATTAAATATTCTTTAATTCCATATATAAAAGAAATGGAACAATTGGAGTATCATGCCAAAATTTTGAGAAAGGAAATAAATGTCCGATTTAAAAAAAAATTTAAAAGAGAAAACTATTTTTCTTTAGTTGAAAATAAACCAGAAAATCTTGATGCTCTACTACATCAACCTAAATATAGCATGGTGAAGGGTAAAACATCTTACAATGATGAAATTTTAGGCATTATGTTGAACATATTTGAGAACTTAAATGTTGAATCCCAAGCTTATTTAAATAAATGGGTATTTTATAAGAAAATGGTTGTTGTTGCTATAGCTACAAGGAATTTTGCGGAGGTTAGACTAATGTGTTCTAAAGTTTTTTTGTTCTCTTTTATAAAATGTAAATGTCTACAGACTACTTCATATTTTTCCTTTTGCAAGTAAAGTTTGATAATCTGAGAAAGTAGGTTCCAAACCTATAATACTATCTCCAGATGGCAAAGGATTTCTTAAAGGCTTTTATGGCAATAATAAAAAGAGCTCAGGAAGTAGTTAAACAAAACAACACTTTTAGGAAGATCAATATCTAAAATGGATTGGATCTTGATATTCTGCTTAAGGAGAAGGGTAAAAATATTCTTGCACTAGTATCCAAAGATGCTAGAAAAGAGGAAAAAACCCAGCTAGAAGGCTTGAAAAGTGTAGAGAACATCCTTGTTAGTTTTGAAGCATTGAAGAGGACTTCTAACTAGCCCGAGGGAGGACCCATTGAAATACAAAATGTGGAAGCAATGAAAAAGGAAAAATAAACTAAAACTGCATCTAGCCCCCATCTAAGGAATGAAAAGGACAACCTAGTTGTGTTATTGCTTTTAAAATTTTGATTTTTATCAAAAAACAATTTTATAATATATTTTTGTTTAAAAATAAGATATTTTTTGTTAATACTTAAGTATTATACTATTTACATTTATATTTGTGTGTTATTTTCATCAGTTGAGTATTATGTTGTTCCAATTATGCTTGAGTTTATGAAGGATATATATCTATGCATGGATTTAAATTTTCATTTTATTCAAAGCCAATCTTGTTATGATATATAATAAGTATTGTCTTGTGTATTATTCTATATTGTTTTTATATTTCTATATCTAGAGTAATATGCTATTTACATTTTTACTTCTAGAGTACATACAACACCTTTTAATGAAATATTTACTAATGAAACATACATGCATGGTTTGAAAATCCAAAGTCAAAGCATAAATCATAATATTTTGTCAACATAAGCATTTAATTCAATAACAAAGTTGTGATATAATAATGAGAGTTGTCTTGTGTTGTTTCCATAACTTAGATGTCATGTTATTTCCATTTATATTGTATTTTTTTTTCTGTAACTTGAGATTTATGCTATTTACATTATGCTTTATACTATTCTAGACTATATATAACACTTTTCTAAAAGAAATATTTACTAATTATGTATGCATGCATGGTTTTAAAATTTCTAATTTACTCAAAGCTAAAGCATAAATCATAAAATTATGTCAACATAGACAATCAATAACATTAAAAAGAAAATACGAGAAATCATTGATTATAGAATTTTTTAAATCATTGTAATTTTACAAATGATATCAAATACGGAAAATCATTGATTATATGATTTTTTTTAAATCATTAAAAATTTACAAATGATGTCAAATCTGGAAAATCATTGATTATATAAATTTGTTTAACTCATTCAAATTTTACATTGCTAAAAGTTGAAATAGAGTCTTGTTGACTTCTCAAAAAGAATTGAGAAGTTTTTGTGAATTCTGCATTTTCATAATCTCATCACTACAAGTTGACTCATGATCCTCATTATCAATAGTATTATTGAGACCTCTTATGTCCACTAGAGACTTCCAATATGTCAAAAATATGTCATATGGAAACCTATCCAACTTGTACGATGACACATACATTCTCAAACAATTTTCCAAATTTTTGTCCAACATATCACAAACTTTAGATTTAACAAAATATAGTGCACTGAAAACACTTTCATATTCAACAAATCCCAAAATCTGTTTCTGACATAATTCACATAAAATAAAGTATTCACTCATAGTTTCTTTTAAGACACTACTTGAATATAATTGTTTTCACAAACGTATGATGGAACCAATCTCATATAGTTTTTGAAATGTGCAATTTGATTAACCATTGTTATTCTAAAATTGGTTGATTGTTGTCTCAAATGTTCTTTGTTTAGAATACCATTGATTTGAATTTTATTTACTTCCACATATTTAGAGAAATGTGTCATAATAGTGCCTATATATTTTATAAACAACTCACTTTTACTACTGTGGTCAAGACAAATATTTCAAAACATGGGGTTAGCAACTATGGTCTTAAGTAGCTCATCTCTATAAAAATGATCTCTTATTTCCCTTGTTAATGCTTGTGCAATTATTTTCAATTTATTCTTAGTAATATATAAAACCTCATCGAATTTACAATGTGTTATGGAAACTATTTCAACATCATATGTAAGTGTATCTAACTATTTTTCATAAATATATAAAGGAATCATCTTTCCATAGATAGAAATACAAATATTATCATTGATGTTGAACTTTAAAAAGTTGTTAGGATCATTTACTTGAACTAATGTATTTCAACTATCAAACAAAGGATCCTTAAAATATTCTCCAGACAAGTAAATATTATCAATAAGCATACATATTTGTTTTTTCATCCTGATGAAATCGATAACATAAATTGCTCTTTGCTATGCAAGTTTAATCAAAGAATTCATTTCTTGCAACAATGGAATAATACCACATAATGTAAGAAGAGTTTCCAAGT
The DNA here is from genome assembly GCA_028583015.1 of Wollemia nobilis. NCBI lineage: Eukaryota > Viridiplantae > Streptophyta > Pinopsida > Araucariales > Araucariaceae > Wollemia > Wollemia nobilis. The sequence continues at coordinate 2,035,906 of JAQPPZ010017037.1, forward strand.
TAGTCATACGAAATAGCAAATGTTTTGCCCTGTCAACATCCCTACGATGTTCACACATAAATCCCACTAAGGATTGATATTCTGAAAAAAACTTTTTGTTGGAAGAAATAGTGAAATCCACCTAGTGTCCACAACTTTTAACAATTTTTTGCCTTTAGATACATCTAGAGAAAATTATTGAAACTTTGCAAAACTTTTTAGACTGCTTGAAAAGTAAGAGTGTATTTCATTTATGATATCTTCCGCTCTAGCTACATTTTTAATTGTGCTCACAATTTTGTATGCAATATTCATTCGATAAACCATACAATGAATGGGAATCAAATATGGGGTAATTGATATCTGAAGTCTAACACAAATACCATTCCTTTTTCCTTGCATTGTAGATGCACCACAAAATACAACATAAATTAACTTTGTGGTAATTTCTTTTTTATCCATTCCGACAATATCCTTTAAACTGGTTACAACAACATTGTAAATATTTTCTACATTACAAATTTCTATCATCTTATGTAGTTCTAGTAAATGAGGCTGTCTCAAATTATTTTAGAATGTGTAAACATGTATGCAAATCCAACATGTGTTGTCAAAAACTGTTACCTCATCAATGGAAAGTGAAATAAATTTGGGTTGTTTTAGATTCTCTCTCAGGTCCTCCTTCTCAACCAGTGATAGACATTTTGCTATTTCCCAACCACTTTGATTTGACCAATGGGAATTAGTAAGGTTATATACATCAAATAGTTGCTTATAATAAAAAATAGATATGGGTCGATCCTTTTTTATAATACTATATACAACAACAAACTGTAAATATTTTAAGGCTAATAGGATCTTATTAATTTTTTGAAATTGGGCCTAGATTGTTCTACCCTTATCAATAAGAATTTTTTTGGTGTTTCATTGCTTTTTTGTATTCAAGTGCATATATAACATGCACACATTGTTATGCATACTTCCACCTATGATATTTCTTAATTATTGCATCACTTTGTATTTTTTTGATATAAACTTTCCCATAGTGTTTTTCTATTGTGTCTTTCTTTTTTTGTAACAAATGATCATTTCCAAGTTTTCAACTACAAATAACACATATACATAATTTCTCTATCTCATAACGCTCAATAAAGGGGTATAATTGTGCCCATTCATTTTTAGAATCCATTCCAATAGTCCATTCACTTGTATTTTGATGTTTAGATTTTTGACTAGAAGATTACCTAGAGGTCTACATTTTAATTGTACTATCATTTTATTTTTTGATTGATGTGTCTATATTAGGAATCTTGTGAAGTAGTTGAATGCCATTATTAGAAAAATTATCATGTGGTCCCATCTCATCTGTTGGAATATCTTCATGTGGATGCATATCAAGGTTGACATTGTTTACTGCATTCAATATTTGGTGTTCTATATCATTTTTTGATGTAAGAAGATACTATTTTAAAGAATTAACATAATACAATTTAACAAAACATTTAAAAATAGGATAAGTACACAACAATTTAACTATTAATAAGGAAAGGATTTATATTTAAGAATAATGGATAACAAAAAGTAATGATTTGAGGGTAAAAGGTGTTTGTACTTTCATGCTGTGCAGATGTGGACGCCTCACTACATTTTTATATTTGTGTAAAATATTTTAGAATTGTATTTTTACCAAAAATTTGGCCTTTGTTATTTCCATATTTAGTAGATGATATTATACCTATAAAGAAAAAACTTTTAGTTGTTAGGAAATAAATATGAAATTAAAGGAAAATTGCATACTTCCCTCAATAATAATTTGCATTTCTAAGTAACCAAGGTTAAAATATAATTCCATAAATAATTTGAATTTTCATATGAACCTATGCTACCCTCTAGAACTACCTCTACTTGCGTGTTTAGAGAACAACAACAAATCAAAACAATGCTAAGAAAATATTCTATAATATACAAGAAGTAGTCTTTGACAAATAACAAGATGAGGTAACACACAACAAGATGGCATGGATACTTGTTTACCATAGTTGTGGATAGTGCATCTATGTTGCCTATGAAACTTAAGAAAAAGAGCTTTGGGTAACAAAATTGTGGAAGAAGAATACTCTACCTAGTAATTCTATATGGTTAAAAAGAAGGAACAAGGCTACAAAAACAAGTGGATATTAAGTCAAATTTATTGCTAGATATTATCTAAAACAAAATGAGTATTTTTTTTGGAAGCTTTCAATTTACTTATTGTCACAATAACCACAACTTTATATCATCAATAGTCACTTTAATTTTACTGCAACTGATCGGTCATGACCGACTGATAATACTTTGTAACAAATAATCCTTTGCAATAGATCGTCACACTCTCAAAATATTTGCAATGGATCAGTTTTTTATGATCAAAAATTTGTTGCAATGAATCTGTACGTATCGAGGGGTAATCCTCTATAATAAATTACCATTGTCAAAATATCTACAACCAATCAACAATTATAAATTGATAATTCTTCGAATGCAATCATCCTATTTACAATCGATCAACTTATGTTGATTAACACTTCTATACAACGAATCATCTTATGCTAAATGATATTCTACTACAATTGATAAACTTATATTTATTGAGATTCCTTTGCAATCAATCATTTTATATCGATAAACTATTGTATGAAACTAATTCATCTTTTTAGGTTTCTATAATCGATCAGCATATTCTGATTCACACTCCTCTATAATCGATCAATTTATTTCAAGAGACTATCCTCTAAAATTGGTTCACCTAGGTTTATACAACTAATCGACATATGCCAACTAACACTCCTCTACAACAAATCAATTTTTGGTTCACATTTTCAGGTTTCTACAATCGATTGGCATATGTCGATTGACACACCTCTACAACAAATCGGTTTATATTGAGAAGCACTTCTCTACAACATTATGAAGTTTTTGGAACTGATCAATGTCTTTCAATTGACAATCCCCTACAACCAATTGGTAAATATGTCGATTGACAATAGGTTTTTCATTGCTTCAAAGCTATTTTCAAGTTAGAGTGTTTTAGATGTATGTTTACCGGTACCCCCTTTAGTATTTATATAGGTAGTATATGTGGCAAATTGGGTAGTAAAAATAAAATTATTTATAATTTTAAGGTGAATTGTCCATGGAATTGGCTGAAAGTGGTTGGAAAATAAAAATAAAAATAATATAATTCTTAACACCGTCAGGCAAATCGACCCCAAAAAGCATTCCACACAAGAAATTTCAGGTGAATGGGCCCCAATGAAAGGTCCCAAAATTAAAAAATTTACAATTTCAAAAATCCTAAATATAGTCAATTTGCGATGATTCATGCTTGTGCATAACATTGGAGAAATAAGAAGGGATCCCTTGGATCATCAAATATCACTATATGGGGTTCAACCATGTCTTCCCAAGCCATAACGCTATTGTCGTCTAAGTATTTATGTCATTCCAATGCTTTACCTTGAAAGGATTGAGAAATAAACCTCATCATTACATTCTCAAAGACAATATTACAAAATGTGGTTGAGGTTGAGATATCTTGACAAATATTATAAGTAGTTTTCCCACTATCATCATAAACAGGTAATATCTTCAATGTAGTTTAGGATTTCATGAAGAACTAGGACATTGAGTGGTTCGACATTATTCTACGAAAGATAAATTTATCCAACCATGGATCTAAAATTTTTACTAATGTAGTAATGGGTCCATTATGTTGGTTTTTAGTCAACTATACTAGAATTTTTGATATTTCACCATTTTGTTTTAAGCTTCCCTATCAGTAGATTCATTATTTATTTGGATTTTTGTATCGATAGAGTTTTTAGGTGAATATATAGTCTTTGTATTTAAGGTCAATATTATTCACCAAAATCTGGAGTCCTCTATAAAATCCTATCCTATCGAGTGTGCCAAAAATGTCTTGGTTGCATGGTGGAAAAGTATCTTTCATTTTTATAAATTATTTTTAAGGTGGGATATTGGGGTCCCATTCAGCATGCCAAAAACCTCTTGTTCCAAAATCTACCTATGTGGATTAGTTACATCCTCAAGACATTGACCAAGATTGGATGGCTCAAAAAAAAAGGTCTCCAAGTCAACCTCTAGAGTAGGCTAGCTCTTATGGTCCTAACTAAATTAACTAAAATGGTATTTCTACCTAAAGTATGGAATACAAAGAGTCAGAATCTAAGATAAAAGTGATGTATATTTAGCAATATCAAGAGACATAGTGCATGTGAGTCTCATAATCTGAATTAAACCAAACTATCTAATAGACTAGCTTACTTTATTTATGAAAAACCTTTAATTATAACAAAAACTAAGTATTGTTTTTTACATAGTGGAATTCGTAGCTGCCATAATAATTCAAGTACCTTGTCCCTCTTGATGGCCACCAAGGTATTCCACATTGTTCGCCCTGAAAACTACCACATAATACTCCATGTAGTCCACCCTTATAACCACCATGTCATATTCATTTTAAACCTTTTACACCACTAAAAGCACTAGGAAAGGGATAAGGATTAAATATAGTGAGGCCCAATATTTGAACCTGTAGACACCAAAATAGCACCAAACCGATTATGTGACTGCAAACACTGATCGCTTTGACAAACACAGCCCCCAGGGCAGCCCTCAGAGGTTAAACAGTGGTCCTAACCACTTTCATAGCAATTTTGTAAGGTCAAGAGGCAATTTGGCACACTTAGACACTTTGCCCAGATATTCGTCTCACCCAGGGACGAATTCAAAATAGAATCCGTCCCACCCCGGGACGACTTCGAATCATGTCCCCGGGTGGGACGAATTCTAAGGTTAACGGGCAAAAATACAAATGGTGCCAAGTGGCAGCCCAGAACAGTCAGTTAATGACTCCTGCCTTGCACACGTGTGTAGGTGGACAGAGAGGCCGTTAGAAGACTGTCACAAAAGGCATTTATCAAAGCTCAAGTCAATGGAGGACTCCCCTCCCTCATGGGAAGACAAGACTGCCACATGGCGCCTATGGCCAACACATGGCATTTGTGCTTCCCTCCCAAAAGAGACCCCTTGGGTCTATAAAAGGTGGGACTTTTCTCACCCAAAATAGACAGGTTGAAGGAGTTTTGAAGCAACGAAGTGCTGCCGAGCTGAAAACCCACTTGCATCCCTTTTGGTTCACCTTCCCACATTCACCAATATATTTTGCAAGGGAGGTTGTTGGGTGGCCTTTGGAAGCTCGAACCTGACCCAAATCCAACACATGGACACCTGAACCAACCAATTCGTCAACCCCCCAATCCTAAGAGGTTTTGGGCCCATCCTTGGTGGATTGGCTCCAAAATCAGGTGCCAACGGTGGGAGGCCCACTTGGGCACCCCTGCACCTCCCAAGTCCCATTTTAAGTTTTAAGAGCATTTTGGATTACTTTTCAGATTGCATTTTGTGTTATTAGGTTTTATTAACCCATAGATGCAATTTTGTAACTTTTGGTCAGATTCTAGTATGTTTTGTGTTGCTTTGTTGTTTTGCTGACTTGCAGGTGTCGAGGTCAAATTCCTGAGGGTGGAGGCCAAATTGGGAGAATCCAACCATCTGGGTCATCCCAAAATGGCCCCAATTACATAACCCCCCTGTTTGCAGGCGTTTTGCAGGTCTCGGGATGTGACATTGGAGCAGCAGCAGGTCGATTTCTTCAACACAAAAGAATTCATCCCACCCAGGGACAAATTGCAGTCAGAATTCGTCCTGCCCAGGGATGAATTTCAGTTGAAGGTGGATTGGCCAGCTGCCTTAGTGGCAGTGGCCTTCTGGTAACTTTTCTTATCTTCTGTCAAGTTTTGAAGCAATTTGGACTCACTGTATTCACTGTTTCAGGCAAATGTTTACATGCATATTTTGTTAGTTTTAGAGAACAAACACTTTTTATTTGCGGCAGATGCTACTGAAATCTTGGTTGTTTCTTTGTTCATAGGAGAAGCAACGAAGGTTAAGAAATCATCAACATCAGCGGTGGCATCATCTTGGCCCGCCCATTGCAATCGTGGGCACGCGAAAGGAGGAAGACTGAGTCACACATTGTAACAAAGACAAATTTAACGCTCCTAGCCCCTAAAAATGGAGGAGACGTGTATGTAACCGAGGATAAGATATTTGAATAAAGAGGGTTGTGATTTCTTTACATCTTTTCTCTCCTTTCCAAATTGTCTCTTTCCTTTGTTTTGGTGCATAAGGTTAAAGCGTTACATTTCGTCTTGCATTGCATAATTAGTGTTTCCTTTGCCCGAAATATTGTGCTTTCAGAACCCTAGACATTTGTCCCTCTTACAATATTTCACCACACCAATTGTCCTATATCTTAGATCTTAACAAACACTAAGTATTATTAAGCATTCTATAACTAATAAAAAATAAATCTAGGAAGAAATCCAAAAAGTAGAATAACTATATCAAAATTAATCATTCATTATTTTTTATTTAAATTTTTAATCACTTAGTTGTAATACATATTTTTTTGCAAAGAATTGACCAAGAGGCTAGACAATGATCCAATATTCATTCAAAATATATATAACCTCAATTATTCAATTATACAATTGTAAATGCTGAAGGACCAACCCCTTGAATTTTTTACATTCAAGTATATATAGGTTTACAAATGTGTTCAATTATTTGATCATGAGAGCCTATAGAATATATTTTAGGCCTATCCTAATAGGTGCAATATGTGGTTTTTGTATTCAAGTCAGCTATACTTAACTACTTTAAGCATACTTTATTGATATGTGTGGCAAGGATATTATTGTAAGGCTAGGTTATGTACTACATAATTGTATTTAAACCATCTAATGGTAGTCCGCTCATTTCTATAATGCTTAGCCAACTAACCAAGAAAAGGTGTGTGATAAAGAGGGCTTCGACTATTAATAACTTTTGACAGTAATGATATCTAGTGATTGATTATCATGTGTGATCCTACTAACTAGGATAGGTCTAAAAAATGTATGCATAGACTAGTGGTGTGAATGCATATTGTTTGCTATTGGATGGTCTATCCTCACTAAGTGGATTTTATTCTATTATCTCTTCATGCTAAATGCCATAGATGTTTTTCTATTTTTATGATGTCATTGCTTTAAGAGTCTGGTATCCATGTCTTCTTATGCATAAATTTGGATGTTATGTTTTTTTCTTGATCCCTAATGATTTATTGTTAGGTCCTCTACCTTGGATTTATTTTGCATCTAACATTCATTTTAGTTTATCAAGAATTCAAGCTCTTGGTTATGATGTCATCATATCCTAAAGTTTAGAATCATTGAAAGCCTTGTAGAGCATGACACCAGATGGTGGATGTTGAATCCACTACCTTAGAATAATTTTTACCTAGGAATTTCTTCATACTACATTAAATATTTTATGCTACTATGTTTATATCATTACTATTATCCATTTAGCCTTCACATGGTTTGCTTTTGCTTATTCTATTAGATTCTAAGATTTTACTATCCCTTTTCTAACATCACCATCTCAAATGTTTGGCTAGATTTTTTATGTATCCAAATTTTCATGTTTCTGCTCTATTTTTCTAGATACAATACCTTAATATTTTTATTATTAGGATTATTTTACATATTTCTTTTCCACTTGCTTCACCTAATATATATTCTAGCCATTCCTTTATTCTTTCCATAATTTTTACAATGTTTTGGCTTGCTTGGACCATTCCTTGTTCTACGTCTACCATTTGGTACTAAAAGTATCATCTCTTAATTTGTTTTTTTTTTAATTTACATGGTGGAATCGGTAGCCACCATGAATCCGAGCAGGCTGTCCATCTTTTATGGTCACCACAGTATTCTACGTTGTCCACCCTAGAAGCCACCACATAGATATTCATGTAGTATGACCCTATAACCACCATGCCACAATCATTTTAAACATTTTACACCACTGAAAACACCAGGAAAGGGACAAGCGTTCATTTCGATGAAATATCATCTCTTAATTTGTTGCATGACATTACCTATATGATTGCTTTAGCAAAATAATTACATGGCTTGGACTAGACCACCTTGTGGATGTAGATGATGAAATTTACCTACGAGTACCAAGTACCATACCAAAAAACATTATATTTCCACCAAAAAATATAAAATAATTAATTTGTTTGTATTTAAATTATATTTTGTCAAAATAATCAACTTGGGTAATAATTTCATTCAAACAATATATTCAATCTATCAAGATTTAAAATTTAATCAATATATTATTCCACAAAAAGAATGTTGGAGCAATACCCTATTGCTTTATAGTGTCTTTAACAAGAGTAGATAGCAACCCCTACAAAAACTTTAGAATTTTAAAGGAAAATAGTTTAGAAAGAATTGTAAGTCAATTTTTAGGGTATCTTCCCTAAATATGATTACTAACAACATTATTTATATCATTCACTAAGTATAAGTAAAATAATCCATACATAGGCATAATTTATATTCCATATAACATAGTTATAGATCATAACATAAGGTTAGTTAAGTTCTATGTATAGAAAGTTTGCACATGCAACTTATCTTTTGTGTGCAACAAATTTAAGTATCCCTTTAAATAAGAAAATTATATAAGAAAAAATTTAAAGTAGAACAACCTATCATGAGTCAATGTTAATGCAGAGCATGTTTTAAGTACTATGATAATTCATAAAAGAAAGCTTTTCATATATAATTTTTAATATAAGCAAATTCTAATATAACAACTTTTCATGCAAAAAAAAAATTAGAATAAGAAATTTTTATGATGGCTATTTTTGGAAATAATCAATCCTTTATACATAGTTATTCTTGATAAAATTTCAAAAGATATAATAGTCAAACACTTTATCTTACTTACCAAAGGATAAATATATCCACTATAGAAACTTGGACTCAAGGTAAACAAATTATATTTGATCCATTAGGTTGACTTGTCCTAAGCAAGTTACCCTTAAAGTAAAAAAGGTTTCATTTTTATTTCATAACACTAATTCCTATTTCAATTATTATTCCAGAATATATGCAAGAATTTCCTCCATATTAATATGTTATTGAACATAATTTGAGGTGTATAATACAATAATAAATAACCTAATAACTCTACATCATCCTATACTCTAAGAAGAGAAATCAAGAAATAAAAATACTATATACGGTATTAATGGTCATAGTAACAACAAAAAATATAAAATCACTCACTAGACAGAGTCAATATATAACCACTTTCAAAGTGAATGTTTGCAAGAACAAAACAACATAGAACACATTTAATTGAGTATGTCTATATATAACATGTCAAACCTATATATAGTGTAGGTTATTTTATTACCATTGGTTGTTGTCATTTATGTGTAAACTTATAAATAAGATGTCCTTCTAGACATTGGGATAAATTCTACTTGGTGTAACAAATAAAATACAAGCTCTTTTTAGTTTCACTTTGCTCGTAGTATGGTAGTATTCTTGAGGTTCATGGTAAATTTTGGTCATACATGAGATACAACATAGGATAAATTAAAAATCACAAGGAGTCCCATTATTTTTACATCCTCTTATATGGTCTTCTCTCTAGTTTTAGTATAACCTGTATACTTAGAAAATAATTATCCAAAACCAACATCCCAAATTCAATGAGCACCATGATAAGAACCACAATGATCAAGTTTATGTTTGGTATTATTTAAATATTTATGAAATAAATTTTAATTTCAAAATTGTACACAATGTAAACATCTTAATAAGTAAACCATTTAACATAAGGTTTTTGTCTACCTGTTTGAGAATACCATAAATATATAAATAAATTCATTAAATATTTTGAGACTGTAGCAATAAAGACTATACCCAAATAATGACATAATGAAACAAGCAATTGTAATAAATATCAACTTTTATATTAATCTTTTAATAGTGATTTTCCTTGAATGTGTAGGGGTATGATTACAATAAGCTTTTTCTTAATTTTTCAAGGTACAATGGGCAAAAGGGGAAAATGTCCCTTTTGCAAATTAAAATAATGGTGGATGTCAATGATATTATTTGCTCCAATAAAGATGTCATATGGGCTTGAGAATCCTTGTGGCCCATCCTTCCTTCAATAGTTGTCCAAGAACCTATCACCTACACACATGTTCTGCAAAGAAAAGAGTTAATAGCATATTAATGGCCTTCATTGTGTGAGGATCATTTTGATAAAAAATAAAGCTATAAAATCCTGAATTAAATGCTTGCGTAACTCAAAATAAAATGTAGAATAAAAGGAAATAAAAATCAATTCTTGTTGTGCTCTACCCATTCTGGTTTGCTTGAAATTGATGGGTATGGTCCTGTGTAAATGCAAGGCTATGTTTGGGAAAATGTAGGGCTGAATTTGAGACTAGTTAAACATAGGGCTATGTTTGTGCACCTACAAAGTTGCATTTGTGACTATTAAAATGTAGGACTATATTTGAAACTAAGTCGTAAAAGGATCTGAGATGGCAATCCTTGACTTTAATGGCTTGGTATTTGATAATCCTATTATCCTCTTCGTATGATTTTAGAAACATGATGGTGTGTGTGTAGTCCTCCTTTAGTTGATGAAGTGGTGGATATTTTATATGATTTTGGGATATGAGGGGGATGATTATAGGTGGCAAGCCAAGGAAGCCAAGTGGTAGGGACTAGGTAGCGACCTATCCTAGACAGTTAGAGTGAATCATTTAGAGTGTCTCACTTAGGTAGAATGGTGGCATGTGGGTAGGTGAAAGTGAAGTGAGGTGTGTGAGATGTGGCAAGGGGAGGGGTAGTGGTGGTTAGGACACTTGTCAAGGGGAGAGATAGGGTATCCTAGGGGATATTTTCTAGATTTTATAAAATCTAGAAAATAGATTAATGTGTAAGAAAATACACCTAAGTTAGACCTTAGGCATATTATTTTATTATGTAGGAGTTAGGTTATGCAATGTGGATGGGTTTTATAGATTTTTAGGTTTTGGCATCTACAAATGGCCCTTTTTGTATTGCATTGCGTAAAATAAAATGAAGTACAACAAAGATACACTTATTTTATTGGATGGGTGATTTATTTTGATACCTCGATGCAAGGATTGAATGACTCTTGGAAATTTTTTATTTTGGTTTACCCCCTCAGGTGGAAAATGGGTGAAATATGAAGGATATGAAATCCATAAGCTACTTGATATATTATGAATGGTGAAATGGTGTTATTTTATATATGCAAATATCACAAATCAAGATCAATTTGTTTACCCCAAGTTTGGGGTAGGCATGCATTGTCAAAAATTTAGCTATGGTAGAGATGATGTAAAATTTTGAGGTGGTAGATGGGCCATGTGTAAAATTTACCTTTGAACCATTTATAAATGGTATAGTGCATATCAATTTGAAATTTTTTATATATTTCTTGTTTTGCAACCCCATAGAGAGGGCTTGATGATAACCTTGAGCAATTTTTCTTGAACACGGTAGCATTGCAAAATTGAGTTACTAAATTGATCTGATTTGGGACAAGATGGGATGATATGATGTCTAGGATACATGGATGGATTGGTTTGGTGATTTTGTAAATTTGTGTAGCCTTTTGGGATGTTTTCAAGAATTTTGGGGCCTTTTGGGACCTTTTGAAGCCTTGTACAGCCAAACGTAGGGTTGCGTTTGAGCTTTTACAAATGTATGATTGTGTTTGAAGGCACCTTCCAAATGCAGGGCTACATTTTAGCTTTTACAAATGTAGACCTATGTTTAGAGGCACCTACAAAACATAGGGCTGCATTTGGGAGCTCTTTTTATGGCTATAAATAGGTTTGGGATTCATTTTACCTTATTCTTGTATTTGAGCATTTTGATTTTGTATTTGAAAGAGGAGAAGAGCTTTGAGATGGAGGGAGTAGATGTGATAACTGGAGTATAAGGGCATGTAAGAGAGGTAAGTTCTCGTGTAGTCTTCTTCTAGATTATATGTTTCAATTTTTGTTATTTATTTTTGTTGTTTTTTAGTTGTTTTTATTTTTAGTAATTTTTTTTTTTTACTTTTATTTCCAATTTGTTTTAGTAAAGGCAAAGGGGTGGGTAAAATTTTTATTTATTTTTAAATGGAATAAGTAGATGGTATAAGGAAATGGTATAGTGCATAAAAATTTAAAACTTGTGATATATTTCCTATTTTGCAACCCCATAGAGAGGGCTTGATGATAACCTTGAGCAAATTTTCTTGAACGTAGTCGCATTGCAAAATTGAGTTACTAAATTGATCTAATTTGGGACAAGATGAGACGACATGATGTCTAGGATACATGGATGGATTGATTTGGTGATTTTTTAAAGTTTTGTAGCCTTTTGTGATGTTTTGGATCATTTTGGGGCCTTTTGGTACCTTTTGAAGCCTTTTAGGGCCAAGCGTAGGGTTGTGTTTCAGCTTTTACAAATGTAGGATTGTGTTTGGAGGAACCTTCCAAATGCAGGGCTGCATTTGAGCCTTTAAAAATGTATACCTATATTTAGAGGCACCTTAAAAATATAGGGTTGCATTTGGGAGCTCTTTTTCAGGCTATAAATAGGCTTGGGGTTCATTTTACCTTATTCTTGCATTTGAGCATTCTGATTTTGTATTTGAAAGAAGAGAAGAGTTTTGTGATGGAGGGAGCAGATGTGATGACTTAAGAAGAAGGGCATGTAGGAGAGGTAAGTTCCCATGTAGCCTTATTATAGATTATATGTTTCAATTTTTGTTTTTTATTTTTGTTGTTTTCAGTTATTTTTATTTTTAGTATTTTTGTTTTGGTTTACTTTTATTTCAATTTTTTTTTAGTAAAGGCATAGGGGTGGGTGAAAAGTTTTTTTTTTGAAATGGAATAAGTAGACGGTATAAGTAAATGGTATAGTACATACCAATTTGAAACTTATGATATATTTCTTCTTTTGAAACCCCATAGATAGGGCTCGATGATAACCTTGAGCAATTTTTCTTGAACGCGATCACATTGCAAAATTGAGTTACCAAATTGATCTGATTTAGGACAAGATGTGACAAGGTGATGTCTAGGATACATGGATGGATTGATTTGGTAATTTTTTAAATTTTTGTAGCCTTTTGGGATGTTTTGAATTATTTTGGGGCCTTTTTGGACCTTTTGAAGCCTTGTAGGGCCAAACGTAGGGTTGCGTTTGAGAATTTACAAATGTATGACTATGTTTGGAGGCACCTTCCAAATGCAGGGCTGAATTTGAGCTTTTACAAATGTATACCTATGTTTAGGGGCACCTACAAAACATAGCGCTGCATTTGGGAGCTCTTTTTATGGCTATATATAGGCTTGGGATTTATTCTATCTTATTCTTGCATTTGAGCATTCTAATTCTGTATTTTAAAGAGGAGAAGAGCTTTGTGATGGAGGGAGTAGATGTGATGAATGGATCATAAGGGCATGTAGGAGAGGTAAGTTCCTGTGTAGCCTTCTTCTAGATTAGATGTTTCAATTTTTTTGTTTATTTTTTTTCTTTTTCAATTTTTTTTTATTTTTAGTATTTTTTTTAGTTTACATTTATTTCCAATTTGTTTTAATAAACAAAAAGGGGTGGGTAAATTTTTTTTTTTGAAATGGAATAAGTGGATGGAAGGAGAATTTTTATTTTAAAATGGATGATGTATTGATTTGTTTTTATTTTTGTTTTTGACACAAGTTAAGATGTTGGTTGCACGACACTGATTTTCTCCTATTCTACCTCATGTTAGGAAGGCTTTGGTTGAGTATGATTGAAGATAGTTGGAGAGGGTGGGATTGGTAGATGCAACATGGATAGACGTGGTTAGGGAAAATAAGGGATACCTATCAATATTTATGGAGATGTGGGACCCTAAAATGGGAACTTTCTAGCTCCCAATAGGGTAGATGATGATTACCTTGGAGGACATATATCACATATTCCATCTGCCTATTGAGGTATTGCCTATTAGAGTCAAATGGGATAAGGATATTGAGTTGAGGTTCCTCTATGGATATGTATGGGAGGATATGTATTTTAGTGAGGGTGCCACTTAGTACTTGGATATGTTTTGATGGGGGGATTTTGAGGTACTTATGATGTATGTTATGTTCATATTAGCCAATATGTTATTGCCTAGCAGTATAGGAGCCAAGTTCCCTTAAAACCAAATTTAGTTGGTGTAAGGCATGATTAGTGAGGCTCTAGTTTATTCTTGAGCCCCTACATTTTTGGTTCATACTCACATTGAGCTCTATGATATGAAGAGGCATCTACAAAAAGGTTTGGGCTATAACTTATTACTTTTTATTTAGTGATGTGAGCACTTTAGTATGGGTTACCATATGGATTTACCCCATGAGTGGGACATATCACATAATTATGGTCTTAGGTGGTGGATAGATAAGGATTTATGACCAATCTACCTTAGATATAACAGATAGAAGTATAGGGACATGTGGACAAAGTTGATAAGTATTGATGTGTTTTGGCTACCATGGTGAGGAAATGATGGATGGCATGAGGATAGGGTGCAATTACGGTGAGTTTGATACGCTTTATGGGTATGAAAATTCCATGTTAGTAAGAAGGATTTGATTCAATTTTCTTGTGTCTTACGATAGTTTGTGCTACCATAGAGGGTTCAAAACAACCCTATAATATATATGCATCATATGGATGATCTCAACTTGACCTATCCTAATGATTGGCTAGTGTAGGATGAGGATGATGAGGTATTAAACATCCCAAATGTGGATGACATTAAGATAATTATTGAGTACAATTATTATTTTGCTACATAGCTACCTTACACACTAAGTTAGGCCTTGGATTATGGTAGTAGGGATGAGGGGATGTTAGGGTTGTACAGGTGGTAGAGGATCCTCCACGATAACAAAGACATCATTTATTGAGTGGTGGTACAAATCTCACTATAGTTATTAAGGATAGATATATGGAAGGTGGTGGTAGGGGAAATGGTGGATATGTGGGTGTAGACATGGGAGTTATAGATGAGGTTCTAGAGAGGGATTTAGTACAAGGTGATGAGGATTGGGTGAAACTATAGGTAGATTGGGATAGCCTAGTTGAGTAGTGATACAAATTTCTATAGATCAGGAAGGCTCAAGATGCCAAGATGGAGGCTTAAGATTTCAATATGGCATGATTACAAAGTGAGATAGGGGCTCAATATGTCGATATGGAACAACTACAATGTGAGGTGGAGGGGCTACAAAGTAACCCAGACAAAGGTAGCAAAGTAGATATCATAGCTGCTCTTTGAGTAAATATGGGCAAGAGGGAAGGGTGATAGCGATAGGATTTATCTTACATTCAGTTACAAGATGATTACATTCAGTCACTAGAGGATCAACTTGGTTAACATCATATTCCACTATCAATGTGGCCTTCTTCATTTAGTTCTAGATCTAGTTAGTGGAGTGAATCTTGGTATGGTAGTTCTCACTCAAGAGCTCCATAGCTCCTATAACTATCTTTATTACAGGGTTCTTTGTTGAGGCCTTCTCTTTGAGTGCCTAGGGTTCTTGATGGTATTGGCTAGCATTGCTCATTGTACTTATTTTTTTGGATGTTTTATTTTGTTTTTAATTATGAACCTTAGAGCTATGTTGTATATATCCTATGGGTGATCTATGTAATTTGTAATTTATACATATATATGGCCTTTTGTGTATTATTTTTATTATGGTGTGTGTGTGTTACTTTTATTGTGAATGCATCAATAATGGTATATGCATGAGTTAGAATGAATGTACTATGAATGAATGCATATGATATTGTGATGATGGATGTAATTGAAGTAATGGTATGACCTTATCGAATGTTATTTGAATAGGTTATGGAGCATTATTTAGTAGACTTTGCCTTTATTTCTTAATCAAGGTCACCAACATAGTAATACTAGTTTGATGATGAACTAAAATATATGTGTAATATTGTGATGATGGTATGGAATTTAATCTTGCTTATCACATTGTTTTTCTTAGGGATAAAAGAATCTAGAGTTTTTTTCCAAAGAATCAAACATCCTAGTGATCTCAAACAAACTCATCTATTAATGTCGTAAATTAATAAGATACTAAGGTTATCCTAGTGGAGTCAAATTTCTTAAGGACCAACTATGTGTGCTTTGAGCATTCATTACCAATCATGAGCATGGGCAGACTAATCAATTATAAGTTATACCAATAAGCTAGATCATCCATGAGCATACATAGGTCCATACAAAATAAGGATGCTAATGTGATAAACATATCACCATGTCAAGTGTACTTCACTACTAGTTATGCTTCTATATACCTTATGGAGGTTAACCCCATGACTAATGACCTGAGAATTCTAGGGATTCAATTTTTATTTGATTTTTCTTTTTTGGAAAAATACTTTTGTATTTTTTTTGTGCTTGTCCTTTTTCCAATTCTTAGGGTTAGACCATGTGCATGATAGGATGAGCAGGGAAAACCATTCACTTTATGGCAATAGCTACTCATGAGTTTGTCATTCTAAGGTATCATAATGTGATTAATGTGTGTGGTCCAATAGGAAAGTTGATTTAACTAGGAAAAAATTGTAGCACCTAAAGACCATTTGACATTCAATAGAGGTTTCTTGAAACCCTAGGAGTGGCTAAGTGACTAAAAACACCTAGAGATTCCTCAAACCAGAGACTAGAAAAGACATTATGTGCCACGATATTTATTGCCTTTTTTGGTATGGTGGTGTATAGTGAAATGAAACCAATATTAGGATGAAGGTGACCCTCATTAAGGAAACAAGACTCAATGGACTAAAAATTATTCAAACTAACCGAATGATAACTAATATGACAAGTGACATGTATGAGTGCAAATGATAGGAATGTGTGAATGCAGTGTAAATAGACTATATGAGTTATGAATGCATGAATGGATGCACAAAAATGCAATGCAATGTTATGCATAGTGGCTATTTATCACCAAATTGGCTAAAATTAGGATTTTAAAAATTTGGAATTGGCTAATATTTAGGACCCTTGACTAGGGCCCATTAGCCAAAACAAATTGGGTGCAATTTTTTTTTGGGTTAATTCGCCTCAATTTTATAGTAATTTGACCATTTTAAGTTTAAATTTCTAACATTGTCCCTAATAATAGTGAAACTTCTATATGCATTTGGACACTATTCACTTGGATTTTGAAACTGATTTGTCAAATTTTTATAAATATATTTTGGGACCGATCCTTTATGCATAACCCTAATGGAATGTGAATGAGTAATCAAACAATTATATATATTAGCCATGTATATATAAATATATATAGTTAGAATCACATATCGAACACTCTCAAGTAAATAATGTTCAATGGCTCAGGATCTTCTATTCCCTTGAGACTGGCAAGCTTGTATGTTCCTAGACCTAACTTCTATTTAATTATAAATGGACCTAACCAGTTAGTCAAATTTGTCATGAAGGTGCGATAAGGCATTGGTGTTTTGATGATTCTCCTTGAAAATGAGATCTCCTACTTGGAATTCATGTGGATAAAATTTTACATTATAAGCATGCTTGATACCTTATTGATATACCTATAGATGCTCCAAGGTGTTGATTCATATTTCATCAAGGAGCATGATTTGGTCAAGATACATTTGTCTGTAAGTATTATTTTCCATAAATTATTATAATTAAACATGTTAAGGGGATCTCAAGCTCAAGAGGCATACCTTCTTTGATACCATAGACTAGAAAAAATGGTGTTGCCCCTATAAGTATACAAATACTCATTTGATAAGCCCATAATGCTAAGGGGATATGAATATACCAATATCTATTATTATATTTAACTAGTTTCTTTATAATGGCTATCAAGGTCTTATTGGTGGCCTCAACTTATCCATTTTATTATGGGTAATAAGGAGTCGACAAACTTTGTTGGGTATGATATTTCTTGCAAAGTGCTCAAACATCATTATTCTTGAAATACTTATCATTATCTAAAATTATCTTCAATAGAATGCCAAAATGATAGATAATGTGCTAGAGTATGAAATCCATAATTTTAAGTCTTGTCATAGTGGTCATAGGAATTACCTTGATCCCTTTTGTGAAGTATTTTGTGGCAATAATGATGAATTTGTGTTGTCCCAACAAGGAAGGTGATATTTTTGCAATCAAATTGAGGCCCCATTATGAAAATTATCAGACTCTTAATTATATATAACACATACGATACATGAGTTAAATTGGTATGCTATTACCCATGTTTTGCAGGTGAGTTGGAGAGGAGAGGGCAATCCTCCAAGGGAGGTCCCAAGTTCGAATCTCCACCCTACAAAAAAGCTGAATTGGGTACTGTTGGCATTTTTGCCACATTGATTTGATCATTGATTATTCATGCTTAAGTTGTTGCAATTCTAACTTCTCTATAGGTTTTTGATGCAAAAAAATGACTAAGTCCGAAAGTTGTCGCAAAATCGCAACAAAAAATAGCATAGAGAGCCAAGTCGAAAAACCGTCACGATATCACGACATGTCGCAGAATCGTGGGTCGGTCGAGGAGAGAGAAAATCAATGCAAAATTGGCACGATTTCACGACGTGTCGCAAAATCATGGTCAACACGGTCAATGGCAGCAGGTGGGCAGAACCATCGTGATATCACGACGTGTTCAATTTTCATGGTCAAAATGGTCAAATGAGGGCAGAGCGACAAACTGTCACGAAATTGCGACAAAACACAGCAGAAGGCATAAGACTCACTGTCATAGCGAAATCGCAACGGAAGGTGGCTCAAAGCGTGCAACTCGAAATACATCGCGAAATCGTGACGCGTCGCATTTTTGCGGCACGGGTGGTTTCAAAGGGCTTAAATGGAAAATGGTAGTGAAATTGCTACAGTTATGAAATGAAGCCAAACAAAGTAAAAAGCGTAGCGAAATCGCTACATGTTCCAGAATCACGGGTCATTTGTTGAAAAAGAGTCTAAGGCACAAAAGCGTAGCGATATCGTGCAACTTTTGAGGAAACATTCCAGCAAGGCAAAGACGTCACGAAATCATGAAAGAAAGTGAGAACCGTACAGAAGGCGAGAAATGGTAGCGATTTCGTGACACATTATTGAAAAGAGACTAAGTGTTGAGAAACGTAGCGAAATCGCGACAGGGTGAAGTTGAAGACATTCTAAGGCAAAAGTGTCGCATTTTTGCGGCTTAAGAGCAAGGCCGTACAACATGCAGAAAACTTGTAGCGAAATCGCTACATGTTCCATTTTTGCGGGTTAGAAGGGAAGATAGAGCTGAAATACAGAAAGCGTAGCGAAATCGTGCAGCGTCTCATTTTTGCGGTGCAAGCTAGCGAAGGAGATAATGAAGCCGAATGTGTAGCGATTTCGCGACATGGTTGGTTTTCATGGCTTAGAAGCGAAGAGGCGTACGGACCAGAAAGACGTCGCGATTTTGTGACCTATCGCGTTTTCGTGACCTGTTGCAGTTTCGCGCCCAAAAGCAGTTTAAATGGCCCGATGCTATTTTGTGATTTTTGATGATTAAATGCATCCAAGAATTGAATGTTTTGCTGATTTTCGATGTGGTCAAGGTAGAAGAACGTGCCCAGGCTACCAGAATTGAAGATCAAAGCTGCTGTTCATGATTTTTCTAACGGTTTCATGCATATTTCCAAGAACAACATTTAATGAAAATGGCTGACTCTTTCATATGGCATTTAATTTATGGTTTCTCCGAGGCTGTTTAAGGATAACATCTCTTTGTTTTCGTTGCACAAATTATAGATCTCGAGGAGGTCCGTTGCAAATTTTAAATGCTGCCAAAGAGGCCAGACCTCTATAAAAATTAATGTAAATCTCATTTGCAAGGGTCGAGAGTGTGAGATACTTTTGCTAAAAGCTTTTTAAGTGCTTTGCATTAATATAAGACATTTGGCTCTCTGGTTTCACGAGTGATTTTTCTGTGCATTGTTCCTTCTACATACTGCATTCCTAATTTGTGCTCGGATCTTTTATTTGCTACTAGTTTTAATTTTGTATTGAGTTTTAACAATTGCTAGTAAAAGAGTGAGTTCTAGAATGTTAGTTTGGAGGTCATCTACGCAAGGTTACGAGTGGATCACGCCATTGTTTTCTATTATCTGCTATTGTTGTACATAGAGTTATTTGTTGTTGCTCTTTCTTGATTAGATAAATTCGGCTACGGCCATATTTCTCGTTTCTTTCCACATCATTGTCCATTTCTTTCCTGTAACTTTCATCTAAAAACAAGTTTAGAATAGTAAGGGAACCAGCCCACTCTGGAGATTGGCCTGGGAGACATTTCTTTCTCCCAGCCTTTCAATGTTGGCCGGGTCTAGGGTGCACTTAATATAAAAATCCTTTCTTATGGAAGATTCGTGACCAACAATTTTTGGCACGCCCGGTGGGACAGACTTATTCTGTCTCAAAAAGATCCCATAGTATCGAAGGTTTAATGTTCGCCTTCATACCGTAAGTTTAGAGCATTTGGTGACTCTGCTGTACTCAGAAATCTCTAAATGTGGATGCAGTGAAAGTTGTACTTCATGATCACGAGATCACAATCTAAAAAAGTTGGAGATCTTATCGAGTTTTTTGAACTTGACAGTACTAGAAGTGGTGAGCATTCTAGGTTGGTTCCCCCATCATCATATGCTATATCCACACAAATCCCTGGTATTGTTACTAGTTTTCCATTGTCTCAAGTACATACACTAGTTCCAATGGCCTAGTATCCTCCGCCTAGGTAGTTTTCAGCTTGGAATAGCTCAGGTGCCTTGAATATCTAGGCCCAAAATCCAGTTCCCTAGGCTACCTTGAAGGCATTGCCAACTTATGATGGTACGGGAAAGACTGCATATGGACATATTCATGATGTAGCTTCTCTGGCAACTATTCATGATATAACAGATGAATATGTCATGGTGAAGTTACTAGTATTGTCTCTAAGAGGAAAATTGTTGTACTGGTATAGATCTCTACAACTAGGCACAATTTCATCCTGGGATCAGGTAGGAGAATTATTAGTTAAGAATTTTCATGAACAGGCTGACCCATTTTCATTGTTGCACCAGTTTAATGCTATTCAAAGGCATTCGCAGGAGGAAATAGAAGATTTTAATGTTCGCTTTACCAGGAGCTGGCAGTGAGTACCTGAAGGACTTTGCCCTACCTTGGAGCAAGCTACATTTTACTACCTTCGAGCATTCAATACAGATATTGGCTTGGTGATCAGGCAGTCCAATGTGATGAATTTCCCAGAATTGTTTGAGCAAGCACAAAAGGTGGAGGCAGATTTGATTGCAATCGTCAGGTTTCCCCAAAGGTAGCAATGCCAATTCTTCTTGATATTCCACAACATTTATATCCTAGTTCTTTTGCGCAATCTATGTCCACTATGTATCCTATCCCATCATGGAATTCTAGTGCACCACAAATTGCACCTATCCCAGCTCCTCAACTGTCTACTTTAGCAAGTCTGCAGCTGCCTGCACCCAGCATTCCACCATTCCTTTCTTCCACCTCATTTCTAGTGTTACAGCACCACCAGCTCCTTTGCCTTTACCAGTGCCTCCTGTGCCTGCAAACCCTGATCCTTATACAGCACTATTGCAAGAGGTAAAATCTGCCAATTCGGCAATTAGAGCAATGGGTAACAAGATCACGCTTATTGAGAGGAAGTAGACTGAGTGAGATTTCCAACCAAGGATATTTCAACCTCCTTCAATTACTAGAGACCAAGCTGCTTCAACAAGCAAAGCTCCTGAGAAAATCTTGACTGCTTTGGTAAATGAAGATGCAGTTCCTGCTGACAGAACGTATTGGTGTTCGACTTGTAATGATCCTCATGGAGAAGATACCTACATGGTCCATCTGAATTATGTGTAGACATTGGCTGCTAGTTCTTCAGGAGGGCAAGTCAATATGATCTCTGAGGTAGGCCATAGCTTAATGACTCCACTGGAAGAGCAAGTTTCTGTGCTTACAAGGACTGGTAAGAAATCTGTTACAGTGGATCCTGCTGATTTAGAATCATTAAAAGTGCCAGTCGATTTGAAGAAGCCGGTGAAAGTGCCAATGCCAGTTTCAAAACCCGACACACCTATTTTTCTGAAGGATCCTGTTTCTCATAGAGTTTAAGAAAAGGTTGCAACTGCACCAACAAGATCAGAAGCAGAAGAGCAAGCTTGAGAGAAGTTGAAGTATCCTTCATTGACAAAGAGGCTAAGAGTGGAAGCTACTCAGCAGTATCAAAGTAGATATGAACATCCTGTTGAAAATAAGGACTCTGCTGCGATTGCATACAATATTTTCGAAGAACTGAAGAAGACCCCAGCTAAGGTTAGTCTTTATGATGTATTGCAATTGCCTGGGCAGGTAGATTTATTGCAAGAATCTTTAAAATCTGTTAAGGATAATGAAAAGGGTCCTACCCAGATAGTTTATGCCCAAACCTTAACCACTTTTGTTACTGGTAAAAATAGACCACCCCCATTTTATTTATCACTGCAAATAGAGGGTTGGATCGTGCATAATTGCATGATCGACTCTGGAGCCGCTACAACTATCATGCCGAAGGCAGTTTGCGAGGTGATGGGCATGGAATAAACACAAAGTAGCCCTGGTGTTTTGCAGTTAGATGGTACTCCTATAAAAATGGTGGGTGTAATCAAGGATGTCCCAATTGTTTTGCATACTATGCCCCAGATTACAGTCATTCAAGAGATTGTTGTGGTGGATCTAGAACCCTATTTTAGTATGTGCTTATCCAGAGAGTTTACTGCAAAGTTGGGGGGTTATCTGGCCTTAGATTATTCCCACTTAGAAATCCCTTTCAAAGGCAAAAAACTTAGAATCCAGAATGAAAAACCTTCCTCTTTTCATATCAAAAAGCTGGAAGAAACAGACAAAAACATGCAGTTTGTTCACATGTTAACTGAAGAGTCCGAGGATTCGGTTTTGATGCATGAGGTTTTAGAAGAACTTCAGTTGGATGATCAGTTTTCTATGCTTGATTTTAATGCTATGCTGGAGACTGAAATTGGCTGTTATTCCATCCAAAAACCTGAGAGTGGTCCAAAGCAGGTATTTCCTAACCAAGCTGATCAGAATTCTGTCATAGACCAACTATGGCAATTATATTTCGATGGGGATAGATGTAAGAACGATGCAGGAGCAGGTATTATTTTGATTTCTCCTTCTAGTTTACAAAGAACATATTCATACCGTCTTACTTGGAATTGTACTAACAATGCTGTCGAGTACGAAGCATTATGCTTAGGCTTGAAAAAGGCAAGGAAGTTGGGAATCGAACAGCTCTAGATTTTTGGTGATTCTGAGCTTATTGTAAACCAAGTCACAAACAGGTGCATTTCTAAGTAGCATTACCTTAAAGCATACCGCAACCAAGTGTGGGACCTGTTTGAGTTTTTCACAGCTCTGAATATTCAAGCCATTTCCCGAGAGCTAAATAAGCATGCAGATCTCTTAGCATCCCTTGGAGCCAATTTTTTGCCTATTGAGAAGGTAGTTAAGAAACCAAAGACAGTAAGGATGGTGTACAGGCCAAGTGTCCCAGAAAAGGATATTTTTTGGCAGGTCTTTGAGGATTATGAGCAAATTGTCAATTTTTTTATTCAAGAGGCTACTACTATCAAAGGGAGAACTTTGGAGCATGAAGAAGCTGAGGGTCTAATTCAGTTACGAAATAATCACATTTCGAAGGGTCTTATAACTCTGGAAAGTTTGTTTGATCAGCATGATCGGTCCAAGAAACATCGGATCGAGATTGATAAAAAAGAATACATGGAGTTACAGTTGGAACCCAACAAAGTCATTAAGGTTGGAACTGTTTCTACTCCTGATGAACTACAAGAAATCAGACAACTGTGTGAGGAATTTTTTGATATTGTGGCTTGGAGTTATGAAGATTTGAAAGGATACGATAAACAGATTATGCAGCATACGATTGAATTGGAATAAGGACTCAGACCTTTTTGACAAAAGCAGCGGCCAGTAAATCTAAATATTGAGACTCTAATGAGGGCCGAGCTTGTGAAAATGCTACAAGCCAAAATTATATATCCAGTTAAGCACTCAACTTGGGTTGCCAATCTGGTTCCGATTCGAAAGAAGAATGGAGACATTCAACTATGTGTAGATTTTCAGAATCTGAACCGTGCATCTTTGAAAGACCATTATCCTTTGCCACGTATAGATCAAATACTACATGTTGTTGTTGGAGCTCAGCGTTTCTCACTGTTGGATGGATTCTCTGGATATAACCAGATTTGGGTTAGAGATGAGGACCAGTACAAGACAACATTTATAACTAAGTGGGGCACTTTTGCTTATTAGCGAATGCCTTTTGGACTATCAAATGCTGGGGCCACCTTTCAGAGAGCCATGGATATTGCATTCAAGGAACTCTTGAACAAGATTATTGTGATATATCTTGATGACAT
Source organism: Wollemia nobilis (assembly GCA_028583015.1). Taxonomy (NCBI): domain Eukaryota; kingdom Viridiplantae; phylum Streptophyta; class Pinopsida; order Araucariales; family Araucariaceae; genus Wollemia; species Wollemia nobilis. Next base: position 2,060,406 of record JAQPPZ010017037.1, read on the forward strand.
GACTGTCTTTTCACATAGATGGGAAGACCACTATTCTCACCTGAGGCAAATTTTTGGTAAGTGCAGAGAATTCAGGATTTCCATTAATCCAAAGAAGTCAGTGTTTGCAGTGAAGGAAGGTAAAATCTTGGGGCATGTTATTTTAGAGGATGGTTTAGCAATAGATCCAGCCCGAGTTGAAGCATTGAAAAAATTATCACTCCCTGCAAATAAGAAGGAACTGTAGTCCTTCTTTGGACAGATCAATTTTATCAGAAAGTTCATTTTTTATTTTGCCCAGGTTGTGAAACCCACGACTGAGTTGTTGAAGAAGGATGCAGACTTTAAATGGACAGCTCGAAGGAAAGAGGCATTCCAAGAAATTAAGGATAGAATAGCGTAGGCTCCTGTACTGATTAATCCTGATTATTCAAAATATTTCATTTTGTATGCAGTTGGGGAAGATGAAAGTTATGCTGCAGTTCTTACACAGAAAGGGGACGATGGGAATGAAAGGCCCATTGCTTTCCTTAGTCAGGTTATTTTACCTCATGAGGTAAAGTATAATTTCATTGAAAAATAAGTGTATGCTGTTATGAAATCCCTTAAGAAATTCAAGCATTTTATATCTCAGAGTAGAACAGTTGTCTATGTTATACATCCTGATGTAAGAAATTTCATCATTCAAGGAGATATGGGAGATAAACGCGCTGGTTGGGTCACCAAGATCTAAGAATTTGATATTGAAATTCATCCAACTAAGCTCGTGCATGGTAAGGTTTTGTGCCAGCATTTAGCAAAGATGGCAACATCTGGTATAGATGAATATCAAGTAGATGACCTTGTTAGTGATGATAATCTGATGAAACTCTTAGTTTAGGAACAAGATTGGGCAGATGACCTCATTGATTATTTCACCACTGGTAAATGCCCTTCACAGTTAAATTCCTCACAGCGGAGAAGATTTCATCTGCAAGCTCTTAGGTATGTTTTATTGCCAGAAGGATTGTTTTTTAAGAATATTGATGGTGTTCTTTTAAGATGTGTCAAGGAATCAGAGAAGGCTAGACTCCTGGAGGAGTTTCATTCTGGCATATCAGGAGGACACTATGCAGGTAGACCGATGGCTTTAAAGATAATTCGAGTTGGTTACTATTGGCCGACCTTGTTCATAGATTCTTTCAGGATTGCCCAAGCATGTGACAAATGTCAGAGATATACAGGAAGAGTTAGGAATGCATCACTGCCTTTGCATCCGATTCAGGTTGAAGCACCCTTTCAGTAGTGGGGGTTGGACTTTATTGGGATTATTGATCCGAATTCCTCAGTTGGACACAGGTATATTTTGACAGCGACATATTATTTTACGAGGTGGTCTGAAGCTATTCCAACCAAGGTTGTGAATCATATTGTGGTGATTTCTTTTATTGAAGGCCTAATTACACGCTTTGGCATTCCTAATGCTATCATCACGGATAATGGTACTCCATTTATTGGAGCTGAACTAGCTGAGTTTGCAACCAAGTATGGCATTTTCCTGAAAACATCTTCAAACTATTATCCACAGGGAAATGGTTTGGCAGAGTCCACAAATAAAAATTTGCTTTGGATTTTAAAGAGGTCTTTGGGAGAGAACAAGAGATCATGGCACCTTTTACTGAATAAAGCTTTGTGGGCAGATAGGATTTCAATCAAGAAGTCTATCAAGACTTCACCCTATGCCCTGGTTTATGGAAAAGAGGCAAGGTTGCCTGTTCATCTAGAGTTGCCAATATTGCAGCAGTTGCAAGATTTTTAGGATGATGAAACAGACATAAATTCCTTGGATATGCGGTTGGCTCAGTTGTTGCAGTTGGAAGAGCAGCGTTCTGAGGCATATGAAGAGTTTGCTAAACACACACAGGGTATTTCGAAGTGGTTCCATAAACATTCTGTAGATCGTCCACTTAAAGTGGGAGATTTGGTTCTAAAATGGAATGAAAACAAAGCTAAGCCTAGGAATCACAAGAAGTTTGATGCTCTATGGGAGGGTCCCTTCCGCATTATCAGTGCTGGTGCAGCAAATTCGTTCTATCTGGAAGACTTGGATGGCAGCCCACTTCCTATTTCAGTGAATGGCTTTCATCTGAAAGCCTACACTTCATGAACTGGCAGTCCAGTGTAAACTTGTATATAAAAAAAAGAAAAAAAAATAGAAAAAGAAAAAAAGCAAAAAAAAAAAAAAAGAAGTATTGTTTTTATTTTGTCACTTCGGCTCTTTTTGCATGTGAGCCGTGAGTGCCTATTTTTTTTTTTTTTCCTTTCCCAGCAGTTGGTGGCTTTCTAGCAATTTCTTCTTTCTCCTTCCCTTTTTCTTCCCTTTCCCTTCACCTTCCTCCTTCCTCTACTTCTTTTTCTTCTGTAGTAAAGAAAAAGCCACTGTTGTTGTTTCTTTTCCCCTTTCCTATTATTCTCGCTTCTTCTTATCCTTTTCTTCCAAGTTTTTTGTTATTTTACGCATTTGTTTACAGTTCAGTTCATTTACTTCCATTTCACTTCCATCGCAGCTAGTGTCACAGAAGCATCTTGTTACTGTGTTCACCACGTCACTTTCACCCATTCCATCACTCCATCATATTACCATTTCATTTGCATTTCATCGCCTATGCATCTGCAGGATCTCATTCCATTCATTTCCATTCCATAATCAGTTGAGCCAAATGCAGGTTCTTTTAGTTTCATTCATTTCAGCAAATGATTTTGCAGCAGTTCTTCGAGATGTACTCAGCAGCTAATTTTTTGTTCTAAATTTTTCATGACTCTGTACCTAATGGATTTAGGCCTGGATTCTTGCATACAGCAGAACTGTATACCCAGAGAGCCACCAAGAATGTTGGCATTTTTGCCACATTGATTTGATCATTGATTATTCATGCTTAAGTTGTTGCAATTCTAACTTCTCTACAGGGTTTTGATGCAAAAAAATGACTAAGTCTAAAAGTTGTCACGAAATCGCGACAAAAAATAGCATAGAGAGCCAAGTCGAAAAATCGTCGCGATATCGTGACATGTCGCAGAATCACGGGTCGATCGAGGAGAGAGAAATTCAATGCAGAATTGGTGCAATTTCGTGATGTGTCGCAAAATCACGGTCAACGCAGTCAACGGCAGCAGGTGAGCAGAACCGTCGCGATATCATGACGTGTTCGATTTTTGTGGTCAAAATGGTCAAAGGAGGGCAGAGCGACAAACTGTCGCGAAATCACGACAAAACTCAGCAGAAGGCATAAGACTCAATGTCGTAGCAAAATCGCGATGAAAGATGGCACAAAGCACGTAAGTCAAAAGACATCGCAAAATCGTGACGCGTCGCGTTTCGCAGCGCGGGTGGTTTCAAAAGGCTTAAGTGGTAAAATGGTAGCGAAATCGCTACAGTTAGGAAATGAAGCCAAACAAAGCAAAGAGCGTAGCAAAATCGCTACATGTTCCATGGTCACGGGTCAGTTGAAGAAAAAGAGTCTAAGGCACAAAGGCGTAGCGATATCATGCAAATTTTGAGGAAACGTTCCAGCAAGGCAAAGACGTCGTGAAATCGTGACAGAAAGTGAGAACCATACAGAGGGCAAGAAATGGTAGCGATTTCGTGACACATTATTGAAAAGAGACTAAGTGCGGAGAAACGTAGCGAAATCGCGACAGGGTGAAGTTGAAGACATTCTAAGGCAAAAGTGTCGCATTTTCATGGCTTAAGAGCAAGGCCGTACAGCATGCAACAAAGTTGTAGCGAAATCGCTACATGTTCCATTTTCACGGGTTAGAAGGGAAGATAGAGCCGAAAGACAGAAAGCGTAGCGAAATCGTGCAACATCTCATTTTCACGGTGCAAGCTAGCGAAGGAGATAATGAAGCTGAATGTGTAGCGATTTCATGACATGGTTGGTTTTCGTGGCTTAGAAGCAGCATAAGCATACGGACCAAAAAGACATCATGATTTCGTGACCTATCGTGTTTTCGTGACCTATTGCAGTTTCGCGCCCAAAAGTAGTTTAAACGGCCCGATGCTATTTTGTGATTTATGATGATTAAATGCATCCCAGAATTGAATGTTTTGCTGATTTTTGATGTGGTCAAGGTAGAAGAACGTGCCCAGGCTACCAGAATTGAAGATCGAAGCTGCTGTTCATGATTTTTATAATGGTTTCATGCATATTTCCAAGAACAACATTTAATGAAAATGGTCGACTCTTTCATATGGCATTTAATTTCTGGTTTCTCCGAGGTTGTTTAAGGATAACATCTCTTTGTTTCCGTTGCACAAATTATAGATCTCGAGGAGGTCCGTTGCAAATTTTAAATGCTGCCAAGAGGCCAGACCTCTATAAAAACCAATGTAAATCTCATTTGCAAGGGTTGAGAGTTTGAGAGATATTATTGCGTGGAAGCTTTCAAGTGCTTTGCATTAATAAAAGACATTTGGCTCTCCCAGTGATTTTTAAATTTGTGCATTGATTTCCTTCTACGTCCATGCATTCCTAAGTTATGCTCGGATCTTTCTATTTGCTGCTAGATTTTAATTTTGTATTTGAGTTTTAAAAATTGCTAGTAAAAGAGTGAGTTCTGGAATGTTAGTTTGGAGGTCATCTACGCAAGGTCGTACGAGTGGATCACGCCATTGTTTTTTGTTATCTGCTATTGTTCATACTTGAAGGTCTATCTTGTCGTTGCTCTTTCTCGATCTGATAAATTTGGCCTACGGCTATATTTCTCGTCCCTTTTTCTTTTTCTCTCATCATTGTCCATTTCTTTCCTATAGATTTCATCTAAAAACAAGTTTAGAAATAGTAAGGGAACCAGCCCACTCTGGAGATTGGCCTGGGAGACATTTCTTTCTCCCAGCCTTTCAATGTTGGCCGGGTCTAGGGTGCACTTAATATAAAAATCCTTTCCTATGGCAGATTCGTGACCAACAGTACCCAAAATCCAATTGATAATGTTGGTGCGGGCAGGGTCGGGTGTGACCCTTGGGTGACTTTGATGGTGTAGAACCCCCTGTTCATGGTCTCTTAGACCAAGGCAGCCCCATAAGGGGTTTTTCACTAAAAAAAAAAATTGGTATGTTATTGACACTTTTAATATTTCTTTACATGGTTGCAATAGTTGCTTTCCATGGTAGGCCAATAGTATCCCATATAAAAAATGTTCTTTGTAATGGACATCCCACTAAAATGGTCACCACAAGTACCATCATGGGCCTCAGATATAGATCATTGTACCTATGTAGATTCTAGACATCAGAGTAAAATCCCATTATAACCATGTTTATACAACATATCTCCCAAGAGAGGGAAATAAACTGCCTTCTATTTGAAATTTTGTTTGGCCATTCATGATAAATATATAGGGAGAGTATTGAACCTAAGAAATTCCTTTATCATATTAAGCCAATGCTCGTATGAATATGCATGAATGAAGAAAATATCTTTTTTCATATTTAGACTTAGTCCATGTAATTGCATATTTGGACATTGTCGTTATACGTAGCTGTTGGAACTCTAATCGGGGTTCTTTAGAATCAATGATCCTAGAGAGGCCATCGTATATACAAATCTATTAGTCAATCGAGGTAAGTTTTCAATCTCTTACCAATCAAATTTTGCTAGTAATTTTTTTTGCTATTTTGTTGTAAACTTTTAAGACTAGATCTTTGCATTGGTAAGTTTATTTCACTTGATTGACTACAAGTTGGGAGTCATCAAATATTCTAATACTCTTGATGCCTATAGACATATTTGCCCGAAGCCTTAGGATTAAGGCTTCATACTCTACATTAGTATTCATGCATGGAAAATCAAGTTTAAATGATGAAGAGATGGCCATCCTTTGTGGTGTATAAAACACAACTCCTACACCTTGTCCTTTCTTGTAATTTGATCCATAAAATAATAGGGTAATTTCAAAATCATCTTCAGGAGTGATATGTTCTTCCTATTCAGTAACGGTAAATACTGAATCATCTGGTAGCTTGATAAATAAAGGTCGATCATTAGGAAGCATAGCTTCAGTGAGCTGATCAACTATCACCTGACTCTTGATGGATTTTTATCTAATAAATTTGAGATAAAATTTGATTATGAGCATTATCCATTTCATGGTATGTGTGTTGTTGTATGTATGATTCATCATATAACACAGAGGGTTTTCTCATGCTATGATATAAGTGATGTAACTTAGCATGTAATATCTGAGTTTTTTTATGGCAAAAACCATTGTTAAAAATAACTTTTTGACATATGTGTATATGTTTTTTTAGCTCAGCAATTTTTTATTAATATAATAAATTGCTTGCTCACTATGATTTTCATTGTTTTGTATGAGCATCATCCCTAGTGAAAAAAAAATGGCTGATATATAATATAAAGTGGGATGTCAGGGTGAGGTGGTATAACCATCGACAATGAGGCTAGATATTGCTTGATGTCGTCGAATTCCTCTTGACAGTCTTTATTCTATGAGAAAGTGATCCCCTTTTGTAGCGGGTCATTGAATGGCCTGCATTTATTGTAGAGTTGTACAATAATGAAAATAATCACTTGAATATTCCCCTGTAAATTGTGTAACTCCTTAAGGGATCAAAATTATTTCTTTTCCATCCCTTAGCATTTGTGAATCCATGACCTATATTTCAACCTATTCTATCTTTAATATGCAAGAGATCAACATATATACTCAATATTGAGTTGATTATACACCATCTGGAGTCAACTAGAGCTATGTCAATACCCTTATCTTAGACTTGATCGCACATATCCATTGTGACCTATGATCGTCTATCCCATACCAAAAATCATGGCTAATGTAGCTAATTCAAATGAACATGGGACTTATCATAGTATTACCCAAGCAGTAACCTAGGGGTGGTGTCCCATACTACCCTTTTGTTACCAATTTTGACCAAGTCTCTTGTTTCAACCAATTTTGTTAGATTATAGTTGCTCTCGAGACACGTTGTGTGTACACCCGCACCTTAATGACATAACCCATTTCAATAGCCAATACCCATCTAGCTTTTGTAAAAGTACATCATAATCCATTTCACCATGTGACTATTATGTCCAACCATCAATTACTCTTTTTTCACCACTATAAAGTTTTCTCATTAAAACTATACATGAGGTTCACATTACTATAATTATTAAGCATGTGGGAGTTTAAATAAATCATTAAAAACTAGAGAGACTCTAACAATTGAACCATAGCATGAATCTGACTTAGTTTCAAGAAACCTAAAATGATACTATATTGTTCTATAAAGACTATGGATTCGTTCAACCTCAATTCCCACTTAAGACAATAGATAGCAGGTTTTAGGTTTCAACACTTATATAATAGCATACACATTTGGACAAGCCAAGTAAATCAGTTTAGCGAGTCTCCTTGGTTCACAATAAGGTCATTAAAAATCATTAATCTAATTTTTCTTTAAGTATTAATTCGTTATGGGATTAAGTTTTTTTTTTTTTTTCAGAATCAGAATATTGCTATTTGCATGACCACATGTTTTCCAAAATGAAGAACGTTTAAAAATTAATTTATTATCTTTAATAAAATAAATAGGTTCCAAGGTTGCTTCTTAGAATAGGAATTTTTAATCTAAATTTACTTTAAGATTAAGGACGTCCCAGATTAAAAAAATGAAATAAATAAATATTAATATCATTAACGGTACAAAAGGGTGGGCTATTTAATTCAAAAGGTAACCTAAAAAAGGACACCTCAGCTCAGTTCTAGCTAAAACAAGCTTTAAATAAAACGTCACGAGAGTGAGATCTAACAAGAATATTTAATTCCTTGAAGCAACAAATATTTTTGGAGCAGTATTTAATCCATTTATATTTTCGAACATCACTAATGAAAAACTTCACCATCGTCGAAAGGATAAATAATTAGACAAAAAATATCATAATAAAATAATGTATCTTTTATTTGATAAAGTCAAATGTTATCTGTTCCTTAGACATAAAATACCCAAGTATACCTTTAACATACATATCTTCTACCTATCTCTACTTTCTTTCATAAAACACACCTTTGCTAACATGTTCACTTAGATGTTTTCCAGAATTATTGTGAGTAAATAAACTTGAGATTGAGATAAAAGAAGCACTAAGTTGCTTCTAGTGGACAGTGTAACAACGTTCTGCTATTTTAGATACTATCACTATGTCTTTAGAGATTACATAGTCTTTTTCTAGCTATCTTCAAGCTAATTTCATATCAAGAATATATTAACATGATTTTTTAGGAACAATATAATATTGTGACAGTGCAAAGTTTCGACGTCATGTCGTCTTGCGTGTTCTTCCACGGTGACCTTACTTTGACCACCCAAATAGTTGTTTGTTCCTAGTTATAAGCAACTTTTATGCCTTGGGAATACAACGAACTAAGTAGCTCTTCTAGTTTTAAATTGAATATGGTTTTATGGGATCATATATGACTCACTTGGGGTTTTATGAATGCATAAAACTAACATGCATACTATATTTATTTTCCATATTATCATGTATACACAACACACAATTGTATTCCATTCTGGAAATAAACCTTAATCAAAAACCTCAGTGTAGATATTTATAATCTAGCTTTTCACATACGGTTGACAACAACCACAAGCAACACAACAACAGATATATAATCACATTTCACGAAAGTTACAACACAACAATAGAGATATATTCAAATCTCACATAAGTCTCAACATAAAAATAGAGATATATTCAAATCTTGTAGAAGTCACAACACAACAATAGAGATATATTTAAATCTCATAGAAATCACAACACAAAAATAGGGACATATTCAAATATTACAAAAATTACAACACAACAATAGATATATATTCAAATATCATAGAAACCAAGAAACTCTTAACATTTTGTAACATATTTTAGACATCTAAAGGAGTATTTGTAAATATGGTTACCAGGTTATAACCAAATCCAAGTTTATTTTTCAAAACACAACACAAACATCTCAACCACAACATTTATCAACCATTTTATAGTTTTTAAAGATATAAATATAGAGTATGCACCTATTAATACGTTTGTAGCAATACTTCTTTTCCCAAACTTGCATGGAATCCCCTCAATTTTTAATTAAAAATTACCCACTTCTCTTATGCTCAATATATATCTATTTTACTCATTCATTTCCTCCCTAAAGCTTGGTATCATATCTCACTCCTATAAAACATTCATGTTGCCAAACGAGAAGAGAGGTAACAATATTTTTTGCGCACAATAAAATCCATCATGAAAAAAAACAACACCAAGCCCATTTCTTGCTAGAGTTATTTTTATCTCTACAAATTATGTTCCATAGTAGAATGAACACTCACCAAAGTATAATTCAAAATAAAAAATTACTTTTAATAAAGCTTGGATTTTATTTTACATTCTTCATCATTATTATATATTTTAATTATAATTTAATTCATTTAATATAATAATTAAACACATGAGCATTTTAAAGAATTGTCTAAATTATAAAAGAGTTGCTCCCAATGTCATTTCCAACAAAAAAATATGCAAGACTTATTTCACGTCAAACAACAAATAAACCTCCAAAACAACACACACATTATCCAATCAATCATGAGATCTACATGATATGCAATTTTATGAGTGTTCATGTACTCGTGAGCTGAATCGTCACTTATATCTTATCCTTTTCATCAACTTGCTTCCATTTATAAGTGATATGTACCTAGTATTGCATTCATAGTGATGATCAGCAGTACCATATTTCACAAGAAAAGACAATTTTATCATCAATTAACTTTTTAACCAATAACCATATGAGGTGGGTTGTTACATCCTTCCCTGCTAGAAATAAACACATTCCCTATGTTTAATACATGATTAAATAGTGATCCAATTCGCATCATGACATTGCCAATGGAATTCATCAAATCTTTAGGATCAACAACCTTGGCATTCTGAACATCAAAAATCGCACTGAGAGTTTTGGGCAGGAAAATTTTTGAGTAGGTGAGAGGCGATGTTCTAGGGTTTCTGGAGTGAAGGAAAAGCCAGGGCATCAGGTGGGTTGCCATAGTGTTTTTCTGGTTACTGTGGATCTGAAGGAAAGTCTGCTGCCCTAGGAGGGTCCAATGGGGACTCCTCTAGATCCTCTCTCTGGGAGAAAGAGCTCTTACGCTGAATTGCTAAAAGAAAATTCTTCATCTTCTAATGACGAAGCTCAGAGAAATACTCTTCATACGCTCTTCAAGAACGCTAGAAAGAGCTCAATAGCACATCGAGTTAATGGATGCCTTCCGCAATCTGCCTCAAGACCCAAGATTGTCATCGAGCCAAAGATGGTCAAAGACACAATCATATACAGAGCCAACCATGATCTGATATGTAAATTCATGGGTATTCACCCTACCCTAAATTTCTTGCATACCTGGGTCAGACAAAACTGGGAGCCTCATGGTGAGTACTCCTTATGGTTTATTAGCAATGGGTATTTCATTGTTAGTTTTTCTTCTCTAGCTGATAGAAATAGGGCTTTTGAATCAGAAAAGAGGAACCACAATCTGACAGGGTTATTTGTTCAACCCTGGAGAGCTGGTTTCGATCCTCGTATTGAACCCACGGCTATCCCGATTTGGATTTAGTTGTATGCTCTTCCAATGGAGTTTTGGGGTGAGCAGGTTCTGGAAATGATCGGTAACTCCATCGGTAGACATCTAGGCATCTCCAAAGACACCATAGAAGGAAACACAGCTATTTTTGCAAGAATTTGTGTGGAAATGGTTATTAGCCAGCCTCTACCAGCAGATGTGGAACTAGAACTAGCAGGACTATCTTGGATCCAACAGCTAGATTATGAGGCTCTGCCCTTCAGATGCAGAGTTTGCCACAAACATGGGCATTTGGCCCGATTTTGTCCAAATATTTTAAACACAAAAATGGAGGCCCCACTTGGAATGCCAAATCGCCCCAGGGAGGGAAGTCTACTCTTACCAAATAACCAACCAATACTCCTCAGGGTAATGATGTTCAAAAATATGGCTTTGAACAGCCCAAAAGAAGGAGAAAGCAAAAGAAAAATGGTAAGGAGCAATCACAACTCAAGCCAGCCAATAGGTATGAAATTTTTAAGACACTAGTGGACCAAGAGGATCAAGTCATGGAATGAGTGGATGGGAATATTGAGGACAATAACATCCACGCTCATGCTTCTCCTTCATCTACCACTGTCATAGAACAGGTGATTGAGTATACTGAGTTACCGCAGCCAGAGAATGCAGGGGCATTGATAGTGCACTCCCAAGCGCAACCAATAATCAAGGATGTCAGCATGGGAATACCAGAAAAGAATAGAGAAAGGCCAGCCCTAGGGATAACTCAGGTGGAAAAGAGATCCAAAAATAGCAACTCTCAAGGAGCGAGCAGAAAATCAAATAAGGACCTGCTAGCAGTTCAAGGAGACAAGCTGATCACTAGAGGATCGGTGAGGACAATTGATTCTTACTGCTCTCAAGGTTTTCAATGATTATTAAATCATGGAATATTAGGGTTTTAAATAGTAGAACCCATCAATCTGCTATTCAAAGACTCTTAAGAAAATGCAAAATAGATTTTTTGCTTATCTAGGAGACCAAAATGTCGTTAGATCTTGAGTAAAATAGTTAACAGAATTTGGAGGGGTGCTGGTCATATGGATGTGGTGGCCCAAGGTGCCTCAAGGGGGATTGTCACTCTTTGGAACTCTCTGGAATGGACTGCAATAGAACATATAGCCTGGAGGGGTGTTCTCACATCTCATTTTAGGAATAATGTCACAACTAAACATGTTTTAATCACAAATTTTTATGGGGCTCAAACCCTTGATAGCCAAAGGCTTCAATGGAAATTTGTGCATAACATGAGGGCCTCAAGGGATGATTTATACTGGATCATTGCTGGAGATTTCAATGCTAAATTATCTTCTAGAGATCAGGAAGGAGGAACCCCAATTTTGAACCCAAGGGATCAACTTCTGATTGCCCAAGTCCAGGATTTTCACCTAGTGGATATTAAAGGCCCTGGACCCAATTTTACTTGGACTAACAAAAGGAGGGAGCCACATAGCTGGAAGGTAAATCTAGACCATTTTCTGGTTTCAGAGGAGGCATTCATAAAATGGAATACAAAATTCTAGATTTTGGAGGGCTCGATTTCATATCACTTTCCCATTTTGTTGGAGGGAGGGATTACGACAGGGCAGCATCACAAACCCTTTAAATTTTAGAATTTTTGGTTACAAAAAGAGGATCTTCGAAAGAAAATTCCACAGTGGTGGGAGGAAGGTCCTCTACCTTTTGGGACAGTAATGTTTAAATTCCACAAACAGCTTCATTATGTCAAAGCTCAACTGAAACAATGGAGGCAAGCTAACAAGACAGACGTCCAGATCCAAAGAGCTCCTTTGTTGGCCAGATGGGATGAGGTTCAAAAACACTTTAGGGAAGGAACAATTTTAGAGCAGCTCAAAGCCAGGAATGATGCCTTGCATAAAGCGGTTGAGGACATTGATAACCAAGAGGAGACCTAATGGAAACAGAGAGCAAGAACCACTTGGTTATTGGAAGGTGATAGAAATACCAAATTTTTCCATCGGTCAGCCTGTGCTAGGAGACAGATGAATAACATAGAAGCTCTTCAAGATGAGAATGAACATTCCTTTGATACTCTTCCTAGTATGCATTCCCATTCAATAGATTATTTTTCTAAACTTTTTAAGGCAAGTATGGAGCAAGATGTAGAGGCTCAAAATTAAGTGATTGATGTCATACCCTCTATTATATCTAAAGAAGAAAATCATGCCCTTCTTAAACCCATTGGTAGAGAAGAACTGAAGAATGTGGTCTTTGGAATGAGTACCGGCAAAACTCCAAGACCATATGGCTTTCCAATTGAGTTTTTTTAGACTTTTTGGGATACTTTGGATGAGGATGTTTTGGCTGTCGTAGAGGAGTCCAGAGGTAATAAAAGAATGCTTAAGGCATTAAATCATACCTTCATCACTTTAATTCCTAAAGGGGAGGAGGGGGTTCATATTTCAGATTATAGACCTATTACCTTATGTAATGTGATTTATAAAATAATCACAAAGGTAATGGCTGAACGGCTAAAACCCCTTTTACATAACATTATCTCCTCAGAGCAAGGGGGTTTTGTAGAGGGTAGGCAGATCTTGGATGGGGTGGTTCTTGCTCAGGAGGCAATCCATACAATGCAAAAATCTAGTAATAAAGGAATGATCATTAAATTAGATATGTCAAAGGCCTATGATAGGGTGGAGTGGAGTTTCTTGTCAAAAATGATGGCAGCCTTTGGTTTTTCTGAGGACTAGATAGATTGGGTCATGAGTTGTGTATCTACATCGTCTTATTCAGTATTAATCAAGGGTCTTCCCTCACAACCTTTTGGAGCCTCTCGAGGTCTTCGTCAAGGGGATCCCTGCTCTCCATATATTTTCCTCATTTTGGCTAAAGGATTAGGTAGAATTTTCTTGAGGAGAAGACATCAAGGTTTGCTAACAGGTATCAATGTGGGTGAGGAATTTTTGACTCACTTACAGTTTGTGGATGATACAAGATTGGTTGGAGTGGCCAGCTTTAGGGAAGTAAGAGTGATCAGAGATACTCTTAATGTATACCTTAGGGCTTCAAACCAAGTCATCAATGATAAAAAATCCAAAGTGGTATTTCTTAATCTTGATCAAAGGCTCCAAGACAGAGTTCTAAAGATCTTGGGATTCACAAGGACTTCTCTTCCAGTGGTTTACTTGGGGGTTCCTTTGCATTTCAAAAAACTTAAAGTGGATATCTGGAAGGATCTTTTGGATGGTATCAAATATAGAATGAATCATTGGTCTCACAAATGGTTAAGCTATGGGGGTAGATTAACTTTTTTATAGTCAGTCATTCAGGCCATGCCAATTTACAAATTTTCTATCCTGGCTGCCCCTCATAAGATATGGAAAGAGCTGGACAATATGGCTAGAATATTTTTATGGGAAGGAGCAAAAGGAGAGAGGAAATGGGCCTTAGTTGGTTGGGATAAAGTTACCCAGCCCAAGGCAAAATGAGGGCTAGGACTGAGAAGATCCAAGTTCAATAATAAAGCTTTGGCTGGAAAGCTGTACTGGAGGTGGATTTCCCAACCAACCTCCTTATTCAACAGAATCCTAACTAGTAAATACTTGGGTCATGTTAACCCCAATGAGGTGGGCCATTTCCCTTTGGATGGCCCTAGATCCCTAGTGTGGCAGAACCTCAAGCTAGGATCTCAGGTGGTTGAAGATCGATTATTTTGGAAAGTGGGGAGAGGGGAGAAGGCTCATTTTTGGACACTCTTGGGATCAGTACCCACCCATAATTGTTGAATTTCTTGAATTGCAACCAATAAAAATTTCCATAGAAACCAAAGGATGGGTTAACATTGACAGTTACTTCATCACTAGTCAGCTGGGGGAGTATAAGTTTAAGAAGTTTAAGAAGTTGGAGGAGTGGCCAATTTCAATCCCTTCGGAGTTGGCACCCATCATGACTAAAATCTTGTCAAAAATATTTCTCACAAGTAGAGACAAGGAGGATGAACTAGCTTGGGGCTATGGGAGTCTTGGTGTCTTTACAGTGAAGTATGGATATGAGAAGATCCTCCCAGAGCCTCCCCCCCATTCATTCCCGGTTGAGGATTGGACAAAGATTTGGCACTCCAAGGGCTGGCCGAAAGTAAACTTTTTTGCCTGGCAATTTATGCACAATGAAATTCTCTCTTTTGACAATCTCAGATGTAGAGGAATCATCGGTCCTTCTCAATGTGTTTTATGCTACAAGAATGAGGAAAAAGCTGATCACCTGATGTTTGAGTGCCCTTTCATGCGTCAGATTTGGAAGTGTTGGCTTTCTTGCTATAAAATTCAAGTTAATGGTGACTTGAATCGGAATAATATCTAGAAAACATGGAAGAGGGGTAGATTTAAATCTAAAGCTCTTCGAATTGGTTGGGAGCTTGGACTAAACTTCATTTGGTGGTAAGTGTGGTTGGAGAGAAATGCAAGAATTTTTAGAGAAATTTTTTCCTTGTTAGATGGAGTTTGGCAGATTATCTAGAGCAAGGTTATAGAAACTGTTGTTGTTTATGCTACAGAGGAAACGTAGGTTATTACTGGGCAAATGGAAGAGAGAGTTGAAGAACAATAGGGACAGGACAGAGCTAATTGGAAACCACCACCAGAAGGCTGGATTAAAATTAATACTAACGAAGCTGCAAAGGGCAATCTAGGTAGTGCCAGAATTGGAGTGGTTTGTCGAAATCATGATGGATCAGTGCTATATTGGGAACTACAAGGCTTGGGAAGAGCCACAAACAATGAAGCAGAAGCCATAGCTATTAAATCCGCTTCTATTTGGGCAGTGAAACAGGGCCACAGGAGGATCATTATTGAATCAGACTCTCAAATAATGGTTGGAGCTCTTGATTGCATGAGAAACTTTGCTTTGAAAGCATGGAGGTTGAGGATCCTTGTCTCTCAAATTAGGAATTATGGAAGGAATTAGATGATGTGATCCCAATTTATGTGAGTCGTGACTTAAACAACGTGGCCGACTTCCTAGCTAAGATGGGTGCTGAGAAGGAGGCAGGGGTCCAGCTTCACAGTGATATGGCTATTGAGGATGACGTGATCAGGCAGGGTCTGGAAAGGTCCTTGAACAAATTATCAAAGAAAAAGCAAAGGGAGGGATGTTGTCATGATATAGCAACATGTCACGATATCACGATATGTTGCACCGTCACGGTCGCTGGAGGGAAGTTGTCGCGATATCGCGACATGTTGCACCATCACGATCGTTGGAGGGAAGTTGTCATGATATCATGACATGTCGTGATATCACGACATGTTGCGCTATCACGGTCGCTAGAGGAAAGTTGTCACGATATCGCGACATGTCGTGATATCGTGACATGTTGCATCGTCGCAGTCACTGGAGGAAAGTTGTCATGATATCATGACTTGTTGCACCATCACGGCCGCTGGAGAAAAGTTGTCGTGATATCACGACGTGTTGCACCGTCGTGATCGCTGGAGGAAAGTTTTCGCGATATCGCGACATGTTGCGTCGTTGGAAAGTTGTCGCGATATCACGACATGTTGCACCGTTGGAAAGTTGTCATGATTTCATGACATGTTGTGCTATTTCAGTCACTAGTGGAAATTTGTCACGATTTCGCGACATGTTGCGCCATCGTGGTTGCTGGAGGAAAGTTGTCGTGATATCATGACATGCAGCACCGTCGTGATCACTGGAGGAAAGTTGTCATGATTTCATGACATGTTGTGCCATCATGGTCTCTGGAGGAAAGTTGTCATGATATCGCGACATGTTGCACCGTCGCAGTTGCTGGAGGAAGTTGTCACAATATCGTGACATGTTGCGCCATCACGGCTGCTAGAGAAAAGTTGTCACGATATCATGACATGTTGCACCATTACGGTCGCTGGAGGAAAGTTGTTGCGATTTCGTGACATGTTGCGCCGTCACGGTTGTTGGTGGAAAGTTGTCACGATATCGTGATATGTTGCACAGTCACGGCCGCTAGAGGAAAGTTGTTGCAATATCACGACATGTTGCTTTTTCGCAGCCAAAGGTGAGAAGGTGTCGTGATATCATGACATGTCGCGTTTTCGGGACCAGTTGCATCATCTGTCCATGTCGATCCCCTGCTAGTTAGTTATTGATTTAGGATATTTGGCTCCATTGTAAGTCTTCTTCTTCTTTTGTAAGTTTGTGTTCTCTGTGAACTCGGCTGGGAAGAGTCTCTTCCCATATTGTAATTGATCTTTGTTTTAATACAAGTTTTTTTCAAATTTTTTTAAAAAATACATGATTAAATAGCAAATTATTTTACACATAGTTTTTCCTAAAAAACAATAATAGTCATACTAATTCATTGTTCCCATTTCACACAAGATATGCCAATCATCATAAATTACTCAAATTTGGGTATACAATCAAATCATATAATATTTCACAATGTATTCAATCAAATTTCCATGAGTATATTAAAACATACATCATCACATGTACAAAACTACTTTATTTAGTAATGCAGAATATATACAAGCTACTCTACTCATTAACTCAAACATATACAAGATACTCTACTCAGTGTCCAATCACATATTAATTTACATATATAAATTATCATAAACCATATATAAATGTTTTTTATATTGTCTATATCTACTCAAACATATAAGGAAACTGCTACTGCATGATTTTCATGTTCTCCCATGTGGCATTTCTATTCGAGTAGGGGTCCCATTGGACCCAACATTGCTCTATGCTTCTCTTTCTTAGGTTCTTGGTTCTAAAACCAAGCATGCAAATAGATCGAACTTCAATTTTTAATGGATAGGTTATTTGTAGATTGGAAACATCTAAAACATGAATATGATCAGAAATATACTTCCTAAAGAGGGATACATGGAAGATATTATGAATTTTGGATAAGATTAGTGGTAGTGCAAGTTTGCGTGCAACAGGACTTATTTTACCCATAAAATCAAATGGACGTACATATCTTAAGTCTAATTTGGAATATTTTATAGAAATTTTAATTGGCTTCATCCTTAGGAACACTTTATCTCCCACATAATATTCTTTCAATGTCCTTCTGTATTCTGTGTAGCTTCTTTTGTGGTTTGTGGCCTTCTTCAGCTTTTGTTGAATCCGTTTTAATTATTCTTCCATTTATTTTATAGTTTTTGGTTCGATCACTACCTAATATTTTGGATTATCCCAAGATAAGGGAGTCCTACATTTTCTTCAATATAGGACTTTAAAAGGTGCCATACCTAGTGATGCATAATAAATATTGTTGTATACAAAATTCACTAGGTATAAATAGTCTTACCACTTTGTATGCTGATCCATGTATTACATTATTAGCATATCCTCTAATACCTAATTCACCCTCTCAGTCTGCCCATATGTCTCAAGGTGATAGGAAGTACTAATGTTCAATTTTATTCCCAATACTTCATGCAAAGCCTACCAAAATTCAGAGGTAAAGAAAAAATATTTATCAGAGATTATGCATTCTAGAAACCCATGTAGTCTTACCACTTTCTTGGAAAACTTACTCGCTACTACAAGTGCATCTTCTTGCACACTACCTGGTATAAAATATGTAGTCTCGGTTAACCTATCCACAACTACGAAGATTACATCATGCTTGAATATTGTTTTAGGTAAACCTACTATAAAATCCATTGATACCACTTGCCACTTTTGCATAGGTATCTCATGTGGGTGCAATCTATCTACTGGATGCAAATGCTCTACTTTCATTTTCTAACATTATAATCACCTGGTCACATAGTATGTAGTGTCTTTTTTCAAAATTGACCAATAGTAGATCTTTCTCAAGTTTTTATGCATCTTTGCTCCTCCAAGATGCACATAATAAGGAGTGTTATGTGCCTCCTTAAGGATAATTTATCTTAATCCACCTATGTTTGGAACCACCAACCCATTTCTATAAAACAAAAAGTCATCTTTATAAACAAAGCCTAAAACCTTTCCACATTCTTGCCCTGTTTGAGAATTATAATATTGGCATAATTCATATTTTTGTTGCTGATTTTTAATTTGATCCAACAAATCATATTGATATTTTATCAATACAACAATGTACCCTCTCCTACATAGAGTGTTAGCAACCTTATTCTCCTTACCTTTAATATACTCGATTCTAAAATTACACTTAGCTAGAAACTTCAACCATCATTGTTATCTAGAATTCAATAAGGGTTGAGTAAATATGTATCTTAAACTTTCGTCATCTATCTTCAATTCAAATGGTTTTACCAACAAATAGTGCCTCCAAATTTTAAGGGTATGTACAATATCTACCAACTTCAAATAATGAGTGGCATAATTCACCTCATGCCTCTTAAGTTTCCTAGACTCATAGGAAATAATCATATCATTTTGGATCAAAATCCCTCCTAATACCTCAATTGATATGTTATTACACACTATAAATTGCTTATTAGTATAATGTAATTTTAGAATCGGTGTGGTTGTCAACCTTTCTTTCAAAATTTGAAAGCCTCTTCACATTTCTCTATCCATTTGAAGGCTTTACCTTTTCTTTGAAGGTTTGTAATGGGTTGGATGATTCTTGAAAGTCCTCTGACAAATCACTTATAGTAGCTTGTAATCCCCATAAAATTTTTCTCTCAATCACATTGGTAGGTGTTGTCTAATCAATAATTGCTTCTATTTTCTTAGGATCAACTACAATCCCTTCAACAAAAACAATATATCCCATATATTATACTTTTGGAGTGTAAAATTCACACTTTGATGGTTTTGAATATAATTGATTCTTTCTAAGAATATAAAGTATAGTTCTCATATGTTGATCATGTTCCTCTTTATTATTGAAATATATCAATACACCATCCAGAAACATGAGCACAAATCGATCCAACTATTATATGAATATGTTATTCATGAGGATCATGAATGCGCCCGTGATGTTAGTTAGACCAAAGGGTAGGACAATAAATTCAAAATATCCATACCTTGTTCTAAAAAATGTCTTAGAAGTTTCTTCCTCTCAAATTCTTAACTATTGATAACCATACCTTAGGTTAATATGAGAATATACGGTTGCTCCTTTCATTTGATCAAA
Source organism: Wollemia nobilis (assembly GCA_028583015.1). Classification (NCBI taxonomy): domain Eukaryota; kingdom Viridiplantae; phylum Streptophyta; class Pinopsida; order Araucariales; family Araucariaceae; genus Wollemia; species Wollemia nobilis. The sequence continues at coordinate 2,080,130 of JAQPPZ010017037.1, forward strand.
TAGATCATGAATTCTAGGTAATGAGTACCTTTTTTTGCAAGTAATATTATTTAGCATTCATTAGTCTATGCACATCCTCAAGGTACCATATTTTTTTTTAACAAATAAGATAGGATCTCCCAATGGAGACACATTGGGCTTAATTAGCCATTTTTTTAGTAAATCTTGAACTTGTATTTTGAGCTCTTGTAGCTCAATAGGAGTCATCCTATACAGTTCCCTTGCAATGGAAACAACTCTAGGTCATAAATCAATGGAAAATCAAAATTCCTCTAAGGAGGTAATCCTGGAAGGTCCTCTAGAAATACATCCTTAAATTATCACAAAACATGATGCTTTTGGAAGAGGTCATATTCCACTTCAACCTATTTTTTCTTATTCATTTTCACTACAATAATCATTCATTTCTTTCTAATGGATTTTTGTATCTAAATTGTAGATAATAGATGTGGCTTAATTTCACCATGATCACATTAAATCCTAATCCTTTGATTAGACTCACCCATAAAATCCACCCATATTTTCTCAAAATTCAAAAGAGCCTTATGGGCTTTTAACCAATCAACACCAAGTATGATGTTGAAAGCATGAAAAGGTGTCACATACAAATTTCAATTAGTTTTTCCTTATGGTAAAATTATGTTAGGATCAAATAGACATTGGTTGACTTGGTAGGTCTATCTAGACCCGTACTCTACCTTCCAACCATTAGCCAAAATCCTAGGTCTTTTAGATTAGTCCCTCACTAATCTAGTGGAAATAAAACTATAGTTGATCCACTATTTATCATAATTTGCACATATTTATCAAAACATTTACCATTGACCACAATGGAGTAACTTAACCAACAAATACGAAACTACTTGTGGTCACAAAGATCCTATGGGTGGTATATTTTGGAGTTTTCTGATGAATATCAGCTCTATGGGGGCACTTGTTAATATAATAAGCTCCTTGGCATAAATAACATCTACTTGGAGGAGCTCTATTTCCTTTATTGTTACTTTCATCACTACCTTGAGATACAACACTTTTAGTTTTTCTCCATTTCATCAGCCCTGGATTATTTCTTCTTTGATATCCCTTATCATTTTTTCTATATTTAAATCCTTGAACAACCCTTCTCGTTGTGCCTTCTTTTCTATTTTGGTTTCCTACTTTAGACTTTTTACTTTTCTCCTTAACCCATTTTAAAAACCCAACATTATTCTGCAATCTAAGATCTTATTTTTCCTTTTAGATAGTTTTTTATAATTGAAGTAAGATATTTTAGTTCTTTGATAGACTTCTTCTTGTTGAGCTAAGGCAAATGCTCTTGGAATATTTTTAGGATTTAGCATGTTCATCTTAGTCCTAATATTAGTATTTAATCCAAGTATAAACTTTTGTACCTTCATGCCCTCCATGTCCTCATAGTTAGGTACATATTTTATTAGTTGATTAAATTATTTATAGTAAACTCAGACTAACATTAATCCTTGCTATAAATTAGTGAATTTCTACAACTTTTCCACAACATTATCTTCTCTTGCATCATTGGATTTGGAATTCACAGCCTTTATTATGTCCCTTGCCAACTCAAAGCCTATTCTAATGTCATATTCTCTTATTGTATCTTTAAATACTTCCATAAATATACCTACATGTTTTCTTTCCTTGATCAAGCCCTTAATTAGTTTTTGTTGTTGATCTATTAAATCTTGTTGCTAATCCACATGAGTTTGTAATAATTGCAAAACCTTTACAAGGTTTTCTTCCTCCCTACAAGGCTCATTTGGAGAAGTTTCATTCAAACATTTCATCCTTCTTTCACATTGAGTACCTTCTCATCTTATACATTATCTTTGTCTTATCATAGGTATTTTGGTGGCTTCTTCTTCCCTGTCTCCCACAAAATTTTCTAATGATCCATCACATAGCATTCATGTGATTTTATTTGTAGGTGAAAGAAGTAATTCAGTTTATAATATTTTCCTTGATTAAAAATAGTTCATAAGATTTCTATAACTTAAGATCTCTTCCACTCTAATACCATATGTAAGAACCCAAGTCTACTCACCTGGTTGTACCACTAAAATAGGCCAAGCATTTTCACAAGGTAATTTTTTTATTACAAACTATAGTTTTATTCCTAAGAGTGCTTTCATGTTTGTAGTAGATTGGTTTCACCCAATGTAGCATTAATATAATTTTTAGTTAGTATAGATATATCATACCACTTTTGGGTTTAAGACTATTGCACACAACCACCCAAGTGGATGATATTGGCCAAATTCTGTGAAAGAATACCATTTTGTATAATAAAACTACCTAATTTTCATCCCCATGTTTTGGTATGAGGGTCGAGTCATGGTTGGGGTTATCCTCTAGGGTACATAACACCTAGAGGGGGATGCTTTATTTCTCCATCCCTTATAATTTGTGAATCCATGACCTATCTATCGACTTATTCTATCTTTAATATAAGTCCTTTGCTATACTTATTGAGTATACCTTTAACATACATATCTTCTACCTATCTATACATTCTTTCACAAAATACTCCTTTGCTAACAATTTCACTTAGATATTTTCCAAAATTGTTGTGAGAAAATTAAATTGAGACTGATATAAAATAAGCATTAAGTTACTACCAATGGATAATGTAACAATATTCTGTTATTTTAGATACTGTCACTACATCTTTAGAGATTACATAGTCTTTTTCTAGCTATCTTTAGGCTAATTTTATATCAGGAATATATTAATATGATTGTCTAGAAACAATATAATGTTGTGATAGTGTCTAGCTCAGATGTCATGATATATTACATGTTCTTCCATTGTGACTTTGCTTTGACCACCTAAACAACCATCCATTCCCAGTGATAAGCAACTTTCATACCTTAGGAATGTGTGGAACTAAGTTGCTCTTTTAGATTAAAATTGAATATGGTCTTATGGAATCAGATACAACTCACTAGGGGTTTTATGAATGCATAAAACTAACATGCATATTACATTCATTTTCTAAGTTATCACGAATAGATAGAACACAATTGTAATCCATTTTGGAAACAAAAATCAATCAAAAAATTTAGTGCATACATTTATAATATGCCTTCTCACATACAGTGTTGCAAAAATAACCAAAAGCAACACAACAACAGATATATAATTACATCTCATGGATGTCACAACACAATAATAGAGATATATTCAAATATTGTAGAAGTCTCAACACAACAATAGAGATATATTCAATTCTTTCATAAGTCACAACACAACAATAGAGATAATTCAAATCTCACAGAAATCACAATACGACAATAGATATATATTCAAATCTTGCAAAAATTAAAACACAACAATAGATATATATTTAAATCTCATAGAAACCAAGAAAATGTTAATTTAATAACATATTTCAGAAATCTAAAGGAGTTTTTGCAAATATGGTTACCAAATTATAACCAAATCCAACTTTATTTTTTTAAACACAACACAAACATCTCAACCACAACATTTATCATTCTTTTTCTAATTTTAAAGAAATAAATATATAGTATCCACTTGTTAAGATTTTTATAGCATTACTTATTTTCCAAATCTTGCACAAAATCCCCTCAATTACCAATTAAAAATTACCCACTCCTCCTATGCTCAACAGATATTTATTTTCCTCATTCCTTTCCTCCCCAATCCCCTCTCTCTCCCAAAACACATGCATGTTTCCAAATAGGAAGAGAGGTAACAGTATTCTTTATGCATGATAAAATCCATCATAATGTAAGACAACACCAAGCCCATTTCTCACTACAATTGTTTTTATCTGTCTGAAGTATGTTCCATAGTAGAATGAACACTCACCAAAGTATAATTCAAGATATACAATTACTTTTAATAAAGTTTATATTTTATTTTATATTCTTCATAATTATTATATTTTAATCATAATTTAATTCATTTAATATAATAATTAAACACATGAGTAATCTAAATTATTATCTAAATTATAAAAGAGTGGCTCCCAATATCATTGCCACCAAAAATATATGTAAGAATAATTTCATGTCAAACAACAAACAAACCTACAAAACAAGGTGCACACATTATCTAATCAATCATGAGATCTACATGATATGCAAATTTATGAGCATCCATATCTTCGCAAGCCAAATCATCACTTTCCTCTTACCCTTTTCATTGACTTACTTCCATTTATCAATGACATGTACCTCATTCTGCATTCATAGTGATTATCAATAGTACCACATTTCACAAGAAAATGTAAGTTTATTATCAATTAACTTCTAAACCAATAACTACGTGAGATGGGTCATTACAACTTCACTTTCTTATTCTTGAGCATTTTTCCATTGTTGCACTTCACTTTCTCATGCAAAATTGTAGTGCTATATTTCATATTTTCTATTCATTTAGGAATTTCGGCTTTTATATCTATCTCTTGACATTTGTGGTATAAATATTTTGATGATTTCCACACATAGAAAATCTACTTTCCAGCATGTCCATGATAACCCTTCAGTACCTCTCTACATTGTGGTGGGGTAAAATATTTTTGTCCACTTTTATGCTTAGCAGATTTTCAACTTGCTCAAAGCTATCAAAATTTTGGTACCTCTTCCACATTGCCATGGTCCAAGATTTTTGGTAAAGTTTATATGTAGAATTGTTTTACTTTTTTCCAATTTGTCAGGTGATGGGGTTTCAGGACCCCTTTGGGATCTTCCATGGTCCAATATTTCTAGAAAAGCTTACACTTAGAAATTTTTTTATTTTTCTCCAAGCTACTAGGTGATGGTGTTACATGACCTCTTTGAACTCCACCATGACCCAAGATTTTTGATAAAGCTTATAGGAGTTTTTTACTTTTCTCCAAACTACCAGAACCACTCCACTCCTGGCATGGTGCATTATTCCATCCATGTTCATACTTAGCCAAATTTGATAAGAAATTGTTTTTCAATGCCTAGAATAAAACCTATTGCCCAAAAATAACTTTAAATTGGTAGGGAAGAATTTTTATATCCCGACTATAAATTCCAAATATTTAAAACAAATTTAAGTGCACTAATAAAATTTTCAAATGACTTGGAAATAAATTTCAATAGCTTAGAATTAAATCTTGATTTCTCAAAAATAAAATGCAACTACACACAAACCATTTTTTAAATTCCAAGAGATGAAAATTAGTTGCCTGAAAATAAAATTTTAAACAACCCAAAAAAGAAATTTAATTGCTTGAAGATGACTTTAATTACCTAGGACCAGTTTTATAATTGTCAGAATTCATTTTTATATGTCGAGATTCATTTATAATTTATCAGACTTCCTTTTTAATTTTTGGAATGATTTCTAATTTGTTAAGCTTTATTTTTTTATTTTTATTTTTGGTTAGGTTATTGTGAGAAATCTCTATGACCGACATACAGGGCTGAGAAGTCTCCTCCCAACCATAACCTCTCGTAGAGCTGAGATATATACTTATCAATAGAGAATTTAACACAAATTAATCACACACCCACCCCCTCACAAAATCACCCACACCGCGGTTTGAACCTTGGACCTCCCGAAGAAGAGCTGAAGTCCCAACCATTGCATTGCACCCCTAGGTGCATCAAGCTTTATTTTTTACTTGCTAGGATTTTTAGCTTTCTTCGTTGATGCCTTCTTCCCCCAAAGTTCAAAACTTAATATTTAATGAATTTTAATCCATTCAAAATTTGTAGGGTGATGAAATTCCATGTATTTGTCTACAATCGTGGTACATGATTTTCGATAATGCCACACTTAAGCCAATATTTCCTTTCTCAATATTGTCAAACTTTTGGTACTCTTTTGCACTCCAGTGTGGTGCAATATTTTTGGCGTGTTTTTGGTACCTATTTGTTTCTTAACATGGTACAATATCTCTGACAATGCTCACATAGAAATGTTTGATCTTGTGTTGTGCATTGGCTTCATAGAGTCTAGCTTCACACTTTATATCTTAATGACCCCAAATCTGATTATTGATTACTCGAAAATGAGTTTTAATTGCCTGAAAACAACCTTTGAATTATCCAAAAAATGAATTTTAATTCCTAGATATTATTTTAATTATCCAAAAATAAAATTTCACATGTCTAGAATTGATCTTTGATTTCTAGAAACTAAATTTTAACTACTTGAAAGTGATCTTTAATTATCTGGTAATAAAATCAAAACTCTTTAGTTATGTAGTATTTTACCTTGGATGAGAACCACTAGATATTGTGGAGTTATCATTTCATGATTTTGAACCATATTCATCATAATAAAATGATGAATATTTCATCATTTGTATTTCAATCTCTAGCTCTATTTCGAAGGTTAAGAAAGGGATGGCCTTTGATTTGTTCCACCAAGGATTGTTGAAGATGACCTTTGATCATATGGTCAAAATGCATGGTATCGATGGTGATAGTATTCTTAATTTTTTAATTAGAGTCCAAGACTTAATTGTTGAATATCCAACCTCTTATGTGTTGGGGGACTCAGATGTTCTTACTAAGTATTTCTCAAAACTTTAATTGATGGTATCCCAACTTTATGTTCTTTTCCAACATCTAAATATACCTTTTTATGACTACTGGTTGGTAGGAGCTGAGTCCTTGCCTGATTAAATTCATATATATTGGCGTAAGTTGGGGATGAAGGTTTCACTTAAATCTATGTGGGTGTATGAGCAAAATTTGGAAAAGTAAGATGATCTCTTTTGCAGGGAAACTTACTGTGGTAAGTAAGATTTATTAGACATGCCACATGTATTATTCATCCTGTTGGCTTCTAAACCCTACTCAATATAGAATACTAGAGACATGTATCAGGAATTTTTTATGGATAAATATGGATGGTTCTAGGTTGGTTACTCTAGTTGCATGGACGTATTGTACTGTTCCTAAGAAGGAGGGTGGCCTTGGGTTGCTCAACATCTAGGTTTAGGTAAGGTTATTGATTATAAGTAGGTCATTAGGTGTTTGGAGGGTGATTTTATCTGGTAAAGGTTGTTGCGTCATCGAATTAAGAATTGTGTGAATATTGACGGAGTCAAGGGAAATTTTAGTTTCGAAGATATTTTTGGTCAACCCAGGAAGTTTGAAATTAGAGGCTACATCCTAATTAAAATAATATGGGAGGCTTGGAAATATGTAGTCAACTTGGTTTTTGGATGATACACGAGTTTGGACTCTTTGCTCCAAAAACAAACTTTTAAAAAAATCTATTTTCAAATAACATCAAATGGAAGGAATTGCAAATACATTCATGGAAAAAATTATCACAATAAACTCACGACGCAACAAAATTTAAAAATGTAAAAGATATTTCAACTAAAGAAAAATATATGCTCAGCATGATTTTAAAATTACAAATAAACCTGAGAAAATACAAAGGTCTATTGAAAAATTCAAAAGGTGGATCCCTAGTCTAGACTGGGGCATGTTGGGCAAGTGCAATAATAGGTACTTCCCCTACTTGTTGAATGATCTAAAACCTTTTGATTATTTAAATTTAGTGTTGGAGGCTTTAATTTATTCTATTATTGATGTAATGAATGAAAGCATTGATCCCCTTATGTCCTCTCCTAAGGTGAGGGTAGATAGACCTAAATTTTTCTCGAAACTCTTTTTGAAGAAGGGATTTCTTGGACATAAATTGAGAAGTCATAAAAAGGGATATTTAGATATTGGAAAAGATCATAAATTTGGGATACCATTAATTAAAGCTTTGAGAAAAAAGGAGATAAAGTTATATATTATAAATGGCTCTCAATATTTGTTGAATATGGATGTTCAAAAATGTAAACCTTCCTAGCTCTTTTCTAGGGGAAAGAGATCCAATTCCATTTTTTATTAATGAAGTTTGTATCTTGGAGCATTAGACCGCACATGAAGTTCTTCTCCTAGAAGAAAGGAGGTTGTCTATTCTAAGTTTTGGGAGCTAAAATTTTGTACAGTCTAGAGCCAAAATAGGGGAGGCCCCTATAGTTTACAAAAGAGATCCAAAATAGGGTAGGTCTGTATAGTTTGAATGTGATTTCTATTTTAGGTACAAATCCAATTTGGGAGAGATATTAGTGGATCCTTGCTTAGGGGCCTTCTATTTCAAATGTAAATTACTTTTACTTTGGATATTTTGACTATTTAGATTCAGTCCTTGGAATGTTATTAGATTTATGTGGATGGGTTGATTGGCACCCCTATTTCAAATTTGAGTTTACCTTTAAGGTGGTAATTTTTATAATGTTTCTCTAGGTTTTATTTTTGTTGAAACCACTTATTGGGTTTGAATGTTCCTACTCTTGTTCTTGTTTTTCAATTTCAATTTTGGTATTTCATGCTTTTGGTGGGATCTACTTCTTCTATATCATGGCTTCTCTTGGTTCCTATTGTTGTTTGATGTTTGGTTTTTAGATCCCTTAGGTGGGGCAGTTATTTCTTTGTTCCACTTTGGTTTCTCTCCAAAATATTTTTCTTCCTATTTATAAAAGTTTTAGGGAGCTTTTCAAAACCCCTGCTTTCACCTAAATAAAACAAAGTATTGTGATGAACACTAACCTAACTTTTGATTATCCAAGTTTTATTACAATTTTTTTGTTTAACTTAGATACCTCCTAATAATATTTTTGAAATCATATTGATTCATGTCTAATGTTTAGAATTAGGAAAAAAATACATATAAATATGAAATTCTTCATGATAGTTGTCCTAAACATTAAGTTATACATAGCCAAACATGACATATACACAACTCTCAAACCATAAATTTATCAATAATTCACTTATAGTTATTGGATTGTAACTTACTACTTGAATATAGTTATTTTAGACCTCTTGTGTGTATCACATTCTAATATTGAAAGTGATACATTTATGATATTTAATGTGGGATTTAATTCATTATTTCTTGATTCAAGAAAAATTGAAATATTGCATGGTATTAATGTTGGAAATGCCTCATTGAAATTTATATACTATTAGTAAATTAAGTTATTAAGGTATTAATGTATAAAGAGGATTTATGGAAGTGCACCATAGAGAGTAGAACTTAAGTGTTGATTTCTAATTCAAAATGGTAACTACTTACTAATTTCTATTTAGCTCATTGGAGTCAAAAGGCAAAAAATTATGTTTATCTAAACAACAATTTCAAATCATAAACTTCTATGATAAGCTACTTGAGAGAGTGGACCTTTAATAAACAATAAGTAAGCATTAAAATATACATTATAGTATTCCACATAAGGGTAATTTGACTTAGAATGTGTAAAATAATTATGGATAATTGATTAAGTTGGGATATAAAAATTTGAGTGAGTATAATTTATTACTTCAAATAATTTTCCTCGGAATAACATTAGTCACTTATATCCCTAGATAAGGTCTCAATATTGTTTTAGTTAGCATTGCAATAAAACAAATATCATAGATATTTTAGGTGCATCTTTTGTAAGAAATATTTAAAAGCAAGGGATCATTTACTTCATTTATGTCTACTTATATCATTTTGAGTTATCCTTTTGAATGAAAAATGATTTTGTAGGTCCATCAACATTGAAGGAGAAAATTAAATATTTAATTAATTAGTTCAAATCTTAGACATTATATATTGTGTGAATGATTGGTTCTACCATCATGTATTAGAATGAAAGGAATAAAATAATTTCTAAAATTAAATCTCAAAACTATATCCATGTTAAAATTACGCTATTACCTTTCTTGTATGTTTTATATATGAATGACACTCATCATAGAAAGACTTATGTATGAAAAATGATATGGTAGTGTTTCAATCATGTAAGGATTTTAACTTGGACACGAGTTAAACACAAAGTATTTGCATTGATCTATGATAAAATGAAACTATATTGAAGATAGGTTAATAAAAATTAGTTTTGATGATTTTTTTAAAGAAAATTTGATGAAACCCTCAATACTTGTACTTAGGGTTATGTAAAATACAATGCACATAAATTTGAATTGAGGATAATTCATAAATTATTATTAATGTTATTAAAAAAGTGGATGTGAGAAATAAATGAAAATAATTATATTAATTTTTAATCAATTATTTTTACAAATTGTATTTTATAAATGCCCATACTTTTTAAAGAATAAAATGAGGTAATAAAATATTAAGCTAATGTTTATCCTCATTTTTAAAAATTTTAATATTCAAAATGCACTGTTGGAGAATGGTTTGATTGTAAATGATTGTAATTTGAAGAATCTTATGAATATATTTGATAGAAATATAAACTGCATAAGTCTAACTAACTTGCCAATAAATATATATTTTGTTGTTTTGATGTGAATGTCCCCCAATAAGAGCTAAATAAAAAATTGTAAAAAATAAAAACATATATTTTTTATTATAAAATTTATTTAATTATAATGATTATAATCAACTAAAATTTAATTAAAATATAACCCTACCCCTTCAAAATTTGATCCTTGAATATCTATTTGTAGTTCCAATGTCTCTATCGATAGACTACATTACATAGATTGTACCAAAAAACAATGCTTACAACTTTAATGAATAATGATGATACTCATCAGTCAAGTAACATAAATTTTAAATTAAATATATTTTTTCTATTTTCTATGTTCACTTAATTTGGATGATCATGGTTAGAAACTAATCGGCAAGAAAATTGTACACCATAATTTATAGTGAGTAAATAATATATTCTATGAAGATAATATCCTCTATAAAGGTAAGGTAGTCTCATATGGCATATGGCCTCACAGATATTAAAAATTATTTTTATGTAAAATATGAATCAATGGTCAATGAAAAGTTAATCTAAATATTCTTATTAGAACAACTTAGTGGTATATATTTTGGTTATCACCAAAGAGATCGAAATTTAAAGTTTAAACCATACAAGATATGTGTAAGTGAGTAAGATCTGAGAAAGCTTGTCCCTTTCCTGTACTTTTAGGGATATTAAAGGTTTAAAATGATTCGGGTATGGTGGTCATAGAGGTGGATTACATGAAGTACTGTGTGGTAGCTACAACATAGAATATTATGGTGACCATAAAATATGAAAAAAATAATAATTAATTATTAATAACTGAACTGGAACACATTTAAAATTTTTAAAACATTAATTCAAATGATTCGAGTTCAATCCCTACGACGGATGTGTATAAAAGTGTTGAAAAAAAATTGGATGGTAAAACAAAAAGAAAAATTATAGGCATCTAACAATTGCTTGAAAATAACAACATCATAAAACTGCATGCATATATTTTTTCACTTACAAACTTTGCTAATATTTTTAAAGCATTAAGCTCTTACAATTTATTCTCGAGTGTGATGCCTTTTACCTGCAATTTTCTCTCTACAATTTTCTCTTTTTCTAGTATGTATACACTGTTGTGTATTATCTATTCTCCATACAATGCTTTGTATGCTATGCTCGACAAAATTACTAGCTTATTTTATAATTATAAAATGTTAATATTAGAATTTTTAGATACACTCACTCAGTAAGATTTGTGCAAGACTTATGGGCAGTTGGTGAGTTAGGCAAGATTCATGCCAACACTCCCCCTAAATCTTGACTACCTTCATCAATGATTCCTATATAGTGTGTGAGATGTTTAAAATTTTCTCTTGATAGTGTTTTATTAAAAATATCTGCAAGTTGCTACGTAGACCTGCAAAACTATAAATTGATTTCTGCACTCTCAACCAGTTCCCTAATAAAATGATATTTGATTTTTCTATGCTTGTTGCATCCATGGAAAACTGGATTCTTTGAGAAGGCTATTAAATATTTATTATCACAAAATAGTGTAGTTCCTTCTTCTTGTTCCTCATTCAATTATGCTAGGATTATTCTAATCCAGATAGCTTGACATGTTGCTACATTTGTTGCAATATACTCTGCTTTGGAGAGTGATACAATTGGTTGATTTTTAAAATCCCATGAAATGGCTCCTAATCCAATGTTGAACACATAGCCATATGTGCTCTTGCTATCATTAATATTTTCTACCCAATCACTGTCCATATAGCCTATTAGCTCAAAAAAATATGATGTAGTATACAAAATGCCATGGTTTTTTGTACCATTGGCATATCTTAGTATTCTCTTTCTTGCTTGCCAATGTGTCTCCTTTAGATTTTCCATGAATCTGGAGACTAGACTAACTGCATACATGATATCAAGTATTGTTATCATTAGATACATCAAACTCCCAACCATACTCTTGTATAATGTTGGATTCAAATTTTTACTGTGATCATTTTTGCTTAATTTTAGACCTATTGATGTTGGCGTTTGTGCAGGCTTGCTACTCAGCATTCGAAATATTTTTAAGATTTCATTGGTACACTTGTCCTAAGATATTAAAATACCATCATCCATTTGTTTCACCTCTATGCCAATAAAATACTTCAACAATCCCAAATCTATCATCTCAAATTCCCTCTTCATTGTTTCTTGGAATTCTTTTATTGACAGATTTTTATTTCTAGTAAAAATAAAATCTACATACAAGACAAAAATTAATATTTCACCATTACTTTCCTTTATGTAGATATTTGGATCACTGCTACACTTGCTAAAACTATTTCTCAACAAATATGAATATATTCTGCTATACCAGGCTCTTTGTGCTAGTTTGAGCCCATAGAGTGCTTTATTTACTCTATAGACCTTACTTTCATGTTTTAGAATCTCATAGTCTTGTTTTTTTTCAACATATACTTCTTCCTTTAGCACTCCATTTAGAAATATAGATTTTGCATCCATTTGATGTACTTTCTAGCTATGTTGAGTTGTTATTGCCAATACAACTCTTACAGTTTCCATCCTTGTAACGGAAGCAAAAGTTTCATCATAATATCTTTCAAGTTATTGTTTGTACCCTTTTATAACTACCATTTCTTTGTGCCTTTCAATTCTACCTTTTACATTGCTTTTGGTCTTGTGGACCCATTTGACTCCAATTACTTTTTTTTCTACTAGAATATCTACAAGCTCCTAGGTGTCATTTTTTTGTATTTCTTATATTTATTCATCCATGGATTTGCACAATTTTTCATCATTGATGGCTTCCTTAAAATACACTAGATCATTTTCAAAAAATAGAGCAAAATTTACATTTTCATTATTTTCTTCATACCTAAAACTGTCATAAATTTTCCTTTAGGCTCCTTGTTTTTGTGACTGTACAAAATTTGGAGTGTTGCTAGAGTGATTTCTTGAAGGAGTAAAACTTAAATTTTTACAGAAAAGGAGCATCATTGCTTCGATACCTTGTTGGACTTGGAGTCGAAATTATTCTCTATCTTGAACATTCACCCAAAAAATTCCCTGCTGATGTTGGATTTTTTGCTGAGGGAGGTGTCACCCAAGATATTCCTAGAGTGATACTTTACTGGTCTTGATTACCATTTAGATGAGATGCAATGATACCTTATGTACCAATTCTCTATTTAATAAACCCTTTTCACTAGATACCTCCACTTAATTTAAACCATGAACTTGATTTAAAGGTAATACTGCAGCAATACCTGAGGACTTGTCTATGGTGCCATCCCATGACTCATTCTCAATGAATTCAACAACCTTGTTGATCATAAAATTCTTTGTAACTAGATTATATAATCTGTAAGCATTTTATTCTTCACTATAACCAATAAAATTACACCTTTCTCCTTTGTCATCCCATTTCTTCCTTTTTTATTTGGACATAAGTTCATACGCCACGCAACCAAAAACTCGTAGATTGTCAACACTATACTTTTTATTACTCCATGCTTCTTGAGGAATCATATCATGCACACTCTTCATAGAGTATCTATTAAGTAGATATATTTTTGTTGCTACATATTCACCCCAATATTCATTTGAAATACCCTTGTTATTCATCATGCTTCTAGTCATTTCTTGAATTGTACTATTCTTCCTTTCTGCTACACACCATTTTTTTGTGGTGTGTACCTGGTGGTGAACTATTTCTTGATCCCATTTTCTTTGCAAAAATACAAAAATTATTTTGAAATGTACTCTCCCCCTCTATTTTTTCTAAGAACCTTTATGCAGTATTCACTCTTTTTTTCAACCAGGGTCTTAAATTGATTAAATTTATCAAATGCTTCAGATTTATGCTTCAGAAAATAAACCCATATTTTCTTTCTAAAATTATCAATAAATGTTATAGAATATTGATTTTTTTGCTAAACTAAGAGTCTGCATGGGACCACACAAATTAGAATGTACCAATTCTAATGGAGCTTTTAATATCAATGATTTTATAGAAGGAAAGGCTTTTCTATGTTGCTTTCCTAGTATGCATCCCTCACAAATTCTATCTGGTTGTTCAATTAATGGTAACCCTCTCACCATTTGCTTTTTGTATAGAAGATTTAGTCCACTAAAACTTAAATGTCCATACCTGAGATGCCATAGTTTGGATGGATCTTTGATAACAATTTTGAATGCTTCCAAAGTAGGTATTGCTTGAGCAAACCATTGAGCATATCTTGCTAAAAATTCATTTTACATCCTAAGGGGAAACATTCAATTTTTTGTCATTTTGACACTTGCTATTTGGTTTTTGTTACCATATTTATCAAAATTAATACATTCTTCATTTTTAAATTGAACTTTATAACCCTTTTGGACTAACTAACTAATACTTAAAAGATTATGTTTCAACCCTAAGATATAGTAGACATCCTAAATCTATTTTTTCTCATCTTGCTTCGTGTGAATGGAGATGGACCCTTTAACCATAACGAGAATTTTTTAATTATTTCCCATATTTACTTTAGATATAATATTTTCATCAATATAATTAAACATATTCTTATTTCCACTCATGTGGTTGCTACACCCATTGTCTAAATACTAAATATCACTAGTGCTCTATTCAGCAATATTGAAAGTGATAAATAAATTTTTATTTTTATTTTTTTAGATCCTTTTTTTGTAGCTAAATTTATATTTTTCTTAGATTTATCATACTGTATCTTTCTACATTCTCTAGAAAAATATCCATATTTTTTAGTATAATAACATTGAGCATTTGATTTATCAACCTTTGAGATGAGGGGCTACCTTTTTTCTTTTCTTGTGAATCTAAATTTGAATTTCTTCCTCCTTATTGGCTACTAGATCTTCCTCTTGCAAAGCCTCTTCATCCTCTTCTTCTTTTTATTGCTTCTCCCCCCTGCCTATTACATTCACTTGAGATTGAAAAAATTATTCCAGGTAAGGAGTGGTTGATCTATTTAACCTTTGCTCGTGGGTTTGCAATGAACTCATTAACTCATCAATAGACAATTTAGTCAAATCCTTGGACTCTTCTATTGCAACAACAATAGGATCAAACTTAAAAGAAAGACTTCTTAAGATATTTTTTATAATTCTATGATATTCTATGGCATCTCCATTAGTTTTTATTTGATTGAATATGCTGAGAATTCTTGTAAAAAATCATCAATGGACTCAGAATATTTCATTTGGATATTTTCAAAGTGTCTCTTCTTAATAACTATAATTTAACCATATTTACCCTTTCATTTCCATCATATGCATTTTGAAGAATCTTCAAGGCCTGCGTAGAATTTTTCGTCGTTGCTATCCTTGGGAAGATGGAATCAGAAAGACCCACTTGAATGAAACTTAAAGCTTTTGCATCCTTTCTTGGGTTTTATTTCAACTATTTTTTTTGTGCTTGTGTAAGAGCATTAAAAACAGCCTGATAAATAACATCTGTAAAACCACTTTCAACTAATTCCCATAGATCATGAGAACAAATAATGGTTTTCATTTTAATAAACCATGCATCATAATTTTTATTATCAAACACAGCAATCAAACATAGGTGACTCCTACCAACTATTACTACTTCCAATCATGATTATAAAACTATTAAAAACCCCTGAAACACCCTTTTGCTTTGATACCATTTGAAGGAAAAATAGGATGCTAAAACAAAAATAAAAATTACAAGCATCTAACAATTGCTTCAAAACAAACAACCTCATAAAACTGCATGCATGTATTTATTCATTTATTTAGAGCATTAAGATTTTACAATTTCTTCTCCAGTGTGTTACCTTCTACTTACAATTTTCTGTTTTTATACTATGTATACACTGCTGTGTATTATGTATTCTCCATACAATGCTCTGCATGCTATGTTATGTTGTATATATTCGACTAAAGGCTATTCTATAATTATAAAATGTTAATATTAAAATTTTTAGATACACTCGCTCAGCAAAATTTGTGCCAAGACTTGTGGGCAGTTGGTGAGTTACAGCGAGATTCACACCAACAAGTATTACTCAAAACAAAAAAACACAAATTCAAATAATATTAATAAAATATGTTTTAAGATAATGTTATGTATGTGTCTTCAAGCCCATAGAATGATCTGCTTACAATGTCCTTAGCTAGAACGACAAGGACAATAAATGAATTATGTTGAAACTATAATTTATATGCATTCTCTCTGATTTTCATCAAATAGACATTCTCTGTTGTTCTCATAAAATAAAATGTTGTAAATAGTAAATGATAACAATAAATGAACGTCTGCTTGCAAGCCCACATGCATGCTTAATCAACCATGACTAAGTAGGTGAATCAACCAGACTAATATGCTTATAAGAAGCATTGGAAGTCTCATTTCGGATTCCAAAATTATTCGACGGTATGAGGCTGAAATGATGACAACTTTTGGAAGGAAATTGTGAGTACTCCATCTTTGCACTTTGCAGTTACAGAGTTGACGTCTACATGAGGAGGGATATTGAATTTACGTACAAATTTACCAGTGGGTCTCTCAAAGGTAATCCCCATAACCTTCTCTTCAGTATCAGGGATCTCTCTCTTTCGGTTGCCATGGATTTCAAGAATTTTATGATTCTCTATATACACCTACAGTAATATTATTTCCTGTTAGTATTGCGTCCAGGTAATGGTAAACATGCACGTGGAATAAAGAAGAGAATCAACATATGACCTTGAAATCATCTTTCTTAAGACCAGGCACGTCTACAAGAAGCACCAACGAGTTTGGAAGCTCTATCACGTCTGCTGGAGCAATAGATGAACTCTTTCCCATTGATATTGAATAGTTCTTGGATCTACAATATTCTTTTTCACCTTTCGGTTTATATAGTGGCGTCGATCAGGAAATATGAAAAATTAGAGGGAAGGGTTGAGGCTGGGAGCATTAGGTTTTTATTTACCAATGAAAGGTTGCCCTCTCACGGACATGTCTTTTGACTACACCAGATTTTCCTTCTCCATGCTAATAATTCGTTGACAAATTCTTTCGTTAAAATAAATATGCAAATAATGCCAAGCAAAGGTAATTCAGTTTTATTGCTTTCCATATATATTACTATAATATTTAGGCGCTAAGAAAAAAAATCTGTTTCACTTGTACTTTCATTCCACCACGTCAAGATGTGTATGTGATATCCTATTAATTTTTAATCTTATAATATGAAATCAACCACAAAAGACTACGTAAATATGTTTTTTAAATGATAAATAATTATATAAATATAACTTAAAATTATAATAATTATTATATAGATTATTATTTAAAAAAATATTATTAAGATTTTTGAAAATTTCCAATCTGGTTCAAAATAGAGTTATTGTTAATTGACTCGCCTCAACGTTTTATTTATATGGTAATTTAGATGCATCGTATTTTATCTATAAACAAAGTTCATACTCGTCCAAAGAGTTCTATGTGCGTGAATTAAATACATTATATATAAAAATAAATAATGATGATGATTGAATTATTATTTAAAAAAATATATTATTAGGATTTTTGAATGATGAAAAATATATTATTAAAATTTTGGAAAATATCCAATCTGGTTCAAAATAGAGTTTTTTGTCTCAACGTTTTATTTATATGGTAATTTAGATACATCGTATTTTATCTATAAACAAAGTTCATACTCGTCCAAAGAGTTCTATGTGCGTGAATTAAATACATTATATATATATAAAATGATGATGATGATTAAATTATTAATAATAATAATATTATTATGATGAAAAAAATATTATTATGACGACGATGATGATGATGACTACGACTACAACGACTACGACGATGATGATGACGATGACGATGACGATGACGACAACGACAACGACGAGGACGAGAACGATGACAACGACGACGACGACATTGTCATCGTCTTGATGATGATGAGGAGGAGGAGGATGGCGATGACAACGATGATGACAATGACGAGGATGAGGACAAGGACGATGACGATGACGAGGACGATGATGACGATGATGACAATGACGATGACGATGTTTTAAAATTTTGGGTTTCCATGTATGGAAGTTGTGAGGAGTGAGAGGATCAATTGTATTCATTGAATTCATTTTGAATTTAACCTAAAGGTCCCCCCTTTAACTTTAATTTAGAGAATGCAATGGATATTAGTCATTAGAAGCCTATAAAAAATACCAAATTGCCCAAAAATACCCACCCTAATGAGAGGGAAACTATAAGTAATTTTGAGTTTATTTTATATTTAATGAGGTTAATGAGATAACTATGCCAACACTTTTTAGGAAACACCAAATAACTCAATAAATACCTGCCCTAACGAGAGGGAAACTATAAATATTTTGAGTAAATTTGATATTAATTATGGTTAAGAGAACAAATATGCCAGGCCTATATATCTTTTCTTCTCAAATACCCACCCTAAATAGAGGGAAAGTATAAGTATTTGATAATATATGATTCTTGGATCATAGGTGAATATCAACCAGGCATCTATTGGTTACCAAATAACTCACCCTTTTTTCTTTTTTTTTAAATAAAGGGGTAAAAATTTATTGATAAAAAGACTGGATTACAAAGTACAGCTGAGCCCCCACCCAGGACTCAAATAAGCAACAAGACAGGCTAAATCACCAGACAAGGTCAACTCCCAAAGAAAACCAAAAAAAACAAACCACATTAAGTCTGAACATCCTTATGGATCAACTCTCATAGGTGTTGAGAATCCCTAGACGGGAGACTCTCCCAGTTATCAATACTCTGAGTATCCAATGGCTCAGAAGCCCTTTTGGCCAGGTAATCAGCAACCCCATTCCATTCCCTTGGAATGTTCACAAAGGATATAAATTTGAACTCTTCACTCATTCTGAGAATCTGAATGATCACAGAGGCCAACTGCCAATTAACATCCTCCACTCTTTTATTGTTTAAAAGATTAACCAAAATTTGAGAGTCAGACTCACAAAGAATCCTATGCCGACCAAGAGAAAACCCCCTTTGCAAGGCCTCAAGTATCGCTAGAGCTTCCATAAGATTGTTGGAGTGAACACCTTTATAAATGGAAAAGAAAAAACCGACCACGCCAGCAGAATCTCTCCCAACACCACCAATTCCAGCATGTCCAGGATTGCCCCTGGACAACCCATCAGTATTAATTTTTAAAACTCCTCTAGGGGGCAGTCTCCATCTACCCTCTCTCCTAACCTTCTTGCTAAGCTGAGGAATCCTACTAGGGCTAGAAGAATTCACACCAACCCCAAACAAACCAAGGGCCTGTTGTACCTTCTCCTCCTTAGAGTCCAAATGAGGGTCCACATCACATTTACTATGGATAGTTTCTTGAACCATACATAGGATCCTTTGCCAGATCTGTTGAACAGCCAAATGACTTCCCTCAAAAATGCGTCGGTTTCGTTCGAGCCAAATTTGCCAGATGATGCAAGAAGGGCCCAAATTCCAAGCCACTTGGAGGAAGGGGGCCTTGGCTAGAGGTCTGCCCAGACTACTCCAAAACTCCACTAGGGAGAGCACATGAAAATAAGGATGGTTCCAGGCACTCCACCAACGGTGCCAAATGTCTCTGGCAAGGGAGCATTGGAAAAATAAATGAGAAGAGTCATCCTCATTCTTACCACAAAGGACACATAAAGAGGGACCCTAAAATTCCCTCTTCCTCAAGTTATCCCAAGTGAGGCATTTATTACGAGCTACCAGCCAGAGAAAAAAGTTACATTTCGGCCAAGCAAATCTATTCCACACCTTTTTCCACCATGTGACAGGGAGACTCCCAAACTTTTACTTATCAAGAACTTGATAACCATAGGCTACAGAGTAGGTTCCCTTGGGATTAGGGTTCCAATCCAGAATGTCTTTATCCCTCAATGAAGAACTACCTCCCTGCAAGAATAAGAGCAAGCACCTCTCTATCCTTGTCCAATCCCCCTTGGGGCCATTCTTGTGGATCTTTCCATTTGTACATCTCCATATTTCCAAAATACTAGATTTTTTTTAAGTCCTCCACATGAGACTAGCCTATTTCCAAGAAACAAATGCTTAAGGAATGTAACCTGGGATATTGAGTCAATATAGGAGGGTGGCCATCCCAAGAATCCTCCCAAAAAAGAACATCTGATCCCCGATTGCAAATCCAGAACAAACCCTGCTTAATTAGATTAGCTCCTCTTTTCAGAGTGTCCCAGATAACGGAACCTTTCCCAACCAAAGCTGGATCTAGGGATATCTTCCTCAGAAATACCTCTCAAGTATTTATAAGATAATATTTTAGCCCAAATCTGATCTTGAGAGGTACACCATCTCCAATAAAGTTTCGCAACCAAAGCCTGCCCAGAAAGAGTTGCCTGTCGCAACCCAAGGGCCCCCTATTGAACTGGCCTACAAATGGAATCCCATCTAACCAAACTCCATTTAGATTGATCAAGTTTGCCAGACCACAAAAACTATCTTGATAGAGCATCCATGTCCTTGATGAAACGAGAAGGAGCTATTTGCACAAAACATCTGTAAATGGGTAAAGATTGAATAACAGATTTTAAAAGCAATACTCTACCTACAGAGGATAGCCATATGACAGTCCAGTGATTTACCTTCCTTCTAAAATTATCAAGTACAGACTACCAAGAAGATCTAGGGAGAGGATGAGATGAAATTGGGATCCCAAGATAAATGAAGGGGGGAGTCCTGACCTGGAATCTTAGAATGCCAGCAATCCTGGCTTGAATAAGAGGGGGGGTATTGAAGAAGAAAATAAAGGACTTGTCCTCATTAATCACTTGTCCAGAAGCACCAAGATATATGTCAAGAGACTATCTAATGTTTCCAGCTTTCGTGATAGTGGCAACTCCCAACAAAGCAGTATCATCAACAAATTGAAGGTGGGAAAGAGGTGGCAAACTGTTCCCACTTCCACCCTTGAATGAGAGCATGCCTGACCTGAGACTTGAGTAATCTGCCCAACCCTTCTGCCATAATGATAAACAAATAAGGAGATAGAGGATCTCCTTGCCTCAATCCCCTTGAGGCCTCAAACAACTCCATAGTCTCATTATTAACAAGAACATAGAATGAGGAAGAATAAATACATCTCATCACCCATCTAATCCATTCCTCCTCAAAGCCAAAAGTAGCAAGAACTTTTTGAAGAAAGGACCATCTAACTCTGTCATAGGCTTTTGCCATGTCCAACTTAATGAACATAGTTTTCTTCTTAGAAGTTTCCATTGAGTGAATAGCTTCTGTAGTAATAACAACCCCATCCATGATTTGTCGGCTAGCAACAAACCCACCTTGCTCCTTAGAGATGATTTTGCTCAACCATATCTTCAGCCTCTCAGCAATAATTTTTGTGATGATCTTATATACAACATTACAGAGAGCAATATGCCTGAACATATCCAAGGAATTCGCTCCCTCTTTCTTGGGAATAAGCACCACAAAGGTAGCATTTAGGGCCCTTAGCATCTGTTTGTTCTTTTGGGACTCACGGACCACTTCCAAAAGGTAAAATTTTATTAACTCCCAAAACTCTTGATAAAAATCAATCGGGAATCCATCCGGACCTGGGGCTTTCCCCTTTTTCATCTTGAATACAACACTTTTCAGATCCTCAAGGGAAATTGAATCCATCAAGTGCTCATTCATCTCTCTAGAAACAATCGAGGGAATACAGTTTAGAATAAGTTTTTCTTCCTCATCATCTGAGAGGGCATCCTCCTTGAAGAGAGAGGAAAAATACCTCTTAGTCTCTTCTAAAATATCCCTGAAAGAAGAAAGCGAGGGCACCTTGAGAATTAACAAGAGAGGTAATCAGGTTACCATTACGACGAGCCTTAACAGAGTTATAAAAGAAGGTTGTGTTCCTATCCCATTCCTGAAGCCAATCTACTCGAGATTTTTGTTTCCAAAAAATTTCTTCCCTCAGTTCCCATTCAGCAAGGCCTTTTACAGCTTCAAATTCCTCAACAAGAAGATCCTATGTGATTCCCTGATCTCTAATCTTCCTTGAGGCTTCTTCCACCCTCCTAAGAGCTGCCAGCTTAGCCAAGGAAAGGTTCCCAAAATTTAGTCTATTCCATCTCTTCAATTTATGCTTAAAAAATTGAAGCCGCTTCATAAAGGAGTACATAGCGGTGCCATGAGGAGGTTTGCCATTAGTCCACCAGCCTCGCATGAAATCATGAAGCTTAGGATCTCGCAGCCACATAAGTTGAAACTTAAATGAGGGATTATTTTTTAGCCCTAACTCCAGAGCAAAGATTTTGATAGGCCAATGATCAGATCCTCTACCCTCCAGAATCATAGAACTAGTGCTTCTATTATTGCCAATCCAAAAACTAGAGATCAGAAACCTATCCAGTCTCTCTGAAATGGAATATTCCCCACATCTTCTATTATGCCAGGTAAATATCCCATTATTCGGCTTGATGTCAACCAAGTTCAAGGCCCGGATATAAGCATTGAAGACAGAAGAAAAAGGCTCAAGACAATCAATCCCACCATGTTTTTCCTCCAGACAAGTGATAGAATTGAAGTCTCTAGCCAAAATCCATGGGTACAGGGGAGCCAGACTTCTCACAAAGCCAATGTGCTCCCATAAATTCACTTTACCATTGTAATCAATAGGAGCATACACGTTTGTAAGTAGGATGGTCTCACCAGATTCATTATCATGCCCAATCATCGAAATAGACCACCTGCTGGAAATCTAGGTAAGAGGAGAGATCTTAGCTGGATCCCATAAACAAGCAAGGCCACCAACGTATCCACATGCACCAATACACTGACATTGCCCCTTTCTCCACAACTTGGGAGCAATATTGAACAAACTATCAATAGCTAATTTAGTCTCCTGAATAAAAACCACATCCGAAGAATGAACATGAATCAAATCACGAACAGCTTTTTGTTTGGGGATGTTGTTCAACCCCCTTACATTCCATGAAAGTACAATCATTTTTGGGGGTTATAAAAATGGGAGTCCAATGTTCTCACCAAACCTGACTCTACCAAAGTCTCCCCCATTAACTTAATTTTATCTTGGTCTTTCTTCCGACCCACCTTCATATTCTTATCTGAAGCATTTTTTTTTATTATTTTATGCTGCAATCCCAACACCGTAGGAGTTTTACAGTCCATGGATGACTGCATTAGTGCCTGGGTAGGAGAGGGCATGTCTAAATCTGTGCCATTTTCTAAGATAACTTCACTTCCAGGGCTAGGGCCAACCATATCACCTATACTCGGAACCAAAGCCCTCTGTTCTTCATTTAAACCCCCTATATCTGGTTCCCTTGGTTCCACCTCATGAAGAGACAACTGATTTGGTCCTGTTATATCTATAATAGGTAGCGATGTTTCAGGTATCTCCATGCACTGATCAAGATTCTCTAGAATTTCAAAATGGTTGAGCTGAGCATCTGGCTGGTTATCCTTAATGTCTCTTTTTGCCTTTCTTCCTTTGTTTCAAGGTTTTACCATAACAAAGCCTTCCTTATCCTAATCCCCCTCCTTTATCGGGGCTTTTCCTTTATCCAAATTTTGTACAGCTCGAGAGGGCCCAGGATTTGAAGCCACAGGCAGGACAAACTTAGGGCATTTTCTTTGTAAGTGGCCATATTCATGGCAAATTTGAAAACAAAATGGGAGAGCTTCATAGTCAAGTTTTTGAACCCATTTGGTTGATCCGAACTGTATTTCAATAGAATCTGGAATAGGATTGTTTAAATCAATTTCAACACAGATACGGGCAACAGAGATTACCTTTTTATCCAGCGTTTGTCGTGATGGCCCAACCGGCTTCCCAAGTAGAAGGGCAATCATATGCAAGATGTCATTTCTCCAAAATTCCAATGGGAGCCACGAAAGCCGAACCCACACTAGAACCCGTGACGGTCGCTCCTCTGATGGGTTGAAACCCACATGCCAAGGTTTAATAAAGAGTCCTTCTTGGTTACAGAAATAGGGACCTCCTTCAAATGCTTTGTTACGATCCGCAAGACAAGAAAAAACCACCATAAAATAGTTGTTTGCACTCAGCATCACCTCCACATCACCTTCAGGGTTCCAAGTCTTCCTAACCCAAGCCTCCACAAAGGGAAGAGAAATTTGGATGCCCATAAATTTACCAACAAGCACATGTTTGGTTAAATACTCCACATCTTCTGCCATCGAGTCTGGTTGAACCACTAGAACCGGTCTGGCTTCACATCGTTCCAAACATCCATTGTTCTTTAACAAGCGATTCCTGGCATGCAATGGGAAATCTTGTTCCTTCCAATCATTTTTAAAAGAAATACCAGCCCTAGCATGCACGCTCTGTGACGGACCTGATGCCATCACTACATTCCTCCAGTTGTTCATACCTCCTCCAGAAACTGTTGCCATCCCCGTAGAGCCCACCAAATAGGTCTCAAAAAAATTCCAGCAAAGTAGCTTTCCTCATCAAACCCTAGCAGAGCTCAGGTCCTCACCAAATAACTCACCCTTACTTGAGAGTAACTACAAGTTAAATAATATGTACGATAAGGTGAGTGGTGATATGAATTATTTGGTCTTCTTAGGAATTTTAGAATGAGAAATAATGCTTTTAAAGAGATAATTAAAAAATACTCTTTGTCAACAATAATAAATTGAACACAAAGATTTTTAATTGCTTAATGAAATAATAAAGAAACAGTAGATATATTTTATTTATTATTTATTATGTAAGGATTGGATTGAATACCCTTTTATTTCATTTAAGCTAACTATATGTAACAAATTGATTCCAAAAAAAGTTAATTAATATAGAGATTGTTTTGAAATGAAAAATTTTTCATTCACTAAAATATCTCTATAAAATATTAAAGACTTTTGGAAAATAGAGAATTTAAGTTGTTAATATAAAATTTTGCTTAATGAAATAGTAAAAAAATATTTTAGTAATTGAATATTTAATCAACACCTTTTCAATATTAAGCAAGATATATAAACAAAATTAATATTACCAACTTAAGAATGAAATTAAATACGGTAAAATAATGCAAAAAGTGATGCAATGAAACCCCCCCCCCTCGAACTTAATATAGGTGCAAAAGGCACTTATAAACCCCCCATAAAAATTTTTATTAAAACTTTTACAATTCTCCTTTGATTTTCGGGCCAAGAAAAATACGGAAAGGAAAGGGAATGAAATGTTTCTTTTTATTGCTATAATATATATAAAAAAAAAATATTATAGCTTAAATTAAAGGGGTTGACATCAGATAGAGGATGCAATGGAAAAAAAATGTCTTGAAAGGCAACAAGTAAGGGTCCATGAAGTGCCTTTCAATGATCAAGCAGTGAGGAAGGGTGGCGTCTACGTTCACCACTCCAATGGTGGCATCTAGGAAAAATGAAACTCCTTATATATCTACACTGGATATAAGGAAGGGTGGAGTCTACGTTCGTCGCACCAATATCGGCATCCAAAAAAAATGAGACTCCTATATATGCACTGGATAAGAAAAATGTTATTTTAAAAAATCATATAATACCTTACCATATGTGTTAGTCTTACAATGACACTGAGAGGGGGGGGTGAATCAGTGTAGCTCTTTTAACTTGAATTTATAGCTCTTAATACCGTAGCAATTAAAACTTATTACTAGATACAACAAGTATAACAAAAGAGCATCACACAACACAAGATTTAACGAGGTTCACCAATGTGGCTACTCCTCAAAAATTGATTGCTTGGACTACCATCCAAATCCAGCCTTTGCAAAGCACCAACTTTACAATCAATTTACCAGCACCCACTAGAAGGAGCACCAACCCCTGATGCCAAGCACCAACTTGGACTTCAATTCTGAATCTATAAGTTTGACAGTAAGATACCTTTGCTTTTGCAAGACCCTGACTGGTCTTCTTCACCTTTGCGTTCTCTGTGCACTTTGCTTTCTCTACGCAATCACAGCAGCACCTGGTCGAGCTTCAACATTTTTCACTCTCTACGCACTCTGCACTCTCTGTGTAATCACTTCGCACACTCTGCTTCATTACAGTCGAACTTCATGATCGTCTTCTCCCTTTTGTGCACTCTACTCTCTTTGCAAATTTTGCACTTAGCACGATTCGACACGACTTGCTCTCTATGCACAATGACCGTATCGCTCACACATTTCACACTACTCAATTCTCCAAACAACCCTCCTTTTATAACAACATTTTCATGATGAAAACCCTAATCTTAGTCGATTGTAAACCCTAATCTTAGTCGGCTTTCATAACAACTGTAAACCCTAATTTTAGTCGGTTGTCATCGGACTTCGTCGGCTTCAACTCAACCGTGAAAATACAACATGTCGCGATATCGTGACACTTTTTCTTTCTCTCTCTTTCTCCTTGCTTTGGCCCCCGAAAATACAACATGTCGCGATATCATGACACTTTTTCTTTCTCTCTCTTTCTCTTTGCATCGGACCGCGAAAATGCTACATGTCGCGATATCGCGACACTTTTTCTCCTTACGCTTTCTCTTTGCTTCGGCCCCGAAAATACAACATGTCACGATATCGCGACACTTTTTCTCCTTGCTTTTTCTCTTAGCTTCGGCCCGCAAAAATACATGTCGCGATATCGCGACACTTTTTCTCCTTGCTCTTTCTCTTAGCTTTGGCCCCCAAAAATACATGTCACGATATCGTGACACTTTTTCTCCTTGCATTTTCTCTTCTCTTCTGGCCACGAAAATGCAACATGTCGCGATATCGCGACACTTTTTCTCCTTGCATTTTCTCTTCTCTTCTAGCCGCGAAAATGCAACATGTCGCGATATCGCGACACTTTTTCTCCTTGCATTTTCTCTCTCCTATTTTAGTCATGAAAATGCGACATGTCACGAAATCGTGACACTTTTCAAACTTACTTTCTCTCTCCTATTTTAGTCACGAAAATGCGACATGTCGCGAAATCGTGACACTTTTCCAACTTACTTTCTCTCTCCTATTTTAGTCATGAAAATGCGACATGTCACGAAATCGTGACACTTTTCTTACTTGTTCTCTTTCTTCGAACTTGTCGCGAAATCGTGACACTTTTTCCTACTTTCTCTTTCTCTTCCAACATGTCGTGAAATCGTGACAGTTTTTCCACTTGCCTTTTTCTCTTCCAACATGTCACGAAATCGTGACAGTTTTTCCACTTGCTTTTTTCTCTTCCAACATGTCACGAAATCGTGACAGTTTTTCCTGCTTTTTCTCTCTTCCAACATGTCGTGAAATCGTGACAGTTTTTCCTACTTTTTCTCTCTCTTCCAACATGTCACGAAATCGTGACAATTTTTCTTGCTTTTTCTCTCTCTTCCAACATGTCATGAAATCATGACAGTTTTTCTTGCCTATTGTATATGTCGCGATATCGTGACACTTTTCTTACTTGTCTTTTTCTTTGATCTTTTGCATATGGGCCACTTCGGTCTTCTTGGAAAATCACTGTACATACTCTGAATAACCTTTGAACTCCTATCTTCTGCATCTGAATAGCTTTTGAACTTCCTGTCCACTGCATCAACAGATCTATCTGACTGTGTTGACAACAATGACAATACTTTTGTTGCACCTTGCTCAACAATCTCCCCCTTTGGAATTGTTGGCAACACATGTGCAATTTCCTGTAACTCTTCTCCCCCTTTGACAATAATACCAAAGGGCTACCGTAGACTCCCCCTGAGTCCATGCACAACATTCTCAGGCAAAATTTATTACACTTAGCAAAAATCATGAACATGAGCAAAAAGATAATCAAATACTTAAATGCTCCCCCCGAGAATGTGATCCCTGTAGCTAGTCAATTCTTGGGAAGTGTGACCACTCCCAATTTATTGCGAAGGTACTCAAAAACTTCCTTGGGCAATGGTTTTGTGAAGATATCTCGCTACTTGCTCTGTAGTTGGAACAAAATCCAACTTAACCTCACCTTCCGCAACTTTCTCCTTCAAAAAGTGATACCGATAGCAATGTGTTTTGTGCGTGAATGCATAACCAGATTCTTGGAGATGTTAATGGCACTGATGTTATCACACTTAACCGATATTGGCTCACTGAAGCTAATACCGAGATCTTTCAGGGTTTGTTTCATCCACAATACCTACGTACAACATGTTGTCGCTGCAATATATTCTGCCTCTACTGTCGATAAAGAAACCGACTCTTGTTTCTTACTGTGCCACGTGACCAACTCTGTCTCCAAGATAGAATGCACCTCCACTGGTACTCTTTCTGTCATCTACACATCCTGCCCAATCTGCATCTGAATACGCAATAAGGGTGAAGTCCTTGCCTTTCGGATACCATAACCCATACTCCATAGTACCCTTGAGGTACCGAAGAATCCTTTTCACTATTGTCACATGAGTCTCCTTGGGATTAGCCTGAAATCGTGCTACCATGCATACTGCTTGCAAAATATCTGGTCTAGTAGCTGTCAGGTACAATAAACTCCCAATCATAGATCTGTACATGGTTTGATCAACAGGTGGAGATTTGTCATCCTTGCTCAACTTGCAACCTGTCGTCATGGGAGTGCTAACTGGCTTACAATCCTCCATTGTGAATTTTTTTAACATCTCTTTCACATATTTAACTTGAGAAATAAATATGCCCTTCTTATTTTGATTAACTTGCAACCCGAGGAAATACGAAAGTTCACCAATCATTGACATTTCAAATTCTTTCTGCATCTTATTTGCTAAATCTTTACATGACTCATCTTTGTTGCTGCCAAATATGATATCATCTACGTATACAACAAGAACAATAAGATGCCCATTTTTTGTTTTGATATACAAATTACTATCCACCATACCTTTCTTAAACCCTTGTTGAGTGAGATAGTTGTCTAGCCTTGCATACCATGCTCGGGGTGCCTGTTTTAAGCCATATAATGCTTTCTTCAACTTGCAAACCAAGTTGGGATCATCACCAAGTTTGAAACCATCTGGTTGCTCAATATAAACCTCTTCTTCAAGTTTCCCATTCAAAAACGCTGATTTCACATCCATTTGATAAACTTTGAAATTCTTGTAGACTTGCTAAAGCCAGAAACATTCTAATTGCCTCTAGTCTAGCTACTGGTGCAAAAGTTTCCTCAAAGTCAATGCCTTCAACTTGTGCATAACCCTTACATACCAATCTTGCTTTATTTTTGACTACCTGTCCGTCTTCATTCAATTTGTTTCGAAAAATCCATTTAGTCCCGATTATATTTTTATTTGCAGGTCTAGGTACTAACTCCCAAGTTTCATTTTTCTCGATCTGATCTAATTCTTCATTTATTGCCTTCATCCAACTTTCATCTTTACTTGCGTCGACAACATTTTTGGGCTCAATGTTGGATAATAGAGAGTAGTTACTTACTACTCTTCTTCTTGTCTGAACACCAACTTTGGGGTCTCCAATTATTTGCTCTCTAGGATGATTTTTCTGCCAACTGCCTGTTTTGAATTTCTTATTTTCTTCCACTTTTGAATCACAACTTAAATCATCTGAGTCAATTTTTTGTATCTTTTCCATTTCGTTTTCCTCATCTCCTTCAATAACCTCTTCATAAATTGGGTAGTTCATTTCATAGCTAATTACTCGTTCTCTACCTTCATCAAATTTAACATCGGCATTGTCCACAATTTTCTTTAGCCTCTTGTTGTAGCATTTGTAAGCTTTGCTTTTTGATGAATAACCAACAAAAATACCTTCATCCGCTCTATCTTCAAACTTACCAAGATTATCTTCAGTTCTTTTGATGTAGCACTTGCTGCCAAAAATTTTGAGGTATTTTGTTGTTGCCCTTTTACCGAACCACAACTCATAAGGAGTTTTGCTTTCATGTGTTCTCAGCATGTACCTATTTTGGATATACACCGCAGTATGGACTGCTTCTTTCCAAAATATGTCTGCTACTCTGCTTTCAGCCAACATAGTCCGTGCCATTTCCTGCACTGTCCTGTTCTTTCTTTCTACCACTCCATTCTACTGAGGTGTCCTGGCTGCTGAAAATTGTCTCCTAATACCGTATTTTTCACAGTACTCTGTAAACTCCTCTGAAATGAATTCTCCTCCTCTGTCTGATCTTAAACATTTGATCCTCTTTCCTGTTTCATTCTCAACATGGTTTTTGAAAATCTTGAACATGTTAAGAGCTTCGATTTATGCTTCAAGAAAAATATCCATGTCATTCTGGAATAGTCATCAATGCACAACATAAAATATTTGTCACCATTTATGCTTTGTGTTCTCATGGGTCCACATAAATCGGTGTGTATTAGTTCCAAAGGTTTGCTCATGTAGTACTCTTTTGTTTTGAATGTGACTCTAGTTTGCTTCCCCTTTTGGCATGAAGCACAAATGTTGTTTGCGGGTTTTCTGATGGTGGGAATATCTCTCACTACCCTTTTTGAGTTGATTTTTACTAGATTATCAAAACTGATATGACCGAGTCTCTTGTGCCACAACCAATTTTCTTCTTCCTGTCCAATAAAACAAGCTCCTTCTAAAGTCTCTGAGAGCGTGTACAGGTTGCCAGATGTCCTTGATCCAGTTGCTATCAATTTTCCACTGTTTGTTTTTTTGACTTCACAACCCTGCTTCTTAAAAACTACTTCATGACCTTTATCACAAATCTGACTTACGCTCAATAAGTTATGTTTCAAACCATCCACAAACAAGACTTCTTCTGACTTAATCTTTCCGTCACTAATTTTAACTGAACCTTTGCCAACTATCTTAGCTCCATCATTATTTCCAAACTTTACTGAACCACCTTCATATTTTTGTAACTTCTCAAATTTTTGTTTGTCACCTGTCATATGACTGGAGCATCCACTATCAAGTATCCATGGTACATATTTATTCTGTGCTTTAAATGTTGTTTGTACGATTAAGGATTCCTTTTCTTCCTTAAGTCGCTCTTTTTCTTTCCACTCCATTTTGATAGTAGTTTTGGGCTCTTGTTTTGCCTTTCCCTTATCAATAGCTTGTGCATGTTTTTCAGGAAGTTTTCTATTTTGTCTCATCCTATTTGGTTGAAATTTTCTTCCCTGAAACTGATTTGATGCAAATGTACTTCTACAGTTTCTTGCAATGTGCCCAAAATTATGACAGTTATAACATTCTACTGTATAATTCATCAAAGGAGAAAAAGCATTTCTACTTGGTGAAATTCCTTGGTCTTACATTATATTTGCGATCTGAGATTTTATGTCCATAGCCATTGCATTTAAAACAGAAACCAGAAAAGGGATAATTGAACCTAGGGGATGGTCTTTGCCATGTTGTCGTAGGAGCCATAGGTCTTCTTCTTCTTTGATGTGTGACATTGGTGAATCCATCATTGTCAATTCTCCTTTCATGCCTGGCATTATTGCTTTCTTTTGCATGAGACATTTTTCCTTGATCAACTTGTTTCTTATTTTCATTCTTTATGGATTCTACATTTCTGGCCTTTGATCCATTTGATGATTCTCCTTTGATGAAACCCGGACCAAATTTGATGCCTGTAGGCCTTTGGTCATTTATAATCTTATCCAACTTCATAGAACTTTCTTCGCGTTTGTGATAGCAACTAATTTTGTGATTCATCTCTTCTATCTGCATCCGTAAACCAACATTCTCTTCTTCTAGTTTGCAGCAATAATCTATTTTCATGGTAATTTGTACTTCAAGATCTTTAGATATTTTCTTGTATTCTTTTATCTGTACTTTCAGACTGGTTATGATTTCATTTGCATCCTCAAGCCTTTTTGAAATTTTCTTATTCTTTTTCTTCTCTATTTTCCACTCTTCAAGTGCAGAGATCAACTCACCTTCTAGATCTACTTCAGCCTCAGGGTTTTCACCACATACTTCAGAGTTCACTCCTTCTTCCTTTTCTGATTTTACTTCTTCAAATGCCATGAAAAGAGCTTCACCTGTTTCCTCTTCAGAATCCTCACCGGAGTTGTCTTTTGATGAACTGGCATTCCTGGAGATGAAACTTTTCTTCTTGAAGTTGCCTTTTCTGAAATTCATTTTCTTCTTCCAGTCACTTCTTTCTTGGTGCGATCCTTCATCATTTTTGTTCTTCTTATTAAGTGGACATTTAGACGCAAAATGCCCAACGCCTCCACAGTTGAAACATTTAAACGGTAGCTTTCCTCTGTATTTTCCTTTTCCCATTTTTAGTTTCTTAACAAAGTTTGCTTCCATTTCATCTGATGTCTCTTCTTCCTCGGACTCTTGTTTTGCATTTTTATTTTTAAGGGCTTTAAAAGCCGCTTCTCTGTCTGTGGGTTTAGATCTTCCTATCCTCATCTCATATGCAGTCAAGGAACCATACATCTCATCTATACTAAAATAATTTAGATTTTTAGCTTCTTCTATCGCTGAGACTTTAGAATCAAACCTTTGAGGAAGAGATCTTAATACCTTTTTCACGATGGTAGAGTCTTCAATATCCTCGTCGAGTCCTCTGATCGCATTAATGATTCCATTAACTCTCAGCATATATGCCTCAATGTTTTCATCGTCATTCATCTTTAATGCTTCGAACCGAGCTCGATGTGTCTGTAACTTGGCCTCCTTGATCTTATCGTCTCCTTCATGAATACTCCTCAGTTTGTCCCATATTTCTTTTGTCATTTTACAGATCATGATCTTTACTAGTTCATTGTCTGCTAATCCGCACATGAGAGCATTCTTTGCTTTTGAGTTATTTTCAAACAGTTTCTTTTCATCGGCCTCTTTTGGAGGAGTGATGGGTATTGTGTATCCACTAACTACTGAATCCCAGATGTCGTATCCCAAAGCACAGAGATATGTCTGCATCCTGATTCTCTAGAATGCGTAATTAGATCCATCAAACAATGGTGCTTTGTTTGATGAGAAGCCTTCACCACCTGCCATTGTGTTACTTCCAAGATCACCCTAGCCGGTTAAGCTTGTACAAGAACTTAGCTCTGATACCAATTGTTAGTCTTACAATGACACTGAGAGGGGGGGTGAATCAGTGTAGCTCTTTTAACTTGAATTTACAGCTCTTAATACCGTAGCAATTAAAACTTATTACTAGATACAACAAGTATAACAAAAGAGCATCACACAACACAAGATTTAACGAGGTTCACCAATGTGGCTACTCCTCAAAAATTGACTGCTTGGACTACCATCCAAATCTAGCCTTTGCAAAGCACCAACTTTACAATCAATTTACCAGCACCCACTAGAAGGAGCACCAACCCCTGATGCCAAGCACCAACTTGGACTTCAATTCTGAATCTATAAGTTTGATAGTAAGATACCTTTGCTTTTGCAAGACCCTGACTGGTCTTCTTCACCTTTGCATTCTCTGTGCACTCTGCTTTCTCTACGCAATCACAATAGCACCTGGTCGAGCTTCAACCTTTTTTCTCTCTATGCACTCTACACTCTCTATGTAATCACTTCGCACACTCTGCTTCATTACAGTCGAACTTCACGATCGTCTTCTCCCTTTTGCGCACTCTACTCTCTTTGCAAATTTTGCACTTAGCACGATTCGACACAACTTGCTCTCTATGCACAATGACCGTATTGCTCACACATTTCACACTTCTCAATTCTCCAAACAACCCTCCTTTTATAACAACATTTTCATGATGAAAACCCTAATCTTAGTCGATTGTAAACCCTAATCTTAGTCGGCTTTCATAACAACTGTAAACCCTAATTTTAGTCGATTGTCATCGGACTTCGTCGGCTTCAACTCAACCACGAAAATACAACATGTCGCGATATCGTGACACTTTTTCTTTCTCTCTCTTTCTCCTTGCTTTGGCCCCCGAAAATACATGTCGCGATATCGTGACACTTTTTCTCTCTCTCTTTCTCTTTGCATCGGACCACGAAAATGCTACATGTCACGATATCGCGACACTTTTTCTCCTTACGCTTTCTCTTTGCTTCGGCCCCCGAAAATACAACATGTCGCGATATCGTGACACTTTTTCTCCTTGCTTTTTCTCTTAGCTTCGGCCCACGAAAATACAACATGTCACGATATCGCGACACTTTTTCTCCTTGCTCTTTCTCTTAGCTTTGGCCCCCGAAAATACAACATGTCGCGATATCGTGACACTTTTTCTCCTTGCATTTTCTCTTCTCTTTGGCCGTGAAAATGCAACATGTCGCGATATCGCGACACTTTTTCTCCTTGCATTTTCTCTTCTCTTCTGGCCGTGAAAATGCAACATGTCGCGATATCGCGACACTTTTTCTCCTTGCATTTTCTCTCTCCTATTTTAGTCGCAAAAATGCGACATGTCGCGAAATCGTGACACTTTTCAAACTTACTTTCTCTCTCCTATTTTAGTCATAAAAATGCGACATGTCACGAAATCGTGACACTTTTCCAACTTACTTTCTCTCTCCTATTTTAGTCGCGAAAATGCGACATGTCACGAAATCGTGACACTTTTCTTACTTGTTCTCTTTCTTCGAACTTGTCGCGAAATCGTGACACTTTTTCCTGCTTTCTCTTGCTCTTCCAACATGTCACGAAATCGTGACAGTTTTTCCACTTGCCTTTTTTCTCTTCCAACATGTCACGAAATCGCCCAACATGTCGAAATCGCCGTTTTTCCACTTTTCTCTCTCTTCCAACATGTCACGAAATCGCGACAGTTTTTCCTGCTTTTTCTCTCTCTTCCAACATGTCACGAAATCGTGACAGTTTTTCCTACTTTTTCTCTCTCTTCCAACATGTCACGAAATCGTGACAGTTTTTCTTGCTTTTTCTCTCTCTTCCAACATGTCGCGAAATCGTGACAATTTTTCTTGCCTGTTGTATATGTCGCGATATCGTGACACTTTTCTTACTTGTCTTTTTCTTTGATCTTTTGCATATGGGCCACTTCGGTCTTCTTGGAAAATCACTGTACATACTCAGAATAACCTTTGAACTCCTGTCTTCTGCATCTGAATAGCTTTTGAACTTCCTGTCCACTGCATCAGCAGATCTATCTGACTGTGTTGACAACAATGACAATATTGTTGTTGCACCTTGCTCAACAATATGACACATTGAAGAGGCATTGAGAGGAGTGATACCAAAGCAGAGAGTCTCCCTTAGCAACTGTGCCACAGACCAACTTTAAAAGATGAATTAGAGACACTAAGAGCAATACATCGAAGAGAGGATGTGATGACTTAAGTATTTTTGAATATTTCACTTGCAGAACATATTATCTCACCATACACTAACCTGAAGAAAAAAAACTTGCATATATTTACAAGGAACAATATAAAATAGGCACAAATAAATATCAATCTAAGCTTTACTGAAGAAAATCATAGGAATACAATAGAGTTATGATTTTAATCTTAGAAATATGTTTATATAACAAGAGGAAATAAGATCCTCTTGAGCATCGAAAGACAAACATATATGACATACTTCGAGTAGAACGCTTCCTAAAATATCAAGATCTTTGAAGAGTATAAAAAATTAATGAGGGAAATGCCCGTTGAGAGACGCAGTCTCAAGGTGTGCCATAGCAAAACACTGGCTAAAGGCCACATTAAAAAAAAAAATTACGAACGTGGTCTAGGTAGGTAGACCAAGAGTAATTAATTGGCTATGTGGAGAGCGATCCTTACATTAATTAAAATTTGCAAAGACAAAACGATTTGAGATTGTAAGATCAAAAAAAAAAAATGCCCACCAAAAGTAAGGGCCTACAGTTTTTCTCTTTCCTCCACGTTAGAAGATACACAGTGAGGGAAAAAGGATGTCGAACACTTATCCTTCTACATTATGAAATATGTAGTGAAGGCTATTGAAAGCCGAACAAGCTGGCATTTAAGGGGAAAAAAATTAAATGTAGGCGAAGTAGGAGAACAAATAAAAACAGGGGGCCTCTAAAACAATGTTTGATTTATATTAGTTTTCTTCTTGAGTGAAACATAGTGATGACTACGTTCAATGGGGGAAGAAATAATATAAATTAAAAAACACCTATAACAGGACACAGCGTTGCTTTAATTGTTTTAAAGCAAGTTGCTTTCATTAAGGAGTATTTTTATAGAGGCAAAAAAAAATTCAATATGCATACACAAAGTAGTGAATAAAGAAATTTTGAAATATTTGCATCAATGGTAAAACAAAATTATATAAACCAGTAGGTATTACCATAAGCAAATATCTTTTTAAAAATTGCATATATGAGCATACTACAATATGAAAAAAAAATCCCTTTCTTTAAAAAAGCAAATAATAAGATATTAAGAACCAGTTCGAGAAACCTCCTTCAAGAGAGAATGCTAGCAGAATCTACCCTACTTTGATACCATGTTAGAATTCTCAAGAGTAGAACTACAAAGCATTACAATATGTGAAGAAATAAAATAGAACTAATTTATTTATTCTAGGGATCAACTTTGTATAAATAGCAAATTTTATCATTGAGAGTTGTTGGATTACAACAACTCATCAAGTCTGATGAAGACACCACTGAGAGTTCACCTGACACATGGAGGAGTGGAACAATTCATCAAGTCTGATGAAGACACCACTGAGAGTTCACCTGACACATGGAGGAGTGGAAAATCAAGTGTGTCTATCCTAGTAGAACTTAAGAGAATATTCACTTATTCTAATAGAGACTAGCATCAATTTAGAATAAAAAATGTTCTTATGATACATGAAGAAAGTACAAAAACACGTTATCAAAATAATATTAGAGAAGGATGAAATCCTTATCAAAAGTAATATGAGGAGGAGATACATTAGATAATGGTATTTTCACCATTAATATATCCAATAATTTTATCTTTCTCTAACAATAAATGTCTATTAATATCATGAAAATGTTAAAGTAGAATCTAATACCCTTACACTTAGAAATACAAATCTTTATTGGGTTGTACTATTAGTATGATTTGTTTTTATAGTTCATACTTTGATTTTAGCTAATTTCATCTTTGTCGAACATTATAAAAATATATATTAGACTTTATAGGTTGAACTTGTTCATGTAAAACTTGATCATTTCATAATATTTTATAAATTTTTATGATCCATGTGCATCATCATATGCTTTAAAGTCATGATACATAAGGGAAGTTACATGTATTGTGAAATTCACCTATAATATGTACATACCCTATTCCCTCTTTAGATTTGAACCTTAGACTTGTCATCTAGAGTACTCAATATGTTATCATAAACTCCATTAAGTTTAAACAAAAAACAAAAAGTAAAAATAATATGATTTATAATGTTTTATAGTTAGTGTGATCTTGGAGTAATCTTCTTATTTTCTTCTTGTAGAAAGTAAGCAAGTATTCTGAGTGTGATCAAGATGTATGATTAGGAAGAAAAGTGTGAGCAAGAAGGAAGAAACACCTTTTCTTGTTCCAAATAATTGTAAATAAATATGCCCTTATTGAGGATAATATGGAGAGTGAATCTATGGTAAACCGTATCTACATAGAAAATATTACACTATAAGTGATTATCAAGGATGATATGACTTATCATGATATAAAGAATCTTAAAACTAGAGGTTTACTATATACTTTTTATGGAGAGTAACTAGGTCCTTCAAAAATTTAAAATTGAATCAAGTGAAAGTGGAGGTTTAAATTTAAATTGGTCTATACCTTTTTGAAGGATTTTTCATTGTTATACTTTGAAATTCATAAATTAGGAATAAAATAATAGTTGGTAACCCACGATTTAGGGGATACATGTATTATATTTAAAATTATAGAGTAAAAACATTTCTATGCAGATGTAGATATTAAAATAATTTTGGTGTTGTTTAAGATCTATCGACTTTCATATCAAATTATTAATAAGGAGGTTTAAAGAATAGTAGCAATACTCTAAAGGTTTCCATCAATAAGGGACCAACTATGAAGGAATACATGTTGTATACAATAAAAAATGTGTTGCCATGAATATTTTTAAAAAATTACTATAGTCCATTATGAAGGAAAACATGTTGTGTACACTCAAAAATGTGTTGCCATGAATATTTTAAAAACATTACTATAGTCCATTAGTATTAAATTTGGATTTAAAGGCTAGGTCCAATATTAAGTTTGGGAATAATTTTTCATTTGGTAATATTTTCAGAGAGAAAGAAAGGATTTATGGGCAGATTTCGGAGATTGAATCCAAATTGGATACGCAGGGAGGTTTTATGGAGCTTCTCTTGGAGGAGTGATATTTTCATGTAGAGCTTTATAATATTCAATCCAAATAAGAGACCCACTGGAAGAAAAAATATTGAGAAATCTGGCTTAAGTAAGGGGACCGTAATTCTTGATTTTTTCACACCCCAACCCTTTGTCAAAGGAGCCACAATTGTATAAACGAAATTAAGATTAGTGATGGCATCTTGACTTCGAACATATTTCAAATAAGGGAGGAGGTTTTGAAGTTCTTATTCTTCCTTTTGCACTCAACTCCAACAAGGGTAATCAGTGATGATAATTTAATGCCAAAGGTAATCCCATGCCTAGTAACGAAGGAGATGAATGAGGGGCTAGTTACTCCTTTTTTAGACAAAGAAATTTGGAATGCATTAAAGTGTATGAGCCCTCTTAAGGTGCCTCATCCTGATGCTTTCCCTTTAGTATTATTCTAGAATTATTGGTATATATGTGGCTCAAATGTTTTTGTGACGGTTCAAGACTCTCAAGCTTTGGTGGTCATCCCTAAATCAATGAATTCGACACTTTCGGCCTTGGTGTCAAAGAAATACAATGTGTCCTCTTTCAATGACTTTTGGCCTATAAGTTTGTGCAACACTATCTATAAGATTCTTTCTAAAGACTTAGCCAATAGGTTGAAAGTTATATTACCTCTTCTCATGGATAGTGCCCAATGTGCCTTTTTCCCTAGCAAAAACATTTTAGACAGGGTGATTGTGGTACACGAACTCCTCCACTCGGTTAAAAAAAGCATGTGGCTAGAATTATTCCTCAATTTGGTTGTAATCATGGCTTATGATAGGGTCTCATTACATTTTTTATGCCGCATCCTAAGAAAATTTGGTTTTAGTAAAATATGGATGGGACTCATAGAGGCTTGCATTTCTTTTGCCTACTTTTCTATTTTGGTTAATGAATATCAAGCAGGGTTATTTCAATCATGCCATGGCCTGCACTAGGATGACCCTCTATCCCCATTCCTTTTCATTCTTATGGCAGAGGCACTTGGTAGTTTGATTTCCCACTAAAGCTTTGATTTTGGTCTAAGGCTGGCACTCCCCTGCCCACTGATCTCTCACTAGCAGTTTGCTAATGACACCCTTCTCTCTTGTGAGGCATCGATGTTCCATGCAAGGGATGTGAAGTCCATTTTTATAAGCTATAAGAAGGATATTGAGCAACATATAAATTTTAAAAAAATCTTTCTTTATTTATTTTAATACTCCGGAGACCCAACAAAGGAGAATAGCTAACATTTTAAATTATCACATTTCTTCTCTCCCAGCCACTTACTTGGGGCTCCCCCTTTTTTTGGCCACATTAAGGATGATTTTTAGATTTCGGTTGTTGAAATAGTCCAACACAAATTATCATATTAGAAAGGGGTGTTACATAGTCAAGCGGGGGAGGTGGTGTTGGCCCAAAGCACCTTGTAAAGCATCCCCATATATTTTTTATCTCTCTTTCATTTATCCTCTAAGGTGGCTGCCAAACTGGATAGCATCTGCAAATTTTTCCTATGGCCAGGCCCTGAGTTGAAAGGAAAATTTCACCTTATCTCATGGGAGTAGATTTGTAAGAGGAAGATGTAAGGGGGTCTCAATCTCAAAAATATGGTCATCATGAACAAAGCTCTTATGGTGAAACTTGGGTGGAAGGTTGTTGCAAATTCTAACATTCTTTGGTGTAATATCCTTAAGGCTAAATATAAATTTATTTATTTTAGCATATTTCCTTCCTAGTGGAGGTTGGCCTTCTGGAACAACCTCATCGAATATCGTAGGTTCCTCAAGTCTTGTTGCATTTGGATTATTGGTAGTGGTGAGGCAATTAATTATTGGGATGACATTTGGGCCAGGGAAAGTCCCTTAGGGGATGATCCATGGTACACCTCCCTTGTTTCTCATTCTAGAACCCACATGCTTTAAAAGGTGGTAGACTTTATTACTTCCCAAGATGGATGTAGATTTTGGTCTCCCTCCCTTCCAGAGCTGGTCGCCGATGTAGATGTAAGATTATGGTGTACTTTATTGGTGGAGCTGAGGCTTATTGTGGTACATAATATTTTAACAGATGATATATTTGTGTGGATGGGGGACCCATATGGGTCCTATTCGGTTAAATCTACCTATGTTGCTCTTAGCTCAGTGGAGGAAGACTTTTTTCCTATAAATCAAATTTGGTTAAAAAATCTAACATCAAATATTAACATTTTCTATCGGTTGGTTGAGCAAAACAAAATTCTCTCGATCAATAATCTTCTCAAGAGGGAGATTTTCCTGGTCAACAGGTGTTATTTATGCAAGAATTATTGGGAATCGATGGCTCATATTTTGCTCAGTTATCATAGTGCATAGAATATTTTGGCTTCCATTATCTCTTGGTTGGACGTTGCATGGGTGTTTCCTAATTTCTTAATGGACTGTGTCATCCAATGGAAGTCACCCTTTCTTTCTTCCTAACTTAAATTTTTTTAGAAATTTCTCCTCCCACACTCCTTTTAGGGAGTGTGGAAGGAAAGGAACTCAAGGGCATTCAAAGAAGTGAAAAATAATATCACCCAAATCAGCCTCAATATTCTATGGAAGGTTTTGAAAAATGGGTCTTCGACTCTCAGCAATTTGAATCCTTCAAAATTAATTTTGGTGCTCTCCCCAAGTGAGAAATTATTGGAATAACGGCTCGATTTTGTACCGTTATCCTGCCCCCTTCCGATCCTAACCCAAGGAGGGAGGTTCGTTGGTCTCCGCCACCTTTGGGTGGTTTAAACTTAAGTTTGATGGTACATCTAAAGGCAACCCTGGCTTAACTGGTGTGGGTAGTGCAATAAGGGACAACAATGGTGATCTTATTATAGCTTACGTGCACTGCCTTAGAATCTAATCTTCCATGGTAGCTAAAGCTAGAGTGGCCTTCATTGTATTGGAGTAGCTTAAGAACCTTGGCATCAAAAACATAATTAACTAATGGGATTCCCTATCCATCATCAACATGCTTCGTGGAGTTTCCCATCTAGGATGGA
This sequence comes from Wollemia nobilis, assembly GCA_028583015.1. NCBI lineage: Eukaryota > Viridiplantae > Streptophyta > Pinopsida > Araucariales > Araucariaceae > Wollemia > Wollemia nobilis. The sequence continues at coordinate 2,121,688 of JAQPPZ010017037.1, forward strand.
AAATAACTAATTTAATTTATGAAGCAACTTGGCATTCTCATTCCTTTTCTAGCGTGGAGTTCTCCCATATTTTTAGAGAATGCAATTTAGTGGTTGATATCTTAGAAAACTTGAGAGTTTGTTCTCAAGGCTTGTCTATATGGCAATGGGATTTTCCCATTGATATTATACTTCACATCAAGGAGGAATCTCCTTAACTCTTATTATATTTTAGTTCCTCTCAATGATCTTGGTGATCTGGTTGTTACCCATAGGTTTAAGCACTTTATGGTGTATACTAGCATTTATTAAGCTATCCCCTCAGTACGTTCTAATATTCCTTGATTATCCCTTTTGGACCTCTAGTGGCATTGTCCCTTATTATACCTAGGCTTGTTGAACGTTGTAGCCTATTGTAACTTTTAAATTTCAAATGATGCATTTATTTGAGTTGGTAGTTTCTTACCTCCTGTGTTGTCCTGCTATTCTTTAGGGTCGATTTGTTTAGGTTTTTCTCCTTGGCTTGCCTTCATGGGTATGGTGTTAAATCCTTTAGTTCCCCTTCCCTAGGGGGTTCTTACCTCAGTTTGTAATACCTTACTATCATTTTGTATGGACCTCCCTTATGGAGGTCATCTTGTGCTTTAATTGGCCTTCGGGATTACTTATTGTATAAGGTTGTGGGGTTCCTTTCAAAACCCTCTTTTAATATTAATACAAAAAAAAAAAATTGGATCAAGAAAATTAGGTTAGCAAGTGAAATATAACAATATTGCATTCTACTTTATTAATGTTACGATACTACGTACATGATAATATATCACAAGGAGAAAATGGTGGAGAAACAATTGGAAAGTTTTGGGCATGAGATAAACTTCAATATATGGAGATCATATCATAGTAGAAACTAATTCAATTCAAGTATTTTCTATTACCATGGAAATTTATTAGAATTTGTATTTGCATCATCAAATGGTGAAGATAAAAAAAGTTTAGTTAGATCAACCTCAAGAAGAAAAATAACATAAAGTACAAGGAAGTACAATATCATATTCAAACTCAAAATAATTCAAAGGTGTGAAGGAATATGGAGTAAAAGTTTTTAAAGCAAAGGAGGTCATGGAATTCAATACTAATCTAGGGAAATTGTCTTCATTTTCCTAGTATAAAACTTCTACTTGTAGTAAAAATGAATGTACTATATAGTGTATCCCTTGTACTTTATGGTTTTAAAAGCATTATAAAAATTTCATATTGAGGATATCCATGAAAATTTAGGGTTTCTAGGAAATTTTAAGAAAGTAATTACTATAGAAGTGTTATGTTTCACACCAATTTCCAATAATAATTAGAAGTAATCTAATTAATAATATTATTTAGAATTGTTGAGATTATGGGATGTGAGAGTGATTCTCTTCCCTCAGTGTACTTGGGAATGACTTTGTTCAAAGGAGGGATTAAAGCTTCTCTTTGGGATCCCATGGTGGAAATAATCTAGACGAAGTTCATGGGTTGGAAATGAGCACTCTTGAGCCAAGTAGGGAAATCCATGCTAGTGAAGTCTACTTTTAAGAGTATTCTAGTTAGTTTTCTTTCTCTTTTTAGGTTGTAAGGGAAAATTCTTCAAAAAATCAAGCAAATCCAGCATTCCTTCTTATGTTCAAGTGTTGAAGAAAAGATAAAATTTATGTTGGTTACCTTGGACCAAGTCTATAACAAAAATGAATGTGGAGGTTTAGGGTTGAGAAGGCTGAAAACAATGAACAAGGCTCTCTTGTTTAAGAAGGTATGGAGATTGGCACATGATGAAAATATCAATTGGGTCAAAATATTAGAAGCTAAATATATTGGAAATGAATAATTCTTCTTCTATGATCTTAATCCAGCCCATGAATCCACTTTCTAGCAAAGCATAGTCAAAATCCATTCAAACATTTGGTTGAGTGGAAGTTGAATTTTATGAAATGATCAAAGCATTAACTTTTGGATTGACACATGGGTAGCCAACCAACCTTTGCATTCATTTCCTAACTTGATACTGGCTAAACCAATAATTAATCATACCTTTGGGGAAAAGGTATGTGATTTTATTCATAATATAGATGGTAGAAAATGTTGGAAACCCCTTGTGTTTCCTAGGTTGTCGCAGGATAGAGAATTGGCCTATAGATAATTATTTGAATTACTAAAGTGGAATATAATAGCTAATAAAGAGAAGTTAGAAAATTTATTTTGGGCTACAAAAAAGGATGGTTGCTTTTCTGTTAAGTCAACCTATTCCCTACTAGATGTGGATGTTGATCCATGGTTCCCTGTTTATGATGTTTGGAGGAAGGGCCTTACTCCTAAGGTAAATATTTTTTTTTAGATGGAAGTCCAAGGTAAATGCCTTACATTAGATAATATTTAGAAGAGAGGTATGATCCTCCTGAATAGGTGCTACTTATATGGTAATATGAAAGAATCTCCTAAGCACCTTTCTTATCTTACTAGGGATGTCATTTTCCTTCTCCTTTGCTCTACTAGTTTGATATGGATTTTTTTGAAAGATCTATTGGACATAGTTGATTAATGTATCTCTCCTTTCATCTCATCCTACTTGCACTCCTTTTGGTCCTTTGCCTTACCTCATGTTTAGTGGTAGTTATAGAAAGAGAGAAACTCTAGGGCCTTCAAGGACATTTCTCACCATTTGGATTTTATGGTCATGCACTCTATATGGTTAAGAATGTATATATCCTTTCTATTAAAAAGGGCTCTACTAGTTGGGAAATGGATATTGAGTTGGCCCTTGGATTTAAATCCATTGTGGCCCTCGTGCCTTGGTCTCATCCTCTTTCTAGGTCAAATATGGTGTGGGAACCTCCCCCCCGATTGGGTGAGATTAAATTTTGATGGTGCATCCAAAGGTAATCTAGAGTTGGTCGATGTTGGGAGAGTGGTCACGAACTCAAATGGGAGAATCTTGTTAGCCTTCACTAAAAATATTGTTTTCTAGACAATTCATGTTGTGAAAGCAAAAGTACCCTTCCAAGGGGCCTCCTAGATGGTATATTTAGATTACAAGAAGGTAATTATAGAGGGAGACTCACTCAATATAATCAATATGATTAGAGGAATCCAAAAACCAATGTGAACTATTTTGAATATGTTATATGAGGTCCATAGACTGATCCAAGATATCAAAGGTATCTAGTTTAAACATATTTTTAGGAAAGGAAATAGGTTCATTGACTTCTTAGTTAACTTGGGCCTAGGGTTATGCATAAGGGGTTGGACTTGAAATGTACTTGTAAAAAAATGGCGAATCCTAATCAAAATTAAGGTGAATCCTAAAATCAAATTTATCATCTTCACACCCAAATTTGGGGTATTTGAAGCCCTAAAAGGTAATATAATATTTGGAAAAAAAATTGACCTATTAAATCATATTATAACTTCCTAAAATCATCACCATTAGATCAGTCTCAAAAAGAGCTTTCCAATGAGTACAAATATGCCTATGTTTGGATATATATTATGGTGAATTGACCCTAAGAAACAATTGGTCCCAAAAAATTTAGGCGAATGGGCCAACGTTGAGGATCCTCATATTCACCAATTTTCAATTTTAGAAATCCTAATATTTGCCCAATTTGTGAATATTCACCACTATGCATAACCCTACTTGTGATATTTCCCAATTTGCCTCACATAAAAAAGCATTTCAATTTGGTGGGATGATTTTCTAGCTAGGCTTTTGTAGTTAGATAATGATACTAGAAGAAGATAACATGAACTCCATAGTTATTTTTAAATTTTATGGATGGAACAAAGTGCATGGGTCCATAGGATTTTTGAATGTAAAGGACCACCAATTTTCAAATTTAAACTAGAGGATTATTCGTGCTTCTGACCTGATAAAAAATAATAGGTGGTAATATCTTGGGCGTCCAATATTGGGAGCAGTGGAAGTTGAAGGATGATGACATGGATAATGGAGTTGGCCCTAGTGGTACTAATAATTGATTTTAAACTTCCTTTATTTCTATGGTTCTATTTTGCTAGTTTTGGTTCCTATTTCTATTCCTTTCAATTTTTTGGTTAGCTTGTTTGGCAAGGGTGTTTGCTCTCCCCTGCATGTGATTAAGCTGCCCTATGCTCTTTTGGTTTAATAGTGATTGTTCTTGATCCTTTTTTTTATGGTGCTAGTTGAGATTTAGTTGTATTTAGGGATATTAGTGTCTCTCATGGTGGCATGCGATTCTTGTTTATGGTTTTAAGGAAGGATGGATTCATTTTGTAAAAGATCCCCTTCATCCACCAAATAAAATAATAATAATATTATATAGAAGTAAAAAATAATGAAAACATAAAAGATAGTAAATGTAAATTATGAGTACCATAAGCATTACTAGTCTCTCTATTATCTAGAGAGAAGAATCAAAACACTTTGATGCAATATCTTAGATGTATGCAAATATTTATACCAATATTGAAAACCTCTATAACAATTTTTATGTAGTAACATTAACCTAAGCAAACATAACATAACAAATTAAAGTTAATAGGAAGGTAGATTTTAAGAGCAGGTTCTTAGGATTATATAAATAATTAATAATTACATTACAATGGATTACCAACACATGAATACATTATAAAATTTCAACCTTATTCAATGAAGTCGTTTTATAGATTTCAATAGGAGGATCATACTTTTACATTAGGGTTTGAGGGGTAATATAAATAAGAATGTGTTTGTAAGAGGATTATTTGCATTTCAATTTATCTAGGACAACATATATATTTATAAGGAAAATCCCATTATAAATATTATGAAAACATAAAAGAGATTGATGATGATAAAATTTTTGCTCAAAAAGGCAAAAAGAGAGAAATAACCTGAAAGAAAGAATAAAGGGAAAAATAAAATCGAGGGGGTATTGCTATGGAGAACCAAAAATAGATATCAAAAGTGTTAATAAGAAGTGGCATTAATCCTATTAATAATTAAATGCAATGATAAAAATGGTATTCTAGAATATAAGGTGTATGGATAAGGCCCCTAATATAAGATTTATTAAGGAATTAATAGGTTATTATAGTCCCATATTTATTTTTTATCTAACAAATAAAATTAGTGAGGAATGTAAGGATGCATTCAAAAATAATTGGAAGATAGATGATGCATTCAAAAATGGTATGGATAATTTCTAAAGGCAAAAATTAATTGGGTTGATGGTCTATTTTGTAGAAAAGAGAAAAACATCATAATTGGGATTATACATGTATCTATATTTGCTTCTTGTAGAAGGTGTTTAAAGGACCTTAGCATATTTTTATGAAATACAATTGGCTATTAATATTTCTTATATATTAATTCTTGGGGGAATTCAACATAGTTTTATATCTTTTCAAAAATAAGAGTGGTACTCCTAGTGTCACATCCCACTAATTTTAGATTTTATAGAATTATCAAATTTAAATTATCTAAATAAGTATTTAGATATTAGTTAGATTTAAATGTAAATAATTATGAATTTTATATCTGATATTAACTAACTCACACAGGGTTATGCATAGAGGCTATTTTTAGCCAATTTGCTAAAATTAGGATTTTCAAAATTTGGAATTGACTAATTTTGAGACCCTTGACCAAGGCCCATTAGCCAAAAATTTCTGGGTGCAATTTTTTTTGGGGGGTCGATTCACCCAAATTTTATAATAATTTGACCATTTTAAGTTTAAATTTCCAACATTACCCCTAATAATATTTAACCTTCTACATGTGTTTCGACACTATTCACCTAGATTTTGAAACTGATTCACCAAATTTTTATAAATACATTTTGGAGCTGACCCCTTATGCATAACCCTGAACTCACAAAAACTTATGTAAGTTTTTGATAAATCACCATCCAATATGGTGGAAAATAGATGGTATCATATGGGTGAAGGTGATAAATATGAAAGGTGCAATAGGCTAGATAAACCTAACAAACCACTACATATAATTTATTTATATAATGAATGGTGCTCGCTAAATTTGAAAAGTAACATTTGAATTTATGCATTTAATTACATTATTTGCATACATTAAATATCACTATTATAAATAGAATTTTTTTAAATGAAAAATAGTCTTTTTAGTTTGATTGGTCTTCTTGTATTAGAATAACCCTATCTAAAGTGTTTCCTTGACATTATTTTATAATATAGAAAGAAACAGTTGTACTTTTTTCACTTCGTATTTATATTCTCAAAGCCTCCAATTAATTTATAGTGTGAATCTACATTTTAAAAGAGAAAATGCATGTAAAATATCATAGTAAAAGAGAATAATTTGAATGTGTTAAAAAGTGGATAAAAAATTGTTGTACTTGATTTTAGTCCATGATGTATGTGTTAGAAACATACTCTTATTTTAAAGAGTGAATAAATAAAACCAATTATATATGGAGCATCCTCCTTATAGAAATGGATCAAGTGGGTGGTTCTCATAAGTAACTAGTTCCTCTTCAATACGGTAATTTTCATTTTAGAAACTATCTTCTATGAAGAGGATAAAGTCATTTAGAAAAAGTATAATGTAATAGGGGATAACAAATTATATGAAACAAAAGTGTGACATGTAAATGAAAAGAAGCAAATAACCAAGATTCATTTAGGTCACATTATATATTATTTTAGATTTAAAACTAAAATTGTGTGTCTATGCCATCTTTTCAACTAAAAATGTGTTTCTTTCCATAGTGAAATTTGAATTTTACATTTTCCTCAATCAAATCAAAAGTAGGTAATTAGTAGAAATTAAGTTGATGTATTTTACTTTGGAATTTTTCCTTTACATATTTAAATGGAAATTTTGTAATTTATGTTGATTTTAGAATTATCTTTATTGTTCACCTCATGTGATTTTATCATAAGTATTTTATTTAAATAAAATATTAGTTCTCTTAATTGAATAAGACTTTTTAAATGAGTAACCATGTTTTAAGTTAATACTTGTAGTAGGATTTTTACATGCACTATTTTTGTAGTAAAGAGAAGGAATGTTTGGTTTAAATCTAAACTCTACTATAGGTTATATGAGTTTTATAAGCTTACCTTATTTCCATGAATTTCATGAAAATTTTTAGTTGTTACATAATTGGGCCATGGAAAACATTGAATCATTTATTTCCCTTGACTTAAAGTTTTTGAATAAAAGAAATAGATATAAATAATTATTTGTAATATGAAATACCTTTGGAACTTATTTTGTTTAGCTACTATAAAGAACTAGTAATTTCCACTTATCATAGAAGTATGGGACTATCACAACCAGTACTTATGGTAAAGTAGAAACCATAAAAGTTGAGCATTTATAAAATCACATTCAAGAGAAATTCATCTTTTTATTTTAAGATGTGAATATCATAGTTGTAAACCTTGTAAACAAACTAGTTTGGCTATATAATAACTCAACATTTTTTTTTTCTAAATATATGATAAAATAAATAATAACAAAATAATTTTTATATATTAAATCACATCTATTTCCAAAAATAAAAAAACTACAATATGTTCACTCAGATCTTATACCAAAATCCTATAAAGGATAAAAGAGAAAAATATATAGTGGGCATACATAGACACCATAATTAATCACTATATTATCTATATATGAAAATAACAACACTCCAATAAAATGAATGGAGTGTTATGAGGTATTCATACAAATAAAAAAACCCCAATGGCATAAATATAGTACTTGAACAAAGAATACTTATCCTAACTTGTTACAAAGTTAATAGAGTACTTGAACAAATAATACAAGGAAAAAGAGGTCATGAAATTATTAGATCATCAAGAATAAGATGCATTAATAGCCTAAAGAAGAAATATATATTGACTAATGCATATTTTGACTCCTTTTCATTTCCTATAAAATACTTAATAACTACTATAACTACCAAAGATCTAATTGTATCTCCCATAAATGTGGACTAAATATCTTGATTGCATGACATATTATAAACTTACCATTTAAACATAGGGTAAAGGATTTGAATATGTCCCTCAATTTGTATTAAGTTCTTGAATAAATATCACCAATGAAAAGAGCACAAAAAGTTGTATGATTTGGAAAAAAATTAGGATCAAAAAATTTTTGTACATAGAAGTTATAGTCTTCAGAAATCTTCCCTATAAAATAAACCTAGAATAATGTTTTTGAATAGAATAGTTTTTTTCAATTTATTTAGGTTTTATTGTAAGGAAAAATAATAAGAGTAATATTTTATATTCCTCCTTACATTATAAGGGAGACCATCCTTATACCATTTTCAAATAGCTTGACTACCACCATCACTACTCAAGCCATAAGTTGTACCCTCTCCCTGAAGAAGAGCATCGTGATACATAATAGTAAAGAGATCCAACCATTTAAATGGACATAGTGTAGATTTAAATTTACGCATATGAACATGAGTCCTTTTCCTTCTTCCATCCAATTCATGAAATCTCCCAAGTGGAATAAATAAATCAATTGTCTACCTCCTTTTCAACAACACCAATTCCTCTATATGAGGAGACAACATTTGATTATCTATGAAGAATTTATGATACCCTTATGAAGTGAAAGTGACAATACTTATTTTGCTATAAGTAATTCTAATTTATACAAAATAAGTACAAAATATTCCAATAATAATGAAATATAATGTACTGTAGTCATTAATTATTATAAATAAATAAAATTGAATAATTGGATAAATAGAAAAATTAGATCTTCCCTTTGTAGAAATAAGCCTTTTAAATTTCTATTTGTCCCATACTTACTCATAATTTAGGTTTAACATTGAAGTGAAAAACCAAAATTTTCTACTTTAGTCAAACCTTAGTTGTAGTTGCATTGTATACTAGACAAATTTATACTTATTGCTAATGTAATCTTCTCAAAACTTTTACACATTTTTATACTTAGAAAAATTTAGTGTCATGGTACTAATTTTAGCTAGTTGAGCCTCATTTGTCTTTATTTTGGGTAGGCTTCTATTTCATATGCCTAGTTGACTGTTTGAAGGTGCTCAATTTGACCTATATCAATAGCAAAAATATTAGTAACAAATTTCTCTTTTTTGAAGATATGAATGTGGGGTAAATTATTCTACCCGAATTATTGGTGCCTCATAAGGGGTTTCTACTTGTAGAAGAATCTTATTCTAGTGGGTAATGGAGTCAAAATAAAACCAAATTGATCAAAATGAAACCAAAAATTTATTTAAGTCAAAATAAAACTAAATTGATCAAAATGAAACCTAAAATTTATTTATACAAATGCTAGCCTCTTGTATACTTCCCATATTTAAGGTTCTAGCTATTCCAATACATTTTTCTTGTTCCTCTTCCATGGATAATTTGAATGTCTTTCCCTATTGACTAGTTGCTTGATGCATTGAATGACTTGTTCTCAAATAGAATGATTCACATATTTTATTCCATGACTTTTGTGAAGGTGTATTACTTCAAATTTATGAATAACTTCCTACAATTCAAAGTAACAATCATAGTAGGGATCCCCATATCTTAAATCTAATTCTTGGTATTTTGAAAACAATATAGAGAGCCTATGACAAAGAACAATAATCTTCTATATTTCTAGAGGTTCAAGTAATGCACCAATTTTATTTACATCATTGATATGTTGATCTAGTCATTGATTGAGTTGTTTTGTATTGTAAAATTGGCCATTCATATCCCAAAATCCCATGAAGCCAAGATGCATGAACTCTTGCCCTACTAATTTTATTTTATATATGCTCACTTTGAAGGAAATCATTATCTCTCCTCCTATGATTAGCTAACGTCTAGATATTACCTAGGTTGAGAAGAATCTTGACTAACTCAGATATCTCTTAGCGTATTTTACCAAGTGGGGTTATTCCCCTATGTTTCACAATATATGGAGTGCAACTTCTGCTTGCTACACTTTACTCATCAATTCTTCTCTTTCTTTTCTAAATTCTTATTTTGCATCCTAGATCAATTTTATAATATATGTTATCCTTATGACCAAAGGGAAATATTTCGTAGTAACTTCCTTAATATTGATCCAATAGTTACCTCTAAATTGCTTTAGAAATTCTTTGGAGATCACCTAGTTTTATGGATTTCCTTATTTTCAACTTTTGATTGGACTTTGGCCAATATTTCTTCCTGGCTCTAGAGCTTCCATTATTCCTTATTTCTCACCAAATCATAAAGTTATTTTGAAATGATAACACTTTTTCCATGGTTGTTATTCTTGTATTTCATTAATATCAATATCAAAAGTTTGATCTTCTTCATCAAATTTGAATTTCTCAATATTTGGCCACAGAAGGTGATTGAATGTTGGGGGCTCAATATTTAATTCTAATAACTTAGCTTTAAACTTACCATCTAGATCATAATTCTACATGTGTGGCACTCTAAACAACTAGAGGTCATTGAGATTTTCATCCAAAATATTCGTTTGAGCTCTTTTCATCATGTTATATCCTTGAAAATGAAGGGATAATGATAATTGTAGGCTTTATTGATTTTATATCTAAAATACTTGTTTGCTTCATCAATCTATTTGAAAAATTCTATCACAAACACCCAACTCATAATATAATAGGGCAATAAATAAGAATTTCTAGGGAATTTTTACACTCTAATATTGGTTCCATTTGTCAAAATATACCAATACCCTAATTCATGCTTATTACCCCATAATTTATCAATTTTAAAACTTAGGCAAGGAATATGACCATAAATGCATGTAAGTGTAGGCCCTAGGAATAGTCTATTGAAATCAAGATATGAAGAGGTTTCTCTAAGGACTAGGGTCCATTTAACTATAAGATGATATTTTGCATTATCATTTAGTTGGAGCTATATATTATGAATACTTGGAGGTATATGAAAGAGGAACAACCATACTAAATATAATGGGTATCAAAATAAATCATTCTCTTTTAGCTTTAGGGTTATGAACTGTCTATGAATTAGATAACTCAAAAAATATGTGCAATCGAAGAACATAGGGTCATTTGCACTTGAGTTGTCATAATTATGTACATTGGTTACTACATACGCAATTGAAATTTTGTGGTCATATACATATGATTTAGTATCTAGCCCAATAATTATGACTATCATTGACAATACTATTTGCAGAAACTAAATCTCTCAAGCTTCATAGTCTTTTATGAAAAGTCATTTAAAATTTACCCCATATTTTTATCTAACCAATATCTAAGATTATATTTCTTTGCATAACCCTTTTGTTCATTTATACGAAATGGATTGGGTTTTGTACCTAGTCGCACTTCTGCTATGAAATCTCTTATGATCCCTTCATCCATAATAGCAAATAATTTAGTCCCTTCTCTATCATGTACCATCATTGTTCCTAGGTTGTAATTCTCTATAATAGCTTCAAATAACTTCAAATAGGGTTGGACAAACCTAGGCATATATCTAGATAGGAATGAATTCCATGGAGTAGCTTCAAGCATTTTTGGAAATAATCTTATTCGTCTTACTTCTAACCCTTCTCTAAAGCTTTTTAATTTTGATTTAATCATAATTATAGGGTCATGGATGTCACTTAGCCTATATTTTAATTCTTTAGTACTATTTTGCAATTTTTTTCCTCTTTTCCCTCTATCCATTTTTTACCAGAATGTTTTATCTAAAAATAGAGCCACAAGCAACTATACAACTCATCTTTTCACACAAAATACTTTAGCAATATTGCAACACTTTGTTCTCCAAAGTTGTAATATTATTTTATGGATTGCACACTTTAAGCCCTATTTATTTAGCAAGAATAAATCATGAGGAATAACCATTGGTAATTTAATTTCAAATATTGCATATGCTTAGTTTTTATTTTAAAATATTTCTTTGAAACTGGTACTTGGTGCAAGTATTTGTGATACATATTATTTTCAAGTTTGTGATGCTTCCAACCAATAATATTGCTAAGAACTCAAATTTTTATGGCTACAAAGTGTAAACCTTATACAATTAGCTTTTATTACTAAGGCCATTACTATGATATTTTCACATGTCACTATTTGCATATGTATAGCTCATAGGAATGTGCTTCTAAGCATAATACTTTAAATATTGGTCATTCACTAGAATTAGTAAAATATATCCATCTATTTCTTAAAGGTAATATGCATTAAATACTTTATTTTATGAAATTAGATATGTTATAGACCATAATAATTCTAGCTTGTCATGCTTTCCAAGTTTAGCTCGGTTTATGTCCCACTTGAGTACCAGATCGTCATCTTTAAATTATTTTGATGATGATAGTTTATCAAACCACATTTTAATTATTGCTTGATGTTGGTGGAATATAATATAAGATTTTTCTCTTTTCTCTTCACACATCAATAATTACATCATTCTTTTTTCAACGGGTTGAATCTCCTCTAATTCTATTTGATCAATAAGCTTCAAAGTAGGTGGTTCTAGATGTATCAACAACACTAATTATATTCCATAAACTAGAGAATAGGGAATGGTCTTTAGAGCTTTCTTGACCATAATTTTGTCCTTCCATAGTTGTTTATTAAACATTTAATACTAGCTCTTTTGATTGTCACTAGTATTTCTTTTGTTTATTTTTATTAAAAAAAAATGTGAAGTTTGCTAGTCCATTACCCTATGGGTAATTATTAGAGGAATCTTTCCAACACATGCCATATTATTTGGGATCCCATTAGTATGAAATCTCCATCATTATCATATACTATAGTAGAAGGGATCCCAAATATGGTGATCAATATTTCTAGAAAGTAAATAATAATATCTTGATATGTGTGCTTGGTTATTTTTTCTTCTAACCATATAGTGAAGTAATCAATCATTGTCAATATAAATTTATATCCAATATAAAAATTTAGATTAATTGTCATGATAAAATCTAACTTCATTTGTTGGAAGGATTCTTTTATAGTAATTGGCTATAGGGGCATTGCTTGGTTTTTGCTTTTGACAACAAATATTTAACATTTATCAAAAGCATTAGCAACTTTAAAAGCACTAGAAAATAAGGTCAGTCTAGAATACCTAACTCTAAGTATTTTTGCTACTATGGTCTGACTAGAGTAATGCCCTCTTGAGAAGCCAACATCAAACTCATCTAATATCTCTTTTACCTTATTTGGCTATATGCATTTTAGTAATACACCATCAAAATATTTTTGGTACAAGATGACATCAATAAAAAAAATAGCTCATAACTTGATGCTTATACCTTTGAATTTGGGAGACGATGAATTTATATAGACACTTATGAATATAAATAAAATAATTCAATTGATCTACATAGGTTCTCTACTTTTCCTAGTCCTATGTTGGTTGTAACTCTTCTTGTTCCTAAATCAAAAGAATTAAATCCAATAATGTAGAATTTTCCAATTGTTCATAGAGTGCTCTTCCTCTAAACAATTTTGTTGGTTTAATATCTATATCATATTATTGAGTTTTTGCAATATACTTAGCTCTCTTTTCACCTAATTTCCCTTGCATGATAAATTTTCAATTGTCTAGATGCACAACGCATGCTAATATTTTGCTCTAAGATATATAATACCTTAATTTTTAAAGAGATTTTATTAAAGAAAACACCTACTTCTAAATGAAGTTGTAACATTCCTCATAGTTATGCAAGGTTTGACTAATAAAATCTATAGGTCACTCATTGTGATCCTTATCCATTTGGTTGAGAATGGTCATGTATCTTTCTTCCACTTTGAATGCATAGAGAATGAAGTACTTTTGATAGTCTAGATTAGCCAATACCAAGGCTCTAGTTATGGATTTTTTGATAATTTTGAAAGCATATATTTTGATTTCCATCCATGTGAAGGTTGCATCTTTTCTTATCATATTTGTCATTGTGTTTATATCTGGGCAAAGTCAAATATAAATTTTCATACAAAATTTAGTTTCCCAAAGAGGAATTATAAGACTTTTTATTTTGTGGTAGTGGAAGTGCTAATATAGCTTTTACTCTATTTGTATTAATAGCTAAACCTTCCTTTCACACTATATGACCCAATAATTTACCTTCATGGGCCACAAAAATAACTTCTTTAGGTTCAATCATACCATGAATTCTCTGTATTTTTGAGAAAAAAGTTAGAGATGATATAAATACTTCTTATTTGATAATAGAATGTTTTCATACCATCTAGATAGATTAGAATTACTTAATTCACTAGCTCACCAAAATCTAAATCCATAGCCCTTTGAAAATTAGCTCCTATATTTGAGAAGCAAAAGGGCATCCTCTAGTAGGTGAATGTTTTTTTATATTGATCTTCATATCTAATACATACATTTTAAAAGCTAGATAATCCATCAAGCAAGGATAACCTCTCTACTCCAACAATATAGTGTAAAATTTGATTAATTTGTGGTAGGAGATAATGATATTTCAAATATTCTCTATAGAAGTTTTGAAAATCCATACAGAGGTGGATATCTCCATTTTTCTAATAGGCATCAAATTAGCTACCCATGTAGAATACTTGATGGGGTAGATGATTTTTTTATTAAGTAGTTTCAAGAGCTCCTGCTTCATAAATGCTTCTATATTTGGATTTACTAGACTTTGCTTTTTCCAAATTATCTTAGCATTAGGTAGCAATTATATAGTATGTTGGATATTATCTTTTTTATAGATGTTTATATCATTATAGCTCCATGCAATGATCATTAAAATATTTTCACAATATTTGAATTTGCTAAACTTCTTCTTCATAGAATTGCATTCCAATTTTTATTTTTTTCTTATGTTCAATTTGAACCTCTCTAAATTTGTATTCATCAATTTTTATTGTTTGGAAAACTAGTTGATCACTACTATCAAATAATATTTCAAGAGTAAATAGTCCTTGGGGATTATGGATATTCTTGAGCTAAATAACCTCTTATTCATTTATACTACCAAGCATGGCTTCCATTCTATTAGTATAATATACCTCTTGAAATAAATAACCTCTTCATAATTATCAAACACTTACCAAAAATAATCTTTATCTAGCATTAAATGCTTGAATGTGAGTTTGAAAAATCTTGATTTTTTTATTTAATTAGAAGCTAGGTAGAAATTAACTCCATGGGAATCCAATGCATTAGCTTCTGCATTCTTCTATTTAGGGGTTGCCTTTATGTTCAAAGATTCAAATATTTCAAATATCCTTAAACTTAATCTATTAAAGCAGCAATTCTGAATCAACCAGCCTTAGACTAATTAATATTCATATAATTTGAGACCAATATGGTTCTATCTTCAAAGGGAAAAGAATCAAAATACTATAATATAATCAAATGCAACCACCATCAACATGCACATATTAAACCAAGAATTCTAGTATCTTATATTAATAAAATATGTTCAATCATTACATTCTCAAACTTGTTAGCATCATGTGATTATGAGAGTAGTTCTCTAAGTACAATGACAAGGGTGCAAATTTCTACCATCTACAAAGAAAAGAAAATTCTAAAAGACCTATTGCTAAAAATGGAATTTGACCCTTTGAAATAGGGTTTAAATGGTTATTTATAGTCTTACATTTACATTTCTCAATGATTTACAATTGTATTTGGTCTAGGTGTCTATTCATAGATGGTGGTTTGCAGTTCTTAATTTTGATCTTCAATTTTAGCCATGGATCCTTAATTTCTTTGGTAGCTTATCTATGAATATTAGGTAGTTGAATTGTCACGTTCCAGGTGGTCTGATTTGTCATACACTAGGTTCTAAATTAGGTCTAGATTCAATACATCTCTTCAATTTAGATTTTGGCTTTTACTTTCATCCTTCTGTCATATGTAAATCATGAAAACAAGTTAAATTTAATTAAAATTTATATTTGGCAAGAAAATATTTGTAATAGTCGAAAGATACCCATCCAATTTTTACTTTATTGTTTTTCTTTCATGGAATGGTTCATGCCTTGATAATAATTCATTTTCACCTTTCATATTTTATTGGTCTTAAGGTTTATTTATTAATTATAGGGTTAAATTTATCTTAATAAAATGAGTGTATAGCATCGAGCTCTGATTGGCAAAAAATATCTATTCCCTTTTGTTTAATTTTCATGTCGTTAGATATTAAATCAATGCTCAGTTTATTTATTTTTATTTTTTATTTACTTTTAATGTCCAAATTTTTATTAAATTTGATGCTTAGGCCAAAGTCTTTATCTTTGAATTTAAAACATAATCTCAAGCTAAAATTTTCTTCAATACAATGTTTGAATTATTAAAGGTTTCCTAAGGCTTCAATACAATATCTTCAAATTTAAAACATAATCTCAAGCCAAAGTTTTGTTAAATTTGAAGCTTGGGTTCAATGTCTAAGACTTATGTTCTTGTCCTTTGCTTCAATACAATATTCAAATTATTAAGGTCACCTAAGGTTCAATTAGAATACCCAATATTAGGGTTATTTCAATTAATATGACCCCATTAAGTATCTTCCTAAAGGTTAGGTTATACGTTGAACCACTTTTCCCCCTTTTTTCTAAGGTTCTTATCGAAACTATATGCCAATGCTAATATTCCATCCTTATAAAATTTGATATTAAGTTATTCATCTTAGATTCTCAAAAATGCATGCATGACGTGGAGGGATTTAATTGGCTTAGTAAATCCATGGCTAGGAACACATTAATGTATCAAATAGTGTGGGTTGAATCAGATGAAATTGAGCACTTGAATTTTATTAGCCAAAAATAAGTGATTGTGATTGCATTGGAGAAATGATATTAGTGGATCAGGTTGAAGTAGATGAACTCAAGGGCTTGAATTTTATTTTTCATAGTGATGGGAAAATAAGATTGATTTATGGCATGCACAACGCTCGAATTTGACTAGGTAACAAAATCAACATAACACAAAATTTTACCCCCTCTCGCTATGATTTTGTTTAGCATATAAAACATTAATTCCAACACTAATGCTCTCATGATATTATTTTAATTAATTAAAGTGCCTAAGGTGTATTATCAAAATTTATTCAAATTAACTAGATCATTGCCTAATATTCTATTAAAATGCCTAGTATTAGGTTTATTTCAATTAATCAAATCCACTTAACTGTTTGCATAAGGGTTAGGCTCTCATGGTACAAATATTTTCTCTTATTTAGAAAAAATTAATACTTAGGTCAATAAGTTTTTTAAATTTAGGCTCAAAATATTAGATGTAATTAAATTATTTACCTAAGTTTTCCTTATATAAAATGTGCGGCTTAGATTGTATCAGGGAAATCAGATGGAGAAGAATGAAGTGGTTACAAATCAACAATAGCTTTCTATTGGAGGAAAAATGAGTGGAATGGAATGAAGCGGGTGAAAATTATTATTGGATTTCTATTGGAGGAAAAATAAGTTGAGCAAAATGAAGTGGATGAAAATGAGCATTGGATTTCTATTGGAGGAAAATGAGTGGAGCAAAATGACATGAGTGAAAATGAGCACTGGCTTTCTATTGGAGGAAAAATGAGTGGATATGAATGAAGTGGGTGAAATCAAGCATTTGAATATTATTGGTCATTTAAATTTATTAATTTGATGCTTCGAATACTTAATTATTTATTAAACCCTTGGTCTAGGGTCTGATATTCGTAGAAAAATATTTCTCTCCCATTTTCATTATTAATCCCATGTTGAATTATAAAGTTCAAATTTTAGGTTATTTTACTTCAATTTTCAATAAGGTCTAATGTTAATGCTCCAAGGGTTAAAGACTATGTAGACCCCTTTTGCTTTAATTCCATGAAAATTTGAAATTTAATATTAAGCATTTCCTCTTCAATTTCATATCACTAATATTCAAATTCTAAGGTTTAGATTACATAGCAAAAAATGTTTCCCCTTTTCATGAAATATTAATTTCATATCTATAATTTAAAACATTAGGTTTAATATTAAGGTTTGGTCCTAATTGCTTTAATTAATCAAAATAATGAAGTATTAAATCTAGGTTTCCTCCTGAAAAATATATGGCTCGGATTGCATTGGAGAAATCAACGATGCAGAGTGGAGTGGAGAAAACTAAGTGATGACATCCCATTGGAAGAGAAATGAGTGGTTAGTATTGAATGACAAAAATCAATGATGCAGAGCGAAGTAGAAAAAATGAGTGCTTGGAATCTGATTGGTTAAAAAATGGACAATGTGGAATGCAATGAAGAAAATGAGAATTAACATCTGATTTGCTTTAAAATGGATGATCAATATTAAGGGCACTAGGCAAGTGGAATTTAGACTATTCATCTAGGTGGTGAATTTCTTTTGACTTGTGGTTAAAAAAGTGGCATGGGTGACTTTGAGAATTGTGCACTGGCCATTGATTAAGGCTATGAGGAGCACTCTATCAGGGGCAGTCTATCTTATTAATAGTTGCATACTTTTTAAGCTCTTAGGGGCAGATGAAATTCTTTTAACTCTTGGTCCTTTTAATTTTATTGAAAGTAAAGGATTAAAAGGGGCACGATTTGATTAATTAAGCCTTAGTTTCTAAACCTTAATGTCAAAGGAAAAGGGAGGCATGTAGTCATTTATGAATGATGTCATCTCTTGATGATGTAGATGACTATGAATTCAAATGAAATATTGGTCCCATAACCCATTTTAAATATATAGTTTAGCTAGTGAGTCTACAAAAAACAAATATAGGAATGTTTATACTTTCCCAAAATCTAATTTCAAATATGATTTAATGGAGAATGAACCTTATCTTATTGAAACAATGAAATTGATACTTGATTAGGAGCTCAAAATACCCCCATAATGTAAAAAATGGTAAAATTTCAAAGTACCCATAATTTTATGAAACTTTCTACATTAATAATTCAACCAAATGCGTATCTAGAATAATTGAATAACAAAAAAATTATTCTACATTGGAAGATATAGCCTTTTGAAATTTGTGGACTACTACAGGCAATTCGTGCTCCTGAATGGTATTTTTTCTAAATATCCTAGAATATTGGTTGTGTATACAAATTTGGTGCCATTGCAAATATTATCTCCATATATATCTGTCAAGATTTGAATCACATCAAACAGATCTCTCTAGCAAAAGGTTACTAGCTTTCTTTATGTATTAACTCACAATAAATTTATTATATGATCAAGAATGAAATAAATCAATGCTACTAATAATATCAACAATATCTCATAACATTGAATAACATTATCTCACAAAATATAACTCAATTATGCACAATATACAAATATTGCATTAATGATACAACTTGATTGCATTGCATGGAGCTTTGACTCCAAAATATCATTCTATATGAATTTTTCAGTTCTCTAATTGTTTCTCTCCTCTTTCATCCGAGAGATACAACCTTTCATATTCCTATCATAAAGATAAAGCTCTCAACTTACCACATATCATGTGACTCTTTATACTCTCTTGACAATTTTCACTTTCTCTCATATTGACACATACATTATACAAATGTAAGTCATCTACCAAGCTGATATTACAAGGGGATAAAATAATGTAATATTCCCAACACCCCCACATAATACATTATTTGGTAGGAAGGATTTTTATCTTCAATATTTTATTCTTATTTCTCTTCATTCTTTAGCTATGTCATGGATGTATACTATTATTTGCATCTACTTATGAGTTACCTCTAGATCTATATCTTTGGATCACTACCTCTGGGTCACTAGAACTGGTTCAGCCTCTAGTTCACCGTCTCTAGGTATCTACCTCTAGGTTACTACCTTTGGGGCACTTCCACTAGGTCATTATCTCTGGAACTCTACCTTTGGGTCACCTCTAGATAATCATTATCTCTGGGTCATCCACTATAAAATCATCATATATGTAGGATCATCACTACAAATGCTTTCTCTGTGAACCATATTCCAAGCTATGTTTGGTTATTCTTTCCCTTTTTCTGCTATGGGACCTTTTCCATGGGTCTCCTTAATCTACTTTTCAATTTCTTATAGATTTCCTTCTATAATGAATATATTCTTGGAATATGTAAACTCAATCTATCTTATACTTTTCTTGAATTGATTCTTTTTCTAAAATTATAAAACTTATTCTTCACTAGTTGTTCTTCAACCTAGTGGTATTAATCCTTATATTCACTAGTTTTCCTTCAATCTAGTAGTAATACTTACCTTTTATAACTTTTAAGTTTTATTAAAGCAAATTTTGACTATAGTTGATTTCCTTCTATAGAAACCATACAATACTTATTTCATATTATCCCATTCATATATGCTTATCCATCTACAATCCAATTTTACTTTATAGTCTTTATTTTCCTTTTGTAGATAAAACATGAATGATTATGTACTCCATAAATTTTACAACTATGGAGATTACAACATATCTCAATCTTATGTCCATATCTACCACAATGAATACATGTATTTTCTATTCCAAAATTTCTTTGACCATTTTATTCTTTATTGCAACTAATTCTATCAATTCTTGTCATAGATTTGATGTTACTATTTTCTATCATAAATTTATTTCCTTTCTCATTACTACTAATCTATCCTAAATATCCAAGACCTTCAAATTTTGGTCTTATTTCCGATACAATTGGTTCTTTCATTCCTTGTCCATATTTTCCTATAAATGTATCTTTATATCCCATTTTCTTCATCAACTTTGAACCAAATATGTTAGTATACTTTTCAAAACAACCAAAGGTATCGTTAGATTGATATTTATCAATATCAATACAAGTTTGAACATCACTATCTTTATCATCTTTTGAATTCATGTCAACATAAATTTTGATAACATTAGCCTTTTTTGAATAATCACAAACTATACTCAAACCACTTGTATCACATGTAACATATATATTTGTAATAGGTTCTTCTGTATTAGTCATGAATTCTAAGTCACTAATATCATTGCTTACATCACAACATTTCCTTTCATTTTGACAAGAATCATAATTTACATCTTTTTTATTTTGAAGAAGATCACTAGTATCACAACATGCATCTATCATCATGGGCCTTAAGTATTTTGTATCACAAGAAACATCTTTCATCACTAATTTGTTTTCTACTTTTTCGAACTTTTCTTATTTTATCATCTTAGAATCATTTAGGGTGTCTCAATTCCATGATCATCATAGTAAAAATATACCTAAATTGGAAAGGCACCATGGCCATGATATTGCTAAAAATTATGGTCACCATGGTCAAAGTATAAATAAAAAAGGTATCATGGCCATAATATTACTCAAAACCAATACCCAAGTGGTGTAGGTGAGTTGGAGAGGAGAGGGAAATACTCCAAGGGAGGTCCCAGGTTCAAATCTCCACCCTACCAAAAAGCTGAATTGGGTATCCAAAATCCAATTGATAATGTTGGTGCGGGCAGGGTCAGGTGCGACTCTTGGGTGAATTTGACGGTGTATAACCCCTTGTTCATGGTCTCTCAAACCAAGGCAGCTCCGTAAGGGGTTTTTCGCTAAAGAAAAAAAAAATATTACTCAAAACCACGGTCAACATGGTCAAATAAAGCACAAATAAAAAAGATAGCATGGCCACAAGATTTCTCAAACATATGGTCAGAATGGTTAAAGAAAGCATAATTTGAAAAGGTATCATGGCTGTAAGCTTACTCAAAACTATGATCAGCATGGTCAAATTGTCATAACCCTAAAAATCTACCAACTCCAACTAGTTTTTCTTAAATACTATAGTGAAATTCCACTCAATCCCCTTTATTTTTAAGGTACACCCATCCTTACATCTTACATATATCTAGCTATGCAAGTGTACTAGGTATGCCCATTTAGTTCCCAAAAATATATTTCTCATTAATCCCCAATGAGCTAGCTCTCCATATTTAATCCTATTGAAAGAGGTATGCTATCCATCCCACTCTACATAAGCCTATCTATATAGGTGTTTGAACATATAGGAATTGACTATCCTTCTCTTCCCATGATGAGCTAGCCATTCCAATATGGACCTCTTCCTAAACCTCACTTGTGGAATCAATACCCTAGATATCTTGATTATTCATCATGATCCAGAAAAATTCATCACATAACTAGCCTACTCTTCAAGCATAATGAAATTACTCTAGCTGAGACTCCCATTGGTTATATCTTGTCAATTTTATTATTAATATAATTAGATAATTCCCAAACTAATTTTTTCAATTATATATTACAAGCTACTATACCAAGGTTAGACTATTCAAGGATCATTAACCACTTTATTAATCATCCCAAATAATATAAAGCTCCATATTTAAAATGTTTATCAAATAGAAAGTACAAATATCACATTTAACTTACAATATACCATGTTACTACCTATTCACATATAATACCATACTTAAATTTTTGAAAAGAAACATTATCCCATATATATTTTTTGATAAATAAATTATGTATTTCATTTATAATGGATTTTGAAAGGGTCTCAAACCCTTGTTACAAAAATAACATAGACTCATGTTGGACTTCGAATACAGAACATGAAAGTGGAAACAACCCAAAAACACCCAAAACAATAGAAAAATGAGAGAAGGCCAGACCACCTAAGCTAACACAAATAAAATAGTGCCCATCCTTAGGTGAAACCTCAAACCCATCCTTAGTAGTACAAGTTAGGCAAGATCCTTACCGCTATCCTTGAATTCTTCCTTGCTGCTATATTTCATCCCAGAGGGGGTCTCCTTTGGCTTAATTTGCTCCTTCAGTTTTCTAGCCTTGGACTCTTTGAAGGCTTTGCGAAAAACAACAAATGTAATGCATTATGCATTTCTTTCAATGTTGCATGAAAATACTTGGATTGAATAATTGCCATGGATATAGTTCGAATAACCAAATTTTGTAGGGTCTCCTTAGTGAATTCCTCATCCTTCTCAGAGTGAACCATTTAGAACATGATTTGGATCATAAAAATCTTCTGATAGAGATGGATATATTTCCTCATAGCACCCACTGGTTCTTCAGTTTTAGACTTATTTCCTTTGGATGCTTCCTCATCCCTGTCAAAACTGATAGATTTTCTATTTCTTACAGGCATTGACAAAGGGATTAAGGATTCATCTTCCTCAAGGGTATCCTCATATGGGGAAAATTTATCAAGGGGAGGATACATAGAAGGACTAGGCTTGGCTAAGGGAGTGGTGGGGCTATGGGCAAGGATATGAGAATAGATAACCTTGAACAACCCTTGGTGGGAAGGGAGATCATCCCCTTTTTACAGTTTCCAATGGAATAATGAATGGACCTAAACATGAATTTAGGGATGTTCATTATATTTATGTCTCTAAAATGGTTGAAAAAGACCAAATGAAATCTCCTAAATTGCTTATTAGGATAAAAAATGGTAATGAAATCCATTATGGGTATCATAACCTTATTATAGGATGAATGTAGGTCAGCCCTAGTCATCCCTATTTTTGCCAACCTCTGCATCTTAAGCCTGTATGGAAAATACATGGTTTCCACCTCCTAATTGTACTTTTCATGCCTTACATGTCTTCCTGAATTGAGAAAATCAGATATGGTCACCAACAAACTCGCATCCACCACAAAATCCTTGTCATTAATAGTAATTATCCCTTCCTCCCAACTTCTTAAAAAAACCATGGTTAATTCGTAATAATTTCTTGAAAATTTTTATAAGAAAGGCAAATATCCTCTCTCAGCAAGGATGGCTTCCACCATAAAATCCACCACTAGGGTATCAGGTTATCCAAAATCCATCTAAAAAATAATAGCAAAACACAGCTAAATATGCTCGCTAGAGGGACAAGGATACAAGTTCACAATAGAGTGATTAAACCTGTGACACAACCTCTTTGTAGGATAGAAAATTTCCAGCTTTGGGAAGCGATTGATCCGATTTTTAGAGCTAATATATGGAAATATTTCCTTGGAATGATGAAAAGACATTGAAGAATCCCAAGAAATTTATTTGATTATAGATTTTTCAATGGTCCTGAGGATGCATGTGAAAACCAAAAGTATGCCCTTTTCTCCACCAATCATAGAAGCACACAATGGACACCAAAGGAAAGTGGTGGTAAATGGAGCACAAGAAAAAGGATTTAAAAATAGGAGAGATGGGGGGTAAGTTTCAAAAATGGGAAAAACAATAGCGTGATGTAAGGAGCAAGATATGGAAAATGTGATAAACATGCTTTGGAAAATCAAAGGGATATGGAAAGGCACAAAGGTCAGGGCATGAAAATCGATGTTCAAAATAAAAGGATGCAAGAAATGGATCAAGCGCCTAGTGGAAATCGAATAAATACTAATGGAAAGAACATTAACCAACAAACACTCGATCCAAGGAGAAGAAAATGGGCCAAAAACAATGAGTAGCATCAACAGTTTGAGCCACCTTGAAAGTAGGACCTTGAAAACAAGCATCACAAATTATGGAAGAAGGAAATTTTGTCCTTGTTGACCAGTTCGAGGATGTGTTGAGGAAGGGAATTAGACCATGTGACTAGGTCATTGATGGTAGTGCCAAATTTGGCCAGCTCATCAACCACTTTGTTGGCTTCCCTGAAAGCATGTTGGATGATTGGCTCTTGGAGGTGCTTTATTCTTTTGTGATCTTCTTCCACATAGTTCTTGAATTTCCAAGATGGATTTTTTGAATTATTCATGTAATTTATTATATTGAGGGTGTCACCCTCGATGATAACCCTGTTAGTATTTTTTGGCAACCACGTTAGGCCCCTCTATAGTGTTTATGGGAACAAATTCCCTATTACAATATTTATGGGTATCAACCCAAAGAAGACACCAATCCCCTATGATCAATTTTTTGGACCTCTATCCATAGGAGACACCAAAGGCCTTTTCTTTGGTCAGTTCCAAATCCTTCTCACAACTCTACACAAATATGCTTCAAGCATCCTTATAAGTCTTGCTCAAATCTACCTCAAGACTTCTCACAAGTCCTGCTCTCTACTCTATTCAAATATGCTCCAAGCCTTCTCACAAGGCCTTCTTTTTACTCTGCTCAAATATGCTCCAAGCCTTCTCACAAGCCCTTCTTTCTACTCTGCTCCAAGACTCCTCACAAGGTCTCTCATCTTTGCTTAAATTTGATCCAAGCCTCCTCACAAGGCATGCTCTCATCTCTGCTCAAATCTGCTCCAAGCCTTCTCACAAGGCTTGCTTTCATGTCTGCTCAAATTTACTCTAAACCTACACATAAGGCTTGCTCAATTCTGCTCACCAAACCTGCTCAATCTACTCCAAGCCTACACATAAGGCTTGCTCAAATATGCTCACCAAACCTACTCAAATATTCTCATAAAACATACCCAAATATGCTCATAATACATGCTCAAATCTACTCATAAAATATACTCAAATCTTCTCATAACACATGCTGAAATCGTATATACAAAAACAATGTTCATCTATTTCTAAATCTTGCATAATTATGTCATTAAATTCTTTATCTAATCTTTAATGTGCTTTATCTAACTAAATCTATTTAGACATATTCTACCCAAAATTTGTTTAATCCCTTGAACATATAGAAAATGATATGCACTAACAAATGCTCAATATGTTCTTCATATTCATTAAGTTTTTTGATTTCACATGTCTCATATTTATTGCATTCTAAAGGTAGCTCTAGTCTAGCACTTGATAACTGACCTGGTTATTACTGAGTTGCACCTTTACTTCAAGACCAATCATAATGCACAAGTATTTCTCATCTACTCACAAATTCAATCATGAATATGCATAAATTTTCTTCACAAAAACTGATTTCTAACACTTGCACATTCACTTCCAATATCACTCAAACCAATGCCCAATTGCTTCACAAATTCATTTAACAATGATGCACAATTTTTTTCTCAAACCCTAGCACAAGTGTTTCCAATTTCTTTCAATGATAATGCACAACTTGTTCTCAAAACCTAACACAAGTTTCCAATTTCACTTAACAATGATGTACACTTGCTCTCAAACCCTTGGACAAATATTTCCAATCTTTACTCAACAATAATGCACACTTTTATCCTCAAAACCCTAGCTCATATATTTCCAACAATGCACATAAAATTTAACCTTATATATCCACCTTATGACATCAAAAATATTTGCTCAACAAAACACCTTATGGAAGGAATTAGATCACCATACCTCTTAAATTGCTTTGATGAAGATGTGCCCTCAAAACCTGTCTCAAAAATAATTTCCCTTCCTTGTGCCACTTCAAAAATTGGTTAGCAAATTTTCTCTTTTAATATCAAAACATCCACTCAAGCACTTTATCAAATATAAGCAATATGATAGCAACAAAGTGACCTCCTAACCCTTTCACAAATAGTATGCAAGTTACACAAATAAATTTCCAACAATACACCTTATTTCTCCAACTTTATATATACAAAACTCAACACCAACACAAAATACAATTAAATAAAACTAATACACCTTTTTACTCCACCTTGCATCACACAAAAACCACCTTTTTTAGATTTCAAATAAAGCACCTAAAACCTTATGACTCCCACAAAAATCATTCCATTAAATAAAAATATTAATACCTCTTCCCTACCGTGGCTTGAAACCTTGACCTCCCATGATGCAGCACTAACATGAACACTCTATCCAACTGCGCTACCGTAGAGGTTAGATCCAAAAGGAATGCCTTGTTGATGTTAGAATATATTTCAATATTTATTTCCTTAAATTATTTGATCCTAACGATCTTATATTGTTAGAATTGATTAATTTAGGCTAGTTGTTATTTGTTACAACTGCGCCTATATTGGTCTCGGGTGGTTCCACAACCTCCGGACTAATCCTGGCACTATTGTATTATTTATACTTCATCCAATAATTGAATTGATGTTCCGCTTCTCACATGGTATCAGAGCCATGACCTCCGCCACTCTCATTTCTCTCGAAGTGATCGTGTAGTAGCGGAGCTCTTATGAGCGGAGAGATTTTTTTTTAATCTTGGAGATTGGAGAATTTTTTTTTTAAGAAATTTTTAATCGAGCTTGATTGGATTTTTTTTTAATCGAGCTTGGTGGTCTCAAAATTTGGTTTTTGGATCGGAAGAATTGATCGACGAATAAGCTAAGGTCAATCGACAACCAAGAGGGTCTCGGGCAGCGGGCGCCGCGCAACCCACGCCACGCCCCCGAGAGCCTCCCCCGTACCAGCAAATGTGGGATAAGAGCTTATATGCCTCGATATTGAGATCATCAAACAACGCCTGTCACCTGCAACTCATCGCGTCATCGACGTCAAAACTGTGACACAGTTTGTTTTTTTTCCTTATCACTGTGTTCACTGCATTTCATTTCTACGGGTTTTTTTTGGAATGAGG
This sequence comes from Wollemia nobilis, assembly GCA_028583015.1. Classification (NCBI taxonomy): domain Eukaryota; kingdom Viridiplantae; phylum Streptophyta; class Pinopsida; order Araucariales; family Araucariaceae; genus Wollemia; species Wollemia nobilis. Next base: position 2,149,044 of record JAQPPZ010017037.1, read on the forward strand.
AAGCCAATCGGAGCAGATTGGCTGGATTAAAAATCGATTTTGTCCCTTAAATCTCCTTCCAGATCTATTTTTTCTTCCCGTAGAGCGTCACTGGCTGATCGCGTTGCAGTATTTTTCTGCTTAATCGTTGAGTTTTTAAGGTGAATAAAAGGTTGGAAAGCTGCCTGATGAAATAACGATCCGAAAGGATCCCTTGGAAGCAAATTTGGTGGAATATTTGGTTGTTTGTAAGCCTGCCACCCCCCATCATCGCCTTCGCGCCACCCTCCTGCCGCTCGCGCACCATCGCCCGAGCTCCGCCAGAGTGGTGGCCGAGGAGGGTGCGCCGCCGCGAGGGTTACTAGGCTCGTGGAGGCTCTTGAAATAGAGCCGGAGCCTGATCTATTCTAGATCAGCCCACTGGCTCACCTGGCGGTGAGCCGAGTGGTAAAGGCTCCGGGAGCCTGAGGTCGCGGGTTCGAATCCCGTCGACCCCCCCAAAGGAAAGGTAAAACATTTTTTTTTTAAGTTTTTTTTTTAATATTTTTTTTCTAAAGTTAAAAATTAAAATTTTTAAATTATTTCTTTTATAGTTTAAAGTTATTTTTTAATAAGATAATTTTTTTACTATATGGGATAATTAATTTTTTTTTTTTTTAACTTTAGATATGAAAATGTTTTAAAATGCTTTATAAGAAGAAGTTTTAAAAGGGGGGAGTATTTTTTTTTCGAAAACTCAAGGGGGGATAGAGAGTAATTTTTTGAGAAAACAAAGCAAAATTTGGCATTATTGTAAAGGTGCATTTTCGACAGCGCCCGACACCTAGTGGTTTATTTTTGTGGGCACTTTTATGTTGTATGGTGCATTTTTTTCTTGCTTTGCACTACATCATTAAAATTTAAAATCCAATTCACTCCCTAAGTCCCCGGAATAATTAAAACCCATCCGTGCAATTTATTGCACTGCAACGTTCGGTATTTGTGATACCTCTAGCCAGCACTTACAGGTAAAGCTGTCGTGCTTGCGCTATTGTATCCGCCACCTAATATAGCTACCAAAATGACGTCTGAGCTTGTTCTCTATCAATCGTCGGGGAGAGATAAGTTTGCCATTTTGCTATTTTTTTTACTCCATCCACTACCCCAATCACTCTCGTGTTTAGGCTTAAATCCAGATGAAAGTTCGGATATCCAAAGTGTTTAGGGGAAGTTACGCCCCACGCATGCGGATTGAAGGCTTTCTAAGGTCGGTGCCATCAACGAGGTGATTCCCTTTCAAGTACCGCCTAAGTACCACGTATCGTATAATCATTAAAATTACCTACAGTCTCCCTCACGTAAGGGCGGGTAATTTTTTTGGTTTTTCAAAATACCTATAGTCTCCCTCACGTAAGGGTGGGTATTTTGTATGGTATAACGGCCTGGCATTAAGGTATATCGAAAGGGTGACCATTTGGTGTTATAAGGAACCTTCACAATGTCTGCCAAATTAATGACTGATGCACATCAGTTGTTGAAAGGTCCAAACTATACACCATGGAAAAACAAAATGAAGGCAATCCTAGAGATGGATGATCTTTGGGATGTTGTTTTCGGAGCAACAGTAAGACCTTCATCTGTAGCTGGAGCCACTACTCTCACTACTGCTCAGAAAGACTTTGATAAGATAGATAGCAAGGCAAAAGTGCTCATTTTGCTTGTTGTCTCTGATGAAGTTCAACCCCATATTGTTGATTGTCAAAATAGTAAAGAGGCATGGAATGCCCTTAAAACTATTTATGAAGGAAAGAATGATTCCACCATTCTATTTCTTCAATCTCAATTACACAATCTAAGCATGAAACAGGGAGAAACAGTTGAACTCTTTCTCTGCAGAGTGTCTGAGTTGAAAGGAAAGCTGAATTCCTTGGCAGCACCAGTTGATGATAAGCTCCTTACCTCAGTGGTATTGAGAGCATTACCGGATTCTTTTAGAGTGTTGATCACCTCACTTCATGTATCACAGAGACAAGTTACCTTTGTTGAGTTGGTAAATTTGCTTCAAGACGAGGAGGCACGCCAACTACAACGAGATGATTCTTCTAACACTGCCCTATACACCAACAAGAAGGGGTAGAACAAGAAGAAGGGTAATTTTCAGAAGGGAGGGAGTTCTCAAAAGGATTCAAAAGGGAAACAAACTCAACACCCTCAACAGAATAAGAGATATTGCAAGATCTGTGACAAAGAAGGTCATGATACAAACAGATGTTGGCATAAGAATAAACAATCAAAATAGAAAGGCCAAAACAAACCACAAAAGAACAAGCAACAGAAAGTGAATGTTGTTGTTGAGGAATCTGACATGGATTCTGAGAGAGCACACAAAGTGCTCATGACTACCACAGTATCCAAGCAGATGGATCCTATTTGGTATGTCGATTCTGGAGCCAGTAAGCACATGACTGGCGACAAATCATGGTTTGAGTCTTTTGAGGCCAAAGAGGGCAAACCTGTCACTATTGTCGATGATAAAACCTACAAGGTCCAGGGAGAAGGTACAGTTTATGTTACTCTTCCTAATGGCAAGTGCCAGATTGAGAAGGTTCTCTATGTTCCAGGATTGGCGAACAACTTGTTGTCAGTAACACAAATTCTAGACAAAGATATGGTTGTAAACTTTAGTGTTGAGGGGGGCAAGAAGTGTTGTTCTATTACCAGGAGGGGTAAGAACATTGCAACCGCTTCATATAAGCATGGCTTATTTGCCCTAGATACTATCTCTTCTCCAGATGTAGCCATGATTGTCTCTACAAAGCAGGCAACTTCCCTATGGCACAAGAGATATGGACATATGAGTTATGGTTACTTACTTGAGTTAAGTAAGTATGAAATGGTAAAGGGTCTTCCTTCCCTTTCTACCACATTGCCAGTTTGCTCTGACTGCTTGGCAGGAAAGCAACATAGAGTACCATTTGAAAGGAGCTCTACACGAGCACAGAAACCTCTAGAGTTGGTTCACACCGATCTGTGCGGTCCTTTAACTCCCAACAGTTGTGGGGGTAAGAGGTATTTTTAGTTATTCATGGATGATTACTCATGAAATATGTGGGTATTCTTTCTTCAACTGAAATCTGAAGCATTTGGCTTCTTTCAGCAATTCAAGAAATCTATTGAAAAGGAGTCAAGGACTTCTATAAAGACCCTCCGCTCAGATCGAGGGGGGAGTTCACCTCTAAAGAATTTTCTGCATTCTTGACTAAAAATGGGATCACACGACAATTGACTATTGCCTATACTCCTCAACAAAATGGAGTTGCTGAAAGGAGGAACCGTTCCATCATGGAAATGGTTCGTTGCATGCTCACAGGAGCTAGAATTGGGCAACAATATTGGGCAGAAGCTGTCACCATAGCAGTATATCTGTTGAATAGGGCACCCACTAAGGCCCTACAAGGAATGACTCCACAGGAAGCATGGAGTGGCAGGAAACCCTCCATCTCTCATCTACGCATTTTTGGTTGTAAAGCATTCATGCACATACCGAAAGAAAAGAGGAAAAAGCTAGATGAGAAAACATTGAAGTGTATTCTTCTTGGGTATGATGAGCACTCTAAGGGTTATCGATTGATTGATCCCTTAACCAGGAAGATTCACATCAGTAGAGATGTAGTTTTTGATGAGGCTTTCACATCAAAAAAAACATCAGATGTATACCTAGACCTTGTGGAAACTAAGGTTGAGAAGTCTCCTTCATCCAAGGTTGGAGGTCCTTCTTCATCTTCTTCATCACCACAGAAGAAGAATCCAAAGTGGTATACAAGTACAATTAGAGACTCTAAGCTATCCACTCCACCGGATTTGACATTGGATAGGCCTCGTACTCGCAGCATGGCTCGACAGGAGAAAGCTGCAGCAGAGATTACTGGGGTTGATGATCTTTGTCAATATTTTGAGGAACTTTCTGTAGATCCAGAGAGAGATACAGAAGATATGGATATTGATGATGACAGGGTGTTTATGTCTTCAATAGATGAACTTGAACCTGCGTCAGTGCAAGATGCCCTTGGTGAGCCTCAGTGGAAGGCCGCTATGGATGCAGAGTATAAGTCTCTAATGAAAAACAAAACTTGGAAGCTTGTCGATCTACCATACGAAAAGAAGCCCATAGGCTGCAAATGGGTGTACAAAATCAAGTACAAGGTAGATGGGACAATAGATAAGCATAAGGCCCGACTTGTTGCAAAGGGCTATGCTCAAAGAGAAGGTATTGACTACGAGGAAACTTTTGCACCTACTGCTCGGATGACAACCATTCGAGTTCTTTGTGCTATGGCAGCACAGTATGGGTGGAAAGTGCACCAAATGGATGTCAAAAGTGCCTTTCTAAATGGTGATCTCCAAGAGGAAGTTTATATGACTCAACCAGAAGGATTTGAAGTGGAAGGCCAATAGCAGAAAGTTTGCAAATTGGTAAAATCCTTATATGGTTTGAAACAGGCCCCTCGGGCTTGGTATATAAAAATGGATAATCACCTACTGCAGCATGGATTCAAGAGATGTCCATCGGATGCAAACCTCTATTTCAAGAAGCAAGGCTCTGAAATAGTGTTGCTTGTACTCTATGTTGATGATCTGCTCATAACAAGGAGTTCAAAAACAATGATCTCTACTGTCAAACAGGATTTGAGCAAATATTTTGAAATGACAGATCTCGGACTTCTCCATTACTGTCTTGGTCTGGAAGTGAACCAGAAGGAGCACTACATCAAAGTGTCCCAAAAAAAATATGCCAAGACACTACTAGAAAAATATCGCATGACTGACTGCAAGCCGATGGCAACACCAATGGAAACAGGACTTCAGTTATCGCGATATGACAAATCACCTCAGGTAGATGCTACTCTCTATCATCAGCTGATTGGGAGTCTCATATATCTGACCAACACTAGGCCAGATATCGTATTTGCTGTCAACTATCTTTCGAGGTTCATGCAGGAACCTAAGACAACACACTGGAAAGTAGCAAAGCGAGTTCTTCACTATGTCCATGGCACAATGGAATATGGCCTAGAATACAAGAGGAACAACAAATTCTTCTTACAGGGATACACGGACTCCGACTATGCCGGATCATATGATGATCGTAAATCAACTTTAGGATATTTGTTTCATCTTGGATCTGGTCCTGTCTCTTGGCACAACAAGAAGCAACAGGTGGTTGCTATCTCATCAATAGAGGTAGAATATCGCGCCGCACGTGAAGCTGTGTGCGAAGTGATATGGTTGCGTCGCATCTTGACAAGTATGGGTCTTCCATCAAAATCTCCAATACACTTGTTCTGCGACAACATGGGTGTTTTGAACCTTGTTAAGAATCCAGTGCATCATGAGAAAACCAAGCACATTGATACACAATGCCACTTCATTCGAGACGAAGTACCAAGGCACCGAATCCAGCTTCAGTACATCTCCACCGATGCTCAAGTTGTAGACATATTCACTAAGGCACTTGCACGTGTCAAATTTGAATTGTTTCGCAGCTCTCTATGTATTTCAAAATAATGGGGGGATGCTAGTATTGCTAGTAGTTATATGTTTCCTCAAATATTGTAATATGGGGGGATGTTAGAATATATTTCAATATTTCTTTCCTTAAATTATTTGATCCTAACGATCTTATATTGTTAGAATTGATTAATTTAGGCTAGTTGTTATTTGTTACAACTATGCCTATATTGGTCTCGGGTGGTTCCACAACCTCCGGACTAATCCTGGCACTATTGTATTATTTATACTTCATCCAATAATTGAATTGATGTTCCGCTTCTCACAGGTTGAGCAAGGTGTAGTGACAGTATTGTCATTGTTGTCAACACACTCAGATGGACAGGTTGATGCAGTGGATAGTTTTTCGAAGGATTTTTAGAGTATGTAAAGTGGTGTTCAATGCTTATGATAATTTTTGTGATGTTTATGTGAAGTTATTATAGGTTGTTCGTGCAAATTTGCAAAAGTTGCAAAAATCGTCAAGAAGTTATCAAAGTAACAAAAAAGGAAGTTGTCAAAGTGGAAAAATGTCAACGAAATGTTTTGGACAGTCCCAGATACTATTTGGAGTTTTTTTTATCATTATTAAGTGTGGTGCAGTTTTGGAATGATCGGTTGCTTCACCGATGCATTGTTGGTCATGAAACTGTAGCTGTCAAATCCGCATCGAAGGTCACTTTACGGGAGGAATATTAAGAAATCTATGAGGAATTGGACCTCACATTATTTACTGGAGGTATCTAGATATACTGAGAGCTTAATTTTTAAATTTCAGCCCAAAAGGAGTCCGAAGGAAGAAACGGTGACCGCTGCAAAATGGCTTTGGAGCACTTTTTATAGTTTATGTGACAGATGTAAAGTCAACATCAGAGGCCACTTTATTGGAGGTATATTAAGCAATATTTTAGAAATAAAACTTCAATTTTTTTACTGGAGGTATTCTGATATACAGAGAGCTTATATTTTAAATTTCAGCCCGAACAGAGACCCGAGTAAGAAACGACAGTAGTTGCAAAATACCTCCGTAACACTTTTTCCAGTTTTGGGCAGCCAAGTGCTTTTGCACTCGAATACTCAAATTCAGTTTTTCTTGTTGCTGAATGTGTCTTTTAAGTGTTTTTTCATGTATATATCATTGAATTAAACATCTTTGCTTTTTGGTCCGAGTAATTTCGAGGCCTCCAAGTGTGATAACGAGTAATGTGCACAACACTTTGTCTGTGAACTGTTTGAGAAAATGCCTCCAAAATAAAAGTGAAATTTAAAAAGGTCATAAATTTTGATTTATAAATCCTTTTGAGTCCGTTATTTTTCCAACGCGTGCAGAATTTTAAAATCTAGAAGAAAATTATGTCTGTAAAGGGAGATATTATTGAATTCTGAAATGGTCATCTTGTATCTTGAAACTTGTTAGGAAGTTGAAGTGTTGGAAGTTAAAGGTATTGCAAAAATATTTTTAAAAGGAGTCAATGTCAGTACAAATAAGTGTGTGAGATAGAGATTCAGATCGTATGAGATTAGTTAGAGTGCATATGTAGAGAGAAGCAATGAGCTAGACCACTCAATGTCTTTTGGAATGGAGATAAGATTTTCTACTACAGTTTTTGTTTTTATCGATTGGGTGCTTGGCGATCGAAGTCGGTGCTCCTTGCAGTTGGTACTACTAAATTCTAGGTTGGTTGGTGCCATTTCCTGCAGTTGGTGCTACAAAAATATTGTAAAGACCAAATATTTTTGAGGTTGGATTTGGATGGGAGTCCAAACAGTTGATTGGCATAGTGGTTTGCCCACATCAGGTTTCCACTATAAATTCAGTGTTATGTGATGCATGTTTGTGTGATTGCTTGTTTTGATTTGATTTTATAGTTAGATTAAATTTTTAATACACACTGATTCACCCCTCTCTTAGTGTCACACTTAGTTCTACAATTGGTATCAGATCAAGGTTCCTGAATAGGCTTAACCAACTAGGTTGATCTTGGAAGTGACACAATGACAGGTGGTGAAGGGATCTCATAAAACAAAGCACCATTGATTGACGAAAATAATTACACATTTTGGATACTTAGGATGCAAACATATCTTTGTGCTTTGGGATACGACATTTGGGATTCAGTAGATAGTGGATACACAATACCCACCACTTTTCCAATCGATGTTACTGGTAAGAAACTGTTTGAGAATGAATCAAAAGCAAAGAATGCTATCATGTGTGGATTAGTGAATAGCGAACTGGTAAATATTATGGGCTGTAAAATGGTAAAGGAAATATGGGACAAATTTAAGAGCATTCATGAAGGAGACGATAAGATTAAGGATGCCAAGTGACAAACACATTGAGCTCGATTTGAAGGATTGAAGATGAATGAGGATTAGAATATAGAGGCATATATGCTGAGAGTTAATGAAGTCATCAATGCTATCAAAGGACTTGGATAGGAAATCAAGGACCCAATAATCATCAAAAAGGTATTAAGATCTCTTCCTCAAAGTTTTGATTCTAAAGTTTCAGCTATAGAAGAAGCTAAAGATCTGAATTCTTTTAGTATGGATAAGATGCATTGCTTCAGAATTCAATGGCTCTTTGACTGCATATGAGATGAGAATAGGAAAATATAAACCCACCGATAGAGAAGCTGCTTTTAAAACCTAAATAACTATAAAAGCAAAACAAGAATCTGAGGAAGAAGAGACATAAGATGAAATGGAAGTAAACTTTGTTCGAAAACTAAAAATGGGAAAAGGAAAATACAGAGGAAAGTTACCATTTAAATGTTTCAAATATGGAGGCATTGGGTATTTTGTAGGTAAATTTCCACTTAACGAGAAGAACATAAGTGATGAAGGATCGTACAAAGAAATAAGTGACTGGAAGAAAAAATAAAATTTTAGAAAAAGCAACTTCAAGAAGAAAGTTTCATCTTCAAGAATGTCAGTTAATCAGAAGACAGCTCTGGTGAGGATTCTGAAAAATAAATAGGTGAAGCTCTTTTCATGGCATTCAAAGAAGAAAAACTAGAAAAATAACATGAATGTGATGAGGAAGAAATTGACGCAGAAGTGAATTTGGAAGAGGAACTAATTGCAACTTTGAATGAATTGAAGACAAAAAAAAAAGGAATAAGAAAATTTTCAGAAATCTTGAGGATGCAAATGAAATAATAACAAGTTTGAAAGTGCAGATAGAAGAATCCATGAATATATCCAAAGATATCGAAGTGCAAATAACCATCAAAATAGATTATTGCAGCAAGTTAGAATAAGAGGTTGTTGGTTTAAGGATGCAGCTAGAAGAGATGAATAAGAAAATTAGCTCTTATCACAAACGTGGAGAGATTTCTATGAAGCTGGATAAGATTATAAAAAACTAGAAGACTGCATGCATCAAATTTAGTTTGGGTTTTGATGAAGGAGAATCATCAAATGGATCAAAGGCCACAAATGAATAATCCACAAAGAATGATGAAAATAAACAGGTTAATCAAGCAAAAATGAATCATACAAAGGAAAGCAATAATGCAAGGCAAGAAAGGAGAATTGACAATGATGGTTTCACCAATGTCACATATCAAAGAAGAAGAAGATTTATGGCTTCTACAACAACATGGCAAAGACCACCACCCAGGTTTAATCATCCATTTTTTGGTTACTATTTTAAATGCAATGGTTATGGACATAAGATTTCATATTGTAAGTATAATGTAGGACCAAGGAATTTTTCTAGTAGAAATGTTTTTTCACCTTTGATGGATTATGTAGTAGAATGTTATAACTATCATAACTTTGGGCATATTGCAAGAAATTGTAGAAGTACATTTGCATCAAATCAATTTCAAGAAAGAAAATTTCAGCCAAATGGAATAAGACAAAATAAAAAAATTTCTGAAAAACATGCACAAGCTACTGAAAAAGAAAAACCAAAACAAGAGCCCAAAACTGTAATCAAACCAGAGTGGACATAAAAAGAGCAACCTAAGGAAGAAAATGAATCCTTAATTGTACATATGACATTTAAAGTGCAGAATAAATTCACACCATGGATACTTGATAGTGGATGCTCCAATCATATGACAGGCGACAAAAGAAAATTTGAGAAGTTGCAGCAATATGAAGGTGGTTCAGTGAAATTCAAAAACAATGATGGAGCTAAGATAGTTGGCAGAGGTTCAATTAAGATCAGTGACAAAAAAATAATATTAGAAGAATTCTTGTTTGTAGTTGGTCTAAAGCATAACTTATTGAGCGTAAGTAAGATTTGTGATAGAGGTCATGATGTGATCTTTAAGAAGTAGGGTTGTGAAATCAAAAAGGCAAACAGTGGGAAGTTGATAGCAGCTAGATCAAGGACATTTGGCAACCTGTACACTCTCTCGAAGACTTCAAAATGATCTTGCTTGATTGGACAGGAAGAAGAAAATTGGTTGTGGCACAAGAGGCTTGGTCATTTTAGTTTAGACAATCTAGTAAAAATTAGTTCAAATAAAGTAGTGAGAGATATTCCCGCCATTGGCAAACCATAAAATAGCATTTGTGCTTTATATAAAAAAGGGAAGAAAACTAGAGTCTTATTTAAAACAAAAGAGTACTACACGAGAAAACATTTGGAACTAGTACATACTGATTTATGTGGACCCATGAGAATGCAAAGCATAAATGCTGACAAACATTTCATCTTGTGTATAGATGACTATTCTAGGGTGACATGGGTATTGTTTTTGAAGCATAAATCAAAAGCTTTTGAGATGTTCAATATTTTCAAAAACCAAGTTGAGAATCAAATAGGAAAAAGGATTAAATGTTTAATATCAGACAGATGAGGGGAGTTCATTTTAGAGGATTTCATAGAGTATTGTGAAAAATATGGCATCAGGAGACAGTTTTCAGCAGCCAGGACACCTCAGCAGAATGGTGTGGTAGAAATAAATAACAGGACAGTGTAGGAAATGGCACGAACTATGTTGATTGAGAGTAAAGTAGCAGATATATTTTAGAAAGAGGTAGTCCATACTATGGTATACATCCAAAATAGGTGCATGTTGAGGATGAATGAAAGAAAAAATCCTTATGATTTGTGGTTTGGTAAAAATGCAGTATCAAGATATTTTAAAGTTTTTGGCAACAAGTGTTACATCAAAAAAACTAAATAAAACCTTGGTAAGTTTGAATATAGAGTGGGTGAAGGCATTTTTCTTGGTTATTCATAAAAAAGCAAAGCTTATAAATGTTACAACAAGAGGCTAAGAAAAATTGTGGAAAATACTGATGTTAAAGTTGATGAAGGAAGGGAACACATAATTAGCTATGAAGAGAACTACACAATTTATGAAGAGGTCATTGAAGGAGATGAGGAAGAGGAAATAGAAAAGAAATCAAGAATTGAATCAGAGGATTAGAAAAGTGATTCAGAATTGGAAGAAAACAAGAAATTCAAACCATGTAGCTGGCAGAAATATCATCCTAGAGAGTAAATAATTGGAGACCCCACAGTTGGTTTTTAGACAAGAAGAATATTAGTAAGTAACTATTCTTTATTGTCCAGCATTGAGCCCAAAAATGTTGCTGAAGCAAGTAAATATGAAATTTGGGTAAAGGCAATAAATGAATAATTAGATCAGATCAAGAAAAACAAGACTTGGGAGTTAGTACCAAGACTCGCAAATAAAAATGTAATCGGTACTAAATGGGTCTTTCAAAATAAATTGAATGAAGACGGATAGGTAGTCAGGAAAAAAGCAATATTGGTATGCAAAGGGTATGCACAAGTTGAAGGTATTGACTTCAAGGAAACCTTTGCACTTGTGGCCAGACTAGAGGTAATTGGAATATTTCTTGCTTTAGCAGTTTACAAGAATTTTAAAGTTTATCAATTGGATGTGAAATCAACATTTTTGAATGGGAAACTTGAAGAAGAGGTTTATATTGAGCAGCCAGACGGTTTTCAACTTGGTGATGATCCCAACTTGGTTTTCAAGTTGAATAAAATGTTATATGGCTTAAAATAGGCACCCCGAGCATGGTACACAAGGCTAGACAGTTATCTTACTCAACAAGGGTTCAAGAAAGGTATGGTGGACAGTAATTTGTATGTCAAAATAGAAAATGGTCATCATATTGTTTTTGTTATATACATAGATGATATCATATTTGGAAGCAGCAAAGATGAGTTGTGTAAATATTTTTTAAATAATATGGATAAAGAGTTTGAAATGTCAATTATTGGTGAACTTTTGTATTTTCTCGGATTGCAAGTTGATCAAAATGATAAGGGCATATTTATTTTTCAAATCAAATATGTGAAACAGATGCTGAAAAATTTCACAATGGAGGATTGCAAGCCATTTAGCACTCCCATGACAACAGGTTGCAGGTTGAGCAAGGATGAAAAATCTCCACCTATTGATAAAACTATGTATAGATCCATGATTGGTATCTTACTGTACTTGACATCAATTAGACCAAATATTTTAAAGGTAGTATGCATGGTAGCACGATTTAAAACTAGTCCCAAAGAGACTCATGTGATAGTAGTAAAGAGGATTTTTCAATACCTCAAGGGTACTATGGAGTATGGGTTATGGTATCCAAAAGGTAAGGACTTCACCCTTATTGTGTATTCAGATGCAGATTAGGTAGGATGTGTATATGACATGAAGAGTACCAGTTGAGGTGCATTCTATCTTGGTGATAATCTTGTTGCATGGCATAGCAAAAAGCAAGATCCAGTCTCATTATCCACAGCAAAGGCAAAGTATATTGCAGCAACATCATGCTGTACATAGGTACTTTAGATGAAATAAACTTTGAAGGATATTGGAATAAATTTTAGTGAGCCCATCTCTATCATGTGTAACAATACAATTTCAATCAATATCTCAAAGAATCTAGTTATGCATTCTCACACAAAACTTATTGCTATTCGATACCATTTTTTGAAGGAGAAAGTTGCAGAAGGTGAGGTTAAGTTGGATTTTATTCCAACAATAGAGCAAGTAGCAGATATATTCACCAGACCATTTCCCAAGAAAATATTTGAGTAACTTCACAAGAAATTGGGAGTGGTCACACTTCCCAAGCATTGACTAGCTATCGAGGTCACATTCACAGGGGGAGCATATGTGTCTTTGTTTATCCTTTTGTTCATGTTTGTGATTTTTACTAAGTGTAATAGTTTTTGCCTGAGAATATTGTGCATGGACTCAGGGGGATTTTACAGCATCCCTTTGGTCTTGTTGTCAAAGGGGAGAAGAGTTATAGGAAACTATGCGTGTGTTGCCAACAATTCCAAAAGGGGAGATTGTTGAGCAAGGTGCAGCGACAGTAGTGTCATTGTTTTCAACACACTCAGATGGATAGGTTGATTCAATGGACATTTGTTCGAAGGTTTTTTGGAGTATGTAAAGTGGTTTTCAATGCTTATGAGAATTTTTGTGATGTTCAGGTGAAGTTGTTATAGGTTGTTCGTGCAAATTTGCAAAAGTTGCAAAAATCGTCAAGAAGTTGTCAAAGTAGCAAAAAAAGTTGTCAAAGTGGCAAAACATCAATGGAATGTGTTGGACAGACCCAGATACTATTTGGAGGTTTCTTTATCATTATAAAGTGTGGTTGCAGTGTTGGAACGGCAATTTGCTTCATCAATGCATTGTTGGTCATGAAACTATAGTTGTAAAATCTGTGTCAGATGTCACTTTGTGGGAGGAATATTAAGAAATCCATGAGGATTTGGACCTCAAATTATTTACTAGAGGTGTTTGGATATACTGATAACTTAATATTTAAATTTTAGCCTAACTAAAATTCGAAGGAAGAAACGGTGAGTGCTACAAAATGGCTCTGGATCACTTTTTACAGTTTATGTGACGTGTAAAATCAGCGTCAGAGGCCACTTTGTCGGAGGTATATTAAGTAATATGTGAGGAATCAAACTATTAAATTTTTACTATAGGTATTATAATATACATATAGTTTATTTTTTAAATTTCAGCCTAAACGAAGACCCGAGGAAGAAACGACATGAGTTGCAAAATGCCTCCGTAGCACTTTTTCCAATTTTGGGTAGCCAAGTGCTTTTGCACTTGAATACTCAAATTCATATTTTCTTGTTGTCGAATGTGTCATTTAAGTGTTGTTTTATGTATATCTCATCAATTTTAACATCTTTGATTTTTTTTTGGAGTAATTTTGAGGCCTCCAAGTGTGAGAATGAGTAATGTGCACAACACTTTATCCGTGAACTGTTTGACAAAATACCTCTCCAAAATAAAAGTGAAATTTAAAAAGGTCATAACTTTTGATCTGTAACTCCTTTTGAGTCCGTTATTTTTCTAGAGCGTGTAAAATTTTAAAATCTAGAAGAACATTTTCTCCCAAGGGAGACATTATTGAATGTTGAAACGATCATCGTGCAACTCAAAATTTGTTAGGAAGTTGAAGTGTTGGAAGTTAAAGGTATTGCAAAAAGGTTTTAAAAAGGAATAAGTGTGAGTACAAATAAGTGTGTGAGATAGAGATTTAGATTAGATAATATTAGTCAGAGTGGATGTGTAGAGATAAGCAATGAGCTAGACCACTCAGGGTATTTTGGAACGGAGATCAGATTTTCTACTATAGTTTTTGTTTTTACCGAGTGGGTGCTTGGCGATCGGGGTCGGTGCTCCTTGTAGTTGGTGCTGCTAAATTATGGGTTGGTTGGCGCTATTCCCTACAGTTGGTGCTGCAAAAATATTGTAAAGATCAAACATTTTTGATACTGGATTTATATGTGAGTCCAAAAAGTCCATTGGCACAATGGTTTTCCCACATTGGATTTCCACTATAAATCTAGTGTTATGTGATGCATGTTTGTGTGATTGCTTATTTTGATTTTATTTCATAGTTGGATTAAAATTTTAATACACATTGATTCACCCCCCCTCTTAGTGTCACACTTAGTTCTACATGCCTATGTTTTTATATCTACCCTCTACACGAATCGAAAAGGAGTGCCTACATTTTATCTTTACTCTTTATGCAAATCGGAACCTCAACACCAAAAATTGTGTCTAGGGTTTTGACCCTATGACCTTTCTCTTGCCAATGCTCATGTTAGCTACACGGTTGTCTAGGCTACCACAGTAGCTTAGAACACCTCAGGTGCACACAAAAAATCTGATCTTGTATATCTCTGCACACCTCTTAACAATTGTTGGATATCTCTCTATCGTTTGAAATATATCAATCAAAATTCATTGGATATCTCTCTATCGTTCACATCAATTATCATGAAATATATCAATCAAAGCTTGCATGAAAAAATATTAATAAAATGTGGAGAAATGACAATGTTTATATATGCAATAATCACGGTCTTTGAAATTCCAAGACGTCGACTTCAACTTTGCATTTCAAATATCTTTTTAATACGTTGGCACCTCAATTCCCTTTTTGAAACCTTGGTTATAATATTTTATTAAAATATTATAACATAACTTCTTAGACCCATAGATGTCTTAACATAACCTTTTGATTTAAATAATGTAAACTTGTGTCCCTTGGTCCTCAATATTTTAAACCCTTTGTCTCAAGTATTTAAACCTCTTGGTCCAAATTTCTTAAACCTTTTCTTTATAATATTTAAACATGATATTTAAATATTATAATATTTTCCTTTAAAAATATTTCCTTGAGAAGTTGTCCAACCTCATAAATGCATCAACCATGAAGAATATTCCTACCTTAAATATCATTGCATCTTTTGCATCAACCCTTTGACATCAATGACAACTCAATGTACTCAATATTTCCAACATATAATAGGGCACAGGTTTCTTAGATATATTTGGGTATGGCATTCTATGCAAAGGTTGGTTTATTCTCAAATTCTAATGGTTGTTTTAGGCAATAGAATTTGTACTTAAGATTTACAAAAGTTGGAAGATCAGATTAAAGGTTTTCATTGACGCAAATCCTAGCATAAACCATGTGCTTGCATGCTAGAGTTACATGGTCAATCGTGACCAACTCGTCCACTACACTAGAAATAGCATGGAGGATATCCTCATGCCAAAGGTGAAAAGGAAGGTCAGGGATGTGAACCCAATTGGAGCATAATTTATGCTTTGATTTTTTGTATTAAAGTCCTCTGCCCACCTACAAATGAAGAGACTTCTTCTACCTAGAAACCATGGACCTCCAGTTAGGATGTGACTTACATCATCACGATTACTTAGTCTAACGGTAAAAAAATCCTTATATAAAGCAACAATATCCATACTTCCTAGAGTTTAATATTTTGAAAAGGTCCATCTTTGAATGGTTTCCATGTCAAGTTTACCTTCGATAAATTTTCCTACAAGCAAGAAAGCTTCGAAATTTTGAAAATCTACAATCCCACATTGACTGTTCATCCTCTAGATCTCTTGTTCACCATAAATTATTCAACTATAAAGTAAAAACCCCATGTTTAAGTTTTATGAATGAAACTTTATTTCATGAAATAGTTCATCATTAAACACATTCTTCATTATTTCGTACATGCTCTACCATTATCACATATATTACCTATCATTATTTAAGCATATTTTAAATGAATAAGGAATCCATAATAAATTGATCATCCATTTAAAATATATAATCATTTCTAGTAGTATGAAAATTAGAGTACAACCATAACGAACAAATCTGACAAAAATATCACACAAACTCATTTATCCTAGGAAAAACCCCTAAGGGAAAACCTAGCCTTAAAATTCGTTTAAAATTTCTATTCCATAAATTTTCAATTTAATACAATGATTCAAGACATCTTTTATACCTTTAGTCTTCCATAAGAGTTCCAAAATCTCTTGTAAAAACAATAGGAAATTTTCCATCAAATCTTAGTCTCTTCAAATTTCCTTACATTGGATAGGAACTCTACATATCAGCTTACTTTTCCAATAAGTGTAACTCATAAAAACCATAGCATGAACACATCCAATTTTTCATAATCATTTATTAAACATATTATCCCTATTTATAAAAGAATAACTCATTTTCCATAACTAGACAAAGATCCTGATATTTGGATTCATCTCTCTAATCTTCATCTACCCAACAACATGGAATAATGGTAATGTTTCATTTGAAAAACAATAGGTCAACCTACCTTTGTCTTATTTAGGTTTAAAAATTTATCTTACTTTCCATAAGCATTACTCATCCCACCCTGTATTAGCCACTAATTCAATAAGTTTTCACTTGATCGAGTCCACGGAACACTTATTCAAGTTTATCTATTTAAAACTTTACAAGTTTAATAGGATATTGTAGGAAATTATTTTCCTAGATTAAAAAATTATTATAGATCTTAATATGTCTTACAAGGTTTGTGATAGTTTGTCTCAACAGAGAGGTGTGATGACTCCCATCTAACATAGTGCCATCGAGTCACGCTCTCTCCATCCCTTCACTTTGGTATGAAAGGACGTAATACCAAGAACTTTCATTTAATGCTAGATGGATGTATTCCATTTACAACAAGGTGAAAACTTCATCTAGATTTCAAAGTGACATTCTATTTCATTGAAAAGTAACTTAATTCACAAGAACACACCACTAAACTAAGCCTTTGGTATACATATCAACTATTAAAATAGAAGGTTAAACCATAGCCTCCTCTTCCTTTACAACATAATATCATAAAAAATGTACACTAATTTGAAAAAAGACATTGGACCCTAGTTACATCACCCTTCTAAGGACAACATTACTTTAACACACACCTTCAAATGAAGAATGTATGACGATGGTATAGTTGTATAATTTATTATCATAGATACTACTACAACCTAGCAAGACCCTAGTGTTAATACTTCCAATGAGGATTACCTCTCCTGAGTCCAATGAATTACAAACACAAATAAATATTCACTTATAGTGAACGTAAAGGAGCTTCCCTCCATCGGTTCAATTCCTTTCACTTCAAGCATGTCTGTTGAACTAATTTTATTTTCAAAAAACATAACATCTAGTTTCACTGTAATTTATTTCTTCCAACAAAATAAATGTATAAGCAATAAAATATTTGTTACTAAAGAGAATAAAAATGTAAGTTTATTCACTGAATTATTTCTATTATCCACAATGAACTATTGCACTATCTTTCTTCACAGAGAATGCATTAGCATAATTTCTTTAGAAAAAATTATCATCTCAATAAAGTATAATCTAAAATTCCATCGTTTCTCATAGGAGACTTCACAGCAGGTTTTCTAGATCATCACTTACCATGTTTTGCATATTATAAATGTTGTAACCCACTTTTCATGATGTAACTCATCTTTGCATTCTCATAGCATTCTCACTGATGCAAAATCTCCTATAAATATCTATTATAGTCCATGCATACTTTATCACCAATACTACCTCTCCAATAGCTCCCTTCATCCCATTGGTAGTTGAATCCTTCCATATCCACTATGTCCACCCTTTTCAACCTATACACTTACTTCACCTAACCTCCCACTCTGTCTCTGCCAACCATGATTGCCAAATTTGTTCCAATGTGGTAGAAAAATAAGAAGCTCAACCATGATATTGACTTAAAAGTCGCAACCATAAACCCACGTTTAAATTAGTCCCTCATCTAAGAATATTGCTCCAACCATAAAATTATTATTATTATTTTCATATAATAGCACTTTGATATCTTGTAAAGACATACAAGTGGTATTAACCCTTCATCAAGGTAATACAAAGCACGGTATTTATACAACTATATCTAAAATAGAAACATGTTTGGAATATTAACATAAACCTTTAATTAGATATCCAACCATTTATAGATATTCTACAAACTCCAAGTAGTCATATTAGCATTCTTATCAAGCATCACCATAATTGCTTACCAGAATCTTAACAAGAACTAATCTATCATTATTTCAGCAAGTTACATCATTTTCTTTGCATGGAAAATATGTGCTTGCATAGATTAATCATAAAATAGTCCTTCATTTCACTAATAATTAGCATTACATTTTCTATAACATAAATATCTTGCATAACCAATCATAGAATAATCAAAACATCCAACACATGATAGCATAACTAAACACTAAACCATCAAAATATTTTCTAAATGAGGGTCATGGCATCCTATCCTCCTTAGGTTTAACATAGTCTTCTATGTGTCATTAAATTTTAAACATAACACAACATTTACAATGCATTTTCAAACAAACATAGGAAATGTTTCTTCATATCTCCTACTTTATTCCAAGGAGCATTTCTCTCTAAGTACTGGTCCCACTAGAACTTGCATTGCTTCAGATTCCCTTCCCTCATCGATTTGGAATGGAACTCAAGGATTTTTACTGGTTGAACCTCTATATACTCTAGATTTACCATCTGTAAATTACAAATGTCCCACATATGATAAGTATTAGCTATATATTTTCTAAGCAATTAAATGTGAAAGGTGTCATGAATATTTGATAGTCTGGGTGGTAAGGCAAGTCAGTATGCCACAGGTCTGATATTTTATGTAATTTCAAAGGGTCTAACAAAATGAGGATTTAGTTTTGTAGACTTAATAGCACTTGTCTTTGGTCTCACTTGCATAAATACTCTATCACCTATGCCAAATTATCTTGGTAATATCTTAAGGTCAACATAGCTTTTCTAACTATCTGTAGATTTTTTAATCCTTTTCTTGATCATCCTTAATTGTTATTCCATTTCCCTAACCATGTCTAGTCCAAGCACAATTCAATCCTCTGGATTATCCCATGATAATGGTGTCCTGCATCTCCTTCCATATAGAGCTTTGAATGGAGCTATACCTAAGATCAAATGATAACCATTATTATAGGTAACTCTACCAAGTGTAAGTAATCATACCATTGAGTATTTTGATCCATACAATACATGCAAAGCATATCTTCTAACACCTAGTTTACTCTCTTTGTTTATTCATCAATTTCTATGTGATATGCAGCACTAATGTTTAGTCTAGTCTCAATGGCATGATGTAAAGCTTACCCAAACTTAGATGTGAATATCGAGTTCCTATATGATATGATCACTTATAGAAAACCATAAATCTTGAATATTTTTTTGACAAATATGTCAGCCATAACCATTGTATCATATTTGATTTTTTTGGATATAAAATGTGTAACTTTGGTCAGTCTATCAACCATAGTCAGGATTACGTCATGTTGGAATCTAGTCTTTGGCAAACCCACAATAAAAGCCATTGAAATCACCTACCCTTTTTGTTTTGGTACATCATGAGGGTACAATAGACCTATAGAATATTTATTTTTTGCCTTTACTTTATGACATGCAAGATATTGGGTGATAAATTTAGTTGTCCCTCATCATTCTTGGCTAGTAGAAATTTTTCTTCATATTCTCTCTCAATTTTACCTCTCCTAGATGAGCATAATATGGGGATATATGTGCTTCATTCATGATATTTTTTCTTATATTGCTAGGATTAGGAATTATTACCCTATCCTTAAAGTACAAGAACCCATCCTTGGTGCTTAAATCCTTACTTTCCTCATGTTTCCTTTCCATATTTTCCTAAATTTGATTGTAAAACACATCATGATATTTAATTCTTTGACTTGTTCCATTAAATCAACATGGATGTGTGTTAAAATAGCTATGTATCTTCTCCTACTCAATGCATCAATGGATTTATTTTCTTTCCCTTTTATATATTCAATATCAAAATAATGTTCAATGATAAATTCCATCCACCTTCTCTGCCTGTCATTTAGCAAAGGCAGAGTAAATATGTATTTTAGGCTTTGATAGTCTGTCATCAACTCAAAGAGTTTCCCTAAAAAGTAGTGTCACCAAATTTTGAGAGCAAATACCACTGCTACCAATTCTAAATCATGGGTTGCATAATTAATCTCATGTTATTTTAGTTTCATTGAACCATAAGCAATCACTACTTCATCCTGTGAGAGAACTCCTCCCAAGCCTTCTAATGATGCATTTGTACATAGCAAAAAGCTAATTTGAGGATCTGGTATCTTTAGTATGGGAGACGTAGTGAGTTTTTATTTGAGAAAAATAAAAGCTATCTCAAATTTATTCATCTAGTTGAATTATTTTCCCTCCCTCTAAAGGTTAGTTATTGGAGTAGTTATCTTGGTGTAATCCTTCACATACTTCCTATAATATCTAATCAAACCCATGAAACTCTAGACTTCCATCACATTTGTGGGTGATGACCAATTTAGTATAGCTTATATTTTCTTAGGATCCACTATGATCCCTTTTGCGGATATAATATGACCTAAATATTACACTTTCAATACATAAAATTCACACTTCGATAGGTTCTCATACAACTGACTCTTCCTTAGCAACCCTAGAATGATCCTAAGGTGTTGGTTATGCTTTGACTTATTCTGAGAATATATCAAAATATCATCTAAGAACGAAAAAATAAATTGATCCAAAAGCTTCCTAAAAATGCTATTCATTAGGTTCATAAATGTTGCCAGTGCATTTATCATACCAAATTCAAGATAATAAACTCATAATATCCATAATGAGTTTTGAAGGTTGTCTTATGCTTATCCTCTTCACGGATCCTTAATTGGTGGCATCCCGATTTAAGATTGATCTTTGAGAAAATAGTGGCATCTTTGAGCTAATAAAAGAGATCTTCGATTATGGGTAGAGGATATATGTTTTTAATGGTTTCCTTGTTCAACATCCTATAATCTATACATAGTCACTAGGATCCATCCTTTTTCTTTATGAAAAACATTGGTGCACCCCATGGTGACACATTCGGTCTAGTTAATTCTTTCTCCAATAATCCTTGTAACTGCACTTTTAGCTCTTACATCTCAATTGAATTCATTCTATAATGAGCTCCGTAAATAGGTTCTATTCTAGGTTGAAGTTCAATTGTGAAATAAAATTCACTTTTAGGTGGTAACCCAAGAAAATATTTTGGAAATACATCTTTAAACTCTTGAAGAACTAGGTATTTCTCAAACACCTATTCCTTCGTTTCATCTTCCATCTCATTTAACTTCACTACATAAACAATTCCTCCTCTCTTCATTACCTTCTTGAGCTGCATTGCAAAGAGGATCTGGGGTTGAAAAGTCCCTTATAGGATGTACATCCTTTGTATTTTCCTACCATATTTTTAGTATTCAATCCATCTATCCTATAAATTGATTACAACCTTATGTGCTTGTAACCAATCCATTCCTAAAACTACATCAAATACATGCAATGGTGCTACGTATAGGTATTCAATGGTAATACCACTAGGTAGGGTGATTTTTGCCATGGGATAGCACTAATTTATAAAGCAGGTTTATCCTAAACCATACTTAATCTTCCACCCATGTGCCAAGATTCCTAGTCTTTATAATAAGCTAGTGGAAACAAAACTATTTGTAGCACCACTATCAATCAAAATTTTAATATTTTTACTAAACATCTACTTTTTATCAATAGTGGAGTGTCTTGCCCCTCCTTTTTTTGACTTCCTATTGCTGCATAGATCTTGTGTAGGTTCCTTGTATGAAAAATACTTATAGGTAGGTTATTTTTCCTTTGAAAACAACCATATTATGTATGAACATGTATTGGTATAGTTTGGTCCACCACAATCAATGCATACATCCTTAGATCTTGGGTGAGTTTTTTGCTTTTTTCCTTCTTCTATTTTCACTAATGGTGAATTGGTCTATCCTTGCAATGGTGTTTTATTATCACTTTTGCTACAGTTGTTAGAGTTTTGGTTATTTCCTTGGATCCTTATCTTACATTCCTTGCTTCCTATAATTTCTTCTATCCTATCTAGAAGATTTTTTATTTTCCTGATCACTTTCCCACTTCACAAACCCTACACTATTTATTTTTCTCAGTGCTTCTTTATCCTATTTAGATGCTCCTTCATAGTCAAAATAGGGTTTAAGGTAATTTTTGTCTTTCTTGGCTAGATCATAGGCCTTCTAAAGAGTACTAGATTCCTACACATTCACTTCATGCCCTAATTTGGGATCAGCTTCTAAAATGAGCTTATGGACCTTCATATTTTCATTATACGTGGGCACATATTTTAGCAACTTGATAAATTTTTGATAATATGCCTCCACCATTTTATTTCCTTGTCTAATATTGGTGAACTCTTCAAATTTCTTAGTATAGAAATATTCATTGAGGAATATTTCTTTAAAAGCTACACAAAGTCTATCCATTTCAAATCAACTGTGGTCTTAATTACCTTTCCCTCATTGAACATTTTCCACAAATCTAAGCCAACACCCTATAGGTGTATAGTGGAATAATATGTTCGGGTGCTAGTAAAATAGTTCTTCATGTTACATAAAGTTTCTATCTCCTTTATCTAAGATTCAACTTTATCACCATCTTCCTCTCCATTGAACTTGGAATATTTTAGATGTTTCATATCCTTACCTAATTCTACCTCTAGTCGAATTATAGCCTATTATGCCTATGATTGAATTTCATTCTTTTGTCCCACTCTAGAATTTCTATCTTGTGAATATTAGTTCACTATAACCTCTAATAATTATTTCTATTTTTTTTCTTTTGTTCTCTTAGTAAGGCAACTATTGTAGTGAGGTCCTCCCTCTCATTATTAAGAGCATTTATGCTTATATATGGGGTCTCAAAATCTACATTATTTTATTGTGTTTGCCTTGTTAATGGGACAACACTCCATCTCCTTCTCTTGGGTGGCATTATCCCTTGCCACACACAAGAGAAAGATAGAAGAAATCAGTTCAAAATTTCATCTTTGAATTGATCCTCATACTAGCAACTAAGCATCTAGTTATCTTAGCCTAACATAGGGCGTCTATTTTTAGAATTTTTTTTATATAAGATAAAATATAGTCCTTATATAGGTATAATTCCTATTAGAAAACCCCTTCTACCTTTATGCAGTGAAACCTATTTCCCTATGAACCATGCTCTGATACCAAATGTCATAACCTCAAAAATCTACCAACTCCAACTAGTTTTTCTAAACCTCTTTTCTTTTTTAGGCACACCCATGATTATATATTATATATATCCAACTATGCAAGCATACTAGGTGTAAGAATTTAGTTCCTAAAACTATCTTTCTCATTAATCCCCAATGATCTAGCTCTTTCTCTTTTATCCTATTGAAAGAGGTACACTATCCATCCCACTCTACATAAGCTTGTATACATAGATGTTTGAAATTGTAGTAATTTACTATCCTTCTCATACCACGATGATCTAGCCATTCCAATATGGACCTCTTCCCAAATCTCACTTGTGGAATCAAATACCCTAGATATCCTGAGTATTCATCATGATCCAAAAATAGTCATCACATCACTAGCCTACTCTTCAAGAATAATGAAATTACTCTAGTTGAGACTCCCATTGGTTATATCTTGTCAAGTATTTTGTTAATATAACTAGATAATTGTCAAACCAATTTGTTCAATTATATATTACAAGCTACTATACCAAGGTTAGACTATTCAAGGATCATTAACCAATTTATTAATTATCCCAAATAATATAAATCTCCATAATTAAAATTCTCATCAGATAGAAAGTACAAATATCACATTTATCTTACAATCTACCATGTTACTACCAATTCACATATAATATCAAATTTAAACTTGTTAAAAGAAACATTATCCCATATATTACCATGTTTAAGCATATTTTAAATGAATAACGAATCCATAGTAAATTTATCATCTATTTTAAAGACAACCATTTGCAGTAGTATAAAAAGTAGAGTGCAACAATAATGAACAAGTCCTACAAAAATATCACATAAACTCATTTATCTTAGGAAAAATCCCTAAGGGAAAACCTAGCATTAAAATTCACTTCGAATTTCTATTCCATAATATTTCAATTTAATACAATGACTCAAGGCCTCTTTTAGACCTTTAGTCTTTCATAAGAGTTCCAAAATATCTTGTACTAATCCAACTAAAACTTTCCCATCAAATCTTAGTCTCTTTAAAGTTCCTTACAAGATAGGAACTCTACATATCAACTTTCTTTTCCAATGAGTACAACTCATAAAAATTACAGCATGAACATGTCCATTTGTTCATAATCATTTATTAAGCATATTATAACTAATAATAGTTTAGTTTCCATAACCAAACAAAGACCCCAACATTCGGATTCAACTCTCTAATCTTCATCTTCCCAACACCATGCAATAATTGTCAATGATTCCTTTGAAAAATAATATGTCAACCTACCTTTGTCATATTTAGGTTTAAACCTTTATCTTACCTACCATAAGGATTACTCATCTTACCATGTATTAGCCACTAATTCAATAAGTTTTCACTCGGTCGAGTCCACTAAACCATTATTCAGTTTCCTCTATTTAAAACTTGAATTGTTTAATAGGATATCACAAGAAATTATTTTCCTAGATTATAGAAATATTAGAGCTCTTAATATACCTTACAAGGTTCGTGACGGTTCACCTCAATAGAGAGGCATGATGACTCCCATCTAATAGATAGTGCCATCAGGTCATGCTCTCTCGCTCCCTTCATTTTGGTATGAAAGGAAATAAGACCAAGAACTTTTATTTAACTTTAGATGAATGTATTCCATTTACAACAAGGTGACAACTTCTGGATTTCAAAGTGACATTTTGTTTCATCGAAAATAGAATTAATTCATAATAACACACCATTAAACTAAGCCTTTGGTAAACATATTGACTATTAAAAGATAAATTTAAACCATAGCATCCTCTTCCTTTAAAATATAATATCATAATAGGTGTTCACTAATCTGAAAACAAGATATTGGACCCTAGTTACACCATCCTTCCAAGGAAATCATTGCTTCAACACATACCTTCGAATGAAGGAGGCATGATGCTAGCATAGTTGTATCTTTTATTATTATACACGTTACTACAACCCACAAAGATCCCAGTGTTATGACTTCCAACAAGGATTACCTCTCCTAAGTCCAACGATTTACAAACACAAAATAATCTTCACTCATAGTGGACATAAAAGAGCTTCCCTCCATGGGTTCACTTCCTTTCACATCAAGCATGTCTATTGAACTAATTTCATTCTCATAAAATACAAAAAATAGTTTCACTATAATTTATTTCTCCCAATAAAACAAATCTATAAGCAACTAAATCTTTGTTATTGAGGAGAACAAAATGTAAGTTTATTCAACATATTACTTCTACTGTCTACAATGAACTATTGCACTATATTTCTTCATGGAGAATGCATTAATGCAATTTCTTTAGCAAAATCTATTATCTTAGTAAATTCTAATCTAAAATCCCATACTTTCTCATTGGAGACTTCAGATCAGGTTTTCTAGATCACCACTTACTGTCTTTTACAATTTAGCAACGTTGTATCCTTTTTTTCATATTGTAACTTTTCTTTGCATTCTCACAACACTCTCACTATTGCAAACTATCCCATCAATCTCTATTATATTTCATGCATCCTTTCTCACAAAAATAATCTCTCCAACATCTTTGTTCCTTCCATAGATGGTCAAATCCTTCCATCTCCACTCTGTCTGCTCTTTTTGATCTGCACACTTACTTCACCTAACCTCCCACTCAGTCTCTACCAACCATGATCACCAAATTCATTTTGATGTGGTATAAAAACTAATAAGCTCAACCATGATATTGACTTAAAATTCGTAACCATAAATCCATATTTGGATTAGTCCCTCGTCTAAGAATATTTCTCTGGTAATAAAATAACAATAAATTATTTTCACATAATAACACTTCGATGTCTTGTAAAGACATAGAAGTGGCATTAAAACTTCATCAAGATAACACAAAGCAGGACATTAATCCAATTATATCTAAATTGAAACATGTTTGGAAGATCAACATAATTATTTTGTTATATATTCAACCAGTTGTAGATATCTACAAAATCCAAGTAGTCACATTAACATTCTCATTAATCATCACCATAATTACTTAGCAGAATCTTAAAAGAACTGATCTATCATTCTTTCAACAAGTTACATTATTTTATTTGCATGCAAAATATGTTCTTGCATATATAAGCATAAAATAGTCTATCATTTCACTAATAGTTAGCATTACATTTTCTATAACATAAATGTCTTGCATAACCAATCCTAGAATAATCAACCCATCCAACACATGATAACATAGCTAAAATCTAAACCATAAAATCAAAAGATCTACCAAGGGAGGGTCATGAAACAAAGAACATATAAATTAGAAAGGTAAGATGACCACAAGCTTACTCAAAACCATGGTTAGCATAAAAATGAATTGAATAAGCACCACGATTAGGAGTTTACTCGAATCCATGGTTAGACTTCTCAAACAACATTATCTTCTCAAGTGAGGCATGACTACTAGCTAGCTCTATGCTACTATCAAATTGGTTAACTTAGAAATTTGGTGAACTCAAGCCACGACCATGATTCATCTCAATGCTATGGTTAGAATAGTCAACAAGGTTGGATTTCAGATTCTAATCATGGTCACAAGCCAATATTTCTAAGAAAGTAGTTGAAATTAAATGACTCAAATTCATGGTTAGACTAGTCAAAAAAGCCCAAAATTTAAAAACTACCATAGTTTTAGAGCAAGACACAAAAAAATGAGAATCCCACAGTCATGGTCAAAATTATTAAAAGTGCTAAGAAGCAAAAAAATATCAACAAAATTTTGAGATAAGTTAATAACAGTTTAACCAACTAGATCTTGAGGTTGCATTTTATTTTCTCATTGTTGATAATAATTCTTACCATCCATTTTTAGAACAATCATAGCCTTTCACTTCAATTATTCTAAAGCATTCTACACCACTCAATTCTTGGAATAAACCCTTAGGCAAGGATTTTAAGTAATTAAAATAATTAGATCTTAATCCTTGGCCTTCGGGGCCTTAATAAATAATGAAAACCTTAGTATTAATTTTAATACTTTGGCATAAAAAATTAAAATGGAATTTTAATGTTAAATTTAATACTTTGGCCCTAAAATTAAAAGCGAAGATACTTAACATGGAATTA
Source organism: Wollemia nobilis (assembly GCA_028583015.1). NCBI lineage: Eukaryota > Viridiplantae > Streptophyta > Pinopsida > Araucariales > Araucariaceae > Wollemia > Wollemia nobilis. The sequence continues at coordinate 2,176,599 of JAQPPZ010017037.1, forward strand.
AATGAAAGACATTGGACCTTAGAGAATGACCTTAGTATTAATTTTAATACTTTGGCATTAAAATTAAAAGGGATGTTAATGTTAAACCTAATAATTTGAACCTAAAATTAAAAGAGATTAAACCTTAGAAAATCAATTAGTAAATTTAATAACCACCAACCTTGGCAGTAAAAAAAATATTTTAAATAATTAAAACTCCCACATTAAAATACATTTCTAGCCAAATGCAATTTAATCTAATCTTGCTTATATTTTGATTTATATGTAATAGAGTGGTAAAATGAAATTTAAAAGTGAAGGTCGGTAGAGAAGAAAATATGATAGTCAAAGAGGAATAAGGAAAAATACATTGAACACCTAATTTATAACCTAGTGCATGGAAGCTTCAACCACCTGGAACATGATGATTCAACTACCTAATCTTCACATAGAAGCTTCTAAAGTAGTTGGAATATTTATGGCTAAAATTGAAGGTTTGGACCAATAAAAGCCTCAAAATACCACATCATCCAGGCAATGATAAATAACTCATCATCCATACAACTGTAAACCACTGAAGTACAACTATAAACCATTGCAAATTCTTGAAATTGTAAGGCTATAAATATCCATTGAGACCTCATTTCTAAGGGTTAGAATCCACTATAGTGATAGATATTTAGATTTTATTTTTCTTTTATAGTTGGTGGATATTTGAACCCTTGTCATTGTACTTGGAAAATTACTCTTACAATCACATGATGCTAGCAAGTCTAATATGTAATGATTGAACATATTATCAATGCAATATACTAGAATTCTTAGTGTGATTTGTGCATGTTGATGGTGGTTGCATTTAAGTTAATTATAGTGTATTGTTTCTTTTTCCTTTGAAGATAACACCACTTTGATCTCAGATTATGCAAAATCTAGTCAAATTAGAGATAGTTTAATTCAAAATTGCTACTTCAACATATTTAGTTTAATGCTTCAAGGATTCAATTGCTTATTTTCTTTCTTTTCCTAACCCTTTCCTTTTAATTTTTCTTTAAATATTACCTATATTAGAAGTATATTAGTTGAATTTCATATTCTAAAGCTCATTTTCATGCATTATATTTATATAAATTTTAGACTATACATTGCTATATGCCATAATGATAATGATCATGATGTATGTTGATAAGTTTTAAGATAGCGAGACTAGAATATTTCTCTTATTTAATTATCTCATGCAATATTAATATTAAATGATTATATTTTGATAATTTGTTGAATAATTGAATTAGATCTATGTTTCTTAAAGCTTAGACAATGAATCAACACTCACCCTTGTAACAATTATATGTAACCCTAAGTTATCCATATGGATTTATTTTTATTATTTTGATTTAATATTTTATAATAGCATACCCTATAACCCAAACCTTGAGGGAGAAATATTCTCTTTCAAGAGAAAATAATTATTGTTCTAAGCATTAGTGTATTTTTACAATTGGTCTAATGTATCACTCAACAAGACCTTACCCTTGTTCCATCGAACAACTTATAGTTTTACTAGTTGTATAATCATGTCATAAATATATGGTTATCTCCCTACTAACTTAGCACAATTATAGTCATGTTTAGGTAAAGATAAATCTATTTTCCATGTATGGGCATGGTGAAATTGTCTTATCACCAAAAAAGATTATTTTCATCCATCTAACCATAGTAGTTGAGATTCAACAAATATAGGTATATTAGAGTAGAATTCATTATAACTTATTTTTTCCATCCCTATTGAAGAATTTATCAAGTGTCTTGCTATTATAATAGCCTACACCTATTGTACCTTCTTTTATCCACATCTGCTAAAATAATTCTACCATCATGCTACTATTGTAACAACATGCACCTATTTTTGTTTATATTTGTTGAAGTGAACTTGTTGCATATGCTACTATTGTAATAATATTATAAAAAATGCAAGGGGAGGGTCTTGTACTCCTCAACTATAAGTGGGATTATAGTCTTACATAATGGGGTTGTTTCCAATGTTGATACTATTGTTATCATTGTTAATGCTTCTTGTATATTTCTATCATATTGTAATTCTTTTTCTTTATTAAAACCTACGGTAAAATATTGATTTGAAATTTCTAGAAACTCTTTGTAGGTGTGAGCTAAGTTAGAATAGGACGTTATATCAAGATGAAGAAGAAGATGCATTGAATATTTTTTGTAAGAGATAATTTTCCACCTCCTAAATAAATAATGATTATTATTTTTATTTGTGTGTATTCATAATTATTCTTTGAAGTAAGATTTACTTTCAATTGGACCAAGGAGTATGGTCTCGTTCCTTCAACATAGTGGAAAGTATAAAATTTATGGATATGTAAATTTTTTTAATTGTTTTAGAGTGTTACCATGGTGGATGTGTCTATGTAATACTTAATGAAATGCTATTTTGGTTTATTTAAAAACTTTTATATATTATTTAGATTTGTATATTTTAGTTTCATGAGATAGTTTCATTTTATTTTTTCATTTATGTTATTTATTTTCTACAAGTATCAATTTAGTTTTTAGAAAATAGTATTTTATTTCTTGCAAGCATGATTTTATTTTTCGTAATACTTGATTTCTACAAAGTAATTTAATTTGTATGCAAGAGATATTTAGGAACCCAACTACCAAAACATCAATAAGTTGTTCCTAGCACACAGCTTTCAAATTTTGTAATGACCCAAAAATCACACAAACAAAAAATACAAAAAAATGAAAGAGTTTTTTTTTTTACTAAGGAGAGGGATACATGAACCCTTCATGAATCCCTAACCCAACTAACATTTACCTAAAGTTTCAATCTCTTAAGTTTTCCTGGAAGTTACATCTCACGAAGTACCCTATCACAAGTCCATCTGTGTAGGTGTATAATGTGTCACTGTAGATAAGCCCATCTGTCACATCATTCTTGATGAGTTAGACCTATCACCCTCAGTCCATCGAAGGTATACACACATCTCCATACCATACACAAATCCTTCTATGTAGGTATGCTATGAGTATTGCGAGTTAAGCTATCTATCTCATCTCCACGATGAGCTATCTTAACTCAGATGTAATCTCTTCACAACTTAGTCCTTTATCTCCCTAAGGGGGTCTCAATTCCCTTAGGTCTCCTATGTTCACCCTAAGGGGTTATTAATTCCCTTAGGTCACCTATGTTCACCCTAAGGGTCCTTAATTCCCTTAGGTCACCTCTGAGTTCACCCTAGAACTCTACTCTTAGATTTCTTATCATCAAGAAATCAAACAATGATACATCTAATTATTATAACAACATGAATCAAACAAACAATAATGGAGGAAATAAAGCAAGCTTAACACTAAAGAGAATCATTCACATAATATAACCAAATACAAAAATAAAGGAAAAGTACCTTCACTAAATCAATGAACACTCATCTCATTAGATCACACATGATAAGTCTTTCTTACTTTAAATATTATCACATTATCTGCATCGGGGATATCTCCCCACAAGTCTAGTCTATTTGATCATAAGTACAACAATGTTAGATACAAATACCTATGCTTTGTTTCCATGGAACTCCTTGCTTCTCCTTGCTTCCCATTGGTTCTTTGAGGGTAGTAGGGGATCAGGATACTCATGGTTTAGGATAGGCATACCTTTAAATGCATCTATTCATTTACTTTACCAAATTGCAACTATACAAACATTCATTTAAGTTTCTAACCATCTAATGCATAATGGATATCATAAAAGAACCCTTACTTTTATTTTCACCTCTCAAGTTCCTTTAGAGAGTCATCCAATACGTACTTCTTAGATCAAGGTCCAACTTAAATCAAATTCATTCATGTCTTAAAGCATTAAAGTCTCATTCCCTTAACCTTTAAAACAAACCCTTTTCTTTTCATTCCCTAAATCAAAGCCCCATAACTTCAATTCAAAGAATAAATCTACATTCCTTTTTAATTCCCCATTTCCAGTCAATCAACTACTTTTTAAAGCATTAAAGTCCCATACCTTTAACCTTTAAAACCAACATTCATTCATTCCCTAAATTGAAGCCCCATAACTTCAATTCACGAATAAATCCACATCCTCTTTAATTTAAACTCCTAAGATATTCAACCTTAATCAAAGGGGTTTTCTTTTAAATTAAAAACCTTCAATACATTTCATTAAAATCAAAGGTTCTTTCCTAATTGAAAACCTTACATAAATCTCTTATAAATCAAAGGTTCCTTTTAATTAAAACCTTAAATACATCTCATATAAATCAAAGGTTCCTTTTAATTAAAACCTTAAATAAATCTCATATAAATCCAAGGTCCCTTTTTAATTAAAAGCCTTCAATAATCCTATATGAAACAAAGGTTCCTTTTAATTAAAAACCTTCATTATATTTTATGTGACACTAAGGTTTCTTCAATTAAAACCCTTAAATACATTTCACAAAATCAAAGGTTCCTTTTAATTAAAAACCTTAACTACATTTCATAAAATCCAAGGCTCCTTTTAATTAAAACCTTTCATTTAAAAACCTTATAAAAAAAAAAAACCTTAAATACATTTCACATGAAACAAAGGCTCTATTATTTTAACTAGAATAGTTACACAACACCTTACCTAATGCAGGGTTCACAACTAGAGGTCAACGCCTTCAAACATGCACAACACTCACTGCTAACACCCACTGGTCTACCGAAGCACTCACTAAGCTCTCACCTAAGCATTCACTAAAGTGCTCATTGCATTTCATAGTGCACAATGCACAACACAACCTATGGTGATTGCTCACACACAGCGCTCACCCAACATAAGGGAGGTTTTTCTCTTAAACTACAGCCATAGAGTGGTTTTAGTTAAAACACAATGCTTCCACATGGTGGTTTCACAACACACATAAGGTGATTCCTATTTAAGCACAGTGCTCCTCACATGGTGGTTTCACAACACACACAGGGTGATTCCTATTAAAATACAATGCTCTTCACATGGTGGTTTCACAACACACATAGGGTGATTCCTATTAAAATACAACACTCTTCACATGGTGGTTTCACAACACACACAAGGTGATTCTTATTATAATACAATGCTCTTCACATGGTGGTTTCACAACACACACAGGGTGATTCTTATTATAATACAACACTCTTCACATGGTGGTTTCACAACACACACATAGCACTTCCACAAGGTGGCTTCTGTTAGCACCCAATGCTCTTCACATGGTGGTTTCACAACACACGCATAGTGCTCAATGCTCACATAACATAAGGAGGTTCTCTCAAACACATAGCACACAATGCTTTCACATGACATAAGGAGGTTCTCTCAAACACATAGTGCACAATGCTTTCATAGCATAAGGGAGATTCCAAAACACATAGTGCATAGTGCTTTCACAGCATAAGGGAGATTCCAAAACACATAGCGCACAATGCTTTCATAGCATAAGGGAGATTCCAAAATACATAGTGCATAGTGCTTTCATAGCATAAGGGAGATTCTTTCAAAAACATAGTGCATAGCACTTATATGCAACAATCCCACGTAAATTAAAACCGGGTTCCAGATTTAAAGCAACCCAACCTTAACTCCTATGGATATTGGAAATATGGTGATGTCTAGCTACCCTCCTCTTAGCCTCTGGTGTGTTCTTCCCATTATCTTTGTCTCTCATCTGGTTTGCGTATCTGTTCTTGCTCTCTCCCCATCCATCTGCTCTCTCTCTCTCTTCATCCATCTCTCTTTTCCTTACCTTCTTTCTTACATGCCTGTCCACCCAGGTGGCTCGTCCACCATCCACTCGAACCCCGAGCCCCTATATTCTGCCTTCGCTCTTCAATGCAGCATCCCCTATCCCTTGTGCGTTCTCCCCATATTTTCCACATTTGGAAATTAGTAGCCTCGTAGGCTATTTCATAGGGTTCATTGCATAGGAAAGGGATGATTACATTTTATTTTTAAAAGATGAAGAATGGCCCTTTTTTAAAATATCATTCTTATGATATTTATCAATATTTAAATATATTACTTTTACTTACACAATATCTTTATTGTTTTTATTTTTAAATAAAAGATATATATTATTATATATAATATTTTTTTTTAAAAAAATGAATTCTCTTTCATTCAATTCAATTAATTAAAGTCTTTTAATGAATCCTCTATTATCATTAAAATGCACACCTCTAATTAATTTAGATGCAAACTCATTTATTAATTACAAAGAAGTTTACTAATGAGCTCAAATGAGCCAAACATTATTTACTTAAACTTCATTAATTAATTTAGAGGAATCTTCATTCAACATATGCATTTAATTTATTTTCTTTCATAAGGATGATGCTTTACTTGCGCTTCAACATGATAGTTTACCTTATGCATTTATATACATCTTGCAATTGTTCTCATACAGAAAACCCAACATTAATCTACTCAAGCCATGATGCAATACAGAGAAAACAAATTTGTACAACAACAAAGAGGGAATCATTCCATCAACCCGATCACCCATCTTAGCTAGATATTTTATGATAGCTACTAGGCTATTAACTAAAGCTCAAGGTGATCGGCCATCGATGATTATCCCTTCCATCAATGCATACCTATATGAAGGTATCTATCCATGTTACCTTCGAGTACCTTAATCATCATTTCCCATGATCTTTGGTACCCTCATTTTTGGTGGGTGACTCTGCCTGTTCCACCTACGAGTGTACCTGATCCTGCACACTTGGCAATATGTTAGTGATAACATACCCTTATAAATCAACTAAACATCATATAGTTGGTTCCATTGTTCAAACTAGGTATCACCACATCATAGGTTAATACATTGTTTTCTTGTGCCATAAAGTCAGCTAGGGAGGGTCATGACATCCTCCCCCACTAGGATTAAACATTGTCCTCGGTGTTTCTAGTTTTTCTTTTGTTTTTTTTTATTACAGAAAGTAAAACTATTACATCATATAGCTTCAAAAAAAAGGGAAAATATTTTTGCATAACCTCCACTTTCTCCCAAGTGGCATTCTTCTCAGAGAACTGGTCCCACTGGACCTTACACTATTCGAGAGTTCGATTCCATAGAGATTTAGAATGAAACTCAAGAATCCTCATTGGTAGCACTTCAATGGCCTCCAGATTTACCATCTACAAATTAGAAACATCCCACACATGTTCAGGGTCAACAACATATTTTCTAAGCAAGGATATGTGGAAGGTGTCATGGATTTTGGATAGATTAGGTGGTAATGCAAGTCGGTATGCCACCGAACTGATATTTTTTGTGATCTCAAAGGGCCCCACAAAATGTGGATCCAACTTCATGGATTTGATAGCACTTTTATTTGGCTTAACCCTTAAGAACACCTTATCTCCAACAGAATACTCTCTTGGAGTCCTTTTTAGATCTGCATAACTCTTTTATCTATCCGTAGCTTCCTTAAGCCTTTGCCTAATTTATTTTAGCTGCTCTTCCATTACCTTGACCATTTTTGGTCCAATCTCAACTCGATCCTCTAGGTTATCCCAAGACAATGGTGTTCTACACTTTCACCCATACAAGGCATCGAAAGGTGCCATTCCTAGCGAGGAGTGATGTCCATTATTGTAGGAAAACTCTACCAAAGGTAGACAATATTCCCATTGAGATTTGTGATCCATGCAGTACATGTGAAGCATGTCTTCCAAAACTTGGTTTACTCACTCTATTTGACCATCGGTTTTAGGGTGGTATGCTGAACTCATATTCAATTTCATACCAACTGCACTATGAAGGGATTTCCAAAATTCATAAGTGAATTTGGAGTCTCTATCTGAGATAATTACCTTAGGAAACCCATGCAATCGGAATACCTCTTTGATGAATCTACTAGCCACTACCTGAGCATCATCCTTGGTATTTCCTAGTATGAAGTGGGCAAATTTAGTCAATTTGTCGACCACTACAAAGATGGCATCATGTTGGTACCGAGTTTTGGGTAAACCCACGATAAAATCCATAGATATAACCTGCCATTTCTGCGTAGGTATATCATGTAGGTGAAGTTTTCCTACGGGATGCTAGCATTTTACCTTGAATTTCTGACATTCGAGACATCGAGCAACAAAATCCGTGATGTCCTTCTTCATACCTACCCAAAAGAAGGTTCTTTTCATGTTTTCTCACATTTTGGCTCCTCCCGAATGAGCAGAATAAGGAGATCTATGAGCTTCTTGCATTATCAAGTTCCTCAAATTACCCAACTTTGGTATGATGACCCTTCCCTTATAACACAGAAAGTCATATTTCATACTAAATTCCTCATTTCCTTCAGGATCTCTATCCATTTTGGCTCGAATTCCTTGGAAATACTCATCCTGAGATTGCTCCTACCTCACTCGATCCATTAGGTCCATGTGAATTCTAGTTATGGCTGCTATATATTTCCTTCTACTCAAAGCATCCACTACCTTATTCTCTTTTCCCTTTATGTACTCAATCTCAAAATCATACTCAACGAGAAATTCCACCCATCTTCTCTATCTTGCATTGAGTATTGGTTGGGTGAATATGTACCATAGACTTTGATGATCGGTTTTCAATTCAAAGGGTCTCCCCACTAAGTAGTGGCACCAAACCTTTAAAGCATGCACCACCGTAGCTAGCTCTAAATCATGCGTAGCATAATTAACTTCATGCTTTTTGAGCTTCCTTGAAGTATATGCCACTACTGAATCCTCTTGTGAGAGTACCCCACCCAACCCCTCTATTGATGCATCAGTGCACACTGAAAAGTCCCTTTGAGGATCGGGAACCTTTAGTATCGGTGCAGTAGTAAGCTTATGCTTTAGTAGTACGAAGGCAGCCTCACACTTCTCTATCCACTTGAATTATTTCCCCTTCTTCTGAAGGTTTGTTATGGGTCCAACAATCTTGGAGTAGTCCTTTATATAACGTCTATAATAGCCCATTAACCCCATGAAACTTCGTACTTCAGTCACATTAGTAGGGGGTGGCCAATTCAGAATAGCCTCAATCTTCTCTGGATCCACAACAATCCCTTCTACTGATATAATGTGTCCAAGATATCATACCTCTGGGACATAGAATTCACTCTTAGCCAGATTTCCATAAAGTTGATTCTCCCTCAACAATTCCAACATGATCCTAAGATGTTTATCATGCTCCTCTTTATCTCGAGAGTATATAAGGATATCATCTAGGAATACTAGGACAAAATGGTCCAAGTATCTTTAGAACACACTTTTCATTAGGTTCATGAAAGCAGCTGGAGTATTAATCATTCCAAAGGGTAGAACCGTAAACTCATAATGCCCATACCTAGTCTTAAATATCATTTTGTGAGTGTCTTCCTCATGAATCCTTAACTGGTGATACCCTAACCTCAGATCGATCTTAGTAAACACCTTGGCATATTTTAGTTGATCAAATAAATCTTCAATCCTAGGTAAAGGATACCGATTCTTGATTGTAGCCTTATTTAGCATCATGTAATCAATACACAATATGAGAAAATCATCTTCTTTTTCATGAACAAAATTGGTGCACCCCATGGTGACACACTTGGTTTTATCAAACCCTTCTCCAACAATCCTTGCAATTGAACCTTTAGTTCTCACATTTTAGTAGGATTCATCCTATATGGGGATCTATGAATAGGTTTGACTCCCATCATAAGTTCAATCGTGAAGTCAAATTCCCATATAGGAGGTAATCTAGGTAGGTCCTCTCGAAATACATCCTAAAATTCCTGTAAAATTGGATGATGTCTTAGTATTTCCTCCTTATTGTAGACACCAAAACAGCACCAATCCGATTATGTGACTACAAACATTGATCGCTTTGACAAACATAGCCCCCAGTGCAGCCCTCAGAGGTCAAACAGTGGTCCTAACCACTTTCATAGCAATTTTGTAAGGTCAGGAAGCAATTTGGCACATTTAGACACTTTGCTCAGTATTCGTCCCACCCAGGGATGAATACTAACTGGAATTCGTCTCACCCAGGGACGAATTCTGAAATCGTCTCACCCAGGGATGAATTCGAAGTTTAATGGGAAAAAAGAAGAATGGTGCCAAGTGGCAACCCAGGACAGTCAGTTGATGACTCCTGCCTCACACACGTGTGTGGGTGGACAGATAGGCCGTTAGAGGATTGTCACAAGGGTAGTTATGAAAGCCCAAGTCATGGAGGACTCCCCTCCCTCATGGGAAGACATGACTGCCACATGGCACCTATGACCAACACATGGCATTTGTGCTTCCCTCTCAAAAGAGACCCCATGGGTCTATAAAAGGTGGGACTTTTCTCACCCAAAAGGACAGATAGAAGGAGATTTCAAGCAACGAAGTGCTGCCGAGTTGAACACCCACTTGCATCCCCTTTGATTCACCTTCTCACATCCACCAATATATTTTGCAAGGGAGGTTGTTGGGTGGCTTTTAGAAGCTTGAATCTGACCCAAATCCAACATATGGACACCTGAATCAACCAATTTGCAGACATCCCAATCCTAAGAGGTTTTGGGTCCATCCCTAGTGGATTGGCACCAAGATCAAGTGCCACCGGTGGGAGGCCCACTTGGGCACCCCCACAATTTCCAAGTTTTGTTTCAAAAGCATTATAGATTATTGTTTCAGGGTGCATATCATGTTATTCTGTTTGGTTAACTCATAGCTTCAATTTCATAACATTCTGATCAGATTTTATCATGCTTTGTGTCGCTTTGTTGTTTCACTAACTTGCAGGTGGCGATATCGAATTCCCGAGGATAGAGGCCAAATTGGGAGAATCCGACCATTTGGGTCGTCCCAAAATGGCCCCAATTACATAACCCCCCTATTTGCAGGCGTTTTGCAGGTCCCGAGATTCAACATTGGAGCAGCAACAGGTCGGCTTTTCCAACACAGCAGAATTCGTCCCACCCAGGGACGAATAGCAGTCAGAATTCATCCTGCCCAGGGACGAATTCTAGTTGAAGGCAGATTGGCCAACTGTTTCAATGGCAGTGGCCCTCTGGTGATGTCTTCTGTCCTCTGTCAGATTTTTAGGTCATTTAGAGTCATTTTGTCTATCGATTTGGCTAATTATTTACATGCATCTTTTGGCGATTTTAGAGAACAAAAACTTACTATTTGCAACAGGTGCTACTAACATCTTTGTTGTTTCTTTGTTCGCAGGAGGAGCAGCAAAGGTGAAGGACTCATCAACATCAGTTGTGGCATCATCTTGGCCTGCCCATTTCAAGTGTGGGCACGTGGAAAGAGGAACCTTAAGTCTCAATTGTAGTCAAATTCTTTTAACGCTCCTAGCCCCTAAAAATGGAGGAGGCGTATTTGTAACAGAGATCAAGAAAGTTTAATGAAAGGGTTGTGTTTTCTCCATTTGCTTGTGTCTCTTCCAATGCGTTTCTTTCATTTCATGCAATTTACATTTCTAGGACTTAAGCATATTTGATTTTGAATGCATCGCAATTAGTGTTTCCTTCACCCGAAATCTCGTGCTTTCAGTGGCGATCACGGTGGGACCCTGTTCCCTGGTTTTTAAGATCACAAAAACTGATCAAATTTTTGTGTTTTGTGTTTGACAGGTACCTTTTTGGTTTTTGACTGTTATTCGTCCTTGGCTATGGTGATTGCTTTACTGAAATTCGTCTGACCCTGAGACAAATTCAAATTCGTCTCTGGGAGGGACGAATTCTGTTCTATAATTCGTCTCATCGAGGGACGAATTTCTGTCTGCAACTTTTCAGAGCAGAAATTCAGAAGCAACCGATCCAGGAAGAGAAGAGGTAGGGATTTTCATAGTCTCTGTTAAATTTTCTGTTTCTGTTTCTGTTTCTTTAATTATTTTCATTTAATCCTGCATTGCATTAGGAAAAGTCATTTATGTTTGTTTCATTTTCGCTAAATAAAATGAATCACACACACATCACGCAACAAATTTAAACCAAGGAGCTAGTCGTAAGACCTCAGCCCTTGAGTAAGACCAACGGTGGGTTCATCACCACCTTGGCTTAGCTTTGCATCCATTTCCCGATTGTCAACTGTTGTTAGGCATAAATCCTGATGAAAGCTGACCGAGTGTCGCTGGGGTGATTCCCATGCACGCGAGGATAAGTTTTCTATGGTAGGTGCCATTAACAGGACAATCCCCCTTTCATACCGCCTACGTACCATGTACCTTCTGCTCTCACATACCTATAGTCTCCCTCTCGTAAGGGTGGGTATATAGAGAGGTTGGTATATCGGCCTGGTTGGTATATTGAAGGGGCGACCGTTTTGGGAGTTATATGAGTCATCATAATGCATTTAAACGTTCTTCAAAACCTACAAAAACAAAACAAAACATCAAAATGCACTAAACCAGTTTAGGACACACTATTTAAACCCTTAAAAGATATAATCATGGTTTGTGCATGTGTGTGTTCATTTCTGCTTAGTGTAACAAAAAAAAAAAATCATAAACAAAAAGATAAAAATTTACGCATTTTGTCACTTGTTCCAAAAAGCTCCAAGGATTCCCGCAATCGCTTGGTCACTCAAAAATTCCCCAAAGGTGTCCATGAACCCTTTTTTCAACCCAAAATCACCCCAAATGTGCCCATAAGTGATGCAGGAGCATCCAACAAAATATGGGAAATCTTATATTTTTCCCTAAATTTTAGTGCATCTTGTCGGGGCCATAACTTCTCAACCATAGCTCCGATTGACACGAAATTTTACAGGGAGTTAGTTGGGATAATTTTAAACAAATATAATTCCTTAGAATTCTATTTTCCTAGAAAAGTCAGTTTTCGGGGCCAAATTCCATCATCTAGTGCCCCAAAATTAGGTTTTAAAATTGGGCAGGCATTTGTTTGCACTTTTTGAGTTGTTCGGATGTCAATATCTCCTAATGTATTCAGAGCTAGGACTTGAAACTTCATTTTTGTATTATCTACTATAAGAGGGATGCACACGCCAATTTTGGGCCCCATATGACTCATTTCAACTTTTAGGGTTTTTAGAGAGACATCGCAATGGTGTTCACCCGTAGTCAAGCCCACTCACGGGCAGATGCTACGAAGAATATCCAAGGAGGCATGAGTCACCTTCATTACAGTCCTAATGATTTGGTCATACCACCTTGGTGACCTAACACACAAGGCAGTTCCCTCCACACCTTAAAGGAAAGGGACTATAAGGACACCTCTTCAAGGAGCACTCTTGTTCGGCATAGCACTCAGCACACACCCTTCCATGAAGGGTACAGTCGTAGGAGAGCTCCCTTAGATGCTCGCTATGAGCGATCATCGCACGACAAAGCGCTAGGTCAACATAGGGTTCGACGGGAGGAACCACATGATTACATTATCCCTCCTTCACCCCCTTTAGTTGTCAGGACTACAAAGAAAAATCCAGAGCACAAGGCTCTTCGGGCAGGGCGAGATAACTCTGTCCATCCCTTTTTCACTTATGAAAGAGAGCACGAGGAAGACCTCTACCTCCCTAGAAATATACAGTGTGAGAGCAATACGCCTTCACACCTGCTATCTATCAGGACCACTCACTGAGGCCAAAGCCCCGAGGGAATGTCGCTACCCCCAACAGAGGGATGTGTCCTATAGATATATTGGATCACTATGATCGAGGTCTATATGTCAAAGAGGCATCTAGGCCTTCTAGACATGAGGCGACAAGACCAACCATCTTAGAATCTAAAAAGCATGTCGCACGCCAAATGCAATTCACGTAGCTTGAGCTAGAGTGACTAGAGCGACTACATTTAGAGGAACTATACTATATTAACAAAGAGCACCTTCAGCGCCAGAAGGATGAGTTGTTCCAACACACTATGCAGGAGATCCAACATGAAAGGGAGCACGAGGAAAGCCATCGCATTCCTCGAGGACAACAAACAGTGCAGGAGCCTTGTGTTTTCGTGCCTGCTAGATATAATAGTCATCCATCAAGACCAGAGCCTCAAGTACATGCCGCCTACCTCGATAGAGGAAAGTGACCCATTGAAATTTTAGATCATCAAAATCGAGGCAAACACATAGGAGAAACATTCTAACCTCCTGAGTAAAATAGGGTAGACCAAATGACCCGGCTGTCGCCAAATATACCGCCTGTCAAGCCCAAATCATGTGGCTTAAACAAAGTCATCAGGAGATAGAGTATCGACACCACTTGGATAGAGAGTGCATGCAACGCGAAGTGGATGAGTTGCGCTATAAACTACCTGAGAAGACTCCAACCCCTCACACGCATAAGACAAAATATTTTGAGTGGCACAACCCATGGGGGCAAGACAGGTCATCGCGACCCCATCAAACGCTACCCCCAACACCTCCTAGACAGGAGTGGGAGGCTACTCCCCCGATTCCTGAAGCACCACCCCCAACGCCTCCTAGACATGAGCAGGAGACCGCTCCTATAACCAATTATGGGTGCCTTCCTCAGGAACCCACTCAGGTCTATGGGCCACCCTTAGAAATTCATCAAGAAGCCTCTAAGAAATCAGAGCAAGAAGAAGAGCGAGATGAAAAGCCCCACCAAGGCATGGGGGGTGCCATATGGCCACCCCTCCATAAGCCCCAAGTTCCTCAACAAGAACCAACCAAAGAGGAGGGGCTCAAATGCCCCGATACATGCAAAATTCTAGAGCACTTAGAGTCGGTAGAGACCAAGATTTTGGAGCTCCCAAGGCCCAACTTACATAAGGCTCCTTTCGAAGAGGATCAACCTTTAACCGTAGGGCTACCTGATGATGCAGTCCTCCATGTCTCAGAATCTCCAGATTTTGATGAGCTATACACATTGTCCGAAGGTGAGGATGAAACAGACATAGCCCATAGCAATCACATAAGACAACATCGACATCCCATAAAATTTGAGGAAGCATGTCAACAGATAAACATAATACTAGGGCATGAGTGGCACGTTAACTCACCGCAGTGGGACCAAGCATTACATCCGCCACGTTGGGCACACCAAGAGACATCATAGCAACATCAGTGTCGCGGGCGGACCCTATCCTCATCTCCGTGCATAGGGCCGATCCATTCATGCCCATACCTCTAGAGCCGGATCCGAAGTGCAAAGACCATCAAGCTGGGGGTACCTCTATCCCCTAAAGAGCCATAATCCAAACCAAAAAGCTCCAAGGATTATCGTAATCACTTGGTCACCCCAAAAGCTCCAAGGATTATCGCAATCACTTGGTCACCCCAAAAGATCCAAGGATTATCGCAATCACTTGGTCACCCCAAAAGCTCCAAGGATTATCGCAATCACTTGGTCACCCCAAAATATCCAAGGATTATCGTAATCACTTGGTCACCCCAAAAGCTCCAATGATTATCGCAATCACTTTGTCACCCCAAAAGCTCCAAGGATTATCGCAATCACTTGGTCACCTCAAAAAGCTCCAAGTATTATCGCAATCACTTGGTCACCCCAAAATCTCCAAGGATTATTGCAATCACTTGGTCACCCCAAAAGCTCCAAGGATTATCGCAATCACTTGGTCACCCCAAAAGCTCCAAGGATTACCGCAATCACTTGGTCACCCCAAAAATCTCCAAGGATTATCGCAATCACTTGGTCACCACAAAAGCTCCAAGGATTATCGCAATCACTTGGTCACCCACAAAAGCTCCAAGGATTATCGCAATCACTTGGTCACCCTAAAAGCTCCAAGGATTATCGCAATCACTTGGTCACCCCAAAAAGCTCCAAGTATTATCGCAATCACTTGGTCACCCCAAAAAGCTCCAAGGATTATTGCAATCACTTGGTCACCCCAAAAGCTCCAAGGATTATCGCAATCACTTGGTCACCCCAAAAGCTCCAAGGATTACCACAATCACTTGGTCACCCCAAAAGCTCCAAGGATTATCGCAATCACTTGGTCACCACAAAAGCTCCAAGGATTATCGCAATCACTTGGTCACCACAAAAGCTCCAAGGATTATCGCAATCACTTGGTCACCCAAAAAGCTCCAAGGATTATCGCAATCACTTGGTCACCTCAAAAAGCTCCAAGTATTATCGCAATCACTTGGTCACCCCAAAAGCTCCAAGGATTATTGCAATCACTTGGTCACCCCAAAATCTCCAAGGATTATCGCAATCACTTGGTCACCCCAAAAGCTCCAAGGATTACCGCAATCACTTGGTCACCCCAAAATCTCCAAGGATTATCGCAATCACTTGGTCACCACAAAAGCTCCAAGGATTATCGCAATCACTTGGTCACCACAAAATATCCAAGGATTATCGCAATCACTTGGTCACCTCAAAAATATCCAAGGATTATCGCAATCTCTTGGTCACCAAAAAAGCTCCAAGGATTATCGCAATCTCTTGGTCACCCCAAAAAGCTCCAAGGATTATCGCAATCACTTGGTCAAAACCCAAAAAGCTCCAAGGATTATCGCAATCACTTGGTCATCCCAAAAAGCTCCAAGGATTATCGCAATCACTTGGTCACCCCAAAAGCTCCAAGGATTACCACAATCACTTGGTCACTCCAAAAGTTCCAAGGATTATCACAATCACTTGGTCACCACAAAATCTCCAAGGATTATCGCAATCACTTGGTCACCACAAAAGCTCCAAGGATTATCGCAATCACTTGGTCACCCCAAAAGATCCAAGGATTATCGCAATCACTTGGTCACCTCAAAAAGCTCCAAGTATTATTGCAATCACTTGGTCACCCCAAAAGCTCCAAGGATTATTGCAATCACTTGGTCACCCCAAAAGCTCCAAGGATTATCGCAATCACTTGGTCACCCCAAAAGCTCCAAGGATTACCACAATCACTTGGTCACCCCAAAATCTCCAAGGATTATCGCAATCACTTGGTCACCACAAAAGCTCCAAGGATTATCGCAATCACTTGGTCACCTCAAAAATCTCCAAGGATTATCGCAATCTCTTGGTCACCCAAAAAGCTCCAAGGATTATCGCAATCTCTTGGTCACCCCAAAAAGCTCCAAGGATTATCGCAATCACTTGGTCAAAACCTAAAAAGCTCCAAGGATTATCGCAATCACTTGGTCATCCCAAAAATCTCCAAGGATTATCGCAATCACTTGGTCATCCCAAAAGCTCCAAGGATTATCGCAATCTCTTGGTCACTCCAAAATCTCCAAGGATTATCACAATCACTTGGTCATCCAAAAAGCTCCAAGGATTATCGCAATCACTTGGTCATCCCAAAATCTCCAAGGATTATCGCAATCTCTTGGTCACTCCAAAAGCTCCAAGGATTATCGCAATCTCTTGGTCACCCCAAAAAGCTCCAAGGATTATCGCAATCACTTGGTCATCCAGAAAGCTCCAAGGATTATCGCAATCACTTGGTCAAAAACCAAAAAGCTCCAAGGATTATCACAATCACTTGGTCAAAACCCAAAAAGCTCCAAGGATTATCGCAATCACTTGGTCAAACCAAAAGCTCCAAGGATTATCGCAATCACTTGGTCAAAAATAAAAAATAATCAAAAACAACCAAAATTTGCATATCATATCTAGGCATACTCAAATTCATCAAAAGAGAGCTCTTCTCGCCCTTCATCTTCATATTCACAAAAATCAATCCATCAAAAATACAAAAATATGTAGCTGCATTAAGCATTGCATCCATACATTGCATATTTGTGGTCGAACAAGTCAAAGGCACCATAGGCTGTAATTGCTCTGCTAGTCCGTCTTATTCCACACTGTTCCATTGTACAAAAACAATAAAAACACCACACATTGCTTTTACCACACTAGAGCCAGTGGTCTGTTAATGTATCAAGAGTTTTCATGATTCAGTCATCATTTTGCTCTTTAGCCATGTAATGTATCAAGTCAGAAAGATTTTACGAAGGTAGAGTCATACTTGAAATAAACCTTGTTACGTAACATCCCAACACATATCAAGACACATAAAACAATTCCCAAGTTGTGTGAACGAAAGATGAAACCTGCAAAGTAATCTAGGTCACCACAAGCGAAACGGTTATCTTGCTCATCCCCCTGTGCGAATGACCCCAAGAATGCTCGAGAGTTGGCAAAAGGACAAGCATCCTCCCTACCCAATTCCCTAAGAATCCCTAAAGTTCTCAATAATTGCAAAACATCAAAAAATTTGCAAAACGTCAAAACTCCAAAATTTGACATCCTACAGTGCACACATCAAAAGGTACAAGCAATAGTGATTTTCGTCACTCCATATCCCCAATACCTTGCTCAAAAGAAAAAAAAATCAAAATAAACAGTGATCTTATCACTACAAACGAGCAAGTATCCCAATACAATTGAAGAAAAGAAGGGAGTGAACTTGAATCCCTGGAACTCTCAATATTCTAACAGGTCATGAGGCAAGCCTCAGTACCGGTTTTGTTGATATCCTATCGGTAACTGGCGGTAAAATTCTTGCATGACGATATATCTGTCACATTAACTTGCATACAGATCAATGTTTGCATGTGGATGAGCTAGCTTATGGCATCTTGGATAACACCGCAGATTAATCTAACTAAATACACCAAAGGAGTTAGTGGAGCTAATTCGGTGATCCTCAATACGAGTTCGGTTGAAAGCCCATCCGCATCGGCGGTATCCTAACAAATACCACATAAATGAACTCAATTGCACACACGAGGATGTGAAATAGCGCGGTCAAAAACAAGTCCGATTCATACCTTGTTCAAAAGTCTTGTAAGATAAAGTACAGTCATGGCTAGTGAGTTAAAACCGTCTGAGTCTCAAAAAACCTTAGCTACATTTCTAAACCAACTGCGCTACTTTTCATCCTTACAATACCATAAAAAAAATACAAAAAATAAAAAGCACATGTATACATACAAAGTCATGCATCACAGCAATCGCCTAAAAACAAAATAACAGAGTTCTAAACAGTCCTTGGTGTCACAAAAAAAAAAACAACAAAAACAACAAAACATGCAACATAAAAACAAAGCAATAAGCATTGTCGGACACAAGTGCTCTCGCACTTAACCTCTTGGCATAGAAAATCGATGTCGGGGTTAAAATTGTCACTCTACTACTTCCCCAAGAAGGCTATCATAGCCGGACCGCTCCACGGGAAGATGGGTTGTCGACGATTTCACCCCATTATGGCATCACAAAAAGGGTTAACACCCACCAAAAACAGGTCTAGATGTTGGAAAAATTGCACATGCTTAACGATAAACCATCTAAAGGCACCCTTGCACAAGTCATCTTGGGTCAAGCGACTCGTCACTTTTCTCATGAAGGTCATTCCCTCATCGATTCGTCGCTTGAGGGGGTAGTCACACTTAGTCACCAATCAACAATCACACACCCAATTAAGGAAAACGACATGCATTCAAAGAATCATTGACAAAGACAATCACGCTCCTGCTTGGGGCGATAAACAAGCAACAATCAAATCAATCAAACACTTGGCATTTCGTGAATCATGAACACAAGGTTCCCCTGTGGATAAAATGCCCTTCGCCTATTCATGACTGATCAATTTCTAATTTCAAGTCACACCTCACCAAAACAGGTTAACACTTGAAATCAAACTCCTTAGCTCGTCAGAAGCAAGGATTCAAGAATGCATGCCCTTTCCATGCTTGGGGCATCAAAAGTTGGTTAGGTTACCAAGAAACCCTAATCATTAGTGCTTTGGTTATCTATTTTTGCTCGGTGTTGTGCCATGCACAGTGCATCCCAAAAAGGGGCATCTGTAGACACCAAAACAACACCAATCCGATTATGTTACTGCAAAAACTGATCACTTTGACAAACATAGCCCCCAGGGCAGCCCTCAGAGGTCAAACAGTGGTCCTAACCACTTTCATAGCAATTTTGTAAGGTCAGGAAGCAATTTGGCACATTTAGACACTTTGCTCAGTATTCATCTCACCCAGGGATGAATACTAACTGGAATTCATCTCACCCAGGGACGAATTCTGAAATCGTCTCACCCAGGGACCAATTCCAAGTTTAATGGGCAAAAATAAGAATGGTGCCAAGTGGCAGCCCAGGACAGTCAGTTGATGACTCCTACCTCGCACGCGTGTGTGGGTGGACAGATAGGCCATTAGAGGACTGTCACAAGGGTAATTATGAAATCCCAAGTCATGGAGGACTCCCCTCCCTCATGGGAAGACATGACTGCCACATGGCACCTATGACCAACACATGGCATTTGTGCTTCCCTCTCAAAAGAGACCCCATGGGTCTATAAAATGTGGGACTTTTCTCACCCAAAAGGATAGATAGAAGGAGATTTCAAGCAACGAAGTGCTACCGAGTTGAACACCCACTTGCATCCCCTTTGATTCACCTTCTCACATCCACCAATATATTTTGCAAGGGAGGTTGTTGGGTGGCTTTTAGAAGCTTGAATCTGACCCAAATCCAACATATGGACACCTGAATCAACCAATTTGCAGACATCCCAATCCTAAGAGGTTTTGGGCCCATCCCTAGTGGATTGGCGCCAAGATCAAGTGCCACCGGTGGGAGGCCCACTTGGGCACCCCCGCACTTTCCAAGTTTTGTTTCAAAAGCATTCTAGATTATTGTTTCAGGGTGCATATCATGTTATTCTATTTGGTTAACTCATAGCTTCAATTTCATAACATTCTGATCAGATTTTATCATGCTTTGTGTCGCTTTGTTGTTTCACTAACTTGCAGGTGGCGATATCGAATTCTCGAGGATAGAGGCCAAATTGGGAGAATCCAACCATTTGGGTCGTCCCAAAATGGCCCCAATTACATAACCCCCCTGTTTGTAGGCATTTTGCAGGTCCCGGGAGTCGACATTTGAGCAGCAGCAGGTCGGCTTTTCCAACACAGCAGAATTCGTCCCACCCAGGGACGAATAGAAGTCAGAATTCGTCCTACCCAGGGACGAATTCCAGTTGAATTCAGATTGGCCAATTGTTTCAATTGCAGTGGCCCTTTGGTGATGTCTTCTGTCCTCTGTCAGATTTTTAGGTCATT
Organism: Wollemia nobilis; assembly: GCA_028583015.1. NCBI lineage: Eukaryota > Viridiplantae > Streptophyta > Pinopsida > Araucariales > Araucariaceae > Wollemia > Wollemia nobilis. Next base: position 2,197,593 of record JAQPPZ010017037.1, read on the forward strand.
TAGAGTCATTTTGTCTATCGATTTGGCTAATTATTTACATGCATATTTTGGCGATTTTAGAGAACAAAAACTTACTATTTGCAACAGGTGCTACTGACATCTTTGTTGTTTCTTTGTTCACAGGAGGAGTAGCAGAGGTGAAGGACTCATCAAAATCAGTGGCGAAATCATCTTGGCCCACCCATTTCAAGTGTGGGCACGTGGAAAGAGGAACCTTAAGTCTCGATTGTAGTCAAATTCTTTTAACGCTCCTAGCCCCTGAAAAGGGAGGAGGCGTATTTGTAACAGAGATCAAGAAAGTTTAATGAAAGGGCTGTGTTTTCTCCATTTGCTTGTGTCTCTTCCAATGTGTTTCTTTCGTTTCATGCAATTTACATTTCTAGGACTTAAGCGTATTTGATTTTGAATGCATCGCAATTAGTGTTTCCTTCGCCCGAAATCTCGTGCTTTCACTTATCATGATCCTCCACTTCATTGTGTTTTATCACATACACTACCCCTCCCCTCTTTAGGGTCTTTTTCCATTGCATAGCAGATAGTTCAAACACCCCTTGACTGCTATGAATTCTTAATATTCTTCCACATTCCTCTGAATACTCAATCCATCGGTCTTGGAAATTGAATAAGGCTTTATGATCCTATAGCCAAAAATACCTAGGATCACATAAAATGCATGTAAGGGAGTTACATATAAACAACATTCTGTAGTCCCTTCATATAGAGTAACTTCCACCATTGGATAACACTGGTATACTGAGTAGGTCTGTCTAGAACCATACTCAAACTTCCACCCTTGGGCCAAATATCCAGGCCTTTCTAATACAATCCTTGCTAGAATAGACAAAATAAAACTATTAGTGGCTCCACTATCTATCAAAATATTTACTTGCTTATTGAAAACCTTACCTTTCACAAGTAAGGGGGTGACCTATCCCTCTAGCTTCTACTTCCCTGTTACAACATAGATTCGATGTTACAGTTCCTTTCCTTTTACATTAGTTGTGCTAGTCCCCACCTGATATGGACATTTATTATAGTAATGAGATCCTTGAAAATTGTAGCACCCTTGGGTCCTTGCTATTTTTTAGGTTTCTCATTCCCATTCTTAGTTTTTGGAGTTGGAGCTTGCAAATTTTGTGGCTAAGATTTCATACTATTAGGCTTCTTATATTTCTTACAAAAGTTCTTCTTGAACTTGTTCTGATTCATCTAAGGTCTCTTCTTAGTATATTGGGGTTTCTTGGCCTTTCGCTCTTGCTTAGCCTCCTATTTTACAAACCCATTACTATTATTCTTCCTCATCTCTTGTTGAGCTTGCTTGGGTATGGTGTCATACTTATAACAGAAGTGTGACTCTACTTTCTTTGCTAGGTCATATGCCTTTTGTAGTTATTTAGGTTTATACATTTCCACATCATGCTTCAACCTAGATTTTGATCCAAGAATAAACTTATAAACCTGCATCTTCTCATTATAAACATGCACATATTTAAACAACCTTACCAGTTTCTTATAGTACACCTCTACAATGCTTGTTCCTTGTCTGAGACTAGCAAATTATTCAAAATTTAAGGCATAGAAGTTCTCAGTTAAGATTATCTTCTTAAAGACATTTATAAATTCTTCCCATGGAGTATCGATGGGTTCAATCTTAGTTTTCTCATAGTGGGTTTCCCACCACTCCAAAGAAGCCCCTTCTAGGTTAATCATAGCCCAAAGTGTTTGAGTTCATAATGAGTAGCCTTTAACCATAAAGTAAACCTCCACCTCTCTTAGCCATGCTTCTGCTACATCACCATCATCCTCTCCATAAAACTTATAGATACTGATGTTTTTCATGTCCCTAGCTATTTCTTTTTCTACTAAGGCTTTGTCGTGTACTTGCTGTATAGTTAGTCCAATTTCTAAACTAATATTTGAACCATGAACTTGTGAATTCTAATTCATAGCCATTTCTAGCAATTGTCTTATCTGATACTACATAGCAAAAACCATAGTAGTGAGGTCTTATACCTCTCTATTGGGGTTTGTTGGTTTTCCATCCTGGTTTTCTTATTCAACATTACTTTACCAAGTTTTTCTAGGTATAGGTCTCCCTATTATGGTCTTAGGTGGTATCTTAACCTGATTCCATCCAAGAAAGAAGATTAGATTACAATTCCATATTAAGTTGTATCTTTAATCAAGCCATAATACAAAGTTATATTGCTATATGTGTTAATAACATAACTATGGTAATATCCTATGCTAGGATGTATCACTGATACCGTAGCCCATACTAAGGTATCCTAACTTGCACTCTACCTTGGGGTTTATGCCCGTCATATTCTAACAACTAGGGTGTTCTATGTCATCCCAACTTTAGCCCATTTTCTTAAGCAAGCCTTCATTGGATACATCTAGTTCCATTTTAGAACACACATAAGCTCTAAACCCTCGTATCTAGATCTCTGATGCCAAATGTAATGACCCAAAAAATACACAAATAGAAAATACAAAAAAAATGAAAGAGTTTTTTTTTTTTACTAAGGAGAGGGATACATGAACCCTTCAAGAATGCCTAACCCAACTAACATTTACCTAAAAAAATTTAATCTCTTAAGTTTTCCTGGAAGTTACATCTCATGAAGTACCCTATCAAAAGTTTGTCTATGTAGGTGTATAATGTGTCATTGCAGATAAGCCCATTTGTCACATCATTCTTGATGAGTGACACCTATCACCCTTAGTCCATTGAAGGTATACACACATCTCCATACCATACATAAATCCTTATGTGTAGGTATGATATGATTATTGTGAGTTAATCTATCTATCTCATCTCCATGAGGAGCTATCTTAACTTGGATGTAATATCTTCCCAACTTAGTTCTTTATCTCCCTAAGAGGGTCTCAATTCTCTTAGGTCTCCTATGTTCACCCTAAGGGATTCTTAATTACGTTAGGTCACCTATGTTCACCCTAAGAGGTCCTTAATGCCCTTAGATCACATCTAAGTTCACCCTAGAACTCTACTCTTATATTTTATCATCAAGCAATCAAATAATAACACATCTAATTATTATAACAAATTATTATAACAACATAAATCAAACAAACAATAATGGAGGAAATAAAGCAAGCTTAAAACTAAAAAAAATAATTCACATAATATAACCAAATATAGAAATAAAAGAAAAGTACCTTCACTAAATAAATGAACACCCATATCATTAGATCACACATGATAAGTCTTTCTTACTTTAAATATTATCACATTATCTGCATTGGGGATATCTCCCCACAAGTCTAGTCTCTTTGATCATAAGTACAACAATATTAGATACAAATACCTATGCTTTGTTTCCATGGAATGCCTTGCTTCTCCTTGCTTCCCATTGGTTCTTCGAGGGTATTAGGGGATCTAGATACTCATGGTTTAATATAGGCATGCCTTTAATGCATCTATTCATTTACTTTGCCAAATTACAACTATACAAACATTCATTTATGTTTCTAACCATCTAATGCATAATGTATATCATAAAAGAACCCTTACCTTTATTTTAACCTCTCAAGTTCCTTTAGAGAGCCATCCAATATGTACTTCTTAGATAAATATCCAACTTAAATCACATTCATCCATGTCTTAAAGCATTAAAGTATCATTCCCTTAACCTTTAAAACAAACCCTTTTCTTTTCATTCCCTAAATCAAAGCCCCATAAATTTAATTCAAAGAATAAATCTACATTTCTTTTTAATTCCTCATTTCCAGTCAACCAACTACTTTTTAAAGCATTAAAGTCCCATACCTTTAATATTTAAAACCAACATTCATTCATTCCCTAAATTGAAGCCCCATAACTTCAATTCATGAATAAATCTACATTCCTTTTTAATTTAAACTCCTAAGATATTCAAACTTAATCAAAGGGGTTTCCTTTTAAATTAAAAACCTTCAATACATTTCATTAAATTCAAAGGTTCTTTACTAATTGAAAACATTACATAAATCTCTTATAAATCAAAGGTTCATTTTAATTAAAACCTTAAGTAGATCTCATATAAATCAAAGGTTCCTTTTAATTAAAACCTTAAATAAATATCATATAAATCCAAGGTCCCTTTTCAATTAAAAGCCTTCAATAATCCTATATGAAACAAAGGTTCCTTTTAATTAAAAACCTTCATTATATTTTATGTGACACTAAGGTTTCTTCAATTAAAACCCTTAAATACATTTCACAAAATCAAAGGTTCCTTTTAATTAAAAACCTTAACTACATTTCATAAAATCCAAGGCTCCTTTTAATTAAAACCCTTATCTACATTTCATAAAATCAAAGGCTCCTTTTAATTAAAACCTTAAATACATTTCATAAAATCCAAGGCTCCTTTTAATTAAAACCTCAAATACATTTCACATGAAACAAAGGCTCTGTTATTTTAAAAACCCTTAAATACATTTCACATGAAACAAAGGCTCTATTATTTTGACTAGAATAGTTACACATCATCTTACCTAACGTAGGGTTCACAACTAGAGGTCAATGCCTTCGAATATATGCAACACTCACTACTAACGCCTACTGGTCTACCAAAACACTCACTAAGCTCTCACCTAAGCATTCACTAAAGTGCTAATTGCATTTCACAACGCACAACATACAACACAGCCTATGGTGATTGCTCACACACAATGCTCGCCTAGCATAAGGGAGATTTTTCTCTTAAACTATAGCCATATAGCAGTTTCAGTTAAAACACAGTGCTTGCACATGGTGGTTTCACAACACATACAGGGTGATTCTTGTTTAAGCACAACGCTCCTCACATGGTGTTTTCACAACACATACAAGGTGATTCCTATTAAAATACAATGCTCTTCACATGGCGGTTTCACAACACACAGGGTGATTCCTATTATAATACAATGCTCTTCACATGGTGGTTTCACAACACACATAGGGTGATCCTTTTTATAATACAATGCTCTTCACATGGTGGTTTCACAACACACATAGGGTGGTTCTTATTATAATATAGTGCTCTTCACATGGAGGTTTCACAACACACATATAGAACTTCCACAAGGTGGCTTCTGTTAGCACCCAACACTCTTCATATGGTGATTTCACAACACATGCATAGCGCTCAATATTCACATAAAATAAGGAGGTTATCTCAAATACATAGTGCACAGTGCTTTCATACGGTATAAGGAGGTTCTCTCAAACACATAGTACACAATGCTTTCATAGTATAAGGGAGATTCTAAAACACATAACATACAACGCTTTCATAGCATAAGGGAGATTCCAAAAAATATAGCACACAATAATTTCATAGCATAAGGGAGATTCCAAAACACAGCACATAATACTTTCACAGCATAAGGGAGATTATTTCAAAAATATAGTGCACAACACTTATATGCAACAATCCCATGTAAATTAAAACTGAGTTCCAAATTTAAAGCAACCCAACCTTAACTCTTGCAGAGATTGGAAATATGATGATGTCTATCTACCCTCCTCTTAGCCTCTGGTGTGTTCTTCTTGTTATCTATATCTCTCGTATGGGTCTGTGTATCTGTTCTTGCTCTCTCCCCATCCATATGCTCTCTCCCTCTCTTCATCTTTCTCTCTTTTTCTTACCTTCTTTCTTATGTGCCTATCCATCGAGGCGGCTCGTCCACCATCCACTCGAACCCTGAGCCCCTGTATTCCACCTACGTTCTTGAATGCAACATCCCCTATCCCTTGTGCGCTCTCCCCATATTTTCCACATTTAGAAATTAGTAGGCTCTTAGGCTATTTCATAGGGTTTGTTGCATAGGAAATCGATGATTACATTTTATTTTTAAAATATGAAGAATGGCCCTTTTTTAAAATATCATTCTTATGATATTTATCAACATTTAAATATATTACTTTTACTTACACAATATATTTATTGTTTTTATTTTTAAATAAAAGATATATATTATTATATATAATCTTTTCTTTTTAAAAAAAATTAATTCTCTTTCATTCAATTCAATTAATTAAAGTCTTTTAATGAATCCTCTATTATCATTAAAATGCACACCTCTAATTAATTTAGATGCAAAATCATTTATTAATTACAAATAAGTTTACTAATGAGCTCAAATGAGCCAAACATTATTTACTTAAAACTTCATTAATTAATTTAGAAAAATATCATTCAACATATGTATTTAATTTGTTTTCTTTCATAAGGATGATGCTTTACTTGTGCTTCAACATGACAATTTACCTTATGCATTTATATACATCTTGCAGTTGTTCTCATACAAAAAACCCAACATTAATCTACTCAAACCATGATGCAATACAAAGAAAATAAATTTGTTCTACAAAAAAGAGAGAATCATTCCATCAACCTGATCACCCATATTAACCAAAGATTTTATGATAGCTACTAGGCTATTAACTAAAGCTCAAGGTGATCGACCATCGATGATTATCCCTTCCATCAATGCATGCCTATATAAAGGTATCTATCCATGTTACCTCTGAGTACCTTAATCATAATTTTCCCTGATCTTTGGTACCCTCATTTCTGGTGGGTGAATCTGCCTATTGCACCTATGAGTGTACCTGATCCTGCACACTTGGCAATATGTTAGTGATAACATACCCCTATAAATCAACTAAACATCATATAGTTGGTTCCTTTGTTCAAAATAGGCATCACCACATCATAGGTTAATACATTATTTTCTTGTGCCATATAGTCATCTAGGGAGGGTAATAACAGATTCCACCAAATATTTAACAAAATTAAATTAAAATTATTAAAACTTGTTAGATATCACACTTTTAGTAGATGCCATACTATATAGATCTCTTATGGGAGGACATACTTATATTTCTCATAGTAGATCTATTATAGCCTTTGTTTTCAACCATTGTTCAAAATATATACATGTACCTTGGGAGAGTCACTAGATAACAACTAAGAGGATTTGTAACACCCCAAACACCCAACTAGTTTAAGGGATGCCACTATTTACTGTTAAGATTTTTTTTTTTATAATTAACAACATCAAACACCATCACATACTAACAACCATAAATTTTATCTAATTTAGAACAAACAAAGAATAATATTTACTAAAATATCTATTCAAATCAAACATAAGAATCAACCAACAAAATATACATTAAAAGCGATATGGAAACTACAATAAAGAGATACATTAAGGAAATTAAATAGAGACTCAATACCCATAACACATTATATATCTTGGGAAAACCCCCTTTGGAAAAAACCTATCCTCAAATGTTCTCTTTTATTGCATAAGTTTGGTCTTTTATAAATCCAAGGACCCCATAATCCCTTTCTCCCAAATATATACCGATACAATGCATAGGAACTCAAAGTCCCCATGACTTTACCGTGAATTACTCTTTTAATCCACATACTCCAATTCCATGTTAGGATCCTATCCTAAAACCATCTTGTAATTCTCATTTATTTATATAATGACCCACTCCTAATGTGGGGGATCCCATTATAATATTATTTTGTAATACATTGTAATGTATGTGGTAAGTAAGGTGCCTAGCCAAGTGGTGACATCTCATGTAATCATTTTTATCAAGATTGTAACCGACGTTAGCTAGGATATTCTAGCTCGAGTGATATTTTGTATGTAAGCCAACTCTTGAGCCTTTAGGTAGGGTTGCATGAAGTTTTTCTTTAAAAGATATAAAGCCATGTATTAATTTATCTTTTTGCAAGATAATTAAATATTGAAGGAGTTTGTCCCCTCAAAGAGACCTATGATTCTATGTTATTATGAGATTGTTCTATTTTTGCATTTAATTTTTGCATGGTGTTATTGAGTTATTTGATGTATTTGAGTTATTTTTCAATATTTTGTGTGTGCTTTATTTTAATAGTGAGATCCTAACAAGTGGTATCAGAGCATTTTCCAAGGTCGAGTTCTACTGCAAATAAGATGATTTTTTCCATCCATTCCACATGTTAGGTATAAGTTTCCATTTATTTTTTGTTTCTATGTTTTCTTTATTAAAAAAATATAGTCTATTTTGTTTTGACCAAAAAACTAGAAAACACAAAAAAAATATATAGTCTCTTTTCAGTAGTTGTGTAGGTTAGAAACCCTATGCTAGGGGTTTTAAAATATTGTGAAGGAGTTATCATTATTGGCTAAGCTAGATAGCCCATAAATCATCTAGTGAAGTGAGGGGCGATCAGACTCCAATACCCAGGCCTTAGACAACACTCACACACAGACTTGAGCTCCCACACATCTTTGGGTGTATCGGGAGATAATATAGGCTTAGATAAAATTTTATCCATTAGGAAGCTTTTTGGCCTTGTATTATCCATAGTCCATAGGATACAATATCCTAGACGACTACCCTCCCATACTATTAGAGAGGCAGATAGTGTGCTCAAGGGTATGTGTGGAATCCTCCTTGGGTAGTGGCCTAAAATATTGGTCCGAGCACTATTGTTCATCACTACGATATAACAAAGTACCTATGGATATTACATACTCCCTTACTTAATGTACCCTGGTTCTACAAAAACATAACTTCCACCTGCAAATCAACACCATACATGTTCTGCTAACCTGCATTCACAACCCCAAAAGTGAGCATACGAAGAAGGCATTCCTTATCATAGAAAAAAAACTTGCATGCACCAATAGTTAGGACATATTTTACAGGTGTCTACAACAGCCCGTGGTTAGAAACATAATAGTCAGGATAATGATAGAAACATTCCGATCAATAACAAAGGTATTCAGGTCGATAGTAACAGTCGTCTACAACAGTCCAAAATTACAGATTTCTAGTGTTAGAAATAGTAATGTCAATGTTAGAGAATCCCTAGGATCAGTAACAAGAACTGTGTCAGTAATCGTAGTGCATGTGATAGAGGAAGAGATATGATAGTGACAAGGTATAGACTATAGGTCGAAGACAGTTGATCTCAGACCCTAACTTTTGAACTGTAACTCCAAATCAAAAACTGACAACACCAGTAGACTCATCAACATAGCAATATATATATATTTAAGTTTAGGGTGCCCAAAATTAGTGTTGTGGGGTATAACTCATTGTGCTTATTTTTTTGAGTTGATCAGTTTGATATACCACACCCAAGCACTTTTCTGGATGCCTTACTAAAAATGGTAACTCCTGAAAACCCACATCTATTTTTAGTAACTCAGTAAAAGAGGGTCCACAATGGCGAGCGACACTCATGGCCAATACAAGGAGTTAGAACTTACCACAATATTGGTCAACATGCAAAAATACCTTGACTACTTGACCACTACAAACCTCACCACAAGAGAAGAGATTCAAGAACTTGGAACAGATCATGATGCCATTGGAATCCACTTAGCAAAACAATTTATAGAGGTGGAGACCAAATTGCGAGGTACTCTCACCTCTGAACACCAAGTTGAAAAGTATGAATAAGGTCAAAGAAGCGAAACATAATATCGAAGAAGGGAAACATAAACCATTCATTATGATCATGATCTAAACTTCAAAATTCCTAAATTGGACTTTCCTAAGTTCAGTGGAAAGGATGTCAATGGATGGTTATGTCAAGTTGATCAATTATTTAGACTCCATAGTGTCCCTGTATATCATTGGGTTCATATGGCTTCCTTCAACTTAGAATATGAGGCCTTACATTGGTTCCAATGGCTATGAGCCACTACCCATGATCTATCTTGGGAGGACTTTGAGTCCCAAATACTCACCCAATTTGGCCCTAGTGACTATGAAGACTTCACAAGAGCTTTGACAAAGTTGAAACAAACAACCATAGTTTGTGATTACCAGACACAATTTGAAAAGCTGGTAAATAAAACTAAGGGCTTGAATGAGGGATTTTTTATGATTTGTTTCATGAGTGGGTTGAAATATGATCTCCAGGATGAAGACAAGATGTTTAAACCCTAAACCATGATGTAGGCTATCAGTTTAACCCTATTGGCCAAATCTAAACTCTCAGCTCAAAGGCGAATACCATGATTTTCTCAAGCTTGACCTCCCTTTCCTCCTTGATTCCAAAATAATACTGATAATAAAACTCCTACTCTTAAGCGACTAAATACAGATGAAATGGATGTGCATCGCACCCAAGGGATATGCTATAAGTGTGATGATTTTTTTTTTAAGGGGTATAAATGTGCAAATAAGAGATTGTTCTTAATAGATTAGTAGGAACCCGATAGCAATGATCATAGTGATAAGGAGAGTGACACAACTGCAACACTTACTCAAAAAGAAGAGGAAACCTAATAACCTTAGGAAAAAAATTTAGTCCATGCTCTTGTTGGGATTACCACTCCACAAACCATGAAAGTTATGGGTTTTTTCAATGGCCAATGCCTATTCTTATTGATTAAGTCATTAGACACAACTTCACTGATCCTTGAGTTGCTAAGTAGGCCAACTGCTATATACACACATGCAATTCATTTGAATTCATGGTGGCAAATGGAGGCACTTTACCTTGTAAAGGTAAATGTCAAAATGTTAAAATAAATATGGGGGATTATGAACTCAAGCAAGACAGGTTTACCCTCCAATTGGGAGGAAGTTACATTGTGTTAGAAGTTCATGGATGCAGTTCATGGACAAACACACACCCTCCATGGTACCAAAATATGTCCTTCCAAAATTATCAGTTCCAATCGTATGGATAATTTTTTGAAAAATTCATCCCATGGGGTCATTGCACAAATATTTTCAATTCAACCAAGAACTTCCACAGTGGATCCAATTCTAGAAAATTTGCAACTTGTTATGACCAAGCACGATGTCATTTTTCAAATCCAACTACCCTATCATCTTGTCGCTCACATGACCATGCTATTCCACTACTACCAAGTAATGCACCATCCAAAATTAGATTGTATCAGTATCCTCATGCTCTCAATTATGAAATCGAGAAGATGGTACAAGAATTTCTCAAAGTAGGTCTCATTCGACCTAGTACCAGCCCTTAATTTTCTCTAGTTTTACTAGTTCTTAAGAAATATGGCTCATGGCGATTGTGTATAGACTACTGTGAGCTCAATAAAATTATCATCAAGGATAAATTCCCTATTCAGGTAGTGGATGAATTACTAGATGAAATACATGGAGCTATGTACTTCTCCAAGTTAGACCTTTATTTTGGATACCATCAAATCAGGCTCAAGGATAAGGATATTTCCAAAACTGCATTTCATACTCATGAAGGTCACTATGAGTTCTTGGTAATGTCATTTGGTCTAACAAATGCTCCTTCTATATTTTAGAGCTTGATGAACAAAACATTTTACCCTCTCCTGTGGAACTTCATCTTGGTTTTCTTTGATGATATCTTGGTTTATAGCTACTCATGGTAAGAACACCTTATCCATGTGGATCAGACATTACAATTGTTGGCCCAGCATTAGCTTTTTGCTAAGTGGTCCAAGTGTTCCTTTGGTGTGACTGAAGTGGAGTATCTAGGACATATTATCTTCAAATATGGCATCAAGATCAACCCCAAGGAGATTCAAGCAATTTAGGATTGGCCAAAACCTCGCACTCTCAAAGGACATTGGGGATTCTTAGGGCTTACAAGTTAGTACTACAAATTTATTTGTAACTATGGGAAAATTGCAGCCCCCCTCACATACATGTTAAATAAAGACTCTTTTACTTGGATGAGGAACCCTAACCAAGCCTTTCTAAAATTAAAGCATTCTATGAACACCACACCATTTTTAGCCATGCACAATTTTTCTAAGCCTTTCATCATTAAAAGTGATGCTTCTGATTGTGGCATCGATGCAGTGTTGATGCAGGAAGGGAGACCCTTGGATTTCACTAGTAAGACACTCTCTGATCATAACTTGGTAAAATCTACATATGCTAAGGAGATATTGGCAATATTACATGTCGTAACCCATTGGTAACCATATCTTATTGTGTGTCCATTTTCCATTAAAAAAGATCATAGGAGTCTCAAATACTTCTTGGAATAATGGGTTGCTACCCTAAAATAACAAAAATGGGCTTCTAAACTCATGGGATATGATTATGATATCACCTATAAGGGCAAAGAGAATATTATGGTTAATGCTCTATCTCACCAATTTGAGGCCCTCAGTAGTTAGGTGCCATTTCCTCACCTGTTCCTCAATGGATAGATTTCTTACGATAGGAGGTCCTTCAAGATGCAAACTTGTAAGCTTTTGTGGCCTTGCTTCATGATGATCTTACTTCATACCCAGGCTATAATTGGAATGACCATGACTTACATTATCACCAACACCTTGTTCTTCCTTGCACATCCCACTCCGTGATACTTTTAGGAAGGAACTACATACTACTCCTTTTGTAGGCCATTTAGGATTTATTAAAACATATGAAAAACTCAAGAGCACATTCTTCTAGAAAGGTATAAAATAGGACATCCATGATTTTATAGCAGTTTGTGATACTTTCCAATGGATGAAAGGTGAAACGGTTCGTTCTTGGGGTACTCTTCAATCCTTTACCATTCCAGATCATGTTTGGATGAATATTTCCATGGATTTTATAGAAGGGTTACCTAAATCTAGCAGTAATTCTATTATTCTAATGGTCATGGATCACCTTTTAAAGTATGCTTATTTTTATTCCCTTGGTCATCCTTACATAGCCTCTACCATGGCCCAAATATTTCTTGATTCTATTTTTTGCCTTAATGGTATGACCACCTCCATTGTGTCTGATCGAGACCCAACCTTCAGTAGTCATTTTTGGCAAGAATTTTTTAAGTTGCAAGGAACTCAGCTCAAAATGAGTTCAACCTATACTTCATAAACAAATGGTCAAACGAATATTGTTAACAAATTTTTGGAGACCTATATTCATTGCTTTACATCAGATCATCCTACTCAATGGGTGAATTGGCTTCCTTTGGACGAATGGTGGTACAAAACTTCCTATCATACAACAACCAAAATCACCCATTTTGAGGTCATTTATGGGTGCCCTCCACTCACGCCTTCTTCATACATCCTAGGCAGCTCCAAGGTCTAGGTAGTCAACACTACTTTCAACCAATATACTGATGTTCTTTGTCAACTAAAGTAGAATTTGGACATGGCATATAATCATATGTGACAATAGGGTGACCAACATTATTCTAAGCGTAGTTTTGATGTGGGTGATATGGTCTTCCTTCGCTTGTAGTCATACAACCAATCATCTCTACAACTCCACCAGTTCTAGAAACTTGCTGCAAAATACTATGGACCCTACCAAGTTATAAAATAGATTGGTTCCACTACTTACAAATTGGCTCTTCCACCCACCTCCAAGATCCATCCTATTTTCCATGTTTTCTCTCTCAAAAAAGTTATGGGTATACAAGTACATGTTCAATCAACATTACCATAATTGGATGAAGAAGGGTCTATATTACTCAAACCTAAATAATTGTTGGAGTGTCGCACCCACACTCTTCTCAATTGTACCATCATAGAAGTTCTTGTTTAGTGGTGTGGGCTCCAACTAGAAGATGCTACATAGGAGTCTCTCCATCAGCTCCAGCACTAGTTCCCTCATTTTTAGCTTTGAGGACAAAGCTTTGTTAAGGGGAAGGACATGTTAGGATCTTATCCTAATACCATTTTGTAATTCTCATTTACTTATGTAATGAACCACTCCCAATGTGGGGGATCCCATTATAATATTATTTTGTAATGTATGCGGTAAGTAAGGTGCCTAGCCAAGTTACGCCATATCATGTAACCATTTTTATCAAGATTATAACCGATGTTAGGTAGGATATTCTAGCTTGAGTGGCATTTTGCATGTAAGCCAACTCTTAAGCCTTTAGGTAGGGTTGAATGCAGTTTTTATTTAAGAGATATGAAGGCAAGTATGAATTCATCTTTTTGCAAGCTAAATAAATATTGAAGGAGGTTGCCCTGTCAAAGAGGCCTATGATTCTATGTTATTGTGAGATTGTTCCATTTTTGCATTTAATTTCTACATATAGTTATTGAGTTATTTGATGTATTTGAGTTATTTTTCAATGTTTTGTGTGAGTGTATTTTATTTTAATAGTGATATCCTAACATTGCATTTATCAAACTAACTAAAGTCCTATACCTGTAATTAGCCCAATAATCTAATTTCTACTTATCAAACTAACTAAAGTCCCATACATTTAGTTAATCTAATAATCTCATTTCCACTTATCAAACTAACTAAAGTCCCATACCTTTAGTTAATATAATAATCTCATTTCAAAATAATATTCTAAAAATTTATAACATTATGAAAAGGGACATGTTTTTCCCCAATAGATGCTATTTGTGCATGAATACCTAGGAATCTACCAATCACATTCTTTTGGAGTGCCCTTTCTCCAAGACATATTTGTATCACCTTATGTCCACATATCTCTTGGGTTCCTCCTAATTCATTGAGTCACCTTTTCACCCAATGGCCTACTCCATTCAAAAATGTTAGATTATCTTCTTTATGTAAAGTGAGCCTTCATCATATCTTATAGTAATTATGGCTTGAAATAAACAACAGGGTTTTTTATTCCTCCTCTACAAATCCCATCTCTATTGCCAAAAAAACTATTGCCTTTGCTATCAAGAATTTTCAGCTCTTACCTTGTATAAAACCACTTGATTCTAGATTGGAGTCTATTATGTTATCTTCTTTAAATATTCCTTGCAACTCTAGTTCTAGTTTACTAGCCCCCCATCCCAAAGTGGGTGCCCATTGGATTCCTCCCCCAAGTGAGTGGCTAAAACTTAACTTTGATGGTGCCTCCAAAGGAAACCCATGGGATGTTGGTGTAAGTGGCCTAGTTAGAGATAGCAGTGGAAAAGTTATTATGGCTTATGTTGACTATCTGTGGTGCCAAACTAATCATTTTATTGAAGGTCATGCACTATGGAGAGGGCTAGATCTTCTCAAGGATTATAAAGGTAACCTTTTTATTGTGGGATATTATTTTAACATTATAAATGATATTAAAAATAATAGGGTGTCCTCTTGGAATGTTAGAACTATTTTTTAGGAAGCTAAGAAGTTGTCCCAGAATTTCAGTGATATCTCTATCAACCATGTGTACCACAAAGCTAACAGACCTACAAATATTCTTGCCAATTGGAGAGTTATCCATAAATATCTATCCATTTTGAAAGAAAGCTTTCCCAAATAAGTTTTAAATTCTATAAATAATGATTTGGTTTGAAATATGTGGTCACAGGTTTTGGTAGGTTAGCTTCTCCATTGTTGAATCTACCCTTTTTAGCATGATGTGTTTCTTTGGTTCCTATTCTTATGGCAATTTTTTTTTGATTAGCGTGACTCTCTGTATTACTATTAGTATTGGATTTTAGTTCTCTAGTTTCCCTTTCATGAAGTATACAATGTCCCAAGATAGGCCCTGCCAATGGGTTTATGTCGTGGTTGTATTTTCCAAGCATTTCAAGTACCTGAGTAGGTCTAGGCTGTGCAATTAAACTTAATCTAACAATGTCAATATGTGTCAAGTCTCGAGATGCATACTTTTATGTCTTATGGATTTTGAGATACATTTTTTTAGTCATTTGGCACTCCCAATACTTTTCTAAACCTATCATGTGTGAAGTCTATCATGTGCCATATCTAATTTTTGGATTTCGATTCCCTAAGGAGAATTATTATGTGGTCTACTAATCACACCAACTAAAATTCTAGAAAGGGTGTCTATGGTGCCAAAAAATTCTAAATTTACATCCTTGGTTTGTGTCACTCCATCACCATCTGGTTTTATTTACCATTGTGTGTCCTAGGAAATAAGAAGATTTTGTTGTATTCCTCTCTTCTCAGTATTGCCAACATGGCTTTACTTGAGCCATCTACCCTTAAGATTGATCCTCTATCTCACACCTTTCTGGAATCTCATGGTCTCATTCTATTTCTAAGCAAGTTCAAAGGAGATGAGCAAGATATAATTGAAGCCTTCATCCACCTGAATTTAGGATGTCAGCCCTACTTAATAAATCAAGGGTTGATACCAATATGAGCTCCCCTTACCACATTTTTGATGAAGATAATGATGATCCTTGCATTACTACTAGAATCACAATCTATGTTACCATTGTCAACAACATTATCAATGTCATGGATAAGATCAAAAATACTATTAAGGTGCTACTATCGAACCATCCTAAATATGCTCATGCAAATGAAGATGTTATAGAGGTCTAGGTGTGGGTCTATTGAGTACTTTATTTGTTCTCATATTGGATATTTTTATTTTTGGTCTTTTGATCCCTTGCGAGGGATTTTAATTATAGTCTATAATGCCCCATGTGTGGGTAATTTTTAGCACTGTATTTATTTCTATACATGTGTATATATAGCTTTTACAGATTTTTTACAAGATTCTCCTATGCGGTTTTTTATCATAGCTCCTTTATAGGTTTTTTAGGTAGTTACTTATCTTAATAAACCCCTACATGGGTATTGCTCAGACTATATTTTTGCTTATCTAATGTCAATATTCCATCTAGCCTTCTCTTCTATTGTTTGAACCTTTTTTTTAGGTTATTACTAGCCAATACGTAGGCCTATGTTATCTTATGCTATTGGTTTAGCTACCAATTTATGTACTTGGGTTTGGGTCCCTTATAAACCCCACACTTAATCATTTTTACTTACCAAAAAAAAATCTTATTTCCACTTACCAAATTAACTAAAATTCCATACCTTTAGTTAATCTAATAATCTCATTTCTTTTAATTACGAACTATGTTATACATCCTATAACATAATCCATAACATTTATATAACTATGTTATCCATTCTATAATATAATCTCGGAATTCCAAATATGACTATGTTAAAATAATATTTAACAGAAACTACAAATTTATATCTTTATAAATAATATAAACTATGTTAAATTACCCTTTAATATAGACTACATATTTACATCTTTATAAACAATATAAACTATTCTAATCATTTTATTAATCATAATCCATCCTTGCAATGCCAACTATGTTATACCATATTATAACATAAGCCACAATTATTCCATTTAACTATGTTATCTAACATATAACATAATCCACAATTTTTTCTTTTAAACTATGTTATCAAACATATAACATAATCCACAAATTTTCCATTTAAACTATGTTATCTAACATATAACATAATTCACAATTGTTGCATTTAACTATGTTATCTAAAATATAACATAACCTACAATTGTTCCATTTAAATATGTTTTCTAATATATAACAAAATCCATAATTGTTCCATTTAACTCTGTTATCTAACATATAACATAATCTAGAATTTTTCTATATTTCTACAATTATTCCATTCAAACTATGTTATCTAACATATAACATAATCTACAATTGTTCATTTTAAACTATGTTATCTAACATATAACATAATCTATATTTGTTCCTTTCAAACTATTTTATCTAACATATAACATAATCCACAATTATTCCATATAACTATGTTATCTAACATATAACATAATCAACAATTGTTCCTTTCAAACTATGTTATCTAACATATAACATAATCCAAAAAAAAAAAATTTAACTATGTTATTATTCTCTAACATAAGTCGTTCTTTAAATACAACTATTTCCTTTAGTCAATGTAATCAAAGTCCTACATCTTTAATTACCCAAATAAACATTTAAATATCCCATTAAACATTTATTTCCAAATATATAACATAACCCTAATGTTATATTAGTCAACCAAATAAACATTTAACCATCATATTAAACATTTATTTCCAAATATATAACATAATCTGCATACCTTTGATATATGAATTCCACTATGTTATTAACATTCAAACTATGTTAATATCCTTTAACATATGAATTTTACTGTTATTAGCATTTAATTTAAACTATATTATACATTTTATAGTATAACTCATTATTTCACGTGCAAACTATGTTAATCAACTATAAGACAATATTTATTTTCTCTTTCATATAAACCATGTTAACAACTATAATATAATCTTATATTTTCTCTTTCATATAAACTATGTTAACCAACTATAACATAATCTATAATTTTCCTTTAATCAGAGATATGTTATTCTTTCAACATAACCTGAATTATATTCCTATAATCTGAATTATATTTCTTTATTCAGAGATATGTTATTCTCTCAATATAACATAAATTACATTATTTCAATCTAAGTTATATTAACCTTTCAACACTACATTATTTTAATCTAAGTTATATTAAAATTTCAATATAATCTAAATTACATTATTTCATTCTAAGTTATATTAACCTTTCAATATAACCTAAATTACATTATTTCAATCTAAGTTATATTATCCTTTCAATATAATCTAAATTATATTATTTCAAAACAAAAACTATACTATTTATGTTAAACTTCAATAGAACCTAATTTATTTTCATTAACACAAACACTTATAGTAAAACATAGATTATTAATTATTACTCCATTCCAAATAAGCTATTTTATTTCTAGTTAAATGCAACTATTAAACCTTTCTATTCCTTAACCCCTCTCTTTGAACAAATAAACTATTGAGTAAATAATTTACCATCCACATACCTAAAAAAGGGTTTTAAGTTCAATCACAATACAAATGGTAGGCATGATTCTAACCCTTAAATCCATAGAAGGGCACCATTTGTCACAACTTGGATAGGTACAGGGTTCAACGTTGAAAACCACACAACTTGGTTTTTGGGATAGCCAAGGTGCGCTTGGCTATTTCTCATAGTGAGCTAAGCACATACCAGCACACACCATTCACTCAAGGGTGAATAGGGCTCATAGCTCTCTATGATTGGTTCTCAAACTATAGATAAACCCTTGAAAAACCCTCTTCCATATTGGTTTTATTTTTAATTATTTAAAAATAAATCTCATATGCTACGTTCAATGTCTACCACTACTACATAATAATAGGGTAAATTCTATGCTTTCTAATTGTGATTAGATCTGGTGGACACACGTATAAACCAAGTGCATGTGCCCACCAGGATCACCACCCATACTTACTAATATTAAAATAAATATTTAATGGTGATAGAGCATGATTTCAAGGGTTTTGTTAGCGGGATTCTAAAATACTTCTATAGTAGTAATTAGTAGCATATCTCAATCTATAGGATGATATTGCCAATTAGACACTTCAAATGCTAACTGGTAGAGGAACCCTCAACAATGCCATTCTATGATAACTATAATTTTTCTCCCTTGTAGACTTCGTGCATGGAGTAGTGGATATCAATCAGTAGGCTCCCCAACACTGCTATCAGTCTGCCTTAAGTATGATTTAGTTCATTCCTCAAATGGTCTCCCCTGCATTTGAATCCCATGGCCTTTATCTGAACATACATATCTCTCTATATCTCGAGGTTTAACCCCTTCTTGCCTCAAATTTCCCTTAAATTAATGCACACCTACATGCTTTGAAGGCTCTCCTCCTCATGTCAAAAAGCCTATCCCCTTCCTAATCACAAAACCTACCAGCCCTTATCTAGATAAGTTGGAAAAGGAGGAGATATTTAAAATATCTCAAATATTATTTAAAATCCCAACTTAAAATAATATATGCCACCCACGTGTCATAGGTGAATTGAAGAGGGTAGAGAAATCCTCCAAGGAGGTCCCTAGTTTGAATCTCCACCCTACAAAATGCACATTGGATACCCAAAATCTAGTTGATTATGCTAGTGTGGTTAGGGCCAAGCATGACTCCTGGGTGAACCCCTTGGTCATGGTTTCTTAGACCAAGGTGGCTCCGCAAGGGTATTTTTTGTTAAATTCAAAAAAAAAAATCTGTCCAATTAAAAGATTATTCAAAGAATAATATTAAATATTCATTTTATAAAAACAAATGTAACTTTTGGTTTATAATAATATTTTATTATAACATATAATATTCTTATATTATATTTATAATATTCCCCTATTAAAGTATATAATAGTCTATATTATAAATAAATATTTTATTTATAATATTTTATTCTCCTATTATAATCATATATAATAGTCTATATTATAATTATATATATTATAAATAAACCTCTTTTATTTATAATATATAATTATTATTTTATAATTATAAATAGATATATTTTATCTATAATTTGTAATAGTCCTATATATATTAAAAGTAAATCTCTTTTATTTATAATATATAATTTATTCTAATTTTTATACATATATAATAGTTTTCAGGGTTGATTCTATATATTGCATAATTTCTTTCTTGCAATACAACTTTGTACAAGTTACCTTTAAGTAACCCATATTTTCTATGTCTTAAGACCCATCAAAGAGGGTCATGACATCCTACCCCCTTGGGGCTAAACACCATATCGAGTGTTTCTTGCAAAAATATCTTTGCTACACAAAGTTAGATAATCAAGGATAATATCCAACTTTCCTTTTATTGAGTTGAAACAATATTTCCTCATACCCTGTAAATATCAACATCACATTTGCTTTATGAGAGGTACAACCTTAATCCTCAAGCAACATGAGTAGTGATATTCTTCTTCAAATATATCTAGAAGGAGGTTTAGTTCCTGATTTTCCATATCCATATGCTTGCAATGTAAGATAAAGAAGAGAATATAGCAATATTTACATAATGCATTGTCTCAAACTACCAATTCTGGGTAGAAATA
The DNA here is from genome assembly GCA_028583015.1 of Wollemia nobilis. NCBI lineage: Eukaryota > Viridiplantae > Streptophyta > Pinopsida > Araucariales > Araucariaceae > Wollemia > Wollemia nobilis. The sequence continues at coordinate 2,218,306 of JAQPPZ010017037.1, forward strand.
CCCCTTGTTTAACGCATAAGAGTCCATAATCCATGCTAAAATATGACTTTTTGTAAATTTTCCTTGAATTTTGTCTTGAAACTTATCGTAGCTTCTCACCTAGAGATCAAAATTTCTTGAATTGTTCCATTAAATTCAAGGGATTTCATGTTAGACTATTGTGTGCCTTCTTTAAGGCTTAGAGCTATACAATATTGTCTTGCTTCCTAGTCTTAGAATTTGATATCTAGATGGATTCTTCATGCCTTTGAGAGTTTACCAAACTCAAAATTTGGTTCATTATTTAATCAAACTAATAAGAGGACCACACAATCCTCTCTAGAGTAGATTTCCTACCTCCTCCTCTTTAGATCAGTAAGCTTAAAATCAAATAATAGAAATATTCCTCTACTCTTTTTTAGAAATAGAGTCTATTCCATCATTTGAGTTATGTAAATGTATCTTCCAAGGTACATACATAAGACATTACATTACTTTAGGGGTAAGTTATCTAGTTATTTCATGCAATGTAATAAATGCACAAGGGTCAATGTGCAAGCTGTATATGTGCAAGTTGTCCCTTGTATAGTTAGGTAGAGTGTTGTCCAAGGAACCTGTGTTCCTATATAAGAAAGGACTCATTGCCAAATAGATATGAGAAGGGGAACAAAGATAGATAGAGTTGCTTATAGCATAGTCATAGGTAGTAGTGCAGTATTGTGCATATCACCATATATTGGTGATGGGTATAATGTAGCTCATTAGCTTCATTAATGGAGTGTTCATTTTCTCCATAGATATGTTGTATTCATTTATGTTATTTCTATTCAGTATACTCCAATCATCTTATAGATTTACTTTATTTTATATTATTCTACATCTTATGATTGTTATTTCCCATTGCTAATTACATCAAAAGCTAACAATAGTTTCAAATATATGGTAGATCTAGTCTATGTAAGTCAATAGGGAAACTACCATTATCTTTGAGCCTAAGTTTTTTTTCAAACTAACATGTCTCTAGACCAACCACTGTTAAAAATTCTTAGAAGAATTTGGATGGTAAAATTAGGGAGAGTCACAAGTGAGGATGAAAAGAAATATCAGTTCCAAAAAATCTTGATATTGCATTTGACTAAAGTCTTTCCACAAAGTTACAAGAAAAACTCGTGAAGACCCAAACTCAAATTTCAATTCACTAGATTGACAAATCATCTAGTGAGGATAATCCAAGATGTTTGGAATTTTATAACTATTACCTAAAGTTTCTTTTGTTGCAGAAAATTAATTATTAGAGTATTGAGACTCCTCCTACAATAGAAAGGTATGAGACTTCAACTTCATTGCATGAAGATTGACGTACCTTCATAGTGCAGAGATTGGTTCCTTATACAAGATAAAAACACTACGAAAGAAGAAGTTTGGAGAAGAGTTGTGGTGAAGTTAGGAGACTAAAGATATCCATTCCTAAATCGAAGAAATTTATAAGTTGAAGAACAAACCATAGAAACCTTGACATTAAAAGGCCATAGAAGCCTTGAATAAAAGGTCATAGGAGCCTTGAAGGAGAATCCATATAAGACTTGATACTATAAAGGCCACATAAGGATTGATAATGGAAAAGGTCATAGAAGCCTTGGTACTAAAAAAGACCATAGTAGCCTTGATACTAAAAATCCCATAGAAGCCTTGATACTAAAAGAGGCCACAAAAGCCTTGATACTGAAGAAGAATTTGAAGAGAATATCTAATTCAAAATAAAATTAAATATCTTCGTACTAATACTTTGTTGTAGGTAAATAAGATTCAGTGAGTTGGAAAACTTCCTACAAGAAAGCTAGGAAGGGTATATTCTTCAAAATACATTTAACACCTAAAGCAAAAGAGATTAGGAGAAGATATTATTGAAGGACTTCCAAAATTAGAAGAAGAAGAAGGACTAGGAGAGTCCTTCTTGAATCCAGAAGCAACAGAATTAGAGATCCGAAAATAGACCTCACCACCAACACTTCTAGGAGTAGAATATTGAAGATATCTCAAGGAAATACCAATAGAAATTACAAGATTAAAGACCTTGGGAAGGTCTCATCAAGCATCCAAAAAATGCTAGGAGAGCCTGACTAATTTTTTTTTTAAAGGAAAAATCCTCAGAGAAATCGACTATCAAGGAGATAAAGAACACAAACTTATACTTAGAAGGGGGATGAACAATATAAGACCAATTTTTTTACTTTTCTTTCCCAAGTAATATTATCCAATATTATCAATAGAAATATCAACAAAAATAATCAAAGCAATTCACAAATCATCACACACAATAGAGACATCAATTTAACGTGGTTCACCCAATGTGGGCTACGCACATGGAGAAAATTTTTCACTTAAATTTTCTCAATAAATATCTTGGGAATCCTTCTCTATTACAATATTTATGGACCTCTATCCAAAGGGGATTCCAATACCCTAATCAAGTTTATGGATCTCTATCCATAGGAGAACTCCTTTTCCCTTACTTTAGCTGGTGATCCTCTAGAAGACTACTACCTCCACTGCATTGGCTTGTGGATTTCTCTCCATAAAAGACCTATGTCCTCACTCAGAAGACTTCTATCCTCATTGAACTAGCTAATATATCTCTATCCACTTGAGACTATTGTACTCTAATCTATCACCTCCAAATATTACTCTAAGATATGCTTAAATTTGTACTAAACATAGTCCTTCAGTCTAGAAAAAATCTACTAAATCACTATCCTCAAATCTACACTAAATACAGTCCTTCGGTATAGCACAAATCTGCTCAATATCTATCCTTAAATCTACAATAAACATAGTCCTTTGGTGTAGCACAAATCTTCTCAATATTTGTTTCAAATCTACACTAAATACAATGCTTCGGTCTAGCACAAATCTACTTAATATCTGTCTCAAATCTACACTAAACATTGTCCTTCAGTATAGCATAAATCTTCTCAATATCTATCTTAAATCTGCACTAAAAATAGTCCTTCGGTCTAGCATAAATCTACTCAATTTATATCTCAAATCTGCACTAAACACTATCCTTTGGTCTAGCACAAATCTGCTCAATATTTGTCTCAAATATGCACTAAACACAATCCTTTGATCTAGCACAAATATGCTCAATCACTGTCCTCAAATCTGCATTAAATATAGTCCTTTGTTCTAGCACAAATTTGCTCTAATATATCTACCCCAAATATTAACTCAATATTTAAAAAAATCAATTAATCAAATCTACTCTCAAGTATTCTCAAAGACTTATCTCAAATCTATCCACAAGTCCTCTAAAGAACTTGTCCAAAATGATCTAAAAGTCTTCACCAAGACTTACCTCAAATCTGCTCAATAAGTCCTTCACTAGAACTTGTCCCATCTACTCGACAAGTCTTCACTAAGACTTACCTCAAATTTGTTCACAAGTCCTCTCAATAACTTGTCCATATTTCTCTACAAGTCTTCACTAAGACTTACCTCAAATTTGCTCAATAATTCCTCACTAGAACTTGCCTAATTTACTTAACAAGTATTCACCAAGACTTACCTCAAATCTGCTCAACAAGTCCTCACTAGAACTTGTCCAATATGCTTGTAAGCTTCCACAAAAGCTCACACAAATATATCCTTAAGATTTCATAAAATATTACTCAACTCTGTCCTTAATTTCCTTCTAATACTTACTCAAATATGTCCACAAGATTCCATAACAGCTTGTTCAAATCAATTTCAAAACTTGCATACACAACTCAACTTAATCCTTTTAGAAAACCTCTTCAATTGCACAAACAAGTTTCACTCATAATCTTGTTTAACCATAGAAGCATATGGAGAATGGTAGGAGACTCAATATGTTTCACATTCACAAAACACTCTAACACTTTCAAACTCTCTTTCAAATCAATTTAAAAATAAAGAATAATTTTTTTTACAAATCTTGAACTATCACTCCAAAGATCTCAATCAATAATGATCAATCAACTTTACTCAACCATCCACTCAATGAAACACAACTTGCATACAAACCCTAACTAAGTGTTTCTAATAACTCACACTATGAACTAAGATCTTGACTCAAGATAATTCTAGCTTTCACATAACAATGATACTCATGTTCTTTCATAAACCCTAGTTCAAGATAGTTCTCAATCTCAAATAATAATGATACTCATGATCTCTCAATAATCCACAAATCATGCACATTGAAACTCACTCAAATGTTTCCAACAATTCTTATCAAAAAATCTGTTTCACTCCAACTTTACATTTCACAACATTAAATCCAATAATATTTCACTCATAGGAAGATGTGCCCATACCTTTTTTTTTATGGAGATATGTCTTCAAAATCTGTCTCAACCACAACCAAATCTTCTTTGCCAATTTTAAGGTTAGGTAACAACAATCTTTCTCAAAATATCCTTGCAAATATTTTCCCAATAATTATTTTTCCACACACAAATAACAAGTCTTAAATACACCTTATAATCTCCACACTTTCAAAATATAATACAACAATTTTATTAAAAGAAAATAAACAAAATAATCTTCTTTAGACACCTTAGTTCTCCTCTAAAAATAATTAACACATCAAAGCTTTATCTCAAAATATAAAATTAATTCCCTTTGCAAACCTTATAACTCCTATCTCATAGAATAAATTCTAACCCTCAAAATTAAAATAAAATATTTTAATTTTTCTTACACCTTATATCTCCCTTAACAAACTCACAAGCTATCCTTTCAAATTTCATGCAACCCTTTAAAGCAAATTTTTGGATATAAAAAACCTTTAAAAAATCAAATGCCAAAAATATTTCTAGCCAATATCGAACTCACAATGTTGCTTTCTCAACACCCTATCCCAACACTAGGCCACTAGTTGGGCTATGAGCCCACATGAAACTCAAGGTGCATGATTTATGTTTTTTCCCTTATGTCTTCTATCCTCTAGCACTAAAAACCAAAAAAATTTCCTTTGCAAGTCACACGGTGTGAATCGAACCCACGTATTTGCCCTCTCAATGCTTTCACTTGGCCTCAACTTCCACTTGCGCTACCATCACCGATGGTACGTCCTTTGACTTCCATGTTTTTCAAAACCTACACCTTGTCTTCCTTTTTCGAAGCACAAAAACCTTTTTCTTACAAAACACGAAGTGCACCAATTAACATTAGCATAACACAACACTTGATAGCATAGTTCTTAGGGAATAAAATGAGAATTCATTTTTCCTTTTTATACTTTTTTTTCACTCGAACTAAACTCGTCGACCCATAATTTTATTTTAAAATTCGAATTTAGGTTTAAATATTAAATTTAAAAACCTTTGCCACCCATTATTTATTTAAATTAAAATTTTAACCATGGATAAAAATATTTTAATTTAAATAAATTAAATTAAATATTTCGTAATTTGCTTCATGGGTATTTTCAAGAATAAATTATTTTAAAAATTCCTTGGACTAGGTTTACTTCACCTCATCAATATGTCCGATAATATTATATAATATAATATTATTATTTAATTTAAACTTGCTTCTCCTTCCTTGGGTCTTCAACATTTTAGGTCTTTTTAGGCATATAACATTAAAAATAAATATTGTATCCTATACCTTTTAAAATCCTTCTTGCTTTTGGAAAAACCACTTGATTGCCTTAATGATGATGAAACTGAAACAATACTCTCTTGACATCAATGACAACAAACTACTCAAAATTTCCAACAATATACCCCTTTTTCATTGATGGCAACCCCTTTTTTTTACCATTCATTTTTCCTTTTTCAAAAGTTGCTCCCACTGAGAAACTGCTCCCACTAACTGAGTGCTCTCCCCCTAACTCAAATCTCTCCCATTTTGTCATCAATGGCAAAGGGCTACCTTTGGGGCTTAGGGCTAAGAATGAGACCCTTAGCTTAGCTCCTTCCCCACCTTCTCTTTTGAGGTGGTTATTTTTGGGGTGGGAGTATCTCTACTCTCAACATACACTGCTCTTTACCTTTGTCCACCTTCTTTCTCAATTGATCCTTCTAATTTTTCTGAATGTTTCTATTCCTGCTTGTCTCTAGAATTTTTTCTCTACACAACTTAGTTATGTGCCCAACATTATTGCACTTATGACACTTAATGTTGTGGTTCCTTGAAGGTGAAAATTTCTTGTAGTTCCTCTTGGTGAAGCCATATCCATTCCTATCATGAACCCTACAATTAACTACCTTATTACCAAACTAATTACAAGAGTAGGAATGCCCTTGGAAGAGATGCCCACTTCTAAAATTTCCATTGGTGAAACCATATCCCTGTCCTTCATGTGTCCTGCATTATGATGCCTTATGACCAAACCTATGACATGAGAAGCAATGTCCATTTAAGAAATATTACCTTGAACCCATTGGTCCCTTAGTCTCTTCTACCCTGTGATGTTTCCTGATCCATATGTTCCTCATTTGTGTATTGTTCATTTCCTTGTTGATTTTTTTTTTTCCAACTTATCCTTAGAAGTCTCACTCTCCCATACACTTTCATTTTCTAAAGCTTCTTCTTCTTTGGAGCTTGAGATTGACTCCTATCCTTATCTTCTACGTTCTTCTTCAAATCCAAGTCTTGTCTTATTTGATGAAGGTGTTTGTATCTTGATAATCTTATCCAAGTTCTTTGAGCTTCTCCTAAACATGTGTAGATTTTATTTAGACTCTTTTAATTTCTTCCTTAATGAAGCTACTTCACGCTCTAACCTTTCACATTCTAAAACCTTTACCTCTAAAATCTCTTTAAATCTCCTTTTCTTATCTATTGATTTGGTTAGGTCTTCTATAAGATTTTATTTCTCTTCATCACATTCTTGAAATTGAAGATTGAGTTTTGAGTTCTACTTTATTACCTTCTTTAATTCATCAAGAGCATAAATAAGATCACCCTTAAGATCAAATTATCCTTCCTCTTCATTTTCTTATTCTTTCTCTACCCTTTTATCATCAAGATCATATTCATTCTTTTCTAATTTATTTCCACTAGAAGCACTTCCTTCTTCTATTGCCATAAGAAGACTTTCTTATTTTGGTCATTCAAGAGCATCTTCATATTGATCTTCACTGAAACTGAATTCATTTCTTGTGCACTAATATTCCAGATGACCAAAGTTACCACACCTAAAACACTTAAAAATTATTGGTGCCATTTTTCTAACATCTTATTTTTCTATTGGCAGAAATAGAATTTATTTTTCTTCGTTATCTAAGGATCTGTCATCACTATCACTTGAAATCTTGCTTGCCTTATCTGCATAAAAACTCTTATGCCTTTGGAAAAACTTCTTTTCATGCTTGTTTTGTCCATACCTATTTTTCTTTTGATACCTAAATTTTCCTACTTCCTTGTTCTTTTGATCTTGTTTCTCATCACCACTATTATTTATAGCTTCTAGAAAATCAGATGCATAGTAACCATATTTACCACATTTGAAATGCTTAACTAATTTTGTACCTTTATGACTTCTTACGTCCTTGTTCCTTCTACCATAGTTTGCTTCTTCATCACTGGATGACTCATTACTTAAATCTAACTTTTCACCCTTTGTTTTCTTTGTAACTTTGAAGTCTACTTCTTTCTGAGGAATAGACTCATCTTTTATTCTCATCTCAAAAGCTATGAGAGTTCCATGTAACTCATACCTTGTCAAAGTTTCTATATCTCTTTTTTCTTCTATGGCTAAAATATTTTTACTATATCTCTTAGGAAGTGACCTCAAAACCTTTTGAAAAACATCTGATTCTTCCACTTTAAACCCAATTCCTTGCATGGATTTAATAACTTCATCCACACAAAGTATGTATGTAGCAATATTTTCCTCATCCTTCATATTTGGGTCTTCAAATATTTTCTTGTGATTTTGCAATTTTGTCATCTTGACCTTTTTTTCTTCCTCATATATATTTTTCAACTTATCCCAAATATCTTTTGCTGATGTGCAATGCATAACATTTAAAAACTATGATTCACACAAACCATTTAAGATTCCATTCATCGCATTTTAATTATTCAATTGTAGGATCTTTCCATATTAATATGTAGGTGGAGTAGCTGGTGGTATGTACCCATCCTCAACTACTTGCCATATTTTATTTCCTAGTGCCTTTAGGAAAATATTCATTCTCATACTCCAAAAAGCATAATTTCTCCCATAGAAAAAGGTGTCTTATTCCCTAAATATCCTTTCTAATAATCCATCTATGTTCATGTAAGCTTTTCCTTCAAGCTATTAAACTCTTACGAAGGAACCCACTCTTATACCAATTGAAGAACACAAACTTATATTGAGAGGGGGTGAACAGTATAAGACCATTTTTTTTACTTTTCTTTCCTAAGAAATACTATCCAATATTATCTATAGAAATATCAACAACAGCAATCAAAGTAATACACAAATCATCACTTACAATAGAGACACCGATTTAATTTGGTTCACCCAATGTGGGCTATGTCCATAGAGAAAATCTTTCACTAAAATTTTCTCAACAAATCTCTCAAGAATACTTCCATATTTTAATATTTATGGACCTCTATCCAAAGGATATTCCAACCCCCTATTCAAGTTCATGGATATATATCCACAAGATAAATCCTTCTCCTTTGCTTTGGTTGGTGATCCTCTAGAAGACTACTACCTCCACTGTAATAGATTATGGATATCTCTCCATAGAAGACCTATTTCCTCACTCATAAGACTTCTATCCTTGCTGCCCTGGCTAATGGATCTCTATCCACTAGAGACTACTATTATCTACTCTATTACCTCCAAATATTAATCTAAGCTCTACTAAAATAAGTACTAAACATAGTCCTTCAGTCAAGCACAAATATTCTCAATATCTATCCTCAAATTTGCACTAAACATAGTCCTTCGATATAGCACAATTCTACTCAATATCTATCCTCAAATATACTAAACATAGTCCTTTATTCTTGCACAAATATACTCAATATTTATTTTAAATTTACGCTAAACATAGTCCTTCTATATAGCAAAAAATTTCTCAATATCTATCTCAAATCTACACTAAACGTTGTCCTTTAGTGTAGCACAAATATACTCAATATCTATCTCAAATATGCACTAAACATAGTCCTTCGGTCTAGCACAAATATACTCAAATTATATCTCAAATATATATTAAATATTGTCCTTCGTTCTAGCACAAATCTACTAAAAATTTGTCTCAAATATGCACTAAACACAATACTTAAGTCTAGCACAAATCTGATCAATAATTGTCCTCAAGTCTACACTAAACATAGTCCTTTAGTCTAGCACAAATCTACTCTATTAGATTTTCCCAAAATATTAAATCAAGGTTTAAACAAATCAATCAATCAACTCTGCTCTCAAGTCTTCTAAAAGACTTGTCTCAAATCTATCCACAAGTCCTCCCAATAACTTGTCCAAAATGATCTATAAGTCTTCACCAAGACTTACCTCAAATCTGCTAAATAAGTCCTTCACTAGAGCTTGTCCAATATTCTCAACAAGTATTCACTAAGACTTACCTAAAATATATTCAAAATTCCTCTTAAGAACTTTTCCAAACTACTCTGCAAGTCTTCACTAAGACTTACCTCAAATCTACTCAATAAGTCCTCACTAGAACTTGCTCAATATGCTCAACAAGTCTTCACCAAGACTTACCTCAAATTTGCTCAACAAGTCTTTACTAGAACTTATCCAATCTGCTTGTAAGCTTCCATAAAATCTCACATAAATATATCTTTAAGCTTTCAAAAAATCTTACTCAACTTTGTACTTAAGTACCTTCTAGGACTTACTCAAATTTTTCCATAAGCTTCCACAAAAGCTTGTTCAAATCAATTGTAAAACTTGCATACATAACTCAAATTAATCCTTTCAAAAAACCTCTTCAATTGCACAAACAAGTTTCACTCAGAATATTTTTTAACCATAGAAGCATATTTTTTTTGGTAGATAAGGTACTATAGCATTAATACCGGGTTTTACAGGTTCACCCAAAACCTTTTAGAAAAATCAGCCCAGGGTTGTTGATGAACATGTCCTTACTAAGGATCCTATATATCTAAAATCTACATGTCGCCAAAGCCATTACATCCAGTAAGGCACATAGTCTGTTATCAAAAAGAAAATTCCCATACAACATTTTGGGTATACCCCAAGAAAACACACCTGCATCATAATTACATTAAAAAAATAGACATGGATCCCTTCCTTGAAATAGTGGAGAAACAAAAAGCTGCATACACACATAGCAGAGTACTAAAAAAACTCCCACGAGCTCTGTATTGAAAATTACTCTTAATAATTATTTGGTAATTGCTTTCTTCCATATATGACATGCTTTGGTACCACATCCCATCTTGGCCAATCAGCCTTGGAGAAGTAAACCTGTTGGCTAGATTTATGGTGGTGGCTATCTGGTGGTCCACGTGGCTCTGGTTAGAAGTATCATATTGTCATTTCTTTCCTACCCTGTGATTATCAACCAACATCAAATTACTAAGATGACTAGGAGCCATGTTATCTGACATGTGATTGTCCCCATTAGTCTTTATGGTATTTCCAAGAAGCACCCACAAAGACTGACAACTCAAATAATTTGTATTGTGAGTCCATTTCAAAAAAGAGGAGGGAATACTCCTAGCATTCAAACTTACAGTGCCTTCCCTATTGGTAAATTTGACTATCATTATTGACATTCTTGTTGAATAAGCTCCTCTACTTTACTTGAGACATCGTGTTCCCATGTGAAAATTTTGTCACCATCGATACCCAAATTTACCAGCTTATCAATAATTTTGTTAGCTTCCCGAAAGACATATTGGGATTTTCTGTCCTGTCTTCCCTAGAAAAGGATCCTAGCCTCTTCAACAATTGTTTTAATATTCCAAGGAGGTGTTTTCCAATTATTGAGAAGATTTATAACATGCATAAAGTCTCCTTATATGATCAAATTTCCTTCTAAGTCTTGAGTCATTTGAAGGCCTCTCCACATAGTTCTAGATTTAGCTTCGTTGCTTGTGCTTGTTACCAAATATTAGAAATACACAAGCATCATATTCCCATTATGATCTCACACAATTATTCCAGTGCCTACTCTGCCAATATTTTCCTTAGCCGCTCCATCAAAATTAAGCTTAAACAAACCCGTAGGAGGTGGGAACCACTTAACATTGGCTCTGGGGTTGACTACCCTAGGCACAAACTCATCTAACAAGGTTAAGCTTAAATATTGAGAAATTGTGGTCTCCTGTAGATGAGGTTTACGACTATCAAAAGGGATAATTTTCACATTCTCATTGGCAAAGGATAGGATCCTGACAATGATAGTTTGATGATCATGGATAGACTCATTAAAGACTCTATGGTTCCTTTCTAACCACACTTTCCAAAGATAGTGATTGAGACAAATTTTCCACATGTACCTAAGTCTTTGGCTTGAAAAGGAGCAAGGCCACTGGACGAACAAATCAAGTATGATGGCTGGTTTAACCTATAAAATATTGAAGGCATGAAAAACCCCACTTAGGATAATGGATAATAGCATATTGATAATGGTAAGATACTCAATATGTTTCACATTCACAAATCACTCTAACAATTTTAAAATCTCTTTCAAATCAATTCATAAATAAAGAATAATTTGTTTTACAAATATTGAACTATCACTCCAAATCTCTCAATCAATAATGATCAATCAACTTTACTCAACCATCCACTCAATGAGACACAACTTGCATAAAAACCAAGTGTTTCTAATAACTCACACTATGAACTCAGATCTTGACTCAAGATAATTCTAACTTTCACATAACAATGATACTCATGTTTTTTTAAAAACTCTAGTTCAATATAGTTCTCAATATCACATAACAATGGTACTCATGATCGCTCAATCATCCACAAATCATGAACATTGAAACTCACTCAAACATTTCCAACAATGCTTATGAAATAATCATTTTCACTCAAACTTTGCATTTCACAACATTCAATCCAATAATATTTCACTCATAGGAAGATGTGCCCATACCTTTTCTTTGATGGAGATATGTCTTCAAGACCTGTCTCAACCACAATCAAATTTTCTTTGCTAATTTTAAGGTTAGGTAACAACAATATTTCTCAAAATTGCCTTGCAATTATTTTCCCAATAATTATTTTTCCACACACAAATAATAGTTCTTAAATACACCTTATAATCTCCATACTTTCATAGTATAAGACAACAATTTTATTAAAAGAAAATAACCAAAATAATCTTCTTTAGACACCTTATTTCTCCTCTCAAAATAATTAACACATCATAGCTTTATCTCAAAATATAAAATATAATTCCCTTTGCAAACCTTATAACTCCTATCTCATAGAATAAATTATAACCCTCAAAATTAAAATAAAATATTTTAATTTTCCTTACACCTTATATCTCCCTTAACAAACTCACAAGCTATCCTTTCAAATTTCACGTAACCCTTTAAAGAAACATTTTGGATATCAAAAACCTTTGAAAAATCAAATCATAATTTGCATACCTTTTATTTTGACTATGCCAAAAATATTTCTAGCTTAGATCAAACTCACAACCTTACTTCCTCAACACCCTAGCCCAATGCTAGGCCACTGGTTGGGCTATGAGCCCACACAAAACTCAAGGCACACAATTTACGTTTTGTCCCTTATGTCTTATGTCCTCTAGTGCTAAAAACCAAAACGTTTTCCTTTTCAAGGCACATGGTGTGAATCTAATCCACATCCTTGTCCTCTCAACACTTTCTCTTAGCCTCAACTACCACCTATGCTACCATTTCTAGTGGCACCTCCTTTGACTTCCATGTTTTTCAAACCTGCACCTTGTCTTCCTTTTTCGAAGCATGAAAACCTATTCTCACAAAACATGAAGCACACCAATTAACATTAGCATAGCACAACTATTGACAATATAGGTCTTAAGGAATAGAATGAGAATTCATTTTCCTTTTTTATTCATATTTTCACTTGCACTAAACTTGTCGGCCCATAATTCAATTTTGAAATTAAAATTTAGGTTTAAATATTAAATTTAAAAACCTTTGCCACCCATTATTTATTAAAATTAAAATTTTAACCACGGGTTAAAATATTTTAATTTAAATAAATTAAATTAAGTCTTTTGCAAGTTGCTTGATGGGTCTTTTCAAGAATAAATAATTTTAATAATTTCTTGGACCCGATTTACTTCACCTCGTCAATCTATCCTATGATATTAAATAATATAATATTATTGTTTAATTTAAATGTGCTTCTCCTTCCTTGGTTCTTCAACCTTTTAGGCCTTTTTAGGCATATAATATTAAAAATAAATATTATATCCTATACCATAATAAGACTTTCTTCTTTTGGTCCTTCAAGAGCATCTTCATATTGATCTTCATTGAAAATGGATCCATTCCTCGTGCACTGATCTTCAAGATGACCAAAGTTACCACACCTAAAACACTTGACAATTATTGGTGCTCTTTTTCTAACTTCTTCTTTTTCTACTATCAAAAATAGAATTTCTTCTTCTTCATTATTTGAGGACCTGTCATCACTATCACTTGAACTCTTACTTGCCTTATTTGCATAAAAACTCTTCTTATGCCTTTGGAAAAATTTCTTTTCATGCTTGTTTTTTCCATACCTATTTTTCTTTTGGTACCTAAATTTTCCTCCTTCCCTATTCTTATGATCTTGTTTCTCATCACCACTACTATTTCTAGCTTCTAGAAAATCAGATGCATAGTGACCATATTTACCATATTTGAAACACTTAACTAATTGCGTACCTTTATGCTTTCTTGTGTCCTTATTCCTTCTGTCATAGTTCACTTCTTCATCACTGTATGACTCATTACTTGAATTTGACTTCTTGTCCTTTATTTTCTTTGTAACTTTGAAGGCTACTTATTTTTGAGGAATAGACTCCTCTTTTATTCTCATCTCAAAATATATGAGAGTTCCATGTAACTCATCCCTTGTCAAAGTTTCTATATATCTTGTTTCTTCAATGGCTGAAATCATTTCACTATAGCTCTTAGGAAGTGACCTCAAAACCTTTTGATAAACATTTGATTCTTCCACTTTAAACCCAAGTCCTTGTATGGAGTTAAGAACCTTATCCACACAAAGTAGATATGTAGGAAATTATTCCTCATCCTTCATCTTTAGGTCTTCAAATATTTTCTTGTGATTTTGCAATTTTACCATCTTGACCTTTTTGTCCCCCTCGTATATATTTTCAACTTATACTAAATCTCTTTTATTGATGTGCAATGCATAACTTTTACAAACTCTGATTCATACAAACCATTTAATATTCCATTCATTGCATTTGAATTATTCAATTGTATAATCTTACAATATTAATCTATAGGTGGAGTAGCTAGCGGTATGTACCCATCCTCAAATGCTTGTCATATTTCATTTCCTAGTGCCATTAGGAAAATCTTCATTCTCACACTCCAAAAAGCAGAATTATTCCCATCGAACAATGATGCATTATTCCCTGAAGATACTTTCTAAGAATCCATCTATGTTCATGTAAGCTTTCCCTTCAAGATTTTAAAATCTTCCAAAGGAACCTGCTCTAATACCAATTGAAGAACACAAGCTTATACTGAGAGGGAGGTGAACAATATAAGACCATTTTTTTTTACTTTTCTTTACCAAAAAATATTATCCAATATTATCATAGCAATAATCAAAGCAATGCATAAATCATCACACACATTAGAGACACCAATTTAATGTGGTTCATCCAATGTGTGCTACGTCCATGAAGAAAATCTTTCACTAAAATTTTCTCAAAAAATCTCTCGGGAATCCTTCCTTATTACAATATTTATGGATCTCTATCCAAAGGATATTCCAATCCCCTAATCAATTTTGTGGATCTCTATCCATAGTATAACTCCTTATACTTTGCTCTAGTTGTTGATACTCTATAACACTATTGCCTCCACCGCACTGGCTTGTGGATCTCTCTCCACAGAAGATCTATTTCCTCACTCAAAATACTTCTATCCTCACTACACTAGCTAAAGGATATCTATCTACTGGATACTACTATCCTCTACTCTATCACCTCTAAATCTTGCTCTAAGCTCTACTCAAATCTATACTAAACATAGTCCTTCGATCTAGCACAAATCTACTCAATATCTATCCTCAAATCTGAACTAAATACAATCCATCGATCTAGCACAAATCTGCTCAATATCTATCCTCAAATATGTACTAAACATAGTCCTTCAGTCTAGCACAAATTTACTCAATATTCATTTCAAATCTGCACTAAACACAGTCCTTTGTTCTAGCACAAATATGCTCAATATCTGTCTCAAATTTACACTAAACATAGTCCTTTGATCTAGCACAAATTTTCTCAATATCTATCTCAAATCTGCACTAAACATTGTCCTTCATTCTAGTACAAATCTACTCAATATTTGTCTCAAATCTACACTAACATAGTCCTTTAGTCTAGCACAAATTTTCTCGATCACTATCCTTAAATATATAATAAACACAATCCTTCAGTCTCGCACAAATATACTATGCTAGATCTACCCCAAACCTTAACTCAAGGTTTAAACAAATCAATCAATCAATTTTCCTCTCAATTCTTCTCAAATACTTGTCTCAAATCTATCCACAAGTCCTCTCAAGAACTTGTCCAAACTACTCTACAAGTCTTCACCAAGACTTATCTTAAATCTGCTCAACAAGTCCTTCACTAGAACTTGTCCAATATACTCAACAAGTCTTCACTAAGACTTACCTCAAATCTGTTCACAAATCCTCTCAAGAAATTTTCCAGACTACTCTATAATTCTTCACTAAGATTTGCCTCAAATATGCTCAATAATTCCTCACTAGAACTTGCTCAATCTTCTCAACAAATCTTCACCAAGATGTACCTCAAATATACTCAACAAGTCCTCACTAGAAGTTATCCAATCTACTTGTAAGCTTCCACAAAAGCTCACATAAATCTATCCTTAATATTTGAAAAAATCTTACTCAACTCTGTCCTTAATTCCCTTCTAGGACTTACTCAAATATATCCACAAGCTTCTAAAAAAGCTTGTTCAAATCAATTGCAAAACTTGCATACACAACTCAACTTAATCCTTTCAGAAAACCTCTTCAATTGCACAAACAAGTTTCACTCATAATATTTTTTAACCATAGAAGCATATGGAGAATGGTAAGAGACTCAATATGTTTCACATTCGTAAATTACTCTAACACTTTTAAATCTCTTTCAAATCAATTCAAAAATAAAGAATAATTTATTTTACAAATATTGAACTATCACTCCAAAGCTCTCAATCAATAATAATCAATCAAATTTACTCAACCATCCACCAAATGAAACACAACTTGCATACAAACCCTAACCAAGTGTTTCTAATAAATCACACTATGAACTCAGATCTTGACTCAAGATAATTCTAGCTTTCACATAACAATGATACTCATGTTCTTTCACAAACCCTAGTTCAAGATAGTTCTCAATCTCACATAACAATTATACTCATGATATATCAATCATCATGCACATTGAAACTCACTCAAACATTTCCAACAATGCTTATGAAACAATCCTTTTCACTTCAACTTTGCATTTCACAACATTCAATCCAACAATATTTCACTCATAGGAAGATGTATCCATACCTTTTGCTTTGATGGAGATATGTATTCAAAACCTATCTCAACCTTAATCAAATCTTCTTTGCCAATTTTAAGGTTAGGTAGCAATAATATTTCTCAAAATGTCCTTGCAAATATTTTCCCAATAATTATTTTTCCACACACAAATAACAAGTCTTAAATACACCTTATAATCTCCACACTTTCAAAGTATAAGACAACAATTTTATTAGAAGAAAATAACTAAAATAATCTTCTTTAGACACCTTATTTATCCTCTCAAAATAATTAACACATCATAACTTTATCTCAAAATATAAAATATAATTCCATTTGCAAACCTTATAACTCCTATCTCATAGAATAAATTCTAATCCTCAAAATTAAAATAAAATATTATAATTTTTCTTACGCCTTATATCTCCCTTAAAAAACTCACAATCCATCCTTTCAAATTTCATGCAACCCTTTAAAGAAAATTTTTGGATATAAAATACCTTTAAAAAATCAAATCATAAATTGCATACCTTTTATTTTGACTATGCCAAAAATATTTCCAGCCAAAATCAAACTCACAACCTTGCTTCCTCAACACCCTAGCCCAATGCTAGGCCACCGGTTGGGCTATGATCCCACACAAAACTCAAGGTGCATGATTTACATTTTGTCCCTTATGTCTTATGTCCTCTAGCGCTAAAAACTAAAACATTTTTCTTTGTAAGGCACACGACGTGAATAAAAACCACATCTTTACCCTCTTAATGCTTTCGCTTGCCCTCAACTACCATGTGCACTACCACCTCCGGTGGCACCTCCTTTGACTTTCATATTTTTTAAAACCTGCACCTTGTATTCCTTTTTCGAAGCACAAAAACCTCTTCTCACAAAATACGAAGCACACCAATTAACATTAGCATAGCACAACACTTGATAGCATAGGTCTTAGGTAATAAAATAAGAAATTATTTTCCCTTTTTATACATATGTTCACTTGAACTAAACTCATTGACCCATAATTTGATTTCGAAATTCAAATTTAGGTTTAAATATAAAATTAAAAATATTTTGCCACCCATTATTTATTTAAATGAAAATTTTAACCATGGGTTAAAATATTTTAATTTAAATAAATTAAAATAAATCTTTTGCAAGTTGTTTCATGGGTCTTTTCAAGAATAAATTATTTTAATAATTCCTTGGACCCGGTTTACTTCACCTCATCAATTTATCCGATAATATTAAATAATATAATATTATTATTTAATTTAAACTTGCTTCTCCTTCCTTGGGTCTTCAATATTTTAGGCCTTTTTAGGCATATAATATTAAAAATAAATATTATATCCTATACCTTTTAAAATCCTTCTTGCTTTTGGAAAAACTACTTGATTACCTTAATGGTGACAAAACTGAAACATTACTCTCTTGACATCAATGACAACTAACTACTCAAAATTTCCAATAGGAGAAGTCCCTGATAGTGAAGGACTTGGGACAATTGTCACCATTTGACAAAAAGCCCAAGAGAAGAAGAATTTGGTAAGGTTTTCCAAATCCAAGTAGAATAATAATCCAATGAAGACCTCAAAACATTCAAAATCTTGAAAAGATCTTGCTTGAAGTCAAAATTCAACAAGAAGACTTGAATATAGAAGAAGCTCACAAAATCTTGGATATTTGAAGACTACCTCCCATAGTAATAAGGCACCACTTTAGAGATAATATATTTCTCCAAATCTATAGTATAAGGAGAAGAACATAAGATGAGAACAAGCAACCATATCCTAGGCTCGTGAAAGAAAGTTCAAGATCATAATTTGGTGAAGAAGGAGTTGTTCAAAATAGTCTACAAAGAGATACATCATCCTACTTGAAGCAGCAACTTGGTGATCCTAGATACCAAGATCTACATACTCTATAGAAGTGTCAAAAGAGCTATAGAAGCTTTCAAAAAAAATCAAGCAAATTCTTGGTGCAAGTAGATTCATTAATTGGATTACTTATCATATTTGTTAAAGCACCTAAATTTGGATTAAATTTGCAATTAGATTATAGTCTTCAAAAGTGTAAAAAGAAAGGTTCATTTGAACATTTATTAAGAGTTGATTAGATTTATGAATTACTTCTATCAACTACCTATCATCTACTTTGGAGAAAGAAAAAGAAGAATAAGTCCTACAATATTGATTGTTGTGAAATTACAGAATAATTATTGAAGGTTCATTTCATAACATTCTTGATTAGTTGCAGTAAATTTAATCAAGTACATGTTCTTGAAAGTTGATTGGAGTGATAAGGTGAAATTGCTAGTGCATTAAAAGTGAAATATTATTAGATTCATTTGAACTATTATTACTCTCAAAATAAATTAATTTTGTGCTTTTGAGAAGGGTACAAAATCTAGTTTGCATCAAGTGTCTAAAGACACTCTTAAAGAACATAAATATGTAACTCATAGTGTCCAATAGAACCTACCAAAATTGGTTAGTATAAGTGAATAAAAACTAACCAAAATAATATTCAAATATTAAGACTTGGTGAGTCTCAAATCCAATGCACTCTAGGGTTAAGTGTAGCATAAGAAAACTTATATCTGCAACATTTTTAAAGCTTATATTTATCATTAAATATCCAAGCAAAGATGGAAAGGAGTCTATCCAAAGGTAAGTCCTAAAAACCATCATTTGTGCATTCAAAATCTGCTATAAAATCAGACTACAAGACCTGTGAGAAGGTTTGCAAAAAGGGTGCAATAAAAATGTATTATTCTCATAGAATATTACAAGGTATTGCACTACATTGTTTGAAGGAAAAGGGTAGATTTAAGGTACCTCTAAAGGCACAAAAACTACAGTGAAATCTAGCCAAGAAAGGATAAACATCAAGCAAGAAAGGAGGAACATCAAGCACTCCTCATACATGGCACAAGGAGCCATTTTAAGGGGCTCCTACTTCAAATATTGGATGGACAAACCTGCAAAAAGCAATGCACATATCAGTCGATCATCACCTGCATTTACGTAGATAGAAAGGGAGCTTTCTTTTACAAGCAAAAAATGTGGCATACTCTACCTCAATCAATGTGGACAAACAATATAAAAGGAGCATGTTGAAGGGAATAAGGAACGAGAAGAACATGTGATATATTTAGAGGTTACTAGATTGGTGAATATAGTCCACAAAAATAATCATCTACAATACCATTCAAATTTCCAAAATCACCTCAACGATTGACCAACAAGATTAGAGGTTGCTTGCACTCCAAGAATCATAGCAATAAAAGAAGAGGCATACCAAATGGAGTTATATTCTCCTTGGAAGCATTACATTGAAATAAATCCATGAAAAAAGGTTGAAAGCCACTTGGAACGAATTCTCTAAGGTGCCATCCCTTTTCTTAATATCCAAGAAAACTCACAAAGGAGTTACAAGAATTCACACAATTTTTCATGTGTTACACGATGACCAAGAAGCTAGAAAAGCATTACTAAAGGATTGATACATTAAAAGGGAGTGAGCACTCATACGTAATAGTTGTGACACTTATCACAAATTTAAAGACTTATCTTCTATAAAATGGGTGGTCAGGAAGGTGAAAGCACAATCAATGCAAGGCAGCAATAATAGCAAGCGAGTTTGAAACAACTCAGCAACAAGTGAGTTTGAAGTGACCTAACAACATTTTAGTTGTATCATGGGCAGTAGATTAGTAGCTACATCGCAGAAGATCGATAGCAACTTGGAGAAAATTTTGAGAGCAAATGACAAAGCACATTACTCTTGGTCAAACAGGTCAAGGAAGCATTGAAGTGAGTTTTGAAGAAAATTGCATGTGGAAGAATCTTCCATTACTCATAGTGCCTAAGAAGGACAGTCTACCACTAGTTTTATAAAGGTATAATTTCCATATATTTTATTTTCCATAAAAAGGGAGTTATAAGGTTATATTATAAGGTTGAATTATTGAAAGAAATCAATCTTCTTTTGAAAGCAAAACTTAGGGAAATTAAATATTAAAATTGTCTAATATTTGAAAAGCATAACCTAGGAGAAATAAGGAATACTACTTGGAATTATTTCATTTAAAATTTGCAAATTATAATGTATTCTAATTTTCAAAATTTGGGAGTCATAAGGGCTACAACTTCAAACTACCTTATTGGAAATTAGAAATAATCCAAGGAATATAAAAAAGAGGTTATTAAAAGTTTTTAAGGTTGGAAAATTATAACATTCTTATCTCAAAACCTTCTCTAAAGGGACAAAATAAATCCAACATTAAAACCTATTCAAAATTCAAAATTTCTTAGTTCAATAGGAGTAATAAGGTGTTAAGAAGTTTATTTTTTATCTTTACAAAATTTGTACAATATCTGTTAGGATTCTCTAATCCTAACCATAATCATTATTTAATTATTCACATTTATTCATTTATATGGACCATCACATCCTTTTAATCACAACTCTAGAATATGTATATAAGAAATTTCAGTAGGTTATATAGAAAAATATAAAGAATATAATTTACCAATCCATTGGAAGAGTCTCCTAACCAATGCAATAGTGATTCAATTAAACAATGATTCAATCCCTTTTGTTTGCATATCTTGATAAATATCTCCATTGAACATCCAATATAGGTAAGGAACCTATCATATGGTATTAGAGCCTTCATAATATTGTACCTTCGTAACACATTATCACTCACCATATCACTCCTGCTTGTACTCCGTTGCATATCCACCCAAGTAGGAACATATTTTTTTTCCAATTCATATTTGCCCAACATCAAGAATAGTGTTACCTGTGCTTAATCTATTATTGTGTGCTATTATTATTTCTGTCCAACAAAAGAAAAACCACACATATATTCACCACCCACTCAAAAATACAACCAAGACCATCATTTATTAACCTATAAGCGATGTTGGATGGTCTCAAGCACAGCAAAACAACTCTAGGGACCAAACGATGAAAAAATACGAGTATCAACATTGTTGCAGGTAAAGATATAAAAGAAAAAATTGGATATTAATATACATATACTGATTCTTGTTAATATTTGTAATCAAACCATATCAAAACACAATTAAATTTTAAAAAATTAATCAATCTGTTGCTCAATGTCCATTTTTAGGCAAGAAATTAGAAAAACCAGTGACTAAATATAAATTTATGTAAAAATAACCTAAGGTTTTTATTAAATATTTACCATAAGATTTTATTCTATGATTTTATATAGTGCAAAGAGCAAATTTTTTAAAACGATGAGGGATAATTATCCCACATTAACAAGGGGGCAAGTAAAGTTTTGTTTAAAATATTTTGTGTGCATATAGCAAAGCGTGACTACAATCACACTCCCCACTGCTCCTCGTGCAACCTTAATCATTGAATTTGACCACCACCCTTAGTTGTCACCCTTGCCCCAATTTTGCCCCTCCCTGCTGCTCAACCACCATGCCTTGTGCTCCCCACCACCCGTTGACTTTTGCGTGCCTTGTGCTCCTCGCTACCTGCTAACCGCCACATGCCTTGTGCTCCTCGTCACCCGCTGACCACCACACCTTGTGCTCCTTGCATATATTGTTGATGTAAGTTTACCATTTGCTACAAAATTTCAAATTCAAATTTCAAAATTCGGTGACAATTGAGGTCCAAAATAGTTGATAAAACCAAAATTTGGTTAAATTTTTCAAAAAATTATACAATTTTTGTAAAATATTTTAACCCAATTGCATAATTTTTTGCAATTCTTTTATAGAAAAACGTAATTTTATTTACCAAATATGACTTAAAATTTGCAAAACAGCCCTAACATGGCCAATGGTAGGATATCACAAGGCATTACTATCGAACAATTCTATCAGGAGATTCGCCAATGGATGGACCAAATTACTAAATATTTTTTACTAAGGTAGTAATTTGACCTAATAAAGGAAGTTGATCCTTGAAAATATGTAACAAGAAAATATGAGAAATATGAGCAATAAGTGACCCAAGAACCTAATCACAATTATGAAGGCAATAAGGTTGATATACCATAAGTGATCGATGCACCAAACAAGGATAAGGTAGACATACCTGAAGTAACCAATGATGGCAAAAAATACACTCTACAAGAACTACACTCAAGTTCCTCCTAACTATAACACAATGGTGGAGTATTATTAGTGGGGAGGTATCTTTCGATGGTCAAAATAATCCCTAGGATGAACTTGATATAAAGTACCAAATTGAACAATCTTCCAAGTACCCGAACTACCCTCGTACGGACTGTCAACCTCTTGTACGACCTTCCACACATACAATGTACAATCTGAGATCATACAGTGGCCAATATGGTACGATATTTCACTCAAAAAAATTAACGAATGCTATTTTGAAGGTTTTCGTACATAGTTTTGTAATCATTCAAGTCGATTACCAAAACTGCCAAATCGGGTAAGTTTTTATCAATCATATGTTTTACCAAATCGTGTAAGGATTCTATGTACGATTTATATGATGCACGATCTATATGATACAAAGGTACAAAAAGATAGTATTTGCAATGCTCTTCTGCTCCAATCTCTCTTCGAAAGGTTTTGTAAGGTTTTAGCAGTCCAAACAAGATGATTCCACACACAAGCAAAGCATCTAATCTGGGATTATAAGTGATTCCGTTCAAGCAATTAAGCCATTATTGCACTATTCATCACATGGCCTAATTTACTGAAGAAGTGCTCCACCTTATCCTCTACATATCGTGCCTCCTATTCTGTCATAATTATTTAGAACCACGATATCTCCAAGAGATAACTGGATTGCATTCCCCATCATTCTTTCTCTAAAGAAGTCCTTAGTTTGTCTTCTTCTCTAAGGTGGCTAGAGCTTCCTCCAAGCTCTCTAAGTGCTCTCTCGATATCAATATTTTCTTGAGGTGGAGAATATTTCTCTTGTTCCTCCTCCCCCTTGTTATCTACAATATTTATGATCTCTTCTTAAGATCGCTTCTTGTCCTATCCCTGAGCCTTCTCTACTCCAGATGAGCCTCCTTGTGGCTCCTCCGTATTTTCTTGAACTTCCTCCTTGCCCTCCACTTGTTGATATTCTACCACTATTTCCTCCTACTACTTCTATGCATCCTCCATTGTGACCTTCAGGGAAAAAAGTGCTTTGCTTTCTTGTGGCACTTCCTTCTCCAAGACTTCATGTCTACTAGATCCTCCTGATACAAATCTGTATCATGTATTATTCTTTAGATCTGCTAATGCTTCCTCTTGGGTAGTGGCCACTATTTTCTCTTCCTCTACCTAATACACTTCATCCAGCTCTGTCGCTTATGAATCTAACTCTTCCATTCTCTGTACTTTGGGATCTGGTTTTCTTGCCATCCTCTCTCTCTACCTTCTTGTCCTAATCTGAATTAGACTACTCTCCATTTATTTATTGAGAGGCTGCTCCTACTGCCTTCTAGCAGGTATCGATTGTTCCAATTTTGGCTCCAATCATCTTGGGTGTTTCCACTGATTATGTACATCAGCATCCTTCTCTGAATAAGTATCTTCTTAAGCTTCACTCTTATGTCACTCACTCCATTTTTGTGGTTTCTCCAGAGTCACCTTGGCTATGGGTACAGTATTTACCCATTTTAGTATAGTTGGTTGATTTGGCCTAATATCCCTATGTTGCGTCAACCCTGGGAATGTCATACCTAATTCCATCACTACATTGAGAAGCAAACCAATATCCTAAAAGGCCATCCCAAAGTTCTTCGATCTCTTCATCAATGCTTCGTGCATTCTTCGCTCCAGATAGGTACCCCAATCATACAAAATACCCTGGGTAATACCTTCTGCATACTAGGCCATCCACATAGGCATCTCAACCATCCTTATGTCCCTTGACAGTTGAGCCATGATTGTGTTCATTATGCAAGCCCAGTGTTCATCTCGTAAGTGGTTCTATTTTATTCTATGCATCCCTACACCAAAAATATTAGCCTCTGTCAGTTATTTGATAGCTGTCAAAGTAGTGACCAGGTGGTATGCTTCAATAGGGTCTACCAATTTCTTTACTATCTCCATATCCTCCGTTGGTAGCCCAAAATTTTTCCTGAATGCCTCTGTCCACACTTCAGCTTTCATTGATCTCTTAACTACATTGGCGTAGGCTATCTTTGATGATGCATCATAAGCCTGAACTATATGGAGAAGATAGTTCTCAAAAAATATCTTATGAAATGGCAGAATCTATGCAATGACCACCACCTACACATTATCAAACTATTTCTTCCATGGATGAGATTTATTCTTCTCATCGTTCCACCATTTCCTGTATGCTTCTGCCTCATGCAGTACAAATACCATATTTTTCAATTCCACCTAGCATTATTCCTATCCACTACTCAGGTGTTCTTCCTATTATGGTACATGTACTTCACTCCTCAAATCCCTCCGTGAGGTAGTGATGTGCACCATTATTGTTGCTCTGTACCTTGGTGGTGTTTTATTCAAATGCGCTCACCAATGGCCTTGTCTCCTCCATGACCTCTGTCCTCCTCTTCTCCATGAACAATTACCACACCTATCATGGGAATAAAAATGATGCCCAAAGTACTATCATGAGGATGCCTCTCTCTCATGGAGTGGCCCTTGTGATCTCTCCACCCCATTGGTTGCA
This sequence comes from Wollemia nobilis, assembly GCA_028583015.1. NCBI lineage: Eukaryota > Viridiplantae > Streptophyta > Pinopsida > Araucariales > Araucariaceae > Wollemia > Wollemia nobilis. The sequence goes on from JAQPPZ010017037.1 coordinate 2,243,672, forward strand.
ATCCACCTCAATCGGCATCCAAACTCCTCTGTTGATATAATTCCTTCAACATCTCACTAATTTCTCCACTCGCTTCTCCGCAATAAAAAACGTATCCAAAATTGCACAACTCTCTGTAAAAGCGTACTATGTATGATTCTGCGTACCATGCATGATATTTCTTTTCTTCACTTCCTCCCAAATCGTACACCCTTCGACAGTTTTTCCTTCCATCTCCATCACTCCTCCAATGGTTACTTTTTTGGCAAATCATACCATGATGACTTCAAAATTATATAGGGCACCAATACTCTATACACTACTTCCTGTTGGCTGCCCTCCCCTTTAAAACTGGTACGATTCTGTACGGTTGCATACGATATGCTAAAAAACTGCCAAAAATGGTAAAATAAGCACCCAACTTGTTTTTTTTTTTTTTGAAAATCATATGATGCAGCCCAAAATTGTACAATACATCTACACAAACCCTTATGCTGAAAAATATCAGGATTTCAACCTCCTTCCACAATTCCAACACTGACGCAGTTGCTAAAATGGCCCGATCTACCTTTCCCTAAGTTTTCACAACATACCATTAAGTCCTTTTCTCTCGATGCAATTTCTCTCAACTTGACAAATTCTTGGTGCTCTAGTATGGTTGTACGGTCCTTTTCTCAAGATTCTTTGTATGGTCCTTTTCTCACGCTTCTCAGCTAGTCTTTGCTAGATCCGTAACTATTTAGGATTTCAATCTCCTATTTCCTTGCCAATCCACCAATTTTCACCACCAATCACAACTTTCTCAGCTTTAATGTGCAATTTCCCTACTCAGAATCCATAGGCTGACGTATTTTGACATCTTTGGCTGCAATTAACACAAATTTCCTCTCCTTTTTGCTATAGAAACCCTAATTTCTCTCTTCTCGGGTTAAAATTGTTCAAAGTGAAGAAGAATGCCCTGGTACAAATTATTATGGGTCTACAATCTTTAGAAAATCCATGAAAAATCTTCGCCCATGTAGTTCAAGTTCTAAATCATACACTTCTTCGCTTCAATCTCCTAGAAAAAATTTGAATTCTTGTGCTTTTCTTACTTGGTGAAAAAAATGGGTAAAATCTCTTCCTATTTAAAGAAATCCTCCAAAACCCTATAAAAACCCTAAAATTTAAATCACAAAGGCACAAATTTGCATGCAATTTCCTAGTTGGGCTATTGGATTACTGACAACTCAGCACAAATTCAAATTTTGTCTTTTTCCTCCTAATTTTCCTCCAACCGCTGCTTTTTCCGCATGCCGCATTTAATGAGTTAGTTGGCAAATTGTACACTGTTCTATCTAGATCGTACCGTACGACCTCCTATACAATTTGTAGGTCAATCTTGCTTTGTATGATTTTCTTTTGTATGATTTCCTTGCTGTACTTTTTAAATGTATGATTTCATAACTTAGAGAAAATTTTTGCTTTCTCTCTGGAGAGGTCGTCATTTTCAGTTTTCAACCTTGCCCTTTTTAATTGCGTCCCGAGGTATTTTCACAACCAAGGCACATAATTTTTTTTTTCATCATCATTTTTTCATATATATATATATATATATATATTTTCTTTATCTCTTTTCTCTTTTTTTTCATTCCTATTCTAATCATACTTACCTTCTGGATAATCATATAGTGACATTCACCTATACAACCCCATCCCAGTCTTGGCCTCAAGTATTGACCATCACATTCTGGTTAGCAGCATTCTCTTGTACCTCTACTTGACTGGTCCTTGCATGTGATGTTGCTTCCCGTTCATTTGCCCTTCCATAATGTGTACAATTTTATATTGTACATCGGCGAATTGGAGTCTCACCTCCTGGTAGGCCTTCTTCTCACCATCCAGGTAGTTGATCCTGAGGGGATGGTGTCCTTATCACTCTACTATCATTTGAATGACTTCTTCGGCTATCTTCCCAGATCATTTTTGGCTCCAACCTCGGTGATCAAGTCCTTTGTTGACTTAGGTTTCCACGTGGATATCTCCCCCTACAACTCATTCTAGGCATGAAACCTCCCTGTAATACTGATGATTCTTCTCTTACTCGGGGTAACTGTCAATTACCTCCTTCCTATTGAGGTCCTTTTCAATTTAGGGATGGTTTCCCCCCTGTGCACCTTCCTACCGCATTTTGTAACATGCCTCTTAGTCAAAGTATATCCTGTGGTTTCCTTTCCCAGTTCAAGCAAGCTAGCAGGCTAGCACCTGGACATCTAGGAGTAGGGGGTCAAAATATTCCTCGTCCTCTACCTCCTCCCATTACAACATCATTCATATTCCTATAATTTTTTGGTCGTCTAACTCTTCCTCTCCCTCTTATAGGTCCTTGTTTTATTCTTCCTCTTACTCCATGGTCATCAGGAGTAATCTCTACTAACTCGATGTTAGCTAGTGGACTTATATTTGGTGACAACTAGCGTAAGGTTCTAACTCTCCTATCAATTCGTATCAAATGACACCTCCATATTATTTCCTCAAAGGATCGCTGGGGGGATGAAGATGCCAATACTGCTCTATAATCATCTAAGAAGTCTGTTTCAGAGCTAGAGTCAGTCTGACTCTCTTTCCTATGTTCTACCCAGTCAATTGGAAAATTCATCACTCTTTCCAATCATAAAAATTCCCTTCTTTGTATTTGTAGTTGCTGGTGAGCTATTGGATATGCTTGTGTATGATTCTCAGATCTATCTTCTTGAACTTCCTCAACTTGTCTCGGTCTCAATGTTCTGATTGGAATACTCTGATCCCTTTATGAATTATGAGGATTCTATGGTTCCTATTCATATGTACTAGGATCTCGTAACAACCATGACGTCCCTCCATCACTAGAATCTGCCCTATCTACTACATTGTGATGCACTTCAGGTGATGTGGTGGTTTCCTCTATATCTCACCACAGTACTCCTACCTCCTCATTTACTATAGGTTGTCTACTTAGTGAAGGGGGTGAACTTGTATTTGCACCTTCATTTCCTTTGCCATTTCTTGGAGTTAAATGCTTAGCCTCCTCATGCTCACTTCCAATATCTTGTAATCTAACGACTCTTTTTTCATCCAATATTTGTATGGTGTCATCCAATTCATAGATTACTTGCGCTCTTAGTCTTGGATTGTAACCCCGTAGCCTTTTATATTCTTCCTGTAATTGTTGAGTTTGCATTCTCATCCTCTGCTATAATAGCCCTAATTGAGCTAATGGGGAAATTCTTGCTAGTTCTTCTTCTAGCCTATCCTCCCTAGCATCCTCTGGCATTTCCATCTCAAATGTGTCCACTCTATCTTTGTTGCGCACTATCAGTCTTATCCTTCTTCGTCCTTCTGGTTGTTGAGGTAGTTTCCTACATTCTATCTGTGGGTACCTCCTATCCAAAGCTTTTGGTAATAGTGCTTTCTCTTGATAATATTATCTTGCTGGAGGGATCCACTCTTCTCCATCTCTTATGGTCCCGTCTACCCATATGATATGTAATCACACTCATCTTCTTTCACCTTGTCCAGGTGCCAAATTTTGTTGTTCGATGATTGGCTGTGCCTCCTCCATCTCAAAAAAAATCTAGCAAGCCCTAAATCTGGCTCTTCCCATGAGGGACCTGGATCATGAGGAGCTTCATTCTGAGCATCTACTCATCTTCTTCATTCCACTTCTTCCAAAGTAATAAATGAACACTATACTTTATAAGGCTTTAATTTCAAGCCATTTAAAATGTTGGGAACCTCTATCCCATTTAGGTTCTATAACCTAACCACTCCATTATCCAATGCTTCAATCACCTTGTAAGGGCCAAGCCATAGCATCTTCATCTTCCTAGGCTTGATCTCCCTCTTACCATTAAACTTGAGAACCAAGTCTCTAGGACTAAGTTCTAACTTTCTCAAATGCTTGTCATGCCACACCTTTCATCTCTTCTGGGTTACCTTAATTTCCCACTGTGCCATGACTCTTCTTTCATCCAGATTTATTAGCATCATTAGTCATTCCTCCAAAATTTCCTGATCTCCCAAGCAATGCTCTACAGCAACTCTCAAACTTGGCATCAAGAACTCAACTAGCACCACCGCTTCCTGACCATACATCAATTGGAAATGGGTATGTTCCGTTGTTGGTTTAAAATTTGTTCTATATGCCCAAAAAATGGATAGTAACCTTTCCTCCTAGTCTTCTCCTTATATCCCATAAGTTTTATATAGATTTGATACTAAGACTTTATTAGTTGCTTCTGCCTACTCATTTGCTCTCGGGTAGTATGGACTAGACAATGAATGCAAAATATTAAACCTAGTCATGAGCATATTGATAATCTCGTTAACGAAGTGTCCTCCATGATCACTCGTTATTAATAGAAGAATACCAAATATTGTGATTACCTACTTGTACAAAAATCATGTTGTACTCTTAGCAGAGTTATCAGGTAATGCTCTTACTTCTACCCATTTTGTGAGGTATTTCGTTACCACTATGATATATGTACATTTCTATATTTGATATGTCTTGAATGGTCCTATGAAGTCCAAGCCCCAATGTTCAAACAACTCTTATGGTTGTGATGGGTGTAAGGGCATAAAATCCCTCCTCACAGGTTTACTTGTTCTCTAGCAAGTATCATAAGATTTCATGTGTTCTTTTGCATCATTATACAATGTGGGCCACCATAGACCTGCTAGCAATATTTTCCTTGCAGTTGCATCTAGTCCCATGTGTCCCCCTACTAAACTAGCATGGGATTCTTTCAATACCATCTTACTTCTTCCTCCATTACACATCTCCTCAATATACCATCACTTCCTATATTGTATAACAATCCTGCTATTATCTGTAAAGGTGCTAACTTCATAACTACCTTCTTTTTTTGGTTGTCGTCATCTCCTGTGGAAACTCCCCTATGGATAGATAATGGCCAACCAACTTGTACCATGATGACACAACATTAATGGAAAATAACTATGCATCTGGAAATTCATCATGAACCCATGTTCCTGCTAGCTCTCCTGATTGTATTCGAGACAACTGGTCTATAATCACATGCTTCTTTCTAGGTCTCACCACAACTCAGAATACAAACTCTTGGAGCATAACGAGCCACCCATTAACTCATCCTTGTATTACTGGCTTATTTATTAAGTACAAAAATGCTTGATGATCAACTTAAAATGCAAAGGGGTTTGCCAACAGGTAATACCTAAACTCTTGAACTTCATATACCATACACAAATTTTCCCTTTATGTTGTACTATAATTCCTTTTCGGCCTTGAAAAAATGTGACTAGCAAAGAAAATCGACTAATCCAACATAAACTATCCTTCTTGTGCCAATGCACATCCAATTGTAAAGTTTGAAGCATCAACGTGGACATGGAATTCCTTATCCCAAGTCGAAAAAACCAAGATCGGGCTACTTACCAACTTAGATTTTAACTCCTCAAAAGCTCCCTAGTGCTCCTCTGTCCATCTGAAGGGAGTATTATTTTTCGTCAAAGAATCTAATAGATAGGCCACATGTGCATAATTTTAGATAAACCTTCGGTAATATCCTGTTGATGCCAGGAAGGTTTTGAGTGAACTCACATAAAAAGGATCTTCCATATGTAATATTACCCGAATTTTATCTGGATCCATATTCAATCCCTCACTACACATAATGTGCCCTAAAAATTTTCCAAATGGTACCATAAAAAAATACTTTGTTGGATTTAATGATATATGTACATTTTTGCACCTACTCATGCATTCACTAAGAGCTGGAATATGCTCCTTGATCTTCCCATAAATAGATCAATCATCCAAAAATGCTTTGAAATTCCCTATTTTCAATTGGTCGAATATATACAGTATGATACACTAAAATGTGGTTGGGGCATTACAAAGCCCAAATGGCATTCGATTGTATGCATAAATGCCATTCTCCACAACAAAATGTGTTTTTTAGCTTATCCTCCTCAGTGATGTTGATCTGATTGTATCCTAAAAATCCATCCAAAAATGAATAGATCTCATGCCATGCAACTTCTTCCAAGATAGAATCTATAAATGGAATAGGAAAAGGGTCCTTAATGGTTACTGTGTTTAAACTCCTGAATTCTACACATATTCTTATCTTATCGAATTCCTTATTCAAAGTGATTACTATCGATGAAACCCATTCACTATTCGTCACCCTGAATATAATTCCTGCTTCCAACATATTTTCTATCTCCGCATTCACCAATGTCGCATACTTTGGATTCATTATATATGGCCTCCTTCTTACTGGTTGAGCACCAGACATTAGTGTAATCATATGGACACATAAATTAGGTGGAATTCCTTTCAAATCCTTATATTTCCATGTGAAGACATCCTTGTACTCCAATAATATATTGAAAGTTTTTGCCTTCAATACAAGATTCCAATCATCACCACAGTGGACTATCCTCAGTTCTTTCTCTGTTCCCAAGTTCATATCCACTATCTTAGGTCCTTCATACTTGATATTCTCTGGCTCACTCGTAGCTTTCATTACATTCTCAGGATGTGCCGGTCTTGTATCAATCTCTGCATATCTTATTGTATACTATGCAAAGCTTTTTGGAAATGTCCATTTCTCTTATGTTTCCTTCTTAGTCTCTTTACTAGATTCTGGTTTGTCTTGCTACTCTTTAATATCCTCTAATTCAATGCATAAGCAATTGGGTTGAAATACTTCATAATCCTCCATTTTCCAATGAAGAAGTCTGCTATCAGATCGGGCTTCATCCTCGCTACATTCTTCTATGTACAACTGTTAGGATCTCATCCTAACCCTTAATGTAATAACTTCCTTGATGTAATAATTCCTAGTGAACGTGGGTAGTACCCATGATTAATATTTTGTAATGTTCTAAGTTTTAGCTTAGGTAGTGCCTATGACAAATGGCACCCTTTTTTATGTAACACATGGTAGATAGGTGGCATTGTGCATGTAATTCGGGTGGCATTGTGCATGTAATTCGAGTGGCATTGTGCATGTAATTCGGGTGGCATTGTGCATGTAATTCAAAGTGGCACTATGCATGTAATTCGGGTGGCATTATGCATGTAATCCAGGTGGCATTTTGCATGTAAGCCAACCTTGGAAGGAAACTCCTTAAATACCCGAAAGGGCACCAATGTAACCATCTTTTGCAAAATTAATGAAGTATTGAAGGAGGTTGCCCCCTCGAAGAGGCCTCGCGATTCAGTTCTATTGTGAGATTGTTCTTTATGCAAATTTCTGTTATATTAATGTGATGTTTATGTGAGTTATTTCCAAGCAATTGTGTGAGAGTGTGTTATTTGAGTTTATTTTATAGCAGGATCTTAACAAGTGGTATCAGAGCGCTTTCCAGGGCCAAGTTCTGCTGCAATCGCAATGATTCTTGCCATCAAATCCACCTGTTAGGTATAAATTCCGTGTGTTTTTTCCATTCTGTTTTTCCTTATTAAAAAAATCCAAAAAAAAAATACAGTGTTTTTTTTCCAGACCAAAAACAAAAAAAAAATATATTATTAGTTGAGTAGGTAGAAACCCTGTACCGGGGGTTTTAAAATATCGCAAAGGATCTGTCGTTATTGGCTAAGCTAGATAGCCCATAAAGCGTCTAGTGAAGTGAGGGGCAATCGGGCTCCAATACCCAGGCCTCAGACAGAACTCGTGTACGGACTTGAGCTCCCACGTATCTTCGGGTATATCGGGAGACCATCTAGGATTAAACAAACTTTTAGCCATTAGGAAGCTCTTCGGCCTTGTATTACTCATAGTCTACGGGACACAACATCCTGGATGATTACCCTCCCATATTGTTAGAGAGGCAGGTAGTGTGCTCAAGGGTATGTGTGGAATCCTCCTTGAGTAGTGGCCTGAAATATTTGTCCGAGCACTATTGTTCGTCACTGTCGGTATATTAGAGGGCCTATGGGTGGTACATACTCCTATACTTAGCATTCCCTGGTTCTGTTAAAACTGCAACCTGTAAAAAATACAAAAATCAAAATCAAAATAAGAATCCAAACACCCCCATTCGTAAACCTGCATTTCAAAAGTGAGCATATGAGAAAGGAGTCCTCTACCAAAAAAAAAAATAACAAAAGGGACATGCATTCGGGATAAGCCATGAGGGTGACACTTAAGTTGAAATTTTGGAGAGTAACAGTCAAATTCACAGTGGCAGTCACAGTCAGGTCAATCAGGTCAGAGAGGTCAGCACAGTTAGGGCAGAATTCACAGTCTTCAGAGTCAGAACAGAACTATCATATCAGTCACTTGCAAAATACAGAGAATCTTGAGTGTGAAACACGACCAGTTTTAGATAGTGCTCTAGTACCCAACTTTTGCTCAGTAGCTCAGAATCAGAATCTGTAAACACCGTTAGACTCAGCAAAACAGGAGATAAAAAAAAGTAGTGTTAAGAGATATAGCTCATTGTGACCACCTCCTCCTGCTGATCATTTTGATATATAGCACCCAAGCACTTTTTGGGCATTTACTAAAAATAGTAAGTCAAAAAAATTCAATTCTATTTTTAGTAACTGGTCACAAAAGGTCAAAAAATGGCCCAGGGTACTCGTGGACACCAGAAAGAACTAGAACACTTGGATTCCCTAACAAAAGCCATTGAGAACTTGAACTCGAATTTTCACTCCATAAGGGAAGAAGTCCAAGGTCTTCGCTTAGAGCATGAGGCCACTAGCAATCGCTTAGAAGAAGCATTGACTGAAGTGGACAGCAAACTGAGAAGAGAACCACCCAAATCGGGAATACCAAGTCGAGAGTTCTACAAGGAATCGTGACCATGATACACCCTTAAGAATGCCCAAGTTGGACTTTCCCAAATTCAGTGGGAAGGATGTTGATGGGTGGCTATGTCGGGTTGACCAATTCTTTCGACTTCATAATGTACCAGTATTTCATCGAGTCCAGATGGCTTCCTTTAACTTGGAATCTGAGGCTCTACACTGGTTTCAATGGTTGCGTCTTACCTACCCAAATCTCTCTTGGGAGGATTTTGAATCCCAAATACTCACTCGATTTGGTCCTAGTGAGTTTGAGGACTTCACAGGAGCCTTATCCAAACTACAAAAAATAGGGTCAGTTCGAGAGTACCAAGCTCAATTTGAAAAATTGGCCAATCGAACAAGAGGATTGAGTGAAGGGTTCTTCCAGAGTTGTTATATCAGTGGGTTGAAGATGGAACTCCAAGCAGAAGTCAAAATGTTGAAACCACGAACTATGATGGAAGCTATCAGTTTGGCCCGTCTGGCCGAATCTAAACTCTCTGCCCAAAGACGCCCATCAAAGTTTTCTCAAGATAGACCTTCATTTCCCCCGAGAGCCCAACACCCAGATGATAATAAACCTGCTGCACCCAAGCGCCTCACCACCGAAGATATGGATGCACGTCATGCCAAAGGATTATGCTACAATTGTGATGAAAAGTTTTTCAAGGGGCATAAGTGTGCACACAAAAAATTGTTCTTGATAGATGTTGGAGAACCTGATACCGTTGACGAGAGTGATGAGGATGAGGACCCTCCAGAAACACCTCCCCCACAAGAAGAAGGGAAACAGGAACCTGAGACATCAATTACAATCCATGCCCTTGCAGGCATTACTACTCCTCAAACCATGAAGGTTACAGGATGTTTCAAGGGCCAACGTCTTTCCATCCTTTTGGATTCGGGAAGCACGCACAACTTCATTGACCCTAGAGTTGCTCAACGGGCAAATTACTATATCCATAATTGTAATTCCTTTGAGGTCATGGTAGCCAATGGGGTAACCTTATCTTGTAAAGGAAAGTGTCACAATGTTAAAATCAAGATAGGGGATTATGAACTCAAGCAGGACATGTTTGCCCTCCATTTGGGTGGATGTGATATTGTTTTGGGATGCCAATGGTTGAGTACGTTGGGCACTATTAGTTGGAACTTTGCTAAACTTTGGATGCAGTTCTTCCAGAATGGACAAACACACATCATCAAGGGCTCCCTGACAGGAACACCTCAAATTATCAGTTCAAACGGCATGGAGAAATTGCTAAAGAAATCATCACGTGGGGTCATTGCACAACTATTCTCCATCCAGCCATCCACATCTCCAATGGGTGAAATCCCACAAGACATGCAACAGATTCTCCACAAACATGAGGCCATATTTTTAGAACCCATCACACGACCACTGCATCACTCTCACGACCATGCCATTCCATTATTGCCGGATAGTACACCTCCCAATATCAGACCACCTTATGAGCGACTCAAGCGCACCTTATTTTGGAAAGGTAGGAAATAGGACATTCGCTCTTTTGTGGCAGACTGCGACACAGGTCAAAGGATGAAAAGAGAAACAGTGCACTCTTCGGGCACTCTTCCACCCTTGTCGATACCGGATCAGGTGTGGACTGACATCTCTATGGATTTCATAGAAGGGCTACCTAAATCTGGAGACAAGTCTATTATTTTTGTGGTAGTGGACCGCATTTCAAAGTATGCTCACTTTTGTGCCCTAGCCCATCCTTACACAACATTCACTATTGCCCAAATTTTCCTTGACTCCATATTTAGCCTTCATGGCATGCCAACCTCCATTGTATCTGATCGTGATCCCGACATTACTAGCAATTTTTGGCAAGAGTTGTTTAAGTTGCAGGGGACTCAGCTCACAATGAGTTTAGCCTACCATCCACAAACGGATGGTCAAATAGAGGTTGTTAATAACTACTTGGAAACCTACCTTCGCTACTTGCCTCCGATCATCCTACTCATTGGGCAAAATGGCTTTCTTTGGCCGAATGGTGGTACAACACTTCCTATCACACCGCAACCAGAGGCTGAGTACGGGCACCCTCCACTCATGCCTCCCTCCTACATTTCGGGCAGCTCCAAGGTACAGGTTCCATCAACACTTCCCGAATTGGATGAAGAAGGCTCCATCTTACTTGCACCAAAGCAGCTGTTGTATCGTCGAACTCGCAACCGTACCATCACAGAGGTCCTGGTTCAGTGGCGTGGACTTCAACTTGAGGATGCTACATGGGAGTCCCTCCATCAACTCCAGCAATAGTTTCCTCATTTTTAGCTTTGAGGACAAAGCTTCTTCAAGGAGAAGGGCATGTTAGGATCTCATCCTAACCCTTAATGTAATAACTTCCTTGATGTAATAATTCCTAGTGAACGTGGGTAGTACCCATGATTAATATTTTGTAATGTTCTAAGTTTTAGCTTAGGTAGTGCCTATGACAAATGTCACCCTTTTTTATGTAACACATGGTAGATAGGTGGCATTGTGCATGTAATTCGGGTGGCATTGTGCATGTAATTCGAGTGGCATTGTGCATGTAATTCGGGTGGCATTGTGCATGTAATTCAAAGTGGCACTATGCATGTAATTCGGGTGGCATTATGCATGTAATCCAGGTGGCATTTTGCATGTAATCCAACCTTGGAAGGAAACTCCTTAAATACCCGAAAGGGCACCAATGTAACCATATTTTGCAAAATTAATGAAGTATTGAAGGAGGTTGCCCCCTCGAAGAGGCCTGCGATTCAATTCTATTGTGAGATTGTTCTTTATGCAAATTTCTGTTATATTAATGTGATGTTTATGTGAGTTATTTCCAAGCAATTGTGTGAGAGTGTGTTATTTGAGTTTATTTTATAGCAGGATCTTAACAACAACATTCCTTCTCCATCAGGTTCGTGTTCTTCATCCTCTGATGATTTTTTTGATTCATCTGTTGTAGCTACATCCTCACTCACCCTTTGATTAGCTAAATTGATCATGTATTTATGTTGTCCCTTTTTGAAGGTGATCTGATTCTTTCCCCAATTGTGATTAACCTTGGCCACTCATAGCCATCCTCTCCCTAAGAGAGCATCGTATGCAGGTTTCTGCATCGAAATCACAACAAAATCCAAGACGAATTCTTGTTCAACTATCATTACTTGTTGTGTAGTCAAAACTTACTTAATGTTAATATCATTCTGGTCAGCCCCATATAGTTGGAAGCTCGGTGCCCATAGTGATGGTGCACCTAGTTCTAGCCAAGTCATTTCGGGTAGCACATTAACACTGGAAACTCCGTCCATAATCACTTGTGTCAATTTGTGTCCCAAAATCTCCATATGCATTAATGCAGGATTTTTTCCCACATCAATCATCAATATGGTAGGATCCATAAATTGGTACTTTCGTTCTTCTCCTATAATTGGTTGGCTTTCTACTTCCATCACCTTTTGTGGTTGTATCTCTTCCACAATTGCTTTCAAAAGTTTTGGGATAGTTTCAAATAAGGCAGATACCTTAAGTTCTACTATGGTATCTAACACCTGTGTGACCAGATGATACACAACTATCTCATGTTATGATGGTCTTCGTACTTCCTTTCGAGTGCTCGATTCTCCTTGCTTAGCTTTCTTAGTTTCTTCTCGCAATATTTTATTTTCAACTTGCCAGCATTGATTCTCCTTTGCTGGCTTTGGATACTTGTCCTTTTTAGCTTTATTTTGCATCATGGCTAATACTTCTTGAGTTTTCTATTTAACTTGAGGAACCTTAATGTCCAAATAGATCACATTCTGCAGGTTTCTTGAACTCGCCTACTTTGGAAAATTCTCCTCCTTGTGGTTTCCTGGACCACACCATCTACACATATGTGTAGTGCCTGCCTATGGTGCTCCTTGCATCTAAGGTGTAGGACAATTATTTGCAAAATGCCCCCACTCTTGGAAATTGTGACATTGTATGATCGATATTCCTTTCGAATAATACTATAAATGACTTTGTCCTCCTTGTCGATTATCTTGATTCTGTCTACCACCATTCGTTGCTTGTTGGCCACTCCCTTGGGCCTGAGTTTTTTGTTCCTACTCCTAAATTGATAGTACTTGTGGATAGGTTATTGCATTATAGGGACAGAGCACTACATCATGCCCTATCACATTACAAATATGGTAGTAATAATTATTCGAGCACTTCATATTTGTATGTCCCTCACTGTTTCATTCTATGCACCATAGTTCATTCCTCTCTGGTTTGATCTTTTTCTCCTTAACCATTTTATCAAACTCCTTATGAAATGAAGCTATTGTCCTCTAGATAGTGTCCTCTTCCTTACTATCTAAATATTTCAACTTGGGATGAGACAAGATTCCCGTATACATCTCTTTTGACTTGCTTTCAAAGGTATTTACGTGTTTTAAAGCTTCCTCATATGTGTCATATGGTACTCCCTTTATCTTTTTCTTATGGTACAAACCATTGTTTTATCAGCACGTATACTAATGGCATATGCATCTTATCGACTAGCTGCTTTAGTCGATGGTTGTAGGATTTTATATCCTCATATATTTTCTATTTTATCACACAAAGCTCAGTGACTATGTCTCCATCATATTTCAAAGGTCAAAATTCCTCAATGAATTTCTCCTTTATCTGGTTCCAAGTCTAAAAATCAACATTTTTTTCTCTTTTTAGGTACCAATCTATTGCCAATCCTCTCAAAGTTGTAGGAAATAGGACTACCCAATCCTCTGATATTTCTACACCATTTGCTCTCCAAATGGTTATGCAAGTTCCTACATTTTGTGTGGGATCTTTCTTACCCTCACCTAAAAATGATGGATATCTTTGCTTGGCTGCTCTATTAGCCATATTGGGAGAGTCGTCACTCTCACTCAAAGTCTCCCGTAGAATCTTGACTGAATTCCTCCTTGGAGGTCTCTTACTTTCATTGTCGTTAGAAGAATCAATTTGAGGTATCTTATTCTATCCCGTCACTTGATGACCAAATTCTCGTGCATCCTCACTCTGTGACCTTCTTCACTGATGTGATGGATATTATCTTGGTCTATCTTCCTAAGTCCTCATGTCATGTTGCCTTGGTGACTGACTCCCATCCTCTGCACCCTATCGCAACCCTATTGCCACTTCCTTAGGCCTTACCATCCACTCTCTATCATCGTGCACTTTCTCTTTGTCACCCATCTCCTCTATGATCGGTGGGTTTTCCTCCTCGTCTTCTATCTCAATCAACAATGTCTCAAAGTCTCCTTCTTTGGATGTCCAAACTTACTATATCTTTGGTTCATGTGTACTCCACTATGAGTTAATCATGTTTCCTCTTTGAGCAATCCGTATGCTACTTATTACTGGAATGTTCTCTCGTGGTTCTCTTCTCCCATGGCTTCGTGTACTGGTGCTTGTCATAAGAAATCACCTCCAATTGTTTCGTCAAATTTGAACCGTTTTAACAAAAATACCAAATTTGATAAGGCAACGATGCCAAATGTAACACAATTGTGGAGTATTCCTAGTGAGGAGGTATCTTCCAATGGTCAGAATAATCCCTAGGATGAGCTTGATCTTAAGTACCAAATCAAACAATATTCCAAGTACCCGAACTACCCTCGTACAGACTATCAATCTCTTGTACGACCTTCCACACATACATTGTACGATCTAAGATCATACAGTGGCCAATATGGTATGATATTGCACTCAAAAAAACTGACGGATGCTATTTTGGAGGCTATCGTACACAATTTTGTAATCGTTCAAGCTGATTACTAAAATTGCCAAATCAGGTAAATTTCTATCAATCACCTATTTTATCAAATTGGGTAAGGATTTTGTGTAGGATTTGTATGATGTACGATCTGTATGATCCAAAGGTACAATAAGGTAATATTTACAATGCTCTTCTGCTCCAATATCTCTTCGTAAGGTTTTGTAAGGTTTTAACAGTCCAAACAAGATGATTCCACACATAAGAAAAGCATCCAATCCAAGATTATAAGTGATTCCGTTCAAGCAATTACGCCTAGAAATCATACAGTCTGCTTTAATACATCATTGAAAATGTCCTCATGCTCCTAGATCATTCTCCATGATTCCCACTAGTAGCAATCTACTCACAACCTGCAATGAAGCCTAAAACTAACATGTGATAGTAAGGAAGAAACTCAATTAGACAATAATCATCCACAATGCATCAACCATACACACAGGATCATACACTATCATCCACAACATCTATTATTTATTATTAATGGTGATCAACTTAGTACAATGTGGAAACTCTATCCATACTATAGCAATAACTCAAAAATATGGCTAACTCTCTATCCTAGCAACTATGAACTAGTAAACTAGTAGCCAGACTCATAAATTCAAAAATGGGGCCTTATATAACATTGCCCAAGTCATTACAAAGTGGTTCCTAAGACAATCCGTTATTCGCAACTGCCCAATTACAACTGAATACATTATTTTGGCCTTTTCCTAAGTTTACACCTTAGGTTAGCAACTCCATGTGACATTTCATCCCAAAATTGCATTTCATTTACATTTTAGTGAATTTCGGTGTGCCCTGTATGATTTACCACTGCTTTGTACGGTTTACCACTTCAGTTGTATGGTCTTATGTATGATTTGATCCATAATATATGGTTTCACAAAACTGGAGCAAATCATCTCCAAAACAGTCAAAACTTTAGCAAATCACTTCTTTTTTCTCTGGGAGGTGGATTTGCTGCCTACACCCACTAGTGAGCTATCACCACATGGTAAAACCTATTTGAAAACAAGGCATAAAGGTGACTACACACTCATTTTCCATTTACTTTCCTAGGGAACACCAAAAAAATATAGATGTGCTACCATCACTTTTGATACATCATTTTGAAGTGTTTGACAAAACCCAAAATTTTCCCCCCTACCATCATCATGATTCTCCTAAGGATGGTTCTAATATTCTTCCTGGAAACCCCCCACTAACGCTTTGAACCTCAAGATATCCCTGCCTTAAGAAAAGTAACATTAAACTTGTGTAATAACTTGCACAAATACTACTTGAAAAACCAAGGACAAAGCTCCTCACTTTCAGCTTTGAGGATAATGCTCCTTTTAAAGAGGGTGGAATGTTAGGATTATCTAATAATAACCGTCATCATTATTTAATTATTCACTTTTATTCTTTTATATGGACCATCAGGTCCTTTCACTCACAACCGTAGAATAGGTATATAAGATAATTCACTAGGGCATAATCAATAATCAAGGAAAATATAAAGAATATAATTTACCAATCCATTGGAAGGGTCTCCTAACCAATGCAACTATGATTCAATTAAACAATGATTCAATCCCTTTTCTTTGCATATCTTGAGAAATATCTCCATTGAACATCCAAGATAGGTAAGGAACCTATCAATATATTTACAAAAGAACTATATTATATCTCTAGGGATTCATAAGGTATTCGATAAAAAATTATAATAATATCCTTCAAATATTATCAAGTTGGGAAGATATAATATTTCTACAAAAACCTAAAAATTAGGTATTCATAATCTCATCACTAGGGAGACATAAGGAAGTCTAAAAACCTAAGGTTTAATTAAATCAGCTTATATATTATAATATTAGGAGCCATAAGGTAGACTATAATTCTATTCATTTCTACTTCTTCAAATAGTAAAATGAATATCGTACAATGAATGTAAAACTTGCTCCAACAAGAATCGGTCTACAAATATGACAACATGTGGTACATTGAATCAGTATCCAGTCATCAAATGACAAGAAATATATAAAGGTTTGAATGTATTAAATTTTTTAGAGGATACAAAATAAGAATTCCAAATAACCAAACCTATACTATACATGGATATGGATGTGTGACACCTAGCAAATAATTTCTAGATCTTCTACTACCAAAAGTATTGTATATTTATGGATTAACTTTCAATCTTATTTTAGTGAGCAAGCTAGTAGAAAATAACTATATGATCAAATTTGGATATATGCATGGGATCAATACATACCTCATTATGAATCATGATGGAATAAAAGCAAAAGAAACAATCCATAAAAATACATACATTCTAAATACAATGGAAATCTCTCAAGATATTGTGTTGTTTCAAAATGATGCTAACACGTTTATAGAGGAATAGGTAGAACAAAATGAAGAACCAATACAACAAAAATGTAAGCATAGAAGAATCAAGAATATTAGAGGATAATTGCACCATACTTTACTCATTCATCAACAATCAAAACTAAATGAAGATACTTGCAAGGAAAACTACAATGGTGGTTGGATAGAAGACATTGATTACCTGCAAAAACCTAAATATAGTGAGCAACGAAGGAGAATACAAATTCTTTTATCCATTGGAGGAAGATCCATATTGAAGACTAAATTTTTCAATATCCAAATAATGTAATACAAGGAGGTGTTATAAATAGGGTCTATTCCACCATTTGGGTTATGTAAATGTATCTTCCAAGGTACATACTTAGTACACTATATTACTTTAGGAGGAAGTTATCTAGTTACTTCATGCAATGTAATATATGCACAAGTATCAATGTGCAAGTTTTATATGTGCAAGTTATCCCTTGTATAGATAGGTATAGTGTTGGCCAAGGAACCTGTGTTCCTATATAATAAAGGTCTTATTGTTAGATAGATATGAGAAGAGGGATATAGATAGATAGAGCTTATTACAACATAGTCGTAGGTAGTAGTACATTATTATTTATATCATTATATATACATGATGGATACAATGTAGTTCAATAGATTCATTAATGGAGTGTTCATTTCCTCCATAGCTACGTTGTATTTATTTATGTTATGTCTATTCAACATACTTCAATCATCTTGAAGATTTACTTTCTTTTATATTATTCTGCATCTTGTGATTGTTATATCCCATTGCTAATTACATAAAAAGCTAACACTCTTAAGTATGATTAAATTAACCAAGATTAGCCACTTCATAAATGATGAGCAAACTTAAGGTATCTATCTCACCTTTATAGATGATATAACTTAAGTTATCTATCCATATTTACTATGAGTTGACTCTATCCATCTATCTCACCTTATTTATGAGATAGCTAAATTCATCTATCTCATTTTTGCTATGATAACCATACTTACTTAAAACTACTAGATGTTTGTAAACTTATTTAGTTTAGGTTTTTAAAGAAGCATTTAATCAAGGTTATCCAAATTTCCTCCCTAAGAGATCCCATAATCCCTTAGGTTCATTACCAAAACTTAATAAGGGTATCCCAACTCTATAACCCTCACAAGTACCATTTGTGTAGGTATACTATGTGCTTGCAAATAAGCAACCAATACCATACACAAGTCCATATATATAGGCATAATACATGCTTTATAATTAAGCAATCAATACCATACACAAGTCCATCTATGTAGGCATAATATGCACCTTACAATTAAGCAATCAATAACATACATAAGTCCATCTATGTAGGCATAATATATATTTTCAATTAAGTAATAAATACAATAAAAAAGTCTATCTATGTAGACATAAATACATGTTTATAATTAAGCAATCAATACCATACACAAGTCTATCTGTGTAGGCATAATACATGTTTGCAAATAAGTCTATCCATATTATTATTTCTAATGAGCTAAACTTATCATATTCAGTCAATTGAAGGTATACACGCATCCCCATACCCTACATAAGTTAATATATGTAGGTATGCTATGTGTATTATGAGTTAAGCTATCAATATTATCTTCACGACGAGCTATCTTAACTCAAATGTAGGTTTTCCATTTATTAATGGCTAGGATTATGCTTACATTATGCTAGATGTTATACTAGAGTAGAGTTGCCTTTTCTATGATCAATCCTCAAGTAATCCCTTTAGCTTATATTTCCTTGTTTCTGGTCTTTCACACCTAGATACTATCTAGGGGAGCTCATAGTCCTACGACTATGTGCTTAGATTTTAAAGCAACCAATAGCTCAAGGTATTCCTAGATTTAGTATAGCTAAGAAAGGGCTTGAAAAGGGAAATACTTTAACCTTAGCACATTCCAAAGGAACCTCTAGTCCATCATCCCTTGGATTTCCTTCCATGCAAGTGAATTTTTCTACACCTTACTACTCTTGTACCATATGAAAAACCCCCAAAACCCAACTAGTTTAAGGGATACCACTATTTACTATTAATATTTTTTTATATAAATAACATCAAACACCATCATATTCTAACAACCAAATTTTTTATCTAATCTATAACAAACAAATAACAATATTTACCAAAATATTTATTCAAATCAAATGTAAGAATAAACCAGCAAAAGATACATTAAAAGCAAATATGGAAACCATAATAAATATATACATTAAAGTAATTAAATAAATAGAGAATCAATACCCATAAGATATTATATATCTTGGAGAAAATCCTTTTGGAAAAAACCAACCTCAAACGTTTTTTTTTATTGCATAAGTTTGGTATTTATCAAATACAATGACCTCATAATCCATTTCTCCCAAATGTATACCAATACAATGTGTAGGAACTCAAAGTTCCCATGAATTTACCATGAATTACACTTTTAATCCACTTACTCCAATTCCATTTATCAAACTAACCAAAGTTCCATACCTTTAATTATCCCAATAATCCAATTTCCACTTATCAAACTAACTAAAGTCCAATATCTTTAGTTAATCTAATAATCTCATTTCCACTTATTAAACTAACTAAAGTCTCATACCTTTAGTTAATATAATAATATAATTTCATAAACTATTTTATCCATCCTATAACATAATATGAGAGTTCCAAACATGACTATTTTAAATTAACCTTTAACATAAACTACAAATTTATATCTTTATAAACAATATAAACTATGTTAAATTACCCTTTAACATAGACTACAAATTTACATATTTATAAACAATATAAACTATGCTAATTATTTTATTAATAACAATCCATCCTTGCGATGATAACTATGTTATACAATCTTATAACATAATCCATAATTGTACCATTTGACTATGTTATCTAACATATAACATAATCCATAATTATTCCATTTATCTATGTTATCTAACATATAACATAATCCACAATTGTTCCATTTAACTATGTTATCTAACATATAACATAATCCACAATTATTCCATTTAACTATGTTATTTAACATATAACATAATCTAAAATTGTTCTATGTTTCCACAATTGTTCCATTGAAACTTTGTTATCTAACATATAACATAATCTACAATTGCTCCTTTCAAACTATGTTATCCATCATATAATATAATCTATAATTATTCCTTTCAAACTATGTTATCTAAACTATAACATCATCCATAATTTTTCCATTTAACTATGTTATCTAACATATAACATAATCTACAATTTTTCCTTTCAAACTATGTTATCTAACATATAACATAATCCACAATTGTTCCATTTTAACTATGTTATCTAACATATAACATAATCTACAATTGTTCCTTTTAAACTGTGTTATCTAACATATAACATAATCTGCAATTGTTCCATTTAACTATGTTATCTAACATATAACATAATCCACAATTGTTCCTTTCAAACTATGTTATCTAACATATAACATAATCTACAATTGTTCCATTTAACTATGTTATCTAACATATAACATAATATACAATTATTCCTTTCAAACTATGTTATCTAAGATATAACATAATCCACAATTTTTTCATTTAACTATGTTATCTAAGATATAACATAATCCACAATTGTTTCATTTAACTATGTTATCTAACATATAACATAATCCACAATTGTTTCTTTCAAACTATGTTATCATTCTATAACATAAGTCATTCTTTAAATACAACTATTTTATTTAGTCAAGATAATCAAAGTACTACATATTTAATTACCCAAATAAACATTTAAATATTTCATTAAACATTTATTTATAAATATATAACATAAACCTAATGTTATATTAGTTAACCAAATAAACATTTAAACATACTATTAAATATTTACTTCCAAATATATAACATAATCTGAATTCCTATGATATATGAATTCCAATATGTTATTAACATTCAATTCAAACTATGTTAATATCCTTTAACATATGAATTTCACTATGTTATTAACATTTAATTCAAACTATGTTATCCATTATGTAGCATAACTCATTTTTTCATGTGCAAACTATGTTAATCAACTATAACACAATATTTATTTTCTCTTTCATATAAACCATGTTAACAACTATAACATAATCTTAAATTTTATTCTTTCATGTAAACTATGTTAACCAACTATAACATAATCTATAATTTTAATTTAATAAGAGATATGTTATTCTTTTAACATAACTTGGATTATATTCCTTTAATATAAGTTATAATATTCTCTCAATGTAACCTAAATAATATTATTTCAATCTAAGTTATATTAACCTTTAAATACAACCTAACTTACATTATTTCAATCTAAGTTATATTAACCTTTGAATATAACCTAAATTACATTATTTCAATCTAAGTTATATTATCATTTCAATATAACCTAAATTACATTATTTCAAAACATAGACTATACTATTTATGTTAAACTTCAATAGAACCTAATCTATTTTCTTTAACACAAATAGCTACAATAAAATATAGTTTATTCATTATTACTCCATTCTAAATAAGTTATTTTATTTCCAGCTAAATGTAGCTATTAAACATTTCTGTTCCTTAACCCTCCCCTTGAACAAAAAAACTATCGAATAATTAATTTATTGTCCACATACCTTAAAAAATATTTTTGAGTTTAAACATAGTGTGAATGGTAGGCATGAGTCCAACACTTCAATCCATAGAAGGGTGTCATTTGTCACAATTTAGAGAGCTATAGGGTTCAACGGTGAAAACTATGTGGCTTGGTTTTTGGGATAGAAAAGGTGCACTTGGTTACTTCTCATAGTGAGCATTTATTCCTTTAAATCTCACCTTGCTCAAAGCATGCCCCACATGGGACATGCTCATTAAATATTTCATAGCCTTCCACTTGAGCATGGATGATTGCATACCAGCACTCGCCATTCACTCAAGGTTAAAGCATAGAGGTCATAGCCCTCTATGATTGGTTTTAAAACTATAGATAAGCCCATGAAAAACCCTTGTCCATATTGTTTTTTAATTATTTTTAAATGAATCCCATGTGTTGCATTCAACATCTACCACTATTGTAGAATGATAGGGTAGAGTATGTGCTTTGGATTGGATCTAACGACCACATGCATAAACCAAGTATATGTGCCCATCAGGATCACGATCCATACATGCCAAGCATAAAATAGAGACTTAATGGCGATAGAGCATGTTTTGAAGGGTTTTGCTAGTGAGGTTTTAAAATACTTCTATAGTAGTAATCAGTAGTATATCTCTAGTTGTAAGCTGATATTGCCAACTAGACACTTTGAATGCTAACTAGCGGAGGAACCACCAACAATGCCATCCTATGATAACTATAATTTTCCCCCCTTGTAGACTTTATGTGCAGAGTAGTGGATACTCCCCAACTCTTCTATACATCTACCTTAAGTATGATTTAGTTCTTTCCTCCAACATTCTCCTCCTGCATTTGAATCCCATGGCATCTATCTAGCCATCTACCTCTCTATATATTTTGAGACTCAACCCTTTCTTGCATCGAATTTCCTTTTATTTAATGCACACCAACCTGCTTTGAAGGCTCTCCTCCTCTTGTCAGAAAGCCCATCCCTCTCTTAATTATGAAACCTACCATCCCTTATCCAGATAAGTTTGCAAAGGAGGAGATATTTAAAATAACTCAAATATTATTTAAAAATACCAACTTAAAATAATATTTGTCGAGTTAAATATTATTTTCTATAAAAATAAATGGAATATTTGGTTTATAATAATATTTTACTGTAACATATAATATTATTATATTATACTTATAATATTTCCGTATTAAAGTATATAATAGTTTATATTATAAATAAACCTTCTTATTTATAATATTTCATTCCCTATTATAATCATATATAATAGTCTATATTATAAGTATATATATTATAAATAAACCTCTTTTATTTATAATTTATAATAGTTATATATATATATATATATATTATAAATAAACCTCTTTTATTTATAATACTTAATTTATTCTACTATTATACATATATAATAGTCCTTAGGGTTGATTCTATACATTGCATAATTGCTTTCTTGCAATAAAACTTCGTACAAGTTACCTTTAAGCAACCCATTGTTTCTATGTCCTAAGGCCCATTAGGGAGAATCATGATAAGATTCTCAAATACATGATAGGGGTATCCACCAATCCATTAACCCTCATCTAATTTTGATATATTTTTTAGAATCCAATTGGGTATATGACTTGGATGATTGGTGGTACAACATAGGCTTTATGTTCTATTTGGAATCTAGCATAAGTTCTATATGTCCTAGATATGAATTCACTATTTCTTAGTCCTCCATAAAGGCTACATATAGTGCTTCTAGTGAAGCAAACAAAATATTTTAGATGGATGATAATGATTTTGGTGATTGAAATTCCTCAAATTCTTCCATTCATCCTTTGATGTGATAATCAAAGCATCATATAGCTTGTCTACAATCTAATGTTCCATTAATAGATAAAGCACAATGAGATATAGATGTACTTTATAATATTATCTCATATAGGTGGGATTATTGACCTATTATTTGTGCTTTTATATTAAAAATCAATAAATATTTTCATCAAGGTCAATTCCAATGTCACTTTTGTGTGCATGTGAAATCTTATTGAGTTGAAAAGTGTCCCTTAAGGTGCAATTACAAGTAAGGGTCTCTATATTTCTTTTACTTATCTTGGGGAGAATATTGGTGTATGTGGTGGTTAAGCTTCTCTTGATTACATGACGAATGCTTATACTTGTATTGATCATATTTACCCACTGGGATCATGTAAACCTCTTGAAAAATATTATTTTTCCTAAGGGTCAGTCTCATAACCTTGATGTAAAGGCATCATGTATTTTGGTATAAAATACCCCTTCCTACCAACCGTTTTTCTTATTAGTTGAAGTGTAATTTCATTTGCAGTTAGTGATATTATTTAGTGTCCATAGAAACCCCATCATATTATGTGTTTTTATTTTTTTCTCTATATATTCTTTTGTTAAGCAATACTAGGTAATATTTTATTCCATATGTTTATAGAAATTACTGTAAAATTCAATAGTCATAGCTAATTTCTTTTGTAAGTAGTCTAGTAAAATTAATTTATGAATTTCATTAGGCTTAATGTCCTTATATATATATATAATTTATTAAATGTAGTTCATCTTACATGAGTTTATACATTTACTACTAGTTTTCATACATAGTATGCAACTCATTTTATCTTGAAATTAGGAAAAATATGTCTTTAAATTAACTCAATTATTTTAGCGTAATGGAAAATAATCACATGGAATTTATAATATTGATTCTATAGATTTTATTGTATCCTTAATTTTGATGTATAATTCTATATATCACTATCATATGATCTACAATTTTTAATTTAAAAATTCTGCTTCATATTCTCATAAGTTTTTGGTGGATTATTGACTAATAAAGTTTTATTTTTAATTATATGCAAGATAAATTATATAGTTCTTACATTTTTTGTCCTACCTATTCATGAGCATATCACCAAAAAAATTTATGACTATGATAGATCCATTTTTCAAGCTTTTGTTCCATGTATCATAATCCTCTAGTAGATGAAACTCATCATCAATACACAAATTATCTATATAATATTGAAAAGGAATTGAATATATTAACTTATTGTTTTTTTTGTCAATAAAGAAAGATTGCATTAATGTAAGGGTTTTGTAAGGGACCCCAAAACCTTAGTACATCAAAATTGGAATTTTATTACATCAGTATTACCGGCCAACACATAATTTCCTATAAAAAATGATGATAAACCCAAAGTACAAGGACCAGATAAACTATGGAACAAGAGGGATGATCCCATCCCAAGGTGGGACATCAAATTTTGGGTAGTGACATAATTTGTTATCGGGGAATGTGTGGACCTCCTCTACATCCTTGAATATAATACTGAGCTACACGTGGGTAGCACCAAGGTCATTCACAACCTGCTAGAGGATGACCCCTAGGGACCTGATGGTTTCGATAACTTGTTGAAGGATGGCCCCCTAAAACTTAAAAAATTTAGTAGTCATAGAGAGGGTGTTCGTAGAGATAGCTAGGTTATTAAGAACCATCATGCAGAGATCACTCTTATCATCGATAATTTTCAACATTCCCAAAGCTATATTTTATCCACCTGAGTAAAGGTTTTAGCCATATCAATTGATTTTTTGGAGACAAATCAGAATTTTTGTTCGGATTATTAGTTTTGATAGGGGAAGTCAAATCAGTTTTGAGATTTTTAAGCTATGGGGAGGCATGCATATAGTGAGGGTTGGGATTCTGAATAAGTTTTAATGAAGAGTGCTTCACTGCTCTTGGCTTGTCAAGAAAGTTTGAGGATTAACTTCTGATTAAAGGAGCAGTAGGAGAGGGAAATTTGGGGTCTGAGTCATCACTGGGGATCTACTGGATATTTATTTTGGTGCTATATATGCCAATAGATTTGGTAGGAATGGGGTATGTGGGGGACAGGAGAGGGGGAGTAAAGGGATAGACGATGGGGGGTTGGGTGGGGTGGGTTGAGAGTGAAATAGGGGCTAGGGGCAGACTAGGAAGGGGCAAGGGAGGTGATGTGGGAGGGGCTATGAGGGTGATGGTAGTGATGGGGATGAGGGAGGTTGAGGGGGCAAGGGAGGAGGGGGGACATCGATGATATAAGCTCTTTTGGAGAAGGTATCAAGGGTGTGCTTATAGAGGATATAATGCATGTCTTAATGAATAGTATAGTGGGATTTTCCAGTGTAGACATTTGTGATGGATAGCTTGATTGATCTAAAGAGGTAATCAGGGATGTTGAATTTTTTATTGCCTCTAAAGTGGTTCAATAAAGCAATATGAAATCTTTGTAAAGTATAATAAATTTTATCAATAGTAAACAACTAAAGTATAGGAATCATTACATGATCCCAAAGACCAGGGAGCTTATTTATTTTAATGGTCCCATCAGTATTGAGGAGATCCTTAACTTTATCTAGAAATAATTCAAGCTTTGCTACCATCAAGTATTTGTCTTTGCAAATACTTCTCCCATTCGTAGGAAGGTCGATCACCTCCATGAGCAATTGCACATCAATAGTAAACTCCACTCCATGAACGGAGACATGGTCATCCTCCTAGGAACTAATAATGTTGTTTGTAATATCCTCCTCATTATCGGTAAATTTTCTTAGGAACGGGAGGCAAGTGTGGAGGATATCCTCAACCATAGGGTTGAGGTTCAAGTTTGATGGTTCAAGGATTACCATGGAGAAATAGTATAAGTGGTTCTAGAATTAGGATGCAAAGGATATAAATAAGTCTGAGTGTAATGAAAATTTCTTGAACACAACTTCAATTTAACACTCCAACCATCATGTATGTCAAAAATACTCGGAGTTAAGGTACTATGGAGCGACATGGGGTGCGAAGGGTGGTAATTCATGGGATGTGTTTCCATAAGCATTGCTCAAGAACTGTACGGGGGAGGGATTATGGTGAAGTAGTGATAATCATTAGTGTGGTGGATAATAATAGAATGGAGAGTTGAGCCATCTAGGTTGGTTTTTCGTAGTGATTTCCAAAGGTGGTGCAGATATGGATGTGATTGGAATCACACTCAATATTAGGAAAGCACATGTGAAAAGACCTGATTCTAAAGTTTACAAGGTGGTGATTGGTCAGGCCCCGAGGATTAATATAATAAGTATGAATTCGTGTAATCGAGGAGATACGAGATATCATGGGTCTAACTCCCATGATGAAGTAAATATTCGAACTCAGTGCAAGCAATAAAAAAGGTTGATGATGGATGATTAATAGTGATCAAGGGGGGTAGGGTATGGGTGGACAAGGTACATGTGGATCAACATGGGGGAGGGGATTGAGAGGTGACTCAGGGTGAACTAGCAGGGGTGACACATGGGTGGAGAAGCCAGTGATGTGTGGGGCAGAGGGCTAAGAGGTGACTTAGGGTGAAATAGTAGGGGTGACATGTGGGCGGAGAAGGTGGTGATATTTTCTTTTGAATATAGCCATATTAACCTATTGTTATATAGCCATATTATTTTGAATATTTATAGGTTCTTGAGTAATTACTATAACAATTCATTAAAATTAAAAATTACTTTAATGTCAATGGATAATATTAAGAAAATCCTCCCTCATCTATGCTACCAGTAGGTATACATATATCCCAACTTATAATTTAGTATATTTGCATATGAATTATCATTCTATAGAGTCACAAATCATTTTTATTCAATATCGTAAGAAAGGTTCTCGAGATTCAAAAATATTATTTTAGCTTTCTTATTATCATGTGATCTATACTTGAGGTAATATTCATGTCCTTCAATCTAATATGAAGCACAATTACATTGATGTTTTCTATTAGTTTTTATATTTTTTGTTATTGAGCCTAAGATATTCAAAATACTACCAAATTATTGTATGAATGAATATACCCATTTCATCAATAACGTTATTCTATTAACCATGTGATATTAGAATATCATAATCGCATTCATTACTTTGTTCATTCTCATTTTAAGAAATATCCTTATTTTCTATGTGGTTTAAAGTACAATACTAAGTATCCATAGGATTCTAGCCAACTTATTAGAAACCTCTTCTAATTAACATAACTAACACATTATTAAGACACCTATTTTAACTTCTCATCTAATACTTTTATTTAATATTCTCCTTATATTTTCAAATAATAATGGTAATTTTTCCTTTGTGTTTGCTAAAAGTATTCTTGATATGATAAAAAAATCCTCATATTCACCAGTCACTTTCTTACTACTCTCATAGATAAAATTGTTAAGACACATTTATTAATTATTTATGGTGATCTAAATCTAAAAATATTTCTTCTTGAAGTAACATCTTCATTGTTCCTAGAAATGTAGCCTCCCATCCTATTTTATATACATGTTACAATTAATGTTGTAAAACCTAGTATTTAAATGCACAAAAAATATTTTGACCTATCCCCACAGTATTGCCACCACACATTGGTTTACATAAATCTTAGAGTATACTTATGTAAATCTAGAAAAATAAATCATTGCAAGTAGATACTTACACATATATGACATCAATAAATAGACAAAGATATGAAGCTTCACCCAAACTGTTTATTTTCTTATTGAAAACCATTCAAACTTGAAGTCATTTTTATACAAAAATATTTATTTATATGTATGTGGTTCTATATTACTCATACACTGTATATATTCATATATAAGAATAGTATTTAGGATCCCATATCCTATCTAATGAGAAGAGATCCTAGTTCAAGTTGTTGGTCCTTGATGAACTCCATAACATGACTAGGTTTATTTACATAATAACGTGTGTTATGCACTTGGTGTTTGATATTTTGTGTGTAACAAAGGACTAGATTTTAGACAATATAAAAATATTTAGTATTAAAAATGAGTCATAAAGAAAAATATACTTTATATTTTTAAAAGTATACAAACCTTTTATGTAGTCTTCTTCTTTGTTTCTAGTCTCAACTTTATATTCACATGCAAATATAACTCCCTAATGATCTAGGTAATTATCTTTATTATCAATGGGATAACTATACAATATCCTAGAACTCGAACTACTTAATAATAAGTCTTTTACTATATCTTCCTTTGAACTATTGGTCCTTATAGGTTTATCCCTTAAGATATAGGTCATAATTTCAACCGTTATAACACAATACATCTTGATAGGTATACCTCTTAAATAAAATATGAATGTATACAATGAAATAAAAAATTAATACCATGTTGGGAAAAATGGTAAAATATTTCTAATTTGTTAAAACTTTGTGCAAATGAGAATCCAAAATAAGAGAAAAAAATATCAAAATTAAACATAGAAAACCCTATCTCAAATACCTTATTTTATTTACAATAATTTATTTTATTACAAATCATCATTGCTATACCTTAATTAATATCATTCATTATATAAGAATTATTGTGGGATCAACTTCCATAGTTACATTATTAAAATATATTCAAGGTGTAAGACCATTAAAATGGTAATTTCTTTTAATTTTACTTCTAGCTATTTCTATCATATCTTGTACACAATTTAGAATTTTTATTTACCAAACTACATGTTGTATTTTATAGTACTTTCCAAAAATATTCCAAACTATAGAATTCACCACAATCGAATATAAGATAATATATAAAAAAAGTGATATATATAAATAATATATTATGAAGATGTTGGATCTAGTAAAAATTTCATCATATCATGTCATCATAGACTAATATAATTGATATGTGTATTGGGGATATATATAGTAGATATATAATCCCCAATATTTATAATTACATATTACATTAATGT
Source organism: Wollemia nobilis (assembly GCA_028583015.1). Taxonomy (NCBI): domain Eukaryota; kingdom Viridiplantae; phylum Streptophyta; class Pinopsida; order Araucariales; family Araucariaceae; genus Wollemia; species Wollemia nobilis. Next base: position 2,273,073 of record JAQPPZ010017037.1, read on the forward strand.
AGGCTAACATTATGCTCAATGTTATGCCAATTTCAACCATAAGTTACTAAATTCTTTGAATATTTAGTTAATATTGATCATAAAAGTGGTTTAATCAATTCCACTAGGGATATATACATCAATATCATTTATATGCTTATTGGAAAATGTATATAGGATTATGCTACACATACCAATAGTGTTACACCATGATTACCTATAGGATTACATAGAGGATGATTATATGATTTCATAAAGACTACCCACAATGTTACATCAATGTTTTGTGTAGGATTACATGTATGATTCTCTTAGGATTACATAAGGAACTCCCATATGCTTACATCACATGTTCTATAGGCTTACATTATTAGTACCTACTCTAACCATTAATATCATATTACAATATTCTAACATTACCTCATTATCTAATATAGAGTCTAAATTTAGAAGACATTAGATATGATAGTTTCTTCCTCCAAAAAGAATTTTAAATTGGGATAAAAATGATCTAAACCTCTAAGACTCCCACATAATATGGAAGAATATTACATTACTAATGAATAATTGAGTCTCTATCACCATATAAAAGACTTTCAAAATCCCCATAATAAATTTTCATTAAGCCAATATGATCATATAATTCCTCAAATGACACTTAAATTATTATCATGAGTTAATTTTACCCATAGAATGAGGGAAATATAGAATATATTATTCATAAAGATCCTACAAACTTATTTTATTTTCTAGTAAAATAAATTTGAAACTAAAAAAAATGCTATGAAGAGATCATAAAGTCATGTGATTTGAGGAAAATGGATACAAATACTTCCATATATAGAAGATATGCCCATTGGAAATTTTCATCCAAAATAGGTTGAGAGTGACATTTTTGAAAAAATTAATTTCTTCAAAAAGAAATATTTTTTTTACAAGAAATAATCATAATAAGAAATAATCCTTCTTATACTCATGTTATCAAATAGAATATATCCTTAAGATAATCAAGTGTTGTCACTCTATGCCCACTTTGATATCATGTTAGAATTTGTAGTAGATTCTAAAAATATTATAAAGCATACCATTCACCATAAATTAGATCAAAAAGAATAATATAAAGAAACAAAATAGGATGAAGACGTGGGTGCCTACAGATAATACATAATATTATATCATTACAAATTAACGTAATAAATTAGTAGTTTTTAATATTTATTGTAGATTCCTAATCCTCAATATTAATGATTACATATCACATTAACCAAGGCTAAAATAAAGATAAATATTAAGTCAATTTCAATCATACGTTACTTCACTCTTAATGAATATTTAGTTATATTCAACCATATAATTGGCTTATATAATCCTACATTGGATAAATACATCAACACAAATATAGATAATACGTGTAGGATTACATCACATATACATATAGGCTTACATGAAGATTATACATAGACTTACATAGAGGATGTCCTAGCATTACATGTGAAAGCACGAGATTCCGGTCAAAGGAAACACCAAGTGCAATTGCATTCAAAGTTAAGCACGCCTAAGTCCTAGAAATATAAATTACATGAAACGAAAAAGAGACATGTTGGAAGAGACGCAATCAGATAAAGAAAACACAGCCCTTTCATTAATTTCCTTCGATCTCTGTTACAATAATGCCTCCTCCCTTTTTTGGGGCTAAGGGCGCAAATAGGGTTTGATTACAATCGCTGAATGATTCCTCCTTTCGCGTGCCCACGATTGCAATGGGCGGGCTAAGATGATGCCGCCGCTGATGTCGATGAGTTCTCCCCTTTTGTTGCTTCTCCAGAAGGCCACTGCCACTGAGGCAGCTGGCCAATCCACCTTAAACTGGAATTCGTCCCTGGGCAGGACGAATTTTGACTGTAATTCGTCCCTGGGTGGGACGAATTCTTCTGAGTAGGAGAAACCGACCCGTCGCCGCTCCAATGTCGGATCCCGGGACCCGCAAAACTCCCGCAAAAAGGGGGTTAGGTAATTGGGGCCATTTTGGGACGACCCAGATGGTCGGATTTTCCCAATTTGGCCTCCACCCTTGGGAATTTGACCTTGACACCTGCAAGTTAGCGAAACGACAAAGCAATACAAAACACCCTAAACTCGACCAAAAGCTACAAAATTGCAATTATAGACTAATCAGACCTAGTAACACATAATGCAATCTAAAAAATAATCTAAAGTGCTCAAAAACTAAAATTAGGACTTGGGAGGTGCGGGGGTGCCCAAGTGGGCCTCCCACCGTTGGCCCTCGATTTTGGAGCCAATCCACCAAGGATGGGCCCAAAACCTTTTAGGATTGGGGGTCGGCGAATTGGTAGGTTCAGATGTCCATGCGTCGGATTTGAGTAAGGTTCGAGCTTCCAAAGGCCACCCAACAACCTCCCTTGCAAAAGAGATTGGTGGATGTAGGAAGGTGAACAAAGGGGGATGCAAGTGAGTCTTCAATTCGGCAACACTTCGTTGCTTGAACACTCCTTCAACTCGTATCTTTTGGGTGAGAAAAGTCCCACCTTTTATAGACCCAAGGGGTCTCTTTGGGAGGGAAGCACCAATGCCAAGTGTTGGCCATAGGCGCCATGTGGCAGTCTTGTCTTCCCATGAGGGAGGGGAGTCCTCCATTGACTTGAACTTTGATAAATGCTTCTTGTAACAATCCTCTAACGGCCCCTCTGTCCACTTACACATGCGTGCAAGGTAGGAGCCCTTAATCGACCGTTTCGGGCTGCCACTTGGCACCATTTGCCTTTTTGCCCGTTGAGCTTAGAATTCGTCCCACCCAGGGACGGATTCAGAATTCGTCCTGGGGTGGGACGGATTCTATTTTGAATTCGTCCCCGGGTGAGACGAGTACTGGGCAAAGTTTCCAAGTGTGCCAAATTGCTTCTTGACCTCACAAAATTGCTATGAAAGTGGTTAAGACCACTGTTTAACCTCTGAGGGCTGCCCTGGGGGCTGTGTTTGTCAAAGCGATCGTTGTTTGCAGTCACATAATCGGATTGGTGCTGTTTTGGTGTCTACAGATGCCCCTTTTGGGAAGCGCTGCGGGTGACGCAGTGCTGAGCAAAAATAGATAACCAAAGCACTAATGATTAGGGTTTCTTGGTAACCTAACCAACTTTTGATGCCCCAAGTATGGAAAGGGCATGCATTCTTGAATCCTTGCTTCTGACGAGCTAAGGAATTTGATTTCAAGTATTAACTCGTTTTGGTGAGGTGTGACTTGAACTTAGACATTGATCACCATGAACAAGTGAAGGGCGTTTTTATCCTCGGGGGGAACCTTGTGTTCATGATTCACGAAATGCCAAGTGTTTGATTGATTTGATTGTTGCTTGTTTACCGCCCCAAGCAGGAGCGTGATTGTCTTTGTCAATGATTCTTTGAATGCATGTCGTTTTCCTTAATTGGGTGTGTGATTGTTGATTGGTGACTAATGTGACTACCCCCTCAAGCGACGAATCGATGAGGGAATGACCTTCGTGAGAGAAGCGACGAGTCGCTTGACCCAAGATGACTTGTGCAAGGTTGCCTTTAGAGGGTTTACCGTTAAGCGTGTGCAATTTTTCCAACATATGGACCTATTTTTGGTGGGTGTTAACCCTTTTGGTGATGTCATAATGAGGTGAAATCGTCGAAAACCTATTTCCCGTGGAGCGGTCCGGCTATGATAGCCTTCTTGGGGAACTAGGAGAGCGATAATTTGGACCTCGACATCGATTTTCTTTGCCTAGAGGTTAAGTGCATGAGCACTTATGCCCGGCAATGTTTTTGTTGTGTTTTTGTTGAATTTTGTACTGTTTTTGTTGTTTTTGTGACACCATTTGGTGATTGAATTGTCGGCAATCCGTCCTCCCGTGGAGCGGTCCGGCTATGGTAGCCTTCTTCGGGAGTAGGATAGTGACAATGCAAACCCCGACATCAATTTTGCTATGCCAAGAGGTTAAGTGCAAGAGCACTTGTGTCTGGCAATGTTTATTGCTTGTTTTGTGTTGCATTTTTTTGTTGTTTTGTTGTTTTTTGTGACACCATTTTGGGATTAAATTGTCAAAATCTGTCTTCCCCTGGAGCGGTCCGGCTATGGTAGCCTTCTTAGGGAGTAGGATATTGATAATTTGTGACCCCGATGTCGATTTTGTATGCCCATGTTGTCAGTTGCATTTGCAATCCTGTCAGGCAGTTTTATTGTCTATTTTTAGTGCATTTTTAGTCATTTTTCTTGATTTTTTTTTGTGCTGGTCTGAATTCGTCCCTGGGTGGGACGAATTCCAGATGGAGAATTCGTCCCTGGGTGGGACGAGCGCTGATCAGAGCGCTCGTCCCAGTCAAGGATGAATTCCAGTGCAAAAGGCCTATTTAAGGGCCAAAACTTGATTTTGGGCTCATTTGTGTCATTTTTTTCTTGCGATTTTGGAGCTCGGGAGGAGGAGGTAATTCTGCGAAGCTGAAGCGCCGCTGGAATTCTCTCTCGCCATCATGAGTGCACAAACCGGTTCGAGCGGCGGAGCCGAGGCGAGACCTGTAAGTGACCCTAGGGTTTATTTTGCTTTAACTTAATGCATTGTTTTTGTGTTGCGCTTTTCAAAACTTTAAGATTTTTTTGTGATGTTTTTTGTTTAACAACTAAGGTTAGAAACCCTAGAATTGAAAATTTTATCTTTTTCATTTATTTATTTATATTTTTTTTTTGTTTGCTTGCAGGTTGTTAGGAGCCGCTACCGTGTACCCGCTGCCTTTACTGAGGCGCGGTTGGCCTTGACTGATGGTGACTGGGAATGGCTTGATGCCCTTGGGCTCAAGCTGTGGCTCGACCGGAGCTCGTGGTTTCGGATCGGGCCTATCTGATGGCCCTGATCAAGCTTTGGGATCCGCGGACCAATACTTTCCATCTCCCGACAGGGGAGATGACCGTGACTCTTGAGGACGTCTATCGGTTGCTTCGGATTCCGATAGATGGTCTGCCTATTAGGACATCTCCGTTTGATCAGCGGACTGCTATACTCACGAGATGTTTTGGGCATGGGGGGAGCCGGGTGTAGCAGAATCCAGTGGAGACAACCGAGGCGGATTGCCAGGCCGGCGGGATTTTGGTTGGCCGGTGGAAGGAGAGGGGGTGTTAGGAGTGAGGCACGCATTCCCGATGGGCCTCATTTCTAACATTCTTCTCCCCGATTCGTCAGAGCACGAGGTTCCCGTGGAACCCGCCGGATTTGGTGTGGCAGCTGGCGGAGTGCCCGATAGAGGCACCGTTGATCCCGAGATGGGGACAGACTTTGTTGGCGCAGCTTTACGGGGAGTCAGACGGGGTCCGCCGTCGACGACGGAAGGGTGTCGCTTGTAGCTTTTTGTTGCAAGTGCTGGGGTTGGCAGCACATAGTCGTTGAGAGGCCTACCGGGTTACCGTGGACGACTCGGGCGGCGATGGAGGATGAGGAGATTGGTTATGCAGCTTTGTGGCGACGGTCTGCGGAGCAGGGGCAGAGTCGGCGATGGGCAGGTGCAGTTGATCACTACATTGATGCCTTTTCGCGGCTCACTCCAGGGGAGGTGTTTTGGCGTCCCTATCGGGACTGTCCAGCCTGGCCTGAGGCTGGAGAGTGGCTCCGACGGGCACGGAGGGAGCGATGGTTGACTGGGCGGCACGGGACGGAGCATGAGTTCTTTCCGTACCGCCGGGTTACACGACAGCTTGGGGTGCGCCGTGGGTTGCCTCGGTGAGCCCGTAGGCTATCGACGTCGGGGAGATGAGAGGGATCCGGAGCCGCCCGTCCTCGTGCCATTGGGCGAGGAGTCGGATGCGGTTATTGAGGTGTTGGATGTGGATGACGTAGGTACTACCACTGAGTATGACTCGTGGTGGGTTTTGCGGCGCTGGAGAGGTGAGGGTCCACTGGGAGGCGCGGAGGCGGCAGTGGAGGATGCTGAGGCGGCAGGGGGTGATTGGGGAGGGCCGTTGGATGATGCAGACATGGTGGATGTGGGAGATGAGGATGTGGACTTGGGTGTTCCGGAGCAGCCGGACATGCAGGATGTGGAGGAGCAGTTTGAGCCTGAGCAAGGCATCGTCCCCGTGAGTCCTATGCGTCCGAGTAGCTACGGAGGGGGTGGGGTCAGATGTAGGCGATGAGGTTGCGCGGCTTACGTAGCTGCTACGGATGCGGGATCTGGAGAGGGATCTTCTGCGGGCTCAGTTGGTAGAGCGGGATAGAGTTTTGGCGCAGCGCGATGATGCATTGTCTATCTATCATCGACGGGAGGCAGAGTGGTGTCTGTACCGGATAGACTTGGAGAGGGAGGTCATCCGCCTTGGCGGGCGGCTCCCTGAGCCTTCGATCAGCAGATCTTCTCGACGGACGAGGGATAGTCTGACTGAGCAGTCAGCATCATCTCGCCGTAGGCGGTTAGATGAGGGGGGTGGTAGTAGGCATGATGCGGGGGCTAGCAAGAGGCCGCCCCGCAGGGTCCCGTAGGACCCACACCACGGGGGTAGTTCCCGTCGCACCGATCCTCGCGTGATCATGGTGGCCGACGCCTTAGGTTGGGTTTTGGATATGATTGCGGGGTCTGAGGACCTGTTTTGTAGCCTGCGGGCATCTTTTTGACGATATATATATATATATACCGGTTTTATTTTTGGATTTGTACATGTGATGATGTGATTTTTGTTATGCATGTTTATTTATTTTGATGAATGCAGATGAATTGAATTGTTTTAGATGTCTATGTGATATGCAAGAAATGGATGAATGATATTTTTATTTATCCTCGGTTTTTCTTTGCTGTTTTTGTATTTTCTTGATGGTATCATAAGGATGATAAGTAGCGCAGATGGTTTTGGGCTGAATGTAAGATTTTCTCGAGATTCAGCATAGCTTTAACTCACTATCCATGACCGTACTTTATCTTACAAGACTTTTGAACAAGGTACGAATCGGACTTGTTTTTGACCGAGCTATTTCACATCCCCGTGTGTGCAATTGAGTTCATTTAGTGGTATTTGTTAGGATACCGCCAGTGTCAGATGGGCTTTCAACCGAACTTGTACTGAGGATCACCTAATTAGCTCCACGAATTCCTTTGTTGTATGTACTAAGATTAATCTGCGGTGTAATCCAGGATGCCATAAGCTAGCTCATCCACATGCAAACATTGATCTGTACGCAAGTTAATGTGACAGATATATCGTCATGCGGGAGGTTTACTTCTGTTACCGAATTGGTATTGAAGCTTGCCTTATGACCTACAGAATGCTGAGAGTTCCAGGGATTCAAGGTCAACTCCCTTTTTTTTTCAATTGTATTGGGATACTTGCTCTTTTGTAGTGATAAGATCACTGTTTATTTTGATTTATTTTTCTTTTGAGCAAGGGATTGGGGATATGGAGTGATGAAAATCACTGTTGTTTGTGCCTTTTGATGTGTGCACTATAGTTTGTCAAATTTTTGAGTTTTGACATTTTGCAAATTTTTGTGTTTTGCAACTATTGAGAACTTTAGGGATTCTTAGGGAATTGGGTAGGGAGGAAGCTTGTCCTTTTGCCAACTCTCAACATTCTAGGGGTCATTCGCACAGGGGGATGAGCAAGATAACCGTTTCGCTTGTGGTGACCTAGATTATTTTGCTGTTTCGTCTTTCGTTCACACAATTTTGGGAATTTTAGTGTTTGATTTGTGTTGGGATGTTACGTAACAAGGTGTATTTCAAGTATGACTCTACCTTTGTAAAATCCGTTCGACTTGGTACACTACATGGCTAAAGAGGAAAATGATGACCGAATCACCGAAACTCTTAGTACATTCCTGCACCACCGACCGTAGTGTGGTAAAATTTATGCATGGTGTTTTTGTTGATTTTGATGAATTCGAGTATGCCTAGAATTGAGATGCAAATCTTTGTTGATTTTGATGATTTTTGTTGTTTTGTTTTTGTTGAATTTATTGATTTGTTTGACCAAGAGATTGCGATAATCCTTGGAGCTTTTTGGGTTGACCAAGAGATTGCGATAATCCTTGGAGCTTTTTGGTGACCAAGAGATTGCGATAATCCTTGGAGCTTTTGGTTGACCAAGAGATTGCGATAATCCTTGGAGCTTTTTGGGTGACCAAGAGATTGCGATAATCCTTGGAGCTTTTTGGGTGACCAAGAGATTGCGATAATCCTTGGAGCTTTTTGGGTTGACCAAGAGATTGCGATAATCCTTGGAGCTTTTTGGGTTGACCAAGAGATTGCGATAATCCTTGGAGCTTTTTGTTTGTTTGTTTTTGTTGAATTTTTTTTTTTTTTTTGGTACATGGCTTTCTTAGATATGAAATGGTCGCAAATGACTGATATTCAAGGGTTCTCGTTTCCTTGATACCGTCAAGAGAAGCTAGCCTGTACGTTCCTCGTCCTATTTTGCTATCAATGACATAAGGACCTAGCCAATTTGCCACGAATTTGTCCCTCATATGGGACGGCAAATTAGAGTTTTGTTGGTTTTCCTTCGTAACCGCATCACCAACCCGAAAGTCTCTTAGGTGAACTTTCATGTTGTAAGCTCTCTTAAGCCGCTCTTGATAGATACGTAAGTGCTCGAGAGCATTAACGCGTCTTTCGTCAAGCAACGTAAGTTGGTCTAACCGGGCCTCGCCGTGCAAGTGTCATCATCGATGAATTCCCGCATTGATATGCGGAGGGAAGGAATTTCCAACTCGAGAGGCATTACCGCCTCCGAGCCATACACTAGTGAAAACGGAGTTGCCCTGAGTGGGCGTCCGAATGCTAGTGCGATAGGGCCCAAAGGGCAAGTGGGATTTGTATGTGCCAATCCTTATGACTGTCTCGCGACGGTCTTTTTAAGGATGGCGACTAGCGTTTTGTTTGACGCCTCTCGTTGCCCATTTGCTTGCGGATAATAGGGTGTTGAAAAGTCGTGCTGAATTTTGTACTTTGTGGTTAAAGCACGCACGTCTTTGTTCTTGAATGATGGCCCATTATCCGAGATTATTTTGGATGGAATACCAAAACGACATATGATGTAATGCAAAATGAACTCCGCAATGCGGGGTCCTGTCGTAGAGGTTAACGGAATTGCTTCCACCCATTTGGTAAAATATTCGATGGTCGTTATGATAAACGTGTGATGGCCTGACAATGCAGGGGATATATTTCCGATTAGATCGAGGCCCCACCACGAAAATGGCCAAGCAGACCGGACCGTCTCGTAGGGCCCGGGAAGGTGCGTGCATCGATTGGCATGATGTTGACATTTTACACACCTCTTGACATACACGCAGCAATCTCGCTCTAAAGATGGCCAATAATAGCCCATGCGAAGAATGCGCTTTGCAATGGCCATACCACCGAAGTGGCCGCCACATGTACCGTCATGCGCTTGGGTGATCGCCCAAGTGGACTCTTGCCGGTCCAAGCAACGAAGAAGAATTCCATCGTAGCTGCGACGATACAAAATGTCTCATATCAAGACATATTTTGCTGCTTTCGTTTGAATGTTCGTTTTGCGGCTTGCGTCAATCCAAAGGGTAGATTACCTAACTTGAGGTAGTCTCTTATGGGTAAATACCATCTCGTTGATCGGATACCTCGACAGCTTGAATAACCAATCCCTTTTGGAGTTCTTCCCTAACAAATGCCGATTGGGATAGAACTTGTAAGAATAGCGTTGTGTTGCTATTAATGGGAGTGGGGGAGAATAAAGACCCCAGCTTGGCATGTTTCAGATAGTCTCGGATTCGAAAGAACTTATCCGAAGATGGTTCGATCCGGATCATGTGGATTCCTCGGCGTCAAGTCCGAGCTTGCGCGCTCCATCGCGGGTTGCGATAAGGTTTTGACCCGAATGGTTGTTACATCACCGGAAAGGTCTTGCGGGATTAGTGACCCTAAGGAGGCCATTGTGTCCGCAAAATGATTCGATGATCGAGGGAGTGCCTCGATGTCATACCACTCAAGTTTTGCAAGAATTTATCCACGAGGGCTTTATAGGCCTTCGTAACTGGGCATTTGCATTGATATACCCCTTTGACTTGATTGACGATTAACAGCGAATCGCCAAAGATGTTCAATCTTTTGATGTTCATGGCGATTGCTGTCTGAAGACCTAGGAGCAAGGCTTCATATTCGGCATTGTTGTTGGTGCACTGGAAGTTTAATTTAAATGACAGGGGCATTGGAGCGCCCTGCGGTGTGAAGAATACAATTCCTGCGCCACCACCTTGCTCGCATTTAGAACCATCAAAAAATAAGGTTATGTCGGCCCGAGACTCTGCTCTTCGTAATCTGGCGATTCTCGAGACATGGAAGACCTCATCATCGGGTAGTTCTATGACCAGAGGCTGATCGTCTTCAAGAGGAGCCTCCGCTAGTTGATCGGCTATGACTTGTCCTTTTATAGATTTTTGCCCAATAAACTCAATGTCAAATTCCGTCAACAACATGATCCATTTCGCCGTGCGGCTACTATGATAAGTACGACTCATCATGTATCGCAATGGATTCTCCTTAGACACAACATACGTCGTGTTGCTCAAGCATGTAGTGGCGTAGCCTTTTGGTAGCAAACACCACCGCCAAGCGTAGTTTCTCAACGTATGCATAGTTAAGTTCGTAATCGACCGTGGTGCGGCTAAGATAGTAAGTAGCCTCGTTCTTTGTGAAGTTCATTCTTCCGGGCTAGCATTGCGCCCTGCCACCTCAGCAGCCGAGATGTATAAGTAGAACGGCACACCTGGTCTAGGCGGTGCCAATACGGCGGCGAAGCCAAGTATTGTTTGATTTCGTCAAAGGTCGACCGGCACTCGTCATCCCAATGAAATGTGACCCCTTTGTGCAATAATTTGTTCATTGGTCGGCATTTGTCGATAATTGCGCTATGAAGCGTTTAATCGACGCGACCTTTCCTTGCGGACTTCTGAGCTGCTTGATAGTGGTTGGGGGAGCCATTTCAAGGATTGCCTTGACTTTGTTTGGGTCCACTTCGATGCCTCTTTTGGAGACTATAAAACCCAAGAGTTTTCCAGATGTGACGCCGAACACGCACTTCTTGGGATTCAGTCTGACCTTATGCTCTATGAGGCGATCGAGAATCTTGCTTAAGTCACCGAGATGATCTGAGCGCAATTTAGACTTGGCTAACAAATCATCCATGTAATCTTCCAAAGTTTTGTGCATGTAATCGTGGAAGATATACGTCATAGCACGTTGGTATGTAGCGCCAGCATTTTTAAGGCCAAAAGGCATGACCTTATAACAAAATGTCCCCCAAGGCGTTGTGAATGCCGTTTTGAGTTGGTCTTCATGGATTGATACGAATTTGATTGTATCCCGAGAAACCGTCCATTAGGGAGAGCATTTCGTGACCTCGTCGTAGCGTCTACCAATGCGTCGATGCTTGGCAAGGGGAAATCATCCTTAGGACTCGCTTTGTTTAGGTCTCGAAAGTCGGTGCATATGCGAATCCTCCCGTCGGGCTTCTTGACGGGAACCATGTTGGACAACCATGGCGGATAATCCACGCAGATGACAAATTGTGCATCCAACAGCTTTTGTAATTCGTCTTTGACCATCAAGGCCACTGTTGGGTGCATCTTTCTTAGTTTTTGCTTTACTGGCTTGATTTTTGGATCAAGCGTTAAATTGTGCATGACTAGCTATGGGTCTAGTCCTGGCATATCTTTGTATGACCATGCAAAAACCTCCTTCTTTTCTTTAAGAAGGGCAATGTAATCGGCTTGCTCTTCGGGGGAAAGGCTTACCCCCAGCTTGAGAATCCTTGGATTCATTGGATCTGTGCCGATGTCTACGTCAGCCGTCTCTTCGACTGACATGTGAGATCCGTCCTCCAACTGATGTGGAGTTGGGATTAAATGGATATCATCACCGAGTTAAGATCTCGCGTTTGGGACCTCGGGTCCCTCTTCAGCTTGAAAAATATCTTGAGTTGTCCTTGGGGTAAAATGAAGCATTTCACCGAAAGGCCGAGACTCGATGGTGACAATGGTGAATTGACGCGATCCCGACCGATGGTATCCATGTTTAGATGCAATGACCGAGATGGATCGGTCGGATTGCGGATGGGTGTGGTCAAATCAATGGAGATCATGTGGATGGAATGAATTTGGTCTCCATAACCACGGGTGTGACGACTTGATTCTTTCATATGTTCCCTATACTCTGGATCTGGCTCTACGGGAACAGGCACGAATGGATCCTCTCTAGGTGCAAATTCGTCTCTATGTGCGAAAAGGAAGGCGGGGTCTTCCCTCGGTACTGTTGTCCTGATGGGATCTTGAGGTGGACGATGCTCATCTTGAATTTGGAGCCATAGGCCTAACACTTGGTCCCACCTCGTTGGGTCTACGTGCCATTCATGTCCTAACCGTATACCCATTTGTCCCATTAGATCTTCATGGGTTAGAGCGCGGTGATGTCGTCGCACATGTCTGAGATAGTCCATCTCAGTCTCGTCTTCTGAATCGCTTTCATAGATCCAAAATTGTTCATCCTCTTCAAAGATCTCGTTGCTTCCGACATTGAGGACTCTTCCCTGCTCCAGAGAATTAATCTGGTCCCATTGCGGTTGTTCCACTCTTAGTGGAGGGACCCGATTCTTTTGAGACTCGTGTTATTTCGTCCGGAACCTCTAAGGGGAACAGCTTTCAAAAAAATGTCCGGGAAGCCGTTGTTGTTCTCTTTGATGACTCGTTCTCCGAACTTTCACCTCTCTCTAGCAAAGGAGAGGGATTATTGCTATTTCCGGGGGTGTTTGTAGACCATGGGAGATAATCCCCCAATGTGTATTCTCGTGTTTGGATTGGCGTACGGGTCTTGTGCCAATCCCCCCGTTGCCTATTTCTAGGCCTTGCATGTTTTCAACCAAGATGTCTAATGGCAGGGGATGGTTGAACCCTACCCCCGACTTGTCATATGGCATCCCGATACCTTGGTTGGCAAAGGATCCGCATCCCTTGCTCATATCTCGCCTAGCCCATACCCATGCCAATTGCATTGTTCGAGATATTTTAGGGCAAATTCTCGGGTTCGACAGATAATTGATGTTTTCGACAAAAGGCTCTTCATCTGCTTCCTTTTGTTCGCATGGTTCATAACCATGATCAAGGCCCCCATACACAAAATTCGTTTGGTTCGGTGGGTAGCCTAGAGGGACGATTGTTCCAATGGGAAGGCGAGGTCTTCCCATGTCTTGTACCGACTCCAGTGTGGGGGTTGCCACAACATTTTGCACTATGTACTCTCCCAGGCCTATACTGGCCATCTCAAAAGTGATTGTTGATGATTGGGTAGGAGGAAACGGTAGTCCTTCCTGAGTCCATTCCATGTTTGGTTGTTCGAGGAATCTTGGTTTCCGTTGCGTTGGGCGCTTCCTCTCGTTGGATATTGCCGAGATCGTGGGCAACCCCTCTTCTAGAGGCTTAACCTCCTCCATGATTTGCTTTCCCTTGTCCTTCCGTTGGGCCACGATAGGTGGCGTTGATGATGAAGGAGCCGATGATGAAGTCTCACCGGGCTGGGATTTTGCCTTATTTGCCACCATGGTGCTCGCGGTATCGGACCCGTTTAGATGGATTTAATTGAAAATCCAAATGCGTTGATGGGAGGGTCGATTGAGGTATGAATTGTACCGCATTGCAATACTTGAAGGGCTCTAAGTCCATTGGGACTACATGTATTTGCCCTTCATAGGCATACTTCAAGCACCGGTGTGCGATCGAGGGGACACACTTCATGTCCCTGATCCAAGGCCGCCCTAGCAAGATGTTATAAGCCATTTCGCCTTCCAACACATGGCACAAGTGTGGGTATTGACTTTTGTCCTACCCGTATAGGCAGTAACAACCGTGCCGACTGTCGAGCAAATTGCATCGTTAAAAGCTCGCAGGTGTACGTGGAAGCCGTGATGTGAGAGGCCGGCGCTTTAAATGCTTTAACGCCGCAGATGGTTATGATGTTACCGGACGAGCCAGTATCTATCAAGACTCTCTTGTACGGGATCCCGTTGACCCACGCGATAACGTGTGGGGTGGATCCGGCATGTCATTCGATATTGCTTTGACCTCATTTTCTTTGACCGTACATTGTTTCACATGTCCCACGAAGGCGTTGAAAGAATTAGCTTCGTGGGGTTGTACTTCAATGGCTTTTAAGATGTCCATAAGAGCTTCTCTATGTGGAGCGGATTGTTGAATAAGCTCGTAGATGGACAGCCTAGCCGACGTGGTCCGCAAACTCGCGTGAGTTTGGTTCGTATCGTGACCTCGGGTCTAGGCGGAGGTAACTCGCGTTGGGCGTTGTTGAGGCCGCGATGTCGACGGAACTTCCCTCGCAGGTACCTCGGGGGCAACCGCCGGGTATTTTCTGTTCCTTGTTACAATGCTAATCATTCCCACAAATCCTTGCGCGGGAAGATCTTGTCGCACCTCGTTTATTTGGAGCGGTTTTGTCTCGCGCCTCGTGAGGTGCAAGGGGTCCTTGAATACCCCCATTTGTTGGTTGTTAGGTGCGATGGGGTTGTCCACGACCAATGTTCGATTGTCGATCAAATCCTGGACTAGTTCTTTGAATTTCTAGCACCCATTTAGGTCATGTCCTCTGCGTCTATGAAATCTGCAATACAATTCCTCCCTATACCCCCTAGGCTTGGGAACGTTAGGGTCAAAAATTTGGATTTCTGGCAGAGTAACTAGATTCGCCGCTGACAAGCGGTCAAATAAGGAGTCCCTAGACTCCGCATACGGGGTGAATTGTCGCCTAGGGCGACGCTGTCGATATCGTTCTTGTCTCCTGTTATCTCTTTCGTAAGCGGAGGCACCGCTCGGTAGTTAGCCTTTGAGGCTGCGTTTCTTGCACTGGCGCGGGGACATTTATCGCAACTTGGTTGATTGCAGCGTGTTGTGGTTGCGTTGTCCCGCTTTAGTGGTTTTATTCCACTCTTTCTTCTTAGGCTTGGCAATTGCGCCTTCGCCTATCTTAATCTCTTCTATGACTCGGCTTGCGCCAAAGCTTCTTCTAAGTCGTCATATTGTCGCAAACAACAATAGACCGTAGATTGATTTTAAACAACTTTTCGCGAACATTTGCGTGAGGTCCGACATGGGAGGACGGTAGGGTAACTTAGAAAGCAAAGCTCTCCATCGGTTCCCGTACGCTGCCATTGTTTCCTCCTCAAATTGTTTAAGGCTAGCAAGATCACTAAGTGATGCCTTCTTCCTTGTGTTGAAGGCGAAACGTTCAAGAAACGCATCTACTAGCCGATCTAAGCCGCTTATGCCGTGTTTGGGCAGCTGTGTGAACCAATCCGAGGCAGGGCCCGCGAATGTGGTTATGAATGTTCTAAGCAATAATGCGTCGTTATCTTGAATGCCGAAGCATTGGCTTAGAAACCGTGTAACATGTTCCTGTGCGTCCTCTTCACCTTTAAAAACTGCCAATTGAGGCAACTTAAAGTGTTCGGGGTAAAGAGGTGTAGGCACTGAGGGATGCACCGGATTATTGCGGAGTAGACGTAATGTGGGTTTTTGATGCCCAACAGCTTTTGTCTCCACCGACTCTAAACGCTCCAATAGCGCTTGGTATGCATCGGAAGATTTTATTTCTTCCTCTCTTGTTCGCTCTTGTTGCAAGTTACGGTAAACTGGAGGCCTATGGAGGGGTGGCCGAATGGCATCCTTCCCGCCTTGATGGGGAGTTTCGATATACTCCTCTTCTCGGTTCATACTCCTCGTAAAATTCTTGAGGAGTCTCAGGGCGAAACCTATGACCCTGATCAAGTTCTTGCTGAAGGTACCCATCATTGTTTCGGGGAGTTGCCTCCCTCTCGAATCTATGGGGTCTTGGAGGCAGAGCTTGACGAGGTCGTGGAGACCTGTCTTGCGCCAACGGATTACGCCTCTCATACTGTTCAGCTCTTTGGATGCGAGGGGTTGGCCCCCTCTCAGGTATTTCATAGCGTAACTCATCCGCTTCGCGTTGCATGCGTTCTTTATCCAAGCGGTATTGATACTCTATCTCTTGTCGACTTTGTTTAAGCCGCATGATTTGGGCTTGACGGGTGGTATATCTGGCGACAACCAGATCAATTTGTTCTACCCTATTTTGTTCAGAAGGTTCAAATGTTCCTCCTATGGGTTTACCTCGATTTTTATGCTCTAAAATCTCAAGGGGTCGCTTCCTCCGTCGAGGTAGGCGTATGTGCTCGAGGTTCTGGCCTCAAGGGGTGATCATGATATCCCGTCGGTGCGGAAATGCAAGGTTCCCGCATTGTTTGTTGCTCTCGAGGAATGCGATGGTTTTCCTCATACTCCCTTTCACGGGTGTAAATGGGATGGGCGGAGTTAGGTCGCCCTATGTAAGGAGCCCCGCGCTCCGGATTTGGTCTCTCCGTTTCGATGATAGGTAAAGAAGGGACGCCATATCCACGTTGCCCCTCCAAATGGACAATGTGCCTGTTTAGCGCTTCATCGCGCGGTGGCCACTCATGCCTACCTTCAAGAGGTGATTCTCTATTTATGTCAAGGTCTACATGTAAGGCATCTTCCCGAAAGGGGCTGCTTTGAATAGGCATACCCCACCGAGGATTCTGAATTGGATTCTTTTGTAGGTTTGACCTATAAGGCGGTATGACCAAATCCTCAGGATTGAAGTGAAGGCAACTTGCGCCTGCTTTTTGTGTACCTTCCGGAGCTTCCGCCCTTGATTGGGCTTGACTGCGGGTGTACACCATTGCGGTGCTTCTATGCTATCTAAATAAGTTTTTATCTCGTTTTATGATTTTCTTTTTTTTTTGTCTACACTAAGCGTAATTAAACACACACATTCACAAAACCGTGATTATCTCTTTTAAGGATTCTTGGTGTGCCCTAGACTGGTTTAGTGCATTTTGATGTTTTGTTTTGTTTTTGTAGGTTTTGTAGAACGTTTAAATGCATCATGTAGGCTCTTATAACTCCAAAAAGGTCGCCCCTTCAATATACCAACCAAGCCGATATACCAACCTCTCTATATACCCGCCCTTACGAGAGGGAGACTATAGGTACGTGAGAGCAGAAGGTACGTGGTACGTAGGCGGTACGGAAGGGGGATTGTCCTGTTAATGGCACCTACCATAGAAAACTTATCCTCGCGCGCATGGGAATCACCCCGACCTACGCTCGGTCTGTCTTCGTCAGATTTACGCCTAACAACAGCTTGACAATCGGGAAATGGATGCAAATCAAGCCAAGGTGGTGATTAAATCCACCAATGGTCTTGATCAAGGGTGGGGTCTTACGACCAGCTCCTTGGTTTAAAGTTGTTTCGTGATGTGTGTGGGATTCGTTTTATCCAACAAAATGAAACTAGCATACATGACTTTTCCTAATGCAATGCAAGATTAAATGAAAACAATTAACGAAACAGAAATAGAAATAGAAAAATATAACAGAGATCATGAAAATCCCTACCTCTTCTCTGCCTGCTCCTGTTGTCTCTGAATTTCTGCTCTGAAAATCCACAGACAGGAATTCGTCCCTCTGGGAGACGAATTGAAAAGAATTCGTCCCTCCCAGAGACGAATTTGAATTCGCCTCGGGTCGACGAATTGGAGAAAAGGATTCGTCCCCGTCGAGACGAATAGCCACAACAAAAAAGATGTACCTATCAAGCACAAACACAAAACTTTGATCAGTTTCTGTGATTTCAAAAACCAGGGAACAGAGTCCCACCGTGATCGCCACTGAAAGCACGAGATTCCGGTCAAAGGAAACACCAAGTGCAATTGCATTCAAAATTAAGCACGCTAAGTCCTAGAAATATAAATTACATGAAACAGAAAAGAGACACATTGGAAGAGACGCAATCGATAAAGAAAACACAGCCCTTTCATTAATTTCCTTCGATCTCTGTTACAATAATGCCTCCTCCCTTTTCAGGGGCTAGGAGCGCAAATAGGGTTTGATTACAATCGCCGAATGATTCCTCCTTCCGCGTGCCCACGATTGCAATGGGCGGGCCAAGATGATGCCGCCGCTGATGTCGATGAGTTCTTCGCCTCTCGCTTCTCCCGCGAACAAAGAAATGACCAAGACGTTAGTAGCACCCGCCGCAAATGAAAAGCATTCTCTCTCTAAAACTAACAAAATATGCATACGAATATTTGCCCGAAACCGTGAAAACAAGAATCCAAATTGCTTCAAAACCCGACGTAAGGTAAGAAAAGTTACCGTAAGGCCACCGCCACCGAGGCAACTGGCCAATCCACCTTAAACCGGAATTCGTCCCCGGCGTAGACGACTTCGACCGTAATTCGTCCCCGGGTGGGACAAATTCTTCTGAGTAGGAGGAACCGACCTGCTGCTGCTCCAATGTCGGATCCCGGGACCTGCAAAACTCCCGCAAATAGGGGGGTTAGGTAATTGGGGCCATTTTGGGACGACCCATATGGTCGGATTTTCCCAATTTGGCCTCCACCCTCGGGAATTTGACCTTGACACCTGCAAGTTAGCGAAACGACAAAGCAATACAAAACACCCTAAACTCTGACCAAAAGCTACAAAATTGCAATTATAGACTAATCAGACCTAGTAACACATAATGCAATCTAAAAAATAATCTAAAGTGCTCAAAAACTAAAATTAGGACTTGGGAGGTGCGGGGGTGCCCAAGTGGGCCTCCCACCGTTGGCCCTCGATTTTGGAGCCAATCCACCAAGGATGGGCCCAAAACCTTTTAGGATTGGGGGTCGGCGAATTGGTAGGTTCAGATGTCCATGCGTCGGATTTGAGTAAGGTTCGAGCTTCCAAAGGCCACCCAACAACCTCCCTTGCAAAAGAGATTGATGGATGTAGGAAGGTGAACAAAGGGGGATGCAAGTGAGTCTTCAATTCGGCAACGACTTCGTTGCTTGAACACTCCTTCAACCTCGTATCTTTTGGGTGAGAAAAGTCCCACCTTTTATAGACCCAAGGGGTCTCTTTTGGGAGGGAAGCACAAAAGCCAAGTGTTGGCCATAGGCGCCATGTGGCAGTCTTGTCTTCCCATGAGGGAGGGGAGTCCTCCATTGACTTGAACTTTGATAAATGCTTCTTGTAACAGTCCTCTAACGGCCCCTCTGTCCACTTACACATGCGTGCAAGGTAGGAGCCCTTAACTGATTGTTCTGGGCTGCCACTTGGCACCATTTGCCTTTTTGCCCGTTAAGCTTAGAATTCGTCCCACCCAGGGACGGATTCAGAATTCGTCCTGGGGTGGGACGGATTCTATTTTGAATTCGTCCCGGGGTGAGACGAATACCGGGCAAAGTGTCCAAGTGTGCCAAATTGCTTCTTGACCTCACAAAATTGCTATGAAAGTGGTTAAGACCACTGTTTAACCTCTAAGGGCTGCCCTGGGGGCTGTGTTTGTCAAAGCGATCAGTGTTTGCAGTCACATAATCGGATTGGTGTTGTTTTGGTGTCTACAACATGTAGAAATTACATAGTCTTACATCAAGATTTCCTATATGATTACATAGAGGATTCCAATAGGCTTACATAAATAATGCCTCTATGATTACATCACCATTGTCCACCTTACTCGATAAGATCAATTATAATTATACAACATTGCTAGAATAATATTTTTCATACTTGAATATGCGTTGACACTTTTAAAACCATTTGATTTGTTTCTCACATATCTTTATAATATTTAACATGAATTCCAACTTATATTTTCCCATCTCTCTTATATATCTTATTTATTCCTATGAACAATCATGCTAGAGCAATTTTTCTCATCTTTGTGAGTCATAGAAATAAGATAATAATGATAACTCCCACATTTATCTATGCTATCATGCTATGTGCAAATATCTTATTATTTACACTATAATAAGGTTAAACTACATCATCCATTATAAAACTATGCATTTGATTACTTTGAAATAATATTAATATTATAAACTATTAGAATCATATGTATACTTCCATTATATCATGTGATTATATATGCTAAATAATTATACTTAATCCAAGGTATCTCTATATATTAGAATAGGTTGAGTATGAACTAGCAATTTTAATAATAACTTATCAAACTCTTTTGACATCCTTTATTATTGAATTCCCCTAAATCCATGATTAAATAATTAAAATATAAACCTCTAAGGACTAATATGTCAAAGTAGGAGAGTTATGGGTACTCAATGACCTTTAAAAAGCCTTTAGATGCACGTGGTATGGTTATGCATAAGAGGTAGGACCCGAAAGGTACTTGTAAAAAAATGGCTAATCTATTATGAAAGTCAGCCTGCAAGTATAATGGCATGGCGAATGACCCTATTTTTTCAAAAAAATTATCAAAAAATGGTGAATTTCAAAGCTTTGATCGGACCTGGTGAAAAACAAGTTTGGCTATGCAAAACACTTTTCAAAACTTGATCTGATCTCATACGATTGTAAAATAATATCCAGTAACAGATCAGATGCATATTATTGTCCAAAAATGGACCAGATGCATAATATAGTCCAACAACAAACTAGATGCATAATATAATCTGGTCAACCATCAGATGCATACATGATCTGATTTGGAACTGATGCATAATCTGATCTAAATTGGACCGGATGCAAAAATATGATCCGATTTTGTATCAGGTGCATAATATGATCTAACCACCAACCATATGCATACTATGATATGCTTTTGGACCAGTTACATATGAAGTTTTGATCACACACCATGTGCATAATAGGACCCAGTCTTAGACCGGGTGCACAATATGATCCGGTCATCGACCAAATGCATAATAGGATCCGATATTGCATTGTAATGGATGCAAAAAAGTTTTGGTTCTAGGGTGGTGAGCATCATGCGAAATATGATCTAGTTCTCCTACCATGTTTTACACATTCAATCATCAATACCACATGTCCAATAGAATGGAGCCATGTTTCAACCTTGTTTCTTCAATCTATAAAAGGGCATCAAATATCATTTTTTCCATTTTGTTTCTATGAAAACTACAAATAGAGCAAACCATTTCATTCAATATTGAAATTACCAATCCTTTTCCTTCAAATTCCAACTTCTTGCAATGGCCACCCCTTCCACCCATGTACCAAAATTCAATAATTCATAATGCACTTTGATTTCGGATGTGATGACAACCCTGGGGATGGAGTTTAAGTGGCTCAATAATGCAAGTTTAACAACCCTTATTTCCATGCCATAATTCAAAACATGTAAAGTCCTCCTGCAACATATTATAGCCAGATATGACCACGACAAGGCTACAATGAATATTAAAGTATGAAATAGAAATCTATTCTTCAACATCACTCCTCGAGATATTAACAGATTGACAGGTATTTCATTCATTTGTTTTACATAAATGTCGACGAGGTTGCAATTGTCTCCTAATGACAAAGTACACCTAGAAAACAAGTACAGCTCTCATCAAAATATTTGGTAGGTATAAATCTTGTTAATTATATGTTATTAATGTTCAATGTTTCAAATTTGTAAATTCACATCTAATTTTTTATGCAGCTTCTACCGCTAAACAAAAAAGAGGTTTATCAATCGGTGATGTCATCCATCAAACTCTAAAGTCCATTATCAAATTTTTCTAGGCTAGACTAATTCTGATGGGAAGATCAGAAATTCTATTTTGAACACTTGCTTATATTATTTAGTCTAATCACAATCAAAAGTACGATTGGTGCACTTATATTTCAGACTAAATCAAGTTTGAGTAAGGGAAGGCAGAAATTACAAGGAATAAAAAAATTGCTGCCACAAGGGATCACAAGCCAAAATAAACTGGTGATTCAGAAGACACGGGTTCTGAAGCAACACCTTTGTAGAGGCCACATAAATGTTCTAGGTAAGAAACTACTCCTAGGGTTTCTTGTACACCTAGGTATGCAAAAAATGTGTAAACCAAATCTAGTGTGGCCAACCCCTCCCCCATTGCAACATAAATTCATCATGTTTCTTCATATTCAATTATTTTAAATTAATATTTTTGACTATTTTTTAGTTGATTCTCAAAATCAATAAGTTACATCACAAGGTAGAGGCCAAATGCCACCACCGCCTCCATTGTAGAAAATTATTGCATCATGCTCACCGGTTCCACCATAGCTACCACTTCCACCTAATCAGTGACAAGCACTAACACAACCTTTGACAATGCCTATGCGAGGGCAAATCGATGTTGGAAAAAGATTATTTTTACAAAGATCACAAGGCACTACTCAAAGTTTTGGGCATGGGTTTTCACACCCATAGATATCACACATGCCAGCACCAAGTTCTAGGCATGGATGGTCTCAATTTAATTTTTCAACAAATTCACAGGCACCAAAAGTTTCTACAGAGGGATTGGATAATATTCCACTTGATGAGGATTTTCTTTTGCAGGGCAACATTGAAGGCTTCAAAGCAACATATGTGCTAAGACATGAAGGAGATCAAGGAGAAGCCACTGACCCTACAAATTAGGAGATAATATTACCATCAACTCAAGGAGTCGACCCTCCTTAGGGTCCTTAAACTAAGAATAATATTGTAGATTTTAATAAAAATGTATTATTAGTTGAAACCACAGAAGCTACAATTAATCAGTTTGTATTAAAATATTTGAAGAAATTGAAATAATGGGAATATCAAGCAAATGTCCTTTTAAGGAAATCAATATCCGATATAAAAATTATGGAAAAAGAGATTCTCTTTATTCTTTGGTTCAATATGAACCAGAAAAGCTTGATGGCCTTTTAAAACAGGCCACATCAAGAATTGTTTAGCCTAATTTTATTTATGATGATGATATTTTGAATGTTGTTGTTAGTATATTGGAGAACATTAATGTCGAAGCCCAAGCATTTTATAACCAGTGGGCTTATGATAAGGACAAATTTGCATTTGTTGAAGCTACAAGTGATATGACTGAGGTAACAAAACTTTTAATGTTTCAATTTTGTATTGCAGTGAAATTTTTATATTTCTTGAAAATATTAAATAATTTTAATATAACCATTTTGAATTATGTTCTCAATTTGTTTTTGCATTCAAACTTCAAACACTTAAAAACATAGGTTAAGAGCATGGATGTCAATATTAAATGGGGAAGACATTTTTGAATCATGCAATAGAAATGAAAAATAAAATGCAATAATTTTTTTTAGAAAATAATCGTTTAAAAAAATACATCAAGGAGAAGCTTAAAGAAGATTGTAAACTTGTTCTTGAGAAAATAAAGTAAATGCTTCAAACAATACTTGAAGATACAAAAAAAAAGTGTAATTGGTGTCAAGTATTGTGAAAGTACGTGATAACCTGGGTAGATTTGGAGCACTTCCAGAAGAGAGTGACACAGATACCGAAAAAGGAAAATAAACGACAACTGCAACAGATATTGAAGAAACCAAGCACCAATCAAATGTTTAAATTTGTAATTTGAAAATGTAATATGCTCTAAAGTTGATTGTAGTCAACAATTTTGAACAATGTAATATGTTTCTTTTTGAACTAATGATAATGACATTATCTCAATTTGTGTTTTCCATAATTCATGGTTTACTTGCATTTATAAATATGTGTTGCAATTTTAGTTTATTTATGGCTAATATTGTTCACTATGGTCATATCAACAACAAAAGCATTATAAATAACATTACAGACCAACAATAATATAACAATAATAAAATTTAAAACATGAAACATAGATATTTATCAATGAGGAGAGTTGAGACATCATGACATAAACATACAATTGTAAAAACTGCAAAAATATATGAGACATGTAATTTTTGAAACACTAATGTGATATAAAACAACAATTCTATAAAATCTTATAAATCTTGAACAATATTGTGAAATATTCTATGAAATTTGTGAAATCAAAACACTATTGTGTTTATCAATATCAATGAAATCATGGAAAATTATCATTATGGAAGTTGAAATATTTTAGCTTATCCAGAATCATTATGAAGCATAGTAGAAATCTGTGTCTCCACCATTTGATCACTAAAAGCATCATCATCGTAGTCATCGATCGTATTCGACGTTCCTCTTATGTTTTCCAGGGAACTCCAGTGTGCCAAAGCTCTATCATATGGAAATGTATCCAAATGATATGAAGAGACATATATTCTTAAATAATTTTCTAAATTTTTGTTGAGTCTGTTACAAAGTTTAGATTTAACAAAAGAAAGTGCACTGAAAAACTCTTTCATCTTCGACTGACCCCAAAATCATTGTTTCACATAATTTGGATAAATGAAAGTATTCACTTATTGTATCTTGTAAGATTGTGCTTGGATACAATTTTTACCACAAACGTGTTGTGGAACCAATCTCATGGATAGCTGTCATAAGTGATATTTGCACAACCATTGTTCTTCCAAAATATGATGACTGATCTTTTAATTATCACTATTGAGTATACCTTTTATTTCAACACCATTGACTTCCACACTCTTACTGAAATGGTCAATTAGGTTACCCATATATTTAATAAACAACTCATTTGCATAATTGTATCAAGGACAAGGTCCCCAAAACATGGGGTTAACCACACCCATGGCCTCGAGCAACTCATCTCTTTGAAATTGATCTCTTATCTCACTTGTCAAATATTTTACTATTTTTGACAAATTACACTTTGTTTTCTATATAATAACATGAAATCTACTGTGTGTTACAGGAACTTCTTCAAAATATTCCATAACTATACTTGATTGCCTTTCAAAACAATAAACATGTACCATATTTTCATGAACATTAATAAAAAGATGATAATTGATGTCAAAAAATCCTTTTGGATTTTCACGTTCATCAATGTATTCCAACTATCAAACAAAGGTTCTATAAAATTAGCACACATATAATGTATCTATAAGCACGCATATTTGTTTTCTCATCCTCATAAAATCAACGATATAGATGGATCTCTCTTGTGCAATATTAATTAATTTGTTCATTTCTTTTAACATTGGAAGAATACCACATAAGGTCAAAAGTGTTTCCAAGTCAGTCAAACGAAAGAGCATATCTTTTACCTTATCAACTATCCTGCGATTTGCATGCATAAACCCTGTCAATGATTGATATTCTACAAAAACTCTTTGAGCAGGTTGATACAATGAAATCCATCTTGTATCCACATCTTTTAATAATTTTTTCCCTTCTATAACTCCCAGTGAAAATCGTTGAAACTTTGCAAACCTTTTTGGACTTAATGAGAAATAAGAATGAATTTCACAAATAAGGTTTTCCACTTTAGAAATATTTGAAAATGTGCTCACAATTTTATATGCAAGATTAACTCTATGAGCCATACAATGAATGGGAATCATATATGGAGCAAATGTAGTTTGGAGTCGAACACAAAGACCAGATATGTGACCTTGCATAATAGTAGCTCCATTAGCTCCAATGCAAATTAACTTTGTTGCTATGTCTATATCAGTCATTCCCACAATATTCTTTAAACTATTGACAACAACATTATAAATATTTTCAGCATTTGAACTTTCCAACATCTTATGTATTCCCAATAAAATAGGTCTTCTACTATGATTTTGAAATGTGTACACATGCATGCAAATCCAAGATGTGTTGTCCACAATTGTTACCTCATCAATAGAAAGTGAAATGAATATGAAAAGTTTTACTTGCTCCCTTAGGTCTTCTTTCTCAACCAAAGATAATCATTTTGCCATTTCCCAACCACTTTGGTCTAACCAATGAGAACTAGGAAGGTTTTGCACATTAAATAGGTGTAATAGCTGCTTATAATCAATAAAATCGGATATTGGTCTACCTTTCTTGATAATATTGTAAACAATGGCAAACTGCATACTTTTTGAAGCTAAAATAGTCTTTTATATTTTATGAAATTGGGCTGCAATTGTTCCACCTTTCTCAACAAGAGATTATTGTTGCTTTAAGTGATTGTCATATTCTATAGCATATCTTAAATTCATACATTTTGATGCATCCTTCCACTTAACTTCTTTACTAACTTCACCATTACTTTTTATAACTTTTACATAAGCTTTACCAACATGTTTTTCAATTGTATCAATCTTGTTTTGAAGCCTATGATCCTTACCAAGTCTCCAATTGCAAATTTTGCATCTACATTATTTTTCATCGATTTGGTTATCCTCAGTCATAATAGGCTCAATCTAGGGAAATATTTCTTCCCATTAATTCCTAAATCCCCTTCCTAGTATCCAATTAGACGCTTTTCTTTTTTTGGAATTTTTGCTTGAAGATTTAAATGAAGCTTGTAATGATTTTGATTTATCACTTTAATTTTCAATTGTGATGTCATTTTGAGTGTTGTCTTCAAGTGTTTGTTGGATGTCATTTTCAAGGGGATTTTCATTAAAAGGTATCTCTTGTTGGGGAATATCTTCAAGTGGAGGCATATCAGGATCGATAGGGTATTCTACATAGTAGCATACCATAATATTTTTTATCATTCTTGCATAAAACAATTTACAAAAAATATTCAAATCATCAATCGAGCACATACAAGAAATTCAAAAATCATTTGTACCTTGAATTTGCATAGATGTCGTTGACTCAATGTATTTCGAACTTTGGATAAAATATTTGAGGATACTCTTTTTAGCAGAAGATTTGGTGCCCTTATTTCCATCACTGGGTGACATTTTACTGGTTACGAAAAATATTTTCAATTTAGTAGAGTAATAAGATGTTGAAGAGGGTGTACTTTTTGGAGGCCCTAAGATAATATTGTAAATAGAATAAACAATTTTTTGGGTGGTAGATATTTGGGTGGTAGATTATACATACTTATTTCCTATCATTCTTTATTGTGATTTTATCAGTTTATACCACTGGTTAATTTTATGGTGAAAACACTTTATCTGATAAGAACACAAATATAAATAGCATTCAAATTGAAATCAATTTAAGAAAAATATTCTTTAAGCACAAAATAATTGGTGATATGTATGTCGAAAAATATCATATTATAGCATAAAATGATCTAGAAACAGAGAATCAAAATGTGTTCGGAGAAACAGAGCATCAATAATCTTAGAAAGGAAAAAAGATCTGAATTGAAACTAAGAATCAAAGAGTTTTAAAACATTTAGAACAGGAAAAAATAGAGAAAACATGGGAACAAAGCAATGACCATTCGGATGTAGAAGAGGGCTCGAATATAAGATTTTACAGAAATAGAGAAAATAGAAAGAGAGAAAATAGGGGATAACATGTAGAACATGGCAAAATAGAGAAAAACATGGCAAGTAGAGGAGTGACAGAGAACTTGGTGTAGAAAGACATCCGATGTGAAACATGTTTCGGTTAATTTTTTTTTGTAGAAATGGTTTAGATCAAATGCAGAACACGTTCCGCTTGCAAAATGGAATCCATCTATTTGTAGAATAGGATCCGACTACGAAAGTTATTCTATTCGGATGCACAATAGGTTCTAGACACAAAATTGGTTTAGGATGGTTGTAGAATAGGATCCAACTACAGAATTGATTTCATATGGTTGCACACCAGGTTTTGGTCATAGAATTGGTGCAGGACGATTACAGAACAGGACCCGATTTTGTCTGATTGCACACCAGGTTCTATCCGATTGCACAAGAGGTTTCGGTTGTAAAAGTGGTTCAGGATGGCTGCAAAATAGGACCCGACTGCAGAAGTGGTTCCTTTAAGTTACAGTAGAGGTCCTGTAGAATAGGTTCAAACGGTTGCAAAATATGTTTTGGAAGGTTGTAGAAGAGGTATCGTTTGAATGCAAAATTGGTGGCAGTCAATCGCAAAAAAGGTTTCGGTCTTGTGTAGAACTATGTCGGAATATTCTTCGGGTGTAGAACACGTTCAAAAATGAAAATGTATCCTTGGGGTGTTAATCATATATAGAGGTATACTTGGCGATTTGGGTGGGATAATTTAGAAATTTTAAAATTTTAGGGCAAAAAGGGTACTCTATTTAGGCGAGATAGCTTACGAATTTTTAAAAATAACCATGATACTCTTATCAAAGCACGATGAACCGACTCCTAAAATTTATTTTATTTGAATAGCTGATGTTCGAGTCCCCCAAATTTTACAAATTTGAATTTTTGAAAATCGTATTTTTTTTCCAAATGGTGAAGTTTCACCACTATGCATAACCTTGGTATGTGGTAATACTAATAAGGGAAATGTTATGATGGTGACATATAGAAGGGGATCTATGGTTAATAATATGGATGACATGTTAAATAGTGGAAGTTATAGAAGATTATATGTTAACCCAATTGATAAGGTGAAAAATAGGTGATTAAGGAAATAAGGACAAAAAAATTGAATAGAATTATATAGTTGGGGCTAGAACTAAAGAAGAAGAGTTATTATCTCTAGGGATTTATCTCCTTCCATAAATACATAAGAAGGGTGTTCCTCTACAACCTATTATTAATGCTAGCTTAATTATCCCACCTCTATTTTAGTAATATATTTATTTGAAAATATCAAACATGTAGTGGATGAAATATATTATTATTGCAAAGACAAGTTATTTTATGGACTTTGTTAAGAATTAACAACTTCATGTAGGATATATTCTAATGAATTTTGACATGTTCTCTTTCTACTAAGTTTTTGGTAGTGAATGTCTTGTAATTTCTATTTAGTAAAAACAAATCCACTTACAACTATACTACTAGATTTATGCCTTATAGTAAATTTCTCCAATTTTTATAGGAGTCCCTATGAGTAGATAGAAATTTTAGATATGCTTTCTCATATTTCTCTATTATTTTTTAATTTATATATGAAAGAGTGTCAATGCAATCATTTATATTCTTTAATATTTACACCCAAGTATTGGAAGATATATGTAGATGAAACTAATGTATATTGGTAATATAGTGAGAAGAAAATATCAATGCATTCACACAATACATGAATGATAGCATTAAATTCACCATGTTGATTAAATAACATGGAATACTAATTTTTCTAGATGTGGTTATTTTAATTAAAGAACATGTAGTTTAGGTAAATATTTATATAAAGAAAACATAGAGTAAAAGATATAGTAATGCAAATCATATCCATACCAATAATATAAACATACATTTTTATTTAATGAGGATAGTGATAATAAATATTTAGAGAAATATTTTAATAATCTAAAGAAGTTTTTTGAGCTTAACAAGTATGGAAAAAAAGGTACAAGTCAATAATATATATATATATATATATATATATAGAAAACATGAAGCATTAGATGATAAGTTGTCCTTACAATATCTTATATGTCTTACTTATGGTGTGTTTCTAATGGGTGTACTAGGATACTAAATAGGTTCAGCACTACCACTCTATTTAAACCACATGTAATAATAATGTGAGTATAAAGTGAAGCTAATGAATCATAGAAAGGGTTATCTAATTTGTTATAAGATTTGCATTGGTATAAATAAGAATTGGGGATTATGGTTAGGATTTAAAGGTTAAGAAAACAAACAAGTAATCTTAGAAATCTACTCCAATAAAATGGGATATCTTTTTAGGTTGGAGAATATGAAGTTTATCTCAAATATTTATTATAAGGCTCCAATGAAGTAAGGTAAGCCTTAAAGATAAGAAAACATCTCAAGAATCTCGGTAATGAAATTGATAATAGTCACATAAGAGGGTATTTAAATTAATAATACTTAATACAATTTTATCTATCATCTATTTTCTAATTTATTTGTATGTATTCCATTGCATTAATTACCTAAGGTAGGTAGAGATAGTTGTTATTTGTAGTTATTGATTAAGAATAAATTCGTTATCCTACACAAATTTTATAACTTTTTACTATTACTTTGTAGGAGTTATCTTTGTAAGGAGCCCATATATGTTGTCTTGTATGATTATACCCATTGGGATTAAAACATATGATTTTATATTTACTTAAAAAATTAAATACAAAAGTATTTTTTATAGATAAAATGATTTTTATGTTTATTGTTTTTAATATGCCAACTTATTAATTTATGCATTGTCTTTTTCAAACAATACATTGAAAATAAGAAATTGGATTAAATATTTTATAACCATATATTTATCATTAACATTAATTTTTAAGGTGAATTAAAATATTATAAATTTTATATTTATCATGAATATTAATTTTAAAATTTGTTTTTTTAAATTAAATATTCATTTATTGTGTCTAGCATTGACCTGTAATGTAGTGATTGTGCATGTACCCCATTTTCTATACCATACTATTAACCAATCATAATGCAAAACAAAAAAATCTTTACAAAACTTATAAATAATAATAATTTTTATTTTTTATTTAAAAATATATAATGCTTTAAGTATCTAATTACACCAATGTATATCATCTTCAATAGATCCAAATTAGTTTATGCATTGTATAGTCTCCAAGAATTACTTCTAGAAACCATACCATCCTTTTTGTTGTCTAATTTCCTGCTCAATGCAAATTCTCATTCTCTCAGTATTTGTGTTCCACTTTACTATTTTGTAATTCTTGGAAAGTCGATGTTTCCCATATAAGTACATGGAAGCAAACATGAATATATGCTTGATGCAAAATAAGGCCACAAAGCAAGCAATAATCAGTGTCATTTGATAAAATATCCTAATTTTAATTTTCTAATGCATAATATGAAACCTCCTAGGAAAATGGAGACTACAAATGTTTTAGGGTTTAAGGATGATAGAATCTTGCCTATCGAAATAACCACAAGAAGCCTATAGAAATAATCACAAGAATTTGTGGTGGATTCTAAAATTTTATATTCTCTAGAAATCCATATATTCAAAGTAAAAACGATATAATAATAATAGGCCCTCATAGAGTGGAGAAATCAAGGAGAGGATAAATGAAGATAAATGAATTTTATAATAGTAGTAAGTGAAAGTTATGATGAATTCAAACACCATTCCCTATAAACCATTCTTCTTTCTAATTAAAAATAAAAAATAAAAGCTTTATATTGTTGTTAATGTTTTATTTCATATATTAAGATATTATACATTTTTAGATGACTATTTTTACTTTCTCTACAATATTATTTTACATTAACCTATGGAAGCACCATTTAGAAAATTTGAATCATTATTAAGTATCCATCATCAAGGCAAACCACTATTTAATTATTATTCAAAGGGAAGAAGAGAATGAATCTGAACAATAGCATCTATGTCAGAAGCTTTCAACTAAGATTTACAAAACCCTATTACCTAAGACTTCTTTGCATATCCTGTTAAATAAACGTTGGGACATTGTCTATCTAGAGAAGAAGTGGAAGAAGAGGCTAAAGCAGGTTTGGAAATTCTGATTATCTGCTCAGTTTAAGGTTTTTCTTTGGTTGCTTATTTTCCAAGGTATCCATTGCAAGGCAAGGTTGAGAAGGTGGATGAATATCTCAGGCCTCTGTAGTAGTTGTGGCAGAAAAGAAACTGTTAAACATATCTTTTGGGATTATATTATAGCAAGGAATGTTTGGAAAAGATTGAAGTGGACCTATTATTCTATCCTAGGTGATAGGTGGAGTTGAAAATCGGTTCTTTTGAGAGATTTCTTTGGCTGCCCTCAACATTTTAGGGGGTGTGAATTATTATCAGAGCAGCGATTTTGTGTGCTATTTGGAAGGCGACATGCAGTTTAGTTTTTTGAGATGAAGATATTCCTGTCTCTATAATTGTGTCTAATGTTGTTATTGATATTTAGTTTCAATATAGAGCCTTTAAGAGGCTTATAATCAAAGATCTCAAATACTGCTCTATTGAGGACAAGTCAGATGATTGGATGTCCTTCAGAAAATTTTTATAATCTACCGCAATGTTTTATATTTTAATTTTTCTGTATTAAAATAAACAATATTTAAAAAATATATATCCACCATCAAGTATAGTTTTTTCCTAGAGAATTCATAATAATTGTAAACACTTACTTTCTTTTTACAATTTGACCTTCTTTCAATCTTATACTTTAAAAATTATCAATAATTAAAGATAGATGGAAATAATAATTCCGTTCAACATGTGAAAATATGCTACTTGTGGTTAACATCAATTGTTTTAGATGATTATATTATGGGTTTGATATCTAGTTAAAATTAATATCGATTGAAATAGCTTTAAATATTTATTATTTTAAAATTTATATTTTTAACAATTTCTAGGCAACATATCTAAAAGTTCAAGGTGTCGAAGTTAAATACACATCTTGGCAGCAATAACTTGCGGAGTGATGCTTAAAGTGTACGATGTTATATTACTCCAAGGGAAGGTGAAAAAAGAAAAAGCCAAGATTTAATCATTGAATAATTTTTTTGGGAATTTAAACCTAGGTTTCAAAGAAAGCAATTAAGGATTAATATAATAGAGATATCTTTGTTTATGATGGATTACAATAATGAGGAGGAGATTTTTAATTGATTTTATAAAATTAAATTAGATTTTAGTTGTATTATATTATGATTACATAATGGTATTACAATGATTTTATATATAATGATAAGATTAAAAAAATATATATATTTTTTTAAGTATTTAATTAATTGACCTCCTGAAATTTGATAATGAAAAGATTCTCTTGATTTTACATCATCATTATTACATTTTTATTTTGAAAATTGTTATAACTTTTAAAAAACAAACTTCAAAACATGTCTTATGAAATTTTAATTTATACATATATTGTTATTTTATTATTTTAATTTTTAATATATAATTTGTAATTTAATAATATCATTCACTAATTTTTAATGTCTATGAAATCATAAGTTATATGAAAAAACATTTTATCATCATATATATTTAACTAACAAAATTTTAATTATTAAAATATTATATACAACTCTAATTTATTATAATAAAACCTTAATTTTTTATTTAAAGTCCTAAACTCTTATTTTTAAACCCAGGTTGAAGGCAATGATCAAATCTAACTTTAATAGGAATATCAAATTCAACATATCCAATCCATAAATTACATATCAACGCCACCAATCGATTTCTTTTGTCATAATTAGGATGATATGGAATGTCACGAATAGGCGAATAGCGGAGGAAATAAACGTTAGCTCTACATAGAGGAACATTTTTTACGTCGAAAGAAGAACTTGTCCTTCGCAAGGCCGAACGTGATCTCGTAATTCTGCTGCTGCATGTTCCCCAAGACTGCAGGACCGAACTTATCCTCTCCCTTCAAAATAGCCAGACACACGACGTGCACGTTTAACCTATAAAAAACGTTCACTTGATTGATGTGGTAATGCACGTTGTCTTCAAAAATAAAACTCACCCACGGAAGCTTTAGTCCACTGAACCCTCCAGTAGGCGGCACTTCGTAGCACAGATCCCACACCCAGTAGGGCCCTTCAATGGGTTCCCCA
Source organism: Wollemia nobilis (assembly GCA_028583015.1). Taxonomy (NCBI): domain Eukaryota; kingdom Viridiplantae; phylum Streptophyta; class Pinopsida; order Araucariales; family Araucariaceae; genus Wollemia; species Wollemia nobilis. The sequence goes on from JAQPPZ010017037.1 coordinate 2,306,474, forward strand.
TTCACGGCCTCCTTAATGGCTTCAACGAAAGGATAGTAGGCCTCGGCCGGCAGCGTCGTGTACGTGCTTCCGGTGTCCACAATCATGCCTCCGCTGCCGTCCACTTTAAGATCTAAGACCCCCAGCGGAAGATCCACATATTTCCCTGCCACGATTATTCCCGTCGCCTGAACGTAATACAGATAAGGCATAAAAATGTTGGTTAACAGCTTGACGCTCTTCACATCGTCTCCCTTCAAGTCGGCGGCGGCGCCACCTAAATAGAGCATGCTGGTCTGGTAAGGAGAATTGTTTATGGACAAGAGACAGTAGGAGAATCTCCTGCCCATTTTGGGGCCCAGCTGCGACACCAGCGAAAGGGGGCCTCTGCCCAATCCCATGACTCCCCCGTTCATGGCTAGCTCCTCGCCCTGGTTTATTCGCCCACACCCAAACACGAACTGCTGGACCTGGCTCTTCCTCCCGAAGTAGAATGTGTCGTACGCTAGGACACCCCTGCTGTATGATCCGTCTATGTAGGGCTGGTTGTAATTGCAAAGCAAGTCTGACTCTGTGGGCGATACCGAGAGGTGAAGACAGAAAGGGTCGTCAATGGAAATGTTGTTATAAGTGGAGGACTGGGAAGGGTCGAAGATTGGCGTGCGTTGCTTGAAGCACTTTTTGCAGGGCTTGCACTGGGTCCATGTGAGGTCAGTGCCCGTGTCGACCACCGCGTCGAAGGCCACGCCCGGGGTGCCCACCCCGAGGGTCACCACATATTCCCCATGACCCAAGCGTAGGGCCGTTCCGAGGGGTGTGGAGTAGGGCGCGGACTGGACTGATGATGCTTGCTTCACTGCTGCCGTTATTTCTGCGCTTCTGTTTTTGCTTCTCTCCATTGCATATCGGAATCTCTCTGTGAAGGACAAAGACTTCCAGTAGTCTGTGCGCCTCATCTGCAGCTTCACATGTCGTTCTCCACTTGAATATGAACCGTTAAACATCAGGCCAATAATGCATAGTATCAGACTAAAAGGTAATGTTACCCTTTCCATTATGGAAAAAAAAAATTCTTCTTGCTCTTCTCTTTTTTCTTCGCCCTTTCTGCATGCAACAGTCGTGAGGTAGGATGGGGATTTATAAGCCTACGGTTGAACAGATTATGGTTTAGATTCTGGCGATCATGAAGAGGATCTCTCTGTATCCACTTTGTTTTTGAAGTGACGTCCCAATGACAACATTTGATCTGTGGTTTTCCCAATTTGTTACTTGGTTTTGCGCTTGGTGTCTTTCGTTAATTTAACCGTGTTTTTCTTTGGTAGAACTTTATTACACGATGACGAGTGGGAATCGATTTAGTAGAACTTCCTTTTGTCGTGTCTTGGAACATCCAGCTATGGTGCCTAGTCAATCCTGAACCCTGAATTTAATAGGGCAAAAATGGCGTTCTGCATCGTCGGTGGAGACTCGCATTTTCAAAGATATCTGCATCCATCCATATTCTATTAAGTTTTTTAAACAATAATGATGATAATAAGGTTTATGCTCAACAGTCTGAAGGTTTTATTTTGTTTGTTATTAGATTATATTAACGGTACGTAATGAATGGATCAATATTCTCATTCATTTTGGAATTAGTTAGATGTAAGATAAATGTTTATTTGCATATGAATGTGAGAGCATCAATTAGTATACATTATAAATAAAGGTTTGTAATGAATTGATAAAATTCACTTAGTTTACACGTAGAACTAATCATAATTTTTTTTTTTTTTTTTGTTACTGCTAATATTTTTATTGTTCAAGTTTCCTATATATATATTAAATATTTTATAATTATATTATATATATTATAATAAAGTTTTTAGGATTAGTGGATTGGTAAGACTTTGGGTATTTATTAAGAGGAGACCTAGTTTCAAATTTGACATCTTGAATTTGGTTTAAGGTAATAGTGTGACCTAAGTCTGTTGAGTGTGTGCCAGCTTGATGACCGCAGTACCAACCCCGAGCCATCAGGGGTCTCGCTCACTCTAGGTCATGTTTACTGAGGTGAGATATGGGTTATAGTGGTAGCACCATGATTTAACACAATAGGAGGTATGACCGCAGTACCAACCTGGAGCCACTAGGTCTCCCTCACTTTGGGTCATGTTTAGTAAGGCGAGATATGGGTTATAATGGTAGCACCATGTTTTGACGCGATAAGAGGCAATACGACTTGACCCTATAACCAACTGTTCAAGAAAGAAAGGTAGTTAGTGATCCCTCTATATATATTATAATAATAATAAAAATAATAATAACTTATAAAACATTTACTAGTAATAACTTTAAGATTGATAATTTATTAAATAAAATAATATTTTTTATACTTATTTTATAAAATTATTTATATAGATAAAAATTATTATAATTGTAAAAGTTTTAAAAAATAATCGTATCTATTTTTATTTAAATTAATTTTAAAAGATATTAATTTATATATCATACAATGAAAGATATTATAGGGTTTGGGTCTATCGTCTTTCATAAATGGTTAGCTCAGTTGCTACTGAGCTAGTGGGGAGAGAAATGGTGCCAGGGAAGCACCCGAGAAAGTTTATCCCAAAAGTGTTTCACAAGGTAAGAGTACTATCCCTGCTATTTCCATTATCTTGCATGAGTTTCATAATGCTTACCATTGGTTTGAGTCACATGCCCTTGTCAGGTATTTCCTAGGTAGAATTCTCAATGATACCTTCATTAGGTCGTGGATGTAACATGTTTGGGGTCTGCATGGTGTGCTAGTTGAGAATGTTCAAAATCTCACCAAGAGTTATTTTATTTTTTGCTTCCCTAATCTTGCTCAATGTCAAAAAGTGTTAGCCAAAGGTCCTTGGAAAGTGAAAAATTCCCTGTTAATTTTACAATTTTACACTTGTGACTTCACAGCCAGTGACCAAGTTGAGTTGGAAGTTCTTGTGTGGATTGAGTTCTTAGGTTTACCTATCCTATTTTGGGGTTTTTTTGCAAATGTTCACCTATTTCTTTGAAAATTTTGTATGTCTTGAACTTGATCAGTTTTTCTCAGCTAACCCTACCAAATGAGCTTGTATCAAAGTCGACCTCAAAAAAGACCTACTAGATTTCATAGATATCTAGATTGGTGATACCTCTATTAGGCAACTTTTCACCTATATCAATTTACTAAATACTTCTTATCATTACCAGTATGCTACTCACAAGATTCGAGATTACCCACTGATAGAGTGGAAGTTCAAATAGACCTAACCCCCTTCAACTGCCCTCATAGTTCAGTCTAACAGGGTCCAAGAATGCCAAGGCGACTGGAAAATGGTTACTACCTAAAAAAATTATGCTTCTAAGCACTCTGAGTAGGTCAATCCCTTTGTGAAGCCTACTCAGACCAGACCCATTAATACCTAGGTTATGCAAGCCCCCACTAGCTTTTTTTAGTCTTCTAAAGCCATCATACCAATTATCATTAACATACAGCCTGTCATGCAAGTTGTAGGGGTTTTGAATGCTACTTCGATTGCCCATGTAGGTACTGAGTCACCACCTTTTTTAGCTTCTCTTTGGGCCTTTATTATTACGGAGGCTCATCCCACTACCATGCAAGATTTTTCATAGGTAGTGCCCACATACTCGATGGCTGCAAAGAAATAAAATTTTAAATTTCATCGTTCTCGAAGGCCCTCAAGGGATAGCTTGGGCATGAGCTTTGACAAGCATAGCCATATATCCTCTGGTGAGGGTAATTTTAGTGGAGGTGCTAATTTCTTTAGTTTTCTTCGGGGCCTAGGTGATTTTGAGGATGTCATGGATATTATAAATCCTGACAAGTCATCATGCAAATTGTGCTAATGAAAAACTAACCAAAACCCAATGCTTGAAGCATAGATTTTATTCAGGTTTGACTATCAGAGACAGCAAAGGCTGAAGCTTACGCACGACTTGTATTCTACCAAGCATTTTTCTAAGAAATGAGGATTTGTCCCAGAGGCAGAAGAGGTTGCAGCTTATGAGCAACATGTATTCTACCAAGCATTCCAAGCTGAGTTAGCCAGGGTCCTCCTCAATGGACTCTGGTTGGCGGTAATGCAGATGAAGGATGGACTGCCCTAATCTCTTTGGATGGTGGCTGGCAATTTGTCAGTGAGAAAGATAACTTTTGTCCCGCTCCTTGATCTTTGTTTACTGATTATGTCTTAGGATGTCTGTGTAATGATTGCTCGCGACAACATGTAGTATTATTTTTGGACTCTATTTTTATTGGAGAAATGTGATTTCTTCTACCTAACAAATTTTATGGTTTGTGGGATGTGTTAATTTCACCCACATTTTTTATATAATTAATCTTAATTAATATAAAAAAAAATTATTAAAAAAATAATTTTAAATATAATTAAAATGACATTAAATCAAAATAAATAATTTACATATTTAAAAATAACAATTAAAAATTAATCTAATTTTCATCTTATCTTAAATTTTAGAAGTTATCTCTTTGTATCATAATTACACGATTATTTAATGGGTAATCATCTCTTGTCATGAACAAGGAACCTAAATATCATAATTACATGATTATTTAATGGGTAATCATCCCATGTCATGAACAAGGAACCTAAATATTATGAATGTGTAAGGGGTTTGAAGGGAAAAAAAAAAAAAGTTATGAATGTTATTAAACTTACTATTTAATATTTTAAAAGTGTTTGTTGCTATAATTTTGACAATGTTCGTAAGGCACTACTTACAACAAAAGCAACTTGTCATTTAAAAATATTTTTTATTAAAATTATATAATTTATAAATGTATCAAGTATATTTTTGAGTATTAATTTTTTTTAATGTCAATTCAGAATAAGTTTATTTAATAATATTTGTATGACATATTATTTTATATGATTAAGGTTGCTTGTATTAAATTGAATGATATGATTCTTAGAATTTCAATTATCTTAAGAATATCAAAAAGACCTTAATGATAAATATTTTTATAAAAAATAATCAAAACTAAAACATATTTTGTCTATTAAAAATTGCTCAATATGTTTTATTATTATGTCCATAAATTATTGCTAAATCAATAGGTATCATAAACCTTATTGGAGAACCGCTATCCATAGCATTCTTTACGTTAGATTATCCATTAATTTTAAAATCTTGTTATATATATATATATATATATATATATATATATATATATATATATATATATATATTTCAATGGACTTCTCCTCAACAACCGTGCATAACTCTAGATCATCGATAGCACATATGAAAATATCATATTGTTGTTATATATCAAGGCGATAATAGCATGAGAATAACTTGATCCTTCATTCTTTGAAATACTAAGTTTTTATACTATAAAAGTCTATGCCGTTTTACATTTTATACTAAATATGTGTTTACTTGCATATTTATTATTAAAAATAAAATAAATATACTATATTTTTAACATTTTAAAATGATTTTTTTAATTCAATTATTATTTAAAAATAATCAAAATGTGTAACAAGTAAAAGGCGAGGAAAATGTGATATGTAGGTGAGAGTGGTGCTGAAGAGCTAGAATTGTTGCTAGATATCAGGCATACTGATGAAGACCTAAAGAAAGGGAAGGGGAATAGATGTTTTCCAACCACCCTTGTATCTTTACCAAAGGTGGTATTTGGTACCATAGGTGGTGGTGCTTTTGTCCCTTATGATATTAACCATGACATGATTATTTTTGCTTCTCATTGGGTTACAAGAGAGATGGGGGATTGTGATTGTTAGTCCAACTATTGTAGATGAAAGAGCTCATGTCAGTGTAAACCCTGTTTTGGGGTTGTAGATTGCAGAGCTCATGTCAGTGTAAACCCTGTGTTGAGGTCATGGGAGTCCCCTATTCTAGATTTGTCCATATTACTATTCTTTTGAGCAAGTGGCTAGATGGTGGTCTATGTGGTGGATTGTTTGCTCTTGAATATTTATAGGGCAATGGCTAGATGATTTGTAGATGTTGGATTCTATCCCTGGTGGGAGATTTATTCTTCTACGTGTTTGTGAAGATAGAACCCATAGGAGTTGAGGTTTTTAGGTTTTTGGTTGCATGTGGGGTTTAAATCCGTAGGTTTCAAGGTTTTGGGTCCTTCTCAAAACCCTGCTTCATAGTCTCCAAGTTTTTGAAGGTGGAGGCTTGAAAGGTTAGTGTTTTTAGTTCTCCACCATGTTCTTGCTTTGTGGGAGTTTTTTGTTTCCAAGTGTTTCTTCTAGTAATGGGTGAGATGTAGGGTCCATGTGAGCTGAATTGTAGGGTTTCTCCATTAGATTATTGATCCCTTATTTTTGGTCTCCTTCATGGAGGTGTGCTTTCTTCGATCCAAAGTTTTTATGGGAGGACCATTTTCAATATTTGGATCAGGAACCCTCAAATACCTGTAGTGAGTTGAATGCATACTAACTCTTTATTGTAAACCATAAATAGTGTTTTTGGGTGTGAAGCCATCCTTTATTTGGAGCAGATTTTTTTGTGTATATATTTTGATTTTACTCCTTTTTGCGGCATTATATCATGTGGGTTGTTGGTAAGTGTTAAAAGAATTTGCAGGATGGTTGTTATTTTGTCCCCACTAGACAAGGTGTTATGGTCTTAATTTTGTTCTCAAAATTATTATTGTTGTTTGATGGGTAGTTAATTTTTTGGGATTCTTTGTGTTGGGTCTATCAATAGCAGTGTTTAGTTGGAGGAGGTTCATGGATTATTCAAATAAGTCATCCCCTATTTGTTTTATTGTATCTCCTCTACCCTGGTGGCAATCTTGGAGTCCAAAAATAGTTCTACTAGATATTGAAAGATTTCTATTTTGTTGGTGCTTTAGAAGTAGATATCTTGTTGATCGGTTGGTTTTCTTCCTATAATAATAGGAAGACCTATTTACATTTGATTTTTTGGGTTGGTTTTCATCCTAGAATAATAGGACGACCTATTTCCATTTGATTTTGTTTCTTTTTTGCTAGAAAATTCATGGGTTTCAAAGTTACGTTTTTTCTCCTAGTTTTAGTGAGTGTTCCAACTATTTTTTGTCTATCTTAAGTGTCATTATTGGAGCCCCAGTTGAAGTGCATTAGATTTCCAATATTCATGCTTTTGTGCCTTCTAGGATATTTTTTGACTCATGGTTTTGAATTTCTATTGGTGTATTTGTCATAGCCATCGAATGGTTGATGTGCAAGAAGCTTGGATTTCTTGGTTTCTTCTCTCATATTTTGGGAGTGGTTCAAATTTTGTTGTTTGGTTTGAGCGTAAATGTAAATTTAAATTTCATTTTAAATCTTTGTTGCTCTTGTTTATTTTGTTTTTGGTTTGGTCGACACGTGGGATTGCTAGATCTTTAAGTATGGCAAATGTTTACTCCTTTTGAAGCTGATGTAAGTTGTGTTATAAGTTATGTGTTGTGCTACTATTGCAGTTGATGTAAAAGGTTGTGAAATGCCTTTTAAAACCTTCTTTTAATATTTAACAATAAACAAATACTCCAAATAATATTTTAATTAACTAAATTAAAATATTATTACATATAATTTCCATGGCAAGTAAATAAATTAATTAGATAATTTATGTGCTAAATATATATTTTATTTTTTGTTAGATTCCTAATGAATAAGTTTCTATTATACCATTGTAATGTCATATTCATCTAGTTAACAACTTCGTTTATATAAAATTTCAAACATTAATATGTCTTCTTCATATCTTACATTCTCACAACAGTAATTATATTAGCTTGATTTATGTTTATTCATAATATTTATTGATAAGCTTATACTTTCTTAGAAAAAATTATTTTTAAAATGTTTTTTAAAATTCAATAAACTTATAAAGTATGAAACTATTTTTAGATCTAAATTAAATTAAACTAATAATTTAAACCAATAGATCAAAATAATAAAATATTTTGTATAAAATGAAAGACTTAAATCTATACTTTTAAACTATTTATATAATATTCTTATGATTTTTGTTTAAAATATGTGGAAAATCTTTTTTTAAAAATTCTTCATAGAGTAAATTCCATCCCAATAAAAGGTAAGAGACCCATGACAATATTTTTATTTCAAAATTATAAAAACCTTTAAATTTTAAATCATAACATCAACTATTTATGAGGATATTTGAAACCAACTAAATAATTTGAAAAATAAAAAGGAAAAAGAACTCCACCTAAACTAAACAAAATTTTAAAAATAAAACATCATTAAATCGAAAAGGAAGTCCATATCCTAACAAGGAGATGAAGTTTATTTTCTAGTTTTAATATACACAATGAAAAAGGTAAATATATAAATATGACTTATTTTTAGTATTTTTTTTTAAATGAGCATTACAAATAGAAAAAGTATTCATAATTAATCATATTTATAATGAAGTAAATTCCAAAAATAGGGGTACTATTTTCGGAGCTATATTTACAAATCTAAAATGTGATCTATTAAATGAATCCTTTTGTGTGTGTTAAAGGATATAAAATAACATCCTATAACAATTTCAATGTCATTCTTGTTAAATGCACTTTTTATATAGTCATTTTAATAATTTTTTCACTTATATCTTCAATCTAAGATAATTATCCACTATAAAAGGATTTATACCTTATTAGCTTAATAATTTTAATGCATGTTATATATATTTTTATTTTTATACTTGAGACATTTCAAATAATAAATATGATCTATTCATAAAAGTAAGTATTAAAATATATATTGAATAACAAAAGTATTAAAATATATATTGAATAACAAGTGGAAGAAATTGAATTCCTTTATAGGTCTATCATTATTAATATTTGATCACTCCCAATTATTAAGCATCAAATTTGAAAATCTCGTGTTTTTATAGAATTTTTATAACATATTTGGTATTTAAACATTTTAAGAGTAGTTGTATACTATAGTTATGATCAAATATTATGTACTTATTAAAAATATAAATAAAAAAATTTCATTAATCTCATAAGATTAAATACTTTTAGGCCTAATAGAAAAGGAACAATAGTTAAGATCTAATAGAGACAAATTAGAACGAATCCAAGATCTATATAAGAGATCAAACTAAAAAATACCACAACACTTTAATCATATTTTTATGCATTTTTATCATTTTTACAAATAAATATCATGTGGAATAGAAAACACACCCTTTCATTCATTAAAAAAAATGTTACAATACATGCTTTTATAATGCCCCATGGGCTACAATAGGGGTTACCAAGGTAAAAATCCCTTTTCAATACATTATAATGGTGCACAAAGGTCTTCTAGACCACCTCAAAGTGTAGATGGATTTTGTTTCTTGTTTGAAGAATTGACCACTATGATCAACGCACTCCTGTAAGCCCCTAAATAATCAAATACAACATATTAGTAACACCTATCGGGCCTATCTTGATTAGGCCCAAACCCTATGAAGGTGTAAAACAAAAACAACTCTATTAAACTTGATCTTAAAGAAAAATAGAACATGGAATAAGAAAAATAGCTTGACATAATTTTAGTATGAGAAATCATCTCTTCTTGTTGCTAATGGGAAAAAAAGTGGGAGGTGCTTCTAGAAATTTTTGGAGAGGGGAGGGTACCCAAGATCTGGAGTGATTGTTTTTATCTAGTGTAAAAGGGGTTTAGGAATTTAATGCATATTTAATGTGTGTGGCTTGGGCCTCCATTTTGAATTTTAAATTCAAATAAACTCATTTGGTAGTGTGAAACAATGAAATGGAGGGTGTGGAGAGATTTAATGGGCATTTAATATTTTTGACTTGGGCCACCAATGGGAATTTTAAATTCAAATAAATTTAAATTTAAACCTCATGGAGTGTGAAAGGGTATTTTATCTTTAATATATGTAATGAACCAAAAACATGCAAATAGAAAAATACAAAAATAGAAAAATATTTTTTTTTACCAAGGAGAGGGATACATGAACCCTTTATGAACCCCTAATCCAACTAGTATTTACCTAAAGTTTCGATCCCCTAAGTTTTACTAAAAGCTACATATCACGAAGTACCCTATCACAAGTCTGTCTGTGTAGGCATATCATGTGTCACTGCAGATAATATCATCTATCCCATCACTCTTGATTAGCTAGACCTATCACCCTCACTCCATCGAAGGTATACACGCATATCCATACCGTACACAAGTCATTATGTGTAGGTATGCTATGAGTATTACGAGTTAAGCTATCTATATTATCTCCATGACAAGCTATCTTAACTCAGATGTAATCTCTCCACAACTTAGTCCTTTATATCCCTAATGGGGTCTCAATTCCCTTAGGTCTTCTATGTTCACCCTAAGGGGTTCTCAATTCCCATACGTTACCTATGTTCACCCTAATGGGTTCTTATTTCCCTTAGGTCACCTATGAGTTCACCCTAGAACTCTACTCTTAGATTTCTATCATTAAGAAACCAAACAAGAATACATCTAGATACTAAAACATCAAAAAATAATCACTAAACATATAGAAAAATAAATAAGGACTAACACTAAAAGAGAATATTATCATCAGAAATATAATCAGCTACGTAGTATAACCAAATACAAAAATAAAGTAAAAGCACCTTATCTTAACCAATAAACAATTATTGCATTAAAACTTGTGTGGTAAATGCTTCTTACTTTAAGGAATATTACATTAACTACAATAGGGATTTCTCCCCATAATTCTAGTCTATTTGAGAATAAGTAAATCAGCATAAATACAATTACCTATACCTTGTTTCCATTGAACTCCTTGCTTCACCTTGCTTTCCATTGGTTCTTTGAGGGTAGTACGGGATTAGGGTACTCATGGTTCAGGATAGGCATACCTATAAATGCATTTATTCATTGACTTTGCCAAATTGTAACTATAAAAAATTTAATTAAGTTTCCAACCATCTAATACATAGTCGATATTATAAAATATCCTTTACTTTTATCTTCAACTCACCAGTTCCATTAGAGATCCATAGAACATGTACTACTTAGATCAAGGTCTAACTTTAATCAAATCCATTTATGTATTAAAGCATTAAAGTCCCATACCTTTAACCTTTGAAACAATCCATCATCCATTCCCTAAATTAAATCCCCATAACTTCAATTCAAAGAATAAATTTAACATCCTTTTTAAGTCACAAATCCAATAAAATCAAATATTGTTTGAAAGAATTAAAGTCCCATACCTTTAACATTTAAAAAAATCAATCATTCATTTCCTAAATCAAATCCCTGTAACTTCAATTCAAATAATAAATCTAACATCCTTTTTAATTCACAAATCCATTCAAATCAAATACTAATTTAAAGCATTAAAGTCCCATACCTTTAACCTTTAAATCAATCCATAATTCATTCCCTAAATCAAATCCCATAACTTCAATTCAAAAAATAAATCTAACATCCTTTTTAATTCACAAATCCAATCAAATCAAATACTGTTTTAAAGCATTAAAGTATCATACCTTTAACCTTTAAAAAAATCCATCATTAATTCCCTAAATCAAAGCCCCATAACTTCAATTCAAAGAATAAATCTAACATCCTTTTTAATTCACAAATCCAATCAAATCAAATATTGTTTTAAAGCATTAAAGTCCCGTACCTTTAACCTTTAAAACAATCCATCATTCAACATAAACTTTATCGTAAATATTATAAAACAATTATGTTTTCCTTTGACGTCCTTTTTGTAAATTCTACATAATATACTTACTAATCATATATTTTCAACCTAGATCTTAGATTCATAGCCTCAATTAAGAATTCACAACCTTATCTAAAGATTCACTTCTTGTCATGACCCTTCCTAGCTGACTTTATGGCACAAATAAAAAATGTATTAACCTATGGTATGATGATGCTTAGTTTTAATAATTGAACCAAATATATGATATTTAGTTGATTTATAAGGGCATATTATCACTAACATATTGCCAAGTGCATAAGATTAGGTACACTCGTAGGTGGAGAAGGTAGAAATATTCACCAGAAACGAGGGTACCTAAGATTAGAGGAAATGATGATTAAGGTACTCAGAGGTAACATGGATAGATATTTTCATATATACATGCATTACCAAAAGGTATAATCATCGATGACTTATCGCCTTGAGCCTTAGTTGATAGCCTGGTAGCTATCATAAAATCTCTGGCTAAGATAGGTGACTGGGTCAATGGAAATATTCCCTCTTTATTGCTTTATAAATTTGTTTTCTCTTTGATGCATCACGGTTTGAATAGCATAATGTTGGAGCTTCTATAGGAAAACAATTGCAAAATTTATTTGGATGCATAAAGCTAACTGTCTTGTTTTTTTTTTTGTATTTACACGGTGGAATCGCTAGCCACCACAAATTCGGGTAGGCTGTCCAGCTTTTATGGCTGCCACATTATTCTACGTTGTCCGCCCTGAAAGCCGCCACACAGATCTTCACGCAGTCCGCACCTATAACAACCATGCCACAATAATTTTAAACCTTTTACGTCATTGAAAGTACTAGGAAAGGGACAAGCGTTTAGTCCGGCAAGGCCCAAGATTTGAACCTTGGACCTCCGCCCCCTTATAGGGTTTGGATGAACCAATTGGTCTACACCTCGGACCCAAAGCTAACTGTCTTGTTAAAGTAAAGATATAGCATCATTTTTATGAAGAAAAGCATATTAAATTTGTATGTTAAATGAAGATTCATTTAAAAGAATTAATGAAGTTTTGATTAAATAATTATTGATTTAATTAAACTCATTAGTAAACTTCATTTTATTTAATAAATGAGAGTTCTTTTGAATTAATTAAAGGTGTTCATTTTAATGATAATGTAGTAGTAGTCGAGATGCCACCATATCCCATTTTGAAATAGTATTGAGGTTGGAGTGTTTTAGACTTTAACCTGTTTTGTTTACATGTGTTGTTATGGTGAAAATCGTGGTTTGAAGCTTGGTTATACTTCCTATTGGTATTTTTAGAAATCACCTGCGTATATTTTGAAGGTGTTGTGTTTTGAGAAGCCTTTGGTGTTTTTAGAAACCACCTGCGTATGCATCGAAGGCATTGTGTTTTGATAAGCCTTTGGTGTTTTTAGAAACCACCTATGTATGTGTTGAAGGTGATGTGTTTTTAGAAGCCTTTGGTGTTTTTAAAAACCACCTACATATGCTTTGAAGGTGTTGTGTTTTAATACCTTGTTGGTGTTTCTAGAAACCACTTGCGTATGTTTTTAAGGCGCTATGTTTTGAGAAATATTTGGTGTTTTTAAAAACCACCTGTGTATGCTTTGAAGGCACTATGTTTTAAGATCCTATTGGTGTTTTTAGAAACCACCTGCGTATTTTTTGAAGGTACTGTGTTTTAAGACCTATTTTTTTTAGAAACCACCTGCGTATTTTTTCAATGCATTGGGTTTTAAAACCCGGTTGGTGTTTTTAGAAACCAGTTGTGTGTGCATTGAAGATTTATTTTAAGACTCTATTAGTATTTTATAAAGCACTATGAGTTCCAGAGCCCAGTTAATGCTTTGAGAGCACTACGAGTTCAAGAGTGTCAGGTGTATCTAGAGACCACTAAGATAATTTGAGAGCGTTGTGTGCCTTATACCTCCATGTATAAAGGAAGAGGGGGACGTCGCGCTTGGGAGTTCCACTAGTAGATAAAACCACCCATGGGTTTGAGAAAAGGCTGCATCTATAACGCACCTGATTTACCTTGTTCTACCTTGTTGAACTCTCAATTTGGCTATTTCATAATTGCGTTGCAGAGGTTGTTTAGTATTTGCCATAAAGGGCATTAGCCTTTGGTTAAATATGTATTGGAAAGGTTCTTTGTGGAATTTTAATTAAATAGAAACCTTTAATTTATGTGGAATACATTGAAGTATTTAATTAAATAGAGACCTTTGATTTATGGAGAATACTCTTTAATTAAATGAAAACCTTTTATTTTGTAGAATACATTTAAGAATTTAATTAAATAGAGACCTTTGATTTATGTAGAATACTCTTTAATTAAATAAAGACATTTGGTTATATGGAATATATTGAAGGATTTAATTAAGTAGAGACCTTTGATTATGTGGAATATATTGAAGGATTTAATTAAGTAGAGACCTTTGATTATGTGGAATACATTGAAGAATTTAATTAAACAAAGACCTTTGATTTATGGAGAATACTCTTTAATTAAATAAAGATCTTTGATTATGTGGAATACATTGAAGGATTTAATTAAATAAAGACCTTTGGTTTATGGAGAATACTCTTTAATTAAATAGAAACCTTTAATTATGTGGAATACATTGAAGGATTTAGTTAAATAGAGACCTTTGATTATGTGGAATATATTGAAGGATATTAATTAAATAGAGACCTTTGATTATGTGGAATACATTGAAGGATTTAATTAAACAAAGACCTTTGATTTATGTTGAATACTCTTTAATTAAATAGAGACTTTTGATTATGTGGAATACATTGAAGGTTTTTAATTAAATAGATTCCTTTGATTATGTGGAATACATTGAAGGATTTTAATTAAATAGAGACCTTTGATTTATGTGGAATACATTGAAGGATTTTAATTAAATAGAGAACCTATGATTTATGATTAATTATATTAGGGTTTTTAATTAAAAAGAGAACCCTTGTTTTATGATTAATTATATTAGGGTTTTTAATTAAAAGGAGAACCTTTGACTAATGTTAATTATCTTAGGGCTTTTAATTAAAAAGGAAACCTTTGATTTATGATGATTATCTTAGGGGTTTTTAAATTAAAAAGGATGTAGATTTATTCTTTGAATTATGGGGCTTTGATTTAGGGAATGAATGAATGATTGTTTAAAGGTTAAAGGTATGTGACTTTAATGCTTTAAAAAACAATTGATTTGATTGGAATTTATGAATTAAAAAGGATGAGGATTTATTCTTTGAATTGAAGTTATGGGGCTTTGATTTAGGGAATGAAAACAAAGGATTGTTTTAGAGGTTAAAGGTATGGGATTTTAATGCTTTAATACATGAATGAATTTTATTAAAGTTAGACCATGATATAAGTAGTACATGTTGGATTACTCTCTAAGGGAACTTGAGAGGTGAAGATAAAAGTAAAATATCTTTTATAATATCTATTATGCATTAGACGGTTGGAAACTTAATTAAATTTTGTATAGTTGCAATTTGCCAAAGTAAATTAATAGATGCATTTAAATGTATGCCTATCCTGAACCATGAGTACCTTGATCCCCTACTACCCTCAAAGAATCAATGGGAAGCAAGGAGAAGCAAGGACTTCAGTGGAAGCAAAGTATAGGTAATTGTATTTTATTTTGCTTTACTTATGCTCAAATAGACTAGAATTATGGGGATATATCCCCAATGCAGTTACCGTAATATTCCTTAAAGTAAGGAGAATTTACCATGCAAATTCTGATGCAATAATTGTTGATTGGTTTAAAGAAGGTATTTTTACTTTATTTCTATATTTTTTTTTATTATGTAGTTGATTATCTTTTAGTGTTAATATTTCTTTATTTTTTGTATGCTTAGTAATTACTCATTTATGTGGTAGTATCTAGTTGTATCATTGTTTGGTTGCTTGATGATAGAAATCTAAGTGTAGAGTTATAGGGTGAACTCAGAGGTGACATAAGGAAATTGATAACCCCTTAGGGTCAACATAGGTGACCTAAGAGAATTGAGAACCCCTTAGGGTAAACATAGGAGACCTAAGGTATTTGAGAATCCCTTAGGATGAACCAAGGTTATGCATAGTCGTGAATATTCACCAATTGGGCTAATATTAGGATTTCCAAAATTGAAAATTGGCAAATATGAGGACCCTCGACGTCGACCCATTCACCTAAAATTTTTAGGATTAATTTTTTCTTAGGGTCAATTTGCCATAATATATATCCAAATATAGGTATATTTGTACTCGTTGGAAAGCTCTTTTCAAGCCTGATCTAATGGTGGTGTTTTTATGAAGTTATAAGATGATTTAATAGGTAAAAAGTGGCCCCAAATATGACCTTACATTTTAGAGCTTCAAATACCCCAAATTTTGGTGTGAATATGCTCAATTTGATTTTCTTAGAATTCTCCATGATTCACCTTGATTTTGATTCGGATTCGCCATTTTTTTACAAGTACATTTTGAGTCCAACCCCTTACGCATAACCCTAGGGTGAACATAGGAGACCTAAGGGAATTGAGACCCCACAGGGAGATAAAGGACTAAGTTGTAGAGAGACTACATATGATTTAAGATAGCTCATCGTGGAGACAGGATAGATATCTTAACTTGCAATACTCGTAGAATACCTACACATAATGATTTGTGTATGGTATGGATATGCATGTATACCTTCAATGGACATAGGGTGATAATTCTAGCTCATCAAGAATGATGGGATAGATGGACTTATTTTCAGTAACACATGATATGCCTACATAGATGGAATTGTGTTAGGATACCTCGTGAGATGTAGCTTTTAGGAAAACTTAAGATATTGAAAATCTAGGCAAATAGTAGTTTGGTTAGGGGTGCATGAAGGGGTCATGTACCTCTCTCCATAGTAAAAAAAAACCATTTTTCTATTTTGTATTTTTCTATTTATGTGTTTTTGGGTCATTACATTTGGTATCAAAGCTCTATGTATGAGGGTATAGAACTTCTATATGTGCTAAAGGGAAATTAGATGAATCCAATGAAGGCTTGCTTAAGGTAAAGGCTAAAGTTGGGATGATCTAGGATACCCTATTTTCTAGGATATGATAGGAATAAATCCTAAGAGAGAATGGATATTAGGATACCTTAGTATAGGCTTTGGTATCATTGACACATCCTAGACTAGGATATTACCCTAATTATATTTTTAATGCATATATAAAGAGAACTCTATATTATGTTTTGAATTAGAGTTACAACTTGAGATGAAAATATAATCTAATATTATTTCTTGGATGGAATCAGGTTAATATGTCACCTAAGAACATAAGAGGGAGTCCTACACCTAGAAAAACTTGAAAAAGTGATTTCAAAGAGGAAAAATAATATGGGGAACCAACAAACCCCAATAGGGAGGTAGAAGACCTCACCACTATGATCGTTGCTATGTAGGATCAGATAAGACAATTGCTAGAAACAGCTACAAATCAGAATTTACAAGTTCAAGGTTCAAATATTGGCCTAGAAAGTGGACTAACTACAAAACAAGTACAATCCAGAGCCTTAGCAAAAAAGGAAACAACTAGGGACATGAAAAACATCAGTATATCTAATTTTAATGGATAAGGCGATGGGGATGCAACAGAAGCATGGCTAAGAGAAGCAGAGGTTCACTTTACTGTAAAAGGCTACTCATTAGAAACCTGAACACTTTGGGCTACGATTAACCTAGAAGGGACTACTCTAGAATGGTGGGAGACCCACTATGAGGAAACTAATATTGAACCCATTGACACCCCATGGGAAGAATTTATAAATATCTTTAAGAAGAGATTCCTAATAGTGCATTTCTATACCTTGAAGTTTGAATAATTTTCTAGTCTGAGACAAGGAACCAACATAGTAGAGGTATACTATAAGAAGCTCGTAAGATTGTTTAAATATGTACCTGTTTATAATGAGAAAATATGGGTTCATAAGTTTACTCTAGGATTAGAGACTAGGTTAAAGCATGATGTAGACATGTAGGAACCTAAAACACTATAAAAGGTATATGACTTAGCAAAGAAAGCAGAGTCACACTTCTTTTATAAATATGACACTCTACACAAGCAAGCTCTGTAGGAGATAAATAAGAGGAATAGTGTTGGGTTTGTAAAATGAGAGGTTGATCAAGAGCAAAAATCTAAGAACCCACAAAATCCTAAGAAACCTTATGGAAATCAAAAGAAGTTCAAGAAGAACTTTTGTAAGAAGGATAACAAACCCAATAACACAAAACCTCAACCACAGAAGTCGTAGGCTCCAACTCTAGCAGTTAAAAGTGGGAATGAGAAACCTAAAAAAATAGCAAGGATCCAAGGAATGGTGATACAATTTTTTGGGATATCATTACTCTAATTAGTGTTAATATCAAGCAGGGACTAGTACAAATAATGCAAAAGGGAAGGAACCAAAACATTGAATTTATGTCACATCTGGGAAGCAGAAGCAAGAGGGACTAGCCACCCCATTACTTGTGAAAGGTAAGGTTTTCAATAAGCAAGTAATAATTTTGATAGATAGTGGAGCCATTGATAGTTTTATTTCATCTAGTCTAGTAAGGACTATATCAAAAATGCCTGGATATTTGGCTCAAGGGTAGAAAGTTGAGTACATTTTTGGGCATACGTGCTTGGTGAACCAGATTTATTCTATGGTAGAAATCACTCTATCTAGTGGGACTATGGAAGGTTGCTTATATGTAGCTCCCTTACACACCTTTGATGTGATCCTAGGGATGGATTGGCTACAGGATCATAAAGCCTTGGTCAATTTTCAATACCAATGGATTGAGTATTTAGAAGAAGGTGAAAGGAGACTAAAAGTTCATAGAGAGCAAGGAGTGTTTGAACCATAGATGTTGTCTACTATACAATTGAAAAAGGCCCTAAAGAGAGGAGGAATAGTGTATGTAGTAAAATGTAATGAATTGGAAGACCATGATAAAGGAGAAATACTAAGACAACATCCGATCTTATAGGATTTTTAGGATGTATTTCCCGATGACTTACCTGGGCTACCTCCTATACGAGAATTTGACTTCACAATTGAACTCATGATGGGATTCGAGCCTATTCATAGATCTATATATAGGATGAATCATATTTAAATACAAGAACTAAAGGTTCAATTGCAAATATTGTTGGAAAAGGGTTTGATAAAACCAATTGTGTCACTGTGGGGTGCATCGGTATTATTCATGAAAAATAAGGATGGTTCGCTATGATTGTGTATTGGTTATAGGATGTTAAATAAAGCTATAATCAAGAATTGATATCCTTGTCCTCGGATTCAAAATTTATTTGATCAATTAAAATATGTCAAGGTGTTTACTAGGATTGATTTAAGATCAAGGTATCACCAGTTAAGGATTCATGAGGAAGATACTCACAAGATGATATTTAAGACTAGGTAAGGGCATTATGAGTTTACGGTTCTACCCTTTCGACAGACTAGTGCCCTAGCTGCTTTCATGAACTTAATGAACAATGTGTTTAGAAGACACTTGGACCAGTTTATCTTGGTATTCCTATATGATATCCTTATATACTCTCGATATAGATAAGAGTACAATAAGAATCTTAGGATCATGTTAGAATTGTTAAGGAAGAATCAACTTTGTGGAAATCTGGCTAAGAGTGAATTCTATGTTCCAGAGGTATGATATCTAGGGCATGTCATATTAGCAAAGGGGATTACTATGGATCCAAAGAAGATAGAGGCTATTCTAAATTGGCCACCCCCTACTAATGTGACTGAAGTGCAAAGTTTCATGGGATTAATGGGCTACTATAGACATTATATAAAGGACTACTCCAAGATTGTTGGATTCATAACTAACCTTCAAAATAAGGGAAAATAATTCAAGTGGTTAGAAAAGTGTGAGGTTATATTTACACTACTAAATAATAAGCTTACTATGATACCAATACTAAAGGTTATCGATCCCTAGGGGGACTTTTTAGTGTGCACTGATGCATCAATAGAGGGGTTGGGTGGGGTACTCTCACAAGAAGATTCAATAGTGGCATATACTTCAAGGAAGCTCGAAAAGCATGAAGTTAATTATGCTATGTATGATTTAGAGCTAGTTGTAGTGGTGCATGCTTTAAAGGTTTGGTACCACTACTTGGTGGGGAAACCCTTTAAATTAAAAACCGACCATAAAAGTCTACGATACATATTCATCCAACCAATACTCAATGCAACATAGAGAATATGAGTGGAATTTCTCGCTGAGTATAATTTTGATATTGAGTACATAAAATAAAAAGAGAATAAAATGGTTGATGCTTTAAGTAGAAGAAGATATATAGCAGCCATAACTAGAATCCACATGGACCTGATGGATCGAGTAAGATAGGAACAATCTCAGGATGACTATTGCCAAGGAATTAAAGTTAAGATGAACAAATATCCTAAAGGAAATAAGGAATTTAGTGTGAAAGATGACTTTTTGTGTTATAAAGGAAGGGTCATCATATTAAATATGGGCAATTTCAGGAACTTGATAATGCAATAAAAACATAGATATCCTTATTTTTATCATTTGGGAGGGGCCAAAATGTAGGAAAACATGAAGAGAACCTTATTTTGGGTAATACTGAAGAAGGATATCATAAATTTTATTGATCGATGCCTTGAATGTCAAAAATTTAAGGTAGAACACTAGCATATCACAAGAAAACTATATCTGCATGATATACCTATGCAAAAATGGCAGGTTATATTCATAGATTTTATAGTGGGTTTATCCAAGACTCGGTACCAACATGATGCTATATTTGTAGTGGTCAATAAATTGACTAAGGTTACCCATTTCATATCAAGAAATACCAAGTATGATGCTCAGGTGGTGGCTAGCAGATTTGTCAAAGAGGTATTCCGATTGCATGGATTTCTTGAGGTAATCATCTCAAATAGAGACTCCAAATTCACTTTTGAATTTTGGAAATCCCTTCATAGTGTAGTTGGTATGAAATTGAATATGATTTCAACATACCACCCTAAAATAGATGGCCAAATGGAGTGGGTAAACCAATTTTTGGAAGACATGCTCTGCATGTATTTCATGGATAAAAAATCTTATTGGGAAGATTGTCTACCTTTGGTAGAGTTTGTCTACAATAATGGACATCACTCCTCTCTAGGAATGGCACATTTTTATCCTTTGTATGGGTAAAAGTGTAGAACACCATTGTCTTGGAATAACCTAGAGTACCGAGTTGTGATTGGTCCAAAAATGGTCAAGGTGATGGAAGATTAGATAAAGGAAATTAGGCAAAGGATTAAATAAGTTATGGATATGTAGAAGAGTTATGCAGATCTAAAAAGGAATCCAAGAGAGTATTATGTTGGATATAAGGTGTTCTTAAGGGTTAAGCCAAAGAATAGTGCTATCAAATACACAAAGTTGGATCCACATTTTGTGGGACCCTTTGAGATAATAGAAAATATTAGTCTGGTTGCATACCGACTTGCATTACCACTTAATCTATCCAAAAACCATGACACCTTCCACATATCCTTGCTTAGGAAATATGTTGCTGACCCTAAACATGTGTGGTATGTTTCTAATTTGTAGATGGTAAATCCAGAGGCAAGTGAATTACTACCTATGAAGATTCTTGAGTTTCATTCCAAGTCTCTATGGAATCAGACTATCAAACAATGTAAGGTCCAATGGGACCAGTTATCTAAGAAAAATGCCACTTGGGAGAAAGTGGAGGTTATGCGAAAACATTTTCCCTTTCTGTTTGAAACTTTGTGATGCAATAACTTTTATTTTTTTGTTAAAAACAAATAAAAACAAGAAATATCGAGGACAATGTTTAATTCTAGTGGGGGAGGATGTCATGACCCTCCCTAACTAAATTTATGGCACAAAGAAACAATGTATTAACCTATGGTGTGGTGATGCTTAGTTTGAACAATTGAATCAATTATATTATGTTTAGTTAATTTAGAATGGCATGTTATCGCTAACATATTGCCAAGTGTGCAGGATAAAGTACACTCATACATGGAGAAGGCATAAACATCCACCAGAAACAAGGGTACCTAAGATCAAGGGAAATGATGATTAAGGTACTCAGAGGTAACATGGATAGGTACCTGCATATAGGCATGCATTTTCGGAAGGGATAATCATTGATGATTGATCACCTTGAGTCTTAGTTGATAGCCTGGTAGCTATCGTAAAATATCTAGCTAAGATAGGTGACTCGGTTGATGGAAATATTCTCTCTTTGTTGCATTATAAATTTGTTTGCTCTCTGCTACATCATGGTTTGAATAGCATAATGTTGGAACTTCTATAGGAAAATAACTACAAAAATTTATGTGGATGCATAAAGCTAACTGTCTTGTTAAAGGAAAGATAGAGCATCATTTTTATGAAGAAAAGCATATTAAATTTGTATGTTAAATAAAGATTTATTTTAAATAATTAATGAAGTTTTGATTAAATAATGATTGATTTAATTAAACTCATTAGTAAACTTTATTTTATTTAATAAATGAGAGTTATTTTGAATTAATTAAAGGTGTTCATTTTTATGATAACGGAGTAGTCATTAATAGACTTTAATTAATTGAAATAAACAAAAAAAAAATCCATTTAAGAAATAGATGTCTTTTATTTTAAATAAAGAGCAATTATGAAATTGTTTAAATAAAAGAAGTATATTTTAATGGTGATAAATATCACATAAATGATATATGTTTAAAAGATACCATTCTTATTTTAAAAAAAATGGATAATATAAAATATATAAATATTCCATTCCCCTATAGCGTGTACGCTATGAAAATAATCTAGGGTGGCTACGAAGTTTTCAAATATGGAAAATATTGTAAGAAGGATTCCTTGCTGCCAGATGAAGGGAAGAAGAATTGAAGCAAGAGGGGGCTCAAGGAAGGGCTCAAGTTTTGAGAAGGATAGACGGGCCACCTAGTGGAAGAAAGCACGTATGGTGCTAGAGAAGCGGAGGAAAAAAAGAAACGACAGAGGAGAGCACGTGAGGACGAAGGAGGAGGAAAACGTAAACCAGGGATGAGGAAAAGGAGAGGAAGGCACCACAAGAAAGGGAGAGGTATACGAGACACCATCAAATCCCATTCTGCAATAGTATATAGGTTGGAGTGTTTTATACTTTAAATTGTTTTGTTTACATGCGTTATTATGGTGAAAATCATGGTTTGAAGCTTGGTTATACTCTCTGTTGGTGTTTTTAGAAACCATCTATGTATGTTTTGAAGGCATTGTATTTTGATAAGCCTTTGGTGTTTTTAGAAACCACGTATGTATGCTTTGAAGGTGTTGTGTTTTGAGAAGCCTTTGGTGTTTTTAGAAACCACCTGCATATGCTTTGAAGGCATTGTGTTTTGAGAAGCCTTTGGTGTTTTTAGAAACCACCTGCATATGCTTTGAAGGCGCTATGTTTTGAGAAGCCTGTTGGTGTTTTTAGAAACCACCTATGTATGTTTTGAAGGCGATGTGTTTTGAGAAGCCTTTGGTGTTTTTAGAAACCACCTGCATATGCTTTGAAGGCATTGTGTTTTAATACCCCGTTGGTGTTTTTTTAGAAACCACGTGCGTATGCATTGAAGGTGTTGTGTTTTGATAAGCCTTTGGTGTTTTTAGAAACCACCTGCATATGTTTTGAAGGTGTTGTATTTTAAGACTCTGTTAGTGTTTTAGAAAGCATTGTGAACACCTAAAGGATGTTGTGCCTTCCATAGCCTAGTTAATGCTTTGAGAGCATTGTGAGTTCAAGAGTGTCGGGTGTGTCTAGAGAGCACTAAGATAATTTGAAAGCATTGTGTGCCTTAGATCTCGAAATCCAAAGGAAGAGGGGGATGTCGTGCTTGGGAGCACCGCTAGTAGATAAAACCACCCATGGGTTTGAGAAAAGGCTACATCTAGAAAGCACCTGATTTTACCTTTTTATACCTTGTTGAAATATTGTCTTGGTTGTTCCATAATCGTGCTACAGAGGTTGTTCAATTTTTTCCATAAAGGTCATTAGCCTTTGGTTAAATATATATTGGAAAGGTTCGCTGTGGAATTTTAATTAAATAGAAACCCTTGATTTATGTGGAATACATTGAAGGATTTAATTAAATAGATACCTTTGATTTATGTAGAATACTCTTTAATTAAATAGAAACCTTTGATTATGTGGAATACATTTAAGGATTTAATTAAATATAGACCTTTGATTTATGGACAATACTCTTTAATTAAATAGAGACCTTTGATTATGTGGAATATATTGAAGGATATTAATTAAATAGAGACTTTTGATTATGTGGAATACATTGAAGGATTTAATTAAACAAAGACCTTTGGTTTATGGAGAATACTCTTTAATTAAATAGAGACCTTTGATTTATGGAGAATACTCTTTAATTAAATAGAAACCTTTGATTATGTGGAATACATTGAAGGATTTAATTAAATAAAGATATTTTATTCATGGATAATACTATTTAATTAAATACCCAGGTGTTGTAGGTGAGTTGGAGAGGAGAGGGAAATCCTCCAAGGGAGGTCCTAGGTTCAAATCTCCACCCTACAAAATAGCTGAATTGGGTATCCAAAATCCAATTGATAATGTTGGTGCAAGCAGGGTCGAGTGCGACTTCTAGGTGACTTTGACAGTGTAGAACCCCTATTCGTGGTCTCTTAGACCAAGGCGACCCCGTAAGGGGTTTTTCGCTTTAAAAAAAATACTATTTAATTAAATAGAGACCTTTGATTATGTGGAATATATTGAAGGATATTAATTAAATAGAGACCTTTGATTATGTGGAATACATTGAAGGATTTAATTAAATAGAGACCTTTGATTTATGGAGAATACTCTTTAATTAAATAGAGACCTTTGATTATGTGGAATACATTGAAGGATTTTAATTAAATAGAGACCTTTGATTATGTGGAATACATTGAAGGATATTAATTAAATAGAGACCTTTGATTTATGTGGAATACATTGGAGGATTCTAATTAAATAGAGAACCTATGATTTATGATTAATTATATTAGGATTTTTAATTAAAAAGAAAACCCTTGTTTTATGATTAATTATATTAGGGTTTTTAATTAAAAGGAGAACCTTTGACTAATGTTAATTATCTTAGGGCTTTTAATTAAAAAGGAAACCTTTGATTTATGATAAATATCTTAGGGGTTTTTTGTTAGAATTAAAGTGCACTATGCCTTGACACTTGTCAGTTTATATTGTCACTTGTCAGTTTATCATATATATGTAACTCATTTCATGTATAATATTATCTTATTAATTTTTTTATCCTAACATTTCGTATCAGAGCCTAGTCATTTTCCTGACCTGTGTAAACCCTTGAGGGGGGATTTCCCTCATGGAAAATACCCCCTTATTTTTTTCTCTCCATTATTCCTATTTTTTTATCGAGGGAGTATGCTCTCCATATTTTGATGGATCAGAAACCAGATGGTTAAAAATTTCAGTTTGAGAGGTCATTTTTTTTATTTTTGTTTTTCAGGTAAAACACGTTCTTCCTCGTGGATCCGTTTGAGAGCGCAGAGGAGTACGCAGATCACAACTTGAAAGCTGGATTTATATATATATTTGTGTGTATATGTTATTCATTTCATCTAGATTTAGAAGTGATAAGGTGCACAGTGGGAATCGAACCCGTGCTACGGACTCTCTACAATGAGCTTAATAAGCGACACTGTCAGCTTGTAGAGTACTCTATTATTTTAGCTATTACAGGATCTTGTTCTTGTTCTTGTTTTTTGCGGTGGTGGTGCTAATTGGATCCACTGCAGGCTCATAAATGGATGCATGGAGCCACTGGGACTCAAACCCCTGACCTCGTTGCAATAACCTAATCGAGGAATGCTTCGAGGAGGAGGAAATGCTCATGGATTCTGAGATTCATGGATGGATGCTTGTCAGGAGGGGCTACATCAACTACGATGCACTGAGGTCCAACAACATCCCCTATTCAAGGTGCGAGGCGTCCTATCACAACTGTCGATCTGGTGTCCAGGTGAATCCTTCTAGGCAAGCATGCAGCTTTGTGATAATCTGTGTTTACTTTACGATTGTTTGAACTGGACCCCTGTGGTGGATATGCAGCACTATTTCCCTTTATAGCCATAAACATTGGATGGCACTGTTCTATGAACCGCATGAATTTGTTCGCAAATATTCATTCGGCTTGTGTGAAGTTAAACAGAGAGCAACAGAGTTTAGTGATCTATTTTTTGGGCCTGGATTGGAACAAGATGTCGTAGATCATTGCAACGTCTCTTTCTCATAATGGCACTGGCCATAAATATGTTTGCTCCGAGTTCATCTATTCTGCCTTTCCATATCCAAATTTGTATTTTTAGGGGGCGCTCGTGACTTCTCCTATGCATGGGTCGATCACGTCTGCATATCTAGATGTTGTTGTATTGATGGAGGCGGAGCTTCTCCATGACATTCGCTCATGGCCCTGAGTGTGTACTGCTTCTTGGTGCCCTCATCGACCATAATATAGGCCTGTAGCTCCACTATGGCATTGTGGCCTCGCTGGATGCGAACAACGATGAGCGTATCATTGCAATGATAAAATTTTTGGAGCTCCTTCTATAGGCCTCTCTTGTCATTCTTGAATGGCACCGTCAATGTGGTGTAGCTACCGATCTTTACCTCCTCGATGATGTCTTCGATCTGCAACATGTTGTCATTCCACTCTTCTGCCTTGGAGCTCCTCGCCATGCCCTTGATGGCCACGACGGGGCTTGAACCCTTTCCCCCTGATTTCATGGACGTAATAGAAGAAAAATAATTCGAATACAAATCAGAATCAGGATTGCTCATGCTGAGAGACCTCTGCAGCGACGGTAACTCCTATGGCATTTTATTTCCAGCTTGTGCACCACATCTGGCTAGGAGGAGAAGGAGAAGAGATAATAAAAATACTTGTGTGCGACTTCATCATTGTTGATGAAAAAATATAAAGCTTAGTCCCCTTTCCTTGCTACCGTCGTGCCCCAATTCCCTATTCCAGTAACGTTGTCAGTAAAATAATCATGTAAAGAAAACTCACAAGAGCTATAGAATTTTTTTTGTTGCTCGTTGCTGCCTGAGAACGACGACGATGAAGTTTGAGTTTGAAGTTGCAGCAATCCAGAAGTGATCACGGTGTTTCTACTCAGAATGTCATTTTGTGTCATCGCAGTATAATTTCACACTGAACGATGCCTAAAAGAATGTGGCTCTTAACAGCAGAGAAGGACGAGATGTAGTGTGATCATGCCCACTATTGCAGACTATTTTTTTTTTTTTTACCAATAGCCGAGTCTTCAAATGGAGTTGTTGAAGAAAAATGCGGTGAAGTTTTTTTTCAAAGCGAAAAACGAACAATCAGAGTCACCTGTGAAGTCGCGTTAAGATTTTTGATAATCCTAAGACCTCCATACAAGGGCTAGCTTTATGAGGCCGAGATTTATTGATTTCACACTGTGGGTTCCTCGATCACATTGATGATGTGTCAATTTGAGTATGTGCTTGGTGCAGTTTATTGGAGAAATCTAGCAGTTTGATGTAGTGATCCAGTTTCCAAGGTGAAACGTGCATCGTAGGAGCATGGCGAGCACCACTATTTTATTAAAAGCACGAGGGCATTTATTTTCATGAAAAAAAGGATGGTAAATATGAAATGATTTCTAACAAAGTATCTTTTAAAGTGGAGGGGATCACTTGAATTTATCTAAATGAGGAATTGAAATTTTTAAAGTGGAGGACCATATTTTTTGTAAGGGGAAATTTTAAATTTTATATGGCCCCTGTAATTCCCCTGCGTGGGAAAATTAAAAACTGTCTATTTTTTATTCCGCCTCAGTGCGATGATTATTTGATGCCCTAGATAAGCATGATGGTTTTTCTAAATGATGAATGGCCATTTGATGGTGGAATATAGGGGTATTTATAGTCGTTGGAAACATTTTTCCATGACAGACACATTGGTAGTGTCCATTTGTAATTCTAAGGCTATTTCATTTAAGTTTTTAAGCCTCAAACTTTTCTACCTTGGAGTGCAATCTCGGTTGTACCCGACACTCCCAAGGCACTTGTAAGTGAACCTAGTATCTAGTATTCTCCTCTTTCTACTTGGCGGATGCAGCGGTTGGTTACCCATGCATTTCGGTAAGATGAGGTGACTAACATAAGGACACTTATTCTAGGGACTACAGACATAGACACCCTAGACTCTATCCGACATTTTTTTCGGATCTAATTTTGAATACTACAGACGAAGACACTTCAGAAGATTCTCTTCTCTTCTTTCTTCTCCATATTTGGCTTCTATGGATCATTTTATTGTATTAAGTGCATTTTCCGTAGAGACCGACACTTATATGGCTCATTTTTCCTTTGTATAAAGGTGCATTTTTGGCAAAGACTGACACCTTCTAGATTGAGTTCACCATAAGGAAGGATTTGATATTTATGGTGGGACTAGTCAATGACCTACGAGAGGCAACATCCTTTGAGGATGACCTACAGAGGTAAAAGACCCAGAAGTGGCTGACCCTGAGGCACCCATGATGACCTTGAGGCACTTAGACGACTGACCCAGTGGCAACAGACCCATGGAAGTGGTTGACCCTAAGGCAACATACCGAGATGTATACACAGTGAATCTAGCATTATTCACAGTTGGAGATACAAGCGCAAAGAGCACGAGCCTAGACCAAATAAAAAATAAAAGAGGATGATAGGTTGCTTTTAGAGAAGTCAACATTAAGGGGTAATGTTACCTAATGTTGACTTGTTTTTTTTTTTCTTCTTTAATTAGGATAGTGCACTTTAAGGAGGAATGTTAGAATTAAAGTGCACTATGCCTTTGTTTTGACACTTGTCAGTTTATATTGACACTTGTTAGTTTATCATATAGGCCTTCTGCCTATATATGTAACTCATTTCATGTATAATATTATCTCATTAGTTTTTTTCTCCTAACATTTTTTAATTAAAAAGGATGTAGATTTATTCTTTGAATTAAAGTTATGGGGCATGGATTTAGGGAATGAATGAATGATTGTTTAAAGGTTAAATGGATGTGACTTTAATGCTTTAAACAGTAATTGATTTGATTGGAATTTGTGAATTAAAAATGATGTGGGTTTATTCTTTGAATTGAAGTTATGGGGCTTTGATTTAGGGAATGAAAAGAAAGGATTGTTTTAGAGGTTAAAGATATGGGACTTTAATGTTTTAAGACATGAATGGATTTGATTAAATTTATACCGTGATATAAGTAGTACAAGTTGGATGACTCTCTAAAGGAACTTGAGAGGTGAAGATAAAATTAAAGGATATTTTATAATATCCATTATGCATTAGACGGTTGGAAACTTAATTGAATTTTGTATAGTTGCAATTTGGCAAAGTAAATGAATAGATGCATTTAAAGGTATGCCTATCCTAAATCATGAGTACCTTGATCCCCTACTACCCTCATAGAATCAATGAGAAGCAAGGAGAAGCAAGGAGTTCAATGGAAGAAAATTATAGGTAATTGTATTTTATGTTGCTTTACTTATGCTCAAATAGACTAGAATTGTGGGGATATATCCCCAATGCAGTTTCCATAATATTCTTTAAAGCAAGGATTTACCATGCAAATTCTGATGCAATAACTTTTTATTGGTTTAAAGAAGATCTACTTTATTTATGTATTTTGTTATATTATGTAGTTGATTCTCTTTAAGTGTTAATATTTCTTTATTTTATGTATGCTTAGTAATTACTCCTTGATGTGGTAGTATCTAGTTGTATCATTGTTTGGTTGCTTGATTATATAAATCTAAGTGTAGAGTTCTAGGGTGAATTTAGTGGTGACATAAGGGAATTAATAACCCCTTAGGGTGAACATAGGTGACCTAAGGTAATTGATAACCCCTTAGGGTGAACATAGGAGACCGAAGGGAATTGAGACCCCTTAGGGAGATAAAGGACTAAGTTGTGGAGAGACTACATATGAGTTAAAATAGCTTAACTCGCAATACTCATAGCATACCTACACATAATGATTTCTGTATGGTATGGAGATGTGTGTATACCTTAGATGGACAGAGGGTGATAAGTCTAGCTCATCAAGAATGATGGGATAGATGGACTTATTTGCAGTAACACATGATATGCCTACACAGATGGACTTTTGTTAGGGTACCTCGTGAGATGTAGATTTTAGTAAAACTTAGGAGATTGAAACTTTAGGCAAATAGTAGTTAGGTTAGGGGTCCATGAAGGGTTCATGTACCTCTCTCCATAGTAAAAAAAAAAAAAATCTATTTTTGTATTTTTCTGTTTGTGTGCATTTAGGTCATTACATTTGGTATCAGAGCTCTAGGTACAAGGGTATAGAGCTTTTATGTGTGCTAAAGGAAAATTAGATGAATCTAATGAAGGCTTGCTTAAGGTAAAGGCTAAAGCTAGGATGATCTAGGATACCATATTTTTTAGGATCTTACGGGAATTAACCTGAAGGGAGCATGGATGTTAGGATACCTTAGTATGGGCTTTGGTATTAGTGACACATCCTAGCTAGGGATATTATCCTAGTTAGATTCTTAATGCATATAGCAAGAGAACTCTTTATTATGACTTGAATTAGAGTTACAGCTTGAGATAAAACTGTAATCTAATCTTCTTTCTTAGATGGAATTAGGTTAAGATGCCACCTAAGACCATAAGAGGCAAGCCTACACCTAGATAAACTTGACAAAGTGATTTTGAAGAGGAAAACAACTATGGGGAACCAAAAAACCCCAATAGGTAGGTAGAAGACCTCATCACTACATTTGTTGCTATGCAGGATCAGATAAGACAATTACTAGAAATAGCTATGAATCAGAATTTGCAAGTTTGAGGTTCAAATATTGGTCTAGAAAGTGGACTAATTATAGAAAAAATACAATCCAAAGCCTTAGTGGAAAAGGAAATAACTAGGGACATGAAAAACATAAGTATCTTTATGTTTGATGGATAAGACAATGGGGATGTAGCGAAAGCATGGCTGAGAGAAGCAGAGATTATTTTACAATAAAAGGCTACTCGTTAGGAACCTGAACACTTTGGACTACGATTAACCTAGAAGGGGATACTCTAGAATGGTGGGAGACCCACTATGAGTAAACTAATATTGAACCCATTAACAACTCATGGGAAGAATTTATAAACATATTTAAGAAGATATTCCTAACAGAGCATTTCTATGCCTTGAAGTTTGAAGAATTTGCTAGTCTAAGACAAAGAATCAGCATAGTAGAGGTGTACTATAAGAAGCTAGTAAGATTTTTTAAATATGTACCTATTTATAATGAGAAAATATGGGTCCATAAGTTTACTTTGGGATTGGATACTAGGTTAAAGCATGATGTAGACATGCAGGAATCTAAAACACGGCAAAAGGCATATGACTTAGCAAAAAAAGTAGAGTCACACTTATGTTATAAATATGAAACTCTACCCGAGCAAGCTCGATAGGAGCTAAAGAAGAGGAATAGTGTTGGGTTTGTAAAATTTGAGGCTGATCAAGAGCAAAAAGCTAATAACCCCTAAAATATTGAGAAGAAACCTTATGGAAATCATAATAATTTCATAAAGAACTTTTGTAAGAAGGATAAAAAACCCAATAACACAAAATCTCAACCACAGAAGTCGCAGGTTCCAACTCCAGCAGTTAAAAGTGAGAATGAGAAACCCAAAAAATAGCAAGGACCCAAGGAAGGGTGCTAAAATTATCGGGGATATCATTACTATAATAAATGTCCATATCAAGCAGGAGCTAGCACAACTAATGCAAAATGGAATGAATCAAAATATTGGATTTATGCCACAACCAGGAATCAGAAGCTAGAGAGATAAGCCACCCCATTACTTGTGAAAGTTAAGATTTTCAATAAGCAAGTAAAAATTTTGATAGATAGTGGAGCCACTGACAATTTTATTTCATCTATTACAGCAAGGATTATGTCAGAAAGGCCTGGATATTTGTCTCAAGGGTGGAAGGTTAAGTACATTTTTGGGTAGACCTACTTGATGAACTAGTGTTATCCTATGGAAGAAATCACTCTATCTAGTGGGACTACGAAAGGTTACTTATATGTATCTCCCTTACATGCCTTTGATGTGATCCTAGGGATGGATTGACTACAGGCTCATAAAGCCTTGGTCAATTTTCAAGATCAATGGATTGAGTATTTAGAAGAGGAAAGGAGACTAAGAGTTCATAGCGAGCAAGGGGTGTTTGAATCACAGATGTTCTCCACTATGAAATTTAAAAAGGCACTAAAGAGAGGAGGAATAGTGTATGTAGTAAAACTTAATGAAGTGGACAACCATAATAAAGAATAAATACTATGACAACATCTGATCTTATAGGATTTTCATGATGTATTTCCAAAGGACTTACTTGGGCTACCTCATGTACGAGAATTTGACTTCATAATTGAACTCATGATGGGAGTCGAGTCTATTCATAGATCCCCATATAGGATGAATCCTATTGAAATCCAAGAACTAAAGGTTCAATTACAAGGATTGTTGAAAAAGGGTTTGATATAACCAAGTGTGTCACCGTCGGGTGCACCGGTATTGTTTGTGAAAAAGAAGGATGGTTCGCTACAATTGTGTATTGATTACAGGCTGTTAAATAAATCTATAATCAAGAATTGGTATCCTTTATCTAGGATTGAAGATTTATTTGATCAATTAAAATATTCCAAGGTGTTTACTAAGATCAATTTAAGGTCATGGTATCACCAGTTAAGGATTCCTGAGGAATACACTCACAAGACGACATTTGAGACTAGGTTTGGGCATTATGATTTTATGGTTCTACCCTTTGGATTGACTAATACCTCAGCTTCTTTCATGAACTTAATGAAAAATGCATTCAAAAGACACTTGGACCAGTTTATCTTTGTATTCCTAGATGATATCCTTATATACTCTAGAGATAGAGAAGAGCACGATAAGCATCTTAGGATCATGTTAGAATTGTTAAGGAAGAATCAAATTTATGGAAATTTGGATAAGAGTGAATTCTATGTTCCATATGTACGATATCTTAGGTACATCATATCAACAAAGGGGATTATTGTGGATCCATATAAGATAGAGGCTATTCTAAATTGGCCACCCCTGCTAATGTGACTAAAGTATGAATTTTCATGGGATTAATGGGATATTATAGACATTATATACAGGACTAATTCAATATTTTTGGACCCATAACTAACCTTCATAAGAAGGGAAAATAATTCAAGTGGTCAGAAAAGTGTGAGGTTGCATTTGCACTACTTAAGTATAAGCTTACTATGACATCAATACTAAAGGTTCCCGATCCCCAGGGGGACTTTTCATTGTGCACTGATGCATCAATAAAGGGGTTTGGTGGGGTACTCTCATGAGAAGGTTCATTAGTGGCATATACTTCAAGGAAGCTCAAAAATCATGAGTTTAATTATGCTACACATGATTTATAGCTAGTTGCATTGATGCATGATTTAACTAAGGTTACCCATTTCATACCAAGAAATACCAAGGATTATTCTCAGGTGATGGCTAGCAAATTCATCAAAGAGGTATTCTCATGGATTTCCTGAGGTAATAATTTCAAATAGAGACTCCAAATTCATTTTTGAATTCTATAAATCCCTTCATAGTGTGGTTGGTACGAAATTGAATATGATTTTAGCATACCACCCCAAAAAATATGGTCAAATAGATCGGATAAACCAAGTTTTGGAAGACATGCTTTGCATGTATAGCATGGATCACAAATCTCATTCGGATGATTGTCTACCTTTGGTATATTTTACCTACAATAATGGACATCACTCCTCGCTCGGAATGGCACATTTTTATGCCTTGTATGGGTAAAAGTGTATAACATCATTGTCTTGGGAAAACATAGAGGATCGAGTTGTGATTGGTCTAAAAATGGTCAAGGTGATGGAATATCAGCTAAAGGAAATTAGGCAAAGGATTAAATAAGTTGTGGATAGGCAAAAGAGTTATGTAGATCTAAAAAGGACTCCAATAGAGTAATTTGTTGGAGATAAGGTGTTCTTAAGGGTTAAGCCAAAGAAGAGTGCTATCAAATCCACGAAGTTAGATCCATGTTTTATGGGACAATTTGACATCATGGAAAATATCAGTCTGGTTACATACTGACTTGCATTACCACCTAATCTGTCCAAAATCCATGACACCTTCCACATATCCTTGCTTAGGAAATATGTTGCTGACACTAAACATGTGTGGGATGTTTCTAATTTGCAGATGGTAAATCCAAAGGCCATTGAAGTACTACCTATGAATATTCTTGAGTTTCATTCCAAATCTTTATGGAATCAGACTATCGAACAGTGTAAGGTCCAGTGGGACTAGTTCTCTGAGAAAAATGCCACTTGGGAGAAAGTGGAGGTTATGCAAAAACATTTTCCCTTTCTGTTTGAAACTTTGTAATGTAATAACTTTTATTTAAAAAAAAAAAACAAAGGAAAATAGGAAATACCAAGGACAATGTTTAATTCTAGTGGGGGAGGATGTCATGACCCTCCCTTAGTTGACTTTATGGCATAAAGAAACAATGTATTAACCTATGGTGTGGTGATGCTTGGTTTGAACAATTGAACCAACTATATGATGTTTAGTTTATTTAGAAAGGTATGTTATCACTAACATATTCCCAAGTGTGCATTATTAGGTACACTCGTAGGTGGAGAAGGTAAAAAAACCCACCAAAAATGAGGGTACCTAAGATCAGGGGAAATGATGATTAAGGTACTCGAAGGTAACATGGATAGATACCTTCATATAAGTATGCATTGTTTGAAGGGATAATCATTGATGAATGATCATCTTAAGCCTTAGTTGATAGTCGGGTAGCTATCATAAAATCTCTAGCTAAGATAGGTGACTGGGTCGATGGAAATATTTTCTCTTTGTTTCTTTATAAATTTGTTTGCTCTCTGCTCCATCATGGTTTGAATAACATAATATTGAAAATTCTATAGGAAAATAATTGCAAAATTTATGTGGATACATAAAGCTAACTATCTTGTTAAAGTATAGATAGAGCATCATTTTTATGAAGAAAAGCATATTAAATTTGTATGTTAAATGAAGATTCATTTAAAATAATTAATGAAGTTTTGATTAAATAATGATTGATTTAATTAAAATCATTAGTAAACTTCATTTTATTTAATAAATGAGAGTTATTTTGAATTAATTAAAGGTGTTCATTTTAATGATAATGGAGTAGTCATTAAAATACTATAATTAATTGAAATAAACAAAAAAAAAACCATTTAAGAAATATATATCTTTTATTTTAAAGAAAGAAAAATTATGAAATTGTTTAAATAAAAGAAGTATATTTTAATGGTGATAAATATCACACAAATGATATGTGTTTAAAAATATACCATTCTTATTTTTAAAAAAATGATAATATAAAATATATAAATATCCCATTCCCCTATAGCGTGTAAGCTATGAAAATAATATAGGGTGGCTACTAAGTTTCCAAATATGGAAACTATCGGAAGAAGGATTCCTTTTCGCCAGAGGAAGGGATGAAGAATTGGAGGAAGAGGGGGCTCAAGGAAGGGCTTAGGGTTCAAGAACGGTGAACGGGCCACCTGGTGGAAGAAAGCACGTATGGTGCTAGAGAAGTGGAGGAAAAAAAAAAGAAACAACATATGAGAGGACGTGAGGACGAAGGAGGAGGAAAATGTAGACCAAGGATGGGGAAAAGAAGAGGAATGCACCATAAGCAAGGGAGAGGCAACCGAGACACCACTAAATCCCATTATGCAATAGTATTGAGGTTGGATTATTTTATACTTTAACCTATTTTGTTTACATGCATTGTTATGGTGAAAAGCATGGTTTGAAGCTTGGTTATACTCCCTGTTGGTGTTTTTAGAAAACACCTGTGTATGTTTTGAAGTTGTATTTTGAGAATCCTTTGGTTTTTTTAGAAACCATGTATGTATGCATTGAAGGTGTTTTATTTTGAGAATCAGAAACCACCTACATATGTTTTGAAGGCATTGTGTTTTGAGAAGCCTTTGGTGTTTTTAGAAACCACCTGCGTATGCTTTGAAGGCACTATGTTTTAAGACCTTGTTGGTGTTTTACAAAGCACTTGTGTATGTTTTGAAGGCATTGTGTTTTGAGAAGCCTTTGGTGTTTTTAGAAACCACCTGCATATGCTTTGAAGGTGTTGTGTTTTAAGACCCTATTGGTGTTTTTAGAAACCACTTGCGTATGTTTTGAAGGCATTGTGTTTTAATACGTAGTTTTTGTTTTTAGAAACCACCTGCGTATGTTTTGAAGACATGTTTTAAGATCTAGTTGGTGTTTTTAGAAACCACCTACATATGCATTAAAGGCGTTGTGTTTTGAGAAGCCTTTGGTGTTTTTATAAATCACATGTGTATGCTTTGAAGGCATTGTATTTTAATACTCTATTAGTGTTTTAGAAAGCACTATGATTGCCTGAAGGATGTTATACCTTCCAAATCCTGATTAATGATTTGAGAGCGCTATGAATTCAAGAGTGGCGGGTGTGTCTAGAGAGTGCTGAGAGAATTTGATAGCGATGCGTTCCTTAGACCTCCTTGTCCAAAGAAATATGGGGATGTCATGCTTGGAAGAACCGCCAGTAGAGAAAACCACCCGGGGTTTGAGAAAAGTTTGCATCTAGAAAGCACCTGATTTTACCCTATTATACCTTGTTGAACTCTTGGCTTGCTTGTTCTATAATCGCGCTATAGAGGTTGTTCAATAT
Source organism: Wollemia nobilis (assembly GCA_028583015.1). Taxonomy (NCBI): domain Eukaryota; kingdom Viridiplantae; phylum Streptophyta; class Pinopsida; order Araucariales; family Araucariaceae; genus Wollemia; species Wollemia nobilis. The sequence goes on from JAQPPZ010017037.1 coordinate 2,343,055, forward strand.
TTGCCATAAAGGGTGATAGCCTTTGGTTAAACCTGTATTGGAAAGGTTCGTTGTGGAATTTTAATTAAATAGAAACCTTTGATTTATGTGGAATACATTGAAGGAATGAATTAAATAGAGACCTTTGATTTATGGAGAATACTCTTTAATTAAATAGAAACCTTTGATTATGTGGAATACATTGAAGGATTTAATTAAATAGAGACCTTTGATTTATGGAGAATACTCTTTAATTAAATAGAGACCTTTGATTATGTGGAATACATTGAAGGATGTTAATTAAATAGAGACCTTTGATTATGTGGAATACATTGAAGGATTTAATTAAACAGATACCTTTGATTTATGGAGAATACTCTTTAATTAAATAGAGACCTTTGATTATGTGGAATACATTGAAATATTTAATTAAATAGAGACCTTTGATTTAAGGAGAATACTTTTTAATTAAATAGAAACCTTTGATTATGTGGAATACATTGAAGGATTCAATTAAATAGAGACCTTTGATTATGTGGAATATATTGTAGGATATTAATTAAATAGATACCTTTGATTATGTGGAATACATTGAAGTATTTAATTAAACAAAGACCTTTGATTTATAGAGAATACTCTTTAATTAAATAGATACCTTTGATTATGTGAAATACATTGAAGGATTTTAATTAAATAGAGACCTTTGATTATGTGGAATACATTGAAGGATATTAATTAAATAGAGACCTTTGATTTATGTGGAATACATTGAAGGATTTTAATTAAATAGAGAACCTATGATTTATGATTAATTATATTAGGGTTTTTAATTAAAAAGAGAACCCTTGTTTTATGATTAATTATATTAGGGTTTTTAATTAAAATGAGAACCTTTGACTAATGTTAATTATCTTAGGGCTTTTAATTAAAAATGAAACCTTTGATTTATGATGATTATCTTAGGGGATTTTAAAAAATGATGTAGATTTATTCTTTGAATTAACTTTATGGGGATTTGATTTAGGGAATGAATGAATGATCTTTTAAAGGTTAAAGGGATGTGACTTTAATGCTTTAAACAATAATTTATTTGATTGGAATTTGTGAATTAAAAATGATGTGGATTTATTCTTTGAATTGAAGTTATGGGGCTTTGATTTGGGGAATGAAAAGAACGGATTATTTTAGAGGTTAAAGGTATGGGACTTTAATGCTTTAAGACATGAATGGATTTGATTAAATTTATATCATGATCTAAGTAGTACATGTTGGATGACTCTCTAAGGTAACTTGAGAGGTGAAAATAAAAGTAAAGGATATTTTATAAGATCCATTATGCATTAGATGGTTGGAAACTTAATTGAATTTTGTATAATTGCAATTTGGAAAAGTAAATGAATAGATGCATTTAAAGGTATGCCTATCCTGAACCATGAGTACCCTGATCCCCTATTACCCTCAAAGAATCAATGGGAAGCAAGGAGAAGAAAGGATTTCAATGGAAGAAAAGTATAGGTAATTGTATTTTATGTTGCTTTACTTATGCTCAAATAGACTAGAATTGTGGGGAGATTTCCCCAATGCATTTACCATAATATTCCTTAAAGTAAAAAGGATTTACCATGCAAATTCTGATGCGATAATTGTTTATTGGTATAAAGAAGGTACTTTTACTTTATTTATGTATTTGTTTATATTATTTAGTTGATTCTCTTTTAGTGTTAATATTTCTTTATTTTCTGTATGCTTAGTAATTACTCCTTGATGTGGTAGTATCTAGTTGTATCATTGTTTGGTTGCTTGATGATAGAAATCTAAGTGTAGAGTTCTAGGGTGAACTCATAGGTGACCTAAGGGAATTGAGAACCCCTTAGGGTGAACATAGGTGACCTAAGAAAATTGAGAACCCCTTAGGGTGAACATAGGAGACCTAAGGGAATTGAGACCCCTTAGGGAGATAAAGGACTAAGTTATGGAGAGACTACATTTGAGTTAAGATAGCTCATCGTGGAGATGAGATAGATAGCTTAACTTGCAATACTCATAGAATACCTACATAATTGTTTGTGTATGGTATGGATATACGTGTATACCTTCGATGGATAGAGGGTTATAAGTCTAGCTCATCAAGAATGATGGGATATATGGACTTATTTGCAGTAACACATGATATGCCTACACAGACAGACTTGTATTAGGGTACCTCGTGAGATGTAGCTTTCAATAAAACTTAAAATATTGAAACTTTAGGCAAATAGTTCTTTGGTTAGGGGTCCATGAAGGGTTCATGTACCTCTATCCATAGTAAAAAAAAACTTTTTCTATTTTTGTATTTTTCTGTTTGTGTGTTTTTGGGTCGTTACACTACTTTAGTTACAAATAACCCCTTCATGATATTTTACACAAAATGTCTTACCCTAATTAAAACCACATAAGTAAATCTCATTAACTAATGGTATCTTCAATTAGAATCTCATAAAATAAATCCTAATAATAAAATATCCCACTATCATTAAAATATTTTAAGATAATTCATGCTAATAAAAGGTTTCTCTTTAATTAGGTCTCCTAAGATGATCAACATTTATCAAAAGTTTTCCTTTTAATTAAAATCTCCTAAGATAATAAAAATTTATCAAAGTTTTTCATTTTAATTAACATATCCTAAGATAATCAACATTCATCAAAGGTTTTATTTTTAATTAAAATATCCTAAGATAATCAACATTTATTAAAGGTTTTCCTTTTAATTAACATCTCGTAAGATAATCAACATTTATCAAAGGTTTTCCTTTTAATTAAAATCTCCTAAGATAATCAACATTTATCAAAGGTTTTCCTTTTATCAAACTAAACATCATATAGTTGGTTCAATTGTTCAAACTAAGTATCACCACATAATAGGCTAATACATTTCTTTCTTTGTGCCATAAAATCTGCTAGGGAGGGTCATGACATCCTCCCCCACTAGAATTAAACATTGTCCTTGGTGTTTCCAGTTTTCCTTTTGTTTTTAACATAAAGTAAAAATTATTACATCGTATAACTTCAAAAAAAAGGGAAAATACTTTTGCATAACCTCCACTTTCTCCCAAGTGACATTTTTCTTAGAGAACTGGTTCTACTAGACCTTAAACTGTTCGAGAGTTCAATTTCATAGAGTTTTAGAATGAAACTCAAGAATCTTCATTGGTAGTACTTCAATGGCCTTTGGATTTGCCATCTAAAAATTAGAAACATCCCACACATCTTCAGGTTCAACAAAATATTTCCTAAGTAAGGATATGTGGAAGGTGTCATGGATTTTGGATAGATTAGGTGGTAATGCAAATTAGTATGCAATTGGACTAATATTTTTCATGATCTCAAAGGGCCCCAAAAAATATGGATCCAACATCATGGATTTGATAGCACTCTTCTTTGGCTTAACCCTCAAGAACACCTTATCTCCAACAAAATACTCTCTTGGAGTCCTTTTCATATCTGTATAACTCTTTTGCCTATCAATAGCTTCTTTAAGTCTTTGCCTAATTTCCTTTAGATGATCTTCCATTACCTTGACCATTTTTGGCCCAATCACAACTCGATCTTCTAGGTTGTCCCAAGACAATGGTGTTCTACACTTTTTCCCATACAAGGTATCGAAAGGTGTCATTCCTAACAAGGATTAATATCCATTATTGTAGGCAAACTCTACCAAAGGTAGACAATATTCCCATTGAGATTGATGATCCATGCATTGCATGCGGGGCATGTCTTCTAGAACTTGGTTTACCCACTCTATTTGGCCATCGATTTTAGGATGGTATGCTAAAATCATATTCAGTTCCGTACCAACTACACTATGAAGGGATTTCCAAAATTTAAAAGTGAATTTGGAGTCTCTATCTAAGATAATTTCCTCAAGAAATCCATGCAATCAAAATAACTCTTTTATTAATCTACTAGCCACTACCTAAGCATTGTTCTTGGTATTTCTTGGTATGAAATGGGTAACCTTATTCTTTTCAACCACTACAAATATGACATCATGTTGGTATCGAGTCTTGCGTAAATCCACTATAAAATCCATAGATATAACCTACAATTTTTTTTTAGCTATATCATACAGATATAGTTTTCCTGCAAGATGCTGGCATTATGCCTTAAATTTTTCACATTCAACGTATCGAGTAACAAAATTTGTGATGTCCTTCTTCATTCCTACCCAAATGAAGGTTCTTTTCATGTTTTCTCGTATTTTGGCTCCTCCCGAATGAGCAAAATATGGAGATATATGGGATTATTGCATTATCAAGTTCCTTAAATTACACATATTTGGTATGATGACCCTTCTCTTATAACACAGAAATTCATATTTCACACTAAATTCCTTATTTACTTCAAAATATATGTCCATATTAACTCAAATTTCTTGGAAATACTCATCCTGAGATTGGTCCTGTCTTACTCGATCCATCAGGTCCATGTGGATTTTAGTTATGGTTGTTATATATCTTCTTGTACTTAAATCATCAAATACTTTATTCTCTTTTATTTTTATGTATTCAATATCGAAGTCATACTTAGTGATAAATTCCACCCATATTCTCTATCTCGCATAGAGTATTCATTGGGTGAATATGTATCACTGACTTTTATGGTCTGTATTTAATTTAAATGACATTCCCACCCAGTAGTGGCACCAAAAATTTATAGCATGCACCACTGCAGCTAGCTCTAAATCATGAGTAGCATAATTAACTTTATGCTTTTTGAGCTTCCTTGAAGTATATGCCACTACTGATTCCTCTTGTGAGAGTAACCCACCCAACCCATATATTGATGCATCAGTGTAGTAGTAAGCTTATTCTTTAGTAGTACAAAGGTAGCCTCACACTTATCTGACCACTTGAATTCCTTTCCCTTCTTCTAAAGGTTAGTTATGGGTCCAACAATCTTGAAGTAGTCCTTTATATAACATCCATAGTATCCTGTTAATCCCATAAAACTTTGCACTTCAGTCACATTAGTAGGGGGTGGCCAATTTAGGATAGCCTCTATCTTCTCTGGATCCACAACAATCCCCTTTACCAGATTTCCATAAATTTGATTCTTCCTTAACAATTCTAACATGATCCTAAGATGTTTATCAGGTTCTTATTTATCTGGAGAGTATATAAAGATATCATCGAGGAATACCAAGACAAACTGGTCCAAGTGTCTTCTTAACACATTATTCATTAAGTTCATGAAAGAAACTAGGGTATTAGTATGTCCAAATGGTAGAACCATAAACTCATAATACCCATACCTAGTCTTAAATGTCGTCTTGTTAGTGTCTTCCTCATGAATCCTTAACTGGTGATACCCTGACCTCAAATTGATCTTAGTAAACACCTTGGAATTATTTAGTTGATCAAATAAATCTTCAATCCTAGGTAAATAATATTGATTCTTGATTGTAGCCTTATTTAGAATCCTATAATAAATACATAATCTTAGTGAACCGTCCTTCTTTTTCACAATCAAAATCGATGCACCCCATGGTGACACACTTGATTTTATCAAACCTTTATCTAATAATCCTTGCAGTTAAACCTTTAGTTCTTGCATTTCAATAGGATTCATCCTATACGAGGATCTATGAATAGGTCCAACTCCCGTCATAAGTTCAATTATGAATTCAAATTCCCATATAGGAGGTAGCCTAGGTAGGTCCTCTAGAAATACATCCTAAAAATAAAATCCTATAAAATCAAATGTTGTCTTAGTATTTCTCCTTTCTCATAGTCTTCTACTTCATTAATTTTTATTCCTCCTCTCTTTAGGTCCTTCTTCAATTGCATAGTGAACAACATTTGAGGTTCAAATGATCCTTGTTTGCTATGAATTCTTACTCTCTTTCCACTTTCTTTCGAATACTCGATCCATCAGTATTAAAAATTGACTAAGGCTTTATGATCCTGTAGCCAATCCATCCCTAGGACTACATCAAAGGCATCTAAAGGAGCTACATATAAATAAAATTTTGTAGTCCCACGATATAGAGTGATTTTTTCCATAGGGTAACACTAGTTCATCGAGTAGGTCTGCCTAGAACCATACTCAACCTTCCACCCTTGAGACAAATATCTAGGTCTTTTCGACAAAATCATTGCTAAACTAGATGAAATAAAATTGTTAGTGGCTCCACTATCTATCAAAATATTTACTTGCTTATTGAAAACCTTACCTTTCACAAGTAATGGGGTGGCTTTTCCCTCTAGCTTCTTCTTACCAATTGCGGCGTAAATCCAATGTTTTGGTTCCTTCCCTTTTGCATTAGCTATGCTAGTCCCTACTTGATATGGACACTGATTGTAGTAATGAAGTCCCCAATAATTGTACTAGCCTTCCTTGGGTCCTTTCTATTTTTCAGGTTTTCCATTCCCAATTTTAACTTTTGGAGTTGGAGCTTGCAACTACTATAGTTGAGGTTTTGTGTTATTGGGTTTGTTATCCTTATTACAAAATTTCTTGAACTTCTTCTAATTTCCCATAAGGTTTCTTCTTATGATTTGGGGGGTTCTTAGTTTTTCACTCATATTTATAATAGAAATATGACTTTGATTTCTTTGATAGATCATATGCCTTTTGCAATGATTTAGGTTCCTGCATGTCTACATCATGCTTTAACCTAGACTTCAATCATAGAGTAAACTTATGAACCCATATTTTCTCATTATAAATAGGTACATATTTAAACAATCTTACTAACTTCGTATAGTATACCTCTACTATGTTGGTTCCTTGCTTTAGACTAGAAATTTCCTCAAACTTTAAGGCATAGAAATGTTCTGTTAGGAATCTCTTCTTAAAGATTTTTATAAATTCTTCCCATGGAGTATCAATAGGTTCAATCTTAGTTTCCTCATAGTGGGTTTCCCACCACTCCATAGTAGCCCCTTCCAGGTTAATCGTAGCCCAAAGTGTTTGAGTTCCTGATGAGTAGAATTTTATCGTAAAGTGAACCTCTACTTCTCTCAGCCATGCCTTCGTTACATCCCCATCACCCTCTTCATAAAACTTGGAGATATTGATATTTTTCATTCCCATAGCTATTTACTTTTCTACTAAGGCTTTGGCTTGTACTTGTTCTACAGTTAGTCCACTATCTAGACCAATATTTAAGCCTTAAACTTGTGAATTCTGATTTATAGCTATTTCTAGCAATTGACTTATCTAATACTGCATAGTAGTGACCATAGCGGTGAGGTATTCTACATCCCTATTGGGGCTTGTTGGTTCCCCATCCTAGTTTTCTTCTTTGACATTACTTTTTTTAGTTTGTCTAGGCATAGGCCTCCCTCTTCTAGTTTTAGGTGGCATCTTAACCTGATTCCATCCAAGAAAGAAGATTAGATTATAGTTTCATCTTAATATTTATCTCTAATTCAAGCCATAATACAAATTTATCTTGCTATATGCATCAAAAATATAACTAGGATAATATCCCAGGCTAGTATGTGTCACTAATACCAAAGACCATACTAAGGCATCCTAACATCCATGCTCCCTTGGGGTCAATTCCCATCATATTCTAGAAAATAGGGTATTCTAGATCATCCCAGTTTTAGCCTTTACATTAAGCAAGCCTTCATTGGAGGGATATAATTCCCTTAAACACACATAGAATCTCTATACCCTCGTACCTAGAGCTCTAATACCAAATGTAATGAACTAAAAATATGCAAACAAAAAAATACAAAAAAAGAAATTTTTTTTTTATCTTTTATTGAGGAGAGGGATACATGAACCCTTCATGAACCCCTAACCGAACTAGTATTTACCTAAAGTTTATATCCCCTAAGTTCTAATGAAAGTTACATCTCATGAATTACACTATAACAAGTCTGTCTGTGTCGGCATATCATGTATCACTACATATAATCCCATCTATCCCATCACTCTTTATGAGCTAGACCTATCATCCTTAGTCCATCAAAAGCATACACAGATATCCATACCATATACAAGTCATTATGTGTAGGTATACTATGAGTATTACGAGTTAAGCTATATATCTCATCTCTACGATGAGCTATCTTAACTTAGATGTAATCTCTCCACAACTTAGTACTTTATCTCCCTAAGGGGGTCTCAATTCCCTTAGGTTTTCTATGTTCACCCTAAGGGGTTCTCAATTCTCTTAGATTACCTATGTTCACCCTAAGGGTTCTTAATTCCCTTAGGTCACCTCTGAGATCACCCTAAAACTCTACTCTTATATTTCTATCATTAATAAACCAAACAAGAATACATCTAGATACTAAAACATCAAAAATTAATCACTACACATCTAGAAAAAAAAAGGACTAACACTAATAGATAATGTTATCCTCAGAAAGAGAATAAACTACGTAGTATAACCAAATACAAAAATAAAGTAAAAATACCTTATCTAAACCAATAAACAGTTATTGTGTTAAAACTTACATGGTAAATCCTTCTTACTTTAAGGAATATTACATTAACTACATTAGGGATATCTCTCCATAATTCTAGTCTATTTGAGCATAAGTAAATCAACATAAATACAATTACCTATACCTTTTTTCCATTGAACTCCTTGCTTCACCTTGCTTTCCATCGGTACTTTAAAGGTAGTATGGGATCAGGGTACTAATTTTTTAGAATAGGCATGCCTCTAAATGCATCTATTCATTTACTTTACCAAATTGCAACTATACACAATTTAATTAAGTTTCCAACCATATAATGCATAATGGATATTATAAAATATCCTTTAATTTTATCTTCAACTCTCCAGTTCCATTAGAGAGCCATCCAAAATTTACTACTTAGATCAAGGTCTAAGTTTAATCAAATCCAAATACTATTTTAAAGCATTAAAGTCCCATACCTTTAAACTCTAAAATAATCCATCATTCATTTACATAAATTAAAGCCCCATAACTTCAATTCAAATAATAAATCTAGCATCCTTTTTAATTCACAAACCCAATCAAATCAAATACTATTTTAAAGTATTAAAGTCCCATACCTTTAACATTTAAAATAATCCCATAGGAAAACTATATCTGAATGATATACCTACGTAGAAATGGCAAGTTATATCCATGGATTTTATAGTGGGTTTACCCAAGACTCGGTACCAACATGATGCCATTTTTGTAGTGGTCGACAAATTGACTAAGGTTACCCATTTCATACTAAGAAATACCAAGGATGATTCTCAGGTGATGGCTAGAAGATTTTTCAAAGAGGTATTTCAATTGCATGGATTTCCTGAGGTAATCATCTTAGATAGAGACTCCAAATTCATTTTTAAATTCTAGAAATCCCTTCATAGTGTGGTTGGTACGAAATTGAATATGATTTTAGCATACCACCCTAAAAAAGATGGCCAAATAGAGCAGGTAAACCAAGTTTTGGAAGACATGCTCTACATGTATTTCATGGATCACAAATATTATTGGGAAGATTGTCTACCTTTGGTAGAGTTTGTCTACAATAATGGACATCACTCCTCTCTAGGAATGGCACATTTTGATGACTTGTATGGGTAAAAGTGTAGAACGTCATTGTCTTGGGACAACATAGAGGATCGAGTTGTGATTGGTCTAAAAATGGTCAAGGTGATGGAAGATCATCTAAAGGAAATTAGGCAAAGGCTTAAAGAAGTTGTGGATAGGCAAAATAGTTATGTAGATCTAAAAAGGACTTCAATAGAGTATTTTTTTGGAGATAAGGTGTTCTTAAGGCTTAATCCAAAGAAGAGTGCTATCAAATCCATGAAGTTAGATCCACATTTTATGGGACCCTTTGACATCATGGAAAATATCAGTCTGGTTACATACTGACTTGCATTACCAACTAATTTGTCCAAAATCCATGACACCTTCCACATATCCTTGCTTAGGAAATATGTTGTTGACCCTAAACATGTGTGGTATGTTTCTAATTTGTAGATGGTAAATCCAGAGGCCATTGAAATACTACCTATGAAGATTCTTGAGTTTCATTCCAAGTCTCTATGGAATCAGACTATCGAACAGTGTAAGGTCCAGTGGGACCAGTTCTCTGAGAAAAATTCCACTTGGGAGAAAGTGGAGGTTATGCAAAAATATTTTCCCTTTGTGTTTGAAACTTTGTGATGTAATAACTTTTATTTTTTTGTTAAAAACAAAGTAAAATAGGAAATACCAAGGACGATATTTAATTCTAGTGGGGGATGATGTCATGACCCTCCCTAAGCTGAATTTATGGCATAAAGAAACAATGAATTAACCTATGGTGTGGTGATGCTTGGTTTGAACAATTGTGAAGAACACAAGCTTATGCTAAGAGGGGGGGTGAACAGTATAAGACCTTTTTTTACTTTTTCCTTTATACTTCAAAATAGTAAAGCAATATACCCAAAGAAATATCAAAGCAATGCACAATATCATCCACAAAGTGACACCAATTTTAACGTGGTTCACCCAGAATGGCTGGGCTACGTCCACAAAAATTTTCTCTAAAATTTATCTCAAAGTTATTTGGGAATCCTTCCCAATTACAATGTTTATGAGCCTCGGCCCAAAGGAGATACCTTCCCCCAATCAGAATTTATGAGCCTCTACTCAAAGGAGATACCTTCCCCCAATCAGAATTTATGAGCCTCTGCTCAAAGGAGATACCTTCCCCTCTGCTCTGGAAATGATCCCTCAAAATATTAGCTGCCTCTACCTCTTGCCAGCACATGGAAATCCTTTCCACCGAAGACCTCCTATCCTCAATGCGTAGCCTAAGAGACCTCTGCCTTCTATGATGATGTCCACAACAGCTCAACAACCTGTACCAAACATAGTCAATCGGTCTAGTACAAGTCTTCCTCTGTCTGTCAGATCTTTCCAACTCGAACAAATCAATCCTTTGCATACAAGCCTTCTCAAAGACTTGCCAAATCTATCCTTAGGTTCTTCTCATAGAACCAATGCACCTCTGTCCTCAAGTTCTCTGATAGAACTAACAAACTCAGCTCACAAGTCCTCTGCTAGGACCTGTCCAAATCTGCTCACAAGTCCCCACCGAAACCTATCCAAAACTGCTCACAAGTCCCCATCGGAACCTGTCCAAAAACTGCTCACAAGTCCCCACCGGAACCTGTCCAAAAACTACTCACAAGTCCCCACTAGAACCTGTCCAAAACTTGCTCACAAGTCCCCACTGGAACCTGTCCAAAAACTTAGCAAGCTCACCAAGAAAAACTTTCTTAGTAGGAAATCACAAAGTGAATTATTAGAGACCCAATGTGATTTTTCAAACTCATAGAAGCATAAAGAGAATTGTTAGAGACTCAATATTTTCTATACTTAAATACCAATCTCAAAACTCAACTCAAATCAACTCAGCTCAATCTCAATCTCAAATCTGAAAACTCAACACAATATCTGAAATGGATAGGATAGAATGTTTTCTTTCAAGAACATAAAGCCCCAACAACTGCCAACCATGCAAAGAATCACATAACAATGATACTCATGTTTTTTTCACCATCAATTAGGGTTTTAACAACAATGCTCATCAAACAAGGTTTAGTCAACCAACACCATTCAACTCAACATCAACCTTGAAGCATTCAACCAATCATCACAAGAAAAGGAAAAAAGTAGAAATCCTTTTCCCTCCAAAGATATTTGAACAAAACAACCACCAACACAATATCACCAAATGCAAATAATAACTTGCTCAAATCAACTCAATGGAGTAATCCCAATATCATGAATCAAGTAAAGCAATAACTTGATCAAACAACCTCTATGGAAGCAACTCAACCATCAAACTCAAAATAGCCAACCAAGGGTTCCACCAACTCAATGCAAGTATCTAGACTCACAAATATAAATCCTAGTGCACAAAGCTTCCACTATCTCAAACCAAAAATTATGCATTCACCAAAAAATCTCCTTAAGGATAACAATGCATAAGTAGTCTTCAACAAACCAGAAAATAGGATTTACACCTAGCCAAAGGATACCTAGTAGAATACCTTTTCACTCCAACCTTATTTCAGAAAACATACACCAATCATACTCATAAGAGGAATGTGCCGATACCTTATTGGAGTAGAAGATAATTGAACCTTCAAGTTGTCACCACACACAACTCTCAAACTTCCAACCAAGTTAGGGTTAGAATAAAAAGAAATGAGCAATAATATAAACTTCCTTTATTACACCTTTTAGCTCCACTTCTTTAAACACAACCACCATAACATGCCAATAAATCAACAATCATAGACTCACACCTTATACCTCCATTTTTAATTTTAGCATAGCAAAGAATAATCTTAAAAATACATCCAATGAAATATGCCCTTATTTCTCCTAAGCTTTTATTCAATGCTAATCACAAAAGCCAAAACTCATAAAATTTAATCACACATTATAAATCGTTGTCCAAGAAACTTTGAATTTTGCAACATAAAGACGTTTTAATAAAAATGTGTGTTACTCTAGCAAAGCACCCCTACGAGACTCAAAACGGTGACCTCCATCAATGCAGTGCCCAACAGCAGCCTTCGCTGCCACTAGCCCATGTGGGCTATGAAGTTCACAAGTGAACTTCCCTCCACTTCACCCTCGAAATAACTCCCGAAGACTTTTCAACCGCACGTGCTTCTAAGTCTTCCTTCGATCGTAGCGAATACAGAGCACAAACACCGCAAATTGCATTTAGGGAATTTCGAATTCATTAGCCTTCCAACCTTAGGATTTGGAGAATAAATAGTCTCTTTGAAGACACTTTGATGTCGACGGAAATAAAGACCATTTCGAAATTAATCAAAAGTCTCCCTTAATAATTTCTCCCTTAATTAATTAAATAAATAATTAATTAAAACCTTGAAGGGTTTTAAATAATAATTAAATAAATAATAAAGAGAACCTCCATTGGTTTTAATAAAAAACATTTAACTTGGTTTTAATAAAAAACCGGTTTAGTTTTAATGAAAAACCCTTGCCAATGGAATCTCTCCGGATTCTCTTAAAAATATTCTCTTGGAATCTTCCACCTTTGAAGCCAACACATCCTCTTAACATTAATGCCATTTCCTTTTGACATCAATGACAACTCGTAGACAAGAAGCTAGGATCTCAAACCCAAAATTGCCAACAATCTCCCCCTTTATCATTGATGGCAAACCATTCTTCTCAACAACACAGAAACTCAACATAAACAGCTCCCCCTGTATTGAGGCTCTCCCCCTTACTCAAATCTCTCCCCCTTTGGCATCAATTGCAAAGGGTCACCTTTGGGGCTCGGGACTAAGAATGAGCCTCTTAGCTTAGTCCCTCCCCCACCTCCTGATGAGGTGATTAATTCTGGGGTGGGAGTAAAACTCCCATTAGGCATTGATCATCATCAGTGTCTATAACTTCCTTGTCGGGCCTTCTCTTGAAATCTTTGTCCATATTCCTATTCCTGTCACTGTTCTTGTTCTTATTCTCATCCTTGTTCTTGTCAATGCCTTGATCCTTGGACCTGATCATGCCACTGTTCCTGTTCCTGTATTCTGGAATTTCAGCTCTACACTGTCTGATTATGTGACCTTCATTTTTGTAATTGAAACACTTGACGATGTTGTTTCTCTGAGGTAAACCTGATCTTTGAATCCACCAGTTCTGACCAAACCTGTTCTTGTTATTTGCCTAGCAATAAACTGCCTTGTGCCCAAACTGTTGACAAGAGTAGCAATACCCATGAAAGTAACTAGCACTTCTGAAACTTTCATTTAACTCCTTCACTTGAGCCATGCAATGTGAAGCCATGTGACCAAACCTGTGACAAGAAAAACATCTGCCTTGAAACTTTCCTTTAATTGACCTCTTAGGTTCTAAAAACTTCTTCTCATTCTGAATTATTTTTTCTATTTCTGTGCATCTATTATTCAAGGACTCCTTTTTTGAAATACTTTCCTCATCATAACTCTCTTCCTTTTGGAGTCTCTTACTAGACTCTCCAACTTTTTCCTTGTGTGGCTTAACAAAACCAAGGCCTATTTTAACTGTTGTCTTTCTTTGACCTTTGATGAGTGACTTAACCTTTTTGGAGCTATCTTGGAACCTGTAAAGCTTATCCTTGTACTTTTTAGTTTCCTCTTTCAAAGAAGCCATTTTCCGTTCTAACTCACTATACTCAAGAACCTTAGACTCTAACTCATCCTTGAGTTCTTGTGTCTTAGTCATAGAGAAGTCAAGACTTTCTATAAGATCATCTCTCTCCATACAACATTCATCTAACTTATCCTTGAGTCTAGCATTCTTCTTTTTTTCCTTTTTCAAAGCACTAAGAGCACTAATAAGTTCACCTTCAAGATCTACTTCACCTTCCTCTATATCTTCCTCTATTTGTTTGCTTTTTGAATCATCAAAGCCTTTTTCAGATTTCTTATCACTAGAGGTGCTACCCTTTTCAAAAACCATACATGCATCTTCCTTATAGTTTTCTGAAGCATCCTCATACATACTAGAAACAAAATAATTATTTGTGCAATCATCCTCAAGGTGACCAAAATTTCCACATCTAAGACATTTCATGATAATGAATCTATGTTTCGGTTCTTCCTCCTTTTCTGATATGAACAACATCTCATTTTCATTATCACTTGAAGAACTTTCACTATTACTACTAGAACACTTACTTGCTTTGTCTAGGTAGAAAATATTCTTGTGCTTGTGAGAATACCTCTTTCATTGATTGTTGTGCTCATCTTTGTTTTTCCTGTTATGCTTGTGCTTTTTATAATCCTTGCTCTTAGAATATTGTTTATCTTCATCACTTTCATTCTTGGGAACAGTACAGTCAGTAGCATAATGACCAAACTTTCCACAATTGAAACATCTTATATTTTTCATACTTTTGTGCTTTCTAGAGAACTTGCCTTTCTTGTTGTAATATGCCTCTTCATCACTAGAAGACTCATCACTATCTTGAAGCTATTTACCCTTGGATTTCTTGGTAGCCTTGAAAGATACCTCTTTCTTGACATTAACCTTCACTTGAGTTCTCAACTCAAATGCTGCAAGTATACTATGGAGCTCATCCTTTTTCAACTTATCCAAATCTTTAGCTTCCTCAATAGCAGAAATATTTTCACTAAATCTATTAGGAAGAGATCTTAAAATATTATCACAAACATCATTTTCAGCAAGCTCAAGACCTAAGTCTTTCATGGAGTTAACAACCTCATCCATGTGAAGCATGTAGTCACTAATCTTTTCATCATAATTTATCTTGAGTTGTTCAAACATACCTTTGAAGTGTCTCAACTTGGCCTTTCTGACATTTGTATCACCTGTATGAACCACCTTCAACTGATTCCACATTTCACTAGTTGTCTTGTAGTGAATCACTTTGGTGAGATCTGCTTTCTATAAGCCTTTCAGGATTACATTCATTGCTTTTGAATTGTTGTGATGTAGGAGCATTTCTTCTTTAGTATTAGGACCATGTTCAAGAATAGTGTACTCATCTTCAATCACTTCCCAAACCTCATTCCCAAGTGCCATTAGATGAACCTTCATCCTTGCACTTCAAAGACCAAAATCTGACCCATCAAGAATAGGTGTTGCATTGCCACTTGAATGATCCATTGTGTTCTTTACTAGCTTTTCCTTCAAGCTGTTAAACTTTTCGAAGGCACCCGCTCTGATACCAATTGAAGAACACAAGCTTATACTGAGAGGGGGGGTGAACAGTATAAAACCTCTTTTTACTTTTTCCTTTATACTTCAAAATAGTAAAGCAATATACCCAAAGCAATATCAAAGCAATGCACAATATCATCCACAAAGTGACACCAATTTTAATGTGGTTCACCCAGAATGGCTGGGCTATGTCC
This sequence comes from Wollemia nobilis, assembly GCA_028583015.1. Lineage (NCBI taxonomy): Eukaryota > Viridiplantae > Streptophyta > Pinopsida > Araucariales > Araucariaceae > Wollemia > Wollemia nobilis. The sequence continues at coordinate 2,358,902 of JAQPPZ010017037.1, forward strand.
ACAAAAATTTTCTCTAAAAGTTATCTCAAAGTTCTTTGGGAGTCCTTTCCAATTACAATGTTTATGAGCCTTGGCAAAAAGGAGATACCTTCCCCCAAACAAAATTTGTGAGCCTCTACTCAAAGGAGATACCTTCCCCCAATAAGAATTTATGAGCCTTTGCTCAAAGGAGATACCTTCCCCTCTACTCTGGAAATGATCCCTCAGAAGATCAACTACCTCTACCTCTTGCCAAAACATGGAACTCCTTTCCACCAAAGACCTTCTGTCCTCAATGCTTAGTCTAAGATACCTCAGCCTTCTATGATCACATCCACAGCAGCTCAGCAACCTTTACCAAACATAGTTAGTCGGTCTAGTACAAGTCTTCCTCTGTCTGTCAGATCTATCCAACTCTTGAACAAATCAATCCTCTACATACAAGCCTTCTCAAAGACTTGCCAAATTTGTCCTCAAGTTCTTCTCATAGAACCAATGCACCTTTGTCCTCAAGTTCTCTAATAGAACTAACAAACTCAGCTCACAAGTCCTCTACTAGGACTTGTCCAAATCTGCTCACAAGTCCCCACCGAAACCTGTCCAAAACTGCTCACAAGTCCCCACCGGAACCTATCCAAAACTACTCACAAGTCCCCATCGGAACCTATCCAAAAACTGCTCACAAGTCCCCATCGAAACCTGTCCAAAAATTGCTCACAAGTCCCCACTGGAACCTGTCCAAAAACTGCTCTCAAGTCCCCACTGGAACCTGTCCAAAAACTGCTCACAAGTCCCCACTAGAACCTGTCCAAAAACTTAGCAAGCTCACCAAGAAAAACTTTCTTAGTAGGAAATCACAAAGTGAATTGTTAGAGACCCAATGTGATTTGTCAAACTCATAGAAGCATAAAGAGAATTATTAGAGACTCAATATGTTCTATACTCAAATCCCAATCTCAAAACTCAACTCAAATCAACTCAGCTCAATCTCAATCTCAAATTTGAAAACTCAACTCAATATCTAAAATGGATAGGATAGAATATTTTCTTTCAATAACATGAAACCCCAAAAATTGCCAACTATGCAAAGAATCACATAACAATGATACTCATGTTCTTTTCACCATCAATTAGGGTTTCAACAACAATGCTCATCAAACAAGGTTTAGTCAACCACCACCATTCAACTCAACATCAATCTTGAAGCATTCAACCAATCATCACAAGAAAAGGAAACAAGTAGAAATCCTTTTCCCTCCAAAGATATTTGAACAAAACAGCCACCAACACAATATCACCAAATGCAAAGAATAACTTGCTCAAATCAACTCAATGGAGTAAGCCCAATATCATGAATCAAGTAAAGCAATAACTTGATCAAAAAACCTCTATGGAAGCAACTCAACCATCAAACTCAAAATAGCCAACCAAGGGTTCCACCAACTCAATGCAAGTAGCTAGACTCACAAATATAAACCCTAGTGCACAAAGCTTCCACTATCTCAAACCAAAAATTATGCATTCACCAAAAAATCTCCTTAAGGATAACAATGCATAAGTAGTCTTCAACAAACCAGAAAATAGGATTTACACCTAGCCAAAGGATACCTAGTAGAATATCTTTTCACTCCAACCTTATTTCAGAAAACATACACCAATCATACTCATAAGAAGAATGTGCCCATACCTTATTGGAGTAGAAGATAATTGAACCTTCAAGCTGTCACCACACACAACTCTCAAACTTCCAACCAAGTTAGGGTTAGAATAAAAAGAAATGAGCAATAATATAAACTTCCTTTATTACACCTTTTAGATCCACTTCTTTAAACAAAACCACCATAACATGCCAATAAATCAACAATCACAGACTCACACCTTATACCTCCATTTTTAATTTTAGCATAGCAAAGAATAATCTTAAAAATACATCCAATGAAATATGCCCTTATTTCTCCTAAGCTTTTATTCAATGTTAATCACAAAAGCCAAATCTCATAAAATTTAATCACACCTTATAAATCGTTGTCCAAGAAACTTCGAATTTTGTGGCATAAAGATGTTTTAATAAAAACATATGTTACTCTAGCAAAGCACCCCCTCGAGACTTGAAACGATGACCTCCGCCAATGCAGTGCCCAACAGCAGCCTTCGCTGCCACTAGCCCATGCGGGCTACGAAGTTCACAAGTGAACTTCCCTCCACTTCACCCTCGAAATAACTCCTGAAGACTTTTCAACCGCGTGTGCTTCTAATTCTTCCTTCGATCGCAGCGAATACAGAGCACAAACACCGCAAATTGCATTCGGGGAATTTCAAATTCATTAGCCTTCCAACCTTAGGAGTTGGAGAATAAATAGTCTCTTCGAAGACACTTTGACGTCGGCGGAAATAAAGACCATTTCGAAATTAATCAAAAGTCTCCCTTAATAATTTCTCCCTTAATTAATTAAATAATTAATTAATTAAAACCTTGAAGGGTTTTAAATAATAATTAAATAAATAATAAAGAGAACCTCCATTGGTTTTAATAAAAACCATTTAACTTGGTTTTAATAAAAAATCGGTTTGGTTTTAATGAAAAACCCTTACCAATGGAATCTCTCCGGATTCTCTTAAAAATATTCTCTTGGAATCTTCCACCTTTGAAGCCAACACATCCTCTTAACATTAATGCCATTTCCTTTTGACATTAATGACAACTCATAGACAAGAAGCTAGGATCTCAAACCCAAAATTGCCAACAAATTGAACCAACTATATGATGTTTAGTTGATTTATAAGGGCATGTTATAACTTACATATTGCCAAGTGTGCAATATTAGGTACACTCGTAGGTGGATAAGGCAAAAACATCCACCAAAAATGAGGGTACCTAATATTAGGGGAAATTATGATTAAGGTACTCAAAGGTAACATGGATATATACCTTCATATAGGTATGCATTGTTTGAAGGGATAATCATCGATGACTAATCATCTTGAGCCTTAGTTGATAGTCTGGTAGATATCGTAAAATATCTAGCTAAGATAGGTGATTGGGTCGATGGAAATATTTCCTCTTTGTTTCTTTATAAATTTGTTTGCTCTCTACTGCATCGTGGTTTGAATAGCATAATATTGGAAATTCTATAGGAAAATAACTGCAAAATGTGTGTGGATACATAAAGCTAACTGTCTTGTTAAAGTAAATATAGAGCATCATTTTTATGAAGAAAAGCATATTAAATTTGTATGTTAAATGAAGATTCATTTAAAATAATTAATGAATTTTTTATTAAATAATGATTGATTTAATTAAAATCATTAGTAAACTTCATTTTATTTAATAAATGAGAGTTCTTTTGAATTAATTAAAGGTGTTCATTTTAATGATAATGGAGTAGTCATTAAAAGACTTTAATTAATTGAAATAAACCAAAAAAAACCCATTTAAGAAATAGATATCTTTTATTTTAAATAAAGAACAATTATGAAATTGTTTAAATAAAAGAAGTACATTTTAATGGTGATAAATATCACAAAAATTATATATGTTTAAAAATATACCATTCTTATTTAAAAAAAAAAGGATAATATAAAATATATAAATATCCCATTCCCCTATAGCGTGTAAGCTATGAAAATAATATAGGGTGGCTACTAAGTTTCCAAAGATGGAAACTATTAGAAGAAGGATTCCTTTCCACCAGAGGAAGGGATGAAGAATTGAAGGAAGAGGGGGATCGAGGAAGATCTTAGTATTCAAGAAGGGCGAATGGACCACCTGGTGGAAGAAAGCACGTATGGTGCTAGAGAAGTGGAGGAAAAAAAAAGAAACAACAGATGAGAGGACGTGAGGACGAAGGAGGAGGAAAATGCAAACCAATAACGGGGAAAAGAAGAGGAACACACCATAAGCAAGGGAGAGGCAACTGAGACACCACCAAATCCCATTCTGCAATAGTATTGAGGTTGGATTATTTTAGACTTTAACCTGTTTTGTTTACATGTATTGTTATGGTGAAAATCATGGTTCGAAGCTTGGTTATAATCCCTGTTGGTGTTTCTAGAAACCACCTACGTATGTTTTGAAGGTGTTGTATTTTTAGAAGCCTTTGGTGTTTTTAGAAACCATGTATGTATGCGTTGAAGGTGTTTTTTTTTTAGAATCCTTTGGTGTTTTTAGAAACAACCTGCATATGCGTTGAAGGCACTGTGTTTTGAGAAGCATTTGGTGTTTTTAGAAACCACATGTGTATGCTTTGAAGGCACTATATTTTAAGACCCTTTTGGTATTTTTAGAAACCACCTGTGTTTGTTTTCAATGCATTGTGTTTTGAGAAACCTTTGGTGTTTTTAGAAACCACCTGTGTGTGCTTTAAAGGTGTTGTGTTTTAAGATCATGTTGGTGTTTTTAGAAACCACCTATGTATTTTTTTAAGGCGTTGTGTTTTAATACCTATTTGGTGTTTTTAGAAACCACCTGCGTATGATTTGAAGACACTGTGTTTTAAGATCCAGTTGGTGTTTTTAGAAACCACCTGCGTATGCATTGAAGATGTTGTGTTTTGAGAAGCCTTCTGTGTTTTTAGAAATCACCTGCATATGTTTTGAAGACACTGTATTTTTATACTCTGTTAGTTTTTTTGAAAGCACTGTGAGTGCCTGAAGGATGTTGTACCTTCCAAATCCCGATTAATGATTTCAGAGCACTATGAGTTCAAGAGTGTCGGGTGTGTCTAGAGAGCGTTGAGAGAATTCAAAAGCGATGTGTTACTTAAACCTCCTTGTCCAAAGGAAGAAGGGGATGTCATACTTGGGAGCACCACCAATAGAGAAAACCACTCGTGGGTTTGAGAAAAGGTTGCATCTAGAAAGCACCTGATTTTACCCTGTTATACCTTGTTGAACTCTTGGCTTGCTTGTTCCATAATCATGCTGTAGAGGTTGTTCAATATTTTCCATGAAGGGCGTTAGCCTTTGGTTAAATCTGTATTGGAAAGGTTCGTTGTGGAATTTTAATTAAATAGAAACCTTTGATTATGTGGAATACATTGAAGGATTTAATTAAATAGAGACCTTTGATTTATGGAGAATACTCTTTAATTAAATAGAAACCTTTGATTATGTGGAATACATTGAAGGATTTAATTAAATAGATACCTTTGATTTATGGATAATAATATTTAATTAAATAGAGACCTTTGATTATGTGGAATATATTGAAGGATGTTAATTAAATAAAGACCTTTGATTATGTGGAATACATTGAAGGATTTAATTAAACAGAGACCTTTGATTTATGGAGAATACTCTTTAGCTAAATAGAGACCTTTGATTATGTGGAATGCATTGAAATATTTAATTAAATAGAGACCTTTGATTTAAGGAGAATACTTTTTAATTAAATAGAAACCTTTGATTATGTGGAATACATTGAAGGATTCAATTAAATAGAGACCTTTGATTATGTGGAATATATTGTAGGATATTAATTAAATAGAGACCTTTGATTATGTGGAATACACTGAAGGATTTAATTAAACAGAGACCTTTGATTTATGGAGACTACTCTTTAATTAAATAGATACCTTTGATTATGTGGAATACATTGAAGGATTTTAATTAAATAGAGACCTTTGATTATGTGGAATATATTGAAGGATATTAATTAAATAGAGACCTTTGATTTATGTGGAATACGCTGAAGGATTTTAATTAAATAGAGAACCTATGATTTATGATTAATTATATTAGGGTTTTTAATTAAAAAGAGAACCCTTGTTTTATGATTAATTATATTAGGGTTTTTAATTAAAAGGAGAACCTTTAACTAATGTTAATTATCTTAGGGCTTTTAATTAAAAAGGAAACCTTTGATTTATGATGATTATCTTAGGGATTTTTAAATTAAAAAGGATGTAGATTTATTCTTTGAATTAAATTTATGGGGTTTTTATTTAGGGAATGAATGAATAATTGTTTAATGGTTAAAGGTATGTGACTTTAATGCTTTAAACAATAATTGATTTGATTGGAATTTGTGAATTAAAAATGATGTGGATTTATTATTTGAATTGAAGTTATGGGGCTTTGATTTGGGGAATGAAAATAAAGGATTGTTTTAGAGGTTAAAGTTATGGGACTTTAATGCTTTAAGACATGAATGGATTTGATTAAAGTTATATCGTGATCTAAGTAATACATTTTGGATGACTCTCTAAGGTAACTTGTGAAAGCACGAGATTTCGGAAGATAGAAATACTAGTGTGATGCATTCAAGATCAAACAAACGCTTAAGTCCTAAAATGTGAAACGCATGAAATGAAAGAAGCAAATTGAACGGAGACAAAAGAAATTAGAGAAAGCACAGCCCTTTTATTCAACTCTCTTAATCTCGGTTACAAAGGCGCCTCCTCCCTTTTCAGGGGCTAGGAGCGTTAAATGGATTTTGATTACAATCTTGACTTAGTCTTCTTCCTTCCGCGTGCCCATGTTTGAAATGGGCGGGCCAAAGTGTTGTCGTCGCTTGCGTTGATGAACCCTTGATTCTTGCTGCTCTTCCTGCGTTCAAAGACACAACAAGTCGTTAGTAGCACCTGTGACAAAATATAAAGCGTTTGATCCTAAGATCGACGGAAGATGCATGCATAAGATTAGCTAAATCAGTAAGTAAAATAGTTCCAAATAACCTGCAAATCTGAAATAAACCAGAGAACATTACCAGAGGACCGTTGTCATCAAAACAATCGGGAAAAACTCCGTCGATTCGCCTTCAACTGTAATTCATCCCTGGTCAGGACGAATTCTACTGTAATTCATCCCCGGGTAGGACGAATTCGCCTGTGACAAAGTGCCGAAGTAAAGTCATCCAAATGTCGCATCTCGGGATCTCCAAAACACCTACAAACATGGGGGTTAGCTAATTGGGGGCATTTTGGGACGACCCAGATGGTCGGTTTTCCCCAATTTAGCCTCCATCACCGAGAATTTGACGTCGCTACCTGCAAGTTAGTGAAGACAACGAAAACGACAAAAGATGACAATATTTGATCAAAACATGCTGAATTCGAAATTGTAGACTATCTAAACAACATAAAATGGAATGGAATATAAACAAGTGACAAAAGAACAAATTAAAATGACACTAAGAAGTGTGGGGCGCCCGGGCGGGCCGCCCACCGTTAGAACCTGACTTCGGCACCAATCCACTTGGGATGGGCCCAAAATCTCTTATAACTGGTTGTCGACGAATGGGTGGGGTAATGTGGTCAAGTGTCGGATTTTGGATCCGGATTCACACTTCCAATGCCCACCCAATGACCTCCTTTGCGAAAGAGATCAAGGATGTAGAAGATATGAATCACAAAAGGGTTAAGGCGCAGTATCAATTGGGCAGCACTTCGTTGCTTGAAAATGCTTCCAACCTTCCTTTTTTTTGGGTGAGAAAGTTCACCATTTTATAGACCCAAGGGGTCTCTTTTGGATGGGCATGCAGGGGTGCCACATGGCGGCTATGCCTTCCCAAGAGGGAGGAGACTCCCTCTTGACTTGGGCTTCCATAATCGCCCTTGTGACAGTCCTCTAACGGCCAATCTACCCACCTACATGCGCATGCAAGGCAGGAGGCATTAATGGACTGCCCCTGGCTGCCACTTGTCAAGATTTTTCTTTTTGCCCGTTGAACCCAGAATTCGTCCTGCCTAAAGATGAATTCAGAATTCGTCTCTGGGTGAGACAGATCCTAATTTGAATTCGTCCCTGGGTGAGACGAATACTGAGCAAAGTGCCTGAATGTGCCAAATTGCCTTTTGACCTTCCAAAATTGTTGGCAAAGTGGTTAGGACCACTGTTTAACCTCTGAGGGCTGCCTTGGGGGCTGTGTGTGTCAATGCGATCAGTTTTTGCAGTCACATAATCGGATTGGTGCTATTTTGGTGTCTACAGATGCCCCTTTTTGGGATGCATTGTGCATGGCGCAGCGCCAAGCAAAAATAGATAACCAAAGCACTAATGATTAGGGTTTCTTAGTAACCTAACCAACTCTTGATGCCCCAAGCATGGAAAGGGCATGCATTCTTGAATCCTTGCTTCTGACGAGCTAAGGAATTTGATTTCAAGTATTAACCTATTTTGGTGAGGTGTGACTTGAGCTTGGACATTGATCAGTCATGAATAGGCAAAGGGCGCAACCTTTTGTCCACAGGGGAACCTTGTGTTCATGCTTTGGGAATGCCAAGTGTTTGATCAATTTGTGATAATTGCTTGTTTACTGCCCCAAGCAGGAGCGTAATTGTCTTTGTCAATGATTCTTTGAATGCATGTCGTTTTCCATAATTGGGTGTGTGCTTGTTGATTGGTGACTAAGTGTGACTACCCCCTCAAGCGACGAATCGATGAGGGAATGACCTTCATGAGAAAAGCGACGAGTCGCTTGACCCAAGATGACTTGTGCAAGGGTGCCTTTAGATGGTTTAGCATTAAGCATGTGCAATTTTTCTGACATTTAGACCTATTTTTGGTGGGTGGTAACCCTTTTTGCGACGTTGTTTGGAGCTGAAATTGGCAAAAATTCGTCTTCCCGTGGAGCGGTCCGGCTAAGATAGCCTTCTTAGGGAGTAGGATAGTGACAATTTGTGACCCCAACATCTTTTTTGCATGCCCGGGATGTCAAGTGCAACAGCACTCTGATCGGGCAAGTTTATTATCGATTTTAGTGCATTTTTGTTCATTTTTTGTTGTTTTTTGAAAGTTTCGGCTTGAATTCGTCCTAGGGTGGGACGAATAGCAGCTTTAGAATTCGTCCCGGGGTGGGACGAGCGCTAACCAGAGTGCTCATCCCAGGGAAGATGAATTCCAGCTCTAAAGGCTTATTTAAAGGCCAAATCTAGGGTTTGGGCTCATTTGCAACTGATTTTTCTTGCGATTTGGAGCTCTGGGGAGGAGGAGGTAAATTCTGCAAAGCGAAGCGCTGCCGGATTTTCCTTGACACCATGAGTGCACAAACCGGGTCGAGCGGCGGAGCCGAAGCGAGACCAGTAAGTGCTCCCTAGAGTTATTAGTTTGTTTAAAACTGCAAGTGTTTTATTTAATTTTCTTTGTAACGATGCTTTTCACAATTTTAACTGAAACCCTAAAACTTAGCTGAAGACAACTAAGACTTAGTGTACAACTAAACGTAGTGGGTAAAAAATATTTTTATTTTGCTTATAACTAAACCCTAGGATAAACCGAACGTTAAACCCTAGGACTTAATTGTTTTGTTTTTCTTTTTTTTGAATTTTTGTTCTGTTTTTAAATTAATCAGTTAGGATTAGAAACCCTAAGACTGAAAAATTAATTTTCGAATTGTTTTGTTTTTTTTTGTTTTTTTTTTTTACATTAATCAGTTAGGATTAGAAACCCTAGAACTGAAAAATTAATCTTTGTTTGAATTTTTATGTTTTGTTTTTTTTTTTTTTTTTTATCAGTTAGGATTAGAAACCCTAGGACTGAAAAATTATTTTTTGAATGTTATTTTTTTTTTTTTTTTTTTTTGGAATTTATTAGTTAGGGTTAAAAACCCTAGAACTAAAAATTGATTTTTTTGTTGGATTTGGAAAGTTTGTTTTGTTTTTAAATTAATCAGTTAGGATTAGAAACCCTAGAACTGAAAAATTAATTTTGTGTTGGATTTTGAATGTTTGTTTTGTTTTTAAATTAATCAGCTAGGATTAGAAACCCTAGAACTGAAAAATTAATTTTTGATTTTTGTATTTTTTTTTTTGTTATGTTTTTTTTTTTTTTGTGTGTTTGTTTTTGTTGTACATTGATAGGCAATGTTGTATGTTCATGTTATTGTTGTACAGTTATTTTCCATGATTTTAATGTTTTTGGATTGTTTTCTCTTGCAGGTTGTTAGGAGCCGGTACCATGTATCCACTGCCTTTGCTGAAGCAGGGGGCGCTAACTGCAGCTGACTGGGAGTGGCTTGATGCCCTTGGGCTCAAGTAGGTGGCTCGACTGGAGCCTGTGGTCGTGGATCAGGCTTATTTGATGGCCTTGATCAATCTTTGGGATCCGTGGACCAACACCTTCCATCTCCCAACAGGGGAGATGACTGTGACGTTGGAGGATATCTATCGGCTTCTACGGATTTCGATAGATGGATTGCCGATCCGGACATCGTCGCGAGATCAGCGGACAACAGTGTTAACACGCTACTTCGGACATGGGGAGCGGTTGGGCGTAGAGAGCCCAGTGGAGACGGTCGAGGTGGACTGCCAGACTGGCGGGATTTTGGTCCGATGGTGGCAGGAGAGGGGGGTGTTGGGAGTGAGGCACGCATTCCTTATGGGCCTCATTTCCAACATGCTATTACCTGACTCGTCAGGTGCGAGGTTCCCATGGAACCTGCTGGATTTGGTTTGGCGGTTGGTAGAGTGCCCGACAGAGGCACCGCTGATCCTGAGATGGGGACAGACGTTGTTGGCACAACTCTATGGGGAGCTGTATGAGGTCCGCTGTCGACAGCGAAAGGGGATCAGCTGCAGCTATCTGTTGCAGTGCTGGGGTTGGCAGCACATAGCAGTTGAGAGGCCAGCTGGGTTACCATGGATGACTCGGGCGATGATGGAGGATAAGGAGATAGGGTATGCAGTTTTATGGCGGCGGTCCGGAGAGCAGGGACAGAGTCGACGGTGGGTAGGTGTCGTAGGGCACTATGTCGATGTCTTCTCTCGGCTCACTCCCAGGGAGGTGATTTGGTGCCCTTATCGGGACTTTCCAGCCTGGCCGGAGGCTGGAGAGTGGCTCCGATGGGTACGCAGAGAGCGGTGGCTGATTGGGTGACACGGGACCGAGCATGAGTTCTTCTCGTATAGCCGGGTTACACGACAGTTTGGGGTGCACCAGGGGTTTCCTGGTGAACCCATGATCTATCGGCATCGGGGGGATGAGAGGACTCTAGACCGACCCATCATCATGCCATTGGGCGAGGATTCAGACGCGGTGATCGACGTCCCGGACGTGGATGACATCGGGACTACCGCTGAGTATGACTCGTGGTGGGTACTACGGCGATGGCGGGGAGAGGGGCCACTAGGAGGCGCAGAGGTGGCAGTGGCGGGTGGTGAGGGTGCTGAGGCACCAGGGGATGATTGGGGAGCTCCTTTGGAGGATGCAGACATGGTGGAGGTGGAGGGTGAGGATGTGGATTTGGGGGCTCCGGATCAGTCAGAGATGCAGGACATGGCCGAGCAGTGGGAGCCAGAGCAGGCTACTGTTCCAGAGATTCCCATGCCTCAGGTGGATGCTAGGGGCATGGAGTCCGGGTTACGCACTGAGATTGCATGGATGGTGGAGCTGCCATGGAGGCGAGACCAAGAGCTGGGGGATGCGCTGCGGGAGAGGGATCTCCTACGGGCTCAGCTAGCAGAGCGAGATAGGGTTTTGGCACAGCGCGATGATGCATTAGCTTACTATCGTCGATGGGATGCAGAGTGGTTCTGGCATCGGATGGAGATGGAGGGGGAGATTATCCACCTCGATGGGCGGCTACCTGAGCCGTCGGGAGGTGGATCATCGCACCGAACGAGGGACAGTGCTACTGAGTAGTCAGCATCATCTCGTCACAGGCGGTTGGATGAGGGAGGCGATAGCAGGCGTGATGTGGGGGCTAGCAGTAGCCGCCCTGAGGGGTCCCATAGGACCCACACCACAGGGGGTAGTTCCCGTCGCACCGATCCTGCGTGATCATGGTGGTCGACGCCTTAGGCTGGGTGGTTTTGTTGTATGATTGTCGGGTCAGAGGACCAGTTTTGTAGCCTGCGGGCATTTTTTTGTTGACGATATATATATATATATATACCGGTTTTATTTTGTTTATGCACATGTGATGATTTGATTTTATGCATGATGGTTGATGAATATGGATTTATGCATGTTTATTTATTTTGATGGATGCATATGTTATGATGAATGCAAATGTTTTTGATTTATATGTGATATGCAAAATGAAATGGATGAATGGAATTTGTGATGGTTGGTTAGGGCACCATAGACTGTTCAGAACTGTATGGTTTTTTTTTTTTACAATGGGATACTGAAGGATGACAAGTTGGTTTTGAACGTAGTTAAGGTTTCCTGAGATTCAGATGTTTTAACTGTCTAGCCATGACTGTACTTTCATCTCACAAGACTTTTGACCAAGGTATGAATCGGACTTGCTTTTGACCAAGTTATTTCACATCCTTGTGTGTGTAATTGAGTTCGTTTATGTGGTATTTGTTAGGATACCACCAGTGCCAAATAGGCTATCAACCAAACCTGTACTAAGGATCACCTAATTAGCTCCACCAACTCCTTTGTTGTATTTAGTCAGATTAATCTGCGGTGCAATCTAGGATACCATAAGCTAGCTCATCCACATGCAAACATTGATCTGCACACAAGTTAATGCAGCAGATATATCGTCATGCGGGAGGTTTGCCACGAGTGACCGATAGGCTATCAACCAAACCGGTACTGCGGTTTGCCTCATGACCTGTCGAAATGCTGAGAGTTCCAGGGATTCAAGTTCAACTCCCTTCTTTTCTTCAATTGTAAGGGGATACTTGCTCTTTTGTAGTGATAAAAATCACTGTTTATTTTTGTTTTATTTGTTTTTCGTTTGAGCAAGGGATTGGGATATGAAGTGACGAGAATCACTGTTGTTTGTGCCTTTTGATGTGTGCACTTTGGGATATCAAATTTTGGAATTTTGACTTTTGCAAATTTTTGATGTTTTGCAACTTTTGAGAACTTGGGATTCCTGGGGAATTGGGTAGGGAGGATGCTTGTCCTTTTGCCAACTCTCAGCATTCTTTGGGGTCATTCGCACAGGGGGATGAGCAAGATAACCATTTCGCTTATGGTGACCTGGATTGCTTTGCGGGGTTCATCTTTCGTTCACACAACTTGGGAATTTTGTTATATGTTTTAATTTGTGTTGGGATGCTACATAACAAGGTGTCATCCAAGTAGAATTCTACCTGTGTAAAATCTGTCTGACTTGGTAAAGTATGTGGCTAGACAGCTAATGACGACTGAATGACGAAAACTCCTGATACATTAGAAGACCACTGGTTATAGTATTGCGGAAAGATGGATAGCTCATTATTTTGATGGATTGTTTATATAGCGGAGATATATGGAATGAAGATGGATTTTGTCACGTAACGACAGTCTATGGTGCCTTGACCTGTATGACCACAAATATGCAAATGTATGGATGTGATGCTTAATGCAGCTATTATTTTTGTGTTTTTGATTGATTGATCTTGGTGAGTGTGAAAATGAGATGTAAAAGAGATTTTTAATTTTTTTATGATTTATGCATGGCGATGAGATGCAAGTTTTGTTGTTTTTGATGATTTTATTTTTCTTTTGACCAAGCGATTGCGGGAATCCTTGGAGCTTTTTTGGGGTTGACCAAGCGATTGCGATAATCCTTGGAGCTTTTTGGGTTTGACCAAGCGATTGATGGAATCCTTGGAGCATTTTGGTTTAGCATTTTGGTTTGACCAAGCGATTTTATGAATCCTTGGAGCATTTTGGTTTGACCAAGCGATTTTAGGAATCCTTGGAGCATTTTGGTTTGACCAAGCGATTGTAGGAATCCTTGGAGCATTTTGGGTTTGACCAAGCGATTGTGGGAATCCTTGGAGCATTTTGGTTTGACCAAGCGATTTTGGGAATCCTTGGAGCATTTTGGTTTGACCAAGCGATTTTGGGAATCCTTGGAGCATTTTGGTTTGACCAAGCGATTTTGGGAATCCTTGGAGCATTTTGGTTTGACCAAGCGATTTTGGGAATCCTTGGAGCATATTGGTTTGACCAAGCGATTGTGAGAATCCTTGGAGCATTTTGGTTTGACCAAGAGATTGTGGGAATCCTTGGAGCATTTTGGTTTGACCAAGTGATTGGGAATCCTTGGAGCATTTTGGTTTGACCAAGCGATTTTGGGAATCCTTGGAGCATTTTGGTTTGACCAAGCGATTTTGGGAATCCTTGGAGCATTTTGGTTTGACCAAGCGATTTTGGGAATCCTTGGAGCATTTTGGTTTGACCAAGCGATTTTGGGAATCCTTGGAGCATTTTGGGATTGGCTGCTCTAGATATGGAATGGTCACAAATGACTGATGTTCAAGGGTTCTAATTCCTTGACTCCATCAAGAGAGGCTAGCCGGTATGTTCCAGGTCCTATTTTGCTATCAATTACATATGGACCTAACCAATTTGCCGTGAACTTGTCCCTGAGATGGGGCAACAAACTAGAGTTCTGTTGGTTTTCCTTTAAGACCAAGTCACCAATCCGAAAGTCCCTTAGGTGAACTTTCATGTTGTATGCTTTCTTCAACCGCTCTTGATAGATACGTAAATGCTCGAGAGCATTGACGTGCCGTTCATCGAGCAACGTAAGCTGGTCTAACCGGTCCTGCCGCACAGTGTCATCATCGATGAACTCTTGCATTGATATGCGCAGGGAGGGAATTTCCAACTCAAGAGGCATGACAGCCTCGGAGCCATACACAAGCGAAAACGGAGTTGCCCCAGTGGGTGTCCGAATGCTAGTGCGATAAGCCCACAGGGCAAGTGGGATCTTAATGTGCCAATCCTTATGACTATCTGCGACTATCTTTTTAAGGATAGCAACTAGCATTTTGTTTGACGCCTTTGCTTGCCCATTTGCCTATGGATAATAGGGTGTTGAAAAACTATGCTGAATTTTGTACTTTGTGGTCAAAGCACGCACATCTTTGTTCTTGAATGACTTCCCATTATCCGAGATTAGCTTGGATGGAATACCAAAATGACATATGATGTTATGCAAAATGAACTCCGCAATGCGGGGTCCAGTCGTAGAGGTTAGCGGAACCGCTTCCACCCACTTGGTGAAATACTCTGTGGCCGTTATGATAAATGTATGACGGTTGGACGACGCAGGGGAGATCTTTTCGATGAGATCTAAGCCCCACTGCAAAAATGGCCAAACCGATTGGATCGGCTGCAAGGCCTGGGAAGGTACGTGTGTCAAATTGGCATGATGTTGACACTTCACGCACTTCCTCACATATGCGCAACAATCTCGCTCTAAAGATGGCCAATAGTAGCCCATGCGAAGAATGCACTTGGCGATGGCCATACCACTGAAATGGCCACCACACGTACCATCGTGTGCTTGGGCGATTGCCCAAGTGGACTCTTGCTGGTCCAAACACCGAAGGAGGATCCCTTCATAACTATGATGGTACAAAATGTCTCCTAACAAGACATGCTTTGCCGCTTTCTGTTTGAATGCTCATTTTGTGGTGGGCGTCAATCCAAGTGGGAGGTTACCTAGCTTGAGGTAGTCCCGGAGGGGTGAATACCAATCCTGCTGATCAGAAGCCTCGACGGTATGAATAGCCAATCCCTCTTGAAGTTCATCCCTAACGAAAGCTGAGCAGGAAAGAACTTGTAAGAATAGCGTAGTGTTGCTATTAAGGGGAGTAGGGGAGAACAAGGCCCCCCAGTTGGCGTGCTTCAAACAGTCATGGATTCGAGAGAACCGATCCTGAGGTGGTTCAATCTAGATCATGTGGATTCCTGGTGTTAAATCAGAGCTTGCACGCTCCATCGTGGATTGCGATAATGTTTTGACTTGAATGGTTGTCATATCACCAGAAAGATCTTGTGGGATTAGTGACCCCAAAGAGGCCATAGTGTCCACAAAATGATTCGATGACCGAGGGAGTGCCTCGATGTCGTACCATTCAAGCTTTGCCAAGAATTTGTCCACAAGGGCTTTGTAGGCCTGCAGAACTGGGCATTTGCATTGGTATATCCCCTTGACTTGGTTGACGATTAACAACGAATCACCAAAGATGTTCAATCATTTAATGTTCATGGTGATTGTTGTCTGAAGACCTATGAGCAAGGCTTCATACTCTGCGTTGTTGTTGGTGCACGAGAAATTTAATTTAAATGATAGGGGCATTGGAGCGCCCTACGGTGTGAAGAATACTATTCCCGTGCCACCACCTTGCTCACATTTAGAACCATCAAAAAATAGGGTTATGTCAGCCTGTGACTCAAGCTCATCAGAATCTGGTGATTCTGAGACATGGAAGACCCCATCATCGGGTAGTTCTATGACTAGAGGCTGATCGTCTTCAAGAGGAGCCTCTGCTAGTTGATCGGCTATGACTTGTCCTTTGATAGATTTTTGTCCAATAAACTCTATGTCAAATTTCATCAACAACATGATCCATTTCACCGTGCGGCTACTATGATAAGTACGACTCATCATGTATCGCAATGGATTCTCCTTAGACACAACATACGTCTTGTTGCTCAACATGTAGTGGCACAGCTTTTTAGTAGCAAACACCATCGCAAGCGGAGCTTTTCAACGTATGCATAGTTAAGTTCATAACTGACCAGGGTGCGGCTAAGATAGTATGTAGCCTTTTCTTTGTGAAGTTCATTTTTCTGGGACAGCATGGCGCCCAATGCCACCTCAGTAGCTGAGATGTATAGGTAGAACGACACTCCTGGTCTAGGTGGTGCCAATACTGGCGGCGAAGCCAAGTATTGTTTGATGTCATCAAAGGCTGACTGGCACTCGTCATCCTAGTGGAATGCGACCCCCTTGTGCAATAATTTGTTCATGGGTCGGCATTTGTCCGATAACTGCGCTATGAAGCGCTTGATCGACGCGACCTTACCCTACAGACTTCTGAGCTGCTTGATGGTAGTTGGGGGAGGCATTTCAAGGATTGCCTTGACTTTGTTGGGGTCCACCTCGATGCCTCATTTTGAGACTATAAAACCCAAGAGCTTTCCAGATGTGATGCCAAAAATGCACTTCTTGGGATTCAGTCTAACTTTATGCTCCATGAGGCGATCGAGGATCTTGCTTAAGTCACCGAGATGATTTGGGCGTAAGAGAGACTTGGCCAACAAATCATCCATGTAATCTTCCAAAGTTTTATGCATGTAATCATGGAAGATGTACGTCATGGCACGTTGGTAGGTGGCGCCAACATTTTTAAGGCCAAAAGGCATGACCTTGTAACAAAATGTCCCCCAAGGCGTTGTGAATGCCATTTTTAGTTGGTCCTCGGGATTGATACGAATCTGATTGTATCCCGAGAAACCATCCATGAGGGATAGCATTTCGTGGCCCGCTGTAGCGTCTACCAATGCATCGATGCTAGGCAAGGGAAAATCATCCTTAGGACTCGCTTTGTTGAGATCGCAAAAATTAGTGCATATGCGAATCCTCCCATCAGGCTTCTTGACGGGCACCATGTTGGACAGCCATGGCAGATAATCCATGCAGATGACAAATTGTGCATCCAATAGTTTTTGCAATTCATCTTTGACCATCAGGGCCACTGTTGGATGCATCTTGCATAGTTTTTGCTTAACAGGCTTGACTGTCGGATCAAGCGTTAAATTATGCGTGACTAGCTACGGGTCTAGCCCCGGCATATCTCTGTATGACCATGCAAAAACCTCCTTCTTCTCTTTGAGAAGGGCAATGTAGTCGGCTTGCTCTTTGGGAGATAAACTTACCCCCAGCTTGATAATCTATGGATTCATTGGATCTGAGCCGATGTCTATGTCAGTCGTCTCCTCGACCGACATGTGGGATCCGTCCTCCAACTAGTGTGGAGTTGGGATCAAATGGATATCATTTGTTGAGTTAAGATCATCGTTAGGAACCTCAGGTTCCTCGTCAGCATGGAAGATATCCTGAGTTGGCCCAGGGGTAAAATGAAACATTTCATCGAAAGGCCAGTACTCAGATGGGGATGGAGGGGAATTGGCATGGTCCCAGTCTATGGCACCTATGTCTAGATACAATGACTTTGTCGGATCGGTCGGATTGTGGATGGGTGCGGTTAAATCAATGGAGATCATGTTGATGGAATGATTTTGGTCTCCATGACCGTAGGTGTGGTTACTCGGACATCTCAGATGTTCTCTATGCTCTGGATCTGGCTCTAGAGGGATGGGCATGAATGGATCATCCCTATGTGTAGAGAGGATGACAGGGTCTTCCCTCGGCACTGATGTCATTATAGGGTCTCGGGGTGGACGGTGCTCATCGTAAACTTGGAGCCACGGATCCAACACTTGGTCCCACCCTGCTGGGTCTACGTACCACTCATGCCCGTGTAGTATGCCCATCTGATCAAGTAGGTCATTAATCTCCAAGGGGCACCGATGTTGCATCTATCGCATGTGATTAAGGTATGCCATTTCTGTTTCATCTTCGTAATCACTATCGAAGATCCAACCTCCTGTATTAGCTCCGACCGCTTGCGGTATTGAGGGCTCGCCTTGCTCAAGCAAATTTATCTGGCCCCACTGTGGTTGTGCCACTCTCCATGGGGGGACCTGATTCTCTTGACGTATCACTGGCTCGACTGGAGCCTCTAGAGGAAACATTGTCAAAATATTTTTGTGATAGTCGTCCATAGGAATCACTTGCGAGTGATTGTAATCTGAGTCGAAGGAGTCGTATGATGTTGGCTCATAGTCTGACTCATCCTTCGAAGATCCTTCTTGATACTGTGGAGATCTGCCCTGAAAGTGGGTCCCCAAACTTTTGCCTATTTCTAGCAAAGGGGTAGGGCGATTGAGGTTACCAAGGGTGGTTGTTGACCCTGGGAGATAATCCCCCAATGTGTATGTTGTATTTGGGTTGGCATATGGGTCTGATGCCAATCCACCCTTGTGGTCTATCTTCAGGCCTTGCATGTCATCGACCAAGATGTCTAAGGGCAGGGGGTGATTGAACCCTACACCTGACTTGTCATAAGGCATTTGGTATCTTGGTTGACAAAGGACACGCACCCCTTGCTCATACCGGCCTAACCCATATCCATGCCAATTGCATTGGCCAAGATATCTCAGAGCGAAGTCCGGGTTGGACAGATAGTTTACATCCTCTACGAAAGGTTCTTCATCCTCGTCCTCTCGCATGTATGGCTCAGTGCCATGATCAAGGCCCCCATACACAAAATTAGTCTGGTTGGGCGGGTAGCCTAGAGGAACAATTGTACCAATGGGAAGGCGAGGCCTCCCCATGTCTTGCATGGATTCTAGTGTGGGCGTCGCCACAACATTCCACACCAGATACTCCCCCAGGCCCGTATTGGCCATTTCAACAATGATTGTTGGCGATTGAGGGGGAGGGAACGGAAGCTCTTCTGGACTCCACTCCATGTGGGGTGGGCTAGAAGCTTCCACTTCCATTGTACTAAGCACCTCTTCGGTAGAGATGTTGGAGACTGATTGTTGCACCTTTTCAAGAGGTTGTGCCTCCTCCAGGGGTTTCTTCCCTTTGTCCTTCTGTTTGGCCATGATAGGTGGCATCGTTGATGAAGGACCAACTGATGAAGATGGACCTGACTGGGGTTTTGGTGGATCTACCTTTGGGGATGCTCATGAAATCGGACCCTATCGAGATGGATTCAATTGGAAATCCAAATGCGTTGATGGGAGGGTCGGCTGCGGCATCAGGTGCACTGCATTGCAGTACTTGAAGGGTTCTAGGTCTATCGGAACCACGTGTACTTCCCCTTCAAATGTATACTTTAGGCATTGATGTGCTATTGATGGGACACACTTCATGTCCCTTATCCATGGCCTGCCCAACAAGATGTTGTAAGCCATCTCACCCTCCAAAATATGGCACAATGTTGGTATTGTCTTTTGTCCCACTTGAATGGGTAGGACGATTGTGCCGACTATCGAGCAGATTGCATCGTTAAATGCTCGTAGTGTATACATGGAGGCCATGATGTGAGAGGTCGACAACTTCAAATGTTTCAATGCCACTGTAGTGATGATGTTGCTAGACGAGCCAGTGTCTACCAACACCCTCTTATAGGGGATCCCGTTGACCCGCATGATAACGTGCAGGGGTGGATCCGCTATGTCATTAGCCACTAACTTCACTTCATCTTCCCGAAAAGTGATGACTGGCTCGGTGCATCTTTTGACATGCCCCATAAAATTGTTGAAAGAATTTGGTTCCTGGGGCTGCAACTCTATAGCCTTCAGTATCTCCATAAGAGCCTCCCGATGGGGCGTTGATTGTTGAATTAGCTCATATATGGAGAGCCTAGCCGACGTGGTCCATAGACTTTGGGTAAGTCTAGTCCGAATCGTGGGCACGGGTCTAGGCGGAGGTAGCTGCGTAGGGTTTTGTTGAGACTGTGACGTTGAAGGAACTTCTTTTGTGGCTGCCACGGGAGTAGCTCCTGGGTATTTCTTGTTCCTCGTCACTATGGAGATCATCCCTACATATCCTTGCATTGGGAAGTTTTGTTGCACCTCATTTATTTGGAGGGGTTTTGCTTGTGCCTCATGAGCAGGCAAGGGGTCTCTGTAAATTCCCATTTGCTGGTTGTTTGGTGCTACAGGGTTGTCTACAACCAATGTCTTGTTGTCAATCAAGTCTTGTATCAAGCCTTTGAATGTCCAACATGTATGAAGGTCATGTCCCTATCGTCGGTGGAATCTACAATACAAATCCTCCCGGTACCCCCTAGGCTTCGGTGCATTTGGATCTATGGTTTGAATTTTTGGGAGGTTGATCAAATTTTCCACTGACAAGCGGTCAAATAGGGAGTCCCTAGACTCCGTGTAGGGTGTAAACTATCGCCTAGGGCGACGCTGCTGATTTTGCCCCTGTTTCTGGTTTTCCCTTTCATAATTATTAGGGGGCACTGCTTGATAATTAGCCCTTTGAGGCTGTATGTCTTGTGCAGGCTTGGGAACATTTATAGCAACTTGGTTAACCGCAGCGGGTTTTTGTTGCGTAGTCCCCGTTTTGGTGTTTTTGTTCCACTCTTTTTTCTTAGGCTTGGCAATTTTGCCCTCCCCTATTTTGATCTCTTCGATAATTCTGGCTTGTGCCAGAGCTTCTTCTAAGGTGGCATATTGCTGTAGCTGCAATAGCCCAGAGATCGATCTCAAGCAACTTCGTGCAAACATCTGTGTAAGGTCGGACATAGGGGGAAGGTAAGGTAGCTTGGAAAGCAGAGTCCTCCATCGATTCCCATAGGCCGCCATTGTCTCCTCATCATATTGCCTGAGGCTGGCCAGATCACTCAGTGACGCCTTCTTCTTGGTGCTGAAGGTGAAACGTTCAAGGAACGCATCCACTAATTGATCTAAGTTATTGATGTTATGCTTCGGCAACTGGGTGAACCAATCCGAGGTAGGGCCTGCGAATGTGGTTATGAATGTCCTAAGCAACAGCGCATCATTGTCCTGAATGCCAAAGCATTGGCTCAGGAACCTTGTCACATGCTCTTGGGCATCTTCCTCGCCTTTAAAGAGTGCCAACTGGGGCAACTTAAAATGCTTAGGATAAGGAGGTGCAGGCACGGACGGATGCACCGGATGACTACGGAGTTGACGTAACGTGGGCTTTTGGGGCCCAGCAGCTTTGGTTTCCATAGACTCCAAATGCTCTAATAGCGCTTTATATGCATCAGAAGACTTAATCTCATCTTCTCTAATTTTCTCCCATTGTGGGTTGGGGTAGACTTGAGGCCTGTGGAGAGGTGGTCGAAAAACAACCCCTCCGCCTAGATAGGGCATTTCAGCCCGCTCTTCTTCTTGTTCGTACTCCTCGTATGCTTCTTGAGGAGTCTCTGGGCGAGACCTACGACCATGAGTGGGTCCCCGTGGAGGGAACCCATCATTATTCCGGGGAGTGGCCTCCCATTCCGGTCTAAGAGGTCTTGGAGGCAGCGCTTGGTTAGGTCGCGGGGACCTGTCTTGTACCAAGGGGTTACGCCTCTCGTATGGTTCTGCCCTTTGGGTGCGA
This sequence comes from Wollemia nobilis, assembly GCA_028583015.1. Classification (NCBI taxonomy): domain Eukaryota; kingdom Viridiplantae; phylum Streptophyta; class Pinopsida; order Araucariales; family Araucariaceae; genus Wollemia; species Wollemia nobilis. The sequence goes on from JAQPPZ010017037.1 coordinate 2,380,719, forward strand.
GGGGTCGGAACCCTCTTCGACATAGTGTTATCGAACAACTCATCTATTTGGCACCTAATGCGCTCTTCATTGAGGCGATATAAATGCTCCAGTTGTTGTTGATCTTGTTTAAGCTGCGTAATCTCCGCTTGGCGGGCGGTATGTCTGGCGACTGCCAGGTCGATCGGTTCTGCCATCTTGAGTCTCGATGGCCTAGATGCCTCTCCCATGTACTTATCTCGGTCGTGGTGATCCGAGATCTCCATAGGTCGCTTTCCCCTATCGAGGTTGGCGGCATTTATTCGAGGCTCTGGCCTCGAAGGATGGTTTTGGTACATAGCAGGTGTGGAGGCACATTGCTCCCATGCTGTATATTGCTCTCGAGGAAGATAAGGATCTTCCTCGTTCTCCCCTTCATAAGTATGAAAGGGGCGGGCGGAGTTGGCTCGCCCTGTCAGAGGAGCCTTGTGCTCCGAATTTGTCCTATTGTTTTTGACTATAAGAGGAGGCAATGAAGGTATGATATTATCTTGAAGCCTCTCCTCATGGACCCTCCATCGTTCCAGCGCTTCATTGCACGGTGGCCACTCGTATCGAACTTCCAAGGGAGGCCTTGTATCTACGTTGAGTGCTACATGTAAGGCTTCTTCCCGAAAGGGGCTATGACGGACTGGCGTGTCCCCCAATGGGGTGTCTCTATAATTCCATCTTGACCTGGACTGATGCGGAATCTCTTGCGGGTTAGACCACCAAGGCGGTATAACTAAGTCCTTAGGACTATAGCGGAGGCGACCTGTGCCGCCCCCTTGTACACTTTTCGTAGCTTTCGCCCTTGATTGGGCTTGGCTACGTGTGTACACCATAGTGGTGCTTTCCTACAAGCTATGTAGATTTTATCTCTTTTATGATTTTTTTTGTTACACTAAGCAGAAATGAACACACACATACACAAACGGTGATTATCTCTTTTAAAGATTAATGGTGTGTCCTAGACTGGTTTTAGTGCATTTTGATGATTTTGTTTTTGTTTTTGAAAGTTTTGCAGAACGTTTAAATGCATAATGAAGGCTCATATAACTCCCATAAATGGTCGCCCCTTCGATATACCATGCCAGGCCGATATACCAACCTCTCTATATACCCGCCCTTACGAGAGGGAGACTATAGGTACATGAGAGCAGATGGTACGTGGTACGTAGGCTGTACTGAAGGGGGATTGTCCTGTCTATGACACCTACCATAGAAGACTTATCCTCGTGTGCTGGGAATCACCCCAGTGACACTCGGTCAGCTTTCGTCAGGATTTACGTCGAACGACAGTGACAATCGGGGTAAATGGATGCAAAAATCAAGCCAAGGTGGTGATGAACCCACCGTTGGTCTTGATCAAGGGCTGGGGTCTTACGACCAGCTCCTTGGTTTAAAAATGCCAGTGATGTGTGTGGAGTTCATTTTAATTTGCAAAAATGAAATAGGCAGACAAAAGGAAACTTTCCCTAAGCCATACAAAAACTAAAAACTAGAAAACAGAAAACAAAAATTTGAAAGAAGCTGGTTAAAAACCCCTACCTCTTCTCTGCCCAAAAGGATGTTTTCTGACTCTCGGTTCTGAAACTGCATAGACTAAAATTCGTCTCCGGGTCAGACGAATAACAGAACAGAATTCGTCCCTGTCTGAGACGAATTTGAATTCGTCTCAGGGTCAGACGAATTACAGTACTGTATTCGACACAGGCAGAGACGAATAACAGTCAGAATTCAAAAAATGTACCTGTAAGCACAAAAACACAAATTTTGATCAGTTTCTTGATCTCAAAAATTAGGGGACAGGGTCCCACCGTGATCGCCACTGAAAGCACGAGATTTCGGAAGATAGAAATACTAATGTGATGCATTCAAGATCAAACAAACGCTTAAGTCCTAAAATGTGAAACGCATGAAATGAAAGAAGCAAATTGAACGGAGACAAAAGAAATTAGAGAAAGCACAACCCTTTTATTCAACTCTCTTAATCTCGGTTACAAAGGTGCCTCCTCCCTTTTCAGGGGCTAGGAGCGTTAAATGGATTTTGATTACAATCTTGACTTAGTCTTCTTCCTTCCGCGTGCCCACGTTTGAAATGGGCGGGCCAAAGTGTTGCCGCCGCTTGCATTGATGAACCCTTGATTCTTGCTGCTCTTCCTGCGTTCAAAGACACAACAAGTCGTTAGTAGCACCTGTGACAAAAGATAAAGCATTTGATCCTAAGACCGACGGAAGATGCATGCATAAGATTAGCTAAATCAGTAAGTAAAATAGTTCCAAATAACCTGCAAATCTGAAATAAACCAGAGAACATTACCAGAGGACCACTGTCATCAAAACAATCGGGCAAAACTCTGCCGATTCGCCTTCAACTGTAATTCGTCCCTGGTCAGGACGAATTCTACTGTAATTCATCCCCGGGTAGGACGAATTCGCCTGTGACAAAGTGCCGAAGTAAATCCATCCAAATGTCACGTCTCGGGATCTCCAAAACACCTGCAAACATGGGGGTTAGCTAATTGGGGGCATTTTGGGACGACCCAGATGGTCGGTTTTCCCCAATTTAGCCTCCATCACCGAGAATTTGACGTCGCTACCTGCAAGTTAGTGAAGACAATGAAAACGACAAAAGATGACAATATTTGATCAAAACATGCTGAAATCAAAATTGTAAACTATCTAAACAACATAAAATGGAATGGAATATAAACAAGTGACAAAAGAACAAATTAAAATGACACTAAGAAGTGTGGGGCGCCCGGGCGGGCCGCCCACCGTTAGAACCTGACTTCGGCACCAATCCACTTGGGATGGGCCCAAAATCTCTTATAACTGGTTGTCGACGAATGGGTGGGGTAATGTGGTCAAGTGTCAGATTTTGGATCCGGATTCACACTTCCAATGCCCACCCAATGACCTCCTTTGTGAAAGAGATCAAGGATGTAGAAGATATGAATCACAAAAGGGCTAAGGCGCAGTATCAATTGGGCAGCACTTCGTTGCTTGAAAATGCTTCCAACCTTCCTTTTTTTTGGGTGAGAAAGTTCACCATTTTATAGACCCAAGGGGTCTCTTTTGGATGGGCATGCAGGGGTGCCACATGGCGGCTATGCCTTCCCAAGAGGGAGGAGACTCCTCTCTGACTCGGGCTTCCATAACTTCCCTTGTGACAGTCCTCTAACGGCCAATCTACCCACCTACACGCGCATGCAAGGCAGGAGGCATTAATGGACTGCCCCTGGCTGCCACTTGTCAAGATTTTTCTTTTTGCCCGTTGAACCCAGAATTCATCCTGCCTAAAGACGAATTCAGAATTCATCTCTGGGTGAGACAGATCCTAATTTGAATTCGTCCCTGGGTGAGACGAATACTGAGCAAAGTGCCTGAATGTGCCAAATTGCCTTTTGACCTTCCAAAATTGTTGGCAAAGTGGTTAGGACCACTGTTTAACCTCTGAGGGCTGCCCTGGGGGCTGTGTGTGTCAATGCGATCAGTGTTTGCAGTCACATAATCGGATTGGTGTTGTTTTGGTGTCTACAACTTGAGAGGTAAATATAGAAGTAAAGGATATTTTATAATATCCATTATGCATTAGATGGTTGGAAACTTAATTGAATTATGTATAGTTGCAATTTGGAAAAGTAAATGAGTAGATGCATTTAAAGGTATGCTTATCCTGAACCATGAGTACCCTGATCCCCTAATACCCTCAAAGAATCAATGAGAAGCAAGGAGAAAAAATGATTTCAATGGAAGAAAAGTATAGGTAATTGTATTTTATGTTGCTTTACATTTTCTCAAATAGACTAGAATTGTGGGGAGATATCCCCAATGCAGTTACCATAATATTGCTTAAAGTAAGAAGGATTTACCATGCAAATTCTGATGCAATAATTTTTTATTGGTATAAATAAGGTACTTTTACTTTATTTATGTATTTGTTTATATTCTTTAGTTGATTCTCTTTTAGTGTTAATATTTCTTTATTTTCTGTATGCTTAGTAATTACTTCTTGATGTGGTAGTATCTAGTTGTATCATTGTTTGGTTGCTTGATGATAGAAATCTAAGTGTAGAGTTCTAGGGTGAACTCATAGGTGACCTAAGGGAATTGAGAACCCCATAGGGTGAACATAGGTGACCTAATAGGATTGAGAACCCCTTAGGGAGATAAAGGACTAAGTTATGGAGAGACTACATTTGAGTTAAGATAGCTCATCATGGAGACGAGATAGATATCTTAAATCGCAATACTCATAGCATACCTACACATAATTATTTTTGTATGGTATGGATATGCGTGTATACCTTCGATGGAAAAAGGGTTATAAGTATAGCTCATAAATAATTATGGGATATATGGACTTATTTGTAGTAACACATGATACGTCTACACAAATGGACTTGTATTAGGGTACCTCGTGAGATGTAGCTTTCAAAAAAAATTATAAGATTGAAACTTTAGGAAAATAGTACTTTGGTTAGGGGTCCATGAAGGGTTCATGTACCTCTATCCATAGTTAAAAAAAAAACTTTTTCTATTTTTGTATTTTTTTGTTTGTGTGTTTTTGGGTCGTTACACTAATTTAGTTAAAAATAACCCCTTCATGATATTTTTCACACAAGTTCTTACCCTAATTAAAACAACATAAGGAAATCTCATTAATTAATGGTCTCTTCAATTAAAATATCATAAAATAAATCCTAATAATCAAAGATCCTACTATCATTAAAATATTTTAAGATAATTCATGCTAATCAAAGGTTTCTCTTTAATTAGGTCTCCTAAGATAATCAACATTTATCAAAGGTTTTCCTTTTAATTAAAATATCCTAAGATAATCAACATTTATCAAATATTTTTCTTTTTAATTAACATTTCCTAAGATATTCAACATTTATCAAAGGTTTTCCTTTTGATTAAAATCTCCTAAGATAATCAACATTTATCAAAGGTTTTCCTTTTAATTAACATCTCCTAAGATAATCGACATTCATAAAAGGTTTTATTTTTAATTAAAATATCCTAAGATAATCAATATTTATCAAAGGTTTTCCTTTTAATTAACATCTCCTAAGATAATCAACATTCATAAAAGGTTTTCTTTTTAATTAAAATCTCCTAAGATAATCAACATTTATCAAAGGTTTTCCTTTTAATTAACATCTCCTAAGATAATCAACATTTATCAAAGGTTTTACTTTTAATTAAAATATCCTAAGGTAATCAACATTTATCAAAGGTTTTCCTTTTAATTAACATCTCCTAAGATAATCAACATTTATCAAAGGTTTTCCTTTTAATTAAAATCTCCTAAGATAATCAAAATTTATCAAAGGTTTTCCTTTTAATTAAAATATCCTAAGATAATCAACATTTATCAAAGGTTTTCCTTTTAATTAACATCCCATAATATAATTTACATAAATTAAAGGTCTTATTTTAGTTAAAGTCCCATAATATAATTTACATAAATTAAAGGTCTTCTTTTCATTAAAATCCCATAATATAAACTACATAAATTAAAGGTATCTCTTTAATCAAATTACATAAATAAACCTTAATAATCCAAGGTGGAATTTTACATATTCATGGCGGATACGAAATGTCTTAAGGAGAATGATCTGAGGATTGCCAAACTCTGGGTTTAGGCAAGACAATACTAGATGTTAAGTTTTTCTTGCACCACCACTAACTTTTCCAAGGAACTGGGCTTACACATCCACAGAGCTTCCACAGAGATGTGGATGGCTTCCCATTGGGTAGAGCTCCCCAAAAACAACACTCTATCGAAACCATGGGTAGTTTTCCAACTATGAGTGGTGCTATCTCAAATGCAGTGCTAGCTTGCTACCGAGTATTTTCCAACCTACGGGCAATGCTTTCAATACAATGCTCTCTAGACAGACGTAGGGGTTTTCTACATCGAGAGCAATGCTATCAACAATGCTCTTCTTTTACAAGCTACAGGGGCGAGGGTTATGCATAGTGGCTATTTTCACAAAATTGGCTAAAATTAGGATTTTAAAAATTTGAAATTGGCTAATATTTGGGACCCTTGACCAAGGTCCATTAGCCAAAAATTTCCAGGTGCAAATTTTTTTGGGGATCGATTCGCCCCAATTTTATAATAATTTGACCATTTCAAGTTTAAATTTCCAATGTTGCCCCAAATAATAGTGAACCTTCTACATGTGTTTCGACAATATTCACTTGGATTTTGAAACCGATTCGCCAAATTTTTATAAATACATTTTGGGACCGATCCCTTATGCATAACCCTATTAGGGGGTTTCTACACCAAAAGAAACACTCTCAACATCGTTCTCCTCTACAAGATGTAGGGTGGTTTCTACACAAAGAGCAGCGCTCTCATACAACACTAGCCTATCAAGAAAAATACAAGTGGTTTAAGCTAAGAGCAACGCTCTAATAAAACGCTCTCCTATAAATAAAAACACAGGCAGTTTAAGCTAAGAGCAGCGCTCTCATACATCGCTCTCCTATCAAGCAAAACATAGGTAGTTTAAACTAAACCTTTAAATGGGTTTATCATGCTATAGGGTAATATTACCAGGTCTAAATCTAAAAATTCATCATAAAAATATGTAAGTGGATAGTTTAAGACTTTCCAACTTGAATTATCCTACTAAATGACTTTCGATGGCCTCTTGCTACCTCTCCCTTAGCTCATTGCACTCTCCTATCTTCCCCGATCACCTCCTCTATGTTTTTCCTCTATCCTCCCATATTTCTTCCTCCTATGCACCTTACATGCTCCTCTTGCTCTAGGTGGCCTGTCTGCTATATTTTCTTAAATCTCGAGCCCACATCGAGCCCCCTTTCCTTCAATGCTCTTGTCCCTTCCCATATCGTAGCAAACGATTCTATTTCCCATAATTTCCTCCTTTGGAAATTGATAGCCCCCTACGTTATTTACATAGGTTGCACTATATAGGGGGATGAGATATTTGTATTATTAAAATGGAAAATGGTGCCCTTTACAATATCCTTAACACAATATTTTATCACCATTTTTAAAATATATCTCTTTTATTTAGAAATTTCTTAATTTCTCTATCTTTAACATAAAAGATTCTATTTATCTTGAATGCATTTTTTTTTCTTTTTTTTATTTCAATTAATTAAAGTTCATTAATGAATTTATATTATCACTTAAAATGAACTTCTTTAATTATTTCAAATGAACTCTCATTTATTTATTGAAATGAAGTTTACTAATGAGTTATAAATGAGTCATCATTTTTATAATTCAAAACTTCATTAGTTAATTTAAATGAGTCTTCACTCATCATTTAAATTTAATTTATTTTCCTTCATAACAATGATGCTCTATTAACCCTTCAACATAACAGTTCACTTTATGCATCCAAATACATTTTGTAGTTTTTATTTATTGAAATTCCAACATTATGCTACCCAAGCCCTAATGCAATAAAGAGAAATAAAATTTATAAAACAACAAAGAGGGAGTTTTTCCATCAACCCAATCATCTATCTTAGCCAGATATTTTATGATAGCTACTAGGCTATCAACTAAGGATCAAGGTGATCAGTCATCGATGATTATCCCTTTCGATAATGCATGCCTATATGAAGGTATCTATCCATGTTACCTTTGAGTACCTTAATAATTATTTCCCCTGATCGTAAGTACTCTCGTTTTTGGTGGATGCTTCTACCATCTTCACCTACGAGTGTACCTGATCCTGCACACTTGGTAATATGTTAGCAACAACATACCCTTATAAATCAACTAAACATCATATAGTTGGTTCAATTGTTCAAACAAAGTATCACCACATAATAGGTTAATACATTATTTTCTTTGTGCCATAAAATATGCTAGGGAGGGTCATGAAATCCTCCTCCACTGGAATTAAACATCATCCTTGGTGTTTCCAGTTTTAGTTTTGTTTTTAACCAAAAAATAAAAACTATTACATCATATAATTTCAAAAAAAAAGAAAAATACTTTTGCATAACCTCCACTTTCTCCCAAGTGGCATTCTTCTCAGAGAACTGGTCCCACTAGACCTTAAACTATTTGAGAGTCTGATTTCATAGAGTTTTAGAATGAAACTCAAGAATCTTCATCAGTAGTACTTCAATGGCCTTCATATTTGCCATATACAAATAAGAAATATCCCACACATCTTCAGGTTTAACAACATATTTCCTAAGTAAGGATATGCGGAACATGTCATGGATTTTGGATAGATTAGGTGGTAATGCAAATCAGTATGCAATTGGACTAATATTTTTCATGATCTCAAAGGGCCCCACAAAATATGGATCCAACTCCATGGATTTGATAGAACTCTTCTTTGGCTTAACCCTCAAGAACACCTTATCTCCAACAGAATACTCTCTTGGAGTCTTTTTCAGATCTTTATAACTCTTTTGTCTATCCATAGCTTCTTTAAGTATTTGCCTAATTTACTTTAGATGATATTCCATTACCCTGACCATTTTTGGCCCAATCACAACTTGATATTCTAGGTTGTCCCAAGACAATGGTGTTCTACACTTTTTCCCATACAAGGTATCGAAAGGTGCTATTCCTAACGAGGAGTGATATCCATTATTGTAGGCAAACTCTACCAAAGCTAGACAATATTCCCATTGAGATTTGTAATCCATGCAGTACAGGCGGAGCATGTCTTCTAGAACTTGGTTTACCCATCCCGTTTGGCCATCGGTTTCAGGATGGTATGTTGAACTCATATTCAGTTTCATACCAAATACACTATTAAGGGATTTCTAGAATTTAAAAGTGAATATGGAGTCTCTATCTAAGATAATTTCCTCAAGAAATCCATGCAATCAAAATACCTCTTTGATGAATCTACTAGCCACTACCTAAGCATCATTCTTGGTATTTCTCGGTATGAAATGGGTAACCTTATTCTTTTCAACCACTACAAATATGGCATCATGTTGGTACCGAGTCTTGGTTAAATCCACTATAAAATCCATAGATATAACCTACCATTTTTGCTTAGTAATATCATGCAGATATAGTTTTCCTATAGGATACTGGCATTCTGCCTTAACATTTTGACATTCAAGGTATCGAGAAACAAAATCCATGATGTCCTTCTTCATTCCTACCCAAAAGAAGGTTATTTTCATATTTTCTTCCATTTTGGCTCCTCCTGGATGAGCAGAATAGGGAGATATATGGGATTCTTTCATTATCAAGTTACTTAAATTGCCCATATTTGGTATGACGACCCTTCCCTTATAACAAAGAAAGTTATATTTCACACTAAATTCCTTATTTCCTTTAGAATATATGTCCATATTAACTTAAATTTCTTGGAAATACTCATCCTGAGATTGGTCCTGTCTTACTTGATCCATCAGGTCCATGTGGATTTTAGTTATGGCTGCTATATATCTTCTTGTACTTAAAGAATCAAATACTTTATTCTATTTTCCTTTTATGTTTCAATCTCGAAGTCATACTCATTGATAAATTCCACCCATCTTCTTTGTCTTGCATTGAGTATTCATTGGGTGAATATGTATCGCAAACTTTGATGGTTTGTCTTTAATTCAAAGGGCATTTCCACCAAGTAGTGGCACCAAAACTTTATAGCATGCACCACTATAGCTAGCTCTAAATCATGCGTAGCATAATTAACTTTATGCTTTTTGAGCTTCCTTGAAGTATATGCCACTACTGATTCCTCTTGTGAGAGTAACTCACCAACGCATATATTGATACATCAGTGTAGTAGTAAGCTTATTCTTTAGTAGTACAAAGGTAGCCTCACACTTATTTGACCACTTTAATTCCTTTCCCTTCTTCTAAAGGTTAGTTATGGGTCCAAAAATATTGGAGTAGTCCTTTATAAAACATCTATAGTATCTTGTTAATCCCATAAAACTTTGCACTTCAGTCACATTAGTAGGGGTGGCCAATTTAGGATAGCCGCTATCTTCTCTGGATCTACAACAATCCCCTTTGCCAAATTTCTATAAATTTGATTCTTCCTTAACAATTCTAACATGATCCTAAGATGTTTATCGTGTTCTTATTTATCTCAAGAGTATATAAAGATATCATCTAGGAATACCAAGACAAACTGGTCCAAGTGTCTTCTTAACACATTATTCATTAAGTTCATGAAATCAGCTAGGGTATTATTCAGTCCAAATGGTAGAACCGTAAACTCATAATACCCATACCTAGTCTTAAATGTTGTCTTATGAGTGTCTTCCTCATGAATCCTTAACTGGTGATACCTTGACCTCAAATAGGTCTTAGTAAACACCTTGGAATTATTTAGTTGATCAACTAAATCTTCAATCCTAGGTAAAGGATATCGATTCTTGATTGTAGCCTTATTTAGAATCTTGTAATAAATACATAATCTTAGTGAAGCATCATTTTTTTTCACAAACAAAACTGATGCACCCCATGGTGACACACTTGATTTTATCAAACCCTTATCCAATAATCCTTGTAATTAAACATTCAGTTCTTGCATTTCAATAGGATTCATCATATATGGGGATCTATGAATAGGTTCAACTCCTGTCATAAGTTTAATTATGAATTCAAATTCCTGTATAGGAGGTAGTCCAGGTAGGTCCTCTAAAAATACATCCTGAAAATCAAATCCTATAAAATGAGATGTTGTCTTAGCATTTCTCCTTTCTCATAGTCTTCCACTTCATTAAATTTTACTACATACCCTATTCCTCCTCTCTTTAGGTCCTTCTTCAATTGCATAGTGAACAAAATTTGAGGTTCAAACAACCCTTGTTTGCTATCAATTCTTAGTCTCTTTCCACTTTCTTCCAAATACTCGATCCATCGGTATTGAAAATTCACTAAGGCTTTATGATCCTGTAGCCAATCCATACCTAGGACTACATCAAAGGCATCTAAGGGAGCTACATATAAATAAAATTTTGTAGTCCCACCAAATAGAGTGATTTTTTCCATAGGGTAACACTAGTTCATCGAGTAGGTCTTCCTAGAATGGTACTCAACCTTCCACCCTTGAGACAAATATCTAGGTATTTTTGACACAGTCCTTGCTAGACTAGATGAAATAAAACTGTTAGTGGCTCCACTATCTATCAAAATATTTACTTGCTTATTAAAACCTTACCTTTCACAAGTAATGGGGTGGCTTGTCCCTCTAGCTTCTACTTCCCAATTGCAGCATAAATCCAATGTTCTGCTTCCTTACCTTTTGCATTAGCTATGCTAGTCCCTACTCGATATGGATATTGATTGTAGTAATGAGGTCCCCAAAAATTATAGCAGCCTTCCTTGGGTCCTTGCTATTTTTCAGGTTTCCCATTCCCACTTTTAACTTATGGAGTTGGATCTTGCAACTTCTATGGTTGAGGTTTTGTGTTATTGGGTTTTTTATCCTTATTACAAAAGTTCTTGAACTTCTTCTAATTTCCATAAGGTTTCTTCTTGGGATTTGGGGGGTTCTTAGATTTTCGCTCTTGATCAAACTCCCATTTTACAAACCCATTACTATTCCTCTTCTTTAGCTCCTGTCGAGCTTGCTTGGGTAGAGTGTCATATTTATAAGAGAAATTTTACTTTGCTTTCTTTGCTAGATCATATACCTTTTACAATGATTTAGGTTCTTGCATGTCTACATCATGCTTTAACCTAGACTCCAATCCTAGAGTAAACTTATGAACCCATATTTTCTCATTATAAATAGGTACATATTTAAAAAACATTACTAGCTTCGTATAGTATACCTCTACTATGTTGGTTCCTTGCTTTAGACTAGCAATTTACTCAAACTTTAAGGTATAGAAATGTTCTATTAGGAATATCTTCTTAAATATGTTTATAAATTCTTCCCATGGAGTATCAAATGGTTCAATCTTAGTTTCCTCATAGTGGGTTTCCCACCACTCCAGAGTAGCCCCTTTCGAGTTAATCATAGCCCAAAGTGTTCGATTTCCTGATGAGTGGCCTTTTATCATAAAATGAACCTCTACTTCTCTCAGTCATGCTTTTGTTGCATCCCCATCACCTTCTCCATAAAACTTGGAGATATTGATGTTTTTCATGTCCCTAGCTATTTAATTTTCCACTAAGGCTCTGGATTGTACTTTTTATACAGTTAGTCCACTGTCTAGACCAATATTTGAGCCTTAAACTTGCAAATTCTAATTTACAACTATTTCTAGCAACTGACTTATCTGATCCTGCATAGTAGTGACCATAACGGTGAGGTCTTCTACCTCCCTATTGGGGATTTTTGGTTCCCCATCCTATTTTTCTTATTTGACATTACTTTGTTGTTTTTGTATGGGTGTAGGCCTCCCTCTTCTAGTTTTAGGTGGCATATTAACCTAATTCCATCCAAGAAAGAAGATTAGATTATAGTTCCATCTTAAGCTATATCTCTAATTCAAGCCATAATACAAATTTATCTTGCTATATGCATCAAAAATATAACTAGGATAATATCCCAAGATAGGATGTGTCATTGATACCAAAGCCCATACTAACACATCCTAACATCCATTCTCCTTTGGGGTCAATTCCCATCATATTCTAGAAAGTAGGGTATTCTAGATCATCCCAGCTTTAGCCTTTACCTTAAGCAAGCCTTCATTGCAAGAATATAATTCCATTTAACACACATAGAAGATTTATACCCTCGTACCTAGAGCTCTAATACCAAATGTAATGACCCAAAAACACACAAACAAAAAAATACAAAAATAGGAAAAAAAAATTATTTTTTATTGAGGAGAGGGATACATGAACCCTTCATGAACCCCTAACCCAATTGGTATTTATCTAAAGTTTCTATCCTCTAAGTTTTCCTAAAAGTTACATCTCATGAAGTACCCTATCACAAGTTTGTCTATGTAGGCATATCATGTGTCACTACAGATAATCCCATCTATCCCATCACTCTTTATGAGCTATACATATCATACTTAGTCCATCAAAGGCATACATGCATCTTCATACCATATACAAGTTATTATGTGTAGGTATACTATGAGTATTATGAGTTAATCTATCTATTTCATCTCTATGATGAGCTATCTTAACTCGGATGTAATCTCTCCACAACTTAGTCCTTTATATCCCTAAGGGGGTCTCAATTCCCTTAGGTCTTCTATGTTCACCCTAAGAGGTTCTCAATTCCCTTATATTACCTATGTTCACTCTAACGGGTTCTTAATTCCCTTAGGTCACCTCTGAGTTCACCCCAAAACTCTACTCTTATATTTCTATCATTAAGCAACCAAATAAGAATACATCTAGATACTAAAACATCAAAAAGTAATCGCTAAACATCTATAAAAAAATAAGGACTAACACTAAAAGAGAATGTTATCATCAGAAAGAGAATAAACTACGTAGTATAACCAAATACAAAAATAAAGTAAAAGTACCTTCTCTAAACCAATAAATAATTATTGCATTAAAACTTGCATGGTAAATCCTTCTTACTTTAAGGAATATTACATTAACTACATTAGGGATATCTCCCCATAATTCTAGTCTATTTGAGCATAATTAAATCAACATAAATACAATTACCTATACCTTTTCTCCATTGAGCTCATTGCTTCACCTTGCTTTCCATTGGTTCTTTAAGGGTAGTAGGGGATCAGGGTATGCATGGTTTAGGATAGGCATGCCCCTAAATGCATCTATTCATTTACTTTGCCAAATTGCAACTGTACACAATTTAATTAAGTTTCCAACCATCTAATGCATAGTGGATATTATAAAATATCCTTTACGTTTATCTTCAAATCTCCAATTCCTTTAGAGAACCATCCAAAATGTACTACTTAGATCAAGGTCTAAGTTTAATTAAATCCAGATACTATTTTAAAGCATTAAAGTCCCATACCTTTAACCTCTGAAATAATCCATCATTCATTTCCCTAAATTAAAGCCCCATAACTTGAATTCAAAGAATAAATCTAACATCCTTTTTAATTCACAAACCCAATCAAATCAAATACTATTTTAAAGCATTAATGTCTCATACCCTTAAAATTTAAAATAATCCATCATTCATTCCCTAAATCAAAACCCTCAAATAATAAATCTAACATCCTTTTTAATTCACAAATCCAATCAAATAAAATACTATTTTAAAGCATTAAAGTCCCATACCTTTAACCTTTAAAAAAATCCATCATTCATTCCCTAAATCAAAGCCCCATAAATTCAACTCAAATAACAAGTCTAACATCCTTTTTAATTCACAAATCCAATCAAATAAAATACTATTTTAAAGCATTAAAGTCCCATACCTTTAACCTTTAAAATAATCCATCATTCATTCCCTAAATCAAAGCCCCATAACTTCAATTCAAATAATAAATATAACATCCTTTTTAATTCATAAATCCAATCAAATCAAATATTATTTTAAAGCATTAAATTCTCATACCTTTAACCTTTAAAACAATCCATCATTCAACATAAACTTTGTCATAAATATTTTAACACAATTATGTTTTCCTTTGATGTCTTTTTTGTAAATTCTACATCATAGACTTACTAATCAAATATTTTCAACCTAAATCTTAGATTCATAGCCTCAATTAAAAAATCACAACCTTATCTAAAGATTCACTACTTTAGTTACAAATAACTCTTTCATGATATTTTACTCAAAATGTCTTACCCTAATTAAAACCACATAAGGAAATCTCATTAATTAAAGGTCTCTTCAATTAGAATTTCATAAAATAAATCCTAATAATAAAATATCCTACTATCATTTAAATCTCTTAAGATAATTCATGCTAATCAAAGGTTTCTCTTTAATTAGGTCTCCTAAGATAATCAACATTTATCAAAGGTTTTCCTTTTAATTAAAATCTCCTAAGATAATCAACATTTATCAAAGGTTTTCCTTTTTAATTAACATCTCCTAAGATAATCAAAATTTATCAAAGGTTTTCCTTTTAATTAAAATCTCCTAAGATAATCAACATTTATCAAAGGTTTTCCTTTTAATTAACATCTCCTAAGATAATCAACATTTATCAAAGGTTTTCCTTTTAATTAAAATCTCCTAAGATAATCAACATTTATCAAAGGTTTTCCTTTTAATTAACATCTCCTAAGATAATCAACATTTATCAAAGGTTTTCCTTTTAATTAAAATCTCCTAAGATAATCAACATTTATCAAAGGTTTTCCTTTTAATTAACATCTCCTAAGATAATCAACATTCACCAAAGGTTTTCCTTTTAATTAAAATATCTTAAGATAATCAACATTTATCAAAGGTTTTCCTTTTAATTAAAATCTCCTAAGATAATCAACATTTATCAAAGGTTTTCCTTTTAATTAACATCCCATAATATAATTTACATAAATTAAAGGTCTTATTTCAGTTAAAGTCCCATAATATAATTTACATAAATTAAAGGTCTTATTTCCATTAAAGTCCCATAATATAATTTACATAAATTAAAGGTCTCTCTTTAATAAAATTACATAAATAAACCTTAATAATCCGAGTTTTACAACTATGAAATTTTACATCTTCATGGCAGATATGAAACATCTTAAGAAGAATGATCTGAGGACTTCCAGACTCTAGGTTTAGGCAAGATAGAACCAGACGCTAAGTTTCTCTTTCGCCACCACTAAATTTTCCAAGGAACTGGGCTTACATAGCCGCAAGGCTTCCACAGAGATGTAGATGGCTTTCCATTGGGCATAGCTCCCCAAAAATAGCACTGTATTGAAACCATAGGTAGTTTTCCAACTATGAGAAATGCTATCTCAAATGTAGTGCTAGCTTTCTACCGATGGTCTTCCAACCTACGGGCGGTGCTTTCAACATAACGCTCTCTAGGCAGACGCAAGGGGTTTCTACACCGAGAGCAGCGCTCTCAACAATACTCTCCTCTATAATACATTAGGGGTTTCTAAATCAAAAGCATTGCTCTCAACCATGCTCTCCTCTACAAGATGCAGGGTGGTTTCTACACCAAGAGCAACACTCTCATACATCACTCTCCTATAAAGAAAAACACAGGTGGTTTAAGCTAAGAGTGGTGCTCTCATACAATTCTCTTCTATCAAGAAAAACATAGGTGATTTAAGCTAAAAGCAATGGTCTCATACAATACTCTCCTATCAAGAAAAATACAAGTGGTTTAAGATAAGAGCAACGCTCTCCTATCAAGAAAAATACATGTAATTTAAACTAAACCTTTCAACGGGTTTATCACGCTATAGGGGAATATCACCAGGTCAAAATTTTAATATTCATAATACAAATATGTAAGTGGATAGTTTAAGACTTTCCAACCTAAATTATCCTACGTAATGACTTCAGGTGGCCTTTTTCTACCTCTCCCTTAGATCGTTGTGCTCTCCTATCATCCATGATTGCCTCCTCTGTGTTTTTGCTCTGTCCTCTCATATTTCTTCCTCATCTACACCTTATGTGCTCCTACTACTCTAGGTGGCTCGTCAACTATTTCATATTAAATCTCAAGCCCACATCAAGCCCACTTTCCTTCAATGCTCCCATTCATTCCCATCTCACAGTAAATGATTATATTTCCCATAATTTCCTCCTTCAGAAATTGATATCCCCCTATGTTATTTACACAGGTTGCACTATAAAGAGGGTATGAGATATTTTCATTATTAAAATGGAAAATGGTGCCCTTTACAATATCCTTAACACGATATTTTATCACCATTTTTAAAAATATCTCTTTTATTTAGCAATTTCTTAATTGCTTTATCTTTAAAATAAAAGATTATATTTATCTTGAATGGATTTTTTTTAATTTCAATTAATTAAAGTTCATTAATGAATTTATATTATCACTTAAAATAAACTTATTTAATTATTTAAAATGAACTCTCATTTGTTTATTGAAATGAAGTTTACTAATGAGTTCTAAATGAGTCATATCATTTTTATAATTCAGAACCTCATTAGTTAATTTAAATGAGTATTCACTTATCATTTAAATTTAATTTATTTTCCTTCGTAAAAATAATGCTCAATTAACCCTTAAACATAATAGTTCACTTTATGCATCCAAATACATTTTGCAGTTGTTCTTTATTGAAATTCCAAAATTATGCTACCCAAGCCCTGATGCAATAAAGAGCAATCAAATTTATAAAACAGCAAAGAGGGAGTCTTTCCATCAACCCAATCACCTATCTTAGCCAGAGATTTTATGATAGCTACTAGGCTATCACTAAGGCTCAAGGCGATCAGTTGTTGATGATTATCCCTTCTGATAATGCATGCCTATATGAAGGTATCTATCCATGTTACCTTTGAGTACCTTAATCATCATTTCCCCTTATCTTAAGTACTCTCATTTTCGGTGGATGCTTTTGCTTTCTCTACCTATGAGTGTATCTGATCCTACACACTTGGTAATATGTTAGCGATAACATGCCCTTCTAAATCAACTAAACATAATATAGTTGGTTCAATTGTTCAAACTAAGAATCACCACATCACAGGTTAATAAATTGTTTTCTTTGTGCCATAAAGTCTGCTAGGGAGGGTCATGATAATATAGGTGTCCTATGGGAGATTAGAGAGGTTTAATTAGTGAATAAGAAATATTATGTAGAATTTGAGGAAGATTAGGGGAAATTATGGATTAAGTGGAAAATAGGGGAAAATTAGAAGATTAGGGAGGCTAATAGGAGATTAGCAAGGGTTTTATTAAATTTTTAAGGATTTGAAGGGTATTTTGAAGGTTTGGTTGTGCAAATGACTAAAATTTGGTGTGTACAAATACCCCTTTTATACCACATTACATGAAAATGCAATGTAGTGAAAAAACAATAGACACCTGGTTGATTGGATTGATGATGTATGATAATCAATAGGTGATAAGGAGGGTGACATAAGGTTATCCAAAATCAAGGACAATACATGATATCCCAATGATGGAAATGATAAATATCTCTGAACCTTGTCACTAATGAACTAATGAGTGTAGATTAATAACTAAATTAATGAGTAATTATGCTAATGTAATTGGATTCATTGGACCAGAGTTACTGTGCTAATATGATCGAAGTCACTATGATAAAACTATGCTAATGAGACATGGGATTTAAGCCACTGTACCAAGAACTATGTGAATTATATTCTCAGACAAGGTTTCAAGATAAACATAGATCCCAAAAAAATGTGTGAATATTGGACTTGTTAGATATTGAATTTTTAGGGATATTGTCCACCCACTCAAGCGATGAGTGGGTGGAAGACAAAATGGATGATAGTGATGAGTCGATTGATAAAATTTGGAATGGATAAAGAGCAAAATGGGTATACAGAGGAGGAAAAAATATGGTATATAGTGGAGGAAAATTTGTGGTGTTGTCTTTAGAGCATTTTTAAGTGAAATAGAAAATATTGACCGAAGGGGTTTGGTGCCTTTGAACTAAAATTTGATTTTTGAGATGTTGATGCAAAGCGCGTAACCTTTGACAAGAGAATGCAAACTTTTGAAACTAGGAATTAATTTGTTTTGAGATATGAATGTGAGGCAAAGGAAACAATATTTTGAACCTGGAATCTAATTTTATTGTGAGATGTAAATGTGAGGCAAAGGGTGCAACCTTTCACAAAAGTATGTAACCTTTTGAACCTAGCAAAGAGGATATTTTTGGTTGAGGCCTGAGAGGTCTCCATTGTTAATATTTTTTTTGTTTTTTTTATTAGATTAGGATGAGGTATGAACATGGATATGTTAAGCGCAAGTTGATTAATTCATGATATAAATATGATAATGAGTGGATGGATGCCCTAATATGATGTGATGTATGGGGGATGTTATGTATGTGTTTTAGGTTTAGGTGCTTGATGATGGAATGTACTGGGTAGATATGACATTGAGATGGCATGTAATGAATAGGTTGAAGTACATGGATGATGATGTGTAAGGCCTCTGTTTGGTTTTATTGATGGTTACATTTGATTTGAGTTTTTTGATATTTTTTATTTGAGTGGATTTTTGCATTTTATTTTATTTTTTTATTTTTGATGTGTAATATTTGTACTCTTTTCATGATGGTGGATAGATATATGTGGTTAGATAATAGTGATGTGTTAAATGGTATGATTTATAATGTATATGTGATGGATGATGATGAAGATGTGTTGAATTATGTGTGGTAGATGTTCTAGATGATAGAAGTAGAATAGATAAGAACTAACTATGGTAAATGTGATAGTCATAATAGAAAAAAAGCATGCATGCATATTCGGTTGTCATTAAAAAAGCATTTAGACATAGATTGCTATACATGATTTTAAATTTAATTTCTTAATTAAGGATTTCAACACAATGGTAATGACACGATTGTAGGATTGATGGTAGGAAGTGGGACACAAAATACACATAGGATGAATAAGATGGTGAAATTAAGGTGATACTATTAAAGTTAATGTATACTTCTCATTGACATGCGTCCTTGACACTTGTCATTTTTTCATATAGGATCATGCCTATATATTGTACTCTTTTCATGTATAATACATATTACGAGTTTTTGTGCCAAAATTTGGTATCAGACCAGGTTTTCCTACCCTATAGGCTTGAGGGGGATTTTCCTCATGGAAATCCCCCATTATACCCTCCCCATTGAAGGTTGAATTTTTTAAGTTTAGGGAGTATGATCTTCATTTTAAATGGATCAAAAACCAAAAATATTAAAAAAATTCATGGTGGAGGACTGTCCAATTTATGAAAATAGGAAAAAAGTGAGAGAGGGTGAAGCACCTGCTACTTCCTAGGTGGTCACCCATCCTAGATATACTCTGCCCCAAAATTCTTAACAATGGAGTTTTTATAGTTAAATATACAATCGGCACTCTTAGTAGTTCCGATGAAGATGCATTTTATAGGCTTGGTTTATAATAAGGCCTTTGTAGTTCATTTGACCCATCTTCTATGACCACATGTTGTCCATAAAATTTAAGATGTTGAATATGGGCCTACAACTAGCCATACTCTACCACCATTTGCAACCCAACCACATCGAGGAGTTGAAACTCATTGTCAATTCTTTAGCAACACTTTGTAACAGTGCACCC
Organism: Wollemia nobilis; assembly: GCA_028583015.1. NCBI lineage: Eukaryota > Viridiplantae > Streptophyta > Pinopsida > Araucariales > Araucariaceae > Wollemia > Wollemia nobilis. The sequence continues at coordinate 2,400,827 of JAQPPZ010017037.1, forward strand.
TCTTCATGAAAACTGCAACCGTGTAAATAGTTGAATATTTACACAAATATTGCAAAATCAAGACAATTTATTATGACATTTATGATTACATCAACCCCACTCACATTCTCATAGATAAAAGTTCTATTTTTTGGGATATTGACTAGGGTTTGGACCTACTTTTTTTAATTCACCATCGAAATATATTCGTGATTAGTTTTTTTAGTCATCGCTATGGAGAGGAGTGAAGTGCTAAGATTTTATTTCTAGAAAATATAGGTTACTTAAGTAATATTTTTGAAAAATAGCTTGTTCTAAAACTCATCCTTTTTCAGATCATGAAAAGTTATATTGATCATTACTTCGATGAAGTTCATGCCAATGTCATTGCAATTGACCTCTAGTCTATTGAATTCTCCTTTGTATAATTAATTGGACAAGGGCTAGAAGTGCATGAGGGTCGAAGCTAGGCCTTGTTGTAGTTGCTCCACCATCGAAGAATAGTTGTTTTTTGGTTATTTTTCCATTAATTCATTAGTCAACCTAAGGATGAGATGACAGTAATATTATTCATGTTAAGAGGTTTTTATGTCAATTTTTTGCAGTTGTAGCCACCACAAATTTTGTTCTCTGGATATAAAGGCTGAACTCAACACATGCATTTTTTTTCATTGCCATTATCACTAACAATGCAGGGCTCATGCTTAGAGATGAGCTACCTTCATAGAAAAACCTTTGTTGGAGAAATCACTTTTTTAAATCCTGCAATGTGGAACTGGAGTTGGAGATCTGATGCAACACACTCTTCTTGTCATCAAGCAAACCTATATTACAATGTGGTATTGAAGGAATCATGTTTTCATCCTTCAAATCATGAACTGCATCTAAAGCTCATTTTTCCTCAATATAATAATAAAATAGTGATATTGTTTATTTTTTATGGAATATTTTGATTTTTTTCCTATACCATGAGTAATTTAAGCATCGAGAAGCATCTTCTATCCATATTGAATAATTGTATCAAGAACAAACAACATCCTAGAGTTGTTTCATGATAGTTGGAGCTACAAATTTTTCAATTGGACATTCAAGGAAGTTGTGATTGTGTTGTGAGAATTTAAAGCATCTCCAATGCTCAAAACCATCTCTAGCACTCATGCTAATGCCACCTCCAATCACGTCCAACCACAATCATTCTGTTGTTTCTATACTACATAGCCATAGATATATATAATAGTGATAGCAAATTTGGATATAAATTCAAATTCCCACCTTGTGGATCGTTGATGAGGCTGATGCCATGAAGTAACTCATGGGAGGAGTGTACCACATGGTCAAAATATGGCTTGTATCTAATGCTGCCACATGAGTGAGATAACACCAGTGGTGATGGTATTGATTCTTAACCACTGATGAACCATCTATTCATGGAACTAAAAGGAGATGGCAGTTGTGTTATTGTTTGGCATGTCCCATTTTTTTGTTTGTTGACCAAGTTATTTTTAATTTCTTTTTAAAATATTTTTAAAACATGACGAATGGTAGGATCAATTATATTTCTTCAAATTGAAAATCTACCACATGAAGAGTGGTAGTATCATTAGCCATTATTTAAATCAAAGTGGGGAGGCATTTTATTTAAAAAGGAGTCATTCCATTTTAAATGTTATACATGTATGGCCAACAAGGACTTTATAGCCCCATTGTATTTGCTTTAAATGCACTTTAAAAATATTTTTTCCCACATGAAGCATGGAAGGGCCTCATATGGCGATGTAAATTTTTCAATCATGCCTTTTTATTTTGAAGGAAAATTTCAGAATATTCTCCTATGAGGAAAAATTGAAAAGTTTGTGTTTGCTTCCAGAGAGCGATGCTAGGAATATTCTTGATTCTTGATTTAAAGGAATATTATTTTTTCCTAAAATGAAGGTCATGTTCAGACCTAAACATAGAGGTATTTATACTCATCGAAAATATTTTTCCAAGCTAGAGATATTTGTGATGTTCAATAAGAATTTTGAGGTTTTTCCATATACTATTTTTGGACCTCAAATATTGTTGTACAATGGAGTGCACTATCATTTAAACCTGACACTCCAATGCAATTGTAAGTAATCCTATCTAATTATATTCTAATATTGTTGTACAATGGAGTGCATTATCATTTAAACCTGACACTCCAATGCAATTGTAAGTAATCCTATCTAATTATATTCTCCATTACATCTGGCGGATGCAATGACTAGTTATCCATGCACCCTAGTAGGATAATAAGGTTACAATAAGGACACTTACCACTCTATCCAAAGACTATTCCATGAAGACACTTCAGATCAACTTCTGAAGACTACATACATAGACACTTTAGAAGATTCTTTATATTTTCCTCCTATTTTGGTCTATGGCTTTTTTTATAATATAGAGTATATTTCTAATAGAGACTAACACTCTTAAATGGCTCAATTTTTGTATTTAGATGTATTTTCAGCATAATTGAAGTTTTGCAAGGCCCAACACCTTCTAGATAAAGATTCACCATGAGGAAGGATGATACCCAAGGTGAACCTAGTCATTGATCTATATAGGTAACAAACCTAAGGAAGAGGTTGACTTTGAGGTACTAAGATAAGGCTGACCCAAAGGCATCAAATCCAAATAAGGGATTGACCCTGAGGAAATAGATATAAACGTATACACCATGGATCTATAACTAATTTTCGAAGTAGAAGAGCACAGAGCCAAAAGTAAAATTCTAGAAACTATTTCAAATCATGTAATGCAAGTCAACATTAAGGGGAAATGTCTATAATGTTGACTTATATTTTTATGGAAAATACACATTAAGGGGGAATGCTAAATTTAATGTGTAATTCTCCTTGATACTTGTCATTTTTTCATATAGGCTTATTCCTATATATTGTAATCTTTTCATGTATAATATATCTTGTTAGTTTTTATACCAACGTATACAACTTGTTAGTACACATGTCCTAGGGAGGAATAATTTCCTAAGTAAGGAAGTACATGAAGATACTAAGAGTAGTCTAGCGAGTCAAATGACTCAAGAACCAAAGTGTGTGCAGTGATGTTCATTTTTTATTTTGAGAAAGTTAGGACTAATCATTTTCAACTCAAGCCAATATAATCTATCTCATCCATAAGTGATCAAAGTTCTATACAAAATAAGGTTTCTAATGTGATATACATGTCACCACATGGAGGGCATACTCCACTACCAATCAAGTATCTATAAACTCAATGGAGATAGCCCTAGAATCCTTTGACATTGCTCCACTACCATCCAGTCATCTTTAGTCCCGATGGAGATGTCTAAAATACCCAAGGATCCATGACAATATGTCATTATTGAATGTCACTTGGGAGAAATTGGATGATATGAAAAGATATATCCCCTTTTTAATTGAAAATTTGTAATAATATTTTTGTGATAGGAAAACACACAGGACTGTGTTTAGTCCAAGGAGGGTAGTATGTCATAACCCCACCTTGGTAGGAATTTTTTCATGTTGGACTATGTATTGATGAATGACTACTTGATACCTAGTTTTGATGTATTTAGATGGTTATGCATTGTTATATATTGATTTATATTTGATAAATATGGTATTGTTGATGTATTGTCAATGTTCAAGACCAAGTACATCTATGGATGGAAGAGATAGAATCAACCATCGATAATAGGGTACTTGTAAAGGAAAGTGGTGATTTAAGTAGCTCAAGGTAACATGAATGACTATCCTCAAATAGACATGCATTCTTGCTTTGAGGTTATCATTGGTAATTTGACCACCTAGATCTAAAGTTGGTAACCTAGAAGTTACCATAAGTCCTTAGCTAGGATAGGTGATTGGATCTACGATGAATCATCCATCTTGTTTTTAAGCATTTGATTGCTTTCTTTAATCACATGTGTATTTTTTGTCAGAGGATTGAGTAAATAATCCCTTTTGAAAAGGACTAATGGATATAGAGGTTCCATTAATCCTTAGTCCACTTAAATACCATACTAATATTTAATATTAGTATGGGCATTATATTTGAATAAGGAATGATTAATGATTTTATGGTTTGAATTAAATTGAATTCAATATTATAAATAGTAATATTCCAAATATTCTATTTTATTCTCTTTTTAACTTTTTGAGTATATGAAGAAAATAATAACTTTATCTTGTATTAATGAATAACTTTATCTTTCATAAATTAGATAAAGAAATGAAATATATTTTGGAGGTGAGGTATTTAAAAAAAAAAAAAGGAATAATTATTTTTAAATTCAATTATTCCTTTTTTGACCGCCTTGGGTAAGGATGGCATAACTCCTAGTAGATAGCATTAATATAAAAAACAAGACTTTAGGCCATGGGTAGATGAAAAACCCATGTTAAGAAGGTAATAAATTTGAGGATAAAAGGATTATTTGGAGGTGACAGTGCAAAATGACTACAAGGGATTAAATAAGAACAAAAAAAATCAAGGGACGGATCTTCGAAGGGAAACTCCAGTTTTTGCAAAGGCTTTAGGATAGGAATTTTCCTTGTCTAAGTTATAATACCTCTATTATAATCTATTTAAAACTTTAAGAACTATTGTTAATGGTAGCTTGTTATTTGGTCTATATGGCTATGTTTGACAGGGATCTCATTAGTTTCTTTATACATCGGCCTATGATTTCTTGCCTATGTTAGTCGATATTTGTAGTCTATTGAAACCTTATTTTTATTTCCCTTTTGTATTTCAAAATGGTTTGTTATTTGAAACTGTATCAATAAAATAGATTCTTAGGTATTTCTTATAGTTAAATTTGTTTGCGTATTGCATCAGGGGGGCCATAATCCTATTGTGTCATGAAATCCATTTAATGGATTGGTAGTGTTGGTTTTTAATAGAGCCTTTTCTCATTTCAAAACTTGATGTTGCATCTTATTCATAGGTAGAATTCATTGGTTGAAGCCAATTTAATACTTAGCAATGAATTTTACCTCAATATGACATGTACAATGGTTCATAGCCAATTTTTAACACCTTTACAATTGTTTTTCTATCTACCAAGGATAGTGGAGTTATTAGTTTTGAATGAGGCTTCATCCTTGGCAAAAACAATCTCCCCTAAATAGTCATCTAAATCCAACATGTCGTTGCCCTATTCCTTAGGTCATCTTTTGGATGAAATTGCCCCTATTTGTAGAGGGATGGTAGAATTTTATATCACCATTGCCTAGGAATATTTCTCCCTAAGGTTAAACCTTAGGAAGAAGTATTTATTTGATGGCCTAACACCATTGTGATGCCACTGAGCAATGTCTCAAAAATGATAGGGCCCGGGCAAGGGAAGTTCTGAATAACCTTCCCATTGACTTTTTTGATATGTGACATATGGTAAGGTGCTAAGTTCCATAAGGGGGAATAATATCCTTTGGTATTTCAACCACACTCGGTGGTCAAGGGTGCTATCAAGTGGGGCCACCCATGCATCGGTTGAAGGTGTCTTATCCCCTATGACATGTGTTTGTCATAGAACCACTGATTTATTTGATGCTACCAATCCAAGGTTGGATTTGTACTCAACGGGTTATAAATATTTTACCCCTTTTTGTGTTGGTTTAGGGATTAAATCCCACATGCTCCCTATAGGATATCTTTAGCTCCTAATAAGGGATGAAGCATCCCTTAAGGATTTACCACCAAGCAATGGTCAGATGAACTACTGCTTTGCAGAAGGGATGCGCTAGTGGTTTTCATAGTGGTAATCAATCTTCCTATGTGTTTGTGTATACACTGACTCCATTGTTGATTAGGACTAGTTGTTTTCGAGTGTTGCTAATTCATCTATGCTTCATTCTTTGACTGGTTGAATTGGTTATTTAATTTAAGGAAACACCCCCTTTTTAATGAACGAAAACAAAAGACCATCTTGCTTTTGAACTACAAGGGATGATTCTTTTAGAGAGGGTTTAATGTTCCAAAAGGAATTGAAAGGAATGATTATTTTAAAGTAATGGTATTATAAGTATTTAATTATTTAAGGTTATGGGGTCTTAATTAATTAAATAAATGGGTTTATAAGTATTTAATTAATTAGGGTTATGGGAACTTAATTAGTTAAAGAAATTATTTATAAGTATTTAATTATGGGGTTATGGGGCCTTAATTAGTTAAATAAATGGTATTATAAGTATTTAATTAATTAGGGTTATGGGGCCTTAATTAGTTAAAGAAATGGTTTTATAAGTATTTAATTAATTAAGGTTATGGGGCCTTAATTGGTTAAATAAATGGAATTGGTATGTTAAAAACATGGACCCTTGATTGATTAAAGGGAGGTTTTTTTAATTACCCTATGCTTGATAAATAATAAATGACTTTTATTTCCTAAAGGATAGAATGACTCCCCTTTTATGATGATACAAAGAATGAATGTGGGAAATACGGGGTTTCTTTCTAGTGTTTGAGTAAATTATTTTTGAATAAAATGCATTTGTTTCATAATTCATTTAGTAAATGAATTTAGTTGCATGCTTCATAATATCCATGAGTTGTCTTGATCCCTTACCATCACCAATCAAGTAATGGAAGAAGCACCAAGGACACTTAAATACAAGACATAAGTTGTAATAAAAACTTTTTATGGAACACATATTATGGAGTAAACTCTAGTTGAGCAACCTCCTAATTGGGTAATATTGTAATACCTTATTCTTTTAAAGTATGGAAGTTTTACCATACTTGGGTTATGTAATGATTTAAAAAGTATGAATGAAAGATGTATCTCTTACTTGTTATTTGCAAAGAATCTTTGAATTTGTATTCTCATAAACTATTCTATATATTAAATACTTTAGCTAGATCTTGATATCTTATTTTAAGTACCTTATTTAATGTTTTCGTAGATATTATTCCATGTTTAAATTACGTAGTTAGACTTAATCATATCCTTCTAAAAAAAGAATTATTAGAGGATCCTATGATTTGATGTAGTTAGATAATTATAATTGATATCTAAATGTGATTATGCTTGTGTTAGAAGAGATAAAGAAACCTAATGGATTATGGTATCCCTTAGGAAATAACTTGGGATAACCTCGATTTAAATATATTTAAAAAAAAACTAAACTAGATAGACTTACAAACATCTAGTTGTTTTATATGAGCTTGGTAATCTCTAGGGGTGATGAAAGGAGTAAGATATCCCATAATAGAGATGATAAAGATATATTACTTAGTGTTATTCTTAGTGCACCTACATGTATGGTGTAGTGATAGGTGTACCCTTTTGACAGGCAAAAAGGGATAAGTTAGCTCATCCATGGGATGAGAATGATAGCGTATTTGCATTACACTTAGTATACCTAAATAGATAGGATTATGTATGGTATAAGGATGGGTGTACCATTTTTTGTAGTGAAGAAATGATATAATTTGACTCATCATAGGTGAGATAGATAGTTTAAAATATTATATTAGTTTATATAACTTCGTAGTATGACATACGTTGGTTAGGGTTATGTAAATCCCTCTTGAGTATATATTTGTAAAAAAAAAATATTTGCCTTGGTTATATTTTTGGCTTGTTACAGTCATATGAGGTATTAAATGAGGTCCATAAGGAATTTCTCAAGGTTACAATACAATTAAAAAATTTCCACAAGAACGATATGACCTATGAATCAAGAAAAAAAGCTAAGGCTACAATTGAGGAAATGAAACAAGCCCTAATCACTATAGTTTTAAAGAATATATATTATAGTAAGTCATTTATTGTTTACATATATGCATTTAATATAGTACATGGGCACATATTAAGTCAATGGTATGATAATATGCATGATCATTCTATCCACACTAGAAGTAGTCAAATGAGTAGTACAAAGGTGAATTATATATTTATAGAGAAGGAAGGATTAACCATCATCTTTAATATAAAGAATTTTATAGACTATATTTTAGGGGAAAAAAATTACTATTGTTATAGATCAATCTAACCTCAAGTATATTTTCAATATGTTCAATCTATTAGGAAGGATAGCCAAATACATTCTCGTATTGCAAGAATTTTACTTTAACATTGTTGATTAACTAGGTAAGAAGGATATCAATGCATATCCTCTTTCAAGAACATATGAGAAATTTGACTCTAAAAGTACATATGATGAGTTTTCTAATATAATGTTGTTGATATTAGAAGTCATTACAACGTAATATGTATATATCTAGTAACACAACCAAATTCAAGTTTCTAAATGGTATAATGCCAAGAATGAAAGGGAGAATTACTCAAGCTAGTTGACCCTATTGAGTAATATACAGAGTTCTATATCGAGTAGGACCAAATGGAAAGTATCGACAAGTATTTGGGTGAGAGCAAGGAAATCAATTGATTATAGAGTCCCATGATGGTGTTTATGGATGATAATTCTTTGAGTAGCTTACAATAAGAACAATTTTAGATGCAACATTTCACTAGCATACACTCTTTAAATATTGTATGGAGTATTATAAAACATGTGATTTGTGATTATCCTTTAGCATTCATAGGATAATACCTACCCACTTAAGTTTTTATTTTCCTCTTGGGCCCTTTGAGAAGTGAGTAGTTGATATATTTGGACCCATTCCTATGATATCATGAAGGAATGAAAAAATCATTGCTACCATAAATTATTTGAATAAGTGCATTGAAGGTTGGTTTGTAAAACATGAGACAAAGAAATAAATTCCATGGTTTATCTATTTACAAGATGTGGATATCCAATGGAAATTATCTCTTATTAAGGTACCCATTTCCTAAATAAAGTGGTGGAAGACTTGACAACTTGATTCATGGTTAAGCATAGGAAGGAAAATACATATAAACTAAGTAGTAATGGACAAGTGGAGTAAACTAGTTATGTATTATATCAAACTCTTTTAAAGGATATGGATTTGTAACTCAACACATGGGATAAAATAATCCATGTGATATTGAAGGTGACATGTACAATATGTGTTATTATTGTAGTTAAAATATAAAACAACATTATCCCTATCATTTTGTTGATGGTGACACCTCCTAAGAAATTTTGATGTAGAATTTTAATAGCCTATCTTTTTGAAGTGTGAGATGTGAGAGAGTGTTAGTCATATAAAAATTATGGTCGTCATCCATTATAATCATTTGTTATTAGCGAACAATGACTACCAAGCTATTTGTTGATTGATCCATCTAAGGCATTATTCATTAGCTATCCAAGGAGTGAAAGCCATATAATGATGAGTTCAATCATCTAAATTCTATGAAGGGTCATCCATGATCATTGTCAAATGGTAGTCATATTACAACGAATAGGCATTATCCAATAGAAGAAATAGCCACTAGACAAAGTTTGCTAGTTATGGTTATTATAGATTGAAGACATAGTTTATAAAAGTATTTGTAAAATTATCAGATCATATCTCCAAAGATAAATGTCATCAATGCATGTTGTTGTTACTCCATGTATAATTTCATGTTTCTAAAACAAAAAATTTTATATTTATTTATTATGATGTGCTATAGAAACACTTGCGATGAAATAAGGATGAGGCATAATTCATTAAAAATATTATTTGCTAAATAGAATACTCTAGATAAACTTACAACATGAATGTTGCATAAAGAAAAATAATTTATTGCATGACATGCTACTATTGTTACGAATTGTGGTGGAAATAATATTGTGAAGGTCTATATTTATTTTTAGTGTATGTTGTTGATACAAATTATGGCAAAAATAATAATGTGAAGGTATATATTTTGGATATTTCACAGGAAAAAAATTATAAAGTGATGGAGAGATATTGCATAGTAGCATTAATGTGCAAATATCCATTTGCATGTACACCATAACCCTTAGATAAATTGATTTAATAGGTGAAGTTGGTTTTTTATTGAAATGGTTTGAGTGCCTAAAGCTATATAAATATTAGAATAGCACATATAGTTATGATAATACTAAAGCAATACCCTGTTAAATGAATTTTTTGATTACAATAATGAATGATGGAGATGCACTGTCATTTATAACTTGATGTGCAAAGTTTAATTTTCGGATAAAAAGGAACAATTTATCCTACATGAAAAATGGGATGTTGGTCATAAAGGATTAAGTTTTATTTTACATAATTTATCAGCATAGCTATATAGTGTGTGACACAATAATTAACTTGCAAGCATGTTATATGGTTGTAACATAACATGGGGATGGATGTGCTTTGAAAAATAATGTAGATTCACATTTATGCATACAAGTGGTCATATTGATGTGGCCTAGTCTTTTGAGGTTAAGCATCTATTTTTAATATCCTATATTTGATAAGCAGAGTAATCATTTGCTATGCAGCCTAAGAGGTGCTTATAATGATAAGTTGAGATGTGCACTATGGAAATTTATTGAAGTCAAATAAATTTGATGTGTTTATTATGGTGATGACCTATCCAAAAAGCGTGCACCTATCTATTGCATAAATCAAAATCAACATAAAATCATAACATAATGAACAATATTGCAAAATGATGAGAAAATAGATGTTTCTTTATTGATATTGAAAAGAGTCTCGGTTACAATCATGCCCCTCTTAGGGTCACCCAAATGTTGATATGATTAATACAATTCCCAAGCCCCCAACGGGGTAGGCACAATACTAATGCTCTCTAAATAGTCACAAAATACTCTAGGGTGGATTTGACCCTCTTCTTCATGTTGAGGAAGGAATTAGATGATTGAAGCTCCTTTGAACATGTTTCCTATGATCAAGAAACAACACAAAAACATTAAACAAATAGGCAACCTCTCGTGATGAGGCCCTTTAAAGGATTTATACATGTAAAAGCCATAATACTAATGAAATCAAGAAAGTACATAAACTATACTAAACATATGCAATTCTCATAAATATTTATGGAAACATGTAAATAAGGATTGCAACTACCAATCTAATGGATCAAATGTATGAAATGAAGCATGTTAGCATGAAAAGAAACCAATTATGTCCTACTTGTTGAAATGATGTAAACTTAATAACATTCTTAATCTGGTCAGTCAGAGTCTCTAAACTACCAAATCAAGTACTAAAACAATTGATCTAACCTAACTGAGCATAATGTAAAAGGAACAGTAAAGGGATCTTATACCTATTGCAAACCGTAGCTCGAATGAGCGGTCTACACTATAAACCATGGCTAACAGTCGTGGTCTACAACCAAGAAGGTTTATCCTCTAATTATAGGATAGTGGGCTTGATCCTCCTTATCAAATTGATTATAAAGGGTCACCTCAGTGTCCTTTGACAGATTTGGCGATTGAATTGCTCGATAGGGCCTCCGTTTGCCCAAATTGGTATTTATTGGTGTTCTAGCTCCTTAGGGCATCCATGGCATGATTCATCATGATGCTTAGGTTGGAAAAGTTATAGCAAAAAATCTCTCTTAGTACACTCAAGTGAGTTCACAATTCGACAGGGCTTCACTGCTCTAATATCCAATGCTTGCTTGATAGTTTTCCCTAATTTTGAAGGGTACTTATAGGATTACCCAAGGTCTAGGGGTGGCTTCATGGAGAAACCAAGAACAAGAAGGGGTGGTTAGGACAGTTGGATTGGAAGCTTCCATCATTTAACCACCTTCTTATAGATCAAATGGTCGTTCAAACCAATTTGGCTCGTATGAAGGTTAACTGAACTTCAGTTAAGACCGTAGGTGATAGATGCAGTTCAAACTGTAAACCACAAGTGTCAATCGTGGTTCAGAATATGGACCACAATTCTTAGCTATAGTTCAAACTGATTAGGCCAAGGATCCCAAATTGAGTGGTTAGAACCACTACTCTATCTTGGATTATGTCCAAGATCTTCTATATGGTCTTGTAGCATGTCCATATGAGTAGTCACCATCGACATAACATGTTTTAGGTGTCTAAAAATACCCCTTTTGAGATGCGTTGTGAGATCGAACAACGCATGAGCAAAAATACACCACATAAAATGATACTAAAGGTTCTATGGTGATCATTAGTCCAATCAACATTAGATTCCCCAGGTCCAACAAAAGGATGCACATCCTAGAATCATTGCTTCCACCTAGGTGAAAGGATTACATTTGCCCATATCATCTCATTTGGTGCGGTTGTGCATTCCATAGGTATCTTCTAACCCATAGATCTGAAATGCGGAGAATAATAAGAAAACTTCATATTTGCTATTTTCCCCAAGTAAAGGGGTAAGCTTATGGTAGTTGTTGATAATGATTCACAAGGACAAACACAATTTTCATAAGATCAAGGGATCTATAATTTTAGAGATATTTTATTGACTTTTACTATGATTATGATATTATGACTACCCCCTCAAGCGATGAGTCGATGAGGGAAATTACAATGTATGAAATGACGAGGTCGCTTGACATAATGAATGATCTGAACAAAATTTAGAATTAAGCATTTTAATGACTTGGCTAAGCCTAGTTCAGCGTATGATTCCAACTGTTAATAGTAATTGCACATTCCTATCCCATGGAGTAGTCGGGCTATAATAGTCATCTTAGGAAATCAAAATGATGCAAATCCAATTAGTTTTGTGTTGAATCAATTTGTTGATGATTTGTTGAAAATATGTCATAGGTAAAATGACATGAAATGCCTCATTTTCGTGGAGCAGTCCAACCTTGAATGCCTTCTTTGGAATTGAAAAGAAGCATATTAGATCAACGATGATAATTTTTCCCCAAATGTACTTATGGTTATTTACTCATTGCGCCATATTGCATGGAGCGTCAATCACTGCAACTGCCCAGTGTATAGAGTAAATAACTAAATATGAGGTGCATTTGGATTTTTCTTATTTTAAATGTTTTTGTTAATTTTGAATTTTTAGTTGATCATGGTGCTTAAAAATCACCAAATTTGCAAAATTGATTGCTTTTATTGAGATTCTAATTCGTTATGAATCATTGATTTATCATTTAAGATCTTCCCATGGTGGGATTCTTCTACATTTAATGCTAGCTATGAACCGCGGGTATAATTTATGGTTGAAACTTTCAAAATTTGGGAACTGCAGGTCAGACATGTGGTCGCAAAACCCTAATTCTAGGATCATGGGTGTCAGCTACGGTTTGCCAAAATTAGGAGAAACTATAAATAGTTTTCCCATTTTCAAAATTTCATTATTATTTTGAAAGTGACTACAATTTGGAGAGCTCCAAGAGGTGTGAGATAAAACTTGACCTAAAACCCTACTAAAACCAAACATCAAACACCTGACACACCTCATGATGGCGGACCGTGGACAACCTTCTTCCACCCGATGTTTCAGTGCGGGCAAGGTAATTCGAAACTGAGTCCTCGCATTCATTACCAATTAAAATGAACCAAATTAATTAATTGGTTGAATCAATATCATTAAACTGTTGGTAATGAATCACACCCTAGATTAGGCTAGCGTAGGATTTATTGTTTTATTATTATATTCTTGTTGGCATTTTTGCCACATTGTTTTTGTTGTTACTATTCATGCAAGAGAATGCAAAAATTGTAGAGATACTCATTCCTCTGTTTGTCCCTCCAAGCACTTTGAAAGGGAAAATACAAAAATCTCTACAAGTTTTGTGTTAGAGCAAAGTAAATGAAAGATGTCACGATATCGTAACATGTCGTGATTTCGTGACCTGTTGCAATTTTGTGACGTCCAAATGCAGAAATCATCTAAGTATAGAAAAGGTCGCGATATCGCGACATGTTGCATTTTCGTGACCTGTCACGTTTTCGCGGCTAAAAGTGGCCAAAGGAAGCAAGGAAGGAAAACTGTCGCGATATCACAACATGTTGAATTTTTGCGCTAGGAGCAACAAAAGGAAGCAGTAATGGCAAATATGTCACGATATCATGACATGTCATGTTTTCATGACTTGAAGTGGCAACAGAGTAACGTGATAGGAAAATGTTGTGATATCATGACATACAGCAGCAAAGAAGAGCGCTAGAGAAATTTGTCGTGATATCGCGACAGAAAAATAGAAAAGGAGAAAATGGTACGAAATGGCACGATATCACGACATGTCGTGTTATCACGGAAGAGCTAAAGATAAACACAAGGTGGATGAACGATGTCGCAAAATTTTTGGAAACGAGGCCAAGTAGAGAATCTTGTCGCGATATCGTGACAAGAAGCAGCAACGAAGGAGAAGACAAGAAATTGTCACGATTTCACGACATGTCATGCAGACAAAACTAAACGAAGAGAAGCTGTCATGATTTCATGACATGTCACATTTTTGCGACTGGTGGCAAGAAGAGAAGGTAGTAAGGTAAAAGTGTCGTGATTTCATGACATGTCACATTTTTGCGACCTGTCACATTTTCACGATAGAAGCAATAACAAAGACCCGATATAGTTTTGTCTGCATTTTTCCTTCAAAATTGCATAGGAGAATGTGAGGAGAAGATAAGGATCAAATAAAAGCTCTCCAAATTATTTAGAGATCATGGTCAAAGAGGCTCCAAGATTAAATGTTGCTATTTACCTATGTGCACAAGATGGAAGAACATGAGGCAGTTTTCGATGCCACCAAAATTAAAGATGCCTCCAGTATTAAAAGCTTTTGTTTGTGATCTCCTAAAAACTTCCAGCTTGCCCCGATAATGATCATTTAATAGAGAAATATGGTCCCTTGTTTCTATTTAATTTTTTGTTTTGATCCATAAAAATAGGGAATGTTATTTCTCCAAGGCAGATTAAGGGGGATTGTTTTTCTTTTCAATGGCATATTTTGTGGATCACTTCTTCAAAATCTGTTTTATGTATTAAATGTTGTGATTCGAAAGGAAGAGGGAAGGTTTCTATAAATACCAATGTAAAATCTCAAGCAAAAGGAGGAGGATATTTTTGTAAAAATTGAAGCAGAAATCCTAGATGCATTTTTCTCTATTCTTAGTGTCTTTTGGAGTTGGTAATCCAAACTGTTGTTCATGTTTTGTTTTCTGTCTGAGTCACTTCTGTTAGTCCAGTGTTAATATAAGTTGAATTTTTCTATTCTGTATTTGGCTGTATTTGCATTTGAACGTTTGGAGTACAATTGGAAGTGAACTTATGGCTAATGCTTGATCCAGTTTTTGTGTATGCATTCTAAGAGTCAGTTGCTGCTTAGCTTCAGGATTTTGTTGAGGTTATTTACTGTTTGAGGTTGTTCTCCCCATCAACTATCAGCTTCGGCCATATTTACATCTCTTTCTATTATTTCCCTTTCTTTCTGCATTTTCCCATTTCTTTCCTGCATCCTAATCTTGAAACCAGTTTATATTAGTTTGGGAGCCAGCCCTCTTTGGAGATTGTCCCGGGAGACTTCTATTTCTCTCAGCATTTCAATTTTGGCCGAGTCTAGGGCACACGAGTGATGAAATCTTGTACTTAGGCAGATTTTTGACCAATAATTTTTGGCACGCCCAGTGGGACAGACTATTTCTGTCTCAAAAATATCCATAATCGATGGGAAAAGTATTATTCTGACTTGATGAACCCACCTATGCCAACATTTTTTGGCACTCTCGATGGGACAAACTATTTCTATCTCAGAAATATCCATAATCGGTGGGACAAGTACTATTCCAAGTTGACAAACCCACCTGTGCCAACAGTTTTTGGCACGCCCATTTTTTTTGACACCTAGAGGAATCAAGATTTTTTGATGAACTGTCTTGACCTCAAAGCGGAGATTGTAAGTTCATCTAGCGACTCTATTGAGCTAAATATCCATATTTATTGATTGTAGATGCCTTTTGAATCTGAAAGAAGACACCCCGGAGGAATCAAGGTTTGGTGAGCAGCCTTGACCTCACAAGTGGAGAAAAGTATGTGCACCTGGCGACTCTAACTTAGTGGTGATACCTGTGATCTTTGCAGACCGCTGCTATAATAGCAAGTGTAAGTTTTCCTAGCTGGAATGATCTTGGCCCCATGAATCTTAAAATTTACCATGAAATTCCCAAAAGCGCCTTGAAGACATTGAAAAAATACAATGGAACTAATGGAATGGCTCTAGAGCATATTGAATATGTTTCCACTTTGTTAATCCTCCATGCCATAATCCATGAATATTTCATGATCAGACTTCTGGTTCTGTCTTTGGAAGGAAGGGTGTTGTAGTGGTACAGACTGCTCGAGCGTAAAAGCATCAACTCATGGGATGACTTAGCGAGAGCACTCATCAGAAAATTTGACAAGGATCCCTTTAACAGATCTCAGGATCCCTTTCAACTTTTAATGTACATCACGAGAGCACCTCTGGAGAGCATCACGTACTTCAATGTATTATTCTACAAAAGTTGGAAGAGAATTCCAGAGAAGATCCAACCGACACCTACCCAAGCCCACCTCTTCTATGTTCGAGCTTTCCACCCGGACATAGGCCTCCTCTTGTTGCAATCAGGTGAACGAAGGTTCCCTCAAATATTTGAGGAAGTAGTGTGAGCAGAATAGCTTTTTCTCCTATCAAGAAAGTGGTAGTGGGGAGAAATATCATCACCTTATCCGATAGTCACTGCTCCTATCTACCCTGCATAGTATTCACCATGGTAGATTCCTCATACTGAGCAGAGACCTGAGATGCAGCTGTGTGGAGCTCAAGAGGTAGATTTCATCCAAGTCCCATGATGGGAATCAGCAAGCCTTGTCCTGGAAATAGATAATATGGTTTCTTGTAGTTTCCATCAGGAGATGAGCAAAGGAGAAGAACAAGCTCAAGTGGCAGAACCTGAGAGCAAAGAGGGCACATTTTTGCACTCTTTTTGTGTCCTAGGGCATAACACGCAAGTGTTCAACTAGAGCCCAATAAGCAGACCTCCCCAAGAAGCTGAGCCTGAAGAGATCCTAGAGAAAGGCCTATCGTCAGAAAAATCCTGTTGTTGCATCAAGGGGTTGGAGGAACATGTACTCGGTCCACAACCGATGGACTCTTCAAAATGGTGGTATTGGCTTCGACCATTACTGCAACTGGTACCCATAGGAGCCCTTCATGTGGCAAATCTCTTTGCTACATTATTCGTCAACTGTGTGGGTACTGACATGCATGATAACTTGCCACGTTGCACCCTGTTCACAACATGGAGAACTTTGGGAAGAGGCCAACCGAACTTCAAATATCGATTGAAGTACAATTAGATCTGGTCCGGACACTGCAGGTTCACCGGATAGACACTCGAAGCTAGGTTTGTGGTGGCGGCATGCCAATCATGTTGTAAACTTTTGTGTAAATATTGTAAATAGCCCAACTAGTAAATAAAGTTTCGAGGGCACTAAGTGTTGCTTAGGAGCTTAGGTACAATTTTCTATTTAGTTTGTGTGTGTTTCTTTTTATGCAGTAGTTAAAGAAATAAGGGAAGTTCTGCTCTTCCATAAATTTCTACTGAAGGTCCTATTTTGAGTGTCGAGCGCCAGCAAGAGCTTGTTGCAGCAACCCGCAGAGACATCCAACATCAACCAGCACTCACTTCTTCTGATCCTTCAGCTTCTTGACTATGTTTCCCAATGGATAAAGGCCTGAGGTTCATGCATACAGCAGAACTGTATACCCCGCGAGCCGCCAAGAATGTTGGCATTTTTGCCACATTTTTTTTGTTGTTACTGCTCATGCAAGAGAATGCACAAATTGTAGAGATACTCATTCCTTTGTTTGTCCCTCCAAGCACTTTGAAATGGAAAATACAAAAATCTCTACAAGTTTTGTGTTAGAGCAAAGTAAATGAAAGATGTCGCGATATCGTAACATGTGATTTCGCAACCTGTTGTAGTTTCATGACATCCAAATGCAGAAATCAGCTAAGTATAGAAAATGTCGCGATATCACGACATGTCGCATTTTCGTGACCTGTCGCATTTTCACGGCTAAAAGCGGCCAAAGGAAGCAAGGAAGTAAAACTATCGCGATATCACGACATGTTGGATTTTCACACTAGAAGCAACAAAAGGAAGCAGTAATGGCAAAGATGTCATGATATCGCGACATGTCATGTTTTTGTGACTTACAGTGGCAACGGAGCAATGTGATAGGAAAATGTCACGATATCGCGACATACAACAACAAAGAAGAGCGCTAGAGAAACTTGTCGCGATATCGTGATAGAAAAATAGAAAAGGAGCAAATGGTACAAAATGGTGCGATATCATGACATGTCATGTTATCACGGAAGGGCTGAAGATAAACACAAGGTGGATGAATGATATCGTGACATTTTTGGAAACGAGGCCAAGCAGAGAAACTTGTCGCGATATCGAGACAAGAAGCGGCAACAAAGGAGAAGATAGGAAATTGTCAAGATTTTGTGACATGTCATGGAGATAAAACTAAATGAAGAGAAGCTATCATGATTTTGTGACATGTCGCATTTTCATGACTGGTGGAAAGAAGAGAAGGCAGTAAGGTAAAAGTGTTGTGATTTTGCAACATGTCGCATTTTTGTGACCTGTCACATTTTCACGACAGAAGCAATAACAAAGACCCGATATAGTTCTGTCTGCATTTTTTCTTCAAAATTGCATAGGAGAACATGAGGAGAAGATAAGGATCAAATAAAATCTCTCCAACTAATTTAGAGATCATGGTCAAAGAGGCTCCAAGATTAAATGTTACTATTTACCTATGTGCGCAAGATGGAAGAACATGAGGCAGTTTTCGACGCCACCAAAATTAAATATGCCTCCAGTATTAAAAGATTTTGTTTGTGATCTCCTAATAACTTCTAGCCTACCCCGATAATTGTCATTTAATGGAGAAATATGGTCCTTTGTTTCTATTTAATTTTCTATTTTGATCCATAAAAATAGGGAATGTTATTTATCCAAGGCAGATTAAGGGGGATTGTTTTTCTTTTCAATGGCATATTTTGTGGATCACTCCTTCAAAATATGTTTTATGTATTAAATGTTGTGATTCAAAAGGAATAGGGAAGGCCTCTATAAATACCAATGTAAAATCTCAAGCAAAAGGAGGAGGACCTTTTTGCAAAAATTGAAGCAGAAATCCTAGATGCATTTTTCTCTATTCTTAGTGTCTTTTGGAGTTGGTGATCCAAACTGTTGTTCATGTTTTGCTTTCTATCCGAGTCACTTCTATTAGTCCAGTGTTAATGTAAGTTGAATTCTATTGTTCTGGATTTGGTTGTATTTGCATTAGAACATTTGGAGTACAATTGGAAGTGAAATTACAGCTAATGCTTGATCCAGTTTTTGTGTATGCATTCTAAGAGTCAGTTGTTGCTTAGCTTTAGGATTTTGTTGAGGTTATTTTCTATTTGAGGTTGTTCTCCCATCAACTATTGGCTTCAGCCATATTTACATCTCTTTCTATTATTTCCCTTTCTTTCCGCATTTTCCCATTTCTTTCCTGCATCCTTATCTTGAAACCAGTTTAGATTAGTTTGGGAGCCAGCCCTCTCTGGAGATTGGCCCGGGAGACTTCTCTTTCTCTTGGCCTTTCAATGTTGGCCGAGTCTAGGGTGCATAAGTGATGAAATATTGTACTTAGGCAGATTTGTGACCAACAATTCTTTTTGTTTGATTGGCTCGAAAATGACCCCAAAAGGGTCATGTTCCTAGACCACAGTGGCCAGTTGCGGTTCCCATTTGACAGATTGGGGACCACAGGTATCAGCTACAATTAGATTCAAATTACAATGGTCAAAAATTTGATCGTTGTACGGACCACGGGTTTGACCTGAGGTTCCCTTTGTTTTAAAAATGTTTGAATTTTTTTTAATTTTTTATGATTTTCTTGGCAATTAATGCCATTTATTGCACCTATGAGATGTATTATAAATTTTTTTATCATGCTTAGCATAATTTTGCATTGTTAGCTATTTTTAGCTTGATCTATCTCTTTTTAGGTCATTTTATAATTGCTTTTAGCTAGCTTTTAGTTAGATTTTTCCTTATACCATATCTCTTTGCAGAGACTGACCTCGAGATCTAGGGAGCCAGAGCTCCTTAACAATCTCCACCCAATTCTAACTAATGGGGAGCGACGATGGTTTGGGATCATAGGCTTTGGCTATATCTTATATCTACCCACTATTAAGGTAGATCAAACTTACATGACTGCATTGGCTCGAAGCTGGAATGCTCGGACCAACACATTTCACTTGTTAACAGGTGAAATGACCATCACACTTGAGGATGTCTATAGGATCTTTATGATGCAAGAGCATTCGATGGCAGCAAGGCAATCTTGCATCAGCCAAATTTTTCTAAGTGTTTCCAATTTTTTTTTTGTTTCTAAGTGTTTAGCAGGAACAAGGCAAAAGTTGGAGGGTCGTGAAATCACGACATAAAAGCAAAGCATAGGCCCAAAGGCAGAATGGTCGCAATATCACAACGTCATGATATTGCGATGTCGCGATATCACGACATAAAGAAAACACAAGGTAGAGGCTCAAAGGCGAAAAAACACAAGGCATGGGCTCGAAGGCAAAGTGGTTGCAATATCGCGACATCACGATATCGTGACGTGAAAATAAAAGCAAGGCTCAAAGGCGAAAAGGTCGCGATATCGTGACCAAGAACAGGAACGGAGGGCACAATGAAATTACGTCATGATATCGCGACCAAAAATAGAAACAGAGGATGCAATGAATTTACGTTGTGATATCGTGACATGTCACGATATCACATGTTGCGATATCATGGCCAAGAAGAAATCAAATGGGAAATAAACACACGAACGGCCATGCGTGCGGAAAAAGATGCAACAGTCAACATTCTGACAAAGCGGCAGTTGTAGGTCAAGGGTCTCTTAAATGTGTGCTTTCATGGCGGATCAGGGCAGTTGCCAATTACGAAAGGAAAATTGAAGACTCGATGGGGGAAGCCGATTTTGCAGGTTTTGTTTAATGTATTTTTCTAGAAGGGTCATTAATGGCCTAGAGGGTCAAGACCTCGATAAAAACTTCACGATTTGTAAGAGAAAGGGATGGTTGTGTATGGGAGATGGCACGTAGAAGTGTGAGTGTGAAAACCAAGCTAAGCGCTGGTTGTTGTAAAGCCTACGGGCTGTATCTGTAAAGGATTTTCAGATTAATGAATGAAAATTTCTAGATTTTTGGAGTTGCGTTTCCTAGTTCGCCATCAATGGTATCAGAGTCATAAGTTCCTGAGTGTGTAACAGATCGCCAGACATGAGGCAGTTACACCAGGATCTGTGGAAGGGCTTGTGAGAAAGTGAGCAGAATGCCTCCAAGAAGAAACCCCGTTGGTGGGAGAGGCATGGTGATAG
The DNA here is from genome assembly GCA_028583015.1 of Wollemia nobilis. Lineage (NCBI taxonomy): Eukaryota > Viridiplantae > Streptophyta > Pinopsida > Araucariales > Araucariaceae > Wollemia > Wollemia nobilis. Next base: position 2,422,101 of record JAQPPZ010017037.1, read on the forward strand.
CAAAAGATGTTCGTGTTTTGTAGAGGCAAATACAAGCCCTACAAGAAGAGATGCATAGAGGATCGGATCCAAGAAGAGATGAAGGTAGTGAAGACGAAGTGGATGAAGAAGAAAACTAGTTTGAAGAAGAAGAAGAGGTTGTAGATCCGACACAAGCCAGGTTGTACAAAGCCATCTCTCAGATTGGAAAGAAGCTAAAGATGGAGGTTTCCACGTATTCTAGGAACCTGGATCCAGAGGAATTGATCGACTGGATCAACGATCTAGAAGAATACTTTGAGTATGAAGAAGTTGAAGATCTTGAGAGGGTCAGATTTGCCAAGACCAAGCTAAAGGGACATGCCAGCATATGGTGGAAGGGAGTACAGCTGGAGCGGAACAGAAGAGGAAAAGAGAGAATAACAAAATGGGAATGGATGGTAGAAAAATTAAAAAGACAGTTTATTCCTACAGATTATGAATTGGATCTGCTAAGGAAAATGTAGAGTTTGAGACAGATGAACAAAACTATCCAAGAATACACCGAGGAGTTTTATAAGATCTCCATCAGAACTGGCCATTTAGAGGCAAGCAAGGAGAAGGTGGCCCATTATATCAATGGGTTGAGACCCAGTATCCAGGAAGAGTTGAGCCTAGTTTGGGTGAGCACCATTGAAGATGAACAAAAGGTTTGAGAGCAAGCAAAGAGGAAGAAGGCATGGAGGAAAGACTAGTGGAAGAAAAGATGAGGGAAAAGAGGAGAAGAAAGAAGAAGCTAGCAGCAACCAAGAACAGAAAGTAGGTGATGATTAAAAACCCCAAGTTCAGAACAATGGCTACCCAAGAGGAAGAGGTAGATCTGGATGTGGGTATGGAAGATGAGTGTTTCGTGGAACCTGTTTCCACTATGGAGAAGAGGGACATCAGACATACGAGTGTCCCCAGCACTGTGAGAGGATGAACAAGAGACCTGAGGGTCATGCCAGAGCTGCTGTAGTAGATAAAGATGCTGAATCAAAACATTCTAAGGAGGTTGAGAGAGGAGAAGTCATGGTCACTAGGAGAGCCATGCTGATTAAGGAAGACAAACCAGAGCAGAGGAGAAGCCTATTTTGCATGAGGTGCAAAAGTTCAGGTAAAGTCTGTAATGTTATTATAGACAATGGAAGTACTGATAACTTAGTCTCCGAGGAAATGGTTACTAAGTTGCAGCTGGAGAGGAAGAGACACCCGCATCCATATCGGATTGCGTGGTTGCGGAAGGACCACAGAGCATGGGTCTATGAATAGTGCTTAGTCACGTTCAATATTGGGAACTACCAGGACGAGGTCCTGTGTGATGTTTTTCCCATGGATGCTTGCCATTTGCTATTAGGAAGGCCATGGCAGTTTGATCGGAGTGCAGTGCATGATGGTCGTGCAAATATGTACTCCTTGATGAAAGATGGAGTGCACCACAAGTTAAAGCCATTATAGGCAGTGGACGAGAAGGTGTGTAGCAGTGCCAGAATTTGTCTGGTAGAAAGCAATTTTTTTTTTTTGCTAGGAGATAGGGCTTAAGCGGGCTACAGAGGTAGGTGCACGTTTGGAGATGTTACAAAAGACACGGACCGAACAACACAGAAGTGAAGGTCACTTCTCCATTTACCTCGGGTGTCTGATGCAGGAGCATCCGACGGTAGCAAGGCAATCTTGCATCAGCCAAATTTTTCTAAGTGTTTCCAATTTTTTTTTTGTTTCTAAGTGTTTAGCAGGAACAAGGCAGAAGTTGGAGGGTCACGAAATCACGACATGTCGCGATATCACGACATGTCGTGATATTGCGACGTTGTGATATCATGACATAAAAGCGGAGCATAGGCCCGAAGGCAAAATGGTCATGATATCATGACATAAATAAAACACAAGGCAGAGGCTCAAAGGCGAAAAAACATAAGGCATGGGCTCGAAGGCGAAGTGGTCACGATATCATGATGTGAAAATAAAATCAAGGCTCAAAGGCAGAAAGGTCATGATATCACGACGTCGTGATATCGTGACCAAGAACAGGAATGGAGGGTGCAATGAAATTACATTGCGATATCGCGACCAAAAATAGAAATAGAGGACGCAATGAATTTACATCGCGATATCGTGACATGTCGCGATATCGCGGCCAAGAAGAAAAACAATGGGAAATAAACACACGGATGACCACGCGCATGAAAAAAGAGGCAACATTCAACATTCTGACAAAGTGGCAGTTGTAGTTCAAGGGTCTCTTAAATGCATGCTTTCATGGCAGATCGGGGTAGTTGCCAATTACGGAAGGAAAATTGAAGACTCGACGGGGGAAGCCGATTTTGCAGGTTTTGTTTAATGTATTTTTCTAGAAGGGTCATTAATGGCCTAGAGGGTCGAGACCTCGATAAAAACTCAGTGATTTGTAAGAGAAAGGGATGGTGGTGGATGGGAGATGTCACGTAGAAGTGTGAGTGTGAAAACCAAGCCAAGCACTGGTTGTTGTAAAGCTTGCAGGCTGTATCTGTAAAGGATTTTCAGATTAATGAATGAATTTTTTTGGATTTCTAGAGTTGCATTTCTTGGTCCGCCATCACTTTAGGATCCCTATTGATGGTGAGGCCATCACCTCTTCTACATTTTAGAGCAAGGGAGCTGTGTTTTATGAGATATTTGGTGATCGAAGCCTGGAGGCCCAGTGCAAGATCGACCATGGAGGTGTTCACATTGGATACTGGTATGAGGAGGAGGTCTTCTCTGTTCGAGAGGCAATTTTTATGCACCTGGTCATGCAAATTGTGCTTCCAAAATTCTCGGGTACGAGGATCCCCTGGAACCTTATGGTTAGTTTCAGGAGGGTCATTCAAAGTTCCACATGATGGCCATTACTCCTAGTCTGGGGGAGCACTTTACTGTGCCAGCTGTACTAGGAGTTATACCAAATTACCAATAGGAGCCGAGTAGGCATTAGCTACAATCTACTCCTACAGATCTGGAGTTGGCAGCACATCCAGATCGAGAGACCTACAGAGCTATCCTTAGAGATTACTTCTATTGATGATGCACATCAATGTTACACTACATGCTAGCCCCAAGAGGAGGAGGGGTTCTAGAGTAGGTCTCATGTAGGGGAAATTGAGCATTATATCAGATGATTTACAACACTGTGACCTGATGATATTGAGTGGAATCCATTTATGGATTGCCCTGTATGATGGAAGGTTGGCAAGCGGCTACACCAGGCTCGATGATATAGATGGATTTTGGGCCGTAAGGACAAGGTTCAAGAGTATCAGTTCTTCTCCAAAGTCCTAGGATAGTTTGGTATAGTCTAGGACATCCCAAAGCTACCTCTTATCTACAAGCAGCTAGTTCTAGAGATAGATCTACAATGGGTGCAACCTACACCACTAGGCAACGCTTTAAATGATTTTTAAGAGTCAGGACTTTTTGTGGCTAGGACCACCTTGACATATGATACTTGGTGGTCCCTACTTTAGTGGTAGGGATTTGGGTCTCTTGGTCGAGTAGACAATGAGGTGGAGGTTGATCAACAAGGGCACAATGTGCTCCTATGGACTGAGGGTGGATGGGGGATAGAGGTTGCAGTGGAGGACGCACCACCGATAGATGCTGAGGAGGAGGCCCTAGATGAGGGTGAGGTGCCTCCATACAATGAGGTAGGGTAGCTACTATCCCAGGTGGTAGATCTACAGAGCTATATTGGGAGGTTTCAATACCAGATGTTGCAGATGGATACTAGCATCACCACCTTAGAGGTGAAGCTAGATCATAGTAAGAGATAGATGCAACAGGTTAGGGATCAAATCACAACTATGATAGCACATGCTATAATGGTAGAGGTGCAAGTTCAAGATCTCACTAGTGCACGTGACCTGGCAAAGGCATGACTAGGTACAACTATAGAAAAGAGGGATTTGACCAGGGTAGCGGTGGGTGGCACACCATCTATACAGGCTTCTATGGTTCCTCCTACAACACTAGCACCTCTACAACTAAGAGATCGTGATCCCATGGTCGAGATCAGATGACTTACTTCCCTCGTAGAGGAGGAAAAAACTATACAGAATGTGAGGGTAGCTCGCATCTATCAAATAGAGGGTCACATCAGACTGCTAGGTGGGGAGGTTCCCAAGGATAAGTATTCCAAATATACCTACTAGACCAGCTTTAGGACTAGGACCAGGGAGACAGGACAATATTCTACCAACTCGAGCCATAGGATGCACAGGGTTGAGAGGACTCACTGGTCTGAGTGGACCCACAAGTCTCTGAGTACTCAGGGTGCTAGCCCACAGAGGACTCAGGGGATTGGTTCTCATGTACAAAGCCTCTTTGGATTAGGCTAGACATAAGATCCTCAATAGGCTACATAGTAGGGGCTAGAGTAGACTACATAGCTAGCTCCCAAAGATAGGGCTAAGGGAGGTGGATAGGGTTCCAGTAGAGGAGGATTAGGCCAGAGCTAGGGTTCCATTTGATATAGGCTATATCATTTTTGTATGTACCATTTTGTTGTGAGGTTTGCAGACCTACATGATTGTAGCCTGTGAGCATTTTGATGTATCCTGATGTACTCTTTGAAACACATACACACACACACACACACACACACACACACACACACACACATATATATATATATATGATATTTGATAATTTTGGCTCATTATGTGTACTTGTATATGTTTTTAGTTTTATGTTTATGTTATGCACATGGATGCATATGTTTATATTGATGCTATGCTTATGTAATGTGATGTATGGATGACATGCACTAGATAGATTTTTAATTTATGATGATGATGATATGCAGTGATATAGATGCTTAGATGTGTGATTTTATGGATGCATATGGATGTGATGTTTACTTAAATGCATATTTGATTTTTCTTTATTTCCTGCATTTAATTTTATGACACTGTCACAATATGTTGATGCAATGTATGTAGTGCATTATTTACATGAACCTATATGCTTTAATAACTTAAAACATAAGGAATGAATGTTATATGTGTTTAAAAACCTAATGGACGACACCACAAAATGTATAAAAATCATGAATGTAATTGAAAGATCCTCATTACAAGAAGTTAATCAATTAATAACCCGTATATGAAATGCAATGGTGTGAATCTGTATGATGCAAATGATATAACGTGTCATTCTATTTTATTTTGCAGGTTTGAAAAATATGCACAATATAGTCAGTGGTCATCTAGATATCATTTTTTATATCTATCTGGTATCTATCTTGTATCTTGATTGTGCTTTATATAATGATGTATCATGGATTTGAAACTTTTTAGTTTGATGATTTTATTCTATATGGTTTGTATTGCTATTAGAGAAACTTTTGAGGTTTTCCATGAGACTCAAACACCCTAGTAGACTTCTCAAACATCCCATACTAACTGTACAAGACTTTTTCTAGACAAGGATTTCGTCACGAATGACCCAACTGTTCATTACCCCTGTGTGTGCACATGAGTATATTAAGATAGACCATAGGCATACCCCAGATGTCAATCGAGACTCTTCCAAACCATATGTGAGATCGGGTTCCTCCTATGTTTGTATCATCCTTATTTTAGAGTTGATTAGACTATAATTCTAGACAACCCCAGGCACCCAGAGCTAGCTCATCTCACAAATTGATCAGGACTACCCCTCCAAAACTAGGCGGGATTCTTTCAACCCATTGCTATGTTTGGGGATCACCCAATTAAACTACTACTTAGAAAGTAGGCGAGACTCTTTCAACCCATTGCTGCACTTGGGGTTCATTCTATGGTTTTGAATGGTGAACAATCTAGGGATTCAAGTTCTCATCCCATTTTAATTTTTGCTCATATGTAGTGATAAAAATCACTGTTTTTCACGTTTTACTCTGAGTGATAAAAATCACTGTTTATTTTCATTTTTCTTGATCAAGGGATTTGTATAGTGCTTTTAATTCACTATATCATTTTAGATTTGAACTTTGAACTTTGGGTTTGAAATTTAAACTGTGTATCTATATACGAGTAGGGGAAATTCTTGTCCTTTTGCCAAGGTTCACCACTCTAGACCGAACTATTTATAAGATAAGCAAGTAATAAAAACCATCTCTCTAAGTACCCAGAACCACTTTCACAGTTTTCATCCTTCCTTATCTTAGCAATATTTTAAATGTGTTAATTAGTGATAGGATCCTAATATTCCAAGCACTATCACAACTAATGACCTCATCTACAAAAGTAAAAACATATTTCTATGACGTCTGAGAAACCCACTACGTATGGCTGAGTGACCAAAAAAAATTGGTATACACACATATTTCATAGCAACAAGTGTTGTGTATGAATGCAACAGATCATGATAAATTCAAAGGTGCATGATTAAAACACAAACATGGCATCATTTGTAAGACTGACAAACACAATCCCTCCTACTACGAAATTCAACAGATGACGAATGCCTATATTCAATGGCTTTACCCATTTTTTGGGGATTTTTATTAATTTTTTTAATTTTTATGGATTTTGAGCCTTTATATTTGACCAAAAAGTGAGTACATGCCTTTGGAGCCTTTAAATTGACCAAGCGATTCTTAGGAACCCTTGGAGATTTTGGGATTGAACAAAGGGATTATGAGCACCTTTGGGACTTTTTGGGATGACCAAGCAATATTTTAAGAATCCTTGGAGCTTTTGGACTAACCAAGTAATTTTTCAAAAACGCTTGGTGCCTTTTTATTGACCAAACTACTCATAGACAAGCTTGGAGCCTTTTAGGATGACCGAGCAATGTTTAGCAACCATTGGGGCCTTTGATATTTGACCAAAGGGCTTACATATGCCTTTGGATATTTTGATTGACCAAACTATTCGCAAGAGAGCTTGGATCCTTTTAGGATGACCGAGCAGTTTTAAGCAAACCCTCAAGGCCTTTTACTAACATGACCAAGCGGTTTTAGGAACCCTTGGAGACTTTTTGGGATGACTGAGCGGTTTTAAGAAAACCCTTAGAGCCTTTTACTATGCTCTCAAGCATAAAATGCCTTAATATGGATGATTTTGAGAGGTTTAGGCTCTTCAACACCTCCTAGCGATGTTAGGTGATAGGTACCCGAACCAATATTTTTAGATATGATATAGGGTCCTAGCCAATTATCCACGAATTTGTCTCACATATCTTTTGGCCAATTAGAGTTATGTTGGTTCTCTTGCACGACAAGATCCCCAACTTCAAAGTCTCTATGGTGGAATTTGATATTGTAATATCATTTTAGTCACTCCTGATAAATGCGAAGATGCTCTAGGGCATTCACACAATGTTCATAAAGCAACGTTAGTTGATCTAGTCGAGCTTGTCGCACAATGTCATCATCGATGAACTCTTTCAATGCGATGCACAACATTATAATTCCCAATTCCAAGAGAATAATGGCCTCAGCACCATATACTAGTGACAACGGAGTTGCCCTAGTGGGCGTTCGAATGCTAGTCCTGTAAGCCCATAATGCAAGGGGCAGCTGGATATGCCAATATTTGTGATTTTCTTGGACTATCTTTTTCAATATGGACACCACTATATTTTTTGAGACCTCAGCTTGCCTATTTGCTTTCGGATAATAAGGAGTTGCAAAACTATGATTAATTCTATATTTAGACGTCAAAGCTCTCATAGTTTTATTCTTGAATGATGTTCCATTATTCGATATTATTTTGGATGGAATCCCAAAACAACTTATGATATGCTCCAGTATAAACTCTGTTATACGAGATCCAATTGTCGTTATTAAGGGTATTTCTTCCACCCACTTTGTGAAATACTTAGTAGCCATGATTATAAATATATGTCAGCCCAATGACAAAGGAGAGATCTTGCCTATAAGATCTAATCCCCATTGATAAAATGGCCAAGTCGCTTGGATGGGCTATAAGGCCTATAATGGCAAGTGCATAAGAGTAGCATGATGTTGATATTTGATGTATTTTTTGACATACACATTGCAATCCCTCTTCATAGTGGGCCAATAGTAGCCCATTTGAAGGATGCACTTGAAAATGGCCATGCCGCTGAAATGGCCACCGCACATACCATCATGAGCTTGTGAAATCTCTCATGATGCCTCTTGGGGATCTAATCAATGAAGGAGAACTCCATCGTAGCCTCTTCGGTACAATATGTCTCATATCAAGACATATTTAGCCACTTTTTGCTTAAATGTATGTTTTGTGACATGTGACAATCCCTCTTGTATTACACCAAGATTCAGGAAGTCATTGATTTGTGACATCCAATTTTGATAAGCCTCGGCTTTGACTATCAAGACGACTTGCTCCCCCTGTGTATTTACTTTTGCAAATGCAAACTGGGAAACAACCTTATGGTGAATGATGGTACCACTCCCCATCAGACTCTGAGAGGTTAATGAACCCTAGGGTACCTTCTTTATAAAGTCTTCAGCTCTGCTAAACCATTCAAATTTTGGTTCTATGCTGATCATGTTGATTGAAATTTTATTATCAAAGGCTTTACGTTCCGTAGGAGGGTGTGAAAGTGTTTTAACATGAATGGTAGTGAAATCAGTAGACAAATTCTGAGGGATTAAGGATCCTAAATAGGCCATAGTGTCTATGAACCTATTTTATGAAAGAGGGATTGCCTCGATGTCATACCATTCCAATTTAGCTAGATATATAACAACAAGATCCTTATAATCTTTCAATATGGGACCTCGACATTGAAAGAGCCCCTTAACTTGATTTACTATGAGTAGGGAGTAACCAAATATGTTTAATATTTTAATGTTCATGGCACAACTGTGTGGAGATCCAATAGTAGGGCTTCATACTCAACATTGTTGTTGGTGCACAAAAAGTATAATTTAAAAGACAAGGGCATTGGAGCTCCTTGTGGTGTGAAAAACACTATTCCTACACCAACCCCTTGCTCGCACTTCGAACTGTCAAAGAACAAAGTCATATCAGAATTATTCTTTATTTTTTTGAGTTCAGGAGCTTTAGATATGATGAATATTGCGTCATCCAAAAGGTCAATGGTCAAAGGCCTATTGTTTTGCAGTGATGCCTCAACCAGCTGATCAGATATGACTTGTCCCTTAATGGACTTTTGGCTTATGAATTCCAGATCGAATTTTGTCAGTAGCATGATCCACTTTATAGTACGTGTATTGTGATACATCTTACTCATCATGTATTTTAAAGGATTTTGTTTGGATATAACATATGTCATATGACTTAGCATACAATGTCACAATTTCTTGGTAGCGAACACTACTGCTAAACATAGTTTCTTCACATATGCATACCTGAGCTCATAGCTCACCAAGGTTCGACTAATATAATATATGATCTGTTCTTTGCCTTGCACGTTCTTTTGGGCTAACATAGTTCCTAGTGCAAAGTCATTTGTTGATATATAGTAGAAAAGGCACCTCTGTCCTTGGTGAAGCTAGCACTGGCGACGTTGCTAGGTATTTCTTTATTTCAGTGAAAGTTGCTCGAAAGTCATCGTCCCAGTTTAATGGGACCCCCTTATGTAGCAGTAAATTCATGGGTTGATATTTATTCGATAACTAAGTGATGAATCACTTTATCGATACTAATTTTCCCTGAAGGCTTGTTAAATATTTAATATTAGAGGGAGGACACATCTCTAAGATAGCCTTGACCTTCACTGGGTTGAATTCGATGCCTTGATTAAAAATGATGAATCCTAAGAGTTTACCAGAAGTTACACCAAATACGCACATATTAGGATTCAACCTGACATTGTGCTCTATCAGGTGATCGAAGACCTTCCTTAAGACCTCTGCGTGCTCTTCTCGTAGCAATAACTTGGCCAACATGTCATTGATAATATTCTAGAATATTATGCATGTAGTCATGAAAAATGTATGTCATGGCCTGTTGATATGTGGCACCAATGTTTTTGAGGCCAAATGGCATAACTTTATAGTAAAATGTTCCCCATGGAGTTATAAATGCGGTTTTATATTGGTCTTCGGGTTTAATCTGAATTTGATTGTAACTAGAAAAATTGTCCATTAAGGAGAGCATTTCATGACCCGCAATTGCATCTACAAGAGCATAAAAATTAAGCAACAAAAATGAATCTTTGGGTGTTGCCTTATTTAGTTCTCTAAAATCTGTACAAATATGGATTCTTCCATCAAGTTTTCCTATGGGCACCATATTGGATACCCATTTAGGACAGTCTATGGAGATTACAAATTCTACATCCAACAACTTTTGTAGCTCATATTTCACCATTAAGGCTACTATTGGATGAGTCTTTATAAGCTTATGCTTGATCGGCTTCTTCATCAAATCTAGCGAAAGGTTATGCGAAACCAATTTTGGGTCTAGACCTGGCATATCCTTATACGTCCAAGAAAAAATATTAGGTCTCTCTTTCAGTAGAAGGATGAGTGTGGCACGCTCATCGAGAGCGAGACTCTCTCCAAATTTAACCTTCCTTGGATTAGTGGGATCATTACTGATATCCACATTGAAGGTTTTCTCTACTGACATGTGCGATACCTCCTCAAGTTGATGAGGTGTATGAATCAAATGGATGTCATCGTCCGAGTTGATAGGTTTCATGTTGGAAGTATTTTTGGCATGATAGACATCATATGCGTAGATTGGTGCAAAATGAAATGGTTGTAACATTTATTCATTAGGTAAGAAATCTTCAGGCTCAACAGGCGAGTCAGTACGATCCCAGTCGATAGCATCTACATTGAGATACAATGGTTTGGATGGATCTACTGGATTGTATAGTGGGGTGGTCAAATCAATAGAGACCATATTAATGGAATGGAATTGATCTCTAGGACCACATGGGCCAAACTCTACATCATCGATGCAACTCTCACACTCGAGATCTAGCTCTAATGACACAGGCACAAACGGGTCCTCTCTATGAGAAATATGAACTACTAGATCCTATATATGCACTGGTTGCAATATGGGATCATTCGACTCACGGAGCTTCATGTAGGTAGACAGATAGGAAAATAGTATGTGATAAATCACATTAAAGTTTAGTGGTATTCCCCTAAGGCGAGGGTCAATATTGATTTCTCTTTGTATGTTCTCGGTCGTATATGGTGCATTGTAGTGACGTAGGTAAGGAGGTCCTAGATAGGCTCTCTCTATTTCATCCTCTTCATCACTGTCATAATACAGTCCTTCATTTGCCCCTACAGGTGGGGGATGCTCTGGTAGGTGCGATACCATGAATTTCACTTTATGGTCACTGTCATCCATATACAAAAAAATTAGATAATTAGTTTATATGTATTATGCTATCAAGAAAACTGGCTCTGCTTCTTCCCCCAAATGATCACTATTGGGAATAATATCCTCGGTAACATGTATCGACTCTATAGGTAGTAGGTGATGCGCATACCAAGGCCTTAGATAGACCCCCTCAGCTTCATCCTCATATTGATCATTGTTTGAGGATTCACTGTTGACATCATAACTTGGTCCACTTATCTCGAAGGTGAACTCCTCTCCATAATCGTTATAGAGATATCCTAACTTGATATCATCTAAAACTACGGGGTTATACCCATGCACACGTGTGTCATTGGTTGCATTATGGATTTGATGACCTAGGTTGTATCTAGGGTTCTACTTTGTGTCAGTCTACTCTAGGAGCCCTTCATGATGCTCTTCAAGTGGCTCAGAAGTGATGACAGATACCATTGGGTTAGTCCTCCAAAATCTAGAAATATTAGGATGATATGGGTTGAAGTGCACATCGTCCACCAAAATAAGGTATAAGTAATCAAAGGATGTTGTGAGCAAGTCATGTTGTCCTTATATCTATAACCCCAGCCTAAACCTATCAGTTGCTAGCTGATAACATGACTTAAGTGGAGTCCTACATCCCTATTCAAACAGACAAAGTTCATACCCATGCTAGTGATATAACTCAAAAATATGCATGGAGTACTCTGGGTTGGATAAATAGTAAATATTTACTATGAAAGGTTTGTCACTATCTTCATCCATGGGAACTCGTGTTGGAAACTGATCCAACCTAGCATAGATGAAGTTAGTCTGATTAGGTGGCTCTCCTAATGGTACCATTGATCCAACCAAAAAATGATGAGCAGGCGGTCGGCCCATCTCTTGTGTAGTCTCCAAAATCAATCTGAAGGTTACATTCTACATAATATACTTGCCTAATCCTGTGTTGGTGAATTGTATAGCCACTTGTGGTGTGGATGACCCTATTGACGATGCAGGCGAGGCAAGTTGAGGTACCTCCTCAGCTATGTATTGGGCTTCCTCCACTTCCATGGGGATAGAAGCCTCCTTGATGACTAGTTCAGGCATGTGTTTCTTCTCTTTTTTGCCCATTTTCACCTTTAAATTCCTATCATCCCGAAGCATCACTAATGCAATTGATTTCAATGAAGTAGTAGTAGTGCACTCAGATATGTGTGATACATATGTTGATGGTTGAGCACGTACTATTGGTTTACCTCCTGGATTTTTAATCGATGACGCAGGTCGGATGTCCAGGTTCATTTATGGGAGTATGAAACCCCTAGGCAAATTTGATAGGTTCACAAAATTGAAAGGTTCTTCATATGATGCCACTACGTGAACCCATCCCTCATGCAGATATTTTACACATTGGTGTAGTATATAAGGAATGTAATACATTTCATGAATCCAAGGCCTCCCGAGTAGGATGTTGTACTGCATGGCCCCCTCAATCACATGACACATCACATAGATGGTCTTTAGGTCTACATAAATGGGTAGGATGATTGTACCAACCATCGAGAATAGGGAATCATTAAATACTCTCAACGTGAAGGTAGTGGGCATGATATGTGACTTTGGTAGCTTTATATGATTCAATGCATTGGTCATTATTATATTGATTGATAAACCAGTGTTGATCAAGACCCTCTTGAATGGTACGTGATTGATGCACATGATGATATGCAATGATGGATCAACCGTATCTATGGGAACCATATTAATTTCATGATCATAAAATTGGATCATGGGCTCCTGGCATTGTTGTACATGTCTCACGAAATTGGTAAATGTTTGAGCATCCTAAGACTTCACTTCGATGGACCTTAGAATTTCCATAAGAGTATCCCTATGCCTAGGAGACTGCTGTATCAGTTCATATATAGATAGCTTTACAGGAGTTGTCTATAGGTTTTGAACCAACCTACTCTGTATGGTCACCATCGGTATCATTAATGGGACTAGAATATTCTGCATTGGTCACTGATTTAGTGGAGCTTGTAACCTAATGGGAGTGTAAGGTTGATTCAACTGCTCATATCTCCCCTGTCTGGTGATAAAATTCACCATGCCTATGAACCCCTAGGTAGGTGGTTTGACGTGCACTTGGTTGACCTGGCCAACGTTGTTGCGTAGTGCCTCATGGTTTGGTAACGAATTTTTGTAAATCCCCATGTTTTGGTTATCAGGTGCCAGTGGATTATTTGGTATTAAAATCTCATCATTTTCAATAATTTTTTGCACACTATGCTTTAAGGACCAACATACTTCGATGTTGTTGCCCTTCGCATGATTGAAGATGCAAAATAAGTTGTCCTGATACCCCTTCAAATTGGGTTGATTCGGATCAACCAAATTAACCTCGAGCAGTCTGATTTCCTTAGTCTCGCATAACTAATGGAATATTGATTTCAATGATTTTGTTAAAGGCATTAATTGGTGAGGTAGGTGTTTTTCTTGTGACATGCATCCTATGCATCTTTGTCACCTTTAAATTTGTCTAACCTAGGCATAACAAAATGCTCATGGTATGCTGGAGCAGGTATCGAGGGGTCCAAAGGCTCGTTATGAATCTTTCTCAATGTTGATTTTTGAAGAGCCATGCCTTACCTCTCAATTGCTTTTACCTTCTCATCTATGGACTTATAGGCTTGCAAGGATAAGAAGTCCTCCTCCCTGAGCTGATGTGAGGGTGGTCTTGGAGGTACATTCTTCCTCTATCAAGGTGGATGTCGTTGCTCTTCCTCCTCCTCAACTTGGGATTCTTTAGGATACTATTGATTGTTTTTCTCTCCCTCTTCTTCCTCATATTGTTTTTTCCTCTCATGTTCAAATGGTGTTGGCCATTCTCTTTTTTAGGCACTAATATGAGTGTAAGCATCTTTGCACTCCTGCTACACATCGGCTTGTGAAAAAGCCTTCCTATGTATACACTCTCTATTCTCCATGTGAGTGTACAAACCAGCCTTGAATAGCCTATCTTCCTGCTCTATGTACTTCTTTTGGGTAAGGTTGCATTCCTTATGCATGCACTACTCATATAGTCTTTGTATTATGAGCCTTTGTGTCTGAATATTCTCATCTTCAATGCGCTACCTTTCTAGGTGAGCATCCTCCAATTGATCTTGGAGGAGCTATCATCGCTACTCAGATACCAGTCTATGTGATCTATCAAGGTCTTTGGCCATGATAGACCTTTGGTATGCATGTTCTATGTGAGTGAACTTATGGGTTTTGTACCCATATGACTAATTTGTGATGCTCTTACCCTTATTCGTAAATATGGCATTGGTGTCCTGTTGAGCTCTATGCCCTATACCACCATGCATGGATGGTGGATGTGTCACATGAGGGTGCTTAGAAACCTCTCCATGCTCTCTAGTAGTCCTAATAGAATCTCCACTATGCTCACTCGAAGCATGGATGGGTGGATCCGAAGACCTATAGCCTAGCTTCTCCAGGATGTTACCCAAGTCGTCCAACTATTTGGATCTCCACTGCTCGTGCGGTAGTGTGCCATTGGCTCCGACCTTAGCCATATCAATAGTGATATTTTGAGGTTCACTACATGTGGGAGTTTGCATAGGCTTATGCTTAGTGGTAGCCCTATCTGTATTCCTCTAAATGGGTGGGTCTTGATCACGTCTGTACTCTGAAGGTGGAGCCATGAATCCTCCTAAAGACCTATGATGTAGGGGTACCAACTTGGATTCTTGTATAACATACTATTCAGCCGATCCTATGGATGCACATGCAATGTGATCCTAGTAATGGCTTTCGAGTGGAACCCCCTCATGCTGATAGGCTCCATGCTCTATTATATGTCTAGAGGAATGCACAAAATCTCCTCTAATGGGGGTATGCTCAATAGGTTCCCCTCTTGTCGAATTGTCTCCTCTAATGCTCGCCAAATGATGTTTGGGAAGTACATGTGGGCAAGGGTTCAACATATGTTGATGTGAATCTATCAGGATTTGGTCATGGGCATCAAGTTTATGCCTTTGCCAACCACCCCGTGTCTCCACCATGGTGCACCTGTAGACTCATAGTTTGACAACTTGGCTATGAAATCCAAGTCACATAATCCAACCTATAATGTGTGGTAATGAAGCCCACACATGGTTAGGGAGCATAGGTCCTCCCAAATCCTCACCCATTTCTCCTAGTTAGCATTATACCCTCCTAAGAGAATACATGTAAATTTTCTAGGGTACAAAAGGTTCTTGGATCCGGTATTGGTCTAGTATCCAAGGGTACGCAAGATTTGGGCCAACACATGGAAATTATGCCCACCATCATTGAACCCTACTAGTGGTTGGATGTCACTCCCAAATCACTAGCATTTACATAAAATATGGTGTGTGTGCTTTGTTTTATTCTTTTACATAAAATAAAAATGCATAATATATCATAAATGATTGTTTCCTACATGATATACAAAAATAAATGTTTCATTTTAGAGAAGATGCATGCTATATCCTAAATGATTTTTGACAATGCAATTACAATGATATAGCCTCTGATTGGGCCTCAAGCATGCAAACCAAACACACAATTCTATCAAGCACGCTGGAGTCTAGGGCGGACTGCACTCAAAGATCCAATGTTCCTGGCAGTCCCTTTCTAATAATGCGAAAATGAATACAACTCTAGGACCTAAGCTCGTTTCTCTTTTATTTTTCTTTTTAGTTTCTTAGTTGCATTGCAAATTCAACATTTTGGAAAAACACAGAGACAAAAAAGTTATAGAGGGTGAAAAATGGGACCTACCTTAGGTCCACATTCAATTTTTTTCTCTACTATCTGATCTGTTTGCTGTGAACCATAGGTCTAGTGCACGATCTGCACTGTAAACCGCATGTTGCAGTTGTGGGCCAACAAATGAACCGTAGCTGTTAGCTGTGGTCTGTACCTACAATTTCAAAAACACAAGAAATGATAGTCAGATCACTTGAATTGTGGAGTTCCACGTGATTGCCTTCTAGCCTATCCAAAAAGCATGCACCTATCTATTGCATAAATTGAAATCAACATAAAAGCATAACATAATGAACAAGATTGCAAAATAATGAGAAAATAGATGTTTCTTTATTGATATTGAAAAGAGTCTCAGTTACAATCATGCCCCTCTTAGGGTCACCCAAATTTTGATACGATTAATACAATTTCCAAGACCCCAATGGGGTAGGCACAATACTAATGCTCTCTAAATAGTCACAAACTACTCTAGGGTGGAGTTGACCCTCTTCTTCGCATTGAGGAAGGAATTAGATGATTGAAGCTCCTTTGAACCTGTTTCCTATGATCAAGAAACAACACAAGAACATTAAACAAATAGGCAACCTCTCATGATGAGACCCTTTAAAGGATTTATACATGTAAAATCCATAATACTAATGAAATTAAGAAAGTAGATAAACTATACTAAACATATGCAATTATCATAAAGATTGATGGAAACATGTAAATAAGGACTATAGCTACCAATATAATGGATAAAATGTATGAAATGAAGCATGTTAGCATGAAAATAAACCAATTGTGTCCTACTTTTTGAAATGAAGTAAACCTAATAAAATCCTTAATCCTGTTAGTTAGAGTCTCTAAACTACCAAATCAAGTACT
The DNA here is from genome assembly GCA_028583015.1 of Wollemia nobilis. NCBI lineage: Eukaryota > Viridiplantae > Streptophyta > Pinopsida > Araucariales > Araucariaceae > Wollemia > Wollemia nobilis. The sequence continues at coordinate 2,439,026 of JAQPPZ010017037.1, forward strand.
AAAACAATTGATCTAACCTAACTAAGCATATTGTAAAAGGAATAGTAAGGGGATCTTATACCTATTGCAAACCATAGCTCGGATGAGCGGTCTACATTGTAAATTATGGCTAACATCCGTGACCTGCAACCAACTAGGTTTTACCTATAATTCTAGGATAGTGTGTTTGATCCTCCTTGTCAAATTGATGATCAAGGGTCGCCTCAGTGTCCTCTAATAGATTTGGTGGTTGAATTGCTCGATAGGGCCTCCATTTGCAAAAATTGGTGTTTCTTAGCGTTCTAGATCCTTAGGAAATCCATGGCATGATTCATCATGATGCTTAGGTTGGTAGAGTGATAGCAACAAATCTCTCTCTTAATGCACTCAATTGAGTTCACAATTCGATAGGGCTTCACTGCTCGAATCTCCAATGCTTGCTTGATAGTTTACCCTAATTCTGAGGGGTACTTATAGGATTACCTAAGGGCTAGGGGTGGCTTCATGGATAATCCAAGAATAAGAAGGGGTGGTTAGGATAGTTTGATTAAAAGCTTTCATACTTTAACTGCCTTCTTCTAGATCAAATGGTCATTCAAACCGATTTGGCTCGGATGAAGTCCAATTGAACTTTAGTTAAGACCATAGGTGACAGCTATGGTTCAAACTATAAATCATAGCTATCAGCTATGGTTCAGACTATGGACCATAGGTCTCAGCTGTGGTTTAGACTGATTAGGCCAAGGAGCCCAAATTGAGTGGTTAGAACCACTGCTCTATCTTAGAGTCTATCCAAGATCTTCCATATGGTCTTGTAGCATGTCCATATGAGTAGTCGCCATCGACATGATGCTTTTTAGGTGTCTACAAGTGATATGTTGATATGTATACCATGGAACATATTTAAATTCAAATACATTTCATGTGCTTGAATCTTATTGATAAAACTATTTTACTCATTGAAATGCATTTTTAGAGCTAATGCAACCATCTTATTGAAGAAAATATGTCAAGAATTTTGAAGACCACATGATATGAAACTTTTTTCAATTTGAGAGAGGATCATATGATTGACTCATGTGTGATCCTTTTTCTAGATAAAAAAAGAGTGTATTATCTACTAAATATAATGTTGTATTTTAGAGAAGTGGAGATCTTATGTTTTATATATAGTATATTATGTCCTTATTTGTCTATGTTTTTTGAATGATTGTTTGTGTCCTTCCTTACAACTAAATTATTATACCTATTATTGGTTGGGTGTGTCCCTAATCATAGAGATTTCTAGATAGATAAGCATGTTCTTATTGAATACTATGTATATGGATAGTATTTGTGTCCCTATCCACTTCACATATAAAATATTGGATAGTATTGTTTATCCCTATCTTTGTTTGGTCAATCAAATTGAGTTGAGCAGTTGAGTTTGTCCATGTTCATGATAATGTAAATCATGGACTAATGTGTGTCATAGTTGATGATATTTTTAAACTTTTAAATTTGTTGATTATTTCCCCTATTTAAAGTGTTATATAGTGAAGGATAAATATTAGGAATTGATTACATCATGTGATATAGTTAGTTTAGATATAAAGGAGTTACACCCAAATGGGTGGTTGACAATTAGTTACCCAAACCAACCACTCAACTACATTGTATATACTCATCATTTTTTACTAATGGAAAATTATCCAACACCTTGCTTATCCAACATGACATATTATTCACCTAAATAACTCATTTGTATTTGCCCCAAAGAGCATATCCATGATACAACAAAAATTATTATTATAGTTAAATATATTTAAAAATAAAACAAAATAGATATAAAGTAAACTATTATTAATACATAAAATACGTGTATACTTGTTAGTCATATATATTTTTAAAATTACTTTTCTAATAAACTATATGTAGCTTCATTTGTTGTTGTCAATTAAACCATATCTAGATTACCCTTTTATTAAATATATTTTTCATTTCTTTGTCTATCAAGTATATTCTTCATATTCCTCATAGTTCTATGCTTCCATAATGAAATATTTAATATTATTTTTATTGAGAGATAAAATCCCAATTGAATATTTGCCTTCTAAAATTTAAATTTGACTAAGGAGAAGATCAACACCATAATAGTTTATATTATATATGTCCCAATTTATTTATTTATATGTATGCTCACATTCCCAAGAGATCGTATCCAATAATATATTATTATTATTTTTATTAGTAAGAGGGGTTTCTAAAGGTTCTCATAACCTTTTACAAAAATGTTCTAGTTAGGAACAGTTCTTCAAACCATCTGAAATAAAAAGGAGGCACCTTATTTGGGAATGATAAGAGACAAAAAAAAGCTAGAGAAAGCCTAGTAGGGGTAAAAGAGGAAGCCTTAATAGATGATAAAATAATCCCTCATAGGGGTGGCATGAAATGGAAAAGAAATCACAATTTCAAACTAGTACCTGTACTCCTCTAGAAAGACATCTCCTCACATGTCTGGGGGAGGCAATAGTTGGTTCCAATGTGTCATCCACCAAGTGACAAAAATACCACATGTGGTAATCAGTGAATGTGGTGCAATTATAATATCTCCACATATGGCTTGCAAAGAAAATCTTAATGCTAAACCACAAGTGCCTCGAGCATTCATTATATCAAGGTGAAGCCACCCATGAGAATAGATGGTAGAATTAGAATATCTAATCTTAGATGAATCCCATAGACCAATTAAATATTTGAACATGATTTATGGAATTGCTATCCAATCAAAGGTAACATCCCTAGATTGAGACACCTGTGAAATCTTATTTGGAACATATTTTGGTATGGGAGAAAAATTCCACTATTTTTTTCAAGGAAATAAATTGGGCAAGAAAGTGGCCCACAACATGTAGAAGATGTATCTAACCAAGAAACCCAAACCCTGAGAGAGTTCACAAAAAAGGAAATAGGTGTGGAATTTTTTTCAACCAAGGGTGGGGAGAACTTTCATTCCAAATGGTGAAGTTAGATAAAGCAACACCCAGGTTAGCTAGAGCATCAACAACATGGTTCCCTTTCCTAAATACATGTTGAATGGTGACATCAGGGGAATATCTCATAAAAAACTTTACCTCAAATATTAAGCTAGAGATATTCCAATATGCTGACTAGGTTCCTAGAAGGCTTCTAACAATGTTCATGGAGTCACCTTCAACAATAAATTTAGGGCAGTTTATACTGGGCAGAAGAGATAGGCCTTGGAAGAGGGCTTGAACTTTAGCAAAATGATTGGTTTTGACTCAAAATTTTTGCAAATGCCAAAAATATTTTCCTTTAATGGTCTCTAAAGATACCACCTACACCAACTGGCATGGAGTTGCCTTTCATTACACCATCAATTTTATACTTGATCCATCCCAAAGGTGGAGTATTCCACTGGATAAGTGATCGATCAACCATAGAAGTGGGAGGAGAAAGACTACAAGAAGGGAGCTGGAGGGACTTAGCTAATTGGGATTCACTTGGGGACTCTGACCACCTATCTCCCCGAGTAATAGAGAGGTTTTTAGCTATCATGAGGATAAATCTAGAAGGAACATAGTTGGAATCATTGATAGAGTTATTGAAAGCTCTAGAATTTTATTCATGTCAAACTTCCCATAGGAAATAGGGAAGTTATAAGGTCCAAAATATTTTGATATGGAATCTCTTAAAGGGATTTAGCCACTATAAACAAATGTCATTCAGAGAGGAGGGAGGAGCCTAGGAAATACCCATAGTGGAAAATAATGAGTAAAGAACTTTGAGGAAGAACTAACATGAGAGTAAAACATGTTGGGTGGATTCACAATCTTGTTTGCAAAGGTAAAAATAGTTAGGAATGAGGAGCCCTCTAACCTAGAGATTTGGAATGGAGAGAATTTTATCTTGAACAACAAGCCAAAAGAAAAAATAGACTTTTGGAATAATGTATTTATTCCAAATGATATTTGAAGGAAACCATGGTTGTATTAGGTTTCAATAAGGAAGTAGGCAGATTTGATAGAGAAATTTCATTCTCACTAGGTTCCCATGGAAGCTTATATTCAACCAAATAGTTGGGAATAACACAAAGACGTAAAATGTTAGATAAAAAAAATTAGCTCTTTTTTGGTCCTCATTTAGATCACAATGAGGAAGGTTTTTCTAGTGCTTCCTATCAGAGTCAATAAATTTGTAAACCTATGTACCAAACAATATATCAATCACAGGTTTGAGGTATATCTGATCAAGGTGGTTTTGAAGGGGGTTGTTACACAACCACTTGTCCTTCCAAAAACTTATCTTCTAGTCATTTCCAAGTTTCCAATGGATTCATTTTTTATGATCTCTCTCAAACACAAAATGGAATTCCATGCAGAAGAACCTTGGATAGGCAAAGGATCATCCAAAAAAATTGGTTGGTTCTAGAGGTATTTGACCTTAATTATATCAATCCATAATGATTTTTAATTTTTAAGGGTCCTCCATCCTTTCTTGGTAATGAGATATAAGTTCATATTATTGACCTTCCTGATACCATCACCTCCATATTATTTCTTGGAATAGACCTAGTCCCACATGACTAAATTGAATCTTTGCTCGTGTTTTGAGCTTAACCAAATATTATTCCTCTGGATCGGTTAAATATTATTGTAAAATTCAACTAAAATCTATAATATGGATATAAATAATATTGGGATACCCTAAAGAGTTTCTTTGACTAAGGTGGTGTTTCTTGCTTGACTGAGGAGCCCTCCTTTCCATCCTACCATTTTTTATGAATTTTCTCAATGAGTGGAAACCAAAGAGATTTTTTGGTAGAACAATAAAAAGAGGAAAAAAAGGTAGGTAGTACGAATTTTAGCTTTGGAAAAACCAAGGATATTAGCTATACAATTTTTCCATCTAATGGGTGTATTGAGAAAGTATAGTTTACTTTTAGAGAAGTTTACCTTTTGACCAACAACAGACTTGAAGGAAAAATGAATGAACTTGATGATTTTGGCTTGAGGAACAAAGGTATGAGTTGTAAGAATAGTATCATCGATAAATTACTAGTGGGATATGATCATGAGAGAGGAGGTAAATTTGATGCCTGATATTTTCCCTTTGGAACAGGAAGATCGTAAAGTTCATCCTAGGGCTTCAAAAACAATGATAAAGAGAAAAGGGGATAAAGGATATCCCTATCTCAAACCTTTAACACTATAGAACTAAATAGTAATGAAGCCATTAACCTTAATAGATAAGCTAGCCCTTGGGATGCATGCCTTGACTATATTGATCCAATAAGAATGAAAACCAAATTTGGACAAAACAGAGAAGAGGAAATTCCAAGACACCCTATAAAATCCTTGTTCATGTCCAGCTTAAGGAAAAGGTTAGATTTCCCACTTTTAGAAATTGAATGAACTAGATCATAGATGGTAATTATGATATCAGTTTTAAGCCTCCTCAAAATAAAACTATATTTATATGAATTGATGATGAAAGTAAGAATGGGTTTCAACCTCTTGGAAATCACATTGGTGAGGATTTATAGAAAATATTGCACATACTAATAGGGTGAAAATCAGATAAATATTTGGCATTATTGGACTTAGGTATGAGATCAAAAAAGGTAGAGTTTTCTTCTTTGGTAATGTTCTTAGTCTATTGCATTTTTTTGATAGTTTAAATAATATCGTATCCCACTATGTCCCAATATTTTTGAAGGAAAATTAGGGGAAAACCATATGGTCCTAGAGGCTTCCAACCTTGCATTGAAAAAACTACATTTCAAATTTTCTCAACTAAAAATGGTTTAATAAAATGGTTGTTATGCTCCTAGGATTCCAACCTAGGGATGTTGTTCAGGAGAGTCTTTGATATTTGTGGGATACAGTCCAAACTAGGTCTAAGAAAATATTTGAAGAAATCCACTACCTCAACTTGAATATATGAAATGTATAAAATAATGATCCCATCATCTCTGGTGATTTATCTATTCCTATTAAAGCCTTTTTGCCTCATCATAGTAGCATGGCAAAATTTAGTATTAGAGTCCTTCTATTTCAACCAGGTAACTATGGACTTTTATTTCCAAAAAAATTCTTCACTTTTAAGAATATTATGGTATTCAATCATAAGTTGCTTCTCAACCTCAATAAGATTGGTGTCCAAATTTTTTATTGGGAAACAAACTCTATGTTTGTTGTTGACAATTTGAGTTATTTTATGTTGTCATTGATGTCACATGGATCATTGATGTCACATGGATCACATTGAGTTTTGGTGGCCAAATGATATTTTGGAAAGCATTGATAAATACAGGGTTTTTATGAAAACTAATGCAGGCAAAATAAAAGGTTTTATTTAAAACCATGGATGGCAGATTTGAGCTGGGTTTTTCTTAAAACCCAATTTGACCTTTAGTTTTGTCGAAAAATATTTCCATCGACGTCATCGAAAATAATAAGGAGGCTATATAAAGGGGATACCTAAGGTCCATAAAATCATCCTTGCTTGTGGCTAATAATCGTTGGCTAAGCATCCGAATTGAGCTCATGCAAAAATATTTTAGAAAGTAGAAGCAATGAATAAATGAAGGTTGGTCAAAGTCCAAGTCATCATGGGCAGAGTGGCACATTGGCAGTTGGATTTTGGCTAAGGTGTGTGGCAGCACAAACGTCAAGGTTTTGAATCCCCTTGACTGCATTCGGAAGGCATTGGAAGAAAAGCACTCGAATAACTTTTGATTTATGAAAAGGGAGTAAAGGTTTTAAGGCACGTTGTACCTTTATATTTCAAATGATCGACTAGCTCATGTGGCAACTTTAGCCGCAGATAAGGCGCTCGTAGTGTGGGCAAGTTGGGGGTTCGAATCCCCTTGAGGAGGTAAATACGTTTTTTCTCTAATTAATTTTGTTAAACCCTAAGTTGGAGTTATAAGGTGGTTAGGAATAATTAAAGTTTTTAATTAAAATTTGTTTTTATAAGGGATGTGATTATTATTTCAAAGGTGGATGAGTTGTTGATTTAATTTGATGTTCATGAAATTGAGAATTAAGATTTAGGAGAAACAAGGAGTTGTTATAAAATAATTTTTGAGAGGTTTATTGATTATTATTTTGATGAGGGTTTTTATTAAAAAAGGACTTTGGTGGATGTGTTTATTAAGTTGGAGTAAAAAGGTGTAAAATGAATTATGCTTTATCTTGTGATTATTATTTGAAGTCCACTAAACCTTATTGAGATTGGAAAGGAAAGTTGTGTTCAGTGTGGTAGATTTTATGGAAAACTTCTTGGCATCAAAAAGGTATGGGCACATTCTCCTATTGATTGTTTATTATGGTTTATTTCTGAAATATCATTGGAATGAAAAGGATTTATTGTAGTTTCCTTTTCAAAATTGGTTGGTTGAATTCTTCAAGGTTTTCTTATTTGAGAGTTGTGTTTAAACCTTTTTTATAAGCATAGTTGTTGAAGCCCATTGGTTATGTAAAGAACTTGAAAAGAACATGAGTATCATTGTTATGTGAGATTTGTGGTTGAGCATTGTTGGAAACATTTGAGTTGGTTGATACATGCTTGGACGAGGGTTTTATGAGAAATAGTTGTCCCTTGTAGTGATTGGTTGAGCTGAGTTGATTGAGCCTAGTCAAGTGATTGTGTAAGGTGATTGTTCAAGTTCCATGAAACAAACTATTCTATAATTCTGATTTGAGTTGATATTGAGCTTAGAACATATTGAGTCTCTAACAATTATCTTTATGCTTCTATGAGTTGACTTGAGTTGAGATTGATTTGAGTTGAGTTGAGATCATTTTAGATCATTGTTTTCATCCATTGTAGAGTGCATTGTCATTCATTTTTGAGTTCATATTTGAGCCTTGCATTCATATATTTGTGGATGATATTTGAGTACTACTTGAGCATGATTGATTGAGCCTTTGAGAAGGCCTTTGGGATATATTTTTGGACATATTTGTGGCAGTTTGTGTATGATTGATTGAGCCTTTGAGAAGGCTTTGTGGACAGTTTTTGGGACAAATTTGTGGACAATTTTAGACATATTTGTGGATAGATTTGGGATAGATTTTGATGAGGTTATAAGTGAGCCTATTGAGAAGAGTTGAGCAAGTTCTTGGTGAGCTTGCTAGAGTAGTTTTGAGCAAGTTATTGGTGAGCTTGTTGAGCAGATTTGAGCAAGTTCTTGGTGAGCTTGCTAGAGTAGTTTTGGGCAAGTTCTTGGTGACCTTGATGAGTATATTTGAGCAAGTTCTTAATGAGCTTGCTAGAGCATATTTGGAAAAGTTCTTAGTTAGCTTGTTGGAGAAAATTTGAGCAAGTTCTTGGTGAGCTTGCTAGAGCAGATTTGGACAAGTTCTTAGTGAGCTTGTTGAGCATATTTGGACAATTTTTGTATGAGCTTGTTAACTATTTTTGGACAAGTTCTGTGTGATATTGTTATGCAAATTTGGACAAGTTCTGTGTGAGCTTGTTATTGCCTAGCTTTGAGCAGATCAAAGAAATCATTGTATTGGATAAGGATCCTTATTTCTATGTGAAATATTATAAGGATATTATCTTGTGGAGTACCCCACATTGGGGGAACCACATTAAATCTTGTGTCTCAATTGTGTGTGGTGACTTGTGCTCTTGCTTACTATTGCTATATGAGTTATTAATGTACACTACTATATTTAATTATTGAAATTAAGGAAATTAATTGATATTGGATTGGAAAGAAAGTAAAAAGTGATCTTATACTATTCACACCCCCACTCTTAGTTTAAGCTTGTGTTATTAATTTGTGAGTAGGGATTGGATATTTTGTTTCCTTAGAAAAATATTACCAAAAATATCTTTATTTCATTCATTGAGCTATTATTTCACAAACCAAAGATTATTGCTAACATGAGAGGCTAGAGATACAAAAAATCTACAAGACCACCAAGTTACAATGAGTGCCTTGAGGTACAAATAATGAAGCCACATAGCCTCAAATCTAAAAGGGGATTCGAATAGAGATACTTGGAGTGAACAATCAAGGAGAAGGGGGTTGTGATCAAATCCAATTTGGGGTAGAGAATGAAGGACAACATCACCAAAGGGATAGATGCCATTAAGGGATATTAGGAATATATCAAGACTAAATTGAATAAGTTGACCACCTTATCTACGATTACTCCAAGTAAATTTGGGACCTTTGATATGGATATCCATGAGTTCATTCTCATCCACAAAAGAAGAAAAATCTTCATAGGAATTTACTATTATTTTAGAGCCTCCTTTCTTATCTATGGGGAATAAGGGAGAGTTAAAATATCCAACCAACATCCATATCTCATTGGAGAAAACCTCCCTCATCTGACTCAAATATTTCCAAATATGAAGTCTTCCATATGGGGAGTTTGGAGCATAGATGTTTGATAAAACCCATATATATCGATAGTCTTTACTAAAGAACAAGATATTTATATAGTTTTCTACCATAGACAAGAGTTTACCTTCAACAATATTTGGATCCCACAAGCATAACAACCCACTAGAGGCTCCATTGATAAGGCTTATAAGGAATTCAAAGTGTTTCTAGATATATTGAGAAATACATGAAGTATTTTGGGTATCCAATTTTGACTCTTACAAAATAAAAATGGAAGGTTTTAGGTCTTTCCTGATGGACTTAACCAAACATTGTTTGTTGAGTCCAATGAGGCATCTCATAATCCATGAGAGGATATTCATGTGGAAATTATAAAAGAATATATTTTCCCTCTTCCTTGTGAAGAGAGAAATTTAGATCGGGTATCATTTTCAATTAGACAAGAAAGTAGTTGTTTGGAGGAGAGACTCAAGGTGAGTTGAGTTCTATTGGAAATTTTATTGACACATTCTCTATTATTGATGAGCTAAGAGGAAGGGTGACCTCTTATTTTCCCTGAACCAACATTCACATGTAGCCTTTTATTATTTCTAGTGAAAAGGGGGCTTGGGGAAAAATATTGCTGGGAAGATATTTGCAAGAAGAAAGACTGAGATAAGTGATCTAAGGAGGAGGGCTATGGGGGCCAACATTATCAATAGAAGGAAGAGCCTTAGTAACATAAAAAAAGAAGAAAAAAAATTGGAAATAGGGACCGAAGGACATAACTTAAAATAGTATGAAATATCGATTTGAGCTAGAGGAACATCTTGAAATCTTATTTTGTAGAGGTAAGTTCTTTTGGAGGGCCCCCCAACATACTAGTATCAATGAATGGTAGCTCTTGATTCTGATCATTCAAAGCTTTCTTTGAGGGAACTCAAAGTGGAATATCCTAATTTGAAATAGTTGTAGCAATAGAGAGAGGAGACTTAGAGCCTTTGCCCACCAAAGAAGAAGATCTAGAATTATTGTGGGAATGATGTTGTTTCTAGAATATTACACCTAAAGGTTTTCTTATGGGAGGTACCTTAGAAATTTTAGATATTTTATACTTATATCTCTCCCTCCACCTTGCTCTAAGGGACCCCCACCACCATTAGGGATCATAGGTTCACTCCTTCCACACACATCAATGCCCATGGTTATCTCGATACTATTTGAAATCATAGATCTACCTCCACTACCACCATCACCATCAACAATTGCATCACCATCGCTTATTGCTTCACTCACCGATGTCATTGCCATTGTCAATCATAAAAAAATATTTGCTCACCAACTTGAAACCCTTTTTAATTTTTTATTTTCCAAGCACTTATTTTAATCATGATCAAAACCCTTTCAATCATCTATAAAATTTTAATCATGATCAAAATCCTTACTAGTAGCTATCATGGTTCTACCACCACCTATAAAATTTTAATATCAATCAAAACTCTTGTCACTTCTTGTAAAATTTTAATCACGATTAAAAACCTTGCTACCACCTATAAAATTTTAATCATGACCAAAACCCTTGACAACAACTATCATGGTTTTGCCACTAATAATTTTTTAATCATGATAAAAACCATTGCTATCATCTATAAAATTTTAATCGATCAAAACCCTTGCCATCACCTATAAAATTTTAATCACGATCAAAACCCTTACCAGTAGTTCCCATGGTTCTATCGCAACCTGTAAAATTCTAATCATAATAAAAACCCTTGCCACCACCTGTAAAATTTTAATCATGATCAAAAACCTTGACAGTAGTTGTCATGGTTCTACCATCGCCTATAAAATTTTAGTTACAATACAAATCCATTTCACTACCTGTAAAATTCTAATCATGATCAAAACCCTTGCCAGTAGCTACCATGGTTCTATTATCGCTTGTAAAATTTTAATCATGATAAAAACCCTTCCTATCGCTTGTAAAATTTTAATCACGATCAAAACCCTTTCCTGCAACTATCATGGTTATGTTGTTGCCCGTTTAGCTTGAAACCCTTTTTAATTTTTAATTTTCCAAGAACTTATTTTAATCATGATCAAAACCCTTGCTATTGTCTATAAAATTTTAATCACAATAAAAACCCTTGCCCATCCAGTAATATATTATGAGCATCAATAGTATTTTTTATTTTTTATCTACTACCTATATCCATTTCTATTGATAGAATTAATGATATTTTTTGAACCTCTCTCAATTGAAATAATTTTTTATTCCTTTTCAATTGTAATCTTAATCTCTCTAATAATTTATCTAGCTTATATATAGTTGTTATTTAAATTTCCATATGGTTTAGAGAAATCAAGGAAGTTTTTTATCATTATATAAAAATAATATCTTTACTCTAAATTTTCTATGGAAGCATCTATTAAACTATGGAATGCATACAAAAATTCCTAAATACCTCCTATTATGATTGTCATTATACTTAATAAATAATAATTTTTTGGTATTGGAATGCTAGCATACAACTCTTATGCATAAGAGGATGTTAGTTTTAGGAAACTACTATTAAAATAAACCACACTCACACAAAATACTAAAAAATAAATCACATACATCAAATAACTCAATATCACTATGCAAAAATCAATTACAAAAATAAAACAATCTCACAGTAACACTGAATCATGGGCTTCTTCGAGGGGGCAACCTCCTTCAATATTTCATTAGCTTGCAAAATGATAATATCGTACATGGCTTCATATATTTTTAAAGAAAAACTTCATGTAACCCTACCTAAATGCTCAAGAGGTGGCTTACATGCAAAATGCCACTTGAGCTAGAATCTTCCACAAAATGGCGGTTACAATCTTGATAAAAATGGTTACTTGAAATGGTACCACTTGGCGAGATATCTTACTACATCAGTTACAATATTGATAAAAATGGTTACATGAGATGGTACCACTTTGCGAGGTACCTTTATCGCCACCTACATTAATAAGTATTGCATAATAACATTAAAATGGGATCCCCACGTTGGAAGTGGGTTATTACATAGGTAAATGAGAATTACAACATGGTGTTAGGATAGGATCCTAACATGTCCTTCCCCTTCAAAAACCTTTGTCCCCAAAGCTGAAATTGAAGAAACTGGTGTTGGAGTTGCTGGAGAGACTCCCATGTAGCATATTATGGCTGGAGCCTATGCCACTGGACAAGGATTTCTATTATGGTACGATTGCAGAGAGTGCGGGTACGATGATCCAACAATTGTTCTAGTTTGAGTAATATGGACCCTTCCTCATCCAATTCTAGTAATGCTGATTGAACCTATACCTGTGTGCCCAAAAATTTATTGAGAGATGAAACATGGAAAATAGGATGGAGCTTGGAGGTGGGTGGAAGAACCAATTTGTAAGCAGTGGAACCAATCTACTATAGGACTTGGTAAGTCCCATAGAATTTTGTAGTAAGTTTTTGGCATCGATGAAGTTGGAGGGATGACTGTTTATATGATTGCAAGCAAAGAAAAACCATATCACCCACATCAAAGCTATGCTTGGATCGATGTTGATTGGCCTATTGTTGCATCTAATTTTGGGCCATGTCCAAATTATGCTTTAGATGGTGAAGGACATCGGTCTGCTAGTGAAGAGTAATGTCAACTGCCTGGACCTTGGAGCTGCCTGGAATGTATGAAGAAGGCATGGGTGGAGGGCACCCATAAATAACCTCAAAAGGAGCGAGTTTGGTAGTTGTATGATAGGACGTGTTGTACCACCATTCGGTCAAAGGAAGCCACTTCGCCTATTGAAAAGGATGATCTGATGCAAAGCAACGAAGATAGGCCTCCAAATATTTGTTGACAATCTTAGTTTGACCATCTGTTTGCAGATGATAGGATAAACTCATTTTGAGCTTCATTCCATGCAACTTAAACAACTCTTGCTAGAAATGACTAGTGAATATTGGGTCTCGATCGGACACAATGGAGGTGGGCATACCATAAAGGCAAAAAATGGAATCGAGGAAGATTTGGGCAATGGTGGAAGCTGTGTAAGGATGGGCAAGGGGATAAAAATGAGCATAATTCTAAAGGAGACCCACTACCATAAGAATAATAGAATTACCACCTGATTTAGGTAACCCTTCAATAAAATCCATAGAAATATCATTCCAAACTTGATTTGGAATGGGCAAGGGTTGAAGAGTACCCGGAGAATGAACTGTTTCACCTTTCATTCATTGGCAGGTATCACAAGCTACCACGAAGTCATGGATGTCCTGTTTCATCCCTTTCTAGAAGAATGTGTGCTTGAGGTTTTCATACGTTTTGAGAAATCCAGAATGACTTACAGAGGGAGCAGTGTGTAGTTCCTTCATGAAGAGGTCACGGAGTGGTGAGGCACAGGGAATAACAAGGCATTGGCAATAATGCAAATCTTGGCCATCCCAATTGTATCCTGGGGATGAAGTCGGATTAGCTTGAAGTGAAGCCATCAAAGCTTGTAGGTCTGCATCTTGAAGTACCTCCTATCGTAAGGAATATATCCATTGGGGGATAGGTGCGGAGATAGCACATATCATACTGAGGGCCTCAAATTGGCGAGAGAGAGCATCATCCATAAGATTTTCTTTACCCTTTTTATAGGTGATATCATAATCATAGCCCATGAGTTTATAAACCCATTTTTGTTGTTCTGGGGTAGCAACCCGTTGTTCTAAGAAATATTTGAGACTCTGATGGTCTGTTTTAATGGAGAAATGATGCCCAATAAGATATGGTCTCCAATGGGTGACAACATGTAAGATGACCAACATCTCCTTGGCATATGTAGATTTTCCCAAATTATGCTTAGAGAGTGCCTTAATGGTGAAGGCCAAGGGTATCCCTTATTGCATCAATATTTCCCTAATTCCACGATCAAAAGCATCACTCTCAATGATGAATGGTTTAGAGAAATCTTGTATGGCTATAACAGGTGTGGTGGTCATGGCATGCTTTAATTCAAGAAAGGCTTGATCAGCGGGTCCTGTCCAAGTGATATATTCCTTATTTAACATACATGTGAGGGGAGCTGTTATTTTCCCATAATTAAAAATAAATTTCCTATAATAACCTATAAGTCCTAAGAATCCCTGAAGTCCTTTGAGAGTGTGGGGTTTTTCCCAATCCTGAACTGCCTGAATCTTCTTAGGGTCAACCTTGACACCATGTTTGGAAAAATGTGTCCTAAATACTCCACTTCAGTCAGACCAAATGAGAACTTAGATTGCTTAGCAAAAAGTTGATGTTGGGCCAATAACTGTAATTTATGATCCACATGCATAAGGTGTTCTTCCCATGAGTGGCTATAAACTAATATACCATCAAAGAAAACCAAGATGAACTTCCACATGAAGGGATGGAAAATGTTGTTCGTAAGGCTTTGAAATGTAGATGATGCATTTGTCAAACCAAATGGCATTACCAAGAACTCATAGTGACCTTCATGAGTATGAAAAGCAGTTTTTGGAATATCCTCGTCCTTGAGCCTGATTTGATGGTACCCCGAATGAAGGTCCAACTTGGAGAAGTACATAGCTCCATGTAATTCATCCAACAATTCATCCACTATCAGAATGGGAAATTTATCCTTGATGGTGATCTTATTGAGCTCACGGTAGTCTATGCACAATCACCACGAGCCATATTTCTTGTAAACTAGCAAAACTAGAGAAGAATAGGGACTGGTACTGGGTCGAATGACACCTACCTTGAGCAATTCCTGTACCAATTCTCAAATTTTGACTTGATAGCATGAGGATACTGGTACGATTTGATGTTCGATGGTGTACAACTCAAAATTTGTGGAATAGCATGGTCATGAGAGCAATGAGGTGGCAGTGTAGTTGGTTCTGAAAAGATACCATTGTGTTTGGTTAGAACAAGTTGCAAATCTACTAGAAGTGGATCTGCTATAGAAGTGGGTGGCTGAATTGAAAATATTTGTGCAATGACCCCACGAGAAGACTTTTTCAACAACTTATCTATGCGATTGGAACTAATAATTTGTGTAGGACCAGCCTTGATACCCTTGAGGGTATATGTTTGTCCATTTTGTGAAAATTGTAGCCATAGTTCTACAAAGTTGCAGGAGAAAGTGCCTAAGGTGCTCATCCATTGGGATCCTAAAACATCACATCCTCCCAATTGGAGGGAAAACATATCTTGCTTGAGTTCATAATCCCCTATCTGAATTTTGATATTTTGACATTTACCTTTACAAGGTAAGGTGCCTCCATTGGCCACCATGACTTCAAAATAATTACATGAGTGTATATAGTAGTTGGTCCGTTTTGCCACCTGAGGATCAATAAATTTGTGCGTACTTCCTGAATCAATAAGAATTGTGAGACATTAGAATTTGAAATAACCCATAAATTTCATGGTTTTTGGGGTGGTAATCCTGGCAAGAGCATGGACTAAAATTTTCTTGGTTTTTCTGATGGTTCCTCTTCCTATGGATTTGGTGCCTCAGTTGTATCACTCTTCTCATCACTATGGTCACTGTTTTTTGGTTTCTCCACATCTATTAAAAACAATCTCTTATTTGCACATCTATGCCCCTTTGTAAACTTTTCATCACAATTATAACATAACCCTTGGGTGCGACACACATCCATTTCCTCTGTAGTCAGCTGCTTGGGAGCAGGAGGTTTATTATTAGTATGGTTTTGGACCCGAGGAGGGAAATAAGGTTGGTTATGCAAAAATCATGGTGTTCGCCTTTGACCTGAGAGTTTAGATTCAGCCAATCGGGCTAAACTGATAGCATCCATCATGGTGTGGGGTTTGAACATATTGACTATAGCCTAGAGATCATCACATAACCCACTAACAAAACAACTCATAAAAATCCCCCATTCAAACCCTTAGTTTTATTGGCCAATTTCTCAAATTGGGTCTAGTAATCATGAATTGATGTGGTTTGTTTCAGCTTTGTTAGTGCACCTGTAAAGTCATCATAGGCATTAGGGCCAAATCGGGTGAGTAGTTGGGACTCAAAGTCCTCCCAGGATAGATCAAGGTTAGCAACCCATAGCCATTGGAACCAGTGTAAGGCCTCAGATTCTAGGTTGAAGGAAGCCATCTGAACCTGATGATAGACAGGGACATTATGGATTCGGAATAACTGATCAACCCGACATAACCACCCATAGAAATCCTTTCCATTGAACTTAGGAAAGTCTAATTTAGGTATTCTAAAGGTTGGATACTGATAAAAGTGATTGTCATCTGGTTTTCATTGACCTCGTTCAAATTTTTCAGCATGGTGTTTAGTTTTGGTACTACCATGCAATTTGGTCTCCATCTTTGTGAGTTGTTCTTCTAAACGGATTCTAGTGTTATCTTGATCTAGTCGAAGCTCTCAAATCTCTATGCCTATATTATTTTTTGTAGAGGTCAAGTCAGTAATGGATTTTTGCAGGTCGGCCAATAATGTGCCCAAGTCTAAATCCTTTTGTTGTTGTCCTCGAGTACCGCTTGCCATTTCGGTCCCTCTTGTAATGGTTTACTAAAAATAGACCTCAAATTTTCAGGAGTTACTATTTTTAGTAACGGTCCAAAATTAAATTTTGGAAATGAGTTGCAACATTGATTTTAGGATAGGATCCACTTCGATGGTTGTTTTATCTGAGTGATCAATGAGGAGATATACTGAATTTCTTAACTTTTTGTGATCTCCTGTTGGTTGCAAGTCGATGTCAAGGTAATTTCTTCCATTTGTACTTAAAATTTCACCAATTAGTCCTTAAGGGTCTTTTGTGTAGAATAAAAATTAGATTATATTCCCAAAAAATTGGATCAATTTGATGGACCGATGAAAATTTATGGCCTTAGCAAGAAAAATCAAAATTTGCTATTTTTAGAAATTTGGTGCAAAATTTGACCAGGATCTGCCAAGGACAATTTTGTCTAGAATAGAGTGTAGAATTTTCTACTAAATTTTTGAGTCAATATGAGCTTTGTGTGAAGAGATATACCTATTTTAATAGAATTTTTTTTTCCTACTTTGTTGACAAGTCTACTGGTGTTCTCTCTTTTTTATTTGGAGTTACAATTCAAAATTTGCCCTCTGGAATCAACTATCACTAACTTGTGTAGTCTGTACCCTGACCACTATTTCACTCATTGTTCTCTGGTCCTATCACACGTACTAGGGTTATTGACACAATTGCTGCTTTTGACCTTAGGGAATTTTTTGATACTGACAACTCTGTTTCTGACACTAAAAGTTTGTAATTTTGGACTGGTACAAAGGACTGTTACTGTCATTGTCCTGACTGTTCAAATTCTGACCACAGGTTGTTTCAAACACTTGTAGTCATTTGTATTGACTATTGGTGCATGCAAGTTATTTTTGTGATAGGGAAAGCCTTCTTCGTATGCTCACTTTTGGGGATGGTGAATGCAGGTTAGCAGAACAAGAATGGGTTGATTTGCAAGGGGATCATACTTTTTTTTTTTTCATGAACTAGGTATGCTAAGTAACGGAGTATGTAATACCCATAGGCCCTCTATTATACCGTAGTGATGAACAATAGTTCTTGGACCAATATTTCAGGCCACTACTCAAGGAGGATTCCACACATACCCTTGAGCACACTATCTACCTCTCTGATAGTACGAGAGGGTAATCGTCCGGGATGTTGTGTCCCGTGGACTATGGATAATACAAGGCTAAAAAGCTTCCTAATGGATAAAATATTGTTTAAACCTAGATTGTATCTCAATATACCCAAAGATACGTGGGAGCTCAATTTTATGCGTGAGTGTTGTCTGTGGCCTAGGTATTGGAGGCTGATCGCCCCTCACTTCACTAGATGCTTTATGGGCTATCTAGCTTAGCCAATAACGATATCTCATTCATGATATTTTAAAATCCCAGACATAGGGTTTCTAACCTACACAACTACTATATTTTTTTTTGGTATTTTTTTATTTTCTGCAAAAAAAATGACTGTACTTTTTGGAATTTTTTTTATAAAGTAAAAAATAGAAATAAAAACACACAGGAAAATTATACCTAATAGGCAGAATGACTGGCAATAATCATCTTAGTTGAAGTAGAACTTGGCCCTGGAAAGCGCTCTGATACCACTTATTAGGAACCTACTATTAAAATAAAGCACACACACAAAATACTAAAAAATAACTCACATACATCAAATAACTCAATATCACTATGCAAAAATCAATTACAAAAATGAAACAATCTCATAGTAACACTGAATCGCGGGCCTCTTCAAGGGGGAAACCTCCTTCAATATTTCATTAGCTTTCAAAAGGATAATATCGTACATGGATTCATATATTTTTAAAGGAAAAATTCATGCAACCCTACCTAAATGCTCAAGAGGTGGCTTACATGCAAAATGCCACTTGAGTTAGAATATTCCACCAAATGGTGGTTATAATCTTGATAAAAATGGTTACATGAAATAGTACCACTTGGCGAGGTATCTTACTACATCAGTTACAATAGATGGTACCACTTGGTGAGGTACCTTTATTGCCACCTACATTACTAAGTATTACATAATAGCATTAAAATGGGATCCCCACTTTGGAAGTGGGTTATTACATAGGTAAATGAGAATTACAACATGGTGTTAGGATAGGATCATAACAGTTAGAGCCATATATAAACTCATAATTGATGGCATCACAATATATGGTACACTATAAATAAAATAAAATATATAAAATTACATGAAAGTCTCATCCAACTTTCTTGTGAGTGAACATGACCATCTTCTTGAGCCCCCACCTCCTATGGACTTGCCCAATGACCATGCTTCATACCTTATCTCTAAAAATCACCCCATCTTAGATGAAGATAGTCCTTTGTAGCTATATTGGTTTACTTTCTTTTACTTATACATTAGACTCTCTATTACTTCAATGAGCTTACGCATACTCAATTTGACATGTATTTCATGAGGGTTCTCTCCCATGTTTATAGTCATATGGAGCTAGATATTACATCCATGGATAACTCTAGATGGACATATGGCAACACTTTCTAGAGATGTTCTTTTTTTACTCTTTCTATAATATCAAGATAATATAGATATATTTATTGGACTTTTCCTATTACATTTTATACTTACATGACATAGTCCAAAGATCACATGTTTCTAGAGATTTTTCTTTTGGAATTTCCCTACAGGGTTATGCATAGCAACAAATCATCGTTAATTTGTGAATATTAATATTTTTAAAATTTTAAATTGGCGAATATGGGGATGCTTGACCAAGGCCCATTCAACTAAATTTTTTTGGGTTGAAATTTTTTCTAGGTCATTTTACCCCATGTTGATAATAATTTATCCCCTTTTTTAATATCACCAACATTCTCGCCTAAATCATGGACATTTTTCACCTTGATATTATAATTTTTTCATTCATCCCTCCAAATTTACTTCTTACACCATCAATATATATACCTAACATGAAAACCATACCCATAAAGCTAAAATATTCATTCTCATAAAAAATGACCTACAGTAGGGAAAAATAATATGCAAAAACCTTATGTGATCGATTGTAGAGAGAAAAATAGATGATTGACTAAGAAAAATAAAAACCAATTATAGAGGAGCATTGGATTGATATAAGAGCTAATTGATTATAGAGGAGCAACTGATCATCAAAATATTCAATCAATTATAGAATTCTCCTATATAACTCCTCTACAATCGATAGATAGAAATATCGATAGGTTGTACCCTTGCAATCAATCCACACTCGACTATAGAGTTGTAGCCAAGAATGGACTGGTTGTAGGGGTTCACCTGATCCACACTTGACTAAAGAGGTGAAACCATGTGTGTATCAGTTGTGGGGGTGAAACCTATGAACACTCATGTCAATCGATTGTAGAGGTGCAATCGATCGATAGAAGATCGATTGGTTTTACAGGAGTAGCTGATTAGTAGAGATTTTTCTATAAGGTGAATTTTTTGATCTACAACTCCATTTTTTATTTTTTTAAATGACCTAGCTAATCAGTTTGGAAATTGGTAAAATCCTCAAAAACCCCTCAAAAGACCTCAAAAATGAGCTTTGAAGTTTCTAAAGTGTTATATCGAAGAAAATAAGTAGAGATCTAGTAAGGGTAATGTGTAGAAACCCTTAAAGGATGTTAGATCTAGGCAACCTAAAATTATGGATTTGGTAAATATTATTGTCTTATCACAAGAATATATGAAAAATGAGTGGTAGCAATATTTTACAATTGATTCGCTCTATTTTTATAATTTTTGGTGAAAATAAAGGCAATTCCCCATGTTTTCTTCATGATTTTGGACATGATTCACCTCGATTTCAAAACTAATTTACCCTATTTTTATAAATAGATTTCGGGTTTGACCCCTTATCTATAACCTTGTTTCCCTATAATTACATAATAATTTCAAAAGCACTTTGGATTTTTCTTTTCAACTTTTCTATAATTATATAATACTTCCAAAATTGCTTTGAATTATCATAAAATTTTAGAGATTCTATTATTTACAACATAGTTCCTTGTGAGAAAGATATTTGACAAACATAATTTAGCATGACAAGACACTTTTATTATTCACTTTTATTATTCATTTTCATCATACACTTTTAGTATTCACTCTTACCATTAACATTTATATTGATTGTTATTTTTACCATGACATGTCCCTATCAGAATATTCTTTATATACTCCTTCCATACAAAAATTCTATTATTTAATAATTATTGAAATATTCTTCATGAAACCACTCCATCACAAGTATCTTGAACAAGTTTTTAAGTCATAATATTTTCTAACAAGCCATCCCATGATATATTCTACACACTCCTTATACTACTACACATACAATAAACATGAAAAGTTTTGATGCCAACAAATCCTATCCTAATTTTTACTTTACTCTTGGAGTAGGTCTAATATACTCTAGATAATGAAATATCTCAAGATTATTATTGTCCATCCATTTATTGATAGGCTTAACATCTAACTCACCAAGCTTGTAGGTACCGTTATCATGTATGGCTATAATTTGATATAGAACCATATACATTTGTAGAAATATTTATGCTTCCTCTTTTTATTTATGGCATCATATACCGTCACCGTGCCACTGACCTTGAAGAGAGATCCCTTTAGCTTTTTGTCTCGATATTATTTTTTTCATCATCTTCTTCGCAATGTGCTCCTATATCACCTATCATATTTTAACTAACTAGTGTAGTCATACAACCTATTCTTTCATGGACTCCCTTTATTTCTTCCTATTATGTATCAACATCCATATAGTTAGAATATCATATTCATGGGAAGAACATGATCAAAACCATACTTCAACTAGAATGGAGATCACCATATGATTTACTTTATTGTGTCCTATAAGCTTATGATATCTACAAACAATAATATCAAAACCAACCTCCATATATCTTCCATTATACAATGGTATCTTCATCCTCCATAAAGTGCACATAGGTATAGATCTTCCTTCAGCAAGAACTTCATACCTCATATTGACATTCTTCATTTCTCAATATTGTCGTGCATCAACTCTCACACACTAGGGGACAACAACTCTCAAAGTGTTCAACAATATCAGGTTGTTTTTAGCTAATATTAAGTATTTTTTCTCTGTGTTAGTGTCTCAACAACCACCATTAAAAACAAGAATTTAATAGCTAATAATAGTGCCTAGCATGCATTTACAAAATTAGGGTATTTTATTTTTATCATATAAAAAACCTTGTCTTTCAACATTTGCAAGTACTAAATATTATAACTTTTTGTTATGTATATCACATAAAACACCTTCTATCTTCAAACAACCAAAGAATACAACCACTACTCTGATACTGCTTATTGGACTAGTAAGGTGTTAGACCACTTTCATTAATAAAAGATAATAAACATATATAATGTAGGTAAGGTGATTGATTTAGATAACTATTTTTTAAACATTTATTCAGGTGTATCTCCTATATCTAACCTAACTATATTACATCATGATGTAGTAAATTCCTAACATGACAAGGATTTAAGAAGAAGAAAAATAGAAGTTAAATATAATATTTATTATTTTTAAAAATATTTTTACTACAAAATATTATAACATTTATAATATATTTCTATATGATCTTTAGTTGTTAGACTATGAGTTGTTTTGGATGAAAAGACCATTATATTAATAAAATAATGTCTAAACACTTTGGGTTTGGTAATAACCCTCTAACACACATTTTTTATTGAACTAGTTATATTATTTGGTTAATTAGAAGATTAATTTAAACTAGATTATTTGTACATGCATAACTATTTAATGTATATAAAAAAAAAAAAACTTATTTAATAAACCCATATGTATATTTCATTTGTATATAAATAAGTGTTTGTATTATTTATAATAAATTTTAACTTGCATATAATAAAACTCCAAAACTTAACTTTGAGTAAAGAGTTTTATGTACGGTATATAATTATTTTGAATATACCATCTTTTAAATGCAATAGATTTTTTTTTTTTTATAAGTTTATTTTTTATTTTTTAATAAATTTGTAAATAAATGTTGTTTTAATTAATTGACTGATTTTTTTTTGGAAAAAAAAACTTAATAAATAATATATATAATTGGTAGAAACAATAATAATGGATTGATTAAGTTAATTCCATGGCAAAAAAGTAAATATAAATTTAGACATCCTTATAAAAAGCAACCTCAAGATAAGTTTTTTTATTAAATTTATTAATATAATTTATAATAGATACATAAGGATTTTATAAATAAAATATTCAACATCTTATCCTTATCCTTGTATATAATATTCTATTTTATAATTAAAAAATACATAAACATAACATAAATCTAAAACTCTAATTGTAATGAAAGTTTTTAAATGTAGTCTTTTTAAAAAGGTATACAATACAAAGAAATTATATTTCCTATTACATGGGGACCAATAAGTGATCATTTATTTAAACTATATTATTGATATATTATCTTTGAATTGATGGTATTTTTAAAAGAAGTTCATAATTTATTAAATTAGGTCAACATAACATGAGAGTATAATATATTTTATTTATATATAAATAAAAAATATATAAATACAATCCCTATAAATAGTTCTATTGATTTCTAATGAGTATGGGAAACATAAGTTCAATTATCTCGCATTGATGGTTCACCTAATGCCACTTAAAAAGAGGTGTAATTGGTGTATATTACCAAAAAAAAACATTATAAGGATTATATTATGAGTAGGTTTGAGGGTGGTTGTTGATGTAATTTGTAAAAGTTCTCCTAAAAAAAATTATATTTTTTATAAATTAAATCAAACCTTTAACTAAAAGTAGATAATAATAGATAGTTACGTTAAAGAAAAAATAATAAAAATATATATTATCATATATAAATTTTTAAATTAAACATTTTGTTTTAAAATACTTAATTTTAACCAATAATTAAACTCTAAGATAATAAGGAGGATTTTTAGGAACCTTGAAAGACCAGTTTTTCATGCATTGGTAGTTCCCTTGTTCATCATTTTGCTTTGGAGTTCCTTGAAAGATTTTATTTGGTTGATGACAGAGCCATGGAGAATGTTTTGGTGAATACCATCAAATCCAAGTGGAAGTTAGAATTTGGTTGTGGTGACACTTTCATTTTGGTCAAATTTGAGCCTCTTCATCGGTCTTCCAGTAGCAAATCTTCAAGTGGGAAGCACAAAATACCCATCATCATTGAGCAAGATAAATAATTACCAAAAAATAAGCCTATTCTAAAAAATAATTAAACATTGTAGGTCTTCCTGCTCATTCTTAACCCCAAAAGGGAGTTATTCCCTTGAGTCCCTTAAGTGGGTTGTCAAGCCATAATCAACACAAACCAAAACAAGATTCCCTCTTAGACTTGGAAGAGACGTTGATGTCCATGTCTAGAGCATCCAAGATGATTTGAACTCTCTTTTAGCAAGTCATGAAGATGGTTGAAGACCTCAAGAATGAAGGGTGCATTAAGGCAATAAGTGAAGAGCATGAAGTATCCATTGGGGGTTCTTCTTGCTTGGTTCCTTTGTTCTCAAGGTGGCATCTCTTTTTTGTTTCCTCCCTCAGACTAGTGCCTATTGTACTATTTTGGGGTATTTTACCTACTATGTCATCTTTGTTGCTGTTATCCATGGGTCTAGCCCATGACATGGTATCCTTATCTGTTCACCATACAAGAGTTTTTCTTTTTCTGTTATTTGTTGTCATCCTTATCCTATGGAGGATAAAATTGGATAAGAGGCAAGTGTTCGAGAAGATACTCTCCAGCGATTACTCTACTTTATTTCCTGCTTTAATTTTTTTTCTTTTTACCACTGCTGGTGAAGATTAGCTTTTCTATTTTTACCACCATTGGTGAAGATTAAAACACTGGGCAGAGAGGTCTATAAATTAAGTGTAACCTGTATGCATGATATACAAGAGTGATAACAAGATATGAGACTCTATTTTTATAGAGAGTTTTAATATGTAATCATTGATTTGTCTTCTTAAGAAAGGATCTAATATTTTGTGGATGTAGGCACAATTACCGAACCACGAGTATATTTCTTTTCATTTTCTTTCCAAAGTCCCAACAACTGGTATCAGAGCCAACTTGGTTCACTTGCGTCTGGATCAAATATGGAAGCAAACACCTCTACTCGTATGGTTAGCTTAGATGGCAACAACTGGTTAATATGGAAAGCCAAGATGGAATATCTTCTCTATTCGAGGGACCTCAACCTACCGATTAAAGTAGAACAGAAGCCATACGACATATCCATTGAGGATTGGACAAATATGAACTAGAAAGCAACTGCTTGCATCCATCAATGGTTGGATGATATTGTGTTTCACCATATGGTGAAATAAACTAGTGCAAACCCTTTATGAAAGAAATTGCATGACTTGTATGAGAGAAATACAGCCAAAAATAAGGTATTTCTAATAATAAATATGGTAAAATTGAAGTTTAAAGAAAATGGGTTTGTTGCAGAGCACCTAAATGAGATGCAGATTATTGTAAATCAGTTAGTGGCTATGAATATGGTGTTGGATGATGAGATGCAAGCAATTTTGTTGCTAATATCACTACTAGATAGCTAGGAGAATCTTGTTGTATC
Organism: Wollemia nobilis; assembly: GCA_028583015.1. Classification (NCBI taxonomy): domain Eukaryota; kingdom Viridiplantae; phylum Streptophyta; class Pinopsida; order Araucariales; family Araucariaceae; genus Wollemia; species Wollemia nobilis. The sequence continues at coordinate 2,464,561 of JAQPPZ010017037.1, forward strand.
CCTGAGCAACTTGATACCCAATGGAGTTGTTACCATGAGTCAAGTTACAGGCAGTTTTTTGAATGAAGAAGTGAGGAGAAAATCTTCAAATTCCTCCCAATCATAGGCATTGATTGCTGAAGAACGGGGAATACCAAAGAACCGAGGAGATAACAATCAAGGAAAATCAAAAGGGATATCCAAATCAAGAAAAGGAATAACCTGCTACTACTGCAGAAGCCTGGGCACATGAAGAGGGAGTGTAGGAAGCATAAAAGAGATCAAAAGGAAGGGAAATATGGTGATGAAAATAAAGAACATCAAGAAACCACTATAGTTGCATCTAGTGATGTTCTAATATTCTTAATGTGTGGTGAAGACTGTATCAATGTAGCGTGTGAAGATTCAAACTGGGTGGTTGACTCAGGAGCATCCTTCCATGCCACTTCACATAGCAATTTATTTATCACGTACAAGTTAGGAGACTTTGGTTCAGTAAGAATGGGAAATAATGGAGTGTCTAAAATTGTTGGAATGGGTGATGTTTGCATCACAACCAATGTTGGTTATAAGCTGGTACTCAAGGATGTGAGGCATGTTCCAAATCTCAGGTTGAATCTCATATCAACTGGAAAGCTTGATGATGAAGGGTATGAGACATAGTTTGGCAATTGATTATGGAAGATAAAAAATGGCTCTTTGGTTGTGGCAAGAGGAAAGAAGTGTTGCTCTTTATAGGACCGAAGCCCAGTTATCCAAAGATGAGGTGAACACTATTTTTGATGAATATATATCTGGTATGTGGCATCGATGACTTGGTCACATAAGTGAAATTGGTTTGGAGACTTTGGTGAAGAGGAATTCTCTTCCAAATCTCAAAGGTACGTCATTGGCTACGTGTGATCATTATTTAGTAGGAAAACATCATAGAGTTTCTTTTTCACATGCTAAGGCCAAACGGAAAATTGAGATTCTTGATCTAGTTTATTCTGATATATGTGGCCCTATGAGCATGAAAAATCTTGGTGGTGTTTTGTACTTTGTTAGTTTTATTGATGATGCATCCAGAAAAGTTTGGAGCTTTACCATGCAAAGCAAATATCAAGTGTTTGAAATATTTCAAAGGTTTCATGTTATGGTTGAAAGGCAAACTTCCACGTCCTTTAAATTATTTTGTATAGATAATGGTGGAGAGTACACCTCAAATATATTTGAGGAATATTGTCCAAAACATGGGATAAGACATGAGAAGACTGTCCCTTACACGCCACAACACAATGGTGTTGTAGAAAGTATGAACCAAACCATAGTTGAAAATATTAGAAGCATGCTTTCTTCAACTAAGTTATCAAAGGATTTTTTGGGTGAAGCCATGAGTACATCTTGCTATTTGATAAATTTATCTCCTTCAAATCCATTGGAAGATGATGTGCCAGAAAGAGTGTGGATCAGCAAGGAGGTATCTTATTCACATTTGAAAGTCTTTGGATGCAAGGCTTTCATACATGTACCTAAGAAGCAGTGAAGCAAGCTAGATGACAAAGCAATCCAATGTATATTTTTGGGTTATGGAGGTGATGAGTTTGGGTACAGGTTATGGGATCCCAAGGCCAAGAAGTTGCATAGAATCCAAGATGTGGTTTTTCATTAAAAACAAACATATTCTAATTTTGACAAAGAAGAAGAACCAAAGAGAGTTGTAGATGAGCTACCAAAAACACAAGATCCTTTACCCATCCATGAAAATGAAGGGCATCAAGCTCAATATGAAGAAGATCAAGTTTGGGGTGATGAGGATCAACAATCATATGATGATGATGCACATGGTAATGATGATGTGCATGGTGATGTTAAGCATGGGGAGAAAAATCCTCAAGAAGAACCACCTATGCTGAGAAGGTCACAAAGGGAAAGGACAAACTCAACAAAATATCCTTCATCAGAGTATATCACACTCACTAAAAGTGGTGAACCAGAATGCTTTAAAGAAGCTATGATGCATGAGCATAAATAAAAATGGAAGAAATCTATGCAAGAAGAACATAAGTCCTTGTATAAGAACAAAACTTATGATTTGGTTGAGCTACCAAAAGGGTGAAAAGCCTTAAAGAACAAGTGGGTGTTTAGGCTGAAAAATGATATGAGATATAAGGCAAGGTTGGTAGTGAAAGGTTTCGGGCAGAAAAAGGGTGTTGATTTTGACAAAAAAAATTCTCCTGTTGTGAAGATGCCTTCTATTCGTATTGTCCTAGGCCTAGCTGCTAGTCTAGACTTAGATATTGAGTAGCTGGATGTCAAAACAACTTTCTTACATGGAGATCTAAAAGAAGAACTATATATGGAGCAGTCGGAAGGTTTCCTAGTAAAGGGCAAGGAGCACATGGTATGCAAGTTGAAGAAGATCTTATATGGGTTAAAACAAGCACCAAGACAATGGTATAAAAAGTTTGACTCTTTTATGATGAATCAAGGCTTCATTAGAACCACTACAAACCACTGTTTTTACTTAAAAAAATATTCAGAGTCTTCCTTCATTATTCTTTTGTTGTATATTGATGATATTCTTATCGTTGGTCAAGATGTTAATCTGATTGATAGGTTGAAGAAGGTACTGAACAAGGTCTTTGAAATGAAGGATCTAGGGGATGTAAACCAAATTTTGGGTATTACAATAAAGCGTGATATAAGGAACAAGAAGATATGGCTATCATAAGAAAAGTACATTAAGAAGATACTTGAAATATTTAATATAAAAATGTCAAACCTGTGAGTACGCCATTAGCTAGTCACTTCAAGTTGAGTGTCAAGTCATCTCCAACCAGTAATGAGAAAAAGAAAGAAATGGAAAATATCCCCTATGCTTCAACTGTAGGGAGCTTAATGTATGCTACAGTGTGTACAAGGCCCGACATAGCACATGCTACTAGTGTAGTTAGTAGATATCTTGCAAATCCAGGCAAGCAACATTGGGAAGCTATAAAATGGATCCTAAGGTATCTAAGAGGCACCTCTAAAGTTTACCTATATTTTGGAAACTCACCACCTATGGTGGAAGGCTATACAGATGCAAATATGGCAGGAGATCTTGATAGTAGAAAGTCTACTTCTGGTTACTTTTTTACTTTTGCAGGAGGAGCCATCTCTTGGCAATCAAGGCTGCAAAAATATGTTGCACTTTCGACTATAGAGGCAGAGTACATTGCTGCCACAAAATCCTGTAAGGAGATGCTATGGTTTAAATGTTTTCTTATGGAGTTGGGTTTGCAACAAAAGGAGTACGTGATTAAGTGTGACAGTCAAAGTGCCATTGATCTGAGCGAGAATGCTACATTCCACTACAGAACCATGCACATTGATGTGCGATATCATTGGATTAGAGATGTCCTTGAAAATGGTTTGGTGAAGATTAACAAAATTCATACTGATCAAAATTTGTCAGACATGATGACGAAGACAGTGCCAAAAGAAAAGCATAAATTGTGTAAAGCTTTGGTAGGCATGAATTTCATGTAAGCCTTGAGTAGGGGGAGATTGTTGCCGTTATCCATGGGTCCAACCCATGACGTGGTATCCTTATCTGTTCACCATATAAGAGTTTTTTTTCTATTATTTGTTGTCATCCTTATCTCGTGGAGGATAAAAGTGAATAAAAGGAAAGTGTTCAAGAAGATACTCTCTAGCGATTACTCTGCTTTATTTCTTGCTTTATTTTTTCTACTTTTTACCACCATTAGTGAAGATTAGTTTTTCTACTTTTTTCCACTGCTGGTGAAGATTAGTTTTCTGCTTTTTACCACTGGTGGTAAAGATTAGCTTTTCTATTTTTGACCACCATTGGTGAAGATTAAAACGCTAGGCATAGAGGTATATAAATTAAGTGTAATCTGTATGCATGATATACAAGAGTGATAATAAGAGATGAGACTCTATCTTGATAGAGAGTTGTAATATGTAATCGTTGATTTGTCTTCTCAAGAAATGATCTAATATTTTGTGGACGTAGGCACAATTGCCGAACCACGAGTATATTTCTTTCTTCATTTGCTTTCCAAAGACCCAACAATCTCAAGATGATCTCCTTGTATTCTCCCTATTATGTTGTTTTGGGATGTTCTCCATATTATGATGCTTCAAGATGATATCCTTAGGTTTCTGATGTGTTGTTGCATTGACGTGGAGGTCTTCTTCTTCTTTTTTTCTACCATTGTAAAATGTTTTGGGATCACTTTCAAAACCCCATCTTCCTATCAATAAAAAAAATTAAGTTAATAACCAGATCCACTATATTTATTCAAAAGTGTATAGTTTTCCAATAGTATACTTATATATACTAATTAAGGGGAAGGAAAGATATAATATAATATATTTCACCATAAATTATTAGCTAAACAATGATATAGATATATCATAAAACAATGCACTTGTCAACAATTAACTAATAATTTTATTTAACAATTATATTGTTAATAACTGAAATCAAACCTTTAACTAAAAATAAATAATAATAAATAATTATTATATTAAAAAAAAAAATTAAATATATAATATTAATTTATTTTTTTAATTATTATTTTGTTCTAAATATTCACTTTCAACCAACAATTAAATTCTAAGATAATAAATTAACACCTACACAGTATAATATATCATAAAACAATGTACTTGTTAGCAATTAAGTAATAAAAATATTTTTAATAAGAACTATACTGTTGATAACTGAAATCAAACCTTTAACTAAACGTAAATAATAATAAATAGTTATTTTGTTAAAGAACAAAAAATTAAATGTTTATATTATAAATAAATATTTTAAATTTTTATTTTGTTTCAAAATATTTTAATTTCATTTAGATAATATTCAGATTTAGTATATTTATTGAAAGTTGTATATTTTTTTAATAATATATTTATATATATTAATTATGGGGAAAGAAGGATATAATATATATCTAATGTGATGATGTAAGTTTAATGATATATTTTATAATTAAAATTTGATTCCAAACTATAAATTATCAGCAGCATAAAGGTATAGATATATAACAATTAAGTAATAAATAAAATAATAATAATAAAATATTTCACGTTTACTTACAAAGACACCCTTGCAATGATGTAACAAGGATTTAATTCTCATAGTAAATATGTATATAAAAATGTTAAAAAAAAAAACTTCATAGGCAAAACTGATTGTAGAGATTTTTAGAGTAGAGATATTGCAAACGGCGGAGATAGTTAGCAGCCTTCCCAGCCTTCCTAATTGGGATCGAAACATCCACTACTGTAGTAACCTTCCATTTTTGAGATCACTTAAATGTATAATAGCGTATTGAACATTAGAGGTTGGACAAGAATCTCGTTTTTAAATGGAGAATAACATATGAATATACCACTGGAAATAAAAGATCAGGGCAAATCAGCCCTAACAAACAAAATCTCAATCTGGGGCGCTTCTCTTGTAGCAAAGTCAAAAAAAATGATAATAAAAGATCCCTTACTATGAGGATAATTTGACAAATCTACGTGAATGATACAACGGTCCATTGGCTAACATGCACACCAAAATTCTAGGAGTGAAACTCCACCAATCGAGGAGTGCAATAGATGGAGTCCATCATTTCTACAGAAATTTGGGAAGAGAGCACAAAGAACTATTCCTATATGGAAGCCGTCGCTCATAAATATCAGAAGTTTGAAGGAAGACGAAAAAGTCATTCTGACTGCTTCCACTGCAGTAAAGTCATCTTTCTCCAAGCATACCATTCCATTATTTATCCTATATTTTCAGAAACATCCGTTTCCAATTTCATATTGTTTAAAAAATGGAATGTTTCGCCTTTAAGCTTTTACTTGCCCACCTCATTTTCATGACTCCCATCATATCCTCGCAAGATCTGGGGTTTCGGGTGAACTTGAGGCGCAGACACGACCAGACCTCCTTGGCCAAGCGGTTGCAGAATTCAGCGGAGCGAAGCAAGTTACGTTCTCAAGATATCAATCAAGCCTCCGAGTCATTAGATAGGAACGGAGATACAGAGATACCGGTTCGACACGGAGACTTTGAATTCCTGATGGAGGTGGGAGTGGGAACCCCAGCCGTAAACTTCGAAGCCATTGTCGACACAGGAAGCAATCTCATATGGACTCAGTGCAAGCCCTGCGATGTGTGCTTCAACCAATCGACGCCAATCTTCGACCCCTCCAAATCCTCAACGTATTCCAAAGTTCCCTGCGGCAATTTTCTTTGCACTGAGCTGCGGAATGCGACAACCCCATGCAACCAAGAATGCGACTACCGCTATTCGTACACGGATGGGTCGTTTACGAAAGGCGTGCTGTCTTATGAAACCCTCTCGTTAGGGAACGGCAGCACCGTGCACAATACGGCGTTTGGGTGCGCCCACGACACCCGAGGTCCGGGGTTCGAAGGCGGGGGCATCGTGGGATTGGGAAGGGGAAATCTCTCGCTCATCTCACAGCTGGGCGACAGCGTAAACAACAAGTTCTCTTACTGTTTTTTGCCCATCACGGAACCTCATTCCAAAACCAGCCCCATGATTTTTGGAGCTGACTTGAATGGGAAGGGGATCAAGACTATGCGAGTCCTTAGGAATTCACGGCGCCCCAGCTTCTGGTACGTCCCAATTACGGGAATAACCGTCGCCGGTTATGGCCTGAATATTCCGAAGGGGACTTTTGATATCGATTCCCACGGTGATGGCGGCATGTTTATTGACTCTGGGACAACCATAACGTATCTTATTGGAGATGCCTACAACCCGATGAAGGACGCCATCGTGTCGGGCATCCATCTCACGCCCGTAAATGGATCTGCTGTGGGGCTGGATCTGTGCTATAAAAAGCCTTTGGGTAATGTGAGTTTGCCCTCCCTCACTTTCAACTTCGAGGGCTCGGTGGATCTGGATCTCCCTGTAGGCAACTATTTCATTGACGTTGAGGATCTCTTGTGCTTGGCCATCGTTGAAATGGGGGACAATAGGGAGGGGTCTAAACCGATGTCAATATTGGGGAACATCCAACAGCAGAACTTCCATTTTCTGTACGACAATGCCAAGAACCAGATCTCCTTCCAAGCTGCGAAATGTGATTCTCTGTAGATGTAGAGCCTCCCGATTAACAGAGGACATTGGCATAACTGGGAACGAAAATCTAGCCCAAATAATAGGATTGTAATGCTTTCAGCAGTACGTGTCTTGTATTGTTTGATGGTATATTGTTAGAATATTACAGATTGTTCATGAACAAATGAAATGAAGTTCAGCTATTATTTTGTACATATTAGAATATATTTATTTTAATTATGAGAGAAACTCCGATAAATTCCTTAATTAAACAAGCATTAGTCGTGTATTGGAGTAAAGGATGATTGCCCTTAAAGTTGTGGACATCTAATTTTTAACCAATGATAATTTGAATTAAAAAATTTATACATATTTTATTGGATATATAGGGGAGTTGGTTACATTCGTATTATTTTTAGCAACTGTGGTTCAAACTATAAGGCCTACCCCCAACAACCCTATACCACCTTGTTATTTTAAGTTGTTCAGTATTTTTTATTTTAAGTCACTCAAGATTCATGCAGTCATTTTACAAACAAACATATCCCTAAAAGTTTGAACCTAAGTCTCTTTAAATAAATATCTGACTAGATAGACAATTACCAATTTACTTAACCTTTAGAAACATTAAAATATTTCAAGTCATTCAGGAGGACTCGTTATTATAAGTCGCTCAAGATTCATACAGTCACTCATTTTACAAACAAACATATCTCCAAATTTTGGACCTAAGTCTCTTTAAATAAATATCGGAGTAGATAGACAATTACCAATCTACTTGACCTTTAGAAACATTAAAATATTTATATTAATATGGGTAATGTGATTTGTTATATTGTTAGACTAAATATTTTGTTAAATTAACATGAATGTACATTTGACGATGAAATATGTACATGGTCTATATAGTCTCATAATAATTAATAATAATAATTTAGAATTTTATTTTTATACTATTAAAAAGAAAGAGAGTTTTGAAAGGGTTCTCACAACATTTTAAATCAAAATAAACCTAAAAGGTATCCATCATAAAAATAACAAACACAACACCCCACGAGGGATCAAAAAATATAAAGAACCAGATAGGCAGAGACTTACCAAACAAGAGGAACAAAGGACAAGAGGGGACAAGAGAGAACCGAGGGATTTCTACACCAACATGTCAATCTCTTGAACAATCATTCCTGTCATCCGTGACACCTCCTCAGATTAGTCTAAATCAATCTTCATGGAGCTCCAAATTGCACGCTACTTTATCTCTATCAGTTTCACGCTGCTTTATCTCAGAATAGTCTAAAGCCACCTGGCACAGGGTAACCATTCCTCGAAATAAGTGTAAGAATGCAAAGGAAGCCACCAAGAAATTTGACACGAAGACAATACCTCAAAGAAAGACCTTAATGTCAAAACGAGGAGCCACAGTAATCGACAAGAATTACCACACTTGACAATCATCACTCAAGAACACGTTCCAAGAGAGGGAGACAAACAAAAACCAAATAATCATCCATAGAAGCTTCAAACCAAGCTTTCATTGCCACCACAAAGGATCAAAAGGAGACACGAAAAATGCCAATCGACACCAGATCACAAGGAAAATAATTTTTCACTTCCCTAAGATAGAATTTGAAAACAGACTTAGAAATCCAAGGAAACATGCCTGACACAAAGAAAAATTTCATCGGGGAGGAGATCCAAAACCAAGGAAGCACAAAAAAGGACCAAATTGAAAACATCGAGAGAGGGTCTAACACCAAGGATTTAAAATTTGAAAATGAAGAAGCCCCTCCTGACTCGAACACCAAGGAAAATCCCTCGTGATCCCAAGAAAATCAAACCCAATACAAGAAAATAGAAGAATAGACTGAGAATCATCAGGAATGAACTGGCATCTAAGATTCAAAATTTGAATAAGAACAACTCCTTCCAATTTATGATGGTACAATAAAGCCTTTGTACCAACAAAACCCACAAAAAACTCTAAAAAGGTCCTCCAAAGGCACCACACAAGCCACCACTAATGAGACAATAAAACAACCTTCTGATAGTAATTAACGTTTATCATCATTTGAGTGGTGAACTACCTCAATCAGGAAATTCCTATACCAAACTGAGAATCCCAAGTGAGAAGCTCTAAGATTCACCATTAAAACTGCCACTACACTGCCTTCCCTAAACACATGTGTGATTGAAATATTATCAAGGGAATGAATTTTCCAAATCACTTCAACGATCAGATTGGATACCTTCCAACTAGTCTGGTAGACACCCCTAAGCATATTGATCACATTTAAGGATTTACCCTCGATAATGGTATTATGAATCCCAAGATATTTTAATAGTAACACACTTGTAAAGATTGCTCTCGCTTCTACAAATTAAGAAGAATGGAAATCAAGGTTTTTCGTGAAACCAAGGCCTCCATTACTATCACGGATCATCCTCCCCCTGCACCATCCAAACCAGGGTTGCCTTTTGAAGTGCCATCAAAATTTAATTTAAACCAACCTTCTTGTGGTTGGAACCAACACACAAAACTTCTAGGTTCAGGAGTAGGCAGAGGTCGAGCCACCGTGCTAAATCTAAGCATTTCCTCAAGCCTAATTTCATTCAAACAAAGAGCCAAAGAAGGGCTCAAATCTATGAACGCAGTCGAAACATTCTCCATCACCTTCCATTAAATTCTAACACTAACCTATTGATCTTCCTTTCCATATTTTTAACAACAAAGGACAGACTGTCCCTATTGAGTTTTGATCTGTAACAACATAGTGCTGATTTTGTAAAAGGTTTTGGGTCAACCTGGAAAACCCGGATGTAATGAAAGTGTACCTTATTTACCAAAAAAATAAATTAAATGTTTATATTATAAATAATTTTTTAAAATTATTATTTTGTTTTAAAATATTTTAATTTGATCTAACAATTAAATTTTAAGATAATATTCAGATTTAGTATATTTATTTAAAGCTGTATATTTTCTTAATAATAAATTTTTATATATTAATTATGGGGAAAGAAGGATATAATATATATTTAATGTGATGATGCAAGTTTATTGACATATTTTATAATTAAAATTTGATTTCAAACTATAAATTATCAGTAGCATAAAGGTATAGATATATAGCAATTAAGCAATAAATAAAAAAATTATAATAAAATATTTTAGTAAATGTGATTTACCTATAAAGACGCCACTTACAGTGATGTAACCGGGTTCAATTCTCATAGTAAATATGTATAAGAAATATTACTAAAAAAAAATAAGAATGATAAAAAAAAATGACTCGCAAATAATCATAGGCAAAAATGATTTTAGAGATTTTTAGAGTAGAGATATTGCAAACGGCGGAGATAGTTAGCAGCCTTCCTAACTGGGATTGAAACATCCACTACTGTAGTAACCTTCCACTTTTGAGATCACTTAAATGTATAATAGCGTATTGAACATTAGAGGTTGGACAAGAATCTCGTTTCTAAATGGAAGAATAACATAGGAATATACCACTGGAAGTAAAAGATCAGGGCAAATCAGCCATAACAAACAAAATCTCAATCTGGGGCGCTTCTCTTGTAGCAAAGTCAAAAAATGATAATAAAAGATCCCTTAATAATTTGACAAATCTACGTGAATGATACAACGGTCCATTGGCTAACATGCACACCAAAATTCTAGGAGTGAAACTCCACCAATCGGGGAGTGCAATAGATGGAGTCCATCGTTTCTATAAAAGACGACAGAAATTTGGGAAGAGAGAACAAAGAACTATTCCTATGGAAGCCGTTGCTCATAAATATCAGAAGTTTGAAGGAAGACGAAAAAGTCATTCTGACTGCTTCCACTGCAGTAAAGTCATCTTTCTCCAAGCATACCATTCCATTATTTATCCTATATTTTCAGAAACATCCGTTTCCAATTTCATATTGTTTAAAAAATGGAATGTTTCGCCTTTAAGCTTTTACTTGCCTACCTCATTTTCATGACTCCCATCATATCCTCGCAAGATCTGGGGTTTCGGGTGAACTTGAGGCGCAGACACGACCAGACCTCCTTGGCCAAGCGGTTGCAGAATTCAGCGGAGCGAAGCAAGTTACGTTCTCAAAATATCAATCAAGCCTCCGAGTCATTAGATAGGAACGGAGATACAGAGATACCGGTTCGACACGAAGATTTTGAATTCCTGATGGAGGTGGGAGTGGGAACCCCAGCCGTAAACTTCGAAGCCATTGTCGACACAGGAAGCAATCTCATATGGACTCAGTGCAACCCCTGCAATGTGTGCTTCAACCAATCGACTCCAATCTTCGACCCCTCCAAATCCTCAACGTATTCCAAAGTTCCCTGCGGCAATTTTCTTTGCACTGAGCTGCGGAATGCGACAACCCCATGCAACCAAGAATGCGACTACCGCTATTCGTACACGGATGGGTCGTTTACGAAAGGCGTGCTGTCTTATGAAACACTCTCGTTAGGGAACGGCAGCACCGTGCGCAATACGGCGTTTGGGTGCGCCCACGACACCCGAGGTCCGGGGTTCGAAGGCGGGGGCATCGTGGGATTGGGAAGGGGAAATCTCTCGCTCATCTCACAGCTGGGCGACAGCGTAAACAACAAGTTCTCTTACTGTCTTTTGCCCATGACGGAACCTCATTCCAAAACCAGCCCCATGATTTCTGGAGCTGACTTGAATGGAAAGGGGATCAAGACTATGCGAGTCCTTAGGAATTCACGGCGCCCCAGCTTCTGGTACGTCCCAATTACGGGAATAACCGTCGCCGGTTCTTGCCTGAATATTCCGAAGGGGACTTTTGATATCGATTCCTGAAGGAATCTATTTAAATATCCAATTTGAAGGAATCTATTTAAATTTCCAGTCGCCGATGGACGGACTGCGCCGGGGGCCGGAGGAGAAACGGATGTCGCACGCGAAGTGCGATCGGCGCCGAACCACGGGCGAAGTACGTGCTTCGCAGCGCAGTGCGGACTGCGCCAGTTCTGGGGGCGAAGTTCGTACTTCGCAGCGAAGTGCGTATGTCGCACTTATAATGAGCGAAGTGCGTACTTCGCGCGAAGTGCGTACCAGCGCGAAGTGCGTATGGCGCACGTTTCTTGTGCGAAGTGCGAACTTCACACTATCAGTGAGAAGAAACAACCATCGGCAGCGAAGTGCGAACTTCGCTGGCTGACAAACTTCGCTGGCACTCGGGCTGCGCTCGAAACTTGGGCGCAGTCGGATTTGCGGCAACGAAGTTGGAACGCTGCGTCAGACTTGGCCAAACTTTGGCCTTCGACTTCTTCATCTTCCGCGGCTGCCGCTGGGTTTGCCTGGCTTGGCAAGACCCGTATGAGAGGAGAGAAACGTCGGAACAGAGAACAATAAATGTTAGCACATAAACTTTTGCAAACCCTAAAGATGCCACAAACAATAGCAAAGTTTATTTATATGAAACTAGGGTTACAGTATTCCTCAACCGAGGAAATAACATCTACAGGCTAAGCTGCAGGATAAACTAAAAGGGGAAATGTCGAGTCTGCTGCTCGGACATTAATCAGCTGAGCCACACTGCTCACTGAATCTTTCGCCCTCCTTTCTCTGCTCTATTCTCTTCACCTCCTCTTTCACGAACTTCTCTCACACACGCACATTTTTGTCTGAAGACCCGAACTGCCTTTTATAGCCGCGGGGAGAGGAGGATAAGGGTTATCCTTTGATAGGTTCGGATAAGGGTTATCCTTTGACAGGCCCTCAACTAGGGTTTCTGACAATCGCCAACTTGGCATTAACTCCTACGGAGATCGGATCTGTCAGGTGTCAAATCTGTCAGAAGGTAGGTGCGACGTCATGTCACACTTTTGCTAGGATCTCGGACTGCGGGAGCGCAGTCCGACTTTGCCCATGTCTGGAGTGCAATCCGGTTTCGCCCAAGGTTTGGAGCATAGTTGGGCACAGGCATGAAATCTGGGTTTATTTTTCTAAAACACTCCTTTAAACCTGATTTCACGATCGCTTTGACTCCAAGCTGCTCTCGTAATCTACTGAAGTCTTCCTCCTTCAAAGGCTTCATGAAAATATCTGCCAACTGCTCCTTGGATCTGCAAAACTATAGATGAATTTCTTCGGACTTCACCAACTCTCTGATGAAGTGATAACGAATATCAATGTGCTTCATTCGGCCATGGAACACGGGATCCTTTGACAATGCAATGGCCAAATTGTTATCACAAAAAATTGTTGTTGCATCTTCCGGAGGATTGTGCAGTTCACTCAGAACTCTTCGCAACCATACTGCCTAGCATGCGGCTGTCATGGCGATGACATATTCTGCTTTGACTGTGGACAACACAACAATGGGTTGCTTCTTGGACGCCCATGAGACTACCCTTGATCCGAGATGGAAAGCATACCCGGAGGTGCTCTTTCGATCATCGGTACTGCCAGCCCAGTCACTATTTGTGAAGCCGACTAGCTCCAACTGGTCTTGTCTGGCATAAAATAGGCCATGGTTGCGTGTCCCATTGACATAGCGCAAGATCCTCTTGCCTGCTTTCCAGTGTGTGTCCTTCAGAGTCTCCATGAAACGACTGATCAGACTGACTTTGAACATCAGATCTGGTCGAGTTGTAGTCAAATACATCAGACTGCCAACTAGCCTCTTGAACAAGGTTGGATCTACATTCCTCCTTGTATCCAACTTGCTCAGCTTCAAACTTGTGGCTACAGGTGTGATGGCAGGTTTGTTGTCCTCCATCTTGAAGCGCTTCAGGACATCCTTCGCATACTTGCCCTGAGAAATGAAGATGCCATCTGCTGATTGGTCAACTTCAATGTCGAGAAAATATTTCATCAGCCCCATGTCTGTCATTTCAAACTCGGACTTCATGGCTGTTTTGAACTGCGCAAATAGGTTGCTACTATTGCCAGTATATATCAGATCGTCTACATACAGGCAGACGATGATGATATCACCTGCTTCATTTGTATTTATGTACAGGGAGTGCTCATATAGGCATTTCTGAAACCCATTCTCCTGAAAATAGCCGTCAATACGGCTGTACCATGCCTTGGGTGCTTGCTTCAACCCGTATAGGGCCTTCTTTAGTTTTAGGACTTTGCCTTCTTGCCCTTGTATTTCATAATCGGGCGGTTGGTCTATGTAGACCTCTTCTTCCAACACTCCATTGAGGAAGGCAGACTTGACATCCATCTGGTACACGCTCCATCCTTTCTGAGCTGCTAGTGCCTGAATCATTCTGACTATGTCAAGTCGGGCTACAGGTGCATACACCTCATGATAGTCAACTCCTGACTTCTGCTTGTAGCCTTTCGCCACTAATCTGGCCTTATGCCTGTCAACTTCTCCCTGGGCATTAAACTTTGTTTTATATACCCACTTGACCCCAATGGTCTTCTTCTATGCTGGAAGATCTGTTAGCTGCCATGTCTCATTCTTCTCAATGGCTGTTATCTCCTCATCCATCGCATTCACCCATTTGTGATTCTGACTTGCCTCTTCAAACTCCACTGGATCACATTCAGTAAAGAGAGCAAAATAAGAATAATCTTCATCTAACTGATTACGGGTTACCTCATAAATGTCTTGCAAGCTTCGAGTCTTCGTAGGAGTCCTTAGGTTTTGAATTCTGCTTGCAAGTGGAGGTGACCGGGATGATGAGGCTATGCTATTGCTAGCACCACTATTGCTGCTTGAAGGTAAAGGTGGCTGGACACTGTCTTCCTCCAAGTCTATAGATTCAACGATTCTTTGGTTCGGATCGACCCAGTCTTTGACTTCCAGTTCCAGGCTTCATCCTCCAGGAACTTCACATCTCGGCTGATGACAAGTTTCTTTGTCACAGGATTGTACAGCCTGTATGCCTTTGTTGGTTCGTTGTACCCTATGAAGATGCACTTTTTAGCTTTGTCATCCAGCTTCTGCATTTTCTCATCTGGAACATGTGCATATGCTATGCACCCGAAAACTCACAAATGAGCCACACTTGGCTTCAACTTGCTCCAGGTTTCCTCTAGAATTTTATCCCTCACACTCTTGGTGGGACATCGGTTCAGTAGATAAGATGCACAACTTACAGCTTCTGCCCAGAACTCATGTGGAAAACTTTTTGTCTTCAATATGCTTCGTGCCATCTCCATGATTGTTCTATTCTTCCTCTCAACTACGCCATTCTACTACAGCGTGTATCTGGTAGTGAACTGCCTCCGAATTCCATGTTGCTTGCAAAATTTGTTGAATTCGTTGGAGATGTATTCTCCACCTCCATCAGTTCTGAGAGTCTTCACATAATAACCACTCTGTTTCTCAACCAGAGCCTTGAATTCCTTAAACCTTGCAAACGCCTCTGACTTCAACTTGATTGGATAAATCCAAGTCTTTCGATTGAAGTCATCAATGAAGGTCAGGAAGAACTTGTTGTCGGCAAGTGTGGTGGTCTGCATGGGACCACAAATGTCTGAGTGCACCAGCTCCAATGGTCGTGATGCTCTCCAAGACTGTCCTACAGGGAATGCATCCCTGTGTTGCTTGCCGACCAGGAAACCTTCACAAACTTGGTTCGGTTGCTCAATAAGGGGTAAACCCTTCACCATTTGCTTCTTGTGTAGTATATTCAAGCCACTGAAACTTAGGTGACCGAATCTGAGATGCCACAGCCAGGTAGCATCCTTCTCAACTGCACTCAAAGACATCAAAGATTCATTTTGAATCTATAGCGAAAACATTTTGTTTTTTATCATGGACACTGTTGCGATTTGTCCATGCACTTTGTCTCTGATGGAACAGACACCGTCTTTGAATAGTACAGTGTGCCCCTTCTACACAAGTTGTCCAACACTTAGCAGATTGTGCTTCAACCCAGGCACATAAAAAACATCTTCAATTGTTTTTCTTTCATCATGCCGAGTTCGGATGAGGATCTTTCCTTTCCCCATCACAGGAACTTTGCTATTGTTCCCCATCTTGACTTCAGACTGGATTGATTCATCCAGTTGTGAGAACATCTCCCTATTCCCAGTCATATGGTTGCTGCAACCACTATCAAGATACCAGATGTTTTTCTTGCTCTCCTCTTCAATACTGCAAGTCAGCAACACATTTCCTCCTACCGCATTTTTGGGTTCCTCCGTATAATGGGCTTGCTACTGATTCTCGTTCGCCATATTCTTCCTGCACTATGAGGCATAATGGCTGAACTTGCTGCAGTAGTAGCATTGGACCTTTGACACGTCCTTCTTCTGTTTAGAGCCACCTTGCTGATGAAAGTTGCAACTTGGCTTAGCGTCCTGAGGGTTTGATCTCCTTCCTTGCTTGTTCCTTCTCTCACACCTGCTTCTACCTCTTCCTCCTTGAGAACTAGAAGCGTTGTGGTGGGAGTCTTGTTTGTCATTGTCTCAGACTGAGACTTGTGCTTTGAAGGCTTTGCTCCAAAGTAGACTGAGTCGAGCGGCTCAACCTCTGTTCATGGGTCTACAGAGAACCCATGAGTTCGTCTATTGAGAGGGTTGTCAAATCCCTCGACTCTTCGATTGCTATCACAACCGAGTCAAACTTGGCAGGAAGACTTTTGAGAATCTTCTCCATGATTCTCTGGCTCTACACATTTTCTCCGTTCAACCGCATCTGGTTGATAATGTCCATCGTTCGGGTGAAAAAATCACTCATGGACTCGAACTCAGTCATCTACAGATTCTCAAACTCTCTTCTGAGCATCTGTAGTTTCACCAACTTCACTTTGTCGATGCCCTGATACGAACTTGCCAGGGTTTCCCAGGCCTGCTTGGCCTTGGTGGCTGATGCAATCCATGGGAAGATGGTCTCTTCAACCACTTGCATGATGTAGAATAGGGCCTTCTGGTCCTTCTTCTTGTGCTCTTTCAACAGATCCTTGTCTGCTTGAGAGAGGGTGACCAGTGCTACTGCATCTTCCGGTTCTGGGTAGCCGTTCTCGACTAACTCCCATAGCTCCTGAGATTTGAACAAGATCTTCATCTGGATGCTCCAGTAATCGTAGTTCTTACCATTAAATTGTGAGATCTGCAACTACAGTGAATTCTTTCGAGAATCCATCTTCTATCTCCATGTCACGACTCAATCAGCTCTGATATCAATTTGAAGGAATCTATTTAAATCTCCAATTTGAAGGAATCTATTTAAATTTCCAGTCATCGATGGACGGACTACGTCGAGGGCCGAAGGAGAAACAGATGTCGCACGTGAAGTGTGATCGGCACCGAAACACAGGCGAAGTATGTGCTTTGCAGCACAATGCGGACTGCACCAGTTCTGGGGGTGAAGTTCGTACTTCACAACAAAGTGCATATGTTGCACTTATAATGAGCAAAGTGCGTACTTCGTGCGAAGTGCGTATGGCACACGTTTCTTGTGCGAAGTGTGAACTTCGCACTATTAGTGAGAAGAAACAACCGTCGGAAGCAAAGTGCAAACTTTGTTGGCACTCGGGCTGCACTTGGAACTCGGGCGCAGTCGAATTTACGACAGCGAAGTTGAAACGCTGCGTCAGACTTCGCCAAACTTTGGCCTTCGAATTCTTCGTCTTCCACGGCTGCCACTGGGTTTTCCTGGCTTGGCAAGACCCGTATGAGAGGAGAGAAACGTCGAAACAGAGAACAATAAATGTTAGCACATAAACTTCTACAAACCCTAAAGATGCCACAAACAATAGCAAAGTTTATTTATATGAAACTAGGGTTACATTATTCCTCAACCAAGGAAATAACATCTGCAGGCTAAGCTACAGGATAAACTAAAAGGGGAAATGTTGAGTCTGCTACTCGAACATTAATTAGCTAAGCCACACTGCTCACTGAATCGCTCGCCCTCCTTTCTCTGCTCTATTCTCTTCGCCTCCTCTTTCACGAACTTCTCTCACACACACACTTTTTGTTTGAAGACCCGAACTGCATTTTATAGTTGCAGGGAGAGGAGGATAAGGGTTATCCTTTGACAGGTTCGGATAAGGGTTATCCTCTGACAGGCCCTCAACTAGGGTTTCTGACAATTGCCGACTTGGCATTAACTCCTGCGGAGATCGGATCTGTTAGGTTTCAAATATGTCAAAAGGTAGGTGCGATGTCATGTCACATTTTTTCTGGGATCCCGGACTGCGGGAGCACAGTCCGACTTCGCCCATGTCTGGAGCGCAATCCGGTTTCGCCCAAGGTTTGGAGTGCAGTTGGGCACAGGCGTGAAATCTGAGTTTATTTTTCTAACAATTCCTACGGTGATGGCGGCATGTTTATTGACTCTGGGACAACCATAACGTATCTTATTGGGGATGCCTACAACCCGATGAAGGAGGCCATCGTGTCGGCCATCCATCTCACGCCAGTAAATGGATCTGCTATGGGGCTAGATCTGTGCTATAAAAATCCCTTGGTTAATGTGAGTTTGCCCTCCCTCACTTTCAACTTTGAAGGCTCAGTGGATCTGGATCTCCCTGTAGGCAACTATTTCATTAACGTTGAGGATCTCTTGTGCTTGGCCATCGTTGAAATGGGGGACGATAGGGAGGGGTCTAAACCGATGTCAATATTGGGGAACATCCAACAGCAGAACTTCCATTTTATGTACGACAATGCCAAGAACCAGATCTCCTTCCAAACTACAAAATGTGATTCTCTATAGATGAAGAGCTCCTGATTAATAGAGGACATTGGCATAACTGGGAACAAAAATCTAGCCCAAATAATAGGATTGTAATGCTTTCAACAGTATGTGTCTTGTATTGTTTGATGGTATATTGTTAGAATATTACAGATTGTTCATGAACAAATGAAATGAAGTTCAGTTATTATTTTGTACCTATTAGAATATATTTATTTTAATTATGAGAGAAACTTCGATAAATTCCTTAATTAAACAAGCATTAGTCATGTATTGGAGTAAAGGATGATTGCCCTTAAAGTTGTGGACATTTAATTTTTAACCAATGATATTTTGAATTAAAAATTTTATACATATTTTATTGGATACATAGGGGTAGTTGGTTACATTCATATTATTTTCAGTAACTATGGTTCAAACTATAAGGTCTGCCTCCAACAAGCCTATACCACTTGTTATTTTAAGTTGTTCAGTATTTGTTATTTTAAGTCACTCAAGATTCATACATTCATTTTACAAACAAACATATCCCTAAAGTTTGAACCTAAGTCTCTTTAAATAAATATCTAACTAGATAGACAATTACCAATTTACCTAACCTTTAGAAACATTAAAATATTTTAAGTCGTTCAGGATTCATTATTTTAAGTCATTCAAGATTCATACAGTCACTCATTTTACAAACAAACATATCTCCAAAGTTTAGACCTAAGTCTCTTTAAATAAATATATGACTAGATAGACAATTATGAATCTACCTGACCTTTAGAAACATTAAAATATTTATATTAATATGGGTAATTCCAAAATAAATAATGTGATTTGTTATATTGTTAGACTAAATATTTTGTTAAATTAACATGAATGTATTTATAGTCTCATAATAATTAATAATAATAATTTGGAATTTTTTTTTGATACTATTAAAAAGAAAGAGATTTTTGAAAGGGTTATCACAACCTTTTAAATCAAAACAAACCTAAAATGAACTCATCATAAAAACAACAAACACAACACCCCACGAGGGATCAAAAAATATAAAGAACCAGATAGGCAGAGACTTACCAAACAAGAGGAACAAAGGACAAGAGGGGACAAGAGAGAACCGAGGGATTTCTACACCAACATGTCAATCTCTTGAACAATCATTCCTGTCATCCATGACACCTCCTCAGAATAGTCTAAAGCAATCTTCATGGAGCTCCAAATTGCATGCTACTTTATCTCTATCAGTTTCACGCTGCTTTATCTCATAATAGTCTAAAGCCACCTGGCACAGGGTAACCATTCCTCGAGACAAGTGTAAGAATGCAAAAGGAAGCCACCAATAAATTTGACACGAAGACAATACCTTGAAGAAATACTTTAATGTCAAAATGAGGAGCCACAACAATCGACGAGAACTACCACACCTGACAATCATCACCCAAGAACATGTCCCAAGAGAGGGAGACAAATGAAAACCAAATAATCATCCATTGAAGCTTCAAACCAAGCTTCCACTACCACCACAAAGGACCAAAAGGAGACACAAAAAAATCCAACCAATGCCAGATCATAAGAAAAATAATTTTCCACTTCCCAATGATAGACTTCAAAAATAAAATTAGAAATCTGAGGAAAAAATCTCGACACAAAGAAAACTTCCATCGAGGAGAAGACCCAAAACCAAGGAAGCACAAAAAAGGACCAAATTGAAAACATTGAGGGAGGGTCTAACACCAAGGATTTAAAATTTGAAAATGAAGAAGCCCCTCCTGACTCGAACACCAAAGAAAATCCTTCATGATCCCAAGAAAATCAAACCCAATACGAGAAAATAGAAGAATAGACTGAGAACCATTAGGAAGGAACTAACATCTAAGATTCAAAATTTGAATAAGAATGACTCCTTCCAAGCTATGATGGTACAATAAAGCCTTTTTACCAACAACACCCACAAAAAACTCCAAAAAGGTCCTCCAAAGGCACCACACAAGCCACCACTAATGACACAATCGAACAACCTTCTAATAGTAATTAAGGTTTCTCATCATTTGAGTGGTGAACTACCTCGATCGGGAAATCCCTCTACCAAACTGAGAATCCCAAGTGAGAAGCTCTAAGATTCACCATTAAATCTGCCACTACACTGCCTTCCCTAAACACATGTGTGATTGAAATGTTATCAAGGGAATGAATGTTCCAAATCACTTCATCAATCAGATTGGACACCTTCCAACTAGTTTGGTAGACACCCCTGAGCATATTGATCACATTTAAGGAGTCACCCTCGATAATGGCATTATGAATCCCAAGATATTTTAACAGTAACACACTTGTAAAGGCTGCTCTCACTTCCACAAACTATGAAGAATGGAAACCAAGGTTTTTCGCAAACACAAGAATAAGGCCTCCATTACTATCATGGATCACCCCCCCCACACCATCCAAACCAGGGTTTCCTTTTGAAGCACCATCAAAATTTAATTTAAACCAACCTTCTGGTGGTGGGAACCAATGCACAAAACTTCTAGGTTCGGGAGCAGGCGGAGGTTGAGCCATTGGGCTAAATCCAAGCCTTTCCTCAAGCCTAATTTCATTCAAGCAAAGATCCAAAGAAGGGCTCAGATCCTTGAATGTGGTTGAAACATTCTCCATCACCTTCCATAAAATTCTAACACTAATCCGATTGATCTCCCTTTCCATGTTTTTGAAGACTCTCACATTTCGCTCCTTCCACACACCCCAAAGCAAGTGAGGAAATAGGAACTTCCAAAAACACTTGAGCCAAGGTGAGGAAAAGGGAGACACCCACTGAGTAACACAATCCAAAATCAAATTAGGCAGCACCCATGACACACCAAGCAAGCTAAGAATGGATGAAAGCACCACCTAAAAGACCTAACATTTGAGCAACAAATGAGATGTCGATTCCCAGTCCACCTTACAGAGGAAGCATCTGTTGACCAGATTGAGACCTCTTTTAAGGAGATTTTCTAAGGTTAAAATTTTATTCTGCATCATGAGCCAGAAAAACATATTAACCTTAGGGGTCAAATTCTTGATCCAAATATTTTTGATAGGGAAATGGCCATCCAAATCAGAGCTCAAAAGCTCATATGCTGATTTAACTGAGTAGGACCCTTCACTATCTCCATTCCACACCAAATGGTCTTCTACATCTTCTTGCCTCACTGCATAAAGCTAGAGCTCCTCCATTAGAGTACTCCATGCATGAAGATTGATGTCATTCCTCGCAATAGGTGGGGGATTGGACCATTCCTTTCTGCCATCTTAAACCACAAGAAAATCAACCACCTTAGATATCCCAACAATTCTAGAATTTAGAATTAAATCCCTAAAATGTTGATCCTCAATAAGAGGATGCTCTCTAAGCCATGGGTCCTCCCAAAATTTCATAGCCTTACCATTGCCAATCACCCAACTACAATTTTCTTTAAGGAATTCATGGGATTTGACCAAGCTATTCCAAAAATTCGATCCACCACTCAGAAGGATATCTGATAAAAGAATTCAAAATTGTACTTGGATTTCAGGATCTTGCACCAAAGTCGATCAACATTAGAAGCAACCTTCCAACCAAGCTTCACCACCAGAGCCTTATTCATCCTGGCCGCATTCTTCAAATTCAATCCACCCTCCTTATTTATTCTGCAAATTTGCTCCCACGAGACCAAATGAAATTTCCCTTTCATCTCAAGGCTAGCCCAGAGAAAAGCCTTGTAGATACTATCGAATTTCATCGCAACTTTTCTTGGGAGATTAAAAAGGGATAGAAAATAGATGGGAATGCTCTACAAGGTACTTTGAACCAACATGACCTTACCAACTTGGCTTAGGAGGGCCCCTTTCCAGGATGCCAACTTCTACTGGACTCTTTCAACCATCAGAGTCCAAAGAGAGTCTTTAATATGGCCAACGAAAAGTGGAAGATCCAGATAGGAGACCGAAAGAGAAGCAATCCTACAATTCAAAATTCTAGTTATTTTCCATTGATGAGCCTCTGAGGTATTAACAAAGAAAATATTACTTTTTAAAAAACTTATTTTTTGATTAGCCTCCCTCTCGTAGCAGTATATAAGGGACTTAACTTCTCTAGCATGGACCACCGAAGAAACATAAGAGAGAAGGATATCATTAGAAAATTGTTGATGAGAAATAAGACTATAAGGTAGGGCAGGATGCAAGTCAAACTCATTCTACCTCCGAGAGATAGATCTCCCAAGAGCTTTCAAAATTAGAATGAACAATAAGGGGGATAAGAGGTCACCTTGAAGAATTTCATGTTTAGAATTAAATAACTAGTAGAAGAACCATTGATAAGGATAGAGAACCAAGCTGTCAAAACACATACCTCCACCAACTTTATCCAGGCATCATTGAAGCTGAAATTCCTCAAAACATAAAATAATAATGGCCAAGAAACCCGATCATAAGCCTTGTTAACATCTAATTTTAGAAAAAACACCGCTCTATCACTCTTCTGAACAAAGTGCACTAATTTATGAATTACAATAGCCCCATCCAAGATATGTCTCCCTAGCATGAACCCACTTTGAGAATTATCAATTAGAAGCAGGAGAAGAGGCTTAATTTTGTTGGCCATCACCTTGGAAAGAATTTTATACACCGTATTACACAAGCTTATCAGTCTGAAGTCGTTGAAGGAAGATGCAATATCTTTCTTGGGAATGAGAGCTAGAAGGGTCAAATTCAACACCTTCAAAATCACCAAAGAATGTTGGGAGTCTTTGATCGCATTACATATGTCTTCACCACAAACATGCCAAAAATTCTAAAAAACTAGAGGAAAACCATCCGACCTAGGAGCTTTGAGAGGCCCCATTGAATTTAAAGCTTTCTAGATCTCATCATCCAAAAATGGAGCTGAAAGCCTATCATTCATCTCATCAGAGACAATCCTCGAAATAGCCTCCAACATCAATTGCTCAACATGGGCATCATGATCAGGAATCGAACACAACAAAGAGCTAAAAAAATTGATGGCCTCCTCCCTAATTTCCATCACATCAGACGTGACACCACCATCAACCTTCACAATCTCTCTAATTCTATTCCAACTCCTTCGATGCAAAGTAGAAGCATGGAAGAAGTGAGAGTTGTGATCACCCTCTTTCAACCAAAGCTCCCTAGACTTTTGCTTCCAAAAAAGTTCTTCCTCCACCTGTTTATTGTGAAGTTTAGAGAGAAGGGATTTTTCCTCCCTAAGTGTCTCTTCAGAGCTACCCCAAGAATCCACCAAAGCTTCAATATTCTTAAGTTGCAATACCAAATGCTCCTTTTCTCTGAAGATGTTTCCAAAGGTGAACTTATTCCACATATTGAGATTTAACTAGATTTTCCTCAATTTGTTGATCATTTTATACATCCCTTCCCCAGGAGAGTCTTCCCGCCACCATTCCTTCAAGCGAGCTTCAAAATTCGGGTGGGAACACCACATGACCTCAAACCTAAAAGGTCTCAGGAGGAAAGGGAGATTAATTGGAACTTCAAGCCATAAAGGATTATGGTCAGACCCAACCCTGGGAAGAGTAGACAACATCGCATTGCCAAACAGATTGACACTGGAATTGGAGATAAAAATCCTATCCAATCTGCTTAAAATAAGACTACTACCCACTCTACGATTACTCCAAGTAAACTTCACCCCTTTCAAGTCTAAATCATGAAGTTCAGCCTTATTAGTAAAATCAGCAAAATCATGCAAGCTCCTTTAATCCACCATTATCTCACCGCTTCTCATATGGGTATAAAGGGGAATTGAAATATTCGTCTAACATCTGCACTTCATGCTAGAAGGTTTCCCTCATCTCAAGTAGATGAAGCCAAAAATTGTGCCTATCAGCATAAGCATTTGGGGTATATATGTTCGACATAACCCATATCCTTCTAGTTGCTTTGCACCAAAACAAGATATTAATTACCTGGTTGGAAGATAAAATAACATGGCCAATAAACTTTGAAGAATTCAAAATAATAGTAGGCCTCCTACCGAAATAGAATCTTCACTAGCCATGAATATCGAGTCTTTCCACACAATATTATCCATCGAATCCCAATAAGAAGCCTCCAATTTTTATTCTTGAATACACAAAAATTTTGGGGATATTTTCCTCCTTAGCAAAGCTAGAAAATGTGTTTTGGAGGAGCTATTGAGCCCTCTTACATTCCAGGAACACACTTTCATTGGAAAAGTTAAAAAAAGCTTCTTCCCTGCCCCCCAGACTGAGGAGATTTAAAACCATCAAGTTTTAGTTATCTATCCCCATTTCCTTACTTCACCACAAGAAGGGCCTAGCCACCACCATTGGTAATTCCCTCCTCCATGGCTTTCCTCCTCCTAGATTTATTCAGTGTCCTACCCACTTTTTTGGATGTCCTGGTATCAATGTGCTTTCTATGATGACTCCTAGTTTTTGGGCCTTGCGAGTCTTTTTCCAAGTTGAACTTGGGATATACTATAGGGCTATCCAAATCAAGCACTAGGGAAGCACAAAAATCCCTAGGGGAAGAGGATTTTCTAATAGCCCTAGGAGTCAAGAACTCTAATTCCTTATCCAACTGATTGATCTCAATACCTTCCGACCAAAGGTACTCAAAAGAATTCATGATAGGAAGGTCAACCTCTTTCTCCAATGGATCTTAGTGAAGAACAACTTCCAAATTATTTTAGGATTTTGATCCAGGAACCACCTCATCGACCTATTCATTACCCCACAGAGAAGCAATAGGAGCCTCACCATTAACACCCTTATCCGACTATGAAGAAATAATTTATTTGCCTTTTGAAACCCCTTTGGCGCTTTTGTGCCAAATTTTTTGGTTCTTATGCGAGACCCTCCTGGCTCTCGAGACAACGTGATTCATCACTTTCGATGTCTGATGGATAGACAGTTTCAAAGTCTTCTTATGAGGGCAAATATTTTAATGATGACCACCCATTTCACACACTTGACAAACCTGGGGTTTATTTTTGTAAATCATAGCCTAAGTCCTACTTCCAAGGTGTGAGACGAGCTCCACATAACTCAGGAGATATTTTTCAATATCCACCATAATACACATTCTAACAAACTGTTGCCTGGAAGTCGAAAGAGAAACCTTATAAAAGGAGATAAAGTCCCCAATCGTCATCACCATAGCCCTAAAAACACTTTCATGCCAAGATATGAAGGAAACTCAGGCAAACAAACCTAAACCAGAACCATATTAACCTATTGCAAGGCCATATTAAAATCAAGGCCCTACTTTCTAAGGAAAAGGCTATGCTTACCGAAGAACCATTGGCCTCCCTCAAAAATCCTCCTTGAATCATCTTTGCAAGAAATCCTGACCAAAAAAAAGTTATGAGGGAAAGTAGCAAGGTCCAAAGAGCCACTCAGCCTCCACTTGGACATCGCCCATCATTTAAGGACATCTAAGTCTGCCCCCCTACTAAAGAACTTACCAGCCAAATCCCACGATCCCTTCTTCAAAATATAGCTGACCATACTATCCGAGATGTGGATATGAAAAGACTCTACGTGAACTTCACAAGAAGAAAACTCTTTAACATACTCCAGACTAGACACCACCTTGGCATAGGAAAGCGAAGGGGAAGAAACCCGCCTTCCCACAACCCCATCACAAGGAGCAAACTCTTCAACGCACTCCATACTAGACACCACCTTGGCATAGGAGAGCGAAGGAGAAGAAACCCCCTTTCCCACCACCCCATCACAAGGAGCAAACTCTTCAACGCACTCCATGCTAGACACCACCTTGACATAGGAGAGCGAAGGGAAAGAAACCCCCTTCCCACCACCCCAGACCTAATCTTCCTAAAATCCCAAGAGGGAAAAAAATCCGCAACTTCAAACTTACCTGACCAAAACGGATCATCCAAATTAATTTTTGCTGCCTTCACATCCACATCTCCGTCAAACGCACGAAGGTACCACATCTTGCATCGCCTTCAAACCCAGATCTAACCAATAATAATTTGGAATTTTATTATTTAAGTTGCTTTATTATTTTAGTGTAGGGCAACTTAAATCTGTTTTATTTATTTAATATACGTCATTTTAAAGAAAAAGGCACTATTTATATGTTCTTTTTATTCTGTATTAAAGATTTTCATAACTTTATAAATAGTTTTGATTAAAGATTAATTAGAAATGAGATGCAATTAGATTAATACAATTACAATTTATATCAACAAAGGTTTAAGTGTTGCACTGTTTTAAACTAATTTAATAATTTTAAAATAAAGTAGATTGTTATATAAGCATTGCTATACAGTTCAATCATAGTAATTAAATTGCATTACGAACAGAGTTCAATCATTTTAAATCTAATTGAACTAAAAGATCTGTATTTATTTTCTTTCAAAACGACAAGTTTTAATTAGTGAATTTATAATATAAACTAACTCTGTTTTAGTCCTTCGTTTATATTCATCATTGATATTTTATACATGTGCACTTATCCACTTTTAAAAAAAACCAAAAAACTTTCTCTGCACTTACCCACTTTTTAAAAAAAAACTTTCTAGTATATAAGAGCTCTGTAAATCCAAATACCATAGTAGACAAGAATAGATAAGAGGAATCATTTATAGCATTAAACAATTAAAAATTTTAAAGTAGATGTTTTAGATAATTTGGTAATTTTAATTATAGGTTTAATATGAACTTTGTATTTATTTTCAAATGCTTCAAGATAGAATATTTACTATAGACTAGCTTTATGTTGGTCCTTCATCTATCCACTATTGTGAACTTATGCTTATCCATTACGTGATATATGATGCAACGGGTTGGTGATACGATAATTATGAAGAAATTCAAATAAGTTAATTATAACTAGCCAAGCGTTGACTTTTATTGTCAGTCCACATACGATAACCCCTCAATCCATGAATATTAATTCCTGGGATAGATTTATGGTACCCTCTCTCAATTGTTTGTTGGAAACCTAAGATATCCATTCATAATATTTAACTCATCATCTCCTACGTTATTCTTGTGGATTTGGAACACATATAACATTTAAAAAATAATAATAATAATGTTATAAGTTATAATATTTAATTATTAAAATTTTGTGCATTTAACATATCTCACTTTTATTTTCTAACGTGGTATTAGTTTAGCACTAGATTGGTTCTAACGTTATACTATCTTAGAGGTGCAATGGTGGTATATTGCATCATGTTACAATACTTTAGGACCTAAATAAAAATAGGAATAGGGAGGAAGAACTAGTTGTCTAGATTTTAGTCTATATAATAAAAAATATATATATAAAGGATATCTAATTGTCGAATGACATTTGGTGTAATGGCAGTTGCCTAATTATTATCATCTATGTGGTTGTGAGGTCAATTTTTCTTGTGTTTGCTTGAACGAGAGCTGATATTTGTAAATATTTAAATTTAAAAAAAGGATATCTAATTATGTTATTGACATTATTATGTCATAAGATATTTTGTATTGATATTAGAGATCAAATATCAAAAAGGGATATAATATAAAATTGAAGAGAAATTACAAAACTAACATAAAAATAAAGGAAATTTTTGTATAATAGATTAAATTTAGATACAATAAGAAAGTAGGTTTAGGAAAAATTAAAATTTCTAAGGTAGAAAGTAGTGGTGACTTTGCCTAATAATTTTTTGTTGTTTAACTTTGCAAATCTGGAGGATATATAATATGTTTTGTTGAGGGACCCATGGTTCTTCGGGAGGAGAGGGTTATTTTAAAAAAATAGAGCTAAGGCTTTAATCTAGCCATAACCACTCTTCAATCGACACTCTTATGGTGAGTCCACTAGGGCTTCCAATGGAATTTTGGGATGAGAGTATTATTATTTGGATAGTTGAAGCGATTGGAAAAATAATTGCTTTTGATTTAGCTACTAAATCCCATACCAAAATTATAGTAACTCATTTTTGTGTACAGGTGGATCTAGTTGAACCACTACCTAAATCTATTAGGCTAGTTTTGGATTATAGGAAATAGGAACAAGATATTTAGTATGAAATTCCTATTCCTTTGTGTAACCTTTACAAAAAGGTCGGGTATTTTTGAAAAAAATGCCTAGAAAATATTAAGGAGAAAGTTATGAATAATAGAACTAGACAACCTTTGAGGGTGTGGAAAAAAAAAAACTAAGCAAGGAGAAGTTTTAGAGCAGAAAAAAATTGGTGAAAACAGTGAGGGCCCATATTCAAATAGATTTGAAGTTCTTGCTACCCTTGATACAGATGGCATTGTTGGAGGGGAAAAGCTTATTTTAAAAAATCAATATGGAGGTAATAATGAACCGATGACTGAGGCTTTTATTAAAAAGGAAAAAAAATCTTCTTTACATGTAGAAGAGAATATTGAGAAAGAGACACACTGTTCAATAGAGCTAGAGAAAAAGAGTATAGAAACGAGGGTTTTGGGAGAAACCACTCCTTAGTAGAATGTAAAATTGGTTGGATATAGGAGAAAAAATAAAATTATTAATATTATTCATAATGGATCTAGGGATGAAGAAGATGGAGGATAATGAAATTTTACTAGTGATTTAGAGTTGGAAAATGAGGAAAAGTTATCTAGAATTTTTTGGCTAAAAATAGGAGGATATCTAAGAAGGTTGATTTGGGAATTTTAGTTTCTTGAGGAAGGCCCAATATTCAAGAATTTAGAGCCAAAGTCATTGTTAAGGATGTAGATGATGGAAAACAAAGAATTTTATCTTTGGGAGGAGGAAAACTTCCTTAACTTGATACGAAATGAATTCACTATCTTAGAATATTTAGGGTATGAATACTTCGGCTAAACATAGGGTTATTAGAATATTAAGAAAGGAGAGGAGGTTGATATTCTTTTATTACAAGAGATTAAAGTGGATGATTTAAATTTTTAGAAGGTGAATAATTCAATTTGAAAGAGAGCTCAAATGGAAATGCTTCCTATCAATGGTGCAATTTAGGGTTTATGTACTTTATGGAATCTAAAGTAGATGGAGGGATAATGTTTGCAGATTAATGACAAGTTTATTTCCATTTTGTTCACATGTAAGTATACTATTTTTCCTGGGTTATGACTAATGTTTATGCTCCAAACTCATTAGTGGGTAGAAGAAGAGTTTGGGATCTTTTGAGGTAGTCTCATAGGGTTTTGAATTGGCCTTGGGTGGTTTGTGGTGATTTTAATTTAGCTCTTTATCCTAGTGATAAGAAAGAGGGTGTTCAAGATTTTACTTAAAGTATGACTAAGATTAATGACTTTATTTTTAATTTCTAATTGTTGGATGTTGATTTGAAAGGGGCCAAATATACTTGGTCAAATAGAATATTGGGCTCAAACCATAATCAATGTTGATTGGATAGATTTTTTTATCCCAATAATTGGATGAATTTCTTTAATAAGTTTTCTCTCAAGGCTCTTCCTAGGGTGCCTTTGGATCACTCTCTAATTCTCTTAGAAATTTGAATGGGATATCGGCCTAAGAATAATCCATTTTATTTGGTTTGATGTCGTGTACTCATGACACTCTCTATGAGAAGATTGAAAATTAATAAAATATAGATGTTTATGGTTCTAAGATGTATACAGTATCACAAATGCTTAAAAATACTAAAAAATATATTAAGATTTGGAATAAGTAAGTTGTTAGTAATATAAGGGTTAAAATAAGAGTTGCAACAAAGATTGTAGCTTATTGAGCCAAAAATTTAGAAATATGGGCATTCTAATTTTTTTGATGGGGAATAAAAAAAGTTGCTCAATGTTTTTCACAATATTTTAGTATAGGAAGAGATCCATTGGAAGTAAAAATCTAGGCTTCAATGGCTTAAATAAGATCGTAATACAAATTTCTTTTATTTGACTACATTATAGCATATGAAAGCAAATAGAATTAGATCTTTAAGAATAGAATATGGAAGATTATTGTTGGATCAGGAAGATATTAAAACTGTAATTGTTTTTAAGAGAATCTAGTGATGAAATAAGTAGTGGAAGATGATGTAGATTTGATTCTTCAAAATATTTTGTCCATTTTGAATGATGAAATGAATAGTATGTATATCATACCTTTTATAGATGAAGATATTTTTGGGTAAAAATATTGGTTACTTTTCTACCTTTAAGTTCACTGCCTCATTTAATTTGTCAACCTAGGGTAGCTCGTAGACTTACGAGCAACCTTGCACAATATATGCTTATAATTTCCTCCATAGAGATGAGTCCCTCAGATTTATGGTTTGGGGGATGTTGGTGTTCCTTGAATTTCTAATTTTGCTTTCCAAACCACTAATATATTCTACGTTTATGAAAACATGCCTAAATTACATTCAGAAATTAAAACTGCATATTGCTGGAATTTATAGAAAATAGGGGAAAATACAAGAATTTAAATTAATCTATAGAAATAAAATGAAATTAAAGAAAATAGAAAACAATGGAAAGGAAAAGGAAAAACGCTATTGAGAGTGGGCCCACGCTTCCAGTAGGTTCTACCCGCATTAAATAATTCACTAAAAACTTAGTCGATTTAACCAAAAGTGACTCAAAAAATATTTATAAAACTTGGAGCAAAAAATATATATGGGAAATCCGTGATCATGTTTTCAGGGGTGGCCTACATATTTATAACATATGTGGCCAAACCCTGTTACAAATTGGAAATAAATCAAAGTCTTGATTCTACTTTACAATGACATGCATGGATACAGAGAATTGGGCAAAATATCAAAATTATTTCAACATATTTTGTTTTATTAGAATACATATGATATTCGCTTTGTTCGATTTACATAGATATTTACATAGAAACTAAAAAATAGATGGTTAGTCATCTTTTATATTATCCCTAGTCTGGATTCAATGCTAAAAATCCATCTATGCTTGTCGTTGAAATTGTGTTTTGTTTTACTGACCACAGAGTCATGCTAGAATTCAAATTCAATGGGAATTAGGAACCTTGTTTGTAGAAGTCGGGAAGTAGGTGCCTTGTCTATAGAATTCAGGATGCAAGCACTAATATGGGATTCAGGAACCTAACAGGAAGTAGGCACCCATCAGTCAACCATCGAATGCAATTCAGGCACTTCAAAGGGAATCAGGCGCCTAACTTAACATTTCTCACTAGTGCATTGCAAATGTTTTACCTTCATGAAATCGAATGTGCCAGGTCTGAGTGGGACCTTGACAAAAACATGGTAAAACACAACAATTTTTTACAAAATCTACACAAGATGCACTTATAAATAAATATTAAATAACATGTAAAATAAACTATTAAATATATATAAAATTCTCATTACACATATATATCTACGTAAATAAGTTTCTTTGTTTATAAGGAAAGTATTACAAAAAAATGAGCATTTTCAAGGCTCATCATCCCCCCATGCTTAAGGGATGGCATGTCCTTGTACCACTTTATACTGGTAATTACCAATTTTTTTTACAACTTTCCAATAGGTCCTGACTGTTTCTTTCATTTTATTTTTAGCAACCTTTTCTTTTTCCTTGTCTCTAGGCTTCACCCCTTTGGTGCTTTGGGAGTAGTTGCCTCCTATTTCTCCTATTTATAGTGCTTTTTGCACTGAACTAGTTCACTTGGCCCTACTCTTTTTCTTGGTTGTTCCCTTGTCCAAGCCATCTTGTCTTTCTCAATATTTAAATAGTAACCAGTGAAACTAGTGGTATCTTTCTGGAATGCAGGCTTAGTCATTTTCTAGTATTCATGGTGAAGAGGTAACTCTTTGCCCTTAGGTACTACGAATTCATCTCCAAATGAGATTTTGGTCTTTTTAGCAATCTTGGTTGTGGGTAAATCTGCTCCTATTGGGTCAAGTTCAACTTCAATCTTAACCTCTATTTTTTCCACGAGAGGGGATGCCTGCTCTATAGATGGCACAGGACCTAAAAATCCCATCCTCATGAAATATACCTTCATCCTTGAAGGATGATCACCTATTGACCCATACAAGCCCCAAAAATGATGAGGTTGAGCAGTTGGAATTTTCTTGGGAGGCTTCTTGGCCTCCTTTTTGACCTATTTTTTTTATTCCTTGTGTGCCCTCTTAGAAGTCTTTTTTTAGTTCTTCTTGTCTATTGCTATATCTTATTTAAGCTTTTCAAAAAAATTGTGCAACAAACAATTTCTTTGCTACCTTTCATTCCTTATCAGAATCCATGTCTAATTCCTTATCGAAATTCATACCCAATACCTTTAATTCTTCAAATCTTACTCGGGTTCTAGGTATTTGTTGAGATGCCCTTAAAACCTTTTGCTTTCATCTCATCTTTTTGGGTTTTATCTCAGGGTATGCTGGTGTTGCTGCTACATCCTGGGTTTCAACAAATGTAGGCTACTAAGCCTCTTCTTTTTATGCAGCAAATTACTACTCGACTCGAATTGCATTTTCCTTATAAGGTTGTTTGGCCCCTACATCAACTAGAGAATGTTCTAGATATTCCTCCTTTCATGAAACTTGAGGATCTTCATCCTCCACTTAATTATCCTCTTCATCTCTTTTTTTTTTGTAGATTGTTTTGAATTTTAAGGTTCCTCAACCTCAACCTCATCTTCTTGAATTACTTATTTTGTAGAATGAGATGTTGAATAGGGCTACTCTACTTCCATTACAACATCCACCCCTTGCTTACTTTCTATGTTAGTATTGGGCACCTCTATCGCCTCATCAGTCTGCACCACTGCATCTACTTTTGTTAGTTGCTCGATTTCCAGTACTCTGCCCTATAGTCGCAATATTCCTATTTGCCCCTATAGTTGCCAATTTTTTTGATATAATTCATGTATATTCAATACAACTTCTTTCTTGGACTCTTGAAATAGAGTTCGTTCTTCCTTAAATTTGGCTTCCCAAGTGGAAGCCTTCTCTCTCAATAACTGTAGTTGTTGTTGCAAATCCTCTGATTGATCCTCTTGTGGTAAATATTCTATTGTAACCTCCTATTGAGGAGTTTACCCCTTGGAAATATCCTATAAAAAATTTTCTAGGTATTCTTTCCTATTCAGCTCATCGATTGTTGTTTCATTGTCTGATGAGCTAGTGTTAGGATCCTCAATCCTAACATTATTAGTTAGTATTAGTTAGTATTATTAATCATTTAATTATTATATTATTAACTTATAAAGTGAACCATCACAACCCTTCGTAATGTGAACCATCATGTCTCTTCATACGTGAACCATCATGTCTCTTCACCAACGTAGCTTTAGGGTAGATATATATATTAGGTTGGCCATCCATATCAAATCATCCAAGAAGAAGAAGAATAATAAGAATCATAGATTCTAAAGGAGGGAGCCCCCTATAGCGGTAAATCGATTACAAGGGAGCTCCCTTTGAGTGGCCTGCGATAACATTTACATTAATTTATTAATAATTTTACAATAAGACCTTGGGGTCTCACCATTTGGTATCAGAGCCATGTGGGACCCAGTCATGTGGGAATTGCTCAAATATCTTCATAAAATCACTTCTGTGCGTGAGTATCAAAATCAGTTTGAGGATATCACCAAACACAACACAATATTGGATGAATCAATTCTCATCAATGTCTTCATTAGGGGATTAAAAGAGGAAATTAGAATGGAGGTGACAAGTTTCAATCCCTATACCATGATGCAGACCTATGGATTGGAAAAATTAGCTGAAGATAAAATCAATGCACAACAATGATTAGGGAAACCACTTATGGAAAAATTGTCGACCACTTACATCTCTCCCCAACCTATGCATAATGGAAGGGCACAAAGAACTTACACAACCCCCAAATATAACCGAAATTTATGAATTAAACATCTTAGCTTTGAGGAGATGAAGGAACGACGAGCAAAAGGACTATGTGATAATTGTGATGAACAATTTGGACCCCACCATAAATGTGCTACACTAACATTGTATTTATTGAAGGAATTTGATCCTTGTCTCTCCATAGAGCAAGCAGTGAGGTAGTTATGTTCGAAGTGACCAGTGCACCTACTCACTACAATGAAGACAATGAGGTTGATGTGCAAGAAGTGATTGATGTACCAAGAAAGGATGAAGTAGACATACCCAAAGTGATCAATGCTAGACAAACATGCACTCTACAAGACCTACACATACCTTCCTCACCAATAGTGAGTTCTTGCCATATGACCAAACCTATTCGGAACCAACGCAGAGTGACTACACACTCCTTCTCCGTTGGCTCTACCAAGGAACCAAAAAAGTATATGAAATCATTACCATCACTTTTGATGCATCATTCTAAAGTATTTGAGGAACCCCAAGGGTTGCCCTCCCATCGTCATCATGATTTTCCTAATGGAGATTCTACTATTGTTCTTGGCAACCCCCCACTAATGCTTCGTCCTTATCGATATCCCTGCCTATGAAAGGATGACATAAAAAGAGTCCAATAACTTACACAAATCCTTCTTGGAAAACAAATGACAAAGCTTCTCACTTTGAGATTTGAGGAGAAAGCTCTTTTTAAGGAGGGTGGCATGTTAGGATCCTCAATCCTAACATTATTAGTTAGTATTAGTTAGTATTATTAATCATTTAATTATTATATTATTAACTTACAAAGTGAACCACCACAACCCTTCATAACGTGAACCAACACGTCTCTTCATACGTGAACCATCATGTCTCTTCACCAACATAGCTTTAGGGTAGATATATATATTAGGTTGGCCATCCATATCAAATCATCCAAGAAGAAGAATAAGAATAAGAATCATAGATTCTAAAGGAGGGAGCCCCCTATAGCGGCAAAGTGATTACAAGGGAGCCCCCTTTGAGTGGCCTGCGATAACATTTACATTAATTTGTTAATAATTTTACAGTAAGACCTTGGGGTCTTACCAACTAGAAACCATCCTATATGCCTTCATCCTTCTACTTTGATTTTTTGTGGAAACTGGAATAAAAGGAGGGCTTGGTGGATCCTACCTTGCGTCATCATCAATTTGAGGGCTAGTGGAAGACAAATCCTATCTTGCTTCCTCATAAAATTAGGTAAAAATAGGGGATGAGGCTTGTCCTGCTTCTCGTGTATTTTCCTCAATATGGGATGCAGGCACCATCTCTTCTCATTCTGTAATGGCACTTGTACTCCTTATTATACCCATGGAGTTGTATTAGTTCCCTCGATCTCCTCAACTATCACATTTTTGTGTGACTTTGCATATCGTACCAAGGATGAAATCTCACCATGGTGAGCCATGATAAAGGTTGTGCCTACTTGGTACCATTTGGCCTCATATTTGAGGGTGCATGCAAGGTAATGCAAGGTAATGCAAGATATTGCTATTATCACCATGTAGTATATGGTTTAGAAATTGAAAGTGATTCAAGTTCAGCTTAGAGTACCTACCAGAATAGGTGAAAAATCATATGATTTGTTCAAAAACACCATCCAAAGCTCAAGGATGTGCTACTTAGGCAAACCAGCATGCATTAGATGCTCTATTGGTATTTTGTAGAATCTCTATCCATAGAGATATGTATTGTCTTCCTTGTACATGCAATCCCTTATCAAAGGAAGGTCTATCACCATGGCAATATACTCTTTAGTGACTATAATTCAAGTCCCCACATATGCACGACCCCATCCCTCATGGATGCTACAAACTCATTGGCTACTATTGTGTCTTGGCTCTAGCTAACCAATTGATAGTACTCCATCCATCATATGACATTAAATTGGATTTGGACAACTATAGAAATTCCTGAGCAGTCGATAGGTTCACTATTCTTCAAGTTATGGTTCTTAGATTTCCCCCCATGCTTATAGTGCAAATTCCCTTCAGTTTATAATTCACTCGGTAGCTGCTTCACACTCTATTTTTTTCTAAATTTCCACACTCTATAGTTTCCCTCCTTACACAATAGTTATTTAGTAAGTAGTTTTTAAAACCAACTGCTTCCTTGGATGTAGGCGGTTAACTACCATAATCAGAAGCGATTATGGTTATCCATGTAAAATTTTCTTAGAGAATATGCCAGATTGTGCAGAGGGGATAACCATAAGAATTTTACTAATCAAAGCCATGACACATTGCAAAGTTCCAAGTGGAATTATTTGGGTGACTAGAACTATAATGGGGGTTGTGCCAACACTTTTCCATAGACACACATGTATATGAAAATAATATAGACATAAAACAAAAAATTTAATCATGTACCTAAATTCATTTTGTGGGTGCACCATGTGTAGATATTTGTGGTGCATCGTTATTGGCTAGTGGATGATGACTAGGCAAACATCAATGAACAACTATGGACATATTTTCCATATGGTAAATTTCTCTCCATGTGATTGGTTCTTCAAAGCTACAACATGATTCGTTTGAGACATACTGCAAGGTTTCAAAACAAAGGTTAGAAAAAACATATCTTAAAAATAAAGGTTAGAAAAAAATTCTCCTCCTTAGAAGTTGGTTGCTGACAACTTTTAATTTTGTCCATGACAGATTTGAATTTACACGTGAGTGGGGTACTGATGTGGCTCGGGCCACTTCCCAATACTGAAGTTTACTTTTACAAGGTATAACAACTGTGATAATGGAAAGTAGACACCTTTTCTATGTGGAAATCATGCATCTTATTTTCAAATTATGACATGCAGGTGCCTTGGAAATAGAAAGCAAATGCTTTAGCAATTAGACATTGTGCTTGATGTGGAAAGCAAACACCTTAGCAATTGGGCGCTATGATTAATATGGGAAGCAGACACCTTAGCAATTAGACACTACACTTAACATGGGAAGCAGGTACCTTAGAAATAGGGTGCTATGCTTACATGAAAATAAGACACCTTTTTTGCTAACTATCGAGTGTCAAACTTTTAAAGCAAACTTTATATAAACTTTTTTTGACTCAGAATATTCAGTGTCATTTTCCCAACAAATGGAAGTTGGATACCCTTTTCTTGGAGAACCAAGAATCAGGTGTTGATCTGCTAGAATATGGGACGCAGGCGTCATCTCCTTAACATAATGGGATTCAAAAACCTAGTACCATATAAATGGGAATCAGGTGCCTTCTTCTCAAAATATGGGAATAAAGTAGTTTCTTTCATAAAATGAGAATCAGGTGCCTTCTACCATATAAACATGAATCATATGCCTTTCCCATAAAAAATGGAAAATAGATGCTTCTCCTTTATTTCTACATTTGCTTGACATACCCACTTATATACACTTAAGGTTGATCAAACCTTCAACACTCTGGTTGATGAACATAGATAGAAATTAGCATCCACCCCTGAACTAGCAGTTGAGTATTTTATTGCTCATAAAGACCAATCCAAGCACTCTTATGCAGATTCAAGTATAGTATTCCCATTTCTAAATGGGGATAAGATACTCCTACTATAAATAATTCTTCTAGAAATCTAGGAAGGTATAAATTGATGGATCCTATTCTTTTTAGACCTAGGTTTTCCAAGTTGTCTAGTAGTTGCACTCAGGGCATAATTCCTGCAAAATAAAAATACAACTAAAAAAAAGAAAAACTTTGAAAGAATAATTGTTTTTGGGACTATATGGACTACGTCCACATATTACTGACTCAATTTAAAATCATAATCAACTGGGGTCTCCCCCATGACTAATCTGGACTCAATCATGTATGCTTTAGACACATGCTATGGACATAGGTGGTGATCATTGACTGTTAATGTAATGTTGCTACTATCAATTGTTCTGATCCTCACAAATATATTGTTAATGACTTTAGTAACTTCATATAGCCCCATCCAATGCTACATGAGTTTACCTTTCCTTTCTTGGAACTAGGAGTCATATAGTAATACCCATTCTCCTACTTTTACCTGCTTTGGCCTAGTATGGCGGTCATGCCACTTGACCCTTTATTTTTGAATGATATTTATTTTCTTTAGAGCATCAAGGTGGTATTCACCCAACTGATTAAGATGTTGAATTAATTTTTTCTATGCATCATCGAGATTTATATTCAACTCTACTTTAGTCCTAAGTGTTTTGACTTCAAAATCTATAGATATCATAAAACTCTTGCCATAGACTAACTAGAGTGGTGTGAAACTAGTAGTAGTCTTCTATGTGGTCCTATAAGCCCACACTACTTTTGGTAATCTAGTGGTCCAGTCCTTCCTATGTTTCTACACTCTCTTTGTCAGAATATTTTCCAACTCTCGGTTGGTTACCTCAACTTGTACATTCACTTGTGGATGGTAATGAGTGGTTTTATTATGCTTGATTTTATATTTTTGGATGAGTTCCTTAATCATATTTGAAGTAAATTACGATTCTTGATCAGTTGTGATCTCTCTTGGAACCACAAACCTTGTAAATATAGATGAATACAAGAAATATGCTATAGTCTTCTCTTTTGAATCACATAAAGCCTGTACTTCAACCCACTTGGTCACCTCATCAGTATAAAATAAGATGAACTTCTTACCTATTGACTGTGGATTAATGGGTCCTACAAATTCCATCCCCCATTTATCAAATGAATCTATGTGAACATGTGATTGGAGTGGCATCTCATCTCTAAGAGTAGTTCTGCCCATCCTTTGATATTGATCACACTGGATCACATGCTTGAATACATATTTGAATAGTGTAGGCTAGTAGTAACCAACCTACAACACTTTATATGTATTCCTTTTTCCTAAAAAATGACCACCACAAGATTCATCATGGCAAGCCTTCAATATTTCTATTATCTCATTTTCAGAAACACACATTCTCATGATTTGATTAGGCCCTATTTTTAACAAGCACCAATCAATCCATGAGAAGTCTACATTTTTCTCAATTAAATTTTGTTTTTCATGAGGTAAAAGTGCATGGGATGCTTTAATAGTGGCTAAATAATTATCCATATCTACGTACCATGGTATATGTTCATTCAGAGTAAACAAATGCTGATCTGGAATTTTTTTATCTATAGCTGCAACATCTAGAAGTATCAACTTGAATAAGAAATCAACTACCATATTGTATTTACCTGGCTTGTCTACTATTGTCACATCAAATTCCTGTAGAAGAAACAACCATCTAATAATTCTACCACTAATCCCAAGTTTATTTGTCATATATCTGATAGTTGAGATATCAGTATGTACAAAAACCTGATATCCTATAATATAATGATAAAATTTGTTAAGTGTATGTATAACTACAAGAAACTCTTTTTTTGTGACAATATAATTAAATTTAGCACCTGTGAAATGTTTACTAACACAATAGATGGTATATAAATCATCACCATCCTTCTGTCCCAACATTGATCCTATTGCATTGTTAA
Source organism: Wollemia nobilis (assembly GCA_028583015.1). Classification (NCBI taxonomy): domain Eukaryota; kingdom Viridiplantae; phylum Streptophyta; class Pinopsida; order Araucariales; family Araucariaceae; genus Wollemia; species Wollemia nobilis. Next base: position 2,504,593 of record JAQPPZ010017037.1, read on the forward strand.
ATGCATCAGTATATATGTGAAAAGGTATGGTCCAATTTGAACCTCTCAATATTGAGGTAGTAATAATTTTTTCCTTTAAGGTGTTAAATGCTTGTTCATGTTTCTCTATCTTGACAAACTCTATGTCCTTTGATAACAATGTGCTCAGGGGTTTAACAGTTTTTCTAAAGTCTTTTATAAACCTCCTATAGTAACCAGATGATCCTAGGAAACTACATATATTCTTATGTGTTTTGGGAGTAGGTAGCTTTTGGATAACTTATATCCTCTTCCTATCCACTTTGGTCCCATATGCAGAAATATGATGTCCTAAAATTATCCCTTCCTGCATTAGCATGTAACGTTTCTCATTGTTGAGGGACAAGTTAGTTTCCTCACACCTCTTAAGTGTTTTCTCTAACTTTTTTGTTTCTATTTCAAAATTTTCACCATATACAATGAATTCATCCATGTATACCTCCACAATTTCTCCAATCATGTTAGAGAATATGCTCAAAAATGACCTTTGAAATGTGGCAAGTGCATTACACAGACCAAAAGGTAAAACTCTACAAGCAAAAGTTCCCCAAGGGCAAGTAAATTTTGTTTTATCTTGATTTTATTCCCCTATTTGGATCTGATTATATCCAGTAAACCCATCCATGAAATAAAAATACTTCTTTCCTAATAATGTGTCAAGGACTAGATCTATGAAGGGTAAAGGGAAATGGTCTTTCTTAGTTGCTTCATTCAGCAACCTGTAATTCACATAAATTCACCACTTGCCATTATTCTTGGGTACCACCACTAATGGTGATACCCATTCACTATCTAAATGGGATAAATGAACCCAACTATGAGGAGCTTTTGCAATTCAGTTTTGACAATTTCCTTCATTGTTGGATTCATTCTTCTTTGTGGTTGTCTTACTAGTTTAACCTATTCTTCCAGATATATCCTATGAGTATAGGTTTTAGGATCTATTCCTATCATGTCCAAATAGTCCTAAGCAAAGGCATATTGATGTTTTACAATTTCTTTCAGTTTTATTTGATGTTCAGCTATCAAGTTATCATCTATGTTCAACACTCTACTAGGTGTAACCTCTATTTGTTGAATATGATGACCTTTTCCTCCCACTAATGGCAACTCAGGAGGAGGACAAGATGGTTCCCCTTGAAAAAATTTGATATTACCCTATCCTCATAACTCTCATATTCCAATTCATCAAGTGTCATGATATATTGGATCATTGATAGACCACCAATATTTTGATCTTCATTTTTAGGTTCTCCTAATACTTTTGCAGATTGTGCAGGTGGATGGATGGTCAGTTTTTTTATGTTTTATCCGTCAAAACTGGTCATCTAGCCATCTCTATAGCTTATGTAAGTATCGATTGTTGCTAGCTAAGGTCTACCTAAGATTAATGGATATCCACCCAACCCAGACTTGGATTGTAACACTAAGAAGTTTTTTGGATACTCCCATGCATCCACTATAACTGTAATATCCTCTAGTATTCCTTTTGGGAGTATTGTAGACTTATTTTCCAACTACAAAATAGTCTTGGTTGGCTTCATGTTATTTTAAGTTTTTGCATGCTTTCTTTGGGCATGACATTAATGACAACCCCCTAATATACTAGTGTATTGGGTAAAAGACATCCCTCTATTTGTAAAGTTAGAATATGGCTTCCTAGATCTGAGCATTTTTTGTTGTAGGTGTTCCCTAACATGAGATAAACTAACTGAACCACCAAACTGATTGACTTTATAGGTTTTCTTCATGGTTTATTCAAGCACAATACTCTTATGGATTTCTCATAGATAAGAATATCTCTTATGTCCTGAAAGAGAGGGATTGTGACTGTCAATTTCTTTAGACTAGAGAGAATATCAAATTTTTATTGTATTGGCTTTTTAGGTTTCTACAATCTTTGTGGAAAAGGTGGAACCTCTTCTCTATAATTTACAAGTGTTATTTCTTCTTCTACTTCTACTATAAGAGGTGATTCCTCTTTTCCTAATTATATGTTTTCCTCCTCTTCTACTAGAGGAGTGACTTCTACACCTACTTGTTTTCCTAACCTTAATTCTATTAGACTACAATTTACTTTAATATTGTACATGGGGTACATCTCATTCTCCACTTGATAATTTGGCTATTTTTTGTTATTTGGATTGGTTGTAGGCTATACTGGTAGTTGAGTAGGCTTGAAAGTATGAGGAGCAGTTAGAGTTGACTATAGTGGAACTAGAGTATCCTACTATGGATTTTGATTCCAAGCATTTTGGTTCCTCCACTACTACCTAGGTTGCTGGTATTGCATCCATGGATAGGGGTTGTAAGGATTTTCTCCTTGGGGATACTGATTCCAAGGTTGTTGACCCCACCAGCCCATGTTAGGTGGTTGAGTTTGACCTTGATTATGAAAGTTGTTGCCCCCATAAGGTGGCATTCCTATTGGGATGTTTTTTCCCATAGGATACTGCTACCAATTTCTCATATTACCCATGAAGTATGCTTTTTCTATCTTAGGTTCCTCTCTAGGTTTTGATAACTGCAAACACAACTTTATTTTGTGATCTTATGAACATACAACACACACTCAAACTTTGTTTTCTTGATATCTACTTCTAGGGTGTTTTCCCCTATATTTGGGATAAAAGTAGGCCAATGCTTCCTCATTCTCTTGCTTATTTTTACAAAGTATAAGGGTATCCATTTGCAGAGCCAGATATGATAACATCTCACTCTTGAGGTCTTCCAGCATGTTGTCTATTTTTGTTTTAGTGATAGTGGTTTATTGTTTGATATTTCTAGGGATCAACTTACCTTTCCTTCTTGAAAATTTTCAACACAAATATTGAATATCATCCATATGATGTTGATAAATATACCCTCCAAAATTCATATTTAAGGCTTCTAGGGATTCATTTGTAATTCATTTTAAGAAGATGCTTCTTAAGGACATGTATCCTAGTTTTTAATGGGGTGATCTTTGCAAATTAAAGTTGAACCTATCCCAATATTCCCCCATAGATTCCCCTTCCTTTTGTGTCATATCTAGGACTTCTTCCCTTTCATCACGTACTCTACCAAAATCCTAGTATTGTTCTAGGAAAAGTCTCTTTAATTGTTCCCAGGTAGTTATCTGTTTATCCCCCAAACTAATAAACTAGCGCAATGTTGAATCATCAAGAGTAGAAGGGAATAATTTTAGTTTTTGAGCATCAGTGGTGTAATCCGTAGATCTATATAAAACATCAAATTTAAACAAAAATAGATTTGTATCTTCTATTTGTAGCACTCTATAGGTTGGAAGGTGGACAGGGGAGATATGCTTCATCTTGTGATCTCCCCCTGCCTCTCCTATGGGAAAATTGAAACTAGTGGATGCTTCCTGTGCATCAGCCATCTTGTCTGTGGATAGGGTATATACACTAGCTATGTTCAAAGCAGCTTTCAGGGTCTCTAGTTTGTTTCTCTTATCCTGCATAAGGATTAATAAATATGTGTTTGATATAGTTCCTTCTCTAACTGCTTGCCAACATTAAAATTTTAATAAGTCTTCCTCATACTAAACTCTACTTATCTCAGATCCTTCTCTACGATGTTGTTGATTTGTTTTAGAAGGGTCTTATGTAAATAATGGATGTTCACTCCAATGCACAGGTGGAGATTGTGGACAAGAGGATTCAATATCAGGATTAGGTATATTTGAAGTAGAATGCTTTTGAGAAAAAAAAATTAAAATTAAAATGATCATTCGGTCCTCTATTCTTAGCTAGACTCATACACAACTTTAGGAATGGAGGTTATATAGGTAGCAATCTAAAATATTGCTAACATGCTTCCTTTAGAATAAGAAATTCTAATAAGCTAATCTCTGAAAATAGCACCAAAATATTGGGCAAACACATTGGTTAGTTTTCTATTTTAAGTTCACTGCCTCATTTAAATTGTCAACCTAGGGTAGCTTGTAGACTTGTGAGCAGCATTACACAATATATGCTTATAATTTCCTCCACAAAGATGAGTCCCTCATATTTATGGTTTGTGGGGTGTTGGTTTTCATTGAAGTTTTGATTTTGCTTTCCAAACCACTAATCTATCCTATGTTTATGAAAATATGCCTAAATTACATTCAAAAATTAAAACTACACATTGCTGGAATTTACAGAAAACAGGAGAAAATATAGGAAATTGAATTTATCTATAGAAATAAAATAAAATTAATGAAAATAGAAATCAAGGTAAAGGAAAGGGAATAACATTGTTTAGAGTGGGCCCACACTTCCATCAAGTTATGCCCACGTTAAATAATTCATCGGATGCTTAGTCTATTTAACCAAAAATGACTTAGAAGATATTTATTAAAATTCACAACATGAAATATATAGGGGAAATCCAGGATCACAATTTTAGGGGTGGCCTACATATTTATAAGATATGAAGCTAGACCCTATTACAAATTGGAAATAAATCAAATTCTTGATTCTATTTTACAATGACATATATGAATACAATGAAATCGAGCAAAATATCAAAACTATTTCAGCATATTTTGTTTTATCATAATACGTATGATATTGGCTTTGTTCGATTTACATAGAAGCTAAAAAATAGATGGTTATTCATCTTTGTCATTGTCTCTGGTTTGCATTCAATGTTGAAACTCCATATGTACTTATCGCTGAAATTACAATATGTATTTCCAACTACAGAATCATTCTATAATTTGGCTTCAATGGGAATCAAGCACCTTGTCTGTAGAAGTCCAGAAGCAGGCACCTTTATGTAGAATTCAGGATGCAAGTGCCAACACGGGAGTTAGGCACCTAACAGGAAGCAAGAACCTGTCAGTCAAGCGCCGAATGGAAGTCAGGTGCTTCAAAGGGAATCAAGCACCTGAATTAACATTTCTCACTGGTGTACGGCATATGTTTTGCCTTCCGAGTGGGACCTTGATAAAAACATGCTAAAACATAGCAATTTCTATGAAAGATACACAAAATGCACTTAGAAATAAATATTAAATAACATTTAAAATAAATTTTTAATTTTTATATATATATATATATATATATATATATATATAATTCTCATTAAACATATATATCTACAAAAATAAGTGTTGTTGTTTATAAGGAAAGTAGTACAAAAAATGAGCATTTTCAAGGCTCATCAGATAATTTTTGGGTTGTTTTAAGCATGGCAAAATATAAAGCTTTAATTCAGAAATGTAAGCAACCTTTAAATAAAATAGAGGATTTTAATAAGATTTTGGATTTGTTGATGCTCGAATATAGAAGATCAATTGATGGGTAATTAGAAAATATACCTCAAGTTAGAGCTTGGAAAATTATTTCTCTATAAGATCAAAATATGCAACAACAACAAAAAATTGATAAGTTAAATTATATCTTGATTCAAATGTATGTTCCTTAGTTTGAGGCTAAAGATAAATTTGTTTAAGGGGCAAATGCTAAGGGAAAATTTTCAGCCAAATCATCTTGGATTGTCTTGAGGGGAGGTATAGTCAAAGTTATTGATGTTAATAGAGTTTTTATCAAGAATTTGATTCCCAAGATTATCTTTTTATGTGGTTTGCATTACAAAATAAGTTATTAGCAATGGATAATCTACAAAGAAGAGGTTTTAAAATGGAAAATAGGTGTAGTATTTGTAGTATGTGAGAGGAATTTGTGGATCACCTATTTCTTCATTACTCTTTTTATTTAGAGGTATGGAATTGTTTGCTATAGTTATTCCATATATAATGGGTTCAATCTGCTACATTTTATGACCTATGAGAGAGCTAAAATGTGAACTTTCAAATTAAAATACTACTTAATATTTGGCATCTATTATTTCCTCATTTCTTATGGTAGGTTTGGCTAGAAAGAAATAACCTTTTTTTTTAGGATATCCATAGAGATGTTACTTCTTTGGTGAATAGGACAAAAATAGTGTTAGTGGAGAATCTATAATTAGAAGACTGGGGAGTTTTAGTAGAATCTACCTTGGAGCGTGAGATAGCTTATGGTTGGGGTTTACCTCAAGTTTTAAGAATTAATCTTGTGTGAAGTATTTTCCTAAGAGCTCATCCTCCTCCTAAAGGATTAGTTAATTTAAACTTTGATGGGGCTTCTAAGGAAAATCCAAGTAAATCTAGTGGAGGAGGCATAATTAGGGATATTAAAGGACTAATTCTTTGTTGTTATGTAGAATTATATGATATCTTATCCAATCATCAAGATGAATCTAGAGAAATGATAGTAGATTTGAAAATAATTCAAAATTTGAAAGTAAAAAGATCAATTTTAAGAGATTCACAAGTTATTATTAATGGTTTAAATTCTCACAAAACCCTAGGATTGAGTGTTGAATAGATTTTTAGGGATGCTTTTTAGATTTTATATGGTTTATAATTTGTTCAAATTGTTCATATTTTCAAAGAAGGTAATGGTGCACTTGACTTAATGGCTAAGAAAGAAGTGTTTAAATAGTATTTGCAAACTAAATTTAATAATTTCCCACAAGATATAGTTGCATTATATTACCAAGACGTTAAGGAAGTTGAAAATCCTAATAACTAGATGATGTTGATTACTAAAGATAGTACTTTTTTGAACTGTACTAAAACTTTAGATTGTAGATGGAGAAAATAGAGTAGGGTGGGTTACTATTACTATTTTGGTCATTGCACTTTTGGTTAGAAAATTTTGTATTGTTTAGAAATTGCAAAGTTTGATTTGTAATAAGATAGGTCATTCTTTTGTACATGGATTGATTCATTTGTTATTCTTGGATTTCTAGGAGTTGTAAAAATGAAGGGGTCCTCTCAAGACCCTATTATTTAACAATAGAAAAAAAATATTATAAATAATATAGAGAGAAAGAACTGAAAAGGAGAAAGACTAAAACTCTCAAATAATGTAGGTTTTATAACTCGCTCTCCTTGTATCTATCTATCTATCTATCTATCTATTATTTTGTGAAATTTAATCTGGATTTTGAGTCGATATTTAATAGAATATCAAGAAAATAACTCTAAATTTGTTCTGTTTATGATCATCATTGATATTGTATCATTTTTTAGAATGTTATTTTTACAAAATATATTGTAAATTTATCTATGAAATATATAATTAACCTTTAATTACATAAGCCTAGCATATGGTCAATATATATCTATAGATACCCAGGTGTTGTAGGTGAGTTGGATAGGAGAGGGAAATCCTCCAAGAGAGGTCCCAGGTTCAAATTTCCACCCTACCAAAAATCTGAATTGGGTATCCAAAATCCAATTGATAATGTTGGTGCGGGCAGGGTCGGGTGCGACTCTCGGGTGAATTTGATGGTGTAGAACCCCCTATTCGTGGTCTCTCAGACCAAGGCAGCCCGTAAGAGGTTTTCGCTTTAAATATATATATATATATATAGAATAATTATTTAAATATTTAACAATAAATTAAAAGAGGTAGTTTAACACTCAATATTATTATTTTTTAATTCTATAACTACTTAGCATCTCTACAACATTCACACTATATTAAACATAAAAGGATGCTACAATGACATTAAACTACACAATGTGTTATTTATACACTATATTTTAGAAATTAGCTATTTTTATGAAATCTATGTTTTGGATTCACCACTGGAGAAAATATCAAAGATATATTGTCCAAACTATTATATAAAACATCGATAAAAATAGAAGATTGGTTAAAATTTATATATAATATTATATAGTTTATGGATTTTAGTAACTATTAGCATGTAATATATGTACTTAGGGATTTTAAAAATAAAATATTTATATTTCATTATATATTGGTGGAAAAATCATATCTTAAAATTATTCTAATTATTTCATATAACTCCTTTATAAATTTTGTGGGATACGTGAAGCAATAATGCACGAAAATATTAAGCAAATGATGATCAATCGAACATTAGGAATTGCATTCAACTTAGAAGCTTAAGTAGGTTACAAAATAGGATTATTAACCACTTAGCATTAGAAGCGCTAACGATGATTAATAATAGATTTATTCTAACAACCTAACTAAATATCATAAGATATTTAGTTATTAACCTTAGTTAACTAGGAGGTAATTCATAGAATAGTAAATATCTCCTATGGTAGAAAAGTAAATGTAATAACCTATGTAGTATAATGCAATATACTACCTATTTTACCCTAACATCCCCCCTTTATTACATTACTTTGATATACAAAGTCTACTTTGAAAAAGTTCAAATTTGACACGTCCAAGTGCCTTTGTGAAGATGTCAACAACTTGTTCATCGGTGGGAATGTATTGGAGCTTGATCCTGTGTTTAGGAACTTCATCACGAATGAAATGACAATCCGTGTCAATATGCTTTGTGCGTTCATGATGGACTGGATTCTTGACCAAGTTCAAAACACTTGAGTTGTCGCAAAACATGTGAATAGGAAGTTTCTTTGGTAGGCCCATGGTAGCCAAGATGCGACTTAACCATATCGCTTCACACACAGCTCCACGTGCAGCGCGATACTCTACCTCTATTGAAGATAAAGCAACCACCTATTGCTTTTTACTATGCCATGAGACAGGACCAGATCCAAGATGAAATACATATCCTGAAGTTGATTTTTTGTCATCTAGGGATCCAACATAGTCAGAGTCAGTATAACTCTGTAAGAAGAATGAGTTATTCTTCTTATACTCTAGACCATATTCTACACTACCTTGAATGTAGTGAAGAACACGCTTAGCTGCTTTCCAGTGAGAGGCCTTTGGTTCCTGCATGAACCGAGAAAGATAGTTTACAACATAAGTAATGTCTGGTCTAGTATTGGTTAGATAGATAAGGCTTCCAATCATCTATCTATATAGCGTGCCATCTACCTATGGTGAGTCATCATACCATGATAACTGAAGCCCTGATTCCATCGGTGTTGCCTTGGGCTTGCAATCAGTCATACGATATTTTTCTACTAAAGTCTTGGCATACTTTTTTTGAGTCACCCTAAGATGATTCTTTTTTTGTTCTATCTCAAGACCAAGACAATAGTGGAGAAGTCCTAGATCTGTCATATCAAATGACTCTTTCAAGTCATCTTTCATGGCGTTGATCAATTTCTCTGAATTGCCAGTGATGATCAGATCATCTACATATAATACAAGAATCACTATTTTAGAACCTGTGTTCTTGATATAGAGATTTGCATCAGATGGACTTCTCTTGAATCCGTGCTGTAGTAGGTGACTATCCATTTTAATGTACCATGCTCTTGGGGCTTGTTTGAGCCCGTATAATGATTTGACCAACTTGCAAACCTGTTGCTCATGGCCTTCCTCAGCAAATCCTGGAGGTTGAGTCATGTATACCTCTTCTTTTAAGTCACCATTCAGAAAGGCACTTTTTACATCCATTTGATGTAATTTCCATCCGAACTGTGCTGCCATAGCACAAAGAACTCGAATGGTGGTCATCCTTGCAGTGGGTGCAAAGGTTTCCTCATAATCAAGGCCTTCCTTTTGAGCATAGCCCTTCGCTACAAGATGGGATTTATGCTTGTCTATGGTACCATCTGCCTTATATTTGACTTTGTAAACCCATTTGCAGCCTATGGGCTTCTTTCCTTTAGGCAAATCTACCAACTTCCATGTTTTATTCTTCATGAGGGAGTTATGTTCAACATCCATAGCTACCTTCCACTGAGGTTGTCTAAGGGCTTCATCAACTGTAGAAGGTTCATTTTCATCATATGAAGACATGTAAACCCTCTCCTCATCAATTTCCATATCATCTCCACTTTCTAAATCTCTATCAACAGAAAGCTCTTGAAAATCTGCACAAAGATCATCAACTGAAGTAGATGCTTCTACCTTTCTCTGTCTAGACATGCTTCATGTCTTAGGATGATTGAGAGTGAGATCTGGTGGTGAAGTGAGTTTGGAATCTCTCATAGTACTTGTATACCATTTAGGAGGCTTTTTCTATTGTGGAGGAGTCTGTGGTTGTTGCTCCTCATCTTCCAGGTATATTGATGTAGTGTTAGATGTGAAAGCTTCATCAAACACTACATCTCTACTAACATGTATTTTCTTGGTGAATGGATCTATCAACCGATAGCCTTTTGAGAATTCATCATATCCAAGAAAAACACATTGTAGGGTCTTTTCATCTAACTTCTTTCTTTTCTCCTTAGGTATGTGCATAAAAGCCTTACACCCAAATACTCGTAGATGAGATATGGAGGGTTTCCTTCCACTCCATGCTTCTTGAGGAGTCATACCTTCAAGAGCCCTTGTGGGTGCCCTATTTAGAAGATATACTATAGTTGTTACAGCTTCAGCCCAGTAAATGTGCTCAATATTGGCTCCCTTAAGCATACATCGAACCATTTCCATAATGGAATGATTTCTTCTCTCAACAACTCCATTTGACTGAGGAGAATAGGTTGTTGTTAACTATATTTTTATCCCATGTTTCTATAAAAATGAGGAAAATTATTTTGATGTGTATTCCCCCCTCGATCTGAATGGAGGGTCTTTATGAAACATCCTGATTCTTTCTCAACAAGCTTCTTGAACTGCTGAAAATAGTCAAATGCTTCAGACTTCAACTACAAGAAGAAGACCCACATTTTTCATGAGTGATCATCTACAAACAATTGAAAATACCTTTTTCCTCCACAACTAGTAGACATAGGACCACACAAATCTGTGTGAACTAACTCCAAAGGTACTTTAGCTCGAAAAGAGCTAGGTTCAAAAGGTACTCTATGTTGCTTTCCTGACAAGCAATCTGAGCACACTTGCAAAGTAGATGAAAGAGTAGGCAGTCCTTTCACCATTTGATATTTACTGAGTTCTAGTAAATACCCTGAGCTTAGATGCCCAAATCTCTTATGCCATAGAGAAGTAGCCTCTTTTGTGGTTACTGCCATTGCAGTATGTGTAGAGGTAATTGCATCTAAGATAAACAAACCATGTTTGTATGAACCTGTTGCTATCTATTTTCCTTTCTGAGTGATAAAGCAACGTTTCTTTTCTTTGTCCACTTTGAAATTGACATTCATGTTATTGTCCAAGATTTGTGGAACTGACAAGAGATTATTTTTCAATCCTGGTACATAAAGAACTTTTTGAATTTTACATTCTCCATCTGGAAGGGAGACAGAAACACTTCCTTCTCCCTGAACTCGATAGGTCTGATCATCAGCAATGGTTACCGGTCTACCTTCTCGAGCCTCAAATGTCTCAAACCAGGACTTATCGCCAGTCATATGTTTACTAGCGCCTGAATCTATGTACCAAACAGTATCCTTGTGAGAGGATTATGTATGTGTCATGAGCACTTTGTGTGCTCGTTCAGAGTTCGAACTAGAATCTTCAGCGGCAATGTGTCCCTATTGTTGTTTATTCTTGTTCTTTGGTTTACCTTTGCCCTTATTTTGACCTTGTTCATTGGGCGGTTTGTTCTTAAACCAACATATTTTGGTTTCATGAGTGTCTTTATCACAAATTTTACAATACTGCTTCTTCTTCTTAATCTCTTTGCCTTTACCCTTGTCTTTGTTAGAAGAAGATCCTTTCTGTTGATTCCACTTTTTCTTTCCACTTTGCTTGTTTGAGAAAAGTGCATTGTTGGATGCCTCATCTCTTTGGAGTTGATTAGCTTCTTCAGTTTGAAGCAAATTTACCAACTCTACAAAAGTCACTGTCCTCCCAGAGACTTGTAGTGAAGTGATCAACATTCTATAGGAGTCTGGAAGAGCCCTTAAAATGATTGAGGTCAGGACATTGTCTTCCACTTTTTCTCCTAAGGCTTGCAGTTTTGTTTTTATATCTATGACTCTGTAGAGGAATAGCTCTATTGTCTCTCCAGATTTCATATGAAGAGTATGAAGCTGTGTTTGAAGGTTAAGAATTGTTGATTGATTCTTTCCTTCAAAAATGGTTGCTAGGGCATTCCATGCCTCCTTACCATTTTTAGCTTCACTTATATGAGGTTGTATGTCATCAGTAATAGCTAGCAAGATCAATAAGGAAAGTCTTTTATCCTTTTTATCATATGTTGTCTGATCTGCTCCTACTGATGTGGGTCTAGAATCAGTGCCATCCACTATTCCCCACATCTCCTCTACAGTTAAAATGGCTTTCATCTTAGTTTTCCAGGCTGAATAATTTGAACCTTTGAGCAGTTGGCTCTCAGTGAGATACTTATTGATCATGGCCATGGTTAAGGTTTCAAATTGATATGACTAAGATGACTTTATCTTTGCAGTATACCCTCAAAAGAGTATATGAAAGAATTTTAATTTGCTCTTTAAGATATTTAATGGCACCTGCCTTAACACCCTTAACAAGGGATGAAAATTTTGAGGATTTTAAGCCAAACAAAATAGAGCAAATTAAAGGGGTAGGTTTTGAAAGACTTCTGATTTTGCTCTCTAGGATATTTAATGGCACCTGCCTTAACACCCTTCAAGAAGGATGGAAAGTTTGAGGAAATTAAGCCAAACAAAGAGAGTGAATCAAGGTGTTTGGATTTTGACCTTTGGGTGAGGAGTAAAAAAAATTGACTTTGTTTAACCTGTGCAAGGTGTAGCACGATTGTAGTGAAATTTGGGTTTTGTGAAATGCTTCTTCAATGTTTTATATGATTGTTTAATTGCACACAAAAAACATGATTGTTAGTGCAATAATCAAAACAAGAGAGCAACCCAAATTATTATCACTATAGGTGTCGGATGCAACCGAAAATGCACCTAGTATAGTCAATTTTTTAAGAAAAGGTGTCGAGTAAAATCGAGAATGCACCTTTCTTACTTTGAAATATCCCCCCTTTCTCTTTACAATTTTGCAAAAAATAGAATCACAAAATATGACTTCTATCCCCCCTTAATTTTTACAAAATTGAGAAAAAAAATTCGAGCACTCCTTTCAAGACAAGTCGACACACGACCCGCGTTTGAAAGGCTTCCAGACCAGTCGACACACGACTTTGGTTTTTGTCTTCAACACTCAAGCATAAGGAGCAAATAGGTTCAAAAAATATTTCTCAAGTTTTACAACAAAAAAATGTGCAATTTTATGTCTTATATCTCCATTGTGAAGGAGAAAACAAAAGCAAATTTTGGATTTTGTTGCAAAGAAAAAATGACCTTTGTCCTTGCCAATGTGTTCAATTTCTTTGATTTGCAATAGAATTTTGAGTTTCTATGTCTTGTATCTCCAAAAATTTGTGAAGAAAACTATAGAACTTTAGAGGAATTTATTGCAAAAAAAATGAAGGTGTTGTTTGTCTCCTTTCAAAAATCTCCTAGTTCTTAAAAATGCTAAAAAAATATCTTTTAAAGTTGAATAATTTTTATAATAAAGCTTATTTTTGGAAAAAAAATCAACCATTTTGCTTTAATTGATGATTAAATCCAAAAAAAATACTTAATTATAAAAAAAATACTAAAAAAATATTTAAATCAAGCATAAAAAAAACTTTAGGAAAAAAAAGTTGAGAGAATAGAGTTTAAAACCTTCAAAAAAGAATTTTTGGGCATCACGCGGGCTCGAACACGCGACCCGCTGGGCCCAAGGCATCCGCCTTGGCCAACCAAGCTGCCGGAGGGCTTGGAGCAAAAGCCTCGATGCGTAGTATTTCAAGAAGCCTACGGGCTTCCACGGGACTGCAGTGGGATTTATCCCACATGCATCCCACAGGGGATGCCGAAGGCTTCAAAAGCCGCAACACGCCCCTTGGGATGTGATTGCCTACGGGCAATCATGGTCCAACCCGATACCCTTTTGGATGTCGCCACGTGGCGCCAAAGGGTCTATCATGTCATGTCATCCAATGGTTGTCCCATGTGTCATGTCAAGTTAGGTCATCCTATGGCTATCCACCATGTGTCAAGTCCATGTTAGGTGGTCGGTCCAATCAGCATCTAGGTCAGCACCTCGAGGTGCATGCAGTCTAGAGTTATCTAGATCTCACCATATGGCATAGATCTATGTAGATCGGAGGGCCTCCTACCCTCATGGATGTCGAGGTTGTCGAGGATCGGAGGGCGCGCCTGCCCTCTCAGATCTCGATGTGGTCTGGAGCATGTGCATCCAGCTGGGAGGGGAGGGCTCGCCTGCCCTCTCGGCTCTCCCAGTCTATGGGGGCCACGTCCACGTGGGATCGAGAGGGCGCTCCTGCCCTCCTGATGATCCCATGTGTAGACTACGGGAGACAGCGTAGGCCGATCCTGCGTGTGGTCTATGGGAGTCAACGTGGTCCCGATTGGCCAAGGATGGCCATGGGATCGTGGGCTGATAGGCTTTGACCTAAAAAATTTGAGAGCCTGGTCGTGCGGGCGATCGATCGGATCATGATCACCTCGGTGATCGTGTCGGTCGATCGACCCCATAGTGGGTTGGGCCCTGGCAGGTCAATTTGACCTGGCCAGTATTTGGCCTATAGCCACTCCTGCCATTGAGCTCACCTATCGAGGTGGGTTCGATGGCTACCAAATGGCACCAACTCGTCCTTCGAGCGAGAAAAAAAAATGGCTCTGATGCCAATGAAGCAATAATGCATGAAAATATTAAGCAAATGATGATCAATCGAACATTAGGAATTGCATTCAACTTAGAAGCTTAAGTAGGTTACAAAATAGGATTATTAACCACTTAGCATTAGAAGCGCTAACGATGATTAATAATAGATTTATTCTAACAACCTAACTAAATATCATAAGATATTTAGTTATTAACCTTAGTTAACTAGGAGGTAATTCATAGAATAGTAAATATCTCCTATGGTAGAAAAGTAAATGTAATAACCTATGTAGTATAATGCAATATACTACCTATTTTACCCTAACAATATGTTCAACAGTGCAAAGAGCCAGTAATCACGTGTCATGAACATGAACTCAAACCAATATCAAATGACAAGGTTGATCCCCCCTTACACATCATTGCATGTGTAAATGGAACACCTTATAAAATAGTTCTAATTGATATTGTTTCATCACCATGAGTACTTTCCAACATCTAGGTATTCTAGCATCCCACATTGTTACATCCACATATACCCTCTGAGCATTCAACAATACTCTATGCTCAATGGTTGGAAATAAAGTCTTACTTATTTAGTGAAGAACACAATCTTATACTGAGAGGGGGAGGTGAACAGTATAAGATAACTTTTTAATTTTATTTCCCAATCAATATTATGCAATGTATAGATAAATCTCAATAGAATTAATCAAAGCAATGCATAAAACACCATACACAATAGAGACACCAGAATTTACGTGGTTCACCCAATGTGGGCTACTCCACGGAGAAAATCTTTCACTAAAAATTTCTCGATCAATCTCTTGGGAATCCTTTCCCTATTACAATTTTTATGGACCTCTATCCAAAGGAGATAATGATCCCCTAAATCAATTTCATGGATCTCTATCCACAAGAGAACTCCTTCTCCTCTACTCTGGTTGGTGATCATCTAGAAGACTACTACCTCCACTACACTGGTTTGTGGATCTCTCACCACTGAAGACTCTTGTCCCCACTCGAAAAACCTATCCTCACTACCCTAGTCGATGGATCTCTATCCACTGGAGACTACTATCCTCTCTAATATATCACCTCCAAAGCTCTATCTCAAATCTATACTAAACATAGTCCTTTGGTCTAGCACAAATCTGCTCAATCTCTATATCTTGTTTAGCACCAACCTGTCCTTAAATCTGCATAAAACTCTGCTCCACAAGTCCACCTAGAACATGCTCAATTATGCTGAACAATTCCACTCAAAAATTGCTCAATCTGCTCAACAAGTCCACTCAAAAATTGCTCAATCTACTCAACAATTCCATTCAGAACTTGCTCAATTTGCTCAACAAGTCCACTCAGAACTTGTTCAATATGCTCAACAAGTCCACTCAGGACTTGCTCAATATGCTTAACAAGTCCACTCAAAACTTGCTCAATCTACTCAACAACTCGACTTAGAACTTGCCCAAATTTGATCAAAAATCCCACTCAGAACTTTAATGCAGGAGCATCTAGCTGCAGTCGAACAATCGTGCATCTCCCAAAATCTTTCCAGATTTTCTAAGTATTTTGCATTTTATGTTACTTATTTCCAGCTTGGGGAGAATTTTGTAAAACAATTTCCAGTTTGGGAGGAAGTTTGTGAAGCAGAGGGTAAGTTGTTTAAGGCTAAGGCAAGGGTTGGAGAGGGGTCGTGAAATCGTGACCCAAAAGGTTGCAAAGGTGAGAGGGCAGCTTCGGTTGCGATATCGTGATGACTTCAAAGGAAGAGGCAAGTGGACGGCTTTTGTCACGATATCGCGATGGTTTCGATGGTGGCAAGGGCAGAGCATAGGGGAGCCGTGAGATCACGACTCCAAAGGCGAAGGCATGGCAATTGCAGGTGAAATACAAGGTCGGGTGGGGTTGCGAAATCGTGACATTTCATGATTTTGTGACATGTCACAGTTTTGCGACCTCAACAGTAGCGAGAAATGCAAGGGAGTGTTTTGTCGCGATATCGCGACGTCGCGATATCGTGACATTAGTCAAAGTTGGGGGCTTGGCGATAGTTGGGTCGCGATATCGCGACATAGAAGAAAACGGGCCAAGGAAAAGAAAGCGGACGGTCGGGCAAGGCCATTTTCGACACGTGGACTGCCACGTGTGTCATGGCAGTTGAGGAGGACACATGTGCCGTATTTGTATTGCGACAGGGAGAATTCATGGAATATTTACGCACAATTGGCTACGTGTAAGAAATTAAAGCTGAAGGCCACATATCGGGAGTTAAATTTGATAGCCATGTGCATTAAAGGGGGAGAACCACCATTTGGAAGGATTTTTTGACAAAACAGCAATGCAGAGTACGGTCTGAGCGAAGCGGCCAGTGTAGGGTATGGGAAGCCATTATTGCAAGCAGCAGTGCAGATCGGGCAGTTGCCCATTTATGACAAAAATATTTGAAAACTCGGAGAGGGGGAAAATTGAAGTTGGAACTTTGTTTTAGGCGGGGCATTAATTGCTAGAGAATTGAAACCTCGTTAAAAACCTAAAATTTTGTAATAGTGGGGTGGTGGATGGAAGAACAGGGGGAGTTACAGAGTGGAAGAACCGAGCCGAGCTCGGTCATTGTATGCCTGCGGGATGTTTTTAATTCGAAACGCATGTAAATATTTTCTGCAAAATTTTAATGAAAAGTTGAATTTGTAAGGTACTGGTTTTTCCGTCCCCATCAGTGGTATCAGAGCGGGAGTTCCTGAGCGTACAGCAGACCGCCGAAGGAGAGGCAGTTGTACCAGGACTTGTGGGAGGGCTTGAGATCCGATGAAGATGCCTCCGAGAAGAAACCCCATGGGTGGCAGAGGCATGGCAGCAGAAGATTTTTGGGCTTTGCAGCGGCAAGTTCAGGCCCTGCAAGAAGAGCTACGTAGAGGGCACGAACCGAGAAGAGATGCAGACAGTGAAGATGAAGTTGACGAAGAGGAGAATCAGTTTGAAGAAGAGGAAGAAGATGTAGATCCGGCACAAGCCAGACTTTACAAGGCCATATCTCAGATCGGGAAGAGGCCGAAGTTAGAAGTATCTATGTATTTCGGGAACTTGAATCCGAAGGAATTAATAGATTGGATAAATGATTTAGAAGAGTATTTCGAATATGAGGAGGTCGAAGACCCTAACCGGGTCAGATTTGCTAAGACCCGACTGAAGGGTCATGCTAGCATATGGTGGAAGGGGGTACAGCTGGAGCGGAACCGAAGAGGAAAAGAGCGGATAACAAGATGGGACAGAATGGTGGAGAAATTAAAAAGACAATTCATCCCCGTAGATTATGAACTGGACCTGCTACGTAAAATGCAGAGTTTGAGGCAAATGAACAAAACTGTTCAAGAATATACGAAGGATTTTTATAAAATTTCCATCAGAACCGGACACTTAGAAGCCAGCAAAGAAAAAGTGGCCCGTTACATTAATGGGTTGAGACCCAGTGTTCAGGAGGAGTTGAGCTTGGTTCGGGTAAGCACCATTGAAGATGCTTACCAATTTGCTTTAAAGGTGGAAGAAAAATTGAACCGGAAGTTTGAGAGCAAGCAAAGAGTAAAAGGACCAGGAGGAAAGAACGATGGAAAGAAAGAAGGAAAGGAAGAGAAGAAAGAAGAGGAGAGTAGCAGCCGGGATCAGAAAGAAGATGAAGAATCCAAACCGCAAGTTCAAAATGATGGCTACCCGAGAGGAAGAGGTAGATCTGGACGCGGGTATGGAAGAGGAGTATTTCATGGAACATGTTTCCATTGTGGTGAAGAAGGACACTGGGCATTTGAGTGTCCACAACATCGAGAAAGGACAAACAAGCGGCCAGTGGGTCCTGCCAGAGCAGTTGTGGCAGTTGAAGATGCTGATTCAAAACATTCTGAAGAAGCTGAAAAGGGAGAAGCAATGATTGTGAGGAGGACCATGCTGGTGGAGGAAGACAAATCTGAGCAGAGGAGAAGCCTGTTTCGCACCCGGTGCAAAAGTGCAGGCAAAGTCTATAATGTCATTATAGATAATGGAAGTACAAACAACTTAGTTTCTGAGGAGATGGTTACTAAGTTGCAGTTGGAGAGAAGGAGGCACCCGCACCCGTACCGTATTACGTGGTTGCAGAAGGACCACAGATCTTGGGTCCAGGAACAGTGTTTAGTCACGTTCCAGATTGGGAGATACCAGGATGAAGTCCTGTGTGATGTATTCCCCATGGATGCTTGCCATTTGCTGTTGGGAAGGCCATGGCAGTTTGATCGGGGTGCAGTGCATGATGGTCATGCAAATACTTACTCCTTGATGAAGGATGGAGTACGGCACAAGTTGAAGCCATTGCAGATAGAAGATGAGAAAGTGTGCAGTAATGCCAGAATTTGTCTGGTAGAGGGCAAAAAATTTTATTGCCAAGAAGTAGGATTTGAGCAGGTTGCAGAGGCAGGTGAATGTTGGGAGGTGTTGCCGAAGGCGGTGACCGGACAGCACCGAAGTGAAGATCACTTCTCTATTTACCCCGGGTGTCTGATGTAGGAGCATCCGGCTGCAGTCGAACAATCGTGCATCTCCCAAAATCTTTCCAGATTTTCTAAGTATTTTGCATTTTATGTTACTTATTTCCAGCTTGGGGAGAGTTTTGTAAAAAAATTTCCAGTTTGGGAGGAAGTTTGTGAAGCAGAGGGTAAGTTTTTTAAGGCTAAGGCAAGGGTTGGAGAGGGGTTGCGAAATCACGACCCAAAAGGTTGCAAAGGTGAGAGGGCAGCTTCGGTCGCGATATCGTGACGACTTCAAAGGAAGAGGCAAGTGGACAGCTTTTGTCGTGATATCGTGACGTCGTGATATCATGACAGTTTCGATGGTGGCGAGGGCAAAGCACAGGGGAGCCACGATTTCGTGACTCCAAAGGCGAAGGCATGGCAATTGCAGGTGAAAGACAAGGTCGAGTGGGGTCACGAAATCGTGACATGTCGTGATTTCATGACATGTCGTGGTTTCGTGACCTCGACAGCAGCGAGAAAGGCAAGGGAGTGTTTTTTCATGATATCGTGACATTGCGATATCGCGACATCGCGATATCGTGACATTAGTCAAAGTTGGGGGCTTGGCGACAGTTGGGTCATGATATCGCGACATGTCACGATATCGTGACATAGAAGAAAACGGGCCAAGGAAAAAAAAAGAAAGCGAACGGTCAGGCAAGGCCATTTTAGACACGTGGACTGCCATGTGTGTCATGGCAGTTGAGGAGGACACGTGTGTCGTATTTGTATTATGACAGGGAGAAGTCATGGAATATTTACGCACGATTGGCTACATGTAAGAAATTAAAGACGAAGGCCACGTATCGGGAGTTAAATTTGACAGCCGCGTGCATTAAAGGGGGAGAACCACCATTTG
The DNA here is from genome assembly GCA_028583015.1 of Wollemia nobilis. Taxonomy (NCBI): domain Eukaryota; kingdom Viridiplantae; phylum Streptophyta; class Pinopsida; order Araucariales; family Araucariaceae; genus Wollemia; species Wollemia nobilis. The sequence continues at coordinate 2,524,524 of JAQPPZ010017037.1, forward strand.
GAAGGATTTTTCGACAAAACAGCAGTGCAGAGTACGGTCTGAGCGAAGCGGCCAGTGCAGGGTATGGGAAGCCATTATTGCAAGCAGCAGTGCAGATCGGGCAGTTGCCCATTTATGACAAAAATATTTGAAAACTCGGAGAGGGGGAAAATTGAAGTTGGAACTTTGTTTTAGGTGGGGCATTAATTTCTAGAGAACCAGAACCTCGTTAAAAACCCAAAATTTTGTAATAGTGGGGTGGTGGACGGAAGAACAGGGGGAGTTACAGAGTGGAAGAACCGAGCCGAGCTCGGTCATTGTATGCCTGCGGGCTATTTTTAATTCGAAACGGATGTAAATATTTTCTGCAAAATTTTAATGAAAAGTTGAATTTGTAAGGTACTGATTTTTTCGTCCCCATAAAACTTGCTCAATCTGCTCAAAAATTCCACTCAAAACTTGCCCAAATATGCTCAACAAATCCACTCAAAACTTGTTCAATAAGTCCACTCAAAAATTATCTAAATCTGCTCTCAATATATATTGTAAGCTTCCACAAAAGCTTACTCAAATCTATCCACAAGTCCTCTCAAAGACTTACCTCAAATCTTCTCAACAAGTCCACACTAGAACTTGTCCAATCTCATAGAAACATAAAGAGAATTGTTAGAGACCCAATATGTTCTATACTCAATTCCCAATCACTTTATCAACTCAAATCAGAATATAGAATAGTTTTTTTTATGGAACTTGAACAATCACTTCACACACCCACTTGACTAGGCTCAACCAACTCTACTCAACCAATCACTCAAAGAAACAAACCTTACTAATAAACCCTAGTACAAGCATGTAAACATCAACTAAAAATATTTCCAACAATGCTCAACAAAAATCCTCACATAACAATGATACTCATGTTCTTTTCAAACCCTAGTTCAAGTTCTTTTCTCAATAACTCACTTCAACAACAATGCTTATAAAATAGTCTTCACATAGCAATGATACTCAAACCCTAGTTCAAGCTCTTCACACAACCAATGGCTTCAACAAAAATGCTTATACAATAGTCTTCACATAGAAATGATACTTTGTCATGACCCATTACCCTCCTACCCTATTTATAGAATATTAATTGATCTTGGGGGATCAATTAATGTTTGATAGAAGGGACATGACCCTAAAGAATCTTACAAAAAAAAAATCCAACAAAATAATTTTAAAAGGACAAGAAATATTAATTATTTAAGTGCTATTTATGAGGTCTAGTAAAAGATAAATTTGAGGAATTATCTTTTACAATATTATATCCATAGAATAAATAAGGGGTAGAGTTAGTGGATCCTATGTGGATGGACCTAAAAAGGACCAAGGAATTTTAAAATAACTTATGGGTCATCCTATATTTTGGGAATTACTCATGTGGATGCCTGATATTGGTGAAGGATCTCATAGATTATCAAAAATAGTTCTAACCTTGTAACTATTTTATGCCTCAATAGTATGGGTTTTGTCACTCACCCGATCCCTAGAGAACCCTTAAAGGACATGATGAAGTCATAATGGTCCTAGGCATATATTTAATATTATTATAATGTGGTCACTATTTGGCCCATGAGTGGGGAATTTCCCTATAAATAGAAGGCATTTTGGGAAGAAATGGCTATCTAGGTTCTAGGAGTCTTAATGGTCTAGGGAGTATGCTCTTCACCCATGGGGTGAATCAGAAACCAGAAGACTTAGAAAGACTATCCTAATGTAGAAAAGATAAAATTAAGAAGGGAAATATTAAAACTTGAAGAAGGGAAGAGTTCATGGAATATTTTTGAAGGTGAATCGGGTCAAATCCTTCCTCTTTATTATACATTTCTAGTTTTATTAAATTATAAAAGACTTAAATCATCAAGTGATGTCTCTTTTATTAAATGTAAAGAACCTATGAAAATTTCTCACAAAGAATGAGTAGAAAAAAAAATATTTTAAGAATGATTTATCCTATTGCCAAAATCTTTGAATATGGTTTTTAACTCAGTATTAATACCTTGCGTTAATAGACACATGTGGTCATTGTATACCATACACAAAAGTTATAAAACAAACATCCTCACGTTTTCGAGTCTAACCGAAGCTCTACCTACCCTGTTATACTTCACATAATATAATATTAATATTTGTTATAAAGACATTGATGATAGCCTATTGGGAGGTAATTCACACTTATTTCATATCCTAATAGAGGTCTCACTCTGTGTCTACGGCAAAACCAAGGAATTACTCATGGGTTTAGGCCTTTCACCAAATGGTGAATCCAATCGACGAAACCCTATGATGGTGATGGTGATGATCCATCATGTGTAGATGTAGAAGTTATTGTATAGTAATGGGTATGTACCATGGTTCTTAATTGCCATATCGTTACTCGATAGTATATCCAATAGTGCTCACTTCTTTTATTGAGTATTGTGACCCTTAAGAACAATAATCTACAGAAAAGCTCTGAAATCCTTGAGGCTCCATTGTTCTACACATATCTACTTGCCTTGTTGTTAATTCTAGCCTATTAAATTAATTACTGAGTTATTTGAAATAATATTGTAGCGTCAAACCATTATCTTATTAATCTGTCATTGGTAGGCAAAGGTGTCTTTGATCTCCCTCGGAGGCACATCACTTGAGGGACTTGTGCCAAACATAAAATCTTAATTGTCCAATATATTGCTCCTCCAAAACCTTTTGGATTAACTCCGATACACTGTCATCTTGTGTTATGACATTACTACGCGAAGACCCACCTGCGTAAGCAAAACCTAATTGTTATCTATCACAAATCTAGTTCATATATCTGTTATTCTATTTTAAAATACTTAGAAACAACGTTTAGACTACACCATTGTTACCGATTTAGTCCTAGAGATGGATAATCTCATATAAGTATCTTCCTAGGGTTGCACATTCTCACTGTTGGTTCAACGTTAAGGTTCTTCAACCTAGGTAACCTGACTACTATACGGTCAACAATGCTTGGATATCGCTACGCTTGATCCAGGATGGTTTGAGGACTCCTGAGATTGGGAGCTCTCGGTAATAACCAAAACCACCCACTGTAAAGAACCTAGCTGAAATGAAATGAAGAATTTTTAATTACGTTCGCAATTCCCAAATATGGTCTATTTAGTGAGCTAGTTGGATCATCTACCTTCATGTGGCTTTACGGTATTAGGAATTCTAAGGAGTCAATGTTACCTATAGCCTCAGTTATACTCCCATGGACGATATGTGCTTTCATATCAAATAACAGATATGTCCATGTGCATTCAAGTTGGGTTGAACCTTAGACTTGTGGTTGGTTAGAAGAACTGCAAGTTAGTATAGTTCAAAACTTCTAGAATAAGAAACATTAAAATTCCACCAAAACGATGGACAAGTTAGTGTAAGTCTTACAAAGCCATATAATTATGTTCATAATAATCAAACGATTATGTTTGGAAAAATAAAAATAAAGCTTATATGATGCTCTAGTTCGATTGAATGAAAATTTGATTAGATTAGTTACCTTAAAAGTGGGGGAGGAAACTAATTTTACTTCGGTGACTCTCAATCGACGACCCACAATGGACAATATAAGAGGTGGGCCCCTCTTATCCTATCTTTGTAACTCATCTATGTGAAAATTCAACACCAAGGTCGATTGAACACCTTTAGTTGTAGATGTTAATTATATCTAAGTACTAATCTTTGGGACAAGTAAGGGTAGGGAGAAACTACCCCCTTTAGGGGGAAATATGAAGTTTTTACTTTGGTGAAGACTTGTTTATAATATTGGCTCCTTAATTTTCACATCAACTTGAATGGGTTGGAAAATAATTTAGGTAATATAAGTATTGAAGCTTGATATAAGGTAAAGGAGACTATAGTTGCTACGATTCATAAAAATAAAAATAAGATAATTTTAGTTAAACTATGAATTCAAACAAAATATCTTGAGATCTTTTGAAGTAATACATATCACAATTAGGTTGGTAGATATGGATCCATTATTGATAAGGAAATTACACCAAATCTAGAGGAAATTAGTAAAGAATTGTTTATGAGTGCTTCATAAATTAAGGGTATGGGACTTTAATTTATGAAGTAAAAGTTGAGGGAATGAATTTAAAATTCATTCTTGAAGGAACCTATAGGATTCCTTCAAAATATGATATCTCCAAAATATAATCCAATGACTTTTCATGAACAATGTAAGATGATAAATGCCTTAAGAACTAGATAATCTTTAATGGTATTGTGAATTTTATATTTAACAATAGGGCCAGCAGATGCCCTACTATTATTGTAAATTTTTCAAAAAGGAATTGTTTTACATTTTGACCTATATGTGAGGAGAAGGGCCAGCAGATGCCCTACTATTATTGTAAATTTTTCCATTTAAGTTTATGAAAATGAGGAAGAAAATGTTTTGGAGGTTGGGTTTTTCCCATTAGGGTTTCCCAAGATAAATCTTTGTGTCAAGAATTTGTGGTTTGTTTATTATTTCTTGTGGATGTTACATTTGTATTCAAATACAAAGAAAATATGTTATATGTAGTGTTTATTTATGAATTGTAATGTATGTCGATTAAACATGTATGGATGCTAGAAAAGTATGTTCAATTTCTACTATGTTGATAAATTAGTATATATTTCAATTGTATCATTTATTTTGGAGCATAATGGATAATGGAGAATAATTTTAGTAGGTAGAAATGATCAAATATTAATTTCATGTGATGGAGGTATGCTCACATAAAGGTAATAATGAATCAATGGGATTTGTATAACTTGTTATAATGTTGTGAGATGACTTTTTATGAATGTTGTACTTTCCCATATACAATACTAATTTCACTCATGATGGTTAATCTATACAAGAACTAATATGTAAAAGAGGCTAATTCTAAGGGGATAAATGGATTTATGTTGTTCTAATCATGAAGCACTTATTCTTGAAGGTGATGAGTGTCATTAATCTCATCATTTAATCTCAATGATTTATCAATCCGGGGTGGTGTCCAAGGCTATCTACGATAGAAGGTTAGGGCAGAGTACAATTCAAGCATTCAGATTTCAAGCAATTATTGGGTGAAATAGATTTGGTTTAGCCTTTTGGTGTCACACTAAACCTAATCTGTAGAATAAAAACTTGCAAGAAATAAAAACTAATTCTAAGTTCAAAAAATTAAAGTTAACTACAATTGCATGAATTGAAATTGCTGAATTGAAATCTAATCTACTTTTGTAGAATTGAAATAACATAATTGAAATTGCTAAATTGAAATGTTGCTGAAATGAAATCCTAAATTACACTTGCAAAATTGAAACCTAGTTTACTCTTGTAGAATGGAAGTGATGCTTGGAAATGAAACACCTGTCAATGCCCTGCCACAAAAGGTCGTCAAGCTTCTGCTATAGGAATTGACAACAAAATGAAATCTGTTGGAAATTGAAAGCTGCTAAAACATAAAAATAACAGAACATGGAAAGCAAAGGAAACAAGAAATAAATGTTTAATATAATTTGTCAGCTGACACACACATAAATGTTGTACACAAACATAATAGAAAACATCAATCACATAATACAAAATAAAAACAAGAAAATGAAATCTGGCAAGCAATCTATTAATTCTATTGCAGCAAAATTATAGATTAAAACCTGCCATAAAATCCCTCCTTCTAGATCTAAAAGTGGGCCCATACTTCCTGATCTAGAAGGAGGTGAAAAACACTCCTTAACTAATTTAAAATCAGAACAAAATCTGACAAAAGAACTGCAATTTATTACTCTGAAAATGGCATTACAGTTCTGTTGCTACAGACTGTTACAAAGCTGAAAACTATCTATTTTTCTATTACTTATTCTCCTTAAGCTCAACCGACATGGGAGCTATCCTTTTATAGATGCATAAGATTTATTTACAAATAGAAAATATACTATTTCTATCCTGCAGATCAATTCCTATTATGTTGCAGCATTTCTTGGTTTTATCCTAGAAGAGGATCAATTGATCTTTTCCCATGAATGGTGGCTTTTGGATGGCAAGGACGACAAAGACAATTGGGGGATATTTTCCCTTAACCTTCTCAACCTTCTTTCCTTTTTTCCACTGTCAAAAAATAGTCAAAAAGTACTTTTTGTTGTCAATCCGAAGATAACTGGCTCAATCCGAAGAAACTGCATTCTGTCAATCCGAAGATGTCTACTCAATCCGAAGCTCTTTGGATTGACTAACTATGTGGTCTTCAAGTGATCTCAACTACTTTTCTCAGGTGGGTTATCTCTCAGGAACTGATTGCAATAGCTTTTATCCTTCTTTATGTGTGAATTCCATGCCTTGCTATTCATTGGTAGCTGGCTGAAATTTATATGGTAAACTACTGCATTTTCCAGATTTGCTACACAATTATAAAATGTTGGCATTTCTTGCAAGTTCAAAAAATTAGAACATGGAAAAATAATTCAAATATCAACATGAATAAGTACATCAAGTTGCTACCAAATTTATACACTTTATTCACCAAGTAACCATGCTAAAATAGTGCAATAGTGCTGCACAATTATCCCTGCTTTGTTATACCATGTTGCTGCCTATTTAGACCATGTGGGAATGCTTCTAAATAGATCAGATGTCTTATGTAGTCCTTCTAAACTTATTCCATCCATTTCCTAATGCTTTGCTTGACAAATTCAAGGTGCTCCTATAAAGTGACAACTTGTTGATTTTTATATGGTTGTTTTCTATAGATTTCTAGATTTAGAATAGTCCTAATAATTTGGCTTCAATGTGGACTTCAAACAATTTGAAGGGCAAGAAAACATTCATAAACCATTGTGAAGTTAATGGATATCAACATACCACATTTGGTTGTTTGAAATGCATATTTTTATTTGCTACTTAATCAAGCAAAAGCAGTCACAAAATGCTGAAAATAGTCAAAAATAGAGATATAATGCTCCTAACATAAAATCATGCAAACACTTAACAAATATATATTCTAATCAACTATTTGGCATTTAACTTAATAATATGACAGTTTTTATATGTCAAACATAGTGTAAAAATGAGGTATTTTCAGGCCTCATCATCCCCCAGCTTGAACTGATGCATGCCCTCATGCATCCTAGTAGGCCATAGTAATATGCTGGTTTTATCCTTGTGAAAAACATCCTTTGCCACCTACTACCTGAGAAATTTCTCCTTGCTGCACTACACCAAGCATTTTTCAATTTAAGCACAGGTATTTCACTTTTCTACAACCTTGCAAAAAAAAATTCAATCAATTTTTTTCAATTTTTTTTTATTCTATTTTTTTTCTTTTCTTGCATATCTTTTTTTTCATTTGCAACTTGCAACTTTTTGACTTCTGCACTTTCATCCTTCAATATTGCAATTTCTGCAACTATTGCAATTTTAACTCTTTTTCTGCCCTTCTACAAGTTTTAGTGTTGCAAGGTACCTCTTAAAGGCTTGGTATCATGTGATTCATCTTGCAATAGCCTTATTGTGGAACCATATTTGGTAGATGCACTACTACTGGTGAAATTTTTTGTTCTTAACAACATTTCAGCTTGAATGCCTATTTCTATTGTTTGCACCTTTTGAACAAAATTGATAAAATTTTGATTTTGAAATGCTTGAGGGATGTACTTACATGTGGTAGAGCCTTAGGAACCTCAATATTTGATGTACCCTACTCTTTTTACTATTATGTAGCATTTTCAGCAATTCTGGTACAATTTTTGCTTATTCTAAAGATATCTTGTTCATTTCGAAGATAACCTATTTTATTCTGAAGATTCATCCAAAAATGCAAAAATGACCTTCTATGCAAAAGTTAGCTACAAATTCTATTTTGGATCCATCTCTAGGGTATGTAAGCCTTCCATAACATCAAAAATCTCATCTCTATCCTTTTTTTTAGATGTTATTCATTACTATTTTATTGCAATAGTAGTAAAATAGAATCTTCAGATGCTCCCATGCAACTAAGGGCAGAAGGGGGTGTTTCTTGACATCTTAAACATGTTCCATTTTCAACTTGTCAATATTGTATGAATAGTTTTATGCCAAATACCGATTATCATACATTAAATGCTAAATGCTTACTATGACTTAAATGCAAGAAACACATACCTTATTGTCCTTAAAATTGATCATGCACCTTACAAGCTGCTTCTGATGATTGTTAGCAAGCTATTTGAAAACATAAATATACACATGTGTAGTGTGAGATTTGTACAATGGTGAAACAAGGATGGGTGGATCAACACGGCAATGCACATCGAAAAACCGGTTTTCATGCAAGCCAACTCAGCAGCACCTCAAGGAGGTTTTCACTACTGAATTATTCATTTTTTTCTTTTTCTTTTTTTTTCTTCTCTTTTTTTTCATCTATTTTTTTCATCAGAAGAGGCTGCCATTTCTGGTTTTCAACCAAGTTCTATCATTTTTTTTTCAAGTGCCTCAATAAAAGAGTGTCTCTCATGAGGCTACAATGAGAGAGAATGTCTCTCAATCTTATTTGGATGAGAACAATTCTTATTCTGCAAAAACATGTCAATATTTGTATGAAAACACCATCTTTTTCTGTTGAAATCTGTAACAATGATGCAACCTTCCTTTCTAGATGAGTAGTAAGAATCTTCTTATGTCATCATTTAACTCCTTATTGCTGGAAATGAAGTGTTGACTTCATTGTTCCTCCTCCATGCTGAAATTGATGCTTGTCCTCATGTATCTCCATTTTGTGGGACATGTATTTTTTTCGATTTTTTTCTCTTTTTTTTTTCTTTTTTTTTTCTCTTTTTCATACTTTTCTCTTGTCTTGCTTGTGCCCATGAAGGAAGTTCACAAGCAATATTATTCTTTTTTTTTTTTCTTTTTGTCAAACTTTTATCATCACTCTGAATCTGACATGGAAGAGAAATTCTCCTCCATTTTGTGTACATCCAATTGTTCACCTCAAGAACTCCTCCTTAGTTAATGGTGCATGGTATACCCAAAGGCAATATCCATTCACCACTAACTTCCTCTATGAATCACCAATGGGAGAAAGAAACACTGCTTCATATCTAAAAATTTCTTCAATCAAGTGTTTGTCCATGCCTCCTAATCTGCAAAATCTTGTCAATCTGTACTTGAAACAATTCAATACCAATTCTCAAATATGTTAAGTGCATACATCAAGATGAAATCTTGACATACCCTTGTAATTCTATGCAAAGAGATTGAAATATTGTTTCAAAACAACAAACAATTTTATTTTTTTGTTCATAAGTCAACCGGTCAATAATGTTCAAGAATTTCCTTGGATGTACTTCAGTTTATTTCATTCTTAGGAGGACAAAATTTATCCTTAATGGAAGTAAATTTTCTATGTGCAACTTTTCCAGTTTTTCTCCTTTATCCAAAGTTGATTTTTGTGTCTGGACTAAAGGGTTTTTGTGTATCTCCATTGACTTTTATCTCTTCAAGCTCAGGTAAGTTCTTGTTTGAGCACATTTGGATGTTGTTGTAGTCAATAACATTTCTTGCAATTTTTTTTACCAGATTCAGCTACATAAACAGGGGCTGCCTATCCTGTATTATTCAAACTGATCATAGGTTGGGCTAAAAAAGACAATTTAACTAAACATATTTTTGGTTTGCATAATAAGACAAGAAGTGTACAACTTAGCAGATCAACTACTTGTCAGGTAGGATCACCTCTAATGAGATCAACTATTGTCTTTGTAGGCTAAGAATTGATAGGTTGCGGTTTAGCATGATAAAACCCTAACAATATTTAAGCAATAATGGCAAAACTCTAGGATCACCGTTGAGCTCCAAACTTCTATTTTGATTGTGCAAAAGTTTTGTGATGATTTTTTTTTTAACAGACTCAGCTTACATAGACAGGGGTTGCCTGTCTTGTATTATTCATATTGGCCACAAGTTGGGCTGAAGGTGGTGGTTGATTTACTTACCCTGTTTGTTGTTGTTGGGATCTCTCTTTGAGAAGAATTCAGATTAGGCAATAAATTTTGCATCTCTGAGTTGTGGAAGTAAATGGCATTCATCAATGATATGTCCCTGTGAACAAATGCTATAGGTAGCTGATATGGCTATTTTGTTCAAGGGATAGTCTTGTATATCTACCATGATATCTTTCCAACACCTAGTACAAATTTTTTTATACTACCCTTATGATATGGATATAAAAAGGGCAGTACTAGCAGATGGCTCTTCTAAATTTTTTAAGAGATCTTATGTTTCCTGATAATGAGGATGATGAATTCTTTCAATTTTTATCAAGAATTTCAAACATAGGCAATTTAACCCCCAAGTGTGAAGATCACCTCCCTGTGGTTGCTTGTTTTCTAAATGGACTGAAATGCAACTATCAATAATTATTATTTATACCAGCTATTACATTCAGATTTTACTCTGAACTTCATAACTTAGCACAATAATAATTATTTGATTGCTTTTACCCTCTAACAACACCATGATCCCCAACAATGATGCCAAAATTATGAGTGTCATTAATCTCATCATTTAATCTCAATGATTTATCAATCCGGGGTGGTGTCCAAGGCTATCTACGATAGAAGGTTAGGGTAGAGTACAATTCAAGCATTCAGATTTCAAGCAATTATTGGGTGAAACAGATTTGGTTTAGCCTTTTGGTGTCACACTAAACCTAATCTATAGAATGAAAACTTGCAAGAAATAAAAACTAATTCTAAGTTCAAAAAATTAAATTTAACTACAATTGCATGAATTGAAATTGCTGAATTGAAATCTAATCTACTTTTGCAGAATTGAAATAATAGAATTGAAATTGCTAAATTGAAATGTTGCTGAAATGAAATCCTAAATTACACTTGCAAAATTGAAACCTAGTTTACTCTTGTAGAATGGAAGTGATGCTTGGAAATGAAACACCTGTCAATGCCCTACCACAAAAGGTCATCAAGCTTCTGCTATAGGAATTGACAACAAAATGAAATCTGCTAGAAATTGAAAGCTGCTGAAACATAAAAATAATAGAACATGGAAAGCAAAGGAAACAAGAAATAAATGTTTAATCTAATTTTTCAGCTGACACACACATAAATGTTGTACACAAACATAATAGAAAACATCAATCACATAATACAAAATAAAAATAAGAAAATGAAATCTAGCAAGCAATCTATTAATTCTGCTACAGCAAAATTATAGATTAAAACCTGCCATAAAATCCCTCCTTCTAGATCTAAAAGTGGGCCCATACTTCCTGATCTAGAAGGAGGTGAAAAACACTCCTTAACTAATTTAAAATCAGAACAAAATCTGACAAAAGAACTGCAATTTATTACTCTAAAAATGGCATTATAGTTCTACTGCTACAGACTGTTACAAAGCTAAAAACTATCTATTTTTCTATTACTTATTCTCCTTAAGCTCAACCGACATGGGAGCTATCCTTTTATAGATGCATAAGATTTATTTACAAACAGAAAATATACTATTTCTATCCTGCAGATCAATTCCTATTATGTTGCAGACATTTCTTGGTTTTATCCTAGAAGAGGATCAATTGATCTTTTCCCATGAATGGTGGCTTTTGGATGGAAAGGACGGCAAAGACAGTTGGGGGATATTTTCCCTTAACCTTCTCAACCTTATTTCCTTTTTTCCACCATCAAAAAATAGTCAAAAAGTACTTTTTGTTGTCAATCCGAAGATAACTGGCTCAATCCGAAGAAACCGCATTCTGTCAATCTAAAGATGTCTACTCAAAATAAAGATCTTCGGATTGACTAACTATGTGGTCTTCAGGTGATCTCAACTACTTTTCTCAGGTGGGTTATCTCTCAAGAACTGATTGCAATAGCTTTTATCCTTCTTTATGTGTGAATTCCATGCCTTGCTATTCATTGGTAGCTGGCTAAAATTTATATGGTAAACTACTGCATTTTCCAGATTTGCTACACAATTATAAAATGTTGGCATTTCTTGCAAGTTCAACAAATTAGAACATGGAAAAATAATTCAAATATCAACATGAATAAGTACATCAAGTTGCTACCAAATTTATACACTTTATTCACCAAGTAACCATGCTGAAATAGTGCAACAATGCTGCACAATTATCCCTGCTCTGTTATACCCTGTTGTTGCCTATTTAGACCATGTGGGAATGCTTCTAAATAGATCAGATGTCTTTTGTAGTCCTTCTAAACTTATTCCATCCATTTCCTAATGCTTTGCTTGACAAATTCAAGGTGCTCCTATAAAGTGACAACTTGTTGATTTTTATATGGTTGTTTTCTGCAGATTTCTAGATTTAGAACAGTCCTAATAATTTGGCTTCAATGTGGACTTCAAACAATTTGAAGGGCAGGAAAACATTCATAAACCATTGTGAAGTTAATGGATATCAGCATACCACATTTGGCTGTTTGAAATGCATATTTTTATTTGCTACTTAATCAAGCAAAAGCAATCACAAAATGCTGAAAATAGTCAAAAACAGAGATATAATGCTCCTAACATAAAATCATGCAAACACTTAACAAATATATATTCTAATCAACTATTTTGCATTTAACTTAATAATATGATAGTTTTTATATGTCAAACATAGTGTAAAAATGAGGCATTTTCAGGCCTCATCAGAAGGGAATATGAATTTAGCTTCAATATTAAGGAAATGTGGTAAGGAATATTACCATAAAAGAGCTTCATGGATTAAATACACTCAAGATAGTCTAGTTGAGATCATGTTGTGGAATGAAACTCTCAAGAGGACACTTTGACCTTGATTTACGAAACAAGATAGATCCCACACTCTACACTAAAGAATTAAATTTACATGGAATAGGTATTGCCCATTTAAAAGAAATTCAATAGAGGGAATTTCCTAATCAAGGGTATAATAATGTGTAAGGAGAATTAAAGATAGATGTTCCATGGATTCTTATCACAATAGTAATATAATAGTCTTAGAACTCCTTCCTATATTGATTGGGTCGGAGCTAAGATTTATGGATAACCATAGGTGTGGTTATTCCATCTATGATGGTTTACCATTGGTGTGGTTCACCATCTTCAAGGCATTCACTTGGTCTAGGTGGACCATTTGGTGATTTTTTCTTTTTAAGAGGTTGAAACCAATATGTTTGGACAATATACTCATACCAAGTGAGGTATGAGAGTTTCATAGAAGATGATCACTTCTACTTAAAGAGACTCTGATCAAGTCTCTATAGCTCTTGAAGCTATATGCCTTGAAAGATATAATCCAAATGGAATATGCCTATATTAGGTTATCTATTAGGTCTTGGCCACATGAATATGAACAAAAAAATTATGGATAAGGAGTAACGATTGGGGTTGTTACATACTCTAACCCTAGTTCAAGCTTTTCACACAACCAATGGCTTCAACAACAATGCTTATAAAACAAGGTTTTAACCACACTTATTTATTCCAGAAAACCTTGTAGCAATCACTCAAACACACTCAAAAGGAAACCCTAATCAAGTCCTTTTCACTCCAAACTTATTTTCCAAAAACAACCAATCAACTTAAAATTTGAATAATATGCCCATACCTTTTTCTTGATAAATATGACCTTCAAGAATCTACCACAATAACACAATATTCCTTTGCCAATTCTCAAAAGGATTAGATGATAATACAATGCATATATTAATTCATGAGTATACCTTATTACTCCAATCTCAAAATAATATCCAACACCATACTATTTTGAATATTCACCTCTCAAGCATAAGTCACTTTACTACTTTGTTTATCAAATCCCAAAGCTATTTCTACTTATATCTCCCTAAACTTATTATTGCATTAAAGATAATTCTTTTGATAAAATAATGCAATTTATCTTTCCCTTTTCTAAGGTAAAAATATTTTACCCACAAGTAAATATTTTCACCTCAATACTTTATAAAAACTACTCTTTTTAATTTAGGCATTCATCAAATTAATTACAACCTTATTTCTCCTTTATTCAACCTTAGCCTAAATTAAAATTAAAGCTCACAAGAATGTTACCAATTTTATTAACGCATGAAGCGCTTCTTCTTCCAAGTGCCTTCCTCTTGGTTGTCACCACCGTGGAGCTGCGTTCTCCCTTGGAGTCTCCACACTTTATGCCTTCGCCTGCTTCAGGCCACGCCATGCTATGTTCACTGCCTCAAGCCACACCTTGGCTATGCTCACTACCTTGCACCACTCCTTGGCTATGTTTACTATCTCTGGCCAAACCTTGGCTACGTTCACTACCTTGCACCACTCCTTGGCTACGTTTGCTATCTCTAGCCACACCTTGGCTACGTTCGCTGCCTTGCACCACTCCTTGGCTATGTTTGTTGTCTCTGGCCACTCCTTGGCTACGTTCACCACTCCTTGGATACGTTTACTACCTTGTGCCACTCCTTGGCTACATTTACTGTCTCTAGCCACACCTTGGCTATGTTTGCTAGGCATAAACAAAATTTTTGCTATACTTTCTTCCTTACACAATTGCATATTTTTATCATCGAGCAAAAGGATGAATGAAATACCTCCAAGGTATTAGCCTTTATACTAAATCTCTTCCTCCATGCATGATGTCTGCACTCGATTTATTCTCAACGTCGATGCTCTATTTTCCTTTGAAACTTTATTAATTTATAAAATATTTAAATTCTTTTGAATTTAAATTTTATAAATTAATTCTTTAAACCCTATGGTTTTAAAGAAAAACCCTTTTATTTTTGCCACCATTGGTTTTAAAGAAAAACCTTTTATTTTTGCCACCATTGGTTTTAAAGAAAAACCTTTTAACTTATGCTTCCACATAATATTTAAAAAATATTATGGAGCCCTTTGCCTTTAACTTTTGCATTGTTCCTCTTGATCTTGATTTTATTAGAAGCTTCTTCCAGAATATCAATGACAACTTTGATAACTTGTTTCTTGACAAATTCCTTGATATTTAATGATGACTTCATTTCTTGACATCAATGACAACTTTAACTTTAAGGACTCAAAATGTCCAACAATCTCCCCCTTTGTCATTGATGGCAACCCAAAAATTTTTTACCGAAAACTTGACTTCTTCTTATGTGTTGCTCCCCTTGGGACATTGCTCCCCCTGGCTCAATGCTCTCTTCAAATACCAAGTCTCTCCCCCTTACTCAAATCTCTCCCCCTTTGACATCAATGGCAAAGGGTCACCTTTGGGGCTTGGGGCTAAGAATGAGCCTCTTAGCTTAGCCCCTCCCCCACCTCCTCTTGAGGTGGTTAATTCTGGGGTGGGAGTATTTCTACTCCTAGAAGGCATTGTTATTTACCTTTATCCTCTTTCCTTCTTATCTGATTCTTTTGATTCCTCTCACTATTTCTTTCAGTGTCCATGTTCCTGTCCATGTCTACATTCTTGTTCCTATTTTTGTTCATATCCATGTTCCTTTTCTTGTTCCTGTTCATATTCATGTTCCTATTCATGTCCATGTTCCTGTTCTTGTTCCTGTTCATATTCATGTTTCTATTGTTGTTCTTGTTCATACCTATTTTTGGAATGTCTGCTCTACACCACTTTGTTGTGTGACCATAATTGTTGCACTTGTAACACTTAATGTTATTATTTCTTGGAGGTGCAAATGTCATAGGATTTCTTCTAGTGAAGCCATACCTTCTTCTGTCATGAACCCTGCAATTCATTGCCTTATGACCAAACTGATTACATGAGTAGCAATACCCATGGAAAGGTTGTCTATTCCCATATTCCTATCTTTCATGTGTCCTACATTGTGAAGCCATGTGCCCAAACCTGTGACATGAAAAGCATCTTCCATTGAATTTTCCTTGTCTTGACCTCATTGGTCTCTTATTCTCTTGACCTATTCTGATTGTTGTTCCATTTGTATCTTCTTTGTGCATTGTTCCTATTTTTTTTGAACTCTCTATTGTCCAACTCATCCTTAGATGTCTCACTTTATTTTACACTATCTTTTTTGAAGTATCTTCATCCGAAGTTTCTTCTCCTCCAAAACTTGAAGTTGACTCTCCTTCCCATTTCTTTTGATTCTGTTCAAATCCAAGACCTGTTTTGCTTGATGTAGTCTTTTGTATCTTGATGAACTTATCCAAGTTCTTTGAGCTATTTTTAAACCCTTTCATCTTGATCTTGGAGTCCTCTAAATATTCTTTTAGTAGTGCCACTTCTTGTGCTAACTTATCACATTCCAAGATATTTGCTTCTAACTTATCCTTGAACCTTTTTGCCTTAGCCTTTGATTTTTCTAAATCCTCTATAAGCAATCTTCTCTCTTCATCACATTCTTGAAACTGAATTTCAAGTTTAGAGTGTTGCTTTCTTACCTTCTTTACTGTGTCAAGGGCATAAATAAGTTCTCCCTTGAGATCATAACCATTCTCTTCTGAATATTCCTCTATTTGTTTGCCTTTGTCCTCATATTTATTTTCTTTTGGCTTATCTTCTATAGGATCACTTTCTTCTTCTTCTAATGCCATTAGAATATTTTCATCTGGTCTTTCAAGTGCATCCTCATACTCATCATCACTAAAACTATAACCATCCCTTGTACAATCATCTTCAAGATGTCCAAAGTTACCACATCTAAAACACTTGAGAATTACTGGAGTCCTTTTCTTAACTTGCTCTTTTTCTTCAATCATAAATAGGACTTCATCTCTATCATTGTCTAAAAAACTAGCATCACTATCACTTGAGTACTTACTTGCCTTATCCGCATAGTAGCTCCTCTTTTGCCTTTGAAAGAACTTCTTTCCTTGTCTGCTTTGTCCATCCTTGCTTTTCTTTTGGTGCCTGTATATTTTTGATTCCCTGTTCTTGTGATCCTATTTTTCTTCACCATTGTTGTTCTTGGGTTCTTGACAATCTGTTGCAAAATATCCAAACTTTCCACAATTGAAACACTTAATAGATTTTAGATCTCTGGATCTTCTAGAATATTTATCTCTTCTACCATAATTAGCTTCTTCATCACTGGATGACTCATTGCTTGATTTTGACTTCTTACCCTTTGTTTTCTTGATTGCTTTGAAGGTTGCTTCCTTCTGGGGAATAGGATCTTTTGTTCTTATCTCAAAAGTTGTGAGCATACCAAGCAACTTATCTCTTGTCAAAGTATCACCATCCATTGACACTTCTATAGTAGAAACCTATTCACTGAATCTTTTTGGAAGAGTTCTTAAGACTTTATCACAAACATCTGATTCATCAATCTTCATTCCAAGTCCTTGCATATCATTAACAACCTCATCAATTCGAATTAGATAAGCACTAATATTTTCCTCATCATTCATTCTTAATGCTTCAAATTGTCCTTTGAGATTTTGTATCTTTTCTTTCTTGACACTTTTATCTCCTTCATATATACTTTGCAATTTATCCCACATTTCTTTTGTAGTTTTACAATGCATAACGTTCATAGACTCTATTCTATGCAAACCTCTCACAAGTGCATTCATTGCTTTTGAATTCATTGCTTTTGAATTATAGTGTTGTAGAAGCTTACCTTCCTTATCTGTAGGAGGATTGACTAAGGGATCATATCCAAATTCCACTGCTTCCCAAACTTCATTGCCAAGTGCCATTAGGTAGATCTTCATCATCATACTCCAATACATATAGTCACTTCCATAAAATACTGGTGCTGAATTATTTGAGGACACCTCCTTAGGATCCATTGTGTTCTTGTTAGCTTTTCCTTCAAGATTTTAAACTCTTATGAAGGAACCCGCTCTGATACCAATTGAAGAACACAAGCTTATACTGAGAGGGGGGTGAACAGTATAAGATAACTTTTTACTTTTCTTTCCCAATCAATATTATGCAATGTATAGATCAATATCAATAGTAGTAATCAAAGCAATGCACAAAACACCATACACAATAGAGACACCACAATTTACGTGGTTCACCCAATGTGGGCTACTCCATGGAGAAAATATTTCACTAAAATTTTCTCAATCAATCTCTTGGGAATCCTTTCCCTATTACAATGTTTATGGACCTCTATCCAAAGGAGATGTTGATCCCCTAAATCAAGTTCATGGATCTCTATCCATAGGAGAACTCCTTCTCCTCTACTCTAGTTGGTGATCCTCTAGAAGACTACTGCCTCCACTACACTGGCTTGTGGATCTCTCTCCACTGAAGACTCTTGTCCCCACTCAGAAGACCTATCCTCACTACCCTGGATGATGGATCTCTATCCACTAGAGACTACTATCCTCTCTGCTCTATCACCTCCAAAGCTCTATCTCAAATATACACTAAACATAGTCCTTCGATCTAGCACAAATCTACTCAATATCTATCTCTAGTCTAGCACAAACCTATCCTCAAATCTACACCAAACTCTCTCCACAAGTCCACTCAGAACTTGCTCAAATCTACTCAACAAGTCCACTCAAAACTTGCTCAATATGCTCAACAAGTCCACTCAGAACTTGCTCAATCTGCTCAACAAGTCCACTCAAAACTTGCTCAATCTGCTCAACAAGTCCACTCAAAACTTGCTCAAATATGCTCAACAAGTCCACTCAGAACTTGCTCAAATATGCTCAACAAGTCCACTTAGAACTTGTCCAAATCTCTCAACAAGTCCACTCAAAACTTTCTCAATAAGTCCACTCAAAACTTATCCAAATCTACTCTCAATATGTATTGTAAGCTTCCACAAAAGCTTACTCAAATATATCCACAAGTCCTCTCAAAGACTTACCTCAAATATTCTCAACAAGTCCACACTAGAACTTGTCCAATCTCATAGAAACATAAAGAGAATTGTTAGAGACCCAATATGTTCTATACTCAATGCCCAATCACTTTCTCAACTCAAATCAGAATAT
This sequence comes from Wollemia nobilis, assembly GCA_028583015.1. Lineage (NCBI taxonomy): Eukaryota > Viridiplantae > Streptophyta > Pinopsida > Araucariales > Araucariaceae > Wollemia > Wollemia nobilis. The sequence continues at coordinate 2,543,416 of JAQPPZ010017037.1, forward strand.
AGAATAGTTTGTTTTATGGAACTTGAACAATCACTTCACACACCCACTTGACTAGGCTCAACCAACTCTACTCAACCAATCACTCAAAGAAACAACCCTTGCTCACAAACCCTAGTCCAAGCATGTAAACATCAACTCAAAATATTTCCAACAATGCTCAACAACAATCCTCACATAACAATGATACTCATGTTCTTTTCAAACCCTAGTTCAAGTTCTTTGCTCAATAACTCACTTCAACAACAATGCTTATAAAACAGTCTTCACATAGCAATGATACTCAAACCCTAGTTCAAGCTCTTCACACAACCAATGGCTTCAACAACAATGCTTATAAAACAAGGTTTTAACCACACTTCTTTATTCCAGAAAACCTTGTAGCAATCACTCAAACACACTCAAAAGGAAACCCTAATCAAGTCCTTTTCACTCCAAACTTATTTTCCAGAAAACAACCAATCAACTTAAACTTTGAAAAATATGCCCATACCTTTTTCTTGATAAATATGACCTTCAAGAATCTGCCACAATAACACAATATTCCTTTGCCAATCTCAAAAGGATTAGATGACAATACAATGCATATATTAATTCATGAGTATACCTTATTACTCCAATCTCAAAATAATATCCAACACCATACTATTTTGAATATTCACCTCTCAAGCATAAGTCACTTTACTACTTTGTTTTTCAAAGCCCAAAGCTATTTCTACTTATAACTCCCTAAACTTATTATTGCATTAAAGATAATTCTTTTAATAAAATAATGCAATTTATCTTTCCCTTTTCTAAGGTAAAAATATTTTACCCACAAGTAAATATTTTCACCTCAATACTTTATAAAAACTACTCCCTTTTAATTTAGGCATTCATCAAATTAATTACAACCTTATTTCTCCTTTATTCAACCTTAGCCTAAATTAAAATTAAATATCACAAGAATGTTACCAGTTTTATTAATGCATGAAGCGCTTCTTCTTCCAAGCGCCTTCCTCTTGGCTGTCACCACCGTGGAGCTGCATTCTCCCTTGGAGCCTCCACACTTTACGCCTTCGCCTGCTTCAGGCCACGCCATGCTACGTTCATTGCCTCAAGCCACACCTTGGCTATGCTCGCTACCTTGTGCCACTCCTTGGCTACATTTGTTGTCTCTGGCCAAACCTTGGCTACGTTCACTACCTTGCACCACTCCTTGGCTATGTTTGTTGTCTCTAGCCACACCTTGGCTACGTTCACTACCTTGCACCACTCCTTCAATTCTTCGCCACTCCTTGGCTACGTTTTTACCTTGCACCACTCCTTGGCTATGTTTACTACCTTGCACCACTCCTTGGCTACGTTTACTATCTCTTAGCCACACCTTGGCTACGTTCACTGGGCATAAACAAAATTTTTACTATACTTTCTTCCTTACACAATTGCACATTTTTATCATCGAGAAAAAGGATAAATTGAAATACCTCCAAGGCATTAGCTTTTATACTAAATCTCTTCCTCCATGCATGACGTCGATACTCGATTTATTCTCAACATCGACGCTCAAATTTCCTTTGAAACTTTATTAATTTATAAAATATTTAAATTCTTTTGAATTTAAATTTTATAAATTAATTCTTTAAACCCTATGGTTTTAAATAAAAACCTTTTAATTTTCCACCATTGGTATAAAAAAAACCTTTATTTATTTAAATCCATTGGTTTTAAATAAAAACCTTTTAACTTTTGCCACCATTGGTTTTAAAGAAAAACATTTTAACTTATGCTTCCACATAATATTTAAAAATATTATGGAGCCCTTTGCCTTTAACTTTTGCATTGTTCCTCTTGATCTTGACTTTATTAGAAGCTTCTTCCAGAATATCAATGACAACTTTGATAACTTGTTTCTTGAAAAATTCCTTGACATTTAATGATGACTTCATTTCTTGACATCAATGACAACTTTAACTTTAAGGACTCAAAATGTCCAACAATCTCCCCCTTTGTCATTGATGGCAACCCAAAATTTTTACCAAAAACTTGACTTCTTCTTCTATGTTGCTCCCCTGGGACATTGCTCCCCCTGGCTCAATGCTCTCTTCAAATACCAAGTCTCCCCTTACTCAAATCTCTCCCCTTTGACATCAATGGCAAAGGGTCACCTTTGGGGCTTGGGGCTAAGAATGAGCCTCTTAGCTTAGCCCCTCCCCCACCTCCTCTTGAGGTGGTTAATTCTGGGGTGGGAGTATTTCTACTCCTAGAAGGCATTGTTCTTTACCTTTATCCTCTTTCCTTCTTATCTGATTCTTCTGATTCCTCTAACTATTTCTTTCAATGTCCATGTTCATATCCATGTCTACATTCCTATTCTTCGTTCATATCCATATTCTTGTTCCTATTCTTTTCATATTCATATCCATGTTCCTATTCTTATTCCTGTTCATATTCATATTCATATTCTTGTTCCTATTCATACCTATTTTTGGAATGTCTGCTCTACACCACTTTGTTGTGTGACCATCATTGTTGCACTTATAACACTTAATGTTATTATTCCTTGGAGGTGCAAATGTCATAGGATTTCTCCTAGTGAAGCCATATCCTCTTCTGTCATGAACCCTGCAATTTATTGCCTTGTGACCAAATTGATTACATGAGTAGCAATACCCATGGAAAAGTTATCTGTTCCCATATTCCTGTCTTTCATGTGTCCTACACTGTGAAGCCATGTGCCCAAACCTGTGACATGAAAAGCATCTTCCATTGAATTTTCCTTGTCTTGACCTCATTGCTCTTGGTCTCTCTTGACCTATTCTGATTGTTGTTCCATCTGTATCTTCTTTGTGCATTGTTCCTGTTTTTGTTGAACTCTCTATTGTCCAACTCATCCTCAGATGTCTCACTTTATTTTACACTATCTTTTTCTGAAGTATCTTCATCCGAAGTTTCTTCTCCTCCAAAACTTGAAGTTGACTCTCCTTCCCATTTATTTTGAACTTGTTCAAATCCAAGACTTGTTTTGCTTGATGTAGTCTTTTGTGTCTTGATGAACTTATCCAAGTTCTTTGAGCTATTTTTAAACCCTTTCATCTTGATCTTGGAGTCCTCTAAATCTTCTTTTAGTAGTGCCACTTCTTGTGCTAACTTCTCACATTCCAAGATCTTTGCTTCTAACTTATCCTTGAACCTCTTTGCCTTAGCCTTTGATTTTTCTAAATCCTCTATAAGCAATCTTCTCTCTTCATCACATTCTTGAAACTGAATTTCAAGTTTAGAGTGTTGCTTTCTTACCTTCTTTACTATGTCAAGGGCATAAATAAGTTCTCCCTTGAGATCATAACCATTCTCTTCTGAATATTCCTCTATTTTTTTACCTTTGTCCACATCTTTATTTTCTTTTGGCTTGTCTTCTATAGGATCACTTTCTTCTTCTTCTAATGCCATTAGAATATTTTCATCTGGTCCTTCAAGTGCATCTTCATATTCATCATCACTGAAACTATAACCATCCCTTGTACAATCATCTTCAAGATGTCCAAAGTTACCACATCTAAAACACTTGAGAATTACTGGAGTCCTTTTCTTAACTTGGTTCTTTTTCTTCAATCATAAATAGGACTTCATCTCTATCATTGTCTGAAAAACTAGCATCACTATCACTTGAGTACTTACTTGCCTTATCCGCATAGTAGCTCCTCTTTTGCCTTTGAAAGAACTTCTTTCCTTGTCTGCTTTGTCCATCCTTGCTTTTCTTCTGATGCCTATATCTTTCTGATTCCCTGTTCCTGTGATCCTATTTTTCTTCACCATTGTTGTTCTTGGGTTCTTGACAATCTGTTGCAAAATGTCCATACTTTCCACAATTGAAACACTTAACAGATCTTAGATCTCTGGATCTTCTAGAATCTTTATCTCTTCTACCATAATTAGCTTCTTCATCACTGGATGACTCATTGCTTGATTCTGACTTCTTACCCTTTGTCTTATTGATTGCTTTGAATGTTGCTTCCTTCTGGGGAATAGGATCTTTTGTTCTTATCTCAAAAGTTGTGAGCATACCAAGCAACTTATCTCTTGTCAAAGTATCACCATCCATTGACACTTCTATAGCAGAAACCTGTTCACTGAATCTTTTTGGAAGAGTTCTTAAGACTTTATCACAAACATCCGATTCATCAATCTTCATTCCAAGTCCTTGCATATCATTAACAACCTCATCAATTCGAAGTAGATAAGCACTAATATTTTCCTCATCATTCATTCTTAATGCTTCAAGTTGTCCTTTGAGATTTTGCATCTTTGCTTTCTTGACACTTTTATCTCCTTCATATATATTTTGCAATTTATCCCACATTTCTTTTGCAGTTTTACAATGCATAACTTTCATAGACTTTGTTCTACGCAAACCTCTCACAAGTGCATTCATTGCTTTTGAATTATAGTGTTGTAGAAGCTTACCTTCCTTATCTATAGGAGGATTGACTAAGGGATCATATCCAAATTCCACTGCTTCCCAAATTTCATTGCCAAGTGCCATCAGGTAGATCTTCATCATCATACTCCAATACATATAGTCACTTCCATCAAATACTGGTGCTGAATTATTTGAGGACACCTCCTTAGGATCCATTGTGTTCTTGTTAGCTTTTCCTTCAAGTTGTTAAACTCTTCTGAAGGAACCCGCTCTGATACCAATTGAAGAACACAAGCTTATACTGAGAGGGGGGTGAACAATATAAGATCACTTTTTACTTTTCTTTCCCAATCAATATTATGCAATGTATAGATACAATATCAACAATAGTAATCAAAGCAATGCACAAAACACCATACACAATAGAGACACCACAATTTACATGGTTCACCCAATGTGGGCTACTCCACGGAGAAAATATTTCACTAAAATTTTCTCGATCAATCTCTTGGGAATCCTTTCCCTATTACAATGTTTATGGACCTCTATCCAAAGGAGATGTTGATCCCCTAAATCAAGTTCATGGATCTCTATCCATAGGAGAACTCCTTCTCCTCTACTCTGGCTGGTGATCCTCTAGAAGACTACTACCTCCACTACACTGGCTTGTGGATCTCTCTCCACTGAAGACTCTTATCCCCACTCAGAAGACCTATCCTCACTACCCTGGCTGATGGATCTCTATCCACTAGAGACTACTGTCCTCTTACTCTATCACCTCCAAAGCTCTATCTCAAATCTACACTAAACATAGTCCTTCGATCTAGCACAAATCTGCTCAATATCTATCTCTGTCACAAACCTATCCTCAAATCTACACCAAACTCTCTCCATAAGTCCACTCAAAACTTGCTCAAATTTTCTCAACAAGTCCACTCATAACTTGCTCAATCTACTCAACAAGTCCACTCAGAACTTGCTCAATATACTCAACAAGTCCACTCAAAACTTGCTCAATCTTCTCAACAAGTCCACTCAAAACTTGCTCAATATACTCAACAAGTCCACTCATAACTTGCTCAAATATGCTCAACAAGTCCACTCAAAACTTGCTCAAATCTTCTCAACAAGTCCACTCAGAACTTGCTCAAATCTTACTCAACAAGTCCACTCAGAACTTGCTCAAACATGCTCAATAAGTCCACTCATAACTTATCCAAATCTCTCAATATGTATTGTAAGCTTCCACAAAAGCTTACTCAAATCTATCCACAAGTCCTCTCAAAGACTTACCTCAAATCTTCTCAACAAGTCCACACTAGAACTTGTCCAATCTCATAGAAACATAAAGAGAATTGTTAGAGACCCAATATGTTCTATACTCAATGCCCAATCACTTTCTCAACTCAAATCAGAATATAGAATAGTTTGTTTTATGGAACTTGAACAATCACTTCACACACCCACTTGACTAGGCTCAACCAACTCTACTCAACCAATCACTCAAAGAAACAACCCTTGCTCACAAACCCTAGTCCAAGCATGTAAACATCAACTCAAAATATTTCCAACAATGCTCAACAACAATCCTCACATAACAATGATACTCATGTTCTTTTCAAACCCTAGTTCAAGTTCTTTGCTCAACAACTCACTTCAACAACAATGCTTATAAAACAATCTTCACATAGCAATGATACTCAAACCCTAGTTCAAGTTCTTCCCAATGGCTTCAACAACAATGCTTATAAAACAAGGTTTTAACCACACTTATTTATTCCAGAAAACCTTGTAGCAATCACTCAAACACACTCAAAAGGAAACCCTAATCAAGTCCTTTTCACTCCAAACTTATTTTCCAGAAAACAACCAATCAACTTAAACTTTGAAAAATATGCCCATACCTTTTTCTTGATAAAGATGACCTTCAAGAATCTGCCACAATAACACAATATTCCTTTGCCAATTCTCAAAAGGATTAGATGACAATACAATGCATATATTAATTCATGAGTATACCTTATTACTCCAATCTCAAAATAATATCCAACACCATACTATTTTGAATATTCACCTCTCAAGCATAAGTCACTTTACTACTTTGTTTATCAAAGCCCAAAGCTATTTCTACTTATATCTCCCTAAACTTATTATTGCATTAAAGATAATTATTTTGATAAAATAATGCAATTTATCTTTCCCTTTTCTAAGGTAAAAATATTTTACCCACAAGTAAATATTTTCACCTCAATACTTTATAAAAAATACTCCCTTTTAATTTAGGCATTCATCAAATTAATTACAACCTTATTTCTCCTTTATTCAACCTTAGCCTAAATTAAAATTAAAGATCACAAAAATATTACCAGTTTTATTAACGCATGAAGCGCTTCTTCTTCCAAGCGCCTTCCTCTTGGTTATCACCACCATGGAGCTGCGTTCTCCCTTGGAGCCTCCACACCTTACGCCTTCGCCTGCTTCAGGCCATGCCACGCTACGTTCGCTACCTCAAGCCACACCTTGGCTACGCTCATTGCCTTGCGCCACTCCTTGGCTATGTTTGCTATCTCTAGCCACACCTTGGCTACGTTCACTACCTTGCACCACTCCTTGGCTACATTTGTTATCTCTAGCCACTCCTTGGCTACGTTCACTGCCTTGCACCACTCCTTGGCTACGTTTGCTATCTCTACCACTATTATCTCTTAGCCACACCTTGGCTACGTTCGCTGGGCATAAACAAAAATTTTGCTATACTTTCTTCCTTACACAATTGCACATTTTTTATCATCGAGCAAAAGGATAAATTGAAATACCTCCAAGGCATTAGCTTTTATACTAAATCTCTTCCTCCATGCATGACGTCGACGCTCGATTTATTCTCAACGTCGATGCTCGATTTTCCTTTGAAACTTTATTAATTTATAAAATATTTAAATTATTTTGAATTTAAATTTTATAAATTAATTCTTTAAACCCTATGGTTTTAAATAAAAACCCTTTTATTTTTGCCACCATTGATTTTAAAGAAAAACCTTTTATTTTTGCCACCATTGGTTTTAAAGAAAAACCTTTTAACTTATGCTTCCACATAATATTTAAAAATATTATGGAGCCCTTTGCCTTTAACTTTTGCATTGTTCCTCTTGATCTTGACTTTATTAGAAGCTTCTTCCAGAATATCAATGACAACTTTGATAACTTGTTTCTTGACAAATTCCTTGATATTTAATGATGACTTCATTTCTTGACATCAATGACAACTTTAACTTTAAGGACTCAAAATGTCCAACAATCTCCCCCTTTTTCATTGATGGCAACCCAAAACTTTTTACCGAAAACTTGACTTCTTCTTCTGTGTTGCTCCCCCTGGGACATTGCTCCCCCTGGCTCAATGCTCTCTTCAAATACCAAGTCTCTCCCCTTACTCAAATATCTCCCCCTTTGACATCAATGGAAAAGGGTCACCTTTGGGGCTTGGGGCTAAGAATGAGCCTCTTAGCTTAGCCCCTCCCCCACCTCCTCTTGAGGTGGTTAATTCTGGGGTGGGAGTATTTCTACTCCTAGAAGGCATTGTTCTTTACCTTTATCCTCTTTCCTTCTTATCTGATTCTTTTGATTCCTCTCACTATTTCTTTCAATGTCCATGTTCCTATCCATGTCTACATTCCTATTCCTATTTTTGTTCATATCCATGTTCTTGTTCCTATTCATATTCCTGTTCCTGTTCATGTCCATGTTCCTATTCTTGTTCCTGTTCCTATTCATATTCATGTTCCTATTCTTGTTCTTGTTCATACCTATTTTTGGAATGTCTGCTCTACACCACTTTGTTGTGTGACCATCATTGTTGCACTTGTAACACTTAATGTTATTATTTCTTGGAGGTGCAAATGTCATAGGATTTCTCCTAGTGAAGCCATACCTCCTTCTATCATGAACCCTACAATTCATTGCCTTGTGACCAAACTGATTACATGAGTAGCAATACCCATGGAAAGGTTATCTGTTCCCATATTCCTGTCTTTCATGTGTCCTGCATTGTGAAGCCATGTGCCCAAACCTGTGACATGAAAAGCATCTTCCATTGAATTTTCCTTGTCTTGACCTCATTGGTCTCTGGTCTCTCTTGACCTATTATGATTGTTGTTCCATCTGTATCTTCTTTGTGCATTGTTCCTATTTTTGTTGAACTCTCTATTGTCCAACTCATCCTCGGATGTCTCACTTTATTTTACACTATATTTTTCTGAAGTATCTTCATCTGAAGTTTCTTCTCCTCCAAAACTTGAAGTTGACTCTCCTTCCCATTTCTTTTGAACCTGTTCAAATCCAAGACCTGTCTTGCTTGATGTAGTCTTTTGTGTCTTGATGAACTTATCCAAGTTCTTTGAGCTATTTTTAAACCCTTTCATCTTGATCTTGGAGTCCTCTAAATATTCTTTTAGTAGTGCCACTTCTTGTGCTAACTTCTCACATTCCAAGATCTTTGCTTCTAACTTATCCTTGAACCTTTTTGCCTTAGCCTTTGATTTTTCTAAATCCTCTATAAGCAATCTTCTCTCTTCATCACATTCTTGAAACTGAATTTCAAGTTTAGAGTGTTGCTTTCTTACCTTCTTTACCATGTCAAGGGCATAAATAAGTTCTCCCTTGAGATCATAACCATTCTCTTCTGAATATTCCTCTATTTGTTTACCTTTGTCCACATCTTTATTTTCTTTTGGCTTGTCTTCTATAGGATCACTTTCTTCTTCTTCTAATGCCATTAGAATATTTTCATCTGGTCTTTCAAGTGCATCCTCATATTCATCATCACTGAAACTATAACCATCCCTTGTACAATCATCTTCAAGATGTCCAAAGTTACCACATCTAAAACACTTGAGAATTACTGGAGTCCTTTTCTTAACTTGCTCTTTTTCTTCAATCATAAATAGGACTTCATCTCTATCATTGTCTAAAAAACTAGCATCACTATCACTTGAGTACTTACTTGCCTTATCCGCATAGTAGCTCCTCTTTTGCCTTTGAAAGAACTTCTTTCCTTGTCTACTTTGTCCATCCTTGCTTTTCTTTTGGTGCCTATATCTTTTTGATTCCCTGTTCCTGTGATCCTGTTTTTCTTCACCATTGTTGTTCTTGGGTTCTTGACAATCTGTTGCAAAATGTCCAAACTTTCCACAATTGAAACACTTAACAGATCTTAGATCTCTGGATCTTCTGGAATATTTATCTCTTCTACCATAATTAGCTTCTTCATCACTGGATGACTCATTGCTTGATTCTGACTTCTTACCCTTTGTCTTCTTGATTGCTTTGAATGTTGCTTCCTTCTGGGGAATAGGATCTTTTGTTCTTATCTCAAATGCTGTGAGCATACCAAGCAACTTATCTCTTGTCAAAGTATCACCATCCATTGACACTTCTATAGCAAAAACTGTTCACTGAATATTTTTGGAAGAGTTCTTAAGACTTTATCACAAACATCCGATTCATCAATCTTCATTCCAAGTCCTTGCATATCATTAACAACCTCATCAATTCAAATTAGATAAGCACTAATATTTTCCTCATCATTCATTCTTAATGCTTCAAATTTTCCTTTGAGATTTCATATCTTTGCTTTCTTGACACTTTTATCTCCTTCATATATACTTTGCAATTTATCCCACATTTCTTTTGCAGTTTTACAATGCATAACCTTCATAGATTCTGTTCTACGCAAACCTCTCACAAGTGCATTCATTGCTTTTGAATTATAGTGTTGTAGAAGCTTACCTTCCTTATCTGTAGGAGGATTGACTAAGGGATCATATCCAAATTCCACTACTTCCCAAACTTCATTTCCAAGTGCCATCAGGTAGATCTTCATCATCATACTCCAATACATATAGTCACTTCCATCAAATACTGGTGCTGAATTATTTGAGGACACCTCCTTAGGATCCATTGTGTTCTTGTTAGCTTTTCCTTCAAGCTGTTAAACTCTTATGAAGGAACCCACTATGATACCAATTGAAGAACACAAGCTTATATTGAGAGGGGGGTGAACAGTATAAGACAACTTTTTACTTTTCTTTCCCAATCAATATTATGCAATGTATAGATCAATATCAATAGTAGTAATCAAAGCAATGCACAAAACACCATACACAATAGAGACACCACAATTTACGTGGTTCACCCAATGTGGGCTACTCCACGGAGAAAATATTTCACTAAAATTTTCTCAATCAATCTCTTGGGAATCCTTTCCCTATTACAATGTTTATGGACCTCTATCCAAAGGAGATGTTGATCCCCTAAATCAAGTTCATGGATCTCTATCCATAGGAGAACTCCTTCTCCTCTACTCTAGATGGTGATCCTCTAGAAGACTACTGCCTCCACTGCACTGGCTTGTGGATCTCTCTCCACTGAAGACTCTTGTCCCCACTCAGAAGACCTCTAGATCATGGATCTCTATCCACTAGAGACTACTGTCCTCTCTACTCTATCACCTCCAAAGCTCTATCTCAAATATACACTAAACATAGTCCTTCGGTCTAGCACAAATCTGCTCAATATCTATCTCTAGTCTAGCACAAACCTATCCTCAAATCTACACCAAAATCTTCTCCACAAGTCCACTCAAAACTTGCTCAAATATTCTCAACAAGTCCACTCAAAACTTGCTCAATATACTCAACAAGTCCACTCAAAACTTTTTAAATCTGCTCAACAAGTCCACTCAGAACTTGCTCAATCTTCTCAACAAGTCCACTCAAAACTTGCTCAATATTCTCAACAAGTCCACTCAGAACTTGCTCAATCTGCTCAACAAGTCCACTCAGAACTTGCTCAAATATTCTCAACAAGTCCACTCAGAACTTGCTCAATCTGCTCAACAAGTCCACTTAGAACTTGCTCAAATCTGCTCAATAAGTCCACTCAGAACTTATCCAAATTTGCTCTCAATCTATATTGTAAGCTTCCACAAAAGCTTACTCAAATATTTCCACAAGTCCTCTCAAAGACTTGCCTCAAATCTTCTCAACAAGTCCACACTAGAACTTGTCCAATCTCATAGAAACATAAAGAGAATTTTTAGAGACCCAATATATTCTATACTCAATGCCCAATCACTTTCTCAACTCAAATCAGAATATAGAATAGTTTGTTTTATGGAACTTGAACAATCACTTCACACACCCACTTGACTAGGCTCAACCAACTCTACTCAACCAATCACTCAAAGAAACAACCCTTGCTCACAAACCCTAGTCCAAGCATGTAAACATCAACTCAAAATATTTCCAATAATGCTCAACAACAATCCTCACATAACAATGATACTCATGTTCTTTTCAAACCCTAGTTCAAGTTCTTTTCTCAACAACTCACTTCAACAACAATGCTTATAAAATAATCTTCACATAGCAATGATACTCAAACCCTAGTTCAAGTTCTTCACACAACAATCTTCACCCACACCAAATTCACACAACCAATGGCTTCAACAACAATGCTTATAAAACAAGGTTTTAACCACACTTATTTATTCCAGAAAACCTTGTAGCAATCACTCAAACACACTTAAAAGGAAACCCTAATCAAGTCCTTTTCACTCCAAACTTATTTTCCAGAAAATAATCAATCAACTTAAACTTTGAAAAATATGCCCATACCTTTTTCTTGATAAATATGACCTTCAAGAATCTACCACAATAACACAATATTCCTTTGCCAATTATCAAAAGGATTAGATGACAATATAATGCATATATTAATTCATGAGTATACCTTATTACTCCAATCTCAAAATAATATCCAACACCAAACTATTTTGAATATTCACCTCTCAAGCATAAGTCACTTCACTACTTTGTTTTTCAAAGCCCAAAGCTATTTCTACTTATAACTCCCTAAACTTATTATTGCATTAAAGATAATTCTTTTAATAAGATAATGCAATTTATCTTTCCCTTTTCTAAGGTAAAAATATTTTACCCACAAGTAAATATTTTCACCTCAATACTTTATAAAAACTACTCCCTTTTAATTTAGGCATTCATCAAATTAATTACAACCTTATTTCTCCTTTATTCAACCTTAGCCTAAATTAAAATTAAAGATCACAAAAATGTTACCAGTTTTATTAATGCATGAAGCGCTTCTTCTTCCAAGCGCCTTCCTCTTGGTTGTCACCACCGTGGAGCTGCATTCTCCCTTGGAGCCTCCACACCTTACGCCTTTGCCTACTTTAGGCCACACTACGCTACGTTCACTGCCTCAAGCCACACCTTGGCTATGCTCATTGCCTTGCACCACTCCTTGGCTATTGTCTCTAGCCACACCTTGGCTACGTTCACTGCCTTGCACCACTCCTTGGCTACATTTGCTATCTCTAGCCACTCCTTGGCTACGTTCACTACCTTGCGCCACTCCTTGGCTATGTTTGTTGTCTTTCCACACCTTCTCTTCCTCTTCCACCCTTCTACGTTTGCTACCTTGCACCACTCCTTGGCTACGTTTACTATCTCTTAGCCACACCTTGGCTACGTTCATTGGGCATAAACAAAATTTTTGCTATACTTTCTTCCTTACACAATTGCACATTTTTTATCATCAAGCAAAAGGATAAATTGAAATACCTCCAAGGCATTAGATTTTATACTAAATCTCTTCCTCCATGCATGACGTCGGTGCTCGATTTTCCTTTGAAAATTTATTAATTTATAAAATATTTAAATTCTTTTGAATTTAAATTTTATAAATTAATTCTTTAAACCCTATGGTTTTAAAGAAAAACCCTTTTATTTTTGCCACCATTGGTTTTAAATAAAAACCTTTTATTTTTGTCATCATTGGTTTTAAAGAAAAACCTTTTAACTTATGCTTCCACATAATATTTAAAAAATATTATGGAGCCCTTTACCTTTAACTTTTGCATTGTTCCTCTTGATCTTGACTTTATTAGAAGCTTCTTCCATAATATCAATGACAACTTTGATAACTTGTTTCTTGACAAATTCCTTGATATTTAATGATGACTTCATTTCTTGACATCAATGACAACTTTAACTTTAAGGACTCAAAATGTCCAACATTTAGGTGGGACATAAAACCATACCAACATTGTGTCATGTCTTAGATGGCATAATGACTTATAATATCTTGTTGGGCAGACCTTGGATTAGAGACATGAAGTGTGTACCATCCATAGCTCACCAATGTTTGAAGTACACTCATGAAGGGCAAGTACATGTTATCTCCATAGACATTGAGCCCTTCAAATACTACAACTTGGTGCAACACATCATCGAGTTGACCTTACCATCAACTCATTTGGACTTTCAACCAAATACATCCATTCAAGGTTTGACTCCATTATCACCTTTCATCGATCCATTACCATCTTCTTCTATACCATCCTCGTCATTGGAACCTTTACATATACCTTCATCATCGTTAAATACTTCATAGAGGAACATGTCAAAGAGGCCTATTGACGAGATTATTCCAATCATATTTACCATTTCCATGGAAGAAATTCCTAGTCTAGTAGATGATGAACCACCTCATGAGGTAAGTATTGAGTCATCTCAAGGTTCAATTTCATCTCCTCCATCCTCACCTTTGCAGGTCATAGTCCATATGGCTACCACGGACTTAGGAGAATACCTAGTAAGGAATATCACAACAGTTCCAGCCATTGAGACAATACAAAATATGGGATGACCTCACCTTCCCATAGGTACCATCATACCTCTAGTTATACCTCCAAATCAAATGAAATTCATATATAGGGGTATTGAATATGGTCCATAACCATATCCTCATCAAGAAGATGATGAAGAATCATTTTCTGAGGACATCAATTATATGTCCAATCTCAACTTTGCCATGCAATATCTCCATCACTGCCATTAGCATGGTTATAATTTGAGGTTGTACAAATAAGGTACTCATGTTCCTTTCCATTCGTAATATCAAATGCTATATGATAAATCTGGTCTAGGATACAACAAGACTGTTCCTCTCAACGTCCTCATAGATAAATTAGAGTGTCTGGGTCTGAACTATAGGGATGAGATTGCACATGAACCTTACTCTAATCCTAATCATATCCACTCTTTGGGGGATTATTTTCCTACAAATATGATAGATCAAAAGATATTTCATGATTTCACTTAATAATCAAAATAATATGAAGGTTCACATACTCTTCCATTCAATAATGAGGAAGAGGATCAAGGTCCTTATGAATGGAAAATTGATGATGAATCATATTATAGTGTAGTACGTATTAATTCCACTAGTTTATATGAAGAATACAAATAAGTCATCCCATTAGATGACAAAGAAGAGTTCTATCTACATGGGTTCCTATTACCACATCCCATATGGTAATAGCTAATGCCATTCGAGGATCAGGATCACCCCCTTCCACATCGACCACCTTCGATCACTCCACCTTAACTGCCAATCACCTCCGCAAGTCTTGTGAAAACCTATTATCAATAGACCCAATTGCCCATCCAAAAAATATCATCCATCCATCCATATGATTTCCATATATCTTACCGCACTCTACCAAAAATTCCCAAAGGTACCCATAAATCCTTTGTGACCCAAAAATCCCTAATGGCATCCATTAAGCCAATTTGTCATATATATATATATATATATATATATATATATATATATATATATATATATATATATATATATATATATATATATATATATATATATATATATATATATATATATATATATTAATCAAAATCCAAAAACATCATTAAAATAATAAAAATACAAAAGTATTACATCACATTTCATATCACTGCATTATACAATCACTTGCATTAAGCATACCCATCATTGCATTTTACATTCTCAGGTTGCTCATACATGTCTAGAACTAGGTTTGTACACTATCCATACTTCAAAATAAAATTTGTTAAAAGATATTATTAACACCCGTCTACATTACAGTTATCATTTCCATCCACATTCCCCACCTTTAGTAGTTATATTTTTTTCCCTCCACCTATTCATTTGTTATAAGGTATATTCTTTTTAGATTTTGTATAAATCTATCCTAATTTTTAGAAGGTATATTCTTGCTTTGATTGTATCTTGTATACATCATAATCCCAACACATTCTCACATTAATAAATCCAAGTTCTGCACAAGGAGAGATGAAATCTATAAAGTGGTCCTTGTTACCTTAAGAAAAAAGTTTACCTTGCTCATCCCCCTATGTGCATGGTTCAAAATACTGAGAATTGAAAAAAGGACAAGCTCCTCCCTATCCAAAGCAATAAAAATCCCTTGCTCCATGCCAAATCTGGGCAAGTATCCAAAAAACAATAAATACAAAAGCAAAAATCCCCAAAAGAAAAAGTGGTTTTCACCACTAACAAAAGCAAAAAGTAAAATAAACAATGGTTCTCACCACTACCAAAATCCCTTTCTCACAAAAATAAAAATGAGTAAATCCCTGGAGCAATTCAAAAATAAAATAAAATAATGGATCACTAAAATGTGATAGTTCTCAATGATCACTGCTATAGAGGGGAAAAACAATGCACCTAGCAAATGGAAATAAAATGCATCTATTGATCTAAGCACTAAAAAGAGATTATTAATGTAAGCATGAAAAAATAAGTAAAATAAATGGGGGTCTTCTTTATATTAATTGATTTGTCAAATCCATGGTTACAAAACATCCCCTTGAGGGCTCTAAGTTGATACAATCATTATAGAAGTGTCAAAGGATCTAATCCTTTCAAAGACTCAAGATGCGCTTCAAGGCCTTCCTCACACTCATGAATTGAAGAGCGGGTTTTTGATACCGCTACAATGATCTATCTATATTCAAACTTGTAGCTCCTTATGCACTAAAATACCTGGATATACACACAAAGAACTCAAATTTATTAATAGCATGTGTGATTTGAAATAAAATCGAAGGGATGCATGCAATAATGAATATAAAAAGTGTAATAGAAGGTGAAAAACTAATAAAAATTGTAACAAAATTTAGTATAATGCATATATTCTAATCTATAAATGATATATAATAAAACAAAAAGGAAATTATATGCCAAGTTCATGGCCATCCCTGGGTGTTCCAATTGGGACTATTAGAATGAAAAGCCTAATAGAAGGTGCAAAACTATTCAAAATGGCACCAAAACTTAGCATAGTGCATATAATCTACTCTAGAAATGATCTATGCTAAAATAGAAATGAAATTGGATGTAGAGGTCATGGTCATACTTGGGTGTTCCAATTGTGACTATTAACCATCCTAGGTGGGGATGACCACAAAACCTGGTGGTTTTTACCACCAATTCCTCTAGGATCTAGTTCAAACTATTCCTAGGGGTGTTGTCGTTGAATTTTATGATCTGATTCACTAAAATGTGTGGGTTTTGGAACTGATTTGCATATTTGGGATCCCTTGGGAACCTCCTTTGATTGATGGATATTTCAAGGGAAATACATAGTGAAAGAGGGATAGAATCTCGGTAGCACTTTGTTGCAAAATATTGCAAAAGACTCCTTTTTGAATTGGGTGGATTGGCTCCATTTTATAGCTCAAGAGAGCACAAGTTCAAATGGGCAAGTTAGGGCATGCAAGGTAAGTGCCACTATTTATCAAAACCTTGCCATGCATAGGGTGGGAGAAACCTCCAATTTGGACCTCCAATTTGTAGGTTTCTGATTGAATTGATGTGCCCTAAATCTTGTCATAAATCAATGGGCAGGATAAATGGTAGAATTTGATTGTCATTTATCCCACCCTTGACTTTTTAAAATTCCAGTGGCTTGGTCGCCCCCCCTAGGGGAGACTGCTGGTGGTTGTCCCACCCAAGGATGGTCATGGGTGTTCATCTTTGGGTGGGATGACTATAAATTGGTGGTCGTACCAGGGTGGGATGACCATGGCTACATGGACCAAAACTTCCCAAAAGTGGGGTAAAACTTCCAAAAAGTGGTAAGGACCACTATTTAAGCCCACAGGGTTGCCTAAGGAAGCCATATGGTGATGATAAGAGTGCGTCTTGGTAGTCTACTCAGATTGACATGATTTTAGTATCTACAAGTTAAAATTTATATATAATACTATATAATTTATGGATTTCAGTAACTATTAGCATGTATTATATGTACTTAGAACTCTTAAAAATAAAATATGTATATTTCATTCTATATTGGTGAAAAATAATCTCTTAAAATTATTCTTATTATTACACTAAAAAATATTCCATGTTTGTGCTATGATGATATACAAAAAATGCACATCAACACATTAGTACTATCATAGCACTACTAAAATTTATTTTATTAAAATAAAAAGAGAAAAAATACACTACATTAATACCATAGGTGGGGCTATGATCATAAAATGTAATAATTATATTAAGATCAAGCATATACTTGAACATGAAAAACATATAACTAGAGGTTTTTAAAGATGTAAAATGCACATTTACATTATTCTTCACGAGGATACATATGTCTCATGACTTGAATATATCATTGTAGGGACCTATAACCTAATAATCCTAGCTCCTGGTTCAAATACAACATCCTTTTAG
Organism: Wollemia nobilis; assembly: GCA_028583015.1. Taxonomy (NCBI): domain Eukaryota; kingdom Viridiplantae; phylum Streptophyta; class Pinopsida; order Araucariales; family Araucariaceae; genus Wollemia; species Wollemia nobilis. The sequence continues at coordinate 2,561,411 of JAQPPZ010017037.1, forward strand.
TGACCTTTCTAATTCAAATCTCAATATATATTTTCACACACACACACACATATCCAACACCATCCATTATTAAAAATAAGTTATAAAATATAATCATCAGATAATTTAAAAATATATATTTCTATGAGATTTGATTAAAAATGATAGTTTATATCAAATCTCTTACTATATATTCTAATTTATAATGGTCCATATAGGTTTTTGTTAATCTTGATTGAGAAATATTAATGCTTTTCACTTCTTCAAATCTATTATAGTTTTTTAGGAATGTAATTGTTGTCAAAAATTTAGGCCATAAGAGAAAGGTTCAAACATGAGCATGAGTGGGAACATAAATGAAAGTGGAATAATTAAGGGTTTCATAGGTGCAGGTTATTCTATAGGTTCCACAAAGGCATCTTATGGTGAGAAAGGTTTGACCGATGATGTTGCCCTTGTGGATCTGCTTGGGAGTCAAGTTCCTTTTGATCTGAGATCCCCTTCTCTCCTTATCAAGAAGGGCACTTCACTGGATCTTCTCTTGGTTGAGCTCTCTTAAGAGATTTTAGCACCTATTTTGTGTGAAGGAGCATTTAACATGATTGGGAAATTTATTGGTCCTTGACCCAACTTGGACTTAATCAAAAAATGGACTGTTTAGAGATGGGCACCTTGTGGTTGTTTGGAAATTATGGATCTTCCCAATAAGCTCTTCTTGGTCAAGATTTCTAAGGAAGAAGACATTATAAATATTTTAGAATGGGGGATGGTTATTTAGTAAGATAAGCCTATTTTTTAAAAATGGGATGTAAATTTTGATCCGATAACCTAGGATATTACTTATGGTCTAGTTTGGATCAGACTTCCTAGTTTACCGCTCCACTTTGGGCATAAAGATATCCTTAAGGGTATTTCCAATTTTTTTGGAGATTTTTTCTATCTCTATGGCCCAACTAGTGCGAGATCAACAATGGTTGCAACTCAAATGTGTGTGAATATCAATATGTAAGAAGACCTTTCAAATTTCATTAATCTTATTTTAGATTTGGGGATATGCAAACAAGAGATTGTTTTTGAGAACCTCCCAAGTATTCAGAAGGAATATTCCATCCCTAAGTAGGTATAAGGAAATAGAAGGTAGGTTGAGAATGGGGATAAAACAATCTAGAAACAAAATATCTAGTGACTCCAAGATAGACTTCTATCAACAACAAGGATAAAAATAACTCAAAAGTCTCTCATGTTTAGAGGATAGTATCAGAATTAGAAGATGTGATTCTTGATTCATTTGATAAGGAAAAAAAATTTCATTCAAAAGTCCCTCTATTGTGCAAGCTTCATCATCTTGGTTTTGTTATGGAGTCTCTAGAAGAAGAAGAACGATACTAGAAGACTCGATAGTTAATGAGATAAGTCCGAATCTTGTTCCTTATATTTAGAACTTTCCAGCAGATTTGGATGAAAAGAGTCCAGTTGGACCAAATATGGGTCTTTTCCCTAAGGAAGTAATAAAAATAAATTCTCAAATATATGAATACAAACCTCATATACCAAAATTATGGTGGATGTTAGGAAAACCAAAAAATAGGGAGACCAAGTCTAATTTCCTTAAGAGAGTAGCAAACAAAGAATGATATCATTGATGGAAACCAATCCTTTATTTCATTTAAAAGATAGAAGAAAATTAAATTGTCCTCAATTTTAGAAACACATAAAGCTAAAGTTCTAAGGAAGAGGGGGAGAGTAGTTGTAATGCAATGAAAATCATTTCATGGAATGCTAGAGGGCTGAATGGCCTTCCAAAATAGAGGATCCTCTCGTCAATGAAAAAGATCTCTCACTTCAAATTATAATAATTTAGAATTTTAAACTTGATTCTAGTATCTGTGATAAAGTTAAAAATCATATTTGGAAGGATGCTACTTATGTGACCTCCCATGCTTAAGGGGCTTCTAGAGGCCTTCTTTGTATTTGGGATCCCTATAGGATAGATGAGATTTTTATATCCTCTTCTACAAGGGTCATAAATATTATTTTTCACTATAAAGATACATATAGGAGATGGTTTTACTCCAACATTTATGCCCCAAATTCTCCCATAGAGAGAGATTACTTTTGGAACACTTTGACTCAAGTGAGGGATCATTTCAAAGATGAATGTTGGGTATTGGTAGGGGACTTCGATACCCATATTTTCTATGGGAAAAAAATAAGGTCAAAACTCTTGATATAAAGGAGTGGAGGACTTTGCTAATTTTCTCAACCTCAAAAACCTTATGGATATTGATTTGAGATAAAGTAAGTTTTCTTGGAGTAATAGAAGGATTGGGAATCATATAATTCAAAGCATATTAGATATATTCTTGGTTTCTAAGGAGGGACTACATCTACTTGGTGATTCAACCTTCATATCTCTCCCTAGAGTGGGATCAGATCATAACCCCTTACTGGTTGAAATAGTTGGTGCAAATATTTTCAAGAGGCTATTTAGATTTGAATCAGTGTGAATAAAACACCTTGAGTTGGAAGAGAATATATTAGAATGGTGGTGTTAGAGGTTTATAGGGTCACTGTTATCCTAAATTATCAAAACGTCAAGATTCATCAAAGTCAAACTTAAATATTGGAATAAATAATTTCTTGGAAATATTTTTAACCAAAAAAATGACCTCTTAAATCATCTAGCATATTTTCAATATAAGGTAAAAAATAATCATATATTTTAAGACCAGAGAAACCATGAAAAATCCATCTTGGTGAACCTACATAATGGCTAACCAAGGAAGATACTTTTTGGAGGTACAAATCTAGAGTTATCTAGTGTTGTACAGGAATATAAAGTTTTTCTATAGAAGATCCAACAAAATTAAAGAGCTAGTGTTGGATGATGGAAGTATATCCTTCATAAACCAAGGAAGGGTGATAGGAATATAAATTTTTTCTATAGAAGATCCAATAAAATTAAAGAGCTAGTGTTGGATGATGGAAGTATATCCTTCATCAATCCTTTCAAAGAGGATGAAGTTCAAGAAGCATTTTTTCAATGTCTACAGAAAAATCTCTATGTCCATATGGCTTTCTTGTTGTCTTTTTTCAAATATTTTGGCATATTGTGGATCTAAACATGACCAAGGAATTAGCTGAGGCACAAAGAAATTACTTCATTCTTAGAGATATCAACTGCACATTCATCGTACTTATTTATAAAACCAATGGAGCTAAGGATCTAAAATATTTTATACCAATTAGTCTAGGCAACATAATTTATAATATTCTCTTTAAGATCCTATCCAATAGAATTAAATGAGTTCCTCCCAATATTATTAGCTCTAATCAAGGGGATTATATTCCTACAAGACATATTTTAAGTGGAATAATTGTTACTCATGAATTCACCCATTCTATGGAGAAGAATGGAAAAGCTGCAATGTTCATTAAACTTGATATGAACAAAGCCTATGATAGAGTTTCTTGGCAATTCCTTGAAAAAGTGCTATTAAAATTTGATTTCTCTCAAATTTGGGTTAGCCTTTTGAAAGAGTTCTAATCTTCTCCAATGTTCTCTAAAATTTTAAAAGGATCCCTGATGGGATATTTTAAAAATTTAATAGGCTTGAGGCAAGGTGATCCCCTATCCTGGCACCTCTTTATTATCTTGGTTGAAGCCTTAGGTAGAACCATCAAAGCAACACTTGATTTCGAAATAATTGAAGGGTTAAAAATGACTTCCTCTACTGATCCTATTTTGCACTATCAATTCATTGATGATACTCTTTTAATTATTGAGGCGTCAATTCCCTAGGCTAGGGAAATAAAAAATATTTTATCTTTATATGAGTTGGTGGTGGGTAAGAAGATTAATCTTGGAAAGAGTAAGATTTTATTCCTCCATACTCTGCTCAAGAGGAAAATAATTATCATTGATATTTTGGGTTGTTCTTCAATGGATCTTCCTACGTCCTACTTAGGGATACCTCTATTTGTTGGAAGAGCCAAAGAGGATCTTTGGTTTCTAGTCTTGGACAGATTATAGAGAAAACTAGCAAGGTGGAAAGGGGTTTTCTTAATCCAAGCTAGTAAATCCCTTCTTGTCACGTCTTCACTCCAAGACATACCTATTTATTTTATGTATTTATTCAAAATAACGTTAAAAATAGAAAAAAATATAGAGTAGACCCAAAAAAATTCCTTTGATCAGGGATAGAAAATAAATCTTGTTTTCATCTTGTTTCCTAGAAGCAAGTTTGTTTAAGTAAAAAAAAGGTGGTCTCAACTTTAGGAGACCTATACATATGAATGATGTTATTCTTTCCAAATAATTTTGGAGTCTTATCTCTCTCAAGAATCATAATTGGCCTCCCATTATTAAAGCTAAATACTTTGGTAGAAGCGACTCATTTTTTGATCTTTAGATCTTTCCCTCTGGCTCTACTTTTTGGAATAGTATCTCCAAATCTAAGGAGATGATTTCTAAAGGGGCTATGTGGAAGTTGTGTAATGGGAAGATCATAAAATTTTGAGAGGGTACTTGGTTAGAAGTTTACTTGCTAACTAGTATACCTTTCTTTGCCAGACTGTAAGAGGTTCTAGAACCCTCATTGGGACCCAAGGTAGCTAATTATATTGAAGATTTCAATGGCAAAAATCTTGGAAGATTATATCTACTCTTGGGCTAATTAGAGAAGAATAAAATACCCTAAAAAACCTTTATAACATGTTGAGGCTTCAAGATAATAAAAATTATTCCTATGAAGATTCCTTAATCTAGAACAAAGAGAGTAATGGAATTTTCTCTGTTAAATCAACATATTTATTGAATAGCCAAGATGGTCCCTTTTGGGAATTCAATAAAATGGTCTATAATAAGTTGCTCATTCCAAAAATCAACTTCTTATTATGGATTTCTATTCAAAATAAAATTTTGTCAATTGAAAACTAAAGAAAAAGAGTTTTAATTCTAGGGTTATGCGTAAGGGATCGGTCCCAAAATGCATTTATAAAAAAATTGGCAAATCAGTTTTGAAATCCAGGAAAATTGTATCTAAATGCATGTAGAAGGTTCACTATTATTAGAGGCAATTTTGGAAATTTAAAATTAAAATGGTCAAATTATTATAAAATTGGGGTGAATCGACCCAAAAAACTTGCACCTAGAAAGTTTTGGCTAATAGGTCCTGGTCAAGGGTACCAAATATTAGCCAATTCTAAATTTTTAAAATCCTAATTTTAGCCAATTTTGCGATAAATAGCCGCTATGCATAAGCTTGCTTACTTCTCATCAACATGTGCTTATTATGTGGGGAAAGATAAGAAACCACTAATCATATTTTTGTTGAGCTTTTCTTATGATGTATTTCAATATCTTCTATAGAATATGAATGTGGAATGGGTTCTACCTAATTCTCTAGATGACATGTTTGAACAATGGTTACATCCCTTTTGCAATAAAAGGTGTAAGGCTTTATAGTATCTTTGTTTACCTCACTATCTCTAGGGGATCTAGAAAGAGAGGAACATACAAGCTTTCAATATTATGATGTTAAGTCTAGTTTTGCTAATATTTTCTTGGGATTGGTGGAGAATATTTCTAATATCTCCCTCCATAAGTAAAAGGAACCTCCTTTTGAATTTATATTAGCTAATGAGTTAGTCATCCTATTCAACTCTCAAGAAGAACATTAGGATACTTGAAGGAACAAACAACAAATTTCTTAGTCTCTCCCTCTTGATGGTTGGCTCAAATTGAATTTTGATGGGGCTTCCAAAGGGAATCCAAGCCTTGATGGCGTAGGTAGTATTATTAGAAATATAAAATGAGATACAATAATAGTTTTTTACTGAGAACTTGGGCATTTAGACTAGTCAATTTGTAGAGTTTAGATAAATATACCACGGAGAAAAATTGACTAGGTAAATCCATGATAAAAGAATTCTCTTTGAATGGGAATATTTGTATACCATTGACATTTTATCAAGAAATTCTAAATCTATCTAGGACACTAAGATTATGATAGTAGAAACCAATATTTTTCTGAAATCCTTCAAAGCTTTTAGATGTCTACACATATTTAGGGAAGGCAACTACATAGTTGATGCTTTGGCCAATATTAAAATTTCTTAGATGGGACTTTTAATTTGGTATGCTAACTTTATATAGGACTGGCTTGATATTTCTCACAATAATATTATTTATTCCATGCTTTTCACTTCATTTAAATTTAAATTGAATTTACTATGTAGGAAAATTTGGTGCTCTATTTCCTTGTGGTAGAGAGATTTTTTTATCTAGAGCAGTGGTGGGGTTATCTTTCTGACCTATCCTAACCTTTGGCCTAGGGGTTTCCTTTGTGTTTGGTGTGGTATGCTCTGTTGGACTTAGTCTAGGTTAAGGAATAATTTTTTGGCCCAACTAGCTAAAGAGTTAATGGATTGGGTGATTCGTCTTCCTTTTTATGAAAAAGCTGGCACTACACTCCTCTTACCCAACCATTATGGTAGCCTCATCACTAACCCAAAATTGTTTGTTCTTTTTCCTTCCTCTATCATCTTGGATTCTGGTATTTTTTTAGGAAGGTGCTAGTTCACTGTTTGGTCTTTCCTTTCGTTGATGCCTAGGCTAATTTTTGCTTCCTTTTATTGGGGTGGGAGGTCCATCTTGATTGGTTTTTGGTTTCCCATTTCTAGATTGGATGCTTTAATTTTATATTTCAATCATCATTGTTCCACTTGTAAAGGCTAGCAACATCACATCCTTGTATTTATCCCATGAGATCAGGGCCCTATCCTTCTCATTATGGAATTTTTTTGGTACCTTCTATTTTGGAGAATACATATTCTTGTTAATTGTTACCATGTCAAAGTTTGGGTAAATTATTTCCAACTTCGAGGTCTAAATTTTGAAGAAATTATTGAATTTTTATGTACATTGCAATATTACATTCATTATGGTGCATTATACAATATCTTATGCACTATGGTTTACCTTCTAGAGAGAGGATTTTATAGATTTTTATTATAGGGTGCCTTTGGTTATTTTGTGTCAAGTTAAGGAAGGAGGTATGGTAGTCTCTAAATATAGGTTGAAGCTACTGGAATCAACAGTGGATTTCTTAGATGTTGACATTGCTAAATTTTTTAAAAGGGCCAAATTTTGAATTTTCTCAATCTATTCAAGGGGTATGATTCTAAATTAGCCAAAGATATGGCTCTTCCCTTGAACAGAGGTGTAATATCGATTTGGGGTCTCAAATATGTGATTACTTCTCAACTTATTTTTGATATCATTTGGGCCCTAGTTGAAAAGGAATGTGTGCTCAAAGAGAAACACTCTTTGGCAAAGGAAATGGATTTATTCAAGCATAAGGTCAGTCAACCAACCAAATATCAAAATGGCTTCCAAAGGTCCTCATTTTGAGAACCTTGGGATAAAATTATCCTTACCATTATGGATTTCTTCACCCCTAAGTATAATATAGACATTATCAAAAGCTTCCACCTTTATCTGATCAACCATTTTCATCGAAATAAGGAGATGAACAATTTGAAGTTTCTATTCAAGGATCCAGTAAAGACTACTCTCAATGCCCAATAAGGTATTTTTTCCTTCATTAATCACCAAGGTATATTCAAGGTCATTTTAAATTACATTTATTTGAGAAGGAGGTCCATTTTTTAGGGTAAGTATGGTGTTGGTACTTCCTCTTCTAGAGAGTCCTGCTACTACCTTACTCAAAACCCCTATAACTTTGGTTATGTTTAGTCCCATTGATGGTAGCATTGAGCCTTAGAGTGAAAAATAGTAGTATTCCTTGAATATCATGGTTCTGTATGTGGAGATCCAAAATTTATATTTAGAGACCATTTATGTTACTTCTATTAACAAAGAGATTGAAAATCCCCAACCTTCTATGCCTAAGGTTGGGGGATGGATGCAAACAACAATATGGAGAATATTATATTAAGTGTTATTAAAGGCCTCAAATCTAGATATGGTGTTAATTTTAATTTGAATGATACCAACCCCTAGGCCAAGAGCCTAAATGAATTAACCCCTAAGCCAAATCCTAGGGCTCTCTAATTTTTGAGGACTCTTCTCCCTCTAAAAGTGAGCTCTCTAATTTATCCAAAAATAAACCACATTATAAGACTATAAAACCTTGGTAGAGAAGTGCAAGGAGATATACTTGTTTGAAATTAAAACAAAAAAATATAAAATACATTTGTGATTATCCAATATTTTGAGGCCTCAAAGGATGATCTCTCGATTCTAGATTCCAATAAGAGCCTAAAATCTAATGATTCTTTTTAGGATCATCACTTTAATCTTCTTGGGTCAGATGGTAATACAAGCATGCTAATGGATTCTATTTTTATAATAAATAACCAAATGAGAAGATGTATCTTGATCATTCTTAATAATTTGAATAGCATAAGCCTTCTCTTGATGCTTGATAGATATTGTTGAGTGGTATTTTCACCCAGTTGTGAAAACACACTCTCCGATAGGATCCGAGTCCCAAATCCTCTGCTTGCAAAGAAATTACACAGGTAACTTCTCCAAGGTTCCTGTTATGTTAGCCTTTTTTGTACCAATGATGCTGTTCAATTTAAATGTTGGGAATACCTTAGTGGTTGCAAGTAATTGTTAACAAGGGGCACTATGGTTTATTTTACTTTGAAATTGCAATGGACTCAAAGTGAATTAATCTTAAAGATGAATCTATTTTTGATTTCGAGCTTTGGTAGATTTTCAAGTGTTTATTTGGATGACTAAATTAAAAAATGCAAAAAAAATAAATAATTGAGAATAAAATTGCAAAGAGGGTAAACTATACTACATTCAGAGTGCTACCATTCCGTTCTGACAAAATCGAAGATAATGAGGTTTCTGCATACAACCTAACCTATTGAACCTGCAAAACTCGCACAATCCAGATAAGCTAGGTGCTGGTTTCTGGGGTTTTTACTGTGATTTCAGATTTAGACATTCGCATGAAGCAACCAAGAGCACTTGCATTAAACTTCACCTATAAGCCTAGAAATCTGAAAGGGGAAAAATAAAACATTAAATCTTGCATGCAAAAATGACTCCTTTCTTGTCAATGAGATGCCAACTCTCTGTATTTTCTGTATTAAAAGAATATATCAGTTACAATGACAGAATGTTCCAGTTTTGACAAAACCAGAACAAGTGGAGGAAAATGCTCCAAAAGCAGGCCCAGAATGGCTTGTTGCCTTTGGCTCTGCAACTCTGCTAGCAGCAATTTTTGACCCCTGTATCAATCTGTGCCTCTGATTTTATACTTTCTGGTGCGGTTCTCTGTTTCGCTCTGCGGCGCTTCGTTTCACCTCCCAGAATGCATCGTTTCGTATTCCCTCCTTTTCGTTGCTTTTGACTTTATGTTCGATGCCGAAACGTTTGATATTCTCTGTGAACTATAACGCTTCTGTAACCCTGACACCTGTATGCCACGTGTTTCATGCTCCTCTGCATGCTTTGTAACTGCCCCCTTGTAAATCATGACAAAAATAGCATGTCGCGATATCGCGACATTTTTTTGCATGCAACTCTGCTCTTCTACCTGCACCGCGAAAACAAGACGTGTCATGAAATCGTGACATTTTTTGGCCAACAGCCTTGTCCGCCACCATGCACAGCGAAAATGATACATGTCATGAAATCGTGACATTTTTATGCTATCGGGCCATGTGGGTGCAACCTGTCGTGAAATCGTGACGCTTTTCTGCTTCGCTGGGTTTTGTTACACTTAGCCGCAAAAATGTGACATGTCGTGAAATCGTGACACTTCTCTCTTCTACGCCATCTTTCACTTTCTGTCATGAAATCGTGACACCTTTACATTTCGTTCACCTTGGCAACTTTTTGTCACGAAATCATGACGCTTTTCATCTTCGTACGCCTTGGCTGCTTCCTATCACGAAACCACGACATGTCGCGATATCGTGACAACTTTAGTGCCTTGCCCTATTTGACTAGTTTGACCATGATTTTATGACATGTCACGATATCGTGACAATTTTCCATTCTATCTTTCTCTCTCCTCTATGGACCATGATTTCACAGCACGTCGCAAAATCGTGACATTTTCTATCAACACTTCTTCCTGCTTGCTCTGACCATGATTTTATGACACGTCGCGATATCGTGACATTTTCTCTTCATGATGCATTCTACTGCTCATAGCCATGAAAACGTGACATGTCATGAAATCACGACATTTCTTTCTTTCTCTACATTTTGCTTGTCTGAGCCGCGACAGAGCAACACGTCATGAAATCATGACAACTTTCATTTCTTAGCAATGACAGCAAACACATCATGAAATCGTGACAACTTTCATTTCTTGGCAGCGACAGCGCAACACGTCGCAAAATCGTGACAACTTTCATTTCTAGGCAGCGACAGAGCAACACGTCATGAAATCATGACAACTTTCATTTCTTGGCAGCGACAGAGCAACATGTCGCAAAATCGTGACAACTTTCATTTCTTGGCAATGACGGAGCGACATGTCACGATATCACGACACCTCTTTTTCTTGCTGTATTTTGCTCCTCCTTTGATTTTTTTGGTATCTGGGCCACTGCAGTCTTCTTTGAAAGAATGAAAAAGGTGGGTCCCCAATTTTGGGGTGTGTTGTGGATCAGCCACAACAAATGGTGACTCTGCTGTCAAATGCTCCTGAGCATTTTGGTGAGAACCCAACCTGGAAGTACACAAACTCAAAACCAGCATTAGCACATAAGAAATATAAACAAATGCCCATAGATCAAAAATATGTGAAACATCAGAATCATTAAGTATCAGCTCGGTGTGTGCAATGTGTTTCATTCTCTATCATTTGAACTTGTTCAACATTCCATTGTCAGTTTCACTTATGATTTGTATGCAAGGCTATGAATGATTTACGTAGGATTTGATGCATGATGAAGATGCTAGAGATGTCAAACCTGCTTTATAAATGCTCAAACCTTCTAATATCATGGACAAACATATTAAAAATGTCAAACCCTCTTAGGACCAAATATATGTCTACTAAATTAATTTACTAGATCCCAAAGTTGGTTATGTGTCACTACCATCTTGAACCCATGTGCAAGTGTGAGTGAAATCAGAACTTTGGGGAATAGGATTCCCAACCTAAGCGAGATGGGAATTTAACCCTATCCTTACTATTCTGATTTGGAGTTCATTACCTCATCTTGAATAAAATAATCTAACCTGTTATGGATGAAATGGTCAGGCTAGTCTATCCATATGAGCAATCAGTGGTCTTGCTTTTAGACAAGACATGTTGCCATGCATGAGCATACTTAACCCCATAATCCATGACTTGGCTTCATTCATTCTTTTTCTTTTATTTCTTGGACCTTTGGGATGACTACCCATCCTTGCTAGGGACATGTAGTACGATCCCTCCAATCCAATATTAAGATGAAATGGAAAATATTATCTTTTATCTCTTGGACCTTGGGGATGACTACCCATCCTTTGCAGAGGACACGTAGTACAATCCTTCCAATCCAAGATTGAGATGAAATGGAAAAATTAGTTTTATTTTTATTGCTTGGACCTTTGGGATGACTACCCATCCTTTGCAGAGGACATGTAGTACGATCCTTCCAATCCAAGCTTTATGATGAAATGGACAAAATGGAAGCTTTGGGGAATCAGATTCTCAACCTAAGCGAGATGAGAATTATGCCCTATCCTTACTACTCCATGTAGGTCAAATCAGAGCTTTGGGGAGTTGGATCCTCAACCTAAGTTCGATGAGGATTTAATCCTATCCTTACTACTCTGGTTTTAGACTTTAAGCTTGATGGAAGTGGTAAAAACCATTGTTTTAAGGATTATGTTGCATGATAGGACAGACATGAAATATTCTTTTCACCTCCCCTTTTCATCCAAGTATGGTTTTGACCATTTTGCTCAAGATTCTTTTTAATGTGCATGGAATGTGCTTGGTTCAAGATAGTTTGGGCAGCAGTTCCCAACCTTAGGATCCTTTTAAAATATGTTATGTAATAATCCTAAGAGGATTCGACACCTTCTCAATGATTGCCCATGGAATGAAAATGTAACTGAGATGACATGTATATGCAATGTGGAATATGACATGAGATATGAATGCACTGCTTCTTTTGGAATATATCATCTATTTTACCATAATGTGCAAAACTGACAACTTCATGCATCACAAGATTCAAACGATAGTATTTAAGATGTTTGTGTTATTTGCGGAGCTTCTACAACATAATTCCAATGTTTCATATTCTCCTAGTCTTAGGCATAAGTTGACATCTCAATTTTTCTTTTTCTCTTTTTTTTTTTTTTTGCATATAAACAAACAAAAATATGCCAAATGAAATGAACACACACACCTTAAATCCTAACTAGACTAGCAATCCTAAAACAAACAAAACAAAATCTGAAAATCCATACCAAAACCGAAAAGTATAATATCAATCTCTTATGACTTAAGGGCTAAAATAATGCTTTAAAACATGCCCATTAACTGGTAACGTCAGATCTTTCCCTTCTAAAGTTCTCAACCTGAAGGTATTTTTCCCTAGAATTTTTGAGATCTGATAAGGGCCTAACCAAAGACAATCAAATTTTTGATGATTTCCCTTTTCTTCATGTCTTTTATCCCACAGTAGAACCAAATCTGAAATTCTGAAGGACTTGATTTTGGATCTTCTGTCAAACCATCTTTTAACAACCTCTTGATGTTTATTCATGTGAGTCATGGCTTCCTCCCTCTTTTCATCAAGGTGCAGTAAATGACTTAATCTGGCTTCAACTTGGTTATCTGTCCCCAAGTATTCTTGCATGAAATGCAAGGTTTGCAACTTCAAGTTTGCAAGAAATATCGGGTCTTGTCCATAGACCAAATGATAGGGGGTATTCCCTATGGATTCTTTTACTCTGGTCCTATCTGCCCAAAGGGCAAACTTTAACTGGTTGTGCCAATCCCGAGGGTTCTTTTCCAGTAATTTCTTAATGATATTCAACAAATTTTTGTTTGAAGATTCGGCCAAACCATTTCCTTGAGGGTAATAATTAGATGCAAATTTTAAACTCACTTTATTGTCATATGCCCAATCTGCAAATTGCATAGAAATAAAAGCTTTACCATTGTCACTGACAATAGAATCGGGCATTCCGAATCTTGTTATGATGTGGTCCTCAAGAAATCTTATTACAACGTCTGTAGTGGCATGTTTTGTAGGAACTGCTTTTGTCCACCTTGTACAATAATCTGTAGCTGTTAGTATGAATTTATGGGAATCAGAAGAATTTGGGTTAATAACCCCAATGAAATCTAATCCCCATTGTGCAAATGGTCTCATCTCAACTACATGTTGTAATGGCATGGCTGCATTTCTTTCTCTCGTTGGCCGCTACTTGACAAATGTGGCAAGATCGTACATGAGCATGCGCATCTTTAAAAATGTGAGGCCAATAGTATCCTCGCTCTCAGAATTTGATGCACTGTAGCATTTGCCGCACCATGGCCAGTTCCATATTTCCCATGAAATTCCTGTAGAACCTTGGCAGCTTCTTCTTTATTCAGACATCTCAAGTAGATCCCTTCATGATTTTTCCTGTACAGACAACCAGATCTAATCAGATAATTAACAGATTTAAGTCTTAAAGCTCTTCTTTGAGTTGAATTCAAATTGGAGGGACACTTACCATTCAATAGAAAATGCACAATGTCAACATACCAGTCATCCTTAGAAATGTATTCTGCATTTGAATATTGGCATGTCATTTGCGGATTATTCTCAGCGATCGCCTTCACAAGTCCCTGTCCTCGAACTAGTTTCATAGGTTGGATTTCAAGATCAAATTCTTGGATGGTAGAAATCCATTTCCCTCTTTTCTCACCTAGCTCGTTCTGTAAAAACATGGTCTTGACAGCAGGGTCAGGCACGATGGCAATAACTCTGTTGTGCACAATGTAATGTCTAAATTTTTTTACCATTTTAAAAAGTGCGTACATCTGCTTATCAAGGATGGAATACCTCAATTGAGCATCTTTTAAAGGAGCACTTAAAAATGCTATGGGATTCTCTGCACTATCCTCACCTTTTTGGGTCAAGACACTCGCAAAAGAGTGTTCCGATGCGAAAGCATAAATATAGAAAGGTTTAGAATAGTCCGGACTTATGAGGGCAGGGGCTCTGGAAATGGCATCCTTAATGTTCTGAAAGGCCACCCTACTTTCCTCGTTCCATCTGACATCTACATCCTTCTTGAGCATTTTGTTCAAAGGTTTGGCTATCTCAGCGAAGCTCGAAATGAACTTCCTCACAAAATTAATTTGCCCAAAGAAAGATCTCAACTCTTTTTTACTACCCGGGAGAGGCAAGTCTTGGATAGCTTTTATCCTTTCTGGGTCAATGGATATGCCCTCTTTTGAAATGATGTGACCAAGCAGCTTTCCTTCTGTTACTCCAAAGATGCACTTTTTTGGATTTAAAGAAATTCCATGTTCTCTGCATCTTTGAAGAACTTTTTTCAAATCCTTGACATGGTCTTCTCTTTTCTTTGAAAATATTGGAATATCATCCACATACACAATGATACACTTGCCTATAAGCCCTTTGAATGCATAGTCCATGGCACGTTGAAATGTTGCACCAGCATTTAACAGTCCAAACGGCATTCTCTTGTAGGCAAATGTCCCCCACTTGGTGGTGAAGGCTGTTTTCATCCTGTCATTGGGATGAATAAGAATTTGATTATATCCAGAATATCCATCAAGAAAAGACATCATTTCAGATCCATTCACTGTTTGCAAAATTTCATCAATGGATGGCAATGGATAGTTATCCTTTTGTGAGGCCTTGTTAAGATTTCTAAAATCTATACATAGCCTAATCTCTCCGCTCTTTTTTCTTACTGGAACGAGGTTAGCAACCCAGGTTGAGTGCCTAACAGGAAAAATAATCTTCGCTTCCAATAATATTTTGACCTCCTTTTCTATTAGGGGCTCCAATAGCGGGTTAACAACTCGTTGTCTTTGTCTGAAAGGCTTGGAGTCCGGCTTTAGAGGGATGGTATGTGTAATGACATTTTGGTTGTATGTTTTCAACTCATTATAATTCCAAGCAATGCAATCCACGTAGTTCTTTAGTGCATGTATTATACTTTCTCTTTCTTCAGCTGTACATGCCTTTGCGATGTATACTTCCCGTGGATTGTCTGCACTCCCTAGATTAATTAGATCACATGCATCTTTGGGGAGTGGAACCTTTTTTTCTTTTCTGGCCTTGTATCCCATATCGAACATTTTCTCCAGTGAAACCACGTCTTTAGGTATTTTGTTGAATTGACATGCAGTTTCCCCTTCGCTTTCTTCTTCTTCTTGCCATCTTTGCTCCTCATCAATCACCTGATTTTCAAAAATACCCGAGTTCGTGACAAATTTGAATATGTGTCTGTCATTTTCAAAAACTTGGAAATTCTTGACATTATCAGGTATTGATGGACAAGGAACTAATTCGATGGAGAACTTTTTACACCTTTTTATATCAACTGGGTTTAACATGCCTGCGACGATTGCAAGAGAGTCTACTATGCGATTTCCTTTTCTAGAAATAAGGGCTATATTGAAAGCGTCGAATTCCTCAATGAGGTCCATGACCCTAGTTCTATAAAGGCTCAATCTCTTATCGTGGCATGTATATTGTCCTTTAATCTGCTTGACTACCAGTTCAGAATCTCCCAATACTTTCAAGCATTTAACTTGCTTGCTCAACGCTAGTTGTAAACCAAAGATCAGTGCTTCATATTCTACCATGTTATTTGTGCAAGGAAATTGCAGTCTATAAGCAGCCAATAATGATTTACCCCCTGGACCAGTGAGCTCGACTCCAGCTCCTGCTCCCTGTCTGGATTTGGATCCATCAAACCTAAGCAACCATGTGAAATCATTTTCCTCAAGAGAGCTACCATGAAATGTTTCCCCTTTAGGCTCTTCAATAGCCTCTTCAACATCAAATGCATACACCCCCAATTCTGGCTCAGAAAACTGAACTTCATTTGGCTTATTAAATTTTGTTATGATCTCTTTAAGCCTCGGTTCATTTTCCACTCTGATTTGATTTGCAATTCCTTTCCAGGGTAGCCACATATGTGAGCAGTCTGTTGAAAAATAGCCATTCAATGTTTTCATCCAATCCCTTGCAAGTAGCATTCCATATCTACTTGGGATATTAACAACCAGAATGTCGACAACCTGCTGGACCCTGGGTTCAGAATTTAATTGAATTTTGACATCATACAAGGTCCCTACCACATTTACCTCTGATCGGTCCAATTGCAAAACCTTGCATTTGGATGAAACAGGTTGTAGGCCTAGCATTTGACATATCTCCGAAGGCATGAGGTTGCTCGTGGCACCCGTGTCCACCAAACAATTATGCAAATTCTTACCCGCAATTCTCAGAGTCAATAAGAATGGCGGGACATCCCGTCTCTCCTTTCGTAAAATCAGATGGGACTCCACTTCTTTTCCCTTCCGCACTTGATCAGGTGAGTTCAGAGCCTTTATTAATGCTTCCTTTTGGCCAGGCAACCTGGCCACTTCGAAGAATGAAAGGCTTGATTTGGACTTCTTTAGATCCTCCACTATGTCATAGTTTGGTTTTTCAAATTTGACTGTCTTCTGCGCGTCATTAGACATTTCTCTTCTAAGTGGAGGAGGAGGATTGTTATCTGCTTTAGTATCCGGAGGAAGGATAGAGTTATTTGGTGGTGTTGATGATGTTTGAGGGGCTTTATATTTACTTCTCAAATGATATCCGTGATTCCCCTTTCTAAACTCTCGAAAAGCTTGCACCTCCTGTTCCAAAATTTCATCTTCTTCTTCCTCACTCTCACCTTCTTGATGGTATAAAGTTTCCACCACCATAATGTTATCATCTTGATGTTGGGATGGATCCTCATTTGACACCAGTTCCAAGTCATCTACTTGGGCTTGGAGACAATGAGTGTATCTAGCAATTTCAGGACAATTCCTCTCATTGTGCTCTTTTGTGTTGTGCAACCTACACCCCTTTTCCCATGCCAAATCGGAAAGATTCAAAAGGGAACTGGATTGACTAGGTCCTGCAAAAGTATCTAGTTGATTGGCAATAGGGGCAAGTACTCCCCCATTGTTTGGCTTTGTGTTCCAATGTCTCCCTCTATTGTTAAAATTTTGATTTGAGTGAGGGGCATGGGACTCATACTTCTATTTTTGAACCATGTCATTGCTCAGCTTTATGAACTATCTTCTTGAGCTCTTCAACATCCGAATAAATCTCCTTCGGTGGAGCTACATTGTTGTTAATTCCCGTTGGGTTTGCATAATTGGTGGGGTCTTGATTTAACATTTGAGTCAGATTTTGAGGAATTTGATTCATGTATGGATTTACACTTTGGATCGGAGTTGGATTTGGGAAAGGAACTATAGCCTGAGAATTAACTCGGTTGGTTCCTTGCATAGTCGATTGACTATTTTGCAAAAATGCGGGAACGGGTGGAATGGATGTGATTGGTTGGATTGGAATGGGTGCATAAGCAGGTGCTGGTGGATATGGTTGTTGATATGGGAAAGCATTCATGCTCGGCATTTGCGGTGCCATGATCTGATTTGCCATGGGAGCTTGACCATATGGAGCATATTGTCCCATCATAGGCACCTGGGGAAACCCATAGCCCTGTGGTGTCATTTGTTGCTCGATGGTCATGGCTTCATTGTAGGCTAAGGCGA
Organism: Wollemia nobilis; assembly: GCA_028583015.1. NCBI lineage: Eukaryota > Viridiplantae > Streptophyta > Pinopsida > Araucariales > Araucariaceae > Wollemia > Wollemia nobilis. The sequence goes on from JAQPPZ010017037.1 coordinate 2,579,182, forward strand.
GCATGGTGACTTGAGGATTTCACCTTGCAAACATTGCTGTCATGGGATCCAATGCCCCAAAATATATTTGCAAGGCCACTACGGGATCTATGGCAAAATGTCGAACTGCTCTATTATAGCATTTTTGGAATCTCTGATTAAAGGTTCTGATTGGCTCACCTTGGCCCCTTTTGCATGTAATGAATTGATTGTAAATGGTTGTGGGATCCAAAGGTGACCTAAACTGATTGACAAAGGCGTTCTCCATTTGCGTCCATGAAGTGATTGAACCCGTAGGCAAGCATATATACCATTCATAAGCTACTGGATCTAGGCTCATGGGAAAAAGTCTGCAAGCCACATCCTCATGTTGGACTTGCAACCTTATCAAAACATCCCTATAGGCTTGGATATGCTCTTCTGCAGTTCTTGGGCCATCTGGTTTATATTTGGGCAAGAATATTTCTATGTTCTTAGGGATTTCATGGATATCCCCTGCAATGTTCAAAGGGATATTATTAGCTCCATACCAAGGAGCTGCTGGAGGTTGGGCCATTTGACTCAAAATTGATGAGGACAACCCTACAAGAGTAGTGGAAATATTACTGACAATAGGTACACTAGTGGCAACTGATACCACCGGTGTAGGTCCACTCGATGTTCCTGGAGCAAAAAGATCTTTTGTGACTGGTAAGCTTACAACTTGCTTGGTTTTATTCTTGGGAGTACCAGTGAGTGTAAGGTCGTGGAATATGGTTTCCCCAGTTGTTTGGGACCTAGTCGCAATACGGCGCGGTGGGTCCAGCCTGCCTGACGAAACCCTCGATTATGTCCAAGAAAACCTGCAACACAAAAACAAATGCTGCAGTTTAGCCGTTTGTGAGATTTAAGAGATAATTTCAAGATCGAATCAAAAACATATTACTATCTGTATGAAAATCAAAATAAAGTAAACCAATTCTGCCCTCCTTCTAGCGCCAATCTGTTGAGTGGTATTTTCACCCAGTTGTGAAAACACACTCTCCGATAGGATCCGAGTCCCAAATCCTCTGCTTGCAAAGAAATTACACAGATAACTTCTCCAAGGTTCCTGTTACGTTAGCCTTTTTTTGTACCAATGATGTTGTTCAATTTAAATGCTGGGAATACCTTAGTGGTTGCAAGTAACTGTTAACAAGGGGCACTATGGTTTATTTTACTTTGAAATTGCAATGGACTCAAAGTGAATTAATCTAAAAGATGAATCTATTTTGATTTCGAGCTTTGGTAGATTTTCAGTTATTTATTTGGATGACTAAATTAAAAAATGCAAAAAAAATAAATAATTGAGAATAAAATTGCAAAGAGGGTAAACTATACTACATTCAGAGTGCTACCATTCCATTCTGACAAAACCGAAGATAATGAGGTTTCTGCATACAACCTAACCTATTGAACCTGCAAAACTCGCACAATCCAGATAAGCTAGGTGCTGGTTTTGGGGTTTTTACTATGATTTCAGATTTAGACATTCGCATGAAGCAACCAAGAGCACTTGCATTAAACTTCACCTATAAGCCTAGAAATCTGAAAGGGGAAAATAAAACATTAAATCTTGCATGCAAAAATGACTCCTTCTTTCTTGTCAATGGGATGCCAACTCTCAGTATTTTCTGTATTAAAAGAATATATCAGTTACAATGACAGAATGTTCCAGTTTTGACAAAACCAGAACAAGTGGAGGAAAATGCTCCAAAAGCAGGCCCAGAATGGCTTGTTGCCTTTGGCTCTGCAACTCTACTAGCAGCAATTTTTGACCCCTGTATCAATGCTCTCCGAATTTTATACTTTCTGGTGCGGTTCTCTGTTTTGCTCTGCGGCGCTTCATTTCACCTCCCAGAATGCATCGTTTCGTATTCCTCGCCTTTTCGTTGCTTTTGACTTTATGTTCGATGCCGAAACGTTTGATATTCTCTGTGAACTGTAACGCTTTGTAACCCTGACACCTGTATGCCACGTGTTTCACGCTCCTCTGCATGCTTCATAACTACCCCCTTGTAAATCGTGACAAAAATAGCATGTCACGATATCGCGACATTTTTCTGCATGCAACTCTACTCTTCTACCTACACCGCGAAAACAAGACGTGTCACGAAATCGTGACATTTTTTGGCCAATAGCCTTGTCCGCCACCATGCACAGCGAAAATGATACATGTCACGAAATCGTGACATTTTTATGCTATCGGGCCATGTGGGTGCAACCTGTCGCGAAATCGTGACGCTTTTCTGCTTCGCTGGGTTTTGTTACACTTAGCCGCGAAAACGCGACATGTCACGAAATCGTGACACTTCTCTCTTCTGCACCATCTTTCACTTTCTGTCATGAAATCGTGACACCTTTTCATTCCGTTCACCTTGGCAGCTTTCTGTCGTGAAATCATGACGCTTTTCATCTTCGTACGCCTTGGCTGCTTCTTGTCACGAAACCGTGACATGTCGCGATATCGCGACAACTTTAGTGCCTTGCCCTATTTGACTGGTTTGACCATGATTTTATGACATGTCACGATATCACGACAATTTTCCATTCTATCTTTCTCTCTCCTCTATGGACCGTGATTTCACAGCACGTCGTGAAATCATGACATTTTCGATCAACACTTCTTCCTGCTTGCTCTGACCATGATTTTATGACACGTCGCGATATCATGACATTTTCTCTTCATGATGCATTCTGCTGCTCATAGCCACGAAAATGTGACATGTCGTGAAATCATGATGTTTCTTTCTTTCTCTGCATTTTGCTTGTCTGAGCCGCGACAGAGCAACACGTCATGAAATCGTGACAACTTTCATTTCTTGGCAGCGACAGCGCAACACGTCGCGAAATCATGACAACTTTCATTTCTTGGCAGCGACAGTGCAACACGTCGTGAAATCGTGACAACTTTCATTTCTTGGCAGCGACAGCGCAACACGTCGCGAAATCGTGACAACTTTCATTTCTTGGCAGCGATGGAGCGACATGTCGCGATATCGCGACACCTCTTTTTCTTGTTGTATTTTGCTCCTCCTTTGATTTTTTTTGGTATCTGGGCCACTGCAGTCTTCTTTGAAAGAATGAAAAAGGTGGGTCCCCAATTTTGGGGTGTGTTGTGGATCAGCCACAACAGATACCATAATATATCTCTTAATATTTAAGAGATGCACATTTGTAGGGACTTAAACCTCTTGTTTTGGAGGTGGAAAACCCATATATTTATTTTATTACTTATGCATAACAGTAGAGAGTTATTAAAATCTTGAACTAAGGGCAGACCTTGTAAATACTAACAATTTTATGATATCCCAAGGAGTGACTTCAAACAATTATTAGAATTTAGGATCCTTCATTTTGATAACTCTATATTAATTATTCATTTCTAGATTGGTAACACTATGGTTATAACCTTGATTTTTAGAAACATCATTGGGTGTTGATGCTTGGCCATTATTAGCTTATGGTTTTTCAAAATTTTTTGTTTAGTCTTTGATATTGCTCTATTTTGTCTTTAGCATTGCCTTTTTTAAGAGGGAACTTTTAATACTAATAACTGATCCTAGTAAAATCATTTACATCCAAAAGTTAGGCTCCTTTCCTAATGTTGGTCCTAAAAGTACTTTAAGGCACTATCATCACCAAATTTATTTTCACTTAATAGATTATGTCTTTCCACCTTCTAATCAAAGTATCAATAACCTTTCCTTAGTATTTTTAAGGTATAACAAATTATCTTAGGATGTTATTATGGTTTGTTCTACATTTAAACTTGGAAGTAATCAAATCCACTATTTGATTTAAATATGAGATGGACCCTTGAAGTAAATTTGTATACCAATCTAAGATAGGATCCTTTAAGGATCTAACTAAAACCTTAGTCATGGCATTAGGATTGAGAGCAATCTAATTGTAATAAGTATTGAAAATATAATTTCATGAAGACTTTGGGATCTTAGGTAACATTATATATTAGAAAAATACTTGAGGTAATATAATTTGAGCAATACAATGGGATAAATATTCATTGAGATCATTTTATATGGTAATATTATAGAATTATCTAATGCTTTAAGGATGTGGTCTTGTGAAAATAGGTATAGGTGTAATCATTTCATAACATCTAGGGATCCTTATTTCTTTGATACTTCTTCTTCAATGCTCCTTGAAGGAGTCTTGAGACATTTCCTAATTAATGGTTTCATTCAATGATATTGAAGTTCGTCGACATTTAGAAAGAGAATTTTGACTAGGTGTGAAGTGTACAAAATGTATTAATAGTTAATACACATAATTTTTTTTTAGTAACATGGTGGAATCGGTAGCCACCACTAATTCGGGTAGGCTGTCCAGCTTTTATGGCCACCATAGTATTATGCGTTGTTCGCCCTGAAATACGCCACACAGATCTTCATGCAGTTTGCCCCTATAACCGCCATGCCACAATAATTTTAAACCTTTTACGCCACTAAAAGAACCAGGAAAGGGACAAGCGTTCAGTCCGGCAAGGCTCGAGATTTGAACCTTGGACCTCCACCCCACTTATGGGGTTTGGATGAACCAATTGGTCTACACCTCAAACCTAATACACATATAATTAAATGAAGTTTTTTTTAACTATAATTGTGACTTTATCACCAAAGGGATATTTTACAATATACACATGAAGTGATGAAAATAACATTGATAAAAACTAATACCCTACTAGGATTCCCATTGGTAAATTTTATTTTACCCGATAATAATAGGATGATATTTCATGGTGATACCTTTTACAAGCCTTTTCTCTTCTTTGATCCCTAAGAGATGAGATTATTTTGATATTAGGAAACTTTTATCTCTCTAGTTATTAAATTATTTTTTAGTCAAAGTTTTTTTATGAATTTTTCATTTTAAAAATTATAAAATTCAATAACTATTAGATATAACGATAATATTAATTAAATTGCATTGATTCAACAAATTAAATTCATATAATTGAAGAAATAGGTGACAAAATCATGCATAACTTACCAACTGATCACAATGGCTATAGCAGTTTTAAAAAATAGACATGAAAGTTAATCACTCATCCAAAATCTTGAAAGCCTTAAATTTTATCTTTGACAATTAAAAATCTCATAACTATGGTAAAATTTATTAATTTGTTAGGTAACAATATAAGAAGCGCAGTTGCAGCTTGTAACAGAGACACATATTTTATGGTGATGGTATGAACTTTGAAATTATGAACGAGTAAGAAGGAGAGTGGTGAGTTGTAGAGGGAAGTCAACAAGCGAGAAATAAGAATAATTTAATTCATCTTTGTACAATGGTATAGGAGGGTGTAGATGGTGGTATCTTTGTTTCGTAAATGTTATATATCGTGAAGCATGGAAGCAAAGAAGAGGAAGGTGAGAGATGAACACATGGTAGAATAATAAATAATAAATAATGCAGAGATAGTAGAAGCAGTTAGGAAAGAAATAAACATAAACATGTTCATGGATACATAGAAGATTATATTAGAATATGTGCATGGGTTATGGATTAAAATTTCAAAGAGTGTCGCAGTCAGTGGGATCGAAATAGAGTGTGTTCTGGGTATCATTGTAAAGGATGTGGAAGTTCTATTGCTAAATATTGCCAAATATTGAGGGCCCTGAAGCAATAATGCCAGAGGAACCCAACATGGCCAAGCATAATAGTGGCTTATTATTGCCATTGCCATCATCTATCTCAACAAATATGTTGTATGTTGGAAGCTTGTAATCAATGCTGCCTTGGAAGTTGAAAGTAAAGGAGGGCAAGTTGACATTTCCTGAAGGTGTGTTGTAGTAGAGATCCAATACCATGGAAGAGCCATCTATAGGAGTGAGATCTTTGGTCGATTGAATGACTTGCTTGAGAGGAGAGTAGTCCACCTAGTCTACAATGGTAACAGTGGTTCCAAAGTCAATAATCATACCTCCACTACTGTTCTATTTGAGATCAAAGGTTCCCAAAGTAATTTCTAGGGTGGATCCTTCCACTATGATTCCTATAATAGGAATGTACCAGAAGGTGGAAATCATGTTGCTCTTAATCAATGTCATTGAATTAGAGTTGGGTCCACCCAAGGAAGCATCATACCCAAAAAAGAGAGGGTTGGCTTTGGAAGAAGAATCAGAGATGACAAGAGGAAGTAAGAGAATTTTTTGTCCACCTTGGATCCCAACTATGAGATGAGTGAGAGAGGACCTCTTCCCAATCGCACAAGACCCCCACCCTGCTCAAAAATTTACCTCGATTGTAATGTCCACATCCAAAACCGATGTCGAAAACCTTGATGCTACTGCCTGTGGTCAATGTTTTGTATGAGAGTACACCAATAGTAAATGATAGATAACCATAGATATAGTCATATGTGTAGTTTGGAGAGTAGTATTTCAAATTACCCAATGCAGTGCAGAGATCACTATCGCAGGTAACTTTGCTATATGTGGAGGATGTGGAGGGCTCAAATATTTGTGTTGGTTTCTTTTAGAACTCGATACATGGCTTACATTGAGTTCATACCATATCACTACCTATGTATGTAATCGCATCAAATATCACAGTGGTGTTGGAAATATGAGCAGACTTTGTTGTCATTGATGTCAAGAAGTCGACACCAATAAGTGTCAGTTTCAATAAGCAACATCAGTTTCAGGTTTCCTAATCAAGTGCAAAATAAATATTGCTCCTAGGCAGTCAGATGAGATTTAAAGGGCAAAAGGAAAGGCAAAGAAAAATAATATTATAATATTTTATTATAATATTAAAAGGATAAGACCCAAGGATTTAAATTAATTATAATAGTTTCATTATAAATTAATTTAATTAACTCTTAGAGTTATTAAGTTAATTATAAATTAATTATAAATTAATTTATATATTAATTTAACTAACCCTAAAGGATAGGGTTTGAAGAACACAAGCTTATACCGAGAGGGGGGTGAACAGTATAGCGCCCACTTTATACTTTCTTTCCAAACCAATATCAATTAGTGTCCTCAATTGCAATAACCAAATATAGCGAGTGTGCATTAATAACATAGATAGCAATAGTAAGCAAGTGCACAAATCATCACACACAATTGAGACACAAGATTTAACGTGGTTCCCCCAATGTGGGGTAGTCCACAAGATATTCTCCTTATAATATTTCACAAAGAAATAGGGATCCTTATCCCAATACAAATGATTACTTTGATCTGCTCAAAGCTAGGTTGTCCTGATCTGCTTAGGTGGGCTCCACTGATCTGCTTAGCTAGGCTCTCCACTGATCTGCTCAGCTAGGCTATCCACTGATCTGCTCAGCTAGGCTATCCACTGATCTGCTCAACTAGGCTCTCCACTGATCTACTCAGCTAGGCTATCCACTGATCTACTCAGCTAGGCTATCCATTGATCTCTTAGCTAGGCTATCCACTAATCTACTCAGCTAGGCAACTGGTGTTGATGTGTTTTCTTGTTTCTGTCCTATCTCTTTCACTGCTCACAAATCTGCCTCAATGCCTTCTCACAAGGCTCAAACAATCCTGCTCAAATTTTGTCCCAAATATGTTCTCAAAGCCTTCACAAAAGGCTCAAACAATCCTGCTCAAATTTTGTCCCAAATCTATCCACAAAAATTCTATCCCAAAAGCCTTCTCAAAGGCTCAACCAATCATGCACAAAATCTGTCTCAAATCTATCTAAAAATTCTATCCCAAAAGCCTTCCCAAAGGCTCAACCAATGACTCTCAAGTAGCACTCAAATATCAACCACAAATCAATGAAGGCAAGGCTCAATGATGAACTCAACAATGGATAACAAATGAATGATGACAATACTCAACAATGTGCTCAACAATGAATGGCAATGTACTCTTCAATGGATGACAACAATGATCCACAATGATCTCAACAATGTATGACAAATGATATCTCAAATGGATGACAACAATGCTCAACAATGTACTCTCAAATGTATGACAAATGATATCTCAAATGGAAACCTCTCCAAGAAATAACAATGAGGACTTCAACCAACCAAGGACAATCTCCACAAGTGATAGCAATAGGTTCTCAATAATATCTTCCTCATGCAATGTCAATAAGCTCTCAAGAAACAAGCACAACTCCCTCAAGCAAAGAGCTCTCAAATAGCCAACAATGATCTCCTCAAATGAAAGACAAATGTATCCACAAGTGACTAGAAAATGATCTCCTCAATGGTCTCAAATAGTGGCAATGGACTTAACAAGTAACCAACAATAATCTCCTCAAAGCAATAGCAAAAACCTCCTCAATAATGGCAATACTCTCAATGAACTCCACTAAAGCAATCATGGAACTCAAGCATCAATTTTATCCATAAAATTGATTTTCTAATCCATCCACTTCCTCTCAATAGCCAAGGCACATAATCAAGCAATTTGTCTTCAACTTCAAACCCTAACTCATGTGCATGTCTTCTAACTCAAGGTAGCAATTAACTAGGTCTCAAGTTCCTAGTTTAATTTCATAATTAAATCATGCACTAGGACATATAACAAGTTCAACACTTTTCAACCTTATGACTCCCTAATTTCATTAACACATACAACAAGCACCTATGCTTTTATTTTTAATTCCACACCTTATAACTCCACATACAACAATCACAAATATTTAACTTCACACCTTATAACTCCCTAAGCACATACAACAATCATTTATTTTCACTAAATACCTTATGACTCCCTAGTTATAATAGAAATGATTTTCAATGCACCAAAACTTTGGTAATATCAAATATTACCATGCGCTAGAGATAAATACCTTTATATAAAATTCTTAACCTTCACAACCTTTAAAATTTTTAATGCCTTTGCCAAAATTAATGCCCTTCACCACCTTCAAATTTATGCCTTTCCAAAAATTCAATGCGCCTTCACACCTTCACAGGAGTCAAACTCTGTTCCTCTCGCCTAGCACTATGAGGTGCTTACCACATGGGCATCAGCCCACATTGGGATTTAATCCCAAACACCCAACTTCACCTACACTCAAATATGAAAAACTTAATTTACTTTCCTTAGCAAAACACTTTGCCCTTGGTGGGATTCGAACAACGAACCTGCCTTGTGCAAAGTTTGTGCGCTACCAACTATGCTATAGGCTCCTACATGACGTCACTTTCCCACACTTTTTACTTGACCTTGCTCTCAAATCGAAAGTTATTTATCCTTCTTTCTTCGTTGCTCCCCTTTCGATGACTCTCTCTCATGCGCTATCTCTAGTCTTCAATAAACAAAGGTTTTTACCTTTTATTTATATGCACCTCCATGCCTTCGAATGATGTCGATGAATCTTTATTTATCTCCCCAACCTTTGCACGTCGGTAGATAATATAATTCAACTTTAGACCTTAGAATTATTAAATAAAAATTTAATAATTCACCTTTTAACTTTGAATTGGGATATCTCCTTCATTCTTTTGAATTTCGTCATGAAACTTTTTGCACCTAGGTTTTATTGGAAAACCTTTTCATCCATCATAATTTGGAGAAGTCTTAGCATAGTGGTTTTAATGAAAACCCTTTCCAATGGTTTTAATAAAAAACCTTTCCATTGATTTTAATAAAAACCCTTGCCATTGGTTTTAATAAAAACCTTTACCATTGGTTTTAATAAAAACCATTAATATAATATTTAAAAAATTAAATATTATATGCCTCTTGTGCCACAAAACCCTGTATATATCCATGCTCTCCAAAATATCATAAATGATTATTTATGAAGTGCTTTTGCCACCAAAACTCAATGTGATCCATGTGACATCAATGACAACACAAAATAACTCAAATTGCCAACAATCTCCCCCTTTGTCATTGATGGCAACACCTCTAATGCAAATCACCACAATCACTACAAAAGCCATTTCTAAAAATCAAAGTTGCTCCCCCTGACTCAATACTCTCTATGGAGGCTGCTCCCCCTATCTCAATGTTCTCTTTGGAGGCTGCTCCCCCTATCTCAATGCTCTCTTTGGAGGTTGCTCCCCCTAACTCAATACTCTCCCCTTACTCAAATCTCTCCCCCTTTGACATCAATGGCAAAAGGGACACCTATGGGGCTAAAATATATGACTCTTAAGCTTAGCCCCCTACCACCTTCTCTCTTGAGGTGATTAATTTTGGGGTGGGAGTACATTTACTCCCATATTACATTGTTCCTTTCCTTTGTCAACTTCCTTCCACATCTTTCTGATATCCTTTTCTTGATGAGTTACTTGATCTTCTTGTCTTGAACCTGTTTGACCTTCTTGCCTTGAAACTGCTTGACCTTCTTGCCTTGAACCTATTTGGAATTGAGTCCTACACCATCTTGCAATATGTCCAAAGTTATTGCAATTAAAACACTTGATATTGTAGCCTTTGGATGGTGCCCATATCCTGAATTCTTTCTTGAAATCATTTCCATATCCATTCCTTTCCTGAACCCTGTATTGTGAAGCTCTGTTTCCATAATCATTTTGACCATGACCTCTGAATTGTGCAGCTCTATAATCAAAACCATATTGCTCATTTCCTTTGCACTGAGAAGCTCTATGACCAATCATGTTGCATAAGAAGCAATGTCCCTGAAAACCATACCTTCTTCCTTTGAAGTTCCTTCTAGAAAAATCAAACTTCTTTGATCCATAGACCCTGTAGTGTATAGCCCTGTGTCCAAATCCATTACAAGAAAAACAATGTCCTTGAAAAGCCCTTTGTTCATGCCTTGGTTCCTCATACCTTTCTTGACCATTATCCTTGTGATCATCTTTGACTTGTGCATTGTATCCTTGATCCTTCTTTGTGGTATCCAAATCTTCTTCCTTAACTTCTTCCTTGCTTTCTTCTTCAAGAATTTCTTTGCCTTTTGAACTTGATTCACCTATCTCAAAACAAGATCCAAATTGGATATTTGGAGCCATAGGAGCTTTGGAACTTTCTTCATATTTCTCTTCATTTGTGTCCAATAGCAACTGGCATCCATCTCTATTGTCTCTAAAATACATGTTTCCTTCTCAGTGAAAATATCTTGACCTTTTGAGTCATGTGATGGATCAAACTTCTCAAGTATGGAACATCTCAATTCTTTTAGATTCTCCTTAACCTCTTGTAGTTGCTCATGGATATCATTGAAGTCTTCTTTTAGATCAACTGAGACATCTATCTTTCTTGAAATATCCTCTTGTTTAACTTCTTCTATTTGGAGTGGAAGTTCTTCTTCTACTTATTTTATCCCATAGAAAAACCCTTCTTCATCTTCACTATCACTGAGATCATTATCTTCTTCTATAGCAAACAAACTCTCATGAATCCTTTGTCTTTGCCTATTTCCTTGGTATGTCATTTCATCTTCACTATCACTGAAGCCATTGCAATATCCTGATCTGTGATCTCGTTGACCACACACAAAGCATTGTTCTCTTTCACCTTCTATTCCTAAGAATAGATGTTCTTCCTTTTCATCATCTGAGTGATCTCTATCACTGTGATCTGAGCCATCATTTGCTTCCTCAATGTAGAAAGTTTTCTTAGTCTTACGAAAACTTTTCTTCTTCTCATGCTTGCTTTGCTTGTACCTATCATCTTTGTCATGCTTATGCTTTCCTTCTTCTTTTCTTCTGTGATCCTATTTTTCATCATCACTATTTTCTTCATGTGGACACTTGTTTGCATAGTGACCATAATCACCACACTTGTAGCATTTGAATTTCTTCATATCCCTGTAATTCCTTGAGTCCTTTTTCCTTTTGATGAAGTTAGCTTCCTCATCATTATCTGAATCTCTATCTATCTCTAGATCTTTCCATTTATTTTTCTCTAAAGCTTTGAATGCAATTTCTTTCTTTGGAGCCTGATGCTTATCTATCCTCATCTCATAAGTTGTGAGAGTTCCTTGTAGTTCTTCCATTGTTAGCTTGTCGATATTCATTATTTCTTCTATCGTTGAAACCTTTGCATCATACTTCATGGGAAGTGATCTCAAAACCTTTTGAGTAACATCTGATTCTTTCATCTCAAATCCTAGGCCTCTCATGGTGTTAGCAATCTCATCAACTCGAAGTAAGAACTTTGTAATATCTTCAGAATCTTCCATTTTCAATTCTTCGAATCTTCTTCTATGAGTTTGTAGTTTTGCCAACTTTACCTTGGAATCTCCTTCATAGGTATTCCACAACTTGGTCCACATTTCATTAGCTGAATTACATACCATGACCTTTGCAAAATCTATCTCATGAAGCCCACTCAGAATACAATTCATTGCCTTTGCATTGATCTCAACCAATTTCTTGATAGTCTTATCTATCTCGGGATCACCTTCAACCTTATACTCTTTTGCAACCATCTGCCATACCTCATATCCTTGTGATATCAAATAGTTCTTCATTCTCATGCTCCAAAAAGCATAATTGTTACCGTCAAACAGTGGAGCCTTACTTGTAGATGATCCATTCTGTGAAGCCATCTGTGTTCTTGTAGAATCTACCCTCAAGATGTTAGCCTTTTCGAAGGAACCCGCTCTGATACCAATTGAAGAACACAAGCTTATATTGAGAGGGGGTGAACAGTATAGCACCCACTTTTTACTTTCTTTCCAAACCAATATCAATTAGTGTCCTCAATTGCAATAACCAAATATAGCAGTGTGCATTAATAACATAGATAGCAATAGTAAGCAAGTGCACAAATCATCACACACAATTGAGACACAAGATTTAACGTGGTTCCCCCAATGTGGGGTAGTCCACAAGATATTCTCCTTATAATATTTCATAAAGAAATAGGGATCCTTATCCCAATACAAATGATTACTTTGATCTGCTCAAAGCTAGGTTGTCCTGATCTACTCAGGTGGGCTCCACTGATCTACTTAGCTAGGCTCTCCATTGATCTCTCAGCTAGGCTATCCACTAATCTACTCAGCTAGGCTATCCATTGATCTACTTAGCTAGGCTATCCACTGATCTGCTCAACTAGGCTATCCACTGATCTACTCAGCTAGGCTATCCATTGATCTCACTAGGCTATCCACTGATCTACTCAGCTAGGCAACTGGTGTTGATGTGTTTTCTATTTATATCCTATCTCTTTCACTACTCACAAATATACCTCAATGCCTTCTCACAAGGCTCAAACAATCCTACTCAAATTTTGTCCCAAATATATTCTCAAAGCCTTCACAAAAGGCTCAAACAATCCTGCTCAAATGTTGTCCCAAATATATCCACAAATCTATCCCAAAAGCCTTCTCAAAGGCTCAACCAATCATGCACAAAAGTTATCTCAAATCTATCCAGAAATTCTATCCCAAAAGCCTTCCCAAAGGCTCAACCAATGACTCTCAAGTAGCACTCAAATCTCAACCACAAATCAATGAAGGCAAGGCTCAATGATGAACTCAACAATGGATAACAAATGAATGATGACAATACTCAACAATGTGCTCAAAAATGAATGGCAATGTACTCTTCAATGGATGACAACAATGATCCACAATGATCTCAACAATGTATGACAAATGATCTCTCAAATGGATGACAACAATGCTCAACAATGTACTCTCAAATGGATGACAAATGATCTCTCTAAATGGAAACCTCTCCAAGAAATAACAATGAGGACTTCAACCAACCAAGGACAATCTCCACAAGTGATAGCAATAGGTTCTCAATAATATCTTCCTCATGCAATGTCAATAAGCTCTCAAGAAACAAGCACAACTCCCTCAAGCAAAGAGCTCTCAAATAGCCAACAATGATCTCCTCAAATGAAAGACAAATGTATCCACAAGTGACTAGAAAATGATCTCCTCAATGGTCTCAAATAGTGGCAATGTACTTAACAAGTAACCAACAATAATCTCCTCAAAGCAATAGCAAAAACCTCCTCAATAATGGCAATACTCTCAATGAACTCCACTAAAGCAATCATGGAACTCAAGCATCAATTTTATCCATAAAATTGATTTTCTAATCCATCCACTTCCTCTCAATAGCCAAGGCACATAATCAAGCAATTTGTCTTCAACTTCAAACCCTAACTCATGTGCATGTCTTCTAACTCAAGGTAGCAATTAACTAGGTCTCAAGTTCCTAGTTTAATTTCATAATTAAATCATGCACTAGGACATATAACAAGTTCAACACTTTTCAACCTTATGACTCCCTAATTTCATTAACACATACAACAAGCACCTATGCTTTTATTTTTAATTCCACACCTTATAACTCCACATACAACAATCACAAATATTTAACTTCACACCTTATAACTCCCTAAGCACATACAACAATCATTTATTTTCACTAAATACCTTATGACTCCCTAGTTATAATAGAAATGATTTTCAATGCACCAAAACTTTGGCAATATCAAATATTACCATGCGCTAGAGATAAATACCTTTTTACAAAATTCATAGCCTTCACAACCTTCAAAATCATTAATGCCTTTGCCAAAATTAATGCCCTTCACCCTTCATCATCAATGCCTTGCCAAAAATCAATGTGCCTTCACACCTTCATGGGAGTCGAACTCTATTCCTCTCGCCTAGCGCTATGAGGCGCTTACCACATGGGTGTCAGCCCACATTGGGATTTAATCCCAAACACCCAACTTCACCTACGCTCAAATCTGAAAAACTTAAGTTTCCTTTCTTAGCAAAACACTTTGCCCTTGGCGAGATTCGAACAATGAACCTACCTTGTGCAAAGTTTGTGCGCTACCAACTACGCTATAGGCTCCTACGTGATGTCACTTTCCCACGTTATTTACTTGACCTTGCTCTCAAATCAAAAGTTATTTATCCTTCTTTCTTCGTTGCTCCCCTTTCGACGACTCTCTCTCATGCGCTATCTCAAGTCTTCAATAAACAAAGGTTTTTACCTTTTATTTATATGCACCTCCATGCCTTCGAATGATGTCGATGAATATTTATTTATCTCCCCAACCTTTGCACGTCGACGGATAATATAATTCAACCTTAGACCTTAGAATTATTAAATAAAAATTTAATAATTCACCTTTTAACTTTGAATTGGGATATCTCCTTCATTCTTTTGAATTTCGTCATGAAACTTTTTGCACCTAGGTTTTATTGGAAAACCTTTTCATCCATCATAATTTGGAGAAGTCTTAGCATAGTGGTTTTAATGAAAAACCCTTTCCAATGGTTTTAATGAAAACCCTTTCCATTGGTTTTAATAAAAAACCCTTCCATCAGTTTTAATAAAAACCCTTGCCATTGGTTTTAATAAAAACCTTTACCATTGGTTTTAATAAAAACCATTAATATAATATTTAAAAAATTAAATATTATATGCCTCTTGTGCCACAAAACCCTGTATATATCCATGCTCTCCAAAATATCATAAATGATTATTTATGAAGTGCTTTTGCCACCAAAACTCAATGTGATCCATGTGACATCAATGACAACACAAAATAACTCAAATTGCCAATAGGGTTATAAAGTTTAAATTAATTTAAAAATATTTGAATTAATCGAAATCATCGACGTCGTCGAATATATGACATTATGCATATAAAGGAGGGCAAAACACCATGGCATTTAATTCATCCATGATCCAAGTGATATATGTAAAATTTGTGTGCATTGCAAGGTAGACGATCATGTGTTTTTCAAAGGTTTTGTGAGGCAGAAGAGAGGACAAAGCAGAGGGGATTTCACTTTATGTTCCAAGGCGCTGTGTAGCATGACTGGAAGCCAAGGGTGACGCTAAGACTTTGGTAGGCGTGAGGTTGAGGGATCGAATCTCGTGGTCTGCGTTTTGGTGAGCAAGGAAGGTTTTTTGTTGGAAATCATGCAAGAGGCAAAGGACAAAGGGAAGGTGCTAGCCTTTCCCTTTGCGTGGAGGCACGTAGCCCACGTGGTGGGTGCACGCCTAGCAAAGGCGCTCGGTAGGGAGAGGTTCTGCATTCGAAACCCGTCGAGGCACCTTTTGGTGAATGATAAGGTATGCACTAAATTTCTTGGTTCCAAAATTTGTGGAGGTTCCAAAATTTGTGAAAATATTTTTTAAAAGGTTATAAAGTGGAAATTGCATGTTATAAGGTTTTTGTGAGGGAGATAAAAGGATATGCATTATTTTATTTTAGGGTTTGATTTTTGAGTGCTTTGAGCTTATTGAGAGGAGTAATAAGGTGTGCCAAAGGAGTTAGATATTTTTTGTTGAAAATAAAGTTAATTAAAATATTGAAAGGAGAAATAAGGTTGAGTAAGTTTTTGATATTTTGACTTGGTGAAATATTCTTGTGAGAAATTATTAAGGATAAATATTTGCTATCTAACCCTTAGTATTGGCAAAAAGAGTGGTTGTGATTGAGATAGGTGTTTGAGGTCAAATCATCTTCAAACAAGAGGTAAGGGCACATTATCCTTGAGAGTGATTGTTGGATGTTATGAATGCTAAGTTGGAGTGAAAAGGGTTGTTTGATAAGCATTGTTGAGTTTGATTGTTAAAGTTTTTTGAGTGAAATTTGATGATAAAAACCTTGTTTGATAAGCATTGTTGGAAACATTGAATGAACCTTCATATGCATGATTAGGGTTTGTGAAAGATCATGAGTATCATTGTTATGTGAAGTTGAGAACTATCTTGAACTAGGTTTTGTGAAAGATCATGAGTATCATTGTTATGTGAGATTGTTTGATAAGCATTATTGGAAATAATTGAGTGAGTGTTCATATGCTTGGACTAGGGTTTGTAAGCAAGGAATATTTCATTGAGTGATTGATTGAGTGGAGTTGATTGAGCCTAGTCAAGTGGAAGTGTTGAAGTGATAGTTCAAGTTATATGAAACAAATTGTTCTATACTTCTAAATTGATTTGAGAAAGAGATTGAAAGTGATTGAGCATTGTTGTGAGTGTGAAGCATATTGAGTCTCTAACAATTCTCAATATCCTATGTGAATCTTGTTTGTGTGATTGAAGAGGATTTTGTGTTAGATTGAGTTGAGTTGAGTAAGCTTTTGTGGAAGCTTACAATAATTGGACAAGTTCTAGTGAAGACTTGTTGAGCTATTGGACAAGTTCTAGTGAGGACTTGTTGAGCAACTTTTGAGTATATTGGACAAGTTCTAGTGAGGACTTGTTGAGAAGATTTGAGGTAAGTCTTGGTGAAGACTTGTTGAGAAGATTGGACAAGTTCTAGAGAGGACTTGTGGATATATTAGTGTGAGATTTTGTGGAAGCTTACAAGGTAGATTTGAGATAAGTATTTGAGAAGACTTGAGAGCAGAGTTGATTGATTGATTTGTTCAAACCTTGGGTTAAGGTTTGGGGTAGATCTAGAAGATTTGATTTGTGATTGAGTTAAGCTTTGTGTTAAGGCTTGAGGATATATTTGAGGATAGAGTTTGGTGTAGATTTGAGGATAGGTTTATGCTAGACCAGAGATAGAGATTGAGCAGATTTGTGCTAGATCGAAGGACTATGTTTAGTATAGATAAAAATTAGAAAGACTATGTTTAGTACAAATTTAAGGATAGATATTGAGTAGATTTGTGCTAGATCGAAGGACTATGTTTAGTACAGATTTAAGGATAAATATTAAATTTGTACAAAACTATTTTATATTATTTGAGGATAGATATTGAGCAGATTTATGCTAGACCGAAGGACCATGTTTAGTACATATTTGAGACAAATATGAGAGTAAGCTTTGGAGGTGATAGAGTATAGAGGATGATAGTCTCTAGTGGATAGAGGTCCATTAGCTAGGGTAGTGAAGATAGGTCTTCTGAGTGAGGGTAGGAGTCTTCAGTGGATAGAGATCCATAAGCTAGTGCAATGGAGGTAGTAGTTCTTCTAGAAGATCACCAACCAGAGCAGAGGAGAAGGAGTTCTCTTGTGGATAGAGATCCATGAACTTGATTAGGGGATTGGTGTCTCCTTTGGATAGAGGTCCATAAATATTGTAATAGGGAAAGGTTTCCCAAGAGATTTGTTGAGAAAATATTAGTGAAATATTTTCTTCGTGGAGTAGCCCACATTGGGTGAACCACATTAAATTGGTGTCTCTATTGTGTGTGGTGATTTATGCATTGATTTGATTACTACTATTGATATTGCCATTGATATATTGTATAATATTAATTGGGAAAGAAAAGTAAAAAGTGGTCTTATACTATTCAACTCCCCTCTCAGTATAAGCTTGTGTTCTTCAATTGGTATCAGAGTGGGTTCCTTCGAAAGAGTTTAAAAACTTGAAGGAAAATCTTACAAGAACATAGATGGATTCTAAGAGTGGATCCTTAGATAATTCAACACCAGTGTTTGATGGAAGTGATTATGTATTTTAGAGTATGAGAATGAAGATTCACCTAATGGCACTTGGAAATGAAATATGGGAAGTAGTTGAAAATGGATACACACCACCAACTACTCCACCTATAGATAAATATGGTAAGCTTCTACATAATTACAATTCAAAAGCAATGAATGCAATTTTGAGAGGTTTGCATAAAATAGAGTTTATAAAGGTTATGCACTACAAATCAGAAAAGGAAATTTGGGATAAATTGCAAGGCATATATGAAGGAGATAAAAAGGTCAAAAAGGTAAAGTTGCAAAATCTCAAGGGAATATTTGAAGACCTAAAAATGAAGGATGAGGAAAATATTAGTGCTTATCTACTTCGTGTAGATGAGGTTGTTAACTCCATGCAAGGACTTGGACTTGAAGTTCAAGAATCTGATGTTTGTGATAAGATTTTAAGGTCACTTCCAAAAAGGTTTAGTGAAAATATTTTAGCTATAGAGGAATCAAAAGATAGTGATCTTTTGACAAGGGATGAATTACATGGCATTCTTACAGCTTTTGAGATGAGAACAAAAGAAGAACCTAATCCCCATAAAGAAGCAACCTTCAAAGCTACTAAGAAGACAAAGGGTAAGAATTCAGATTCAAGCAATGAGTTATCCAATGATGAAGAAGTAAATTATGGCAGAAGGAACAAGGATCCAAGAAAGTTTAAAGGTATGAAATCTGTTAGATGTTTCAATTGTGGAAAGTATGGTCACTATGCATCTGATTATCAAGAAGCTGGAAATAGCAATGATGAAGAAAAATAGGATCATAAGAACATGGAAACAGAAAAACACAGGTACCAAAAGAAAAGTAAGGATGGACAAGGCAAGCAAGGAAATAAGTTCTTCCAAAGACATAAGAAGAGTTTCTATGCAGACAAGGCAAGTAAGTACTCAAGTGATAGTGATGATAGTTCCTCAGATAATGATAAATATGAAGTTCTATTTCTAGAAAAAGGAAAATAAGTGGTTAGGAAAAGGTCACCAATAATTCTCAAGTGTTTTAGATGTGGTAACTTTGGTCATCTTGAAGATAGTTGTACAAGGAATGGTTTCAGTTTAAGTGATGATGAATATGAAGATACACTTGAAGGACCAGAAGAGAATCTTCTTATGGCATTAGAAGAAGAAGGAGGTGATCCTATAGAAGATAAGTTAGAAAATAATGAAGATGTTTTCAAAGGCAAACAAATAGAGGAAGAATCATAGAAAGGAGAAGTTGATCTTGAGGGTGAGCTTATTCATGCCCTTGATGCATTAAAGGAGGTAAGAAAGCAAAACTCCAAACTCAAGCTTAAATTTCAAGAATGTGATGAAGAGAAATGAAAGCTTATAGAGGATCTAAATAAGTCAATAGCTAAGACAAGAAGATTTAAAGAGAAGTTAGAAGCAAAGGTTTTAGAATGTGAAAGGTTAGAGCATGAAGTAGCTTCACTAAGGAAGGAAGTAAAAGAGTCTAAGGATAAGTTACACAAGTTTGGAAAGAGCTCAAAAATTATAGATAAGATGATCAAGGTACAAAGATGGTCAAAAAACAAGACAGGTCTTGGTTTTGAATAGGTACAAAAGAAACAAGGAGAGGAGTCAACCTCAAGTTCTGAAGAAGAAGAAACTTCAGAAGAAGAGAGTGTAAGAGAGAGTGAGACTTATGAGGATGAGTTGGACAATAGAAAGTTCAACAAGGAAAGGAACAATGCACAAATAAGGAACATATGGAACAAGAACCAACACAGGGTAGAAGAGACTAAGAGACCAATGAGGTCAAGGCAAGGTAGTTTCAATGGAAGATGTTTCTCATGTCACAAATTTGGGCACAAGGCTTCACAGTGCAGGACACATGAAAGACAAGAATATGGGAACTTCAAAAAAAGGTAACTTTTTCAAGGGTATTGCTACTCTTGTAATCAGTTTGGTCACAAGGCAGTGAATTGCAGGGTTCATGATAGGAATAGATATGGCTTCACTAGGAGAAATCCCAAGATATTTGCACCTCCAAGGAATAACAATATTAAGTGTTATAAGTGCAATAATGATGGGCATACAACAATATGGTGTAGAGCAAAAATTCTAGAGACAAGCAAGAATAGGAATAGTCAGAGGAATCAGAAGGATCAAATGAGGAGGAAAGTGGACAAAGGTAAAGATCAGTGCTTTATGGGAGTAGAAATACTCCCACCCTAGAATTAACCACCTCAAGGGGAGGTGGGGGAGGGGCTAAGCTAAGAGACTCATTCTTAGCCCCGAGCCCCAAAGGTGACCCTTTGCCATTGATGTCAAAGGGGGAGAGATTTGAGTAAGGGGGAGAGCATCTTAGTTAGGGGGAGAGCATTGAGTCAAGGGGAGCAGAATAGAAAAAGGTTAAGGAAATGGTAAAAGGTAATTGGGTTGCCATCAATGACAAAGGGGGAGATTGTTGGAAATATGAGCAGATTTTGTTGTCATTGATGTCAAGAAGTCAGCACCAGTAAGCATCAATTTTAGTGAGCAGCAAGTGCAAAAGAAATATTGCTCCCAGGTGGTCAGATGAGGTTTAAAGGGCAAAAGGAAGGCCCAAGAAAAATAATATTATAATATTTTATTATAATATTAAAAGGACAAGACCCAAGGATTTAAATTAATTATAATAGTTTCATTATAAATTAATTTAATTAACTCTTAGAGTTATTAAGTTAATTATAATTTAATTATAAATTAATTTATATATTAATTTAACTAACCCTAAAGGATAGGGTTATAAAGTTTAAATTAATTCAAAAATATTTGAATTAATTGAAATCGCCGATGTCATCGAATATAT
Source organism: Wollemia nobilis (assembly GCA_028583015.1). Classification (NCBI taxonomy): domain Eukaryota; kingdom Viridiplantae; phylum Streptophyta; class Pinopsida; order Araucariales; family Araucariaceae; genus Wollemia; species Wollemia nobilis. The sequence continues at coordinate 2,600,327 of JAQPPZ010017037.1, forward strand.
GGAATGACACATATAGAGGGCAAAACACCATGGCATAACTCATTTGCGATCCAAGTAATATATGTAAAATTTTTATGCATTGCAAGGTAGATGATCATGTGTTTTTCAAGGATTTCATGAGGCAAAAGAGAGGACAAAGCAGAGGGGATTTCACTTTATGTTCCAAGGTGCTATGTAGCACGACTGGTAGCCAAGGGTGGTGCTAAGACTTTGGCAGGCGTGAGGTTGAGGGATCGAATCCTGTGGTCTGCATTTTGGTGAGCAAGGAAGGTTTTTTGTTGGAAACCATGCAAGAGGCAAAGGACAAAGGGAAGGCGCTAGCCTTTCCCTTTGCGTGGAGGCACATAGCCCACGTGGTGGGTGTGCACCTAGCAAAGGCATTCGGAAGGGAGAGGTTCTACGTTTGAAACCCGTCGAGGCACGTTTTGGTGAATGATAAGGTATGCACTAAATTGCTTGGTTTTGAAATTTGTGGAGGTTCTAAAATTTGAAAAAATATTTTTAAAAAGGTTATAAAGTGGAAATTGCATGTTATGAGGTTTTTGTGAGGGAGATAAAAGGATATGCATTATTTTACTTTAGGGTTTGATTTTTGAGTGCTTTGAGCTTATTGAGAGGAGTAATAAGGTGTGCCAAAGGAGTTAGATATTTTTTGTTGAAAACAAAGTTAATTAAATTATATTGAAAGGAGAAATAATATTGAGTAAGTGTTGATATTTTGACTTGGTGAAATATTTTTGTGAGAAATTATTAAGGACAAATATTTGCTATCTAACCCTAGTATTGGCAAAAAGAGTGGTTGTGATTGAGACAGGTGTTTAAGGTCAAATCATATTCAAACAAGAGGTAAGGGCACATTATCCTTGAGAGTGATTGTTGGATGTTGTGAATGCTAAGTTGGAGTGAAAAGGGTTGTTTGATAAGCATTGTTGAGTTTGATTGTTAAAGATTTTTTGAGTAAAAGTTGATGATAAAAACCTTGTTTGATAAGCATTATTGGAAACATTGAATGAACCTTCATATACATGATTAGGGTTTGTGAAAGATCATGAGTATCATTGTTATGTGAAGTTGAGAACTATATTGAACTAATTTTTGTGAAAGATCATGAGTATCATTGTTATGTGAGATTGTTTGATAAGCATTGTTGGAAATAATTGAGTGAGTGTTCATATGCTTGGACTAGGGTTTGTAAGCAAGGAATGTTTCATTGAGTGATTGATTGAGTGGAGTTGATTGAGCCTAGTCAAGTGGAAGTGTTGAAGTGATAGTTCAAGTTCTATGAAACAAATTGTTCTATACTTCTAAATTGATTTGAGAAAGAGATTGAAAGTGATTGAGCATTGTTGTGAGTGTGAAGCATATTGAGTCTCTAACAATTCTCTATATGTTTCTATGAGATTGAACAAGATTTTGTGTGAAGATTTTTTGTGTGATTGAAGAGGATTTTGTGTTAGATTGAGTTGAGTTGAGTAAGATTTTGTGGAAGCTTACAATACATATTTGAGATAAGTCCTAGTGAGACTTTTGAGCATATTGGACAAGTTCTAGTGAGGACTTCTTGAGTAGATTTGAGGTAAGTCTTGGTGAAGACTTGTTGAGTAGATTGGACAAGTTCTAGTGAGGACTTGTTGAGCAGATTTGAGGTAAGTCTTGGTGAAGACTTGTTGAGTAGTTTGGACAAGTTCTAGAGAGGACTTGTGGATAGATTAGTGTGAGCTTTTGTGGAAGCTTACAATGCATATTTGAGATAAGTATTTGAGAAGACTTGAGAGCAGAGTTGATTGATTGATTTTTTCAAACCTTGGGTTAAGGTTTGAGGTAGATCTAGAAGAGTTGATTTGTGATTGAGTCAAGCTTTGTGTTAAGGCTTGAGGATAGATTTGAGGATAGATTTTGGTGCAGATTTGAGGATAGGTTTATGCCAGACCAGAGAAAGATTGAGCAAATTTTTCTAGATCGAAGGACTATGTTTAGTACATATTTGAGGATAGAGATTGAGTAGATTTATGCTAGACCGAAGGACTATGTTTAGTGCATATTTGAGGATAGATATTGAGAAGATTTATGCTAGATCGAAGGACTATGTTTATTTGTGTTTCGTGTTTAGTATATATTTGAGGATAGATATTGAGAAGATTTGTGCTAGATCGAAGGACCATGTTTAGTGTAGATTTGAGATAGAGCTGAGAGAAATATTTGGAGGTGATAGAGTATAGAGGATGATAGTCTCTAGTGGATAGAGGTCCATTAGCCAAGGTAGTGAAGATAGGTCTTCTGAGTGAGGGCAGGAGTCTTCAGTGGATAGAGATCCATAAGCTAGTGTAGTGGAGGTAGCAATTCTTCTAGAAGATCACCAACCTAGAGCAGAGGAGGAGTTATCCTATGGATAGAGATCCAACCCTAGGATATTTCTCATTGGATAGATATCCATGAACTTGATTAGGGGATTGGTGTCTCCTTTGGATAGAGGTCCATAAACATTGTAATAGGGAAAGGATTCCCAAGATATTTGTTGAGAAAATTTTAGTGAAATATTTTCTCCATGGAGTAGCCCACATTGGGTGAACCACGTTAAATTGGTGTCTCTATTGTGTGTGGTGATTTGTGCATTGATTTGATTACTATTGTTGATATTGCCATTGATATATTACATAATATTATTTGGGAAAGAAAAGTAAAAAGTGGTCTTATATTGTTCATCCCCCCTCTCAGTATAAGCTTGTGTTCTTCAATTGGTATCAGAGTGGGTTCCTTCGAGAATTTTTTAACTTGAAGGAAAATCTTACAAGAACATAGATGGATTCTAAGAGTGGATCCTCATATAATTCAACACCAGTGTTTTATGGAAGTGATTATGTATTTTGGAGTATGAGAATGAAGATCCACCTAATGGCACTTGGAAATGAAATATGGGAAGTAGTTGAAAATGGATACACACCACCAGCTACTCCACCTATAGATAAAGATGGTAAGCTTCTACATCATTACAATTCAAAAGCAATGAATGCAATTTTGAGAGGTTTGCATAAAATAGATTTTATAAAGGTTATGCACTGCAAATCAGCAAAGGAAATTTGGGATAAATTGCAAGGCATATATGAAGGGGATAAAAAGGTCAAAAAGGTAAAGTTGCAAAATCTCAAGGGAATATTTGAAGACCTAAAAATGAAGGATGAGGAAAATATTAGTGCTTATCTACTTCGTGTAGAAGAGGTTGTTAACTCCATGCAAGGACTTGGACTTGAAGTTCAAGAATATGATGTTTGTGATAAGATTTTAAGGTCACTCCCAAAAAGATTTAGTGAAAATATTTCAGCTATAGAGGAATCAAAATATAGTGATCTTTTGACAAGGGATGAATTACATGGTATTCTTACAAATTTTGAGATGAGAACAAAAGAGGAACCTAATCCCAAGAAAGAAGCAACCTTCAAAGCTACTAAGAAGACAAAGGGTAAGAATTCATATTCAAGCAATGAGTTATCCAATGATGAAGAAGCAAACTATGGCAGAAGGAACAAGGATCCAAGAAATTTTAAAGGTATGAAATCTATTAGATGTTTCAATTGTGGAAAGTATGGTCACTATGCAACTGATTGTCAAGAAGCTGGAAATAGCAATGATGAAGAAAAATAGGATCATAAGAATAGGGAAACAAAAAAACAAAGGTACCAAAAGAAAGGTAAGGATGGACAAGGCAAGCAAGGAAAGAAATTCTTCCAAAGATAAGAAGAGTTTCTATGCAGATAAGGAAAGTAAGTACTCAAGTGATAGTGATGATAGTTCCTTAGATAATGATAAAGATGAAGTTCTATTTCTGGAAAAAGAAAAAGAAGTGGTTAGGAAAAGATCATCAATAATTCTCAAGTGTTTTAGATGTGGTAACTTTGGTCATCTTGAAGATAGTTGTACAAGGAATGGTTTCAGTTTCAGTGATGATGAATATGAAGATACACTTGAAGGACCAGAAGAGAATCTTCTTATGGCATTAGAAGAAGAAGGAGGTGATCCTATAGAAGATAAGTCAGAAAAGAATGAAGATGTTTTCAAAGGCAAACAAATAGAGGAAGAATCATAGAATGGAGAAGTTGATCTTGAGGGTGAGCTTATTCATGCCCTTGATGCATTAAAGGAGGTAAGAAAGCAAAACTCAAAACTCAAGCTTAAATTTCAAGAATGTGATGAAGAGAAAGGAAAGCTTATAGAGGATCTAAATAAGTCAATAGCTAAGACAAGGAGATTCAAAGAGAAGTTAGAAGCAAAGGTTTTAGAATGTGAAAGGTTAGAGCAAGAAGTAGCTTCACTAAGGAAGGAAGTAAAAGAGTCTAAATATAAGCTACACAAGTTTGGAAAAAGCTCAAAAACCATAGATAAGATTATCAAGGTACAAAGATGATCAACAAACAAGACAGGTCTTGGTTTTGAATAGGTACAAAAGAAACAAGGAGAGGAGTCAACCTCAAGTTTTGAAGAAGAAGAAACTTCAGAAGAAGAGAGTGTAAGAGAGAGTGAGACTTATGAGGATGAGTTGGACAATAGAAAATTCAACAAGGAAAGGAACAATGCACAAATAAGGAACATATGGAACAAGAACCAACACAAGGTAAAAGAGACTAAAAGACCAATGAGGTCAAGGCAAGGTAGTTTCAATGGAAGATGCTTCTCATGTCATAGATTTGGGCACAAGGATTCACAGTGCAGGACACATGAAAGACAAGAATATGGGAACTTCAAGAAACAGGTAGCTTTTTCAAGGGTATTGCTACTCTTGTAATCAGTTTGGTCACAAGGCAGTGAATTGCAGGGTTCATGATAGGAATAGATATGGCTTCACCAGGAGAAATCCCAAGACATTTGCACCTCCAAGGAATAAAAATATTAAGTGTTATAAGTGCAATAATGATGGGCATACAACAAGATGGTGTAGAGAAGAAATTCTAGAGACAAGCAGGAACAAGAATAGTCAGAGGAATCAGAAGGATCAAATAAGGAAGAAAGTGGACAAAGGTAAATATCAGTGTTTGATGGGAGTAGAAATACTCCCACCCTAGAATTAACCACCTCAAGAGGAGGTGGGGGAGGGGCTAAGCTAAGAGACTCATTCTTAGCCTCGAGCCCCAAAGGTGACCCTTTGCCATTGATGTCAAAGGGGGAGAGATTTGAGTAAGGGGGAGACATCTGAGTTATGGGGAGAGCATTGAGTCAGGGGGAGAAATTTCTTAGGGGGAGCAGAATAAAAAATTGTTAAGGAAATGGTAAAAGGTAATTGGGTTGCCATCAATGAAAAAGGGGGATATTGTTGGAAATATGAGCAGATTTTGTTGTCATTGATGTCAAGAAGTCAGCACTAGTAAGCATCAATTTTAGTGAGCAGCATCAGTTTTAGGTTCTATAATCAAGTGCAAAAGAAAGATTGCTCCCAAGTGGTCAGATGAGGTTTAAAGGGAAAAAGGAAGGCCCAAGAAAAATAATATTATAATATTTTATTATAATATTAAAAGGACAAGACCCAAGGATTTAAATTAATTATAAATTAATTTAAATAGTTTCATTATAAATTAATTTAATTAACTCTTAAAGTTATTAAGTTAATTATAAATTAATTTATATATTAATTTAACTAACCCTAAAGGATAGGGTTATAAAGTTTAAATTAATTCAAATATCAAAAATATTTGAATTAATCAAAATCATCGATTTCATTGAATATATGACATTACACATATAAAGGAGGGAAAAATGCCATGGCATAACTCATCCGCAATCCAAGTAATATATGTGAAATTTGTGCATATTGCAAGGTAGACGATCATGTATTTTTTAAAGGTTTCATGAGGCATAAGAGAGGACAAAGCAGAAGGGATTTCATTTAATGTTCCAAGGTGTTGTGTAGCATGACTGGCAGCCAGGGGCATCGCTAAGACTTTGGAAGGTGTGAGGTTGAGGGATCGAATCCCATGGTCTATGTTTTGGTGAGAAAGGAAGGGTTTTTGTTGGAAACCATGCAAGAGGTAAAGGACAAAGGGAAGGTGCTAGCCTTTCCCTTTGCATGGAGGCACGTAGCCCATGTGGTGGGTGCACGCCTAGCAAAGGTGCTCGATAGGGAGAGGTTCCATGTTCAAAACCCATCGAGGCACCTTTTGGTGAATGATAAGGTATGCACTAAATTGCTTGGTTCCAAAATTTGTGGAGGTTCTAAAATTTGCAAAAATATTTTTAAAAAGGTTATAAAGTGGAAATTGCATGTTATAAGGTTTTTGTGAGGGAGATAAAAGGATATGCATTATTTTAATTTAGGGTTTGATTTTTGAGTGCTTTGAGATTATTGAGAGGAGTAATAAGGTGTGCCAAAGGAGTTAGATATTTTTTTAAAAACAAAGTTAATTAAATTATATTGAAAGGAGAAATAAGGTTGAGTAAGTGTTGATATTTTGACTTGGTGAAATATTCTTTTGAGAAATTATTAAGGACAAATATTTGCTATCTAACCCTAGTATTGGCAAAAAGAGTGGTTGTGATTGAGACAAGTGTTTAAGATCAAATCATCTTCAAACAAGAGGTAAGGGTACATTATCCTTGAGAGTGATTGTTGGATGTTGTGAATGCTAAGTTGGAGTGAAAAGAGTTGTTTGATAAGCATTGTTGAGTTTGATTGTTAAAGATTTTTTGAGTGAAAGTTGATGATAAAAACCTTGTTTGATAAGCATTATTGGAAATATTGAATGAACCTTCATATACATGATTAGGGTTTGTGTAAGATCATGAGTATCATTGTTATGTGAAGTTGAGAACTATATTGAACTAGTTTTTGTGAAAGATCATGAGTATCATTGTTATGTGAGATTGTTTGATAAGCATTGTTGGAAATAATTGAGTGAGTGTTCATATGCTTGGACTAGGGTTTGTAAGCAAGGAGTGTTTCATTGAGTGATTGATTGAGTGGAGTTGATTGAGCCTAGTCAAGTGGAAGTGTTGAATTGATAGTTCAAGTTCTATGAAACAAATTGTTCTATACTTCTAAATTGATTTGAGAAAGAGTATTGAAAGTGATTGAGCATTGTTGTGAGTGTGAAGCATATTGAGTCTCTAACAATTCTCTATATATTTCTATGAGATTGAACAAGATTCTGTGTGAAGATTGTTTGTGTGATTGAAGAGGATTTTGTGTTAGATTGAGTTGATTTGAGTAAGATTTTGTGGAAGATTACAATACATATTTGAGATAAGTTCTAGTGAGGACTTGTTGAGCATATTTGGGACAAGTTCTAGTGAGGAATTTTTGAGCATATTTGGGATAAGTTCTAGTGAGGACTTGTTGAGAAGATTTGAGGTAAGTCTTGGTGAAGACTTGTTGAGTATATTGGACAAGTTCTAGTGAGGACTTGTTGAGAATATTTGAGGTAAGTCTTGGTGAAGACTTGTTGAGAAGATTGGACAAGTTCTAGAGAGGACTTGTGGACATATTAGTGTGAGATTTTATGGAAGCTTACAATGCATATTTGAGATAAGTCTTTGAGAAGACTTGAGAGCAGAGTTGATTGATTGATTTGTTCAAACCTTGGGTTAAGGTTTGAGGCAGATCTAGTAGAGTTGATTTGTGATTGAGTCAAGCTTTGTGTTAAGGCTTGAGGAAAGAGTTTGGTGCAGATTTGAGGACAGGTTTGTGGTATACCAAAGACAAATATTGAGCAGATGTGTGCTAGACTAAAGGACTATGTTTAGTGCATATTTGAGGACAGATATTGAGCAGATTTGTGCTAGACCAAAGGATTGTGTTTAGTGCAGATTTGAGGACAGATATTGAGCAGATTTGTGCTAGACCGAAGGACTATGTTTAGTGCAAATTTGAGGATAGATATTGAGAAGATTTGTGCTAGACCGAAGGACTGTGTTTAGTATAGATTTGAGGATAGAGATTGAGTAAATTTGTGCTAGACTGAAGGACCGTGTTTAGTGCAAATTTGAGATAGAGCTGAGAGCAAGCTTTGGAGGTGACAGAGTATAGAGGATGACAATATCTAGTGGATAGAGGTCCATTAGCTAGGGCAGTGAAGATAGGTCTTTTGAGTGAGGGCAGGAGTCTTTAGTGGATAGAGATCCATAAGCTAGTGTAGTGGAGGCAGTAGTTCTTCTAGAAGATCACCAGCCAAAGCAGAGGAGAAAGGAGTTCTCTTGTGGATAGAGATCCACAAACCAGCTCATGTGGATAGATATCCATGAACTTGATTAGGGGATTGGTGTCTCCTTTGGATAGAGGTCCATAAACATTGTAATAGGGAAAGGATTCCCAAGATATTTGTTGAGAAAATATTAGTGAAATATTTTCTCCGTGGAGTAGCCCACATTGGGTGAACCACATTAAATTGGTGTCTCTATTGTGTGTGGTGATTTATGCATTACTTTGATTACTATTGTTGATATTGCCATTGATATATTACATAATATTTTTTGGGAAAGAAAAGTAAAAAGTGGTCTTATACTTTTCACCCCCTCTCAGTATAAGCTTGTGTTCTTCAAGAGGGGCTTCCCACTCCAACCTTCATAAAAAATTCTCCATCTCCAACATGAAAAAGCGTCTCAAGGTTTTTTGCATCTATAATATTTATAAATTTAGACGTAGATGTAGACGTGCTACCTATTGTCTTGGCCTACTGCTTTTTCACAAATGTGTCTATTTTTTGAAATCATCTCTTACTTCGAAGCATTGCAGCCTGCAAATGATCACTAAACATCAACTCTCCTCCTCCTCCTATATGTGTCAAATTCACCCTCATCAGTGATAGCTTTTCATGCTCACTACCCTTGGGCCAATTAGTGTTTAAAAGTCTGTTGGAATATGAGGATATGATAGGAATACAAATGCATAATATTAATGCAACAAGGACAATATTGACTATGCCGATTTTCATTTTCCTAATTATAAATACTCTCTGAGCCAAGGTAGCAACACTATTCAACACCTAAAATGAGAAACTGGAGATGATCTTCGTATCTGCCTCCCTTCACACTACTACTTGCAGATACTTATTGACCCTCAATTGGTTTGGTTTTCCACCTTCCGAATTGCACTATATATAAAGAGAGATATTACACGATGCCTTCCAGCTTCAATGTAAATCTGTGCATGCAAGCAACCAATTCCTGATTCCTTCCATACTCAACCAATCCCAGCCCAAAAGAAAAATAATCTCGGCTAATTCAATGAATTCTCCTTCCTGTACTCTCCTCTCCTCTACAAGCTGATAAACTATGGAGATCCCCATACCCATCAACCCCCTCCTTGTCAGTCCCTCTAGTTCTACTTCTATTCCTATTGATTCCACTCGACCCTAGACCCACCACCGTGAAGGAGAAATGGTAGAAGCATATATCATATTCATGGGGCTATGTATATTTACGAATTCCACTAATATTTAAACAAATAATTTTTCATTAAAGGAAATTATTTAAACTAGTTTAAATTTTTTTTAGACAATTTCAATTAAAAGTATATACCTCAAAAATAGGGTTTTCATATATATATATATATATAACATTTTTTTTAAAAAACACAAAAAATTCATTTTGATTATAATCTTAATTTTTTCTTGGTCTATAAAAAATAAAGCAAGACTTTTGGTAATAATTATTATTATTTTTTTTTCTATTCTTATAAAAATTTATTTATAAAACCCTTATTGGATGAAATGTTAGTTTTTTTTTCTATTTTTTATATTTATAAAATTATAAGTTTAGTTTATTTAAGTCAAATATCCTATAAATTGTTTATAAAAAATTAAGATAAATTATTTAAAAATAGAGAGAAAATAGAGCTAATATTTTAAATATTTCCATCTCCCTTATTTATTACTTTCTATCTCTTATTATATTTTTCTAGATCTTGTATAGTTGTGTTGTTTTCTTAGTTTCTCTTTAACATATCTTTTATCTATGATCTATGGTCTCAATGGAAACACACTCCTTAATATCTAGTGTCACTAATTACCAAATTTTGTATACTCTTTCTTAGCATTCAAAATTAGAAGTTAAATGTTTATGGTTCAAAATCTTGTTAAGTTGATTCTGCATAGCACCATTGTACCAACATACCAATTTAAGGAGATGCAAAGGTGGTAGTTGAAGAGAGAATCATAGGTGTAGCTATATGTCCAAGGTATTAAAGATTGAAGAAGGATTTTTAACAATATATTGTTTTAATATGGTAAGATCTATATGGAAAGTTGATTATACGTTGGTAAGAAACAAAGTGGATATTACACATTTAAGGAGGGATACAAAGTTAGATAAATGAGAGTGGTAACAAAAAATGTGGCAAGGGAGAACATGGAAATATATTATAATGATTAATTCTTGGCAAAGGGGGGTGTGAAATTCAAAATATATGGTGTAAAATTATGTATGTAATTACGTCATTTTGCTAAAATGGTGAAAGTAACAAACATGTAATATAGAATAAATATATATCTTCTCAAATTAAAAATGAGTTAATACGAAGAATTTAGTTTTTTTAAAGGGAAATAGTTGGACATCCTAGAAAGGTAACATAATAATTCATTGTGTAAGTCTAATGATAAGAGTGATATTTGTTTATTAGTGGATAAGGAGGAGAATATGTTGTATTACGTGGATCATATACAAGTATGAATTATTGAGGATAAGTGTAGAAAAATAAGGATAGAGAAGTAGAAGAAATGGTTATAAGATTTAAATCTATTAGCTTTATCATTAGGATAAAGTGAAAGATTCAATGAAAAAATTCATGTAATGTGGTATAAAATCTTCACATCAATCTAAATATGGTAAATAATAAATAATATTTTATCATTATATACCCATAATGATGTATGTTGTAAGGATTTTAAATGTATAATTTTTAAGATAAAATATGTTGTTTCTACATACTTTCCAACAAAGGATAATGGTAGAGGAATATAGGACTTAATAAAATTACCATGGTTATATTTATCACTCCGTTTATTATGGTTTCTATATGGTGGACCATAGACTACAAAAAAATATTTAAACTTTTTATTTTTCATAAATAAATGATGAATCTATATGAAATTATATACAAATATGCAATGATACTTGTGATTCTACTATGTTGATCCTACATATGGTAAAAGAGCTAAGGCATTTTCAACAAACAGATATAGAAAAAAACATCTTTTAGGATACATGGAATTCACTAGTTCATCAAGCTTCTCTCCATGGAGTGTTTAGAGTGTAAAATCTTCGTATCTATAAGATTTTAAAATAATATGTGGTTCATGCCATTTCCTACAAAGGTTACCCTTCTTATCATGGATGTTTTTAAATATTTATACTTGGTCATAAATTTAAATTTCTCTTGATTTCATATTCTTTTCATAGGGTCTTGCTATACTTTATTTGTAAGTTTTTTTACGCTCTAAATATTATAATTATTTCTCATCTCAAGTAGCTAATTGATTTAATCTCATCTCTCTAAAAAATCTCTTCAATCATGATATTAAGAAGACACATGCAAAGATAAAATCTTAATTTTTATATGTAATATTTCTTATTTTCCATATAAAAGGAGAATGAAGTGTCTCCTATGGAAATTCTATAGTTCATGTGATATACCTATAAAGTAGGATACAATGTAATATGTCAATATTTCTTCTTTTCCTTCGCTATATGTTAGAAAATATGATAAATATCACATTAGAGTCTTTGCATGCATCTTATATTTTTTTAAGCGAAAAACCCCTTACGGGGCCGCCTTGGTATAAGAGACCACGAACATGGGGCTTCTACACCGTCAAAGTCACCCGGGGGTCACACCCAGCCCTGCCCGTACCAACATTATCAATTGGATTTTGAGTACCCAATTCAGCTTTTTGGTAGGGTGGAGATTCGAACTTGGGACCTCCCTTGGAGGATTGCCCTCTCCTCTCCAACTCACCTACAACACATGGGTTTGTATGCATATTATATTATGGATATTAAGAGAATTGATTTTTATATGGTATTTTTCACACTATTATTTAACTAAAACTAACCACTTGTCAAATTATTGAACTAAAACTAACCCTAAGATAATATTTCTAGAATAAGTACATGAAAGAAATGTTTATCTAGAATTCAAGATTGATAGTGAGGGTTCTAAGTAACATTTTATTTAGTTCATTTAAAGTGTGTAGATATTTCTTGGTACATTGTAGATTATTATTCATCTTGAGCATTTTGGTAATAGTGAAGAATCATGCTAAAAAATTGAGCACAAACCTATAGTATTAGGTCAAAAAAGGACATAATTTACCTATTTGTGGTAGGAAGTGTCATATCAACCATGGATTTTATCTTTGAAATATCTATATCAATAAAATTTTGCGAAACTAGATACCCTATAAGTTTTTTGCATGAAAAAACAAAAACTTGCTAATTGGATTAATCCTAACATTACATTGATCTAATATTTGGAGTATAGAATCTAAATATTTTAAATTTTATTTTATTCTTTGTGGCTTGAAAATATCATCTACTTAAGACCCCATAGTCTTATGTAGCATATAATGTAAAATATGGGTCACACTTTATTGATATATTTCCCCAAGATTCTTAAGGCCAAAAGACATGACTATATAAAAATATGTCATATTTGGTAATGAATATTGTCTAATATTGATCTTCATGAGTAATTATTATTTAATTTTTGACAATGAATTTGAAAACCTACAATAGAATCTATAATTTTGTTTGTAGAATACAATGGAAAGTTGTTCTTAAGACAAGGTTTATTAACATCCCTAAACTTAGTGGATGTTCTTAGGGCATCATACTCCTTTTATTTATGGGTACATTTGAAAACTAGTTGATGTAATTACTAATATTTTTAAATCATGATTTTAAGTGCTTTCTAAATCTCCTATTGAATACTACAAATTCAATTTCTTTTAGTGGATTGTGTATCAATATAGGTAAAAATATAATCAATGAATGTTGTTAAGGCCTTAGTCTCTCTTTTATTTATAAGAACATTTGATAACTAGTCGGTATAATCAATAATATTTATAAATCTTAATCTTAAGAGATTGTTACCTCCTATTAAATGAAATTTCCAATAAAAGAGAGAATTTTCTAGTGAGTTATATGTCAATGCATGTAACAATGGTATGCATCATTATCTTAGGAACTATTCTAGGCATATCCATTAAACTCCACAATAAGAGATGTGTGAAATTCATAATTATATTCTCTTGCATTTAGTAGTTCTATGATGGCATCTTCATTTTTCACTTCAAATATTCTTGAAATTCATTCTTGCTTGTCTAAATGTACAATTTTTCTTTACTCACTTAATTGGTATGAACTTGTAATGAAGGGGTGGCTTTGGGTATGACAATGGTTGTATCAATAATGTTGTCCATAGTGATATAATTTTTCAAAATAAGGGATCCACTAGAGTGGAGTTATTCCTTTATTATTGGATATGAAGAGATATCACATCTAGAATAAATCAAAGAATTTGCCTTATGATGCTCATCTAAGAATAAATTGTATTCTCTAAACTTGTGTTCTATATAGACTATGTAAGAAGGATGAATAACATTAATTTCATGAGACTTTTTAAGTTTGGCTCTCATTTGAGTAAATTTCTATGTCTATAAGGTCCTAAGTAACATAATTTACCTAATCCAAAGGTTTCTTCTTGTTGTTTCTTTTTTTTATATCTATCAACTTACCTATTTATCAAAAATATTGCTCATAATTGCTTGGTACCATGTTTGGTTGGATAGATAAAAGTAAATTTATCCCATGGTATTTTATATTAGAGGTTTGCATCCAATGTGTCTTGTATATCCACATCATAATTAGAATCATACCCATTAATGTTACTCATTTTGCATTCTAGTCAACTATTCTCTATATAGATTAGAGTGAGATGTATAGAAAAGAGGAATCCTAATATTTAGAAGTCTTTGTTTAAAATAAAGTCTTGTATGAAGGATCATATTTGGATATAGTATCTTACCTATATACATCAAGGTTTGATATAGTTATGATAACAAGTTTTCTATGAGGAAACTTTATCATTTGAAATGTGGAGAAAATTGAGCTATCAATCTATGGGTCCAAGGATATGCTAGAGAAAATTATACGAAGATTTCCATTGGAATAGTAGGATCTTGACTCTACTTTTTTGAGGATGACATGTTATTTAGGTAATCAAATAGAACCAATAGGAGAGATAAATTTATGTTACTTGGTTTTGTACTTAGTAGTTTGTTTTTAAATAGGGAACTTTGGATACCAATAACCACTACTTGTAATAGAATTTACATTCAAATATTAGATTTATTTTCCAATATTGAGTATAAAATTAATGTAAGGTATATATTAGCTTAGTGTATGTTTTAAAGAATGGTTCTTTTGGATAAATATAAGTAGGTTGACTAGAAGCCTTTTTGTTAACCCTTGTTTACCTAAATTATTGGTTAGATACTTTGTTATAAGCTTGAATAGTAAGGCATCATATCTTATCCTTTTCTCAGAGAGAGGCAAGGTCATGTTTTTCTCTAGAAATCAAGTCATACAAATATTTTTTGAATATTTTGCAAATATTATAGTTATGGTTCGGTATACAATGTCAAAAGGGGGCATACATCATCTTAAAACTATTTTGGATTAAGTTTATTATTGGATCCTAATGGTCCATTCCTTCATTTTAGTATTGATCTTCTAATTTATTCTATGCTAAGAGGGTCAATCCTATATATTACATGTTTTTTTTATTTAATTTACATGGTGGAATCGGTAGCCATCACATGAATTTCAACTACTCTATCACCAATTAATCATATATTAGGATTTTTAGCTTTGACTATTGGCTTTGAGACCTTTTATTTTTCCCCAAGACTTTCTAATGTTCTAGCATGGATCATGAATCTTATAGAGTAGATAGATTTTATTTTTATTCAAGGCCCATTCTAATCAGTGGTACAAGTGATACAAAACACATTTCCCTAAGAATATTTTTATCAATGTTATAGCCTAAGTCTTTCCACCATCTAATAAAAGTATCAATACACTCACCTTGGTCTTCTTTGTATATGATAAATTATCTTAGGATGTCATTGTGGGTTGTTCTATGTCTAAAATTGTGAGTAATTAAACCCACTACTTTATTCAAATATGATATGGATCCTTGAAGTAAAGTTGCATACCAGTCTAAGACTTACCCCTTTACAGATATAGTTAAAAACTTAGTTATGGCATTGGGTTGAGAGAAATCCAATATTAATAAGTACTAAAATTTTAATTTTGTGAAGACTTTGACATCTTAGGTTCCATTATATATCAAAAAAGGTATTTGAGGTAATATAATTTTATCAATATGATGGGATATATTTCCATTGAACTTATTTTTTATGATTGGATTATAGCATTATCTGATGTTTTGAGGATGTGATATTATCAAAATAGGTAGGGGTGCAATCATTTCTTAACATCTAGTGATACTTCTTCCTCAATGCTCCTTGGTGGAGGCTTGAGATATTTCTTGATTAATGATTTTCTATGATAATATTGAATTTGGTCAACAATGATAAAGAGAATATTGACTAGTTATAAAAGTGTACATAATGTATTCATAACTAATACACATAAAGTTAAAGGAAGTGTTTTTTCTCATTATAACTTACATATCTTATTGTAGAACTAGGAAATATATATTTATATTGTGTGAATTATCTTAAAAAGGATGAGTTTCTTAAATATATAACCAAAGGATATGTGTAGACCTTCTAAATGCTAACTACTTAAAGATATCCCAAGGAGTGACTTTCAATAATTATTGGGAGTTAGGATAGTTCATGTTGATAATCCTAGATTCATTATCCATTTATAGATTGGTAGCACTATGGTCAAAAGCTGGATTTTGGGAAACATCATTGGATATTGAAGCTTAGCCATTACTAGCTTATGGATTTCCAAGGCTTTGGTCTTGTCTTGATCTTACTCAATTTTATATTTAGAATTTTATTTTCTATGAGGGAACTTTTGATGCATATAACCACTCATAGTAATAGGATTTACATCTAAATATTGGCCTTCTTCTCCATAAATGATAGTAAAATTACCCTCAAAAATACAATTTTGCTTTTACTCTTAAAAAGTAGCTTTTACTCTTAATCCTAAAATTACATCAATCTAATCTTTGGAGTATAGACTCTAAATGTTTTAAATTTTATTTTCTTCTTTGTGGCTTGAAAATATCATCTACATAATACCCTGTAGTATTATGTAGTATATCATGAAAAACATGGTTTATAGTTTATTGATACATTTTCCCAATATTCTTAAGGCCAAAAGACATGACTATATAATAATATGTCATATTTGGTAATGAATATTGTCTAATATTGATATTCATGAGTAATTATTATTTAGTTTTTGATAATGAATTTGAAAATATAAAATAGAATCTATAATTTTGTTTGTACAAGATAATGGAAAGTTGTGCTTAAGATAATGTTTATTAACATATTTAAATACAGTGCATGTTCTTAGGGCCTCAGCCTCCTCTTATTTATGGGTACATTTTAAAACTAGTTGATGTAATTACTAGGATTTTTAAATCTTGGTTTTAGGTGCTTTCTAATTATCCTATTGAATGAGCTTTCTACTAAAAAATGAATTTTTCTAGTGTATTGTGTATCAATATAGGTAACAATTTATTCAATGGCTCTTAAGACCTTAGTCTCTCTTTTATTTATAAGAACATTTGAGAACCAGTCGATGTAATCATTAATATTTATAAATCTTAATATTAAGAGACTCGTTGCCTCGTATTAAATGAGATTTTCAATACAAGAAAGAAGTTTCTAGTGAGTTATGCACAAATTACTTGTGGTAGAAATTTGAATACATGGTTTAGCAGGTACGGTGAGAGTGAGGGTTTGAATTTTATGGGCAGGAATCTTAGCCAAGGTGGCAAAGTAAAGCAGGTATGGAAGGGGTGGGTGGGAACATCGAGCATGGATCAAGTGAGGATATAGAGGAAGGAGGTCAGGCTATGACAAATTTGGAGGTGGGCATCACGCGAGGGCTCAACCCTCCTTAGAAAGATCCCGATAAAAAATATATGAAGGACAATGCGGGGCCCAAGAAGTGGCTATCTTTTGTTGAGGCTCTTAGAGGAAAAAAAAGGAGGTTCTCTCTCTTCCATCCCTAGTTCCAGTAAATAATAAAATTTTGGCGTCGCAAAGTTCCATGAGCCCTTTTATTTCAATGGAATAATTCTCCCTGGTAGGCAAGTTTTTGGGAGGTAGGCCGGACATGGAGACTATCAGGGCTTGGGCGACGGGTAAATGGCGACCGATAGGTAGCTTGGAGTTGGTAGCTCTAACTCGAGGGTTATTCATTATTCATTTTAACAATATGGAGGATGCTAATCACATTTTAATAGGATGTCCTTGGTTTTTGGGAAAAAGGAGCCTTTTTCTCAGATGATGGGGTGAAGATTTTGACCCTAAAAAGTAAACTATTAACATTGCTCCTATTTGGGTTCATCTCCCAAGTCTACCTACCTAGTTATTAAATGAATATTAGCTATATGACATAGCCAGAACTATAGGGGACCTGATCTCCATTGACCATGTGACCTTGTCCAGGACAAGGATGACTCATGCATGAATATGCGTAAATGTTAATTTGGATAATGAACTGCCAAGGTTTGTGGAGCTAGAGTATGGAGAATACTATCGAAAATAACTGGTAGAATATGAGAACATATTGACATTCTATGTAGAATGCAAAAATCAAGGACATATATGCAATCAATGCGCTAACCTAGCAATGAATAGAGAAAATCAGAAGCAAGGAATGCTAGACAGAGAAAATTTGAGGAGTTTCCCTCATAGAGGTGATTTCAATCAGGCAAACTATATCTACCAAAAAAAGAAAAGAGATGGTGCAGGGTCCCAACAATACAAAGGAAAACAACAGGTTGTTGGCAACCAAAATACTTAGGTAAGTTCCAATCCTCTAGTTTTAAATAAATTTTCAATTCTATCCAATATGGGAGTAGGAGGATTATCGAAAGACATAGAAGCCCATAACCTTTAGGCTAACCTTTTTGACTCTCTAGAATCTTCATCCAAGTCAGGATACTCAAACCCTAATGCTGAAATTATTGTAAGCCCCATGGGCATCACAAAGCCAAACCCTAATGCCCGATCTGTAGAATCCTCATCCAAGTCAAGATCCTTAAACCCCAATTCTTAAAATACTTCAAGCCCAGTGGGAATCCCAAAGCTAAAACCTAATGCTGAGGAACTTAGGAAGAAAGTTGAGGCATTTGAAAATAAAAAATCTCATCTCCCTAACATCATCACTAAGATCTAGGTGAATCCTACTGATGGGCCATCTCGCAGACCGGGGGAATACAGGAAAAAATGAGAGGATTTGGATGTAGGGGTGGAGATATGTGAAACTCTTTAGACTAAGGAATATGGCAGTCCAATTCTGCAACAAATTGCCTCCCCCTAGTTTAGTCCTAAACCAACCAGGAGCACTGTGAAGTCTCCTATAGATTTTGGTAGTGAAAAATGAAGAAGGAGAATATCAATTGTTGAGCATCAAAAAATTAAAACTGATAATGACATTGCCAATGGAAAATAAAGATTTTTTTTTCAACGGGTTATTTCAGGTTCTAAAGACAACAAATTAGGAAAACCCCCTCAAGGGAGGGGGAGGAAGAAATCTCAAACAATATAAATGAAGTTCCTCTCATAGAATGTGAGAGGCCTCAATGGCCTACCCAAACACAAGGAAGTCAGTGCAATAAGAAATCAAGTGAATCCAACTATTATCATGTTGCAAGAAACAAAAATTGATGAGATTCAATAAAAAAAGTAGCAAAAAAAATTTGGAATCAAGGGGATATGGTTTGCAAATCAGCCATAGGAGCGTCTGGAGGCCTTATGACTTTGTGGGATCCCCGGATAGTAGAAGACACCATTATTCAGAAAGATGACAGGATTCTTAGTGTTTTATTTAAGAAAATAAACAACAATAGGTCGTGGATACTTTCAAATATTTATGCCCCAACTTCAATTCAAGGGAGAGCTCTATTGTGGGAGTACTTAGGCAATATGAGTGAAATCTTCCATAATGTCCCTTGGATTTTTTCTGGGGATTTTAACACTCCTCTTTACCCTTCAAAAAAAATGGATGGAAATGGACCACCTATCAGGAGCATGGATGAGTTCAATGACTTTGTTAACTCCAACATTTTTATGGGTCTAAAAATTATAGGAGTGAATTGTACCTATAGCAATCAGTGGATAGAGTGTCATCTCATTCAAGAAAGGCTTGATAGGTTTTTTCTATCAAAGGAGGCTACAACTCTGTTCGGTGATTCTACCCTGCAAGCCCTTACTAAAATTACCTCTGATCATAATACCATTTTTTTGGATATCCCTAACTCTCTATCCTTCAAGAAAATTTTTAGATTTCAATCTATGTGGATCAAACATTCTAGTTTTAGAGATAACGTAATTCAATGGTGGCAACAGCCTGTCAGGGGTAGTGCAACTTTTAAACTTGTTGGCAAATTAAATTTTATTAAGGAAAATCTTCAAACTTGGAACAAAGAGGTCTTTGGGAACCTATTTGAAAATAAAAAATAGGTTGTTTAAAGTTTGAAGATAATTGATCAGAGGATTCAACATGGTGATGTTGATAAAACTACTAGGCAGGAGGAACAAATAAAACTAGCAGAGTTTCATAACATTTTGGCCTGTGAGGAAATCTATTGGAGGTAAAAATCAAGGGCTCTTTGGTTGAAAGATGAATATTCAAATTTTAATTTTTTTCACATCACCACGCTTAGAAACAAAAGCAATAACAAGATAATTTTTTTTTAAAAAGAAGATGGTTCTATTACTCAGGACTTAACAAAAATCAGAAAGGAGGTAGTAACTTATTTCAATTCTATCCTTGGTCAAGAATCACAGTGCAATGAGGAGGCCAAAGATATTCTATTGTAATCCATTCCTAGAATAATAAATGAGGATATAAACCTTAAGCTTCTAGCTCCATTTTCTAATGAGAAGATTAAGGAAGCCTTGTTTAGCATGGAGCTAGACAAAGCCCCGTGACTTGATGGATTTCCCCCTCATTTCTATCAATATTTTTGGGACATCATTAGTGAGGATGTAATTTCTACTGTTAGAGAATTCCAAGCAAGGAATCATATCCCAAAAGGTCTCAAATCTACTTTTATTTCTCTAATTCTTAAGAAGCAAACCCTTGAATCTATGGCTGACTTCAGGCCAATCAGTCTATGTAGTGTTTCTTACAAGATCCTAACTAAAGCCATTGCAAATAGAATGAGAGATATTTTGCACCACATCATAGATCTATGCTAGGGAAGCTTTGTCCAAGGTAGGTCAATCTTGGATGGAGTTATCATAGTTCATGAATCTCTGCACTAAGACTAACAGGTCTATTTTTGCCCTCAAGCTTGATATGAACAAAGCATTTGATAGGCTAAATTGAGAATTTATTGTTGTTGTCATCCTTAAGTTTGGTTTTCACCACCAATGGGTTAATTTGATCAAATAATGCATTTATAAAGCATGGTTCTCGATTCTAGTTAATGGAACAATTGCTGGTTACTTTCAAAGTCATAGAGGAATTCGGTAGGGGGACCCTATCAACCCCATGTTATTCATCATTATGGCAGAAGCTTGAGGTAGATCCATCAAAAATGCTTGCAGTTCAAGGCTAATATCAGGAATCAAGACAACATCTCTCACTAGGGCTGTTTCTCACCAATAATTCATCGATGATACCCTTCTATTGACTAAGGCGTCGGTGGTTGAGGCCAAAAGAATTAAATACATCCTGCAACTCTATGAGGACACTGCTGGTCAGAAAGTTAATTTCAGTAAAAGCAAGTTATATTTCTTGAACACCCCCATTCAAAGGTAAGGAAAGATTGCAAAAATTTTAGGGTGTGATATAGCAAACCTCCCCACTTCGTATCTTGGTAGCTCTCTTTTCTTTGGTTCTCCGAGAGAGTCAATGTGGGACAGGGTTATTGAAAGAATTTAAAAAAACTTATTGGATGGAAAGGTCATCTTCTATCTCAAGCAGGAAAGCTGACTCTCACTAAGGCTTCTCTTTAGAGCATTCTAGTCTATTTCCTCTCCGTTTTCAAATCCCTTGTGAAGGTTTTCCAAAAAATTGAGAAACTCCAAAAAGAATTTTTATGGACTGGATCAGAGGAGAAAAAAAGGATACACCTTGTAGGATGGACCAAAGTGTGCAGACCCAAGAAAAATGGGGGCTTAGGTCTGAGGAGAATTGCTCATATGAATTTAGATTTACTAGCTAAGCAGGCATGGCACCTCATTTTTGGTGAAGAAAATGAATGGACAACTATCATAAAATGAAAGTATCTTCAAAATATAGAATTTCTAAGTGACTCAGTTCCAATCAGAAGTTCTATTTTTTGGAAAGCAATTATCAATTGTAAGGAAATCATCAAAAAAGGTTTAATATGGGTTTTAGGCAATGGTGAGAGGATAAATTGCTGGAATGATAGGTGGGCTAAGGATGAACCACTGACGCAATATCCTAACTTAGCCCGAATTAGAGATATTACACAAGAAATCATTGGCAGAAAAGTCTCTGGTTATATGGTTGAGGACAGAGGCAGAATGAAGTGGAAACAAATAAGGATTTAGGGATTTCAAGTAGAATCAAATGATCTTTGTAACATTCTCGGGAAATAGTTTATCCCCATGAGACCCAAGGAAGATCAAGTGACCTAGGCTCCTATAGAAAATGGGTAGTTCACTGTTAAATCAGCTTACAAGCTTCTGCTTGATGAAGAGGATTTTGTCCTCCAAAAGGACTTAGTTTGGATAAAAAATTTAATTCCAAAAATTGTAGTCTTTTCATGGCTGGTTATCCAAGGAAGAATTCTAACCATTAATAATATGATGCATAAAGTTATTTGTATCACTAATCATTTTTATATGTGTAGGGCTAATTGGGAGACCATTTATCACATTTTTCTTGAGTGCCATTTTTCCTTGACTATCGTAAGTGGGGTTTTTCAGACCTTCAATATTTCTTGGGTTAAACCAACCATCATACTTGATTTGTTCGTCCAATGGCCTTGTCCCTTTTCAAGCCTAAGACTTAGATACATGTTGAAAATTTGTCTCAATCACTATATTTGGTAGGTGTGGTTAGAAGGAACCATAGAGTCTTTAATGAGTATCCATGATCATCAAACTATCATTTCTAGGATCCTATCCTTTGCCAACAAGAATGTGAACCTTATCCTTTTTGATAGCCATAAACCTCATCTGTAGGAGATCATGACTGCTCAATATTTAAGCTTAACCTTGTTATATGAGTCTATGCCTAGGGTAGTCAACCCTAGAGACAATGTTAAGTGGTCCCCACTTCCTACGGGTTGGTTTAAGCTTAATTTTGATGGAGCAACTAAAGACAATCCTGGAAAAGCAAGCATTGGTGGTATTATACGAGATCATAATGAGAATATGATGCTTGTATTTTTTAAATATTTAGTAACAAGGATGAACAATGAATCTAAAGCTAGAGCTATGTGGAGAGGCCTTCAAATGACTCAAGACTTAGAAGGAAATTTGATCATAGAAGAAGACTCTATGCATGTTATAAATCTCCTCAATAATTGGAAAATAACTCTTTGGAGGATTAAAATAATTGTTGAAGAGGCTAGGATCCTTTTTTGGGGAAGACAACACAAAAAAGCCCAACATGTCTTTCGGGAAGCTAACAAAGCTGTTGATAAGCTATCCAATTTGGGTGTCGATGGTGATGGACTTTTCAAATGGGAACATAGTTTCCCAAGTGAAGTAGAGGAGCTTATTCAACAAGAATGCCAATAATGATAGTCAAATTTATCAATAGGGAAGGCACTTTAAGTTCGAAGGCTATGAGTATTCTCGTCTCTTTTTTAAATGGACTCACAATAAAAATTATCCCAGCTGTCAGTCTTGGTGGATGCTGCTTAGAAATACCACAAAGACTAATGGAGACAATCACATGTCAAATAACATGGCTCCTAGTCGTCTTAGTAATTTGAGGTTGGTTGATAATCATAGGACAAGAAAGAAACAAAAATATAAAACTTTGAACCAGATCCATGTGGACCACCAAATAGCCACCACCATAAATCTAGCCAGCAGGTTCACTTCTCCAAGGCTGATTTGCCAAGACGGGATGTGGTCCCAAAGCATATCATATACGAAAGAAAGCAATTACCAAATAATTATTAAGAGTAATTGTCAATACAGAGCTTGTGGGAGTTTTTTTTAGTACTCTGCTATGTGTTTCTGTAGCTTTTTGTTTCTCCACTGTTTCAAGGAAGGGATCTGTGTTTGTTTCTTTTTTTGTAATTATGATGCAGGTTTTGTTTTCTTAGGGTATACCCAAAATGTTGTATGGGAAGTTTCTTTTTGATAACATGCTATGTGCCTTACCGGATGTAATGGCTTTGGAGGCATGTATATTTTACATATATAGGATCCTTAGTAAGGACATGTTCATCAACATCCTTGGGCTGATTTTTGTAAAAGGTTTTGGGTCAACCTATAAAACCCGGTATTAATGCTATAGTATCTTATCTACCAAAAAAAAATGTTTCTAGTGAGTTGTATATTAATATATGTAACAATGTTATGCATCATTATCTTAGGAATTATTCTAGGCATATCCATGAAACTCTATGATAAGATATGTGTGAATTTCATAATGATCCCTATATATATTTATTAATTTATCATGAATTCAAGGCTTTGGTTAGTTTAGTCATTGTAGTATATTCCTATGTACCAATGTAGTTTAGAAAATATTGTAAACTAGCATGTTATTTCTATTTAGATATTATATGGTGCATCAGGTAGTTTTTTAATATCATCATCATCTAAGTTTATTGTCATGATTGTAATACTACCATACTTTTTGAAGTGGCCTAACTTAATATGTTGTCTTAAAAAAATATATTCTCTTGCATTTAGTAGTTCTATGATGACATCTTCATTTTTCACTTCAAATATTCTTGAAATTCATTCCTAGTTGTCTAAATGTACAATTTTTATTTACTTGCTTCATTGGTATGAACTTATAAAGAATGAGTGGCTTTGGATATGGCAATGGTTGCATCAATCATGCTATCCATAGTGATCTCATTTTTAAAAATGATGGATCCACTAGAGTGGAGTTCTCCATTTATTATTGGATATGAAGAGATATCACATATAGAATAAATAAAAGGATTTGTCTTATGATGCTTATCTAAGAATAACTTGTATTCTCTAAACTTGTGTTCCATATAGACTATGTAAGAAGGATGAATAACATTCATTTCATAATATTTTTTAAGTTTGACTCCCATTTGAGTGAGTTTTACATGTCTATAAGGTCCTAAGTAACATAATTTACCTAATCCAAAGCTTTCTTCTTGTTGTTTATTTTGTTTATATATATCAAAATTACCTATTTATCAAAAATATTGCTCATAATTGCTTGGGACCATGTTTGGTTTGATAGATAAAAGTAAATTTCTCCCATGGTATTTTATATTAGAGGTTTTCATCCAATGTGTATTGTAGATCCACATCATAATTAGAATCATACCCATTAATGTTACTCATTTTGCATTCGAGTAAGCTATTCTCTATATAGATCAGAGTGAGATGTATAGAAAAGAGGAATCCTAATATTTAGAGGTATTTAATTGAAAACAAAGGCATGTATGAAGGATCATATTTGAATCTAGTATCTTACCTCTATATATAAAGGTTTTATCTAGTTGTGATAACAAGGTTTCTATGAGGAAAATTTATTATTTGACATGTGAATAAAACTGAGCTATCAATCTATGGGTCCAAGGATATGCTAGAGAAAATTGTATAAAGCTTTCCATTGGAATACTAGGATCTTGACTCTAATTGTTTGAGGATGGCATGTTATTTAGGTAATCAAATAGAAGCAATAGGAGAGATAAAATTGGCGTTGCTTGGTTTTATACTTAGCATTTTATTTTTAAGAGGGAACTTTGGATTCCAATAACCACTACTTGTAATAGTATTTACATGCAAATATTGGATTTCATTTCCAATATTAAGGGTAATAGTAATGTAAGGCATCTATTAGCTTAGTGTATGTTTTAAAGAATGGTTCTTTTTAATAAATATAAATATTTTGACTAGAAGCCTTTTTGTTAACCCTTGTTTAGACAATTTGTTGGTTAGATACTTTGTGAGAAGCTTGACAAGTAAGGCATCATATCTTATCATTTTATTAGAGATAGGTAAAGTCATGTTTTTCTCTAGAAATGAAGTCATATAAAAATTTCATGAATATTTTGAAAGTATTATAATTATGGTTTGGTATACTATGTCAAAATATGGCATACATCATCTTCAAACCATTTTGGATTAAGTTTATTATTGGCTCCTAATGATCCATTCCTTCATTTTGATATTGATCTTCTAATTTATTCTATGCTAAGAGGGTCAATCCTGTGTATTACATGTTAGATTTTAACTATGATATTATTATCTAAAAGAACTTGTAATAGTACCATTATATAGAAAATAAATATTGGTTACTCTAACAATTTATAATATTAGTAACTTAGAGCAAATGAATGTCAACTACTCTATCCCCAATTAATCATCTATAAGGATTTTTATCTTTGAATATTGGTTTTTAGACCTTTTATTCTTCCCCAAGACTTTCTAATGTTCTAGCATGGCTCATAAATCTTATAGAGTAGCTATATTTTATTTTTATTTAAGGCTCATTCTAATTGGTGGTACAAGTGATACAAAAAATATTTCCCTAAGAATATTTTCATCAATGTTATAGCCTAAGTGTTTCCAATGTCTAATAAAAGTATCAATACGCTCACCTTGAAGGAGGCTTGAGATATTTCTTAACTAATGGTTTCCTATGATAATCTTGAAGTCGGTCAACAATTAGAAAGATAATATTGACTAGGTGCAAAAGTGTACATAATGTATTCATAGCTAATATACATAAAGTTAAAGGAAGTGTTTTTTTCTCACTATAATGGTGACCTTATCATCACATGGGATATTATGCATCAAACACATAACCAAATAAAATAATTATTTCAAACGTTTCTAGCATAACCTTTCTCTTGATCTTTAAAAGATGCCTTAAGATATATCTTAATATTTTAGAGAGGTAAATTTATAGGGACTTACACATCTTATTGTATAAGCGGGAAATATATATTTGCATTGCGTGAATTATCTTAAAAAGGATGTGTTCCTTAAATCTCTAACCAAAGGATATGTGTAGACCTTATAAATGCCAACTACTTAATGATATCCCAAGGAGTGACTTCAAAAAATTAATTGGGAGTTAGGATCCTTCATGTTGATAATCCTAGATTCATTATCCATTTCTAAATTGGTAGCACTGTGTTCAGAAGCTTGAGTTTGAGAAACATCATTGAATATTGAAGCTTGGCCAGTACTAGCTTATGGATTTCCAAAGCTTTGGTCTTGCCTTCATCTTACTCAATTTTATCTTTAGTATTTTCTTTTCTAGGAGGGAACTTTTGATGCATATAACGACTCGTAGTAATAGAATTTACATCTAAATATTAAGCTTCTTCTCCAAAAATGGAGGTAAAATTAGCCTCAAAAATACTGTTTTGTTTTTACTCTTAAAAAGTAGCATTGTCTTTGTAAATATTGATGAGATTTATACCTCGTCATCTAAAAATATAATTATGTTTTTACTCGCTTCACTAGTTTGAACTTGTAATGAAGGGTTAGTTATGGATACATCAATGGTTATGCCAATCATATCATCCGTGGTTATCTCACTCTGTTAGAGATATGGTCTCCCTCCAAGATTGGAGGTGGAGAGTTAGCACCACTAGAAGAAATCAAAGGATTTATCTTATGATGTTTATCTAATAATAATATTTTATTCTTTGAACTTTTATTCCATCTAAAAATAATATCGATAACATTAATTTCGTGAGATCTCTTAAGTTTGACTCACATTTGGTTAACTATTCCAAGTGTAAGAGCTCCTACGTCATATAGTTTACCTAACCCAAATGTTTCTTCTTATTGTTGCTTTTTTTTAAATAGAGGTTAAGACGATAACATGGTTACTATGAGAAAATATTATCATTTGACATGTAAAGGAAACTAATGCTATCATTCTACGGGTCCAAGGATACCCTAAGAGAATATCATATGAAGCTTCACATACGATGAATAGGATCTTGACTCTACTTATATAAGGATGACACGTTATTTAGGTAATCAAAAGCAACCGATAGGAGAGGATAAAGATATATTTTTACCTTGAAATCTATCTGTAGCATGTTTCAGTTCATTTTATAAATATTTAAGTTCTTGGATAGAAGGTAATGACATAGCATATGCAACTACCTCCTTGTATACTATGCACATCTTAAATCTAGGATAAGAAACTTTTAATTCTATAAATAAGGGTGATTTACCCTTTATATATAGATATTGGATTCACATCATGTAATGACTAGAAAATAAATAACCAAATAAAAAGAAGTATCTTGATCATTCTTAATAATGTGAATAGCATAAGTCTTCTCTTGATCCTTGGTAGATACCATAAGACGTCTCTTAATCTTTGAGAGAGGCACGTTTATAAGGACTTAAACCTCTTGTTGTGGAGGTGGAAAACCCATGTCTTTGTTGCATTACTTATGTATGAAAGTGGGGAGTTCTTAAAAGCTTGAACTAAGGGATATTTGCAGACCTTGTAAATGCTAACAATTTGATGATATCCCAAGGAGTGACTTCAAACAATTATTGGAACTTAGGATCCTTCATTTTGATAACCATAGATTCATTATTCATTTCTAGATTGGTAGCACTATGGTTATAAACTTGATTTTCAGAAACGTCGTTGGGTGTTGATGCTTGGCCATTATTAGCTTATGGATTTTCAAAAACAAATTGTCTAGTATTTGATCTTGCTCGGTTTTTTCTTTAGCAATATCTTTTCTAGGAGGGAAATTTTGATGCTTATAACCACTCCTAGTAAAATCGTTTACATATAAAAGTTAGGCTCCTTTCCCAATGTTGGTCCTAAGAGTACTCTAAGGCATCTATCATCACCAAAGTTTTTTTATTTAATAGATTAAGTCTTTCCACCTTCTAATCAAAGTATCCGTGGTCTTGTTAAGGTATAAAAAATTATCTTAGGATGTTATTATGGGTTGTTCTACATCTAAAATTGTGAGCAATCAAATCCACTATTTGATTCAAAGATGAGATGGACCCTTGAAGTAAAGTTGCATACTAATATAGGATAGGATCCTTTAAGGATCTAACTAAAACCTTAGTCATGGCGTTAGGATTGAGAGCAATCTAATTTCAATAAGTATTGAATTTCATGAAGACTTTGGCGTCTAAGGTAACATTATATATCATAAAAATACTTGAGGTAATCTAATTTGAGCAATACAATGGGATAAATATTCATTGAGATCATTTTATATGGTAAGATTATAGAATTATCCGATGCTTTAAGGATGTGGTCTTGTCAAAATAGGTATGGGTGTAATCGTTTCATAACATCTAGGGATCCTTATTCCTTTGATACTTCTTCTTCTTCAATGCTCCTCGATGGAGGCTTGACACGTTTCCTGATTAATGGTTTCCTTCAATGATCTTGAAGTTTGTCAACATTTAGAAAGAGAATTTTAACTAGGTGCGAAGCGTACAAAATGTATTAATAGTTAATACACGTATAATTAAAGGAATCTTTTTTTCATTGAATTTTTGACCTTGTCACCAATGGGATATTTTACAGAGTATACACGTAAGTGGTGGAAATAACATTGATAAAAACCAATACCCTAATAAGACCCCATTAGTAACATGTATTTTACCGGATAAGAATAGGATGATATTTCATGTTGATGCCTTTTACAACCCTCTTCTCTTCTTTGATCACTAAGAGATGAGATTATTTTGATATTAGGAAACTTTTATCTCTCAAGTTATTAAAATCTTTTTTTTTTATCAAAGTCTTTTTCGTAAATTTTTCATTTTAAAAATTACAAAAAAAACTCAATGACTATTAAATATAACCATGATATTAATTATGTGGCATTGGTTCAACATGTTAAATTAATAGGTAAAGCATAACTTACCAATGCCTATAGCTGTTCAAAAAAACAAGAATGAAAGTTAATCACTCAACCAAAATCTTGAAAGCCTTAAATTTTATCTTTAACAAGTAAAAATCCCATAACTATGGTTAAATTTATTAATTTCTTGGGTAACAATATAAGGAGGACAGCTGCACCTTGCAGCAGAGACTCGCGTCTTTTATTGCGATGGTATGAACTTTGCAAATGTGAACGAGTAAGAAGGAGAGTGGTGAGTTGTAGTGGGAAGTCGACGAGCGAGAAATGAGAACAATGTAATTCATCTTTGCACAACGGCAGAGGAGGGTGGAGATGGTGGTGTCTTTGTTTCGTAAACGTTATATACTGTGAAGCATGGAAGCGAAGAAGAGGAAGGTGACAGACAAACACGTGGTAGAAGAATAAATAAGACGGTAGAAGCAGTTAGCAAAGAAACAAACATAAACATGTTCATGGATACACAGAAGATTACATTAGAATATGTGCATGGATTATGGATTAAAATTTCAGAGAGTGTCGCAGTCGGTGGGCTCGAAAGAGAGCGTGTTCTGGGCATCATTGTAAAGTATGTGGAAGTTCTGCTGCTGAATGTTGCCGAAGATTGAGGGCCCTGATGCAAGCAGGCCAGAGGAACCCAGCATGGCCAGGCACAAGAGCGGCTTATTATTGCCACTGCCATCGTCTATCTCAACAAATATGTTGTCTGTTGGAAGCTCGTAGTCGACGCCGCCTTGGAAGTTGAAAGTGAGGGAGGGCAAGCTCACGTTGCCTGAAGGCACGTTGTAGCAGAGATCCAATCCCGTGGAAGAGCCGTCTACAGGAGTGAGATCTATGGCCGATTGAACGGCTTGCTTGAGAGGAGAGTAGGCGGCCTGGTCCAGAATGGTAACGGTGGTTCCAGAGTCAATAATCATGCCTCCACTGCCGTTCGATTTGAGATCAAAGGTCCCCGGAGGAATTTCTAGGGCGGAGCCGTCCACTGTGATTCCTGTAATGGGAATGTACCAGAAGGTGGGAATCATGCTGCTCTTAATCAGCGTCATTGACTTAGAGTTGGGTCCACCCAAGGAAGCACCGTCCCCAAAAAAGAGAGGGCTGGTTGTGGAGGGAGAATCGGAGATGGACAAGAGGCAGTAAGAGAATTTGTTGTCCACCTGGGAGCCCAGCTGCGAGATGAGTGAGAGAGGACCTCTCCCCAATCCCACAAGACCTCCGCCCTGCTCGAACCCTTCACCTTGGTTGTAATGTCCACATCCAAAACCGATGCCGGCAACCTCGGTGCCGCTGCCTATGGTCAATGTTTCGTATGAGAGTACACCACTAGTAAACGACAGATCGCCATAGATATAGAAGTATGTGCAGTCTGGAGAGCAGTATTTCAAATTACCCAATGCAGCGCAGAGATCACTGTCGCAGGCAACTTTGCTATATGTGGAGGATGTGGAGGGGTCGAAGATTGGCGTTGGTTGCTTGTAGCACTCGATGCAGGGCTCGCATTGAGTCCATATCAGATCACTCCCTGTGTCCACAATCGCATCGAAGCTCACAGAGGGGCTTCCCACTCCAACCTTCATCAGAAATTCTCCATCTCCAACATGAACGGGCGTCTCAGGGTCTTCTGCGTCGACAACATTTATAGATTTAGACGTAGACGTGCTACCTGTTGTCTTGGCCTGCTGCTTTTTCACAAACGCGTCTATTTTCTGGAATCGTCTCTTACTTCGAAGCACTGCAGCCCGCAATCGATCACTAAACCTCAACTCTCCTCCTCCTCCTCCTCCTATACGTGTCAAATTCACCCTCGTCAGCGGCAGCTTTTCATACTCACTGCCCTTTAACAGTCTGTCCGAAGACGAGGATATGACGGGAATACAAATGCATAATATTAAGGCGATAAGGACCAGCTTCACTATGCCGGTTTCCATTTTCCTAATTGTAATCGACTCTCTAAGCCAAGGCAGCAACGCTATTCAACACCTAAACTGGGAAACTGGAGATGATCTCCGTATCTGCCTCCCTTCACACCGCTACTTGCAGATATTGATTGGGCCTCAATTGGTTTGGTTTGCCACCTGCCGGACTGCACTATATATAAAGAGAGCTATTACAACCGATTCCTTCCATACTCAACCAGCCCCAGCCCAAAATAAAAATAATCTCGGCTAATTCAACGAATTCTCCTCCCTGTCCTCTCCTCTACAAGCTGACAAACTATGGAGATCCGCATCGCCTTCAACCCCCTCCTTGTCAGTCCCTTTAGTTCTACTTCTATTCCCCTTCAGTCCACTCCACCCACCCTGGACCCACCACCGTGAAGGAGAAATGGCAGAAGCATATATCATATTCATGGGGCAGATCATTGAAATATTTTTCTATGTCATTTTTTATTTGCGGATTGGAAATTCCTTTTTATTAGTTTTAAAAATTTTCAGAAAATTTTAATTGAAAGTATATGTCAGTTTGATGAAAAAGCGACTTTTAAAAATAAGGTCCTCGGTATATAATTTTTAAAGAAATCACAATAAAGCCCGTTTTGATGTCTCGTATTTCATATTGTAAATAATAAAGCAAGACTTTTGGTAATAACTAAAAAAAAAATTCCATAGAAATTTATTTATAAAATTCTTATTGGATGAAATTGCTCCTTTTTATATTCATAGAATTATAAGCTTAGTTTTTTTCAAGTCAAATATCTCATAAATTGTCTATAAAAAGTTAATATAAATTATTTAAAAACTCTTGTTAGATTGAGAGAAGAAAAGAAGAGCTAATATTATTAGGGATTCCAATCTCCCTTATTTGTTACTTTCTTCTCTTATTTATATGTTTATAGATCTTATATCCGTTGTGTTGTTTTCTTAGTTTTTATTTGATATATATTTTATTGATGGTCTCAATGGAAACACTCTCCTTAATATCTAGTGTCACTAACTACCATATTTTGTATACTCTCTGTTAACATTAAAAGTAGAAGTTAAATGTTTAGGGTTCACAGTCTTTGTTAAGTTGATTCTGCATAGCGCCATTGTACCAACATACCAATTTATAGAGATGCAAAGGTGGTAGTTGAAGAGAGAATCATAGGTGTAGCTATATGTCCAAGGAATTACAAGATTGACCAAGGGATTTTTCCAATATACTTTTTTAATATGGTGAGATCTATATGAAAAGTGGATTATACGCCGATAAGAAACAAAGTGGCTATTACACATTTAAGGAAGGATACAAAGTTGGATAAGTGAGAGTGGTAACAAAATAGGTGGCAAGGGAGAACATGGAATGTTGAAATATATTATAATTATTCATTCTTGGCAAAGGGGCATATATGTGGAATTCAAAAGATATGGCGTAAAATTATATATGTAATTGCGTCATTTTTCTTAAATGGTCAAAGTAACAAACATGTGATGTGCAATAAAAATATATCTTCTCGAATTAAATAAGAGTTAATAACGAAGAATTTAGTTTTTTTTTAAGGGAAAAGGTTGGACATTCTAAAAAGGTGACATAATAATCCATTGTGTAAGTCTAATGATAAAAGTGAGATTTGTTTGTTAGTGGATATGGAGGAGAATATGTCGTATTGCATGGATCATATACAAGTATGAATAGTTGAGGATAAGTGTAGAAAAATAAGGATAGAGAAGTAAAGGAAATGGTTACAAGATTTTAATCTATTAGCTTTGTAGTAGGATAAAGTGAAAGATTCAATGAAATAATTCACGTAATGCGGCATAAAATTTTGACATCAATCTAAATTTGGTAAAATAATAAATAATATTTTATCATTATATACCCATAATGATGAATGTTTTAAGGATTTTAAATGTATAATTTTTAGGATAAAATATGTATCATCTACATACTTCCCAACGAAGGATAATGGTAGAGGAATAGAGGACTAAAGAAAATCACCATGGCTACATTTATAACTTCGCTTATTGTGGCTTCTATATGGTGGACCATAGACTACAAAAAGCATTTAAAAACAATAATTTTCGTAAATAAATGATGACTCTATATGAAAGTATATACATGTATGCAATGATACCTATGATTCTACTATGTTGACCCTACGTATGATGAAAAAGCTAAGACGTTTCCAACATGTAGATATAAGGAAAAAAAAAATAAGATACATGGAATTCACTATTTCATCAAGCTTCTCTCCATGAAGCGTTTAGAGTGTAAAATCTTCGTATCGATAAGATTATAGGTGCCATTATATGTCAAGACTTTGACATCATAGGTACCATTATATATCAAGAGTGTAATAAGTACTAAAATTTTAATTTTATGAAGACTTTGACATCATAGGTGCCATTATATATCAAAAAAGGTATTTGAGGTAATCTAATTTGATCAATATGATAGGATAAATTTACGTTGGCATTATTTTGTATGGTAGGATTATAGCATTATCTGATATTTTGAGGATGTGATCTTGTCAAAATAGGTACGGGTGCAATAATTTCTTAATATCTAGTGATTCTTCTTCCTCAATGCTCCTTGATGGAGGCTTGAGATATTTCTTAACTAATGGTTTCCTATGATAATCTTGAAGTCGGTCAACAATTAGAAAGATAATATTGACTAGGTGCAAAAGTGTACATAATGTATTCATAGCTAATATACATAAAGTTAAAGGAAGTGTTTTTTTCTCACTATAATGGTGACCTTATCATCACATGGGATATTATGCATCAAACACATAACCAAATAAAATAATTATTTCAAACGTTTCTAGCATAACCTTTCTCTTGATCTTTAAAAGATGCCTTAAGATATATCTTAATATTTTAGAGAGGTAAATTTATAGGGACTTACACATCTTATTGTATAAGCGGGAAATATATATTTGCATTGCGTGAATTATCTTAAAAAGGATGTGTTCCTTAAATCTCTAACCAAAGGATATGTGTAGACCTTATAAATGCCAACTACTTAATGATATCCCAAGGAGTGACTTCAAAAAATTAATTGGGAGTTAGGATCCTTCATGTTGATAATCCTAGATTCATTATCCATTTCTAAATTGGTAGCACTGTGTTCAGAAGCTTGAGTTTGAGAAACATCATTGAATATTGAAGCTTGGCCAGTACTAGCTTATGGATTTCCAAAGCTTTGGTCTTGCCTTCATCTTACTCAATTTTATCTTTAGTATTTTCTTTTCTAGGAGGGAACTTTTGATGCATATAACGACTCGTAGTAATAGAATTTACATCTAAATATTAAGCTTCTTCTCCAAAAATGGAGGTAAAATTAGCCTCAAAAATACTGTTTTGTTTTTACTCTTAAAAAGTAGCATTGTCTTTGTAAATATTGATGAGATTTATACCTCGTCATCTAAAAATATAATTATGTTTTTACTCGCTTCACTAGTTTGAACTTGTAATGAAGGGTTAGTTATGGATACATCAATGGTTATGCCAATCATATCATCCGTGGTTATCTCACTCTGTTAGAGATATGGTCTCCCTCCAAGATTGGAGGTGGAGAGTTAGCACCACTAGAAGAAATCAAAGGATTTATCTTATGATGTTTATCTAATAATAATATTTTATTCTTTGAACTTTTATTCCATCTAAAAATAATATCGATAACATTAATTTCGTGAGATCTCTTAAGTTTGACTCACATTTGGTTAACTATTCCAAGTGTAAGAGCTCCTACGTCATATAGTTTACCTAACCCAAATGTTTCTTCTTATTGTTGCTTTTTTTTAAATAGAGGTTAAGACGATAACATGGTTACTATGAGAAAATATTATCATTTGACATGTAAAGGAAACTAATGCTATCATTCTACGGGTCCAAGGATACCCTAAGAGAATATCATATGAAGCTTCACATACGATGAATAGGATCTTGACTCTACTTATATAAGGATGACACGTTATTTAGGTAATCAAAAGCAACCGATAGGAGAGGATAAAGATATATTTTTACCTTGAAATCTATCTGTAGCATGTTTCAGTTCATTTTATAAATATTTAAGTTCTTGGATAGAAGGTAATGACATAGCATATGCAACTACCTCCTTGTATACTATGCACATCTTAAATCTAGGATAAGAAACTTTTAATTCTATAAATAAGGGTGATTTACCCTTTATATATAGATATTGGATTCACATCATGTAATGACTAGAAAATAAATAACCAAATAAAAAGAAGTATCTTGATCATTCTTAATAATGTGAATAGCATAAGTCTTCTCTTGATCCTTGGTAGATACCATAAGACGTCTCTTAATCTTTGAGAGAGGCACGTTTATAAGGACTTAAACCTCTTGTTGTGGAGGTGGAAAACCCATGTCTTTGTTGCATTACTTATGTATGAAAGTGGGGAGTTCTTAAAAGCTTGAACTAAGGGATATTTGCAGACCTTGTAAATGCTAACAATTTGATGATATCCCAAGGAGTGACTTCAAACAATTATTGGAACTTAGGATCCTTCATTTTGATAACCATAGATTCATTATTCATTTCTAGATTGGTAGCACTATGGTTATAAACTTGATTTTCAGAAACGTCGTTGGGTGTTGATGCTTGGCCATTATTAGCTTATGGATTTTCAAAAACAAATTGTCTAGTATTTGATCTTGCTCGGTTTTTTCTTTAGCAATATCTTTTCTAGGAGGGAAATTTTGATGCTTATAACCACTCCTAGTAAAATCGTTTACATATAAAAGTTAGGCTCCTTTCCCAATGTTGGTCCTAAGAGTACTCTAAGGCATCTATCATCACCAAAGTTTTTTTATTTAATAGATTAAGTCTTTCCACCTTCTAATCAAAGTATCCGTGGTCTTGTTAAGGTATAAAAAATTATCTTAGGATGTTATTATGGGTTGTTCTACATCTAAAATTGTGAGCAATCAAATCCACTATTTGATTCAAAGATGAGATGGACCCTTGAAGTAAAGTTGCATACTAATATAGGATAGGATCCTTTAAGGATCTAACTAAAACCTTAGTCATGGCGTTAGGATTGAGAGCAATCTAATTTCAATAAGTATTGAATTTCATGAAGACTTTGGCGTCTAAGGTAACATTATATATCATAAAAATACTTGAGGTAATCTAATTTGAGCAATACAATGGGATAAATATTCATTGAGATCATTTTATATGGTAAGATTATAGAATTATCCGATGCTTTAAGGATGTGGTCTTGTCAAAATAGGTATGGGTGTAATCGTTTCATAACATCTAGGGATCCTTATTCCTTTGATACTTCTTCTTCTTCAATGCTCCTCGATGGAGGCTTGACACGTTTCCTGATTAATGGTTTCCTTCAATGATCTTGAAGTTTGTCAACATTTAGAAAGAGAATTTTAACTAGGTGCGAAGCGTACAAAATGTATTAATAGTTAATACACGTATAATTAAAGGAATCTTTTTTTCATTGAATTTTTGACCTTGTCACCAATGGGATATTTTACAGTATACACGTAAGTGGTGGAAATAACATTGATAAAAACCAATACCCTAATAAGACCCCATTAGTAACATGTATTTTACCGGATAAGAATAGGATGATATTTCATGTTGATGCCTTTTACAACCCTCTTCTCTTCTTTGATCACTAAGAGATGAGATTATTTTGATATTAGGAAACTTTTATCTCTCAAGTTATTAAAATCTTTTTTTTTTATCAAAGTCTTTTTCGTAAATTTTTCATTTTAAAAATTACAAAAAAAACTCAATGACTATTAAATATAACCATGATATTAATTATGTGGCATTGGTTCAACATGTTAAATTAATAGGTAAAGCATAACTTACCAATGCCTATAGCTGTTCAAAAAAACAAGAATGAAAGTTAATCACTCAACCAAAATCTTGAAAGCCTTAAATTTTATCTTTAACAAGTAAAAATCCCATAACTATGGTTAAATTTATTAATTTCTTGGGTAACAATATAAGGAGGACAGCTGCACCTTGCAGCAGAGACTCGCGTCTTTTATTGCGATGGTATGAACTTTGCAAATGTGAACGAGTAAGAAGGAGAGTGGTGAGTTGTAGTGGGAAGTCGACGAGCGAGAAATGAGAACAATGTAATTCATCTTTGCACAACGGCAGAGGAGGGTGGAGATGGTGGTGTCTTTGTTTCGTAAACGTTATATACTGTGAAGCATGGAAGCGAAGAAGAGGAAGGTGACAGACAAACACGTGGTAGAAGAATAAATAAGACGGTAGAAGCAGTTAGCAAAGAAACAAACATAAACATGTTCATGGATACACAGAAGATTACATTAGAATATGTGCATGGATTATGGATTAAAATTTCAGAGAGTGTCGCAGTCGGTGGGCTCGAAAGAGAGCGTGTTCTGGGCATCATTGTAAAGTATGTGGAAGTTCTGCTGCTGAATGTTGCCGAAGATTGAGGGCCCTGATGCAAGCAGGCCAGAGGAACCCAGCATGGCCAGGCACAAGAGCGGCTTATTATTGCCACTGCCATCGTCTATCTCAACAAATATGTTGTCTGTTGGAAGCTCGTAGTCGACGCCGCCTTGGAAGTTGAAAGTGAGGGAGGGCAAGCTCACGTTGCCTGAAGGCACGTTGTAGCAGAGATCCAATCCCGTGGAAGAGCCGTCTACAGGAGTGAGATCTATGGCCGATTGAACGGCTTGCTTGAGAGGAGAGTAGGCGGCCTGGTCCAGAATGGTAACGGTGGTTCCAGAGTCAATAATCATGCCTCCACTGCCGTTCGATTTGAGATCAAAGGTCCCCGGAGGAATTTCTAGGGCGGAGCCGTCCACTGTGATTCCTGTAATGGGAATGTACCAGAAGGTGGGAATCATGCTGCTCTTAATCAGCGTCATTGACTTAGAGTTGGGTCCACCCAAGGAAGCACCGTCCCCAAAAAAGAGAGGGCTGGTTGTGGAGGGAGAATCGGAGATGGACAAGAGGCAGTAAGAGAATTTGTTGTCCACCTGGGAGCCCAGCTGCGAGATGAGTGAGAGAGGACCTCTCCCCAATCCCACAAGACCTCCGCCCTGCTCGAACCCTTCACCTTGGTTGTAATGTCCACATCCAAAACCGATGCCGGCAACCTCGGTGCCGCTGCCTATGGTCAATGTTTCGTATGAGAGTACACCACTAGTAAACGACAGATCGCCATAGATATAGAAGTATGTGCAGTCTGGAGAGCAGTATTTCAAATTACCCAATGCAGCGCAGAGATCACTGTCGCAGGCAACTTTGCTATATGTGGAGGATGTGGAGGGGTCGAAGATTGGCGTTGGTTGCTTGTAGCACTCGATGCAGGGCTCGCATTGAGTCCATATCAGATCACTCCCTGTGTCCACAATCGCATCGAAGCTCACAGAGGGGCTTCCCACTCCAACCTTCATCAGAAATTCTCCATCTCCAACATGAACGGGCGTCTCAGGGTCTTCTGCGTCGACAACATTTATAGATTTAGACGTAGACGTGCTACCTGTTGTCTTGGCCTGCTGCTTTTTCACAAACGCGTCTATTTTCTGGAATCGTCTCTTACTTCGAAGCACTGCAGCCCGCAATCGATCACTAAACCTCAACTCTCCTCCTCCTCCTCCTATACGTGTCAAATTCACCCTCGTCAGCGGCAGCTTTTCATACTCACTGCCCTTTAACAGTCTGTCCGAAGACGAGGATATGACGGGAATACAAATGCATAATATTAAGGCGATAAGGACCAGCTTCACTATGCCGGTTTCCATTTTCCTAATTGTAATCGACTCTCTAAGCCAAGGCAGCAACGCTATTCAACACCTAAACTGGGAAACTGGAGATGATCTCCGTATCTGCCTCCCTTCACACCGCTACTTGCAGATATTGATTGGGCCTCAATTGGTTTGGTTTGCCACCTGCCGGACTGCACTATATATAAAGAGAGCTATTACAACCGATTCCTTCCATACTCAACCAGCCCCAGCCCAAAATAAAAATAATCTCGGCTAATTCAACGAATTCTCCTCCCTGTCCTCTCCTCTACAAGCTGACAAACTATGGAGATCCGCATCGCCTTCAACCCCCTCCTTGTCAGTCCCTTTAGTTCTACTTCTATTCCCCTTCAGTCCACTCCACCCACCCTGGACCCACCACCGTGAAGGAGAAATGGCAGAAGCATATATCATATTCATGGGGCAGATCATTGAAATATTTTTCTATGTCATTTTTTATTTACGGATTGGAAATTCCTTTTTATTAGTTTTAAAAATTTTCAGAAAATTTTAATTGAAAGTATATGTCAGTTTGATGAAAAAGCGACTTTTAAAAATAAGGTCCTCGGTATATAATTTTTAAAGAAATCACAATAAAGCCCGTTTTGATGTCTCGTATTTCATATTGTAAATAATAAAGCAAGACTTTTGGTAATAACTAAAAAAAAAATTCCATAGAAATTTATTTATAAAATTCTTATTGGATGAAATTGCTCCTTTTTATATTCATAGAATTATAAGCTTAGTTTTTTTCAAGTCAAATATCTCATAAATTGTCTATAAAAAGTTAATATAAATTATTTAAAAACTCTTGTTAGATTGAGAGAAGAAAAGAAGAGCTAATATTATTAGGGATTCCAATCTCCCTTATTTGTTACTTTCTTCTCTTATTTATATGTTTATAGATCTTATATCCGTTGTGTTGTTTTCTTAGTTTTTATTTGATATATATTTTATTGATGGTCTCAATGGAAACACTCTCCTTAATATCTAGTGTCACTAACTACCATATTTTGTATACTCTCTGTTAACATTAAAAGTAGAAGTTAAATGTTTAGGGTTCACAGTCTTTGTTAAGTTGATTCTGCATAGCGCCATTGTACCAACATACCAATTTATAGAGATGCAAAGGTGGTAGTTGAAGAGAGAATCATAGGTGTAGCTATATGTCCAAGGAATTACAAGATTGACCAAGGGATTTTTCCAATATACTTTTTTAATATGGTGAGATCTATATGAAAAGTGGATTATACGCCGATAAGAAACAAAGTGGCTATTACACATTTAAGGAAGGATACAAAGTTGGATAAGTGAGAGTGGTAACAAAATAGGTGGCAATGGAGAAATTCTTTAAACTAGTTTTAAAAAATTTGAGTCAATTTTAATTGAAAGTATATATCAGTTAATGAAAAAGCGGTTTTTAAAAATAAGGTTTTCAGTATATACTTTTTTAGAAATTATAATAAAGCCCGTTTTGATGTCATATTGTAAATAATAAAGCAATACTTTTGGTAATAACTAAATCAAATTTTCCATATTTTTATAGAAATTTATTTATAAAACCTTAAATGGATGAAAGGTTAGTTTTGCTTTTGTATATTTATAAAATTATAATCTTAGTTTTTTAAGTCAAATATATTATAAATTGTCTATAAAAAGTTAATATAAATTATTAAAAAACTAGTGGTAGATTGAGAAGAAAAGAAGAGCTAATATTTTAGGGATTCCAATCTCTCTTATTTATTACTTTCTTCTCTTATTTATATTTTTCTAGTTGTGTTGTTTTCTTAGTTTCTCTTTGATATATATTTTATTTATGGTCTCAAATAGAAACACTCTCCTCTCCTTAATATTTAGTGTCACTAATCACCATATTTTGTATACTCTTTGTAAGAATTCAAAGTAGAAGTTAAATGTTTAGGGTTCAAAGTCTTGTTAAGTTGATTCTGCATAGCACCATTGTACCAACATACAAATTTATGGAGATGCAAAGGTGGTAGTTGAAGAGAGAATCATACGTGTAGCCTTAGTTAACAAGTTCCTATTCGAGTTTGACACTTTTGAAGTTTGAAAATAATTCGACATGTTCAAAAATTTGAAATATAAATTCCACATAAAATTAGATTGTTATAAATGCACATATATTTTTTTAAATAATTTTTATTTTTTTTTATTTTTATATAAAATTTAAAAATACAAAATTATAATATTTGATTTTCATAATATATATTTTTTTGAAATATATACTTTAAAATATTTTATAAATTTATCTAAACATACTTATTTTTTAAATGTTTAAATCAAGATAAATTATAAGCTTTTTGAATTTATTCTAAAAAATATATTATGCATATATTAACACATAACTATTGTTGTTGTTCATTCTATTAACTGATAATAAAAAATTAAAGATTTAAAATGGTTGCATCCAACATAATTTATAAAAAACATTAATGAA
Source organism: Wollemia nobilis (assembly GCA_028583015.1). Lineage (NCBI taxonomy): Eukaryota > Viridiplantae > Streptophyta > Pinopsida > Araucariales > Araucariaceae > Wollemia > Wollemia nobilis. The sequence goes on from JAQPPZ010017037.1 coordinate 2,641,719, forward strand.
GATTTTTTTTATAACACTTTTATATTAATATGGTCATTGCCTTTATTTTACCCTAAAATTTGATAAAACAACAAACATTATAGAAATTTCCTCTAAGGTGTCGTGAGTTTTACTGCTTAGCTCATGCAATAATTTATTTAAAAACTATTACCTACTGAATTGTTTCATTATATCTTATAATTCATTATATTTTTATAAAAACCGTCACTCATTCCAATTTATTTAAGAGATATTCCCTCTAGATCGGAGAATTTAGTGCACTGCATATTCGTAGTAAATCGAAGATTGTGGGTGTATTTTATCCATTGAAATATTTTAGATGAGTTTTATTTGTGAATTTATTTTAGGGTTTTTTTTGGTGATGGTTTTATTTTTGAATTTATTTTAGATTTCTTTTAACGAATTTAGGGCGTATTTGTCGAATTTATTCGTTAGATTTTTGAATTCGGTAAATTTCAAATTTTATCTAAAAATGCCATGAATTTGATAACTAAGCATGTAGCTATATGTCCAAGGAATAAGATTGACGTAGGTATTTTTCCAAATTTTTTAATATGATAAGATCTATATGAAAAATGGATTATACGTCAGTAAGAAACAAAGTGGCTATTACACATTTAAGGAGGGATACAAAGTGGTAACAAAATAGGTGGCAAGGGAGAAGATGGAATTTTGAAATATATTATAATTATTCATTCTTGGCAAAGGGGCATGTGGAGTTCAAAAGATATGGTGTAAAATTATGTATGTAATTACATCATTTTGCTTAAATGGTGAAAGTAACAAACATGCAATGTAGAATAAACATATATCTTCTCAAATTAAATAAGAGTTAATAATGAAGAATTTAGTTTTTTAAAGAAAAAGGTTGGACATTCTAGAAAGGTAACATAATAATCCATTGTGTAAGTCTAATGATAAAAGTGAGATTTGTTTGTTAGTGGATATGGAGGAGAATATGTTGCATTGCATGGATCATATACAAGTATGAATAGTTGAGGATAATTGTAGAAAAATAAGGATAGAGAAGTAAAGGAAATGGTTACAAGATTTTAATCTATTAGCTTTGTAGTAGGATAAAGTGAAAGATTCAATGAAATAATTCATGTAACGTGGCATAAAATCTTGACATCAATCTAAATATGGTAAATTAATAAATAATATATTATCATTATATACCCATAATGATGCATGTTGTAAGGATTTTAAATGTATAATTTTTAGGATAAAATATGTTTCATCTACATACTTCCCAACGAAGGATAATGGTAGAGGAATAGAGGACTAAAGAAAATCACCATGGCTATATTTATCACTTCGTTTATTGTGGTTTCTATATGGTGGACCATAGACTACAAAAAGCATTTAAAAATTTTGATTTTCATAAATAAATGATGACTCTATATGAAAGTATATACAGATATGCAATGATACTTGTGATTCTACTATGTTGACCCTACGTGTGGTGAAATAGCTAAGACGTTTCAGACATGTAGATATAGGGAAAAGAAAATTTAAGATACATGGCATTCAGTAGTTCATCAAGCTTCTCTCCATGAAGTGTTTAGAGTGTAAAACCTTCGTAAAAACTTTGAGGTAATCTAATTTGATCAATATGATAGGATAAATTTCCATTGACCTTATTTTGTATGGTAGGATTATAGCATTATCTAATGTTTTGAGGATGTGATTCTTCTTCCTCAATGCTCCTTGATGGAGGCTTGAGATATTTCTTAATTAATGGTTTCCTATTATAATCTTGAAGTTGATCAACAATTAGAAAGATAATATTGACTAGGTGTAAAAGTGTACATAATGTATTCATAGCTACTATCCATAAATTTAAAGGAAGTTTTTTTTTCTCACTATAATGGTGACCTTATCATCACATGGGATATTATGCATTAAACACATAATGAAATAAAAATATTTATTTCAAATGTTTCTAGCATAACCCTTCTCTTGATCTTTAAAATATGCCTTAAGATATATCTTGATCTTTTAGAGAGGTAAATTTATAGGGACTTACACATCTTATTGTGTAAGTGGGAAATATACATTTACATTGCGTGAATTATCTTAAAAAGGATGAGGTCCTTAAATCTCTAACCAAAGGATATGTGTAGACCTTATAAATGCTAACTACTTAATGATATCCTAAGGAGTGACTTCAAAAAATTAATTGAGAGTTTCGACACTAGCCTACACTACTCCAAAAAATATTCTAGAAGATCTTTTTAAGACAATCAAGTCTAAAGAAATCTCCCCCAATTCTGATGAAGTTGTACAACTACCAGTTTGCCCGTGATCTTTGTCTAAACAAAAATGTGCTTGGACCTCTCTACAAAAAATGGGACAAATACCCTTAGCTCTCCCATATCGTCGTGGCATCATCTATTAGAGAAACAACAAAAATAAGAAGAAATTTTTGTGCCGCAGTCGGGTCGTGAGAACCTAACCCAACTTCAATCGGCCATAACTCTTGCTACATGGCTCCGATACTCGAATCTTTTAAAGCGTTGGAAAGCTTGTAAAATTTTCTACGACAAAAAATAGGCCCTTTTCGAAGCCTCTAGACCCCTCAGAACAAGTTTTAAAGTTTAGAAAATTTTCATAACATATATTTTCGGCAATCAATGCCCCGTATTTATGGGTGCACAACCCGAGGAGCATTTTTAAATTTTTTAGGCACTTTTGACTGTTATCCTTGGCAATCACTACCATTTTTGGCATATCCCAAGGTAACGATCATTTTTTCTTGATTCTCACCACGTGGCATGTCAGCTAGCACACGCACTAGCTTAAGAAATCTATATAAACAAGATGGATTGTAATGTTTGGTCAGCCAAAGTGATGAGCACTTAAGGTGTGAAATGCATTTTTTGAGTTTTCCCTTTCATTTCAGTCTATCTTGTTCTTATGTCGTGAAGTGCCCTTTTTTGCATTGATCGCTTATGCTTCTACTTCCTCTTCGTTATTTGATTTATGTTGCGCTAAGGTACTATTGTGAAGTTTTTATTTTTTCTATTTGAATATAAAATTTATCTTTTCAATCTAATGTCGCACGCTGCCCTAGTTATTCAAAATATAAAAGAGGATCCCCATTTCTTTTGTGAAGGCTCTCCTATTCTGGAATCCACCAGATCCACTCAAAAGAGACCTAGGATGATACTTTTAGAGATTGAAGCTTCCACTTTGCGTGTAGAATGCACTCAAACAAATTTTTGCTCCTCGTATCCTAAAGTGTTGCAACCCTCAATGTGCATTCCAGATATACCACAAAATCTTAAAGATCTCAGCTCAAAATTTTGGGAAACCTTCAGATCTGCGTTCATCAAGGTCCACAAAACTAAGACCTTCATCATGAAAATCTAGAAAGGCATCGATGAGGGCACCATGCCAAACATTTTGCGCATGAAACCTCCAGGCCTTCGGATTCCAGATCCTACTCTTCAAGAAGAGATGGACAAGAAATTTTTTGAGCTCACCTTGAATTTCTAGAAAGCATGTTCGGAAGTATATCTTTCAATAGAAAAGAAATTACTTGAGAGCTTGAAGGTTCATAAGGATGTCATTGTCACGCAGTTCAATGAGAAAATGGAGCAAATATTTAATAACATGATTTTGGTTTACGATTTTGAGATTGCATCCCATTGGAAATTGCAAATCAAGGAAGACTTTGCTTTGAAGTCCAATGCTCTCGAAATGGAACTGTGTGTGGATTGTCCAATCCAACAAGGTGCAATAAAAATTCAAAAAGCTACTGAGAAACAATAACAAGATACTGTCATGGATGAAGCCAACACCTCGGTGGCTTCCCTCATCAAAAAGAAGTGCACTCCATTATTTTTTGAGATCCAAGAGCTCAGAAAAATTATCACAGATCTTGTCGTTTCCTCTTGACCCAACTCCTACAATCCCTCACCCCAAAATCAAAGGAGAAGGAATAGAATTCGGAGTTGTTCCCACAGTGGACAGAAACAATAGCAACCTCAACGGTTGGATCGACAACAACAACAGTAGAATCACCTTGATAGACAAAACCAGTGATCCTAGTCAAAAATGGGTTACAAGACCGATCTTAGAGCAGAGTTCGATGGCAACAACCAGAGAAAGAATTCATACCTCCTACACAGCAGCAATCGCAATGGGGCTTTGGCAAAAATTTCCAAGGATTTAGTTCCCAAATGAATCTAAACTCTACAAAATCTGTCCCCATGTAGTCAGGTCTGGGATTGTAGTAGACCCAAGGTCGTCCTCATGATAGTGGCATAAACCACTACTAAATCATTGGAGTGCCATATTCAGCCCTATCGACAGATAGTTGCTCTTCTTCAGCAAGAGCATGATAGGTGTTGTTGATGGCATGATCACAAATTTTGTTGTTCATAATTTCTCTTATAGACCTCTCACAACAGTAGAAAATGAGCTTCTTGGGCTAGGATTGAAATATATCCCTGTCCCACCTCCCATGGCCCATGATGATGTTCATGCGGAGTATGTTCTATTTTCTAGGCTTCTCAAGCTTCGATGGTTTTTCGGTCCAAAAGGAAGGAACATCACCAATTGGGAAGAACCTGCCTACTCTCCCTTCCATATTTCACATTCTGCATGGGAAATTGATGTGAAATATCAGCCCCTGCTGGATCTTCTTAATGATGGAAAGCATCAAGTTGAACAACAACTTGCTGCTATGGAGAGTATCTTCCAACCTCCCTTGCCCAGGCATCTAGAAAGATCCTTGCACTCTCTCAGATCTGATGATTCCATTGTCATCAAGCCCACTGACAAAAATCTCGGCCTCACTATTCTCAAAAAGGCATGGTACCTAGAAGAAGCGATCAAAAAACTTTCAAATCTGGAAGTTTACCAAGAGGTTATTTTTGTTCCTTGGAACTCTTTTTTTCTAACTTAGAGTCCACTGTTAAAAATGCACAAAGAAGTCTTCTCCTCGATCAAAAAATAGTGGTCTATCTTCTACAAAATAACCCCATCATTTATTGAGTTTGTACTTTCTACCTCATTCCAAAGGTTCACAAAAAACCTATGAAAGGTAGGCCCATTTGCTCCTATTGCGATTATATGTCAAAGCCTGTCTTCAAATGGCTTCACCACTAGCTTCTCCTCATTCTCCTAGAGCAGCCAAATCATCTACAAGACTCTCTAAGCCTAATGAAAATCCTTCATGAAAGAGATTTTCCTCCAAGTTGTGTTTTGTTCACCTTTGATGTTGAGATCCTATACCCAAGCATTCCTACAGCAGCAAGATTGGCTGCTCTTCAACACTTCATTTTAGGAAGGTTCAAGTCAGGTTTGGTCTAGTTGATCCTCGAACTTGCAAAATTGGTCTTGAATAGACACTATCTAGAATTTGATGGTAAGATATACAAAGAAAAAAGAGGTATAGTAGTGGAGAGAAATTTTGCATTTGTCTATGCCTATATGTTTCTTTGTTACTTGGACTTGTAAGTTTTTGGTCTTTTTCCATATATTTCAAAAAATATTTGCTTGTATAAATGATATATTGATGATGCTTTTGGAGTTTGGAATGGTACTAATGAGAGTCTTCAAGCTCTCCTTGATGCTTATGGTTTTTTTTATCCCAACATCAACATCACTACTGCCATTTCCACTTCTAAAGTTAACATCCTAGATATTTTGATGGTCAAACCACCCTCCATGACTATTCCAAGATGTCTGAGTAGTAAATTGTTCCAGAAACCAATGAATGTGTATTAATATATACCTTTCTATTCATTCCATCCATCCCACCAGAAAAAGGCCTTCATAGTTAGTGAACTCAATAGGTTTCTGGTCAAAGAGGCAGATGATGAAGGATTCAACAAGGTGAAGCATCAGTTTTTTCATAGGTTGAGAGCCCGGGGCTACCCGTCCCGCTTCTTATTTCCACTCTTTGCCTAGGTGGAGTTTCGACACTGGCCTGCACTGCTCCAAAAAATATTCTAGAAGATCTCTTTAAGACAACCAGGTCTAAAGAAATCTCCCTCAGTTCTGATGAAGTTGTACAATTGTCAGTTTGCCTGTGATCTTCGTCTAAAAAAAAATGTGCTTGGACCTCTCTACGAAAAATGGAGCAAAGACCCTCAACTCTACCATATCGGTCATGGCATCATCTGTTGGAGAAAAAACAAAAATATAAAGAAATTTTTGTGTCATAGCCGGGTCATGAGAACCCAACCCAACTTTAATCGGCCATAACTCTTGCTACAAGGCTCCGATCCTCAAACCGTTTAAAGCATTGGAAAGCGTGTAAAATTTTCTACGACAAGAAACAGGCCCTTTTTAGAGCCTCTAGACCCCTCAAAATGAGTTTTAAAGTTTATAATTTTTCATAACATCTCTTTTCAATAATCAATACCCCGTATTTACAGGTGCACATCTCGAGGAGAATTTTTTAATGTTTTAGGCAATTTTAACAGTTATATTTGGCAATCACTACCATTTTTGGCATATCCCAAGGTAACAATCATTTTTTCTTGATTCTCGCCACATGGCATGTTGGCTAGCACACCCACTAGCTTGAGAAATCTATATAAACAAGATGGATTGTAATGTTTGGTCATCAGTTGAACTGATGAGCACTTAAGGTGCGAAACGCATTTTTAGAGTTTTCCTTTCATTTTAGTCTCTCTTGTTCTTATGTCATGAAGTGCCCTTTTTTGTATTGATCACTTGTGCTTCTACTTCCTCTTTGTTATTTGATTTTTGTTGTGCTAAGGTACTGTTGCTAAGTTTTTATTTCTTTTTGAATATACAAGTCATGGTAAAGAGTTCCATATCAACCATGGATTTTATCTTTGAAATATCTATATCGATAACATTTTGCAAAACTAGATACCCTAAAAATTTGTTGCCTCAAAAAATAAAAACACACAAATTGGGTTAATTATAACATTACATCGATCTAATATTTGGAGTATAGATTCTAAATATTTTAAATTTTATTTTCTTCTTTGTGGCTTGAAAAGATCAGCTACATAAGACCCCGTAGTCTTATGTAGCATATCATGGAAAATATGGGTCATAGTTTATTGATACAGTTCCCCAAGATTATTAAGGCCAAAAGACATAACTATATAATAATATGTTATATTTGGTAATGAATATTGTCTAATATTGATCTTCATGAGTAATTATTATTTAGTTTTTGGTAATGAATTTGAAAACCTACAATAGAATCTATAATTTAGTTTGTACAAGACAATGGAAAGTTGTTCTTAAGACAAGGTTTATTAACATCTCTAAACTCAGTGGATGTTCTTAGGGCCTCAGACTCCTTTTCTTTATGGGTATATTTGAAAAATAGTTGATATGATTACTAGGATTTTTAAATATTTATTTTAAGTGCTTTCTAAATCTCCTATTGAATGATATTTCTACTACAAATTAGAATTTTCTAGTGGATTGTGTATCAATATAGGTAACAATGTAGTCAATGGATCCTCTTAAGGCCTTAGTCTCTTTTTTATTTATAAGAACATTTGAGAACTAGTAGATGTAATCAATAATATTTATAAATCTTAATCTTAAGAGATCCATTATCTCTTATTAAATGAGATTTCCAATACAAGAGGGAATTTTCTAGTGAGTCGTATATTAATATATGTAACAATGTTGTGCATCATTATCTTAGAAACTATATATGTAACAAATTATCTTAGGATGTTATTATGGGTTGTTCTACATCTAAACTTGTGAGTAATCAAATCCACTATTTGATTCAAAGATGAGATGGACCCTTGAAGTAAAGTTGCATACTAATCTAGGATAGGATCCTTTAAGGATCTAACTAAAACCTTAGTCATGACATTAGAATTGAGAGCAATCTAATTGTAATAAGTATTGAAAATATAATTTCATGAATACTTTGGTGTCTTAGGTAATATTATATATCAAAAAAATACTTGAGGTAATCTAATTTGAGAAATACAATGGAATAAATATTCATTGAGATCATTTTATATGGTAAGATTATAGAATTATTCGATGCTTTAACGATGTGGTCTTGTCAAAATAGGTATGAGTGTAATCATTTCATAACATATAGGGATCCTTATTCCTTTGATACTTCTTCTTCAATGCTCCTTAATGGATGCTTGAGACGTTTTCTGATTAATGGTTTCCTTCAATGATCTTGAAGTTCGTCAACATTTAGGAAGAGAATGTTGACTAGGTGCAAAGTGTACAAAATGTATTATAATTAATACACACATAATTAAAGGAAGTTTTTTTTCACTGTAGTTTTGACCTTATCACCAATGGGATATTTTTACAATATACACATGAAGTGGTGGAAATAATATTGATAAAAACCAATACCCTAATAGGACCCCATAACTATGGTTAAATTTATTAATTTCTTTGGTAAGAATATAAGAAGGACAGTTGCACCTTGTAGCAGAGACTCACATCTTTTATGGCAATGGTATGAACTTTGCAAATGTGAACAAGTAAGAAGGATAGTGGTGAGTTGTAGAGGGAAGTCGACGAGCGATAAATGAGAATAATTTAATTCATCTTTGCATAATGACAGATGAGGGTAGAGATGATGGTGGTCTTTGTTTCATAAATGTTATATACTATGAAGCATGGAAGCAAATAAGAGGAAGGTGATAGAAAAACACATGGTAGAAGAATAAATAATAAATAATACTAAGACAGTAGAAGCAGTTAGGAAAGAAACAAATGTAAACATGTTCATGGACACACAGAAGATTACATTAGAATATGTGCATGGATTATGGATTAAAATTTTAGAGAGTGTCGCAGTCGGTGGGCTTGAAAGAGAGCATGTTCTCGACATCATTATAAAGTATGTGGAAGTTCTGCTACTGAATTTTATCAAAGATTGAGGGCCCTGATGCAAGCAGGCTAGAGGAACCTAGCATGGCTAGGCACAAAAGCGGCTTATTATTGCCACTGCCATCGTCTATCTCAACAAATATGTTGTCTGTTGGAAGCTTGTAATCGATGTCACCTTGGAAGTTGAAAGTGACAAAGGGTAAGCTCAAGGCACATTGTAGCAGATATCCAATCTCGTGGAAGAGTCATCTATAGGAATGAGATCTATGTCCAATTGAATGACTTGCTTGAGAGGAGAGTACGTGGCCTGGTCTAGAATGGTAACGGTGGTTCCAGGTTCAATAAGCATGCCTCTACTACCATTCTATTTGAGATCAAAGGTCCCTAGAGGAATTTCTAGGGTGAAGCCATCCATTGTGATTCTTGTAATGGGAATGTACTAGAAGGTGGGAATCATGCTTCTCTTAATCAATGTCATTGACTTAGAGTTGGGTCCACCCAAGGAAGCACAGTCCCCAAAAAAGAGGACTAGTTTTGGAAGGGGAATCGAATATGGACAAGATGCAATAAGAGAATTTGTTGTCCACCTTGGAGCCCAACTGCAAGATGAGTGAGATATGACCTCTCCCCAATCCCATGAGACCTTCACCCTGCTCGAACCCTTCACCTTGGTTGTAATGTCCACATCCAAAATCGATGTCAGTAACCTTGGTGTCGTTGCCTATGGTCAATGTTTCGTATGAGAGTACACCACTAGTAAACAATAGATCACCATAGTTATAGAAGTATGTGTAGTCTGGAGAGTAGTATTTCAAATTACCCAATGCATCATAGAGATCACTATTGTAGATAACTTTGCTATATGTGGAGGATGTGGAGGCATCAAATATTGGCATTGGTTGCTTATAGAACTCGATACATGGCTCACATTGAGTCCATATCAGATCATTCCCTGTGTCCACAATCACATCGAAGCTCACAGAGGGGCTTCCTACTCCAACCTTCATCAGAAATTCTCCATCTCCAACATGAACGGACGTCTCAGGGTCTTCTGTGTTCACAACATTTATAGATTTAGACATAGACGTAGATATGTTGATGTCTGTGTAAAGTTTGATATTACGTTGTAAAATTGCATTGGTAGTTAGTTTAGCCTGAGTGAATAAAATTCTATTTTTTTTTGTGTAAGTTTGTGTCAGTTATTTTTTCTACTATTTACTCTTACACCAGATTTGATGCACCCACTTCTGTGTGTCCAAGTGAGGCACACCTCACTTCATGCGCCCCAAGTGAGGCGCACCTCTTTCATGCACCCCAAGTGAGGCGCACCTCTTTCATGCACCCCAAGTGAGGCACACCTTCCCAAGTGTGCACCCCAAGTGAGGCACACCTCCCCTATGCACCCCAAATGAGGTGCACCTACCCATGCACCCAAAGTGGTGCACACTCTCCACATTGCACCCAAAGTGAGATGCACTCCCCACATTGTGCCCAATCTTAGTGCACTCTAACATAATGCCCAAATGTTGGTGCACTCCCGCACTATGACCCATATCAGGTGTAATTTAAATTTGTGCTTGACCTTCAAATTGGTGTCAAAGCTAACACCAAACTCATGGAATACAAGAATCAATGGCTTCCAATGGAAACTCATTATAGTTGTAGATCCCACGATTCAATGACAAAAATTACAATTATTGGATCATCCAGATGAGGATCCTGTTTGGGTCATAAGAGCTATGGGACCTGGTCCAGAATGGCTATGCAGAGCCAGTAGATGTAGCAATGTTGAGTGCACTCTCCTAGGAAGATTAAGATTTGTTGAAGAATAATTGGAAGAAGGACCATAAGGTATTATTCTACATAATGCAAGCGATCAAAGAGATAATCTTCCTATGAATAGCAATAGCAACCACATAGAAGGCGGCTTGGGAAATCTTAACCAGCTCCTTCTAGGGCACTGATAAGGTGAATTTTGTGTGGTTGTAGATGCTGAGGAGGGATTTCGAGAACTTGCAGATGAGCTAGTTAGAGTCCACAAGTGACTTCCTCACCCGAATAATGGATGTCATCAACCATATGTTGTTTAATGGGGAGAACGTGGTGAATCAGAGGATTCTAGAGAATATACTGAGCCTCCCAGCAAGGTTCAACTTAGTGGTGATAGCAATCAAATATTTGAGGGATTTTACAACCCTCTCTATGGATGAGCTCATGGGTTCTCTATAAACACATGAGTAGAGGCTGAGCCACTCAACTCAGTCCTCACTAGAGCAAGCATTCAAAGTGTAGGTCTCATTTCAAGACAGTAGCAAAGGAGAATACCACTAAGGAGCCTCTAGTTCTCAAGGAGGAAAAGGCAGAGGCAAGCATGGGAAAAGCAACAAGCAAGGAGGAAGGTCAAACTCCAATTATGGAGAGACCAACTACAACTTCCATCAAGCAAGGAGGAAGAGGCAGTGGCAAAAATAAACAAGGAGGATCTAATTAGAGGAAGGATAAATCAAAGATCCAATGTTATTATTGCAATAATTTTGGTCACTATATTTTTGAGTGTAGAAATAAGATGGTCAAGGATAACCAACAACAAGTGCACTACACAGATGAGCTTGAAAATGAAGAGTGTAGAGATGTTGGTGGAAATGTTTTGTTGACTTGCAGTATTGAGGAGGAGAGCCAAAAGAATATCTGGTATCTCGATAGTGGTTGCAGCAACCACATGACAAGGAACAAAGAGATGTTCTCACAATTGGATGAAACAGTCAAATCTGAAGTGAATATGGGGAAAAATAGCAAGGTTCCTATGATGGGTAAAGAAAAAATCCTTATCCGCACTAGGAAAGGTAAAAGGAAGAAGATCACCGATGTCTATTATGTGCCTGGTTTGAAGCACAATTTGTTGAGCATTGGACAGCTTGTATAGAAGGTGCACACTGTTCAATTCAAGGATGGATTTTGTATAATCAAAGATAAGGAGCATGGGCAAATTGTAACTGTGTCCATAATGAAGAACAAGATGTTTCTACTACATATTTAGAATGAATTGCTGATGTCATTTAGTGTAGTTGAGAAGGATGCTACCTGGTTGTGGCATCTCAGATTTGGTCACCTGAGTTTCAATGGCCTGAACTTGCTACACAAGAAGCATATGGTGAAGGATTTACCCCTAATAGAGCAACCAAATAAATTCTATGAAGGTTGTTTAGTTGGAAAGCAACACAGGGATACATTCCCTATAGGATAGTCTTGGAGAGCTTCATAGCCATTGGAGCTAGTGCATTCTGAAATTTGTGGTCCAATGCAGACCATCACATTTTTTGGCAACAAATACTTTTTTACTTTCATTGATGATTTCAATCAGAGGACATGGGTATATCCCATCAAACGAAAGTCAGAGGAATTTAGTAAATTAAGGGAGTTCAAG